>CM076577.1:1277377124-1279875053 GCA_034641835.2 Pinus albicaulis | reverse complement strand
TTTTTTAACAGAAACGGTTAGTGAGATATATTAAATTCTGGCCAAATTGCCTCAAAGCTGGTTACAAAATGCTAAGCAAGTTTCAGATATCTCCGATACTAGGATCAGAGTGTCTTTTTCTTTGCTAGCCCAGAGGTTCTTACAAACAATTTTCCTGGCAATCGCCTCTATCTTCCCCACTTTAAAAATGCAGACAAATTGCTCCAATAAAAGGCTGTAATACATAATTGACAAATAATTAGGGAATGGGGTCCCAACCTTCTACTCCATCTCTGAGGATGACTCCGAGGGGGAGGTGAACAACTTTATTAGCTTCAACGTCAGCATCTTTATTATTGTCTCTCTTGACATGGAAGAAATTCAAGCTCTGGAAGGATTTCATCAGGGTTCTTATTCTGCTGATCAGTCTGGACAATCTTAGATCAGAAGGGGAAGAATAGTCAACAATGGTTTTTATGATAGACTGGGAATCTCCCATCACAATTGCATCGCAGATACCAAGGGAATTAAGTTGCTTAAGGCCTTGGAGAAGGGCCAGGGCTTCAGCTTGTATGCTAGTATTGAAGCCCACTCCCCAGGCATATCTAAGTACAGTGTTTCCATCTACTTTTTTAACTACTCCACCAGCTCCGGAGCTGCCCGGATTTCCTTTTGCGGCCCCGTCGAAGAAGAGGATGATATGCGCCTGCTTTGTGCAAAAGGCCAAGAAATTAGTAGCATTGAGTCTAATCTGCCAAGCATTGAGAGAAGGGAGAGGTCTGATAATATCGACGAAGCGGAGATCAAGAGAATCGCTCCAAACAGCGTCGTGATCTCTCAAGCCTGCCCCGTCCAGATGATCACCAAGACACTCCTTCAGCTGGCTTTTAATGTTAACCCAAACAATCTTGTGGTCTCTTTTCTTATCTCTGAAGATCCTCTGATTCCTTTCCAACCAGGTATGCCAGCAAATCAGTTTAGGGAGAATGCACCAGGCGGCTTTGATATGAACATTATGTGGAGAGCCTCCTGGGTATAAACTCAACCAGTTCGAAAACAAGTCGGGAATGCTAGTTGGGAGGACGAAGTCCAGACTCCAAGGGCCTAAGGCCTCATTCCAAAGGTCTATCACAAAATTGCAATTGAGCATCAGATGCGCAGCAGACTCTGCGTTATCTCCACACATCGAGCATCGAGAGGGGCCTAGATAACCTCTTCTCTGCAATCTATCATCTGTCAAAATTCTCTGATGGCAAAGGAGCCAACAGAAGGAGTCAATTTTGGGCAGCGAAGACTGGGACCAAACCCCTTTCCATGGTTTCGGATCTGCAGGGACGTGGGGAATTGATGAGATTTGCCTGTAGCCCTGAGAAACAGAATAGCTTCCAGGGGTCGGACCCCAACCTCGAGCATCCAATTTTCTGCTGTTCAAGGGAGCCTTGCCGTTTAAAAAGGCTAGGAAGATTGCAAACTCTTTGGACAGGACCTGGGGCACCTCGATGTTAATCCAACTATGCCATTTACCGTTTTCCCAATTGGAAATATCCCACAAAGTAATGTAGCCTGCTCTATGCATCCAGTCCTTCAGCAGATCCAGAGATCGATCATCAACCAGAGGGTCACAACCCATAATACGATCCTCCCAGATTCTAATTTGCTTGCCATTGCCAGGAATCCAGTGTGCATGTTGGGTTATTATGGAGGAGGATTTAGCACAGAGCTTTTGGATTATCGAGCCAGAGTTTGCTACGGGCTGGTCCAAACACCTTTTCCTCTGTCCATGAAAGTACTTCTTCCACAAGGCGAGTTGTGCCCACCCCGGTTTTGGGGCAATAATCCTCCAACTCAGCTTAGCTCCCAGCGCAATGTTCTGCGTGCAGATATTCTTAAAGTTCAATCCGCCTTCTAATTTGGGCATGAAGATTTTGTTCCAGCTTATTAAGGGGATTTTCTTTTCGTTAGCTTTCCCGCCTTTCCAGAA
Organism: Pinus albicaulis; assembly: GCA_034641835.2. Lineage (NCBI taxonomy): Eukaryota > Viridiplantae > Streptophyta > Pinopsida > Pinales > Pinaceae > Pinus > Pinus albicaulis. The sequence continues at coordinate 1,279,873,093 of CM076577.1, read as the reverse complement.
GAATTTTCTAATGTGATCCTCCATTTTCTTCATAATTCCAATGGGAGCAGCATCACAACAAACTGATAGATGGGAAGGCTGTTTAAAACTGCTTTAATAAGCACAGTCTTACCAGCCAGATTAAGCCAGTTGTATCCCCAGGAATGGATCTTGGAATCAAACTTTTCCAGCAAGGGTAACCAGTGTCTGTTGACAGGACATTTTTGAAAAATTGGGAGACCCAAATACTTGAAGGATGTCCAAGACGAGGATGTTGCGAAGCCAAAGCAACAGGAAATGGCTTGCATCGTGATGGCAGGGGGATTCCAGCAGTAGATATTGCATTTTCCTTTATTGATACTGCTTCCTGAGTCTTGACAGTAATCCTCAATCACTTCTTTAAATCTTTTGGCAGAGGACACTGAGCCAACACCCAGTAAGAGGGAATCATCCGCAAATAAGGCATGGTTTATATTGTTGACTCCTCTCGCAATATTCAGGCCCATTAAATCTTGCTCCTGTTGTTTTTTGTTCAAAAGGAAGCTGAGGACAGAGGCTTGGAGGACAAAGAGCAGAGGGGAAAGAGGACACCCTTGTCTCAGACCTCGAGAAGCTTTGAAGAAGTCTGTGGCCCTCCCATTCACCAGAGGGGCAATCCAAGGCTCACTGATACAAGCCTTAATCCAATTGATGAATTTGGGACCAAACCCAAATTTGCGCAGGACAGCCAGCAGAAAACTATGTCTCACTCTATCAAAGGCGTTTTCAAGATCTAACTTGACAACCATTCCTTCCTCTTTGCGAACCACACTGGAGTGAATCGCCTCTTGGACCAGGATAAAGTTATCCACAATCTGTCTACCCTGAATAAAGCCTCCCTGATTCTCCGGTATGATGCTTGGAAGGATGATTTTTAATCTGTTAGCAATAACCTTCGTAATCAGCTTGTAGCCTATGTTACAGAGGGAGATTGGGCGAAACCTTCTGAAGGTGTTGGTGCCTTTCTCCTTGGGGATGAGGGCCAGAAAGGCCGAATTAGTGCTTCCCCCAATCTTCTGACACTCTTGAGATTTCTGAATCATTCTGCATAAGTCTTTCTCCACAATCTGCCAACAGAACTGCAGGAATCTGGCAGTAAAACCGTCAGGACCTGGGGCCTTATCCGGTTCCATTGCAAAGAGGGCGCTTTTTATTTCATTGTTAGTGATCTCAGCTTCCAGGAGTTGGTTGTTTCTAACGGAAATGATGGTGGGCACCTCGTTCACAAGGATAGAATCATGACCCAAGTCCTCCTCTTCACTATAGAGATTTTTGAAGTGAGAGAAGGCAGCGTTTTTTATGCTTTGGATATCTCTATACGTAGACCCCGTAGCCACTGTTAGCTCCCCCTATGAAATTTTTGACAAGCAAATGTGGGTTTTCTGTCATGAGTCTTTCAAGGGCCCGCCCTCAAACACACTCCCTTGAAGCTCTCTTTGTGCTCCTTCATCCCCCGATGCCTCTCCGCCGATTCCCCTTTAAAGCCCCTCCGTCGATAAAGAAATGCCCGCAGACCTCCTCCCCCTTCATTTTTCCTCATTTAACCTCTTTTTATCCTCCCTTTTCTCCCCTTCTATTTCCCCATTTACTCCTCAAATTCCCCAAAACCCTCTTCAATTTCCTCCCCCAACCTTTGTTGGTCTTTTTCCCCTTTTTCCCCTCTATCGTTCCTTTTCCCCAGCCCAAAAATCCATTAAAAAGGGGCCAAAACCCATATTCCGACCTTATTATAAAGCCTGGCCCCTTTCCCGCTAGCCCCTGTCAACCACTTCCCCACATGTGCCCAGGCGCGAGGACCAAGTGCTTAAGTCCCCGACGCTTATCGCAATCGGAAGTCCGGGCGGGTGAAATTTCCTTTGTAATATCAAAAAACCCGATGCGACTGTTTTATTACGTTAAGTCTTGCGATGGTTTCTGCACCGTCGATCTATCATCAGATCTGACGGCTGTCCGCTAATCGCAACACCCTCCCGATCGCAATCACAGCATTCATGCTATCACCCCCGATTGAAACCTTCCGATTTGATCCTGACCGTCCATCCTCTGCAGATCCAACGGCCCTCCGCTGATCGCAATCGCCCTCCGATGGTCTTCCCCACCGTCGATCTGCCCCGTGATCCAACGGCCCTCCGCTGATCGCAAGTCCGTCTGCTCCTCCTCCGATTTCGTGCCCCGATTAAATCTCCATCGTCCGTTCTTCCCGCTGATCCGACGGCTAGCGCTCAATCGCAAGCCCATGCCCGATCGCAATCGGAGCTCTCAGTGGTGCGGCCCCGATTGAGGTCTTCCGATTAGATCTCAGCCGTTGATCTCCCCGTCAGATCGACTTCGGCCAACAATCGTTTCCCCCGATCGTGATCGGTAGCTTAAGCCAGTTTTCCGATTTTGATCTTCGTCCGTCTATCTTCCTCGTCGATCGACCCGACCCAGCCAACGTCTGTCCTCCCACCGCCCATCGCTTTCCGTCCCTCCGATTGCATCTGAACTGTCGATCTGATCCCCGATCGGACGGTCAGCGCTCAATCGCAAGACCCTCCCCGATCGCAATCGCAAACCATTTCGACTGACCCCCGATTGCGATTGAGCGATTGGATCGTGACCGTTCGCCTCTCCCAGATCTGACGGTCCTTGTTCGATCGCCCTCCACCTCCACTGGGTCCCACTCTTGCATTTGTCTCCACCATATTTCATGTGTTTTGTATGTTTTTCCCGTTGCAAATGTTACTCCGTCGCCCGATCGCCACCGTTGATTTTTGCCCCCAGACCATGATCTGACGGTCTGCGCTGCACTCTACCACCAAACGTATCGTTCATAAGTTTCACTCCTCCGTCTGCATCTCCACTGTTTTCATCATTCCGCCACCATTCCTCCGCCTCCATAGCATTTCTCCACCACTGCCCGGGCTCTGTGATAAGTTTATTTCATCATGCAGGTAGTACAGAGAGGCCATTCCAGCCGGCCAGCGAAGTAGCAGAAGCAGGATTTGTGAAGGATTCGAGCCTGTAATTGAAGATTAATGTTTTAATCCTACAGTAAAAGGATTGAAGCACGGTTTGAAGACTAGGGACGCACCAGCAAGTCATGATTGCGCCACCTAAAAGCAGAGCATGTTTACTCCAGAAAGTACAACTTCCTACAGCGCCTTCTTGCCTTCTCAAGCCCTGAGATAATTAAATACACTGACTGAAGCTCATTTCAGACAGTCCGGCAACATTAAAGAAGCATGGAGGGCCATGCTGACCTCCATCCAGTTCATTCATTTCAACAGGGCAGAACAGAGGATCACAGACCCCAAGCGCAGACAGAGGTAATATCAGGGTTTCCGTCAGCAAAGTGTTTTCGTCCAGGACAAGGCATCCATACTGTTGTTATTATGCAGAGTGTCCCTGAAGGATTCTTCCATCAAACTATAGCTCAAATACAATCAGGCATTTATGAGACAGACCCTCCTAGTAGTTTATCCTATCCCCGAATTCAAATCACCTGGAGTACAACGAGCCCAAAATGTCAAGATCAGATCTGAGGCAGATCGTTCTCTTACTAAAAAGGTGAGCGAAATGAATTTGCAGCATTCTCAAGCAGGATGGGCCTCAGCCCTGCATTCATTATTATGCTTAAATATAACATTTAATGGGCACCCACTTCCCAAGTCGATTCGAGGATCATCTTACAGGTGCTGGTCAAAGAAGAACATTTTAAAGGGGTTATTGTTGTTGAATTATCAGCAACCCACATTTTGTCCCGGAAAGCCAAGTTCCCCCTTTCGGGGGGCTTAACGATAGGTCGAGAACATGATGGTATTCAGGCCGAATGTAAAAGCTTTGGGCAGTGATGTACCTGATTGGTGTTGTGTTTAACATGATAAGCAGTTTTCATTGGATCCTGATCTACAGCAGTTGGTGATGTTTTTCTTATCTCTGTGTTTATTTCCATTTCATTTCATGTTCTTCTGACTGACATCTGAATGCATGATATAAGATTTACCCTTGTTAGGTACCTTATATCCCAGCTCTCTCAGTCTTGAATGTTTTCTGCTCATATGTGTGTCTGAGTATTGTTTTTAATTGACTAAACCAGTGTAGTGGATGATTATTGCCTACTCTCTGATGTGCAAGTTAGTAAAATCAGTATTCAGATGTTTTTGTTAAGATTTAATCGAAAGAGGTTAGGAACATTGGGAGGTGTAAAGCCTGTCGCTGCCTCTTCATAACCTTCCCTTCCATATAAACCTTTTCAAGATCCCTTGTGTTGCCTATGGTTTGGTCCAAGCAGGCCTGGAGTTAAATGACCTCTGGCCTGATCTATAGACAGAATCAGATGGCTTTCCATCTTTCATTCTCATCACTTAGTGTTCCATCCCACCAATCAGTCTTTAAGATCCAAATGCTTTAGATGATTAGCCCAACTGAAGCTTACACATCGAACATAAGTAAATCCTTTCTTGACTCCATTGCCCAATGGCCTTGATGTTCCCTGAGTTATCTATCTTTGTCTAGCTTCCTTCTTTACCCATCCTTGTCTTATGATGAAACCTTCCTTCCTGATTCTCAACAACCAAAATCAAACAATCAAACAAACAACGTTGAGCCCATAACTAGCCTAAAATCATAATTGAGAACTTTACAGACATATATCCTTGGATAATCATAGAGAGATCCCTCTCTGGACCTAGGAGGGCTAGATCCTAAGGTCTGAAAGTGGTTCTATGTTGTCTCATCTTTTGGTCTCTGTCAACCTGGCCAAAACATGGGAACCCCAACATAATGGCGACTCCACTGGGGACTTTGAGTGCTTCTCATTTCAAACAACCTCGAAAACTTAGAAATCTGGCTAGGTTGACGGTAAGTCACACCTTTGACGGTGAGCACTGTGGTGGACAGTGTACCCTAGAATCATCCTAAACCCTCCACCTGGCGACTCCATTGTTCCTAAACGTTAAAGTCTCCACTGGTGATCAGTAGGCCTGCTGATTATCTTGGTTTCACATCAGACTCCACTGGCAGACCATGTCCCAAAGCATAATGAAGACTCCACAAGGAGGCCAGTTCCCAAGACAACATTAACCTCAGTAGAAGTAACAAGTAGGGATAAGCTGCCTGGCTTATAAACAGCACTTTGGCTCACAGAACCATTCATACAAGAGCTTTCCCTGATCCAAACCCACCTGAAACAGTTGATAATCCTGAGAAGATCCTTAAAAGAACACTTGTGAGTAGGAGATCAACTATTTCCAGCAACATTCCTAGAGCTAATTCTGCACCAGAAGATCTTGCAGCTCTATTAGACCCTTTCTTCGACCTAGGCCTCCAAAACAGATTACCTAGAACTAGGTCATTCAGTGTTTCAGACCAGCCAAATACTAGGGACAGCAAAACCCCTCCTTCCACACCACCGGATCTCCACTTTCTCCAAAACTTGGGGCTTTCTCACCCTAGATCTGCTCAACAGACTTTTGCTGGCCCTACCATCCCTGTCATCCAACTACCACCTGTCCAAGCCAACCCTATACCTCATCAGAACCTCATCATGGCAGCCTGGTATGCACCTCTAGTTTTACCTCAGCCTTTACTGCCCTTACCAAATGATTATCAATCAAAAATCCCACACTTCCCTACTAAAGAGCCTACAACAGCACAACAACATGTGGATAAAATGGAGGACTCTTTTGATTATATGGAAATTGATGATGAAACAATCAAAATGAGAATTTTTGCACAGAGCCTGGGGGGAGAGGTTAAAAAGTGGTTTAAAAACCTACCTGCTGGTAGTATCCAAGATCTCCCTGCTTTATACCAGACTTTCATCAACAAATGGGAAACTAGAGCAAACCCTCGCCAGCTCCTAGCAGAATACATGTCCCTTAAGAGGAACGCAGGAGAGAGTGTCCACGATTACACCACTAGATTCAACAGCATTTATAATGCTCTCCCCCCACACATGAAAACTCCACAAGGTATGGCCCTCGCCAAATATCCTGATGGATTTGATGCTGACATGGCCTATGAACTTAGGGATAAAGAATATACCACGTTGGAGGATATGCAGAAAGGGGCAGTAAACATAGAGGCAAATTTGATTGAAAAAAGGGCCAAACTGAGAGCTGAGAAGAGAGTAACATACAAGGATGACACTATGGCCTCCACTTCAGATCCTAATATCGACAGATTGTCTAAGAATCTGGATAAGCTATGCCAAGTGGTCGAAAAAATGGCTATCACTCAGAACAGGAACCAAAATCAAAACCAAAACCAAAACTTTAGAAGAAACAACAACACCCCCAACAGACAGAAAGAGTCAGATCAGCAAGTCATTCCCCCTTTCCAAAACTTCCTTGATGAGGATGAGGGAATCATAGAAGAGTCTGAAGGGAATGTGATAAACATGTTCGAAACAGAAGATTCGATCCTAAACTGTGATTCAGAAGAGGACCAACCCTCAACCTCTTATGGGAAGGAGGAGTGGTTTGAATCTGAGGATTATAGGTTGGGATTCGAAAATGCCATGTTACAGGTCAGAGAACAATATGAGCTCAGGAGTAAAAAGAACCAAGACACTTCCAAACCTAAAACTCCTGAGGTAACCATCAAAAAGAGGCCTGAAAAATCTTCTAAAGTAGCTGCTGTGAACAACAACTCAACGGCCAAGAGTTCTGAGAGTAACAAATAAAAGGACAACCAAAACAATGAAAAAAAAATTCAACCAACCAGTAGCACTAGCACCTCAGTTAGTGCTCCTGATAAAACTGTGTCTACACATGTACATAATGAGAAGACACAAACCGATCCAGCTACTAAGGTGGTTGCAAATAAAACAGAATTGAATACTTCCAAGAGTCAGTCCGCTTTCAGTTTAGAAAGCGAGATTGCAAAAATCAAAATCTCTGTACCATTATCTGAGCTGGCCTCTCAGGATGTATATAAGGGCCATATTTTGAAAGCATTAAATCTGAGTATAAATAATGACACTGTAAATTTGAGCGATGATCAGCCCGCCCTCTTATTCGGTCCCAAGATTGAGGGGAAATTTCAGGAAGGGGTAGTTCCACCTTTTTATATCAGTCTTAACATTCATGACAAGATCCTCCATAATGCCATGCATGACTCCGGTGCATCACACAATCTAATGCCTAAAGTAGTCATGGAGAAGCTAGGCCTAGAAATTACCAGACCTTACAAAGACTTATACTCTTTTGACTCTAGTAGAGTAAAATGCCTAGGCCTTATCAAAGATTTATGTGTAAGTTTGACTCAGATTCCTGCGAAATGTATGGTCATGGATGTAGTGGTGGCAGACGTGCCGCCCAAGTATGGCATGTTATTATCTAGATCATGGGGATCCAAGTTGCAAGGCACCATGCAGATGGATGGTTCATATGCCACTATCCCTATATTTGGCCAATCAAGAAGACTGTATAGAGAGTCCCAAATGAAATTCCTAGTCAGTAGCCCCGAGAAACCTGAAAATTCACCATTATACTCTGTGCATACCGATCTTGACTCTTTCATTTTTTGTAACAGTGAATCCTTAGAAGAGCCAGAGTCCTAGAGTAGGCATACGAATGAGAACACCGAGCCTATGGACCTCCACATAATGGCCACTCTGGAAGAATATGATCAGGAAAACCATGGGCAACGCACTGAAAACAAAGAGGAAATCAGCCATGAGGCCTGTAAGATCTGTGGTGGACCTCTCACTCCAAATGAAACAGAAACAGAGCAAGAACAGCCAGCTAACCACCTCCCGAACATCCATGGCCTCTATGAACAACGAGATAGTTTGCAACCTAGTACAGACCTCCCAACTCAACCTAATAGCGAATCCAGCTGTGAGGGAGAAAGCGAAGTGGAAGCAAACAAAGAACCCTTGTGGGAAATGAACTTTGATGGGTCATGTACTAGACAAAGCGCTGGAGCATGAGTGTGGCTGCGTAACACCGAAAATGATCACGCGGAGAGCCACGCCATCAATCTGCATTTCAAATGCACGAATAACATCGCAGAATATGAGGCTCTAATCTTGGGTTTAAATCTGCTGAAAAAATTAGGAGCCCGTAGGATAGTCGTGAGAGGAGACTCTGAGTTAGTGATCAAACAGATGAATGGTGAGTATTCGGCAAAACACCCCAGGCTTAGGGCATATAGGAACGATACTCTAGATTTGCTGAAAACGTTCATCGAATATGATTTAGTATTCATTCCTAGGGGTCAAAATGCTATTGTAAATGGACTAGCCTGCCTAGCTAGCTCCTATCCTAAGGCCCCAGTTGACCAACAAATCATCATTCAGACTAAATTCAGGCCTGCAGTGCCAGACAATGAAAAATACTGGCAGGTCTTTGAAGGAGACAAACAGATTGAAGATTTCCTGATGGGCAGAAATGAGTTTAAATTTTCTGATTCAGACTCAAAATCTGATGACAGCTGCCCAAGTGAGGATTCCACAGATGAACTAGAAACACCTTATAGTATAGAAATAAATGCTTTTTCTGAAGGAACTGGAGATTCAGCCGTAAAACGTGAAAACACAGATAGAGAAGAAATGGAGGTGCTGCAAGCCAAAGACAAGAACATACCAAGAGGCTTAGCACCCTTAGAAGACCTCTTTGATTTCAATGATGTTGCAAAGAAACCCACAATAGAACATGCAGAATCGGATGTAGAAGAGTGTAACGTAGGCACTGAAGACAAACCCAAAATGATAAAGCTGGCTAAGTCTATACCTGCAGACATGAAGAAAAGATACATTGACTTGTTTAAGGAATTCATTGATGTGTTTGCATGGAGCTATGAAGACTTAAAGGCCTATGACACCAACATTATACAACATAAGATACCACTGAAGGAAAATCAGAAGCCTTTTAGACAAAAACTTCGAAGAATTAATCCAAAACAATTGCCTGCAGTTGAAAAGGAAATTAGGAAGATGTATGATGCAGGCATTATAGTCCCGGTAAGGTTTTCTGATTGGGTGTCAAACTTAGTGGCTGTAAGGAAGAAAACAGGGGAGATTAGACTTTGCATAGACTTCAGAAACCTTAACAGAGCTTCCTTGAAAGATAACTACCCTTTGCCTAGAATGGAGCATATCCTACAGAAGGTAGTGGGCTCTAAAAGAATCTCCCTGCTTGATGGTTTTTCAGCATACAACCAGGTTCTGGTACTCCCAGAAGATCAACTCAAAACAGCCTTCACCACCCCATGGGGCACCTTCATGTATGTGAAAATGCCTTTTGGATTGATGAATGTTGGGGCTACCTTCCAGAGAGCAATGGATATTTCTTTCTCAGATGAGATTGGACACTTTATAGTTATCTACTTGGATGACTTAACTGTCTTTTCTAAAACAGAAGACGAACACTTAAAACATCTGAGGAAGGTTTTTGAAAAATGTAGAAGGTATGGTCTGTCCCTGAATCCTAAGAAGACCGTTTTCGGGCTGCAAGAGGGTAAACTTCTGGGCCACATTATATCTGAGAAAGGGATTAGGATAGACCCCCAGAGAGTTGAGGGAATACTTCAAATCACACATCCAAGAAACATCAAGGAGCTACAGTCTTTCGTTGGGAAGATCAATTTCCTTAGAAGATTTATCCCCAATCTTGCCGAGCATCTTAGGAAAATGACTGAAATGCTAAAGAAAGATGCAGGAATCAAGTGGACTGTTGAAGCCAAAAAATCTTTTGAGTCAGTAAAACTTGCACTCACCCAAGCCCCTGTCCTTATCAGCCCTGACTTCTCAAAAGATTTTCTCATCTTTTCATTTGCCTCCCCACACACAATAGCTGCAGTTTTGCTGCAGAAAAATTCGGAAGGTAAGGAACAACCTATAGCCTTCTTCAGTAAAGCCTTAAGAGATGCACCCTTAAAGTACAACATTATGGAAAAGCATGCCTATGCCCTGATTAAGGCCTTAAAAGACTTTAGGGTGTACATTCTGCATTCTCACACCATTGCCTATGTGCCAAATATAGTGGTCAAAGATATCTTGTCCCAAGACCCAGATGGGAAAAGGGGAAAATGGATTGCTGCAATTTTATAATATGACATTGAAATCAAACCCACCAAGCTGATCAAAGGTCAAGGCCTGGCCCAATTGATGGCTGAAACTAATCTACAGGCCCTTGATATCAACATGATGAATACCTTGGATGAGCAGGAAGAATTGCCCCATCCGACTGTGGAGGAGCAGTTTCAGAACTCTCCTTGGTACACTGATATCCTTTACGTGCTCACACACCTCAATGCCCCCCAAGAACTGTCCAAAACAAAGGCCAGATTCATAAAGCTCAAAGCTAGAAATTACTGCATTTTGAACGAGAGTCTATATTGGAAAAATCCAAATGGCCTTTTACTGAAATGTTTGTCTGAAACCAAAGCCGAAAAAATCAAACAAGAATTCCATGTTGGGGAGTGTGGAGGCCACCTGAGTTGGAAGACCACTGCAAATAAGATACTCAGGGCTGGTTACTATTGGCCTACACTTTTCAGTGATGTCCATAAAATGATCCTTACCTGCCACAAATGCCAAATTTTTGAAGGCAAAAGAAAGCTCCTCCCCCTCCCTCTGCAACCTATCACCATAGAAGGACCTTTCATGCAATGGGGCTTAGACTTCATTGGAGAAATCCACCCCTCTTCTTATGGGCAACACAAATGGATCTTGACTGCCACTGATTACTTCACTAAGTGGATAGAAGCCATACCCACTAGGAATGCCACTGATTCGGTCATCATTAGGTTCCTAGAAGACTTCATCCTGTCTCGGTTTGGCTGCCCAAGGAAAATAATCACTGACAATGCTGCTACTTTCGGATCCAAAAGAATGATTGATTTCTGTCACAGGTACGGAATTGCGCTTGGACATTCAACTGCCTATTACCCCCAGGGTAATGGCCTAGTTGAGTCATCAAACAAAAGCCTGGTTACCATCATTAAGAAGCTGCTGGAAGAGAACAAAAGGTCTTGGCATAAAAAGTTGATACATGCTTTGTGGGCAGACAGGCTCACTACAAAGAAGTCTATTGGCACATCACCCTTCCATCTGGTTTATGGGACAGAAGCAGTTTTCCCCACTAGCCTTGGGATACCAGTAGTAAAGCTTATTTAAGAGGTCCAATCAGAAGAAGACAGCATGATAAGGAGAATTAATGAAACAATCCATCTTCAGCAAACAAGGGAGCAAGTTTATGACAGAGCTGTCAGAGTGCAGGAAAACATGAAGAGACAGTTTGACAAAAGAACCAAAGCAGCAAATTTCAAGGTTGGGGACAAAGTTCTGAGATGGGAGTCAAGAAGAGAGGATAAAGGCAAACATGGCAAGTTCGATAGCTTGTGGCAAGGTCCATTCATCATTCAAGCCACTGTGGGTCCTAATGCATTCTTCTTACAAGAACTTGATGGTACAGAGCTGTTTGGGGGTCCTGTTAATGGAAGGATGCTCAAACACTATTTCTGCTAATTTTCCATTTCCAGTTTCACCTCCATTGTATATACCGATTGCAAATTTTCATTTTCAGCAAAAAGGAGAAGGAATTGTCCCAGAAAACAAAATGAGAGGAGAGGTTCAGACATGCTCAAAACATGAACCTCTGTGGCAAAAGAGTGGCTCTAATCAACTCAAAACCTGAGCCAAAAGGAACAAGAATAGCTGGTCCTAACAAGCTCAAAATCTGGATCAGCAGTAAAAGAACATCCAGCTCTAATATGCCCAAAACCAGAGCTGGAGCAAAGGAAAGAAGTGACTCAAACATGCTCAAAACCCGAGTCACAAGAAAGAAAGAAGGACGTTTCACAGTTGCAAAATTCCATGCCTTCACGGTTTTGTTTTCTTTAAATTTCTGCCCAGCAAGTCAAACTATCTAATCCTGACTTGCCTGTGTTTAAATTTCCTGTTTTAGAATGTAGGTGAAGAAACCTGTTGGACAGTTTAATCCCAACAGGTAGTAGTTTAGGTAGAGAAATATATGAGGCCAACAGTCTAATCTGGCCTTATGGAGAAATAAGGGTAGAATTAGAATAGGTTTGTTTTTATTTTGCAAAATAAAATGTAAAGGGTCTGCAAATCCAAGTGCACCCAAGAAGAAAAAAGGCTAGGATTATAGTGTGGGTAGGTAGTTGTTTGGAAGAATTGTACTGCTCATATGTTGTCTTCATACTTTGTGGCAGCAGATCAAAGAAAGATATGGATGGTTTAAGCAGCAGGCGTCTGGCCTACACCAAGAGATCAATTTCTGGTTTCTTGGCTCCTTCAAGAAGAAGCCATTCCCATGTGGAGCCACTGTTAGCCCCCCTATGAAATTTTTGACAAGCAAACAGGGGGTTAAATTGTTGTTGAGTCTTCAAGGAATGCATTTCCCCTGAAAATACAGTCCCCTTGAAGCCTCTTTGTGCCCTTCATCCTTTGATGGTTTCCCCTCTGCTGATTCCCCTTTTAAATCCCCTCTGCTGATAAAGAAATGCCCAGAGACCTCCTCCCCCCTTTATTTTTCCCTCATTTAACCTCTTTTTATCCTCCCTTTTCTCCCCTTCTATTTCCCCATTTACTCCTCAAATTCCCCAAAACCCTCTTCAATTTCCTCCCCCAACCTTTGTTGGTCTTTTTCCCCTTTTTCCCCTCTATCGTTCCTTTTCCCCAGCCCAAAAATCCATTAAAAATGGGCCAAAACCCATATTCCGACCTTATTATAAAGCCTGGCCCCTTTCCCGCTAGCCCCTGTCAACCACTTCCCCACATGTGCCCAGGCGCCAGGACCAAGTGCTTAAGTCCCCGGTGCTTATCGCAATCGGAAGTCCGGGCGGGTGAAATTTCCTTTGTAATATCAAAAAACCTGATGCGACTGTTTTATTACATTAAGTCTTGCGATGGTTTATGCACCGTCGATCTATCATCAGATCTGACGGCTGTCCGCTAATCGCAACACCCTCCCGATCGCAATCGCAACATTCATGCTATCACCCCCGATTGAAACCTTCCGATTTGATTCTGGGTCGTCCATCCTCTGCGGATCCAACAGTCCCGCGCTGATCGCACTGCCCCTCCGATGGTCTTCCCCACCGTCGATCTGCCCCGCGATCCGACGGCCCTCCGCTGATCGCAAGTCCCTCTGCTCCTCCTCCGATTTCGTGCCCCGATTAAATCTCCACCGTCCGTTCTTCCCACCGATCCGACGGCTAGCGCTCAATCGCAAGCCCATGCCCGATCGCAATCGGAGCTCTCAGTGGTGTGGCCCCGATTGAGGTCTTCGGATTAGATCTCAACCGTTGATCTCCCCGTCAGATCGACGGTCAGCGCTCAATCGCTTCTCCCCCCCGATCGCGATCGCAGTTCTTTTGGTTTGCCTTCCGATGATATCTGCTTCGTCCATCTCCCTCTCGATCAACGTCCTACGCTAATCGCTGGTCCTCTCACGCTCGATCGCTTCCGTCCTCCGCACAGATTCAACTGGCTGACCGATCCTCATTGGACTGCCGCCCGTCAATCGCAGACCTCTCACGCAATCGCAAACCGTTTCGACTGACCCCCGATTGCGATTGAGCGATTGGATCGTGACCGTTCATCTCTCCCAGATCTGACGGTCCTTGTTCGATCGCCCTCCACCTCCACTGGGTCCCACTCTTGCATTTGTCTCCGCCATATTTCATGTGTTTTGTATGTTTTTCCCGTTGCAAATGTTACTCCGTCGCCCGATCGCCACCGTTGATTTTTGCCCCCAGACCATGATCTGACGGTCTGCGCTGCACTCTACCACCAAATGTATCGTTCATAAGTTTCACTCCTCCGTCTGCATCTCCACTGTTTTCATCATTCCGCCACCATTCCTCCGCCTCCACCGCATTTTTCCACCACCGCCGCCTGGTTTTATAGTTCTTTCCACTGTGCGGATTAGCACAGAGAGGCCATTTCAGCCGGCCAGCGAAGCAGCAGAAGCAGGATTTGAGAAGGATTCGAGCCTGTAATTGAAGATTAATGTTTTAATCCTACAGTCAAAGGATTCAAGCACAGTTTGAAGACTAAGGACGCACCAGCAATTCATGATTGCGCCACCTAAAAGCAGAGCGCGTTTACTCCAGAAAGTACACCTTCCTACAGCGCCTTCTTGCCTTCTCGAGCCCTGAGATAATTAAATACACTGACTGAAGCTCATTTCAGACAGTCTGGCAGCATTAAAGAAGCATGGAGGGCCATGCTGACCTCCATCCAGTTCATTCATTTCAACAGGGCAGAACAGAGGATCATAGACCCCAAGCGCAGACAAAGGTAATATCAGGGTTTCCGTCAGCAAAGTGTTTTTCGTCCAGGACAAGGCATCCATACTGTTTTTATTATGCAGAATGTCCCTGAAGGATTTTTCCATCAAACTACAGCTCAAAGACAATCAGGAATTTATGAGACAGACCCTCCTAGTAGTTTATCCTATCCCCGAATTCAAATCACCCGGAGTACAACGAGCCCAAAATGTCAAGATCAAATCTAAGGCAGATCGTTCTCTTACTAAAAAGGTGAGCGAAATGAATTTGCAGCATTCTCAAGCAGGATGGGCCTCGGTCCTGCATTCATTATTATGCTTAAATATAACATTTAATGGGCACCTACCTCCTGAGTCGATCTGAGGATCATCTTTTGTTATAAAAGCACAACAAGAACATTGTAAAGGGGTTGGTTGTTGTTGGTTTCATCAGCGAACTGCAAGCATTTTGTCCCGAGCCAAGTTTCCTGTGTAACAGTTGTATGATAGGCTGAGAAATATGATGTATTCAGGCTGAATGTAAAAGCTTTGGGCAGTGATGTACCCGATTGGTGTAGTGTTTAACATGATAAGCAATTTTCATTGGATCCTGATCTACAGCAGTTGGTGATGTTCTTCTTATCTCTGTGTTTATTTCCATTTCATTTCATGTTCTTCTGACTGACATCTGAATGCATGATATAAGATTTACCCTTGTTAGGTACCTTATATCCCAGCTCTCTCAGTCTTGAATGTTTTCTGCTCATATTTGTGTCTGAATATTGTATTTAATTGACTAAACCAATGTAGTGGATGATTATTGCCTACTCTCTGATGTGCAAGTTGGTAAAATCAGTATTCAGATGTTTTTGTTAAGATTTAATTGAAAGAGGTTAGGAACATTGGGAGGTGTAAAGCCTGTCGCTGCCTCTTCATAACCTTCCCTTCCATATAAACCTTTTCAAGATCCCTTGTGTTGCCTATGGTTTGGTCCAAGCAGGCCTGGAGTTAAATGACCTCTGGCCTGATCTATAGACAGAATCAGATGGCTTTCCATCTTTCATTCTCATCACTTAGTGTTCCATCCCACCAATCAGTCTTTAAGATCCAAATGCTTTAGATGACTAGCCCAACTGAATCTTACACATCGAACATAAGTAAATCCTTTCTTGACTCCATTTCCCAATGGCCTTGATGTTCCCCGAGTTATCTATCTTTGTCTAGCTTCCTTCTTTACCCATCCTTGTCTTATGATGAAACCTTCCTTCCTGATTCTCAACAACCAAACTCAAACAATCAAACAAACAACCTTGAGCCCATAACTAGCCTAAAATCATAATTGAGAACTTTACAGACATATATCCTTGGATAATCATAGAGAGATCCCTCTCTGGACCTACAGGAGGGCTAGATCCTAGGGCCCCAAAGTGGTTCTTATGTTGTCTCATCTTTTGGTCTTGCCAATCTGGCCAAAACATGGGAACCCCAATGATAGAGTTGTAAAAAATGCAGCCCGAGGCTCGTTACCCTTTTGATGAGTTTCTATCTCCCGCCTTGAGCCACAGATTGCGGGATTTCAGTCTCCAATATTCTTCCTCAGCCAAGCTAGCTTTAAGGAGCATTTGCTGAAGATTAGCCTCCTTGTCAAGAATTTCTTTAGTGATCTCTACGTTTTCCGAAACCAGGTGATGCATCTCAAGACGTTGTTGTAATAGTTTCCTTTCCACAGCAGGGTTAGGTAAGGTTTTGACCCAGTCTTTAAGAGCAGCTTTGACTCTCCTAAGTTTCTCCTCCCAAACAAAGAATGCAGAGCCTTTGACTGGGATCCTCCAGCTTTCTTTTATCAGAGGCAAGAAAGATTGTTCCTTGACCCAATGAGAGTTGAATTTAAAAGGAATGGGACCTTGATTCAAATGTGCCAGCAGATCCAGTTTAATGGGGCGATGGTCGGAAACACTACAAGGAATAATTTGCATTCTAATCTCTAGACCAAGAAGAAGAAAAGAACTTTGAACAAGGAATCTGTCTAACCTTGCAGCGATATGTCCCTGGCCGATTCTTTTGTTTGACCAAGTGTATTTTCCGGACAGAGGCTTAATATCTATCATGTCCCAGTCTTGGAGCAGCTCCTCAACCCATTCCCGCGTCGGGTCCCTAACAATGCTTCCTCCCTGTTTTTCTGACAATGATAAGGTGAGATTTAGGTCCCCAGCTATAATTATGTTTGCCAAATCTTCAGCTTCTGCCAGACCTTTGATAGAATCCCAGCAGTTCTTCTTCTCCCCTACACTGACAGGAGTGTACACATTGAAGAGGGAGAAGGTCACATCTGTTTCTACGTGCTGTAGTTTTGAGAACAGCCAATGGGTGTGTTTAAGTTCTTTGATCTTTATGAATTTGTTAGCATCCCAAATAGTGCCCAGCCCACCTGAATCTCCTCGAGCTGAGACTGCTTGCCCTTCACTTTTCTTCCATAATTTCTTACCTATCTGGAGGAAGGCACAGTCCTCCATTTTGGTCTCCTGGATAAGGAGCAGATCGGGAGATTCTGCTCTAATCAAACTTCTTAAGGCTTCCTCTTTTATTCTACTCCCCATGCCCCTACATTTCCAGGAGACGATCTTCATCACTTGTTTTTTGAATGTTGAGCTCCTCTAGAGCTCTGGGTCTGATTTCTATTCTTCTTCGGAGTATTTGCCAAGAGTTTCTCAAGGGTAGGTTGGCTTCCCTGGAGTTTGTCTTTGTAGGTCTCTTGCTCTCTTTTTTCCCGAGAAGATTTTCGGCCTCTCATTGATCTTCTAGCCGAGGTTTACGAATCACCTATTTCCCCTTCTTCTTCTGAGGCCTCCGAGCTTTGCACTTCCTCAACCTCCTCTGTGGGTGTCTCTTTTGTCATGTCTGCATTACTGTCGGTTTGCTTTGATCCCGAGGGGGACTCTTTTTGGGGCGATCCTTCTTTCTACATCTCTAACTCTTGGGTGTCTTCTTTTGCTGAGCTTAACTGGGTAAATTTATTTCCTTGGTCTTCCATGAGAGGTGTTTGGATCCCAGAGCCTACCTGGGGCCCTTTACCATTCATTTTTCCAGTTCTAGAGGGTTTGTGGGCAGTTTTGGTCCTTTTGACCTGAGTCCAACCATCCTCTTTGCCTTTCTCCACTTCGCTGTTCTTAGGACATCCTCTGGCAAAATGACCGTAGACATGACATTTCCGGCATTTGAATGGAAGCTGTTCGTAGTCCAGCTTTTGCACATGTGTCCAGCATCCAACTTTAATCTTTATTGCCTCAGGCAGGCCAACCTCAAGGTCGACTTCAACGCAGATTCTAGCACAGTCGAATTGATCCTTACTGTTTGCTCGATCAATGTATTTTCCCAAGGTATTTCCGATGTGCTTAAGAGACTCGTCATTCCAGCAATGTACTGGCAGGTTGGGCAGCCTAACCCACACAGGAACGGCTGTAGGGACGTCCACTGCTGGATCAAATTCGGGCGTCCACTTATTGAGGTACAGCCCCTGAGGTCCCATGAAATAGGGACCGTTACGGAATATCAGTTGCTTATCATCTTTTTCAGAGAATTCAAACAGAAAGAAACCCTTACCCAAAAAATATGAATTGACTATGCCTTTAATCAGCGGCGCCCAGTTTCTAGAGACCCAGTTCTCCGTAGATTTGGGGGAGGGCCAGACCCCAGTGAACTGACCCACCAAAGCCCGCTCAGCCAGAGAAAGGGCGACCTGAATCGGGCCCTCCGGAGGGAGTGAAATCTCAGGAATGTCATCTAAACGTTTCACAAACTTTGAAGCCTCGGAAGCTTTCTTTTTAGGGAGGGATAACACGAGGTTGAGGAAGGCCTCAGCTTCAGAATTAGGAGGTGGAGGGGGCTCCATTGGAGCAGCACCGCCCAGGCTTGAAACGAGCTCACACCAAACCCTGCAACCAAGACATGGAACTACAAATCAAAGTGGCAGAGGAAGAGGCCCAAAGAGAGGGCCAAAGCACCGCAAAAAGACACCACTCTGAGTCAAGGGGCCGCGATCCAACAAATGAAGAGCAAGGCGGGAAGGAAGGCGCCGCGCACAAGGGACAGAAATCCGCGCAGAATGAAAGCGCCGCGCACAACCGAGGCACTGGTCGGCCGGCTCAATGCGACGCGCGCACACCCAGTGCCGCCGCGAAGCGCAGAATGTGCCGGGGACGAGCAAACCCGCCCCGGGCGAGGGCAAGGACCTCGGCGCGGCGCGTGGCCGAGGCCAGGCCTCGCACGCAGGGCAACAGCGATTAGGGTTTCAACCCACCGAGATTCTTGAACGTCTCTAAAGGTCGTGCTCGTCTGGAACGGTTAATCTCTCGCGGCGAGCCACGCCCTCGCTCAGGATTGAGCACAGGACCTGCCCGTCTTTACGAGAGCGACCTTACCACTACGCCGCCTCCACAAACCCATTTGTCACCGATTGTTATCCATGAATGTTAAGAAGCATCTCCTCAATTTGTTCACTATAATTTCCTTATTAAATAAAAAATTGAGAAATAAATCAATAATAATAAATTGAGTATAAAAATTGTGCCAATTGTTTTTTTTTTTTTGAGAGAAATTATTCTCCCTCCATTACAACAATATTTATCAAGGCATTATAGCTTATCATGTCACTAGTGAGGATTTGAATTTAGGTGGAGAAGATAATAGCCATTATGCCCAACCACTAGAGATAATTTCATTTGACATTATTATTATTATTATTTATTTATTTTTGTAACCCAGAGGAATCAACAACTGGGCTAGTCTCGTACTCGCTTGACGTCTGGCCGATTTTGGTCTTTATCCTATACATATGGGGGCCTACGATTTATCCTCCTCTCCGTAGACCATGTCATGATCGTGGTATTGAACCTTAGATTTCTTAGTTTGTACAATTTCACTTTCACTTTGATTTCCAATTGAATTATTCCCCTGGGATAATTTACACAAAATATTTATTTACAAATAACCATTTAATAATAACAATAAATATAATAATTGAACCTAAAAATAGTTAAATACATTTAAGGTGGATAATTAAAGAAAGTAATAATATCCTCTCCACCTAAATTCAAATCTCATTAAATTATATTTTTTAATCATAAATTAATTATTTACTATTTTTTAATAAATTAAATATCAATAAAAATTAACAAAATACATTTATAAATTTAGAAATAAAACAAATTATATTTCCAAAAAAATAAATCTAATAATTAAAATCCTTTATTCTTAGGCACCATATAAACGTCTTCTTAAAACTCTGTAATGCCAACATAATTTATTCAAGAATATCAATGGTTTTTAATTTAAAATTTCTCACTCTATTGCGTAGAATATCTCACACGATCCTTATAGTATATAATATTTTTTCTTTTTTAAAGGGAAATCATCCTCTCCCGCTATTGACATAACATGCAATAGAATAATTTTATTGCATATAATTTGTCATTTTTAAAGGAAATCATCCTTTAATAATTCAGATACGTACAATAGAATAATTTTATTGCATATAATTTGTCAAATATAATGTATTTGGCTATACACATATAGTTTTGCCAAATATACAGCATTGTCATTGCTAAATATAGATGTTGGTTTTGTTGGTAGTTGCAAGATATACATACACATGATGATCATGTATATACAGTTCTCAAATATATATGACAACTATGATGGCTATGAACATGTAGTATAGTTATAAGATATACATAACTAGCAATTGCACCACGTGTTGCAAAAGAAACACCGTAATAAAATAGCATAGGAAAGAGTAGCCTAGAAGAAATAAGATGTTGCAGAAAAAGAGCCATCGTGGAGGAATGAAAATCAAAATTTTCTTCCATGGAAGAAGGTAGTGAAATCTCAATGCAATACTGCTTCCTTGAGCCTTACAAATCATGAGGCCTATGATGAAGTTAAGTTAAATACCTTGTCTGATCATGCCAACATGAATGCCTCATGAATAAAGAAATAGATCGTGATTTCCTACCTTCAAAATCAAAGGTTCTTTTGGTGCAGTTCCTCCATATTTAATCTTGATCAATTCTTATTGAGTCACCTATGTATTATTTCCTTCATGATCTTTGAAAATATTCAAAATATCAAATTTTTCTTTACCACTGATGTCCCTCGTGTCTGCCATGTTCTTGTTTTTTCAGTATCGCTGATATGAAGTTGGTTTTTTTTGTTCTTTGTGCAGATAGTAAAAAATTTATGGAGAGGTGGCTTTCATCACTTCAAGAGCAGTAAAAATAAGGTGATTGAAAAAAAGGCTCCATCACCGAGAGAGATTTGGTAGCATTTATGGAGTCGGCGAACATGTCTTGTTATGTGGTGTTGGCTACTCGGCATAGCTTGCTTGATCTTGTGTAGAAGAAATGAAATTCGATTTATCTTATATTACATTAACCATGAAATTGCCAACATTCATGGCACACTTTCCATCACATTTTTAGTGTAAATTATAACAGGGTATCACACAATTCTTATCACAGCTAAATGCTCCTATATGCAATAACAATTAATTTCATCACTTAAGAGAGTAAAAACAAGTTTATTGAGAAAACAACTCCAATATGTTTGTAGAGAAAATTATAACACAATATCACACTTTTCTTATTTGAGATAAATGCTCCTATATGCAACAACGATGGATTTCACCACTTAAGAGCAGTAAAAACAAGTTTATTGAGAAAAAAACTCCAACACATTTGTAGAGAAAATTATAACACAATATCACACTTTTCTTATGAGAGATAAATGTTCCTATATGCAACAATGAAGGATTTCATCACTTAAGAGAAGTAAAAACAATTTTATTGAGAAAACAACTCCAACACATTTGTAGAGAAAATTATAACACATTATCACACTTTTCTTACGAGAGATAAATGCTCCTATATGCAACAATAATGGATTTCAGCACTTAAGAGCAGTAAAAACAAGTTTATTGAGAAAAAAACTCCAACACATTTGTAGAGAAAATTATAACACAATATCACACTTTTCTTATTAGATCTAAATTCTCCTATATGCAACAACAATGGCTTTCATCAGTTCAAGAGCAGCAAAAACAAGTTTATTGAGAAAACAACTCTAGCACTGAGAGAGATTTGGAAGCAACTATTGATTCGGTGAACATGTCTTGCTCTATGGTGTTGGAAATTGGGCATAGCTTTCTTGATCTTGTATACAAGACTGTAAATTTGCATGTAGCTTATACTGCATTAGCCATGAAATTTTCAACATTTAAGGCACATTCACCATCACATTTGCAGAGAAAATTACAATAGAGTATCAAATTTTTCTCATCGTATCTAAATGTTCCTATATGCAATAACTACCTTATGCCTCATAGTTTAAATTTGTGCAAGGAGGGGGAGAGGAGGAGTGTCAAGGTGCAAACTAGAATATGAATAGAAAGAAGAATCTTGTTTGGGACTTGTTGAAGCCTCGAAAATCGTTGCTTCAAACATTGGGGGAAAACCACCCGGTCCGGACCTTAGAACAACTCCTTATCCGTTTGGGATGGTGGCTCCGATTGGATTTATAGGACCAGTTTCCTAATAATGAGATGAATTGGTGATGGGGTGTTTGTGCAAGTGGATAATGAAATTAACTAATTGAAATAATCTACTTAACTTAATATATGACTTGCCAATAACTCTAACACAAACCTGGGTATTAAATATGAATACGACTTAAAGATTATTTCAATCAAACAAATAACCATGAAAATGTATTATTTACTTAAAAGAAAGATACAGTATCATATAATGATAACTCTGTTTAAGAAATTAAATAGATTTATAATAGCACATTGCATTCATAAATTTATATCGTT
The DNA here is from genome assembly GCA_034641835.2 of Pinus albicaulis. Lineage (NCBI taxonomy): Eukaryota > Viridiplantae > Streptophyta > Pinopsida > Pinales > Pinaceae > Pinus > Pinus albicaulis. Next base: position 1,279,850,986 of record CM076577.1, on the reverse strand, counting down.
TACACACACTATGAAAAATGATATCCCTATATCTTCAGAAATGATATGATAAAGAAATATTTAAGAAACAAGTATATATAAGCGATAGCAAATTTCAATGAGAATATTTCATCACATAAAGAAAACAAAACGTAATCGGTAGAAATACCAGATACATTTGATATCTTCTTGATGCAATTTGATATTCTGATCCTGCGCTTTAACTTAGAACAATATTCAAGGTACATAAATGCAACTCTCAAAAATAATTCACCATAAAATCACAGAATGTAATCCTTTATAAAAAAAATAAGATAGTCAAGGAGTACATAAATGTATTATCCAAGCCCAAAATATTACAAATTCAGGACCTTTTCTAAAATTCTTAAAAGGGGTTTAAATAGGAAATTCAAAAAAACAAAACAAAAACAAACAAACAAACAAACAAATTAACTACAACTATTGCTAAGAAAGATCATAGGAGATCAGAAAATAAAATTGCAATCTTCAATAAAACAGGTTCATTAGATTTCCATATTATCTAATGTGTGAAGCTGGCATATCTTGAGCATATCTTTCACTTCAGTTGGGTGACTCAGCCGAGAATGCAGTTGACTGGTGTATGTGGCATCAGAAATTTCTGGAATGATATAATTGATGGCATTGGAAAGACATTTGGTTGCCATCTGTTGACTGTGTGGTTTGATCAAATGAGACCACAAGAAATCCCATGTAATTTCTTGTGTTTTATTAATCTATTGATCTTTGCTGATTAAATCACGTTTCCATATTTTATCTATTTCTTTAACCTTCGGCAACTTTCCTGGAGTGCAATATGAGATTAAGTTTGCTGCATATAGACTACCATTAACCAGTTGTGTCAAATTATACATTATAGTCCTTGCTCTAGAAGTAGCACGTTATTCTTTAATCATTTGAGTTTCCCACTCAGAAAATAGGATTTCTTTATGCGATGCTTCAATTCTAGGAAGATTTGCAATTTTACCCTGTTTTGTTTCCTGCCATGTGATAAATTCTGAAATCTTCTCATCTGCGCTTTCAATTTCTAACCTTGTATTGACTGATTCGTTGATGAGGGATGATGTTATTTCACAGAGGGGTTCAACTTGTGATATTTTCTGGCATAGATCATTCAATTTTTGTGACAACAACTTACTCACTTCAAGGGCTTCTGTCTTGAATTGGTCCAGTTTAGGATAATCCATGAATTTATCCAGTTTTGCCTGAAATATTTTATTTTTCTCTTCTTTGGCAGCTTTCTCATTTTGCAGCAATGTCTGCAATTTTGTTACATTCTGAGACAACTGTTGTTGTTTGTTTAAAGCTTTCTGGTCAAGCTTTTGCTTTTTAATGTTCAGTTGTTCTTCTAGTTGCTTAATTCTCAGTCTTTCTTCTTCCAATTGTTGCTCTAACTGTGATATCCTTTGTTGATCATTTGTTGTCCTTTCTTCTAATGATGCTATCTGCAGCTCCTTTTGTTTTACCAGTTGAGTAACCTCAGTAGCTTTTTCCATTGTGGCTGCACTATAAGCCCCTGCATATTGGGATAGTTTGGTTAGATCCTCTGAAGGATCTACTTCAGAATGTTTCCAAACTACATTCATTAGTTCAACCTCGGGAGTTAAAAGTGGTCCTTGATCAATCCTCCTTCTCTTTCTTTGTTTTCTTACTACAGCTCTATGCTTAGGGCTGTAAAATATATCTAGAGGGGGTATGTCTTCAACTTTTAGTACAATTTCTTCGGATGGGTCTTCAGGAATGATTTCAATATCTTGACAGTCATTGTTATTAATTTGAGAACTACCCTGGTCTCCTATCTGTTGAGCAAATTGTTCATATTCTTTTAACAACTGTTCATTAATATGAGTTTCAGCAGAATCTCCCTCTTTCTCACTGGTCTTCTCTTTTTCAAGTTGATCATTAGGTTTGCTGCTTGTATTTTTTTTCTCTGCCTTTTCATCAATTTTGTTGTCTTTATCCTGCTTCTTTGCCTGTACATCAATTTTGCTGCCTTTATCTTGCTTCTCTGCCTGTAGATCAATTTTGCTGCCTTTATATTGCTTCTCTACCTGTACATCAATTTTGTTGCCTTTATCCTACTTCTCTTGTTCTGTTTCAATACTTTCTTCTTCTTGTAAAGTCGTTTTTAACTGGTCAAGGGGAACTGTAAGCAGCCTTTTGCTTCTAAACTGTAAAAACTTATTCATATCCTCTGCTTGAAACTTTGATTTAGCTGAATCATAAACCTGCGAGAATTTCTCAATCGAGACAAATAGGTCATCAAAATTATTAGTTTCATGTTCAAATTTAGCAATTCGCACCATAGATGTGAAGTTGAATGCAACTTCATTTGGATCATATTGCCTACTGGGAACAGTTGCAAGCTTGAGTTGTTTTATCTTAAAGGCTTCTTTTTCTGCATGCTTGAAATCGTTGAGGGTATAAGTTCCACTTTGGAAAGGAAATGTAGGCCACATAAATTTTTTAGAATTCTTTAAAATTCTGGACATTCCTTTTTCGGTCAACTGGTAAGCTATTTCTTGAGCCAATAGTTTATCGGGGACATATAAGGGCAAGACGTAAGGTTCATAAATGCTTCCAAATATCCTGATATAAGTGAAATTTTCTTCCCCGAACCAATTTCCGACTGGGGTTAAATCAAGTTTTGCCTTATCTGAGAGTCGAAGAGGGGGTTGGTTAAAAATAACTTGATAAATAGGCAACATGTAGCCATGGAAAACTCTGTATACATGGTTCTTGAAATGGACTTTCCACAAATATTTATGATAGATGTGTATAGGAGTAGGATCCTGAGGATTCCACTTCCATCCCAAAATAGGAAACTCATAATTAAAGCATAAGGCATCTAAAATGTAAGCACAGAAATGAAATGGGGGTGTAGCTCCAGTATGCTTATTTCTCCTAGAATCCAGAATTTTATTTGCTATTTTGTCAGATAAAATAACTGACCAATCCATAATAACAGAACTTACAACAGCCTCAATCAGGGGTACCATTTGAATAGAAAACCTTGTAGAATTATCATTCCGAAAAAGTTTGCACATCATGGCAGCAGAATAACAATACGGAGGTGCGAGAGACTCTACAGAATACATACCTGAGGTCTCATGCTTATGTTTGTCTAGAGCTTGTCTCCATTGCCTGATAGGGTCTGATTCTATTTCGTTGCTTGAAGCGAAATCCTCTATGAAAGCTTTGTTGTAGGTGTTTTGAGGTTCTGGCAGATGATACATTTCCTTGATGTCTTCCGCTCTAAAATACCCAATGGTTGTGGTTTCTATTACCCATTGTATTATATCATAGTATGGAAATACACTTGCCCGAGCTACAATTCTATGGAGAAAAGAATTTGCCAGTTCTTTAAGGGGATTAACATCTGAATATGATTCTTCATCTGGCACCGTCCCCTTTACTTATGTAACTATAGGGTTTTCTGCTTCAAGCAAGTTATAGAATTCTTCCCAGGAAAGCTTTCCGAGACCTTGGCATGTAGTATCCATAACTAGCTTTATTTTGACTGGCTTTTCCTTTGGCATGATGGTAACCTTTGTGACAGCAGCAGCTCGCGATTTCTTAAGCTTTTTTGACATTTTCTCTCTCTGGTACTGTCTCGACGGTTCTGCGAATAAGTGAAATTGCTATTCTACAGACCTGTGAATGAGAAAATCCTCTTAGAAGCAGGACGAAATCAAGTCAGAATAAACACCATTAAGTAAAAAGGAAATCATTTAAAGAACAATATTGCGAAAGATTTTATTCGTGATTCTAAATTGATTAACTCCGTATTAAAATTCAATGCCCTTAAGGAAAGTCACATTCACGCATTACTTGTCATAATTCGTTTGATTTTTCGTTTAATGATAGTCGTACATCGGGGATCGGCAATATCAAAATCTCAATGTAAGAATTACCTTTTGGAACTTCGATTGCGATTTGCCGATGAGTGATATGTGCGAAGCACTAATACGATTGATAATAAATGATGGTCTATCGCATCAGACTGTTCGAAAGGAAAGTCAAAAGACATACCATGTTTTTTACCGATTTGTGATAAAGTCATGTCGCATCGGATCTTTCCAGAGGAATGGAATTGTAATATGACTTTGTCGAAATGCAATTGTGATTGTAGTGGGGTCCATCGCATCGGAACATTTATAATGCAAGAAACCGTGATGTTGATGCGCCGAAATGTGATTGCGATTAAATTACATCGCATCGGAGTTTCTCAAAAAACAATAATGAAGAATGACTTATCTGAAATGCAATTACCGATAATTCTCATCGCATTGGAGTTTTGCAAAGAAGTTAAAAATATAATACTCCTCCGCTTTGCGATTTGCAATTTACTTTATCGCATCGGACTTTTTGAAAAGGAAAGCACTTAGACTTTGTGCGATGCGATATAAATCTTATGATTTGATTGGATCGGAATTATTTTGATATCACATTTGTCTATTTGATATGGAATTGATGTTTTGTGTGTTTTAACAATGAATCGTTTTTATTGTTTTTTTATGATAATTGGATTTCCTCAAAGTTTTATTCCTAAAAAGAAAAGGGGCCCTATTTCTTATTAAAATTTAACATAAAAATTTAGAAATGGGGAGGGTTGTTGCACAGTACAACAGGACTTAAGATAGACTCATTCTCTGCACATCTAGAGTAAAGCTTAATAAAACAAAACTCACCATACTTTGAAATTTTAAAATAAATTATCTTAAAAATTAGAATATCAATTTAGTACATTTTACTCAATTACACATTTAACAATATTCATTTAAAAAATACAAATATAAATTACTATTTTAAATAAAAATAATACAACACATTTAACAATATTCATTTAAAGAAATACAAATACAAATTACTATTTTAAATAAAAATAGTACAACACGTACAACACATTTAACAATATTCATTTAAAAAAATACAAATACAAATACAAATTACTATTTTAAATAAAAATAGTACAAAGAATCACATTAATTACCATGGCCCTCATGTCCCTTCCTCTTATTACTTTTTAAATACCCAATGTTCGTAACTTATTCTTAATCAAATAGTGTCAATTTTGTAAAAATATAATCTACAAGTCTCACTTTTTATAGCTTTGGCGGAAGGGTAGAGTATTTGTTACGCCATTTTTTGGTCATCTAACCTATTATCATTAGATGAACCCAAGTACATCATATAAGACCAATTTTACCCTAAGTAAAATTGCTTTCACTATGTGAAATAACTTAGTAACACACCTTTATTGAGTTGTTTATGGTCTAAACAGGAAACTCCAAAAGAAAATAATAAACAAATTTATATTTGTTTATATTTCCTGGTCATATTTAACCCAAAACAAGGAAATCAATTAAATAAATCCTTATTTATTTGATTATTTCCTAGGAATAAGTTATTTAAATCCTATTTAAATAATATTCCTAGTTAAATTTGACTAAATCATTTATAAATAATTAAATAAATCATTATTTATATAATTATATTCCCACCATTTCCTTAAAATAGTAAATAAATCATTTATTTATTTATTGTTTATAAATAAAGTAATTGACCCAAGTCAAAAGACCTTTTCCCTCCAACAAATATAATAAAATATTCCTAAATGGCGGTTCTAGAATTTGATTAATAATATTTTATTCATGCACCAAGTTCTAGATAACCCTAATATTTTGTTATAAATAGAACGGTTTTCCCCATTCACCTTTTGTTGCCTAAAGATCACCTCTGGATCTATACACTTGGTCACATTTTCTCCATTTTTGCCTTGTGAGCTCTCATTGAGTTCTATGTTTATCTAGGTTTTCTATACCAACAAGAGAGAGAGATTCTAGATCTGAAGTGCTGAGGACTATCAAGAACCCATCCCATTGAGGAGAACCAGAAAACACCTTTCTTGTTTTCCTCTCAGGTGCCCCTTTTCAATATAATATAAAAAATTCTTTCAAATACATCATTCTTGTCTTGTCTATTGGATGCATGGAGCCTCATTTTATTTTATCTTCTTAATGTATTTTATGCTTAGATCTGGATTTGTGTAGCATTATTTAGATCACCTGATTGCAGATTTAAAGATATTTGGCAGCCATAATTGATGTTAGGGCTACTTTTTATGCGTAGCTAAAGTGGTCTTTTACGACGAAAGATTCATACTAATAATTGGCGACTCCTCACAGGTTTTCTTTTGCGACCGCTGTCGTTTCATATATTCTTGCATATCCATTGTTTGCGACCCATGCTTTCTCTTTCGCTCGTTTTTCCTATTTTTATGGTACTTTTCACCTCTAAAACCCTCAAACATTAAAATTTTTAACTTCTCTCCCCCGTGTGTTTTTGGCCCTATTGCGCAGTGTGACAGACATCGTGCCCGCAATCGAGACGAATTTTTTTCTAAAATCGCTCGCCGAGAGACCTTGGACCGTGTGTCGCACTTATCGCCCAAAATCGCGACTCGACCTCGAGGGACGCACTTTTCCGCCCCAAACTGCGGATCGATCGCAACAAAGCCGAACCTCGCGACCGCACTTTCTTCTCTAATTTTCTCTGCACACTTTTTCGGGGTTTGTATGAAGCTTCGTCGTGTTTTCCCATCTCCTACCGCCCGCTAGGACTCGTTTCTCGATCCGTTTCACCCAACTAAGTGGGAATATTTCAGGGGCTTGAGATTCTCCTCCACTTTTGGTGGGTGAGTTTTAGTTGTTTCAAACGTATGAATTTTTAGAGTTTCAGCCTTCTTATTGTCAGATCTGATACTTCCTTTTCAGATCCATTTAGGTCAACTCTTATCCCTTTCAAATCACCTCATATAGTTTTTTTTGGGTTTACCACTAGGGCCACCTCTTCGTCCCTCCTCCCTTTAGCTGATTTCCCCTTTTGTTATAGCAACCTTGCCTATGCCTCTTTGTTGTTCTCTACACCTCTTTCCAGCAGATTTATCCTTTAGATCCCTATCCCTCCCGACCTTAGATCTATCGGCCTCTTTTTCGTGTGTTTTGACTAGATTTTTCCCTCTTTTTAGATTAGTTTTGAGAGACCCACCTTCTTGGGTTAGATCGATGCATTGTTATTTGTTAAATTTTCTATTATTTCTGATTTATTTTCAGTTACGCAGCACACTTTTTCTTTTACTCTCAAAACGTCTGGGTTTAAAAAATTAATATCAACACACGCCACACACAAACCGTAAGTGAAGAAGAGCCTAGTTAACACCGCCTCGCAAAGAATTTAAAATCAATTTTCACTGCACCTCTCTTCCCTTGACCTCACTTGATTTTGTCCCTCCCTTCCCTTGTCAGTTTTTCTTCTTCCCGTCATCATTGCGCCCCCAAGGCGCTTCTCCTGGAGACTTCTTAGCCTTCACCCTCAGTTTCCGGTTGGTCGACTTCCTCCTTCCCGTCGTCATCGAGTAAGTCCTCCCCCGTGTCTGCACTCTGACTCTTCTTCTGATTGTTTGATTTCTCCCCCTACTCCTGGTTCTCCCCCTATTACCTTCAACATGTCTAGTTCAAGGCCTAGTGCCAGCGGAAACCCCAGTTCTACTGCTGGGTCCGTTTCCAGCAGAACCACTACGGGACCTACCTCGACTGCCCCATTGCTCCCTTATATGGCCGGCCTTAGTCTCCCCGGCTTCAATTAGCTGATCAATGATCCTATCCGACACGATGTTAGTTGGCCTGCTATGCCAACCAAGCTCCCCTCCGACATTCCCAAGTTCAAAGGCCTTGCTAGTGAATATCTCTCCAACCATATCCGATATTTCCATATGTGGTGTTCATCCAATTCCATTACTAATGACTCCATCCGTCTTAGATTTTTCCAATACGCGCTTACCGGTGAAGCTTCTAAATTGTATGTTGAGCAGGCCACCTCCTCCCATACCACTTTTGTGACCATTGCCCAAGCATTTTTATCTTATTTCCAGCTACCTCTCCGATACGACACTCGTACCGAGCTTTTAACTTCCTTTCGTTAATCCTCTTCGACCCGCCTTTCCGCTCATGTCCAAGAATGGCGGCGAAGAAGAAGCTTATGTTGCGCTCCTCCCTTTGAAGATCGGGTTTATATGGACTAGTTCCTTTGCTCTCTCATACCTCCCATTGGCAAATATGTCGCATCCCATTTCCCTCAAACCGAAGAAGCCACCCTCCAAATAGCCTTGAAATATGACCTTATTTATGCTCAATCTATTTATGTTTATACTGTCCTTCCTGACCTTCCCAAGCTCGGTGGCACTAACTCCCCGGGGGCATCTAACTCTGCCGATGGTATCATTGGAGCTCTTTCACATACCTCTATTCAACCTCTTATGGGCTATGGTTTCCCTCCAGGAGGGGCCAGCACCTCCAACACTTTTCCCCCTCCAGGTAGCATGTATCCATGATACGGCATGCCTCCTCCTTTTTCCCCCACTCCTGCTTACCTCAATGTTGCCCATCCTAACCCTTATCCTTACCCACAGCCTAGTGTCCTATCTCCTCCAGCCATTTGGACCTCTCACCCCCTTGCCTTCTCAACCCCCGCTGTAGCACTTACTACCCCCTCCAAGGCAAGTATTTGCACAGAAGGGCACGAACAATTCTCTTCCTTCTCAAAGAAAGAGGAAAGGAAATCAATATTCCCCTGGTAATCGTGGATCCAACCCTTCAAGTATTGATCCGAACACTACCAACCAACCACAGGGCTCTCAGCCCAAGCCGGACAGGCCGCTTTGCACCAATAAGCCCTGTTCATGTTGCGGTGTTTATGGACATTACACTCACGATTGTCCCCTATTACCATTGCATGCGCATGTGGGAGTCTCGGTGCCATCGTACAGGGACAAAATTCCCTCCCCAATATCCTCCCGATTCGGCCACTACTCAACCCGCCGTGTTTACCGATCCTTTCCTCAACAAGGATTCTCGGCCACTTAACCTTCCCCTTATGGTTCCTCTCCGATTACCGCTCATGATGGCCGACCAACCTCTCACCGCGGACCTTAACCTTCAAACTCGGTCTCGCGCACTCCATGCCTTGTTCCGTCTCGTCTCTCGAGTCCCCATCTTCGTGTCCCGCGCAGCTCGAAGTGACCCACGACAGTCCCTTGGAAATCCCTCCGCCCAAAGCTGAGGTTCATACCAAGGTTCCTAAGGGCCCATTATGCCGAAATGCTGCCTTTGTTCGGGCTGCCCATTCATATAACATAGTAGATGATCTAGCGCAATCTCCTACCGCCATTTCAACACTCGAACTCCTCCAGTCATGTCCTTCCCAAAAGAAGGCTCTACTATCTGCCGTGGGCACTGTAGATCCTGCTGATGACCAATTGATTATTTTTGATGCCCGTCAGTCAGACCATCCCCCCTACCTACATCTGTTGCTTTCCAAATCCCAGTCAAAATCCGAAATTCCAATGTCACTTGGTGTATCATTGATGAGGGGGCATCTACCTGTGTGATGTCTGCTTTGTGCGTGGGATGGCCATGCCTCCCAGCCCATTGGCCTATTCTGTAACTGTCCTAACACCCTTGCGGGTAAGACTATTTGTGTCGACATTGAATTTATCAACGCCCCTCTTGACTACAACATTCTTTTGGGGTGTAGTTACACCTATGCCATGTCTTCCATCCCATCCGCAGTCCACCGCAAGATGTTTTTCTCTCATAATGGCAATATTGTCACCATTGACCAGTTGACTTACCATGAACCAAACTCTCAGACCTCCCCTGAGTCCACCATCTCTACTGTCACCAATAAGCAAACTGTTGATTCTTTGACCAGTGTTTCCCCTGGTGTCTACAAAGATTCCTCCTTGCTTGGAACTTTTCCCGGTCCTCCCCCTCCTCCTGTCTCTGACCCCAGCTTAGCGAATGTTTGCCTGATGCAATTGTCTCAGGCTGAACTTCCACAGCCTGCTTCGGCTAGTCAGCAACCTCAACCTCACCCACCACAACCTGCTCCTAGCCCTTCGCTTCAGTTGACCGAACCTTTTCCGCCTGGACCTTCCCATCCAACTCACACTCAGGAACCTCCCCACCCTCCCGAGTCGGTTCCCCCAGGTCTCCACCATATGGGAGCCATCCCTCCTGGTCATTACCCCGTCGGTCAGATACCTTTCCTTGCTCCCCCTCCTAGATTCTATTTGGTTCCCGTCATGCCCACCCTTTCCCTCCTTAATTTAACCTTGGGAATACTGGTATGTTATCTTACTCCTCTAGTCAAGACCCTACCCAGCCACCCCAAGCCATACATTGTTGTGACACCAGTTCAATCGATTCCCTTCGCTCCTTCCACCACTTCAGTGCCCCTAGCCCCTCCGCAAGACCATACAGGCAAGAAAAGAAAAACTCACAAGGGGGCATCCAAAGACAAGGCCACTGCACCCGACCCTACCCCACCTCTACCCACCAAGCCTTGTGCCTTATGTGATGGTATCGTTCATGCCACCCATACTTGTCCAGAGTTGCCCCGTATCCAACCCATGGTTAAAGTTGTGTTCCCTAAATCTACGGTCCCTGAAACCTCTATTTCTTCCTCATCTGCAGCCAAGAACCCAAAGACTCTTCGCAACAACAAACCCTGTGCTCTGTGTGGTGTCCATGGCCATTATTCTCACCATTGTCCTCACCTAACGCATTACTGAGCCTCTTTAGAGGTCATTCGCGAGTACGAAGTTGAACAAAATCAATCTACCTCTCCCATCCTTGCTCAGTATGCGTCAGGCTTACTCGAGGATCCCTCTGCTACCATTGACATTCCTCCCCCTGATGTTGAGATGTCGGAACCTGTTTCCCCCCTCCTATACCTATCCTCATCTGCACAACCCTTGGAGTACATTCCCACTGAATCCACTCCATCTATTTTTCTTGATTCCCCTTCAGCAACATCCTTGGGCTCTACATGCTTTGACCATATTTTTACTTGTTCTTCTGTCCTCCCTCGTGATGATCCGTATGTGTGCCTTCCTTCCCATGCTGATGATTTTGGTATCTTTGCAGCATCATGTGGTTTCCTTGACCTCCCCATTTCCTCCCATAACTAGGTTGATACCATCCATATCTATGATGTCCTTAATAGCATGAGCTCCCGGCTTTCCTCCCATAGTTCTCATTCCTCACCCTCTAGTCGATCCATGAGTCCTCACCGTCCTACCCAGACTACTCCCTCCCCTAGTAGCCATTTGATGTCTATCCTATACTCATGTTGCCCTCATTCTTCTCCTTCCTCCAATTTTTTGTCTTGTGACACTATTCTGTTGAACCTCTCATCCACACATTATATTGGCTATGCCGATGGGGCCAGTCGCTACTCCCGCAATCTTGCTTCGGCCGCTTGGGCCATTTTTACCCCCTTGCATACCCTCGTTCTGTCAAATGGGGTCTACATTGGTAATGCCACCAATAATTAGGCCGAATATGATGCAGGACATGGTCTCTTAGTCGATGCCCTATCTCATCGCATCCTCCATCTACACGTTCATTTAGATTCCCTTCTTCTTGTTTTACAACTCAATGGTGTTTATCGTGTGCATAACCCTATCCTGTTTAGATAATATTTACGAGTGAAACTTTTGATACGTGACTTTAGATTCATTAATTTCAACCATGTACCAAGAAGTCAAAATCACTACGTAGATAGAATTGCAAATCATGTTCTAGACTGGCATTTATCACACACAAGAAAATAACATTTCAAACCATCAACACAATGCATAATATATATCATATAACATGTTTTTCGAGTCCATCTACTTTGAAACATATCACATGCTCATAGCATGTTACAAAAACAAAACTACAAAACTGGGGGGCACCACTTGCCTCTACATACACACTGGGGGGCACCACCTACCCTACATCTAATCACTCTTTGAAGGATCCCGAGCCAATGGATCTACTCCCGTAGCTCGTAGATCACACACAGTCTGACCGGCCATCGCCATGCATCGCATGATACCTCGCCATTCCAAGGGTAGCCCAATACATATCTCTATGTACTGTTCGTCTAAATCCTGCCAACCATGCTCCGACACACCGGTCAATAGCCCCTCACATCTACAATGAATGTACTCCAACAGAGTGGCCATATACTCATTCTACGCCATCCTTGATCCACTCGCACCTGCAGCTCCAGCTACTGCAGGTCGTCCCATATATCCGGCCGGTTTTACCAAAGCTATATCTGCATTCCAAAAAGTACAAGGATCAGTACCATGAATACTATAGAAAATTTACAATGCACATAACAGATTATTTACTTTTCACTTACCATCGGGCCCCCATACTCGACCAGGCGGAAGCAGCAAGTCCGGATCTCCCCAATAACTCATCCCACTAAAGGGATAGTTGTCTATGTACAAAGGAATCTGATCCCAATGGGCAAAGAACTCTGGTCGGAACACCTGTCCGACCGCCCCTCCTCCTCTGCACAGTAGTCATCGCCACCGACGCATCCGGGGCTCTCTCGGACCTCCATAAGGTAGCTGTACATGAGGTCGTAAGGTCAGGATCTTCTCAAAAAAGAAGGAGCACAATACAGTCCCATAAGCACAATCATGATTCACTTGTCGCTTACATAGCGACACCTGTCGTTTCACTGACACCAACATCATCTAGGCCCACCCATAGTAGGTCCCACTCAAAACACTCTCTACAATCATCATCTGCCCTCTAGTGATGTGATGGAACACCTGGCTGCCCAAGATCCGAAACACTGCTGCTGCCACTGCCCGGGTCTCCAACCTCTTTAGATCTCCAATCGATATCCGAGTCCCTTTGACTCAGACACTTGGTCGACAATGTTGCTCAACGAACTCCATGATGTTACGCCCACACGGTAACACTGGCTGTGTATTTCCCACAATCCCTAATGGTGGGAGACCACTCAGGAAATACAGATCATGGACTGCCAGCTCAATCCTGTGCCCCTGCATTATAAACACATCATGATCTGGATCCCAATAACTGATAATCCGGGCGAACAAGGGCTCCCCAGCCCTCATCAAAGGTTTCTCCACAAATGTCAGAACCCCAAACCTAGCCAATGCACGACGGACACCTCGATCCGCTTGGATTTCCGTCCGTAATGTACCTGGGTCTCTCTCTCTCCACTTGATCCATATATCTGCCATATCTGCACAAAACCATCATCTTTGTCAGTCTACGGATAATCAAAAATGCATTCACTCACACCAAAACTGAATCTCAATCCATACCAACACTGAAACCACCCCCATCTACCAGGTCACACTTTTTGGCCAAACCCTGGGCTAGGACGCACTTTTCAGGCCCAAACCTGCGTCCCAGGTTGCAGTTTTTGCCCCAAAAAGTGTGACCCGGCCGTAATGATGAAGTAGGAGCAGTTACTGAGATTTAAAACCCTAATCTGAACTTTGAATCCATCAAAAACAAAGCGTAAGATTATGCCTCTTACCTGCAACTTACGGATCGCGATTCCAACGGTTGGTTTGTCTGCTACGATCGCCGCAAGATTTAGGGCCTTCTCTCCTCTCCACATTCACCACAACTACACAAGAAAATGAATTATTTTGGAGGGAAAATGCCTTATTAGAAGAAAAACCCTTGTTTTTTCTTTCGCCCGCTGCGACCAAACCGTAGCCCCGTTTGACACACTGTCTGCACCGTTGGAAATATCTCATTGAGCAGTCAAATGGGTATTTGTTAGTTTTTCATGTTTTGACACTTCACCGGGACACATTTTATCCATGAAGGGTCTATTTACCTCTCTTCCAAATCGAATGTCTCCACTTACAACACTTGTACTTGGGGCACCACTTTGCCTCCTTACTTGTCTTTGTTCATGTTGATTTTCGTCATGAGTTACCATCCTGTACTCATGTTTTCATGGCCCCCCATTGGACCTTTACTATGTGGCAGCACCATCGAGATGCCCTTGTTTAGAGCATCCGAGTTGAGTCATCATTGCATTCATGGAGTCTATCCCAAGTCCCTTTGTACCCCGCTATAGTCCTCCATCCTTCATTGCTTGGTCCCTCTCTCATGTCGCACATTGTGGCCCTCAGTACCATTGTCCCCTATCCCTTAATTGTGTCAGTCGCTGCCAAGCCATTTATTCCCTTTATGCTCTAATAAGGGAAGTCGTCCATCTGCTACTCAGTATCCCTCATTTCATCATCATCATTAGTGTCTGTCTGTTCGTCACTCCACTATGTTATCTCATGCCTTAGTTGGGGACCCCTTATTGCCTCACCATTGGCGGACCTCCTTCTGTCAACATCGGCTCATTTACTCTAGAAGCCAGGTCTAGAGGGCGGTGTACCTTGGTTCGAGCTCCTGTCCACATGATCGTGATCCGTATACTTGACGGTCCAGTGATGCAGCAACAGTTATTGGTGATTCCCGGGTGTGTGTGAGATCTCTCAACCCTCATGAGGGGGTGGCCCTATAGGTAGACCCCCACATGCCCGGATGACTTCTTCATTTCAACCTTTGATGCAGCTCCTTACATTTGATGATGTCGGCCTCAACCACTTGCAACGCATTTTCGATTTGCATGTATCAATCAGATTTTGTGAGCTCTTCCCCGTGTATAGGGGGCATTTGGGGTGTATTTGTATCTCATGTACTAAACTATTATTGCATAAGTCCTAGCTGTTATTCCAGGCACATCATGTATGTGGGATTCATCATTCTATTTTTTGGCTTGTTTTTATGCCAGCATGTACTTTATAGTTCAGTTCCTTGTTTACTCGACATAATATTCTTTTTTACTTTGTCTCGGCGGGCATAGGTATGCCTCCCTTGCCGCCTTTCGCACAGGTATCGCTTCATAAACTAGAGACTTGTTACACCTGTAAGTCTCGTCTCCTCAGGGTCTAGTCCTTTAGCACATTAGACTACCTTACATTTCTCTCTCTGACTTCCCTCTTGATGTCTTCTGATTGAGTCTTCACAACGTACTTCGGTCATACGATTTGATCCTAACACTCGTACGTTGGGGGGCACCCTGTTACACCATTTTTTTGTCATCTAACCTATTATCATTATTAGATGAACCTAAGTACACCATATAAGAATTAATTTACCCTTAGGTAAAATTGCTTTCACTATGTGAAATAACTTAGTAACACACTTTATTGAGTTGTTTATGGTCTAAATAAGAAATTCTGTGTTATGAAAATAATAAACAAATTCCATATTTGTTTATATTTCCGGTCATATTATTTAACCCAAAACAAGGAAATCAATTAAATAAATCCTTATTTATTTGATTATTTCCTCGGAATAAGTTATTTAAATCCTATTTAAATAATATTCCTAGTTAAATTTGACTAAATCATTTATAAATAATTAAATAAATCATTATTTATTTAATTGTATTCCTATCGTTTCCTTAAAATAGTAAATAAATCATTTATTTATTTATTATTTATAATAAAGGAATTGACCCAAGTCAAAAATCCTTTTCCCTCCAACAAATATAATAAAATATTCCTAAAAGGTGGTTCTAGAATTTGTTTAATAATATTTTATTCATGCACCAAGTTCTAGATCGCCCCAATATTTTGTTATAAATAGAAGGGTTTTCCCCATTCATTAGTCACCTTTTGTTGCCTAAAGATCACCTCTCGATCTATACACTTGGTCACATTTTCTCCATTTTTTCCTTGTGAGCTCCCATTGAGTTCTATGTTTATCTGGGTTTTCTATACCAACAAGAGAGAGAGATTCTAGATCTGAAGTGCTGAGGACTATCAAGAACCCATCCCATTCAGGAGAACCGGAAAACACCTTTCTTGTTTTCCTCTCAGGTGCCCCTTCTTAATATAATATAAAAATTCTTTCAAATACATCGTTCTTGTCTTGTCTATTGGATGCATGGAGCTTCATTTTATTTTATCTGCTTAATGTCTTTTATGCTTAGATATTGATTTGTGCAACACTATTTAGATCACCTAATTGCAGATTTAAAGATATTTGGCAGCCATAATTGATGTTAGGGCTATTTTTTATGCATAGCTAAAGTGGTCTTTTACGACGAAAGATTCATACTAACAGATCTAAATTCCCTTACCCTTTAAGAAGCATTCTCAATTATTGTACCAGCCACCTCGACATCTAATCTAGACATCTTAGGCTATTCTAAATTGATCAAGAGTATAGAATTTTTAGGGTGGTGTTCTATGTGCACTAAAATTCCTAAGGTCCATCACTATGCACGGGGTTCATTGCAACCTTGGATATATTTTGTGAGTTGTCGTGATTTTTTTCTTGTGGCTACAACTTAGTTTTGGTTTTCACCTAGTTATCATGATTCAAAACTTTGTTATCATCTCATATTATTATAGAATTAGATATATTCTGTGAGCTAATGTGATGTTTTGTTTGTCATAATGATTCACAAATTAGTTATCATACCACAATATTGACTTTCTTGTTTTCTGTTTTGTTTATGAACCCTTTAAAAAAACCATAAGAAAATTTTAAATACCCGATGTTTGTAACTTATTCTTAATCAAATAGTGTCAATTTTGTAAAACTATAATCTACAAGTCTCACTTTTTATGGCTTTGGTGGAAGGGTAGAGTATCTAAATTCCCTTACTCTTTAAGAAGAATTTTGAATTATTGTACCACCCACCTTGACATCCAATCTAGACATCTTAGGTTATTCTAAATTGATCAAGAGTATAGAATTTTTATGGTGGTGTTCTATGTGCACTGAAATTCCCTTGAGTTCCATCACTATGTATGGGGTTCATTGCAACCTTGGATGTATTCTATGAGTTGTTGTGATTTTTTTCTTGTGGCTATAACTTATTTTTGGTTGACACCTTGTTATCATGATTCAAAACTTTGTTATCATCTCAGATCCTTATAGAATTAGATATATTATGTGAGCTAATGTGATGTTTTGTTTGCCACAATGATTCAAAAATTAGTTATTATACCATAATATTGAATTTATCGTTGTCTGTTTTGTTTATGAACCCTTTAAAAAAACCACAAGAACATTTGATTTTACACTATGATCTCCCCAACATGGGTGGGGGTTTCAAAAATTGGAGAGTAAATTGAGTGGTTATTGTTGTGTAAGATGGAAAATTTGGATGGTTTGTAAACAATATGGATGTCACAAGAGATATCTGTTTTTAATTATCTTGTCTCTCTGGCCACCATGCATCTAATGGGATCCATTTCGACTGAGAATGTCAATAAATCACTATGCGAATGATAACTTGTGACATCTCTAGCCATTTTCTTTGAATTTGGTTCAAGTTATAAACTAATAACTTGTGAAATCCCTAGACATTTTCTTTGATTGTGGATGAGGTTATAAAATAGAATATACTCTCTCTTTAGAAGACTCTACAGTATATATTGGATGGAGGGAAAGTTTATGATAAAAATTGTACAAAAAACCCTTAGGGTTGTCTCAACTTACTCTATTGTTAATTACATAGTGTCAATTTTGTAAAACTATAATCTACAGTAAGGACTGAGTGGGTTTTTTCTATTGTAATTTTGGTTTGGAATTGAAAAATAAATAAATAAATTATAAAAGCTAAAATTATGTAGTGAAAAAATTTGTTTAAAATTTCAGAATAAAAAGTTGAGTAAGTTTGACATCATATAATATGAAAATTGTTTATGATTATATAGTAAAAAACATGTAAGATTTTTTTAGCTACAATTAGGTAATTAAATATATGTATATAGCTTTTTTGAAGGGATGAAATTTGATATTCATTAACAAAAAAAAATCCTAAAGAGTATGTATGTAGTTACAAACTGTTATGTAGTTAGAAACTATTACAATTAAGTAATTAAAGGTAATTTTAGTTTTATTTAAGAAATGTGAATGATGAACATTCATCACTATTTCTCAAGATAAATCATGTCCTATGAAATAATTTGGAATTTTAAAAAAGATCACATATTGTAAAAAATTTCATTATTAATTTAATTTTCTATATATTAAGAAATACTACTTATGAATAACAAAACAATTGTAACATAAATAATATATAAGAAAAAAAACCATGTATTTTAGGAATAATAAAATAGTTGTAACAAAAATAATATAGAACAAGAAAAACTATGTATATTTGGATGTATGAAAATTTAGATAAGTAAAATTTTAAAAGAATAATGGTTATAAACATTTAAAAATAGTTTTATTAAATAATTAGTTTAAATCCATATTATTTATCAAAGGAATCAATTCTCTTTTTACTCTAAAAGAGGTTTGCATATCAAGGCATATGATCCCTCTTGGCTCTTGGTAGATCTAGAATTAAGATTGATCTAGACCATCTTAATTTCTCTCTTTAAATAAACTACATTCCACATGAATACCATGGGTCAATTTTTATAGTTTATTATTATTTTATTTTATTATTTTTATTTTTTATTATATTTTGACATAGTTAAATTGTTCATTACATTATGTCAATCTTTTATATAATTTACTTTTATTTTATTATGTAATTTGACATAGTCAAAATGTTAAATTGAGGTTAAAATCTAACAAATTTTTAATAACAACATTTAACTTAAAAATCACCAAAACTTAAATTAAATCTAAAAGAAAAAAAGAAAAACTAACATTATAAAAAACATATAAAAAACCATTTACTTGTGATCTAATGGCCTAAAACATTTCAATCGTCTAACATTAGATCCAATGACTCAAGCATGGACACAGTGGAGTTGTTTTCAAATAATAACCATGGGTTGTTTTTATAGTTTATTATTATTATTATTTTATTTTTAATTGTATTTTGACCTAGTTAAAATGTTCATTACATTATGTAATATTTTTATTTAATTTACTCTTTTTTTTGGTGTAATTTGACATAGTCAAAATGTTAAATTGAGGTTAAAATCTAACAAATTTTTAATAACAACATTTTAACTTAAAAGTCACCAAAACTTAAATTCAATCTTAATTAAAAATAAAATAAAATAAAATAAAATTTTACTTGTGGATTTAATGGCCTAAAACATTTCAATCGTCTAACATTTGATCCAATGACTCAAACATGGACATAGTGGCAGCTAGGGGAGTTGTTTTCAAATAATAATGCCTTACGGCGTAATTATAAAAATAAAATAAATGAAAATATTTAGAGTGTAGTTTAATTAATAAATATTTTGGCTTATTTTGAGTGTAGTTTAATAGATAGATGTTTTGGTTTTTTGACATTTTTTATAGTCATTTTTGTTTAAATTTGGTAAAGATTTAAGGAGTGGACTTTGAGTGGTTCAAAGTTTTTCATGATGTTGAATGCATTTATACATTCAAAAACACATTTTTAATAACAAGAAATTACAATCTTGCTCAAAATTGTAGATCAAATTAATTTTTTTTTTTGTCAATAAAAAATGATTCTATTATTTGGTCAAAAGATTACATTTTATTTGTTAATTAAGCCTTGCCCTCTTCACTTCACTATGACCAGATTTGTTATCGAGGAGAGATATGCAAAATAAAAATAAAAATGCCATACATTATAACCAGACCTCAAGCCAGAAACACAAAGGCACTAGAAAACATCCAAAATACAAACAAAACCAACCATCATCAAAAATTTCTTGGAGGCGTCGGGTCTTACCCAACATCTAAGGGGTCTAAGGGGCAGATTATTTCATGAGCATGGTGTTCCAGGTGATTGATTCTTCCTTCAATTCGGTCTGACCGCTCCACTGTGTGTCGCTAGCTTTGCCAGATTTAATTCATCCTATCCATCGTCACCCACAGATTATGTTGGATCTCGTTTAAAAAAACGATCAATTCATTTATGTCATCATGTCGTTCTTGTCGCATCTCCTCTAGATTTTTCATGACCATCTGAAGCTTACCAACAATAGACTCCAGCGAGGGCAGGGTCGTCGTTGGCTCGAGATCATGAGAAACTTCGTCGCCTGATGCACCACTAACACCCCACCCCCACCCGCCCCACTCCCTAATGCTTAGTCACCGCTCTACCAATCCAAGCTTGCACATCACCATGGGGAGCCCCACCACGCCTAGCCTGACCTCTCCGGCGAAGCATTTCATGTTCACAAATAAACCACATTGCCACCATTCGTGGCCCAAACCGACTCCCTTGGACAAACCGACGTCCTTCTCACATAATTGAGAGATAAATTCCACCTTTAGTAGCTTTGTGCAGGAACTCCACACCAGAGGGGGAGATTCGGCAGGACGCTAAATAGTCCCATGAAATCCCAGACCACTCTGCTCACCTAGAGAAAGAAACAAACACCAGCATCTACTACAAGGATAGGACCACCAATCACCAAGCCTCACGACAACCCTAACAAAATCAAGACACCAGGACAAGAATTCCCCTTTGGGCTAGACTTCTAAACACTTCAATTGAAGAAACCAACCAAAACAGACAAACACAATACCAATTTGATTAAAGGCAACATCGAGCCAAAAGTAGCGAATTGAGACAATAGAATTTACTAGCCCACCAAGAGAACTTGTCCAGGCGTTGACTCGTCTCGCAACTATGAAATACTCTAATTACTCACTATGACCCTCCGTATGCCAACTGTTCATAAAATTGTCAAGTTTCCTTTCGCCCAGGTCCTAAGCCCAACAATTCAAATCCTTACTCCCAACTAGACCTCCAATCCTGTAATTCGCACTAAATCCACTACAAAATGACCACAATAGAAGGGGCATGCACAATCGACCTACCTATGGATACTCTTCTACATTTCCACCACCCTTTATGCTCTAATAACCACGATGAACCATTGACGTGAAATAACCTCTTGCAATCTTATAACATTTGTGGGGCTGCTGAATTTTCTAGATGACTGCCCTCCGTTGAACCACTTTTCCTCATCCATCATTACTGTTTGACACAACTACTCTTGGGATACTAACAACATCACTACCAAAACTTAATGTCGTTGAGTCCGACACCTCCATCGGGGTATTGTAGACCAAATTATGGCTAAAAAGAACTAAACATTTATTAATTAGACTCTACAAACATTTTATATCAAAATATCATTTTTAATTTTTTTATTTATTTTAGAGAAACAATTAATTTTTCTATTAATAAGGTTGGTTTGAAGGCCATAACCTTCTATAATTTTTTTCATGAAATACACATTGATTTGACCATCTGGTCCAAAATTCAACAATGCCTATTTATGCAACCCTATGCTCTGTAGAATATTATATTAAAGTGATGAGTTCCATAGATTCGCCAAAAAAACCCCTCTAAAAAATTGAAATCGACAAAACATTGAAAATCGAAACATAAACTACATAATTCCCAACATCTGGTTCCCCAACACTTCTTATATTTCTCTAGCGTTGGTTGATTGGCCTTCCTATGCTCTTGATGGATTGTTGCTTTCCCCTTCATGGTTACCGTGCGACTCTTCATCGAGTGACCTGATTACCATCCTTTCCACACTAATATCATCTGAGGGGACTTGATCCTCTGTGCAATGCTCATATTCCCTCTGCGTGTTTTCCAATCAAAATTACACCATGTCCATAGCGAGTTGTAGCCTATTAAGTTTGAGTTAAAGAAAATTCAATTGATAAGCCATCACATTGTTTTGGGCCCTTGCTCCTTCCGAGAATAATTTTTCATATCGAGAGATTAATGATATAATAAACTCTAATAGCTCTACCATTCTTGCAAGAGCTAGACCGAAGTCTCCTCCCTATTGCTCAAGGAATCATCCATCATATAGGGAAAACTCTAAATTAAAAGGTGAGCTTGTAGAATACAGGTCAGAAAATCATATTCACCGTAATAAGAGGCTCCCAAACTTCCTATATATACCATCATTCTTTCCCACTACAACTTTATCTCATTCCATCCCACAATAATTGAGGCATGCCTCTCCTGAATTCCACTTGCCGAGTTCATAATGGAAACCAAATGAATCCTTCTGAAATCGATGAGGAAGGTTTTGTCTCCTTGAAGACTATTATTTCTGATTGAATATTCACACATACTTCTTGCATTATCTCCCTTATACGTTAGGCTCCAGTTGTCTCGTGTCCTATTCGAAGGGACATTCTTTTTCCATCTGTCAATAATGACGTCAGTCTCCATGTCCTACCAGAGCATTTGCTGCAGACGATTAGGGATTCTTACCCAGTTATGCCTCATCACATTAATTATATTAATGTGCCTCCATTTCCCCGTCTTTATATACCGAGAGGGATTGATCCAATTAATGTTGCCTAACATTATGAAGGAATGTCCTTGATAATAATGTTCCCATTCTGATACTTTATTTCTCCTTGTGTTAGCTGTGATCCTTGCTTGGCCAAGGAGCCATCAAATTCATTTAAATTCCTTCTTATATGATAAAAAGATATTGAGTCAAATGTTTCAACCAACATCTTAATTCGATGGAGAGTGAGGGGGGACTTTTCCACATCCTTTCTACCTTTAGTAACTTGGTGAATAACAAGCCTTGAATCTCCAAATACTGGCAGATGTTAGTTTCCTCTGGAAATCACAATATCCAGACCTTTCCACAAGGGCAATAACTCAACTAGATTGTTTATTGTGACACCTAATCCCCATGCAAATTGAGACTCTCTTTTTTTCGTTAAGGTGATAAAGAACCCCTCCCGCGCCAACCTCCCCTATAATTAATTATTTTAATAAATCAAATATAATTAAATTAAAAGATTAGATTGGGATAATTTATAACATATTAAATAAAATTATTTATTAATATTTAATAAGTAAATTTGAAAATGACAACAGTAATAATAAAGATAATATAATCTCCTTTTAGAAGTGTATATTAGTTGGCCATAAAGTTTATTATTAAGTCATTTTTTGGGATGTAGTATGTTCAAACTTGGTCTAGTTTATGTTATGTGCTTGTGTATGTTGCACCTATAAGTGATAATGGTAATAGTGAAAATCAACCCCTATATGATGCAAGTACAACCCTCTCTTTCTCTCTCTCTCTCTCTCTCTCTCTCTCTCTCTGAATTTACCAAGCGTCAAGAGGGATCAAATATCTTGATATGCAAACTTCTTTCAAAATGAAAAGGGATCTGATCCCTCTCAGCACTTGGTAGATCCAGAGTTAAGATGAATATAGAGTGGTTTAATTTCTTCCATTAAATATGCTATATTCCATATGAATACCATTTGTGAATACAATGAGCATTATTTTTATTTTATTTTTATAGGGTTATTTTTATTTTGTTATTATTATTATTAGTTTTATACCTTTTTATTTCATTTTGATGAGTTAAAATGTTTACATTACATTAATATTTTTATTTAATTTATTTTTATGTAATTTGACGTAGTCAAAATGTTAAACTTACAGTAGAACATCTCTACCTTACTAGGCTGGCCTCTCGGCACAAAAAAACAATCTCTTAATAATACAAATAAAAAATAAAAACAACCAATAATAGTGTGACATTCAACCGTAAAATGTGCCAAGTCATCACTCCACTCTCACCTTTATAAAATAAAATTACGATAAATATAATAATCGCATCATAAAACAAGCGTAATCTACAACGTTGCTGCTTAGTACCCGCCTCTTATGCAAAAATCAATCGATAACAATTTGGAATGCTTGAACAAATTTATAACTCTAATAATGAAACACATTTTAATACGGCGAAGGGAAAAAAAAGAAAAGAAAAAAGTAATTAATGGACCAATTAACCTTGGAGCAAAATAGAGAGGTGCATAGATAATTTTGGATGAAACATTAGCCCCAACGTCATCATATGTTAGAAAAGTTAAGACTTTATTGAAATGTGCTTGTGCACATTTTATTCCATCTTTAGCTTATAAGACCAAATAAGGAGGGGAAATTACAATGTCTAGTATCTTTATATTAAATAATGTATATATATGATATAAATAAAATAAATATTTTTTTTAAAAGCTAATTATTGTAACAAACAATTTATTTAACTTTAAATTTATACTCATCTTAATTCAACGACAAATAAATAATCTATGGTAGAATTTCTATGTTGGCAAAATCAAATTGATATGAAGTATCCTGTGTCGTCTTAATTGCGTGGCAACGAATTCATATGTAATAAAATATCTAATATAACATATTACAATGTCTAGTGTATTAAAATAAAATATTTAGTTACATAAAGGCTTAAGTGTGAGTGCAAAATATTCCTAAAAATATTTTTACACCGAAGATGTCACTATAATAAGTTTGATTTGGGAAAATCCAACAAATCAAAGAAGCTTTTTTGGTCTTCCTCCGTCCAACAACTTTTAACCATGTGGCAAAGTAAAACAATTAGCTTTTGATTTTTGACACCATACTTGCTAAAAGTTTCAAACACCTAATAATGACAACTTTTAAAACCCTCACATAACGAATGAGTCAAGATTGCACTGTCTGTTGACATGACGTGGATGGGGACGTGTCGGAGATTGAAGATTTTCCGTCAAACATAATCTTCGACTAATTCTCAATATTTAATATTTATTTAATCTTCGATTAAGTATTTAATATTAATAACAAAATAATGGACATGAGATAAATAATTTTAAATTTTAATTAGAATTATTAGTGATTCAAGTGGGAATATAAATATATTATGTTTTGAAACTTATGATAATTTTTTTTTGAATAATGCAAAGAAGAATTGTTTTTAAATTAATTAGAATTATTAGTGATTAAGTGCGAATGTAAATATATTGTGTTTTGAAACTTTAATTTTGAAGATGATAAAAAAATTGTTCATTTTGATTAATGTAAAGAAGAATTGTAATATTTTTAAATTTGGGAGTTTAAACAATGGAAACAATGGAAATTGAAAAAATTGGGCAGAAATTTTTGAAAATCTAGGTTACAATGGTCAAGCTTCATGATTTTTGGTGCTTCAAGGGTTTTTGATGGTTCTGAATCCATTTCCAACATAAAAATAAAATAAAATTAAACACTCACAAAATTAGATTTTTTAATTATTTTTTTTCACCGGATTCCCACAAGAATTTCACAATTTGGGCGAAATTGTGGCCTTCGTAGACAACATATTTATAAATTATATCTCAATTTGATAAATTGTATTTATAAATTATATCTCAATTTGAGAACATTTTTCATAAGACTAAGTTCTTAACTTTTTATTTCATTAAAGCTATTCGAATCTTAATTAACTACCTTAATCTTAAAACACTTACACTATAGTAACCTTGAAACACTTTTAATGATATTTTTTCAATAAAATATTTTTTTAAGAAATCTAATTAATTTATTTCTTTTATTTATGATTTAATGAACCAATTTTAATTTTAATTTACATTAATCACTATCATAATATAATTTTAATAATTAGTCCCATAGTAATTGGTAGAGTTCTTGTTGTTAAAGTACCTTTGTCATTAATAAGTCACATGTTCAATTCTCTCCAAACTCCTAGGGTTAGGCTCTAATTAAGCTAATCTCAGAGGTTGCTAAATTATTTATATTTATATTATAAAATATTTGTGACAAGAACTAAGATACCTTGTAAAGTGACGAGCTTGGGGCCACCTACTCCTTGAGCCTAAATCAAGGCAGGCTAAGCATGTCATTTCAGGGAATTGAATACAAGTGGTGAGGGAGTTAGCCGACCACCTCAACCACTCAGTCTAAACTTATTTGACATATTTAATTTATATATTAATAATTATTAAATATTTGTCTGGATATGAAGTATTGTGTAAACTAGGAGATCCAACGTTTAAATCCCCTCAAAGTAACCCAATCTACAAAGAGGAGGACGCTTGTAGGCCCAAGAGGTATAGTGGTAGCAACTGGAATCGACCCCTTGTCACACATGTATGAGCTCGATTCTCGTACCAAAAAATGGAAACTTTAATTATTTTTTGATATAAAATACTATAGGATGAAAGAGTCTATCACTTTTGTCAAGAGATAGAAAATATTTTTTCTTAAACCATCCATCATATGCTCATGCTCATCACAATACCAATCTTCTTCGCCTTTCAATTGGAGCAATGTAACCATCAAATATTTTTACCTTTTTTCCAAAATATGACATTGTGTAGGTTTGCTATTTAAAATTGGTTTTCTAATGCATAAACGGATTTAGCCTCCTCAACAAGTCATGGGACATTTGAAATTTGTAGATTGTGGAGCTCAAATTTACCAGTCCAAGAGATCCCCACCAAATTTAGGACAAAATCGAAAGGCCAAAAACATCTTATAATAGACTATGTGGTTTTAGGTCAACTATAGTGATCCTGAAATGTAAATGTTTCTCTTAATATTTTTTGCATATATAAATCATTAAAAAATTCTTAATATCTCTTTCTTGTTAAAATATGACAAGCCATATTAATTTTTTTTTGCATAAATAAAACATTAAAAAATTCCTAATATCACTTACGTGTTAAAATATGATAAACCATATTAGTTTTAATAGATATTAATCGTTATCTTCATTGTCATCATCATAACAAAAAGCAATACATATTTTATAATATTTTTTATTATAAAATATGATCAACTAATTTTTTACAACCCATGGCTTTTCCCATGGTATTCTTCTCTAATGTAGCCTATTTAAAGGCATACAATTCTAATGAATTTTCATTTTATCCTTGTGATCTCATAAAAAACTTTATGTTTCTACTATCTGTTTGTTTGGATGATTAATTTAGTTTAAACGATATTTTGTAGCAAGGAACTGTGTGTTGGGTGTGAGACCAAATCAAAGTTGGATTTTCCCTCACCCATAGTATTTGTAATCCATTACCATCTATTCTACGTCCAATGGAAATTTATATAGTTAGATTTAATATCTATGGTAAATAATAAATATTTTAATAAGCATCCTGATCCATTTTCAAGCTTAGGAAAGTTCTTAGGTTACGCGGGTTCAGATATGAAAAGCATTATCGAGCGTTACATGAAGCACTTGTGTAATTATATGTTAATTTATCAGGGCCCTTGAATAGAGAATGCCCAAAGTTGTTTCTTACATTAGTATTTTTACAAATTGGTTGTTATTTGCATTCCCTCGGATGGGTGGATTCTTTCGTCTCTTCAATAGAAATACCACCAAGGGCTCGCAAATGAAGAACAATACTATTAGAAACCACAAATGAGTGGTGAAAGGCTTCATAAAAATCAAGGAAGAACAAACAAATGAAGTTTTCATTTTTCAGACAGACTACTGCCACCAGACTTGAGTCTAAGAAAGGTTATGTATGATTGTACTTTCTGGGATCGTTTTGTTGTGATTTTCATGTATCCTACAACTACATCAAGTTCCTGAAAACAAAGGCAAAATTATAAGAAAATTATGATAAATTATATTTATGTCACAAAACATAATCAGCCGAATGAATTCATCGTAGCTCTGCGGCGCAGTAACTCCCTTCCTAAATGTGATATACTCGACTATACAATTTAGTGTTTCAATTGCCTTTTCAAATTCCTTCACACATAATCCCATGGAATTCTTCCAAGGCACTCCTACTGCCAATCTAGTGGAACTTAGACATGAAGATGTTGTGTGATTTTCTAGTGAATGTGCATGTATATTCTCCTCATAAATCGTATGGATGGTAACAATAAGAATGAGGCAGGTAGTTGAACATCTCAATCCCGGGCCACCCATTCCGAAGTGTTCACAAAAGGAAGGATTTGCAGGGAGTGGTACAAATTGGCACCAAGATTATGCAACCTGGATACTTTTCAGTTGAAGTGGAAAAACACACACATATATAGGTTTTCAAGATTGATTACGGAGATCTTCTTTTTTTGTATAAATTCCATGCTTGAAATGGTGAAAGAAAATGGACCAAAATGTCGTGTGAAACTTCCATGCAAGTGGTATATCCTTGTGTCGATTATTTCTTAATTTGTTTAAACTATTTAATGGGCTCTGTTTGCGGCAAGATGATCTTCCAAATGTTTCATTCCTTTAGTGTACCTTTGCACCTTTAGGGGAATTTGCTAGTATATTTTTTAGTTATGATTGAAATTGTGAAGAGAAAAGATAAAATCTTATTTATTGTAATGTTGAATTATATTTTATTTTTTATATTGCATCATGATTTAGAATTGAATTGTGAAAATATATAATATAGGTAAGGCTTGTTGAGGAAACTGATTGAACCAAGTCCATTCAATAATAAAAATAGCAAGGGAAAAATATGAAGAAAATCAACAAGGGAAAAATGAGAGTAATATGCAATTTTTTTGTTTTTGTTTTTTAAACCTTCCATGTCTAGTAAAAGGCAATGGCAATTTTTTTGGAAAAGAGAATATTAATTATAGAAAAATCCATAGATTTAGACAAAAAAAATTGATAATTAATTTATGAGGACATTGGGTGATTAAAGGTTTCTTTTCACTATTTTTTAATTTTTTAATTTTGATTTTAAACCACATAAAATTAAATATCCACCAATTAAAAAAAAATTAGAAATTCAATTTTTAAAAATTCAAAAAATAATTTTCAATTTCTAAAAAATTAAATTTAATATTTAATTTTACCGAAACTTTTAAAAACTTCCAAAATAATTTCTAAAAATTTACTATTTAATTAAAAATTAAAACATTTTAATCTAAACTAATTAAAATATACTTACCTTTAACCAATATAATAAAATAACAATAAATATAATAATCCCCTCTAAAAGTGAAGTGTTTTATTATCCTTCGAAACAAAGCATGCCGGGCAACCATATACATGGAGAAGCTATATTTTTTAAGATACTAAAACCCTTTTATTAAAAAAAATTGAAATAAAATATTAAAGTGTAACAATCACAATCAAATCTTTTAATCACTTAAATCTAAACAAATGGGAAAAGACCGAAAGCCCAGGCTGGAAATAAAATATCATAATAAATTAATTTGTCTCTATGCTAGAAGATATTTGCTCTAAGATAGATTTTAAACTTTATTTGCCAAATATACATGATGAGACATGGACACTTTGCGGATGGCCATTCAAAGTTTGTATATAATTTTGAAAGTATGGAAATGATAGTGTTATAGTATAAATGCATTTAATAGAACAAAACTAAAATGAAATAGAACAAAACTAAAATGTTAAATTTTTAATTTTTCTATAACATAAATTTTGCCTATGATTTAGAAGCTCAAAAATTATAATTAATGTTTGAATTTCAAAACAAAATTATTATATATGTATTACTTTACATAACATGTACGATATATAAAAATCAATTTAGATTCATTTTAATTTTGAATTATTGAAAGGGATTAAATATTTTTTAACTCTAAAAGAGGTTTGTATCTCAAGAGAAAGATTTGACTTTTTTTGGCATTTGGTAGATACAAAGTTAAGATGGATCCAAGCTCGTTTAATTATGAGCTTTTAAATATGCCATATTAGAGAAGAATACTATGGGAAAAACCATGGGCTGGAATTCGTAAATGTTATTTTATTTTGTTTTGTTTTTATTTTAAGTGACTCAAAATGTTAAGCATAATAACATCTCTATCGTATTGCGCTAGAGAGCGCCTCTCGGCGCAATAACACAAATTATGATTACAGAATAATATTCTAAAATTGAATATGACAAAAGACATGAATGTAATATTCTAAAATTGAGGATAACAAAATATGTGAATGTATTAGACTAGCAAATTAAAAGATACAAATGTATTAGACTAGCAAGATTGTTAAGTTAGATGTTTGTGCCATCTCTGTTCTAACTTGTTATGTTGATAGGGTTTCTTGCTCAATTAAGATTAGATTAGAGGGGGTGACCTCTAATCCTAGAGTCCCATTAAGAGTTGCTATGTTGTTGTTACCATTTTCTTTGGGGCCATAAACTATCATATTGATATCAAAGGTTACTTCAAAAACTGTTTCAAAATTCTTATCCATCACATCTAGCTTATGCAAAATGGCTTGTCATTAGAGGCCTCTTTCATCCACCACTTGGGAGATGAAAACATTATTGAGCCAACGAAGCTATGTTAGCTTAATTTTTTTTGTATCTCTAATTAAATAAAAATGCAACCCTTGCATTTTTACTCAATTTGTTCCTTGGTCACTCTTTTCCTCTTTTGCTTTATAAAAGTCTCCAACTGTGCCATTTCTTCCTTGATCTCAAGCAGAAAATCTAGAATGGGAGTGCTTTGCTACCTCCATGGCATATTTTTTGGCTTTGGTTATGTATTGGGAAAGTCATTTGAGAGTAGGGTTTCTAGTTGTAGGTTTCATCCTTCTATGATACCCTATTATACTAGATTTTAGGTTTACCTATGTGTTTGCACCACCAAACTCACAAACTAGTAAAGAGTGGGGTCGTTGAACTGTGAAAAAGGCTAATGACCCAGATAACAATTGACAAGGGAAATGGGAGTGGGGGGCCAAAACATAGATGCCATGATGATAGGGTAATGACAATGAAATAAATTTAACCAAATGAATGAGGCTCAACAACAAAATCCACCAACTTAAGATGATGCCTCTAATATCTTAACAATATGCCTAATTTATGAAAATGGGTTAGAGAAATAAAACAAGAAACTGTTAATCCACAAAATAGACGAAAAGCTACAAAGTACTTGACCATAGGACTCATAGAAGCATTATAAACCCTAGGTCTCATGAGTGGCTTTCCTCCATGGCTCAATGTCTTAGATCCATGAATGTCCACTAGTTTTGGCTCTGCCCTAAACTTTCGGAGTTAGAGATGCCCAAATGACTCTTGCTTCAATAATGGCACATACCTTCAATGCTGTCAAGAATTCAATTACGAACATATAGGTTGGATAGACTCATTCAAACATGATTTCCCTCAACTTGTTTCTCATATTTCTCGACCATAATCTCCCATATGTTAGGTTGCATGTCGACATTCACCTAGCTTGCACAGTGGGAGTATGATTTTTCTTTTCAATTAACTATAATCGTAATATTTTGTTAAGAATTTATTTATGTACATATTTTTATTTTATTTTTTTATTTTTAACTTTTCAAATAATGTATTTCAAAAAATTACAACATTTTACTTATATAATCTATTTACTATCAAATAAATTAATATAATTTTTGTTATATATTATATAAAAATCATATCAAATATAATTCAATTCCAATAAAATTTACTTCTAAATTTATATTATTAATTAGTGAAATATATATATATATATATCCAATTACTAGTAAAATTCTAGGGGTCTATGGTCTGTCCTCCTCTCCATAAACCGGGTCACAATCGAAGAGATTTGAACCTTGGATCTCTTAGTTTTCATAGATTTCACATTAATTTTGAGACCAATTGAGCTACCCCCTAAAACTATTAAAATACTTTTAATATATTATTTAAATAAAACAATCCACAATAAAAATGACCATAAATAAACTTTAACCCGTAACAAATGTATTTAAACATATATTTATAAACTATAGTACAAACCAATACATAATCATTAAATGTATTAAATGTTCAAATATATAATTCATAAACACAATCTGGGAGTTCTCAAAGTGTTTTCTTGGCTCTTCATCTATTATTTAAATCTTAGGCGTATTTTTATATTTTGATTGGATAATTTCATTTCATACCAACTCTAAAGTTTATTGCTTCTTCTTTTTCTTTCTTTCTCTTGTTTTTATTTTTTTCTCTCAAAGAAAAATCATAATTTTATTCAAGGATCAAAATCACAATTTGTAGATAATCGAAAGCATTCGATCATGGTAGCCTTTCAACTAATGCACAAAAAAGAAGAAGCTAAAATAAAATTTACATAATTTTGTTGGGGCCAAGTGTGATAAAAATCACTTAGCTTCCCCTTTTTACCTTTCTTTTTATCCACCTTTCACCAGACTCCTTTATTGGGAGCAGCTATTACTATTGCGATTTGGTTGTTAACTACCTTCATGAAGGCTTTTTTATTTGAGTTCAAGCCCTCAAAGTAATGAGATCTCTTTGTGCCCCCCAATTCCCATTTAGTGGGTGTTCTCGCTTTCTGTTGCCCTAATACTATAATCTCTATTGATTCAGTACTCCGGTGGTTAATAGTCATTGTTCATGACTAATCCCCAGTTCCACCATTTGTTTGGCTACCCGATTGTGTCTGTGCTTCTGTATTTGGAATATTTCCCTCAGACTCTTCATTTTCGTTTTCTAAGGTAATAGGAAAATGACATCCCCTTGGCTTAGGGGCTTGTCTCTTCCTATTTTTTGGGGCCTTTTTTGCTTGAGGGCAGGTGTTTTGCAAGTGACCTGTTTGAAAACAAACTTGACATCTGAATGTCGTATTCTCGTAATCTAACACCCATGTTCACTGAAAGTTTTCATGTTTTAAAAGAATATGATCAAGAATACCTTTACTGAGATCGATTTTTACCCATATCCTGGCAAATGTAGAGATTCCTTTTGTTGCTATGTCCATATCCATTTTTTATTTTTTTTTGCCAAAAGTATTTCCGATGTCCTCCAAGACTTTATGGTGCCAGAATGGAAGAGGAAGGTTTAGTAACCTTACCTAGTCTAGCATCGTTGTTACCACCATGGTTTTTGCATCAAACTTAGGGAACCATGGGGTAACAAAAATCCTACCTCTACCCCAAAACTAGGGTTCTTCATTGAGAACTTTTTCCAATCTTGCTATGTGTCAAACTATACTATGAAGAACCCTTTAGAGCACAAGTAGAGATCACAATTTGTTGTCCAAGAAGAGTGTACCCATTAATATAAGTCTTCATGTCTCAACCAAAAACCATTAAAACGACATATTAATGCCTTAGATTGTAGATCAACAAAATATGATTTTACCTCTCGGGTTTTTACCTTCATAGCTAGTACCTTGTCCATTTACTCGACAATGTAAGGTCTTGACAGCTTTTGGATATGATCATCTGAAGCGACAGACTTCCCTTTCAGTGCATCCTTGAAAGAGATAGATCCATTAAGGTTTCTAGGATTTGTATTATTGGGGTTACTCATTCCTGGAATTCCTCCTCGTAGCCTTAGATTTATGATTATAGTGGAATTATGTTTGATGTCATAGTCTTTCAACTATATGACATATTGTAAAATTTTCCCTCATAAATCAAAATTTGTAGATTTGTCGGTATACCCAGGTTATTTTGGACATTCTTTTTCAGATCTCTCATTGGATCCAAGGCTCGAACCCCCTAAGGGAAGTGATTTCCCATTTAACACTTTCACTAAGATTTGAAAAGGCCCCTTTAGATCCATATTTGTATTATGAAAAATGAGCCTTTGAGCACAAAGAAATGGGGTCTAGATTTGAGATAGGGGTCGAATATGAGACAAAATCCTTCGTTTAGGCCCATAACACAATTATGAATTGTTGTGATCTACGCCCAGATATCCCGAATTTTAAGGAAAGTAATACCATGTCTTCGTAAACCGCAAAGCCCTTGTAGCTTGAGCCACACAGAGAAAAGAGAGAGAAAGCAGATATGTACTCTATGATTTCCCTAAACACGCTAACTCCTTCGCCTGATCTATGCCAAATCCCATGTAAAGACAAAAGACTAGTTGTAGATCAGTGTTTGCAGTGCATTGATCTCTGACGAAGGAGATAATTGCAAGGCACAAACTCTAGTTATTTTCACAAAACTTTATTATCAAATAACGTTGATCCAACCAGATCCCCACCAAGGTTATCTCAAAGTAGCCAGGACAATGCACTAACCCACAACGATGCAAAAAACCCTCAAGATGTTGATTGTCGAGGATACCTGAGGTGAGTAGAAGCTCGACAACGACATGTTTTATTTCACAAACTAAAAAAAACCGTAGCGCTCATTTTGACCACCCCAATGATCATTAACTATTGTATTACTATCATTAAAATATTAGTACTACTTTGATATTTCAATTGTTTTTGTTGAAGTCAAACAAGAAATTGCAGCACACACACTAGTGTGGGACCAATAGGTCCTAGCGATACATTAGTGTGATTAAATTGGTGCAATGTCTAATTTAATTTTCCCTTATTTAAATTGGACAATAAAATATAATATTATCTCATGATCACTTGCAATAGTTAGCTGAGTGTGATAAACTCAGTTAGCTCATATATTTCGAGTTGAGGGTGGTTGGTGAGGCATGCAGAGTAATTCTATTAGTTATGGAGTTCGAATTGTAGTTTGTGCATTATTTTAATGCATGAGTAGTCAGTTAACTCATTTATGTGAGTCAGAGTCAGTTGAACTAGTTGTAGTTGTTTGTTTCACTAGTGAGAGATCAAGTGAATTAAATATTCACTAGAAAATTTGGCCCAATTTCCGACGGCCACTTCGTCGCTATTCCGACACACAGTCGTCGCAAGAGCGACAGTTCGAGGCGGGACAAAACGTGGTTAGCCATTACGTTGCAATTCCGACGCTTTTCCAAAGTGTCGCAATGACGACACTTTTTCCAAGGTTTCCAAATAATCGTCGCTCTTCTGACGTTTTCAAAACCATCGCTCGTCCGACGTTTATAACTATCGCAATTCCGACGACATGCGTTCCGACGTTTTTAACGTCGCTCTTCCGATGTTTCTAAACTATCGTTCTTCCGACGTCTAACCACGCTTTTAAAGCGTCGCAAAACCGACGCTTTGAAGGTGTCGCTCTACCGACGTTTTGTAGGTGTCGCTCTACCGACGGATTGAATGTGTCGCTCTTCTAACACTTTGAATGTATCGCTCTACCGACGCTTTGTAGGTGTAGCTCTACAGATGCTTTGAAGGTGTCGGTCTTCCGACGCTTTGAAGGCATCGGTCTTCCGACGCCTTGATTTAAAAATAATAATAATAAAAATAAAAAATAAATAAATAAATAAATTTAAACAGCTGCTGATTCATTGCCTTATTTTGTTTTACAATGTGCCAAGCTGATTCCAGTCCTTGTAGGTAATGCAATCTTC
Source organism: Pinus albicaulis (assembly GCA_034641835.2). Taxonomy (NCBI): domain Eukaryota; kingdom Viridiplantae; phylum Streptophyta; class Pinopsida; order Pinales; family Pinaceae; genus Pinus; species Pinus albicaulis. The sequence continues at coordinate 1,279,816,102 of CM076577.1, read as the reverse complement.
CAATTTTATGTCAGAAAGTTAGGCGGTTTCATACTGAAATTTCTAACGAAGAATACTGTTACTAAGGTTGACGACTGTTAAAGGCCCTTTGAGTACAATGAAACACTATCTGCAATCGGTATCATATTTATATCACATTTTGTTAGTGTTTAAAATGGAAATATAGAATATAACTGATGGCGGGGTAAACCCACAGTCCCGGTTTTCTCATTACTTCAATCTCAACCTATTCTTATGTCGGGGACTGGCAAATTAAACAAATAATTCTGAGAGCTTTAATATCTCAAATCTTAGAGATTTGAGATATTAATTTCAAGGTTTATTATGTGCATGTAATATCTCATGCAATACCATCAGATTCATTCTTCTTTCGGGGGAGCTCTACTCTCAACCTACTCTGCTTCCTTTTAACTGACAAATTAAATACACCTGTGTATATTAATATCTCAATCTGAGATTGAGATATTAATTAAATATCCGCTTTTGGTTAAAACCCCATATTTCATATAAACCCATCACCCTTGGCTGATACATACATACACTTGTGTTGTGGTAAAAACACAACCCCTCATTATTGATGTCTTCACTTCAAATAATGGGGACCCTTTTTATAAAAATTTTGGCTAAACACCTTTTAGGATTTTTATTTTAGTTGATTATCCTATGCTTTTGTTAATTTTTCATTTTCTTTGGATTCTTGTTTCGATTGCTTTGTTAAAATCGATTTTTTATAAGCTTCCCATTGACGCTTGTTACGCCTCATTTGGTCAACTGGTTTGAAAATGGTACTCCTTTGAAGTCTCATTATTTATCTAGTCTGGGTTAAAAATGCTATTTTTATTCTTTTTATTTATTTTCGGAGTCGCTGTAGTTTAGATAATTTCATAACTAATTTCATTAAAATAAAACCAAAAATAAAAATTGATATTTAATATTAAATTTTGAATTAATTAAATTAATATGATTAATTTAATTAAAATAAAATTTAATATATAAAATATATATATACAAATAAAAAACAAAAAATTACATCGCATATTGCAATCATCGCAATTCTAATAACATGCACATCTTACAAAACCCGATGACCTTCATTCCTCGATATGCGATGGCTCTTCAAGCATTAACCAAAGTTTAATAAAATACCATGTGTTTAAGGCTCAATACGATCGCTCCATTGCATCGAGGTCCTCAATTGATACAACCGACTCAACCATTTATGCAATGCGATATGGAGTCAAACTATTTATGCGATGCGGGAAGAAGTCAAACCATGACTTTTAATTTAAAGCCATTCTCACATTGGTTATTTTGAATTGATTTAAATTCATGGTTAAGTACATTAACGTATGAGTGAAGAGGTAGGATAGTGCTAGGTTAGTTTTTTTTTTTAATAGTTTAAAATATTTAATATTTAATATTTAATATATTATAGTAATTAAATTAAATTTAAATTTAAATATTATTTATATTAATATTAATTAGTTTATAAATATTTATAGGTTAGTTAAATTAGATTAATATTAATTAATAAATAGTTTATTAAATAATTAGTTTAGTTTATGATTAACAATTAAATTAGAATTACTTAGAGACTAATTCAGGATTAGATTTTTAATTAAAATTTTGATTTTTAGCCCAGCAATAGAATTTCCAAATTTACGCCAGTTTTGACTCATCAACTTTGGAGGCTCATAGATTGAGTTATACTTGGCCAAATAAGGCTCAGGACGGCTCATTGGAAAGATAAAATCAAGGAGAGCATTTCTGAGGAGGTTTCACTAATAGATTTGGTCATTAATTGGATCAAAAATCATGCAGAAGATAAAGCTCCGAATTTCTAAAACAAAATCAATTCTCTGAGTTATTTTCTGCATTTTCATTTGTCCTAAGCCTCTTCTAATTGCAGATTCGCTCATCAATAATATCTTTGGCCAATTAAACCATCACAGGCATCAATAGAGAGTTTATATTTTATTTTTCAATTATTTATTTAAATAGAATTTGATTGGATTTGTTTTAATGCCAGAAATGGTATTTTGATTTTATTGTTGCATCTTAATTTATTTTGATTTCTTTTTGCAGGAAAACAGTAGAAGAGATATGAAGAAAATATCTTAATCAATGAGAATGCTCCAGCAATTAAAATATTGGGAGTTTTGAGCAAATAAAATGGGATTCGACAGATTTCTCCTCAACAAACTTTCCTCTCAAGAATTCATGTGCAAATATTATAAATAGCAGATTGCAGAATGTAATAAAGGGGCGGCTCTCTTCTGCAATTCTGGAATTCTAAAAGCACTTTTGTAATAGGGATTTAGAGTTGTAGGTGGGAGGAGTGGAATCTCAGATTTAGAGATTATTGAGGTTTTCCTTTTACATTCTGAGTTATGTATAATGAACAGAGTTTGCACTATTGTAGCTCTGCTTTTGAAAGCAGAAACTTAGGCATTGTAAAGGACTATTAGAGACCGGAGCTGGAGAAATGGATTCAATAAATTGGTATTTCGAATACTATTATTTTAAATGCTGGTTTTATTTTATGATAACATGAATGGTGTCAATTTACTTACATATTTGTGCACTTTTGTCGGTATGGGTAATTTGCTTCTATTTTATGTTGTTATTTATCTCTGCTCTTATGGGCTGAATTCTGATTTCTGGGTAACTATTTACTCATAAATATGTCTTTTAATATTGGATGAATAAATAGTGATATGTTGTGAACTTCTTCCGCATATTATTGTTTAATAATTCAAGTTATTGATTAAATGATCAAGATCATTCTGAGAACTTCTTCCTGAGTGTTGTTGATTGATTATTTCAGTTAAAAGGTCTCAATAGGATGTGTTTTGTTATCCATAATGTCAGTTAATTGAACTATTTCATTAACATGATATTCATTATAAACAAGACATATTTCAATCCCAATATTATAAATACCTGCTCTTGGTTGGGTTAGATCTATATCTGCCTAATTAAGATAGGATTAAGATAGTTTTTTTTTCTTGCATCTTAGAATAAGTTTGCATTTAGATTAATTTCTACATTCTTTTAAGTCCTCTTCCCAAAGAGGCAAACTTTAGTAGTGGATTGGCTGAGCCCTAAATCAGCTTAAGGATCACTTTCTTGCATGATCAGCAAGAAGGTTGATCTGATGTCTCTTTTCCATTGGTGAATGAAAGTCATATTTTAAAGCCATTGGAGATTGAGAGAAGGTAACTGGACCTAGTTGACCCAGTCGAAACCACCATTTCAAATGGAAAAGGAGCTGCTTTAAGGTCCGGACCGGGTGGTTATCCCCCATGTTGTTGCAACGATTTTCGAGGCTTCAACATTTTGGTGCTAGAAGGAGGGCCTGAAACTTGTTGTCTGTTGGAGTCTTTTTAATTTTAACATTTTATTTAATCACGATGGCTCCTTTTAAACTTCCAATTTGGAGTTGTATCCATGGACGTGCATCTTCCAATACTCCACCCGAAGTGGTAAGACTCTTGTCTCAGGTAAAGTTTAATGGTGAGAGAAATTTTTCTGCTTTTAATCATGTCCTTCGATTTATTCAAAATGTTTCAAATTATAATTTTCAAGGAATTGATGAAGGCATTTTATGCAAAATTTTTACTCTCACATTTGCGGCAAAAGCCAGAAACTGGTGTAGAACTCTTCCGGTTGCCTCAATTCACAGCTGGGATCAATTTGTTACAATTTTCATTTGTAGATTTGACAGCTATAATTATGATCATGTATATGATGAAATTGAATATTTACGAAAAGAAAATGAATCTGTTAGAGATTTTAATATTCGATTTCATTTGAATTGTTTAAAATTTAATGTCAAAGATGAACCTATGAAAGAAGAATCACTAGATTGGTTTGAACATAATTATTCTCTTCCCCCTAGTCCCGATCCATATGAAATTAGTTCAAGCTTTGTTCCATCCCCTTCTAACATAAATGAGAATTCCAATTTGGGTGTGCAAATAAATTGTGATGAAGAGGTTTCACAAAGCTTGGAAAATATTTCTAATCAAATGCAAGAAGACAACAACAGCAATTTTGGAGAAAGACCTGCATTGGAATCTGTAAGTTTCTCTGCATTCAATTCAGAAAATCATATTGCAAATCAGCAAGTGCAAGCAACAATCAAAGTAAATAATAGCATGCAAACTGCTGTACAAATTTCTGAATCTTTTCATGATGAGCAAATGCTGAAATCAGAGCAGCAAAGCAATCTTCTTCAAAAAAGCATGAGTACGCAAATGAATGATTTAGAATCTGAAATTTACAATGAGCATAATGTACAAGAATTCTCAAACAGAAACATTTTTAAATGCATTATTTCAGATTCACATTTTTCCCTTTATCCTGATATTTTTAATGATGGTAATTTTTCCCCTCTTGGTGTTAATGATATTTCAGAAAATACAGAGGCTGATATAAATGAATTACCATTAAGTTTTTATCAAGATAGAGAAGCAATTAATGATCATTCTTTTGCCATTAATGAACATGAAATTCTTGTTCCTCCGTGTTTGGATATATTGGATAAGATTGAAGGGAATTCTAGAGAATCTTGTGAAGTCATTTATGATAATTACTCTGACATTGAGGATGTTGATTTCTATTCTTCTAAAGAGAGTCCTCATGATAAAATTCAAATAACATCTGAGAATGAGGAACATTTCAATTTAGAAATTATTCCAACTAATCCTCACTCTAAAGCAGATAATCATCTTCATGATTTCACTATTCGAGAAAATATTCCAATTTATGATTCATATCATGATCAAACTTTCATTCATGTTCATAATCATAAATCTCTTTCTAATTCACAAGTTGGAATTCGAAATTACTCAAATTCCATAATTCTGGCCAATCCTTGTGAAAAAGAAATTATTTCAAAACGATCCCGATTGTGCTGTAACATTAGTTGTACAAATAGTGATTTCATTTTATTTTTGTTTCCTCACTTATTTTGTATTAAATCAGATTTATTTTCAGATTTTTGATACATTACGCTGGCATATTGAGCACTTTATTATCAAACATTCAATTGATACATTGCCCTGTTGGAAAATTGAAGTTTTATATTATAATCAAAATCATCAAAAGCTATTTCAATTTCAATTTCAATCAATGCTAATGTTTTATCAAAAGCTTCTATCTTCTCAAAGGCAATATCAACAAGAGAATGTATTTTTAGAAGTCTGCTAGCAATCCAATTTAATTAATAATTTTCCATTTCATTTGAAAGATTTCCATCAATTTTTCATTAATTCATTTGAAAAATATTTGGAAATTTTTCCTTCATGGAAGATTGTCAATAGCTTAACATTTACACGTAACACTAACAATTTCTTCCATGCCTTTGAATCTAAAAGTTCATATCCACAATTTGGCCTTTCATCTCCTATTTTGAACATTTCCCAATTATTAATAGAAATCCATCCAGATTTCTATGATCCAATTGGTATTCAATTGGAAAGAAAATTTCATGAGAAGGAGATTTTAGATAAGCTTCTAACAATAGTTGTACATTCTGATTTCAAGTTTAATTTTCTTAGTTCGATTAGATTTGTATTTTTATTACTAACATTTGAATTGTACATACATGCAGGGATTAAAATGAGAAAATGGTTACACTGGAAATATGACTATACCTAGTCATTTTTCAAGTATATGGTTAGAATAGGAGTAGAGTTAATGTAGTTAATTTATTTTCAACAGTTCTGTAGATTAAAAATAAAACAAAGCAATTAGCCATTTTCATACATGTTCAGTGAAAACATTTTCTCCCAATCAGAAAATTTTAATTCTTGCTTTCCTTTTTAAATTTCTTACAGCAATACCTCTACTCTGTCTATTTTGAATAATGTCTTAATTAAATTCAATTAAGGTTGCACTTGGCATCAATCGCCTCAAAGCCACTTTTCTTAATTTTGGGATTTCCTTCTAAGATTTTCTTTTGAAATTTATATGATAAAGGTTTTGAGGATATAAAAGCTTCATGATCTCATTATCCCATGAAATGTATGATTGTCTATGATAAGCTTAATTCTGACTCAATCATTATTATTCAGTCTAACCTTTCGTGGTAATCATATGAAGTTCATATTATCTTCCTCTAAATTTTCTAAGCTGACATTAAGGATGCCCATTTTGCTGTGTGCACACATTCAAATCTGTTTTGACATTTTTCCACAATTAGTGGCTTTATCCCATTCGAACCTTTAGTTTATTATCTGATGTTGTAATACGCATCATATTTATTTACTAAAGGCATGATTGAACAGTCACTATAACAATACAGATTTTTCTCAAGTTAATTCGGAATGAGCAGAGGTAATAAATTGTTGTTTCAATTCAAAAGGGAAGACTATTTTCATATTTATTTCTGGTAAATTTTATATTTCCTAAACATGAACAAGAAGATTTTATTTAGGCTGATTGCTCACTCCGATTTAAAATAAATGATGAGATGATTTTGAACAAAAGCAAAATTTTGATAAATCGAAGGAAAATATTGAAGATTCATAAGGTAAAAAACTACAGAGAATTTCCTTCCAGGTACGCATTCACAAGTTCATTCTCATCTATTATCAGTTTCTCTTTTTCTTAGTTCATTTTTTATTTTTGTTTTGTTTTATTTGCAGGTTTTCATTTGTTTTCAAAACTTGAAGTAAGCAGCAAACCCATTTCAAATTTGCAACAGGTTCAGGGAAATTTTATTTTGAGATTCATTAGAATTTGAACATTTTTAACTTTGCTTTCAACCATCAAAAAACCCAATTGAAATTTCAAGAAATATCATAGGATTCAACTTGATTTTCATATTGCTGATACTTCAGTGAAAATGTTTGCAATACTACCATCCCACTTGTATTCGTCAATAATTTCATTCTGATATCACATCATCCACTTCACAACCATTTGTAGCGAAATATTTCATTGGAAGTAGCTTTTAGCATTTTTGATAACAAATTGTTCATAAAAGATCTCCAATGTATTTCCTCGCTCATATGTCATATCGCATTTCGCATATCAGAGGTTTGCAGTTGAATATACTTTCATTATCATGAATCGCCGATCTCCGATAAACGACTTTACTGATATTGCGATGACCACATAATTCCGGACCCGATATGAAATTCAAATCAAGTTTATAAAATATCGCGTCCAACCAATCACAATAAAAGTAGGAGCATAATTTTAAAGGGTCTATGTCTCGGATCCAATATGTTACCAAATTTTCATCATAAAATTATCGGGTCCACTCTTCATCGCATATCGGCGTATCGAGAATTGTTACATCATGTGCTTAAGATTGTCGATCATGATCGCCGATTAGTCACGTCATTCATCGCATATCGGCATCGCAAGAATCAAATTGTGTTACATCAGGTACCAAAAAGTTCGTCAATTGCCGATTAGCTATGTCATCAATCGCATCGCCGATATTGGAATTTCCAACATGATTATTCTCCGATATTCCGGTACGCCGATATCGCAATCCCTTCATTATATTTTTATTCATGGCCATACCACTATTCCAAATTTGCGATGTGCAATGTGCAATGTGCAAAGTACAAATCGCGAGATGCGGTGTACGATCTGCAAATTGCAGCGTGACTATCCCCTATTCGCAATATATTTATTATTTAAAAAAAAAAAAAAAAAGGTTCTTCAATAGTGTGATCGCTACATCTCATTGCACATATTTTTTTCGCATGATCTCATATCGACAATTTGCTATTTCAATCGCCGATGCGATAAACTCCAACGGATGCCTCTACAGGCAATGTGAATCATTTGATAAGGCGATGTGTTATTTAAAAAGCAAGAGTGGGCAACCACTATGGTAAGAAAGCAAATAATGACCAATTTGCAGTGTATTTAAATCATTTCGATTTCTCATATATTTCAGTTTTAAATATATAATTCCATAATTAAATATGGAATTCAAGACATCTCTATTTTCATATTTAAATTTTATTATTTTGGATTTGGTCTTGATTCTGGACAATTTATAAAATCATGGAATTTATATGAAACTTATAATATTTTGAGAAACATTCGTTACTGCAAATTCGCATTCTCATTTCTGATGCATTTCTTTTAATTTCAATTCCCTTGAGCACTAAGCATTCCATTTTTACATTTTACTGCTTGCTTTAGTGTAAATAAAATAAATAATGATTTTGAGTTATAGGATTTTGGTTAGTTTGACTTCTTCACATTTTTAATGTTAATTAAAATAAGAAGTTAGCTAGTTTGGAGAAACTGATACCTTTTAGGTAAGATCAAAAGCAATCATCCAATGGTAAGATTCATGTACCCACTTTCATTTATTTCCATTTCGTTACTTTAGTTTCAGTTTTGTTTTTCTGATATATAAATCTGTTTTGCAGCTCTTCATAAAAGCTTCCAATCCTCCGCCAGATCATATTTTCGAAGTCCATACTCTTCTCCTGGATTAATTTCAAGAAGCAACGATAATCCTCATTGAAATAGCTACACCAGGAAGTTTCAGAACCTTTAGCTTTTTCTTTAAGCATTCATTTCATTAGAAAATGATTAAGTTGATGCTTTGAAACAAGAAGATTGATATCAGACAGAAAGTTTTCATTGTGGCTGAATTTTATCGTCACTGCTATCTAAAAAGCCTAAAACACTTACAACCTTGCAAGTTATGATTTTTCTAAATCTCGACATAAGAAGGATTGATTACACGATTATTTTCTTTCTTCATATTGTTGAGACAATGGTATAAACATTCTTGTTTGAGTTTATCTTGCGAAACTTGGATTTTCCTTTCCATTTTTAAAATTTCTTCATTTTTATTTTTGTTGATTTCTTTCTCATTTTAGCATAAGAATTCTTTTTCCTTTGGTTTTTAGTTTTGATTTTGGTGACTTTTCCATGATTTATGTGGAAGGCCTTCTTATTACCTAACTATGGTTGGCATACACGGAGAAAAAATTGTTAATAGTCATCTATTAACTTTTTCTTAAATCTCTTAGTACAGTTTGATTTTCTTATTATAAAGGTAGACATACTTAAGGAAGAGATTACCAATTTAGAGAAGTTGACTAAGTATCATAAAATCTGGAGAAATTTCTTTTTCATCAAAATTGTAATCATTTCGAGATTTCAATATTTTATTAAGATCTTTCAAAGTTCTATTATCAATCAAGAAAAGTTATTTTTAACCAAGTAAAGACACTTTACAGCAAAGCACCTTTTAACTCTAAAATTGTCATTCTTAACTCTTAAGGAGTCAATGATTCTCCCTGTCCCAAAGAGTCTTATTTTTCTAGAGTATAATCCAGAGAGATATTTAAACTTGAAAGATAAGAGGTCTCATCATGAGCCTGCTTATCATGATCATAGGGGAAAAATAGGCTGACAGTACCAACACTGCTAAACAAACCAGGGTAATGGCTTATGATTGCAAACAATTATAAGACAAGGGGTCTCATCACGAGCCAGCTTGTTCAGTCCAATTATAACTAGTGAATGGCATTGTCAACTATCTGGCTACCAAACCAGGACAATGGCTTTTAAGATTTATAATAAAAATAAAAATAAAAAATAAAATAATATAAATGGATTTATCTCTAGGTCAATAATTCTTAAAGAGATGGGATTCTGAATCATTGATGATTAAAAGGTAGCCCTGTCGAGACTATAGATGTTTGCTAGCAGCAGTGACTCTACCTATGACAAATGAGTATATTTTAAAAGCTAAGCTGTAAAGTGACCCTTGCTTTATCTCTATAACTAATTAAAGGTTGATATAGAGTTTTGAAATATTGTAATTTATGAGGAATTTTAAGAAAAATTACAGTTAGATGATTCTAGCTTTTATTCAGACTAATGAACCTAGTCAAACATTTCAAACATAATTATCTCTTCTTTAATTATTTTTACTTGAATTTTGGGGGAAACCTCATTCATATTAAACAGAGATAACTGGTTCTTCTCCCGTGTGTCGTCATTGTTGTGGTAAAAACACAACCCCCCATTATTGATGTCTTCACTTCAAGTAATGAGAACCCTTTTATAAAAAATTTGGCTAAACACCTTTTAGGATTTTTATTTTAGTTGATTATCCTACGCTTTTGTTAATTTTCATTTTCTTTGGATTCTTGTTTCGATTGCTTTTTTAAAATCGATTTTTTATAAGCTTCCCATTGGCGCTTGTTACCCCTCATTTGGTCAACTGTTTTGAAAATAGTACTCCTTTGAAGTCCCATTATTTATCTAATATGGGTTAAAAATGCTATTTTTATTCTTTTTATTTATTTTCAGAGTGGTTGTAGTTTAGATAATTTCATAACTAATTTCATTAAAATAAAACCAAAAATAAAAATTGATATTTAATATTAAATTTTGAATTAATTTAATTAATATGATTAATTTAATATATAAAATATATATATACAAATAAAAAACAAAAAATTACATCGCATATCGCAACCATCGCAATTCTAATAACATGCACATCTTAAAAAACCCGATGACCTTCACTCCCCGATATGCGATGGCTCTTCAAGCATTAACCAAAGTTTAATAAAATACCATGTGTTTAAGTCTCAATACGATCGACCCATCGCATCGAGGTCCTCAATTGATACAACCCGACTCAACCATTTATGCGATGCGATATGGAGTCAAACTATTTGTGCGATGTGGGAAGAAGTCAAACCATGACTTTTTATTTAAAGCCATTCTCACGTTGGTTATTTTGAATTGATTTAAATTCATGGTTAAGTACATTAACGTATGAGTGAAGAGGTAGGATAGCGGTAGGTTAGTTTATTTTTTTTAATAGTTTAAAATATTTAATATTTAATATTTAATATATTATATTAATTAAATTAATTAATTTAATTTAATTTAAATTTAAATATTATTTATATTAATATTAATTAGTTTATAAATATTTATAGGTTAGTTAAATTAGATTCATATTAATTAATAAATAGTTTATTAAATAATTAGTTTAGTTTATGATTAACAATTAAATTAGAATTAATTAGAGACTAATTCAGGATTAGATTTTTAATTAAAATTCTAATTTTTAGCCCAGCAACAGAATTTCCAGATTTACGCCAGTTTTGACTCATCAACTTTGGAGGCTCATAGATTGAGTTATACTTGGCCAAATGAGGCCTAGGACGGCTCATTGGAATGATAAAATCAAGGAGAACATTTCTGAGGAGGTTCCACTAATAGATTTGGTCATTAATTGGGTCAAAAATCATGCAGAAGATCAAGCTCCGAATTTCTAAAACAAAATCAATTTTCTGATTTATTTTCTGCATTTTCATTTGTCCAAGCCTCTTCTAATTGCAGATTCATTCGTCAATAATATCCTTGGCCAATTAAACCATCCCAGGCATCAATAGAGAGTTTATATTTTATTTTCAATTATTTATTTAAATAGAATTTGATTGGATTTGTTTTAATGCCAGAAATGGTATTTTGATTTTATTGTTGCATCTTAATTTATTTTGATTTCTTTTTGCAGGAAAACAGTAGAAGAGATATGAAGAAAAGATCTTAATCAATGAGAATGCTCCAACAATTAAAAGATTGGGATTTTTGAGCAAATAAAATGGGATTGGACAGATTTCTCCTCAACAAACTTTCCTCTTGAGAATTCCTGTGCAAATATTATAAATAACAGATTGCAGAATGTAATAAAGGGCGGCTCTCCTCTGCAATTTTGGAATTCTAAAAGCACTTTTGTAATAGGGATTTAGAGTTGTAGGTGGGAGGAGTGGAATCTCAGATCTGGGGATTATTGAGGTTTTTCTTTTACATCCTGAGTTATGTATAATGAACAGAGTTTGCACTATTGTAGCTTTGATTTTGAAAGCAGAAGCTTAGGCATTGTAAAGGACTATTAGAGACCGGAGCTGGAGAAATGGATTCAATAAATTGGTATTTCGAATACTATTATTTTAAATGTTGGTTTTATTTTATGATAACAGGAATGGTGTCAATTTACTTACATATTTGTGCACTTTTGTCGGTATGGATAATTTGCTTCTATTTTATGTTGTTATTTATCTCTGCTCTTATGGGCTGAATTCTGATTTCTGGGTAATTATTTACTCATAAATCTGTCTTTTAATATTGGATCAATAAATAGTGATATGTTGTGAAATTCTTCTGCATATTATTGTTTAATAATTCACGTTACTGATTAAATGATCAAGATCATTCTGAGAACTTCTTCCTGAGTGTTGTTGATTGATTATTTCAGTTAAAAGGTCTAAATAGGATGTGTTTTGCTATCCATAATGTCAGTTAATTGAACTATTTCATTAACATGATATTCATTATAAACAAGACATATTTCAATCCCAATATTATAAATACCTGCTCTTGGTTGGGTTAGATCTATATACTCCTAATTAAGATAGGATTAAGATAGTTTCTTTTGCTTGCATCTTAGAATAAGTTTGCATTTAGATTAATTTCTACTTTCTTTTAAGTCCTCTTCCCAAAGAGGCAAACTTTAGTAGTGGATTGGCTGAGCCCTAAATCAGCTTAAGGATCACTTTCTTGCCTGATCAACAAGAAGGTTGATCTGATGTCTCTTTTCCATTGGTGAATGAAAGTCATATTTTAAAGCCATTGGAGATTGAGAGAAGGTAACTGGACCTAGTTGAACCAGTTGGAACCACCATTCCAAACGGAAAAGGAGCTGCTTTAAGGTCCGGACCGGGTGGTTATCCCCCATGTTGTTGCAACGATTTTCGAGGCTTCAACAACTTGTTATGTTAATGGTTGGTTGGGATTGGAACACGGTCCTTATTACAATAGTGCTTGACCACAACAAACATATAACAAGGCGGACCACACTAGCCTTTAGTGATACCATTCATTTTATAACCAAGGGCTTTATATAATGTTTGGGCTACACATATATTATTAAACTTGTGTCAATGCGACCAACATGCCATACCGTGGTTAAAACCGTAAACCATAGTTAGGAAAGTGACAATCAACATATATATATATATATATATATATATATATATGCGTGGGGCCCAACACCTACGACCCTTCCACATCCAACGGTGGATAATACGTCACACCGGCTTCGACGATCCAACGATCCAATTGGATATCGCACAAGTTAATTGCACGATCGTTAACTTGCAATGAGAGTGATTTTCCAAAACTACTTAAGGCCACGTGTCAGCCCATGGCATTGATCGCGTCCAAATGGGGAATACAGCTTACCGTATAAAGGCGGAGCGATATGCCAAAAACCCATCTTTACTGTGCGGCCCTCACGGTTCCGACTACTCTTGCTAAGGGTTCCACTTGACTTCAAAACTGAATCTTTCCCACATAATACAGTTCAATATCTACTCTCCCTCGATTCTCGCTTGGCAACCAGGAATAACAATTACCTGCATCCTTCATGAACCCTCGTCGATTCCTGTTGGTCTATTCACACTAGGTTAGAGCATATTCGAGATTATATTGTCAACAAGTTGTAGGGTGTGGCTTCCATACAAAATCTAATATCGATTAATACAGGAATTCGACCTGTACTATCTATGCATGCCCTCACGGAACTTACACACACAATTCATATATTAGTTTAACACAGGTTTATCACGCAGTTAAGAACCAAGACTCATAAACAAATCAACACCTCATCAGATACTGAGTACCATTCAAGCCCTCCAGTTACACAGGACATCATTCAACTCAACTACAAAGAGTATTCACACAGAGATTCAAGGCATTCCACACAAAATTTAAATCAATCAATACACAAATACTCAAGGTATTCTCCCACAGATTTAAACAACGAATGCACTATTATACTGAGACAAATTCCTCATTTATACAGTGACCAAAATTACAAGCTTTTAGCTGGCCAGATCTTCAATCGATTGGCCCTTCTCTTCTACGTTGTCTCCTCTACAGTTCTATGCAACCTATGCATTTCTCTATGCAGGTCTCTCGACTATGTCACAGAGGTTTATTTTTATATGAATTACAATGAATCGATTCAAATTTCTCGATGACTCACAAACTCTTCAAATTCCTATAGTTCCAAATTAGACTAACGCTCTAACAGACAGAGACAGACTGCCTCTTCCTATGCCCACTAATCATTCGGGCAGTTACATTTTCCTCTACAAATTAACTAAATTAGCTCAAATATGGATAATTTCATAGGGAAATAAAACATGAGACCCCCCTTTACATTTATTTATGTACAAAAGTTGTCTTGGGTCTAATGCCCCTGCATCAATAACATTGTCATCCCTATTGTTTAAATTTCATACTTTATAATCTCCTGAAGCAAGCAACTGGACGCAAACCACATGTAAAACATATCAACCATGCTATGCACAACCATGGTGGTATTTTTGATCAGCTGTAAACTTGATGACATCTTTTCTGAGATTCCCTAGGTCGTATTCATTGGATAGTTGGAAGAGTGCTTTTTAATTTGTTTAATAATGGTTATGTTAGCTGGACTCTTTAATGCACTAGCTGATGAAAAGGTTTATAAATACTCTACTGTCATAGTTTTGGATATCCTCATACGCTATTTCAGAGTCCATATTCACTCTCTGTTGAGCCATAACTGTCCAACATCAGCTACACTGTATTTCTTTGTCGCAATCTGCAAAAACTAAATGGCTGATGTATGTGGATTCAACAAATTTCGTTCTTAAGCTTCTGGATCATGTCCATAGTGTTTTTGGACTGGAATGGTTGCCAAACAATTAAAAAAAAAATTAAACATGGGGTATCATCTGTATATCACATTTCGTTAGTGTTTAAAATGGATCTCGATAGAAAGTTAAATGTCTTCCAATTGTTGATTTCACTAGCAAATCCACATCCATTTCTGTTCAATCAACTTGAGAATTTTCACATGAAATTCAGTAATGAAAAAGGAAGAAAATGGCAGGTCAGAGAAAGAGAGAGCTTGCCATAGAAGATGGAAAAAATAATCTATTAATTTACAAGAATGGACTCCAGCAAAATGAAAAACCAAACTCAGAAAACTACCAAGTATCCATTCGGTTTATACACAATTCTGCTAACTAATGCAGGTGATTGAGATGAAAATTAGCACCTTTACAAAGAGCTACACGTGGCTAAATTTTCATACCACCCATTGGTCATTCCCATATCAACTACAATTCCAGCCCTGGTAGTGGTGATTTATAAAAATGGTTCCCTTTGAACGCTTCTAGCCATAGTAGAAACTCAAAACATATCGTTTAGGATTGAAGCTAGCAAGTACCACTAAACATACAATGCACAAACATATATTGTTCATGTTAGATCAAAAAAATAACACATAACAAACATTGTATAGTTAGCAGAACAAAAAACTTGAAAGTTCAAAACCAAATTTGAAAAGATTGAAAGAAATATACATTTGCAGGCTCTCTGAATCACTTACAGAATGGAAAGAGAATAATAATAAAGCCAATAAGGTAGAGGAAAAATGTTGTCTTATCCAAGAAGGGTAACACTATAGCACATGCACATAAATATTTGAAGTATTAAAGATAAACGTATAGAAACAACTTAAAAAATGGAACCTTTATTCAGTTCAGATCTAATAACTTTTATCAAAAGAAACTTACCATCATAGCCTAGAAATTTCAGGTAATGGTAGTAAGAGAAGGCTACCATAAAGAGCAAATTTTACAGTAAAACAGGAACGAATCCTTGTGCAACCAACATCAATTTTAAGGCAGTTGCGGCACATCTTGCATCAGAAAAATCAACAAAACATAACACTAGAGGTTCTCCACCAGGCTGCAAAGCTCACAAGATCACCAACATTTCATTAGACCTCGTTAAAATAATTTGAGTTTCTATCTATCAATAAATAAACAAAATATACTTTGCTTCAATAGCAGACAAGCATTTATAAAAACTTGACACATAAATTAAGATCCAAGCTATCATTTTAAGCTTAATTTATCAATGAATACTCAAAATTTAGACTGTGCTTACATGTCTAGGCTCCTTTGTACAAGTCAAACTTCTTTGAAACCAATGAACAGACTGAAAATTATGTTGTCAGGTTAAGAAAAACACTCTAAAGGACAAGCATACATGCATGACCAGATAAAAATCAAGACACTCTGCACAACTGAAAGCCTACCTAAAAGAAATCAATCTTCGTACCGAAGTAGCATATATTCAGTTTCACAATGACCTAATGTCATCATGTACTCAAAAAGTCAATTGTTGTAGTGTCATACAACCTCAAGCCTCAAACATATTTACAAGTGAGCATTTCAGGTCCGATTTAGAACAAACCTGTTAGAGATTTCACTGAAATCAAGCTACATTCTAATGCTCATTTAATATAGAGATTAAGATTCTGAATCTATGATGTTACTATTGTTGCCAGTATTTTTGTTGTACTTGTGCCATACCCACCTCCACTAATAGTAACAGCAATGTTCAATCCTGATCATTCTCCATCCATGGGATTTTAATGGCCCTTAGATGTGAGATTCACATGCCAAATTGAATCATTTCATAGAATGACTCCACTGCATATCATTGCCTTTCAGCAATGGCTGAGTATCAATTTTACCAATTTGGCTAGCACTTGAATATAATCCTAATTACATCAAATTTCAAAATTTGAGTCTAACCCTAAGTGCTTAAAATTCTGCAAAACTCACTTACGCAACACAGTCTAGGAGGGGTTAACATGCTTATGAAGTATTTAAACATTGTTGAGGGCTAAGAATAGTTGGACTTTGCCAACTAACCAAACTCACTTTTGACCACTTCTAGTAACTTTAGCCTGTAGATGCTCTCATAAAAAGAAAGCAGGTGGTCCAATAAAAAGAAGGGGACTGGTTACGTGTTTCATTCCCTTTTTTTTGTCAGCTGAAAGCTTTCCAAGAAGAATAAATCTATTGAAGCATGAAACTGATTTTGTTGCTGCCCCAACTGCCACTGATATACATCACAATGTGTCATAGTTTACTCTAAGCCTCTATTGAGAGTGGGCAACACTAAATCCAAGTAATTCCCCTCATCCCTTAAAAGACACCTCTAAATATAACTATAAATTTCAAATAGTTAGTAAAGGAAAAGTACAAAGATATAACAGATCGACTTTGCCAACTAACCAAACTCACTTTTGACCACTTCTAGTAACTTTAGCCTGTAGATGCTCTCATAAAAAGAAAGCAGGTGGTCCAATAAAAAGAAGGGGACTAGTTACGTGTTTCATTCCCTTTTTTTTGTCAGCTGAAAGCTTTCCAAGAAGAATAAATCTATTGAAGCACGAAACTGATTTTGTTGTTGCCCCAACTACCACTGATATACATCACAATGTGTCATAGTTTACTCTAAGCCTCTATTGAGAGTGGGCAACACTAAATCCAAGTAATTCCCCTCATCCCTTAAAAGACACCTCTAAATATAACTATAAATTTCAAATAGTTAGTAAAGGAAAAGTACAAAGATATAATAGATATGTGTTGAGCCAAAAACCTATGCATTCACAACAAAACTGGGATGGATAAAACTTAAAAACAATTATGGACTTTGACAAAAAATCGTCTTATGCATAAAAAATGAAAGAAGCATTGGCATACTACTATGTTTACAAATTTAAGGACAGGCAGAGTGAGTCTCCGGGCAACACAGTTTCATGTGGAGACCCTAGATCCTTGTACCCACAATATCTAGTGACTTATAAAATGATTGCCAAAACAATGCCTTTTCTATGCATGTAAGAACACCACCTGTATAATGAGGGAGATGTAATATTGTCTAAGAAGCAGATTTATACAGAGTGGTCCAAGATTGTGTATTTATGGAAGATACAAGTGATTTTGGCATGAAACATGTATCCAAGATTTCAATGTGCCTTATTTCAGAGCCCATTGATGATTTACTATGAAACCTAAACTTTCAAAACAAACACATTGAAATCACAGGATCTCCATCACGAATATCATAAATATTAACTGTCTTTTGGGCACTGGCAGTAGATACCATATTAATATTCTTCTTCTGTATCTTCTTGATCTTCATCCAATTAATAGACATCTATATCAACATATGATTCAGAAACGGTGTTGAAATGATCAACCATGTCATCATCATCATTAATTATGTCATTTTCAATAATATCCTCATCAACATCATCATCAATAATTGTTGCCTCATCTCCTATGCCTGGTTCATCTTCTAAGATATCTTCTTCGTCTGTCAATGCATCTTCCTGCTCATCTGCCACTGCATCATCTTCTTCTAGATCAATATCATCTTCTTCCTCTATAGTATACTCTACTGGCCTTCCTCTTGGATCATATCTAATAGCAAATGACTATTCGTTCTCACCTGGAACCTCTAAGTAAAAGACTTGTTCGCATTGGCTTGGAAAAACATAACTATCTTTTCGTGCTTCAAACTGCGATGTTTTAACCATTGGAAATCCATTGTCATGTTGAATAAGTGTTCTATCATCATCACGTACATTCATTCGTAGCCTATACCATTTGACGTCGAACAAAACTATTTTGAAGGAATTAAAGTCACACTCAACTATATCATCTAAGAACCCATAATATCTATTTTCAGATTCTCGAGGATGTCTGTCACTTCTGGAGGAAACATTAGTGACCTGGAATACTGCAGTTATCCCACTATCAGAAGTTTTCCTGTTATCATCCAACTGTTTAACGCGAAATTTACAACCATTGCACCACATAGCCTTGTGGTGTTTCAACTGCAATATGCCAAACATGAAAAAGATGCATTCTCAATTAATAATTAATCATATAATTTACACAGCATGAAAATTAACTGAAAAATCAAACTTGTTGTCACATTATAAATATAGTATAAAATAATTAATGAATAAAATAGGTGAATTAATTGCTTACCTTTCTATCTTTCAAACCATATGCTAAATCGATTTCCCTGTCCGTAATGTTTCCCTCCACTACGATACGCTTCTCTAATCAATTCACGTAGTAGTTGCCATGATAACCTACCATCGTTACGTGCTTTACATGTTTCAATCTATTCACTCATCCACTCAAGATTGTTTGCAATGTATAAAAGTAGTGCCTCATAATCTTGAGCACCTGAATAAAAAAACAATAATTCACCAATATTAATAAATATTTCTTATAACCATGGTAAATTATATTAATTAATAAACTATGAAAGAATAAGACCTAAATGAATATAATGATCATATACTTGATGTAAAAAAATGAAACATTATATGTATTATACATAATAAATCTTTTACCTCTCACTTTCTTCATTCTAACTTTTCCCAACAGGTGCTCCACTTCAAAATTTTTAATGGAGTTCACATCCCAAATGCAATCCACCGCCTTCATGGCTGGCGTAGCTAATATAGGAAGATAATGACTAATATACACCATGGATTGATATACCACATATCCCTCCACCATATAACCCTCAGGTCGTTCTCTTTGTCTAACCAAAGCCTTCAAGGATTTCAGGTGCCTCTCGACCATCCACATTGACCTTGTGTGTACTGGTCCACACATTTCAATCTCCTCAACTTGGTGTATCAAGTAGTGTTCTTGTGCATTGAAAAATGTTGGAGGTAGATACTTTTGCATTTCACACATTAGTCGAGGAATTTCTCTCTTCCAATAATTTATTTCATCTTGATGGATTTCTTTCAATGACAACCATCTGAAAATCATTATGCAAGATTATTTCAATGAAACATAATATATATTTCGTTACAAGTAAATTAATACATCATTTCATTAAGTACGAAAAGAAATTGTATCAATTAGATTTTGTGTATAAATCAAAACTACTTACCTCATGTATTTACTAAGACCATATATAACTTGTTTGACATTGTTGTCGAAGTCGTTTGGGAGAGATACAGGTAGAACATACTATAACAATAAAAAATGAATCGTTATTGATTTCCAAATTAAACAGAAAAAAGGAAAATTTAAAATATGTATTCAAGCAATAACATACAAAAACGTATACCAAAAAAATTACCTTAACAAAGGTATGCCAATCATGTGTTTTCACCCCACTGAAGTCACAGTTCTTCGTTAAGATATTATTTATGTTTGAAGCAAAACCTGTTGGAAATTTAATTCTTCTAACGACCTCTTTTACATCATTGATTTGTTGTTCTGTTAATAACCATGGAATATTATTATAATTTCGACCTCCATTGTTATTAGATCTGTCGATCACACTTTTCATTGCATGATTCGATTTCTCAATGTCAGCACAAATTTTGTCAATTTTATCTCTATCATGTGCACCATCTATGGTTCGCCATAACGTTTCTGTCACATTCTTCCCGACATGCATTGTATCAAACAAACGAGCTATTTTTAGGTTCTCATAGTAGGGCAATCTCGCGAGTTGAGAAGGATAACACTTCATTCCAGGTGGAAGTACAATATTAGTACCTTCACCGCGATGATGACCTTGATATCAAAGAATAAAATAAATTAGAACAATACTAATTATAAAATACAATAAAATAAATTCATTAGTTAAAACAAAAATTCCAAACATTACATAAACAAATTATATATATATATATATATATACACACACAAATTACGTACCAGTTGCTTGACGATTATTAATTCTGTTATATTCCAACATCCACAACTGAGGTGTCATTCTTCGTGTTTTTAATCCAGTTTCTTCTTTATCATTGAAAAGATGTTTTTCAGTAGTACGATACTCATGGTTCCTAGAGAGGAAGTGCCTAAACTCATCAAACACCATCTTTCTTAAGTCTGGCGAATGACGATACTTCATCTTAGGGCCACAAACTGGACATGAAAATCTACCCTTTGTTTGAAGACCTGCAATAGATGGATCAATAAAAATTAATATACTATGAGATAATTTTTAAAACATGCAATATGGTATATCTAATTTAGATAATTATGTATTATATTAGAGTGCAATGAAATATTACACACCACAAACATGTGTTAGTCCTGGGGCATCATGAATTGTCCATACAAGCATTCCACGACATTGAAATCTCTTCTGCTTGATTGGTTTAGTGATGTCATACATAGTGATGCCATGCCATAACTGTATTAGCTCATCGATAAGAGGCTCAATATATGCATTCATATCTTTGACCTGGTACTTACCTAATTGTTCAAAATTACGGTACATAATAATTACTACCATGATATATGTATATATAAGTAAGTAAATAAATAAAATATATATTTATGCAAACAACAAGAGAAATGAAAATGTTACATTCAAAAAATAATGTATCAAATACCTGGAATAATCATAGTCAACATTATGTGCTCCCTCTTTATTGACATCCAAGGAGGAATGTTATTGTTGATAACGAAAATAAGCCACACTGAGTAAGTAGATCTAAGCTCTCCGAATGGATTAACACCATCAGCTGCCAATGAAAGCCTGACATTACGAGGTTCATTTTTAAAATCTACATATTTTTCCTCGATTTCTCTAAATGCAGAACCATCTGTAGGCATTCGAAGAACACCATCTCCACTTCTATTCTTTGAATGGTAATCCATAAACTGTGCTATGCTGTTACACCTGAACATTCGCTGCAAACGTGGAATTATGGAAATATGACGAAGAACCTTTTGAGGCACCTTTTTGGTTAGTTGATCTGTTCGATATCTACTGGTACCACATTTCGGACATTCTGTTTTCAATGCATGTTCTCCGTAATATATAATATGATCTTTAGGACATGCATCTATAGTGTTATATTCCATTCCAAAGTGTTTCATAATAGCACGTAGATCTCGATATGTTCGAGGTAAAGTATTTAGCGATGGTAACAAATATTCACCCAACAATCTACAACAGAAACAAAAAGTAGTGTCTTGTAAAGATTATTAATCATATATATATATATATATATATATATATATATATATATCATAGTTATTAAAACCGAAACCGGTGACCGGACCGGTGGAGCTAATGAACCGGGTTTCGAACCGGAACCGGTCTAACCAGTAGCGGTCAGATCTCAATCAACCGGTTTTAAAAAAAATACATTAAATAATTATTTTTTAATAAAATAAAAAAAAAACTAATTTTAAGATTTGCAACCATGATTCCAAGCCAATAGAGACAAAATATGAAAAGTTTGCTCATTTATATACCATGCAAAGGTGAATATATCAAAATGGCACCAAATGCAATACATATCATCAAAAAATACATAAGCAAACTTGTTGAAGTAATGTATCAGGTTTCTCTTATATTATTCACTGTGTTTTATTGCTGAGTTAATATTATAATATACAATATGTCCTTGCTCAGATCTGTTGTCAATTCATTGTATCAGCCTTAAAGACAATTATGGGTTCAGTATATATATATATATATATCAGACCAACATTTTGAAGATCTTGTATTCTTCATTATCTATGTTTGTTTGGCAATAAATTTCTAGAAAAACATCTACAACACTTAGAGGTACTGAATTGGTTTATGAAACCCACTATTAGTGCTATTTGTAACAAGTTGAGAGAGCATTACAACTTCAGAAGTCTGCTCACAATGTGTTTGACGAAATTTATCACTGAAAATATTCATTAAAACCCAGAAAAATCAGTGGCCAGTTTAGTGCATTTCTAAGCGGGAATTTTCTAGTGGTCAATTTATTATTGCCAGTCACATTTTCATTAGGTTGTATGTTGTTGTCCCTTGAGTGGCGTCAGACCATTTGCATCAGTCTTGATGCCATGATCAAATTGCTTGTATGCTGTGTGAAAGGTTTTGTATTTATAATGCTTCTATGTGTGAGCAGAGAGAGAGGGTCTGACAGTTCCTAGCTGAGTGTGAAATAAGGTTGCTGCTGATTGTTTTGAGAACATAAATTGTCATCAAGTACACTTGATGAGTTGCATGCTGCCAGGGATTTTATGCTAGCCAGCCTTGTATTTATCAGTCATCATGTGTATTGTTGCTGCTATAAGGTGTTCAGTATGAGTTATTAGACAAGTTTGTTGCTAGTATAATAGAGGAATTTGTAGCTCATGGAGGAGACATTGAGGAATTTGTAGCTCATGGAGGAGCACCTAACCGGCCGGTTAAGTACGGAACCGGCTGGTTTATGCATAAACCGGCCGGTTCCGTACTTAACCGACCGGTTCCGTACTTAACCGGCCGGTTAGGTCCGGTTAACCGGCCAAACAGGTGAGAAGAGGCTATTGACCAGGTTGCAAGGCCGGTTCCAACCGATAGCCCTCCTGACCGGCCGGTTTGACCAGTTACCGGTTCAAACCGGTCGGTTTTTTTTATATATATATATATATATATATATAATTTTACACATTTATTACAACTAAAAAAAGGGAAAATAATCAGCATTTACATATATGTGATCATATATACATATTGCATACCTTAGGAGTTGTGTCATACATATGTTCGACAAATTATTCATAACCTTTAATTTCACCAGCAACAATGTAGCAGAGAGAAGAGTTGCATTTGAGTGTTCAAAAAGTCGTTCACCTGACCTTTCAATCAGAGGTACATCATAAATACCGTCACTGCTATCTCCACCATCATCATTTGACTCACCATACAAGTCTTGGAGCATTTGATTTGTCCCATCATTAATGTGAACTGTCTCATTACTGTCATCATGATCTACCTCCATGGGACCATTAAAATTACCTTCATCATTCGCTTCATGTTCTTCACCTTGTACAACATCATTTCCAATACTAATATTTGTTGCAATATTCTCTTGTACTGGTGCAACATCATCTAATCTACTACTATTTAGCTATGGAAGCTGGTTGAACATCTGCAAAAAGTTGGGGGGAAACTGTGCCTTTATGAAAATTACAAACATTAATAATTAAACATTAGTGCGCATATAAAAAATATTAAAATAATATAAAATTTTACGATATAATCAAAATGAAGATAGATAATTAATTACCACAGGACGATAGTCATTCGATCCACCATCAATGTGCCCATATTTCCTACAATGAATTGTTGTTGTTTTTTTTAACAAGAACGGTTATGGTTTATATTAGAATTTGGCCAAAATGCCTTTCACCGGATACATTTGATCGGGCATAGCCCTTAACCTTTCTTTCACTAACTAATCACAGGCCCCTAAACTTGGAAAACCGCAAGATTTACTCGAGACTATCGAGTCTATCTCCATTATTTTCCCTATCTTAAAGAGACAAACAAACTGTTTCAGCAAAATGCAGAAAAACATGACAAACTTTATGGAATGGGGTCCCAATTCTCAATTCCATCTGCCAAGAGACAACCAGCTGGAAGTGAAACTGCCCTGTTGGCTTCCAAGTCAGCAGCTTTATTATTTTCCCTCAAAACATGAAGGAAGGAAGCAGTCCGGAAGGATTTCACCAAATTTATGGTTCTTGAAATTACTCTTGCCAGTCTAATGTCTGCAGGAGAGGAATCCTCCACTAGAACTTTGATAATGGATTGAGAGTCTCCTATGATACTGATATCTGAAAGACCGAAAGCCTTTGCTTGCTTGAGACCTTGCAAAAGAGCCAAGGCTTCAACTTGCATGCTGGTAGAATGCCCTAAACCCCAAGCGAACTTTGCCACAGTAATACCCTCTTTATTTTTAATAATTCCTCCTGCCCCAGCCAAACCAGGATTTCCTTTCGTTGCTCCATCGAAGAATAAAGAGAATCTGGAATGCCTGAGGAGCAGATCCGAGAGATCATTCTCCTTCCCTCTGAATTGCCACTCTTTTGTGGCCTTGTAATGCCTTATTTCACTAGAGAAATGGAGGTCCATCGAGGCACCCCATTCTAAGTCTTGTTGACTCAGATTTAGATCCGGCAAATGATCCCCCAGACTTTCTTTCCAAAGGCATTTTATTTTGGTGATGATGAACTGAGCGTTTAGACTTTCATCTCCGAAAACTCTTCTATTGCGCTCAAGCCAGATCTGCCAGCAAGCAAATTTCGGCAAAGAGAGCCATGCAGCTGTGAAACTCTCATTTTTTGGAAGCGATCCTGGGTAGGAATTCCGCTAGTTTGCAAAAAGATTAGATATGGATGTGGGTAAGGTGAATTCAGAATTGCAGAAGCTCATAAGGTCGTGCCAGATATCTCTTGAAAAGTTGCAGTCCAAAATAATATGCTGAGCGTTCTCCTCACAATCACAGCATAAGTAGCATCGAGAGGGACCGTGAAATCCTTTCTTCTTCAATCTATCTGCAGTTAAAATCCCTCTGTGGCATAACAGCCAACAAAAAGAGTCGACCTTAGGCATGGTTTTGCGATTCCAGATCCCATTCCAGACTGCAGGATTAGGAGGGACGTTAGGGCGATCATGAAGGCATTTGTATCCCTGTGCAACCGTGTAAAGCCCTGGGGCGGCTCCCCATCCTCGGGCATCCTTCTTACCCACGCGCAGAGGCGTCATACCATTTAATAAAGAAAGGAAAAGATCTCGAGCTTGGGACAGCGCAGGAGGGACGGGAGGGAGCCTCCATCGCTGCCAATGTCTGCCTTCCCATTGTGAAATGTCCCAAAGAGTGGTGCATTCAGCGTTTTCCAACCACAAACACAGCGCTTGCAGAGAGCAGTGGGACGATAGAGGAGGGTGCATCATAATGCTGTCATCCCAAATTTTAATTTCTTTGCCGTTTCCAGGGATCCAATACGCTCTGTCTATGATTAAAGGGGCTGCTTTATAACAGAGCTTGATCAACTGCGAACCTGAGGAGGGTAGGAGGGCGTCTAGACATCTCTTCCTCTTTCCCATGAAATATTTCCTCCATAGGGCTTTTTGCGCCCAACCTAGATTTGGACCAATGATTCTCCATAAGATCTTGGCTCCCATAGCTATGTTTTGGAGGGTAAGATCTTTGAAATTGAGGCCTCCTTCACTCTGGGGCTTGCAGATTTTCTCCCAACTGACTAATGGGATTTTCCTGTCATTGTGATTGCCCCCTTTCCAGAAGAACTTGCGAACGAAGGCTTCCATTTTTTTTATGATGCCTGAAGGGGCTAAAATTACAGAGAATTGAAAGATGGGGAGACTGCTAAGAACAGATTTGATGAGAACAGTTTTGCCGGCTAGATTTAACCAAGAGAATCCCCAAGCTTGAATTTTGGCCTTGAACTTGTCCAACAGAGGAATCCAATCTTTGTTGTATGCCAATTTGCGAAAGATGGGAAGGCCCAAATAAGAAAAGGAGGACCAGTTGAGAGTGGCAGTAAAGCCCAAAATTCTTGAGATGGAAGAAAGGGTGGGAGCTGAGATGTTCCAGCAAAAAGCTTTGCACTTACCATTGTTTAAACTACTTCCTGTAGCTTCACTGTAGTCATCCAAGACCTCCTTGAATCTAAGAGCAGATCTGGCAGAGGCAGCCCCTAACAAGAGGGTATCATCCTCAAAGAGGGTGTGATTAACATTTTTGACCCCTCTTGATATATTGAGCCCCAAGATCTCTTGGTCAACCAGTTTCTGATCCAGGTAGAAACTCAGGATGGAAACATGAAGGACGAAGAGGAGCGGAGAGAGGGGGCAACCCTGCCTAAGCCCTCTTGAACCTTTAAAAAAACCAGCTGCTCTCCCATTCACCAGGGGGGTGATCCAAGGATCAGCAATACAAGCACGGATCCATTTTAGAAAGCCCATTCCAAAGCCAAATTTTTTCAAGACTTCCCAAAGAAAGCTAAGTCTGACCCGATCGAAAGCATTAGCCAGATCTAGTTTGATAACCATACCTTTCTCTTTGCGAAGCTGGCTCGAGTGAATCGCCTCTTGCACTGGGATGAAGTTGTCAGTGAGCTGTCTCCCCTGAACAAATCCACCTTGGTTCTCCGGGATGATGGCTGGAAGAATACCTTTAAGTCTATTGGCAATAACCTTTGTGATTAATTTGTATCCAATATTACAAAGAGAGATGGGGAGGAACCAATTAAATTCTTTAGCACCCTTTTCCTTGGGTATGAGGGAAAGAAAAGCTGAATTGGTGTTGCCCCCAATTTTCTGGCAGTCTTGTGATTTCAAAATCATTTTGTAGAGGTCTTTCTCCACAATTTGCCAGCAGGTTTGAAGAAATATTGCTGTAAAACCATCTGGGCCTGGGGCTTTGTCAGGCTCCATGTCTGAGAGGGCATCCTTTATTTCCTGAATAGAGATATTTGCTTCAAGCTACTGATTCATTGAAGGTGAGATCCTAGGGGGAACCGCCTCCAAGAATTTGGAGTTTGGGTCCGTCACACCCTCTTCTCTATACATGTTTTGAAGGTGGTTGAAAGCTGCTCTCTTTATGCTATCAAAGTCTTTGTGTGTCAAATTGCTATCTTTGATTTCTGCAATAGAATTGAAGCTCTTTCTGGCTTGAGCTTGCTTGTGGAAGAAGGCCGAATTTCTGTCTCCTGCTTTAAGCCATAAGGTCCTAGACTTCAGTCTCCAATGCTCTTCCTCCGAAAGGCAAGCTTTGTGGAAGATTTGCTGGAGCTCAGCTTCCTTATCTAGAACTTCTTTAGTGATTTTTGCATCTTCACATTGGGCATGGTGCTGGGCAAGATTATCTTGAGCCTTCTTTCTCTCTTTTGCAGGAGAGGGAAGAGCTTTGGCCCAAGATTTAAGCACCATTTTCAGTCTTCTAAGTTTTTCTTCCCAAATGAAGAAAAGGGAACCTTTCACTGGCAATTTCCAGCAGTCATGAACCAAGTTCAGGAACTCAGGTTCTTTGACCCAAAGAGGGTTGAATCTGAAGGGGATGGGGCCAAGATCTTTGTGGCCCAACATCTCAAGCAAGATGGGCTTATGGTCAGAAACACTGCATGGGAGGATATGCAATCTGAAATCTAAGCCCAGCAAAAGAAAGGAACTCTGAACCAAACATCTATCAAGTCTAGCAGCAATGTGACCAGGACCTATTCTTTTGTTAGACCAGGTATACTTACCATTTGTTGGAGGGATGTCAAGAAGATCCCAATCCTGCATGAGGTCTTCCACCCATTCCCTTGCAAGGTCCCTTACGATTGTGCCTCCTCGCTTTTCCTCCATGCACAAGGTGAGGTTAAGATCACCTGCAACAATGATGTTTTCCAAATTTTCTGACTCCGACAGATGTCTGATGGACTCCTAGCACTCCCTTTTCTCCCCTATATTTGTTGGAACATAGACATTGAAAAGACTGACTGCCACCCTCGAGTCCAAAGGTTCGAGCTTCAAAAACAGCCAGTGGGTGTTGTGCAGCACGGTGACCAATCTGAACTTGAGAGGGTTCCAAAGGGAGCCAAGTCCCCCAGATGCTCCTCGTGCTGAAACTGCATGTCCGCTGCTACCTTTCCAAAAAAATTTACTGATTTGGAGAAACTCCTTATCCTCCATTTTGGTCTCCTGAATCAGAAGAATGTCTGGAGCTTCTCTTCTTATAAGGCTTCTCGTTGCTTCTTCTTTCAATTTGCTCCCCATTCCTCTACAGTTCCAGGAGACAATCTTCATCATTTATTTTTATGATGATGGGCTCCCTTGGAACCCTGCCCTTGGTTTTTACCATCTTCGGATTTTTGCCAAGAAGTTTCTCCAGAGTGGGCTGACTACCCTGAAGCTTGTCTTTGTAAGTTTCCTGATCTCTCTTTTCTCTAGCAGATTTGCGGCCCCTTGCAGATCTTCTGAATGATATCTGCGTATCTCCTATTTCTCCATCCTCCTCAGAATCCTCCGAGTCATGTTCCTCCTCGGAGGCTTCTGTTTGCTTATCCTTGTTTCTTCCCGTGACGCTTTCTTCAGGTCTTGTTTCTGATGAAGGCATTTTTTCTAAAGGTTGATCTTGCCTATCTTCCTCCTGAGGAGTCTCTTCAGCAGAGCTTAAGACCTCATACCTGTTTTCTTGGCTTTTTGGCGGGGGAACATTCTGGATGGAGGCAGGCTGGGGTCCATGAACCCCAGATTTCTTGTGAGATGTCTTTGGCCTCTTGACCTGGTTCCAGCCCTCTTCCTTTCCTTTCTCAGCTTCCCCTTTGTTCGGGCACCCTCTTGCAAAATTGCCATATATGTGACATTTTCGACATTTGAAGGGGAGTTGCTCATAGTCCAGCACTTGCACATGCATCCAACTGCCCACCTTTAATTTAATGGCCTCCGGAAGCCCCACCTCTAAGTCCACCTCGACACAGATTCGGGCGCAATCATACTGATCATTGTTGTTTGCTATGTCAATGAATTTTCCCAGAGTATCTCCAATGTGCTTGAGGGACTCCCAGTTCCAACAGTGCACTGGTAGATTGGGGAGCCGAACCCAGACAGGGACTACCGTTGGGACATCCACAGCCGGATCGAAATCGGGGGTCCATTTGTTAAGGTAGAGGCCCTGAGGTCCCATGAAATAGGGCCCATTCCTGAAGATCAGGTCCTTATCCTCCTTGGTGTTGAACTCGAACAGAAAGAAGCCTCTACCCAGAAAATAAGAGGTGACTTTATTTTTGATCAGCGGAACCCATTTCTTAACGACCCAGTTTTCCGTGGATCTTGGCGAGGGCCAAAGGCCCGTGAATTGACGCACTAG
This sequence comes from Pinus albicaulis, assembly GCA_034641835.2. Lineage (NCBI taxonomy): Eukaryota > Viridiplantae > Streptophyta > Pinopsida > Pinales > Pinaceae > Pinus > Pinus albicaulis. The sequence goes on along the minus strand of CM076577.1, from coordinate 1,279,786,524 downwards.
GGCCCGATCTTCCAGGGACAAAGCGACCTTGATCGGACCCTCAGGAGGGAGGTTTACCTCCGGAACATCGTCGAGCCTTTTGACGAACTTAGTAGCTTTAGATTTCTTCTTTTTGGGCAGCAAAGCAAGAAGAGAGGAGAAGGCTGCTTCAGCTTCCGGGAGAGCGGCTTACGAGGGACCGGTGGGCGAGCCTTGGGCCTCCATGGCAAGAAGATCAAAACAACAAACCCGATCTGCACCAAGCAAAGGAACGAGGCATCTCAAGGCTGGGATGAAGGAGAATCCAAATAGTCCCTGTAAGCAGAAACCCCAAGGGCGCAGACCCAAGAAGATCTGACAAGAAATCGAGAGGCTCAGCGAGATCTTGAAGCAGGGCAGGTGGAAAGAAGGGAGCCTAGCAGAACCGAGAGGCCCAGAGGTCAGGAGGACCTGGGGCAGAGGCAGAAACGGCCGAGAGGGCAGAGCCCAGCCACAGGCCGCGCAGAGAATCGCAGCTGGAGGCAGCAGTGCGCAGAGGTCCTCTTTCCGTGCAAGTGTATTTTTTTAGATCTCAGATCACAATGAATTGTTGCTGTTGCTATTAAAACTCTAACATTATTTCTCATACAACATTTTTTGCAAGGGCAATAAACTCTACCATCACCCCTTTCACCCTTTTGAATTTTTTTTCCACCTCTAATATTTTCTTCCATTGATGCAAATTATCCTATAAAGAAAATAATAAATCTCTCTTAATGGTGTAGAAAACCCAAGACTTGTTGAACTCAATGGGAGCTCAATATATAAGCAAAAAGAAAATAAAAGTGGGCTTTTTACAAATTGTGAGCTTTTTACAAAATGTGGGCTTTTTACAAAATTGTGGGCTTTTTACAAATTGTTTATATTTTTAATAAAATGTGGGCTTTTTACAAAATTGTGGGTTTTTTACAAATTGTGGGCTTTTATTATTCTTAATGCATTTTCTGTAGAACACTAAACAGATTTGTCCAAAATTTGAGATGCAAACTGTAGTCTCTCCTATGTTTGGAAAATTGGAGGTTTATAAAAGATAAACTGCGAACAGAATTGTACCACTATGATAAGAAGCTGTCAGAAGCATTCCTTCTGCTTCACAAACGTGGAACTACCTTAAGAATGCTTATGGTTGATATAAATATTAGAGCATGGTAGTTAAATGTAGTAGTTATGCTAAAATACTGAATAACAGCTTGAGAGTGCTCTTCAGATACTGTACGAATGCACCAAATTAAAGTTGTACCATTACTAAAGATAAATGGCCAAAAATAGTCAATTTTGATATCGTGAAGTTATGTCTTTCTCGGTAGCAAACTGGGGATAGGATGGCAAATATGAGAGAACTAAGTTCCAAGGACTAAAAAAACAAGGCCAACATAGTTCTGCCTTGAATCAGAGACAAAACAAAGTTGCCCAAAAAAGTGTTTGAGATCACCCATTGAAGCTCCTATATATAACAGAGTCAACATTTTACTATTGAACAAGTTTGTATAGTCAAAGCCATAGCAAGATCAGATAGCCACGATCCTAAATGAGAACCAAAGCCAAAGCTAAGACAGATCCACGTTTAGTAGAACAAGACATCCATAGCAAAAGGATCTGACCACAGAACTAGATCATGAGAGATAGCAAGATTCTTGCTTCCACTGTGGAAATGTAGAAACTGTATAAGGGCTTTGCTTCCAGCAGATTTCATTGTGACAGTAATTGCTATGGTGTTTTAAGTGCTCATTAGTAGAATCTTAAAGCCATTCTGGAATTCTTTTAACCTGGAGAGGGTTTTATATGGTTATAAATCCTCATGTTCAAATTCCATTGTGGATTGGTTGTGTTTGATATTATGTTTTTATTATCCGCAGTTGAATTTTCGCACAGAAAATTATCAGTCTAAAGTGGAGCAATTTTGCGATGTTTCTTTTGCTTCCTATTGTGAAGTATTTTGCTCAAAACTCTACTCGTTGTAACAGAGGTCTTGGGCATAGAACAGGGGACTTGGGTTTTTTGGAATCAAACTCCAGGTTAAGATCCTCATCTGAAGAATGGCACAGTAAGCCTTAGCATGGAGTTGGGAGTACCAATTTGAAGTGCAGGTAGGGCATTGTACAATAGACAGTTATATTTTTGGACCCTATTACAAAAGTTTCTTCTTCTTTCAAAACGTGTTTCTCGTTTTTTGTAACCAATGTGGGTCCTATTCTTGTTTCAATTGGGGATGGATTAGCATTTGTTATTGCTCCAGATGATCACACTTTGGGTAGCCCTGGAGGCTATTTGGGGGTGATGAGTCCAATAGTTCTCAATGAACTATTGCCCTCGCCGGGGAATACTATTGCAGTGGAATTTGATACTATTTTGGATGTTGAATTCCACGATCCTAATGGAAAACAGTACCTTCAGCTCATGAATATGTTCACAAAAGAGGGTGTCATAGTCATTCATGCGTGCAGAGAGGGTGAATTGCAGACATTGCAACAGGAGGTGGTGTTGTTGTTGCATTGGCCACTAGATTGTTTGTTTGTTTCTGTTACAAGCGCAAAGTATTGAAAAGGACAGACAAATTTAGTTCAGATATTGTGAAATTGCCTCGAAAATTCACCTACAAAGAGCTCAGCAATGCTACGAAATAATTTTTTTGAATGTGATTGATAATCGATAATTGCAAGCAAGGGTAATCCCCTTGTGAAACCCAAATTTCTAAGCATTTTCTAAAACCTGATGACAGAGTCATTGTAATGAACAAGCGCCTAGGTCCATATTATGTCCAAATATACCAAGCACCAAGATCTATAAAAAAAATCCACAGTATTTGCGAACTAAGAAGAACAGGCAGAAAATGTATTCTGCTTACCTGTTCGAATAGTGGTTGGGGTTTACCACGACAAAAAATTGACAGAGCCCATGTAGCATTTCTAGCAGTATCATTGAAATTCTGGCAGTATCATTCAACTGGGCAAGCACCTGCCTCAGAACTCCATGACTGAGGGCAAGATCCCTAAATGTTGCAGAGTCTCCAACAATATTTCCCAAAGCCCAAACAACCTTACACGAACACCAGTTGAACTCAAAGTTGGGTACTAGTTTTTTAAATCAAATTCCAAAATTACAGACATATAAAGATAGTTGGGAAGAATAATTTTATGCCTCTAAAATAAACGTGCTACTTGTTCTCGAACATTATCATTCCCAGAGGTAAGAAGTTCCACAAATATAGGCAGTGCCCCGTAATCAATCACAACCTTTGTATTCTTAGAGGTTCCAAAAAAACCCAAATAGGGTCAACCCTACTATAGGAGGAAGGGCCTGCAGTAAGAACTTACGATTTTGCAAGAGCTGAGGGCGAATGCGCGCGTGATATCAGATGTTAATGTAGTTTTAAAAAAAAATCATTTTTATGTAGCGCGCATTTGATTTTTCCATTTCAAACCATTTTTATTTACATTTGATTTTTGCATTTCTAATACAAGTGACAAACAAATTTCTAGAAGAGGTTGAAATTTTTACTAGAATAGCCATGAAAGACTAATTAAAATGGCTTAAAATTCAAGTGGAACTTCAAAATAAATGTAATTGAAGGTTCTCCCCACTAAATTTTTGCAAAAGTACTTACATTATTCAAGTTACCTAGGACATTTTTTTGTATTACACAATCTAAATTAAATAATGAAATAGTTGGGTAGTCTTATTGTTTCAAATTAGGACACAATTTTCAAATGGTGATAAAGTTTCATGTGATGATTAACTGACAATATTCTCCTTTCCTATCCTTGAAAAACTATACAAGGTTCCCTGCTGCCACATGAAACCCTAACTCATGTAGCAGCATAGGACCAGTCCTCCATTTTGCCCGTCATAAGGCAATTTGCATGTATTTGACGACTAGAATTTGTGGATTCTCGTTTTCCGTGACGTGCTAGGAAGGATAGAAGACTTAATTTTGACATTTGAAATTTTTTCAAAAACATTCTTATGCCCTTTAATTTCCACTTACCAATAATTTTGCAACACTAGTCCTCTTCGCAATTGCAAGGCTGTACTCAAAAAGTAGGGAAAGTTACTTTTTTGGCTCACTCAAAATTAAAAATTTAATAAAGGAATTACCACTTATCATTATTGATATTTTAAATTTAGAATCAATTTAGTTTTCCCCTTCCTATTACAGAAAGTTCACAAATCCTTTCTTTTACATAAAACACCAAAGAAACAATAAATCTTGTTGCCCTGCAAACTTCCAAGGTTGTGATTAGTGAAGCAGTGAAAGAGTACGGCTATAGCACTAAAAAATTAGAATGCCAATCTGCCCCAACATGAAGTAGTGTTAATATAGCTAGTGGCTTGGCTTGATGGTCAAACAGTGAATTACACAAGCACAAAATAAAAGCTTTAGGCGTCTAGTTCCTTACACTTGCACTCTCAAGGCATTCAGACTTAGGCCGAGCTCAAGATTGGCTCCGAGGAAACTAGATTGGCTCATTAACCTGCCATATTTTAATTTCATAAGGTATGTTCGAAGTTTGAACTGCTAGGGTAATCTATTATTGTGAAATCATAGTTCTAAATTATCTCTTATTTTGTGAGCAATGTAATCTATTAATTGTAAGCAGATTCATTAAAAAAATTCAAACTGATTTTAGCATGAATGATGACAATTTATATATTAATTGGTTTTTAAGAGTATTTGTATTATGTAGGAGCACTGGAAAGAAAAATCAAGACTTCATTTTCTGTTTTCCTTATTTTATTGGGTTGAACTGGAGAAAATTGAGTACGAATAGTGAGTTAATTGTAAGATCAATGGGCCAAGGCCATACATCAACATTGACCACAGTGGGGAAGTATAGGTGACTACTTATTGTACTTCTTCTTTATAAAGAACAATTGGTAGATAATTGTATTATTTGAAATCTATAACAAATCCAGGCAACAAAATTACAACAAATAGAAAATTATGCAAAAAAATCACCAGGGCACTAATGTGTGGATACCTTATCATTTCTTAGATCCTCATAACTTACCAACACCTACTATATTGGTATACACATAATATGGAATTTACCTGAAGTATTTCATATGTATCTAGAAGTAAATAAGTTGTATGACAATTGTTATGGCAGATATAAGATGTGTATTATAGTTTATATTTCATTTTTTCTTAAGTAGCATGCATGTGCGGTTCATATATATAGTGACTACAATTACCAAATATATTTCAGTGAAGATGTGAAGATGATCTCTCATTAGGTCCCAATTACTTAAAGCATCATTAATTAGCTTTCCAAATGAATAAAATATGTTAACAAATTAGTAAAAACTAGGAAAACAAATCATGCTTTAAAAAAATATGGCACAATGAGTCACACTCTGAGATTTATTTAATTACTCATCAAGTGTCACTACAACATATATATGATCACCATTACCATATAAATGGGACATGTGACCATCATTTTGGTTTCACCAATGACATTCCACGTCATGAGCATTGTTTAGGGTTGATTGTGTTGATTTTCTTTAAACAAATCAGTTATACATTTTATGGAAATTATAGACACAATTTATAATCACATTACAAGATCATGGTTTATGGATATTCCTTATCATTTCTTAGATACTCACAACTTACCAACACCTAATAGATTGATATACACATCATATGGAATTTACCCCTAGAATGCCACATGTATCCTAAAACAAATTAGTTGTATGGCAATTGTTATGGTGCATATATGATGTGTATTACAGTTCATCTTATAATTTTGTTGAAGTAGCATACAACAATTTACATAGTGATATGAGAACCACTCTCTAGAGTATACATCGATTTTGTACACATGGCTTTTCAGTTACTTTTTAGGATATATCATTGGTGATGATCACATGATTATATAATGAACCATTAAGTTGAACTATGGAATTATTCCTCACAACACACACACACACACACATATTGACGAATTAATAATTTTTCTCATATAATTTTTTTAATCTATTTTGAAAAAAATAAAATTATATATAATTATTTCTAAGAAGAACAAGAGAGAATTCCTTACCATATCTTCGTAAAACATATAATAGCAAGAAAATTAATCTATTGAAATTTCATTTCCAAACATATTCATGGAGTAAAATGAAGATTAAAAGGACATATTCATGGATTTACCTATAACATCACCTCATAATCAAGAATGTAAATGTACAATATTGATGATACATAGGTTAAGAGAAAGTTAATCTATTGAAATTTCGTTTCCAAACATATTCATGGAGTAAAATGGGGATTAAAAAGAGATATTTATGAATTTACTTATAACATCACCTCATAAAAGTGTAAATGTACAATATTGATAAAATTTATTTATATATGATAAATAATAAACATTTATCTCACATGTATCATATAATCTTATAAACAAACACATTCTATAATATGCAATAAAAGTGAAATTACACAATCCACATGGAAATAAGACTTAGTTCAAGCAAAAGAAAATAAAAAATAAACCATAAGTGACACGGATTTTGCAAAGGCATATAAGTGTCGTTTATTGCATATAAGTGTCGTTATACCGGCGGCGGCCAAAGCGTCGCTATTGCGACGGATGCCTCCAAACGTCGCAATTGTGACACTTAGACATTGTGTTGCAATTGCGACATTTGGAGGTAGCCGTCGCAATAGCGACGCTTTGGGGCATAGTGTCGCAATTGCGATGTCTTCCTCCAAACGTCACAATTGTGACACTTTGTCTAAGTGTCAGTATTGCGACACTTTTCTCTAAACGTCGGTATAGCGATGGTTTCGGGCGGGATTGAAAAAATTTGGGGAGATTTCCGACATTTGGTCAAAAGTGTCAGAACCAAGTGTCGGAATTTCCCCCAAATGTACTAGTGATTATTTAATTCACAATCAATGATCTGCCATGCATTTGATGATTTACTATTAATAGCCGCATGCATGTCAGTTCCAGTGGAGACCCAGTTGAAACAAAAGGCTAAAGGGATGTTAACTATCAGTTGTGTGATTAGTAGGTTGCCCGCATTCAACCAGACATCCATTGGATTTCCCATGATCCTTACGCAGTTTTAGAAGGCCAAAATTCCTAAAGTATAGGGATTGCGCAAGCAAGGCAGACTGTTTAGAGGCTGAGAATTGGCTAAGTGTTGGTCGATTTTGTCCGGGACAGTGTGAGACATTTGTGAGAGTGCAAGAGACTCTTGTGAGAAGAGTGCATTGTAATTGTTTCATGATTCCATGGTGAATATACAATAGAAGATAAAGGGGTAGAGGGGTTTTGAGAAGTAAGCTTTCCCTGGAAAATTATCTGTGTTGTGGTTAGATTTGATTATTTGTTTGCTTAATGTGATTAGCGATTGTGTTTAATTTCCGCAATTAATTTGTAGAAGGATTAGTATCTAAATTTAATACATTTTTTAATCAGATTGAATATTTGTATAATTTCTACAGTTTTTTTCTTATAATTTTTATATATTCTCTTTGTTTAATAAGTAATTATTATTATTTTTTAATTTTATAAAAAATTAATCAATAACTCAATATAAAAAATATCTTAATAATATATTTATTTATTATTAATTTAAATTTTTATAAATTAATTTTCATTTTATTATAATTTAAAAAATTATAATTATATAAAACAATAAAATTATATATATATATATATATAAAATTAATAAAAGAGTTTCATCTCTTGATGCTTCTATTCAATATAGGATTAATATTTTAATCCCATATTGATTAGAAGCATCAAGAGATGAAACTCATGTGAGTACTATATTTTTTTAAGTAAAATTATTTCATTTCAAAAACAACTTAACCTTTACAAATTTTAATATAAAATTAATAATTTAACTTTTTAAAAATGTAATATAAAATTATTTATATATATAAAATATTAAATTAAATATAATTTAATATTAATAAAAATATAAAATAATAATATGAACGAAAACAAAATCAATATAAATTTATATTTTAATCCCATATTCATTAGAAGTATAAGAGATGAAACTCATGTGAGTGCTAACTTAACCTTTAAAAAATTTAATCATTTTATATTTTCCATAAATATCAGATTATATAAATTTACAATAATTTGTAATGTTTATTAATTATTTAAGCATTCTCATTAAAGCTATAAACACTTTCACATTGTCAAAATATAGCTGAAGAGGTGATCCCTAGAACAAAAACAAAATATAACCCACGCAGTAAAATTATATTCGTTATTCATTATTTAATTGTGAAGATCAAATAATCCGGCTGCCAAAACCTCTTAAACCCTGATGTAGAAACTACACCCTAAAAGTGATTATACATTGGATTGGATTGTGAAGTTCTGATTCACTCATTTTCATCTCCAGCTTATCCACTTCGGCTCTATCCTCCGCCCTTCTCAACGTGGCCCATTTTCCTTCAACCGGAACTATGTTTAACCCATCAATTTATCCATTCCAGCCTCTTTCTGAACTGGTTCTATTGCTTGCACGCCCATTTTCTCAATCTTCATCTTCTTTTGCATCTTCCATATATTCAGCCTGTTCTTGTTAAATATTGATGAAGTGTTCTTCTCATCATAAGCATGGCATTGATGCTGCCTCGAACGGGATCACCGTCAATTCACTTTCTGTGTGCTCCGGAGACTTCTTCAATGCCCTTTGGATTCAAATTGGTAACGAAGAATCATTCATGCGCTTGTAAGTATCATATAATCCCCTACTGCAATTTTACAATTTCCAATTTTTGCATTCTTACACTTTCCAATTTTTAATTTTGTACCCAGAGTGGGGTGAGGTGATCTATTAATTCAATTCTTTGTGTTGGTGTGCTGGTACTTCGATTCTAAACCGTCCATTGGGTACATTGAATATGAATACAAGAGATGCACTTCAGGGGTGCGTTGAATATGGACACTAGCATAAACCCATGTAAACCCGGGCCTGATAATGCACCTAAAGGTTGTTGCGAATTTCAGGTTCCAGGTGTTGCAAGGCTGGAAGATGCGTGTATCTAACTTACACAAATGACCGATGTGTAAAATATTGGAACTTAAGATATGCGAGCTCGAACATACCTACCTTGAGATGCATACCATACCTGGCTTGAGATGGGCCTGGGCTAGTGATTATGCATCGCAATGGCCACATTTGCTTCATACTTCCTCAGCCATCTGATATTACAATATCTCAATCTTTCTGTTTTTTGAGAAGCTTTTGTATTCTATACACGGCATTTGACTGAAAAAAATCAAACTGATACTGTAAAACTACTCACTTTGAAACATCGGAGGCCATTTTCACTTATTCTAGGCCTTTTTTTCCCTTATAAATATGTGATAAGCACAAAAGCTTGTATCACATTTCAGACCCTTTTTTCGTTACATCGTGTCTATCTCTGAACTGTGTTTCAATGGCCCAAATATGTTGTCTGTCTTGACTCTTAAAGCATTTTAAATCCTTATTCCAGACAGATGTCAAGACATAACGTCAAAACAACTCTCTATCATGGATACGTTTATTGACAAAGATTTGGCCAATTTCTGGAACTCGGCTGTGAAACAATCTTTGTTGTCTTTCCTAGATGGCAACATTATGAAATGGACCTGGTCAAATTCAAAGTTTCAGACTTGTCTCGGCAAATGATTTGGATAGGCACAGGAGTAAGAATTTACTCTGACTCTGGAAAGGCTCAGGAATAGACTCGGCGAATTCAAAAAATAAAAATATACAGTAAATTTAAGATTTTTATTATTTTGCGTTTCCATTCAATATGAAATGGACCTGGTCAAATTCAAAGCATCAGACTTGTCTCGGCAAATGATTTGGATAGGCACAGGAGTAAGAATTTACTCTGACTCTGGAAAGGCTCAGGAATAGACTCCACGAATTCAAAAAATAAAAATATACAGTTAATTTAAGATTTTTATTATTTTGCGTTTCCATTCAACATGAAAATCTGCAATTTGCACATAGTGCACATTTTCAATAATAACGTGTTTCAGAATTCAAAGTGCATAGAATCTGTAACAAACCCAGCCCCTAGATGTCCTTTGAGGGACGGGGTCTCAAATCTTTTTGCAAAGCTTTAAGTTGGAATCAGGTTTCCTCTCTCATATCCTTTTGCGTTAAACGAAAGTATGATTTGGTTTCCATTAGTTTTGGCAATCTTAGTTTTCACCCCTGTAGATTTCGTATTAGTAATCTAATTTTTCACTTTTAATCTGATGTGCTGATAGGGCCTTCTTTGAACAAGTGCATGTACTAAGTTAGGCTATACCCATAGTACATGCACTGAAATCATTATTACATAAACATTCCCAGCAGGTAGCATCCATTTAGCCAACATAAAACAAATAAATTACCACTTATAAATATTATGAAAACAGATAAAAATACTTAACTGAATATTAATTGCCTGCAACTGAAGAAGGGTGAACCTTTTTCCACCAAACATAGGCTTAGCTACATCTGTCCTTGTCCACAATTGGCCACCCCCTAGCCAGGCCATGATACAACTGGGGAAACTTGGTTTTCTTGAGGAAATTGTTGGGTGTGAAAGCCACTCTCCTTTGTTAAAATTATGCAACTGTGGTCAAATTCCACTTTGGACAGCTCTGATGGTCAAGATCATAATTGCATTACATTCCTATTTTCGAGACAACCAAAATCGACCTATAGATTACCCCAATCGGTTAAGCAGAATTTAAATTCTGAATTATTTTATTTATTAAAGTGAAATGGAATGGGTAGGCCTAAGCACATGTGGAATTAGTTAAGTTGGCCTTAACCCCAAGTGGACCCACACAAAAACCTATAAATAGAAGCAACCTCAAGCTCATTCTTACACTTGCTCAAACGATCTTCTATTTGCATTTTTTGTTTTGGTTCATCCATTTTGTTTTGGTTCGCACAGGTTCAATGGAAAGAGTTTGCCTAGGGTCCGAAATCACATGTATGAAGCTCGCGAAAAAATTAGGGTTTTTGTTCTGGCCACAGGCACAGAACTAGGGAAACTAGGCTCTAGCCGTCGGCACAGTGTGTTATGCCTGCGACCAGGGTGTCATAGCCATAGGCACAACATGGCAAGGTAGTGGCTAGGGCTTCAGGGCCAGATCAAGCTGATCTGGGCCATAACCGCAGGCATATGGTGTCCTGCCTGCGGCCAAGGACCCATAGCCACAGGGACAAAGTGCTATGGGTGCGCCTAAGGGATTTATGAGCAGATCTGGGCTAGATCAAACCCAGTTGCTTGCGTAGTGCTTCCAGACTTCATCCGCTCAGTCACAGATGCTCGCGACCAGTCTTTGATAGCGTCCTGGATTAAGATTTAGGATTTGACAGTTGTTTTCAGTTGGCTTTAGTGATCTATTGGATCTGTGTTTCTTATTGGTGTAGATCAGCCAATCTGTAGATCTGTTCTATAGATTTCCATTGCAGATCAGGCCCTCAAAGATGAATCTTCAGTTCTCTGAAGTTTCCGCTCAGTGACAACAATGTTCAACAATATGCTACAGGCAGTGACAGTGTATTACAGTTCTCAGAATCAGGATCCTTCAGCAGAAGTATGTTTAAGGTCATATTATACATATGCTAGTTGTTTTGTTGCATTATGAAGATATGGATCAATGGATCATTGTGCTCTTGTTTGCTGAATCATTTGATGATGATCTAAGAAGAAGAATTTGCAAGGGTTTTCCCCATAGTGGGTTTTGCCTTGGTCTCAGACCAATCTCGGTGTCTATATGTGTGCATGCTTTTCTTCCTATGTTTCTTTATGTTCCGCTACATAGATGATGATGGTGCTATTATTCTTTCTACATAGTTGCATATGCTGATGGTTAATAGTGTAAATCTGAATAATGATATAATGATATTGTTGGAAATACTGAGAGGGGGTGAATCAGTGTTTCTTTTCAATTGTTAATTTTACCAGTTAAATCACTTATATTTAGAACACAAAATGAACAATGATGGAATAGATACTTTTATTAATTTCTTCTTTACAATAATTAAAGTACAATAATGATATAGGGCTCCAACCCTAGATGGAGACTCTAATATTCCATGCTCCAACCTGTATTGTGCTAAGCATCGAATTGGTCTTTCCAAGGCTCCAACCTTGTCAATTTGAGGCGCCAACCTCTAGGACTCCAACCCTATCTATGGTACAAGCTCCTACCTGGTTTCTTGAGGACTCCAATCCTCTAGGGCTCCAACCCTATCTTCCAAGGCATCGACCTTGTCTCTATGAGGCTCCAATCCTCAACTTCACTTCATCAAAATATGTTTGGTTATTTTTTATTCTTCATGGCTCCCAAATTCTTCTTCAAAGAGTCTTGTCACACTTAGTCTCCACGTCACATCATCAATGACAACCTTTTCTTCTTAGAAGGTGTCACCACTGCTCTCCATCGTACCCAAACAGTTTCTCCAAGGTCATTCCAAGATGAATTCAACAATGAATCACGATCTCCATGAATCTTCAGCTACAAGGCACTCTATAAGGTTCTTCAATAAGGTCTCCAAGGTCGGCTCAAGATCGGCTACAACATCTCAACAAGATGTCTGCATAAAATTTCCTTCAAAGGTGTCTTCAATATTATTCATGATGCCCAATCAAATCCTCCAAGTCACCTCATGATGACATCAATGATGCATCATGACCTTCAATATTATCTTCAATATCACTCAAGAATTCTTCACCAAAATGCCTTCACAAGATCTTCAATGATGGTGCACAACTTCAAGGATGCTCATCAAGGAGGTGATAACATGTCTGCAAAGAATATGTTTGCTTCAAGACCTTCTTCTAGAGCTTCTCCAATCAATGTTTTAAGAAGTGTCACAAGTTTTCTCCAACTAGATGTTAATAGGCAGGCTGAAAACTAATGTGACCTCCCTTAAAAAATCTTCAAAAGATGAAAAAGGTCTGAACTCACAACAGAACTGTAATCTATGCCTCCTCCACAAGTCCAAGCTTGAGGGAACACACAAAAATTCCAGATGACAGCCTTCAACTAGTGATCCAAGCCTTGAACTGATTAGCCTAAGGTCTATCCTCCACAGGTCCGCAATACCACAAAATGTTACCACAGGTGTATATTCGAGCTTCCAATAAGGGCAGCAATCCGAGCTTCTAGTCTGAGGCTTGTCTGAAATATTCCTAGCACTACACTGAGTTGTAGCTTTGTTTTATGTCTTAGAATATGAGTTTCACAGTTCACTAGTTAGGGATTCCTGTGCCACTGTAACAAACCTCAACTCAGCCTTAAAACTCTTTCAACATTTGCACCATCCTTCTTCCCTTTTACCCTTGTACTTAGTCTCCTTCTAGACTATTATTATAGACTTTGCATGACGCAAAACTTGCCTAAACTAAGGTTCTGCTCATCACATCCAAAATGCAGATGCTTAGAACTATTCCTCAATTTTGAAGCCTCCAAAACAAAGTTCCAAATTTTCCACAAAGAAATATTCCCAAAACAGAGATATCCATTGCTCTCCTTGCTGCGTTTTTCCTCCACTCTGAATTCTTCACCGAATTATGTGTTTTTTCACCGAATTTTTGGCTTAGAAATGAATGAGCACAAATTTATATATATATAGTTGTTTGTCCCTATGAAGAGACACATCCATTGGAAGAGAGACTGACTTTATATGACTGCATAGGTCGGCTTGACTACACACACACACACACACACACACACATATATATATTATCTTAAAAATTCAATTTCTCACAAACTATTGGGAGTTTTGGGGGAAGTAAAGGCTCATTGGAAAGGAAAAAATATGCTCTAAAATATGGTATAGGAGTCAATTTGGAAGTATGCCTCTAAGGTGGTAAAAATAATTTTTCTTTGTGACTGTCCTTTATTTTTCTGTGCAAAAAGTGAATAGAACATCATGGCTTCTCTTTTGTTTGTATTTTGCATTGTTTGGCTTATCAGTTATAGGATCATCATGTAGGACATCCATGTCATCATGATATTATCCAACATCCATATCATCATGAAGGTATAGCATTATGTGTTCAATAATAGTGCAGTAATATGTCATAGTGCAACATCATTAAGAAAGTTTCGAGGTAGTCTTCCAGCCATCAAATGAGATCTTCCACATCATCATCTAGTCTTCCAACCTTCATCAAGTGTATGACTTCATCAAGTATCATCCAAGTGTATGACATCGTCATATGTCATCATCAAGTATCATCCAAGTGTATGAAATCATTGGTTAAGATCTAGATCATCAAGTGCATGCAACATTAGATCAAGTACTTAGGGCTTCCTTCATTAGTGTTTTGACTTCTTCGTGACTTGACATCTTATTGATAGTATCCTAGTCAACCAGGAGTCATGGCATCATCATCTGGAACCAGGCATCTCAAGAATATTGATATCTTGGTCAATGCCACATTGACATCAATGACAACCTTGATTAACAATGGGGTGAACTTAATGTGCTAATGAAGAAATGCAACTATCAAAGCAAAGATCAATGTAGCCCTATGGAAAATTAACATGGTATGGGAGTTGGGTTGAAGAAAAGCCATGGAGATCACCCCCATGGAGACACTTTTTGATGGAAGCAAGAAGAGGATGGTGGAGACCTAAAGGAATTCTAGGGTATGAAGAAAACCCTAGGTAGTTAGTGCATAAGGGTTTGATGGTGAGGGTTTGAGAGAAGCCCTGGTTTATGGAAAAGACTTGAGATTTGGTGTATGAAACCCTAGCATGGTCTATGTGAAGATGCTCAAGCACTTTGTGATTGATTTGATGAAGCCCTCAATGGGATAGTCCCTAGATGACCTGGTTGTTGATAAAGTTGATTGAAGGCAACATTGTTATGTGGTCTATGGATGGCTCTTGAAGGCTGGTTCAAGAGGGATAGGATCACCTCTCATTGATGATAACTACTCCTAGACTCTTGATGTTTCTTTGTGTCTTTACTCTTGTTTAGACTTATGGATCTGACTATTATGATTATTTTTTTGATCATTGCTTATATTTCCTGCATGTATATTTTGAGTACCTGGATGTTTCTAACCTTCTTAATGAGATGTGATAAGTGGATCCCTCTTGAGGATCATTTGAGATGCAGGAAAGAAAAGCTAGATCTGGAAAAAGGTAAAGAGGCACCTGATGAAAAAGGTGACAAGTTGCCTATGTGAAGGTGCACAGGTATTTGAATACTACAAGGTATGATGGTATATTGTTTTAATGTTATATTTCAGCTATAACATTGGATGGCTAGGTAAGCCCTATGGTATGTTGAGAATGTCTCCTTCACAAATGGCTCATGCATGCATATGAAAGTGATTTATGTTTCCTGTGATAAAATAGTGCGCCTGGTATTGAATATTTGATCATGATGATCTTTTTGATTCTGTGATGCTACTTATTGTTGATCTTGGATATAGTGGCATAACCTGATGTTTTTGAGATCCTGGTTATGACTCTAGTAAATGATTCTCTTGACTCTTGATATGCATAAGACATGTTGATCTCTTATAGAAGTTTTCCTCATTGATTTGGTATTGATAATTCTTGTGATAAGCATGATGAAAGCTCATGGAAAAAGAGATTGACAATCTGTTGGTTTATTGAATAACCTAACTTGATCCTATTGATCATGATAAGCATGATATTGGTGACCATGATGATAGAGGCATATCTATGAGATTGATGTTCTAGATCTCCTTCTACCTGTGGTTATGTCATATGGTGAAATTAAATGACTTGTTATTGTGTTCATAAGATTGTGTTGTCACATCTGCCTGCTGACCTGATGTTGATGATCATGATAGAAATGTGTTTATGATTTAACAGATCTGTTGTTGCATGACTCTAGTAAAGACAGGTTGATGACACGAATGAATATGAAATTACATGTTCTATTTTATGGGTATCTGACATTGTTGATCTATAACAGAGGTCTGAGCCTCACTTGCACAAAGGAAGACCGATAGATGCGACTATGCCTGCTAGACACAAAACTGAAGTTTTGTACATGAAGTTAGTTTGTACTCTGAATCAAGGGTTCTCTGACATGTCCTGCCATTGTAAACTGATTTATGAAGTTGTCGGGTTAAATTGCTGATCAAAGTAAATAAAGGATTAGGCATGAAATCAGATGGTCACCTGGAAGATGTGTTGCAGATATCGATAAGATCTGTTAGCAGGAAAATTTCGTATGTTTGAATCTAAGTTACCAGGATTCGGATGCAGATACAAATCTGGATCCAGATCCGCTATTTTTTTGAAAATCTAGGATCCGGATATGACAAGGATACGTCAAGTACAAAAAAATTAAAATATCATAATATTTTTTTAATTTTAAAAAACACTTTAGAGTTCAAAAATCAAATACTCCCTTAAAGCATCAAACACTTTTAGAACTGAAACCATTAGATATATTATAAATATGAAGACTAAAACACTGGAATGATGCATCCCCCCTCATACATATTATAAAGTAACAAAAATGATAATATCATAAATGGTAATAGAAAATACATTTACATGTCCTCAAATGGATCTGCATTATCTTTTGCATATTGCAACTCTACATCATCATGAATAGATGATGGGGGTCCTGGAATGTATGAAGTTGCATCAGCATTTAGTATCAGGGTCAAGTCAGAGATCTCGGGCTCCACATCCCACATCTTGCTTGGACCTTTTTTATACTCTGGTTCAACATGTGATAGAAGGAGGAGGTTGGAATGAACATACATAAGATCCTCAGCCTTTACCGCTCTCAACATGTTTTTCTTCATTGAATGGATGAAGCCATATGTACTCCAATTCCTCTCAGTTGATGAGGAACTAGCAACCTGTGTTAACAACCTGGTGGCTAGAGTGGAGAGATGAATGCTATCCCCACCATGGAAGCTCCACCAAGTAATAGGATCAAGACATCCTCGATCATCCATAGCTACTGGATCTGAAAAGTTATCAGTAGATTATACAAATCCCCCAAATTCTTGGCGTACTTCCATTGCAACTCCCATATCTCTATAAATTTTCCTCAAAATTGTCTTGTATCCTTGTACCACTTCAAAATCCTTGTTTGGCGCTGTTCTACCAGGTAAAGACAAAATTTTGGAATGATAATATTTATGGTGCAATGCATAGGCCAAAATGTGTAATTGTGTGGTCATTTTGTTCCACCTTTTTGTAACTATGTCCTTCACTAAATAATAGAATGTTTCATAAGGGTCATTTTCACTTGCCCTAATAATGTCCTTTATCCTCTCCAACATACTATCAATGTTTTCAAACTTCCCCCAAGCAAGGTGTATCTGTGTCAATTGCCCTGATCAAGGTCAAGATTGGTTCAGTAAACCGCAGAAGGTATTGGATCTTGTCCCACCCTGTATCATCAAGAATGATGGACTTGATTTTTTTGCCCTTTATTAGAAGTGGAAGTCCTTCATGATTCCCAAAGAGGGTCAATGACCGTTGCTTGTAATGCTTGTCTCACCTCCACAAGCCTCTTTATGACAAGAGTGTGGGAAGCAAAACGAGTTTCAACAACCTATAATTTTCAAAAAATCTCAAATGAGAAATCATATTATATAAATTTGTAATTAAAATTAAGAATTTCCAATACAAATAAAAGTAAAAACTGATTAAAAAAATAGTACCTTCAGTAGCTCCAACTTTGCAAAACCCCGATATATGGCTTGAGACATTGAATGATTGGTTATGAACATTTGGATTTATTTTCCTGCAAGATATATTTCATTAATCCATTCAATCTCACCAATCTTGGCAAGTATAAGGTTTAATGAATGCACTGCACATGGAGTCCAAAATATGTGATCATATCAACCCTCAACAATCAACCTTGCAGCTTTATAAACTTGTGCGTTGTCCGTAATGACTTGGACAACATTATGTGGCCCCACACTTTCTATTGCCTCAATAAGAATTGTGGATATGAAAGATGCATCTTTCTCTATTCCACTACAATCAATTGCCTTCAAAAACATTGCCCCTTGGGGGCATACTGCAACAACATTAATTAATGGACGGTTTCTTTGGTCTCTCCATCCATCAGAAATGATGGACACCCCTATTTCTGACCATGTATCTTGATTGTCTGTAGCTGTCTATCCACGGATTGTCTCTATGTTGCTAACAGAATAGTGCGAACCGTTTCATATCCAAGGCTTTTGTACCCTTTTGGTGCTTCATTAATTGCCTTAATCATCTGTTGCCAATAAGGGGAATGGACCAAATTGAATGCTAGCCCATTTGCATAGATGTAACGAGCCACATGTTCATCGGCTATGTCTCTACCTTGATTATTGAAAGCTGCTTCAAGAGGGCCTAGAGTAGGCCTTTTATTAGTTGTGGCAGTAGGCCTAGATAGACTAGATGGCAATGGAGGCCTAGTTGTAGAGCTTTGCACAGGGTGTTTTGATTTTCCCTTAACAAGCGTCCTGTCAGCAGCTTCTTGTAAAGATGCATAGAATTTCATTTTTCCAGGACTCAAACATTGGCCAGGTTTTCCATTAGCATCTTTTGGCTCGGTGCATACTTGCACCCCTGTGTTAGTTTGACCAGTGAGATGGGCTTTCACTCTAGTATATGAACCATTTTTTATATCTTGGCATTCATTACACTTCCATTTATAAGAACCGCCTTCGGGATTTTTTCCAATAATCTCCACATACTGCCACAGAGGAGATTTTGGGTCTGTTTTGATGATTTCCCCTTCACTCTGGTCATGCTGTGATGGTTCCATAATGATAATGGTCTAAACTCTATAGGTTTTACCTTGCTGCATATAAAATTAAAAAAAAATATATTATCAATACACAATTAAAAATTAAAATACACTTCATCTAAAGTTAAATAAAGAATACATTCTAATATACCATGTCCATAACTTATAAAGTTTAACTAGCCAATTCACTTCAATATATTAATAAAGTACATGGTATTGGAAATATATTAATATAAATGAACTTCAATACATACATTATCATTTAATATTTTAATATAAATGAACTTCAGTACATAATGATACATTATCATTTAATATTTTAATATGAATGAACTTCAATACATACATTATCATTTAATATTTTAATATAAATGAAATTAATACATACATAATCTATAAGAAAACACTAGCAACGAAGACTAAGTAATCTCACGACAATAAATTATTTAATAATTTAGAATATTATTTGATAGTTTAAACTTTGAACTTTAGAATGAAAAACCATTAGCATGGACGCGGATAAAATATGTAAACAGTTTAACAATGCGGTAAAAAAATAATGACACGGACAATGATTTTCATGGGTTTTACAAATACAACGCGGTCCGAACACTGATTCAGTGATTTCCTAAGCTGTTCGGCCCGCAGACAAGGTAAACGAGTCACGATAGTAGATACCTTTGTCCTCTCGGAGTGTTGAGCGGGTGGTCCTCGACTCGCTGAATGCCTAGCCGGTGAGGAATAGTCGGTGAGGAATGAGCACTGAGGATGCACTAAGTCGCCCGAATGGTGAGCACTGAGGAATACGCTGCTCGTTGATGGGATGCCCGGTGATGCACTGACTGTAACTCTAATGCACGATGAGGAACAAACAGGTGTTTGTGCTGCTGACTGCCGCCTATTCACTAACCTCACTGCCTGGAGTTAGGAGTCGATGATGCTTTAACGGTTAACCAAACATTTTAACCTTGGTGAAAACCTAAAACACAAAAGTTAAAACCAAAAACTTAAAGCGACATATGTTTTTTTAGTTTGGAAGGTTCCGGTGAAAGTAGATCTGTTTCAGTTGACTCTGATCCATATCCAAATTTGTCTGATTCGCCAGCTGCTGTATTTTCAACGTATTTATGCGGATCCGGATCCAAATCTGAATGGGATTCGCAGATCCGGGGATCTTGCCGCCCCTCGGTCCCTCCCTTGCCGGATCCGGTAACTTATGTTTGAATCGAACTTGTGTTTGCAGGTGACCGAGACATTCATATGAACATGTCATTATGTTTGAAGTTTGTGCTACATGTTTTGACTGATTGATATAGATGAATTATGTTTGGAACTTTGACATGATGTTTTAGAACTTTGAATTGATGATTGAGACATGTCTTTGGATTATCGATCTCTCTATTTGGATTTGATCTGTTGATTGTTGATTTTCCCTGATGACAATGCTATGTGGGCATAGTGACCTTCAGTGTCTTATGTGAGTATTCATAATTATGATTATGTATTTGCCTCCTTGTTCCTAGCACAATGGTTGTTGTGATTCAGTATGAAGATGGAACCTGCATGACTTAACCTTGATGTATGTACTTGCATTGTTAAAATTGGCAACTAGGGCCAAACTCCACTTTGGATAGCTAATATGATGGAGATGATATTTTTGTTGGTTTCCTCTTTCCGAGAGCTACAAGATTGATCTAAAGGTCATCTTATTTGGATGAGCAGAAGTTGGATATTGAATTTATTTTCTCACTCATGTGCAAATTGTCAAGGTCGGCCAGAAATGTATTGTAGGCTCAGTAGCATAGGGCGTTGACCAGCGTTGACCAAGGGTCAACCATACTCCAAAAGCTGTGTTTTTCAGGGTAGAATTTTGATCTCTTTAGGCCGCATCTATTGGCACGAAAATCGAGAATTTATGGGCACTTTGACCAGTGGTGACTGCAGCATTGACCGCAAAACTTTGACCGTAGCGTTGAATTTCAGTTGATCGAGTTTGATTGACTTTTTCGGATCTGTTTTGTGCTGACTTTGTCTACTGTTGGAGGCCGCATTGACCAAGGTTGACCGAGTTGTTTTGGTGAAGTCTTCTTGCTGGTTTGACCAATGTTGACTTTCTGGTTAGGGCATCTTGTTGACTGCTGTTTGACTGAAGTATTGGGCAAGTGAATTCTGTTTTTTGTTCTCTCTCTCTCTACTGAACTTTCGAAGAATAATAAGAAGATTTGATCAAAGGGTTTTCCCCACATTGGGGTTTTTCCCTGGCATCCGCCAAATATTGTGTCCTCTTGTCTTGGCTTGTCTTCTGTCTATTGTTTATGTTTTATCAACATTTACTGTCAATGTTTATGTGATTGCTAATCTGGAAATTGAAATTCGGCTAATAAGAAAAGATTGAAGTAAATTGCTCTAAAGCATAGAACATACCATTGTTATCTAAAATTAACATGGTATCAGAGCCCAGGTGAAGACAAATCCCAAGCAAGAGTGAGAAGAGCAATCACTGAGATTTGGTGGACCAGGACAAGGGTCAATGGATTCCTCATCTAACTTCAAATCTGATGACAAGCTCAATGATAAGTTTGATTATCATGCATGGAAAATGTCCTTGGACTTGACTTTGGAGGAGCATGATGCTATGGACTATGTGTAGGGAAAGATTATTGAGCCTCCTTCAAATGCACCGGCTGCCACTAAGACAAAGTACAAGAAAGGAGAGGTCAAATTTCTCAATGAGATGAAGATGATGGTGGTCTCGAAAATGAATTTTAAGGGGGTTGAAGGAAGAGGAATTTGATAACCCCATCTTCATAAACTAACCTTGGAGGTCATGTTTGGATACCTTGTTTTCTTAATCAGACATTAAGGGGCCGGGTATGTTGCAACAGAGATGGGAAAATGCAACTATTACAAAATGAAGGTACCTTTTTGTGTAGAGGTGAAGGTGAACGTCAAGCCATATGCTAGAGAAGTCAATGCCATGAAATTGAACCAGCGGCTACAGTAGATGGAGGTGTGATTCAACATACACAAAGTCATCAGGAAGCAAAGGATTGCATTTTCCCAGTTGAAGCTTGAAGGCCATGCTTTTCCATGGTGGGAGGGCAATGTAGTAGGAAGAGCACTAGAAAACAATCGGTGATCGCCTGGGAGGTGTTCAAGGACATGATCTGTAATACTTTGGGTTTTCATCCCCAATTTAATAACGTATATTTATACATGATGAAAGGTTGGAGAGCCACATGAATGTTACCAAATATTATTAATAAATACATATCACATCACTGATTGTAGATAGACAAGGACAAGAGTATAGGGGGTGGCTATGATACCACAAGAGGATGGAAGCTAGAGATGCTAAACCTTTTTATTTATTTTTTGTTATACCTATATTTGAATTAGTTAAGAAATAGGTGGGTATGTGAGCTTCTTGTGTCATTTTGAGAGCATGTACATTTAACCATACCTTTTCTTTGGGGGGGGGGGGGGGGGTTTGGGGGTTCCTCATTCATTATTCTCATTCACTTTGTGGTTCTTTTTTATAAAGAAAAGAAGGGTTCTATTGTTGAGAGCCAATGTTGGTGATTTTGTGAGTTAATACTTGTTATTCCAACATGAGAAGATGCTTAAGTGCATGTATGCATTGGCATTATTGGTGAATCTGTCCATGGCTGAGAGTCTTTGGAGCTTGCATTCAGATTTCTTCAATAGTAGCATTGGAGCCTTGGAGGGTAATGGAATAGCTTGTGGCACTACATTGCAGAGAAAGGGATACCTTTCCTTGGGTTATGCAAGTTGAAGGGGAAAGAGAGCTGGAATTTGAGATTGTCATAGGACTTGTTGACTAATTGTAACAACTGTGATTGTTGTGTGTCTGTGTGAACAAAGAAATCCTGTGAGCTAACTGTCTGTGAGTGATAGAGTTGGCCTAGACACCAATCCTTGTGGAATCTTAGTGTGGCCTGTTCTAGAGATTAAATGTGCTACATAGCATATAATCCAATCATATATCCATGGACTATATGTAAATTTTGAAAGACAGAATGTTCTATGTTTAATGCAAATTTACTTCAATCTTCTAGGGCCCGATACAATATAGCAATCATATAAACATGAAAGTAAAATGCTGATAGAACATACCAATAGATCAACAAGAGACAAGCCAATAAAATAGATCAGATTTACATATCTTCTTGTCAACAAAGATGTAGAATAGTGTGCGTTACGACAGTCAACAAGATGCTTCAACCAACAAAGTCTTTCTTAGGTCAGCCAACCCTCCAAGTGTCACAAACACAACCCTCAAAGACAGCTCATCAAAAGTCAACATAATTCAACAAAAGAATCCCACATACAGATTTCCGGCATCATCCATATTTATGGCATCCAGATTTACGGCATCCATTTTCGGCATCATCCAGATTTACGACATCCATTTCCGGCATCATCCAGATTTACGACATCCATTTCCGACATCATCCAGATTTACGACATCCAGATTTATAGCATTCATTTCCGGCATCATCCATATTTCCAGCATCATCTAGATTTACGACATCCATTTCCGACATCATCCAGATTTACGACATCCATTTCTGGCATCACCCAGATTTACGACATCCATTTCTGGCATCATCCAGATTTACGACATCCATTTCCGGCATCATCTAGATTTATGATATTCAGATTTACGACATCCATCTTTACACATGGGAGAGAGAGAAGCATCTTCTAGGTTGAACGAACCAATCAAATCATGAGGAATGTGTGTTGTGAGATGATGATAAAATGACCTCCAAGTCTCTCCAATTTATATCCATCTGTGAGGGTGTGTGACACATCTGTTGAGGCACTCGAGCCTACATTACAATTCTGGCCGACCTTGCACATGAGTGGAATAAATTCAAAATAAATGTTCTGCTCAACCGATCAAGATGATCTTTAGATCAATCTAGCACCTCTCTGAAAGAGGAATCCAATAAAAATATTGGCATCATCATCTAAGCAGTACAACATGGAGTTTGGACCTAGTTTCCCAAAATTAACACTCCCTCTCAACTAGGGAGAATTCCATCCACTAGTGCCATCCAAACCATAGTTATTAAAACCGAAACCGGTGACCGGACCGGTGGACCTAATGAACCGGGTTTCGAACCGAAACCGGTCTAACCGGTAGCGGTCAGATCTCAATGAACTGGTTTAAAAAAAAATACATTAAATAATTATTTTTTAATAAAAAAAACTATTTTTAAGATTTGCAACCATGATTCCAAGCCAATAGAGACAAAATATGCAAAGTTTGCTCATTTATATACCATGCAAAGGTGAATATATCAAAATGGCACCGAGTGCAATTGGAAATCCTAGTGCTACTCAATGTGTTGAGGAGGTGCAGGCAGGAAATGCCTTGTATGCTTGTGGGATGCAAGTGTAGGTGCCAAGGAGGAGCTTTGCTGGAGTAAGCAGCTTTGGTTAAGAGTGATTCCTAGCTAGGAGTTGGTGAGTAGGGTTTTCCATGTTTTCTCTAGTTATGGTTTGAAGAGATTGACTTGTATCAGCTTGTAATAAGATATTGGTATGTAGATGTGCTTCATCTCTTATATATAAATGAAGTGTTTAAGCTGTCCAAATACTTGCATGACTTTCAGCTTGTATTATCTTCTTGTTTAGGGGATTCCAGCACTATTGTTCAAGCTGATTTCACCTATGATATTGCTGAAATTGCTGTGATTTAATACACAACATAGAACATAAAGGAGCATATTTTCTGCTGTAATAAAGGTATTTCAGATTTTTTATATGCTTGACAAAGTGTGCCTTGCGTGTTAGACATTGTTGGCAGTGAAGTCCATGTATATGGTATTTATTCTCTTGAGTTGCTTGGTGATTTGGGTTGAAGTGAATTTAAGTATTTGCTGCTATAATTGAATATTTCTGATTGGCCCCAAGACTGAAAGTTCACGGGGAATAGATCTAAGAAACATCATGTTTTAGGTGAAATTACTGAATTTGCATTATAGCCCAGATTCATGAAATTCCTACCGTGGCTGCTGGAATGACGTGATGTTCATCTGTTCATCGGGTATTAGTGCAAGGCCAATGAACCGGGTTGCATGGGCAGTTTGAACCGGCTAGCATGCTGACCGGTCGGTTTGACCGGTTACCGGTTCAAACCGACCGGTTTTAATAACGATTCCAAACATCGTGCGTCATCTTGCCGTAACTTGCTTTGCTGGCTCTTTATTTCAAATGGTGAGTCACAAAGACATCACACCCGGCTGACTCGAAGTCAGCTTAGAGGTCCGAAACCTCTATAGGACTCGAAGGAGTCTCATACTAACCCGAAGTCAGTTGGAGGTTTAAAACCTCTCTTGGATTCAAAAGAGTCATATACTAACCGGAAGTTAGTTTAACTGACCCGAAGTTAGTTGGAGGTCCGAAACCTCACTTGGTCTCAAAAGAGTCATATACTAACCCGAAGTCAGTTAGAGGTCCAAAACCTCACCTGGACTCAAAAGAGTCATATACTAACCCGGAGTTAGTTTCACTGACCCGAAGTCAGTTGGAGGTCCGAAACCTCACTTGGACTCAAAAGAGTCATATACTAACTCGAAGTTAGTTTAACTGACCCAAAGTCAGTTGGAGGTCCGAAACCTCACTTGGACTCAAAAGAGTCATATACTAACCCGAAGTCAGTTGGAGGTCTGAAACCTCACTTGGACTCAAAAGAGTCATATACTAACCTGAAGTTAGTTTAACTGACCCGAAGTCAGTTGGAGGTCTGAAACTTCACTTGGACTCAAAAGAGTCATATACTAACCCAAAGTCAGTTGGAGGTCCGAAACCTCACTTGGACTCAAAAGAGTCATATACTAACCCGAAGTTAGTTTCACTGACCCGAACTCAGTTGGAGGTCCGAAACCTCACTAGACTTGATCCCAGCTCAAGTGGTTGGACACGTGCCATCCTAGACATAGAGAGTACGGAAATCTCCGATGCGTCCATCGGTCTTGCTATTAGTCTCTATCCACATTTCCCACCTCATTGGCCAAGATGAGAGGTACTTCCCATGAGTCCGAAACTTCGTGGGTAGGATGCATGTGGGGCACAGATCAAAGAGAGGTGAACCAACTCAATATCATCATGATGGGGCTAAAGCACACCAACAAGGTTCAGCAAGCCTAGCCTTGTGGTTGCTTATAGCTCCAAGAAGCCATCCCCAAGCCCCTGGAGCTCCAAGAGCTCATCGTCCAACTCAAGCAGGACCCTCAGAATAGGGTCGTTCCACGATTCCAAGATTATCGCGGAAGGTTAGGAATTTGACCTTCCCCAAGGGCTTAGTGAGAATATCTGCAACCTGCTCATCAGTTCCTATATGATCGAGCCTTACGACGCCTCACTGTACCATATCCCGGATAAAATGGTACCTGATATCAATATGCTTGGATTGATCGTGGAACACGAGATTCTCTGACAAACGAATCCCACTCTGGTTATCACAAAGGATAACGGTGGTATCTAACACATGCCTGAATAGCTCATTGAAGAGCTTTCGCAACCAAATAGCTTCACAACAGGCCATACTCGCTGCAATGTATTCAACCTCAACGGTGCTCAAAGCCACCTACTTCTGCTTCTTGCTTATCCAAGATATCGAAGCAAAACCAAGTGTGAAGAAACATCCAGATGTGCTCTTGCAATCCACCACACTGCCAACCCAATCGGCATTAGTATATCCATGGAGTCTCAAACTCTCGGCAGTGTATCTCAACCCATGGTTTATCGTGCCCCAAAGATATCTCAAGAGATTCTTGGTACCAACCCAGTGAATGTGATGAGGATCAACCATGTGTTGACTCAAAGTGTTCATTGCAAAACATATGTCTAGACGGGAGTTCACTAAGAACATCAATGCTCCTACGAGTTGACGATACTCGGTAGGATTTCCCAATGCTGGCCCAACAACATTTCCACACAACTTCTTGAAGTTGAGTTCCATCGGTGTCGACACGGTCTTACAGTCCACCATACCAAATCTCTCCAGCATCTTCACAATATATTTTCCTTAAGAGAGGAAAATCTCCCCAGGTCTCTGCCAGACCTCCAAGCCTAGGAATTAATGCATCAGTCCTAGGTCTTTCATCTCGAACTCGGAAGCGAGCTCCCTCTTATACTGATGAATGAGAGGGTCAACAGCTGTCAGGAAGAGATTGTCCACATAGAGAACCAGAATGAGAGGCTTTTCTCTGTCAACCTTGAAGTAAAGGTTCGGATCAACATTACTTCGAGTGAAGCCCAGGTTCATCAAGTAGCTATCTATCCTCTCGTACCAAGCCCTGGGGGCTTGCTTCAACCCATAGAGGGCTTTCTTCAAACTGCATACATGAGAGTTTATCCAGGACTTCGAACCCCAGAGGTTGTTCCACATACACTTCTTCCTTTATCGAACCATGCAGAAAAGCGGTCTTCACATCCATCTAATGGAGACTCCATCCTTGCGTGGTAGCAAGGGCAATAATAGATCGGATGGTGGTATAGCGGGCCACAGGTGCAAATATATCATCATAGTCTATGGCTTCCTTTTGAGAGAAGCCTCGGGCAACGAATCTTGCCTTGTACTTTTCAGCACTACCATCAGATCCATGCTTGATCTTATAGATCCATTTCGAGGTGACAACAACTTTGTCCTCTGGTCTCGGGACCACATTCCAAACATCATTCTTCATAATGGACTCGTACTCTTCGTGCATAACATCTTGCCAAACTTGGTGCTTTACGACTTCTTCAAATGATCCAGGCTCAGATTGTACGATTGTACTCATGGCTGCTAGATACCCTTGGTATCTATTCGGCTTCTTGCTTTCACAAAATGTCCCCCTTGGGACCATATGTCTCTTGGCATCCTCGAAAGTATCCTTGAGCCATGAGGGTCCTTTTCTTCTTTGAAGGAGGTGGATCAATAGGGTCCATCGGTCCTTCAACATTGGGCATCATCTCATCCTTCGGCTCTTCCTGCTTGCCTGTTCTTTCTTCATTGTCTTCCTTGGAGCTAGGAAGATTTATCACTTTCCTGAGGGAAGCATCTTCATCGAAGGTGACATCGTGGCATATCTCCACTTCTCTTTGACCAGGCACATAGATTCTATATGCCTTGGAAGTTTCACTGTAACCCATAAACATTCCCTTTTTTCCAAAAGCATCCAGCTTGCTTCTCTTTTCTTTCGGCACATGAATGTAGACAAGACAACCAAAAACTCTAAAATGAGAAACATCATGCTTCTTACCAGAGAAGACTTCTTCGAGACTTTTGGAGTCCAGAGCGGAATACAAGCATCTACAACAGTGTTCACAACTTCTCCCCATAGAACCTTCGGAAGACCTTGGTCACATAGCATGGCACGGGCAGCTTCCACAATGGTCCTATTCTTTCTTTCAGCAACACCATTTTTCTCAGGAGTATACACGGTTGTGGTCTCCCTCTTAATGCCAGCTTCTCTGCAAGAGTCATTGAACTCGTTTGAATCGTACTCGGTGCCATTATCGGTCCTCAAAATCTTGATCTTCTTTTCTGTTTGATTTTCCACCAAGGCCTTGAAGGTACGAAACCATTTGAATGCTTCGTCCTTCTTCTTTAAGAAATATATCCAGGTCTTGCGAGAGAAGTCATCTATAAACGTCATGTAATAAGAACATCCTCCCAAGGATGTCACGGGCAACATACAAGATAAGTCAGAATGTATCAATTGCAAGACATCAATTGTCTTTGTGACACTTGAGGGGAAAGGTCCCCTTGTATGCTTTCCTTCGGCACAACCCTGACATACACCTTCATGATCATCTTGATCTTCTAATGCCAAATCCAAGGACATCTTCCATGCATGATAATCAGATTTGTTAGTCAAATTATCATCAGACCATTGGTCCTCGACAAGACTTCTTCTTCGGTGATTGCTTTTCACACTATCTTGGGCTTTGTCTTCACCTCAACTCTGATACCATGTATATTTTTGAAAGACAAAATGTTCTATGCTTAATGCAAATTTACTTCAATCTTCTAAGGCCCGATACAATATAACAATCATATAAACATGAAAGTAAAATGCTGATAGAACATACCAATAGATCAACAGAAGACAAACCAATAAAATAGATCAGATTTACATATCTTCTTGTCCAGCAAAGATGTAGAATAGTGTGCGTTACGGCAGTCAACAGGATGCTTCAACCACCAAAGTCTTTCTCAGGTCAGCCAACCCTCCAAGTGTCACAAACACATCCCTCAAAGACATCTCCCTTGAGCATTTTTGTAAAAGGGTTGGGATGCAAGTCAATATTAGCAAAACGAAAGTAGTGGTTTTCTCTAACAAAAGAAAGCATAACCAACATAAGTTCTATTTTGGAGGCAGCATTTTGGAAGAAGTTGCAGATTACAAATACCTCGTAATTGACTTCAACAGAAATTTAAGTTGGGATGGTTGTAGAAAGAAAAGAACTTTAGGGGGTTGGAAAGCATTTTATGCTCTTCAAAACAGGTGTAGAGAGGCAGAGCTGTGGGACTGGAAAACCACCCTAACTCTTTTTGGGCTTCTAGTGATTCCGGTGATTCTTTACGGTTGTGAACTATGAGCTAGCAGCACAACCAAGATGCAGTGGAAACAAATTGAGAAAATTCAGAAACGTTTGATTACAAACAAATTCAAAATTAAAAGTGCAGTTCCTTATGCTATTCTGTTAAGTGAAACAGGGGCTGCTCCTATTGAAGCAATCGCTATGGTGCGAGTCATAAGGTATCTGAAAAAAAATTGAGCAAATGGAAGAGGATAGATGGCCTAAGGTGGTGTTTAGTGACAGATTGTGTAAAAGACAGAAGACTTGGATGCGGCAGAATAACAAATGGTTTAGTAAATGGGGTATTTGCTTGAGCATGTGTCCTACAAACAGTAAAGAGATAAAAACTTTTGTTATGGATAAATTCCATAAACATACTTGGAAAAAAGAGCTAGAGAGAAAGAAGAAGTACTACATAGAAGAGTTTAACCCCACACATAACCATCAACAAAAGGCATACATAGGCGCTGATATTTCTTGGAGATCTAAAATTATTATTGCTCAATTAAGGACTAATTCTCATCAACTTCGTTGTGAAACAGGGCGCTGGAAAAGGCCAAAAGAAATGTGGGAAGAAAGAGTATGTATTTTTTGCTCATCCGGAAAAGTGGAAACAGAAAAACATTTCATTCTAGAATGTGAGGCCTTCAAGGACACCAGAGAAAACTATGCAGGCATTTTGGCAGCTAATTCTTGGGATAATCTATTCAGCGAAGAGTTTGTCGATAAGCTGGGAGTGCTCATTGTAAAACTTCATAGAAAAAGGGCCGAATACAAGAGTCAGATAGAGAAGCAATCTGTCCCATAGGCTATTTTTAGCCTCGTGGACATTAAAAATTCTTTCTTTCTTTCTTTCTTTCTCATCAAAAATCAACATAATTCAACAAAAGAATCCCACATCCAGATTTCCGGCATCATCCAGATTTCCGGCATCCATTTCCGGCATCATCCAGATTTCTGGCATCCATTTCCGGCATCATCCAGATTTACGACATCCATTTCCGGCATCATCCAGATTTACAACATCCATTTCCGGCATCATCCAGATTTACAACATCCATTTCCGGCATCATCCAGATTTATGACATCCATTTCCCGCATCATCCAGATTTACGACATCCAGATTTACGTCATCCATTTCCGGCATCATCCAAATTTACGGCATCCAGAGTTACGGCATCCATTTCTGGCATCATCTAGATTTGCGGCATCCATTTCTGGCATCATCCAGATTTACGACATCCATTTCCGACATCCCAGATTTATGGCATCCATTTCTGGCATCATCCAGATTTACGACATCCATTTCCGGCATCATCCAGATTTACGACATCCATCTTTACACGTGGGAGAGAGAGAAGCATCTTCTAGGCTGAACGAACCAATCAGATCATGAGGAATGTGTGTGATGAGATGACGATAAAATGACCTCCAAGTCTCCCCAATTTATATCCATCTCTAAGGGTGTGTGACACATCTGTTGAGGCACTCAGGCCTACAATACAATTCTGGCGGACCTTGCACATAAGTGGAATAAATTCAAAATAAATGTTCTGTTCATCTGATCAAGATGATCTTTAGATCAATCTTGCACCTCTCCGAAAGAGGAATCCAATAAAAATATTGGCATCATCATCTAAGCAATACAACATGGAGTTTGGACCTAGTTGCCCAAAATTAACATTATATCACCACCTGGCCATAGAAGTATATAAAAAATCATCTTTTCATCACTAAAGAATATCAGAGATTCACACATCAAAAACATATATTGATTAGATCCAAAAAACACGATCATTAACATACTCAACCTCCAGCGTTAGACCTATCCATATAGTTCAAAGTACTATCAATAATTACAAAATTCCATACAATATAGTCCAGAACAGGCATATAGTCATATTCCAACATGTGAAAATAACCATACACAATTAACAACATAAGAAGACTCAGACTTGAGTAGCTTCATGGAATGGTGGATGATAGTGTTCAAAGATCAATCCCTCACTGTCCTCCTGTATGTACCATTGTCCATCAATGATTTGCACTCCAGGTTTTGGTAATTCCTTTGCCATAGTGTTCATTTCCTTATAGATATGATCAAAAAAGAGAAAAATTTAAAGCATTACATATCCTCCCAACCTCCTCCAGTGATGGAGATAAAAGAAAATTTGTACAGATCTGCTCCTTCCTCAACCATTTTATCACATTCATTGAGTCACCATATATTTTACCTTGTAACCTCATTCTCCACAACTAGCAGCAAGAGGAGTTTGAGGGTCATCAACTTTGCAAATTTGTTGATACCAGGGCCTTGGCCATATTTGAATTCGAGGCTATGACCATCCTTAATAATTAAAACACCAATAGCACCACATATCTGAGGCTCACTTAGATCTGCCCCATCAAAATAAACCCATGATTTCTCCCTAGTCACTGTCTCCTCAAAGTTCTGTCTTGGAGGCTTATCTTTGTGGAAAAAAATTAAAATGCTAAGACTCTGTGATGCATATTGGAAAGGTATAATAAATTTATCCTAAAAAAGATTGGTATTTCTAGCTAACCAAAGAACCCAGGTTAAAATTACAGGCCGAGCTCTGTAACGCTGAGCTGAATTAGCACATTGCCTTCTAAGACTCTCTTCCATAGAAAATCCCATCTGAACATCTTTTGAACCTATAAGCCCTTCTTCACCCTCCAAACTTGCTTTGAGGAAATACAATCCATAGTGATGTGATTATTTGTTTCTTCACTCAAATTGCACAAGGGAGTCGGGAGATCTGCCTGGTCCCTCTCTATTCTTCTTCTGAAGATTATCCCAGGTAAGGGATTTATTATTCAGTAGATGCCACATAAAGATACAAGCCTTTGAAGGGCATTCAAACTTCCAAATAACCTTCCACCACCAAACAATCTCTCTCTGAATTCCTGCTTCACTTCAAGAAAATAACCAACTTTTGGAGTATAAATCCCAGAAGGTATATTAGCCCTGTTGACCACTCTGTGTCAATGACCCCATAGCAGTACACCCCCATTTTTGCAAATGGGATTCATCATGTTCGACGTGTTCACGCCATTCAGATTTCATCATCAGTCGACAATTTCGTAAATGATGTAAACCCTTTCTGCATGTTTATGATGTAAATGATCTGAGTAAGGCCATCATGTATGTAACAACCTAGGTAAGCCTAATATTTTGGTGACGATTTCTATCCTAGGAGGTTTTTTATCTCACTGATTCATTTGTGTTTCTCGACACAAGTGATCGGCAAATTTTTCCCGCCAGCCTCACCCCAACGCTAGGGTGGATTTTCTCGTCAAGATGCTAAGTGAGTCCTAGTGTTTTCTATCGAGTCTTTGCAAAAGTAGTTTGGAATAATCCTAGCTAATTGGCTAGATTATTTTATTACAAGCTACTTGGTCTACTAGATCATGTTTTGAGTCGCAGAATTGGGTAAATATTTGAGGGTCTATCACGAATGGGTTTTCTCCCTTCATGTGTCAAAATGTATTTATGTTATGTAAAGAGGGTTGGAAAAATAATTAAATCCCCTCTTAGTCAATTAATTAAATTTTCTGGCCAAATTAAATTAAAAATCCTAAGCCAGAAATTTAATTAATTTTAAGTCCTAGATGATTTAAAATTTTTCAAAGGCAAAATTCGTGGGTCCCTAAAAAATAAATTTTTAAAGGTCCCAGGCCAAAGGAATATTGAGAATTTCAAGAGATTTTGGACCCTTGGGCCTTGGTGGTTAAGTCAAAGTCAAATTTTTGAGGTAATTAACTCAAAAATATTATTTTTGAGTTAATTAAAAAGGAATTAAATGATAAATTCGAATTTCCTCAAAAATTTATAATTTCGAAGGACGAGATTAAAAAATGTTTTAATCTTTTTTGACGGTCGAGACTACTTTGACATGGATCAACTGAACTAGCCGTTAGAGATTTTATCTTATAAATTAGAGGTCTTTGCCAGTGTTTTAGTCTTCTGATCTTTTGATCGTGTACTTGCTCTTGAAGCTCTCCTGTAATATTTTTGAATAATACAAACGAAGTCTTAGGGGTTTTATTTTGATGGTGGTGTTCCTCTTCAACATTTTATGGTAAACTTGTTCTTTATATTCTGCTGGTGATTATTTTGACAAATTGTTGATTAATCGCTCTTGTAGAGTAATCTATTGCACAGGTATCTTGCTTAGGTTACTGGATTTAGGGTAAGAATATTAATTGGATTGAGTTAGCAACTATCTCTAACTCTTGAAAATTTTATCTTTTATCTTATTTCTCTATTGATTTAACAATTTAACTTTAAGTGTGCAGAAACCTTTTGGATTTAGAATTGGGCGTTTGGGGAAGTCCTCGGCTGGACCAGCTGACTTCCAAGGAAATAAGATTTGAAGAGCCCTCCGGATCTAATTCCCTAAGCTTATCTTAAGTTCTCTTCTTGCAAGGTTTTTCTAGAGCTTGTGCCTAAATAAAAAAATTATCTTAACTTTTATTGAATTTAAAGTTAGATCTGGCTAGTAAGAGCCTTAGATCTTCAGATCTGAGAGCGAAGTTAGACTTATGCTCATAAGATCTGACAGATTTGCAACTCTTGTGCATAGATCTGTAAATATATTGTATAGATCTATAATTTACATGTATAGATCTGAAGTTTTGTAACATAATTTTGAATTCTAACATTTGGGTTTTAGGATTTTTTCTATTTTGTATATATTGGGTATTGGGTTTTTCTATTTTCACTTGTGCAGGAATAGATCTGAAAAATCAGCCAAGGAAATCTTCATATCTGAGCCAGATCTAGACCCTGGAGGGCAAGATTTGGGCTCAATATTTGTTTGCAGGAATAGATCTGAAAAATCAGCCAAGGAAATCTTCAGATTCGAGCCAGATCTGGACCCTGAAGGGCAAGATCTGGGTTCAATATTTGTTTGAAGGAATAGATCTGAAAAATCAACCAAGGAAATCTTCAGATCTGACCTAGATCTAGACCCTTGAGGATGTATAGGCTTTTGAGACTATTTTTGCATGATTTGGTCTCCAAAATTCTAATTTTCAAGCGGCAACATTATCCCAAAATTTCAAGAATTTTCAACGGTGGGATCTTCAAAGCCTTGGGCTAAGGGTTGATCTTTAAACTCTTATTTTCTGCAAATTTTATTACAGCAAACAAATCAAATAATTAGGCCCTAAAAACATATTTTTATATGGTTAAAATTATTTAAAATTGCAAAATCTTCATTTTCAGAATTTTTGACCATTTGGGCATCTTTAATTTTGCCTAGATCTAACTTTGAAACTTGCTGGAAATTACTGCATAACTGTGAAAAATCAGATCTGAACATTTCTGATGCACATCCCAAATAAGGTCCAAAAAATTCGAATTTTCAGATTTCCGGCAAAACTTACTATTTTTAGACATTGTGGGGATCATTTTCAGTGTTTTTAGTTTGCTGATCTGTTATCAATTTACTGTTGTTATAAACTTATCAGTTCTGAAAATTACTGAATTGAACTCTCTTAAAGTCTTAAAATTGAATTTTTCAAGTTTTAATATATTTTTCTATTTCTGGAAGTATTTGGAAGCTATTTTGGGCAGTTTTATCTTGCTGATCTATCACTGTTTCATTGTTGAAATAAAGATATCACATCTGAAATTTCTCTTAATCAAGCCCTAAAAATTGATTTTTCTTCAAGTTCAACAATTTTTACTATTTTTAGTCATTTTGGGCATTGGTGCCAGTATCGTTTTTTTGCTGATTTATGGTTTAAATTACTGCTGCAATTTATATTTCAGATCTGAAATCTTGCTGAAGAATATATCCTAAGTTTGACTACAGGAGAAAATTTAATTTTGGATTTGCATTATTTTAAGAATATCATTTAATCCATAAATTGTTTGACGAAGTGTTTGTATAGTATTAAAATTTCATGATGTTTATTGATGATTAATTATTGAGATTTAAATGCTAATTATTTTCTTATGCTTCAGCTGGGTTTGATGATCATTGGCATTTGAGTTTTGGAAACGTTTTTTATCGATTAAAATGTGTAATTAAGTTTTGTTTCATTTACTTGAATTTGGATATTTATTGAATATTAATGTTTGGAAAGTTCTTTCAAGTAAGTGGGATTGATATCTAACTATTGTGGATTTGCGACGAATTGTATATCTTTTAAATTGAGTAATCTTTTGGCATCTTCATAATTGGCACTCTCGCTTAAGTACTTAGTGGTTAGATCAGATTATTTGGAATCTAAGTGCTTTAGGCTTTTAACATCTTCGAAATTTGTTTCATCTCGCTCCTTCAAATCATTTTCCTTGCATTCTACATTGCATAGTAGCAGTTTCTCATCAAGTACTTTGTTGTAATTTCCTTAGCAGGATAGTTGACTCCATAAGGCACTAGTATCAGTGTTTCAAATTCAATCGAATTCTTTAATCTTGCTAGATCTTTCACAAGTATTTGGTTGTTTAACTGTGTCTCCCGAACTGGTTGATTCTCAACTAGTTCTCCTTCATTCCATTTCAATAGGGTCTACCCCCCTTAGTCTGCTATATGGAGACAACTTAAATAGAGAGATTGGGGATCAGGGTGATAGCTCTCGATCTGAGCCGTTGTCACAGTGCCTAGACATTCTGTGCGACAACAAGCCCACACTAGCTGATCATTCTCTTTTGAGATCCTGACATGACTCCTCTTTAATCTGGCAACAAACCCCCCCAGCATTTGTCTTAGCACCTCTAAAGTCCAAGCTGCAGTGTGAGCCACCTTGACCCTAAGTATTAGTTAATACATGATCTACAATCTGGGATAGTTTTAAATAATTCTCTGATCCTTGGAGTTTGAATCATGTGTTTAGGGAGTTTATGATCCATACCACTCCCATCCCAAGTATCCACCCCTAAACGGACTTGAGTTCCATTTTCAATCTTTTAAACCCGACTGTCACTGACCAAAGTGAAAGTCAAAAGCAAAACTTTCCAAATTACATAAGCATTTTGTATACTTTTATGGGGCCTTCTAATCCAATCATCAATTGACTCAAGAAAGATATACTTTTGTAGAGTAACCTGACACCATAAACCTTTCCTCTTTAAGTTTTTATTAGTCTCCATACACTTTTGGCTGCTCGGGCCTTAAAGAAATGGAAAATATTTCAGTATTCCATGGGGACGCATCCCCCAGGGTGGGGTGAACGCACCACTCGCACCCCACGCACTTGGGACAAGGGGATGTCTGGGGAAACGTTTCCCCACATACCCCTTTTGGGGAGATGCAGGGAGACAGGGGGGACACGATTCCCCAAAAAGGGTGTATCTAGGCGCCCCCCCAAAAAGGGAAAGACACCCACTCTTAATTTTTCTTGAAAACAATAATTTATGAGTGGGAAAGCATAATATTCAACCTTACGGCCCTATTAATGCTATTTAATTAATGGTAATGTTAAATTCTTAAAGCAAAAGCGACATTCTCCTTTATCTTTCAGTTTCATCCTTTAACTTAAATTTTTGACACTACCATGAAATGAATCGGGATTTTTGAGAGTGGTTCCAACTGCATCTGACTTCATATGGAGAAAATAGAATTTCATATCACATTCAAAATTCATTAGACTTAATAGTTTTCAGGATTTTAGGATTGGGGGGATTGCAATGTTTCTATTGGATTCTATCAAGTATGAGAGCCTAAAACTAACATTTAATCAAGAGCACCAAGCCTAGAATCACCCCTTTTGAGGGGGGACATGTCCCGCTCAATTTTGTCTAATTAGTAATAACCCTTCAAATTTAAAAGAAAAAATTAAAAAATAAAATTAAAACTAAAAAGAAAAATATATAACTAATTTAAAAAACTAAACTAATTTGCAATCCCTAACTCGCTTATCCGACTTACCAATCTTACCTCTACTTGGCTTACCACGCTATGCTATCTGACTTACCAGTTAATTGTTGCCTCTCCTCCCTCACGACGCTCCTTCAATGCTCATTTTCCATTTTTAATTTTCAGTTTTTACTTTCGAGCCTTGACTCTAGATATCAATGGCCTTAGACTGATTCTTTGTCTCGTCACTCTTTATTTTTGAGTTTTAGTTATATCAATTTACCATTCGAGTCTTTAGACTTCAATATCTACTAATTAGATTCTAGAATGATGAATTTAAATTTCAAATCAATTTAGAATCTAGAACGATGAATGTGTTGAAAAGTGTAACTTGGTTCGGTCTTCATAATGACATGTGTAATTGTGATTTTATGTAATTGATGAAAAGAAGAAAAATAAAATTATTATTGTAATGCTTGTCTCATGGGTTTCATGAGCAAGGAATTTTATTTTAGTGATGACTCCCATTGTGAGCCTTTAGGATTTGTCATCTAGTTATAAAAGTTAATTTGAGTCTATGTCATGTATGAAGGACCCTTCTTGGGCATGTTATATATTTATAAAAGTCCTTAAATAAGTTAGAAAGCCCTCCAAGACCAAGACAAAGTCACCTCTTTCAATTCAGATTCAAAAGAATAATATAAATCGCTCAAATAGACATGTCGACTCACTATCATGTCATGTCGACTTATTTTGATGGGAAACAACTATAAATATGGTTGTTCATATTCATTTTAGAGCACAATTTCAGAGATTCGTTCATCATACAGTCTGAAGTGTGACGTAGAACGAGGAAGCCCAAAGACCAACAAAGTAACAAAAGGGAAGAGCGAAGTTCTTAAGGGTATTTTGGGATTGTTTTAAGGGCATAAAACCTCTATACAAGAAGTCTGTTGCAACAGTGAAGGAGAAGTCTGTTGCAACAGTAAAGGCCGAAAAGGAGAAGTCTGTTGCAGCAATAAAGGCTCAAGGTAAGTATGTTGCAGTGGTAAAGGGCAAGGAGAAGTCTGTTGCAACAGTGGAAGTCGAGGAGAAGTGCAATCCTCCTAAGGAGCCAAAGTGGAAGAAGGACTAGTCAAGAAGGTCGAAGGTCTAAAGCAAAAGAAAGCCAAGGTTGAAGAAGAAGCCAAGAAGGAAGGAGGAGCTGAAGGTTGACTATCATCGACTAAGGATCTTGTGTCTTGGTCTTGGAGTGGCAAATAGGCCAAGGGTCTTGGTCTTGGTATTTGTCAATTGGAATCTTTATAAGAAGATGAATTTGTTTGGGTTTTCCTATCAAGTGGGAGAGGTTTTGGCCCTGGCTAATACTAGATAGCCTATATTTTGTGTCTCTTGTCTCTTTATGGTTTATGCATTGGTAGCTGTTTGATGAAGAAGAACACTAATAACCTAAGTAAAAGAAGATCCTAATCTAAAGAAGTAAAAAGCATTCACGAACAGTTACAAATAGAAGAGAAATCACTTAATTACTTTGCCCTAGATTTCTCAACATGTTTTCAAAGCTAAGGTGACTAAGTCAAGGAAGGGCATCTCATCAAGCGACACTCAAGGATCAAATCTCAAGGAAGGCATCAAAGCAAAGATCATCTTGAAGTCAAAAGAAGCATCATAACCCTAGAACAAAGAAGTCTACAAAGTAGTATTGGGATCATCATTAAGAGGGAAAAGGACACAACCCTACATCTACTCAAGTTAAAGTGTTTTGTTGACTATTCATCCAAAGGAAGCTAGATCAAATCGTGGTGTCATCTCACTCTCTGTGGGAGCAAGGATTATTTTTGAAGAAGACCACCTTCATCAAGGAGAAGTATTCTATCCTCTATATCATCATAAAAAACAAGGAGGCAACAAGAAGGAGGATCCTATTTTAGAAAATATACCAATGGATTCAATCCGATCATGTAATGTACTAAAACAAGATACTGAATCCTTCTACAATATTTGCGGAATATAAAACACGATCGCTCAATCACACGCAAGTAAGAGAAAGAAGTAAATCAATCGCACAACACAGGTTATTCTTGGGGACAACAATTGCTCTAAACCCCTCTATCATATATTGTATAAAGTCCAGGAATCATGAAACAATACAATGCATTCTTGCTCACCAGAATCTCCTGCACTCTACCAATCGTCTCACACTGATCTAGGCAAAATTGGACAAACAATTAGCCAATTCCTTGCCTTTCTCCAGCTTGCCTTGCTCACAATTCCTAGAGAAATAAATCCCTATTAAATAGGAATTCCAACCTTTCTTGATTGTGCAATCCATCATGGGCTTCCTATGGCTTTATAACTGCACCCGGGCAATTTGCTAATAATACAACTGATAGTTATCTTCCCTTTAACCTCTGTCTCAATCGGGTCTTCATCAGAACTGACATGCATGTAGCTATTAATAGCGCATCATCAGTTATCTGATTGATCACTACTTGTGAATAAATCTAATTTAATTCACTGTACCTCTCACTAGCTCATCACTCAGTTAGAGCTAGTTAACCTGATTTTAACTCAATTAATTTGAGTTAACTGATTACACTCACACCACACTAGTGCATTAGCTACAACTGGACCCCCAAAATAATAGAATCATTCTACATACCTCACCTTTGACCCTCAACTCGAAATTCTTGAGCTAACTCAGTCTTTTTGACTTAGTTAATTGATACAAGTTGTTATGAGATGAAATTACAATTTATTCTCCAATTTATTTAAGGGACAAATAAATTAGACACACATTTTCTTGATGATTTTCAACACTTATCAAGCAAGTACATTTATGTCCACATCTGAATCTGTCAAAATGTCTTTTTGCAAGGAAAGCAACAAATTGGTTGGGGCTTCAAACTATCTTGCATGGAAGAAAAGGACAGATCTTAATCTCATTGAAAATGAGGTTATGGAACATGTCAAAGGTTCTATCACTAAACCA
The DNA here is from genome assembly GCA_034641835.2 of Pinus albicaulis. Taxonomy (NCBI): domain Eukaryota; kingdom Viridiplantae; phylum Streptophyta; class Pinopsida; order Pinales; family Pinaceae; genus Pinus; species Pinus albicaulis. The sequence continues at coordinate 1,279,746,333 of CM076577.1, read as the reverse complement.
AGAAAAGAAGATTCTCAAGCTCTTGCCAAGTATATGAAAGGGGAAGTTAGGGCTCAAAGGATTCTCATAGAATCCATAAAGGATCCCCTCATCCCATGTGTATCTAAACTTGAAACTTCAAAAGAAATCTATGACAAATTGGTAGAGTCGTATTCCGTAAGCACTACCGGAGAAGTCATCTCATTAAGGCAAGAACTCTACAAGCTGAAGGTGTCAAGGGAAGATGAAATAGCCTCATACTTTATGAGGAAATATGAGAATTGGGATCAACTACAAGATCTGATAGAGAAATGACTATAGTCATATTAAATGCACTACCAGAAGAGTGGGGTAAATTTACTTCAAGTATTTATGGGAAGAAAGAAGCTACTCCATTCCAGGATCTATGGTCACTGTGCAAGATTGAAGAATCTAGATTAAGGGCCAAATCTGATGTGGGAGTAGGTGAGCAAAATCAAGCTTTTGCTGCAATGACAAAAAGAAAGGGACAATTTGGAAAGTTTGGTCCTCAGAAAAAGAAGAAGAACATGGCTAAAATACAATGCTATGGGTGTCAATAATATGGACACTATAGGAGAGATTGTCCTAAGATCAAGAAGGACAACAACAAAAGAGGAAGAGAAGAAGCCCACATCACCAATGAAGTGGAGGAAACTGGAAAGAACAAATCCAAGGAGGAAGTAATAGATCTCCACTATTGAGATAGTCTTCCTCACATAAGTTCTTTTGAAATTCCTAAGTCTTCTAAGATATGGCTATCATGATTCACTAAGTAAAATAATGGGATGCATCAAGGCATCATGTAAGCATTAAAAGCAAGTGCTCGACACATCATCATAGAAAAGCATGAAAGACAATTAGAAGCTATGGAAGTCAAGTATATAGCTCTTGGGAATCTCATTGAAAACACAAGAGGCAAGGTCATCTAGTATAAGGTTCATCTTACATCTGTCAAATAGAAACATCTACTGATGGGGATACTTTAGATCCTCAAGATTCTTTGATGGAATCTTCATTGAAAGGTTCACCGATCATGAGGGGAAGGAAGTGTTTCATCAAGTATTCCAAATTTGTGGAATTCATGGGATGATGGTATGATGACATAAAAGTGAAGCAGATCAAGGGATTGAAGCTCTTTCAATCAAGGAAGTTGTGCAGGAAGTCTGGATGACCCAAAGGAAAATGAGGTATGTATGCTTATATTCAATATTAAAGAGTCATGTCATATGGTTGTAGGTAACATGGATCAATGCTCTATCTTGAGAGCATAATAAAAAGGAAGGATCTCCTACCTCGAAGGAATGTAGGAATGCATGGGTCACACATTCACTAGATGAAATCAACATAATATGTCCTCATATGATGTATGAAGTGGTTGACAACAATTAAGGAACTCTGATTGGAAGCTCTTGGGAATGAGATGTGTGATGAAAGGAAGGAAGAGATCGTAGAATATGCAACCATGGTAAAGGTAATCAACATCCGAAAGACCAAGAAGATTTGACTAGATATCTCCATGAAAGCTATGAAGACTCTGATGGAGTCTGAAAAAGAAAGAGGCCCTTGACAATATATATCTTTGGGAGATGTGTCGATATGTATGCATGATGTTGATGCAAACTAGTAGATGTCATGATGAAAGACCATCACAAAGGTAATGCTGATTTTTAGTGTTCATTCCTTTTTTGTTATCTGGACAGGTTTATGCAGGGCTGCCAAGGGAAGATCTATGGATGTCTTCCACCACAGATGCACATTTAGTAGGATGAAAGATATTTAAGTAAACATGGCATGAAGGAAGGCCAGATATGGACTGATGGATCACTTTCTGATGATGACATGGTTGACTCATGGATGAAAGTGATGGATGGTCGATGCCCTATGTAACATGAAGACTCCAAGATAACAAAAAGACGTTCATGACATTGTGAAGAGGAGTTCTTCAAGTAGCTGATTGTCCCATCATCTCCACTCGAGGAGCTGTTGTAGGTCCCTAATTAAGAGGGAGTCTGGAAACAAGTTTCTTACTTGGAAGAAACTTGGAAATTCCTAAGCCAAGAGGGAGCTTAGGTACATTCCTTCCGTAGGAATGAGTACATTCCTTTATTGAAATAGATATGTCCTCCCTAATTAAGAGGGAGAGATAGACAAATAATTCTCGTCTTCACTTGGGAAGATAGAATTGAGGATTGGGTAAACATCTAGTATCCGATGCTCTTTGAGGATGTATTAGGGCATCCAATATAAGAGTAGTTGTTGAGGACCAATATTATTTGAGTACTGGGAATCCAAGATAAGAATAGTCCTGGTGGAACACACCCTGAGAACCCGGGTGGGGATGTTTCGAGAGAGACAACGATGAGAGTGTCCATACATCATTGGTCTCACCAGTATTGTACTAAGATCTCGTGGAGAGATAGAGCCGTTAGTCAAGGCCTTGCTATGTGACAATTCTGGTTGATATGATGCTAAACATATGGGTTACCAATCTGAATCTTCTTATGAGAAATTCTTTACGCTGAGAATGACCAAGTACCATTATGAATACCTCTTTAGTTAAGGAGTGTTGAAAAGTGTAACTAGGTTCGGTCTTCATAATGACATGTGTAATTGTGATTTTATGTAATTGATGAAAAGAAGAAAAATAAAATTATTATTGTAATGCTTGTCTCATGGGTTTCATGAGCAAGGAATTTTATTTTATCGATGGCTACCATTTTGAGCCTTTAGGATTTGTCATCTAGTCATAAAAGTCAATTTGAGTCTATGTCGTGTATGAAGGACCCTTCTTGGGCATGTTATATATTTATAAAAGTCCTTTTAGAAAGCCCTCCAAGACCAAGACAAAGTCACCTCCTTCAAATCGGATTCAAAAAAATAATATAAATCTCTCAAATGGACATGTTGACTCACTATCATGTCATGTCAGATTATTTTGATGGGAAACAACTAGAAATAGGGTTGTTCATATAAATTTCAGAGATTCGGTCATCATACAGTCTGAAGTGCGAAGTACAACGAGCAAGCTCAAAGACCAACGAAGTAACAAAAGGGAAGAGCGAAGTTCTTAAGGGTATTTTGGGACTGTTTTAAGGGCAAAAAACCTCTATACAAGAAGTCTGTTGCAACAGTGAAGGAGAAGTCTGTCGCAACAGTAAAGGCCGAAGGTAAGTCTGTTGTAGTAGTAAAGGGGAAGGAGAAGTTTGTTGCATTAGTGGAAGCCGAGGAGAAGTTTAGTCCTCCTAAGGAGCCGAAGTGGAAGAAGGAATAGTCATGGAGGTCGAAGGTCTAAAGCAGAAGAAAGCCAAGGTTGAAGAAGAAGCCAAGAAGGAAGGAGCTGAAGGTTGACTATCATTGACTAAGGATCTTGTGTCTTGGTCTTGGAGTGGCAAATAGGTCAAGGGTCTTGGTCTTGGTATTCGTCAAGTGGAATCTCTATAAGAAGAAGAATTTGTTTGGGTTTTCCTCTCAAGTGGGAGAGGTTTTTGCCCTAGATGATAGCCTATATTTTGTGTCTCTTGTCTCTTTATGGTTTATGCATTGGTAGTTGTTTGATGAAGAACAACACTAATAACCGAAGTAAAAGTAGATCCTAATCTAAAGAAGTAAAAAGCATTCACAAACAGTTACTAATAGAAGAGAAATCACTTAATTACTTTGCCCTAGATTTCTCAGCAGAATGATGAAGGATGAATTTAATTTTTGAATCAATGGAGATTCTAGAATGATGAATATGGATCAATGTATTTCATTATTGAATCTCGTGGTGTATGGATGAATGATATATACATCAGTATGAATGATGAGTATGGATCCATGTATTTCATTATTTAATTCAATTATGTATGGATCAATGTATTTATACTTTCATTATTGAATATAAATTGAATATCTCACACACACACACACACACACACACACACACAAATATATAGAAAAAAAGTCATATACCCCAACATCCCCTCGTTCCCCCTAAATTTCCCTAAAATTTGAGGGTACTCCCACATATCCCCCTATGCGTCTCCCCGCATCTACGTCCACACACACACACACAAATATATAGAAAAAAAGTCATATACCCCAACATCCCCTCGTTCCCCCTAAATTTCCCTAAAATTTGAGGGTACTCCCACATATCCCCCTATGCGTCTCCCCGCATCTACGTCCCCCTGTCTTGGAGTCTTGGTGGAACATTGAAATATTTTGAGACCTCATCCACTAAGGATTTTGGTAAAGCTAATTGATGCAATTTAACCCAAGGAAGACTCCATTTCTCATTAAACCTTGCCTTTTTTTAGGTTCTTGTTTCCTATAATTACAAGCTTATCTCTTGGCCTATTCTTAGATAAGATAAGATAAAATAATTCTATTAATGTCCAACTAATGACCGCAAAATCAGGTCAATGGGACTAAAGGATACATCCAGTACAAGTACAATGTGGGAGTGCAAACACAACTCCTATAAAATTCCAAACCTAAATCTAGGATAAAATGAAGTAAAGAAGGATACAACAATAAGACAATCTCATAAACATGTATATAACCGGATCAAAGCCTCGATGATGTAGAAGACAAAGTGAATAAGTCTACGGTTGGAGGTCGATGATGTGAAAATTTCCCTACTCTGATAGCCGACGGTGAGGGGGGCGACAGTGGCATTGGCTCATTATCAGAGTCCTTTGGATCCAACAAGGTGTTTTGTTGCACGATCTTGGGAGGGATGTAGGAACGAGGGATACTCCTAGCATCTGAGGCTTAAGGAAAGTAGCTCTGGATAAGTCTCTGGTTGTTCCGCTGGGGCGGGGGAGGAATCCGTTGGGGGGGGCACCCTGCTTGTGAACTATCTGGGACCGATCCCTTTGATGCTCTAGGTGTGAGTGAACTAATGTGCTATTCGACATCCTTGCAACAACCTTGAGGATATTAGTTGGCCTCCCAAAGTGGAGGGGGATGAGGGGACACCCGAGGTCTCACTATTCTACTATCTGAAATACTCTGGAACTTAGCTTGTTGCTTGTTGCTCTAATGAACTGGATCAACTTAAAAGTATGATGTGATCGTCAGAATAGTCCCCAAGTGAAGCGGGGTATGTAGGATCTGAGATCTATGTCTGAATATCTCCCCGATGAAGAGGGCTAGGCATCTCTGGCCAGAATACCAGAAGAAGGTAGATAGGGATCCTCCAATATCTCTATAGAGGTAGTGGTAGCGCTTTCTGATCTCGTAGTATACTGTATATACTATAGGGGGTTACCTAAAAATGAGGTGCTACTCTGTCTCTAGCTCTTGAAGGTGACACACCTGGTAGATCCTATCAGATCTTGGTATATGGTGGCCAGTCTGCGTTTGGAGTCGATGAGAACCAACCCAAAGCTGGCCCAAAGGGATCTTGAGTGTGTAATTGAGAAGTTACATGAGCCATGAATTTGATATATTCCTGGAATTTACTATTTCTTAAGGATGTGCCTTAGCTTCGGGTATTTTGAGGAGGCTTTACGCCATATGTTCACTCATTCATTCTCCTTTTCCACTGCTTGATCTAGGGATCTTCCTCTTGTAATAAGTGAAAAGTGTTAGTCTCAAGGTGTACCCTACTGTGTGGTGGAGGTTTCTCAGGACTATTATTGCATGCAACTATCATTGAAGATGAGAAGCACTATTCTTGGAGTGTATTATTCTTATCTTTTCTCTCATTCATTCTTTTCTTAGTGTTATTCTAGATATTGCATTAAGTAAGCCTTAAGGAGAAAAGGGGAGCCTTCGGATTGTCTTCTGCCCTGATCACTCTCTTCTTTCTGTTTCTTGACTCCATTAAAGGCATTGGTTTATTGAATTTTATGCTCCTTAGTGCTCACTTAAAAAAATTCCACGTCAAAACATTGAATAACGTGCATTTGAGGCATACTTAAGTAGCCATTTAGATATTTTTCATTCTGTTTTAGATAATTACAAGAAGATTAGCTTGCTTTAATGTTGACTTTATCAGAGAAACAAAGAAAACCCATTCATTTTTCTCAGTTTCTGTGCATAAAAACATAAAAATATAAAAAACAACAGCATCTAAATTTCTAATTCATTAGGACAGTGATAATTCCTTGCTGTATTTTCTATTTTGTGAATTAAGAGAAACATGTTTTAACTTTTGTCATACAGTTTCATTGGGTTGCATGCTCAACTTCATTTTGATTAATTTGCATAAATTCCCACAGTGGAGCCTATGGCATATTTGCATTAAATTTTGTCCTTTCAATAACAGATAAAGATTGCATTGTTTTCCATGTTAAATTTCAGTCCTTTAATCATTAATTACTCACTGTATTCCATTTTTATGTACAGATTTGTCTAGGGCAGTGATCTATAAGTTTGATTTAAGTGCCATTGATTGTTTATTGCATCATAGTTTGAAACTTTGACTCCTAAAGTCATCTGGGAATTTCCCCTTGTGGTTGGTGCTACCTCCTTTACCCACACTTAATGATAAAAGCCCTAATCCACAAGGTCCAACTCAAGAGGGAACTGCTAGGATGGTCACCATTGTCACTTAAGCAAACCTATCCTCTCACTTTAGGTTGGCTTTTCTCCAACTCAAGGGGGTTATCCCTAGAATGACTAAGGCTATAACAATGAAGCTCAAAGGTGATATGGAGAGATAGCTCTATCAAAACAACGTTTGTCTTTTAATAGTATAATCAGAATAAAAGCTTGATGCAAGAAAGGGGTCTAATGCCTATCCAATTATGTGCCAATGGAGTCAATAGGGCAAAGCCAAAGAGAGCAACATGAATGGATAAAGCACAATGGGCTGTTATACATGCCACAATAAGCTTTAACTTGTTGCTAAATTGTGATGAAATGTGCTTGGAGTGGTGCTTAAAGGTACCAAACTCAAACAATGTTATGATAGTGTGTCCTACAATGAGGTATTGATCTAATAACCACTTTGAACAAGATGATAGATGCAAGCAAATGCATTTAGAAATATGACATGAAAGGGAATTCAAAGGAAGAAAACTCCCACATAAAACCATTCCACATATGATAAATGAATCCTTTTTTATGGTTTCTCATAGCAAGGTCTTTGCAAGTAACTCCTAGCATCCACCAACAACAATTCCAAATAAAAGATAGCTTCACATATGATAACCAAGAACTCTTGAACTTTCATTAAGCCTCCAAAAATATATTCAACAAAGCTTCAAGAGCAGAGACTCCTCACCAAATCAAACATACAAAAATGAGAGGGAGTAAACCCTCAATATAGGTTTCAAATCAACACTTCTCAATAATAAAATAATAATATCTAAGGTAAACCCTAGATGTGTTCTAGGGAGGAGTAAAGAAACAATATCTTCCACATGCATAATCAACAACACAAAGAAATGGTGGTCAAGCCATGTGTGTATAATCTCCAATAAGAAAGGTCCATGAAAGTGGGACACATCCATCAAAGAGGGCATAAAATATGTCAAAGCTGCAACTGTTGAGAATTTGGTAGGGCAGAGTTTAATTCAATTCTCTTACTTGATAATTACTTGTGTTATACTTGTTATGCTTCTTTCTCTTAGATCTTATCTTCGTTAGCTTATTATGTCTTTCATCAAGTCAATTATCAAAACAAAAGAGACACAAAGTTTAGGCTCTTCAAGCCAAGGCCAAAACCTCTCCCTCTTGGAGAGGAAAACCCGAAAGTAATTCTTCTTATCTATCTTTTATTAACAAGTACCATGAACATGACATAGACCCTTGACACCAATATGCCTCCAAGACCCTTGTCACTATCTTTACTGCTCTTCTAGGCTTCTTATGATGAACTTCTTTTTCTGCACTGTATTGCACTTGCACTAGGGAAGCTCGGTCCCTAGTCTAGCAGTCCCAAACAATGTGTTTCTCCTTTGTCTTCCTTCGATCTAGCTTCGGCCTCCTAGGAACTCCTACTCGGTCTTCTTATTGCATCCTTCATGCCTAAGTCTGAGATCTCTTTCACCCTGTATTCACCCTTCCTTTGTACTGTAGACAACTTCAGCCCTTTTTAGAAATATGCTAGATATAGTTGCTGTCCCAAAGCAGAGACAGTATACCTCTTTTCTTGATCTGACAATAGTCCTTTTCTTCGCTATATCTTCTTCTCTTTCAGCACTGTATTACGCACTAAATAGCAGACTTCTCCTTCGCTGTAATAGGTCTCGGCCTTCTTGGATATGCAAGGTATGATGTACCCTAAACAGAAGTATATATGTATGTCTTTCTTCCTTCGTTGACTGACCTCTTTCTTTGCTCCAATTGCAGACCCAACCTTCGCTCTCCTATCACAGACTTGTCTGAGATACTTGCTTCAAATGGAGCCACAGTTCTTCTATATATAGGGACTGTCTCCCTCCTTTTAGGCCGACATGTCTATCTGTGTGTAGGCTGACATGATCAAGGAGTCTTATCATCATATATTGTAGCCGACTTGATGGAGCATAGTGACAAGGGTTAGGAGTATACTTTTACATCAATAATTTGTCCCTTTACAAGTGTAACTTCACTTCATATACATGACTCTAAATTATATTTATGACAAGACGACAATCTCCTAAAGACATCAAGAGGAAGTCTTTGACCTATAATAAAAACTCCTTGCTCATGAAACCCATGAAGCAAGCATTACAAAATACATTTTATTAATAATTACTTAGTTATTATGAAGACCGAACCTAGTTACACTTTCCGACACTCCCTCTTAACTAGGGAGGTATTCATAATGGTACACGGTCACTCTTAATCTGAAGAATCTCATAAGAAGAATTTGATTGGTAATCCATCTGTTATAGCATCATATTATCCAGCATTGTCACAGTGCAAGGCCTTGACGAACAATTCCATCTCTCCACGAGACTAAGAGCTACAATGCTGGTGAGACCAATGATTATAAACACCTTCATCATTGTCTCCAAGGTACATACTCCACCCAGGTGTTCACTGAGTATGACCTTAAAGGACTATTCTTATCGGGATAGCTAATCCTTAAAGAATATCCATACTTTCACGACTACTCTTATCGAAACGTCTTATCACATTCTCAAAGAGTATCGGACGCCAGATGATTACGCAATCACGCATTTTGTCTTCCAGGTGAGGACCAGAATGATGTGTCTGTTTCTCCCTCTTAACTAGGGAGGACATATTTCACATAGGAATAAAATTATACAAAGAATGTACCTAAGCATTCTTTTTGGCTTAGGAATTACGAAGTTTCTTCCAAGTAAGAAACTTATTACCAGGCTCCCTCTTAATTAGGGACTTGTAGCAGCAATGATGAAAACATCCAGCTGCTCATAGGACTCCTTCCGTTGATGTCATGAATTGAGGAGCCTTCAACTTTGGGATCTCTTCATAGGGCACAAATAATCCATCACTTTCATCCATGAGTCATGCCTTCTATCAGAAAGTGATCCATCAGTCTTCTCATCTGATCTAGCTTGATGTTGTGCTGCTTTATTTCGAACCATATATCTTCCAAGGATATTTCATCCTGTCATATGGTTATCAACCTGTGGAAGACATCTACTTGCATTTGGCAGCCTTGCATAAGCTCATCAGATGTTATTCAATTGTAAATATTAATACTTAAAAAGCTACCTTAGTGATGATATTTCACCATGACATCTTTTTGTAGGCATCGACATCCTTTGTTTACAGATTGACACATCTCCTAAAGATATGTATTGTCAAGGATCACCATCTTTTCCAGATTTCTATCAGAGTCTACATATCTTCCTTGGATGTTGACTGCTTCTTTCCATGGTTGTACTTCCCATGATCTCTTCCTTTTCTTTCTCCACACATTGTTATTTCATTCCTAGGAACTTCCATTGTGCAGTTCCTTGATAATGTACAATCACCTCATATTCCATATGAGTACATATTATGTTGATTTCATCTAGTGTAGATCATGCCTTTTGGCAACCTGTGCATTGGAAGAGTTTCTGCTTTCTATATTGATCATACTTCTAAATATAGAAGTATACTACCTGCAACCACATGACTTCATAGCAACCAGTGTCAACATATATATAATATATATACATGTACCTCATCCTTTTTTCTTTTGAGTCATCTTACAATAGGTTTCCTTAGAATGAAGAGTTTCATTCCCTTGAACTGTTTCATCAATATGTCATCATATCCTAATCCCAGAATTCTGCAAATTAGAATTCTCGAAGAATCCTTTTGCTTTCTTTCTAACCAGTGAATCCAAAGAGGATTTCATTAGAAAATGTCAGCACCTGCTTCCTTATTGATTATTGAAGGATGACCTTTGAACTTGATGACTGCCTTCTATAAATGTTGTTTTTCAGTGAGGTTCCCATGAGCCACTTATAGCATAGATGTCACATATGTGTTACAGACATCCTCCTACAATGAGTGCTCCTCCTTTAATGCTTCCATCATGATACCAATCCTGGAGTGATGCATCTATCTAATATACCATGCTTCCTAACACACTATTTTACAACCTGATAGATACCTCTTAAAGAGGAAGATGATCTCAATCATAATAGAGATCTTTCACTTCTTCTTTCTTAGGCTTCTTTGAATCTAGTTTTTCCATTTTTCTGATGATACGAGCTTCTTCCTTGTTCCTCTTGTCCTCATTAGATTTGTGACAATCTTTCATTACATCCATAGCATTGTATCTTATCCATGTTTCTTCTTTTCTTCTTGAGGACCAAACTTACCGAATCTTCCTTTCTCCTTGACATGGCAACATAGGCTTGATTCTCTTCGTTTGATCCTATATCTACTTTAGCTTTTAACCTTGTCACTTTTAATTCTCATAGAGACCATAGATCCTGGAATGGTGTTGCTTCTTTCTTCCCATAGATGCTTGAAGTGAAGTTTTCCATTCCTCTGGCAGAGCATTCAACATCACTGTAGTTATTTCTCTATCAAACATTTCTTCTCCCAATTCCTGTAATTGATCTTGTATTTTGGAAATATTCATAAAGTATGAAGTTATTTCTAGACATCTCCAACTTGTATAGTTCTTGTCTTAGAGATTTTACTTCCCCTGCAGTACTTACCGAGAATAGCATTCTTGTACTTGGTTGTTTCCATTGCAACAATTATGTTCAAGCAACACTCACTTTTGAGCTTTCCATTTCCAAGTATAAGCATTTTATTTTCAAGCAATCATCTTTTACTTTGAGCATTTACTGTTGCAAGTACTCTTTATTTGGCATTGGTCTTTATTTACTTCATCATTGGCTCAAGTGTCTTTATTTCATTTGATTATCAGTGCTATATCTCTTGCTTATGGATGATTATGGTCATTTCATGTATTTGTGTAGTTATTTACATGCTTTAAAGTGATATGCTGTAATTTACATGTTGATGGTTGAATGTGTTTTGGTTAACTCATTTAACTCTTAGAATATTGATTGCTTAACTTAGTTTAATAAAACAATAGTTTTCTTTTTCTCATAGGGACTACCCCCCTATGCTTTGCTAGAAGTTAGTCTAGATGGAGGAGTTGAGAATTGACTTTTGAGTGATAGCTGCTCAAATCGAGTTTTCCCTGTTGAAAAGTGTAACTAGGTCGGTCTTCATGTTGACTATGTAATTATATATTTATGTAAAGAAGATGTCAAAGATAATAAAATGTATTTTTGGTGTACTTGCTTCATGGGTTTCATGAGCAAGATTTTATTATGTAGATAGACTTCTTCTTGATGTCTACTAGGTTTGAGTCTTCTAGGCATAGAATATAATTAAAGTGTCGTGTATATATATATATGAAGGAACCCGTCATCAGTATATGCTCCAGATCTTGTCAAAAAGCCTTGTCTCACATCCAAAAATCTATGGAAGAAATGCCTACAAACAGACCTCTCCCAAACACCGGAAGAAGAAGCTATTATAAGGTGTTAAAGTCGGCCAACATTCAGATGAAAAGTCGGCCTACAAGCCTAATGACAGGTCGGCCTAAAAGCTGAGCAATCATCAATATAAATACCTGTCTCTGTGGTTCATTTGTAGACAAGTTTTCGGACAACTAAGAGACAATTTTGCAGATTAAGGAAAGGGTATTTCAGTGCGGTTTTTCTGGAAAAGCTTTTCGGTCAAAAGGTAAAAGGACTTCAATATAAATCACTTGAAGTATATTTGCGGAGATTTGAAGCATACCTGTAATATATATATTAGCGGATATCTAAAGTACTTTTGCGGAGATCTGAATTATACATGTACTATATATTTGCGGATACTTGATGAAGCATACCTGAAATACAAACACCTGAAGTTGATTTGCGGATTTCAGGAAACAATTACAGGGTGTCTTTTGCAGATGTGTCACAACCTACATTTCGAATACTAGTGCAAGAGTTTGATTGAAGGCAATAATTCAGTACAGTGAAGAAGGTGACTATAAGTAGAAAGCATCCTTAAAGAAGAATAAGAGTAAGGAAGTGCAGAACAATGTAGATCGTTGAAGAAAAGAAGAATCAAGTTTGAAAAGGCAGTGACAAGATCTTGGAGACATTTCTAAGTCTAGGGGCTGAGTCTGGTTCATGGTACTTGTCATTTGAATATCTAGGATGAAGAATTATTCGCTGTTTTCCTCTCCAGGACGAAGAGGTTTTGCCTTGGCTCTAGGAGCCTAATTTGTGTCTCGTGTACTTTGATAATTGACTTGATGAAAGATTAACTAAGCTAAAGAAGAGAAGTCATAAATAACCTCACAAGTAATTATCAAGAAGAGAATTTTGTATTAATCACCAGCCCTCCAAATTCTCAACAGTCCCCAAGGCCACACCAAGTGGATTAAAGATATATTTCACGTTAGCCCAGGTGTGGATTTAGGTGGCAACAATCTTCATACTAGATGGATGTAAGGACTTCTCTTTAAATGGTTTGATTAAGGAGGATGTATACATCAATCAACCAAGGTGTTTTGAGGTGCATGGGTGAGATACTCATGTGTATAGCTTGAAGAAGGTCCTTTGCGGGCTGAAGCAGGCACCATATGTATAGTGAACAAAAATTGACGAGTTCATGTTGAATTTGGGCTTAACCAAGATTGTTATAGATAAATGTCTTTCGGATTAGTCAGCTTGTCCTGAGGATGAACCACATTAGATGGTTCGAAACGTCGACCAAATCCTAATGACGTGATTAATCCGAAGGACATTTATCTACATTATGGATCACAAAAGTTTTAGATCTAACATTGTTATAGATCCTAATATTTTTTATTTGTTTGATAGATTAGATCCGCTTGTCTTGGTCTTGTATGTAGATGACTTACTAGTTATAAATAGTTCTGAGAAGTTCATTTCAAGGTGCAAGATAGAGTTGGCTTGCAAATTTGACATGAAGAACATTGGCCTTATGCAGTTTTTTTGGGTCTAGAGGTTTGGCGGTGAACATGTGAGGCCTTGGATAGGGGCAGTACACAATAGATTTTCTAAAGAGATTCAAGATGTTAGATTGTAAACCCTTGGCCACTCCTATGGTGTAACAACCATTGGTTGATTTTCTATGTAAATAAAATAAGACCAAGGTCATGGGACACATTTTCAAAGCTGAATGTTGGGAAAAACATTTTAGTGGGCATCACTTGTGATTAATAAATGACTATGGAAATTGGCAAAGACAAAGAGACAATAATTGACATTTAATTATGAAAATAAAGGAAAATAGGAGAAAATAAAGGTGAAGAGACAGATTTACATGCAAAGGAAATTAGAGGAAAAATGAAGGAAAATGAAGAAAATAGAGGCCTTAATGATAAAAAGGTTTCAAAGAAACAATTCACAGCTTTTGTCAGTTCAGTTTTGGGCTCTCTCGTTTCATTATCTCGTTCTTTGATACTCTTGCACACACAGAGAAATCTTGGAACACTTGGGCATTCACTTCGATTGGAGAAAGAAGGCAAAGGAAAGTAGGAAAGCGCAAGGGAACAGTAGTTGGATCAACAGTTACAACTGGATTGCTTTGCAGGTAACGAGTTGCATGTGTGATTTCCTTGCTGATTTTTGGATGCATGGTATATGCATGTGGTTCCTTGGTTATGTGTTATTGGCATGGAGATTTGCCTGGATTGACAATGGTTTTAGCCTTGCTTTGCCATTTCCTGGATAGCCATGGTGTTGTGGGTTTTCCATTTTTTTCTCTGATTGGTGCTCAGGTTCCCGATGGCTGTGGGTTGGAACAAATGCTCTGGAGCCCTTGGTGGGTTGAGTTACTAGTCCCTGGAGCCATGGTTGGAACAAATGCCCTAGAGCCCTGGAAGGCTATGGGTTGAGTTACTAGTTCCTAGAGCCTTGGACAACTCAGGTAGAGATCGATTTGGTTGATGTTAATGATTTTCGGACCGTAGAGGTGGAATCACTGTGGTTGAGGGTTGAGGTGGTTTGGCCTCTGGAAGCCCTGGTTTGGTTTTGTCTTAGTTTATTCCATGAGATCCCACATTCATGCTTGGAGTATGGCGTGGGGGTGATTGGTTGAAAGAGAGATTTGGTTTAGCCCAATCTATGGTTGGGTGGTACGTGGAAATCCTTGACTTGGCTGACATTTTCATATGTTAATATGAGATATTTTCCTATTGTGATCTATGAGCATATGTATTGATTATGATGCTGATGTTATGGCTGATTTTCCATGGTTTCAATGCTGGTTATATGATGTATTCTATCTGTGGTTCTTGACATGTTTTGATAAGTTATTTAATGGTTGATGAATGCATGGACTAACAAGTGTTATTTTAGCTAGCTAGGGAGGGCTTAGAGTCTTCTTAGTGATTCTCAGATGAAGACTATCAGTTTATGATCAGATATGAATTCATGACCTGTAGCTTACATGTTTGCCACAAGGTTGCTGGGAATCTTCCCCCCCGCTCCCGCTCCCAAAACGCGCTCCGTTCGGGAGCGCGCTCCTGAAAACGCTTCCTGAGGGGAGCGTTTTCGAGAGCGTGCTTCCGAGCTTGAATAAACGCTCCCTGTTTTCTCAGGAGCGTTTCAGGGAGCGTTCGAGAGTGAACGTTGATTCGGGAGCGTTTTTTAAATGGAGGGAGCGGTCGGGGAGCGTTCGCTCCCAAACGCTCCCCGGCAAAAAAACACTCCTCGACGCAAAAAAAAATCCTGATGACGAATTTCGGAATTTTTTTGGGAGGGAGGAGGGGTTGGGTAAATAAAAGCCCACCCTCCTCATTTGTTTGTTATTGTTTTGAGTTTGAGAGCAAGAGAGCTTGAGATTTGAGAGCAAGAGAGCTTGAGAGTTTGGAGAGCGCAAGTGCCAAGGAGAGCAAGGAGAGAGCAAGGAGCAAGCTGCAAGAGAGCAAGAGGAGGATTGAAGGAGTCAGGACTCAGGACAAAGAGGTAGGACTTCTAATCTAGTTTTATATTTTCTATATTGCATTTTTAAGTTGTTCAAAAATGAAAACTTGAATTTTTTTTCTCAATGTTGCATTTTAGTGTATTGAAAAGTGAAAAATTGAATTGTTTTTTTTCTATGTTGCATTTCCTATTCCCATTTGGCATTCCTCCATTTTTTTTTGCAGGCTAGAAACTTGAAACTTGAAACTTGAAACATCATGGCTATATGGCTAGGGATTTTCTTCATGTTGGTTCCTTTCTTTGTAATAATGGTGTTGGAGAGTAGAAGAAAGAGGCCCATTAGAGAAGAGGAGGATGAAGAAGTGGGTTATAGTGGATTTGATGAAAATCCTGAAGAGGAGGAGTATGCTGAGAAGGAAGGGGAGAGTGGAGAACATGAGGCCACAGAGACCCCAACTAAACAAGACCAAAGTCAAACACCATTGTGGAAATATGTTCAGAGGCAAGAAGGAGGGAAAGGTGGTGGAACCACTAAATTTCTTTGCCCCCATTGCAATAAAGAATACACAGGTTCATACACCCGTGCCAGAAGGCACCTTTGTGGGAAAATGCCAGGGGATGGAGAGAAAAATCTAGGAATCAAAATTTGTGTAAGTGTGCCAGCAACAAAGAGAGAGAAATATAGAAAGGAAGAGGAGGCTGCCCTACAGAGATCTAAAAGATCTAGGGGTTTCATTGATTCTTATGCACCATCAGGTCCATCACATCATGGACAAAGAAGTCCATCAACTTCCACCCATGGCAGTGGATATGGAGGCACACCTAGACCAAACATCTCTTTAAGGCGTAGAACCATATCCGATTTCCTTGACAAAGGGTGTAGGAATGATGCGGATTCAAAATTTTTTCGGTTTCTCTATGCATGTGGGGTGCCATTCAATGTTCTTCACTCACCTTATTGGCATGAAATGGTTTCTGCCATTAATGATGCCCCCAAAGGATACAGGAGCCCTGGGTATGACAAGGCCAGAACCGTGGGACTTGATCATGAAAAAGCTAAAATAAATAATTCTTTGGCTAGAATGACAAATTCTTGGAATGAGCATGGGGTGTCCATTGTATCTGATGGATGGACCAATGTAAAAGGAAAGCCATTGATAAGTGTTTTGGCTGTGTCTGTTAGTGGTTCAATATTCCTTTTAGCATATGATTATTTAGACAAATTCAAGACCGACATTAACATTGCAGAACCATTACTTGAAACAATTGAAAGTATTGGGCCATATAATGTCATCCAAGTCATCACTGATAATGCTGCTAACTGTAAGGCAGCGGAAGCCATTATTGAGGATAAATACCCCAACATATTTTGGTTTGGGTGTTTGGTTCACACAATGAATCTTTTGATGCATGATATCATTAAAAACAAACAACCTCAATTCAAATGGCTTGGTGATTTGTACAAGAGAGGTAAAAAATGATAAAATTTATTACAAATCATAGCAATACCCATGGGCTTTTCCGATTTCTCTATGCATGTGGGGTACCATTCAATGTTCTTCGCTCACCATATTGGCATGAAATGGTTTCTGCCATTAATGATGCCCCTAAAGGATACAAGAGCCCTGGGTATGACAAGGCTAGAACTGCGGGCCTTGATCACGAAAAAGCAAAAATAACTCATTCTTTGAGTAGAATGACAAGTTCTTGGAATGAGCATGGGGTGTCCATTGTATCTGATGGATGGACAAATGTAAAAGGCAAGCCATTGATAAGTGTTCTTGCTGTGTCTGTTAGTGGTGCAATATTCCTTTCATCGTATGATTATTCAGATAAGTTCAAGACCGGCATCAACATTGCAAAGCCATTAGTTGAAACAATTGAACGTATTGGACCATACAATTTCATCCAAGTCATCACTGATAATGTTGCTTATTGTAAGGCAGCAGGAGCAATTATTGAGGATAAATACCCCAACATATTTTGGTCTGGGTGTTTGGTTCACACAATGAAGTTATGAACCTTTTGATGCATGATATAATTAAAAACAAACAACGTCAATACAGATGGCTTGGTAATTTGTACAAGAGAGAAAAAAAAATGACAAGATTTATTAAAAATCATAGCAATACCCATGGTATTTTTCGCAGTCACTCAACATTGGAGTTGTTGAAGATAGCAAAGACTAGATTTGCTAGCTATTACCTCACCTTCAGGCGCCTTTTGAAGGTAAGAGAGTCATTGGCAGCCATGGTATCAAGACCACACTGGCAGGTATTAAAAGACAGGGCAGCAACAAAAGTTGACATGCAAGGTTTTGAACATGTGGAGGAGACCGCCCTTGATCCTTTGTTTTGGGCACGTGTGAGGGAAATTTTGAATTTCACCAAGCCCATTTATCACATGATTCATTTTTCAGATATAGGTAAACCAGTGATTGGGGAGGTGTATGAGTAGATGGATAGCATGTTGGGGCAAATAAAAGATGTTGTTAAGGAAAATGATCCCAACTTGTATGTAATGATTTACAACTGTGTGTGTGCACGGTGGAATAAACTTAAAGTTCCACTACATGCCTTGGCATATATCCTTATGCTAAAATACTATTCTCCATCTTGGTTGGGCCAACCTGCACCTGGAGGTGGGGTTAGGATCAAACCTCACATAGATCCAGAGGTACAAGAGGGATACATGAACACATTAGACAAGTTGGTCCCCGACAGGGAGGAGTGTGCTAGATTGCGCCTTGAATTAGGCAGATACTTCAGTTGCACTGGTAACTTTGGTTCTTTCCATGCAATGGAAGACAGAGACAGATTTGTTGCTCTCACATGGTGGGAAGCATATGGCGGCATGGGACTTTTGCCAAAGTTGGAAAAAAAGTTCTCTCACAAATTGTAAATACTTCTTCTGCAGAGAGGTGTTGGAGCACCTACAACTTCATACATAATGTGAGAAGAAATAGGCTGAATGAAAACGAAGCTGAAAGCTTGGTTTATGTGCATTACAACTTGAGGTTGTTGAGTCATTACTGTGATTGGGCATATGAGGATCAATCATATAAAGTTTGGGACAACAACCCAGAGAATGATAATTTGGAGGATGGCACTGTACATATGGAAGAATTGGAAGCAGAACTTTTGAGGGATGATGATGAAGCATCAGCAGCCATGCCACCGCCACACACAGGGCCAGTCCCACCATCCAGTAGCAGTGCGGGTGCCAGTGCCAGTGCTTGATATCCAACTATTGTTCCTTTGCAGATTCAGCCTCCACCTACATCGTCATGTTGCCCTCCGCCTTCTAGTCATGGTCGTGGTACTCCTGAGAGTACTAGAAGACCACCATTGCCTCGTGGTTCTCACAAATTAGACATTTCTCGTGGGCGTGGCAAGGGGCCAGCCAATAGATAAATAGATTTGTTGTTTACTAGTCTTTTCTATTTTCTAGTAGTTTTTAACTTTTATAACTGTTGAACAGTTGAAACTTGACTCTTTCATATTTATTATGATAATTTTTGTAAACAATATATGACAATTTAAGTTTGAAGTTTGAATTTGAAAGGTGAAACTTTGAAGTTGGCATTTATAAGTTTATAAGTCATTATGAATTATGGATATGATGCTTCATGAAAGTTATATGGTGATCAATGAATCAATGATGATAAATGTCATATGTTGAATTTTGAAATCAATGAATTAATGATGATAAATGATATATATCAATGATGATAAATGTTATATATTGAAATTTGAAATCAATGAATCAATGATGATAAATGTTATATATCAATGATGATAAATGTTATATATTGAATTTTGAAAGCTTGAAACCTTAAGATTGATGATTCGTGAGACTCAAGAGTCAATATGTTGTATGTTTCCAACTTGTGGGCGTGGTTGATGAAGATTATAACTTCTAGATGATTGATGTTATATGGTTCAACCTATGTTTTATGTTTTTTATGTCTAATTCATCATTCTACATGCTTTTGTTGACATATATGCATCAAAATATTAAAAAAATAATATATATATATATATATATATAAAACAATGCTCCCCGAAACGCTCTGGATCGGGAGCTTTTGAAAATGGCGCTCCCGCTCCCAAGTAACCATGGTTTGCCATATGTTTGACGAATGGTCTATTGTGTTCTTGGTAGTCTAGGTCAAGTTTCTGATTCAAGTTTGAATGTCTACCATTGCTATCATGTTAAATATGATTCTAGAAAGTTACAGGAAGTTTTGAGCAGTGGTTTGAAGGCTAGCCTAGAAAAGTGGCTCAGATCTCAAGACCATTGGCACAAAACAAGGGAATTTAGGCCATAACTGCATGGAAGCAGGCCTATGCGTGCGGTTGGAGGCCTATAACCGCACTCTTTCCTTGTTGTGCGTGCAGTTGGGGTGTTAGGTCAGTGAAAAAGGGTTCCAACTCAGGGATTGATCACTGGGGGTGGTTGTTCAGCTCTTGAGTGATCTGTAGTTCTTGTAGGATGTTAGTAAGTGTTCAGTTTGTAGGCTTCACTTCCTTAATTGGAACATTGGAAGTCGGGTCATGTCATAGTAGCACTCAACTTCACATTTAGCCGAAGGGCTTGTAAAAATGGGTAAATTGTTGGACATTGGGTTCAACGCTCCTCATGTGTTTTGTGACATGGACTAATCGCCTCCCGTGGATCCTAACTCTGGTGATTGTAGTAGAGACTAACACTTGCGGGTTTTGGTCTAACGACAATCGTGTTTCCAACAAGTGGTATCAGAGCGACAGGTCTCGAGTTCGAAACTCACCTGGCTCGCGTTGGGGGGAAGATTGTTGGACATTAGGTTCAACACTCCCCGTGTGTTTCGCGACATGGAGTAACTGCCTCTTGTGGATCCTAAATCTGGCGATTGTAGTGGAGACTAACACCTGCAGGTTTTGGTCTAACAACAATCGTGATTCCAACATAAATGTGGGGAGGGGCATTTACATATGGTTCCAATTGTAAAGTTACATCCTGATTTAGGTTTAGATATGGTAGATTCTTTTGTGTATAGGCAGTTGATTGGTTCTTTATTTATCTAGTGAATATTGGGCCTTGTATATGTTTTGCAATAAATACATTGAGCTGGTTCATGGTTGAACCTAGGTTGATTCATTGGATTACTGCAAAACATGTGCTTTGATACTTGGAGTAGTTCATTATGGCTTGAGGTATGTGGGAGATGGTGAGTTGATTCTAGGTGGTTTGGTTGATTCTCACTGGGCAAGAGATGCAGGTGTTAGGAAGATTGCTTTCGGGTTGGGCATGATGTCCTAGTTCAGTAGGATGCAGGTAGCTGTAGCACTGAGTTCAACAGAGGCAGAAATATGGCAGTGAGGTTTTGCTAGTTTTGAGGCCATATGGTTTGTTGTGCCTTAAGAGACAATTCCTTGGCCGTGAAAAGGAATCAGTGCTTAAGACATTTTTTAACAATATGTCACAAAAATAATTATATCAGGTGGTCTTCGTTCAATCCCTTTGGAAACTAATTCTTTAAAACTCTTAATAATCTGGTATAGTGAAAGACTCTACAATGCCATTAACTGGTGATATCTGAATGGAAAAGAAGAACTGCAGAAGAAACTCAAAGTGATATGCTGTAACACAGAATCTACCACTTTAAACTTCAGAATGAATTTATGGATAGAGAAGAAACTCAAAATAATATGCTGTAAATACAAAATCTATTACTTTTAAGTTCTAGATAGAATTTGTGAAGAGTGATCCAGATTTATGTCGGAACGCAACAGAATACACATGTAACGATAAATACAAATATGCAGCAGAAATAACACTTCATTTCATTAATATCATGAACTGGAATTTGCTTACAGACAAAATATAAATAAACTAGCTAGGGCACTGGTAGCTTATCTCTGAGAAGAGATGTGGCGGCTACAGGCCTCTGAATTGAGTTACAATGACGCTCGACGGCCTATTTATTATTTAGAAACAATGGAAAACCCTAAACATCCAAAACCCTAACCCTAGGAGATGAAGCACCAAAACTATGGGCCCCGTTTGGGTAAATTGGTGTTTCAACTTCCCGGGGACGTAACTTTGGCATACGATCTCCGTTTGACGTGCTCAATAGCTCTCGGTTTTCCCAAAAAATGTTGTTTAGGGCCTCAAAACGGCTCCGGAAGTTCAGGACCCGAAAAATTGTCAAAAATAGTAAGTTGTGCCGAAACAAAAAAAACTAAAAGAGACAATGGTGGGGCCCCAAGTGGAATAGGTGGGTGGCCACCAATATCCTCCTGGATCATTCCTCCCCCCTTAGGAAGCAATGGTCCCCATTGTGTTGAGTTCCTCCATGAGATGAGGAAACTTCTGCTGAACTTGGTCCCTGGTGAACCACTTGCCTTGGTGCAGGAGTTGGCCAGCTTTGACAACCGGATATAGTTGGATCTTTTGTTGGCGAGTGTTCTTGATTTGCATGTCCATGATACAATCTGTGGTGGCCTGTTCCATGCAGTTTGGGTTTAACTCTGTTGTTGTGAGTTGTTCTGCAATGTCAGAGGTGTTCAGTAGAGGTGGGAAGCAGGGACAAAGGCGGTCCACATTGAATACCGGGTGCAGACCAAGGAATGGTGGAATACTAAGCTCGAAGGCATTGTTCCCTACCGCCTTGGTGATGGTGTATGACCCATATCAGAGCGGGCGAAGCTTGTGGTGGGGTCCACTGAGGCGCTCCTTCTGCAAATGTAGCGACACTTTGTCGCCCACCTAGAAGTTGTGTGGTACCCGATGTTAATCATGTCGTTTCTTGTACTTAGCATTGGCTTTGTCCAATTTGTCTTTCACTTATTGGCGGATGTGCTGAATGTGCTCGATGAAGTTGTTCACTTTGTCAGCTTCAGACTGGACATGAGCCGAATCGGCCTGAGTAGCTGCAAATGGCATGGCTACGTCAATGCGACATAGTGGTTGGAATCCCAAGCCCACTTGAAAGGGGCTTTGGTCAGTTGAGCTGTGGAGAGCCCGATTATAACTGTGTTGTACATAGGGGAGGCTCTCATCCCATGTGCGTGGATGCTTTGAATTGTACATGCACAGAATATGTACAATCATCCTCTTGACGACCTCTGTCTGGCCATCAATTTGGGGATGGAAAGCTGTGGACTTGGTGAGCTTGGTGTCCAACATTGACCAGAGGCTGGACCAAAATGTGCTGAGGAACCTGCTGTCGCGATCTGATATGATAGACTGTAGGATCCCAAAGTGCACCCAAACTCGTTCAAAGAAGAGTTTAGCAGTGGCTTCTGCTGTGATGTTCTTCTTGTAGGCCGCCATAATGGCCATCTTCGAGAATCTGTCGACGACCATGAAAACACTGTCGTTTCCATGCTTAGTAGAAGGAAGGCTTGACATGTAATCCATGGAGATGGATTCCCAAGGTCGACTAGGGGTAGGTAGCGGAGTATAGAGGCATTGCTTCTTGATGGTCGGTTTGGCAATGGCGCAAGCAGTGCAGGATCTGATGTATTTCCCAACATCCTGTCGAAGGTTCGGCCAATAGAAATACTTCTGCAGTAGTGCCACTGTTTTCTCGACCCCAAAATGCCCAGCGACTCGATTGTAGTGTGCTTCCCATATCATCTTCACACGCTCGCTTGAAGGAACATAAAGGTGTCCCAGGTGACATAACAGTGCATCTTGGAGGTGAAAATTTGGAACTCGCGTACCCCCCAAGAGTGGCTTCTATGTGTGGCCGAATTCTGGATCGCTCTTGTAGAGAAGTGGCCAATCAAAAGTCTCGCGCCCACAAGAGTTGAGAATGGTGATTAGTGCCAGATCGGTGGTCGGCTGAGGCAATCTGCAACATTATTGGTGCTACCCTTCTTGTACTTGATGTTCAAATGAAACTGTTGCAGATATGTGGAGCACTTTTGATGGCGATCGTTTTGCAACTTCCCTTATGTCTGTATGCACTACAGGGGTCGGTGGTCTGTGTGGATGATTGTTTCCTTCTCCAAAATGTAATGCTTCCATTGTCGACAAGCCTGCACAATGGAATACATTTCTTTGTCATAAGTGGGATACTTGCGAACTGTGTCGGACAATGTCTCACTGTGATATGCCATTGGATGCCCCTGTTGAGTAAGAACTGCCCCAATAGCACAGTCAGAGGCATCTATCTCGATCTCAAATGGTTGTTGCAAGTCTGGTAATGTGAGCACGGGGGCAAAACATAGGCGATGTTTTAATTCTATGAACGCCTTTTGTTGAGATTCCGACCAAAAGAATTTTGCTCTCGCTCCTCCCTTGGTGACTTTACTCAAGGGCCAAGTGATATGAAAGAATCACAACACGAACTTGCGGTAGAAATTAGCAAGACCCAGAAAGCTGCGAAGCTCTGTTATAGTGGTTGGGGCTGGCCAGTTTCGAATGACTTGGATCTTGGTTGGATCCACATGCACCCCCCTTTCATCAATAATGTATCCTAGATATTGAACTTGGGTCATGCCAAAAGTGCACTTCTCCAAATTGGCACACAACTTGTGTTGTCGTAGTGTTTGGAGGACTTGTTGGATGTGGTGGAGGTGCTCTTCCCAAGTTTGGCTGAAGATCAGAATGTCATCCAAGTACACTACTATAAATGAGTTGGTGAATGGCCTCAAGATGTCGTCAATCA
Source organism: Pinus albicaulis (assembly GCA_034641835.2). Taxonomy (NCBI): domain Eukaryota; kingdom Viridiplantae; phylum Streptophyta; class Pinopsida; order Pinales; family Pinaceae; genus Pinus; species Pinus albicaulis. The sequence goes on along the minus strand of CM076577.1, from coordinate 1,279,722,357 downwards.
ACCTCATGAAGGTTATGGGAGCATTCGTCAACCCGAAAGGCATGACCAACCATTCGAAAAGGCCCTCCTTAGCTTTGAAGGCAGTCTTCCACACATCGGAGGGTTCGATGGGTACCTGGTGATACCCAGACTCCAAGTCGATCTTGCTAAAATATTTCGCCCTTTTGGGTTGGTCTAGAAGGTCATCAATTTGTGGGATCGGGTACCTAATTCGGACAGTGATCTTGTTCAGCGCCCGATAGTCAATACAGAGTCTCCAAGTCCCATCCTTCTTCTGTACTAACACAATCGGGCTCCCACAGGGCGATGAACTTGGACAGATGTGACCTTTCTGCAGCAACTCCTGAATTTGCCTCTTGATTTCATCGTTCTCCAGAACAGGGTGCCGATAGATCGGTCCGTTGGGTAGCGACGCACCTGGGGTCAGATCAATGGGGTGCTTGACCTGACAGTGTAGAGGCACCCCTGTGGGTGAGGTGAAAATGTCCCCGTACTCCTCCACAACCTTGTCCATTTGTTGTTGTCGTGCAGAGGAGCCATGTCTGGAGGTCGTGGCCAGAATCTTCTTGCCCTGGGGGCTGATCATCAGGAAAACAAATTTCTTGGTTTGGGAAATGAGCTTACTGCATTGTTTTGCAGTAACCAAAGAGATAGTGGTTGGCAGTGGTACCTCTGGTATCCTGTACAGTTTATTTCCCAAGGTAACAATAACAACGCGAGGCCGTGACTCATGCACAGCATGTCGCTTCCACAAGTATGGTTGGCCTAATAATACATCAGAAACATCAATAGGAGTAATGTCACACAATACCTCATCTGTGAAGGGCTTGATGCTATAGGGAAGGAGACACTATTGGCTGATACGGAGATCCCGTCCTTGGTGAAGCCATCCAATGGTGTATGGCTGTGGGTGCACTGTGGTCGGCAAGCCTAATCGCTTCACGACATCTGCTGAAATGAGGTTCTTTTGGCTCCCATTATCGACAATGAACTGAAGCGGGGAACTCTTTACCCACGTCTGGGAGTGGAAGAGACGTTCTGCCTCCTCTAGACCCTCTGGTTCCTCCTTCTGGATCTTCGAAGTGGCAACAATGGCATTGGGCTCTGCATCAATAATCTGTTTCCCTTTGTCATTCCCCTTGTCAGGTTTTGATTCAGAGTCAGAGCATGCATCTGATTCAGAAGCCCTCATCTCGGCACGAGCGACTGCTTGGCCCGACACTCACTTGTGTTGTGAGTGGAGCTCTTATGGAACTCACACCACTTTCCCGTGTCCTTCTTTGGCTTCGCGGTGTTGTTCTTTGCTTGTGGCTTTGACAGGTTGTCTTGGGCCGCCATGCCTTAGCTTTGTCCTTTGTTCTACGGTTTGGGGGCACCTTTCCCTTGCTTTTGATTCACAGATCCAAAGTATCGCTTATTTTGCTTGAATTTCTGCTCAATCTTGGCAACATATCGGTATGCCGTACCAAGCGAGGAGATGTCGAGGAACTCCATTTCCTCCTGAATGTATCAATGTAGACAACTGCGATACTTTAGCACCAAATGTTTCTCCGAATCTTTGATACCCAACTTTGTGCGTAGGGTATGGAATAGATTCGTCAGCTCATGCACATCTTGATCCCTTTGCTATCGCAGCATGGTCCATTGTATGTACTTGTCTTCATAGCTCCCCACGGGATAGTATTGTTCCTTGATGGCATCTTGGAAAGAATTCCAAGTGGGTACGACTGAGAATAGAGAGGGTTCTGTCTCATCCTTTTTCTCACAATAGGTTTCCCACCAGCCCTTGACATGGGGGGTAGCTTTGAGGAGTGCAAAAATAATCTTCTCCCGGTCGGAAATGTCATGGACCGAGAAATATCCTTCTAATATATTCAACCATCTATCTACGACATCTGCATCTATTTGACCCTCAAATATGGGAATGTCAAAGTTTACTTGTACCTTAAAGGGAGTCGCACCTCCAGAGTGGCTGTTGCATGTAGATGCGCCGCCGGTGGGCAGTTGTTGAAGGCTCTGGGCAAAGTTATCCATCATCGCGTTCCTTTGTTTTTTGAGGGCCTCCTCGAGCAATATTTTGATAGGATTTCCTGCTCCCTCATCTTTCTTTTCGTCTCTCGTGGATGGCCGTCAGGGTTTGCGAGGCTGATTTTGCAAAGGTTCAATCAGTTCGAGCCCCAACTCCTTATACCCTGACCTCGTTGGGGACATGCAAAGAAGGATCGAGAAAAAGCAGACCGCTCTGATACTACTGATCCAGATTTATGCAGGAATGCAACAGAATACACATGTAACCATAAATACAAATATGTAGCGGAAATAACACTTCATTTCATTAATATCAAAAAATTGAAATTTGCTTACAAACAGAATAGAAATAAACTAGCTAGGGCGCTGGTAGCTTATCTCTGAGAAGAGATGTGGCGGTTACAGGCCTCTAAACTGAGTTACAATGAGGCTCGAGGGCCTATTTATTATTTAGAAACAATGGAAAACCCTAAACATCCAAAACCCTAACCCTAGGAGATCAAGCGCCAAAACTATAGGCCCCGTTTGGGTAAATTGGTGTTTCAACTTCCCGGGGACGTAACTTTGGCATACAATCTTTGTTTGACGCGCTCAATAGCTCGTTAGAAAGATCTATCCGAGGAGTAGGCTTGGCTGCTCTCAGTTTTCCCAAAAAACGTTGTTTAGGGCCTCAAAACGGCTCCGGAAGTTCAGGACACGAAAAACTGTCAAAAATAGTAAGTTGTGCCAAAACAAAAAAACTGAAAGAGACAATGGTGGGGCCCCAAGTGGAATAGGTGGGCGGCCACAAATATCCACCTGGATCAAAGAGAGAGGAGTTGGAGTGAAGGAGCGCAACTTAAGGTTATTTAACTCTTACTCATAGATGTAATTAAGAGACCAACAACTACTTTACTTCACTTCATTCCAAGAAGAATTGACACAAAATGGCACAGGGAAAACGAATCACCATCAACAGTTGCAGGAAACTTGATGTTTCTTTCATTAATTCCTCATAAAAGTAAGTACCAAAGCTTTAGTCTTCCAGAGGTCCAAAACTCGGAACCCTTGTTCTTTCTTTCTGTCTTGCTTAAATACATCGAAAACAGTTCGTAACTGCTAGAATCTCTTGAACTACTTCGACTACCGAAACTGTTAAAACTACTTATTACATTGCAATTTAGGACATCACTATAGCTTCGATCTTAACAAACAAAGAAAACAAATTAAACTTGAAATATTATTCTTTTTGCTGAATCTGAATTGTTGCTGATGCGTCTCCCTGAAGTGTTGATGTGTCTCCCTGACAGATCAGACATCCTTGCCATACATTTCTTCCGGAGTTCAATATTTGTCTTTTCTGCTTGCTGTCATGTCTTTTCTGTTTCTGATGTGGTATTCGAACAGTTCTACATTGAAGCCTCTTTGCCCGACTTGACCAAGCTGTTGTGTTTCCAACAATACCACTATACGCTCTTTTTGCCTGACGCTACCTATGCCTCTGCATTTCAAACGATGTTATCATGTCCCCTTCTTTTCGACTCTGCCTTTTCTGCTCGTGCTCGCAGCGTTCAGTCTTCCATTTATTTGCAAGGCGCCACCGCATACAATGCTGTTCTGCATGGGGTCGGGCGTTACCCGAGTCTACTGTCCGCGCTCACGCTTCTTCATAAAACAATGCAACTTCAAATAACCCCGGACTTCAAGTAAATTTGAATTAACCTTTGAATGGCATCGCGTCTGCCTTTCCATCGCATTTTGGCTTTCGGCATTTATAACATATCTCTTAGTGCCATTCCTCCTGAGCTTGCGATGTGCGATAGAGGCGAGGATGACGTGGCAAGTGGAGGTGGGACCGCCCGCAAATCGCAAATTGGGAGTTTTTTAATGAGAAACAGGGGGTAAGTGTTATGATCTGTGATGTGTGAAGTGCGATGAGCGGAAGGTGATGTGGCCAAACAGAGGTGGGACTGCCCGCAAATCACAGTTGGAGATTTACTGTTATGAGAAGTGAAGGGTAAAAGCTGCGACTTGCGATGTGAGATTTGCGATGAGCGGAAAGGTCGACGATGCGAAAAGGTAAGTGGGTACCAATAAAGGTTTAGAGTAGAAAGAAATGAATTGTGAATGATAAAGGTTCATGTGAAATGGTGAAAAGTGCTAAGGTTTTATCGCATTGGGGGTTTGGTGAAGGAGTGTAATGGAACCATTCATGCCTCATCCCTGTGATTTGCTTATAGGGGCCACTTCTCCGCCTTGTGTGCGGTCACAGGCCAACAACATCTCCGCACATAATGTTAATACATCAACATATAAATCAAAATTCTTTTTTGGTATACAAATTTTTTACATTTTCTAACATATATGCTTTTTTGGTGTTTTGAGAAATATTTTGAAAGTAAATGCAAATGAGCCACAACATCTGGCTCCACCTGGGGATAGTGTTTTTTTCCATGAAAGCACCAAGAACCGCAAATTAGTGCCTTATCAATTGGGCATGGAGTCAAATATTGCTTGGTGACATATGAACAATGAGCAAGCTGGTATTTACAATGGTGGAATGCTGACTTTCAATGCTCAAAATAATGCTTCAAATACTGACGATTCATAGGCAGCTGTAGAGATTCTCCATCTAAATCTTCAAGGATGAAAGTATTGTTTGATCTGGCTTCATAAATTCTATATGGACCATACCAGAGAGGGTCAAACTTACCATGCTTTCCTTTATCTTTCCTTCTGGTGTCCCATATTAATACTAAATCTTTTGCTTGGAAGAGGATGTCTTTTGCTTTTCTATCAAATATGGACTTCATCTTTGCCTGATAAGAGATCAAGTTATCTCTAACTTTGTTTCTGTTTTCGCTTGATTTAATCACTTTGTTCAATCTTCTCACTAGAGCATTAGGTTCTTCCTGAGCTTCTTGAAGGAAAGAAATCATTGGTTTGGCCAACTGAGTAGGAAATAGTAATTCTTAGGGTGACTTGCCAGTATCTCCTGCTGGTTACTCAGACTGCCCAAAGAGCAAACTTCAACTTTGAATCCCGGTCTTTTTGATTTTCAGTGATTGTCTTCTTCAAAATCCTAACCAGGGTCTTGTTTGAAGATTCTGCCAACCCATTCCCTTGTGGATGATATGCTGTGGAATGTGACAAGATTACATTATATGTTTGGCAGAAATTGATGAATCAAACAGAATTAAATACCTGAGCATTATCAGTTACAATCTTGACTAGATAGCCAAACCTACTGAAGATGTTCTCCTCCAGAAACTTCATCACCACTTAGTCATTTGCTTTCTTGGTGGGGATTGCTTCAACCCACTTTGTGAAGTACCCAGTGGCAGCTAGAATCCATTTGAACTGCCCACTTGATGGTGGATTGAGATCTCCAATAAAATCTAGTCCCCACTGCCTGAAGGGCTCTTCTATGAATACAGGGATAAGAGGTAATGGAGCAAGTCTTTTCTTCTCAGCGAACAACAGACATTTTTGACAACTTCTGACTAATCTATGTACATTTGCAAATAGGGTGGGCCAATAGAAACCTTACTTGAGGATTTTATGGGCTGTGACCTTCCAACTATAATGTCCTCCACATAGACTTTCATGATATTCCTTGATAACCTCAATGGATTCACCTTCAGTTAAACACAACAGCAAAATACCAGCAGGATCTTTCCAGTACAACTTTGCTTCTACTATGACGTATGGCTGAGATTTAAGCTTGAGAGCTCTGTATTTGGTTCTATTTAGTGAAGATGGGCAAGAAAAGAAACACGGGTAATGAACAACATCTTTATACCAATCTGAACACAAAAATTTGTATTGGATACCTGTTTTGAGCTTATTTTGACCTTCTTTGTTGTCAGCTCCATCCACTGGTGCCAAGAGTTTAATTTCCAATGCTTGAAATTTTTTTTTGTTAGCAACTTTGCTAAACCCTGTCCTTTGATTAACTTGGTGGGTTTAATGTCCAAATCATACTCCTGGATTTTAGCTATCCATTTTCCCCTTTTTCCTTCAATGTCACTTTGAACCAGCACGTCCTTGACAACAGAATTAGGTACATAAGCGGTTATTTGGGATTGTAACACATAAGTCCTGAAGGCTTTGAGTGCTTTGACCAATTCATACACTTGTTTCTCCAAAATGTTATATTTGAGCTCAACATCTCTGAGAACTTTGCTGAAGAATGCCACTTGCTGTTCTTTACTATCCTCATTTTTCTGCAATAATACAACAACAATAGTAGTGGGGGAAGCAAATGAAAATACTTGAAATACCTTTTGATAATCGGGACTTATTAAAACAGGAGCTTCCTGGAGTGCTTCTTTTATTCTGGAAAATGCTTCTCTTGCTTCTTTATCCCACCTCACTTCTGCATTTTTCTTCAACATGTTAGTTATATTTCTCACAATCTCAGCATAATTTGGTACAAATCTTCTTAGAAAGTTTATTTTTCCCAAAAATCTTTGAATATCTTTCTTGCTTCTGGGTAAAGGAATGTTTTGAATTGCCTCCACCCTTGCTGGATCAATCTTTCCCCTTGCTTTGAAACTATGTGACCCAATAATTTACCTTCCTCCAAGGCAAATAAAGATTTTTTGGGATTTAGTGACAGACCATACTTCCTGCACTTTTCGAAAGTTTTTTGCAGATGTTCCAGGTATTCATCATCTGATCTTGAAAAACAGTTACATCATCCAAATATATAACCAAATACTTGTCTCCAACAAACGCCATGTCCATGGCCCTCTGAAAAGTCGCACATGCATTCATAAGACCAAATGGCATCCTCGCATACATGAAGGTGCCCCAGGGGGTTGTGAAAGCTGTCTTTTTCTGATCTTCCTGATCCACTGCTACTTGATTATATCCAGAGAATCCATCAACCATAGACATCTTGTAAGCTCCTGTCACTTTCTGTAAGACATAATCCATTTTAGGTAAAGGATAATTATCCTTTAGAGATGCTCTGTTCAAATTCTTGAAGTTCCACACACAATCTTATCTCTCCATTTTTCTTCCTCACAGGGACTAGATTAGAAACCCAATCCGAATATCTAAGAGAGACTATGATTTTTGCTTGCAGCAATTTCTTCACTTCCTTTTCAATTGGAGCTAACAATAATGGATTAATCTGTCTGAGCTTTTGTCTGTGTGGTTTGATTCCTTCTTTCAATGGGATCTTATGTTGTATTGTGCTTTTATCATACGTTTTCAAGTCTTCATATGACCAAGCAAACACATCCATATACTTTTTAAAGAGATCAATATATCTTTCTTTATAATTTTTGGGAACACCTTTGAATAATTTCACCATTTTTGGCTCCTGTTGAGTTCCCAAATTACAATCTTCCATCTCTTCCTCTTGATGTATTTTCTTTGAATTGACAACAACATCATTTCAATCAAGTAGTCTCTCAAGAGGAACCAAACCTTTAGGGAGTACATTATCTTTCAACTTAATAATCTTCTGATCACAACCTATTGAATTTTTGAAATGTCTTACCTCTGTTTTTTGCTTTGTTTGTTCTTCTTCTTGATCTATCTCAACATCTTCAAAGTTTCCAATCATTGTCAAGAAATGATTTATCTGCTCATCGTCTTCAAACACCTGCCAATGTTTCACATTATCGGGAATAGAGGGTCTATGTCTAATTTCAATCTCGTACTTTAACCTTGGATTCATAGGTGGCTTGAAGGTGCTAGCTACAACTGCTAAAGAATCTGCCAATCTATTCTCCTCCCTTGGAATAAACTGAAGATTGAAGGCTTCAAAATAGTTCTCTATCGGATCCCAAACTTCATTCCTATATGATCTTAATCTCGGATGCTTAGTTTGACAATGATTTTTAATCTGTCTTATTATCAATTCAGAGTCACCAAAAATTGAAATACACTGAACTCCCATCTGTTTAGAAACTTGAAGGCTAATGATCAAGGCCTCATACTCAGCTACATTGTTTGTTGAATCAAACTCTAACTTGAAAGAAAAAGGCATGAGGTTGCCTTATGGCGATATCAGCAAGAATCCAACTCCTGCGCCTTCCTTTGAGTAGGCACCATCAAAGTAGCATTTCCAAAAATCTTTTTTGAGTGCAACTCAATATTTACAACTGCTGAAGAGAGCTACTTCCTTGTGTCTTCAGCAAATTCCGCATCTTCATGCAACATGAAACATGAAAGATCTTCTGTTCCTTGACTATAAATTGGGGAATTTCCTGCATCTTTTTTGGTAGCGGTCTTCACGAACCTTGTTTCCCTATACAATCTCCTTTCTTCCCCATTAAAAACGAGAATGATAGCATAAGTGAAATCTAATTTTAGAACACCTCCCAACTTTGCTCACCAAGATCTTGACAGGAGCATTCCAAACCTGGCTGGAATGTCAACAACAACTACATCCATGACTATATTCTTTGCTGGAATTTGTGCCAAAGAAACTACTACATCTTTACTTAACCCAACACATTTCACCCTTTTGGAATCAAATGAATATAGATCCCTGTAAGGTTTGGTAATCTGCAAGTTTAGTTCCTTCATAACAGACAATGGCATGAGATTATGGGATGCACTTGAGTTCAACATACAATTATGGAGAGTAAAATCATGAAGCAACAAAGAAATATAGAATGGTGGAATAGAAGGGTCTACTTCTTCTACATGAGGACCAAAGGTGACCACTGGCTTCTCTTCTTGTAAGTTTATAGAGTCACTTATATTTTCAATCTGTGTGAGATTAATAAATTCAGAAATTTCTTTCTTGTAGACTGGTATTTTAGCTAATTCTAGAAGAGGTACCTGAATTTTTACCTTCTCCAACTCTTTTGTCAAACTGAAAGCATGAGTTCGTTTAACATTCTTTTCAGGTTCTTCTTCACTCTTTCTAGAACTTGCCGCTTCAAGTACAGGAACAACTCTCTCCAAAATATTAGTATCAACTGATTTGCTCTGGGAAGGTTCACCCTGCTGCACATGTGTTCTATTAACTGAATTTATAAGTTGCTCCCCATTACTGACTTGTTTTACAGGGTCCTTTTGTTGTGGAGTTGCCATTGGAGGAGGAATAGAATCTTGTTGTTCACCTTCATTATCCTGCACTCTAGATCTCTTTCTAGACCTTAAATCATACTTTTTATGAAACTCAGCTTGCATGAAATCTATGAATTGTCTACAATATTCATCCATTTCATCTTGATCAAAAGATACTTCAACTTCAACATATTCTCCCTCACAATCTTCCTCTTCATCCTCTTCTATTGTGTACATAGCAGATATTTGATCTTAAGCTTCTTTTTGGTCATCTTCTGCTGACTCTCCTGGTGCTGCTTCTATATACAATAGTGCTTGAACCTGTTCTTGATCTTTTCTTTCCCTCTGCAAAATTTGCAGGGGTTGTCTTCTGAATTGAGGGTTAAATCCTCCTTGGTTTTGTTGTACTTGTCTTTGGGAGTTTTTACTTTCCAATTCCATCTTAACTAGCTTATTTGACAAATTTTTTATCACCTTGGTCATATCTTCAATTCTTTGATCTTGTGATGATTCTTCTTTTACTTTCCCCTTCTCTTGGATTGGCTGTTTCCCTTTCGCCTTCCCAGCTGCAGCCATATTAACTTCAATTTCTAATGCATCTGTCTGTATCTGCTCTAGAGTAGGGGATCTCCTTTCTCCAAGTGTGAAACTAAAATCCGCTTCAAAAGCCCCAGCAAAAGCTACCTTTACTCCAACAGGAGGGGGCTTCATTTCTACAGGCAAACTGTTATACAATTTATTGAACCTTTTGATAAAATCTGATATATTCTTATCCGGTTTTCTTTTGATTGCATTGAATTTTGTCAGTGAATATCCATGATCCCTTTTTTCACCCCATCTCTGAGTGAATTGATTTTCCAATCCTTCCCATGTATTAATAGAATCATTTGGCAATCCCTTAAACCACATTCTAGCCTCTCCATCCAGAGACTGAACAAAAAGCCTCATTACAACATCAAGATGTTCTACATTCAGATTTTCAGCAAAATTACAAAACACAGGCAAGTGTTGTTCTACAGTTATTTCATCTTCTCCAGTAAACGTGGGAGTAATTTAAGATACTCTTGAGGCATTGCATTCATTGGTTGTGGAAGGTTAAGTGGAGCATATCTGTTCAACAAAAAGGCTGGTGCTGCCATGTTTGCACCTTGATTGACTGTTCCTTGGTTAGATGTAGTCGATGAACCTGCTGTGAAAATGAACGGAGGTGGAGGTAAAACTGATATGGGAGTGGGTTGATGGACAATGGCAGAGGGACCAACAACTGGTGTTTGTTGAGCTTGAGTAAAAGTAAAAGAAACAGACTGAAGGGAGTGTTCTTCCAACTTAGGTTCTTGAAAATAAATTGGTGTGAAAGGTGAATCTTGTTCCAAGAAAGGAAGTACTTTAGAAATATCTTCAAACAAAGGATTACTAGAACCACTGTCAGGAGCAGACAGTGTAGGACTAGGTGTTGAGGGGATTTTGGGTTTCTGAACCCTTTTAGAAACCAATCTTTTAGTGTCTGACAAAGCAGGGACCTTCTGCTGTGAGGAATCCGTCCTCGTGTGAGGCCTTTTGTGAGCCAGAATTATGAGAATAACAAACACAACCAACTATTTCCTCCTCACTGAACAACCAGAGGAAATAATGTGAAAAACCCAGGGAAAATAAACTTCGTCTCTTTGTCCCCGACAACGGCGCCATAAAATGTTGTGCCTTAAGAGACAATTCCTTGGCCGTGAAAAGGAATCAGTGCTTAAGACATTTTTTAACAATATGTCACAGAAATAATTATATCAGGTGGTCTTCATTCAATCCCTTTGGAAACTAATTCTTTAAAACTCTTATTAATCTGGTATAATGAAAGACTCTACAATGCCATTAACTACTGATATCCGAATGGAAAAGAAGAACTGCAGAAGAAACTCTAAGTGATATGCTGTAACAAAGAATCTACCACTTTAAACTTCAGAATGAATTTATGGATAGAGAGGAAACTCAAAATAATATGCTGTAAATACAAAATCTATTACTTTTAAGTTCCAGATAGAATTTGTGAAGAGAGAGGAGTTGGAGTGAAGGAGCGCAAATTAAGGTTATTTAACTCTTACTCACAGATGTAATTAAGAGAGCGACAACTACTTTACTTCACTTCATTCCAGGAAGAATAGACACAAAATGGCAGAGGAAAAACGAATCACCATTAGCAGTTGTAGGAAACTTGATACTTCTTTCATTAATTCCTCAGAAAAGTAAGTACCAAAGCTTTAGTCTTCCAAAGGTCCAAAACTTGGAACCTTTGTTCTTTCTTTCTGTCTTGCTTAAATACATTGAAAACAGTTCGTAACTGCTAGAATCTCTTGGACTACTTCGACTACCCAAACTGTTAAAACTACTTATTACTTTGCAATTTAGGACATCACTATAGCTTCGATCTTAACAAACAAAGAAAACAAATTAAACTTGAAATATTATTCTTTTTGTTGAATTTGATTTGTTGCAGATGCGTCTCCCTGAAGTGTTGATGTGTATCCCTGACAAATCGGACATCCTTGCCTTGCATTTCTTCCGGAGTTCAATATTTGTCTTTTCCGCTTGCTGTCATGTCTTTTCTGTTTCTGATGTGGTATTCGAACAATTCTGCAATGACGCCTCTTTGCCCGACTTGACCCAGCTGTTGCGTTTCCAACAGTGCCACTATACGCTCTTTTTGCCTAACGCTGCCTATGCCTCTGCGTTTCAAACGATGTTATCATATCCCCTTCTTCCCGACTCTGCCTCTTCTGCTTGTGCCTGCAGCGTCCAATCTTCCATTTATTTTCAAGGCGCCATCGCATACAACATTGTTCTGCACGAGGTCGGGCGTTACCCGAGTCTACTGCCCGCGCTCACGCTTCTTCATAAAACAACGCAACTACAAATAACCCCGAACTTTAAATATAAATTAACCTTTGAATGGCATCGCGTCCGCCTTTCCATCGCATTTCGGCTTTTAGCGTTTATAACATATCCCTCACTGCCATTCCTCCTGAGCTTGCGATGTGCGATGTGTGATAGAGGCGAGGATGACGTGGCAAGTGGAGGTGGGACCGCCCGTAAATCGCAAATCGGGAGTTTTTTTATGAGAAACTGGGGGTAAGTGTTATGATCTGCGAAGTGAGATGAGTGGAAGGTGACGTGGCCAGACGGAGGTGGGACCGCCTACAAATCGTAGTTGGAGATTTACTGTTATGAGAAGTGAAGGGTAAAAGCTGTGACTTGCGATGTGCGATTTGCGGTGAGCGGAAAGGTTGGCGATGCGAAAAGGTAAGTGGGTACCAATAAAGGGTTAGAGTGGAAAGAAATGAATTGTGAATGATAAAGGTTCATGCGGAACAGTGAAAAGGGCTAAGGTTTTATCGCATCGGGGGTTTGGTGAAGGAGTGCAATGGAACCATTCACGCCTCATTCCTGTGATTTGCTTATAGGGGCCACTTCTCCGCCTTGTGTGCGGTCACAGGCCAACAACATCTCCGCACATAATGTTAATACATCAACATATAAATCAAAATTCATTTTTGGTATACAAAAATTTTACATTTTCTAACATATATGCTTTTTTGGTGTTTTGAGAAATATTTCGAAAGTAAATGCAAATGAGCCACAACATGTTTCTACAAGTTGACAGCAGAGGTGACTGATCAAATGTTGGAGCATATAATTGTTTATTATGCCAATTAGAGTCTCTAAGAACCCAGATTTTCAAAATCACTCCAAGCACATAGATATCTTGTACTATTTTCTTATGGACAGAATTCACAAGGGAGCAGTGGTTCTCAAGCATGTTTCTTCAGATATGTAGGTGGCATATATTTTGACTGAACCTCCAGCAAAGGGGATGTTGAGGGAGAGACTGGCCTTGGTGGAGAACATTTTCCTCGCAGAGAGGGAGTGTCAGTGCATAATTGTTGCTCAGAAATATTTCCCTTCAGCACGGCAGATTCTCCTTTAGGTTGACAAGCAGCAAAGCCATACATTAGTGATGATGATGTGGTTGAGGGTGCAGTAGCATTGAGGAGGTGCAACGCTGATTATGTAGACAGCAGAGTGGTAAAGGATGCATGCATGATGCAACCTTAGAGAAATTCGGATTTAGTGTTTCTTTTCTATTTTTAGAACTGTTTTTCAGATTTAGCATCACTTTTTCAAGATTAGATCAGGCATATGGCAGAGTTTCCATTTCACTGTAGTTAAATGCTGTTATAAAAAACACATGGCTGATAAGTTTCCAGAATTAGGTAGGGTGCAGCTTCCTAGCAGTTGGGGTGCTCTATCCTGGGCAACTTACTATGCAGACTTGGGTGCACTGTTCAAGGCAGAATTAGGGTTTCTTTTCTAACCTTAGATGCACCACATAGTTGGTCTATATTCCTTGTAGAGCTTGTCTTCTTATTCTACAAAAATGAGATGTCTCTCCTCTCTTACATCATCAGTTTTGGTGTTTGCTAGCCATTAGCAAGTGAACTGTGTAATTTTCTGTTTATGAGTTAATGAGACAGAGGAGTGATTGATTACTGCAATTCTTAGCTTGCTGTTCAGATTTTCAGTTATCTATATGTTTATATATCTAGTATTCTTATTTGCAGTATTGAGAGATTTTTAGTTTTAAAATCTCCTTAGGGTTTGTAGGAGTGCAGGACTTTTTTACCATAAATTGAAAAATTAACAGTTCTCATGTCTTAGGTCACGGACATGGACAAAAAGATTGGAATGAATATGGCAGATGTTGGTGTTTTCTCATGGATTCTAACATCATTATCTTTAGTTTTGTGATCAGCTTTGATGATCTTTCACCTGGCACTGATAAACATATGGTTTTACCACAGATATTTGATATTTTAAATGTCATGATAATATTTTATTGGTCAGACTAATCTCACAAGACAGGTGCACCCTGTGGGAGTACGTAAATTATAATAGAGCTGCACACCTTGTATGCTCTTCACAATAAGTTGATCTCCAGTTTGGCACACTTCTCCACCTGTTTGATCTAATAGTAGAATCTGTTAAGTTTCTAGTTAATTGTTGGAAATCTGAAAACTCTCTTTTGACTAGACAAGGGCTGCCATATATTATGCCTAATAACTTGGATTATATCTGATCTTCAAATTCCATTAAATCTGCTTATAAGATTTTCTAACATTGATCTGTCTTTATGAAAGAGTAATGGTAAGACTTCCATTTTTTTGGTCATTCATCTCTCTTCAAGATTAATATATAGTTGAGTGCAAAGTGCTTGGGAAGGAGTCATACTGCTTTCTATACATTCAGACTCCATAGTCTTCTAAGTTCTTATTTAGGCTCTTCGCCAATGGAAATAATTTCTAAAAATATCTTCAATGAGATTATAAACTGCAATGACTCTGTATGTTTAATGCTATGCCTCATTTCAAACATCAAGAGTACATGGAATTTAGTTAACTTTTATACTCTCCAGTCTTTGTTGGCAATAACATAAATGACAAGCTTGTAGTTTTCCTGAACACATGGATCTGGTAGTTTTCCTGGACATGTCGATCTTTCTTGATTCTTGATCAAGATATATTTCACGTTTCATGAATCACCAGCCCAGCCCCTGAACTTGTATGCAGTTCTGTCGTCACAGAGGATCTCATTTGGAATTGAAGTTTTGTTTTCCATATGTGGGCTGCTTGGAGTTTAATACCATCATCTTTATTATATTGACACCTTTTTGGCAGGTGGTTTAGTTTTACTCCCAGGGATTATACATTTCTTTGGCTAGTGTTTGGCTTTTTTGTAGTGAAGGCTGTAACTTATGGGACATTATTTAAGTCAACAGCAGCAGAATGTTCTTGTTTTATTTTATTTGTGCAGTCTTCTTGAATGAAATGTTGAACAGTATCCTCTGGCCATTGTTGGGCTACAGATGATGATTGACGTTGTGATTTTTGTGGCATAACCCAGTGAGGATCAGAGAAGCTTCTTGTTGTGAGACAACTACAGTTTTAACAGTGACTGCTGTTCCTAGTTTTACTAGAAAAGCTCAAGCACCTGCTGTGAAGGCTCATTCTTCCTCATTGTCAATTTTTGAAGATGTACAATACAGCGCTGAGGCTATTAGCCAGCAGACAAAGGTCGGAATCGTCATGCTTGCTAATGCTCTGTGAACTTTCTAATTGCATGAAGCTCAATGTTTCTAGGAATGCCTGTTTTCGTCTAGTCAATATTCTATTCTCATTTCATTTAGCAATTTTCTACCGCAAAGCACAGTCACATTTATTTAGGATTTGCAGTTTGCAAGTAGGAAGTGGAAGCCAAAAATATGAATCCAACAATTTCTCATGGAGTTTTGCTAGTTTCATGTTTTCCTGTTATTGCATGCAAATAGTTCTGCTGGCTCATTGCTTGACATTTTGTTTGGTCCTTTTCAGCCTAGAATGGAGGTAACCATAGCAACAGAAACATTATTGCAGAGTGAGATGGCTGGAATAGAAGCTGCAGCAGCAGAAGCTGTGGCTTTAGCAAAGGCAGCTGTGAAGGCTGCCAGAGAGGTGGTTGCTTTATCAGAAGGCCAAACACCGTTAGAAAGTGAGTACTTGAAGGACTTTCCTTCCGAGGCCGATTTATTAAGGATTGAAAGGGCTAGACTCACTGAAATGGAACGGTTAGAAGATATGAACTTCTCAAATAGAGTTCAATTGTTTGAAATTCACTCAGAAGAGGAATGTGATTCTCAATCTCCAAGCTCCTCCAGTTCTACACCTGCACTTGGAAGGGAGTGTAATATCTCTGAACAAAATGCAGCCAACTCTTCTGTATCCCCTTTGCAGAAGACATATAATATAAAGGCAAGATCTAGTCGACAAATGGAAAGAAGAGCTAGGAGAGTAAGGGCAGCAGAGAAGGCTGCAAGTGTGGCTTCTACTATTTCGCCTACCCGTTCAACTCAGAAGGGAAAAAAGGCTGTTGCATCTAAGGGTCATACTTCTGATTCAATCCGCCTGTTGCGAGACTGGGGCAGTCCAAAACTTTTAACTGCAAGGGAGGAAGTAGAGCTTTCACGGGGAATACAGGTATTTGCTTCAGAAATTTCTTGATTTTCTTCCTTAATTGAGTAATGCTATCATGTGGTGTTTTTCACCTGTGTATTTGAGCACATAGGTCTGCAAACATCTATGAGAAGTTCTCTCTTTGTTTGTAGGACCTTATCAAGTTAGATAAAATCAGGGCAAAGTATAAAGAGAAAACTGGAAAAGAGCCAACTCTAGCTCAATGGGCAGAAGTTATTAGCGTTGACCAGAAGACTTTGAAAAGGCGGTTACAGGTGGGACGGGATTCATTTGATAAAATCATCAATAGCAACCTTCGGCTGGTTATATCTGTTGCAAAAAATTATCAAAACCGAGGATTGAGCCTACAAGACCTTATTCAGGTTTGCTTATAAGTTTATAACACTATTGACTGTATGGTTCTACAACAACATCATATAAAATGTGTGAACTCTTCTTTGTAATCCTTTACAACTCTGGTTTTTCCATATAAATAATAATCTGAAACAAGCAGAAATTTAGAAATCTAAATTGAACAGGTCCTTTTGATTGCAGGCAGGAAGCATGGGTCTCATGCGAAGTGCTGAGAAGTTTGATTATTCACGTGGTTTTAAGTTTTCTACGTATGCTTATTGGTGGATTAGACAGTCTATTTCAAAGGCACTTACAGAGCAGTCAAGGACAATCCGGTTACCTGTAAGTGTTATTGATCTCTTTTATAATTTCTATTGGGAATCCTTGATGATTACCTGCACAGATTACACAGTGATCCATTGTGAATGTTTACGAGCACAGTTAATACCTTAACAAATCTATTCAACTATTGTTTTCAAAATAACCAAAATATGTTGAATCTCAACCACTAGTGATTACATTTTCCAGATTCGGCAAATTTAATTGCATGGAATTTTTTTCATGCAAAATTCTAGTATAAGAGAATTATCATCTGATATTTACCAGCATAGATCCATCTTAACTCTGGAGCTATTATCTGGAGCTATTAAACTCTAAGAGGGATCAAAATAAATTGAGATACAAATTGCTTAATGTTTAAAAGTTCCGTGTATTAATGCTTGCTATTCCTTTCTGAAATTTTCTTTTTTACAATTAGGTTTTTGATTTATAAGCACGTACCTTACACATCTCATCCATTCAGGGCTTCTATTTTCCATTTTTTATCCATTTTTTAGAAGTATTATATTGGGTCAACTTATGCCATGTGTGAGGTCAGTGTTAGGCATGGATGTTATACATCTTCCTCATACTGAGTTGTAGAATGCACCTCACTTCTCAGTGCGAAAATTTAATTATTTATATTAGAATTTATTTTTTTTGGTTGGTTTGACCCACAGGGATTTGAACTTCGAATCTCATTGTTTACATAATACTTCATAGTACTGTGATCGCCAATTGAGCTGGCCCCATGGGCTATATTAAAATCTTGAAATAAAAGGTTAATTAAAATTTTAATATGCTCTTAATTCTGAATTTAATGGCCACGACTCTGAAATGTAATGCATAAGCTTAATTCTGTTTGCTGAAGTTAATGGTGAAATTTCTTATATGTTTTTGCACTGTGGAATTTTTCCTTAATTTCATTTTGTTGGATTTGAACATGGGCATGAACCACGTGACATAGGTTAAGAGTCATAGCACAATATGAATAACCATAAATTACATGTCCCACCTCATGAATAATTATGCAGGTGCACATGGTTGAGTCAATGACTCGAATAAGAGCGGCACGGAGGCTATTGTACCAGGAGCATAGAAGAGATCCTACAAAAGACGAAGTTGCGGAGGTAGCAGGAATGTCCCTGTCAAGACTGAGACATGTGACTAGGTGTACAAGAGTTCCGATATCCCTTGATAGATGCGTTTGGAAAGACATGGATGAGAAGTTCTCGGTAGGAAAGCTTGATATCTTGTTACTATTCAAACACTCCAATTCGAGTCCTAATTATAATTTCTATAATAGGACACATTGCTTGGTGATAATATTCTGTAAATGATCATAGTTATTATTCTGTTCAGGAAATTGTTGCAGATACAAATTCTGAGAGTACTGAGACAATTGCTAGCAAGGAGCTATTTAAGAAAGACCTTGATAGAGTTCTAGACATTCTTACAGCAAAGGAGAAGCAAGTGGTGAGATTACGCTATGGGCTGGATGATGGCAGAATGAAATCTCTTCATGAGGTTGGACACCACTTCTCTCTCAGCAGAGAGAGGGTCAGACAGATAGAAGCAAAAGCCATGAGCAAGCTACGACAGAACCACAGAACCCAAAATTTAAAGCATTATATAGACATCTAAATGACGAATATAAACATCAGAAGACCTGCTTGCCACAGCAATCCGCTAGCTTAATACTGCAAAAAATACGTAGCACTCTGGTAAATTTGCTTTGGAGAAAAAAAATCATTTGCAGTGGAATTTACTTGTGGGTAGAAAGTTGGAATACTCCTTTGGTTCTCTCTATTGAATGTCTAATTGTAAAATTAATTTTATTGCAAGTCCGTGAGCTAAATGTATGAATTTACCTTTGTGCTTGAGAGCTAAGTTGAAACGATTCAATATCAATTGTTCTCAATTTTAATTTAATTTGTATAGCTACTTCTTAACTTTCAAATTAGAATAATGTATGATTGTATATTACTTGGTTCCTATTGAGGACGAAAATTGTTGTATTGTCATATGATCAATGCCACTGTCCTATAATGTGAAACAGAGTTTATATGATGTTTCTGAAACTATTATTCAGGCAGCTGATTCCTTTCTTTTTGTTTTCAATTTTAAATAACTTCCATTATTATGAAAAAAATATTCAATATGTACATGGATGAACTTAGAGTCAAAAGAGGACGAGGGTCAGTGTTTGCTCAAGCTTCTATATTGAATCTAGATGTAATATGTTCTGTTAGAATTTATTCAGTGTGTACTTTCTAGTGTTTTAGGCTGCAAGTTTCAACCCTTTGGGAGGTTAGCCTTGTATGGATCATACCCAGCCACTTATTGTAGTTCCTTCTGCAGGTGGAAAGGACAACGGCACAGAAGAGAGCCCAAAATTTTGTCCTTAAAGTCTACAGTGAAGTGAGTTTGAACCAGAGATGATTATTTTTTGATATTATTGAATACAAATGTGCTTGTGAAAATCTTAATCAGTATGCCTTGCTTATGTATGTTATAGGTGAGATTGCCTCAGAAAGTATGTAATATCCCAAAATGGGAAAACTCAGCGATACATGCTTGAAAAACGCATTTTTCAGAGATATGAGTTTAAACAGAAAAATGCAGCCCGTGAATCCATTAGATCTGACATTATTAAACTTAGATCTAAGAGGAGATCAGAAACAAATGACTTTTGCCTAGTTAAACAGGCCTCCCATGTTCAAAACCACCCAAAAACACTGAAACCCCAAGACTGCAACACACATAAATCACTGCATAAAGAGACAGCGCAGTTATTTGAGGGTTATACTCAAAAAATGGAGAGACAAATCAGATCTTCTATTATAATAATCAATGAGGCATAAAAACATAGATCTAGTCTCTTTTTACATAGATCCAAGATGACCCGGCAAGGGTTTCTTGACAGAAATGATATACATAAAATATTTGTTGCAGATTTATGGCTGAATCACACTGTATGGCTGAAGCATTGCATAAATATTGCTGATCATGCAAAGAAATGGCTGTAGCTCTTTTTTATAGCTTTTCCGGAAGAACGCTGATCCTCCTCCTGGGAAACTAGCTCTCAAAACAAGGGATTAAACCCCTCCATTGCAATACCTTAAGAAATAATGCAGTTTCTGAAAGGGACTGCGCTGTTGCTGAAGGTAACTGCTTGGCCTAACACCAGATAGTGGAAAATGCAGCACAAAATGCTCTCTTCAGATTTCTTAAACAAGATCTCCAAGCAACAGTGGGGATTTCCCGCATGAGAAAACCCTTGCACTAAACAGTGCAGCAAACTTAGCTAAATAGCCAAAGTATGCAAGAAGTCTAAACAGACCATATCTAAAATATATTCTTCAATGACGCTCCATATGGTTGCCACGCCCTTCATTATATAGTTGATGAGCTTCCTCACCAAGGGTTCCACCCAATTATGAGGTTGCTTCCATGCTAAGGCTCCTCCACCAAAATTACGCTGTCTCCATGAGTCTTGCTCATCTTTTTACAACGCTATTTGATTTAGTCAATTTTGACCGGATCAATCTTGATCGGATCAACCTTGACTAGATCTTCATGCCTTGTCTCCTTTCACACTCAAGGTGTCTTCATTTTGACTAGCTAGATTGATCTTCATTCACATTGAGCTGTCTTTATTTAGGATCCACTCCTCATATAATAATGTTGTTGACTTAGTCAAACTTGACTTTGTCCCCACATTTTAGACCTTGTTCATACATGTGGATGCTTGATCTGGTTATTACATGATCCCTTTTCACATTATGAGGGATCTTATTCCTACTTAGCAACTTATGAGCCTCCTTGCCCATTTATTCATCTAACTAGATTTTAAAAGCAAAATTAATATTCCTATTAGCTGCATGCTAATTTAGGAATATTACAGTCTTCCCCTCCCAAATGTTACTTGTCTGTCCTCAAGCAACTTCAAGGGTGCTGCAAAATCTTCCCTCCTCTTGGGGCCTCTTCCTCCAATAGTCTCCACCATTGCTTTAGATTTTCTACAATAATTCTGTCTCCCAATGGTTCCTCCCAAATGTGTAAGTTGGCCTTTGGTGGATAAACCAGGTGGCTCTCATGATGAAAGAATGGAAGGTCTATGTGGAAACCTTCTTGCTGATTAATGGCCTCCTCAAGATAGAAGTGATGACAGTCATGGGTAATTTCATCATCAAAGAAGCACTCCCATCTCCATGCTATCATCCAAATGAAATGAATCACCTCCTAGCTTGGTAATTCATAGAAAAGCTCCTCCCAAATGCTTATGAGAGGTATGTCCCAAG
This sequence comes from Pinus albicaulis, assembly GCA_034641835.2. Lineage (NCBI taxonomy): Eukaryota > Viridiplantae > Streptophyta > Pinopsida > Pinales > Pinaceae > Pinus > Pinus albicaulis. Next base: position 1,279,701,308 of record CM076577.1, on the reverse strand, counting down.
TGCTCCAAACAATCATATGGTCTACCTCATAAAGAAACAAAGGATCTACTATGGTAGCCATATTTTTTTCCATGTTCCCTTTGAAACATGTAGTGCAAAAAGTGTGGGAAATCTCTTCCCCCAAGGACACATCCACCCAATATGTCTCTCCTCCAACTATGTCCTCAACAAAGATAAGAAAATTTTCAGCATATGGAATCATAATTAGAGTTATGCTAGCTGCCATGTGAAATAAAGGAGAAGGACAATGGTCCCTCGTGCAACCAGCGCAATTTTTCTCCTAATTGCCATAGAATAGGATATGACAAGTGTTTTTCCCAACACTTGTTTCTTGCATGCTTGGAGAAGGTGTATGATGGTTGGTGTATCACACCACGAAGAGTGCCTCCTTTCTCCAAGATCTCCCAAGGAATGACCAACATCATCATTGTTCATGGCCCAAAGTGGCTCATGAAACCCATAAGAAAAAGTGCCTCCTCTTGGAGCAAAGCCGTGCACATGAGTGTTAAGAAAATACAAGCATATAGTAGATACATTATGATGTTCAGAAATACAAGTTTCACCATACACTTGATTTCAATCAGTGAGGTAGCTCATGGATGAGCTCCTTCTTACACCCAATGAATAAGGAGGTAGTGATGATAACTCTTCCCAAGAGCTATGTTCCTCCTTAGCCAGCAAATGATCCATGCACTTCCTCATATGAGAGTGCATCTCCCCTTTGAAGTTTATCCACATGAATCCATCTAAGATAGTATGGTATGTTTTAATGAAGCTAGTGGGTTTAGAAAGCAGGATCTGATAGGCTGCATTAAGTATTTTATACTTGAGCTTGGAATCTTTAGTTAAGTAGATTTGATCATGGAAATAAATGACTCCATCAACTACTTTATACCATGACTCCATCAACTACTTTATACCTCCCATCCATTACTTTCCCATCAAGAACCTTACATGTGAAGAGGTCCTTGAAATATTCCATCAAAAGCTGGGACTCCCAATAAGGATCTAGGCTCCCCAACAATGATAGTGCCGTATAAATCTGAAATGCAGCCCTTGTCATGACATGACTCTCCCTTTTGACATGTTTGATGCCAACGTCACATGTTGGAGTACTTTCAACTTTCCTTTGGTGCCTCTCTTGCAGCTGATCTTGCTCAAGACAAGATTGAAGCAGATGGAAGTCAACCTCTCCTTGAAAAGTTTTTGCCTTCAAAAACTTCCTTAATTTGGCCCATTCATGCAAGAGTGTTCATATCCTCTTGTCATGTTTAGAAATCTCTTTTGTGAGTGAGAATATCATTGGCTGCCCCAAAGATATGGAGTGGCCATGTGACATCATGTCCATGCCATCATAGATTTTTGAATCCTCCTATTTCAGCGCAAATCGCTGAGTGGGAGACAACAATGACCATTTCAAAAAATTGCTTATCTCTCCTTTGAATCTATGAAAGATTCTCCGCACTGTGTTAGCTTCTCCCAAGGCTCCTTCCTTAGCCAAGTATGTAAATGCTGCCCATAGTTGAGAGAACACTTTAGTTTTCCTCCAATCAGGAGGTCTCCCTAGTGGAATGCCTCCATGCAAAGAGACATCAAGGCATAGAGCATGATGCATATGTGTGTGGACAGATTTGTCCTTGCCTTCATTACATAAATCCTCTTACCTTCTTTGTACATCAAACTTCTGAAATAAAGAGGGGTATATGCTCCTCATCATGTGATTCTTGCCCTTATCTTTTCTTTCTTCCATCTTCAAGATCTCACCATTTGACAATGATGGCACATGCTGCACATGGATTGTGCCACAATCTCCATATGTGAGATTCTTTGGAACTCCTTGCAAGAGTGCAAGAGTTTCTCTCCTTGGAGCAAGTGCTCCATATTTCTCTTCATGAGGTACTGGATGTGCTCTTGTCATGACTGCGTTAGCCTTCTCTTCCTCCTCTTCAATAGTTGAAAATGCCTCATCATCAACAAGAGACCTTAGATCTTGGTCTTCTTTTGAAGGAGGAATCTCCATGTCTTTCTCTTGAGAAGAAAGCTGTTTATGCAATGGGACTTTGCCTTTGGCAAGATATCATACAAGTTTTCATCCCCTTCAATGGTTTTATGAAATGGAGCTGAGTTTATGGACCCTTCCAACCCATGCAAAAGTTTTGTTTGATTTGGTTTGATAAACTCCATAGAAGGTGTTTCATAATAATTTTCATCAAACCTTTCCACTAAACACTGTTACCGATGAAATAGGTAACCTGACCTCAAAACGGGAATTCTAGTCCAAAAAGTCTCAAAAAACATGAAAAAACACTCCAAAAACAAAAAGTGTGTCTTCCAGAACGCACTTGGTTTTTTTTTAAGGTCAAATTTCAACATTTTATAAAATTATGCTAAAAACAAAATTGTTCGTTGAAAAAAGGATTGAAAAAACACCCTCAAAACAAAACTAGTTGATGCTGGAATAACAAAAAAAAAATTGTGTCATAATTTTGACACTTGTAACAATGGAATTAAAGACAACATATTATGACATTTTTTAAAATCGTAAATTTCTAACATTTTTTATAGATGATGTTAAAGATAAACAAATACATGTCTGAAGGGCTTATCATTTCGAACAATTTTCATCCATGTTGTTAAACATAAAATATCTTGACTCTAAACAACCCCAAAATTGTAATTGTTGTCAACCATAACATTAAAGATAAAATTTGGTAGCGCATAAAAATCTTAATGACAAGTTGTAAATCGAAAGTTTTTCAATCTTAAGTTTTCAACATACTTGAACAATGAAATTATGGAGAAACTATAAGACTTGAACAATTTAAAAAAATGAACAAGTAAATGATATAATTATCATTGAACAGAAACAAGTAAGAGTACTTTTAATTTTAAAGGATAAAAACTTATATTTTTTCAAATCTTAGCATAAGACAAATTTAAATGTAATTTCAACCAAAACCTAAAAATCAAGCATCAAAACAAAGTGTTCCCTTTCAATGACGCATATAATTATTAAAATTTTTAAAAGTATCTTATACCAAATGGTAACAATACAAAATATCATGGTAATATCACTGCATAATCTAAAAATTCAACATTAGTTTCTATTTTCTATTTTACTTATAATTAAAATATCAACATTGGTACATTGAATATAACATAAATTATTTTTGTAATTCATTGTTGCATTGTCGATATTCTAAAGAGATGAATTCTTCATAATTAAAACATATAATCCAACAAACATAGAAATGTTTCATAACTTCATGAAAAATGAGATGGAAATCAAAATTTTTATTTCAAGTTACCATGCAAACATCAATTACATATAAGTGTCTTAGATAGTTATTCAAAATCAACCATAGGTTCTGGCACACCATCATAACCTACATCTTCAGATGAATGGCTCGATGCAGATGAAGATGATCCATATTCTTCTCTTTCATCAACTAGTGCTCCATCTGAGTCAACATGCATGCCCACCATTTCAGAGTTCAAAAGTATTGTAGATCTACATCTACATTCTGCAGAGTTCCATCTCAACAGTAATTGTTCTGGTAGCAATTTCTTCAAAATATTTATGGTCTGCAACCAAAGAGTTCCTCTCTTTGTCAAATTGAAGTCATACACAAGTATGTCAACATCCTCCAATTTTAAGACATCTGTGCGACGACGATTTATATTTGTGCCATTTCTTTTTCTCTTTCTGCCAATTCTTTTTTCCACTACCATCTCTGGCTTGTACATACCATTGAAAGGGTGGGTACTTGTGGCATACCAATGTACATCAACAGCTGTAATCTCTTCATTTTCATTAATGACCTTTATAACCTTGGCAATCCAGAATGGATAGCCAAGTGGATCTTCATTTGCTAACACTGCTATCATGCAACCCTCCTTAAGATCCTACACAGAACCCCTGTAAAGGTCTTCCATGGCTTCACGTTGTGCACATGATCTTCTAGAACCAATATAGATTTCTCTTTCCTCTACCTGTGGGGAATTAATAATAGCTTGAGGTTGTTGTTGTTCAACATTGTGTGTTTCCTGATGTTCATGTTCATTTGGCATATTTTGTGGCAAAAAAAAAAGAGTCTTCAAAAGCGTATCCCCATTTATTGATCTTGAAATCATATCACTTTGATTACTGAAAAAAGACTCCACCAAACTGAATCAGCAACATCGAAGTACTCATATGTATCTCTAATACATCTTTTAATTTCCTTTAGACATTCAGAATAATTTATGTTTCTCTTCTGCCTTCGTGCATTATGGAGTTCAGCAACTGACTGTAATAACAATATCTTTGATGAAAATATTGGATGCTCTGGAATGAACTTCAAAAATGCTAAACCTGATGATGGTCCCCATTCTTCAATAGTTGAATACTTCTTGCCCCATATAAGTGTTATCCCATCAATTTTTTTGATATGAAATTGATGCTGGAAGCTAATGTCGTTAAGTTGTTCATTGCATTTCTTCTCACCATGCGATCCAAAAATAAACCTTCGCATGTCAATAGTTTCTTCCAACACATGAAAAACAGGCTCTGGAATGTACGATTTCTTAATACATTCAATTAATGATGGCAAGCTCCCAACACCTTTCCTCCTCAATGTTACTGAAAAACGACTGAACATTCGATCAATATGATCATGAGTATGCCCAACAAGAAGGAAACCAACCTTTATCTTTTTAAAAATCTCCAATTCAACGAGCATGTTTAAATACCCAAAAAGAACTTGATTTTTATTCTCACGACTTGTGTTGTCTAATTGTAAATACAAAACTTCAGGAAGAATCCCAGACCAATGAGTAACCACATCATGGATTATAGTTATGGTCAGATTTGCATCATTATGAATATTTGGAGTTGTGAAAAAAACTCTTGGAAACATCTTCTCATTAAATACCATACAACCAACCAAGTGAAACTGAATGAAATTTTCTTCCTGTAATTTTTTTGGCGTGGGGACAAAATGTGGAAGAAGTGTTTTCTTTTGGTCCATACCATCAATTATCAATCCCAGATATTTATTTGGATGATCATAACACTTCTTTCGATGTTTATACAACTTTTGCCTTTCACTTGTTTGCTGATTGCGATGGTCTTGAAGTTCTTTGACAACGAAATTTGTACATAAAATAAAAGAAACATATGAATAAATATATTTTCATAGTTGATAAGTATCAAATTTTAAAAAACAATGTTTTGAACACATACCTCTTTCTGCCCCTTGACATTTATCTCTTTTTGCTTTAAGAAAAGCACATGTGCTGCAAATCCCCATCCTTGTCTTCTTAGGAATACGAACATTGTTGAATTCAGTTTTCCATATCCTTGTAAAATAAGAATATGTAATAAAATTACCAATTCCTTCAACAGCTTTTGCATAATCTTTATATAACATGAATATTTCTCGTCTCGAGAAATTATCTGGAATATGTATTGTGTCTTTATTTGGCATACACTCTCCATGATTTGAAAAGAAGTCTTTCATCCATGTCTTAGCAGTGTTTGCAAACGTCCCCACCTCCCGTTTATAACGTGCTTCTGAATAATATGTGGGATCCCTTTCCAATCTATCCTGGATTCTTGACAAACGACAATTACCAATTGAATACAACATTTTGAATGCCTTTCTGCAAAACAATACATTCCCAATATGATAATCATAACCTGCTAGTGTAGATTGCATGCAACCCATTAAATATGAATTTTGCATGTTTTTATTCATTGACATATATGTTTCATTTTCTCCAAAACAAAGTTGAAATCCATATTTTTCAAGCAATCCCTTCGACAACATTCACTTGAAATCAAATGAATGACAAAACTTCTTTTTGTGAGATATTTTGTCCTCGCCCTTGTATAACTGGAATTCTTTGGATTGATATGAAAAGGTCTACTCCTACTCCTAGTTGCAATATTTGCTTGCAACGACTTCATCATTCCATCATCCTTTGTAAAAGTAGTTTCATCACCATTAGGAGGAATATTATCCCCACTATCATCATCCTCAACATAGTTAAGAAATTCATCAACATCATTGCCTGGAAAATTTTCTTTACCATCATCAGTTGAAGAAAACATTTCACAAGAATCATCGGCACTTTTGAAACCCCGACTTAAAAGAAATTCTTCACCATCTTGATCCATGCTTTCAAATTCTTCCCTAGGAGGATTCAATTCTTCATCACCATGAGTGTCTTTGAAATGGTCACTTGGAGAAAATGCAATATTCAGATCTGTGCCTCTAAAATTATCATTTGCAAGAAACTCTTTATCCTCCCCTTCCTCAGTGGTGCTCTCATAATCCTTGGGATTAGGCATAAGTGGAAGCTTTGAATTTGTATTCACTAGAATTTCTTCATCCTGCCCCTCTCCTTCCTCACTGAAGCTCTCATAATCCTTAGGATTAGGAATAAGTGAATCACTTGAATTTATATTTATTGGAAATTCTTCATCCCCCCCTTCATTAGTGGTTAAATTATAATCGTTATTATTAGGATGAAGTGAAAATTTTAGCTTTGGAAATTCATCCCCGTCTTCATCAGTGGTGCTAGCATAATCCTTAGGATTATGACGAAGTGGACATTTTGACGCTGCAAATTCTTCATTCCCCTCTTCCTCAGTGGTACTGACATAATCCTTAGGATTAGGACGAAGTGCATATTTTGACTCTGCAAATTCTTCATTCCCCTCTTCATCTGTGGTGCTGACATAATCCTTAGGATTAAGACGAAGTGGAAATTTTGACTCCGAAATTTTTTCGTCCCCCTCTTCATCAGTGGTGCTTGCATAATCCTTAGGATTAGGATGGAGTGGATATTTTGACGCTGTAAATTTTTCATTTCCCTCTTCATCAATGGTGCTGGCATAATCCTTAAGATTGGGACGAAGTGGATGTTTTGACTCTGAAACATTATCATTCTCTCATTTAGAAAAATGTGATAACCGCTCTAAAATGACGAATTTGATATTTTGACTCTGGAAATTTTACATCCCCCTTTTCATCAGTGGTGCTGGCATACTTCTCAGGATTAGGACAGAGTGGATATTTTGACTCTGCAGATTCTTCATTCCCCTCTTCATTTATTGTTCTCGCATAATCTTTAGGATTCAACTGAAGTGGATATTCTTCATCTCCCTCTTCATCAATGGTGTCCTCATAATCCTTGGAATTAAGACGAAATGAAACTTTTGACTCTGGAAATTCTTCATCATGCCCTTCATCACTGTTGCTTTCATAATCCTTAGGATTAAGAGTAAGTGGTATAACTGGCGCTCGATTTACAGAAATTTCATTTTGCTGTGCCTAATCAATTTTGTTCTAATCATCTTTAGGATTACGACCAAGTCGATTTTTTGACTCTTTATTCATGGTGAACGAACTTCCGTTATATTCATCACTCTGAATAGAGTTGTTGCGTGACGAAGATGTTGATGTTGTACAAAAAAAAACTTCGCTATCAGAAGAAACCATGGCTTTCAACAAGAATAGTTTGAATGATACAAATTCTTCTCCCACTTACAATATATAGCTTAAAGACTGAAAATTTCCCTCCAAAAAAATTCGCGAAAAAATTTCCCTCCAAAATTTCCCCCCAAAAAATTTCGCGAAAAACTTTCCCTCCAAAATTTTCATTTCCAATATTTGGTATAAATATTAGTCAAAAAATGTATTTAACATTTTTTTAATAAACTGTTTGTGTTAAAATATTTTACCGATATTTATATTCAAAATATCCACAAAATATTTCTATCATGGATGCCTTCCAAACTAAAATAATGTTTTTATTTCAATGATTTAACATTGACTAGATGTAAGTATTAACTATAATATTACTATAATATCTACATGCAAATATTAACTATTTTAACTATAATGACTACATGTAAATATTTTAAATTTTAAATATTAAACTTACGTTATTTTCATCTAAAATATATTTCAAAATTTATTAATAAACGGTTGGTTTTCAAATATTTCACCATACATTCTATTCAAAATATCCACAAAATATTCCTTTCATAAATGCTTCGAAACTAAAATAATTTTCTTATTTGAATGGTTTAAAATTGACTACATGTAAATATTTACAAAAATAACAATATGTAAATATTAACTATTTAAACTATAATATTAACTATAATTAACTACATGTAAATATTTTGGATTTTAAAATTTAATCCTATGATTTTAAACATTGAGTACATGTAAATATTAACTATGATAACTAAATGCAAATATTAACTATTTTATCTATAATATTAACTATAATTAACTACATGTAAGTATTTCATATTTTAATTTTTAATCTGAGATTATATTTGAATTATTCAACATTCAATACATGTAAATATTAAATAAAATATTAACTATGATAACTACATGCAAATATTAAGTATTTTAACTATAGTATGAACTATAATAAACTAAATGTAAATATTTGAAATTTGAAATTTTAATTCCACATTCGTTAAACAGGAAACTAATCAAACAATATTCGCTATATAATAAGAATGATTGTTTCTATTCATCACATCATATCAAGTTTTCTGGTATTTGTTAGAGCAAATTTCTGGAGGTGTTGCGTTGGCATTGATAACTTCGTGGAGGCATTGCATTGGCATTGGTGACGTTGTGTCGCTATTGGTAATTTTGTGGAGGTGTTGCATAAGCATTGGTAACTTCATGAAGGCATTGCATTGGCATTGGAGACGTTGTGTTGCTATTCGTAATTTTGTGGAGGCGTTGTGTTGGCATTGGTGACAACAGTTTTTTGCATTTCAAAGGTTAGTTTTCCTTCTATTCTGTCAATTTAAAGACGGTTTTGGGGAAAATCTGTTTTTTATAGTTTTTTGTGTCCAAAAACTACTTTTTAAAGGTTTTTATGTTCAAAAATCATAATTTTTTTAATATTTTTTTAGTGAAGAAAATGCAAAAAGAACTAATTTTTTTATGGTTTTAAGGACAAAAATTTAGATTTTTTTTTTTTTTTATAAAGATTTATAGGTTCATCTAGACAGAAAAATCCATAAAATGACCATGCACATAAAAAAAATAGTAATATTATAACATTTTTTATTTGTTTTTTTTTAATCATAAATATATCAGTGGTTTCATTATTTTAATAATAATTATTATTATTATTATTTTATTTTATTTTATTTTTTAAATTTTTTTGATTTTATATTCTATTTATTTATTATTATTATTTTTAATAATTTTAAATCCTAGTTTTATTTTTTTTAATTTTAAATCTTCAATTTTTGTATGTTCTTTTTTATTTATTATATTGTATCGTTTTTTCTTTTAATTATATAATGTTTAAAAACAAAACATAATTGCTATTTAATAAATTGTTTTTTTTAAAATATATATATATATATATATATATATATATATATATATATTTTAATTAATTAATTAATTTATTAAATAATGTTTTAATAATTATTTATTAATTATATTATATCAAAAAAATATTTAAAAAACAAAATTAAAAAAATAATAATAAAAAAATAAAATAAAATAAAAAAATTAAAATAAAAACGCATGGGCCCTGCCATAGACCGCGCCTGCGGAGCGTCGGAGGTACGGGGGCTGCCCAGCCGGCCTCAGGGCCCCCGCTGGGTGGGAGGCCGATTCCGGCCTCAGGGCCCCCACTGGGCGGGGGCCCTGAGGCCCGCTGGGCAGCCCCGGTGGCGCGGTCTGGGCGGCGCCACGGGGGCTCCCCAACCGGCCTCAGGGCCCCTGCTGGGCGGGAGGCCGATTCCGGGAATTGGCCTCCCTCCCAGCAGGGGCCCTGCCCGGCCGGCCTCTGGCGCGGTCTACGGCAGGCCCCATGCATTTTTTTTTTAAATTTATTTATTTATTTTTATTTTTTTAATATAATAAAACAACTTTTAATTTTTGTTTTTTTTTTTTAAATTTTTTATTTTTTTAAATTTGGTTTTTTTTTTTTTAAATTTTGTTTTTGTTTTTTGTTTTTTAACAATTAAAAATTAATAAAAACATTGCTATATATAAAAAATAATTAAAAAATTGTTATATAATATAATAAAAACATTGTTATATAATAATTGTTAAAAATATCACAATATAACAAATATATACAAAAAAAAATAAAAATAAAATAAAAATATTAAATAACAATTATGTTTTGTTTTTAAACATTATATAATTAAAGAAAAAAAATACAATTATAAAAAAAAAAACAACAACAACAACAACAACATTTGTTTTAATGTAACAATACAATAAATTAAAAAAAAAAAAACTATATAACAATAAAATTAAAAAAATAAAAAATAAAATATAATATTATAACATTTGTTTTTAACATTTAAATATTTAAATTTCTTTTTGATTTTTTTTTTTTAAATTTAAGTATTAAAACAACATTATAAAAAATTTAATTTTTTCTTTTATTTTGTTTAATTGCTTTTATTTTATTTTGTTTATTTTTATTTAATTACTATGTAATGTGAAATAGAAATTTGTAATTTTCAAATATATTAAAAGATTGTATAAATTTATAAACTTTTATATTAATTTTTTATAATTTTAAGTTTATAATTTTTTATTTAATTGCTATGTAAAGTAAAATAAATTTTTATTTTATTTTATTTTGTTTATTTTTATTCAATTGCTATGTAATATAAAATTAAATTTTAAAATTTTAATATATATATTAAAAGATTATAAGTTTTTTTTAATAAAATCATTGCCTTAAAAAAATAAAATTTAATTTTAACATTTGTTATAAATAGTTAGTAATTTTTTTGTTTTTTTTTAAATGTTAAACAAAAACTGAAGTTTGAAAATAATAGTTTATTTTTTTAAATTTTTTTTATAGAATTTAAACACATTTTTAAATTTTTATAAAATGTATTCAAAACATATTGTATAGATATATATACATATGATTTATAATATTTTGTTTTTAAAGGAAAATTTTTATAGTTAATTTTACTGCTTTAATTTCAAGCTATTTAGTTTTAGAAATAAATTTTGTTTATTAAATTTATTTTATCCTCATTATTTTTCCATTAACTAATATATATATATATATATATAAGGAAAATGGCATCAAAAAAGATTTATGTGAATGTTTCTGCACCTAGGGCAGCAACTCCCAAATCTATAGCTGCAGCTCGACGCACTATGAATACAACTCCCATATCTAAAGTTGCAGCTGGATGCACTATGGACACTGTTGGACGTAATAAGGACATTGTTGCACACACTAATAAAAGTCAAGCAAGTGGGGCACCATGTTCATTAAAGGTTATTTCTGATTGGAAGAACGCCGAGGAAATAGATAAAACTGATTTCTCATGGTATCTTGAAGACAGTGAAACGAAGAATAATATACACATCAATCTGATTTGTGGTATGATTGACTTAAATGAGCCATATGATGTGATGGGCAGAGTACGAGACATATGTATGGTCCCGAATACAAACATTATTTATGTTCTTGCAAGGAAGGCTCAGAAACGTGAGGAGGTTAGATATCGTCTATCAATCGTCAAGTATGACACAAATGAAATATCTTCAAAATTTTCTGAAGAAATATCAAGCAACATTGCAAATAACATTGTAAGTATGCTTTATTTTATTTCCTCTATGCATTATTGTAAGGATGATTCAATTTTTTATAAATTATTGATCATTGACATGTTTTATTTTGTTTCATAGGATTTTGTTCCAAGTCTTTCAAACTTGTTTGAAGGTATTTATATGTTGGTGCCAAATGTTATGGATGTGATCAACACTTTCCACAAAGACAAAGCAGAGGAAAGAAGATTGAAGCAAAGAGCAATAGCTCGTGACACTTCAATAGTACAAAGAGGGGATCAACCAACAGTCACTAAGGTGGGTCAATCTAGTAAACTTAAACATGTTTCTTTTGAAGGTGTCGAACATGAAACATAAAATTATGATAGAATTAGTGAGGAGGAGATTAGAACTGTTGTGCAAAAGGAGAAAACGGATCAGACACCAAAAAGAAAAATTGCCAAAGATGTCTCTCTTTTACCTCATGAATGAGAGCTTGTTTATAAAAAAACTGATATGTTATCCAATAAGACTAGGAAATCAAATATTGGTGAACCTGTAAAGGTCGTGAGCAGCAGTGAAGAACAAACTGAAAGCTTTCACGGAAGCAGAGAAATCATAACACCAGGTGCTGAGTTAGAGGATGGCATTATTAAAACAAAACAAAATGATATTCGACAAGAGTTGAGGAAGAATAAATTAATTCTTGGTGGCCAAACATTTGAGCTTAATGTTAACCAATTTTATAGCCCAGATGAAGGAAAATCTCAATATCAAATTAGAAAGGCCCATCACCTACATGTACATAATCTGAAAACATTGTTCAGGTTCAATCCATATGCACATGTGGTGGATTATGTGGTTCTTGTCGATCCACGTCAGGTTCCCAACAAAAAAGCATTTGACAAGACAAAATGTTTTGATTATAAATATTATGTAATTGGAGGGAACCATTCGATAGAGGCTTAGAGACAATTGTTTGCAGAATATCCCAATAACTATCTTTTTCAAACAGTGAAATGCATCATTTACGCTGGCTTAACAGAAATAGAATCAAAGTTATTGGCATGGGATCATAATGCAGATAATGAGTACAGAATGAAAATGAATTTCATCCAAAGGGTCAGATTTATTCATAATGAATTCATAGAAAAATGTGGTGGGGATAAGACACAAGTTAGTGTAGTATTTCGAAAGGAATGTTTAATGGAAACATGTTATCAAATTGATGAAAAAAAAGCAAAAGATGGAAAATTGAATACAAATTTCTTCAGAGGCACAGATAACATTTTTCAGTTGGCATTTAGAACTGGGGAGGTATGGGATTTGATTGATGAGATTTTTGATCGGTGGGAGAATATTTCCATAAAAAATCAGAAGGTTAGAAAGAGTAAACTCATAATATGTACCAACAGTAAGGGGGGTCCTGAAATGAAGCAGCTTCCAGAGGATATGACTATTACACCTTGGAGAACAATGCAAGGTGTGAAGGATGATAAATTAGTCAAATCAGTATTAGCCCGTGTGAAGTCCGGTGAATTATCAATGGAAGAAATGTGTGCAGAATTTCAAAAGTAAGTTTCTTGAATTATTTCTTTCATTATAATTTTATTTTAAATAAAACATAATGATGTTGGTAGAATTTGTTATACATGTCAGTATATTAACGTTTTTAACTTGATTTATTCAGTCAGAAAATTTTTATGAAAATACAAGAACACATGGTTAAAATGTTGAATGAAGACAGTTGGGATGATGTTGTACGCAACTACCCAGAAGCAAGTTCTACATCAACACTAAAAGAGTTTTATATTGCATTCAATAAGGTATGTTGATTTATAAATTCATTTTATTCATATTTAAACTATTTTTATTTTATTACTTATATATATATATATATATATATATATATTATGTCGTTAAAGATGTCGAAGAAGGATGGAAATGGAGTACCGGATACTTTCAAAAGCTTTATTGAAAAAATTAAGATGGAGAACATGAGAAGGAAGCGTCTTATGAATGTTGAACTAGATCCTACTCTTAATCATTACATTTGGAATGGGCTCGACAGTGTCCAATATCAAATAATACAAGGTGACTGTGAAGACATTGTATCACTAATACCTAAAAGGGAATATGGCCTAGTTATTGCAGATATTCCTCATGGTTTCAATTTCCCAGACATTGAATATGATAGAGAACCATATACTTATCAAGCTTTTAGTAAAGTGGTTACGGGTTTTCAAGAAGTGACAACATCACCACTTTGGCGATTTGTGACATTTCATTCAAACACACAGTTTCCAATGTGATTAACAAGCTTTAAGGGTAAAGAAAACTCAAGGATGCAACTTACATGGTAAGACTTTGAAATTGTATGTTTGATTCCTCCTAAATTTTTTTTATTCTTGTAAAATTTAATTGAACTTTTACTATGTTATGTTACAGGCAAAAGTCAAATATTGTTTCTTCCGAAGATCAGCCTATTATAAATGATTGTGAGTTCACCCATGTTGAATGTTGGACAAAAGACGATAGCTATAAGCATATTATTATGAATCGAGTAGATGGGAAGAGTCATAGTCAAGTATTGGTTTATGATGCAGTTGTAAGAAAACTAACATATGAGGATAAAGATGCAAAAAGAGATATAGTTAACATTTATAAAAAACCACAAACATTGATTAACTATCTTATAGATCTATGTTCAAATGAAGGAGAATGGGGTTTGGATTTATTCTCAGGTTCAGGTAAGTTTTATTATACAAATTTAAATTTAAATATTGTCTTTTTTACTTTTTATGTCTCCATACTAATTTTCTTACTTATTTTTTTTTTGCTTGATGATTAGGTACAACACTAGCATGTTGCCTACTAAAAGGAAGAAATTGCATTTCCATTGAGAAAGACCCAGTTCAATGCAAATTTATTCAACAAAGAATTAACGCTCTTAAATTCCTTCCAGATGCAAAGCAAGAAGTTGGTTTGAGGAAAGGAGATTTTAATGAATCATGTGTGGCAAAAAAAGCAAAGGAACCTCAACCACCATTATATGGAATGATTGGAAAGGGACACTTTGCAAGATTTGCTGACATGAAAGATCCATTAGAAGACGAAAATGATCAAAATGAAGAAGAAAATGTCGTGGAAGAAGCCATCAATGCTGTTCTAGATGATGTTGAAGATGTATTAGTTGATATTGTTGATGATGTTTAAGTTATGCTTGCAAACAAAGCTTATTTTTTAGAACTATTAATTAGTTTTACTTGTAATGTTTAGACTTTGATATTTTATGAGAACAACCTTATTTTTTGCAAAAAACATGTGATTGCTATTATTTTTTGACATAAAATTCAATAAAAATGTTATTTTCTTAAGTTTTTTTTGTTAAGATTCTCCCAAAAAATTAATTTATTTAACATGTTTTTTTCCAACAAAAAGTCTGTAAAAGTGTATTTTTTGCATTGTATTTATATTGAAAAATTGTATTCTTTTGTCATATGGTTCAAAATATTGGTTTTTTAGCGACAATTATTTGATGTGCATTGAAAAATTATTTAACAATACATAAACATGTAGAAAATATAAACTTTAGAATATTGACCCTTTTTCCATCTTTTATCTATGTGAAAAAGTGAAGATATCATTACAAGTTTTTATTTAAAAAAAAATTATTATTATTTTATTTATTTTTAAAACACAAGTACATAAATGCACTTAAAAATAAACATCTCACGAAAGAAGAAGACATTAGAAAATCTATAGTGTCAAAATCAATCCTATAAAAAATCGTTGGTGATGATACACCACCACTATTCAAAATTGACATAAAAAACATCACATTAAAAAAAAAAAAAATTGCCAAAAACGTGCTCAATTTTTTTTTCTTCTTGATTCTGCATCGCCACTTTTTCAAAATCAGGTGTTTTTCTTGATACTTCAAAAAGTAGGTAACAATGAGGTTACCTATTTCATCGGTAACAATGTTACTACTCTTCTAATGAACTTTGCATAAGTAGATGTATTTGCATTCTTTAAGGAAAAAGATTCAAACAACCACCAAGCATAAGCCTTACCCTCTAGATGCAACACTGCTACTTTGATGGCTTCCTTTTATAAAACTTGATGTTGTTGAACATAGGTGGCTAGCTCCTTCACCCGAGCCCTAGTTGGACATTTAGGTGATCCATCAAAAGTGGATAGGAAGAATCTACCCACACCATGCTGCTTGCTCCTTGCGCTTCTTTCCTCCTTGATCTTGTAAAACCCTTGGAAGTTCAAGTGATCTTTGAACCCCTTAGACTGAGCTTCATACTCTTGCAGATAATCACCAAGAGTCTCCTTCTTTGGCACATCTCCTTTCTTCTTCTTCTTTGTTATGAACAAGTGGCTGATAGAGCATTGTAAATCTGATGATTTGGCTAAATTCTCACACCCATAAGATGAGGAATAAGAGATTTCTTCATGTATGGATCTTGCAGATCTTGTTGAGAGACTTCCATGTCTTTCCATCCTCATTTCTTTGATGTCTTTGCTTATACTCTACAGAGTTTGAGAGAGAAGTTTTGAGAACCTCTTTTCTCTAGACAATAAGGGTTTGCTTTGATCTCTCTTGCAGATATTCTCCTTCCCATGAGAAGACTCCATAATGGTTGAAGAACACAGACTGAGCCAAGATTAAGGCTCTGATACCATTGTAATATCCCAAAATGGGAAAACTTAGCAATACATGCTTGAAAAATGCATTTTTCAGAAATATGAGTTTAAACAGAAAAATGCAGCCCATGAATCCATTAGATCTAACATTATTAAACTTATATCTAAGAGGAGATCAGAAACAAATGACTTTTGCCTATTTAAACAGGCATCACATGCTCAAAACAGCCCAAAAACACTGAAACCCCAAGACTGCAACACACATAAATTACTGCATAAAGAAAAAACGTAGTTATTTGAGGGTTATACTCAGAAAATGGAGAGACAAATCAAATCTTCTATTATATTAATCAATGAGGCATAAAAACAGAGATCTAGTCTCTTTTTACATAGATCCAAGATGACCTGGCAAGGGTTTCTTGACAGAAATGATATACATAAAATATCTGCTTCAGATCTATGGTTGAATCACGATGTATGGTTGAAACACTGCATAAATAGGGCTGATCATGCAAATAAATGGCTGTAGCTCCTTTTTATAGCTTTTCCGGAAGAAGGCCGATCCTCCTCCTGGGAAACTAGCTCTCAAAACAAGGGATTAAACCCCTCCACCGCAATACCTTAAGAAATAACGCAGTTTCTGAAAGGGACTGTGCTGTTTCTGAAGGTAACTGCTTGGCCTAACACCAGATAGTGGAAAATGCAGTACAAAATGCTCTCCTCAGATTTCTTAAACAAGCTCTCCAAGCAAGAGTGGGGAATTCCCGCATCAGAAAACCCTTGCACTAAACAGTGCAACAAACTTAGCTAAACAGCCAAAGTATGCAAGAAGTATAAATAGACCATATACAAAATATATTCTTCAATGATGCTCCATATGGTTTCCATACCCTTCATTATATAGTTGATGAGCTTCCTCACCAAGGGTCCCACCCAATTATGAGGTTGCTTCCATGCTAAGGCTCCTCCACCAAGATTACACTATCTCCATGAGTCTTGCTCATCTTTTTACAACCCTGTTTGATTTAGTCAATCTTGACCGGATCAACCTTGACTAAATCTTCATGCCTTGTCTCCTTTCACACTCAAGGTGTCTTCATTTTGACTAGCTAGATTGATCTTCATTCACATTGAGATGTATTTATTTAGGATCCACTCCTCATATAATAATGTTGTTGACTTAGTCAAACTTGAATTTGTCCCCACATTTTAGACCCTGTTCATACATGGGGATGCTTGATCTGATTATTACATGATCCCTTTTCACATTATGAGGGATTTTATTCCTACTTAAGCAACTTATGAGCCTCCTTGCCCATTTATTCATCTAAGTAGATTTTAAAAGCAAAATTGATATTCCTATTAGCTGCATGCTAGTTTAGGAATATTACAGTCTTCCCCTCCCAAATGTTGCTTGTCCTCAAGCAACTGCAAGGGTGCTACAAAATCTTCCCTCCTCCTCTTGGGGCCTCTTCTTCCAATAGTCTCCACCATTGCTTTAGATTTTCTACAATAATTCTGTCTCCCAATGGTTCCTCCAAAATGTGTAAGTTGGCCTTTGGTGGATAAACCAGATGGCTCTCATCATGAAAGAATGGTAGTTCTATGTGTTCCCCTCCCAAATGTTTCTTGTCCTCAAGCAACTGCAAGGGTGCTACAAAATCTTCCCTCCTCCTCTTGGGGCCTCTTCTTCCAATAGTCTCCACCATTGCTTTAGATTTTCTACAATAATTCTGTCTCCCAATGGTTCCTCCAAAATGTGTAAGTTTGCCTTTGGTGGATAAACCAGATGGCTCTCATCATGAAAGAATGGAAGTTCTATGTGTAAACCTTCTTGCTGATTAATGGCCTCCTTAAGATAGAAGTGATGACAGTCATGGGGAATTTCATCATCAGTGAAGCACTCCCATCTCCATGCTATCATCCAAATGAAATGAATCACCTCCCAGCTTGGTAATTCATAGAAAAGCTCCTGCCAAATGCTTATGAGAGGTATGTCCCAAGTTCTCCAAACAATCATATGGCCTACCTCATAAAGAAACAAAGGATCTACTATGGTAGCCATTTTTTTTCCATGCTCCCCTTGAAACATGTAGTGCAAAAAGTGTGGGAAATCTCTTCCCCCAAGGACACATCCACCCAATGTGTTTCTCCTCCAACTATGTACTCAACAAAGATAAGAACATTTTCAACATATGGAATCATAATTAGAGTCATGCTAGCTGCCATGTGAATTAAAGGAGAAGGACAATGGTCCCTCATGTGCAACCAGCGCAGTTTTGCTCCTAACTGCCATAGAATAGGATATGACAAGTGTTTGACCCAACACTTGTTTTTTGCCCCATCTTTCTTGCATGATTGGAGAAGGTGTATGATGGTTGGTGTTAAAGAATCACACCACGAAGAGTGCTTCCTCTCTCCAAGATCTCCCAAGGATTGACCAACACCATTATTTTTCATGGCCCAAAGTGGCTCGTGAAGCCCATAAGAAAAAGTGCCCCCTCTTCGAGCAAGGCCTTGCACACGAGTGTTAAGAAAATACAAGCATATAGTAGATACATAATGATGTTCAGAAATACAATTTTCACCATACACTTGATTTAAATCAGTGAGGTAGCTCATGGATGAGCTCCTTCTTACACCCAATGAATAAGGAGGTAGTGATGATAACTCTTCCCAAGAGCTATGTTAATCCTCAACTAGAAAATGATCCATGCACTTCCTCATATGAGAGTGCATCTCCCCTTTGAATTTTACCTACATGAATCCATCTAAGATAGTATGGTATGTTTTAATGAAGCTAGTGGGTTTAGAAAGCAGGATCTCATAGGCTGCATTGAGTAGTTTATCCTTGAGCTTGGAATCTTTAGTTAAGTAGATTTGATCATGGAAATAAATGACTCCATCAACTACTTTATACCTCCCATCCATCACTTTCCCATCAAGAACCTTACATGTGAAGAGGTCCTTGGAATATTCCATCACAAGTTGGGACTTCCAATAAGGATCTAGGCTCCCCAACAATGACAGCACTGTAGAAATCTGAAATGCAGCCCCTGTCATGACATGGCTCTCCCTTTTGACATGTTTGATGCCAAAGTCACATGTTGGAGTACTTTCAACTTTCCTTTGCTGCCTCTCTTGCAGTTGATCTTGCTCAAGACAAGATTGCAGCAGATGGAAGTCAACCTCTCCTTGAAAAGTTTTTTCCTTCCAAAACTTCCTTAATTTGGCCCATGCATGCAAGAGTGTTGATATCCTCTTGTCATGTTCAAAAATATCTTTTGTGAGTGAGAATATCATTGGTTGCCCCAAAGATATGGAGTGGCCATGTGACATCATGTCGATGCCATCATAGATTTCTGAATCCTCCTTTTTCAGCACAAATAGCTGAGTGGGAGACAAAAGTGTCCATTTCAGAAAATTGCTTATCTCTCCTTTGAATCTATGAAAGATTCTCTGCGCTGTGTTAGCTTTTCCCAAGGCTCCTTCCTTAGCCAAGTATGTAAATGCTGCCCATAGTTGAGAGAAAACTTTAGTTTTCCTCCAATCAAGAGGTCTCCTTGGTGGAATGCCTCCATGCAAAGAGACATCAAGGCATAGAGCAGGATGCATATGTGTGTGGACAGATTTGTCCTTGCCTTCATTACATAAATCCTCTTACCTTCTTTGTACATCAAACTTCTGAAATAGAGAGGGGTATATGCTCCTCATCATGTGATTCTTGCCCTTCTCTTTTCTTTCTTCCATCTTTAAGATCTCACCATTTGACAATGATGGCACATGTTGCACATGGATTGTGCCACAATCTCCATATGTAAGATTCTTTGGAACTCCTTGCAAGAGTGCAAGAGTTTCTCTCCTTGGAGAAAGTGCTCCATATTTCTGTTCATGAGGTACTGGATGTGCTCTTTTCATGACTGCGTTAGCCTTCTCTTCCTCCTCTTCAATAGTTGAAAATGCCTCATCATCAACAAGAGACCTTAGATCTTGGTCTTCTTTTGAAGGAGGAATCTCCATGTCTTCCTCTTGATAAGAAAGCTCTTTATGCAATGGGGCCTTTGCCTTTGGAAATATATCAAACAAGTTTTCATCCCCTTCAATGGTTTTCTGAAATGGAGCTGAGTTTATGGACCCCTCCAACCCATGCAAAAGTTTTGTTTGATTTGGTTTGATAAACTCCATAGAAGGTGTTTCATAATATTTTTCATCAAACCTTTCCACTACTCTTTTAATGAAATTTGCATAAGTAGATATATTTTCATTATTTAAGGAAAAAGATTCAAACAACCACCAAGCATAAGTCTTACCCTCTAGATGCAACACTGCTTCTTTGATGGCTTCTGTTTCTGAAACTTGATGTTGTTGCACATAGGTGTCTAGCTCCTTCACCCAAGCCCTAGCTGGACATTTAGGTGATCCATCAAAAGTATATAGGAAGAATCTACCCACACCATGCTGCTTGCTCCTTGTGCTTATTTCCTCCTTGATATTGCAAAATCCTTGTAATTTCAAGTGATCTTTGAACCCTTTAGACTGAGCTTCATACTCTTGCAAATAATCACCAAGAGTCTCCTTCTTTGGCACATCTCCTTTCTTCTTCTTTGTCATGAACAAGTGGCTTATAGAGCGTTGTAAATCTGATGATGTGATTGAATTATCACACCCATAATATGAGGAATTAGAGCTTTCCCCATGTATATATCTTGCAGATCTTGTTGAGATACTTCCATGTCTTTCCCTCCTCATTTCTTTGATGTCTTTGCCTATACCCTGCAGAGTTTGAGAGAGACGTTTTGAGAACTTCTTTTCTCTAGAAAATAAGGGTTTGCTTTGATTTCTCTTGCATATCTTCTCCTTCCCATGAGAAGACTCCATAATGGTTGAAGAACATAGGTTGAGCCAATATTAGGGCTCTGATACCACTGTAATATCCCAAAATGGGAAAACTCAACAATACATGCTTGAAAAACGAATTTTTCATAAATATGAGTTTAAACAGAAAAATGCAGCCCATGAATCCATTGGATCTGACATTATTAAACTTAAATCTAAGAAGAGTTCAGAAACAAATGACTTTTTCCTAGTTAAACAAGCCTCCCATGCTCAAAACAGCCCAAAAACACTGAAACCCCAAGGCTGCAACACACAGAAATTACTGCATAAAGAGACAACACAGTTATTTGAGAATTATACTAAGAAAATGGAGAGACAAATCAGATCTTCTATTATATTAATCAATGAGGCATAAAAATAGATATCTAGTCTCTTTTTACATAGATCCAAGATGACCCGGCAAGGGTTTCTTGACATAAATGATATATAAAATATCTGCTGCAGATCTATGGATGAATCAAACTATATGGCTGAAGCACTGCATAAATATGGCTGATCATGCAAAGAAATGGCTGTAGCTCCTTTTTGTAGCTTTTCCGGAAGAAGGCTGATCCTCCTCCTGGGAAACTAGCTCTCAAAACAAGGGATTAATCCCCTCCACTGCAATACCTTAAGAAATAACGTAGTTTCTGAAAGGGACTACACTGTTGCTGAAGGTAACTGCTTGGCCTAACACCAGATAGTGGAAAATGCAACACAAAATTCTCTCCTCATATTTCTTAAACAAGATCTCCAAGAAATAGTGGGGAATTCCCGCATGAGAAAACCCTTGCACTAAACAGTGCAGCAAACTTAGCTAAACAACCAAAATATGCAAGAATTCTAAATTGACCATATACAAAATATATTTTTCAATGATGCTCCATATGGTTGCCATGCCCTTCATTATATAGTTGATGAGCTTCCTCACCAAGGGTCCCACCCAATTATGAGGTTGCTTCCATGCTAAGGCTCCTCCACCAAAATTACACTGTCTCCATGAGTCTTGCTCATCTTTTTACAACACTGTTTGATTTAGTCAATCTTGACCGGATCAACCTTGACTAGATCTTCATGCCTTGTCTCCTTTCACACTCAACGTGTCTTCATTTTGACTAGCTAGATTGATCTTCATTCACATTGAGATGTCTTTATTTAGGATCCACTCCTCATGTAATAATGTTGTTGACTTAGTCAAACTTGAATTTTTCCCCACATTTTAGACCCTGTTCATACATGTGGATGCTTGATCTAGTTATTACATGATCCGTTTTCAAATTATAAGGGATTTTATTCCTACTTAAGCAACTTATGAGCCTCCTTACCCATTTATTCATCTAAGTAGATTTTAAAAGAAAAATTAATATTCCTATTAGTTGCATGCTAATTTAGGAATATTACAGTCTTCCCCTCCCAAATGTTGCTTGTCCTTAGGCAACTGCAAGGGTGCTGCATAATCTCTCCTCCTCCTCTTGGGGCCTCTTCCTCCAATAGTCTCCACCATTGTTTTAGATTTTCTACAATAATTCTGTCTCCCAATGGTTCCTCCCAAATGTGTAAGTTGGCCTTTGGTGGATAAACTAGGTGGCTCTCATGATGAAAGAATGGAAGGTCTATGTGGAAACCTTCTTGCTGATTAATGGCCTCCTTAAGATAGAAGTAATGACAGTCATGGGGAATTTCATTATCAATGAAGCACTCCCATCTCCATGATATCATCCAAATGAAATGAATCACCTCCCAGCTTGGTAATTCATAGAAAAGCTCCTGCAAAATGCTTATGAGAGGTATGTCCCAAGTGATCCAAACAATCATATGGCCTACCTCATAAAGAAACAAAGGATCTACTATGGTAGCCATTTTTTTTTCCATGCTCCCCTTGAAACATGTAGTGCAAAAAGTGTGGGAAATCTCTTCCCCCAAGGACACATCCACCCAATGTGTTTCTCCTCCAACTATGCACTCAACAAAGATAAGAACATTTTCAACATATGGAATCATAATTAGAGTCATGCTAGCTGCCATGTGAAGTAAAGGAGAAGGACAATGGTCTCTCATGTGCAACCAGCGTATTTTTGCTCCTAACTGCCATAGAATAGGATATGACAAGTGTTTGTCCCAACACTTGTTTGCTGTCCCATCCTTCTTGCATGCTTGGAGAAGGTGTATGATGGTTGGTGTTAATGAATCACACCATGAAGAGTGCCTCCTCTCTCCAAGATCTCCCAAGAAATGACCAACATCATCATTGTTCATGGCCCAAAGTGGCTCGTGAAGCCCATAAGAAAAAGTGCCCCCTCTTCGAGAAAGGCCTTGCACAAAAGTGTTAAGAAAATACAAGCATATAGTAGATACAAAATGATGTTCAGAAATACAATTTTCACCAAACACTTGATTTAAATCAGTGAGGTAGCTCATGGATGAGCTCCTTCTTACACCCAATGAATAAGGAGGTAGTGATGATAACTCTTCCCAAGAGCTATGTTAATCCTCAACCAGCAAATGATCCATGCACTTCCTCATATGAGAGTGCATCTCCCCTTTGAAGTTTACCCACATGAATGCATCTAAGATAGTATGGTATGTTTTAATGAAGCTAGTGGGTTTAGAAAGCAGGATCTCATAGGCTGCATTAAGTAGTTTATACTTGAGCTTGGAATCTTTAGTTAAGTAGATTTGATCATGGAAATAAATGACTCCATCAACTACTTTATACCTCCCATCCATCACTTTCCCATCAATAACCTTACATGTGAAGAGGTCCTTGGAATATTCCATCAAAATTTGGGACTCCCAATAAGGATCTAGGCTTCCCAACAATGACAGCGTTGTAGAAATCTGAAATGCAGCCCCTGTCATGACATGGCTCTCCCTTTTGACATGTTTGATGCCAAAGTCACATGTTGGAGTACTTTCAACTTTCCCTTGCTGCCTCTCTTGCAGATGATCTTGCTCAAGACAAGATTGAAGCAGACGGAAATCAACCTCTCCTTGAAAAGTTTTTTCCTTCCAAAATTTTTTTAATTTGGCCCATGCATGCAAGAGTGTTGATATCCTCTTGCCATGTTCAGAAATCTCTTTTGTGAGTGAGAATATCATTGGCTGCCCCAAATATATGGAGTGGCCATGTGACATCATGTGCATGCCATCATAGATTTCTGAATCCTCCTTTTTCAGCGCAAATAGCTGAGTGGGAGACAACAATATCCATTTTAGAAAATTGCTTATCTCTCCTTTGAATCTATGAAATATTCTCTGTGCTGTGTTAGCTTCTCCCAAGGCTCCTTCCTTAGCCAAGTATGTAAATGCTGCCCATAGTTGAGAGGACACTTTAGTTTTCCTCCAATCATGAGGTCTCCCTTGTGGAATGCCTCCATGCAAAGAGACATCAAGGCATAGAGTAGGATGCATATGTGTGTGGACAGATTTGTCCTTGCCTTCATTATATAAATCGTCTTGCCTTCTTTGTACATCAAACTTCCAAAATAGAGAGGGGTATATGCTCCTCATCATGTGATTCTTTCCCTTCTCTTTTCTTTCTTCCATCTTCAGGATCTGACCATTCGACAATGATGGCACATGCTGCACATGGATTGTGCCACAATCTCTATATGTGAGATTTTTTAGAACTCCTTGCAAGAGTGCAAGAGTTTCTCTCCTTGGAGCAAGTGCTCCATCTTTCTCTTCATGAGGTACTGGATGTGCTCTTGTCATGACTGCATTAGCCTTCTCTTCCTCCTCTTCAATAGTTGAAAATGCCTCATCATCAACAAGAGACCTTAGATCTTGGTCTTCTTTTGAAGGAGGAATATCCATGTCTTCCTCTTGAGAAGAAAGCTCTTTATGCTATGGGGAGTTTGCCTTTGGAAAGATATCATACAAGTTTTCATCCCCTTCAATGGTTTTTTGAAATGGAGCCAAGTTTATGGACCCTTCCAACCCATGCAAAAGTTTTGTTTGATTTGGTTTTATAAACTCCATAGAAGGTGTTTCATAATATTTTTCATCAAACCTTTCCACTACTCTTCTAATGAACTTTGCATAAGTAGATGTACTTGCATTCTTTAAGGAAAAAGATTCAAAAAACCACCAAGAATAAGCCTTACCCTCTAGATGCAGCACTGCTACTTTTATGGCTTCCTTTTCTCAAACTTGATGTTGTTACACATAGGTGTCTAGCTCCTTCACCCAAGCCCTAGCTGGACATTTAGGTGATCTATCAAAAGTAGATAGGAAGAATCTACCCACACCATGCTGCTTGATCCTTGTGCTTCTTTCCTCCTTGATCTTGTAAAACCCTTGGAAGTTCAAGTGATCTTTGAACCCCTTAGACTGAGCTTCATACTCTTGCAAATAATCACCAAGACTCTCCTTCTTTGGCACATCTCTTTTCTTCTTCTTCTTTGTCATGAACAAGTGGCTGATAGAGCGTTGTAAATTTTATGATGTGGCTGAATTCTCACACCCATAAGATGAGGAATTAGAGCTTTCCTCATGTATAGATCTTGCAGATCTTGTTGAGGGAATTCCATGTCTTTCCCTCCTCATTTCTTTGATGTCTTTGCTTATACCCTACAGAGTTTGAGAGAGAAGTTTTGAGAACCTCTTTTCTCCAGACAATAAGGGTTTGCTTTGATATCTCTTGCAAATATTCTCCTTCCCACGAGAAGACTCCATAATGGTTGAAAAACACAGGCTGAGCCAAGATTAAGGCTCTGATACCATTGTAATATCCCAAAATGGGAAAACTCAGCAATACATGCTTGAAAAATGCATTTTTCAGAAACAAGATTTAAAAAAAAAAAATGCAGCCCATGAATCCATTATTTCTGACATTATTAAACTTATATCTAAGAGGAGATCAGAAACAAATGACTTTTTCCTAGTTAAACAGGCCTCCCATGCTCAAAAAAACCCAAAAACACTGAAACCCCAAGGCTACAACACACATAAATTACTGCATAAAGAGGCAACGCAGTTATTTGAGGGTTATACTTAGAAAATGGAGAGAAAAATCAGATATTCTATTATATTAATCAATGAGGCATAAAAACAGAGATCTAGTCTCTTTTTACATAGATCCAAGATGACCTGGCAAGGGTTTCTTGACAGAAATGATATACATAAAATATCTGCTATAGATCTATGGCTGAATCACAATGTATGGCTGAAGCACTGCATAAATATGGCTGATCATGCAGAGAAATGGTTGTAGCTCCTTTTTCTAGCTTTTCCGGAAGAAGGTTGATCCTCCTCCTGGGAAACTAGCTATTAAAACAAGGGATTAAACCCCTCCACTGCAATACCTTAAGAAATAACGCAGTTTCTAAAAGGGACTGCGCTGTTTCTGAAAGTAACTGCTTGGCCTAACACTAGATAGTGGAAAATGCAGCACAAAATGCTCTCCTCAAATTTCTTAAACAAGATCTCCAAGAAAGAGTGGGGAATTCCCGCATGAGAAAACCCTTGCACTAAACAGTGCAACAAACTTAGCTAAACAACCAAAGTATGCAAGAAGTCTAAACAAACCATATACAAAATATATTCTTCAATCATGCTCCATATGGTTTCCATGCCCTTCATTATATAGTTGATGAGATTCCTCACCAAGGGTTCCACCCAATTATGAGGTTGCTTCCATGCTACGGCTCCTCCAAAAAAATTACGTTGTCTCCATGAGTCTTGCTCATATTTTTACAACGTTGTTTGATTTAGTCAATCTTGAATGGATCAATCTTGACCGGATCAGCCTTGACTAGATCTTCATGCCTTGTCTCCTTTCACACTCAAGGTGTCTTCATTTTGACTAGCTAGATTGATCTTCATTCACATTGAGTTGTCTTTACTTAGGATCCACTCCTCATATAATAATGTTGTTGACTTAGTCAAACTTGACTTTGTCCCCACATTTTATACCCTGTTCATACATGTGGATGCTTGATCTGGTTATTAAATGATCCCTTTTCACATTATGAGGGATTTTATTCCTACTTAAGCAAATTATGAGCCTCCTTTCCCATTTATTCATCTAAATAGATTTTAAAAGAAAAATTAATATTCCCATTAGCTGCATGCTAATTTAGGAATATTACAGAGTATGATATGGATCTAGGTGTTGGACGAATTGAAACCTTTGGATGGAATTTGTATGCCATTAACAGTTCAGTGAAGGATTCTTTTGCTTCCAATTATATGATCTAGTTCACTTCAATTAACTTGGTGAGCGATGGGCCATGAGCTTGTATAACACGTTTGTGGTGTTCTCCCAATGGTCTCAAGTTTTCTCAACCATTAAAGCAATGGAGTTGTTATTCTATTTGGGTTGAATTTCTTGATCTCCCTTTGCAGTATTGGTGTTTCTAGAATGGTTTCATCTGCCCACTTTTGGTCCATCATGAGCCATATTGCATCTTCAACCCTAAGTCAATGAAAAATTGTGTTTAAGTTGATCTTTCATGGGATCTAAAATAATTTGTGGAGAGCCAAGTTAGAAGTAAATTTTTTTTTGAAACTCTGTGCATTTAGAGTGCACAATGGAAATTATAATAATGAATCAAAACAAAAAACATAGAGTATTTACTCGAAAGAAAACCATCCTATGTACCCAGACATATATAAACATAAGCCATTGTACAATATTAGAGTATCTCAAACAAATTGATATGGTTAGAACTACTCTGGAAATTACATTTGTTTAACTTCCCATCTGAAGTTTCTGAAAGTGTTGAACTCTGCATGAACACCCACAAACTCCCATTGCAAGTGTCATGTTCTTATTTGTGATCCCCCTTTGCAGATATTCTCAAATCTGCTAACATCACCTCTTGTGGTTCCCTGCATACTTCTATTTACAAAACTACCACTCAATGACCTGATTGTGGGTGCTCAACGCATCTGCAGATCTGTATAACCACAAGATTTTTCTTTAACAAGAACAATGTTCATTACATTCAAAACAAAATATTACATATTTCATGATGACAGTGACCTCGACCAAAGATGGGTCATAGAGCTTGCCACATCTAACTACAAATTCATTAGGCATTAGAGACACATACATTAGTGCAATAAACATATACAACATTTCCCTCAGCTTTATGTGGAGAGAAATGCCCATATTCCAATTGTGTCCTTCGTCTGGTTCTACATATTATTTTTTATGCTCTAAAGCATCAACTCTTTCCAACAATAGGTCTCAGGATCTACAACTATTTGCAACAGGTCAGAACTGCACACGGGCCTGACTAGTGACTTTGAGCATTTATCTACTGGAATTACTAGTTGTAAACCTCTTCGAACTAAATTCCATCAGTTGGGATCGTCTCCTATCTTTAAATCCAGAGGCCTAGACTTGGAAGTAGACTTGGGGTGCATTATTACCACATATAGGAACATAACATAATATGGTTTTCCTTGGATTTGAAACTTTGGAAGGTGTGTGTGATATGGCAGCCATGTGGCACTCTCCCTTTTGCATTAGATGTTGGGGTGGTTCAATTCACAAACTCTTGATACCTCCAGATGTAAGTTGGTAGGCATGGTACAACCCACAACCTGGGACTGAAAGACAGTGGCTAGGGATGATCTGTAATTGAGCAGCCTATAGTTGACTTGATTCTTTAACACTGAGTGTGTATTAATTATTATTTCTTGTTGTTTGTGTTTTACATACAACTGCTATGATTGTTTATGACTCAGTCTAGTTGCAGGAAGAGCTCTTCAAATAGTGTTTGAGCTGATGCAAAACTGCTTGAATACAAATCCTCTTTCCTCAACAATCAATTGGCAAGTGATCTCTTGCTGTGTACTCCAAGAAGTCCTTCCTCTCCTATTTCAAAATTTGGCTCTGATAGCGGCTCACAAATCTGGAACTACTTCTCCCGCTCAGTGCATAGAATACCAATTGTCCTTCTCTTTCAACTAGAAGGTTGTCTTCTCCTATATACTACAGAATGGGGCACCACCGAGTTGGCCTTCAATGCCTAATCAAACCAATTTCGGCAATCCCATTGGGTCGAACCTAAGTCACAGGACGCGCCCCTAGGGGGCTATGTGTCCTGCCTTCCACATGTTAGATTGGGATTCGATGGGACACTTATTTGACACGAGTTTCAAGACATGTGCCAAACTCGTGTTTGACACATGCCCTAAACATGTGCCAATTTTATGCCATGTGTCCTCAAAAAGTAACCTGAATTCTTCGTAGATTTTTCCACTGCCACTGAGAGATTTGAAGGCTGTGATGTGCTCAAAGACAAGGGGGCTAAGAAGCCTTGGGATTTGTGGGCAAATCATGGGGAAACATGCCCTCTTTTTCAATAATTAGTCATGAGGTTCCTTTCCCAAGTTACTCCATCCTTGTTGAGATTCAACAACAAGATTCAGCACCCACACTAGTGCATTAAGCACTTGGTTGCATTAAGCACCTACACTAGGGTGGGGCCCACAGGGCTATTTTTGGGTGCATGTCTATTTTTGTTATCCCTTAATTAAATGGACATTAAACTGTAATCTATTCTCAATGTGGACTTGAAATAGTTAACTAAAGTGGAAAAATCAGTTAGTTAGTGAATTTCGAGTTAGAGGTTGGTTGGTGGGACATGCAGAGTAATTCTAGTTGTAACAGAGTTCGAAGTGCAATGTTGCATGAGTTGGTGCAAGTTATAAATCAGTTTAAATTAGTTGTTCTAGTTGTAACTGAAGATACACTAGTGAGAGATCTAGTGATATAAATATTAATTAATTCACAATCAGTGATCAACTGAGGATTTACTATTATTAGCTGCATACATGTCAAATCCAATGGAGACCCAGTTGAGTTCTAGGTGAAAGGGAGTTTGACTATCAGTTGTGACATTATCCGCTTGCACACATGCAGGAAAACACTCATTGAAGTGCCCATGATACCTGCGCAGTAAATACAAGGCAGGATTGCATTCATTCAAGGATTACATTCAGCAGGGATTACACAGTGAAGGCAGGTTGTCTGGAGACAGTAAATTGGCAAAGGAATTTGCCAATTTTTGTATGATAGTGTGAGACAATAAGCTGTTGTACTGAGGGCTCTTGTGAGAAGCATTTTGTATGTAGTTGTTTCATGATCCATGATATAATATACAATAGAAGATATTGGGGTTTTTTAGCTGTAATATTTCCCCGAGAAATTATGTGTTGTGTGTGATTGATCTTTCTTCATGTTCATGTGATTAGTGATTGTGTTTTTAATTCCGCAAAATATTTGTAGAAGCGATTCAGTATTTAACTTTAGCACATTGTTAGATCGGGTGAATCCAAGATATACATGCTTGTTTTATAATTTGTACATGGTATCAGAGCACATGAAATTGCAGAAGTGAAGCAGGAGCTGATTTTGTGACCGGATAGAATTCGAATTTGCAGAAAGACTTTCTTGGTGTTACAACTGATTCAAGGTCGAAATGGATTTCAATGGCTTGAGGTTAGAGTATGCACTCGAGGGCAACTCGAAATACATTTCTTGGAAGGACAGGATGGAGGCAATACTCATAGACAATGGCTTGAAGGAATTCATTGACAAAGATGTTCCTAAGCCAGATGCTGCCAATCTTGATGCATGGCAAAAGAAAGTGGAAAAGGCGAGGAGGATCCTGTTGGAGGGAGTACGAGACCACATTATCTCAAGCCTCCATGGGAAAGCCACACCATATGCTATGTGGAAGGCTTTGAAGGATCTATTTCAAAGTAGCAGTGACCATAGGAAATTGGCGCTCAAAGATAAACTTAGGAAGATCAAGATGGAAAAGGGCGACACCGTTCCAAAGTATCTCACAAAGTTTGTCCAATGTCGGGATGAACTGGGGTTTGTGGGAATAACAGTCATTGATGATGATTTGGTGAGCTTGGCTCTCTCCTATGACTTCCTAAGAGTTGGCACAATTATCAAGACTCTGTCAACGGACGGGAAAAATTGCCGGATTGGGAACGACTGTGGTCGGATCTAGTGCAGGAGGAGTTTAGACGGAACACCAGAGATGGATCTTCATCTAAGAATGAGGATGAAGAGGATTATGCTTTGGCTTCCAAGGCAAGGAAAGGGAAAGGGAATAAATTTCCTTCAAAATCCGAGTCCAAAGGCAAGAAGCAGGACATGTCCAAAATGAAGTGTTTTCACTGTCACGAACATGGGCATTTTGCTACTAACTGTCCACAAAAGAAGAAGAACAAGAAGCCTGCTGGAGCTGCAACTGGTGAGGCCCTTACCTCGCAATTTGAGCTTGACTTCTCCTTGATTTCATGCATGGTGTCAAGTGCATTGGGATCGGTGTGGTATTTGGATAGTTGCGCTTCCTTTCACATGACAGGAGATCTCCATATGACTTGGAGGAGAAAGATCTCCATATGCATATTGAGATGGGTGACGACAGATGGTAAAATTCTATCAGGATTGGTACCATTACCTTTCAGAGGGAGTTAGGTAAACCATTTCAATGAAAAGATGTGATGCATGTACCAGGTCTAAAGAAAAAATTGGTCTCAGTCGCAATGTTGGAGAACAGAGGTTATGACATTGTTTTTAGTGATGGAAAAGCTTTCCTGTGACATAAAAAAACGGTTCAATCCAAGAGGATAGGGATTTGAGTTAATAATCTCTACAAA
The DNA here is from genome assembly GCA_034641835.2 of Pinus albicaulis. Taxonomy (NCBI): domain Eukaryota; kingdom Viridiplantae; phylum Streptophyta; class Pinopsida; order Pinales; family Pinaceae; genus Pinus; species Pinus albicaulis. The sequence continues at coordinate 1,279,669,572 of CM076577.1, read as the reverse complement.
CTGAAGGTAGATGGTTGCGCTTCCATGATGGGCAAGGTGGAAAAAATGGTGAGCCAGGATGAGGGCGAATTATGGCACAGGCGATTGGGCCATCTTCATCATGGAGCCTTGAAAGTCATGCAACTAATTTCTATTGGAATTCCAATGGGAACAATTGCTTAGTTAGATCAGTGCAAGGGTTTCACCATGGGGAAGTATGTAAAGTCCACCTTTCATGAGAAGGAGAACCATGCTTCGGGGATCCTTGATAGAGTTCACATAGATGTGTGTGGACCATTCTCGGTTGCTTCAGCAGCAAAACATAAGTACTGTGTAATATTTGTTGATGAATTTTCTCATAAATGTTGGATCTTCGTCATGCAGAAGAAAGATCAAACATTCTCTAAGTTTTGTGAGTTTAATGCATTGGTGGAGAAAGAGTCGGGGAAGCAAGTGAACGCTCTTAAGAGCGATAATGGTGGAGAATACATCTCTAACGAATTCAAGAAATTTTGCATCAAAGAAGGAATTCGAAGAGAACTCATAGCGCCTCATAACCCACAGTAGAATGGGGTTGCGAAGAAGAAGAACAGAACAATCGTGGGTGCAGCACGAGCGATGTTGCATGATCAGGGCCTACCAATGCATTTGTGGGCGGAAGCATGCAAAACTGCGGTTTATTTGAAAAACCGTTGTCCTCATATAGTACTTGGCATGAGTTCACCTGAAGAGGCCTTCACTGGTAAGAAACCTGATGTTTCACACTTTAAGATTTTTGGCTCATTTTTTTATGTGCATGTGACCAAGGATGCCAGGAAGATGCTGGAACCGACTACTGAAGTTGGGATTTTTGTGAGGTACATAGAAACACCCCATAATTATCATTTGTATTTTCCAAACATCAGAATGATTTTTGTGCGATGGGATATAAAATTTGATGAGGGGAAAGCCATGCGGTTGTCCCTTGAGAGGGTGCTGGACTTGCATGCAGAGGAGGAACTGCTGGTTCCCAAAGATGAGTCTCAAGATGTGGATCAACCACATGAGGAAGTTCATGGAGTGGAGAAAATCAATCATGCAGAGCCATCCATCAGAAATGGCAGAAGGCACACCACGAAAGTTGATCGGCTGAGACTTGATGCTGCACAGAATGTAGGAGCCCTTACTTCACAGTGCAGACAAAGACAATCTCCTGACCGATTTTCTGGATACATGGCTCTTATGAGCAAATGTATTGTGAGTGAACCATCTTCCTTTCAGGAAGTAGTGCAGCAGCCTACTTGGGTTGATGCAATGGTGGAGGATTATGACTCCATTATCAAAAAAATTGCATGGGAAATTGTCCCAAGACGAGTTGACAAATCAGTGGTAGGTTCGAGATGGATCTACAAGGTAAAGCAAGCTGCTGATGGGAGTGTGGAGAAATACAAGGCCAAATTTGTGGCCCGAGGCTTCTCATAGATCGAGGGGATAGATTATGATGAGACTTTTGCGCTTGTCACAAGGTACTCTTCCATAAGATCCATCCTTGCACTCTCAACGCAGATGGGTTAGCGCATTCATCATATGGATGTGAAAACTACATTTCTCAATGGGATCCTTGAGGAAGAGGTGTACATAGAGCATCCTGAAGGTTTCGAGATCTTCAACAGCGAGTCACATGTGTGCAGACTCAAAAAAGCGTTGTATGGGTTGAAGCAAGCACTTTGTGCTTGGTACACTCGGATAGACAGCTATTTCACCGGACTAGGCTTCATCAAAAGTGAAGTAGATGCAAACCTGTACCACATCGTGGTTGAGGGTAAGCTATTAATCATTGTTTTTTATGTTTATGATCTAATTTTGACTAGTGATGAGCAGGTGATACACTCATGCAAGGAGGATCTTGCAAGGGAGTTCAAAATGAAGGATATGTGCCTCCTTCATTATTTCCTTGGATTGGAAATATGGCAGTGGGATGATGAAATTTTTGTGTCTCAAGGCAAGTATGCAAAGGAGATACTGGGTAAGTTTAACATGGAGAGTTGCAAACCCATGGATACTCCTCTTCCAGGAAACTGGAGGAAAGAGGATGATACTTCTGGAGAGGTAGTGGATGATACTCTCTATCGACAGTTAGTGGGTTTGCTAATGTATCTAGTAAACACGAGACCAAAAATTTTCTACGCAGTTAACGAGTGGAGTCAAGCTATGGTTAAGCCTACCAAGCTCTTTTGGAAGACAGGGAAGCATGTCCCGAGATACCTGAGGGGCACATCAGAGTATGGTCTATGGTACAAACGGATGCAGATTGGGCTAGAAGTCCATCAGATAGAAAGAGAACATCAGGGGGGATCTTTAGCATTGGATCTGTTAGCGTTGGAATAAACACTTGGACTGCATCAAGCGTAATTTGATTGAGTTTTTTGGAAAGTGGTTGGATCTCAAGCACTTTGAAAGGGACGTTGAATAGATAAAAGGATCTGACACATATAAGGGCACTCGTATATATGATGTGGTAGAAAATTTTATAGTTCAATGATTAGAAGAGTGGGAGAAAGACAGTGGGCCTATAGGACAGAAATCCACTGCTGGGAGGAAAAATGACACAAATTCCAAACCCATAATGTCTAATGAAAGAAGGATTTTACGAAAGACTTACAAAAATCTCATTCTACATTTTAAGAATCCTATTTCAAGGAATTCTTCTGAATAACATGACCTCATGAATCAGGAATGCTTGGTGACTCAAGACTGACAAAAACATATTAAAATGCATGCTAGATCAAAAGACTTATAAAAACATGAAACATGGTTTAATTCCACCTCAAGGAATGCTTATGAACAATCTTCAATTCATACTGAATCAGGAAAGCTTGGAACAAGAATTACAAAAACAGATCCATATGTCTTGGAGATTCACAACACTTATAAAAACATAAGATAGAAATTTTATGATAAATCTGGAAAGACAGATGAACCATGTAAAAAAATAAGGGAAAACAATACACACCATATGATTTTGTGAATCCTCAAGAGTGTAACTGGAATATATTATGTGTTCGACAATACACTGTTCAGGAATGACATGATAATTGGCAACAGGGCCAGGGCACTAGGCCCTGTGCCACCAACCATCTCCTCCCCCTTCCTTTGTCTTCTGTCTAATAGTTTTACAATAGATCTTCCAGTAAGGCTTAGACCTTCAGATTCCTTTCATAACAACTTAGCAGGAAACAGATAAGGAGAAAAAGTAGACTGTCTGCTATTTTTAGCCATTTACAATCCTAATAGAACTCTGATGGAATTAATCATATTGACAAACTGTCTTTAAGCTTTAAGAAGATATTGTTATTTGTTGATAGGTGTCGAATATTTAAAGCCTTTGCTGCCAAATTTTCTGTAAACCTGTGACTGTTTCTTGAATGTTTCCTAGTGCCTTGTGGAAATGTGCTGGTGCTGAGAGTAATGGTGGCACGGATCTAGTGGAAATATGTTATGGAGAAATTTTGTTGTTGTTTTACTTCATTGGCTTCTTCTGTTATGATAGGGTTTCTTTGCTAAAAGAGCTTTTGAGAGAATAACCCATGCAGATGAACTGGGCACGTGAATGAAATGAATGGAGGATACAAATTGAGGGTGGGTCCAACAGGAGAAATAAAATAGCGCGATACATGGAGGCTTAACAAATTACGGAGGTAGCTTAGGATTAAATGGCGGAAATTAATCAACAAACAACCCTTTTCTTTATAATGATGCAATTGTTATATTTGGTGGAAAACCCGAAACCTTTTGGATAGAATGGCGGAGTTTCATTTTATTACCAATAATATGATATATTACAAACAAACCCTTTTAAAAAGGTTTAATTGATAGGGGAAAGGTGGAACGAAATTAGCGGGAGTAATAGTGGTGGAACGACGGTTAGCCGAGTATAGCGGAGGGGTGGAGGTCTATATTAAATATAAAGGGGGAATATCGCAATCGCATTTCAGAGCATGGAGCGGGTAAACATAAGACACAAGCGGGAGGGAATGCGATTTGCGATGGGGGTGATGACGAGGCAAGGAGGTGGGGCCCAAACAATACCGCAAATCGCGAATCGAGGGTTTTGTTATGAGGATTAGGAGGTAAGTGTTAAAACTCGTGAATTGCGATGTGCGATGAGAGAAGAGTTGACGTGGCATGACAGAAAATGGGGCCCATTTACATCGCAATCAGGGAATCGAGAAAACCGCAAAACCACAAACCCTTTCCTTTAGTGCTTCATCGCGCATCGCAAAACTTACCTCGTCGCAGCTTTGTAACTTTAGCTTATTGCAATTTTACAATCACCACTATACCTTATCACATGCGATGTGCGATGAGAATGGAAGGTGGGGCCCATTTACATCGCAATCAGGGAATCGAGAGTTTTGTATTGTGAGGAACGAGAGTTAAAGGTTAAGACTCGCGAAGTGCGATGAGCGATGAGGCGAGAGGTGACATGGTAGGGAAAGGTCCCACTTTAATATCCCAATCAGGGAAAAGGAAAGGTAGAGGTGAATGGATGTAATGCAAAAATTCAATTTGCGATGGGGTAGGCCACATTAAAGGCTTTTAAAAGTGAAAAGTGAATATTTTGTTAAGTCATGGTAAACATTGTTATAGCATAGATCATATACAGAAATTATAACTTCTCTTAGGAATTGTTTAGGAATTGTAAATGAATAAAGAAACGTTCAGTGAGGAAACATTATTAAATACTTATTTAGAGGTTTTGAGCGACAATTACAATGATCTCTAATAAGTTTGGGATCTACTGCATGAGTTGATGAGAAAAGATATTAGTTTAATACGTTTAGTGAAATATATATATATATATATATATGTATATATATATATATATATATATATATATATATATATATATATATATATATATATATATATATATATATATATATATATATATATATATATATTAAAGGTTTGTTGTGGGGGGGCAAAGTTGCTTTTTAACTATAAAAAATGGAAAAAAGGGGTTTTGAAAGAAATTAAACCTTGGACGTTTTAGTATTTTGGAAAAATGAGGAAAGGATCGAAGAGAAATGGTGAAAATGGCGAAAAGGATGCGAAATAATTGAATCATAAGGAGCTAGAGGCCAAGAAAAAATGACGGAGAGGGCAGCTTTGAAAGGAATCAAAACCAGTGCTAACATGACCGACAACAGTTTCTTGGTACAACAGGAAACAACGATCCGTGGCACTCAGTTCAACTGAAGTGGAATACATGGCAGCAAGTCAAGCTGCATGTGAGGCTATCTGGATGAGAAAGATCTTGGTTGGTATGTTTGGTTCTCAGATGGATCCGACAGTGATTCATTGTGATAATCAGAGTTGCATTAAATTCTCGATTAATCTTGTGTTTCATGATAGGTCCAAGCATATAGATATCCGGTATCATCATCTCAGAGATTGTGTGTAGAGGAGGATCATGTTATTTCAGTACATTCCCACGGAAGATCAGGTTGCAGATATTCTGACGAAGGCGCTCACTAAGAGAAAATTCAAATACCATAGAGACAGGATTAGGGTGAAGGATAATCCCTTTCTTGTTGAGAGGGAGTGTTGAGATTCAACAAGAAGATTCAGCACCCACACTAGTGCATTAAGCACCTACACTAGGGTGGGGCCCACAAGGCTATTTTTGGGTGCATGGATATTTTTATCATCCCTTAATTTAGATGGAAATTAAACTGTAATCTATTCTCAATTTGGACTTGAAATAGTTAACTAAAGTGGAAAAATCAGTTAGCTAGTGAATTTCGAGTTAGAGGTTGCTTGGTGGGACATGTAGAGTAATTCTAGTTTTAACAGAGTTCGAAGTGCAATGGTGCATGAGTTGGTGCAAGTTATAAATCGGTTTAACTCGGTTAAGTGAGTTAAACTCAATTGTGCTAGTTGTAATTGAAGATACACTAGTGAGAGATCTAGTGAATTAAATATTAATTAATTCACAATCAGTGATCTCACATGAAACTGAGGATTTACTATCATTAGCTGCATGCATGTCAGATCCAATGGAGACCCAGTTGAGTTCCAGGTGAAAGGGAGGTTGACTATCAGTTGTGACATTATCCGCTTGCACACATGCAGACAAACACTCATTGGAGTTCCCATGATACTTGCACAGATAAGGCAAGGCAGGATTGCATTCATTCAGGGATTGCATTCAACAGGGATTGCGCAGTGAAGACAGGCTGTCTGGATACAATAAATTGGCTAAGGAATTTGTCAATTTTTGTATGAAAGTGTGAGACAATTAGCTGATGTACTAATGGCTCTTGTGAGAAGAATTTTGTATGTAATTGTTTCATGATCCATGATATAATATACAATAGAAGATAGTGGGGTTTTTTAGCTGTAAGATTTCCTCGGGAAATTATCTGTGTTGTGTGTGATTGATCTTTCTTCATGTTCATGTGATTAGCGATTGTGTTTTTAATTCCACAAAATATTTGTAGAAGCGATTCATTATTTAACTTTAGCACATTTTTAGATCGGGTGAATCCAAGATATACATGCTTGTTGTATAATTTCTACAATCCTCTTGTTTTGAGAGGAATTAGAGTACATATAGGAATTTGTATAATTTGAAGAAGAGTTGGATTGAGTAGTCCAAAGCAGAGACAATGGTGTATGTGCATGCCGATCTCCATCTTATTTACAGGTAGAGGGAGGAATGATTGAAGGGAAAGCCAAAGATGTGAGACGTGCTTCCTAATGATATGGGTTTGGACAACAATGTTGAGTTGGCATTAACCAAGTTGGATCTTAATGAACCAATACTAGAACCAGTCACTTTTGATGATGGTGATCCTCTTGAGGGGTCATCCTCCACACTAACAAATGGACTGATTGGATTGGATATAGAGGAGGAGGAGGAGGGAGAGGATGGAGGAGATAACAATGGAAACGATGTCGATTTTGATTATCTTGACATGTAGGAGGATTACCGACAATCACAAGCTATGAGATTATTCCATCTGTGGTTCTAGTATCTACCCTATTTTATATTTACCATTGAAATTCCCACCTATAGTAGCACCGACTTCGTATCTTTTTAATGCATTTTGGTTTTGATGACTTAATGAGAAAGCTACAGTTTATGGTTCTACTTTCTTATGTGTTTGTCATTTGATAATCATTGATATTGTACTTGTAAGTATTAAGTACTATCTAGTTCTATGATTGAAGTTGTGTCATGTAAAGATTAAAGTTTCTAAATTCTTACAAAATTTGAAATTTTATGGCTACATTTCATTTTTGCATATGTAATTTCACTATATATATGTGTGTGTGTGTGTGTGTGTGTGAAATTTCCTATTTTTGTGTACTCCATTCTTGTGTTATTGTGTCTTATGACTTAACATCTTACTCTTAACAATTTTTCTTTGTTTTTCTACGCTCCATGAGTGCTTGAGTTCTCTATCTATATATGAATATTGAATTTCTTCTTCTCTACAATAGAAGGCCAATTCTCCTCTTTTCCTTCACAAAATTGTCCCAATAAATGATAAAAAAATCCTCTACATATGTTGACTTATCATTTATCTCATCCCTTCTCGAAGGGAAAAGGCCCCAAGAATCAATTATAAGATCTAGGTTGTAATTGTCATTACTCTTGTGGAGATCACCCCATGGTATCCCTTCGTCAGAAGATCTTAAAACCCCAATATTTGCAACAAAAGTCTGTGTGGCATTTAACTTCTAACTTCTTGTGCAATGGCTTTTCTTTCCTTTTTTTCTTGCCATGTGGTAAGTGGTCATTGGTTGCAGAGCTATCCCATACGATCTCTATCTTTGGGGCATAGGGTAAAGAAGTCTTACCTCTTTCTTTGCCTTACCTTGCTTTGCTTGCATTGACATGGTCACACCGTCTCCTTTTTGATGTCAAAGGTGGAGGTAAATACTTCTACCCTTTTTCCATGCTCCTTGCTCTAGTACTGCATTAATATTGGCTTAGTCAATTTCCTTTGGGGTGATGAGTGAAGGTAACACCTTTTGTCCAAATTTTCCAATGCCTTGGACCCATGACTAGAGTCATCCTTTGATGTAGAGGGTGGAGGGTGGAGGTTACACATCTCCCTCAAAAGTGTTGGTGCTTGCATTGCATGAGCCTTAACTATCATGTATATGGGAAGGGATGGGCTCTTTGTGCTTCAAGATATTGTCCACATCCATAGCAATGTGGAGGGTGGGGGAACGGACTTCCTTGCACCTCAATATTCTGGCTTGTATCCTTTAGTTAGTTAGCTAAAATATGAAGAATTTCACACAGTTGAAGTGAATACTTTAATAAAATCCACATGCTTGGCCACTAAGCTACAACTTTGGGTGAACAAAGAACATGGCTCATGCTTGTTCACACCATGAACACTCAAACATGCCTTTTGAGAGGCTCTTAATAAATCTTCACAAAGGCTTAAATGTGATTTCACCCAATTAAAGTGAAAAACAAATTCAGAATCCAAGAGCTCCTTCAAGTACCAGAAATAGAGTAAACTAATTATGGCTACAATTTAAGTTTCAATATTTTTCTTTTTGTGCACTACTTGAACTTAGCTCATTGTTTGTCATGGGTTCTGTTACCCACCAAAAGTGGGTGACCATTAGGAGAAACTTTTCTCCTATTAATCTCTTTCAATCGACAACCAACAACCCCTGACAACCACCTTGTAGCCGATATGACGTGTCATTCATATCTCTGCAACTTGAAACGACTGTATGTTTCCTCGCCCATTTCTCAAGAACACATGTTGGAAGGTGGGCTTTTGATCAAAAGTTACTTTATTTGTTTTGTAGTCAGGTGCTTATGCTTGTTTGTAATTGGGCATTTTGAAAAATATTATGGGGTAACTTGGAAGAAAGAAGGGTCTTGGCTGTGATCTTGTTCCCTCACCTTAAATGGGCGGTTAATTTTCAATCATAGTCTAGTGGGACCTCCCCTAATGGCCTAATGGGTATAAAAAATACACTACTTGGGAAGCCATGATTGAGATAGCGTAGCCCCATCTCTTCCTATTCCATACTTACCACTTCCCATCTTACATCATAAGTCCTTATTCCACCTCTCGTCTTTGGGTTCAATTGACCATTGGTTCTCTGGGATTTGACACCCATACATCCTTATACCTGGGTAGGGCTTAGAAATGAACCCGGGAGGTTGATGTAGCTAAAAGAAAAAGAAAGAGCATATGATGGTCATGAGAAAAACAAAAAAAATCAAAATGCAAAAGATGGTTGGGACTTACAAATTAGCACGTGGACAAAAACCAAGCATGAGCTCTACCTCCCTCATATGGCCGTCACCCAGTTCTTGGGCCAATGTTGCCCTATCTCGTAGAAGACACGGAACCCTCACGTGTCCCAACCCCTAATGAGTGATGAATTTCCCCATCCCAAAGGGGGTGACAACTGCTATACATCATACAAAGCAAGCTCTTATTCTTTGAGCTACGAGCAGTAATAGAAAAAAGAATCAAGAAAAAGTGAAGGAAATATATAGGAGTGAAAAAACAAAGGCTGAGGTAACTCATGCATCCATGATTTTCCCCTCCTCACATATATACACCCAAGATTATTTATTCCATCATAGTCGGTTCCTTTGACCATGAAGTCTTCTCCCCTCCGTTCCATCATTATTCACATGGCACCTACTTTGAGGGTTGGGAACACTTAATAGGACAATCTATTAACCACTCCTACGTAGGGAGGTAACACCATTACGTGACTAAGACCCCAATTTTGGAAGATAAGCCTCATATGAAGTGTTATTTTTCCCATTTATTTCAAGCTTGGTTCACTTAGATGCAATAATGATTATTGTACATAATGGTGAAAGTTGCAACATTGAATATTGTATGTAATTGGCAGGTGGTTCCATCTATAGGTTTGGGCAGCTTAACTGGGGTCCAAGTCCTTCACAAGGACGTATTGACACCCACAGGTGATATGTTGAGAGCCATGGGACTCCGGACAGTTGTAGAGCATTATTTATATCCATGGGAACCTTCGACACCCACAACATTCCTACATTTTCTTTATTATTCATGGGATGATGCACCTAGACTAGCTTGACCCCAACTGGATTAACAATGATCACATGATTTGGCAGTTGATTTAGGGCCCAAATGAGGTTTTTCTAATTCCTTGAGACATGGGAGCGTTAACACCATGTTTAGTGCCCTCAATGTTGGAGCAGAATCATGCTTATTCACCACTTGGAGACCCATGAGACCCAATTTTGTGCATCAAACCTACATTTGGGGTCTACAAGATGGTTTTAGATATATCTAGGGGAAAACCCCTAGATTATGATTTTAGAGCCCCTCTACACTTGTCATGGCACTTGAGGAGTTCAACTCTTTCCCTAAGCAAAGCCTATGCTAGCATGCCATCATCATTTCGACTTGTATTTATGGAGATAAATCTAAATTCACAAAGGCTACTAGGTTTTCTTGTGACCTAGGCTTATGTTGCACATTATTCTATGATTATTTAGGGGCTCATAGGCTAAATATGTTGTTTTTCCAAGTGCAATAGATACAAGCACTCATTTTTGAAAACTGACGATTACTTCTAATGATGTAGATATTCTTTTAGCACTACCAATTTATCATTAAGTAATTACACTTCAAAAAATCAACCATAAATGTAAAAGAACAATGGAGATCACAATGCACAAAGACAACAAAAGATTTACCTAGGGAAAACCCACTTGGGGGAAAACCCAACCACCTTTTCCTTAGAGAAATTCTTTAGTTCAACAAGAGATACACCTAATTATGCTAGTCAATATGATGCTCAAGCTGACCAAAAATACAATGGTCAAAATAGGTCAAACAACCCTCTTGTCAGGTCCAACAAACTTAGTCCTCTTAGATCTCTCTAGCTATAAATTCGGCCTCCCAGTAACTGTCTAGAAAATCTTGGCCCTATTTCCTAGAAACTGCTGCCCAAAATATGCCTAGAAACTCACATGTGCGAAGTCAAAGAGAGAGAGAGAGAGAGAAAACATGCTTGAATGTCTTTGTCCTTCTTATTCTTCTCTTTCGCTTGGATGCCCAAAAGATATCTTATCTTGTGTGTGATCAAATTATGTCTTGTAGAGGAGGTCGAATGCCATATATATAGTGTTTTTCCTAGATTGAATGGGCGTATCTTCATTGGGGACGACTTGACTAGAAGGAGGGTCGACTTGAAAAGTTTGGAGCCAAAAATTAAAAATTAAAAATAAAAAATTTTCTCTTTTGAAATCAACATGAAGAACATATCTTATAGTAATCATTTTGAGGGCTAACAATCAAATGACATGAAGAACATGTCTTACATTTTACTTATATATTTCGAGGGCTAAAATATTAATAATGAAGCTTGACCATAACTACAAAATTGAAACCTCCCTCTTAGTTAGGGAGGTATTCATAATGACTATCAAATGCTTTCTTGTTGAAAAATTTCTCTAGGAAAAGGTCACAACGATTCATCATTAGCATTAGTATTATTCAACTACCATAATTATAGTCAACAATTTTGACACATGGTCAATCAACAACATCAACAAGTTACCATAATTTTGGTCAGTACCACTAACCTATGGTGTATCCTCACTATAATCCTGCTCGGCACTCCTAACACATGGTACATCATTAACATCAACTAGTCACCATAATTCTGGTCCATCTGGCACATGGTATACAAACTCATCTTGGTTCACCATAATTCCGGTCAATATTTTGGCACATGGTAAATATCCAAAGGCCACACTCTACCTGAGTAATACTAGGCCTGTTGCTAAATTAGCTCATTCAACCTATATGGATATTTCTAAGCCTAATACTGAAAGGCACTCAGTCAACTGAGTGATCCTGTGCCTCTAGGAAAATTCTTCCTAATTTTGGTCAACATACTTGACACAGGAAGAATAATTGTCCTCTTCTGGACCATTCTCCCTAATTCTAGTCATACTTGACATAAGGAGACTGTATGTCCTTGATGTTATCTCATCAACACTCCCTCTCACTGATGGAGGTATTCTCAACAAGTCCAATATTTTCGCTGAAGTATACAAACATTGCTCTTGACAGAGGTTTTGTAAGAATATCAACTATTTGTGCGTTAATAGAGATGTACTAGATCTTCATTGTGCTCTTATGCACCATGTCACAAATGAAGTGGTACTTGATATATTTGTGCTTTGACCTATCATGGAAAACTGAATTTTATAGAAGATTTATTCAACTTTGATTGTCACAATATATCACGGTCAGTTCCAAGACATGATCAAATAGTCCTGCGAGTAACTTCTGAAGCCAAATTGCTTCACAACTCGCTTGACTGGTTGTGATATACTCGGCCTCAACATTGTTGAGTGCAATAAATGTATGCTTTCTGCTCATCCAAGAAATCATAGCAGAGCCCAAACTGAAGTAGCCTCCAAAATGTACCTTTTATGTCTTCCACACTCACTGCCCAATATGAATCTGTATATCCTTGAAGTTCTATATCATTGTTTGAGACTTCTCAAACCATAGTCAACTGTACCATGTAAATATCTCAATACATGCTTTGCTGCAATCTAATGGTCATATCTTGGCACCTGGGACTGGCTCAAAGTGTTCACTGCAAAGCAAATGTCTGGTCTGGTATTAACCAAATACATTACAGAGCCAATAAACTTATGGTACATGGATGGATCTACCAAATCTAACTCAAAGTCTCTCAAATTCCTTAGATTAGTCACCATGGGAGTTTCCATCGATTTACAATCCATCATTCCAAACTTCTAAAGGATCTTGAAAATATATTTTCCTTGACCAAGGAAGATTTTACTAGGCTTCTGCCATACTTCTAGTCCCAAATAGTAGTGCATCAAGCCAAGATCCTTCGTATCAAATTAAATAGACAACTCTCTCTTACGCTGAATAATGAGATGTTCTACACTTGTCAAAAATAAGTCATCAACATACAACAATAAAATCACAGGTTCATTTTTCACAACCTTGATATATAGGTTTGAATCAACATCACTTTTGGAGAAACCGAGTCTTTTCAAGTAGCCATCAATTCAAGAATACCAAGCTCTAGGTTTCTGCTTAAGTCCATACAAGGCTTTCTTTAATATGAAAACGTGAGATTCTCTCCCATGAACCTCAAAACCTTGAGGTTGTTCTATGTACATTTTTTCCTCAATCACACCATTGAGGAAAGCAATCTTTACATCAATCTGATGCAAATTCCAACCCATTGAAGTAACAATAGAAATAATAGATCTAATTGTAGTGTACCTGGAAACTGGTGCAAAAGTCTCATCATAATCCTCTCCCTCTTTCTGGGAGAATTCTCTAGCCACAAATCTCGCCTTGTATTTTTCAGTACTGCCATCTATATCATGCTTAATATTGTATATCCATTTTGAGTTCACCTCTGAATTCCCTTCAGGTCTAGGCATAATTTCCCATACATCATTCTTCATAATGTTGAAATTCAACAAGAAAATTCACCACATACTAGTGTGATATTCCAGGTCACACATGAGTGAGAAATTCAGTGACACATTAGTGCTAATGTGTGCTTCCAATTTTTAAATAAATTGGAAAATAAATTGTAATCTTGTCTCATAACAACTTGTCATAGTTCATTAAGTGTGATAGACTTAGTTTGCTCAAGAATTCTGAGTTGAAGGTCAAAGAGTAGGCATGTAGAGTGATTATATTATTTACAGGGTCCAGTTGCAGTTGTAGCACTAGTGTGGTGTTAGTGCAATTAGTTAAATCAAATTAATTGAGTTAAAATTAGTTTAACTAGTTCTCACTGAATGATCAACTAGTGGAAGGTCAAGTGAATTAAAATAGATTTAATTCACAAGTAGTGATCTACAAAGTGATTGATGATTCACTATTAATAGTTGCATGCATGTCAATTCTGAGGACGATCTAGTTGAGACAAAGGTTGAAGGTAAGTAAAATGTAAGTTGTTTTATTAGTGAATTTCCCGAGCGCAATTATAAAGCCACAAGATGCCCATGATGGATTGCACAGTCAATGAAGGTTGGAATTCCTATTTAATAGGAGTTATTTTGCCTAGGGATTGTGTGACCAAGGCAAGCTGAAGGTGGGCATGAAATTGGCTATGTATTGGTCCAATTTTGCCTAGATTAGTGTGAGACAATTGGTAGTGTATGAGGTTCTTGTGAGCACACATGCATTGTATTGTTTCATGATTCCTTGGTTGATTATACAATAAATATGGAGGGTTTTGAGAAGTTTCTTTCCCCAGGAAAATCTTGTGTTGTGCGATTGATTTACTTTCGTCTCTTACTTGCATGTGATTAAGTGATCGTGATTTATATTCCGCAAATATTGTAGAAGGATTCAATATCTTGTTTTAGGACATTGCATGATTAGATTGAATCCGTTGGTGTAATTTCTACATGGTATCAGAGCACCAGGAATCACAATAATGGAGAAGAAATTGAGTTTGTATTGACCAGTATTCAAATTTGCACATACATTCTTTGGAGTTAGAAGCTGACCAATATGTATTTCATAGGCTTGAGGCACGAATATGAACTCGAGGGAAATTCGAATTATATTGCATGGAAGGACAGGATGGAGGAAATATTGGAGGATAATGGGTTGAAGGAGTTCATTGACACTGATATTCCTGAACCCAATTGGGCTGATGCTGTGCAACATGAAGCATGGAGGAAGAATGTCACAAAGGTGAGGAGGATCTTATTAAAGGGAGTTCGAAATCATATTGTCTCATGTCTCCATGGCAAGGCAAGTCCATATGCTACATGGAAGGCCTTGACAGATTTGTTTCAAAGCAGAAGTGACCACAAAAAATTGGCACTCAAGAACAAGCTCAAAAAAATCAAAATGGAGAAGGTCGACACAATCCAGAAATACTTGACCAAGTTCACTCAATGTCAAGATGATATTGGAAGTGTTGGGATTACTGCAGCTGATGATGACTTGGTGAGCCTAGCACTTCTATGCCTTCCCAATAAATAGCATAGTTACCAAGACTCTGTGAATGGGAGGGATAAGTTACCATATTGAGAGCGACTATGGTAAGATTTGGTACAAGAAGAGTTTTGGCGGAATACCAGGGATGGATCCTCATCCAAGACTGATGATGAGGAAAATTGTGCCTTGGTTGTGTAGAAATTATACAAAATTCATGTATGTCTTGGATTCACTTGACCTAACAATGTACTAAAGTTAAACACTGAATCGCTTCTACAAATATTTTGTGGAATTAAAAACAACACAATTGCCAATCACATGAAGCAAAGAAGAATAGATCAAAACCACAACACCAGATATTCCCAGGGAATATTACTGCTCAAAACCCATCTATCATATATTATATATTCCACAAGGAATCTTGAAACAATTACATACAAAACTCTTCTCACAAGAGCCCTCAGTACATCAGCTAATTGTCTCACACTGTCATACAAAAATTGGCAATTTCCTTAGCCAATTTACTGCCTCCAGACAGCTTGCCTTGCTCACGCAATTCTTGATGAATGCAATCCTTAGTCAAAAAGAATTTTTGCCTTCCTCAACTGTGCTGAGTATTATGGACATCTTGTGGTGTTTTAACTACACCTAGGTACCCTGCTAATATCACAACTGATAGTTACACTTCCCTTTAACCTAGAACTCAACTTGGTCTCCACTGGATCTGACATGCATGCAGTTAATAATAGTAAAAACATCAGTTTCATGTGAGATCACTACATGTGAATTAATTAATATTTAATTCACTTGATCTCTCACTAGTGTATTTGCAGTTACAACTAGCACAACTAACTTTAACTCACTTAACTGAGTTAAACTAATTTACAACTTGCACAAATCATGCACCACTGCACTTCCAACTATGTTACAAATAGAATCACTCTATTACAACTCAAGTCAACCTGCATGTCCCACCAACCAACCTCTTAACTCGAAATTCCTTTAGCTAACTGATTTTCCACTTTAGTTAACTATTTCCAAGTGCTCATTGAGAATAGATTATTGTTTATTGTCCAACTAATATTAAGGGACAATAATAGTCGACGTGCATCTATAAATAAACATGCAATCTATAGATATAACTTGCACATACATCTATAAATAGACCTCATCTATAAATGGAATATTCTCATGCATCTATAAATAGACATCCACCTAAAAATAGGCTGTGTGGGCCCCACCTAGTGTAGGTGCTTAATTTTCACTAGGATCAAGGATGTTGTTTCCGGATGCCAATTTCACTGTTTCTTGTTGCAAACTTCAACACTCCCTCTCAACAAGAAAGGAATATCCTTGCATGCGACATGAAACCCCATGCATGCGACACACAACTCCATGCATGTGCCATGCAACCTTTGCATGCAACACTTCTCTAGTGTTTCTCGCACATGTAACCTTTGCATGCAACACTTCCGAAGCTTAATAGCCTCCAAACAACTGAATCAGTATAATGCATCTGTTATCAAAGTCTTCTGACTTCTGCATAGCTACTGCACTTGTCTTCAAGAACCACTGCGTTGCTGACACCTGCATCCATGCACTCTGCACTTGCTGCCAACTCTGATCTATGCTCTAGTATCTAATACTGTCACTTTGATTTCATGTCCTCACGACATCTGACTGCATCAATCTAACTGATCCTGCTACTGCTGCTCTGTGGGCTCCTCGTAGCCAAGTTCGATTCATGAGATCCACACCATCTCAATGAATCTTACCCAAAATTTCTTCTTGGGATTATTCATGCATGTCGCCCCACCTCTCACTTGGTGGTATAGCTACATGCACTCCCACTGCCCATCTGGCTTGAAATTTCTCTGCATGAGTGGTTGCTCCCACTCCATGATCCTCATCTTGTGGCTGCTCCACATCCTGAGGTTCACTCTTACCTGCATGCAATTCCAGCTCCCTCTCAAGGGTCAATTGCATGGCTTTCTTACACTTCACCATGGTTGGAAGCTCTGTAGAAATCACATCTACATCAAGTCTATAGAGATTCTTCTGCATCTCCAGTTGTGGCTGCTACACAACCTTCTGAGACTGCTTCTCAAGCTACATGTTGAGAGGCTCCCTCTCAACCACCAAGTCACTAACCTCTGCTTTGTTCCTAAAAGCTTTGCATGCATCTTGTACCTCAGTGCATGTAGGTTCTTGGCTCGCGCACATTGTAATTGTCCCGTTGTCGCAAATTTTTTCTAACAAAAGAGCTAATTTTAAATCGATGATATCTCCCTCTTCCGAGCTCTGATTCGACTGATTTGTTTTTTCAATTTGGGTATTTTTTTGCAAGGAATCCAAATATGCTATTTATTTTTTTTGAAAATTTGCATCAAAATTTTCATATATTCTCTACAAACTCACGCACCCAAATAAATCCTGCTCTTATACCATGTAGAAAATCATAACACAACTCTGATACCATGTAGAAATCATACAATATACATGTATGTCCTGGAATCACCTGATCTAACAATGTACTAAAGTTAAATACTGAATCGATTCTACAAATATTTTGCGGAATTAAAAACAACACAATTGCCAATCACATGAAGCAAAGAAGAATAGATCAAAACCACAACACCAGATATTCCCGGGGAAAGCTTATTGCTCAAAACCCCTCTATCATATATTGTATATTCCACAAGGAATCATGAAACAATTACATACAAAACTCTTCTCACAAGAGCCCTCATTACATCAGCTAATTGTCTCACATTGTCATACGAAAATTGGCAATTTCGTTAGCCAATTTACTGCCTCCATACAGCTTGCCTTGCTCACGCAATTCCTGATGAATGCAATCCTTAATCATAAAGAATTTTTTCCTTCCTCAACTGCGCTGAGTATCATGGGCATCTTGTGGTTTTTTAACTACACCTAGGTAGCCTGCTAATATCACAACTGATAGTTACACTTACCTTTAACCTAGAACTCAACTTGGTCTCCACTGGATCTAACATGCAAGCAGTTAATAATAGTAAAAACATCAGTTGCATGTGAGATCACTACCTGTGAATTAATTAATATTTAATTCACTTGATCTCTCACTAGTGTATTTGCAGTTACAACTAGCACAACTAACTTTAACTCACTTAACTGATTTAAACTGATTTACACCTTACATAACTCATGCACCATTGCACTTCCAACTCTGTTACAACTAGAATCACTCTGTTACAAATCAAGTCAACCTGCATGTCCCACCCACCAACCTCGTAACTCGAAATTCCTTTCGCTAACTGATTTTCCACTTCAGTTAACTTTTTCCAAGTGCTCATTGAGAACAGATTATTGTTTATTGTCCAACTAATATTAAGGGATAATAATAGTTGACATGCATCTATAAATAGACATGCAATCTATAGATAGAACTTGCACATACATCTATAAATAGAATTTTCTCATGCATCTATAAATAGACATCCACCTAAAAATAGCCGGTGTGGGCCCCACCTAGTGTAGGTGCTTAATTTTCACTAGGATCAAGGATGTTGTTTCCGGATCCCAATTTCACTGGTTCTTGTTGCAAACTTCAACAGGATGGTGAGGCAAAGAAGGGGAAGGGGAAGAAGTCTTATTCCAAATCCGAGACCGAAAAAGAAGGCAAGAAGCGTGACATGTAAAAGGTGAAATGTTTTCACTGTCATGATCATGGAAACTATGCCACAAATTGTCCACAAAAGAAGAAGAACAACAAGAAGGCTCTGGTAGCTGTAGCGAGTGAAGCTTTGGCCTCACAATTTGAGTTGGAATTATCTCTCATCACATGCATGGTGTCAACTATGATGGGATATATGTGGTACTTGGATAGTGGAGCATATTTCCACATGACGGGAAACAGAGAACTCTTTAGTAGCTTGGAGTAGAAGGATCTTCAGATGCACATCGAGATGGGTGATGACGAGAGGTATAGTGCTACCGAGATTGATACAGTTACTTTCCAGAGACAATCAGGTAAACCTTTCATACTAAAAGATATCATGCATGTACCAGGCTTGAAAAAGAATTTAATTTCAGTTGCTATGTTGGAGGATATTGGATATGATGTGGTTTTCAGTGAAAGAAAGGTGTTCCTTTGTCACAAAGCCACATGACAGGTAAAGAAGCTTTGGGTTCATGTGAAGAACTTATACAAATTTTATGTAGATGGTTGCACGACATTGAGCAGTAAAGCAGGGAAGGTGGTGAGCTAGGATATGGGTGAGTTATGGCACAAGATATTGGGTCATCTACACCACAGTGCTATGAGGATCATGCAACATATTTCTATAGGTCTTCCAAAGGGTAATCTTGTGCAGATAGACACATGCAAAGGATGTACCACAGGGAAGTATACTAGATCTACTTTTCATGAGAAGAAGAACCGAGCAGCGAAAATCCCTGAGAGAGTTCACTTAGACATGTGTGGACCATTCTCAACAACTTCCACAACAAAGCACAAGTATTATGCGATTTTTGTTGATGATTTTTCTAGAAAGTATTGGATCTTCTTTCTATAGAATAAAGATAAGACGTTCTCCAAGTTTTGTAAGTTCAAAGCACTGGTAGAGGAAGATACAGGGAAGAAGGTGAAGGCTCTAAGTAGTGACAATGGTGGTGAGTATATCTCTAATGAATTCAAGAACTGTTGCGCCAAAGAAGAATTCAGAGAGAATTGATTGCACCTCATAGCCCACAACATAATGGGGTTGCAGAAAGAAAGAACAACACAATTGTGGGAGCAACACAAGCTATGTTACATGATTAGGGCCTACCGTTGCATGTGTGGGCAGAGGCATGAAACACATCGATATTTGTGCAGAACCTTAATCCTCATCAGATACTTGGCATGAGTACACCAGAGGAGAATTTTTCAGGTAAGAAACCAGATGTTTTATATTTTAAAATTTTTAGCTCATCTGTCTATTGCCATGTGACCAAAGATTCTAGGAAGAAGCTAGAACCATCAACAGAGGTTGGGATATTTGTGGGGTAAACTGATACTCCCCACAACTATTAGGTGTATTTTTTGGCTAATAGGATGACAATTGTTAGGAGAGATGTTAATTTTGATAAGGATAAATCCATGCGATTGTCCCTTGAGAGGGAGATTGAATTTCATGCAGATGAGGAACTCTTAGTTCCAAAGGATGAACCTAAAGATGTGGAGCAGCCACAAGTAGAGGATCATAGAGTGGCAGAAACCACTCATGTAGAGCCATCCACCAGAAATGGTAGGAAGCGCACGAGATAGGTTGACATATTGATGCTAGATGCAATAGAGCATGTAGGTGCACCTACATCATAGCGCAGGCAGAGAAGGTCCCCAGACATGTATACTAGATACATGGCTCTTATGAGCGAGTGTATTGTGACAAAAACATTCTCTTTTGAGGAAGAAATGCAACAACCAACATGGGTTGATGACATGGTTGAGGAGTATGACTCCAATATCAGAAACAGTGCATGGGAAGTGGTCCCAAGACCAGTGGGGAAGTTAGTGGTTGTATCCAGGTGGATCTACAAGGTGAAACAAGTAGCAGATGGGAGTGTAGAGAAATACAAGGCTAAATTTGTAGCCCGAGGATTCTCACAGGTATAGGGGATTGACTATGAGGAAAAATTTTCACCGGTTGTAAGGTACTCATCGATTAGTTCTATCCTCGCACTCTCAGCATAGATGGGGTGGTAGATACATCAGATGGATGTAAAGACAACCTTTCTCAGTGGAGTTATTGAGGAAGAAGTGTACATTGAGAAGCCATAAGGTTTTGAGAGATTTGACAGGGAGTCACATGTGTGCAGACTCAAGAGAGCATTGTATGGGCTGAAGCAAACACCTCGTGCTTGGTAAACTAGGATCGAAAACTATTTCATCAGGTTGGGATTCACAAAGAGTGAAGCGGATGTGAACCTATATCATATTGTGGTTGATGTTAAAGTTTTTATTATTGTAATTTATGTTGATGATCTTATATTGACAGCTGATGAGAAGCTCATAACTTCTTGCAAAGAGGATATTGCAAGAGAGTTTGAGATGAAGGACATGGGGCTCTTACACTATTTCCTTGGATTGGAAATATGGAAAAAAGATGGGGAGCTGTTTGTATCTCAGGGAAAGTATGCCAAGGAGATTCTGAGGAAGTTCCACATGGAGGGAAACAAACCCATGGAGGCTCCTATTGCAGGAAACTGGAGGAAGGAGGATGCTACTTAAGGTGAGGTAGTGGATGCTAATGTTTACATGCAACTTGTGGGTTCACTTATGTATTTGGTGAACACATGACCAAACATATGCTACGTAGTTAACCATTTTAGTCAAGCTATGGTTAATCCTACCAAGCTCTTTTGGAAGGTGGGGAAGCATGTGTTGAGATATCTCAGGGAACTACAGAGTATGGATTATAGTACAAATGGACAGAGGGAGTGAAGCTTCAAGGCTTCACCAATGCAGATTGGATAGGTAATCCATTAGACATGAAGAGCACATCAGGGGGCATCTTCAGCATAGGATCAACAACATTTTCTTGGTACAATAGGAAGCAGAGATCAGTTGTACTCAGTTCAGCCGAGGCAGAGTACATGGCAGCTAGTTAGGCTGCATGCAAGGTGATTTGGATGAGGAAAATACTTGTTGGTTTGTTTGGTCATCAGATGGATTCGACGGTGATATATTGTGATAACCATAGTTTCATAAAACTCTCGTTTAATATAGTATTCCATTACAGGTCCAAGCATATTGACATTCAGAACCACCATCTCAGAGATTGTGTTCAGAGGCGCATTATGTTGTTGCAATACATTCCCATGAAAGATCAAGATGCAAATATCTTGACGAAGGCACTTGCAAAGAGAAAAGTCGAATTCCACAGAGGCAGGATCGGGGTAGCTGATAATCCCTTTCTTTTTGAGAGGGAGTGTTGAAATTCAAGAATACAATGCACCACATACTAGTGTGGGATTCCAGGTCACACATGAGTGAGTAATTCAGTGACACATTAGTGCTAATGTGGGTGTCAAATTTTTAAATAAATTGGAAAATAAATTTTAATATTTTCTCATAACAACTTGTAATAGTTAACTAAGTGTGATAGACTTGGTTAGCTCAAGAATTTCGAGTTGAGGGTCAAAGAGTAGGCATGTAGAGTGATTCTATTATTTACAGGGTCCAGTTGCAGTTGTAGCACTAGTGTGGTGTGAGTCCAATTAGTTAACTCAAATTAATTGAGTTAAAATCAATTTAACTAGTTCTAACTGAATGCTGAGCTAGTGGAAGGTTGAGTGAATTAAAATAGATTTAATTCACAAGTATGATTCACTATTAATAGTTGTATGCATGTCAATTCTGATGACGACCCAGTTGAGACAAAGGTTGAAGGTAAGTAAACTATCAGTTGTATTATTAGCGAATTGCCCGAGCGCAATTATAAATCCACATGATGCCCTTGATGAATTGCAAAGTCAAGGAAGGTTGGAATTCCTATTTAATAGGAATTATTTTACCTAGGGATTACATGAGCAAGGCCGGCTGAAGGTGGGCAGGAAATTGGCTATGTATTGGTCCAATTTTTCCTAGATCAGTGTGAGACACATGGTAGAGTGTATGAGGTTCTTGTGAGCACACATGCATTGTATTGTTTCATGATTCCTTGGATGATTATACAATAAATATGGAGGGGTTTTGAGCAGTTTTTTCCGCAATAAAATCTTGTGTTGTGTGATTGATTTACTTATTTCTCTTACTTGCATGTGATTGAGTGATTATGATTTATATTCTGCAAATATTGTAGAAGGATTCAATATCTTGTTTTAGTACATTTCATGATCGGATTGAATCCATTGGTGTAATTTATACACATAATAGATTGGCATTATTCCATCATCACATCCTTTCAAACTTGCTGGCTAGCTGCCTCCTCATAGTTGGAAGGTTCAAAATCAATGCTATTAGTAATCAATAATGCATATCTAAAATACCTCTTTGGTCTCTTGATTTCCTTAAAGGTGCCACATGGAGCTGCATGTCCTTCTTCTTCCTACAAGGTAGATCTAAGTCAAGTTGGCCTCTTCAGGATTTTTGGAACAAAAACTAGATCCATTGGTTCATAAGGCCCTTCTAGCTCTTCTTAATGATCTACGAGATGTTCTAAAGGATTGGATGGACTCGAGCCTTCTTCCTTGGGAATTTCATGTTCTTCATCATCATTAGAATCCATAGGATCTTCTTTAGACTTCCAATAGGAAACATTCTCAGCAAAGGTAATTTCCTTGCTGACTTCAACTTGTCATTGACCGGGAACATAAATTTTATAAGCCTTTGATGGCTCGCAGTATCCAACAAATATTCCTTTCTTTCTTGAAGGCTCTAATTTCTTCCTCTTATCTTTAGGTATGTGTATATAAACTAGAGAACCACAAATTCTCAAGTGTCCAACCTTTGGTTTCTGTTAGGCGAATGTTTCTACAGGAGTCTTATCTTCCAAGATTCGATGAGGACTTCTATTTTGAATATAAACAAGTGTCATGGATGCTTCACTCCATAGGAACATGAGTAAGTCTTGATCATGCATCACTGCCTTAACCAATTCTTCAATGAATCTATTCTTCCTTTCAACAACTCCATTTTATTATGGATTGTAAGGGACTATCAACTCCCTCTAATCACAAATTATTTACAAAAGACAACGAGTTCCTTGGAAGTGTATTCTCCCCCACTATATGATCTTCTTTCCTATCAAGTTTTCTACTTCAACCTTGAATTCCTGAAATTTGCTGAAAACTTCATCCTCGGTCTTCATGAAATAAATCCATGTCTTGGAAGAGACGTCATCAATAAAATTTACATAATATAGAGAGCCTCCAAGGGATTTCATTGGCATTGGAATACATACATAAAAATGAACTAGATCCAAGATTTCCTTAGATCTACTCTCACTGTTTGGAAAACAATTTTCCAAGCACACAATATTTACATACTCCTTAATGCTCCATCTATAATTCTAGAACACCTAAAACCATCTGTTTAGAAGCTGGACAAGCTCTATAATGAAGGTGAGCATATATTTTATGCCATAGTTCACATGGATTGATATCATTATGCACTAATGCTTGAGCTGGTTGTTTCAAGAGTTTATACAACCTTTTTTCATGAACCCAAATTATTCTAGCGGAGTTTATACTTGAACCTTTGGGCCATACAAGGACTTTGCCATCAACAAATGCTACTATATATTCTTTATCTTCCAAACATGAAATAGAAACCAAATTCTTTCTCAAACCTGGCACATATAGTATTTTGCTAAGATGAACGTTTTCACCTGATTCTAGCTCAATATATGTTGTCCCAACACCTTTGATTGCGTAATTGTTGCTATCTCCAAGCTATACCTTTTGAGATAATTTATTTTCCATAAGACATGAGATTGTCACGATCTCCTGTCATGTGTCTTGAGGCACCACTATCTAATAACCACAAGTCACTGCTATCTGCAATAGAATTTGTAAGGGTAGAAAAATAGAAGAAATATTTATCACCTAGATCTTCATTCTTGGGTTTCTTCGGATATTCATTGATGTCAGCTGTGGTAGCATGTTGCTTTCCCTTTCTCTTTCTATCA
Organism: Pinus albicaulis; assembly: GCA_034641835.2. NCBI lineage: Eukaryota > Viridiplantae > Streptophyta > Pinopsida > Pinales > Pinaceae > Pinus > Pinus albicaulis. The sequence goes on along the minus strand of CM076577.1, from coordinate 1,279,644,944 downwards.
TTCAATATCTTAGGAAAATAACTTCTATATTTAATGTTGTGGCCTTATAATTTATAAGATTAGCAAGAATAAACGATAAAGGACAAAATCAAACCGCTTTGGAATCCAGGACCTAGCCTTCCTAGACTCAGAGAGGGCTCTCTTTGTTTTTAATTTGATTTTTTCCTTAGTATTATGAATGATGGTGTTAGGATAGTTACAGTGATGGTGGTATTGGTTGTTTTGATTGATTTTGTTGGTTGGATGAGCAGGTCTGCAAAAGCTAATGCATTGGGATATGGAGTCAAACAGGGGCTAGTTTTGTTACATAAAAAGTTCAAAAGCATCACAGGCAAGCTAACTGTGTGTGCTGGATCTTAAAGCAGCAGGAATTGTGAGGTGAAAGAAGCAGTGAATTTGCAGTAGTGGTTAAAAAGAAATTACGAATTTCTTAACCAGACTTCACAAAGAAAACATTCAAATTGTAATCACAGACAGAATTAAGGTGCTCCAACAACAAATCTTAATCTAAAATTTCTATTCTACAATCAGCTTAAAATGATACACATTGAGGAAAAACAATGGACACATTCAACTTAGAGAAGAGAATCAGATCACTAGACAGACATAGCTCAAATATCTTGCAAATGGTTTCTTACTATTGATGCTCCAGCTTCCAAAAAATTAAAGTGCTCCAATACAATAGTTCTTACAGTGCAGGGTTCAACAAGGTGCAACCCCCTCACCATACAGCCAATGCATGTAGTATTTAACTAAATACTAAGTTGGTTGCCCTATCTACTTTGGAAACTTCTCATTAATTACAATTAAGTATATTTAGACAAATGGAACCATGCAATGGCCATGATAAGATGAATATGACAATCACCGCTTGTTGTATTTACTTCGGTAGTCTATTATTGATTGCAAAGTGATCAAAATATGGCTAATGTGATGCCAAAGAGGCATCGATAAAACAAAAATGACATCTGGCTCTATTTTTTCTTAGGAAAGATGATCTAATATGATTGTTGTGCTGGCTGTCATGCTGGCCATTCTGTTTCTAACTGCCTCTGAATTAATCTTCAATCCTGTAGCATGACATAGTTTTAAATAGAGAAAACCTTCTTTCCTATATAAATAGCGAAATGTGTTGAAGACCGTCGGATGTATGTGAGGTGAGGTAGATAAGCGAAGAGATTAACAGAGTTTAGTCGAGGTGTGAGTTGACGGGTTTATCAGATAGCGGAGGATAATGTGACGAGATGGTGGTGTAGGGGTGGATTTTCACTTAAAACCAAACTTAGGGTAAAGGGAATATGGTAAATCATATAAAGTTTACTATAATATTTAAATGCCCGAAATTCATAACATAGGTTTATAATGATGATGGCATTAATCATATGATATAGCGGGGTTGGTAATATAAAGTCTGAAAACCTTTTTGTTGGTGGTGCCTTAGAACTTAGGATAAGTTCTAAAGGCTTTTTTCCAAAACCATTCTTTATGCGCCTTTAACTTGTACTAGGATTTCCAACCTAGGAGAAGCCGTTCTTTATCCCTTTTAACCAGCAAATCCTTCTTGGAAATAAATGAAAACCATGGAATTATTTTTTCAATATAAACAATCTAATCATAAATAATCATTCACCTTGTGATACTGTGAATTACAGAAGTCTAACAATGGCTCCAGCTGGGGATGGAACTTCTTCAAATGAAGTGTCAAGAAAACCGTAGACTAGTGTCCTGGTCCATTGGGCTGATCTCAGATTTGCTGCAAAACCTCTGTGGTTGAAAATATTTGAGCTAAACTCTGAACTCTCTGCAACTGAAGTCTGGAACACACTTGTTCTGAAAACTGAAAAGCACTCTGAAACTAAAACTAGAAAAATGCTCGAAGTTCTAAGCTTATTTGCACACCTACCTACTCTAATCTGATAAAAAATTATCCAATCAAATAATAATCAGACTTCTAATGTAACCAGTCAAGCAAATGAGTGCTTAACTGAAACTAGCATTCCATTTATGTGAGTAGAGAAAATGATTTGAAGCATGGCGACTTGACTCTTTTACTGAATTCAATAGCTCTGTTAATCAACCTTGTAGATTTTTCCTTTACTGATGATTGTAATAAGCTGCTTAAAGGATCTAGGTAAACATGCAACATGAGATCCTCATATGGTTGGTGATATAAAAACATACCTCATCCGAGACTGCTCCCTTGCTTTTGTGTTGATACTATTTGTCTTCAAATGGCAAGGAAGACACTAGTTTTTCCTCATTTTCCATTATAATAAATTTTTCTGTGTGCTCTTCATTATTTCCTTTATCATTCACAAACTTGCAGGGAAGTTGTAAATTCTCAATCATCTCAGGCAAAGGATCATTAGCTATAATATCAATGGGTTGTGCAACTTCATCAACATCCCAAGAAGAAAATAATGATGGAGAATTTTTTGGATCCTTTTCAAGGTCTGCACACTTAGAAAGAGAATTAGATTAGTCTTCTTTCGACAAACTTTCTTGGCTTTCATTAGGAAAACTTGACTGGTGTTAAATCTCTGAATAAAACATTGTTAGTTGAAGATGCTCTTGTGAATCTGGACCATCAAGTTCTACCACATTTTCTTCTAGATCACTAGACTGTTGTAGGTTTTCGCTATTTTCCTTTGCTGGATCTAGTTTAGGATGTTGGAGTTCTTCCTTAACCATCCGTTGATCAACTTGTCCTTGTGCTGATAGGAATATTTCCTGTGGTGAAACTTCATGAACTTCTAGAAAACATATATCATTTCTTTCTTCATGATGAGAAGACATTTCAAACAAAACTTCCGCTTTCTGGAATGGTATTTCTTCTAAAATTTCTAATATTTCATCATTCATAAACTGATCATCATCATAGTAATCCTCCAAATATTCAATAAAACTTTGAAAGTTATCACAAAAATCTTGAACTAGTGACAAAGAGGGATAATCTCCCTTATACTTGTCACAAAACACAACATCAAAACGTTTCAAAGAACTTATACTTGCAGCCGGTATATCTTCATACCAAGACCTAGCTTTCTCTTCTAAACTTGCCACAAACATTTTCATAAGATAATCTTCTAGAACTTGGATTTTAAACCTACGGACGTGCATATGAAATCTTAAAAAATGTATACCAACATCATCTCCTTTTTCATCTTTAAATACTGGAATATATTTTAACCATGTTTGACATGGGGTTTGGAAAACCTGGGATCTTAGATCTGTCCAAAGGAGCATACTTGCGTTGTATTCTTGGATTCATCTTGACAATCAATCAACAATAGAATGGAGTCACGATAAGTTCTCTACAATTCTGGATATTTTTACCAGTGGAGTCTTTAGATCATATGAACTTTGTGGAGTCACCAAGTGGATGATTTCAACCTTCTTGTATCTGACTGTTTGTCCACCATCAATAACCAGATACCAATATTGGAAAATTTTTTTAGCATACAGTGTTTTGACCAGGGTTTCTGAGTTTTGATGAAATGTTAAGATTTCTCAAGGTCACCATTATGTTGTGGCCTTATAATTTATAGTATTGGCAAGAATAAACGATAGAGGACAACATCAAACCACTTTGGAATCTAGGACCTAGCCTTCCTAGACTCAAAGAGGGCTCTCTCTATTCATTATTTAATTTTTCTTTAATATTATGAATTTTGATGTTAGGCTAGTTACAGTGATGGTGGTATTGGTTGTTTTGATTGAGATTGTTGGTTGGATGAGTAGGTCTACAAAAGCTAATCCATTGGGCTATGGAGTCAAACAAGGGCTATTTTTATTTCATCAAAAGTTCAAAAGCATCACAGGGCAAGCTAACTGTGTGTGTTGGATCTTAAAGGAACATGAATTGTGAGGTGAAAGAAGCAGTGAATTTGCAGTAGTGGTTAAAAATAAATTAAGAATTTATTAACCAGACTTCATGAAGAAAACATTCAAATTGAAATCATAGAAAGAATTAAGGTGCTCCAACAACAAATCTTAATCTAAAATTTATTTTCTACAATCAACTTAAAATGATACGCAGTGAGGAAAAACAATGGACACATTCAACTTAGAGAAGAGAATCACATCACCAGACAGACACAACTCAAGTATCCTGCAAATGGTTTCTTACTATTGATGCTCCAGCTTCCAAAAAATTACAGTGCTCCAATACAATAGTCCTTACAGTGTAGGGTTCAACAAGGTCCAACCCCCCCACCATACTACCAATGCATGCAATATTTAACTAAAGACTAAGTCAGTTGCCCTATCTACTTTAGAAACTTCTCATTAATTACAATTAAGCAAATTTAGACAAATGGAACCATGCAATGGCCATGATAAGATGAATATGACAATCACCGCTTGTTGTATTTACTTCGAGAGTCCATTATTGATTGCAAAGTGATCAAAATTTGACTAATGTGATGCCGAAGAAGCAACGATAAAACAAAACTGACATCTGGCTCTGCTTTTTCTTAGGAAACAATCATTGGATGATCTGATCTGATTGTTGTGCTAGTTGTCATGCTGGCCATTCTGTTTCTAAATACCTTTGAATTAATCTTCAATCTTGTAGCATGATGGAGTTTTAAACAGATAAAACCTTCTTTCCTTTATAAATAGAACAAAACCCTGTTTGAATTACCGGTCATCAGAATGCAATGCCATCATAGAATCTGGTTGGCAGAGTAAGTTGACGTGGAGCAGGGATGGTGGGAGTGTTAATGGTAGGGCGACAGGTTGGTGGGTGGTTTTAGAGGGGTCCTGAGGTGGTAGGTGGTTTCGGAAAAGGGGGTGCGAACTTGTCTGGGCATAACACGTAGCAGGAATGACAGTAAGAGATACCGCTCATTTCAAACCCCCCTCCCCCCCCTCCCCCCCCCCTCGTGGTTAAAGTTCGGGGGCTAAGGGGGGTGTGAAATGCGTTGAATACCATCATATGTATGCAATGTGAGGTAGATAAGCAGATAGATGAACAGAGTTTAGTCGATGTGTGATTTGACAGGTTTATCAGATAGTGGAGGATAATGTGACAAGATGTGGGGTAGGGGCAGATTTTCACTTAAAACCAAACTTTGGGTAAATGGCATATGGTAAATCATATAAAGTTTATGATAATATTTAAATGCCCGAAATTTATAACATAGGTTTATAATGATGATGCCATTAATCATATGATATGGCGGGGTTGGTAATATAAAGATCGAAAACCTTTTTGTTAGTGGTGCTTTAGAACTTAGGATAAGTTCTAAAGGATTTTTTCCAAAACCATTCTTTATGTGCCTTTAACTTGTACTGGGATTTCCAACATAGGAGAAGTCTTTCTTTATCCCTTTTAACCAATAGATCCTTCTTGGAAATAAATGACAACCATGGAATACTATTTTCAATATAAACAATATAATCAGAAATAATCGGTCACCTTGTGATACTGTGAATTACAGGAGTCCAATAGTTACCAAATTTGTGACAATGATAACATTGAATCTTCAACACATTATTATTCCCTTGTGGAGCAGATATTTTACCTTCATTTCTTCTTTGGAAGCCAAACTTCTTTCTTCCTACAACCTTCTTAGATCAAGCTCCAAATGCTTGAGAGTCATCTTCTTCAGATCTACGAATCTTTCCTTTTGATATAAGTCTATACTCTTCTTGAGTACATGAGGTCCATAGTTCTTTAAACTTTGGAGTTTATTTTCTGCCACATATACTAGTTGCAAATGAGTCCCATGAGTCAGATAAACAATTAAGTGTTGTAGTCACAAGTTCCTTTTTCAGAAATGATTTCATCAATTGATTGAAATTTATCTCTTAGTTGAGAGATCCTCATGAAATATGAATCCAAAATAACATTTCTTGCCATTTTAACATCACAAAGCTCATTCTTCAAACTCATTGCTTGACCAATGTTGTTGATGGTTTATAATCCAATTAGGGCATCATACATCTTCTTTGAGGTGTCAATATCTGTGAAATATGGAATCAAATGATCTTTAATAGAATCCACAATAATAATTCTAGCTGAGATGTCATCCTTCTCATATTTTTCTTTAACTTCATTATCTGAAGGTTTGGTAACCTCACCCTTCACAATATCCAAGAGATCATTTTTTGCAAGAATGAGGTCAATCCTCGGTTTCCAAGCCCTAAAATTTGAAGTTCCTTCTAGCTTGTTCTTTGACTTCATAGAGGAATCCATGGATATATACACACACTTTCAAGTGTGATCTCAATGTCCTTTATTTCACCAAAGCTCTAATACCATGTTGATTTTTCAATTGCAATAGATACAAGCACTAATTTATGAAAATTGATAATAACTTCTAATGATATAGATATTCTTTTAGCACTTCCACTTTATCATTAAGTGTATAAATTCTGATGTTCTATGTTGTAACAATTACATATTACAAAACTTCTTTATTTTTCAATATCATTTAAACAATTGTAGATATATTACAAACCAAATGCACAATAGAAGACAACCAAGAACAAAATGAGACACAAATAATTTAGGTCCAATGACTAGTGAAAAACCCAACCAATTTCTTCTTCTATCAGATGTCAATTGTTCAACAAAGATACAAAGTACAATGAGAGATCAATATAATGAGTGAGTTCACTCGAATTTGAACAAGTTAAAGCATAAAGTTCACTAGTAGCAACAACATATGCAAACACTGAATCAACATTCCCCTCAACATAATCAACACTGAAACAATGAATCGACCTTGGCTCACCAAGTCCTGCTCTTACTCTCCAAGTTTCGCTCTCACAAATTTATTCAAGTCTCTCAATCTCTCTCTCTAAAGTTTGAATTCTTCTTTCACAATACACAAGTATTAAGGTGAGATTATATGAGACACATATATAGGACATGCAACGAATTCATGCCATAAAGGAGGTACAACTCGCATGCCATGAGGGAGGTGCAAAACGTGCCTTTTTGGGAAGAGTAACTTATGCCATTATGGAGAGGCAACACATTCCTTAGAGAAGTGTAACTTATGCCATTATGGAGAGACAACACATGCCTTTGATAAGTGTAACTTATGCCATTAAGGAGTGTCATCATTTTAGGAGAGAAGCATATGAATTAAATGAGGAGAGTGTAACATATTCATTAATGGGAGTGTAATAGGAATATTTCATGACGTGCCTTTAACGAGTGAGTAAGAGAGAGTGTAACGTAGTGCTATGTGAGTCATCAAGGAGAGAGGCGCGCAGTGATTAAGTGTCATGAAGGAAAGATTAATTAAATTTCCTTTTGATAATATTATAATAATAATAATAACAACAACAATAATAATAATAACAAAAACAACAATAATAATATTGATGATTAAGTCAAAATTGAACTATTAGGATTGATTAATGATAAGTTACGTGATTTTCCATACACTATATTTGATTACCAATTGATGCAAGCTGATTTAATATTTTTGGAAATTCATACTTGTAATGCTAAACATGACTTTATAATTATAGAATTTCACTCCATAATTGTCATAAATGAGTTTTTATTTAAGGAAATTCATCACTGAGTTGCCAATTTTCAACACTCCCTTTCAGTTAGGGAGGAATTTCTTTCTACAACAAAGATATTTGCTTTCTCTGCTCATCTCTGCTCATATTATCTTTGGAACAATGATGTATCAATATAATAAAGAAGAAGAATAATGGGTGAGATTCATCTATCACCATATATCCACTTATCTTCCCACCTCGACACAAACTTGGGGGGATTACCACTTTTGAACACATGACAAGGATCAAACGCAACTTTCATCCACAGACTTTGTCAAAACATGACAATAACGAAGTCTCATCTCTGCTTGGGGGGGTTACCACTTGTCAACACATGAAAAGGATCATGCACAACCAAGCTTCACCACACCCATTGGCCAGACGGGTGGCAATCCCAACAAGATTAGCTTGTGGGTAGGATGGATACTAGGGTATACTCTTGGAAAGTATTAGACCTGATAGTAGGAGGGATTACCACTTTTTAACACATGACAAGGATCGTGCACAACCTAAAATCAAGAGTTCCATCAACCTCATGAGATCTCCTAGTTCCATTCCCAACTTGCGAACTCAAACAAAAGGGAAGAGCATAACTCAATTTTATTGATAATCCATGGCCGCCCCCTCCAAGAAGGGTCAAAAATGTCAGTCCAAGTTGCTCTCTTAATACCAAGAGATTCCCTTTCGGAAAAGGCTTGGTAAGTATGTCAACTATATGATCACTAATTGCAATATGATGAAGTCTCACTTCTCCTCTCTACACCATATCCCGAATATAGTGATATCTAATCTCAATGTACTTGGGCTTGTCATGGAACACAGGATTTTATGCAAGTCGATACCCACTCTTATTGTCACAGTATATTAATTTCATATTTGGTACATGCTCAAACAAATCTTCAAAGAACTTCCTCAACCATACTGCCTGACAACTAGCCATGCTAGCAGCAATGTACTCAGCTTTAGCCTTGCTTAGGGCTACAAAATTATGTTTTATGCTCATCCAAGATGTCATGATAGATCCCAAACTAAAGAAACATCCATATGTTCTCTTTTTGTTAGCAAAATTACCATCCCAATCAACATCAAAGTATCCATGTAGTCTCACATCTCTGAAAATATATATTAATCCAAGATTGGTGGTCCCATGCAAGTATCTCAACACATGCTTTACAACAATCCAATGTTCATGTGATGGCTTAATCATATATTGGATCAAAGTGTTGACCACAAAACATATGTCCATACGAGTGTTCACTAAGAACATTAGTGCCCTAATCAGTCAATGTCGATACTCAGAAGGATTTTCCAAATTAGGTCCTGCAACTTCACCACATAACTTCTTGAAATTCATTTCCATTGGTGTATTCATGGACTTAAATTCTTTCATACCAAATATTTCCAGTAGATTGACAACATATTTTCCGTGAGAAAGAAAAACATCACTAGTTCTCTGCCATACCTCTAGGACTAGAAAGTAGTGCATCAAACAAATATCTTTCATTTCAAACTCAGAAGCTAACTCCCTCTTACACTAGAGGATATGAGGTTCTCCACATGTCAAGAATAAATCATCAACATATAATACCAAAATCAAAGGAATACCTTGGACCGTTTTGAAGTATATATTTGGATCAACATTGCTTCTGGTAAAAAAAAGCTTCATCAAGAAGCTATCAATTTGGGCATACCAAGATCTTAGGGTCATGTTTCTGTGGTCCGCCGATTCCACTTCCTTGACTATAGATGGGGAGTTGAATCATATCATAGTAGCCTTTCGTCACATATTTACCCCAGTTGGTTGGTTACTTGGGTATATGTGGGAGGAGCACTAGTAAAAAATGATGAAATTAATGACCAAGTGACTAAAAATGTTAGTCACCGCAATTATTTCAAGTGAATTACTACTAAATTTGAGCAATTTTAAGTGACCGAACTAAAAATGACTAACTTAAATGACTAATTTAGTCTTGGAATAAAATATACGACTAAATAATAAGTGACTAAACTCAAAACAACTAACTTAAATGACTAATTTAATCTAGGGATAAAATATATGACTAGATAATAAGTGACTAAACTAAAAGCGACTAACTTAAATGACTAATTTAGTGAGGATTAAAATATATGACTAGATAATAAGTGACAAAATTAATAATGATTAATGTAAATGAGTATTATAGTCTAAGAATAAAAATATGACCAAATAAAAAGTACAACAAGTATATGAATTAGTCATTTATGTTAGTAATTTTTAATTATGCCACTCCATAAATGGAAAATTACAATTTTGATACCGAAGTGTAACATTTAGAGACAAAGGGGTTCCTAAAGGGATTAGAAGAGGATAATGATTGATATGGAACTTTCCTTGTATTTATTTATAAAATCCAAAGACAAAATCCCCATATGGGCCTCCACTCAATTCCCTACTTTCGCAACAAACAAATCAACTGTCTCACAAATATATAAAGAGGTGTGTCGTCGATGGTGTCTGAAAAATCTAAGAATTGTGCCAATGGGGAAGTAGCATTGTGATTACCCACGGTGCTTGCTAGAGCCATTGAATTTCAGTTCTCTTATCCATTAAAACTTGATCATCTTCAGAGGAAGTGTCAATTAGTTTTAAACAAGTTTGTTTTGGATAATGCATTAATCTTTCTAACGATTTGCAAATTCAAAACACAATTTCGCAACTTAATTGATTTGTTTTTCAACCCTGCATAAATTTAGGCCTTCAAACAAATGATTGATGGCACAATGGAATTGAGGTTACAAACAAACATTACAGTTTTCTACCAATAGAGGATTAGAATTATTTGGGAATCTAGGTATCCAATCCAGTGCAAGCTCTCATGCCCTATAATCTTAGCCACAAACCGACCATATCAATATTATGTGGCCCATCGCAGATTGATGATGAGCAATTTCAATTTGAGTTGATGGTAAACTTCACACAATACATCCATCTATGTAACATGTTGATTTGGATGTGTATATATAAAACTACAGAGAGCGTGAGGCTACAATGGATTGATAGGATCTAGATAGTACTGCTACAAACATTTTTGGACCAACTTGACTAGGGACCCCTCCATGTGCACGAAGAGATCATTATAACACCAATCTCTCTGCTTTCGCCCTTTGGTGTTTATCAGATAATATGCGGGACAAATTAAGGTCACTAATGATATATTTTCTACAAATGATAAAGAGGTTTAGTTGCCACCCTTAAATCATGAATTCTATAAAATTAATCCAGTTACAATTTGGTGGAAGAAGTTACAATTCCTGGCCAACCTAAAGTTGTTGAACTCATTTCAATGGTAGATTTAGCGAATATTCTGAAAACTTAAGAACAACATCGAGATCAAACAATTACTTATCCAAATTATTATAAATTCCTGGAACAACCTGAAATTCCAAAGACAACAACAAAGTCAAACAATAGATAATGGACGATAGATGGGTGGGGAGGTATTTACTCGTCTTGCTTTTTTAAGGGCCCTAATGTTGTGATTGACGATAAAGGAGAGAAGCACGAGTTTCCAGGTCATGGTATTTATTTTACATTGATCTAGCCAACATATTTGTTGTTCAAGTGTGCACAATATGCTTGGTGTGATGCAAGGCTTTGTGGGGGAGATGGCAAGGTGAAATTTAATTTATGACAAATGATTTTGAAATAGTGAGTGCCTGACCCAACTCTCATCACAGATATTGAAATGAAAGTTTAAATATCTATTAGAACTTTCTTTTCCTTGGCACCCAAAACCTCCAATCCATAACCCTTTTTTGACCCAATATGTCCTTGCACCAAGTCCTTGCCTTTGGATATATGGTCCTTCGCAGAAAAGGGAAGCTCATAGTTTTTAGGTAGGTGCGAAACCTATGGCAATGCCTACACATGAAAGAAATTCCTTCATAATCAAGTATCTGAATACACTCCACCCCAATCTTGAAATCCATGTCTTCTAGAAGCACTTTCCTAAGGTCCATATTAGCGAAAGTGAGAGAGTACGTCTTAATTCCCATCTCCAAATATGCAAATTCATGGTCAAGATAAATTCATGGTCCGGATAGGATCCCATTGAGTTACCTCTATCTTTGAAAATTATGGCATCCCAATAGTTAGGAGGGAGACCTGGAAGATGAACCTATATTGGGGACATATGTAGCCTCTCCTACTTTGCATCGAAGAAGGGCATGCAAAAACTAAAAATGATAGGAGATGAATCAATTTTCCAAACCATCTAATGTACCTTTTGGGTGTCAACCACATCTTTGAAGCACAAATAAATACAACCTTGGGCTAGTAGTGAAACTTTTGGAGGACATTTAACAATGGGCGAGGTTTCCTTGTCCACCCATGCTTTTAGGGTTGAGGACTTGAATTTTCGACCCCTTACTCACCCCACTAGAGATTTTTGGGAAATTTCCTCAATCTCCTGATTGGCGATGTCGACTCCTAACAACAGAGAAAGGAGGAATTTGTTCTTATTCTTGACACTACAATTTCTTTTCCTCTTCCTTGCTTTCTAAAATTCCTTCTGAATCACAATTCCTTTTTATTCACAAGAGTGTTTATCCTCAAAAAACCTAGCACCATTCGCGACGTTAGTTCAACCTTCCTCTGTTGCAAAGGCAAGGACCTCCTTCACTAGTTCACCCAGGGAGAGCGAGGCCAATGATACTTCATGAGATTAAGGACAGATAATAAAACAAATCAGAGAGGCTTATGAGAGTGAAGAATCCCCAATGTGTTCAAAAAATTATGAAAACCCTAAGGAAGTCATTGCACATTGTATGTGTTTATTTGATCTCTAGGATGGTAGGGAAACTAAACTCAAAGCCAAAGAACCCCAAGAAGAGTTCTCCAGCCCCTGGAAAATTTCCTTGGGCCCTAGGTTGACCAAAACTAAAGGACTCGAATAGTGTGTGGCCGGAGCAAGGGTTAGGGCCTCCGAATTTCAAGATGGTCTCTTATTGAATTCTTAACTTTTCTTTCTAAAGACTTGATAGGCCTAGAAATCACAATATGCTAACCTTCTAACATGACTTCCAAATGTGAATGTATAAAATCCTCGAGACTAGCTCAATTCTTTTGAACCCCCCCCTCACCCCTCCCCCTCCCCCCCCCCTTCGGTTCATATTCCACTAACTCCTCCTCCTCCATGTGGTTCCAATAGTAAGAAACCGACATCTCATCCGGAAAGAATATTTGACGCATGGTTTTGTGTCTTTAAAGGGTTTATCATGGTGGCCATCTCTGTACTTCAAAACTATATATTACGTGGATAAAAAAGTCATGATTACAATTTAATCTTAATTTGTGTTTTGACAAGGATATCAGAGCTTGACATTGTCTAGAGCTCGTTTAGTCTTTGTCAAAACTATGCCCTTCTCTAGTTTGAAACTCCACGACCCTTTCTTCACCTGCAATTTTTCTGTGGGCCTCTAGGGTTTCTCCAGTGTTGAATTCCTCTGCCATGGTAGAGATGTTGTAATGTAAACTTTAACATTTTAACTCCGTCAAAATAAAATAACAATACTAAAATTTAAAAACGTAAAATCAATAATTATAATTAATTATAATTAATAATTAAATCAATCTAGATCTATCTTAACTCTAGATCTACGTCCAAGTGAGAGAGAGGAATCAAATCTATTGAGATGCGAACCTCTTTTAGAGTGAAAAGAGATTTGATTCCTTTGGGAATTTGGTAAATCCGAAGTTAAAATGGATCTAGATTTTGGTAAATCAGAAGTTAAAATAGATCTAAATTGGTCATATACAATGAAAAGAATAAAAAGAATACAATAAAAAAAATACAAAAATAAAAAGACAAAATGGATTACAAATTCAACATAATTTCCACTCTTCTTTTAAAAAACATAAAACATAAAATATTTATAATATTAGAATAACTTAAAAAAAATATTTATTATATTCGAATAATTTTTTTTTACATTATTATAAAAGTTTTTGGCCTTCGTTAAATTATTTCACTCATTTGAATATCATTTTCCCACTCATTTAAATGTAAATGTTAAGAAGGTATATGCCACGGAAGATTGGCGGGAAGACTTAACAAAAATAATATTTTCGAAGAGAGAAAAACCGTTGTTTGATATTAAAACAGCGTTACCAACACAGTAGAGAAGAGTTACAGGGGATCCATCGATACTGGTAATGCATTGGAGATTTCAACTCAAGCAACGATGATGAAGCAATTACTCGGTTTCAGAAGGTAAGCATTTAAGAAACTGTTTACTGATAATCTAGCTGCAATAGATGATCAGACATAGTAGCCGTGATAGAATCCGCTGTGTAATTTATTTTTTGGTTGGATTAGATGAACCAGAGAGTGATGTGATTAATAAAAGATCATGAAATTGGAAGTGGGGCTTTGCATATAGAAGAGAAGTTTAGGATGACTTGATCTAGTCCTTCTCATATCATATCATAATTTATCTTGTGCTCTGGCATGGACAACAAATATTTGATGCTTCGCTCTTATCCCTGTTTTTTCTACATCTTGCAATAATAACAGACTTCCTCTTTTTTCTGACTCTAACTTTCTGTGATGCGTCCTCTTGACTACATTCTCTTCAACACCCACTATCCATCTACCTTTTAGCATACCCAACAAACCCTAATGAGATAAAATTCCCCAAAATTTTCTTCGTACAACAGTTTATGGGTTACTGTGCTGCTAACATGATATGAAGCCCAAGTGGTGTTATTTTATACTTCTAAATAATTATTTCCTTTTATCGAACTTTGGCTCTTTTTTAGGTCCTGACTCTAGCTCTTTCCTGGGCTCTGTGGATTTTGTTCAAGCTCTGACTCTGACTCTATCTCCGACTCTGTATGAGTTTGAATATAACATGGGAGTTCCCAACTATGGGTTACAATTTCTCCAACATCAGTCTAATTGCAGAGTATTTCCTAAGGTGTATATATCCTTTGCTATCCATTCACCCTATTCCCTCTGAAATAATATGAGTTTAAATTTCTAATTTAACATCTCAGCATGAACAAAATGATGCCTATGTATTATTCTATCTATTTGTCCTCTTGTGATATGATGTTTCTATGAAAATAAACGTTAAAGGTATACCTTTGCATTCCTTCTAAAAACTAAAGCTGGATTTGATAGGATGATTAAAACAAAAAGAAAGTAATTCTTGCAGTTTATGGCTCCATTCCACTTGTATTCATCTTGTACTGAAGAAGATGAGGCTTGGGCATTCATTGTTATGTAATCATGTAGACAGTTCAAGCTCATACAAAAAGAAACCCAAAGTATTTATATAATGTAAGCTTCACCTTTATTCCAAGCATTTTAATCTTCATTAAGTGTAAAATTTTATGGTTTCTAGCATTATGCATTTGATTTTGCCGCCTCTTGCAGTCCCTAACTTCTGTATTATAAAATACCGCTCTTCAACAAAATACTTAGGCAATTTGTAATACAGGTTCAAGATAAATGGCTTTAATTAGTTTCTTGAATACAGGGGGAACTAAATTCCCTTTCAGAGATGAATGAAAGGGAAGCTCAAGATATCGATATATAGCCTAACTGCCTAAGTGTTGAGCATACGACTTGCAACAACTGATTTTGAAATATTCCAGACTTTTCAAACGGTTATCGAATTTGATATTGAAATCTTGGATGTAGAAATAATATTAATTTCTTGCATATGCATGCAATTTCGTCGATCACGTCATTTAATCAAAATATATTTTGCAAGCTACAATCGGAGGAGACGAAGGCATGACTTTTGAATTTTTCCAGTTGTTGCAATCGTAATTATGGTTACAAGTGGAGAGAGCAAGTAATTCATTAGAGCACCAAAAAAATGATATCAAGGACTGTTTCTTTGTTAGAGATGTTTGCAACATATGTGTGGAACATGTTGCCAAGGATCCCCTAGTCAAAATATGTGTTTTAGTTCGAAAACAGAATGTTGTACTCTAACTAAAATGAACATATCTGTAGAGTGGGTATGCTTGTCCATTTGAAAATATGATCCGAAAACTTTTCCAGTCCGTGTTTATTCATTTTAGTATGAATTATTATTATCTTGTCAATCCGGTGCATTCAGGTTTGCTGTCCAAAATCCAAAGTGCTTCTCATATTCAGAACTTTCTGCCTCTGAGGGTTGTTATGATTCATCAGAATGTGGGTAATGTCTATATTTATAATATTTCTTAGTTGGATTGTTAATTGGTAATTTTGAATTCTAAGCTTAGTGAATATCCTTGATATATTCCTTAATACTTCATTAAATGGGACAAAAATATACATCCAGGATCAGTTGTAGCAACCTCACAACAACACCCATACCAAAGCGTATCATATGAAAGTGTAGTGTTGAGGTTGCAAACTTAAGAAAAACTGAGCTCAGAACAAAATAAAATGTTTATCAGCAGTGGCAAAGCAGATGTCGGCGATGAGATACTTACCAGATTTAGGCCATGACATAGTTTTCTTGCATTGTAGGAATCTCTGGATAGTACACAGGATTTCAAGATCAAAGACAACTAAAATGGTGTAAAATAAAGAAGTACCTCTGTGCAAGCTATCAGTCAGACTAGTCAAGCCCTTGTTATCTGTATGAGAAATATAAAAGGTACTACAAAAAGGCAGTTGGAAACATAGATCATTGTACAGTGACTACAGTGAAAGGGTTTTGGAACTTATTTTCAAGATAAATCCCAAATTTGCCTTAGACTACTTGAGAAATCAAATTTGGGTAGGTTTCGCATGAGTGATAAGCTATAAATTTGAGAGAACTTTATATTTCATCAATTGTACTTCTTCTCTCTGAGGCAAGGGACAAAGGACCCACCTCCACCTAGTGATTTGTCTGCAAAAGTCTACTGAGGTGTATATATTCTACCCCACTCTGGATTTGATCCTTTGGCCTCTTATGAAACACATGTTCATTACTGTCAGGCCCACTCAAGCTCTACAACCTCCTAATGGTCTACTTTACCTAACCCTACATATTCCTACAATTTACAACTTTTCATCAATATGTGACCAAATGAAAGCACCAGACTACAAACATATTGCTTTAATGAGGCCTGGATGAGTAAAAAACGTAGCAAATAGTAGTAAATAATAAGTCCAGCTGATCCCAAAATTATGTTAAAAATATATTCAAGGCTTAGGGATGGTTTGTGTTGTAAGGCTCATGAATGATTTTGTGCTTATATCCTCTTTAAACCTATCTTTGTTTTAGAGTTTTCTATTATGTATTTCGAATCATATTGAATTTGAAATTTTTTCATCAACATGCATTATTTTTGAAGAATTTAAACTTTTTTAGACTTCTTGGATTGAGTTACATATGCTACACTTCTAATTGCAACTATACTCTCATAAAAAAGGCATTTCAGTAATGTATGCCATTCATTCTCACATGTTGGTCGTCTTCTAAATACTAGAAAAATGAGAACACTGAGCATTGCATGTTTACCTTCTAATGTAAGAACTCACGGTAATATGGAACTAATATGAATACAAAGTCATTATTGAACACCGATGCACCAGGATCTTGTCAAAATTTACTTTTAAAATCAAAACTTAAAGCAATATAGGCTAGGATTGTTGTACTTAATAAATAATTTACAATGACATTATATCCTCTTGCTAGTATTTAGTTCCTTCTCTGATATTTTGTTTATGATGAATAGGATATGGTTGGTTAAGAGTAATGATTCATAGAAGGAAGTTTCATTTTTCAAATATGTTTAATTATTATGTGTTTATATTTTTTAAATTTTTCTCTCTACCAATAAGGGAAACAATCCTTATAATCTACTTTAATGACTTTGCTTGCAGGCTTTTGGAGCTTATGTTTTTGGTCCTAATAGTTCAAGATGATTCCCTATTGGGACTTCTAGCAAGTAGAGCTGTGAGATTTGACCTTTCATTGGTACATCAACAACATTTAAGTAGAAGAAATGTTGCATCATCTAGGATAACATGCACTGGGAGGATGAGTTAGGTGCGTTCTTTCTTATACAATAGAATATTCACAATCATATATGATCTAAACTAAGTTCCAACTAGAAGTGTATTTTATGTATCCAGTTGCAGCTTGAACTTTGAAAATGCTTTCAAAACTAAATGAACTATACTTTACCTCTCGAAATGGGTAATTTTAAGGCATGGCTCTCCCCATCTTAATTTTAGTGTTGCTAACAAGTGGTGACTTTTAACAACTTTTATGAATGGACAGGTTATACAGTCAGTTATAAAGGGAGATCTAGTGAGTGAAGTGCATCAACAATTTTCCCCATGGGCGTCACAGCTTTGTTTCGAAACTGCATATCATTTAGAATCTTAAACATAGAATAAGTGTCATTATGGATCCATTGTGATGTTGGTAAATCATAGACATATTGGAGAAATTATTTAAATTGTTTTTCAACTTTAAGCTAGATATACATTCAAAGATAGAAATAATTGAAAGTATAATTTCTCAATGGAAAGATATTAGCAATTTATAGCTATAAAATATCAAAACTAGGATTTTCCTTAATGTAAATGTCAAAACTCAGAACACTACTTTTTGTTAGTTGTGGGCTTCATCATCTTCAGTGGGCATTCTTCTTTGTTGATTTGTATAAGAATCCATGGTCTCTCAAAGTGAATTTTTCTCTACTCCTAATCCAAATTCAGACAGGTAGTATTGTCAATCACTTTTTCCCCTTGAATAAATCCCAAGGGGTTTGATTGGACAGTTTAGGAAAGCTACAACTGTCGCTGACAATAATCCTCACGTCAAAGCTAGTGAATTCTAGTTCTAGGGCATGTATCTAGGATAATTGGTTGATCCAGAATCCAAAATCTGTCACTTAACCTTCCAAATTAGTGAATCAGAAGCATGGATCTAGTCTTAAATCCTTCAAAAATATGCAATAAATCTACCAACATGTTCATTAAATTTTGACTGATTTGTGAGAATAACAATTAAATATGTGTGATAAATAAATTAAAATCAATGAATGCAACAAGTAAATTGTCCATATATTTGAAGTTTTTTTGTAAGGGTATGTGTTAGGGGAGAGTGATGGGGAACAAGAATGACAGTAGGAGATACAGGGTGATGGGTAGGGAGGTTGTAGTGATGCGAATGGCAGCAAGGGAGCTAGATATGGATATTGTGCAGATGCATAGGACAAGGAGAAAGGGCATAGGTAGAGTTTCACTAAAATGAGGAAAGTTGTTGCCTCGGGAATAGTGGTGACACTTCCCTTTTCCACTGGGCTTATCACCTTGTGCAGGATTTGAGATAGTTGTCCCATTGACCTATTTTGGTCATTTGTGGACATTGAAAATTTTTTTTTCTTTATTTCCACATGTGCAGTAGAAAACACTAGTTTGGGATTAAATGCAAAAGAAAACGTTAGGGCTAATAATTGGTGTGGGATGAGGAAATCATGAAAGTGAAGAAGGGATTTTGATCAAGAGCCGCGCTACTGCTACAGCTGCCTGTGAGCCTGCGCACGCCCGAAGCTAGGGCTTCTCCACGCTGCCATGGAGGTTCTGGGCTCGCCCCAGGTTCCTCCTCCCTCGCCTCGTCCGTTCGCTGAGGATGCATTCAACTCGTTGCTGGCTACGCTGCCGAAGAAGAAGAAAACTGAAGCAGCCAAGTTTGTGAAAAAAAATTTATTCCAGAAATCTCCCTTCCCCCTGAGGGTCCGATCCAGGTAGCTTTTTCCGTGGCGGATCGCGCTCTCGTGGGACAGTTCACGGGTCTTTGGCCCTCCCCAAAAACAACGGTGAACTGGGTTGTCAAAAATTGGACGTCGTTGATCAAGAACGGTGTAACCTCGTATTTCTTGTGGAGAGGCTATTTTCTGTTCGAATTCATCTCAAAAGAGGATAAAGACCTGATCTTTCAGAATGGCCCCTACTTCATGGGACCTCAGGGCTTGTATCTCAATAAGTGGATGCTAGATTTTGACCCAGCAGTGGATGTACCAATGGCTGTTCCTGTGTGGGTTAGGTTGTTGAATCTCCCAGTGCATTGCTGGAAATGGGATTCTCTGAAGCATATAGGTAACACCCTGGGTAAATTTATTGACCAGGAAAATAACAAGGATCAATACGACTGTGCCCGAATATGCATTGAGGTAGATCTAGAGGTGGGCCTTCCGGAGGCAATAAAAATCAATGTTAGCAGTTGGACTCATGTGCAAAAGCTAGACGATGAGCAGCTTCCCTTCAAGTGCCAGAAATGCCATGTTTACGATCACTTTGCTAGGGGTTGCCCGAGCAATGGAGAGGCGAAGAAAGGGAAGGAGGAGGGCTGGAACTAGATCAAGCAGTCAAAGACCTCCCATAAAACCCCCAAATATGAGGTCCCAAATGGTAAAGGCCCTCAGCTGGCTACTGTTCAACAAACCCCTCCCTCGAATGGTCAAGAAAAAAAATTTGGGCCCTTAAGCTCAGCTTTAGAGGACACCCAGGAGGTCGAGATGCAAAAGAAAGTGACCCCAGAAAAAGGGACCCCTTTAGGCTCGAGGCAAGGAGAAAGTGCCTCAGATAGACCTAAATAAAAACATGCAGAAGCTGAAGAGGAAGAACAAGTCTCGGGAGGAATCAAAGGAGGAAGGATAAATATGGGATTCACAAACTTCGGCTAGAAGATCGAGAAGAGGCCGTAAGTGTGTCCGAGAAAAGAGAGAACAAGAAACCTATAAAGATAAGCTCCAGGGTAGTCAACCAACCCTCGAGAAACCCTTGGCAAAAACTCCGAAGATGAAAAGAAACCAAACACAGGGCTCCAAGGGAGCTCATCACACCCAAAAAAGTAAGTGATGAAGGTTGTCTCCTAGAATTGCAAAGGTATGGGGAGCAGAGTGAAAGAAGAAGCAATAAGAATTCTTCTAAGGATAGAAACCCCAGACAGACTTCTTATTTAGGAGACAAAAGTGGAGGATAAAGACTTCCTCCAAATAAGTAAGAAATTTTGGAATAAAGGTGGAGGATAGGCAGTCTCTGCTCGAGGAGCCTTGGGCGGGCTAGGCACTCTTTGGAATATTAGCAAATTCTCGATGGTCATTGAGATCCTAAATACTCACTGGATGTTCTTGAAACTTCAACATCTTGATACAAAGGAGGTCATTAGTCTCTTCAATGTGTATGTCCCAGTAAATGCAGGGGAGAAAAAGGCCTGCTGGGACTCCATTAGAAATCTGACAGAAATGGAGAATCTGGAAAACACCATCATTGCTGGCGATCTTAATCTCACCTTGCTCTTGTCAGAGAAGCGAGGATGCAACATCGTAAGGGATACAACAAGGGAGTGGGTGGAGGACCTCATGCAGGATTGGGACTTGCTCGACATCAAGCCCTCTAATGGTAAGTACACCTGGTCAAACAAAAGAGTTGGTTCGGGGCATATTGTTGCAAGGCTAGATAGATTTCTCGTTCAAAGTTATTTTCTCCTTTTAGGATTAGAGGCTAGAATGCATATTCTCCCTTGCAGCGTTTCAGATCATAAACCTATCAAGCTTGAACTGCTGGCCCAAATTGATCACGACCCTATTCCATTCAGATTTAGTCCTTTATGGGTCAAGGGGTCGGACTTCATGAATAAGGTTAAGGAATGTTGGAGGCTGCTTGTCAAGGGCTCCTCCTTCTTCGTTTGGGAGGAGAAGCTCAGAAGAGTGAAAGATGTTCTGAAAAGTTGGGCCAAATCCCTTCCTAACCCTGCAACTGAAATAAAAAAAGTCCAAGACAGTCTGGAGCTCCATCACTTACATTCGGAAAATGCATAAATTACAAAAGAAGTTCTAGATAGGGAGGCAGGTTTACAACAGAAGTTTCATAAGGCATGCCTGTCAGAGGAAGAATATTGGAGACAAAAATCTCGCAGTCTTTGGCTTAAAGCGGGAGACAGGAACTCCTCCTTCTTCCACAAGCAAGCCCAAGCGCGGAGAAGCTTTAACTCCATCTCAGAAATCAAGGAAGAGACCATAACTCACAATGATTTCACTAGCATTAAAAGGGAAACCTTCTCTCATTTTAAAAATCTTTACAGTGAAGAAGGGGTGATGGTCCAGAATTCTAAATTCCTAGATGTGGTTCCTTCAAAGATTACCTCCAGGATGAATCAGTTATTGGAAGCAAAGGTCTCTAAAAAAGAAATAAAGGCTGCTCTCTTTGCTATGGAGCCTGACAAAACCCCAGGACCGGACGATTTTACAGCTATATTTCTTCAATCTTGTTGGCAAATAGTGGAAAAGGATTTGTACAAAATGGTTTTGAAGTCCCAAGCCTGTCAGAAAATTGGGGGCAGCACTAACTCTGCCTTTCTTACCCTCATCCCTAAGGAAAAAAGAGCCAATAATTTCAACAGGTTTCGCCCTATTCTCTATGCAACATAGGCTACAAGATGATAACCAAAGTGATTGCCAATAGATTTAAAAGTATCCTTCCAAGTATTATCCCAGAGAACGAAGGTGGTTTTGTTCATGGAAGGCAGATTGTGGACAATTTCATCTTAGTTCAAGAGGCGATCCATTCAAGCCTGCATCGAAAAGAAAAGGGTATGGTTTTCAAACTAGACCTAGCAAATTTCTTTGATCGTGTTAGACACAACTTTCTGTTGGATGTTATGCATAAGCTTGGGTTTGGGATTAACTTTACCAACTAGATTTGGGCTTGTATCTCTGAGCCTTGGATCTCCCCTCTGGTGAATGAGCGAGCAACAGATTTCTTCAAAGCTACGAGAGGGCTTCGGCAGGGGTGTCCTCTTTCCCCCCTCCTATTTTTCCTTTAAGCTTATGTTCTTAGCTTTTATTTGGACAAGAAGCAACAAGACCAAGAGATTATGGGTCTCAACATTGCAAGAGGAGTCAAAAATATAAATCATGCTTTGTTTGCCGACGATTCTCTATCGTTGGGCGCAGCCTCTGTGCTTTCAGCATCAAGGTTCAAAGATGTGTTGGATGATTACTGTGATGAAACGGGCAGCAAACTAAATAAGGGGAAATGTCATATATACTGTTGGAGCATTTTGGCCAATACTCTCAGTGCCATTTCCAGATGTTTGGGCTTTGCTGCCTCCTCCAACTGGTCTTTGTTCAAGTATCTTGGCCTCCCAATCTTCCACAAGATTGCCTTCAGCAGAGATTGGCTCCCTCTGTTAGAAAAATTCAAGCTCAAGATCCAGACCTGGGGTTTCTCTTAGCTCAACCTTGTAGGTAAGTCAATGCTCATCAAGGCTATTCTCAGCAGTCTCCCAATTTTTCAATTCTTTGTTTTGCTGGCTCCTTGCATTATTAAGAAAATGGAGGATTTCATCCGAAAGTTTTTTTGGAAAGGGGGTAAACAGAATGAGAAGAGAATCCCGTTTGTTAGCTAGGACAAAGTCTCCAAGCCCTAGATGGAAGGTGGTTTGAACTTCAAAGACCTCTGCACTCAAAACGTGGCTATGGGAGCAAAAATCATTTGGAGGATTATAGCTCCTAATCCTGGTTGGGCACAAACTGCATTATGGAAGAAATACTTCTGCGGCCAAAGGAAATGCTGTCTTGATAAACCCCTCCCAAAAAACAGATTGCACTTTCTCAAGCTCTGTGCTAAAGCCACTACGTTGATCAATCACCATGCGTTCTGGATCCCGGGGAATGGCAAACAAATTAATATATGGGAGGATCGCATTATGAATAATCCTCCACTTGTTGAAATCAGATCTCTGCATGCGCTGCGGTCTTGGATGTCCAATGCTGGCTTCATAACTCTGTGGGACATCTTGTGCTGGGATAATTGTAATTGGCAGAGTTGGAAGCAGCTTTAGGTGCCAACGGAGTTGAAGCTGGACTGCGCTGACTTATTCGCTCATCTGAAGGGCATGGCCTCGATCCACGTTAGGAGACTTGACAAACGCGGTTGGGGTTCTCATGCGGGCAGCTATTCTGTGGTGCAGGGATATATAAAATTGCTGGAACAACCCCACGTCCTTCCTAATCCCATGCCTTGGAAGGGGATATGGAGCAACACGTCCATTCCTAAAATCGATCTTTTCCACTGGCTCTTGTGCCACAACAGAATCCCGACAGAAGAAAGATTGAAGAAAAGGGGCTTCCATGGGCCTTCCAGATGTATAATGTGTAGAGAAAATGAAGAGAATGCCTGCCATCTATTGCTGGAATGCAAATTCGCAACAGAGATCTGGCATGAGCTTCTGGGCCCTTGGAGAATCAATTTCACATTTCCCATCTCCATCATTGATTTGTTTTCCAATTGGCTGCACAGATATCCAGGAGTCATTCCAAAAAACAAATGTTTTAAGGCTGCCTGGCTTTCCTTGCCAAAGATCATTTGTTGGCAAATCTGGCTTGAGAGAAACAAGAGAATTTTCAGAGATAAAGTGCAGGATGCAAAGATTGTCATGATCAAGATCAAATGCCAGCTGAAAGAAAGCTTGGGCGATCAGCTTGAGGATACAAATTTAAGTCAGCAGGATTTTGAATGGGGCCTCATGATGGGCCTCCAGTTTTATGAAGTAGTAAGGTTAAGCAATCCAAGCAAAGAATGGAAAATTAGAGTCAATGAGAAAGAATTCTAAGATTGGGTTAACAAGCAATCTAAACACTCCTTATTCTTTGACGGGGCAGCCAAAGCCAATCCAGGGAAAGCTGGTGTAGGAGGTGTCATAAAGAATATAGAAGGCAAAATCGAGCATAGTTATGCCTGGGGCTTGAGACACAACACTAGCATCCAAGCAAAAGCGTTGGCTCTGTTCCAAGGCCTCAAGCAAGTCAAAGACCTAGGCATCAAAGAGGTAAATGTAATTGGCGATTCTCAGTCCATTATAAAAACTATAGTGGACAATTCTGCCCCTACAGATTTCAGGTTTGCAAGATTGATGACAAGAATCAAAACACTGGTTAAAACTTTTCAGAGTTTGAACTTCTTCCATGTGTTGAGGGAAAATAACAAGGATGCAGATTCAGAAGCCAATAAAGCAGTCCTCCTCTCTGTCGAAAATCTTCTAAGAGACAGGGATGAAGCATGGGATCTCATTCCTTAAAATTTTTGCTTACATGTTTTATTGCATTTTACTGAATCAGTTTGTTTGTATCCACAAGCTTGGGAAAATTACGGATATTGATTCGATTGCTGTATGTAAGAATCACCGGTTTATAAGTGTCCGAGCCATTGAGCTCCTGGCAGGAGATGAAAACTGGGGCTTTGCCCTCATATTATGTAACCTGATTAGAGGCATTCATGCCAAGGCTTTAATATAAACCAATATCTGTTCCTGTAAAAAAAATAAAAAATGAAAGTGCAGAAGCATAGAACTCAATGCTTCGTAATTTCCAACTTAAAAATAGGGTATTCAAACTGCATTCCAGAACATTTTGGATCAACCTCTTTCATTGTTAGTTGTTGGTTGATTTTCCATGTCTTAATCTAACAAGTTTGTTGGACATAAATTCATTTTGTACTCAATAAACTACTGGAAATATTCTAGTTCCACCGCCTACGTGTGAATGTGGTTGCATTCAATAACGGGTTCAAAGTACAATCAGAGTGTCATTGTCAAAACTTCGTTTTCCATCTCCATTATTCCAAAATATGATGGTTCACAGGTTGTGTTCATTTTCTATTGATTCATGTATAATATTCTACCATTCCAAAAACTGGAATATGCACTTCCTATGCATCCATTTGTAGAGTTTGTTCATGCATAAAAAATGGATTCTTCCTCAACATTAACTTATAATGGATAGCATGTTAAGATGTGACAAGGGTGAATTGGGATTATGTACAACTACATAAGAGATCCAGGATGTAGAGAATGATGTCAAAGAACTCATGTGTAAAATGGTCAGGTTGTGAACAAAGTGGTCAAGCGTCCTTTTCCAACTCCACTGTCAAAACACTATAAAATGATGATGTTGTGTTACCTGGGAAGGCTTATCTTATGGATAGGATAATACTCTAGAGTCAGTTGTACATGACATGTCATTAACTACTTCTAGTTCCATTCATGAAGATGTAATGGGTTCATGGTTGAACTGCCCTATTGATGATTCATTAGAAAAAGGAATATTACTCTGAATTCTTTGGAGGGTTTTGCTTTCTATATCTCTAAATCTAGGTCACTAGATCCAAGGTTATTTAATTTTCTATATTTTTATTTCACCCATTTACTTATCTTGGATCTAAGACAAGCACTTAATTGAGTTGTCATGCTTGGGAAAATTTAATGTGTATTGATCATTTGAGGTCAATTTACAATGACTTGTGCCAATATTGAAATATCTTTATGATCTAAACACTCAAAGAAGACTAATTAATGTCAAAATAGGGTGAACAACCTACTTAATAATAAGTGGAACAATTCATGCCATTTGAGATTTATGTCTAGGGTTAACTTCAAGCCTTCAGATCTAATTTTTTTTTTGGTGGATATTGCATGATCCATGGTATGAACAACTTCCTGGTTATTCATTTAATACCTCAATGCATGTGATTTATTTCTTGTATGTAATTTTACTCACTCTGCAGCAAGGTCTGAAATGTGCCATGTTACACCTTGATTATTTTAATGTTTTTTTTTGCACAATGAAGTATTAAACACCTTCTAATGCAAGAAAAACAATGAGCTCAACAACCCACTTTATAATTCAACAACATACTCAGATTTGTCACTGACATAAAAAATTTTATTTGGTTCTCATTGTTTCTCTATGTATTTTATGTGGTCAAGTCCTGAAGTTTATTGCACCATTTTTTGATGATCTATATACTCTGAAAATGAGTCATATAACACTTAATTTCTCATCTTTTAGCATTGGTGATGAGGATTACATCTTGTGATATTGTTTAAAGTGTCCTTAAAGCAAATCAATACACAAGGTTGACAGAGTTTGAAGCAATTTAGGGTTTCAACTCCCTCTGAAGGAAAACCAACAACATAATAAGTCCAAAAATCTAGACTATAAGGCTAGTGCCACACCTGATCTCAGACTAAAGCATCCTTAATCTACACCTAGCCCATCTAACACAAAATTGTGTGTTCAAACTTAGTTTCTGCACTTTTTGAGCATGACAATGACTCCTTCTAGGCTAGAAAGAGTGCATGCTACAAATTATAAGTTGCCATAACATATTTATCATATTTGAAGATTTAACAGAAAGCATCGTGAACTTTGTCTGATATGGGTTTCAGAACTGTACAGGATATGTTCGGTTGTGCAGATATGCTAGATATGGATAGAGTGGTTATAGACAGTATTAAGAAGCTTGAAAATATCGATCTTTCTTTGCTACTTTGGCCTGCAGCAGAGATTCGCCCAGAAGCTACTCAATATTGTGTTCAGGCACAAGATCATGGTTTGGATATGGTACATTTGTGTGGGGCTCCTCCTTGATCCCGAATCAAACATTAGATAATCCATGCTCCCCCTTGTCGTGGCTCTTCCTACAATTTCTCTTCTAGCATCCACCCTTTACATAATTACTATGTTCTGTATCCTCCTTTCATGCAACTGCCCTTCCACATCATTAGAACTTCCATTGCTTTCAGACACAACTTTTTGTTAATGAGGGGGTTTTTAGCCTTGGTGGTTTTGAGGGATCACAGGCAGGGGTTCAAATATCCATCCCCCACTCCATGACCTCTTTACTTTCGTCTCTAGAATTTTCTTCACCATGATGTCCTGTTGCTTATAATATTCAATCACAAGGTACTCGTCAGCTATTGAACCAAACTGTTAAGAGAAACAAAGGATGCTGAGGTGAAAAATCTGCAGACAGTGCACTGCAGAAATGACTTTGATCTGAATAAAAACTCCTTCCATTCTTACCCCATAAGGAGTCACCATCTTGCACACTCATATAATTAAGGGAGGCCTGAATTTAAGCCTTGCAAGTGTAATGCCCCCAGTCACCTACTGTGGTGTTTAACTACCTATGTAACCCATTATTTTGTGATTTTTTTTCTTCAATTCACCTCCTGTAACATATGTTATCTGTGTTTAATGCATTCTATGATGCATTTCACTCATATACAGGAATGAAATTTCATAATAACACCATTTAGATTACTATTCACATGCAGCACATAATAATATATAATTAATTATAACAGAATTCATAAAAACAAAGAGACACGAATTGGCTGTAAATCTTCAGATGTTCCAACTTCCACCCAGCCATAGACCACGATGCTCACATTTTCTCAACAATGGGTCACCCCTGGGCTGGGGCTTCGATTCCATAGGACAATGGCTTATCTAAAGCTAGGTACATACCATTACTGTACATAAGCAGTTCAATGTCTCAAACCCAACAACATCCAACGAATAAGCTCATTTCCCCATTAACCCCACAACCAAAGTAGTGCAACCCCTTTTCTACATCCATAGTCCATCAGCACATGCCACTACCCTTCCAAGGTGTCCAACTCGACCATCCAGGGATGTTCCAAATCCTTGTGGTTTCCAGGAGTTCCAACGGCCTCACGGGTCACCAGCCTAAACATAATATGTACATCACACATAGGGGTCATCCTAGGGGTGTTACAACAGGCTTCATGATGAGATTAAATGTGAAGTACCTTATAATAGTGCCATTTAAAACTTTGATGCTTTTCCTTGATATTTTCAATAATAATTACTCCCAACCCTTTATTCAAGTAGAAGAACATTCCCATCTTTTCCAGCATATCAAACCCTTATTGGAAAAACAAATCAGTTGCTATGTTTTGATGTTTCGGGTAATGATTTACGTTTCTAGATGTGAACCTGCTTGTAATTTCACCAGCTTCGTCTATAATGCAATTCAATCTTGAATGCAACATAAGCCCCTTGACTACTCATCCAGGCTCTGACGATTATGGAAAAGTCCTCTTCCAATTCAAATGAGCAAATCCTATTTGAAAAGACAGTTTTAATCCCTTGGTCATGCCTCTGTCTTAGCTAGATTGTTACAGTTTCCCATAGGTCTATTGTGTCTTAAATATCCTCCTTGTCTCTTCGTTTGATTGTTACGGCAGGTCCTACTTCCTTTGTCAGGGATGGAGGATTCAAGCTACCTTGGTTTTTAAATTCAACAATCATCTACTGGGGGATTTTGTCTCTCTAGACACAGTGGCTTTTACTATTTCAATTATAAATTTCCCCACGCTTGCTACTAGTCTTTCTCAAGGGCTTCCTCATAAACTGATATATGAAAATCCTTATGTTTCTTTCTAACCAAACTTCCATAGCTGGCAACATGTTTCCAAATTTCTTTAAGATTTGGGGATTGTGATATCATATGCCAGTTTTGAAAGAGATCTGGTAACAAGGTAGGAAATCTCCATTTGAGGTCATGTTTCTCTCTAAAATGACTTGAAATACAACAGGGGTACTCACACATAAGGAGCAGAGGCAAAGGGGGCATTAAGAAAGGCCAAGGAAACATTTTCCTCAGGATATGATCCCGTGTTAGGTTGTTTTTCAGTGGATAGTTGTAATAAAGTCTTTGCTTTAGTCAAGTCCTCCTTCACCCAAAACTTCTTCCAGGTTTTGTTGAAGTTGCACCTTCTTTCATGGCCTCTCTTTACCGTGTAGAATCCAATCTTGGAAGCTCTCAATTTTCATTCATCATGTCCCCCCTCGTTGGAATTCTGAAATTTATAGGATTTTTGTTGAGTGTTTTGTTGCATCTCTATTGATCTGGGTTCTAAATTCCTCCAATATTTTCCTATGTCTCTCCTTAAAGGTGTCCATCTTCAGCTTCATACCTAAAGTTCCAAACACTAGATCCCAAGAGTTGTTGTAAGGGCCTCTTTGGACTTGCTGAATCTTCCATGCTAGAAAATGTTATCTTCAAGTTCCATGAGTTCTCACAAACTTAGCCTTGGATCCATCCTTGCTATCCCAAAAAATATAATACTCAATTATGTCCAGGTTGTATCAAATGAAGCACAGATGAAGGAGCAGGCATTCTGGGGATATGGTGCCTGTGTAGTTTTCCTTAAAGCTTGTTTTCTTCCTTGCAAATATGTCGGACCATCTTTTCCATTAAAGCCTTATTAATCCAATCCCCCATAACATAGACCCAAGCTGCTGCAAGCCTTATACACTCTTCCAGGCCAACAAGATAATATTTTTTGGTCTGTTATGTTCTTCATCGGACTACACATTTGCTGATATTTTCAGAATTGGCCAATTGTAGAATAGACTTTGACAGTTGTAGTTTGCCAACTAGAGAGTCATTTCCCTTTCCAAATTGTTCCTTTACTAGATAATCCTTTAATAATATTTTGCCAAAAAGGCATACAGACACACTGATTTTGTCATGACATAGACACTACTTTTGTAATCTCAAAGACACTTATCACTGTTACAAACACCCTGAAATACTTAAAAACATCAATTTCTTTGTAAAATGTAGCCAAATTTTCAAAAGTTTGTGTTTCAAACTTCTTTTCCTCTGTCTCCTGTGGTTCAAAATTTTAATTAAAGTTGTCTTCATTCAATGTCACTTGGAAGTTGGCACATCAAAGATTCTCTGTGACTTCTCTGTTTTGTGCCTGAGCTTCCCGATATTCTGTCCACTCTTATCAAGTTTCAAGGTCTACAGGATGAGTGGAAAATCCTTGCATTCATGTGTATATGTGATGGATGCTGCTCCATTGGCCATAAATTCATTGGTGATATTGATGTTACAAGAAACTCAACTGCCAATGTGGGACTTATTAGCCCTCCACATCATGATATTTATTCCGTTGAATATCTAGCATAACTTATTTATGATTTTAAGGAAATCATAGAGTAATGACTTAAATGAAATTATAGAGTAATTCATTCTTCAAATATATTCCTCCTCCTTAAATCACGTGAGCCAAACCCAATTTCTCTTTAAATGGTGAATGTAGGGACTTTAGACTGGGAATTCCAGCCTTCAAGGGGAATATATGGGTTTATACATGCCTGCAGATTTTGAAAGAGAATAAATGGGTTACCACATACAATATGTAGTCTATGAAATATAAATGAAAACTCCATGCAGGGGGCTTCTCCTCAAAGGAGGCCCACAAACCGAGTGTGAAATCTCCATGTCATGAATACCAACACTCCTCGGGTTCCTCTAATGGAATTGTAGGCAGAGACCCCACAAAAGGTGGGTAATCTTTCAAATTAGCTGAAAAATTAATTTGTAATACATCCAATGCAAGGTATACAAGTTGGCTTCCAAAATGAACAGATTGGTCTATTCCAATTTTGTAGGTTGGCTCATCAAAACGTTTTCCAATGTGGCACATGTACATATACTCATATACACCCTAAGTCCCCTTATCACAATAATTATGGATCAGGATGGGAGCATTCCTCTCTCTTTGAGGTCTGTGCTATTGAACAAGGGTTGTTTGGGATCCATTTTCCTTTGGATTATTCTCTCAAAAGCAACTGAAATCTGCCAACGAGTCTGCCACTTGACCAGTGCTAAATGTATGTAAGATGCATCAGTTTCATCTTTTTAATCCTCAACATCTTTGAAAACTTATCCTTATTTCACATAGTAAGATGAAGGCCTTTCAAAATTATTTGTTTTCTGGTAAGCATATTCGACAATGCTAGTACTGCTTTTCCCAAGAGCCTCAATTCCAAGTCTGCTATAGGTGAAAAATCGTTGCTTGTCCTGGAACATCAAGTATTATAATGATGCCTGCACTATCTCCACTTGGAAGGAAATACTTAATGTGATCTAAGGTTTGTATAAAAATACCATTTCCAAACACCACTCTTAATGCGAAGAGTATCATGTAGAGTGCATCTATGTACAAGTTTCTTGATTCAATGATGACAATCTATTTTCTCAACAAGGCTTTATTTTCCATATCATTGGATCAAACAAGGTATTTCACAAATTGAATAAGGAGGTCCCCAAGAATAATCCCATCTCCAACTCTTGAAAGAAACATTGCATCACTTTACAAATTGTAGCCTCATCATCAACTCCACTCTTTCCAATAATTCTTTGGAATTTCAGAATAGTTTTCTCCCCTTGGAGTTCTCACTTCCATGAAATATCCTCTGAACACAATCAAATTCCTTCGCAAGGGTTTTCCTATCACAAGCAGGTGCACATTGCTGAAAAACATCCTTTACCCTAATAGTTCCAGTGTTCTCTTAAAAGCCATACATATGAAAAGCATTTTGGATGACCCTGCACAACCCTTAATACTGATACCCATGCTTATTTCTCCTTCACCGATTGCAATATATGTCTATGTCTAGTGGGAAAAAATATCACAGACTACCCATCAGCAAGTATTCACTTGAAAGTCAAGTTTGCTCCAAATAACACACATGTAAAGGCTACATAATCCACTCTCCATGCTACAAACTTCACAGCTGCAATCATCCATAGGAAGCTAATTCTGACATGTTATATTTCTACATTGTTTGTGGCCAAAGATCTCAAGGAATGCTTGAGTGACACTGATATCTGTATGAAAAAATTCCTGAATACTTCTAACTAATTATGTGTGCCCTGGAGACAGGTGTAATATCCCTCCTGCCTTGTACAAATTTTTTCAAAAGGACGAATTCTTCCGCACATTGAAGACTTGTTGTGCCTTCAATGATTGTTGTCCTCTTTGAAATTTGAATCTGACTACTGTCTTCTGTGATCTTGTACTAAGGATTCAAAATAAACAATCACTGTTATTTGTCACTGATTTTCTCCATTGTTGATGCATAGAGCTACCTTGTTAACTCCATGGGATCAACCAACTGTGAAAATACATGAAGTAGAACCCTTATTTCCTTCATTTTTATATGCTGTATTTTTTGTGCAAACCCCAATATAAACTAGTGGATAGCACACCTCACCCATGGGATTCAAAATTGGAACCTAATGGCATGAAACTAGCAAAATGCCTAGTAAAATTGGAAATGACCAGTTATGCCAATTCTTTGAGCTTGAAAATGCAAGAGGCATATTCAACCATGGAAAATAGGCCTAGAAGAGGTTGTGTCATCTTTTAAAAAGCTATAACAATTTTATATCCTATCTTTTCCAATGAGGAAAGCAAGGAAAACTCTTGAAGGCTACTATAAATATGCATGTGTCCCCGGGCCATTCGTGTTGGAGCCTTCCCAGATGTCCATGAGAGCCACTTTTCCTAACCCAACCCAGTAACCCCAACTGATTCAATGAGATTATCATGGGTAGCTGCCATCTAGATCCTGAACCTGGGTCATCATCAGTTATCCAGCTTGCTGCTAGATCACAGCCCCACCGTGGACATTACTCATGGCCTGTGGGAGAATACATGTAGTGAGGATGGCATTAAATCATATTCAAAACTTAGAAATGTGAAGAATAAACAATCTGAATCAACAAGCGATAATGTTAGACAAAGCTGCAACAATAATTTTGTTAATTCTGTAATTGGAGAGAAGCAAGATCTTGGAAATGTTCTCCATCCTGAGCATGTGACTGTTGTGGTTTCTGATTCCCCATGTGAGTTGTCAAGTTCACCTGATGCTGACATAAAAAAAGAGCTGACTTATTTTTCCAATTCTATCATTGGAAAAGAAAAAGCTAGTTTGCATGTTGGGGAGAGCAAAATCAATGGAATGCATGAGAGTAGGTTGGCATCTCAACTGGCTACACATGACAATGGCACAGTGGTTGTTGATCAAAATCTGCTCAAAGAGAAAAAGGGTGAAGTGTTATTTGTATCTGAGCAGTCAACAGCAGATACAGGCAAGGTGTCTGAATGGGAATTACAATCAGAAGCTACAACAGTGCTCCCTAAAGCTGATATGGCTATTTTGGAGGAAAAACCAGGTTTTCTGTCTGGTAACAAAGTTGTTGACTGCAAAAAATATTCTGGATATAGAAACAAAGGTAGGGTTAGCTATGATAGTGCTAAATTACTTGGGGAAGGTTCAGCTGCCAATGTGAAGGTAGTTGACGCATAAGATAAGGGTCAATTATCAACCACTAATAGTGATATTTGTGAAACGTCTGCTCAACTTCAGGTGCCATCTTTGCCTGTTGAAAGTGAAGGAAAGCAGGATTTAGTAGCTAGATTGACAAAAAAGAAGAATATAAGTTCTTCCAATGTTTCTGCAAAGAATAATGTTGCAAATATTGGTGATGCTTCCAAGTTAGTAGTTGTCAACAAGAAGAATAAAAAGAAGGATTTTTCAGTAAGGCAAATGTTGCAAATCCCACAGGGATTTATATAATGCTTATAAGGTTCAAGAGGAGGAGGAAGATGTGAACCTTCCAGAACCATCCAAAATAGTAACCAATGTTATCAAGAGTAAGAATTCTTCAAAAGAGCCTGAGAAGCAAGTCTTGAAAGAAGTGAATGACTGGGAAGATGCAGCTGAGTTTTCAACTCCTATGAATCAAGTAGCTATTTTAGTTACTAAATTTTCAAGAGACAGAAAGTACTCCAGAGATTTTTTGTTGGCAATCAAGGATCAGTGCAAAGATCTACCAAATCATTTTGAAATTTGTCCAGACACTATTGAATTACTTGGAAATTCCCAAGCACTTGCAAGTCATGTAGGAAAGGTTGATGCATTAGCAAGTACTACAAGAGGACTTGATAGGCAGGTGAGTGGGAATTATCTACTTGAATGTCATGGGAGCAATATGGCTAGTTTGGATGATGATAAATGGGCCAAGCCGGTGGATGCTTTTTCTGATGGTTGTGATATGCAGATGGATGTGGATCTTAGTGGTTCCTCTGCTGTGTTTCGACTTGGCCAAGGTTATAATGCTGGCTTTTCAAGAAATACCTGTGAACACAAATGAGTATGAATGCCATCCTTCCTGGAGGGCCTTATGTGCAAGCACCACTTCCACAAGTTGGACTAGTGAGAAATAATTCTGATGCTGATAGGTGGCAGTGTGATTCTGGTTCGCAAAAGGCTTTGATTCCTCCTCCACAGCCTTCTCTGTCCATAATTCATATATCAGAGAACCGATATGAAGTGGGCAAGGTTTCTAATGAGGATCAATTGAAACAAAGACAAATTAAATCCATCCTTAATAAATTAACGCCCCAAAACTTTGAGAAATTTTTTGAACAGGTCAAAGAAGTGAACATGGACTCTGCATCATGTCTTCATGGTATAATATCTAAAATATTTGACAAAGCCTTGATGGAGCTGACTTTTTGTGAAATGTATGCAAAATACTGTTTTCAGCTTGCTACGGAATACTAGAATTTTATGAAGAAAATGAGAAGGTTGTTTTCAAGCGAGTTCTTTTCAACAAATGTCAGGAAGAATTTGAAAAAGATGAAAGAGAAGAGGCAGAGGCTGAGAAGGCAGAAGAGCATGGTGAAAAAATCCTTTCAGCAGAAGAAAGACGGGAGAAGAAGGCTGCAGCATGACAATGAATGCTAGGAAATATAAGGTTTATTAGTAAGTTTTATAAAGAAAGTATGCTGACCAAAAGGATTATGCATGCATGCATCAAGAAATTAATTGGTGAATTTCAACATCTAGAGGAGGAAAATGTTGAAGCTTTGTGAAAATTGATGAGCACTATTGGTCATATGATTGACCATTCAAAGGCCAAGGAACATATTGATGCTTACTTCGATAGGATGACAAAAATGTCCAATAAACAAGGGCTTCCCTCTAGGCTGAGGTTCATGTTGAAGGATCTGATTGATTTGAGGAGGAATGGACAGAAAAAAAGGAGGAAAGTTGAGGGCCCCAAGAAAATAGAGGAAGTGCATTGAGATGTTGTGCAAGAAATACATGGACAGGGAGGCCTCTCTCGAGGTACCAATATGAGACATTCAGGTCGGAGACTTGTGACACCACTTGATCATGGTGTGAGAGGACCTGCAATGCCACTTTACATGGCAGGTGCACAAATGGGTTCGCTTCCACATATGGGTGGGATTAAAGGGCCACAACCCCATATGGGACCACGTGACTGTAGATTCACTAGTCAAGATGCTCGGATTGTGGATAGGGCTCAATTTTAAAATCAGTCTATGCCAATCCCTTCAACACACAGAGCTTCTGATGATGGCCACTTGACTCTTGGTCCTAAGGGAGGTCTTGGCAAGGGAATAGGATGGAAGGCTCAAATTTTTCCATATGCTAAGAGTTCTCTAGCAGATATTCCACCATTCAAATCTCTGAGTAATAAACGAACAGGTGCAGGTCCGATTTCGGGTTGCAGTATGACTAGATGCCAGTTGGTATTTGGACAAGGACTTATGCTGTAGAAAAGCCTTTATTTGCAAAATCATGTGTCCAAGAAATAAATGTTTTGGATAATGACGTAAGAGAGTTTAAGAATTCATACTCATCAGATGACAGAGGTGGGAAGACTACAAATGTTGAATTTCAACTGTAAGAACATTCTTCTCAAAGAACTTTGAGTTCACAACTCATTGAGGTTCAACTTAGTAAAAAGGCTGAAATGGAAATCAAAGAATATTATAGGTGCATTAATTTACAAAGCTTCCATGCATTTTCACTGTGTCTTTTAGAGAAGTCGACATGTTTCCCTGATTTTTCTTAATTTTGCATGACATACCATCTAGTGTGAGAGATTTGAAAGAGGAAACTTTTTGTGTAGATGACCTTAAAGTACCATTGTTCCATTCAACTATGGTTTCGCTTTGGATATTAGATTCTTTTGCCAGGAAAGATGTTGAAATTGATCTTTTTGGGAATCTACTTACACATTTATGCAAGTCTGAGCCTTTCTTGCTAAATCAAGGACAACTTACTGAAGGGTAGTATGAAATTTTGTGTTTGTTCTTATTCAAGTTTGAATTTATTTCAAGACCGCTACAGTCTATGGTCATTTGCAATTATGAATTATAACTATATATATTTTTGATGTTTCTAGGTTGGAGACTGTACTATTTTCATTGGAGGATGCTATTGTTGATGCACCCAAGGCTCTTGAGTTCCTTGGTAGGATTCTCACAAAACTGGTTGTTGAAGGGATATTATTTATTGAAGATATAGCAAGGGAAGTCAAGGATGGGGGTACAAAGCCAGGAAGCTTATTAGAAAATGGTCATGCAATAGAAGTTCTTGGAACTGTTTTGGAAGATATTAAGAGATTGAAGGGGGAGTCTGTATTATCTGCTTTGTACAAAAAATCATGAGTTCATTTAGAAAGCTTCATGCCCAAGAATTGAGGGGATTTTGAGGGATTTCTCAAGAAGAAAAACATTCAATGTTTGTATCCAGTCAGCATTAGTAGACATGTGTAATTAAGAAAATTTCAAGGTAGACCGCTCACAATTTTGCCTGATCAATTTTGTGGTTTATCTGTGCTCTCTCATGTTGACAAGTGAATGGTTGGTTAGTTTTTAGCTCGTGATCTGACTAAATATGCATAAAAATCTCACCGTCAACTTTTTTCCTGCACACGTTTGTCTTTCCATCCTTTACATGAGTTTTGATGGAATAAAAAAAAACTCTACCATTTGATAGTTAGTAATACATTATTGGCCTTAAAGGAGCTTCTTGTAGAGATATACATGAAGTAAACAAAAGGCTTTGAAATATTATTGTTACACAACCTATTAGCTTTGTAACCTATCCTATTTTATATGCTCGAACAACCCTGCCCTGTGTCGGGCATTGTTAAGCTTTGCACTGATTGATAGGAACCTACTTTTGTCATCTATGGGTCTTATTTGCTTTTTTCTTGCAAGATAATGTGTTTTTAGGACTGAAGTAAATTGGTTGTATAGTGCCCTGAAGCAATTTTTTTTTTTTTAAGGATTGAAAAATGGTCATATAGATCAGTTTGTATGTTGTATAGGGGTTGAATAAATTAACATAAGTGACAAGGCTGTGTCAGTCATGGAAAAAATAGAGTGGTTGAAATAAGGGTCAAACCCTTTTGTCAATAGGAAAAGGGAACTATGCGAAGAAGGGGTGGCCGACTTTTCGGTTGGTAGAAAAGGATCTACCAACATCACCTCGAAGAAGCACACAGTTTTTAGTGTAGTTTTCCAGGAGAGGTGGGAAGGTATGGTCGACAGTCGTTGGTGGAAGAACTGTGGCCTACACACAAGCCCACACTCAACAAAAAAAAAACCACAAGAAGCATAAGGTGGAAATCACTAAGAAGGAAGCAACACGGGCTAGACTAGTCGACACCACTCAATTGTTTAGAAATTGCCAAGGAAAAGACACACAAATGACCGATAGAAGGGCAACTGTCAGCATAATTAGTTTGTGGATGGAGTGCTATCAGAGCCAGCTAGACTTGTGTCAGTGCAGGTTTAATAACCACCACACATGTGGTCGAGTAGCCTAGTTGAAGCCGTAGTGACGGTT
Source organism: Pinus albicaulis (assembly GCA_034641835.2). Classification (NCBI taxonomy): domain Eukaryota; kingdom Viridiplantae; phylum Streptophyta; class Pinopsida; order Pinales; family Pinaceae; genus Pinus; species Pinus albicaulis. The sequence continues at coordinate 1,279,607,080 of CM076577.1, read as the reverse complement.
TGTCAGCCACAATATGACCGAGAATTGGAGCAACTGCAGTTGACAAGTGGGGAAGCACATAGATCATAGTAATAGGTGTGCAGGTGGGCTGTCAGGTTGGGTGCAAGAGCCTGCGTCAAACTTCCTGCGCCTACATCCAAAATAGCTTTGCCTTCAAAATGGTGCACGTTCTCAAATATAGTTGTTTAATAAGCATACATCCTCACGTGCCACATTTGGGAAAAGAGTTGTAGGGAATCTCCACAATTCCCTCACTGCTCATGTCTTTCCTTGTACCAAATCACTAAAATTCGTGCATAGCCTTTACTAAATAGAAAATCTTTTCTCTCTTCAACATCTCATAATCATAATGAACAATTGCCTCAAGATGTTGTTTATCAACTAAATTTGCCTCATGAGAAGGTGTCTCATCTCGAGGAGCAATTTGCTCATCAACAGACCATTTTGAGGGAATTTATAAAGAGGATGATAGAATAAATTTAAGAGAGATAGTTGAAGATGACTTCATATTTCCCCTGTTTTGCAGGTGAGGTGGGTAATGAGGCATTGATGGATCGAATATCAAAGGAAGAATTACAAACAATTTTGCATTGTTTCCAAAAGTATAAGAACCCTCAGCGACTTCGCAGGACAATAGAATTCTTCTAGGGGTTCTATGACTTCCTTCAAACAGACCAACTAAGAATTGCTGACAAATTAAAATACATAGGCAAGATTTGGGAGCTTTCAATTCAACATTTCAGACTTTAATCCCAAAAAATTAGACAAGGATGAGATGATTTCAAACCCATATCACTATGTAATTGAATCTAAAAAATCATTGCAAAAATTAGTGCATTTAGGGTCAAAATCCATTAAGCTGATTCCATGTCATTAGAACAATTTTGCATCCTTCCTGGGAAACAAATCCATTATGGAATAAGAGTAGCCCAAGAAGGAATTTATAACATCAAACCAAAAAATTACAAGCAGTTAGTGAGTTTGTGTTTCCAAGGCATATGATAGAGAAAATTGGCTTTATTTAGGGCTACTCATCCATATAGGGTTCAATGTGCAATTGGTTAACTAGATAATGAATTGTCTTTCCTCAATATCTTTGCAATTCTAATTAATGGCTCAGCCTATTCTTCTATCATGCCTACAAGAGACCATGGGTAGGTATGACTAATGGCTCCTCTGCTATTTTTTTACTGTAGAGTAGGTGGTCTCAACAGAGTTATAACAGAGTCAAAAATAATTATAAGCTTGAAAACTATACAAATAGGAATTGCCCTAAACTTGACATATTTACTCTTTATTGATTATGTTTTGCTTTTGGGTGATAGGACCAAGGGAAATGCAATTATGCTGAAGGACCCCACCCTTGAAGAACTGAAATTTCTACCTTAAAAACTACCAACAACTGAGGAGCTACAAGAATCAACACCATCTTTGATTTGAACCTAAATAGTCTTATTATCTCTGAGTATTTCCCTAATCACAATGACCAGTAGATTCTCCTCATGGATTATTTCTCTCATTCTATTTATTAGTAAAATCCACAAAATGTATCCCTACATTTGAATCTTGGGAAAAAAACATATAATTGTTATCATTTAAATTATCCATATCTCTTGGAGCCCAAAAATCCATTTTCTTTGGATAAGCTTTATCTATAACTTCAAAAGCAACCCTATTATAAGCTAAGGACCATTATGTCCTCTTGAGTCTTGACAAAGTATGATGGAATGAAATTGGGTGAAGACCAGATCTAGGTTTACCATGTCAAAACCTAGGTTCATTGAGATGACAACCTTGGTTTGAAGATATCCACCATACAAACTAGGACCACCCATACTTATCGTTGCCATCTCTCTTTCATCATCAAGATTAACATACTGAGGACCTATAACTCGTGGAGGCCCATGGTAGTCATTGCAATGTAATTTATTAGAATACAAGCCATTTCTTATTATGAGATTTACCACATCCAAAAATGGCATCATTCACATCATTTTGAAGAAGTCTACAAATTAGGTCAACATAATTTTTTTCACATTTACGACTTCCTTCACATTTGTTCGGTCCTGAAGCTTGAGCACTTTCATAACAAAAATAGGTAAAGTCAAACAACAAAAATGGTCCACCCTCTTTTCATTTTCTAATATTATAATGATGTTTTATTAGAGACATTGTTTGTTTGTTTGTTTTGGTTAGAAAATGGTTTGCTCTTGGTTTTATGTGACTTTCAATTTATCATATGTAGCATGTTGAGAAATGGGAAAGAATAATGTGTGACATTTATCTTGCAGAAATTGATGTTGAATGAAAAGATACATAGTTTAACCAAGCTACAATTCACTTTGGTAAAGGCGGAGGAACATTTTAAAAAACTGCTTAAGAATACACCATATACAACGTTTGACCGTAAGTAATATATGTATTTTTATTTTGCAGATATGTTCTTTTTTCTACCCAAGATATCACAAGAAGAAAAATATTGATATTATAGAAATTTTTTGGGGACCTCATTGAGGTTTATTTTTCTGATGTCCTACTTGATTGATACTTTCTCATATGTTAGGAAGACTTTAAATATGAATTAATATGTTTATGAAACAAATCCGATTCAAATTTTATAGATATAAAAGATAAAAATAAATCTTAATGTCTTTGTTTGATTGCTACTTGTCTCTGTTGTGGACAGGTTACAGGAAATGTGATTGGAAAAAGGATGGGGAGGCAATGCATATCACGTCTTGGATATGGTTCATTCGTTGTTAGAGATCACTTAGACACCTGAGCCATTGACTTTCGAAATGTTTCTAGTAGGAATTCCTTTGGCTTTTAATGTTGTGATTATTTCACCTCATGGCTATTTTGGGCAAGAAAATGTTTTAGGAATGCCAGACACGACATTGATGGACAGGTAAACAAATTTTTTATAATTGAAATTTCCATTCCATAATATTTACTCTTGATTGTTTCATTGTATTTTGGACATTTCTTTTGATTTTGTTTTGTCTTTTAACTATGAAATTGAAAATACTTAGTATCATGTTCATTTAAACAATAACCAAAGTTTGAAGATAAAATTAGTATTACACTATATTGATTGGAATCCTTATTGCTATTTTGTGTTAAAATATTTTCATGACTATCAAAAAAAGTTACTTTCATGTTGTTATTTGAGTACATGTTTATATACTTGACTAATTTCATGCGTTAGAAAATGAAATGTTGTTGTCAATAAAATGACAAGGATTAAACATCACACCTCATATTATTTGTTTTCACAAGTTATCTACAACTTGAGCTTTTTAGCATAGAACTCAGTTGACATGATTGTTCTTAAACTTTCCTTGAAAGTTGAATACTAAGTTACTAAGGTGTTCTTTTCTATATATGGTGACATTTTATTTGCTTTGTTTATACAGGTTATCTGGCCACATTATAGTGACCATTATCGCCCCAATGAAGAAATTTTTTTCGAGTTTCTTACTTGTATGGGGAAAAATGGCTTTGACATTGTTGATGTTGAGGTATATGTCGTATAAACTATTTATAGTCTAATTTATTTTATATTCTAGTGTTCATTGTCTTTCATATTTTACAATCTGCATTGTATCTTCTTTTGTTTTCCGAAAATGAACTCAATATTGATGGTAAGAAGCTTGAATTGAAAAAAGAGGGGAGCAATAACATTTGAGCGACAAGTGCAAAAAGAGAGAGAGGAGAACTGGTCTGGTGATACCCTTGGAGCCAATATCTCGCATAAGACACATACAAAGACTGATGGTCAAGTCTTCAGAGTTGGTGAATTCACCTGCAATGCCTTGAAAACACAACGATAATTTTTTGAAGTGCTGAAACACCATTTCATGTGTAAATTGTAGTCCAATCAATATTAAGTTGGAAATTCATATTGTAATATTTCAACATTTCATATAATATAATTTATGTAGTTGAAATTATTTATAGTTGCACTTCGTATTGTTTAGTATTGTAATTAAAATTTGCAACTTTGTGTTTTCAGATTAGATGAACATGTACATTGTATGACATTTTTTAAATCATACAAATTAATTTATGTTGATTAATAATGGACACAAAATCAATTTAAAACTACTAAATTAGTAGTTTATATTGATTAATGATGAACACAAATAAAATGAATATACGACTAAATTAGTCATTTATAATAACTATTAATGAAACTAATGAAATGAATATAAACTACTGAATTAGTCGTTTATATAATGAATATGAAACTACCAAAAAAAGATAAATGACTACTGCAAATGATAAATTTGTGATTACAAATGACGACTAAATTTTGCATATATACGACTATTAGTAGCTAATTTACAGTATCTTATAACACGACCAAAGTTTAGTCATATTTTTTCAGTCATTAATTGGTTTCAAACGATAAATAAAATTTGCATATATATGACTATTAGTAGCTAATTTACAGTATCTTATAACACGACCAACATTTTGGTCATATTTCTTTGGTCATTAATTGGTTTTCTCAGGTGATTGTATAGTAATATATTTTGTTGTATATTTGGTCATTAATTGTGACGATTAATGACCAAATTAAAGATTAAATAAATGACTAAATTAATGATCAAATCAGTGACTAAATTAATAATCAAATCAATGACTAAATTAATGACCAAATCAATGACTAAATGAATGACCAAATCAGTGACTAAATTAATGACCAAATATACTACTAAACAACAAAATTGAGATAACCAATTAACGACTAAGCTAAAAACGACCAAAAGTTGGTCGCGTTATAAGATATTGTAAATTAGCTACTATTGGTCACTGGCTGAAAAATAGTCGTTTATATGCAAAATTTAGTCATTTTTTTAGTAACTAATTAGCCATTTTGTACTAGTGTCTAGGGTGCTTCAATCCATAGAGAGATTTCTTCAGTCTACACACGATTTTTCCTGTCATGTTCTTCAAATCCTTGTGGTTGCTCCACAAATACTTATTCCTTGAGGAAGCCATGTAGAAAAGTGGTTTTCACATCCATTTGATGAAGTGTCCACCCCTGGCTAATAGCTAGAGCCACAATATATCAGATGACCTAGTATATCAAGAAACATGTGCAAACATCTCATCATAGTCTACTCCCTCTTTCTAAGAGAAGCCTCTAGCCACAAATCTAGCTTTATATTTTTCAATACTTCCATCCGCACCATGTTTAATTTTGTACAACCATTTAGAAGTCACAATAGAATTCCCTTTGGGTCTTGGAACTACTTCACATACATCATTATGTAAGATGGACTCATATTCTTTAGCCATAACATCTTTCCATACTTGATCTTTCACTGCTTCTTCAAAAGTGCATGACTCATTGTTGCTCATGGCTGCAACGTATCCCTGGAATCAACATGATTTATTTCTTTCTCTGAAGGTTCCTCTGGGAGAAAAATGTCTATCAACATAGTGCAAAGTGTCACGAAACCCTAGTGGTCTCTTTCTAGCAGGAGGATCACATGGAGGAGGATCCAAGGGGTCCATGGGATCCATGGGTTAATCAACAATATCAAACTTAGGCTCAAGATCTTCTTGTGTATGCAAGGCATCATCCTGTCTTTCAACATTAGTAAGAGGAGGAGTGTCTCTAGCTTTTCCAAGAGCTGCATCTTCAACAAATATTTCATCCTTGCTAAACTCTATAGTTCTTTGACCAAACATGTATATTTGTAAGCTTTAGAATTTTCACAATAACCAACAAATTTACCTTTCTTACTTGAAGCTTCCATCTTGGTCCTCTTTTACTTTGGCACATGAAAGTAGACAAGGCAAAAAATATTATTAAGTTCCAAACCTTGGGCTTTTCACAAGTGAATAATTCTTCAGGAGTCTTGTTGTTTAATTCTCTGTGTGGAGATCTATTTTGGATATAGACAACAAGGTTTGCAACTTCTCCCCATATAAACTTTGGTAGATTTTAATCATGCAACATAGTTTTGACTACTTCCATGATAGTTTTGTTCTTTATTCAGAAACAACAATTTGTTATGCTTTATATGGTACGATGGTCTCTTTCCCGATTCCAACTTATTTGCAGAAGTCATTAAAATCATTTGAAGAGAAATCTCCTCCATTTTCAGTTTTGAAGATTTTGAGCTACTTTCTAGTTTGATTTTATACCACAGCCTTGAAGTCTTTGAACATGCCAAATGCTTGACCTTTGTTTTTCAAAAAGAAAATCTATGTCTTGCAAGAAAAATAATTAGAGGAAATTTTAGCGTAAAATTTCCCATGAAATTTTCATGTATTTTCCATGTCATAATATATAAACCAATCAAAATCTTTTAAATTTAAAAAGAGATACATGTAAATATTTTGGAGGGAAAAGAAGAAAAACTAATTTTTTTCATTGTATTTTTTACTTATCTCCTTATGAGTTTACTCAAATTTAAAGTGTAGACACTCATTGGATGCATAATTAAATTCCACATCTAACGAATACCCATTATGAATACTTTTGAGAAGATCCACATTGATAAAAATCGCAGATACATTTAAAAAGCGTATTGAACATGTTTTTTTAATGTATCTGTGATTTTTATCAATGTGGGTCTTCTCAAAAGTATGCATAATGGGTACTCGTTGGAATTGGAATTTAATTTTGCATCCAACGAGTGTCTACACTTGGAATTTGAGTAAACCTATAAGGAGATGAGCCAAAAATACAATTAAAAAAAGTAGTTTTCTTCTTTTCCCTCCAAAATTCATAACCCTTATTTTATTATTTTAATTATTATTTTATTATTTTTCCTTAGGAGGCCACTTTTAAGCTGAAATTTCCTCTAATGCATCCACAAAGATTATATAACACAAGTAGCCACCAAGAGAAGTTACAAGCATAGGTCCACATAAATAAAAATGTATAAGGTAACTAAGTACTTGATTGGTTTTGCTTCTTTTTTTTAAGGGAATGGTCCCTTTACATGCTTTCCACTTACACACCCTTGGAAAAATCCATCATGATCCACTCTAATCTCCAGAGTTTTGAAAACCATATTTCTCACATGATGCAAAGCTTTATAATGTAGATGAGCGAACCTTTGTTGCCACAATTCACATTGATGCTACTATCATGAATCAATGCATAGATTGCTCTTCCATTGATTTTATAAAGACCTTTAAATCTCGATCCCAGAGTGAAGGTATCTCTCATGTTAGATCTCATTGGTTAAGTGAAAACTTTTCCATTTATGAAACAAACCTTCATTCCTTTGTCTTATAAGGCAGATATAAATTCAATATTATTTTTCAAATCATGTACATACAAAACTTCTTGAAGAGATATAGTTTTACCTTGATCCAAATGAAAAGAAACAAAACCAGGTCCCTTTATAGGATATGTAAATTATCTCCAAATATATTTTTCATATTTGTCTCCCTCTCAACCAGATTTGAGAGAACTTATTTATAACTAATAAAGTGTCTTGAAGCACCACTATCAACCAACCAACTATCACAATAATCTACAAGAGATGAACTAGAAAGAGCTGAAACAATAAAGTAATGTGATTGTGTTTTAACTGCATTATTATCATACCTTGGGTTCCTTGAAATATTGGAAGAACGATAGTTTTATTTATGAACATCAGGAGCTTCTCTTATTCTATAATTAGTTCTAAAGTTGTTGCTACGATAGTTGTGGTTGGATCTTGACGCACTTCTATTTTCTAGACAATTACGGGCATAGTGGAAATGCTTACGACAATCGTAGAATTGAAATTTTGATAAGTCCCTATTCCATTTATAGGAAATGTTGGATTTGGGAGCAAAATTTCTTGAAAAGTGATGACCTCTTTTTCCTTTATTCTTATTGTCTTGGACAACAAAGGTATTAGGTTCTCCCTCTTCATGTTTGGGATTTATTCCACTGGCAATCATTTTTTCCTCTTCTTGAATGCACTTTCTCAGGAGCTCATCAAATGTGAGACACTGATCATTGTTTCTAATGGTACTAACAAAAGTTTCCCAAGTTGGAGAAAGACCTCCAAGCACAATCAACATTAGATGTTATCAAATACAATTTCACTGGCAGTTGACAACTGATCCTTCATTTTAGATATCCTCATGAAGTAAGCTTGAATGGTCTCTCCTCTATTCACCTTAACGTCCTTGAGTTGATTCTTCAAAGCAAAGATTTAACTCAAGTTGTTTACTTCATACATTCCAATCAACTTGTCATACATTTCATTAGATTTATTCAACTTGGAGACATAAATGATGTGATGGTCTCCAAGAGAATGGAAGATAATCTTCTTAGCCTTGACTTCTCCCTTCTTGTATATGGTCTTGAGAACAACATTTGAATTTTTTGGTGGTTATGATACCTTGCCTTCCACATATTCTAGTACCTCATGTTCTTCAAGAGTAATGTCCAATCTTGCCTTCCATGGACCAAAATTCGAAGCATCATTCAACTTCATTTCATTCTTGAAGTAAGAAGAAGACATCTTGATCAAGTCAAATAAATTTCAGCAACAAGTAAGATCTCTTCAAAGGAGTGATAACTCTTATCTTCACCAAAGCTCTAATACCATGTATAAATTTTGATGTTCTATGTTGTAAAAATTACTTATTACAAAACTTCTTTTTGCTGCAATATCAGTTAAGCAATTGTAGACATAACATAAACAAAATTTAAAATAGAAGACAAATAAGAACAAAATGAGACGAAGAATTTAGGTCCAATGACCAGGGAAAAACTGCATAAGGGGAAAACCAACTAGATTCTTCTATTATTAGATATTATTTGTTTAAAATATATACAAAGTACAATGATAGATCAGGAGAATGAGTAAGTTCACTCAAATATGAACAAGCTAAAGCATAAAGATCATTGTAGAAACATCAGATACAAACATTAAATCAACCTTCCCTTCAACTAGATCAACACTGAAACACTGAATCAACCTTGGCTCACCAAGCCCTGCTCTTACTCTCCAAGTATAACTCTCGCTATTTTCTTCAAGTCTCTCCAACTCTCTCTTTCAAGTTCAATTTTTTCTTTCATAACGCACAAGTAATAAGGTAAGATGATATGAGACACACACATATATATAGGAGATGCAACAAATTAATGCCATAAAGGAGGTACAATTCGCATGCCATGAGGTAGGTGTAATGCATTCCTTTTTGGGAAGAGTAACTCATGCTATTTTGGAGAAGAAACACATGCCTTAGAGAAGTGTAACTCATTCCATTATGAAGAGGCAACACATGCCTTAGAGAAGCGTAGCTTATGCCATTAAGGAGTGTCATCATTTTAGGAGAGAAATGTATGACTTAAATGAGGAGAGTGTAACATATGCATTAATGAGAGTGTAAGAGGAATCTTTCATGACATGCCCTTTAATGAGTGAGTAAGAGAGAGTGTAACTTAGTGCTATGTGAGTCATCAAGGAGAGAGGTGCGAAGTGATTGAGTGTCATGAAGGAAAGAGTACTTGAATTTCCTTTTGATAATATGATAATAATAACAATAATAATAAAAACAACAACAATAATAATAATATTGATGATTAAGTCTAAATTGAATTAATAATATTGATTAATGACAAAATTAAGTGATTTTCCGTCAACTATACTTGATTACCAATTAATTCAAGGTGATTTACTATTTTTGGAAAGTCATACTTGAGATGCTAGACATGACTTCCTAATTTTAGTAAGTCACTCCAGAATTGTAAGAAATGAGTTTTTATTTAAGGAAATTGAGTCCCCGAGCTGCCAATTTTCAACATTAAGAAATTTCATTCCATAATTTCAACCATAAATATACAAGACCAATAGAGATCGCAATGCACAAAGATAACACAAGATTTACCCTGGGAAAACCCACTTTGGGGAAAACACCAACAAGTTTTCCTTAGATAAATTCTTAAGTTCAATAAGAGATAAACCTAATTTTTCTAGTCAATATGATGGTCAAACTAGCCAACAATATAATGGTCAAAACTAGTCAAATAACCCTCTTGTAAAGCCCAACAAACTCGGTCCTGTTAGATATCTCTAGCCAGAAATTTCACCTCCTAGTAACTGTCCTGAAAAACTTGATCTTGTTGCCTAGAAACTACTTGCAATTTTTTTTGGTCTAGCTGCACAGAATATGCCCAAAAACTTGCACAGATGAAGTCAGAGAGAGAGAGAGAGAGAAAATATGTTTGATTGTCTTCATCCTTCTTCTTCTTCTCCTTCGCTTGGATGCCCAGAAAATATCTTATCTTGAGCGTGATCGAGTTATGTCTTATGGAGGAGGTCGAATACCATATATATAGTGTTTGACTTGTCTTGAATGGGTGTCTCTTCACTGGGTTTGAATTGACTTGCAGGAGGGACACTTGACAAGTTTGGAGCTAAAAATTCAAAATTTTCTCTTTTGAAACCTACATGAAGAACAAGTCTATAATTAATAATTTTGAGGGCTAACAATAAAATGGCATGGAGAACATGTCTTACATTTTCATTATATATTTCAAGGGCTAAAATATTAATCATGAAAACTGAACATAGCCACAAAATTCAAAAAAATAACATTTCAATCTCCTCATATAAGTAGAGGAGAGTCCTATTTGAATCAAATCATCTTCACTTCTTGGAATTTCGACCTCCTTAGAGGAATTCACACTTGATATTTTTGTAGATGACTGGAGATCTTTGGAGGCATTTTGATGTTTGAAGCTGATTTTTGGATATTATTTGGAGTTATTCTTTGGTCTAATGGATGAAAATCTTGCATGTTATCTTGTAAGTGCACGTTATTGTTGAATATCCATTTCTTGATGTCTAATGTATGGAATTATTGGTTCTAAGTTATGCTAAATTGTTCCCTATTGTATTGAAGATAAATTTTGAATTCCTATCTAGATAAATGTTGCATGCATTACCCATACATAACATGTAATGAATTTTCCTAGTGGTGAACTCCTAGTAGCTCTCCCATAAAACTCCATTTATCCAATGAGTGGGAAAATACTAGAAATTTGATTGTTGGGGCATCAAATTTTGGCATCCTTAAGATAAAATTTGGCTAATTGTACTAATCCAACATGTTGGTGATTATTCTTAAAATTTCTCCATATTTCTCTGCTATGAATATAATTCATAACTAATAGAAGAAATGATGATTATCTTAAATAGTAGTTAGTTAAGTGAAAAGGCATGTCTAAAAGACATGCCCAGTCATGAAAGGCTACTTGAAAGGCTACCTGCGTAGGTATATAAGTAGGGCCTCATTGTAACATTTATCATCACTTATACATTTTTATATAATAAATTATTACTACAAGTACCTCTTGTGTATTTTACAATTAAAGTCAACAAGCTACAGTTTTGTTGCTTCAGTGGTATCGGAGCCATGTCGCACAATATAGTCTTACAAGCATATGAACATAGCTCACCGTACAATGTGTCATTACATGTAGATCCTGAATAAAGTAAGAAGATTAGAAAAATTCAAGAAAAGCTTCAGCCATTAAAAAAATCATGTGCAGAAGTTACAACACTTTAAAAAAAAAAAATTATGGAAATCAATAATAAGGAAGATGATACTGACGATAAAGAAATGAAACAAGATGAAGCTGATATATATTAAGATAAGGATTCAGATGAAGATAATATGGAAGAAGAAAAAAAAGAAGATGAACAATACCATAACAATGAGGAAGATGTTGAAGAAGGCATTTATGGTGATGAAGAAGAAAAAGTGGATTATGGGAAAGAGGAGGAAGAAAGCCATAAACAAAATTATGAGAATAATGCACAAAGGCCATTGAAATGGGTTCAACACTTGGCAGGCATTGACTTTTTTCCCAAAGATCCTCCACTACTTACTAATAACATATTTGGAAACGATGAAACCTCAAGAGGTGTATCCTCGTGGGATAAACATGGTCAAGCTCAAGCTCATGGGATAATATTTTCTTCTTTCGTTTCCCCATTGGATAGGAGATATCTCCCCTCTTCAAAATATCCTTACTCAATGGAAGAAGAATTACTAAAAAAACTTAATGAGGTGAAACCCCATGGGAACAAAAGAGTAGATCTAGTTGGTCCTCTTCTTGGATGACTGTTCAGAATGTCTTCCAGAAATTTGACCAAAGATGTGAGGTTTTACTTACAAAGGAATGTTGATTCTGGAAAAGATGTAAATCTTCAAGTTCCAATCAAAGCAAAAAATATTACTAGTGGTTTGAAATACTCCTTGGCTACTGGAAATTGGGGCCAAGCAAATGCAGCTGGCACAAGGGCTGGAGCAGCGTAGATTTTAAATCATCTGACATTTGCAACAAACTTATCACATTTTAGAAGGTTGAAATATCCAATTAGTTGTGAAGGAAAGTTGGCAAAACTCATACCTTTTCATAATTCATGCTAGGGTATGATGTGCCATGTAGAAACCCTTAAGTTATTTTCTGAGGCACGGAAATCTCCAAACAATGTTCTATTTGAACCACATCATGCGATTAAGTTTTTTTGCTTAATCATACAAATTGTCTGCCCCCAAGAAATAGAAATTGGCACATCTAATGTCTTTAGTAACAGGAATCAACCATGCTTGGGTGTAGCTAATGATGAACAGCGACATCTCACTGGTATATTAGGAGAATGTGTTGTTTACAAGTATTTAACTGACAGGTATGGTCTCCATCTGTGAACTGGGTAAATGAAAATGGGGAAATTGGGTTCGTTGGCTCCACTGCACGTATACCTTGCGAAGATGATATAATTCCCAAAAAATGGCTAACTCTCAGAGATCAGTCATCTCGGGCCAGGTTTCTTTCAATTCATACAGGTGTCATGCAAAAGGAAGATTGGTGCCAAATGGACCTTCCTGAAGTGGAAGCTTTGGGTTTATTCCATGCATCGAGTGAATATTGTTTTCTGACCTCTTCCGATAGCAACCACATACTATCAGGTTGCACTCACTCCACGCCTTTGTTGTCTTTCGCGTACCCCCGCCACGTTGCCCAGATAGTTTGTTGCCCCTCTCACTGTGCCTCCTCCTCCGAAAGCAACCACATATGCGATTGCACTCACTCCACGCCTCTACCCGCCGCTCTGCCTTCTCACCTTTTCGACAGCCCGACAACTTCGTCTGGTCCATCCTCGTTAACCTCGACTTATTCTTCACTGTCAACACGGTTCAATACTCCGTCAACTCGAGTTCATTTCTTACGCATGTCGACTGTAGTGTCCCAGATATCTATTGATGCGGTCTCTGCCAGACAAATAAACTGCTGTGGGTGACTCATGCTGCTATAAGTCAACTATAAAAAAACAAACGACGGTCAACAATTCGGTGTATCAGTTTCATGAAATGGTGTATGGTTTTACGAAACGGTGTAAGGTGTGACCAATTTCGATTTAATTAAAATCATAATTAAAAAGTTATAATATATATATATATATATATATATATATAATTTAATTTACAAATAATAATAATAATAATTTAAAATAATAATATTATTATTATTAAAAATAAAAATAAAAATAAAAATAAATAAATAAATAAATTCATATCACCGGAAAATTATACAAGTTAAGATAAGATATCAAGTACATATGTCGAAATGATATGCACAAGAAGAAGGAATTATTAGCAAATATAGCTTTGAGGACAAAGCTTTTGAAGGAAAGGACAATGTTATGAATATAATTCATAACTAATAGAAGAAATAAATGTAAATAATAATCAAATGATGATTGTCTTAAATAGTAGTTAGTTAAGTGAAAAGGCATGTCTAAAAGACATGCCCAGTCATGAAAGGCTACCTGCGTAGGTATATAAGCAGGGCCTCATTGTAACATTTATCATCACTTATACATTTTTATTAATAAATTATTACTACAAGTACCTCTTGTGTATATTACAATTAAGGTCAACAAGCTACAGTTTTGTTGCTTCATTCTCCCTCTCAAATTCAACCCTTTCAAGGTCGAGTTAGAAAACTAGGGCTTGGTGCGAATCCTTAGGCAAGGGGAATTTTGGTGGTTGGAAAGCCTAAACATCAAGAGGATAGTATTTTCCACTAAATCTATCATTTTGTTGGGCATCCACTTCCATTTCATTAAAAATCATCTTTTCCCTAACTGTTTTCCTAAGAGGGAAACCCTAGTTATCCTTTATAGATAATATACATTGGAAGAAACAATTTATCTTAGCCTTGTCGTTGAGTTACTCCACCACTCATCAAATTTATCAAACCGTAGGTGTTGTGACCTTATTTATAAGCATCTTCATACAAAGTAAATTGCTTCCTTGTGAAGCCTTGAATCTAAATTACGTCTTTCTTGAAGAGTTCTTAGTGATATAATTTCGCAAATTAACCCTAGAATACTTATTATAAATGATATCTCTCCTATTGGGAATCCTCCCATCAGTGAAAGTCTATAAAGAGTAGGGGTTTTGGCTGTGGTGACAATGGGACACTGCCCCATTATTTATTCTTGGTCTAATTTATACAATGTAGGGTTTCCCTCTCCAAGGCCTGCTAGATTTTGCGACAACATGTTCTAGATTACACTTCAAGGATCTTTTTTGATCACATCTCCTCACTTTGAGGCTTTTGAGTCCCATAAATTCTTACTCTTAACACGATTTTTCGCACCTTTGGATTTTCTCACTAGGGATAATCTACTTCTCACTCTTGCTCCAAGTCTTCAAAGGGTTAATGACCCGAATTCCATAAAAATATTATGGATCATTTCCAACTTTTCCCTTATTCATCATGACTCTAGCTCATAATAGTGGTTGCTTTTCTTTTGCTATATGGTGTTTTGATTGGTGGCAATCTTGCTAAACTTTCACAACAATTATAATGAGGAAAATGAAATACCTTCTACCCTTTATGCATGCTTGCATTTGTGGCCTTCACTGGCCTATCCAATGGGAGAATTTACAAATTTTTTAAATCTTTGGACTCTAATTACACACATAAAGAATACTTTAAACCTACTCTCCTCCTTCTTCCTATCATGTGAGCATTAAGGAAGCCACAATAGAAAACTTGACATTGCTATGGCCTCCTTCCCCTCTTGTGAGCATTGAGGAAGCTACAACAATGAACTTGTGGTTTCCATGGCCTCTTTCTTCCCTTGGATGTGCCTGTGGAAGTATATAAGGCATGATGTTTTCTTGACCCATTATTGTGAAAGAATACATGCTCAAATACAACCAATATTCTCGAGATTGCCTCCTTTGATTGTTGAATCTTATTAACCACTCACAACTTGTTATTCATTGCTATTGACCTCCACAAAATGAGAGAAATGATTGATACAAAAATTATGCATTCCCAATCGATGGGTGAAGATGCCAAAAGAACCTTCACAACATTAAAAGCATCCTTACTGATCCCTTACTATAGACTGTGCTCCTACATAGAAATCTTAGTTGTTGCTACACACACCTCAATCTTCACAATTTTCCATCTATTCCTCTGATCCTCTTGGACACAAGAGTGAGAATGATTTTTAATGCCTAAAATTTCCATTATAATATTCCATTTCAAATGGAGACATCGACAATTAAGCATTGTTGGTTGGTACAACTGCTTTTTTCTTCTCTCATTCTTTATAGAATGGTTTCTCTCCTTTTTTTCCTCTATGGAAGTGGAGTTTCCTTTAGGTCCCTTACCTTAAAAGGCCCTTCCATACTAGTGGTCTTCATGAAAAAGTAAAAACCTTTCCAAGAATTCCTCAAAATTGGTGGTGCAATAGTCTCTGTAGATATTTCTTCTCTGTCACTAATAATGATTTCTTATTTTTTGCAGTATTGTGCTTTGCATTGCTACTTCTCTAACGTCACTACATTGCCTTGAAGGCCACTATTATGGAAGGGAATTTTAAGGGGTAAGGAGCCTCATAATTGTGGATCAAAACTGGCGAGAAGGATTCTTTAGAGATGTTTCTTATTTGTTGCTTCTTGTGATAGCCTAACTATTTCTTCTTATGCCATTATTACCCACCATTGTTTCTTTTACTAAAATGTAAGTTTTCCTTCAGTATTTGGTTCTTGGGATGAAACTTGAAATGTAGTCTCCAACATCCATTCAATTCACAATCATTATAATTGTTCTTGCCACTATTATTGTTTCTTTGAAATTAAAAAAAAAAAAAAAAAAAACCCTTCGATTATTATTATTATTATTATTAATTGTTTTATTTTAAAAATTCCTCACAAAAAAAAAACATATTTATCATTCTTAAAACTTAAAATAAAAATAAAAATAAAAATAATAAATAGTTCATGTTGGAGGTCAGAATTCATCAACATTAAAATCTTTTGAAAATTATCCCGACCCCTCATTCTCGACCTTCTGACTGTCTCCACTTTAGGATCACACGATTTGTATCAATTTGTGAGAATCTCAGCCTCTCGACTACTTGATATCTTTGACTATCGACCTTTAAACTATCCCAGTTTTCCGATATCCAAAGTTGTGTACCCATTTCTAATAGGTCCCAACCTCTGACTATGCTATTAATCCTGACCTTCCAACCTCCTGACTAGCTTATGCATTTCTTTTGCTTTTACATAATTTTTCGTTATTTCATCTTTTTATTTTATTTTACATAAATAATATCGAAGGTTGGAAAGTTGATAAATCAATTTTCAATAAAAGTTTTAATTGACAAATGAAACTCCGACCTTCGACTAATCGAGTACAACCTTGATCTATGAGCGGTTGAACGATTGGATTTCATTTCACTTTTAATGGACATTAATGAACCAATATGCATGTTACTCGGTTTATTTATTCCACATGATTTTTTATGAATTCACTATTCATTTCTCCCGAGAGGTTATTAAATTCCCAAACTCTGAGTTTTCTGCGTTAAAATTTCTCAAACTCTTCAGGAACAAAACTCTTGGTTTTTTTGCAAAAAATACAGTAAACTTCCATCAATTATGCTCTCAATTTGTTAGTATGAGTTTATTTTAAACTATATTTTAAAATTTTCCCACTTGTTTTGTTAAAATTCTATTTCTTATTAACTATTTTACTCTGTTATAGGTTATTTGAAAATGGTTAAAAAGAGAAAAACACAGGCTGCTAGACATACAATTCAGGAAATGAAAATGAAAATAGTGAAAGCCTCATAAATTGAAGATACCAATTTGAATCCTTCACTCATTTCAGATACTATCTACATGACTCAAGGTGCAGGTAAGCACTCATGGGAACAAATCTTTAGTTTCTTTGAAGAAAAAAATGGGTAGAATCATAAAATTTATATGATGACTTATCCTCAAATTATGAAGCAATCAGAAAAACTAAATTGTATAAAATTCAAACAGACCCAATATTTTTCCCTACTATGATATGATAAGTTGGATTTTGACACATGCTCATATTTCAACTCTTTCAATCTTTGACCACAATCAGAATGTGATTGTCTCCTGGAAGTCTGAAGTCCTTAGTAATATTTATAAGTTAAATCCTCTTGAAATTATTCTTAACAAATAGTTTTTAGATGAAATCAATGATAATGTCCTCAAGAAGAAAAATAAGGATTACAAATTAGTTATTAAAGAATGGCTCTATGATCCCAAAAAATGGAAGTTGAAAACATGAAAAGATCATCCAATAGTCGTCCTCAAAACCTCGTTCAAATATATAGTCAAGATGCTTGGGAAGCTAATCTAGAGCATTGTAAGCTTGAATTGATTCCTCTTATATATGGCATTGTCAAAACTTCAAAGAGATTCAATTGTGCATATATTATATCTCAAAGTATATGAGAAGTCATTAAAATATCTATAGCTTCTTTTGGATTTGAATAGGGTTTTTATATGTTTTTTTATCTAATGGACGTTGTTATGGACTCAATTCCATTTCTTTTAATGGGATTAATTTAGTCTTTCAATCATCAACAAACCATTCAGCAAATTATATTATTGTCTTTTTTTCTCTTCTTTGTTCAGCATTATACTATTATCTTTTCTTCTCTTCTTTGTAGGTTCGTCCTGATGATGAGTCTTATTTTAGACTCAAAACGTAGACAAATAAAAATGAAGACTCTGGATTTTCTGATTTATCAACCTCCATACTTCTACCATAGAAATCTACAAACTATCATTATTATGGGAAAGTCATTTTAAACAAAACTTTTATGATATCTACAACAATATCATGATTCCTTTTCATGAAGTTTTATTTGGAAAAACTCCCCCTAGAATTAGTAAGGATTTTCAAGAAGCTCTTTCTAAAATTAGAGATTGGTTTATTGAAGAAAAATTCTCTTTTATCAATATTTATGGAAGTGAGGTAGGACCTCATGTTTTGCCAAGGTATATACCGGATAGGTTTGATGTCAGAGAAATAACCAATAAGGCAACACTCCATGGTCAAGCGAGGATGCTGCATAGAATGGAAAAGAATATATGGCCTAACTTTCCTATTAATGTTGGTCAAATGGTACTGGATATAGGACGTGATGTGGTTGAAGGAGAGCAATTGCAAAAAATTTGGCTGAATTCTTTGGCCCATTTTAGATATGAACCTAAAAAAATTATCATAAATCATTACAAATCAATAACCTTGTTAAAAAAATTTCAACACCAACAACTTTTGTATGATTATGCTTTTATTCATGCTGATAACTTTGACCAAGTGGCTCAAAGAAAAAATTTCATGGATACTAGGGAGAAGGAGAAAGTTCAAAAGTTCAAGGAAGATACTTATGATTTTTATTTTAAGCAGAGGAGTTTCTATACTTCAAATTCTTTTGAAAAATTAAAATTATTTGAAAATTTGACTTTCTGATTAATATTCCTGCAAAAAATCTTCTCTATTAATGAAAGAGAAAAATGGTCAAGTACCAAAGTCTCCAGTTTCATTTGATTTTTACTCATTATTATCAGCTTATGTTTCATCTGGTGTAATTAATAAAGAAATGTACAATAGCAATAGCAAGTATAAAATCTTCCAAGCACATAGAAAGAAGTATCTTAGGATCAAGTTGTTTCTATGAAAGAGAAAATAATTGATATTTGATTCACTTGACCAAACAAGACAACCAAATACTTCTACAAACATGGACACTTCAAAAGAAGAATTTGTTAAAAAATCAGCAAAAGCACATCAAACCATTCAGACAATGGTTCAAGATATTAATAGAGAGATTCAACAAAGTGCAATTGAAATCACCCCCATAAACTTAGATGATTCATAAGGATACAATTCAATTTTTTTCACATACTTCTAGATCATCAACACAAATTTCAAAAGATTGGTCTCCAAGTATTTCACTCACCCCTATTTCAACAAACATTCTAGTTATTTCTTCTGTTTTCATACCATTATCTAAGGCCATTAGCTGAAATAGTTCCCTCCTTAAGTGAGTATTATTTCAATTTACAAACCAAATTAGTGGTTAAAAAGACCAAAAAAATGAAGCATAATTATTCTACTGAAGTTACATTATTGAGTTGGAAAGCTTAAGAGATAAACATGAAAAATCTAAAGAGTCAACTCGGGAGCATGTAAAATTAAATAAATTGAAGCAAAATTAGAAAGAAACAAATATTTTAATGAGGAAGAATGACAAAAACATTCCACAGTATTAAGAGAAGGTTTTTCTCTTACTCTTCCACAGTTAGAGCAAAAGAAAAATTGTAATAAATCAGATTTGGAACAGTTGTGGGAGAAAAAAAAATTGAATTATTTGACTAATCAAAATGCTAAATAGATGGAATATTTAAAAATAGCTCAAGAAAATCAAATTTCAGCTTTTAAGAATGAATATGAATTCTATAAACAAATGGACAAAATTTATAGATTTTTCATGGAATTGTTATCCCTCACTGACATAAATGAGTCAATAATGGAGGGAGATAAAATGATAAATGCCATATTTGGGTATCTTGTTGTTTGGGAAAAGAAATTCAATGCTAAAAATGTTGTGAAGTTCTCAAATAAAGACAAAAAGTTTATGATTACTTCATTAAACAAAAGGGATTCAAATTATAAAAAATTAAAAAATGGATTGAAGATGCAATTAAGCTTTGTGACTTTGTTTGGGATTCATGATTAGATATAACAGATGAATTTGATATACCTCACCCAAAATCTCTTAGGGAAGTCATTCCATTGACACTCAATCAGCAATAAGTTGAAAAAGTCGAAGATAAAATAACATCACATAAAAATAAGATTAAAAAAATTTGGTACATGGAATGAACATACTTTTTAGAACTTCCTGCAACTTCCTCTTAAGCAAATGAAATTAATCTTTATGTTGCAAATGAAATTAATCTCTGTGTTTTCAATGAAATATAACTGTACATTGAAAATTTGTCAATTGAAAATTTGTTATTATTCACTTGTCAATTCAATATTGATAATTTTGTGCCAATCTATCTTCAATAGATTCCTGAGAAATATTTGGAATGGGTTGCATACATCTAATCGCATGCTCCTAAAAATATGTCAGCCGATTCAACTTTAGCTTCTCAAATCCAGGAGGAAGATTAAGACGGTCTACCCAATTCAAAGAAGATATTTTGATTAGATAAGATTTGTATATTTAGTATTATCTTTAGTTGATAAAATATTTAAATATTTTCTATTTTAGCTGAAATAAGATCTTACCTTATTTACTTTTCTTATTGATACAACCCATTATGTTGGAGTGTGTATTGGAAATTGCTGAAGCCTAAGACTTTGATTTTGTAATCAAGTACTTTGTTAACTCATTACGTTGGAGTGTGTATTGGAAATTGTTGAAACTTGGCCATTTCAGATTTTGATCAGTTATTGGAGTTAGGAGCTTGATCAGTTATTGGAGTTAGGAGCTTGATATCTTGTGATCTATACAATTTACAATTATTTAATAGACATTTTTTACATTTTTCTTTTTCTTTCATTTACATATCAAATTATGTAGAATATTAAAACGGGTTAGTGATTATTTTCTTTGAAATAACTTAGCATATATTATAGTTGTATGAGTTGCTCTCGTTTACGAGATAGATTTATTTTTGTTATTTGATTTTAGTAAATTGTATGCAATAAAAATCTAAAATCTAAAAAAAATATAAACCAATTGTCCATAAATTTTTGAAAATAATCTAAAAAATCATTTTGTGTGGATTATTGGACCCATATTCAAAGTCGAGGTAAAAAATTCATAGTATTTTCTTTACTATTATGTTTGAATGATTCTCCATTCCCCCACCCTTACTATTGTTTGATCACTCAAGCTAATTCCACGCATGCACACAATATTTCGTATATTTATTTGTAGTTAATTGTAAATGTTAACTTACATAATATATGTTCTCTAATTTAGTTTTAATTTTGGAATTTATTTAGTTTAGCTTTAGAGTAGAATAGGCAACTAGACCTTTGTTCCAAAGAACATACAACTAAACCAAACGAATAGGGGTCTAATTGGGACCTTGATCGGGCTAATACTCAATTGTTGCAGTTAGGAACTTTTTCCTCCTGTCAACATGATCCTCTCGATTTTTTTATGGCTTGAACAAGTGGCTCTAGGATCCTCATTTTTTCTTGAAACACTTTGGTCGTTCATTAAATATTCTCTTTCTTGACATGTAGCCATGTGATGGCCTCTTAATCCACAAAATAAACATGGATTATGTAATGTCACCAATTTTTGGATTGCCTTGTGGTGAGATTAGGAGATATTTCCAGATATTATGTCAGTCAGGTCATAGGAGCAAGTTTATAATATTGGTGGGCCCAAAGGGTTTTGGGGAAGTTTTATGGGGACTGATTAGGATCACTTTCCATTTTTCATCATTAGGATCAGTTTCACACAATTCAATCTTGGTTCTACAACATTCCAAAGATTTCCGTAAAACAGAGTAGTAACAAGCATATTTTAATTAATACGCTTAAGGTGTTATTTCAGGTTGATTACTCAGATAAGAACCTTAGTGTAATATTTCACTGGAATTGGGATGAAAATATCTACAAGAAATGATGATGAGAAGAGTCTTTGAGAGGCCAATTTGATGATGGTGGTAGTTTAAGCATTTTCTAGAGATAGAAGTGACTTTAATTAGCAATACAAAGTCACTTATTAAATAAAAGGAGAAAAAGTGTTTTTATATAATGCGTAAATAAAAAGGGACAAAATTCACTTGGGTAAAAGGAGGAAAATGCACTAAGTGGCTTATTAATAAAATAATAAAAAGAGATTTCTAGAAGATTGGAGAAGATCTGGAAAAATCTTATAAAAGGGGAGAGAAGGTCATTTCCCAATCATTATGTTTTATAATTTTTTCCTTAATGGTTAATTGGGGCTCAAATGAGTTTAGATCAAGGGTTTCATACGAAGTTCTCTAATTGGTTTTGGTGGACATCCATTGCCACCCTAGTTGGTTCTCATCTAATTTCGGTTGACTTCGAGTGCCACCCTAGTTGGCTTGCAGTAAAATCATATAGGTCTTCCATTTGTGCTTCAATTGCAGGTTATTGGGAAACATTATTTAGTGGGGCGAATTGGTTATTATTGTTGAAGGTGGAGATTAGATACTTGTTGAAGTCATTTTCCGGAGCTAAATATTATTTGGGGAGATTGAGTTCAATTCTTTGATAGGTCGAAATTGTCTATTTTACTGGTCGAGTTCTTATTGAATCTACCAGAGATTATTTCCTTGTGTAACGAGTTGCTTTAGTTGTAATATATATCTCATGAGATCGAATTAATATTTCATTTTCCGAAGTATTATTGTGGCCAAATTTGTCAGTGTGAAGAGGTCAAATTTATCTACCAGAGACGAGTTTATTTGTTGGGTCTGAGTTTATTTATTAGGTCGGGTTTATTTGTCGGAGCCCAGTTTATTTGCTGGGGAAAAATCCATGTTTAATTGTTTGAGCCAATTTTATTGTTGAGGCTGAGTTTGCTAGAGTCGATTTATCTTAGTAGAGAGGTCGAGTTTATTGTTGGGGGTGAATTTCTTGTTTAGGTTGAGGCCGAATTCATCATTATAGGATGATCGAGTTATTGACAACAAGAATGCCAAATTGATTGAGTTATTTGTTGGATTTGTATTAGACGTTCTCGATTTGATATTCTTTATGTAAATATCTTGATTAAATTAAAAAAAGTATGGTTGTGCTTTAAAATATTTTTGTTGTAAATGTTTATTTGTTTTGCATACAAAGTGTTCGAAGAAAAGCTTGCACAGAAATTGCTTTTCAAAATTTTTAAAAGAAAAATTTTAATATTGTTGCAAGTTGTGCTACCATATTTCAGATAAGGGATATTACAGTGGAATTAGAGCATTTTTTGGTCCAGTTTTGGATCTATATCAAAGTGATACCGAGAAGAAGAATTTCAGGACCAGAATAAGAAGCATAAGGAATCATGGGAGCCAAAGAAAATTTGAAATCAAACAATATGGAAGCCTCCATGAACGAGATGATGAGGATGCAACATATGCTAATTAATGTGATAGGGCAGCTGACTCTTGCCACATTGGGGAATCAAATTCATCCTCATTTATATAGTAAACCCACTATGCCCAAAATTATGGACGATGCATCAAAGGGGAAATAAATGTTTACAATAGAGGCAAAGTCACTGGCAACAAATTGAAAGGTGTACCAGTCATTGGGACATGACATTCAGGTATCACTCTCCTTTTGGGAGTTATTTCAACTGAGAGACAAACACAAACCAGTGGGGTTTCACTAGAATTAAGCAAGAATGATAGAGTGGATCAAAGCAGAAGATGAAAAAGTAGTTAAAGGATAGGAAGAAAAAGCTAAAATAAATTTTAATATAACCTTCGGCACACCATTAGAGCTATCATGTGAGGCTATAAAAATTGAGGGAGAGCAAGAAATGGAAGGTAACTCATATCAATAGATTAGAAGAAAGGTCGAATGGGTCATGGTTGGCAATGAGACACATGAGGAGAACCTTGACTTGCATGATCACAGGGAGAAGCATGACTCATATTTGCACCATGATAATCATGAACTTCCACCTTTGGATAACCCTTTGAAGGCTCAAGAGATAGTGATGGTTGAGATGGGTGATCATTTATCCTTGGGACCAACCATCGACGAAGTGAAATTAGGTGTTAAGAAATCCAACATGGGTCTAGGGATTTCAAATGAGAACCACCAGAGGATATTTGAGTATCCAAGGGAAGATATTCAAGAATTGAAGAAGAAAACCTAAGCACTTTGAGGCACCATATTACGACAAATCGATGATATTGAGGAACTCAGATTGGTATGTGTTGAGTCAGTGACCAAGCCATATAGTGTTGGGGAATGGACAAAGTCCCTAAGAAGACAAGAATAGGAGAATGTGTTGGAGCTTCAACACAACCCTCTTCAGGGGCACATCAACTGGGCTTAAAAAATTATTAGCCTGCCTCTATGCATTAGACAAAGAGAGGTAGAGTTACCTAGGAAGATCTTATGGTATGAACAGGTTAGCGGGATAGAGCGACATGAATAGAGTATGGTGTAGCATCAACATGGAGGGATTTTTACGTGTATATATGTTTGTACATTTGTTCTCTCTCTTGGGATTGGATGGTGAGAGATGTTGAGTTGGTACCTGGTGGAGTGGGGTAGATTTCTAGAGATAGTCATAGCTCAAGGTACAACTCAGCAAGAGATTTTAGACATTGAGGATATTGGGGGACTAGGTTAGCATTGGGATGGTGGGGCTCTCCAACATATAATAATAATGCAATACATCTATGGCAGGGTGGTTGACTCAGTGACCGAGGGCACATGTTCTTTCACATTTCCATTGAGAATATGTAGACTTCAGGATATGTCCTGGCACATTGTTCATGAATGAGGTTACAAGGTGGTCAACATGTCTTCGAGGATTTATTTAGATGGGATGGAATTGGTATGCCACCAGGTAGATCATTGTATGGACATCTTTTTCTTCCAGTGATGTATTGGGAAGAGGGGCCACTGAGGATAAATGCAACAATAAAACTCTCACTGGAAGGTTAGGAGATATGCCACCCAAATTTAGCACGAAATATTAGGAGTGATCCACATCACAGTGGATTCATTAGTGGAGTGATGAGTACATTGTCACATATAAGATACCAGTTAGTACATGGTAGTACAAGAGCAAGAAGTGATACCCAGTGGTGTACATGGATATACCATGGTGTATAGTGGTATATAAAGGAGTAAAATGATACATGGTTGCATGCAGTGATGTATGGTGATACACAACGAAATCTTAGAGTATTGTCTCCAAGAATATCTCTTGACAGGGACGTCAAATATACCATTGGGTTTAGCTTACTCAAGTTCGATGAGGGGATGGATGAGCATCTCTTAATCATACCCTTAGGGATTCACACACCTATCTCTCTTCCATATTGCTTACCGTTAGAGAGGATTTGGTTTTTTTCCCTTGATGCTCTGATCATGAGCAGCAGGATGTGGGAGGCTCACCTAAGACAGTTATATGGGACACAATGCATCAAGAGAGAAAATTCCCAATTGGGGCATGAGTTGGCTATAGAGATAACATATGTTCCTCCCTTGAGTTCACACTTAGGGAGATGCACAATACACTTTTGGCAGGACATTCTGAGGAATTACATGAGCATGAGGTACAACAGATGGTATAACTCTCTTATAGGAGGGTTTTTAGACTCCAGACAATATCAGGGTGCATCATCAGTGTTATGCAGGATTTACGACTATGGACAAAAGTATTTCCCTTAGGTTTGGTGGGCTAACCTAGAACATTAGAGAGGCAAGGAACTCAATTTTTTCCTTAAAGTAAATAGATGATGGGATGAAGCCTACCTGGAATCTATTGTGTGCTTCACTTTTTTAGCTTGAATGTTCCAATCCTAGCTTCAATTTCCAAAATTAGAACCTACACATTTAGACAACACAAGCCAAAAAACTACGGGATACATGCAACATCATCTAAGTACTTTATTCAATAGATCAACATGGTATTGAAATACATGAAATAACAACATCATATATAAGAAATAGAGAACTCTTTGCATTAATGAAAATGGAGTGAGTTACAACCATAAATAGGTGTTGATCTTGTAGAAGATCTCCTCCAAGTTTACTTGTCCTTTCTTTGTCACAAAGTGCACCTCCAATCACCCTAAATGCATGGAATGATGTCTCTCACAACAACAACATAAGGGTAGAATCACTCTCCAAAAGCCAACCTCTTGCATATGGAATGTTGTAAATATATAGAGGAGTGGGGTAAGTTGGGAGTTCTTATCCCTTTACCAATCTAGGGATTTAGATCCACTTTTGATGGGAGGATGGAATCAAAGGATAAGGGATGGAAACTCCAAGGAAGGATAGGATAGGATCCAAATTTTTTATCTGAGGTAAATGGTTACAACAGATCCTAGAAGCTTCTAGAAATGGAGCCTTCGGGATTTTCTCTATTTTTCCCGAATTTCTAGAACCAACATAGGTGAAAAGGGGAGCAACCTGTAGGTGATGATCGTAGGCCACAGTGGAGCAACCTGTAGGTGATCATTGCAAGCCACAGTGGAGAAACCTGTAGGTGAACGTAGTGCAAAAAGAGGTCAAGGAGTGTTAGTCCTAAAACTAGCTCAGATGATGCAGTTTCAGGTAGAAAATATGGGAATGAAATAGGCATGCTTAGGTATTTGTGAAATGATGATGAAAAGGGGGAAAAGTATGTTGATTGATCCCATTAGGAGACCTATTGACCAGATGTGATAAAATGACCTATAAAAATCAAGAGAATGGATATCATATTTATATGTATGATTTGGCAGGAGCAGGGCAGTTTTTCATGCAATAGTTTGATTATTAAAGCATGGTGTCCACCTATTGATTGTATACAAAGATTATATGAGAGGCATAGATGGGTTCCAAAAAATATTATTACTACACAAAAACATACAATAGAGATTGGGAGTTGTGAACTTTTTATTTGGATGTGGAATCCAAGGATCCAGTGGGTTGGTAGATCACTTTGCTTCTCGATGAGCAGGGATATGACAATGAGTAACCTAGTTTATTTTTGGGTCGATACATGGAGGATCATTGAAGCCTTCCTTGATTCTAATTGTAGACCGATATAATCTAAACTCACTAAGATGCCTTGGTACGTTTTTCTTCATGATTGTGGGTTTGGGCCTTACAGATATTTTGGCATGTGGTTCTAGGCGAGGAGGATTCAATATGAGCACAATTGGGCAGTCAATCCAAAGTGGCACAACGTCAACATGGAAATCTCTTTTTGAGATTAGTATGGGACCCTGGCATTACAAGGTTTGGAAGTTAAGTTAACATTAGGGATGAGTTGGTTTTTGTAGGGGTAGATAATTCATATCTTCCATTGGAACTGAGTTCTATGGAGAGCGGTTCACTTCTCAGGGATTCGTCGATATTATGGAATGCCTCGCTAGCATAGTCATGTGATCAACAAGAGGAGGCCATGATTAGTTCATGAATATGAGGGCCCTTTTTTATCTGTATATGAAAGCTTGAGGATTTATGTCAAATTTTGCAAGTGAAAATATTAGGGTTTTTAACACTTATGTAAATTTATTTAACACATTAACATGATTTAAAAATTAGTTTTGCAGAAAATAAATAAGACATCAATATCACAATAGTATACACAAATCAACAAATGATGAAGGAGTTCACCCCTCCTGGGCTACATCTCTTGGTCCAACTTCCAAGGGTTGGGCCTATTTTATTATGCTAAAAAAAGTGTGTTTACATTGAGTTACAGTGCCCAAAATTCTTAAACAATGTCTCCAATGGCTCCTTGACAATAAAAAAACCTCTAAATGGGCTCTTTCTGCTCCAAAAAAGGTTAGAAACTAAATGAGTTATGCTCCAATAAATTTTTTTTCTAACTGTCCTACAATTCGCACTTTCCTACAAATTTTCCTACAAATTCCACCTTTCACGGCCACGTGGAGCGACAATTTCACCTTGCGCCGACAAGATTCCCGCTTCACTAGATGCAAATTGTCGCCTCCTTAATTTGACTATGTCAGCCATGAAACCATTAAAAATGCAACAAATGGCCACGTCGGGGTCGTCGAAATCGGATGGTTGGTTGAATAAAACACGCCCATTCCATATAACATAAAATATCATCGCCGCATGTGATCAATATTTAACTTAACTGTCGGGGTTAGCATTTAAAACTGCGCACCATGTCCTTTAACCAAACCTTGCTCCAACATTGTATTGTGGTTCCATCGGTGGTATAGTTAACCTCTGACATTAAACTTCACCACAACATGTGACCACCCTAACCTTAACCGTCGGGTTCCAAACCTTAACTCCGTAGAAATAACCCAACCATGACAACGACTACTTGGAAACCCACGTATGTGACCACCATAACCAGACCGTCAGGGTTTAGCAAACCATCTGCCACCATAGCCATCGGGTTAACCACCACCTTTTACATGGCATAACAAAAACCTTTAGGAATATAACTGTGATGATAATTGCCAGTTCAATTAATACGGTGCAAACTTTGGATAAGGGTTATACAATGGTTTTGTTGGTTTATATATGTTCACCCTTCGATTAATATACATTACCAAAAAATTTGGGTTAAAAATTGTTGTAAGGTCTCGTGCCAAGGTTATCCCTTAACCCTGGTTGGTGGATCGGGGTCGGGGGTTAACCCGATCCCCACCCCTAAATGCAATACTTCGAAAGTTTAAATAAGAAATGCGACCATAGTATTATAAGAACCAACGTAGCGGGACTAGTGGAAGGCTCTATTATTTGGTGGGAGGTCTCGTGCTTGAACCCCGTGGAGGCCCGCTCTGGCCTATAACAAATTTTGGTCGCCCATGAGGAGGCCACGTGGCAGCCACTGGTTGGCCCACGTCGCACTCTCTCATTGGACCACCAAAACAACATGTAAACCTTAAATTTGACCAAATTCGAACCAATAAGATTTTTCCACTTGTGAACCAGCCATTGGGAGATGGAGGACCAGTCACCCTGCCATGTCATGGTCCATTCAGCGGTATGGACTATATTGACTGGGCATCCATGCAACCCAATTCCAAATTTTTTTATTGTTTCCCAATTCAGAGAGAATGTGATATTAAGAGCATCTGATGTCGGATTTGAGTGAAATGAGTTGCGTCAGATTCAGAACGAAAATATATACGCTTTGGCACTAGTTTAAATCCAATCCGAGAACTTTGAATTTTGAGCATTAAACTTTTCATGAAAATAAATCATTTTCTTGATTTTTGAGTCCTTGTCTTGCTCTCATAGATGACATCGTGCTACAATTTCCCAAAGTATGCAGAACAACAAACTGCCTTTGAAGGAATAAACACATTCCCTCCTCGTTCATCAATTAATGGAAACTTAAACAATCTCAAATTCTTCTCACCTTGAACAATGTCGTCATGATGATGCTTAACATGTCTATCCTTGCGCTTGGCTCGACTCTTGACCAAATGTGATAGCCATCACCATGCACCATCCCTTTTCAAAGGCAACACATTATGAAACCCATAATAAGAAATTTTGAAACCAATGCCCTCTTTGTCAAATTTCTTTTTCACTTTCTCTTTTACCTCTGCACTCTCTAACACTGGCATATTGTTCACACCACTGTTCAACAATGATGCATGCTGCTGCAAATTTACTTTATCTTGTTTACCTCTTTTAGGAGGAAACATGTTAGAATCCTAAAACATCTTATCACATTCATTAGCAACCTCAATGAAATCACATTTTACATTTGATTCATATCCTTGAAAGGCCTCATTCACAACATCTTTATGCTTGAACATTAACAATGCAAAATTCTGACTAGCATTAACAATTCTCTTCATTTGTCCAACATTCATAAGAGACAAACTCATCTTCTTACTAAGCACTCTAACTATGTACTCAATCCCATTCCTAAACAAATGATACTTATTCTCATGGTGATGAAAGATGGGTATCCTATAATAAAGATATGGGCTTCCCAAAATTATGCCACATATATCAAGTGGAACTACATCAAGAAAGTTTGCAGTGATTGTAAATCTAAGGATACACCTCCTTGTCACCTGAATTTTTTCATTCTCACATACCCAACCTAAAGGATAAGGTCTAGGATGAGGAATGGTCTCTAAGTTTAACTTCTTGACAATGTCTTCTGAGATAATATTTTCATGTGAACTGTTGGAAATACTGAGAGGGGGGTGAATCAATATTTCTTTTCAATTGTTAATTTTAACAGTTAGATCACCTATATTTAGAACACAAAATTAACAATAAGAATAAATTATTTTATTAATTTCTTCTTTACAATAAATCAAGTACAATATATGTAGGGCTCCAACCTTAGATGAAGACACCAATCTTCAATCCACCAGGCTCCAACCTGTACTTTGCCAAGCACCGACTTGGACTTCGCGAGGCTCCAACCTCTATTTGCCAAGCACCGACTTGGACTTCCAAGGCTCCAACCTTGTCAATTCTGAGGCACCAACCTCAAGGGCTCCAACCCTATATCTGGTACAGGCTCCAACCTGGTCTCTTGAGGACTCCTATCCTCTAGGGCTCCAACCCTATCTTCCAAGGCACCAACCTTGTCTCTATGAGGTTCCAACCTCCTGCTTCATTTCGTCAAGATATATTTGGTTATACTTCATGGCTCCCAAAGTATTCTTCAACGAGTTCTGACAATATTCAGCTTACCCTTCACTGTAGTCTACACATCACGTCATCAATGACAACCTTTTATTCTTAGAAGGTGTCACCACTGCTCTTCATCGTACCCAAACAATTTCTCCAAGTTACCTCATGATGGCTTCAAAAATGCATCATGGTATCCAATCCGCTAAAGCTTCTCAACAATATGTCTTCAATAGGTTGCACTAAGCCTTCTCCAAAAACTTCTTTGATAGAACTACCCAAGTTCCACACCAAACAATGCTTCAAGTACTTCACAATGTGCTCTAGGATGATACTCCAAGGTCTGCTCAAGAATATCCCCAAGACAATTTCAAACAATACTTCAGAATGCTCCAAACAAGTCCTTCATCCAGAAGTGATTCAAGACTTTCACTGAATCTATCACTTCTTTTGCAAGGGTAAAGACTAATTTAAAGGAAGTGCTTCAATAAACTACAACACTACTGCTCCAAATAATTCTCTATGTCAAATCCAACTGAGTGTTATTCGAAAAGAACTATCTCAAAACTTCAAGTAGCCACACACGAATTCCCAAGTCCAATTTTTTGATGCTTCTATAATCTGCCAGTGTCCAAGATAAGTGATTGTTCTCCACAAGTTGATAAGCACAGTTCTGAGGCAAATATTTAAGCTCCCAAGTTCGAGTGACAATCTTCATTGTTCCGAGCTCCACAACAAAATGCTCTCAATTTTTTGTTTCCCACAGGTAGCTGTAGTGATGATCTAGGTCTGAGCCAAAGTAATCAACAAGATCTGTAATCTGATATTAAGACTGACGTGAGATCAGTTCTTAAGGCTCTGAAACTTTTCAGCAAGTCCTTAACAATAAAAATAACAACACCGAACCCACTATCCTCAGTTTGGTGGATGAATGCAGTCCCAAGTCTGAGCTACAAGACTGAAAATCTAAGCACGACACTTACTAACAGGTCACTGAAATTTCAGGCTTCTACAACAGGTAACTTATCACAGCTCTGAGGTGTATTAGCCAGTAGTCCGAGTTTTTTCCAGTCGGTGATCCTGCTGTCTGAGATCCGAAATCTGCAACAGGTCGAAATTGCAGGTGTCTGTGAGAGTTTCAAAATCCGAGGGTTGCAGGCCTGCAATTTAGGTGCAGCAGCGACAAATTCGAGAGACTTATTTCATCAATATTTTTTATCCAAACATAAATTTAGAATTATCCTTAAGCTTCCTCTCCTCGGCCTTCTGTTTTGCTTCTGTGCCTTATATGTATATTCTTCACTGAGATTTATGCCTGAAATGATAAGTTTAGACGTCAATATATACTAGGTTTCGACCTTTAATGAAGAGACACGTTTCTTGGCCATGAGGCATGAGCCTACACAAGTCGGCTTAGGTCGGCTCACTTCACAGAAATTTACCTTAAACTTGAAAGATCAATAACTTTCAAACCGCTTGGAGTTTCGGGTTGAGTAATAGCTCGTTGGAAAGGAAAAATTATGCTCTTCAAGATGGTGTAGGTTTCATTAAGGAATTTTCACTCTAAGGTAGAAAAATATATTTTTTATTGTGTCTGATTATCTACGAGTGTAGAAATGGAGGCAGGGAAGAATGCGTTTGAGTGTAGAGCCTCATGGTTTGATTTCTTTGTTGATTGTCTTCATAATCATGCCTTAGCCTTCTTTAACATAGGGTCACCATCATCATGTCCTTTCCTTATTCATCATAGGGTCATTAGGTTAGCTGTCCTTAAGATAGTGCAGAGATATGGTAGTCTTCCATTATGATCATCAAGATACATGATTGACACTTCATTTGTGTCTTGACATCTTAAACAAGAGTTGTAATCACTTGTAATCATCCTCTGGAATCTTCAAGAATATTTGTCATCCCGGTCACTGACATCATCAATGAAAACCTAGATTAACAATCTCCCCCTTTGTCATTGATGGAAATATTCTTGCCCTTTCAACATTCTCTCCCCCTTTGACATCAATGGCAAATGGGGTGCTTGAATACTCCCCCTGTCAAGTTGCTTCTTTTCTTCATGAATTTTAGTCCTTCATAGGTATGTTACTCTCGTTGTCATGGTGCTCTTCAATGAACTTTCTCCCCCTAAGCCTTTGCATATCTTCATGTAAATGGTCAATCGAATCCCCCTGCCTGCATAACCTCTGTTAGCACTTGTTTTTTTCTTTGACAAGAAAGATTGCATCCTTTTGATCAAGTGGAATACATCTTCAACAATGGTGTATTGGGTGAGTAATGGATCATGTTATTCAATGGAAATGATCTTTCAATATTGTCCATGCGTGATTCATCAACATTTGGATAGTTTCAGCAAGGATAGTTAAGAATCACAAGCTCCCCCTAACAATATGCATGGTCTCCTTTTGGCAGGGTTTCACCATCAAATACTTGGAATATCAAGGATGAATTTATCAAGTCAACAACATGTGTTGTTGGCTGAAGTGTTCAAGAGACTTCCAGATTCAACTTGCTTCCTTCTCCATACTTGTGTAACTTTTTTCTTTGGCATGGTTCTATCTTGTGTAGAGGCCCAAGTCAAGTTACAATCGCGTGCCATATGTCCAATGTTATGGCAATTGAAGCACTCTTTTTTGTTCATGAATGAGAAATCATGATTTCTTCTTGAAAAATTGCTTCGAGGAGATTGACGGGGACCATTATATTTGTCTTTGTGATATGCCCTACAGTATTTTGCCATGTGCCCAAAGTTTGTACAAGAGTAGCAATAACCAAGAGATATACTTTGGTACCTCGGAGATGGAGTTTTCCTTGATGTACTTCTTAAGTATTTTTTCCTTGGGATTATTTGATGATATTCATTGCCTTTTGTATTCTTGACACCATCTGCAAGTCTCCTTGGAATAGAATTTCTTCCGTTGTTGTCTTGATTCTTCTCCTTGCCCTTACTGGAACTGGGAGCATCAACATTTCTTTCTAGGTTCCTCACATCTTTGTTGTTTGAAGCATTATCATTCTTGCTTGAGGATTCACCTACATAGCCAAGACCTGAATGATCAAGGGTAGAACTTTGCTGACTTAGGATGTCATCTAGGGTTTGAGATATTTTCAAGTTTTTATTTAGCAAGTCAACTTCCTTTTTAAGAAAGACAATTTCTCCTTTAAACTTTTCACAATCTTCATCTTTCATAACTAGTTTCTTCTTCATTTCTTCCATCAATATTTTTGCTTCATGTGCTTCGATTTTAAGGGAGATGAAATTTGATTTCATTATGAAGACTTCTTTATTCTCCTTTTCTAGACTGCTCTCCATTTCTTCTTTTATTCTTGTAGCTTCACATGTTTCGGCCTTGAGAAGATTGATGTCTGATCTTAGTTTCAAGATTTCTTCATCCTTTTCTTCTAGTTGGCATATCATGGTGTTTCTCTCCTTTTCTGCTTCATTAACTTGTCCTTCTATGAATGCCAAAGTTTCCATCACCTTCTCGGCTCCTTGCGCTTGTTTCCTTGATTCTTCTAGTTGAGATCTAAGAGAAGAGACCTCTTCCTTGTATTGACCAATCTCTGCTTCTAGATTGTTTAAACTCTTAAGTATTTGTTCAAGGTGGCTTGACAAAGTTTCTTCCCTTTTTCTTTGCCTAATCCAATTGATTTGTCATAGATATGACTTCTTCATGATGCTTTCTTTTGTTTTGATGAAATTCCTTTTTAAGTTTGGCAAGCTCCTCATCTCTTTCTTGTACTTGAAGCTTGACAAAGTCAACTTCCTTCCTTGTCTTGTCTTAGTTACCATCTTGCGCTTTCTTCTTAAGTTCCTCATTTTCCTTTTTCAAACCATTAATCTCTTCCATGGAAGCCATAAGTTTAATCAGGAGATCTTCTTCAAAGTCTTCTTTATTTTCTTCATCTTCTAGGTCTTCTTTAGCCTTGTTTCCATCTCTCTTATCTTTAGCTTCCTTGATGGGTTTTGGATTTCCTTCTTGCTTTCCATTATCTTCTTGACTAAAGGTCATGGTCAATGCTCCTTTTGAGTGAAGATCATGAATTTTTTCCCATATGCCTTTTGCTGACGAAATTTTTTCCAAATTTGCCTTCAGGTAGCCCATTCAAGATTGCTTTCATTGCTCTTGTATTATACTCCTTGGATTCTCCTTCCAGCATGCTATCAGTAATCACTGATTTCCAAACTTCAATTCCTTGAGTCTTCAAGAAATTCCTCATTCTTTCAACCCATATATCAAAGTTTCCATTGAACAATAGAGCCTTTGCAAATTGATTTACTTCAATTTCAATGGTTGAGGAAGACATGTCTTTAGGAGGATTGGAGACTTTCTTTCTTAGCTTTTCCGTTTGTGTTCTAATGTTCAACCTTCAAGCTGTCAGGCTTTGAGTGAAGGTACTGGCTCTGATACCAATTGTTGGAAATACTGAGAGGGGGGTGAATCAATATTTCTTTTCAATTGTTAATTTTACCAGTTAGATAACCTATATTTAGAACACAAAATGAACAATAAGAATAAATGCTTTTATTAATTTCTTCTTTACAATAAATCAAGTACAATATATGTAGGGCTCCAACCCTAGATGAAGACACCAATCTTCAATCCACCAGGCTCCAACCTGTACTTTGCCAAGCACCGACTTGGACTTCACGAGGCTCCAACCTCTATTTTCCAAGCACCAACTTGGAATTCCAAGGCTCCAACCTTGTCAATTATGAGGCACCAACCTCAAGGGCTCCAACCCTATCTCTATTATAGGCTCCAACCTAGTCTCTTGAGGACTCCTATCCTCTATGGCTCCAACCCTATCTTCCAAGGCACCAACCTTGTCTCTATGAGGCTCCAACCTCCTGCTTCATTTCGTCAAGATATATTTGGTTATACTTCATGGCTCCCAAAGTATTCTTCAATGAGCCCTGATAATATTTAGCTTACCCTTCACTGTAGTCTACACATCACGTCATCAATGAAAACCTTTTCTTCTTAGAAGGTGTCACCACTTCTCTTCATCGTACCCAAAAAATTTCTCCAAGTTACCTCATGATGGCTTCAACAATGCATCATGGTCTCCAATCAGCTAAAGCTTCTCAACAAAATGTCTTCAATAGGGTGCACTAAGCCTGCTCCAAAAACTTCTTTGATAGAACTGCCCAAGTTCTGCACCAAACAGTGCTTCAAGTACTTCACAATGTGCTCTAGAATGATACTCCAAGGTCTGCTCAATAATATCCCCAAGAAAATTTCAAACAATACTTCAGAATGCTCCAAACAAGTCCTTCATCTAGAATTGATTCAAGACTTTCACTGAATCTTTCACTTCTTTTGCAAGGGTAAAGACTGCTTTAAAGGAAGTGCTTCAATAAACTGCAACACTACTGCTCCAAATAATTCTCTGTGTCAAATCCAACTGAGTGTTATTCGAAAAGAACTATCTCAAAACTTCAAGCAGCCACACACAAATTCCCAAGTCCAATTTTTTGATGCTTCTATAATCTGCCAGTGTCCAAGATAAGTGACTGTTCTCCACAAGTTGATAAGCATAGTTCTGAGGCAAAGATTTAAGCTCCCAAGTTCGAGTGACTTTCTTCACTGTTCCGAGCTCCACAACAAAATGCTCTCAATTTGTTGTTTCCCATAGGCAGCTGTATTGATGATCTAGGTCCAAGCCAAAGTAATCAACAAGATTTGTAATCTGATCTTAAGACTGAGGTGAGGTCAGTTCTTAAGGCTCCGAAACTTTTCAGCAAGTCCTTAACACTGAAAATAACAACACCGAACCGACTGTCCTCAGTTTGGTGAATGAATGCAATCCCAAGTCCGAGCTACAAGACTGAAAATCTGAGCACCACACTTAATAATAGGTCACTGAAATTTTGGGCTTCTACAACAGGTAACTTATCACAGCTCCGAGGTGTATTAGCCAGCAGTCCAAGTTTTTTCCAGTCAGTGATCCTGTTGTTTGAAATCTGAAGTCTGCAACAGGCCTAAATTGTAGGTGTCTGTGAGAGTTGCAGAATCTGAGGGTCGCAGGTCTGCAATTTAGGTGTAGCAACAACAGATCCGAGAGACTTATTTCATCAAGATTTTTTATCCAAACAAAAATTTAGAATTATCCTTAAGCTTCCTCTCCTCGTCCTTCTGTTTTTCTTATGTGCCTTATATGTATATTCTTCACCGAGATTTATGCCTGAAATGATAAGTTTAGACATCAATATATACTAGGTTTCAACCTTTAATGAGGCATGAGCTTACACAAGTCGGCTTAGGTCGGCTCACTTGACAGAAATTTACCTTAAACTTGAAAAATCAATAACTTTCAAACCGCTTGGAGTTTCGGGTTGAGTAATAGCTCGTTGGAAAGGAAAAACTATGCTCTTCAAGATGGTGTAGGTTTCATTAAGGAATTTTTCCTCTAAGGTAGAAAAATATATTTTTTAATGTGACTGATTATTTATGAGTGCAGAAATGGAGGCAGGGAAGAATGCCTTTGAGTGTAGACCTCATGGTTTGATTTCTTCATTGATTGTCTTCATAATCATGCCTTAGCCTTCTTCAACATAGGGTCACCATCATCATGTCCTTGCCTTCTTCATCATAGGGTCATTAGGTCCGTTGTCCTTAAGATAGTGCAGAGATATGGTAGTATTCCATTATGATCATCACGATACATGATTGACACTTCATTTGTGTCTTGATATCTTAAACAAGAGTTGTAATCACTTGTAATCATCCTCTGGCATCTTCAAAAATAGTTTCCATACCGGTCACTAACATCATCAATGACAACCTAGATTAATAGTGAACCACTATCAAACAATGTGTCTATCTTAGTATGCTTTGAAATAATCTTGAGTATCATTGAGTCAACTTGAAGAACTAGTACTTGTTATGTCCCTTCCTTTCCAACCCATCGTTGTGATCTTTGTTTCATCTCAGGAATCAGACCCTAAATCATGTTGTATAGTTGTCGTTGTCTTCCTTCTCCTTGTTATTAATCTTCTTGGGTCTCATCTCTAGATGAAGTTTCCAACAATGATCTTCATCATGGCCATCTTTGGAACAGTGTTTTCATGTGAGTTTTTCTTTCTCCATCTTGATGGAAGCACCCGTCTTTCCTTTTCCCTTGAACTTACCCTTTCCTTTTTCTCCAGACTCAAAGGTATTCTCACTTGTTTCATCTGAAACATGTTTCACTCTTACTTCTAGATGTGTGGCTTGTACACAAACTTCATCTAAACTTGTAGGGTTAAACATGAGAATAGTGTGTCTTAGATAACTATGCAAACCTCCAATCTATTTCAGAAAAGTATCATGAGTTGAAAAATCTACACCCAATATTAATGCTCTTCTTCTAAACTCTTGAGTATAGCTTTGCACAATTTGACCCTTTCCTTGCATAAATTTTTTCCAATCCATTTAGCTTTCTGCATGTATTCTAATGGATAAAATTATATTCTCATTGCAGCAACAAATTAATTCCAAGAGGTTAAGACCATACCATGTTTCTTCATGTCCTCTTGAGTTTTGTCTTCCCACCTAATAAGTGTTGCACTCTCCAACCTTAATGAAGCAAGTTGAATCTTGGTCTCATCGTCCTTGATCCTTTGTATCTTGCAATACACTTCAAGCTGACGAACCCAATTATCTAATCTCTCAGCAGTTACCTCTCCATCATACATAGGAAAATGAAATTTATGTCAAGTTTCAAAAATCGAGTTTTACCATGTCCCTTTGGAGGTGATTATGAAGGGGTTGTTGTGGAAGATGGTGGTGAGGTTGGAGGTGAATAGAATCGTGGTGTCAAAGGTGGTTTTTCACCATTCACTCCATTCCATTTTGGAGTCTTGTCCCCATCTCCTCCATCTCCTCTTGAAGACTTATCTCCCTTGTTGTAACTTACCCTGTATTTTACATTTATTTGTTGAAAAAATAAAGAAAAACAAGAAAAATATATAAAATATATAAAGAAAAATAAAAAATAAAAAATGAAAAGGGATAAAAAAAACATTATATAAAAATGACAAAAAAGAAAAATATTGACAAAAATGAATAAATCCCAAGAAAAATAAAAAATACACGCTAGTTTAAATGTCACATATTAAGTTAATTAGTTTAAGCTTAATCAAATGAATAATTACACTTTTCAATAAAGTTGACATTTACAACTTGATTTTTTTTCG
Source organism: Pinus albicaulis (assembly GCA_034641835.2). Taxonomy (NCBI): domain Eukaryota; kingdom Viridiplantae; phylum Streptophyta; class Pinopsida; order Pinales; family Pinaceae; genus Pinus; species Pinus albicaulis. Next base: position 1,279,568,240 of record CM076577.1, on the reverse strand, counting down.
GTTTATGTAATAAGGGTGCTTGTTTCGACCACCGAGATGCTCCCCACCTAAATCAACAGCTGGGGACGCACTTCATAAACCCCCCCACCCGCCCCTCCGACATTTAACCAAGGTGATGTCTGAATTTTTTTTCAATCAAACCATGGGTGATTACATGTTCGTTCCTAAAGTATTCCAGAAACCCCCCCCCCCCCCATCCCCCCTCGAAAACCACTATGATCAATCCCATTCCCGCCAAAAGGTGAACCCACTCTACCTCCGCCATTTTTCTAATCCCATTCTCCGATCAATATCCGTTCATGTCCACGATTGTTGCCATAAAAAATTCCCCCGCTCTCATAATGGATATCCCATATGGTTAATCCCTAATTTTATAAATAAACACATGATTATCACTAATTATTTTATGCATTCTATTGGCAAAGTTGCATATCCAAGTTCAGTACAACCAGACGAGACCAAGAATTTTTTACAACACTGCATAAACCTACTAATTTCTTGGTAAACATCATCCATTACCTAATTATACCTTCAGTATGTCTTCAAAAAGAAATCTGAAGTGGTAGAGGAAAATCTAATGATGTCTCCTGCCATAGACTTAGATAGATTACCTCTATTTGACCAAGAGTAAATCACTGAAACTCAATGTGAGTTAGACTTATATGAACTCCACACTTGGGCCAAACAGAAATTTCTTGATCCCAATAATGAATTGAGCATGTAGGATTCCTTCTTGCCTCAATTCATCCTTCCTCAGACCCATTTCTTTTCGGAATTTATGACCTGTGCCGTATACATCCCAATCCAAAGAGCCATTATTGATCAAAATAATAATGTTTTTTTTACAATATCCCCAAATTCGATAAGCCAAATGATTCAAGTGAAACATTTAGCCCCTCTACACCCTTTCTCTATAGATTCCCTCATGGAAATCTATAATAAACTTACCCTTCCTCAAAGAGCTGAGATTTTTAAAATATTCTTTCCTGAAAATGCATAATTACCTAGAACAAATCCTCCATACCCCTCTTCAATGTTCTCGGAAATGACTCGATAGGTGATATCAGCATTTTCTTGTCTATTAGGTTATCCAAATGATCAGTGGGTTGATAACATTATTTTAGGATTTCTGTCAGTAAATTTAGCAGGTAAAAAACCCTCCATAATTTTTAATTACGGTGAGTTTTTATATGAATCAATACATGATAAGTTTTTGAAGTTCTCAACAGAAGGATATTTCAAATATCAGTAAGTTCTTGTATACCTGTTCTTATTTCATCCAGTAGATAAATTCCAGTTTCAATTACAAAAATTAGATGAGTCGGGTAATCCTCAATCTATGATCCATTGGAATTCCTTAGTAATGAATAATACCAATTAATTTTCCTTCAGTGATTACACCAATCAGTTTTTATACATGGTCTTATGCTTACTCAAGTTTGATGTTATTCCTAGGATTTCCCATGAAATCAAGAGAATTCTCCACCTCAGTGAACAAACAAAGACTGGAGATTGGTATTTGTATCAAAATTACACAGAGATCAGAGTATATGGATGTGAGCTTCCTCCATATAAACAGCCTAAGTTTGTGCCAATTAGGATTTTTGCATCAGAATATATAAGGCAGATGATGAACATGGCTGAGTTGCACTTTGTGTTAGCTAAGAATAAATCTCAGTTTAAATTAAAGGCTCATATTAGACCCTTTATTTTTAATACCAATATAACAACAAAAGAAGCAGACCTCCTTCTGAAACAAATGAAATTCAAGCTAAGGTTTACCTGGTCTTATGATCCCTTGGGGATTATTTCTAAACTAAGAGTAGAACAAAAAAATACTCCTTATGGACACACTCTTAGACCAGATATAGAACATTACATGAACCAAGAGGAGTGACATAAAAACACATTGCAGGAAGTAAAGGAGCAAGTTTTCATCTCTAAAATTTCACAGACTCCAGTACCAAAAGAAAAAACATTCTAAAAGGGTAACGGAAAGTGTTTCCCCTCTAGTATGAGAAATTCAACAGTTAGACTTCATAATGTACAAAAATAAGAGAAACAATCCTCCTTAAGAGCCATCTCAGGAAGAAAGTTCACAGGAACATTCAACATTAATTTTAACAGGTCCTTATGCTACAACATTCCCAAGAGTTGAAGAAATTTTCTCAAGCTCTCCTATATCTTCAGTCACTCAGGGTTCATTAGAATTAGATCACACAGGAGAGCTAGTTCATTCTACTACAGAACAATGTATCTTTGCTAGATACAGGGAAATTAAGAAGAAAAATTAGGCACTGAAGGCCACCACTTATTAAGAATTATGGAAGCAAACTTCAGCTTCCCAGCATAGGCTTCTATCAGCATTAGATATTCAAAAGTGACAGTTTCATATGGCACTTCTAGAGCCTAAAGTTCCTTTTCTGAAAACTGCATAAGATTACAAAGAATATGTTTTTACCTTTAACACTAAACAAATTCATCCAATTGACCAGATTTATCTACACAAACAAGTTGGATAAATGATATACTCCACCATGACTAGTTCAGCAATGGTAGCATCCAAATTACAGGTTTCAGTGAATAATATTCATTCCCAGTTAAAGCTAGAAAAGATATCATCACTTGCCAAAGATACCAAGATAAAATACTTATAATATATAATAATCAAATTGGGATATGATCCCAGTAATGTTAAATATGTCTAGAAAATGATAAAAACTAAAAATGAAGATATTCAAGCATTGAGAAAATAGTTGAAACTCCCTACTACTGAAGATCCCAAAACTAAAGAAATTGGTGAGTTAGAGAAGGAAAAGGAAAACATGTTCAAAATTATTGTTGAACAAAATTTACAGATAAAAAAGATGGAGAATGAACTAGAAAGTATATTAAAGGAAAAAGAACAACAGGCAGATGTGGCAGCAACTATTCCCATAGTAAAAAATTCTATTGCAAGTACTTCAACAACTCCTATTGTAGGGAATTCTATTGCAGCAACTATATGAGTGGAAACACAACCCACAAACTCAACAACTGATTTAGCTAAATCAATGGGAGATTTGTCCATAGAAGATCAAGAAATTGAAAAGTTGAAGGCTCAACTCAACAATATCCATGAACGTAAGCTAAAAATTGATAATGTTTATGTATCATAGCTTCAAAAAACTCATAGACTAACTCAAATAATAAAGATTCTAGAAAATGAGTCTGTCATTGCTGAAATAATTGCATAGGAAAAAGAAAACATCTAGGTGGATATTAATGAGTCTATGACTGATTTTTGGCCTTCCGTTGAAATTATTTTTGAGCAGGAGGAACTATTGGAAAAATCAAAGGAAGTGATTACAGAAATAAAGAAATACCTAGGTAAAAAACCAGGAGAGGCAACAACATTACTTAGAATTCTGAATTCAAAAACAAGGGAAGAACTAGAAGAATATGGAATAGAAGACATAACTGAAAACATTTTGGAAGAGAGAAGGATCTCACTAAAATAAATATAATGTTGCAGCTAGAGAATAAATGCCATAACCTAGAAGCCAGTATTTAAAAGTTCCACAAAAAGTTTAACATTCTACATCAAAAAGGACTTCCATGTTTAAGAGGAATGGAAGACAGTTTGATTCCCTTAGAAGAATACCAGTGCAGACTACATGCTATAGCCACAGACAAAACCAAATTTACTAATATTAAGGGAATTGTTATAGGAAAGGCCTTTATTGAAGGTTTACATTTTGATATATTGATTAAACATGAAATCAAACATTTTTTGTGGTTAAATCCACTTTTCAGAAATTCACTGATGTGGATGAAACATACATAAAGTTAATCAAATATTCCACTCCTTATGAAGAAATATGGGAAAATATATGTGAGCTCCTTGAGTGAATAGACAACATATTTTTAGCAACAAGCTACATATTTTTTGGAGCAACAAAACGATAACCTTTCATCCAGTCATCACTAGAAGCCTCGAATTCAATGCCAAGAGGCCTAAGCAGTTTTATTTTCCTATTTTGTAGTCCTTATTTTGTGAAACAATTTTTGAGATATTTGTAAATCATATAGTTTCTAAAGTTTCAACCTTACACATCTCCTCAAAGAAAATTTATGTTAGAGGTGAAGGGTCAACCCTTCTAATAAATCATAAGTAATTAAGAATCTACACCTGTTTAACAGTTTAAACCATCGGTCATCCAAAAATTCAAAACAAACAAAAAAATTTATATGCTCTGGCATAGTTCCTAACCTATAATTATCTACAGAGGTACAACATCAGATTGGCGCCATTTTCGAGGAAGAGATTTTTGAATTATATTCCCTCGGACAATGATTGATCTTTCCTTTTAATGGCAAATAAAAGGTTTCTAGGTTAAAATATTTCACCTGGCGATTCCACAAAATAAATTTGATTTCACCAAAGCATACCAAATCTCACTCATATCTGCATTTGTATTCTCCATTTTCAGGTCGAGAGAGGCTGGTAAGAATTGCCTCTTTGAGGAGAAGATTGGAAACTTGTACTTCAACTTTTGTCTCACTTCCACCTGAAATTGTTTGAGAGGCTGGTCCATTTAGTCTTGTTTCAATCCCTCCTGAACTATCATATTTGCCATCAATGGTGTTAGAAATTTTATCCAAAGGGGTTGATCTGTAGTAAGCTCTTTTTGTTTATCAATTAGAGTCTTACCAAATTCCTGAAACTGCTTCAGAATCTCCTAAATCAGAAATATAATTAGGAATAGAATTACCTGAATTGAAACCAAGTGATTTCATCTCTTCTGTTATTCATACCTTTCCAACAAATTCTGTTAAACCTGATTAAAGTTTTTCTGTTTATACAAATCCTTTATTTGAAAGTGAAGAAAATTTTGATCTAGAAGTGCAGAAGTTGGTTATCCAATCACCATTTGTAAAAACTTCTACAATTTATGCTCATCATTTCAAAGGAAGATTATCAACACCTTCATATTCACATTAAACTTCAAGTTCTTCATCATCTCCACCTCATCGACCTAATAGAATGGATGGTTTTCAACCCATCATTCAGGCTCATTATGCAACACTAATCCTTCGTCATCAGCCTAATGATTTTCCAGATGGTTGTCTAGAACATTTACCTAGGTTTGATGGATAAACTAGTCTATTTGTTAAAGATCATTTAGCTGCCTTTTTAGATTTTGTTGATAATATGAACATTGAGCATGAAGATGTGTACATGAGACTATTTGTTCAATCTCTTGAAGGGAATGTTAGAATTTGATTCAAACAATTACAACCCAATTCTATTCCTAATTGGAATGAATTAATCAATATCTTTAAAAACCAATGGGGAGTCAAAAAATATCCTATCTATTATCTTACAGAACTTTATGATTTGAAAAAAATCCTGGTGAACTTTTTTCTGATTTCATTAAAAGATTCAATAAAATTTTCAACAAAATGTCACCTGACTGTAAACCACCATTGGTTGCAGCTAAGGTTATATTTCAAAGGTTTTTTATGATTATTTTGTTGTCATGCTTAGAGAAATAATATATGTCACTTTGGCAGATATGCAAACAAATTCTATTGAAGTTGAAGCAAATATATCAGCATCGAATAAACTTAAAGAAAAGGCTCAAAAAGCTTAAAGAAAGTTGAAAACTAGAGAAGAAAGTACTTATTTTTCAAAGAATAAGGATGAAGATCATAATATATATGAAATTACTTCCTTATTGAGAAATAATTCAAATAGAATTTAAAATATGGAAGCATGACCTAGAACACCTTAACTAGTGACAAATAGACCTCAAGTTCAATACAAGAGCTTTTTTCAACCTCAAATATTGCAAACACCAAATACTGATTAACAAATGTAGTATCCATTGATGTTTGATGATCAGGAACCTGAAGAAACTAATCCATCAGCGACAAATGATATCAATTGTCTTGGTGATACATCATTACAAAATTCTCTAATCCCAAGTTCTTTTGATCAACCTTCAGTCCAAATTAAGAGGCCTCTCAAGTTTCAAAGAATCAAGCCTTTTCCGAATATCTTATTGCTGAATTAGGGAGAAGATATGATTTGAGACCAAGCCCAGGATCTGGTAGACCAACCAAAAATGTTACTATTAATGAACCTTAGGTCAAAACAGTTGAAACACAAACAACATTAATTCAACCAGTTAATCTGTCAAATGACCAGAATACATCTCAAAAGTTGGTTCCAATAACTTTTGATATGGAAAAGGAATTAGAAAGAGTTAATATCCAAATTCCATTATCTGAACTCTCTAAAAATACAGGTTATAAGAATGAGATTTCAAAATGGATTCAATCTTCAAGTATAGATGCCAAAGGAGATGTAATAAGTTTACAAGATTAAAAGCCTTCAATATTTTTTGGCCCTAGTTCTGATATGATTGATGAAAATGTCCCTCCTTTTTATGTCACTTTGAAAGTCCATGATTACCTTTTATATAATTGTATGATAGATTTCGGGGCCTCTCATAATCTAATGCCTAAAGTGATTATGGACCAACTTCAATCGAAAATCACAAGGCCTTATCATGATCTATATACCTTTCATTAAAATAAAGTACCTTGTCTCAGATTAATCAAAGATATAGTTGTAGAACTTGCTCATATTTATGTTAAAAGTGTAGTTTTATATATTGTTGTTACAGATATTCCTCCAAAATTTGGAATGTTATTGTCCAGATCTTGTTGTGCCAAATTTGGGGGAAGTATGCAAATGGATATGTCTTTTGCTACAATTCATGTTTATGGTGGAGATCATTTGAGACTATATAGATAGGTAAGATTTATAAATATTGTATGCAAATATGATCAAGCCATAAATCACCCTATTTATGCAGTGCATCGGGATTTTGGATTTTTTACTTTGACAACTAATGATCTCCAAAACTCTCAACTCACTATTGAACATGTTGTAAATAAACCCAAATGTATAAACACCAATATTTGGAAGTTATACTTTAATGAAGATTTTTCCAAAGATGGAGCTGGAGTTGGAATTGTCTTAATTTCTCCAGACAAGGAGAATATAACTCAATCTTTCAAGCTAGAATTTGATGTTACAAATAATGTAGCAAAATATGAAACCTTACTTTTAGGATTGGAGTTAGCAAAGAGTTTAAAGGTCCAAAGCTTGAGTGTGTTTGGTGATTAAAAACTTATTCTGAAGCAAGTTAGAAATATATTCCAATCCAAACATCCTACGATTAGATCTTATTGAAATGACGTATGGGATTATGTGGAAAATTATTTTCAAGCTTTTAATATTACATTAATCCCTAGAGATGAAAACATTTATGTAGATTCTTTGGCAGTTTCTCCTAGATCTTTCAAAACTCTCGATCCTATGCAATTGCAATACTAGATTCAAGTAAAGTATAGGCCTTCCATCCCTGATAACCTTAAACATTGGCAAGTTTTTGAAGATGATGAGCAGTTTATTTATTTTTTTGAAATAATTGATGAATTTTAATCTTTACAAATTAAAGAAGAACAAGTCAATCAAAGTAAGTTGAATGATCAAAGTAAAACTTCACAGTTGAATCATAAAATAGTTGATCATGATATTATTCAGCTACCCAATAATTACATTCCCAAGGGTTTAATTCCTCTTGAATTTTTTTTTGATAATAATGATGTTTCAAAAACTTCATTATCAAGTTCACAACAAGACTCGCGTTGAATATTGTAATATTGGAACTCATGAAGAAATCGGAAATGTAAAAATTTTAGCATCATTACCTAAGGAAATAAAAGACAAATATGTTAATCTTCTCAAGCATTATAAAGATGTCTTTGCCTAGCCATATGAAGAGCTCAAAACTTATGACACAAATCTTATTGAACATTAAATTCCTCTCAAACCATAAGCTAAACCATTCAAACTAAAATTGAGAAGAATAAATCCAATTTTGCTTCCAACTATTGAAAAAGAACTTAAGAAATTTCTAGAGGCCAAAATTAGTGTTCCTCTAAGATATTATAATTGGATAGAAAATTTTGTTCTTGTCAAAATGAGAAATGGTGAAATAAATCCAATCTTGTTCCTGTCAAAAAGAGAAATGGTGAAATAAGACTGTGTGCATTTTAGAAACCTGAACAAATTATCTTTAAAAGAAAATTATCCATTGCCAAAGATGGATCAATCACTTCAAAAAATTTAAGGTTCTAATAGAATTTCAATGTTATATGGTTTTTATGGATATAATCAAATCTTGGGAGCTCGAGAAGATAGGGAAAAACAATATTCACAACTCCTTGGGGTACATTTATGTATGCTAGAATTCCATTTGGCCTAACTAATGCAGGAGCTACCTTTCAAAGGGCAATGGATTTAGATTTTGTTGGTAAATTTAACAAGTTTGTTGTTATTATTTGGATGATCTAACTGTATTTTCAAATTCTGTTGAGTAGCATTTAAAGCACTTGAGAAATGTTTTTGATAGATGCAAGAAATATGGAACTTTTCTCAATCCAAAGAAATATGTATTTGCCATAAAGGAAGGAAAGCTACTTGGGCACATCATTTCAAAAGGAGTAGTGATTGATAAAAAACGAGTCTCAACCATTGAGGTAATTAGTTTACCTAGAAATAAAAAGGAAATTTAAGATTTTCTAGGAAATATTAATTTTTTAAGAAGATTTATACCAAACTATGTTGAGATAGTCAAGGATATTACTGAAATTCCAAAGAAAGATCATGAAGTTAAATGGATGGTGCATTCAAGATATGATTTCACACAAATCAAGAAAACTATTTCTGAAACCCAAGTACTAGCTAGTCCTGATTATTCAAAACCTTTTAGTATTTTCTCTTTTGCATCTAATGCCACCTTAGCTGATGTTTTATTGCAAAATAATGAAAATGAAGATGACCAACCTGTTGCCTTTTTTAGCAAATTTATGAGAGATGTTGAGTTGAAATATGATATCATTTAAAAACAATCACATGCTCTTGTGTGATCCTTAAAAGACTTCAGAACTTGTGTCCTTCATTCCCCTATTATTGCCTATGTCCCAAGTAATGTTGTTAAGACTGTTTTGACCCAACCTGATATAGATGGTAGGAGAGGGAGATGGATTGCAAAAATACTAGAATTTGATTTATATATCAAATTTACCAAGCTGGTGAAGGGACAAGGTTTAGCCAAACTTTTGGCTGAATCCAACTGTAAAGTTTTGGGAATAAGTACTATCATGCAAGTATCAGGAAAGAAGAATACACAATAACCTTCTCAAAGTTTAGGAGAGAAGAATACGCAAGAACCTTCCTCTACTACAGATTCAACTTCTCTTCCACTTCATATTGAGGTCGCGGCTGAGTGATTGGCTGCAAAGGTTGTGGCAACGACTCCGTCTTCCTTTGAAGGTTTCGATGGGAGACAGGTTGCAAAGGTTTTCAACCTTCTTCTCGTTGTCCGCGACTGGTTGCAAAGGTTGCGACAATGGCTCCGTTGTCAACTAAAGGGGTTGTTTTATTTTTTTTATATCATTTTTTTCATACGTTCGATATTTTATTATGTTTTGTTTTTTATTATATATATCTATATATTTATTTATTTATTTATTTTATATTGAATTTTTGAACTTTTTTTCTTGGTATTTTTTCTTTAGCCTTTTTTCTTTTCTTTTTTTATATTATTATGGCCAAAGGCCTGTCGGCAAATCTTGTGAAATGGAGAATCTCCAAGACCGGTGTAGCGAAATTCTTAACTCACGGCAACAACAAGGTTGACAATAGGTTGATGGCCAAAGGCCAGATCAAACGTAGCTATGATACTAATGTAGCGACCAACAATCGTATCCATAGCAGAAATATTAAAATACTTCGTAGAAAAAGACATCCATTGTAGGATAGAAATTGTAAATTGTATATTATATAAAAGAGTTGATGATAGGATGATTACAAATGAGAATGAGGGCCCGCTTATATACCCTAGGCATGTGCCCTTTCATGAATGGCTATGTCTCTATTACATGCCTCTTCATCACTAACTAACTAATCATTAGTTAATTACTTATTATTGATTATTACATTTATATTTATATTTATTATTATTTTATTATGAATTATATTCATAGCAGTGATCCATAATTTGGCCACATATACAAGACACCCTTGGAGGGTAAAAAAGTTCCAAATTTTCACCTCCACAATGCACTGTTATGTCACCTGGGACACCTTTGTGTTCCTTCAAGCGAGTGTGCCAAAATGATATGGGAAGCGCACTACAATTGGTTCGTTGGGCATTTCGAGGTCGAGAAAATAGTGGCAGTATTGTAGAAGTATTTCTATTGGTCAAACCTTCGACAATATGTTGGGAAATACATCAGATCCTACACTGCTTGTGCCATTGCCAAACTGACCATCAAGAAGCAAGGCCTCTATACTCTACTTCCTACCCCTAGTCAACCTTGGAAATCCATCTCCATGGATTACATGTTGGGCCTTCATTTTACTAAGCATGGAAATGACTGTGTTTTCGTGGTCATCGACAGATTCTCGAAGATGGCCATTACGGTGGCCTGCAAGAAGAATATCACAGCAGAAGCCACTACTAAACTCTTCTTTGAACGAATGTGGGTACACTTTGGGATCCCATAGTCTATCATGTCAGATCAGGATAAAAGGTTCCTCAGTACATTTTGGTCCAGCCTCTAGTCAATGTTGGACACCAATCTCACCAATTACACAACTTTCCATCCCCAAACTGATAGCCAGACAAAGGTAGTCAACAGGATGATCGTACACATTTTTCACATGTACAACTCAAAGCATCTACGCACATGGGATGAGAGCCTCCCATGTGTAAAAAAAAGTTATAATCAGGCCATCCACAGCTCAACCAACCCCTTTCAGGTGGGCTTGGGATTCCAGCTACTATGTCCCATCGACGTAGTCATGCCATTTGCAGCCACTCAGGCCGATTCGGCTCATGTCCAGTCTGAAGCTGACAAGGCGAACAAATTCATTGAGCGCATTCAAAAAATCCACCAACAGGTTCATGACATATTGGATAGATCCAATGCTAAGTACAAGCAACGACATGATCAACATCGGGTGCAACACAACTTCCAGGTGGGCGACAAATTTGTGGCTACATTTACAGAAGGAGCGCCTCGCTAGACCCCACCTTAAGCTTCGCTCGCTCCAATATGGGCCATACACCATAACCAAGGTTGTAGGGGACAATGCCTTCGAGCTCAGTATTCCACCATTCCTTGGTCTACACCCAGTTTTCAATGTGGACCACCTTCAACCCTACTTTCCACCTCTACTAGACGCATCCAACATGGTAGAACAACTCACACCAACAGAGTTAAACCCATACTACATGGAACAAGCCAAAACTGATCGAATAATAGACACACAGATCAATAACACCCATCAGCAGAGGATACAGCTATATCTAGTTGTCAAAGTAGGCCAACTCCTTCACCAGGGCAAGTGGCTCACTAGGGACCAAGTTCAGCAAAATTTTCATCTCATGGAGGAACTCGTTGCAATGGGGACCATTGCTTCCTAAGGGGGGACGAATGATCCATGTGGATGTTGGTGGCCACCCACCTATTCCACTTAGACCCCCACCATTTTTTCTTTCCTTTTTTTAGTTTCCTTAATTGTAGAACAATTTACTATTTTTGGCAGTTTTTTTGGGTCCTGAACTTCCAGAGCCATTTTGAGGCCCTAAACAACTTTTTTTTTTTTAGAAAATCAACTCTGATAAAATACAAGTCTTTGACTCAATATTCATTGTCAGTAGTTGTAGTCCTCTGATAGATCTTTCTAATGAGGTATCATGTGCCTCAAGTGGAGATCGTATGCCAAAGTTACGACCCCGGGAAATTGATGTACCAATTTACCCCAACGGGGCCCATAGTTTGGTGTTTCATCTCCTAGGGTTAGGTTTTTGGATGTTTAGGGTTTTCCATTGTTTCTCAATAATAAATAGGTCTTAGAGCCTCATTGTAACAATATTTAGAGGCATGTAGCCACCACATCTCTTCTCATAGATAAGCTACCACCGCCCTAGCTAGTTTATTTTCATTATGTCTGTAAGAATATTTCAGTTATGTGATATTAATGAAATGAAGTCTTATTTTGCTGCATCTCTGCGTTTATGTCTATTTCTGTATTTTATTGCGGTGCTGCATAAGTCTAGATAAACCAGCCTCAAAGGCACCATACAGGATGAGCACTCCAGAGTTAGTAAAGTTGAAGTTGCAGTTGAATGAGACGTCTGATAAGGGATACATTAGGCCAAGTGTATCACCGTGGGGTGCACCAGTGTTGTTTGTAAAGAAGAAGAATGGTACTCTCAGGTTACGCATTGATTATAGGCCGTTGAACGAGGCAACCATCAAGAACAGGTATATGTTGCTGAGGATTAATGATGTGTTTGATCAGTTGAAGGGAGCAACAAAGTTCTCAAAGATTGATTTGAGATCAAGATATCATCAGGTATGCATTAAGGAAGAGGACATTTACAAGACAACGTTTCGGACCACGTATGGGCATAATGAGTTTTTACGTGGTTCAATTTGGCTTTAATAATGATCCAACTACTTTTATGTGTTTGATGAATAGTGTGTTACATCCCTATTTGGACAAGTTTGTTATTGTATTAATTGATGACATCTTGATATATTCTAAAAGTGGAGAAGAGCATGTTGAACACTTAGCAATAGTATTGAGATTGCTGAGAGAGAATCAATTTTATGCTAATATTAGTAAATGTAGTTTCTTTCAGACATAGGTACATTAATTTGGACAAGTTGTTTCCAAGGAAGGCATAGCAGTGGATCCAGAAAAGATAAGGGTTATCATGGAATGGACAACTCCTAGGAATGTGGATGAGGTAAGATCATTCATGGGATTAGCAGGTTATTATAGGAGGTTTATCAATAAATTCTTGCAGATTTTTATCCTATTACATCATTGCAAATTAAAAGTAAGAAATTTGAATGGATAGAGGAATGTGCAGCAATCTTTGAGCAGTTGAAGCGGTTGTTGAAAAATGATCTAGTGTTAAATATTGTAGATTCGGACAAAGAGTTTGTGGTGTGTACAGATGCTTGCAAGATAGGACTTGGTGGATTCCTTATGCATGAAGGACAGGTAGTGTGCCATGAGTCAAGAAGACTGAATGAGCACGAACATAATTATCTGACACATGATCTTGAGTTGGTAGAAATCATCCATACATTGAAGATGTGGAGGCACTATCTTCTTGGAAGGAGGTTTGTCTTGATGAGCAATCACAGTGGATTGAAGTATCTATTTGACCAACCGAATAAGAATGCCAAAAAAGCTATATGTTTGACCATGATCGGTGAGTTTGAATTTGATATCAGGTGTTATCCATGATAATAATTTGGTTGGTCTTAAGTTAATTAGGTTGAGTCACTTAGGGTTGAACAGGGTCTTTTGAATTTTTAATTTTTAAAAATGTACATATGTGGGGGTCTTAAAGGTCATCATTAAGGTGATAGGTGTCAATGTCAAATAAAAATCCCAAAAATTTCTCATGCATAAGTGAAATTGGTCATTTAATGTAAATTTGACACTTCTACCAACTTTCGCAGCGAACTCAGTGTAAACTGGTCATAATATGCTACGAAACTGCCTAAATGCTCTATTTTTCCAGCGTTTTCTAAATTTTCTGTCTTTTTGAGGCATTCAATGCATTTTAGGAAGGAGAAGAGTCATCAAAAGGGATTATTAAATGCCATTGGGACATATGTTGATGAAGACAACTCAAAAATACACTTCACGGGATTGACATGGCTGACATCACAACACTTTTTCCACTTCACCAATGGACACCTCATCTTCAAATTTGGTATATCAAGACCTGAAATCCAATATGATAGTTTGTCACCTAAACATGGTTGTTTTTTTCGATATCCATCATTAGTATGGGTTATTAAAAGTTTTTGTTGATGTATTTAATAGTTATAGAGTCCTTTTTGACTAAAAATTCCCTCAAACATAATATCTCTATTTTTTCTCAATGTAACGGAATCCTTTTTAGATTAGATCTCTAGATCAAGTTCGAGAGTCTAGCCCAGGTGGCAGACCTATGTGAAATATATATTACTCTATAAATGGGAGATTTTTAGAATTAGAGGGGGTTGATGGATGTAAATTTTCTAATTTTCTTTTACTCAGTTAATACACAGTTGCAGAAGTGTTTGTTCATACCTGAGATTCATATTGAGCTTTTATGTGTTTGTGTCCACTTATCTTTTGAATATTGATTAAACTTGCTTATACATGATTACTTAAAATTGATAAAATATTATGCTCCAACTTCCTTTATGTATTATGTTAGCTGTCAGAGTTATTGTAAAAATTCATATGCCTCAGTTTCCATCTTCATTATAATCTTGTTTTTTGAATATCTTACCTTTTTCTTAAGAGATCCCTCTATGGTTCGAAGGGCTAACTTCCAACCCCAATTGGTTTGAAATAGTTGCATCAAATAGATTGTTGAACAGCCCAATTAGTCCCAGTTTGGTGATAGAATTTTGGTGTGTATGCTAGGAGTCTGAAATTCATATCATCTTGGGTGATTTTTGTCAAAGGAACTGAGCTCTTGAAGGTAGCAGGAGATCAAACAATTCGAATATTGTACTTCTACCTTGGCGACTCCATTCTTAAATAATTCAGAAATTCATAGCTTCATGGTAACACTACTGAGAAATGAGAGACTTAGATGTAGCTACAATTTCTTCAAGATATGCATGTGTGGACTTTTCAAAAATTTATGGATTTCCAAATCTTTTTCCCAGGGATGCATATCTTTTAAGTATTGACCCTAAATTTGATGGAGAATATTTAAGCTTGAATTAAAGCATGTATCAAAGTTTCGTGACTTTACTGATCTCCTTAGAGTCAAACAAGAAGATGTATTCATTAGGCTTTTATATGATCCATTACAAGGAAAGTGTAAAAGTTGGGCGGAAAGGTTACCCGTTGGATCTATTAAATCATTTTCGGCTTTTGGCTTATTTTCTTGGAAACATGGATGGAGAAAAGAGAATTTGTGGCAAGCGCTCTTTCCATTTAGGAGTTCACTGGATGGAACGATATGTGCTCTGATGTAGAAGTTGGTGAGAATTTTTCTTCATCATTGTCTTTTTATTTAAAGTCATATAAAGGAAATCTTGAAAATAAGGTCATATTTTTAGATGTGTTGGCTCGTGAGCTTGAAAAATATATTGAATATGTTGAAGCTCAAATTTAGTCTTATCGTTTTCAAGATCATATGCAACCCGTTGAAATTTTTTTCCAGCCAAAAAAAGAAGAGGAGGTATTGTCTTTTGACATCAAGATGGAGAAATGTTTTGTTCTAAAAAATAGATTTGATGACACAGCTGAAAATATATGATGACATGGAAAATAAGTGTGAAGTGTTCAGTAGCCCCAAGAGTCTGCTTAACTGGTCGAGTCCTCGTTGCTAAGTACTTTTCCATTTGGGAGGTCACAGGATCAAATCTCCTTGACGCCCTTGGGGTTAGGCCTCGCATGTAAGTTTGATGATTAGATCCCCTCGAAGGCTCTACCGATATTTTCCCGTGGATGTAGCGGGTACATATGTGTGCAGGCACATTGGATTCGTGAACCACAACGTTAAAAAAAAAAGTGTGGAATGTTCAACTATGAGGATTGCTTTGCTCAATATTTTGAAAATATTCATCAAAAATATTATATCTTGATTGATCCCGTAGCAAACTATATGGGGAGAGTATTTTTAGTCTGAGTTTTCAGCCATGTCTTCACTGTGAGAAACAAGTCCATTTTCAGTTGCCATTATTTTTTGCAGCTTCAATTTTGTTGGTGCATAGTCAAGCAATCATTTTATTTCAGCAGCTACTTGACTAGCTTCACTGGAATTTTTGTGTCATTTGATTCAGTAGCTTCTCAGAAGTATAGGGTAGGTAGGTGTGTGTGTGAATAAGCTCAAGTATTCTGAGCATATTTTTAGCATGTACAGATTTATTTTTCATCTTAGATTGTAGTTTGGTTTGGTTGCAAACAATTCAAAGTTGTAGGTTTGAATGATCTCTTTAACAAGTTTGAGGCCGAGGTGAAGGCCATAAAAGCTTGAAGAATATTTCATCAAGTTCATAATTTTCAGTTTTCAATAATGCACTAGAGCTGTTGGTTCTTTACTACACCACAGGGGTGCAACATCCCCATTAGAGCCATTGTTATCCATGATAACAATTTGGTTGGCCTTAAGTAAATTAGGTTGAGTCACTTGGGGTTGAATAGGGTCTTTTGAATTTTTAATTTTTTAAAATGTACATATGTGGGGGTCTTAAAGGTCATCATTAAGGTGATAGGTGTCAATGTAAAATAAAAATCCTAAAAATGTCTCATGCATAAGTGAAATTGGCCATTTCATGTAAATTTGGAACTTCTACCAACTTCCGCAACAAATTCAATGTAAACTGGTCATAATACACTACGAAACTTCCTAAATGCTTTGTTTTTCCAGTGTTCTAAATTTTTGGTCTTTATGAGGCATTCAATGCATTTCATGAAGGAGATGAGTCATAAAAAGGGATTATTAAATGTCGTTGGGACATCTGTTGATGAAGACAACTCATAAATACACTTCATAGGATTGACATGCCTGACAACATAACACTTTTGCCACCTCACCAATGGACAGCTCATCATCAAATTCAGTATATCAAGACCTGAAATCCAGTATGACAGTTTGCCACCTAAACATGGTTGTTTGTTTCGGTAGCCATCATTAGCATGGGTTATTAAAAAAATGTGTTGATGTAGTTAATAGTTATAGAGTCCTTTTTTACTACAAATTCCCTCAAACAGAATATATCTATTTTTTTTCAATGTAATGGAATACTTTTTGGATTAGATCTCTAGATCAAGTTCGAGAGTCTAGCTGAGGTGGCAGACCTATGTAAAATATATCTTACTCTATAAATGGGAGGTTTTTAGAATTAGAGGGGGTTAATGGATGTAAATGACCAGGCTACTATGTAATTTTCTTTTACTCAGTTAATACACAGTTGCAGAAGTGTTTGTTCATACCTGAGATTCATATTGAGCTTTTATGTGTCTGTTTCCATTTATCTTTTGAATATTTATTCAACTTGCTTATACATGATTACTTGGAATTCATAAAATCTTATGCTCAAACTTCCTTTATGTATTATGTTAGCTGTCAGAGTTATTGTAAAAACTCATGTGCCTCAGTTTCCATGAATGATTCTCATTTGTAATTGAATTTCCATGTTGACTCCATGCCCAATGGTAGCCCTCACTCATCTTCCACCTACAAAAATCATTTAAAAACATATAAGAGTTAGCCATCTTCATTACAAGATTATTTCTTGAATATCTTACCTTTTTATTGAGAGAGTCCTCTCTAGTTGGAAGGGATAACTTCCAACCCCAAGTGGTTTGAAATAGTTACATCATATTGATTTTTGAACAACCCAATTAGTCCCAATTTAGTGATAAAGTCAAGTACATCAAGGGTAAAGAGAACAGGGTTGCAGATTCTCTTAGCAGGAGGATACAGGTGAATCATATAGTAGGTATGATTTCTCATAGAACAGACTTGCAGGATCATATCTTATAGGTAGGACAACAGGATGGCAGGTACATGGAGCTTAGGCATAGGTTACATTAGGGTATAGGTGAGAAGGATGTGGACTATCATCTCACAACAGATGGTTTTATCATATTTAGGGATAGGATCTATGGGTCAAATGACGGCGAGCTCAAGAAGACTATCTTGCGAGGGTTTCATGCAAAACCATACTCAGCTCACCCAGGATACCAGAAGACATTGACAGTAGTGAAAAAGTTTTATTATTGGTTGAATCTGAAAAGGGACCTGGCAGATTTTGTGGCTAGATGCTTTGACTATCAACAGGCGAAAGCAGAGTGTAAGCATCTAGGTGGACTACTATAGCCAATTTTGATTCGAGAGTGGAAGTGGGAGGTCATTTCCGTGGATTTCATCACAAGTTTTCCAAGGAAATCTGGACAGCATGATTCCATCATGGTTGTGGTAGACAGGTTGATAAAGGTAGCTCACTTCATTCTAGGGAAGTCTACTTATTCAGCTAATTATGTCGCATAGGTATTCATAAGAGATGTAGTGAGGTTGCATGGCATTCCAAGGAAGATTGTATGAAACAGGGATGCTAAGTTCACTTCCAAGTTTTGTAAGGAGTTGTTTGTAGGTTTGGGGATAGAGTTGGCCTTCAACACAACTTATGATCTACAGAAAGACTGATAGACAGAGAGGGTCAAAAGGATATTGGAGGACATGTTGAGGATGTTTATGATGCATCATCAAAAGATATGGGAAGAGTATCTTCCATTGGTTGAGTTTGCTTACAACAATGGGTACCAAGAGTCACTAAGGATGAGTTATTTTAAGGAAATCTATGGGCAGAGTTGTAATACTCCCATTACTTGGAGTGATAGAGTGAATAAGGTGTTGATAGGACTGGATATGTTGGTAGAGATGGACCAATAAATGCAAGTAATCAATAATAATCTAAGAGAAACACAGGATAGGTGAGAAATTTATGGATATCTAAACAAGATGTTTAAGGATTTTTAGGTTGGGGAACGGGTGTACTTGCACATGCAGCCCAAGAAGATCTCCTTAAGGATTGGTTCATGTGCCAACATGGCACCTCTTTTTTGTGGACCTTTATTTATTCTTGAAAGGATTGGACCAGTATCCTATCGACCTTCACTACCTCCAATAGTGAAATTCCATGATGTTTTCCATGTTTCATCGCTTAAGAAGTATGTTAATGATGTTGATCATGTGATTGACTGGTATGTATTGCAGGTGGAGCCAGGAGGAGAATTCCAGTCAAAACCTCAGTGTATTCTACTCGTGCTCCGGAACCAATTAATTGATCACGTTAAAGTGTAGTGGAAGCACTTTGGGCCCGAAGAAGCTTCATGGGAGATGGAAAATCAGATGCAAGCTATGTATCCTTCTCTATTCGATGGTTAAGAGAACATCTTTTGTAAAAAAATTTGGTGTGATTTTTTGGTATATGTACATATGTACCTGGATGTAAATACCACAATGAGTTGTGTTATAAATATCCAGTAAGCAATATGGGTTTCATGTCATTATGGTTGTTGTGTTGGTTAGTTTCTCAATAGGTTGATCATTGTAAATATTGCAATGAGCTAAGTTATAAATCTCCATGGGTAGTACATTTTATTTTCAACAGTATTGTTGGTTGTAGGTGCCATTGAACACCGAGGACGGTGTTTCCCTAAGGGGGAGGGGTCTATAACAACCCCAAGTTAAAACTTCATGTAATAAAGCTCATAAAGGCAAAAATAATGACCAAGGTCATGGGACACTTATTCCATGCTGAATGTTGGGAAAAACATCCTAGTGTTGGTGTTCATTTGGTTTATTATGGCTAAGAGAAATTGGAAAAGGTAATGGAAAAGCCTTTGGAAAGGAAAAATGGATTTTTTGGCCATTTATTTATAAAAATAATGGAAATTAGGAGAAAATGAAGGTGAAAAGTCACAAGTTGCATGTGTGGAGTAAAATGAAAGAAAAATAATGGGAAATGAAGAAAATAGAGGCCTCACTAATAACAAGGCTTTTGAGAATCACTTGTTACCTTTTGTTAGTTAAGTTTTGGAGCTTTATTTCTATTCTCTCTCTCTCTCTCACTCTTGGACACTTAGATTTTTCTTGGTTCACTCTAGAATTGGATCAAGAAAAGAAAAGGAAGAGCAAATAAGGAAACGGGAAGCAAATATTAAGCAAGGAAGAACAAGATCAAGCATCTACAGTGGGATTACTGGCAGGTATCGATTTTCATGTCTGATTTCCTTGTTATATTTGGCATGTATGGTATATGCATGTGTAGTTTTGGTTCTCTTGTTCTCATGGGAATGGGTCTTTCCAGGTGTGACAATGTTCTTCAGCCTTGCCTTTCCATTTACAGATAGCCATGGTGTGATGGGGTTCTCTTCTTTGGGTTGGGATATATTGTTGGATGGATTCGAAGTTGAGTGGGGTGGTCTCGAGATTACTCACAAGGCCTAGGAATCCCTTGACTGGTAATGCAAGGATACACGGTAAAGCCTTTCTATGAACACCTTGATTGGGCCTAGGAATCCGTTAACTAGTGAATGGCAAGATACACGATAAATCACATAGGTGAATACCCTTGATTGGGCCTAGGAATCCCTTAACCAGTAATTGTGGGATACACGGGAAATCTTAGAGGGATATGCTCTCGTTAGTCCTATGAATCTCTTGGCTAGTAATGTCAAGATACACAGTAAATCATAGAGATTTGAGACAGAAAAATTCCTCACAGTTTAGGCAAAGAGATTCAAAGGCATCCATTCTTGTTTAGGGCCTATTTATCTGATGGGGATTACAATAAATCCTTATTATTTTTATGTGGGTTTTAGGCCTAGGAATCTCAAGATGGGATACACGGTAAAGCCTGAGGAAGCCCTGGTTATTTTGTTGTGAGTCCCATATTCATGCTTGGAATATGGCACGAGGGTGATTGGGTAAAAGAAATATTTAGTTTAGCCCAATCTATGGTCAGGTGGTTCATGGAAGTCCCAGACCTAGTTGGATTATGCATTCATTAGTAATAGTTCCTTCTCCTTTGGTATTTCAAGTGTAAATGTACTTGTTCATATGTGGTTTTTATGGTTGTTATATCCATATTATTTTTGTTGGTTATTTGGTGGTTATGAGAATGTTTTATGACAAACCTGATGTATGAATTTCAACATGTTTTGATTAGGAAATGAATGAACAATGAATATATGACCTAATTGATGATAATGCAGCTATTATGATAAGGCATCAATACTCATTGCTTCTTTACGAATCTCAAATAAGCATGAGACCCCTATGCTCAGATCTGTTATTATGAATTGTAGATTACATATTTGTGACATGTTTGACAAAATGCATGTCATTAATATTATGGGTAATATCAAGTACTTGTATCAATGTTTGCATTATTAACCATTTTTCAATTGTATTTATCATTTCTAAAGATTTCATGAAGTCCTGGCAAGTGGTCTAAGTCATGGCCCTGAAAAAGTGGCTTAGAATCTAGGGTCGCTGGCTTAGAACTTCATGAAAAATTCCACAATCAGTGGCATGCCTTGTTGTAGGAGTGACAGAAAGGCCTCAGTTGCATACATGGCTTGTCATGAGAGTGGCTAAGGGTCCATATCAACAAAATGACAAGTTGTCTTAGGGGTTAAGCACTTGGAAGGATTGATTTCCTCCTAAAGGGTCTGTAGCTCCCGAGGAAGGTCAGATTGGTTCCACTTCCTTAATTGTAAATAGGGTGTTGAATCACATCATAGTAGCCTCTCGTCACATGTTTACCCCAGTGGAACATTTAGCTTGGGTAAATGTGGGAGAACGGTGTTACAACCATTATGTTACCCACTATTAAAATTTTAATTTAATTTTTTCCAAAGTTTTTTTGCATGAGAGATGAGGAATTGGGTTTAGACAAATGGGAAAGCCCAAATATTTGATTTTTTTCCATGTGTCATTTCCTACAATAGCTAATATTTTTAGGAGTTTCCCATGCAAATCCTTCCTAACATTCGAAGAGTATAAGCGTCTTTTCTTGTCATTAATTAACCCCTCCTGAGATTTCCATAAACTTTTCAAGGACATGTTTTAATCCTCTTGCAATGATAGTAGATGAAACCCCCCCCCCTCCCAAATGAATAAATAAATAAAATGGTTTCATCGTCGAATTGGCCATGGTTTATGATTTTGACACCTTCCATGTGCCTAATGCTTGGGAGAGACTTTGATCACCTTTCATAGTCAAATTTTGTTGTTAAGGACTCATCGATCACTATGAAGAGAACTGGTGAGAGGGGGTATCCCTGCCTTAACCCTCTTGAGGCCTTGAAGAACCCCACTGGGAACCTATTTACTAAAGGAGATATCCTTGGCCTTGTAATTCATGCAACAATCCATTTGATAAAAGCGAGAGTGAAGCCCAATTTCTTTAGAAAAAAAAAGTGGAAATCATATCTAACCTTGTTAAATGCATTGGCCATATCCAGCTTGATGGTCATACCCTTATCCCCCCTAATTTTTCTTGAATGAATGACTTCTTGAACTAAGAAATTTTTTTCCATTAGTTACCTTTTACTTAAATCCCCCTAATTCTCTAATATCACTTGTGGAAGGAAAGTTTTGACTCTCTAAACAATGATTTTTGAGATAATTTTATTAGAGAAAAAAGGCACAAGAAAATGGGCCTAAATCTAGATAATGAGGAGGGGCATACCTATTTTGGCACGAGAGCGAGAAAGGAGGAGTTTAGAGCCCCTCCCATACAACTATTTTTCTGTATGAAATCCACCATCTAGCATAAGTCATATCTTATTGTTTCCCAATATTTTTGGTAGAAATGCCTGGTGAATCCATCTGAACCTGACACTTTGTCAGGGTCAAAGGCCAAAACACCTTTCCTTATCTATTCCTTAGCGATGGGTGACATGATATTATTATTTATTTCCTCCATAACCAAGGATGGAATATGTGCAAGAAATTATTCCACTATACTAGCTGGCTCATCCCGTATTCTCTGTATAGATCCTCAAAGTGTTTAAAGGCCTTTTCCTTTATTTGCCCCATGTATTTTATGCATTATCCATTTACCTCGATGGATTTGATCATATTCCTCCATTCTCGCGCCCTTGCATGTTTATGAAATAATTTTATGTTTTTTATCTCCTACTCTCAACCACAGACTTTTAAACTTTAAGCACTAAATTTACTCTTTTTCCCTTAATCTTTTGTGCATTTCTTCAACAACAAAAAAAAAAAAAAAAATGCCAAAATTTCCTTATTAGCTATTTGTTGTTCCATTTCCTGGATAGTTCCTTCTAATGTATCTCTAATATGCTTTGATTTCCCTTTCTGATATCTTTTCTTTTCTTTAACCCGCCTTTTTAGGTTCTCCTTTAGACCCTTGATTTTATGCTCTTAGATGTAGATCGACAAACTTCTGACCCAATGAGACCAAGCTTTAACTACTATCTACCCAAAATATTTTTCTTGTGACCATATTGTGATAAAGCGAAAAGGAATGGGGCCTAGGTTGGGATATTACTATAGGGACAACTTGATGGGGCAATGATTCAACCTGCTCCAGGTCAATTTCTGGACTTGTGGAGAGATTTGATGCTCTAATATCGAGCTAATGATTAGAAATTGATCCAACCATGTTGCTATGTGCTTGGGCCAGACCCTCTTGTTGCCCCCATGTATACTTGGAGGATTTGGGCTTAATATCCAAGAGATCCATATTTGACATAAACTCTTCCATTCACTCTTGAAGTTGATTCTAAACTATGCTTCTTTCCTTTTTTCTCTTAAGGAAGGATAGTGACTTTGAAATATCCTCCCAAAATGTTGATCTCATTGAGGAGTTTCTCTTGTTGACCCATCAAAGAGTCCCAACATTCTAATTTTTCTAGATTTTCATTAAGCATGTATATATTTAAAATATTGCAGATTTTCCTATTGGGTGATGTAGCAAGCTTATATGCACCCAATTACCATTTTTTTCTTCATGAAGCAATTGAAAGAGAGTCGGGGACCATAAGGAACATATTCCCCCTGAATATCCTTTCGAGCTTACTATATATCCTAAACATCCTTTCCATATACTTATAACTTTTAGAAGTGCTTCTCGCTCCCCCATTTTTGTCTCCCGAAAAAGGAGAACATGGGGCTTTTCTGCTTTAATTAAAATTTTGATCTCTAACTCCCTTTTCTGATTCCCCGCCCTCAACAAATCAGGAGATTATATTCATTTCTTTACTTGTACCCTTGGATCCACCTCATGCATGGGGGCCTGCTGCACTTGGCTTCCCTTGATTTTTTTTTATTTCTGAAGGCTTGACCACTAATTTTCATTTGGGTTCCCTTTTGTTTGTCTCATTTCGCATGTTATTATCAAAGTTTTTGGTTGGTCTTTCATCCTACTCTCCTTCCCATATTGGGGGATCCATCTCCTTTTCTCGTTCATTTTTATATCTTTCATCAGTCGAGGCAAGAGACTTTGGGGTTGATCTGCCTACTATTAGTGATGCATATTCCTCTTCATCATCTAGTTTTTTCTATGCTATAGGAATTTTATTATCTAAGGCATCTTCAAGTTCATTATTTTTATATTCCTTCATGGTGGTATTCCCTTCACTTCCTTCACGAGTCTATGCTTTTGCATACTATCTATATTTCTCCTCCCTATTGTTCATTTTCCAAGGGAGTATATTGGTTCTTGGTCTAGTAAATCCCACCTCTAACTTCTAAAGACACTCCTTGTTTTGCATTAGTTCTACGAGGGGGAGAAGGAAGTCCATGTTACAATCTCCCTTGTCCTCTCTGGTTCAGTTGTCTATTGGCCACTTTCTTTTTTGTGTTTGCCAATATTCCCCTTTCTCTTGTTGTTTCATATATCCTCAGGTTTGGGACAATTTCTCATAAAGTGTATGTACACATATAAATGTTTGCATTTATATAGGATCTCGATCATAATCCACTTGCTAGATGAATTTCCAATAGTCCAAGGAGAGCTATTTGGCTTTGGGGAGGCCTTTTTCTAAGTATACTTTGACACATATACTTGTGCATGTGAACATCAAATCCCTTGGATATGCTTTGTCAATGTATTTTCCCAATTCATTCCCAATGTTTCTAAAATTCCTTTCATCCCAACAGTGCAATGGCAAGTGCGGGAGATTTACCCATATAGGAAGTGTTGAAGGCACACCATTATCTGAATTAAATTTCAAAGACCATTGATTCAAATATAGATCATGAGCACCCATGAAGTATGGCCCATTTATAAAAAACAGATCTCGATCTTATTAATTCTCAAATAGGAAGGTATAGAAGCCTTTCCCATATAAGGCACAGTCTATTTTCCCCTTTATCAATGGCATCCAATTTTTGTCAACACATTTCTTCAAGGTCTTTGGGGATGGCCAAATCCCATAAACTAACCCACAAGAACCTTATTTGCAATATTTATGGCCATGGTGCATGATGTTTTGGGATTCATCTGTACCTTGGGGATGTTGGCTAGTTTTTTAATGAACTTATGCAACTTCGCCCTCTAAAATTGCAAGCCTTCTCTCAACAAAAAACTAAATTTCGCAGCATCTAGGATTGGTGACAACATAGGAGGAGGAGGCAAGGGTGAATCAGTTCACCCCACATCCACTAGTATTGTTGTTCTGCTTGCAGGGTTTCAAGGCATCGGGTAATAATTAGAGGAAACTAACACAATACATTTGTAACAGCCCTTGTAAAAATCCATGTAAAAATATATAAGACCACGGTTGATGGGACACGTATTCCAAACTGAATGGTGGGCTAAACATCCTAGCAAGTTTTCATTTTGATTTATTATAGCTAAGAAAATTGGCAATGGTAAAGGTTTTGGAAAGGCATGAGGCATTAATTGGCATTTTATTTATGAAAATAATGGAAATTAGGAGAAAATGAAGGTGAAAGGTCACAAGTTGCATGTGAGGAGGAAAGTGAAGGAAAATAATGGAAAATGAATTAAATAGAGGCCTCATTAATAAAAAAGGCTTTAAGGATCCGTGAGCAAGACTTGGTTAGTGCATTTTTGGAGCTTTCTCATTATTCTCTCTCTCTCTCTCATACTCTTGGATACTTAGAGTTTTCTTTGAGAACTCTTGGAAGATGTGGATACTTGGTGATCTGGAGCAAGAAGACAGAGGAATAGCAGGAAAGTGCAAGCATACATCGGGATCAGTAGCTACAACGGGATTTGATTGCAGGTACCAAGTTGCATGTATATTTTCCTCACTAGTTTTGGCATGCATGGTGTATTCATGTGGATTTTCCTAGCCTTATAGTTTTCCAGATAGCCATGGTGTTGTGGGTTTATTCGATTGATTGCTTTTGGTTGGTTCTCAAGGTTCCTTTAGCTATTGGGTTGAGTTATTAGTTCCTAGATCCTTGGTTGGAAAAACGCTCTAGATACCGATGGACAGTTATTGGGCTGAGTTACTACTCTTGGAGCCTTGGTTGGAAAAATTCTCTGGAGCCCTAGGTGGGTTGAGTTACTAGTCCTGAAGCCTTGGTTGGAATAAACACTCTGGAGCCCTATAGCAAGATTGGATAGATACCAATCCGTGATGGTTGTGATGTTCGACCGTGAGGTGGAATCACTAGTTTAGGGTTGAGGAGGTTTGGCATCTGGAATCCCTGGATTGATTGTGATTGATGTGTTTGATGATATCCCACAATCATTATTGGAATATGGCACAGGGGTGATTGGCTGAAGTGAGACTTGGCTCAGCTAATATATGGTCGGGTGGAACGTGGAAGTCCCATCTCCGGTTATTTTTTACATTCAGTACTGAAGAGCTCATTCCTCTGGTATTCGGTATGCAATTTTACTAGTTTATGTATGGATTTTATTGTTGTTATATCCATTGTATTTCTGTTGTTATTTTGTTGGTTATAATCATGTATTCAATCAGTGATGATGTATGGTTCTACCCATGTTTTGACCTGTAAATGAATACACAATGTATCTGTGGTCAAATATATTGTATTACAACTTATGATGTAGGGGAGGAATGTTTCTTAGTGATTCTCAGA
Organism: Pinus albicaulis; assembly: GCA_034641835.2. Lineage (NCBI taxonomy): Eukaryota > Viridiplantae > Streptophyta > Pinopsida > Pinales > Pinaceae > Pinus > Pinus albicaulis. The sequence goes on along the minus strand of CM076577.1, from coordinate 1,279,541,511 downwards.
TAGGTAAGAGAACCTATGCTTAAACCTGTAGATGTAATGTTTGTGACATGTATGACGAAATTTCTATCATGGATAGGAGGGGTACGGATTAGTTCCTGATGATGTGATTTTTTTCATACCTTTGTTTAATGTTAATTATAAACCCCTAGAATTTCATGAAGTTCTAGGCAGTGACCTTGGATCTGGGCTAAAAAGGTGGCACAAATCTCAAAGTTGCAGGCACATGCACAAATCTCAGAGTTGTAGGCACATAACTGACCAAACCGGGCTCCAGCCACTACGTTGCCTTGGCATGCCCGTGGCTATAGGCTTTTATCCACTACCTTGCCTTGGCATTCCCACGAATAAGGCTCAAATTGATCAAAAAGCCAATATCCCTCAAGGTTGAGGGGCCTGGAAAGTTGGGTTACCTCCTAAGGATGTTTTTGATATTGTGTAAGGTGTGTTTGTCTTGTTTCTATCGGTTCCACCTCCTTAAGGTCATATAGGAGGTTGAATCTCATATTAGTAGCCTCTTGTCACATGTTTACCCCGATCGGTCAGTTACTTGGGTAGATGTGGGAAGTGGGTGTTACAACGTTGTTTATTAATCATTAGAATAGGGTCATATTATTGTACCTAGCCAAGGGGATAAGGAGAGCTATGTGTTTTGATGGGTAGTTGAAGATGGGTTACAAATTTCTAGGATATGAGATTTTTTCGATTACCATTTGCAAGGATGATTATGGCTACTGAGTATTTTACTTGACATTTATGAGTAAAACAAAGAAATTGAAGAATTTCCCTAGAAGGATTTTGATAATAGCGTTGGGGAGAGTGACTATTTATAGTTGAAAAGAGGGGTCTTGAGATGGAGTTTGATAAATAAAATTATGGGAAAGCTCAAAGTGTTCCAGAAGTGTTCAAGATTGTATATATTTTTTGGGGTGGATTTAAATTCAATATTCGATAATTGGAAGCATCATGATAGTGGGATTTGTGGTAATTGGTGAGCCTTGGTATTGCACCAAGAGTGCTACAACTCCTAGTGGATTCCCTACTTTACTTTATCAACCCGAGGTTCATACAAACTTGGACGTGACAGTGCTATATACACAACAGATGCATTCTACTCATGTCATCCTCTTCCGCTCTACGAAAGGGTGCTACTTTTAGGGGTTCTCAGTGAAGTCTGTCACACTTCAATGAAACTAAACTAAATTGCAAAAAGGAAGTGACAAAAGGAAACTAAATTAAAGTGCTGAAAAGAAATGACATGAAGGAAACTAAATTAAAGTGTTGAAAAGAAATTACATGAAGGAAACTAAATTAAATTGCTGAAAGGAAATGGCAAAAAGGAAACTCATTTAAACCACACTTAACTTGGACAATCGGCTAAACACACCCTACTTATATTATGCTCTATCTACCATGCTTTTATCCATGCATGTAAGCTATCCATGACTTAATTCTAATTGAAAAAGTGTCGATTTGCAGCTTCGAGAAGAAAGGGGTAAAGGTGTTAATGGAGGGATAAACACATGAAACAAGGCTTAGAACTGAAAATATGGGTTTAAACCTTATTAAAACTTTATTATAGAACAAAAATTCTTTGGAGCGTGTTAGGTCTCTGTAATTTATTAGCAAGATTGGCAGAGTCCAATTTACAGAAACAACATCGTTTCAACCAACTTTGGGATTCTAGGATCTAGCCCTCCTGAATCCGGAGAGGGATCTCTCCAATATGTACAAAGATGGATATTGTCTTTGAAAGCTTAAGGTAATGATATTAGGCTAGTTATGAAGACCAAGGTTTTTGTTTTGTTTTGGTTGGACAAAGATAAATGAAGGTGAAGGAAGTCTAAATGAAGGGCGAAGATGAATGAAAGGGAAAAATGATTCAACTAAGAAGATAGGCAAGAAACAACTTCAATCCATTGGGCTATGGAGTCATAGTAGGGTTTTAATTGGAGTAGCAAGAGGCAAGAGTGGTCCATGGGGCAAGTCATCTATGTATAAGGATCTCTTTAAAGTTTGATTTATGGAATGGAGTGATACATCAAGAAGGGGAATTAAACAGATGCAGAACGAAGAGCAGCCTAGGATCTGATAAGTACTTTTAAACCAGTCAGCCTTTGACAAACACTTAAGAAGGACATGAAAGCAGACTAGGATCTGGTAAGTACTTTTAAACCAACCAGCCTTTGACACACTTCCAATAGAAAACATACAAAACAAGGGGAAACACAAAGATAACACAGAATGGTCTAAGATCTGGTAAGTGCTTCTAAACTAGCCAACTTTTAACACATTCCAAGGGAAACAATCAGTTAGTTATGCAGACAAGTCTGGGACCAGGGCTAACCATATCTTCCTTCAGTTCATCTTCACACAACATATACTGAAAGTAACATTCATAAATAATATTCAGCTAAAACAATAAGACGAGGGAACGCCAGCATTCTCATGCCTAAACTGAATTAAGTCATTCCTAAATAACACAGATTGGAAGAAAACATTCAAATAAAGATTTCTCAGCTAGAGAAGGTTACTGATATACAGTAGGTCCTAACCCTGTTTAAACTGTTCTTTACAGTGGAAAATGAAACAACATGAAAAAAGAAATAAAATAACAAGTTACAAATGAGAATAACATCACCGTCAACATAGACCAGGATCCCATAAATCAGCTTGTATTGATGTTCCAAACCAGTTACAATCTTTAAGTCCAATGGTTCTTTACAGCTTCAGGCTTCTCAGCTCAACATAGGTATTTTCTCTTACAAACAGAGCTTACAGCAGCTTCAGAAAACTATTTACATGCTACAGATATGCAGTGACCAACAGTGTCTCATCTTCTACAGAAGTATTTATAGAAGAATGAGGAGAAAAGATCTGAGGAAAAGATCTCTCAGAAAAATTAATACAGGGTGATGACTCCTCGGCCTTTTGAGGGGCTCGATGGAGAAGCTTACAGGTGTTTCACTGTATTAACTGTTTTACAATTAATATCAAAGCTTGGTGGGAGCTTTATTTGACTTTGAGGCTCCGTGTACGTTTGGAGTAACTCTGCAGATATTTTCTGCATTGATTTCCTTGCAGAAGTAACTCCCTGGCTGCGCTAGAGGCGAATATCTGATTTTCTTCAATAACTTCGGCCTCTTTTTTGAAAGGTTTGAGGCAACAGGTGGCTCTGTGGTAGTTGAGGAATCAATGCGCCTCAAGTATGGCGGTGGAGGTCCTTTTTGTCTGATAAACACTTTAGGTTTTCTTTAAATCGTGTTTAATTTGGAGGGATTAGGCTTTTGATAACCGTCTTAGCCGTAATCCCTACAAATATGTCTTCAATCTTCCTTTGCCGGGCTTCATCTTCAACTTATGCTCTTTTAACTGTTCTTTTGAATAAAACAGTGTCTTGTCGATGTGCAGGGCCGCGCAGGTCTCTTTAGGTTATCAATGCTCATGAAACATTGATAAATCATGGAATGAAGCCCCGCGAATGGTTCTTTTTAACAGCACGAAGGCGCAGGAAACGTCTTTCCCAACCCTCGGCTTTCTTTCATTATACAACGGAAAACCATTAAAACACCTGCAAAACACAAACAATTTAAGAAACTCGTTTAGGTTTATCGCATCAGGACTTTGAGGACAGGCTGCTTGATAAGATCATCCAACAATGTGATCAACTGAGCAGGATCAATGAATATCGGGAGAAAGGCAGTGGAAAAAACCTTTGTAAACAATACAATATGACGTTTTTTAATTTTACAAAGGAAAAAGGCGCATTTTATATGAGCGGCGGGGGGAATCGTACGGTGGGCCCGGCGGGGAGGAGATCGCAATTGAAAAAAATGCGATGGTGAGAAACTGCGATGGAGGAATGGGTCGCAGCGCAAAAATTTGCGATGGGTTAATGGATTGAAACCACAAATCTGCGCTTTGCGCTTTGCGATGGATGCGACCGGGATGAGCGCAGATCGCAAAGGAGGAAAATGCGGCGGAGACTGATCGCAAATCACAAAAATGGAAAACGCGATGGGCATTTTTAAATGAAAACTGAAATTTGCAGTTTGCGATCTGCGCTGGATCGCATTTCAGAAATTTGCTATGAGCGCTTCGAGAGTTAGCGCTTGGTTTTTTATATATTTTTCATGGTTTTTCAATGGAAATGGGGGTTGTGGCAAAGCCAAAGAGTGAGTCTTTTAACTTTGTAAAAGTGTTTTTTCATGAGGGAAAAAGAAGAAATCATGAAAACAAAGGGGAATTTATGGAGGAAAAAGGGAGCAGATGAAGGTTAGTTTTGAGTGGGAGAAGGGCGAAAATGACGTTTCTTCAACAGTCTTTTCTTATGAAATTAGCAGAATTTCAGAGCATGAAATGGGAACAGCAATGTAGAATCTGGACAGAAGGAAAAGGCAAGAGGCCTTAAAGAGACTTCAAGAGCCAACAATTTTTAGCAATGAAATTTGTTCCTTGAAGGCTCAAAATAAATTTAGCCACCTTTTGGTATAACAAAATATTATAGGTGGCTAACAGAGCGCAATGATTTGAAAAGTGTGATGGTGGAGTTGCGATGGAGGACGGAAGTGCAATATGCGATATGCAATATCGCAATCGCAATATCGCAAAGCTAGAGGGGTAGCGGAAGTGTCGTTCGGGAGCGGGAGCGAAATGCGAAATGCAATGGGATAAAAACTGCGAAGTGCGAAATGCAACTGGATAAAATTATGAAATGCGAAATGCGATATCGCAATTCGCAATATCGCAAAGTTGGAGGGGTAGCGGAAGTGATGTTCAAGAAAAGGTTGCGAAGTGTGAAATGTGATGGGTGACGTGGTAGTGTGACCGGTGGCAGAGTATGACAATATCGCAATCGGCGTTGGGAGCGGTAAGTATTAAAGGAAAAAGGAAAAAGGTTGTGAAATGTGATTCGCGATGTGGCGGAGTATGGAGAATTATCGCAATCATTGTTTGGAGCAGTAATCCTTTAAATGAAAATGGAAAAGGTTGCGAAATGCCATTTGCGATTTGCGATGTACGGAAACGGGAGTTTCGAGGAAGAAAGGGCGAAGGTAAAACTTTAAGCGTTTTGAAGTGTTTTGTGTTAAGAAAGGTGCGCTGGTTGTGACTAATGAAAGCAAAGGAATAAGGCAGGTTGGGTATTTTAAGTGTTTTTAGGGATAAAAGGTGCGTGCAATAGTTAGAATAAGCAGAAAAAGGAGGGAATAGAGGGCGTAGTAGCAATGCTCAGGTTGTGAATACAGATATGGAAAATGAAGCAGGGAATCACCATGGAGTTGCTTTGGGGATTTAACATTAATTCCTGCAAACAACTATGCTGATCTATGCCCGAAAAAAAAACGAATGCGTGAAAATACAATACAAAAGGAAGGCTGAAAATGGTAATGCATCTCTACTTTTAATCTCAGAAACAGTGAACAGAAATCAGTTTTTGGGTCTGTGGGAAGGTTCGCCCTCCTCGATCTCTATTGAAACAGATGAGAAGGGGGTCTTGATCCACAAATTTTTGGTTTTTCTCCTCTATTCTATTACTCACAAGCAAATGAAATCTAAAACAGCACACTGAAAGCAAAACTAAACAGCAACTTGAAACATAAACATAATTATCAGAAGCGGAACTAATGAAATGACACAAAGCAGAGAACAAATACAACAGAGAGGTTGAGGCACATTGATTGGGCCCTAACCCACAAGCCTAGCTCTCTGAAACGTAAATCAGTAAAATGAAATCAGTATCCTCATTTCATAAAATAATAGCCTCATACATTTCTGAAATTTTGATCACTGAGTAAAATAATAAAAAGCTCAATAGCTTGCAACAAATTTCCGACCCTTCCTAGCTCTAGCTTTGCTCTATTTATTCTACGGGGCAGCTACCAACAGCTCCCTAGAAAATAGTGAATGAGTCCACTTGACTTCAAGTAAACAAATATTGAGTGTGCTCCTCTTTGAGTTGTTTGGCTGCCTCTGGAACTTCGAATTGCTCGAGAGAATCCTTGGGGATCCTTTGGTTGCCTTTGGAATTCAAATTGCTGGAGAGAATCTTTGGGATCCTTTGGCTGCCTTTGAGAGTTAAGAAGGGTGGAAAATCCTCCTATAATTTCTTCTTGTTGTCTCCTCCAATTTTTGATGATAAAATCCCTATAAAAATGCTAATAATTCATGATTTTTTGCACTCAACCTCATATTAGGCACTCAAGGTATGTTAGCCTTAATCACCACCTATACTAGCATCATAAAACCAAATAATAATAAAAATGCAAGATAAAGAGATCTAAGAAATCAAAAAGGTGACCATTAACCCCTCCAAATATTTCTAATGATGGAACTCATCATCACCCCCCTACTAAATGGTTGCTCATCCTCTGAGCAACTAATCCTCCCCCTTCATTTCCTTCAAGGCTTTGACAGCCCCCCTGATTTCCTGAGGAAGAAGTGTGGGAGTTTCCCCAAGGGGGTAAAAACCATTATTCTTTTCTACATTCTTCCATTCTCTATCCTGTGCATCTGTTTCCTTTTCATCATTCAGCCCCAGCAGCAAAGGTAGGTTGAGCTTTAGTCCCAACCATTAGATATTTTTGGCCTGCATGGCCCTTTTGTATAATAGTGCCCTTTCCAATGCACCCCTCAGTCTTCCTAGAATATGGTACTCCCTGTTCCTGAGGCTATGAGGGAGGTTGTTCCATCTCCTCTGGTTGGCCATAATGCACTTATCTTCTTTTGGTTCCTCTTCTTCTTCTCTAAGGCTAGAAGTGGAATTCTTCCTTGTTTGGGTTGGTTTCTATAAAAGCTTCTCTGCTCATATTTACGAACAAGGACCAGGCCATGGGTAGGGTGACATTGTTATGTTGTTGTTCTTGCATGTTGTCCCAAAATACGCGGCTGAAGCTCACTGTTGTTTCACTACGGGTTTCCGACGGTCTCTCTCCCTTTAAAAAAAAATCAATTTACTAGTTTGGATTAGATGGGCCCTCTTTATTATTAGACTGCGCAGCTAATTCTTTTTATTTTATTTTTTTGAAGCGTTTATGTAACGCGGCTCAGCTCCAGTTTATGTTGTAGATAGTTGGACCCTCTTCTTGTTAATTATCTGGTAGTGCATGTCTCCTCCTCTCATCCTCCTCCACTCCAACTAATTTTTTTTATTTTTTTTGCCGAGGTGGCGTATAATTCTAGTTTTTTTCATTCATACTTCATGGTGGTGGCCAAGTTAACTGGCCACCTTTCTGCCTCTTAAACTCTTAGTCTGAAAATTTAATTATTTCCGCCCATTATGAATGCATAACGAGGGGTGAGGGGATATACCTGAGCTTACCAGTTGTTGTCAAGGCGTTTACAAGAGCTGGAATTTGGAGACAAGCCTCTTATATGTTGTGTTCTTCCTTATTTTCCTGTTTTCTAAGTGAGCAACTTTTTGAATGAGAAACTCTCTGAGTGAGCTGCTGATCTTTCTTGTTGTTTCTTCCTGTTGTAGATGTTGCGTGGGGGTGCTCCAGATGTTGTGGGTGGCACTCTTGTCTTTCCAGGGGTCTGCTTTATCAGCTCCTCTCTTTGTTTTTTCTTGTTGTTCATGAACATATTTTTGCGTTGTAGGAATTCCCTAATGTATGTAGCAGTTTGTGTTTCCCTAATTCCCTAATTCCCTAATTCTCAGGAATGGAGGAATGTGGTGTATGGAGGTGATGGAGGAATTTATGAAAATTGATGGAATGAATGATGGGATGGATGGTAAAATAGAAGAAGGGAAAAGAAGATGAATTCTTCCCTGTGTTTCCAAAAACCATTAATAACCTGCAAAACAACAAACACAGAAAACACAGGGATGCAGATGTATTTATTTATTTTATTTTATTTTTTTTGAAAGAAAGTGGGATGCCTCCATGGAGATTTTCAACCCACAAACTTGCCTTGGGCGCATCAGAGAGGTTTTCACCCATGGGTCTTTATTCTTTTTTTTCTCCTTTTTTTCTTTTTTGAGAGCAATTGGCCTGCCTCCATCGAGGTTTTCAACCCACAAGCTTGCCTTGGGTGCCTCAGAGAGGTTTCCACCCATGGATCTTTTTTTTCTCTTTTTTTTTTCAGGAGGTGTGGGAAACTATGGATTTTTCCATCACATACACCTCTCTGCTTATTGAATTTATGAAATCTACCCTTGACAAAGGCTTCTTGTAAATTTTAAGTCTGTGCCCATTGACAAGCAAGGGGATTCCTTCCTCATCTATGGTTTTGATTTGAAATGCGCCATTGTCAAAACATTTTTCCATTGTGTAAGGTCCCAAACATCTTATCATCAGCATGCCTTTGAAATCTTTAAACCTTGAATCATACAACAGCACCCAATATCCTTCTTGGAAGGTATTTTATTTGATGTTATTTTCATGCCAGACCTCCCTTTGCAACTGAACTACCTTCATGTGAATAAGTGCTTGCATTCTGAACTCATCCAATTCATTTAGTTGCAGAAACCTCTATTTTTGGGCATTTGATAGATCTAGATTTAATTCAGCTGACATTCTTAAAGTATTGAATTCAAACTCAACTGAAAGTAGAGCCTTCTTACCATAGACTAGTTCATAAGGAATGAATCTTGTTGTTGTCTTCCAAGTAGTGTTGTAGGCCCAAGTAGCTTCTACCAATCTGTCTGCCCAATATTTTCTGTTGTTTCTCACAACCTTGGTGAGTATGCTCTCTAAATATCTGTCAGTTACTTCTACTTGGCCATTCGCCTGAGGGTGATAGGCAGTAGAATTTCTATGCTTAATCTTGTGCTTCCTCAAAATATTTTCAATGAGCTGAGAGATGAATTGTGCTCCCTGATCAGTGACTATTTCTCTGGGGTACCCAAACTTGTAAAACACATTCTCCCTCAGAAATTTGGCCACTTTCTCCTCAGTTTCTACCTTCACTAATTTTGTTTTAGCCCACTTTGTCAGGTAATCAGTGCAGACTATGATATACTTCTTTTGTTTGGATGTTGGATCGATAGTTCCAAAAAATTCCATGCCCCACTTGTCAAATGGCTCAAGAGCCACCTGATGGTGCAAAGGCATCTCATCCCTTTGCGTGGTTTTCCCCATCCTTTAGCACTGGCCACACCTACTGGTGTATCTTCTGGAATCTTGGTGAAGGGTAGGCTAATGGTATCCTGCCTGCAAAACTTTGTAAGCAGTTATTTTTGCAGTAAAGTGACCTCCACATGGGCTGTCATGACATCCAGAGAGGATATCAAAAACTTATTCCTCCCTCACATCTCCTTAGGATTTGATCAGGGCATAACTTGAAAAGGCTTCCCCCAATACATGTGAAAGGCGAGCTTTTTCTAATGATTCTGCTCCTCTCCCTGAATGAAAAATTAGGAGGGAGTCTCTCGGCAACCAAGTAGTTGGCTATATTAGCAAACCATGGTGAGAGTGATGATATAGCAAAGAGATGCTCATCTGGCAGCTGGTCATCCACCATTCCTTCTTCACCTGCAGGGAGAGCTAACCTAAATAAAAAATCTGCAACAACATTCTCCTTTCCAGTTTTATCAACAATAGTCAAATCGAATTGCTGCAAAAGTAACAACCATCTAATTATCCTAGCATTAACATCTGATTTGTTCATTAAATACTTGATGGCTGCATGGTTAGTGTGAACAAAGGTCTTATATCCAGTTACGTAATTTCTGATTTTTTTCAAAGCATGGACAATGGCTAACATCTCCTTCTCAGTAACAATATAATTCAGCTCGGCCTTGGACAATTTCTTGCTGATGAAATAAATGGCATAAGGGATTTTTTCCTCTAATTGTCCTAATGTTGCCCCTACAGCTTTTTTGGATGCATCAGTGGATGTGGAAAGGCAGATTCCAATTTGGACCTCAGAGGATGGGGGTAGTAGTAAAATTTTCCTTAATGAGCTAGAAAGCATCTTAATAAGGACCAGAACAAATAAACTTATAATCTTTGGCCAATAACCCAAATAATGGAGAAGCCATCTTGCTGAAATTTTTTATGAACCTTATGTAGTAACGAGCTAAGCCTAAGAAACTCCTGACATCTTTCTTCTTTTTAGGAGCAAGTACCCTTTTGATGATAGTGATTTTTTTTGGGTCTACTTGTATTCTTGCTTGGGTTATGGAGTGTCCTAATACAACCCCTGCTTTCTTCAGGAATTCGCACTTTTTTGGGCACAAGGAGAGATGCATCTCAATGCACCTTCTTATTACTTTACCCAATTTGGAGAGAGCTTCCTAGAAGTCATCCCCATATGGTATGAAATCATCCATGTAGATTTCGACAGAGTCATGGACTAACCTAGAAAATATGCTCAGGACAGCTCTTTGGAACGTAGTTGGGGCATTGCACAACCTAAAGGGTAGGACTCTATAAGCAAAGGTACACCAAGGGTAGGTGAAATTAGGCTTATCCTAGTATTTAGGGTTGATTTGAATCCGATTGTACCCACTGAACCCATATAAGAAGGAAAAGAACTTCTTCCCCGCAATGCCATCCAGGACTTGGTCTATAAAGGGCAAAGGGAAATGGTCTTTCTTGGTGGATTTTTTAAGTTCTCGATATTCAACACAAATTTGCCACTTCTCATTCTTCTTTGGGACTAGGACAAGAGAGTATACCCACTCGCTGTTGGATATAGGATATACGAACCCTGCACCCAATAGTTTATGTAGCTCTTCTTTAACTATGTCCTTCAGAGCTGAGTTCATCCTTCTTTGGGGTTGTCTCACAGGCTTGCATTCTTCTTTGATGTAAATGTGATGTCTGCATACTGAAGGATGCACCCTTTCATGTCCTTGTAATCCCAAGAAAATGCTTCAAGATTTTCTTTCAAAAGCTAGCATAGTTGCTTCTCTTCTTCGTTCAAGAGGTTTGGGTTGATTTTCAGAGATCTGGATGGGCCAAACTCAATAGCCTTGGTGGTTTCAGAGGTTGACTCAACTGAGTGCACTTCCATCCAAGGTTGGCTTTCGGACTCTTTGACTAAGGTTTCGAGAGGAATGTTAGTGGAGGATTGGTTTTGAATGCATGGTCGATGAGTTCATCTTCATCAAGTTGCCCCCCTCTAAGAATAGAATCTACGGTACACATAGGGGTAGTGTTATATAACTCATCTTCTTCATCCTCCAACCATATAGGGAGATCATGATCAATGGAAGGATGGGTTGGAGGATATAACACTAGTTGTTTAGACAAAGGCCCATTTTTTATAGTCATGTTTCCGGCCTGACAACTAATATAAGCATCTGCAATGGCTAACCAAGGTCTCCCTAAGATGAGAGGATAACCATTAAACTTGGTTTTTGGTGCAGGACCCGGAAATCTATAGGATACTCCCAAGAGTCAATGGTAACCATAAAATCCTCAACAATTCCTTCTGAAGTTACCGTCAACCGATCTGCAAGTTGCAAAACTGTTGTGGTTTTCCTCAAAGTCCCTTGGATATTAAGTTTCAATCCTTGGTCATGACATTGATGGTAGTCCCTAGATCAATCAAAGTTTTAGGAACCTTGACACCATTTCTATGCACATCAACAACTGGACTACCAGGGTCCAGGTACTTTGGAAATATCACCCTTCCTAGCATTAGGTCAGACATTTGTCCTACCACATTGATGGTGGGTGCATCTCTCTTCCTTCTTCAAGGTTTCTTGAAGCACTTTTATTTGATGAGCCTATTGTAGATATGGACATCCTTAATGGCCTAGAGAAGTGGTATCTTTACACACAAATTTTCCAATTCTCCCAGGAGTTCAGCCTCCTCTAGCGTGTGCTGACTAGGGTGGATTAAGCACTCGGGAAAAGGAGGTTGTTCAATCTGAGTGTTACCTTCCTCCTTTTCCTCCTCAACCTCTACAGGTGGAGATGGAGGATGGTTGTCTAGGAGTACTCTTCCCAACCTAAGATTAACCTCCTATATCTCCACAGCATAAGCCAGATAGGATGTTTCTCCATTGGGAGCCTGATGTGCATGTCTATTGTTAGGGTTCAGATTGGGTTGTGCAGGTATAGGTAGCCTAGGTGGAGCAGCATGAATAAGCTGAGGTTGAGGTTGGGGTGGAGGAATCAGAGCAGGTGGTTGATTGTGTTGAGGCCTCCAACCTTGGGATGGATTGTTCCACTGAGGTTTTTGTGGAACATACTACTGAAATAGTTGATTCTCGGGCTAAGGATGATATGGAGGGTTGTAAGGCCAAGTAGGAGGTGTAGACCAGGATGGAGGAGTGGGGTTGTACGAAAATTGCATGGGTGCACTCTGTTTGTTGTGATAGTAAGAGTAAGGTGCACCTTGCCTGCCTTTTTGATATGGTTGAGGGCCTTGAGGCCTTCTCTAGTTGATGAAACAGAGTTGCTATGGCATTGCTTCCCCACCTTCATATACAGCATTAAGTCCAGGTAGGGAGGGACACTTTTCTGTGGCATGATTCTCCTCACAGACTAAGAAAACCTCGATGAAATTCAGTGGACATTCATTTCTTGGGTGCTTCTGGGTACATCTAGGAAAAAATATGGCCAGGGATCTCTCTGCCTCCTCTTGCTTCCTTCTGACCTACATTGTGTCCATTTGCAAAGTAAGGGTGTGTAGCATGTCACTCTTGAAGTCCTCTAGAATATTCCCAATCTCATGTTTGATGGAGGTGGAAGAGGAAGGGGTATTGGATGTGCTTTGGCTAGCTCTTCCCTTCTTCCTAAATTCCCTAGAATGGTTTCCAAAGACATTTTTGATTGTTTCATAGGTTTGTTGGTAGATATCTCCTCCTGATAGCATATTCAAGGTTTCTATCATCTCTTCTCTTATCCCTCAAAAAAGTACAAGTTTAAGTGAGTTAGGATCAAGAGTATAGTTGGATCTCTTATAGTTCAATTGAAACCTCTCTTCATAGTCCTCTAAGGATTCTCAGGCCCTAGAGTCATCCTAAAGATCTCATCCTTAGTTTCCTTGCACCTACAGTAGTCTTTGTATTTGTTTTTGAAGGTATCTTCCATATATGCCTAGGTAGTGATGTTATCCCCAGGTAGACCCATGAACCAGTGCAAGGCTACATCCTTAAGGGTGGATGGGAATAGTGTAATATTCCCGAATGGGAAAATCAGTAATATATGCATAGAAAGTGCATTTTTCATAAATATGTGTTATAACAGTCAACAACATCCCATGGATCCTTTATATCGGACATTATAACAACCAAATATACAAGGAGATCATAAACAAATCATTATAGCCTAGCTAAACAGGCCTCCCAAGCCCAAAACAGCTCAAAAACACTACAACCCCATGACTACTGCAACACAGAAGTACTGAAGCAAGAGAAAACGCATTTTATTTAGGTTTTATACTCAAAAATGGAGAGAAAAAATAGATCTACTGATATATTAATCAAATAAGCTCAAAAACTGATATCTAGTCTCATTTACATAGATCCAAGATGACCAGGCAAGGGTTTCTTAACAAACATGAGATGCAAGAAGTATATGATGCAGATCTATGGCTGAACCACACACAATTATTGAAGCACTACATAAATATGGCTGATCATACAAATAAATGGTTGTAGCTCCTCTTACTAGCTTTACGGGAAAAAGGTTGATCCTCCTCCTGGGAAACTAGCTCATAAATCAAGGGTTTAAACCCTCCCACTGCAACACCATGTAAAATAATGCAGTTTCTCCAAGGGACTGCGCTGTAGATGTAGGTGACTACTTGGCCCAATGCCGGGTAGTGGAAATGATGCCCAAAATTCTCCTCTCAGATTTCTTCGACAAGTCCTCCAAGGAAGAGTGGGGAATTCCCGCATGAGAAATCCCTTGCACTAAACAGTGACGCAAACTTAGCTAAACAGCTGAAGCATGCAATAATTCTAAACAGACTCAATCACGAAATCATATTCTTCAATCATACCCCATATGGTTGCCATTCCTTCCATTATATAGTTGATGAGCTTCCTCACCATGGGTCCCACCCATTTATGAGGTTACTTCCATGCAAAGGCTTCTCCTACAAAATTATGATGTCTCCATTAGTTCCACTCTTCTATTTACAACACTGTTTGATTTGGTCAACCTTGAATTAGTCTTCATGCATTGTCTCCTTTCACACCCAAGGTGTCTTTATTCTGACTAGCTAAACCGATCCACATTCATATTGAGTTGTCTTTATTAATGAACCACTCCTCCCATATTAGTGCTATTGACTTGGTAAAACTTAACCTTGTCCACATGTATTAGCCCTTGTTCACACATGAGGGTTCTTGATCCAGTTATTAACATGATCCCTTTTCACATTAATAGGGATTTTTATGCCTCCTTACCCATTTATTCATCTAACTAGATGCTAAGAGAAAAATTAATATTCCTATTAGCTGCTTGCTAATTTAGGAATATTACAAATAGCTTCAAATTCTGATCATCAGAGGTGTAGTCATAAGTCCTACAAAAAATATAAAATTTAAACATGAATGTGTCAGGGTCCTCAGAGGTAAGTCCATGAAAGTGTGGAAGAGTTGAGGGGCTAATGTTTTTCAACTTAGTTTCCCCATCTGCCTCTCTTATGGGAAAGGCTCTCTAGATCCCAGCCATGGTTAAGATAGGTGAACCAGATCCCTTAGTTGAAACAAGGTCTTCTTCTTCTTCCCCAATAGGATCCTTAAAATATTCAGAAGGCTCTCCTATAGGGGGTTCAATTTCACTTCCATTGAAGAAGACTGAAGGGTGGATAGGAGGTGATGTGGGGGTTTTAGGTAAGATTTGTCTATGAGTATTCCTACTCCTACGAGGAATGAAAATCAGATCTTTGTATTTTTCAATATTTCGGAAACAACATGAAAAAGGAAAGCATAAAATAATGTGAAAACATAATCAAAGCATCTACTAGACACCTCCCCGGCAACGGAGCCAAAAAGTGGTGAGCCCTGGTATTGCACCAAGAGTGCTGCAACTCCCAGGGTTTGCCCTACTTTACTTTATCAACCCGGGGTTCATACAAACTTGGAGGTGCCAGTGTTATATACACATCAGAGCATTCTACTCTTGTCATCCTCTTCCGCTCTGCGAAAGGGTGCTACTTCTAGGCGTTCTTAGTGAAGTCTGCCACACTTCAATGAAAGTAAACTAAATTGCAGAAAGGAAATGACAGAAGTAAACTAAATTGAAGTGCTGAAAAGAAATGATAGGAAGGAAACTAAATTAAAGTGCTGAAAAGAAATGACAGGAAGGAAACTAAATTAAAGCGCTGAAAGGAAATGGCAGGAAGGAAACTCATTTAAACCACACTTAACTTGGCCAATCGGATAAACACACCCTACTTATCTTATTCTCTATCTACCATGCTTATATCCATGTAGTTAAACTATCCATGACTTAATATAATTGAAAAAGTATTGATTTGTAGCTTGGAGAAGAAAGGGGTAAAGGTGTTGATGGAGGGATAAACACAAGAAACAAGGCTTAGAAGTGAAAATATGGGTCTAAACCTTATTAAATTGTATTATAGCGCAAAAATTCTTTGGATCAGAATGATTTGAAAAGTACGATGGCGGAGTTGTGATGGAGGACGGAAGTGCGCTATGCGATCTGCGATATCGCAAAGCCAGAGGGGTAGCAGAAGTGTTGTTCGGGAGCAGGAGCGAAATGCGATGAGATAAAAACTGCGAAGTGTGAAATGCAAAGGGATGAAAATTGTGAAATGTGAAATGCGATATCCCAATTTGCAATATCGCAAAGTTGGAGGGGTAGTGGAAGTGTTGTTCAGGAAAAGGTTGCGAAGTGCGAAACAAAATGGGTGACGTGTCAGTGGGACGGATGGCAGAGTATGAAAATATCACAATTTGTGTCGAGAGCGGTAAGGCTTAAAAGAAAAATGGAAAAGGTTGTGAAATGCGATTTCTAATTTGCGATGTGGCAGAGTATGGAGAATTATCACAATCGGCGTTTGGAGCAGTAAGTGTTTAAAGGAAAAGGGAAAAGGTTGTGAAATGCGATTTACAATTTGCGATGTACGGCAATGGGAGTTTCGAGGAAGAAGGGGCGAAGGTCAAACATGTAGCGCTTTGAAGTGTTTTGTGTTAAGAAAGGTGCAGTGGCCATGACTAATGAAAGGAAAGGAATAAGGTAGCCTAGGTATTTTAAGTGTTTTCCGGGATAAAAGGTGGGTGTAGCAGTTAGAATAAGCGGAAAAAGGACGGAATGGAGGGCATAACAGCAATGCTCAGGTTCTGAATACAGAGATGGAAAATGAAGCGGGGAATCACCATGGAGCTTCTCTCGGGCTTTAACATTAATTCCTGCAAACAACTCTGCTAATATATGCACGAAAAACAGACAAATTCGTGAAAATACAATACAAAAGGAAGGTTGAAAATGGTAATGCAACTTTAATTTTAATGATCAAAATTGGATTAGAACCTAAGTGATAGCTAAAATTTTAGAGTGCTCAAAAGTGTGTCAAACTTGAGCGACCGGATATATTTCTTCTTTCTAATTCTGGTGCCACGAACGGTTCGAAAAACGGAGACCGTATGAAGAAGTAATCGCGTTTTGAAAAGTCCACTAAACTACAAATTTTGACAGTTGACCAGGCTTGACTGGGCATTGGAACAGTAAAAAAAAAGGAATATTCCTTGAAATATTCCTCAAAATATTCTTTCTTGGCTAATTATATTTTGACAAGTGTCGAATTTTTATTTGATGTAAGGTGGGATGAGCCAATGAAAAGCTGCCACGTGGCCCTGCAACGATGCATTAAAATTTTGAGGGTCCATAGGAATCGACCACGAGACCTCCCTCCGGGCACGTGAATGGTTTACCGTCCACCCTACGCGTTGTTTCTTAACCTCATAGGGCGCGGTTTATATTTAATTTTTATTGCAGTTATGGTTGGGGGTTGGAGACCGTCGGCGGTCCCAACCCGCCAACAGTCCCCGATGAATGTATCACATGCAACGTTAACTCCAAAACTTATTGCACGGTTAAAAAAATCTGACAGCACAAACTCGCCAGCCTTTTTTTGTTATACTGGTCACATTGCAACGGTTATTAACCGACGTCTCCACGCGGTTATCGCAAACCCACATACTGAACCGGAGCTCCGACCCTAGTTTGTGCCTTGGGTTCCGTCCAACGGTCACCATAACTGTAGGGTTTGGGGTCGGCATGTGGCCACCCCAACCACCGAAATTGAATGCCATGGTTTATTCAGCAGGTTTTTTTGCCAGCGCGCCCAAAAAGGCAGAAGTTGCTAATTTAACTCCAGATAAGTGGAGTTCTCCACTTTTAGTGGAGTTTTTCTAGGTGTAACTGGGCAAAAGAGTAGGAGACTCAATTTTCGACCATTTTGAGTGAATGAAGAGTCATTCTTAGCTAATTGGAGAATTCTAAAGCCATTGGTGAGGTTTTCAAAGCCAACTGAGGACTTTTGAGCATGATTTTTCTTTAGATAAGTTCCAAGGGCCACTAGGGCCACCAGGAGCCAGAGGGAGAATGAGGCTTAGCCAGGCAGCCAGAGGCCGTTCTCAAGAAACCAATAGTCATTTATAACTATACTAAACCTTATGAATCCAATGATAGGGTTTTTAGAATCATTTGGATACTTCTGAAGGTTGAGATGCTACAGGGAATTTTTCAATGAGCCCAGAGCCACAAGGTGCCACCAGGTGTTGGAGGTATAGCCAGAGCAACTAGAGGCCATTTTGAGAAAATTAATAGTTATTTATGACTATTTTTGACATTTTTAATCCAATGGAGGTATTTTTAGAGCCATTTGGAGACTTATAGATCCGAAGAAGCCACAGGGAAGTTTCGAGGAACCCAGTGCCACCAGGTGTTGGAGGCACATATTGGGGAGACAGAGCTCATTCTGAGCAAATGAACAGCCTATTTTGGATGAATGATATGTCCTAGAGATAGTAGAAAAGTTTTCAGGGACAGAAAATGACTTCTAAGATATTTTGTGCCACAGAGAAGCTCAGGGAAGCTTAAGGACACCGACAGAAGAGGTCAAGCCCAAGGGAGCCTAGGTCCATTTCCAGAGAGTTAGCAGTCAATCCAGAGTTATGACGATATTATAAACCCATTGGTACATTTCAAACAACCATTGGAGTTGAGTAGTAACTTGTAAAAAAAAATTCCATCTTAATCCTAAAGAGCCAAGTCAATTGACGAAGGCTTAAGGAGACATAGCCCAACACATATGGGTGAATTCCTTTATTATGTTTGTTGTTATGTTTTGTTGGTAAATTTGCTGAAATTTATAGTTGTTGTACATGCTTTTATTTAGCCTAAAAAAATGTTTAAATCCTCACACATAAACCATTAAAACAGTTAAAATACATACACATGATTCAAGTATGCAATTCCGCACATGCATGTATAAGCAAGATCTTAATTTGTTTTAATTGAGTGGGAGGTGGTTGCATAGCATAAAAATTCAGCCACCCATTTCAGATCAGGTTGGTATCAGAGCACTAGGTTTCTTGCTTGACAGAGCAGTAGGTTTCTTGTTTGACTTGAAGGGTGTTTAAAAGTGCAAATAATTTAACTGTTTGCAAATTGACTGATGCTTACAAGTTTGAGTTTGCTAGAGGTGAAGGGGAGCTACTGCTAGATAATTCCAGAAGAGGACAAGAAGCAAGAATTCTGAGATCATCCTCCTTACCCAAAGGACCTCAAGGCAACCCTTGAAGCACAAGAGGGATTGTTTGCAAAAGAGGCTGCTTGAAGAAGTGATACAAGCCAGAGAGAAGAGCTTGAATCTACAGCCAAATTGTTTTTGAAGCTTTGTCAATTGTTTTTGAAGATTTGTGAATTGTCGTTGAATTTATTTAATTCATTTATATAATGATGACAACTTCATCAAGTGAGGTTTTTAAATCCTCCTCCTTTGCAAGACTCTTTGATAAAGAGATGAAGCAAGACTTCTACATCCTAAAGGATATGGTGCAAAGTCTGTATGAATATGTAAACGAAAGCACTAGACTTCATGAGCAATTGGTTTCCGTGAAGCAAGAGAAAGAAGGACTTATTCAAATAATGCATGAGATGGAGATGCAGCACCATTATGCCCAAGAGGCCTTAACCAAGCACATGCTTGAAGAAGAGGTAAATCATTCAAATTTTTCTTCAAATACCTCTTCAGATAGATGTGTAGGCTCATTTGAAAAACACACTAGAGGCATAGGGTCCAAATTGATGTTAAAAATGGGCTATGAAGGCAAGGGTCTAGGAAAACATGCACAAGGCATGGTTGAGCCTATTTTGGTTGAGGAAAGGCCTAAGAATTTTGGTCTAGGTTATGTTCAACCTTATGGCGAAAACTCCAAAGCCATGAAGGCACTTGAGACAGTTCCAAGAAGAACTTTTGTTACAGGTTCAAACCCACAAACATGTCAAGTTTCTATTCAAGATGAATGCCATTGTCTGAAACCCATGTTGCAGCAATATGTTTGTATACATGCAGCTTATGGCAAGCAAGAGAGTTCTAATAGCTATCAAGACATGAACACTAATGTTGGTCTTCAAAAGAGAGTTGGAAACTCTTCAAGTTCATCTTCTCAAGAAGGTAAAAAATATGGACATGCAAAGCAACATTCGAGGTATAATTCTTCCCATTATCAAGTTGTTTATGATTATGTTAAGCATGACAAATCTGCATGCATGAATGGGAGAAAGAGTTGTTGTTCCTATTGTGGTTTATGTAACCATGAAGTTTCAATATGCTCAAAGAGAATGAAGGCATACAGGAAACAGTCAAAGCGAAGGTGACTTGCACAAAAGATGCAAAAGATTTGCACACATTGCCAGAAGAAGGGACATCTCATTGCCTAATGTTGGACACTGCATCCAACCAATCATCCCAATAATTTGAAGCAAGAGGATAAAAATACTCGCGAGAATCGAACCAAATATTCCATTATTGACGTGAGTCCAGATGATTCAGAAGAAGAATATATTTAGCAGAAAAAATCGCCATGGAAGTGGCTTGGTAAGAAGTGGTTTGATTTCTTGACCCAGTAAGACATACATTCCTTTGTACATAGATGAAAATTTTAATCATGTATGCATGAATTTCAGTTGATAACTTGAAAGTATCAAAGTGTGAAGTTCAAGGCAGATAATCATCAGCTTTTGTGGGTCCAAAAGCCCTTCAGTGGGAAGGAGTGATCAGAATTGGATCAGGACCTAAGTGATAGCTCAAATTTCAAAGTGTTCAAAAGTGTGTCAAACCTGACCGACCAGATATATCTCATCTTCCTAATTCCGGTGCCGTGAACGGTTTGAAAAATCAACACCATATGAAGAATTTATCGCGTTTTAAAAATTCCAGTAAACTGCAAATTTCGACATTTGACCAGGGTTGACTGGGCATTGGAACAGTCAGCAAAAAGGAATATTCCTAGAATATTATTTAGAATATTCCCCAGAATATTCCTTCTGGGCCAATTAGATGTTGACATGTGTCGAATTTTTATTTTATTTATGGTGGGATGAGCCAATGAAAATTTTCCACGTGGCCAGCCCTGAGGCCGCCACATGGCCCTGCAATGGTGCATAAAAATTTTGAGGGTCTGTAGGAATTGACCACGAGACCTCCTTTTGGGCACGCAAATGGTTTACCATCCACCCTACGCTTTGGTTATTAACCTCATAGGGCGCGGTTTATGTTTAATTTTTATTGTAGTTATGGTTGGGGGTTGGAGACCGCCGGCGGTCCCAACCCGCCAGCGATCCCCGACGAACGTATCACATGCAACGTTAACTTCGACACTTATTGTGCGATTAAAAAAATACCCGACAGCACAAACCCTCCAGCCTTTTTGTGTTATACTGGTCACAATTCAATGGTTATTAACTGTCGTCTCCACACAGTTATCGCAAATGGAAAAAAAACTGAACCGGAGTTCCGACCGTAGTTTGTGCCTTGGGTTCCACCCAACGGTCACCATAACCGCGGGGTTTGGGGTTGGCATGTGGCCACCCCAACCACTAATATTAAATGCCAAGGTTTATTCGGATTTTTTTTTTTCCAACGCACCCAAAAAGGCAGAATTTGCTAATTTGACTCCAGATAAGTGGAGTTCTCCATTTTTAGTGGAGTTTTTCTAGGTGTAACTGGGAAAAAGAGTAGGAGACTCAATTTTTGACCATTCTGAGTGAATGAAGAGTCATTATTAGCTAATTGGAGCATTTTGGAGCCATTGGTGAGGTTTTCAGAGCGAGCTGAGGACTTCTGAACGTGATTTTGCTTCAGATAAGTTCCAAGGGCCACCAGGAGCCAGCAGGAGAATGAGGCCTAGCCAGGGCAGCCAAAGGCCATTCTCAAGAAAAAATTAATCATTTATGACTATATTTAACCTTTTGAATCCAATTATGGGGTTTTCAAAATCATTTGGAGACTTATGAAGGCCGATATACTAGAGGGAATTTTTCAGTGAGCCTAGAGCCACAAAGTGCTACCAGGTGTTGGAGGCATAGCCAGAGCAGCCAGAGGCCATTTTGAGAAAATGAATAGTCATTTCTGACTATTTTGGACATTATGAATCCAATGGGTGAATTTTTAGATCTATTTGGATACTTTTAGAGCCGAATAATCCCCAGGTAAGTTTCAGGGAGCCCGGTGCCACTAGGTGTTGGAGGCATAGATTGGGGAGCCAGAGCCCATTCTGAGAAAATTAATAGCCTATTTTGGATTAATGATATGTGATGGAGACATTAGAAAATTTTTCAAGGATAGAAAAGGAATTCTAAGAGATTTTGTGCCACAGAGAAGCTCAGGGAAGCTTAAGGACACCGACAAAAGAGGTCAAGCCCAAGGGAGCCTAGGTCCATTTCTAGAGAGTTAGTAGTCAATCCAAGGGTATGATGGTATTCTAAACCCATTGGTAGAGTTAAAACAACCATTGGAGTTGAGTAGTAACTTGTAAAATAAATTATCCATCTTAATCCCAAAGAGCCAAGTCAATTGTTGAAGGCTCAAGGAGACGTAGCCCAAGATATACGGGTGAACTCCTTTATTATGTTTGTTGTTATGTGTTGTTGGTAAATTTTCTGCAATTTATGGTTGTTGTACATGTTTTTATTCAGCCTAAACAAATGTTTAAATCCTCACACATAAAGCATTAAAAAAGTTAAAATACATACACCTTATTCAAGTATGCAATTTCGCACATGCATGTATAAGCAAGATCTTAATTTGTTTTAATTGAGTGGGAGGTGCTTGCATATCATAACAAGTTAGTCACCCATTTCAGATCATTTAATCTCAGAAACAGTGAACAGAAATCAATTTTTGGGTCTGTGGGAAGGTTCGCCCTCCTCGAGCTCTATTGACACAGATGAGAAGGGTGTCTTGATCCACGACTTTTTGGTTTTTCTCCTCTATTATATTACTCACAAGCAAATGAAACCTATAACAGCACACTAAAATAAAAACTAAACAACAAATTGAAACATAAACGAAATTATCAAAAGCGGAACTAATGAAATGACAGAAAGCAGAGAACAAATACATCAGAGAGGATGAGGCACATGGATTGGGCCCTAACCCACAAGCCTAGCTCTCTGAAACGTAAATCAGTAAAATGAAATGAGTCTGCTCATTTCATAAAATAATAGCCTCATACATTTCTGAAAGTTTTATCACTGAGTAAAATAATAAAAAGCTCAATAGCTTGCAACAAAGTTCTGACCCTTCCTAGCTCTAGCTTGGCTTTACTTATTCTATAGGGAAGATACCAACAGCTCCCTAGAAAATAGTGATTGAGTCTACTTGACTTCAAGTAAACAAAGATTGAGTGCACTCCTCTTTGAGTTGCTTGGCTACCTCTGGAACTTCGAATTACTAGAGAGAATCCTTGGGGATCCTTTAGTTGCCTTTGGAATTCGAATTGTTGGAGAGAATCTTTGGGATCCTTTGGATGCCTTTGAGAGTTAAGGAGGGTGGACAATCCTCCTATAATTTCTCCTTGTTGTCTCCTCTAAGTCTTGATGATAAAATCCTTATAAAAATTCTAATAATTCATGATTTTCTGCACTCAACCTCATATTAGGCACTCAGAGTATGTTAGCCTTAATCACCACCTATACTAGCATCATAAAACAAAATAATAATAAAAATGCAAGAAAAAAAGATCTAAGAAGGCAAAAGGGTGACCATTAACCCCTCCAAATATGTCTAATGATGGAGCTCATCAGTAATGACACCAGGGAGGAGGTCGAGAGGACTCACTAGGGCTATGGTTTAGGTTAGGGGAGGATTGTGCTAGTCTATTATTAAAAGGATGATGAGAAGCGGAGGAGAGATAACAATGGGGAGATGACGGAATTTGTCAAGTTCAAGTTCCATTGTGAAGGTATAAAGAAATGATTGATCCAAAGTGTTGTTGTCAAATAAAGCTACTTTATGCCATAAAATCACTAATAAACTAGGATTAAATTTGATAATAAGTGTCATTTATAATCTATGATTTGGAGTTGAATCCAAAATTTGGTAGAGATCTCAAATATTGTTA
Source organism: Pinus albicaulis (assembly GCA_034641835.2). Taxonomy (NCBI): domain Eukaryota; kingdom Viridiplantae; phylum Streptophyta; class Pinopsida; order Pinales; family Pinaceae; genus Pinus; species Pinus albicaulis. The sequence continues at coordinate 1,279,518,011 of CM076577.1, read as the reverse complement.
GTTACTTTGGCTTGGGGCTCGTTGGACACTTTGACATTAAGTTTTACAGATAGTGAGGAGAGTGAAAACATTGTGTGAGGTAAAGGTACAAAGTTTCCCATGTTATGATGCAGTTGGATTAGATTTAGTTGTTTTATATTCATTCAATTTAATGTAAATATTTATAAAATTAAATAGGTTATGTCACCATGCTTGTGTGAAACCTTATAAGTGGTTGCATGTGAAAAGCAATTATCATTATTCATTCATCTTTGAACAAGTTTTGAAATATGTAATTAGTTTATATGCATGCAAGTATAACGGTTCATTCAACAATCTCCCTCCATATATTGGTAATGAAATGTGAGTATCAAGCTAAAAGCTAGAAGTGAGAAACCCATATTATTGTATTGGGGCCTCTAAGAGATTTCTAGTTAGGTCTTGAATGAACTTAAAGATAGAATAGTTGTCCTCGATTGAAGAAATGTCTTTGTGTGGAGGAATTTTGTCAAGAGAAGGAATTCGAAATACAATTTATTACTTTAAATGGGGTCTAAGTTGTGAGGGTGGTTGCCAATAACTCAAAAGCTAGTTAAAACACCATTTTTTTGGGGCTTTGGAGAGTAGATTATAAACAAAAATATCCCTAGAAAGAAGACATCTACAATTTGCACCTAAGAAATATTTGGATGGGATGGCGTGCTTAAAAAAAAACTATATCTAAAGAGTTAAATAATTGAAACAAAAGGAGGATCTGAGAAGCCATAGGAATGGGGCCCTTTATGGTATATATCTACCAATAAGAAATCACCACACCCAAAAAGAGTCATATTTAATAAATAAATAAAATTAATTATTTTTTCCATAACTTTTGATCTCAGACTCTTTTTTGAGCTCTCTTTATACCATAAGAAAGATCTTGAAAATATATATACTCTTGCTATTCTATGTTTTCCTCGATTCTTCACATATTTTATGTGGCATGCTTTTTATAGTGAAACATGAAGGGAATATTTGAAAATGTAATTTTCCACACCAATAAATTGTGTGGCATAGAAAATCCATAAGGAATTATAAAAAACTTGTAGCAACAAAGTCATAGATCATTAAAAGGCCTTTCTTATATTATAAAGAGTACCCAAAATAGAGCTTGTGATCAAAAATTTTGGAAAATTTACCAAATGTTGGACACCTAATACGCTAAGGGTTTTAGGTGTGGAATATGAAGAGTCATTGGAGTCCAAGGGACCTTAGAAGATGAATCCAATGATCATGGAAAATGTATAAATGTATATCATTGTGAATAGTAAAGGCAATTCAATATTTTATCTTTCATATCTTTTCCATTATCCGTGTGTGTTTAACATGGTATCAGAGTTGGTACGTTCCTAACCTACTCAATCTTGGTTGTGCCACTAGTTTTGTGGTCTAGTGATTTTAGGGATTTCAATTGATTTTTGTCATGTTTTTGACCTGCACCAGACCATTATGTTTGTAATTATCTATTTTCTTCTTGCATCTCTATCATGTATATTTTGTACAGTTCTTAAAATTTGTTTCCCTTTGCTAAGCAGACAATACTCATACACTCAGGGTGTCATAACGTCTCTCTTCTCATTCTCGCTTAGTCATATTTATCATAACCTGCACGTCCAACATTACATCCTCCATTGTAATGCTACATTTGTTCTATCTTTTATGGTTACAATGCATCCTTTATCCTTTTAGTGCGTCAATTCATGCACATCTAACATTACATATTCAATTGTGATATATAGATTGGCCTGAAGCTCCTCCACTAACAAATTTTCATTAGATGGTTATATTTTCCCTGGTGTGACCATAATAGAAGAAGCGCGCTTCCATGGAAATGTGGTAGTGTATTTTCTATGGAGAGCTTAGTCGCCGAATCTGAACTTGAGCTTGTGTATGAGTGGTGTCCAAAGGAAAAATTGTAAATTGTTCTACCTCAGCTAACCATTTCCTCGACTCATTGTCTCCATTTTTCTAAAACTGTAACACAAGGTGGCCCTACCTTCCTATTGTTTGATGAAACCCATTGCCAACAACAATGGTTTATGCAACAAAATATCCAATAAAGAAACTTGATATATTATGTTTATTATAAATAGTTGGAACTGGTTCGAGGCGTTTCTACAAATTCTGACAAGTTATATTTAATAAAAGAGTTGTGTGCTTTTTCAAGAGGTCAACATTATTCTAGCATTGGCTTAGAGCAAGCCGTGTCCAAACAAGGGGGTGTTGTTTCTTTCGCTGACACTTCCACACTCACTATTTTTGTCTGAGGCTACTGCTGCAAGATTCTTGAGAAGGTGAAATTATTGAATCTTGGAGGAACTATGAAGATTTGGTAGCAAGAAGAGGAGCCCTTGGACGACAGTAAAAAACAATGGCATTGAGATGAGTGCAATCTTGGCCACCTTACATGTATGTTATTAACACCCCGAAAAAGTAGAGGGCGATGTTGGAGAACATCATGAGGGTATGTGTCAACATAACTCTTGATTATAGTATGCTTTTGTAATGATATCTACCCAATGTCATCTTGTTACACCATGTAAAGTTTTGATCAAAATCATTTATGACTTATAAAAATACCAAGATGGAGAGTCAACTCTATTTGACAAGACAAAGATATTTTGTCTACCTCAAGATGCCAAAATTCAAGAACAAGCTATGAGTTCTTGTAAGTGGCATGTAAGCTACGGAAATTTTTTGAGGTAGTTTTGACACTGTTGATCTTCTGCATTTTTCTTTATACCCCATGGAATATTTCGAGTGTTTTCCTTGGATGTGTATATAAATGTGCGACACTTATTAAAAACAAAAAACAAAACAAAACAAAAAAACTACAAGGAAAGGATTCAGAATGGGACAATCAAAAACAACTTTCTTCAAACAAAAACATTCCATCTGTTATCACTCTACCATATTCCCAAGGTTGAAGAAGGAATCCCAACAGAGGTAACCACAGACCAAAATTTTAACTTGGTAGCTAGCCCTACCAAGTCGGAGAGGGATCTCTCCAAAAGGTCACAACCAGGAGGGCTAGAAGAATTAGGATTTTTATGCTAGATATAGAGTGCAGGGGTTGTTTTGATTTCATTTGGTTGGGTTTCACTAGATGAAGAAATTAGGTCAAGGGAGCTAGGTCAGGGAAAATGTGATAAGGTTGCAGGGATTCAATGGGGCAAGGTAGGCATAAGTCTTATCACTTAAAGATGATTGTGATGAAATGGTTTTGAGACTAATGAGAAGCTAGGAAGAGCATGTGATATGTATTCTTCCTAAACAGAGGAAAATGGACAAACTATGATCAATTCCCCAAAACAGAGCATGAGCAAGCATGTGTTCTACCTATCAAACTTGAAAGAGATCATACCATAGAGATGAAGTGAACATGAATGCAATACATTCTAGCATATGAAACTGAAGAAAAAACAATGATAAACATCATACCACAAGTATCCCAAAAAATAGTTGCAACTCTTCTTTATTAACTGGCCAAACTGAGTACAATAGTTCCTTGATCAACAAGCTAACCTCTAAACTTATTCCAACCTTTGAAAATGAGTCAAAAATGACATGATATAGGCCTCAAACAACCTCTCCCAACCTCAGGGGTCGAATCCCTAAGTTTAGGAGCTGATCCATAATAATTTGAACTGATACCTAGAGTGTAGGGAGCTCTAAGTGACTCCTCCCTAAATACATTCAAAATTATTCATTTGACTTTATGACAACTTTTACCTAATGAATCTACCCCTAGGTAAATTTTCCACAATATAATTACATTTACCATCATTAATTACGTAGGTAGAAACATGAATTTCTGAATTAAAGTCAAAATTTCAGTGAAAAACCAAAAAATATCAGCAAAATGGTCATTTGCGCCCTCACTGTGTCATTTGCGCCCTCCATGTTCAAGGTTGATTTTGGGTGCCTTCCCAATGTCCAAATTGGGCCCAGGATAGCTCGTTGGAAATACCTTCAATTCTAGTTTCCAAATATGCCTTCATTTGTCAAAACTAAGGTCATTTTCCCCCTCAAAACTTCAATATCCCAAGACTGGTATTTGCGCAGTGCCTAGGTCAAAACAAGAGCAGAAAGGTCATTTTTAGGTGGTTTTTTGACCTTTTCAGCTATCAAATCTGCAAACCAAGGCTGGAAACATGTTTTTCAAGAATGAATTAGTATTTAGGAATCCAATGGTCATTTTCTTTCCCTCAAAAAGTGCCCCAATCATTTGCGTAGTGCCTAGGATGTTGCACAAATGACAGTCAAACTGTGTAAAAATTATGAATTTTCAGGAAACATTGGCCTCCAAGATGAAGAAATATCTCACTAACCATGATTTTTTTTGTAGAAATGAGAGATTTTTTTTGTTATTTGGCATGTTTTGAACAAAAACATCCTCTAGATTCTCAAAATTCATATTTTTTTTGCCACAATCTTCTCTGCAAAAAGGTGTCTCAAACATGATTTTGCACAAGCAGAAAAATAGGTTGTGAATATTTGAATGGATATCTCATTCTATAATACCCGTGTAAAAAGTGAGATAGGTTTTTGTAATTTTATATCTTAGGAACAAAAACCTCCTCCATTTTCCAAAAATTCATTTTTTTTTTTGCCACAATATGTTCTGCAAAAATGTGACCAAACGGGACATTTCTGGAAAATGTGCCTTCGAAGAGTTTTCCAAATTTTCCCAAATTTTCTTCAAATATCCTCAAAATTGCTTCAGTATTACTTCATGGAGACCTGATATGGTATGCTATGCTATCATGGATTCATCAATGAGCAAATCCAACTTACCCTTCTCTTTCTGCTTGATTAGGGTTTGTAGTTCTGGACCAATTCACAGAATCAAAGCAGCCCACATGTTTGAAACATGTCACTGCCATAAGAGATGCCAAAAGTTCTGTAGTACTTGTTGCTCAAGTCTAAGTATTATACCCCTTATATGTGGCCTTATAGCCTCTATTTCTTCTCTCTCACTATATGATTTGTTCTCTTCCTCTTCTGCCATGGTGTTTTTATCAAAACCCTAGGGAAGTGCGATGATTTGGAATATGGTTTTAGGAATGAGGAATGGGAAAGGGAAAATGAAGGATATGGTGCTAGGGATGTATGAAATGGGGGAGGGGATAAGGAGTCGTAGTATGATGGAATTTAGGATTGGGATTTGGGAATTGGGAGCCTAGGTAAATGTAGCATCTAGGGCTTAGGGTTTTCAAAAAAAGGTTTAGGAAAAGGGGATTTTGCAAGACAGGGGTTTGGGAATGGGTTTTTGTAATTTCAGGAAGGATGCAAAGGTGGAGGAGAGTGAAATTTTGGGAATTCAAAACTGTAATGGTAATACTAAGGTTTTAAACAAATTCAAAGAGAAAATTAGAACCTCAATTTTGACAACACTTCAACACATAAACTTTGTGAAAATGGTTTTAAATGGAATGAGCTCTTACTCATTTGCTGGAGGTCAATGAGTGGGTTGGTGAAGCTTTGGAAATTATTTTTTACCACTTGAACACGTTTCTAGGGTGTCTGGGTCATTTTCGCCCTCTGTTAAGCATTTTTGCCCTCACCAGAGTGTTTTCACCCTCAACAGAGCATTTGCGCCCTCAACTGTGCATTTGCACCCTCTCTTAAGCATTTGTGCCCTCCTAGAAGGATTTGCGCAGCGCCATTTTGTAGACCACTTTTGGAGGCCTTCCCCTAGTCCAAATTCGGCCCAGGATAGCTCGTTGGAAATCTTATCCTATATAATCTCCAAATATTCATTTAGTTTTTAGAATGGACTTGATTTGACCTGTCAAAAATTGATTCTCCCAAGACTGTTCAAAAAGTGCAGAATGAGGGTGAAAAAATGCAGTGTGTTGTTGCAGCCAATGTTTGGGGGGCTTCCTTAACTCCAAATTGAGCTCAAGATAGCTCATTGGAAATATCTCTTTGTATAGTTATCATTTGACTCATAAATCAAGTCATTTGGACACTCCATCTCGGATAAAAATTGATGTTCCCAAGGTCGCTCTAGAAGTGGAGAAACCCTCTTGTAGCAATAAGCTAGGCCTTGTGGAAAAATGATGATTTTGAGGGATAGGAGTGATGGGAAGTGTTTAGGAAGGTATATTAAGGATAGAGGAAGGAGTAAGAGCATGAGGATACAAGTCTTGTTGATGTTTTAACCATGGAAGTCATGAAACCAAGAAAACTGTCCTTAAAACCCTAGGAGAGGGAAATGAGCTTTCCAAGCACAACTGAGAGATAAATATGGTAAAAAAAAAACCACTTACTTTGAAATGATAGTTTGGAACCTGAAATTGTTGAATACATTTGACTATTACTACTCCTTTAAAAGATGAATTTGATGGTGAAATGACCAATTTTCATGATTTTTACCCTATGACCTAATGATGGCACAACATGGAAGAACGAGTTGAATGATGACCATGATGACTATGGGGCTCTTTCAACAATGAATTACCTGACCATGATGATTTCCATCGACCATGGAGGTGAAAGGAGTAGTAATGACCTCAATATCCTAATCAGTGACCAAATTTTTGCATGACCTAGTGGAATGATAAAAAAAATCTGAATGAAACTCTAATATGAATATGAAAAGAGTGATTTTGATCACTGATGGAAGAATGAAAATTCTGACACTAACACCATCAACTGGCCATAAGAATTAGAGATAATTTTCATTCTTTTGAGTTCCAAATTTTTGGCATTGTCTGAGCTATTTGTTCATAAGTTCACTTATACTTTTGCATTGTAAGCAAGTGCATTTTCAGTTGAAGCGTTGCTCTGAAATGGATCAAATGGGTGATGTATTAGAGTTATTGAATACTCTAATACATTTCATTTTTGATGGGATGGTAAAAATCAACAAGTAAACCCTCTCTGATATTAGAACTTGTTTGCAAAATTCATAAGCAAAGATCGAGTTTCTGCAGCATGAATCACAACAATAGCAAGATGAGATGCAACATAAAAGAAATCATTCTAAACTTGTTTTATTTAAGAATAATCCTCTATTTGAGTGTGATATAAAATCCCATCAGCAGTCAGAAACAAATCATATCAATAAATTTGAGGTTGATTCACATCCAATGCCCAATGCAAGAGCAAATTTTCATGCAAATGCAGAAGCTCAAGTTCCACTTCCCAAGCCCATCATTAGATCTTGGGAAGAAGTTAATAATAATTGGAATACAAATGGTCTTGGATATGACAAGGATATATCCTTTCATACTCTAAATTATTCAAAGGCCATCAAATTTCAGAGTATTGTATTTATTCAAGATAACTTATCTTCGCCTGCTCCTCATTCACAACAGATTGTCAAATGTGAACACTATAAACAAGTTATCCATGTTAAATATAATTGTTTTCATCTTCATCCGTGTGATAATTATGGCAAGCACACTCATCATTCAAACAAAATCCCTAAAAACAATCCTCCTCAAGAACAAAGATTCACCTTGGATGGATCACTTCTTGGAAATATGATTTTGTTATTTTTCCACGATTTTGGTGTCTAGTATAGAATCTTAAATCACTAACACTGCCAAACCAAGAATCACAACGAAGATACTTTATAGAATGGAATATAAACAATATTAAATCTACTAGTGCACAAAATATACACAATTTTTTACAAAATCATGTACAATAACCCAACTTCGTTATATTAATCAAACTAAATAATAAAACATTATAGGGCTCATGTACCTATGATAATGGCCCTCGTACTTCCACTGATACAAGATATACAACAACTAGGGCTTGGTTTCTGTCCCGATGACCACCAATCTACCCAATACAAGATACTTTGACTATCTAGCTGATGTAGAGCTCCTCACAGTTGCCTTGGTCGTAACATGTACACATTGAGACTCCTATTGAGTTATTCACAACTTTTTTTGTGAACAACTCACAATTTCCCATCGTTGCTCCTTAGTTACTCAGGGAATTCTCCCCCTATAGTCTTCCTGCCTTGCTCCAATGAAGACTAACATAGGGCAGGAGCGATGTCACCTATCACCATCAAATGTCACTTCTCCAATGATGAACACAGGCTGCAACGAACTGCTCCTTTAGTTGATCAGACCTATGAGCTACAACAATCGCTTCTCCTAGCAGCCAAGTGTCCTTCCCTGGAATACACTTAAGGATTCACACTTAGGAACTTTCACGTTTCTCTTCAATAGACATCAAATTCCCAATACAATACCAAACATCATGTCCTTCATATCTACTCAATCATCATCACCCTATAGCTCTGAAGATATGCCATTTATTTTGCAATATAGGATTTACTGCACAAATCTAGGCTCCAATATACTATTGTAGCATCTCCCCACTATTTAGGGAATCCATCCACCAAGGAAACCCTTCCTTGTGGTTGTCAACAAATTTTACAAACAACCCATCCAATCTGGTCCAAAACTAGACCCAACACCTAGGAAGAATGGAGAAATAACATACCTTTAAATTGTTGTTCATGGACTGAATTCTGGTCATTAATTAGGGCACTCTTGTTGCCCACAACAACCCACCATCTATGGAAAAAACTCACCTAAAATAATATGACCTCATCCCTTATTCAATTATGGGCAACTCGCTGCCTTGTTAGGTTCCTACAACACCCTGTCTTAGTTTTGTTTAGCCTACCAAAATTCCACTACAAGTCTGCGGCCTAATCATTGAAATTTTTTCACCTTTTCGACCTACTCAAGGAAGAATTCACATGCCAAACAAGCCCAGAACACCTCCTCTCCTATGTGGACTTGCTACAGATTAACTCGCTCTCCAAAACAGTCTCAAGATAAACCCTAACGTCCCCTCTCTCCTTCATTGAATTAGCTTCTATTATCACCCTAGTAATTCTTAGGTCGTGGGATTTTGGTTTATAGTTAAAGAAAACCAGGGGTAACCAAGAACCTCTTTTGAAATTCAGGATCTAGCCTTCCTAAATTCCAGAGAGGGATCTCTCCTCAAGATTTAACTTGATTTTAGGTTATAAGATTTTAGGCTAGGTATGATTAGACAATGGGATTTGTTTTGAAATTTTGGTGGGAATAAAAGGTGCTTCAAGGTAAACCACAGAGGGATCTACCAGACCATTGGGCTATGGAGTCAACTTTCTCGGCAAGCAGAACTAGGAAATAAGGTCTAAAGAGCAAATGTACTAAGGGCAGGGTAGATGACCTTCAAAGGGTTTTGAATAGGATTTTTGATGAAATGGGTGAAATATAAACAAAAGGGAAATTAAGAATCCTTAGGTTACATAAATAAATATGAAAGGAGGGGATCAAATAGGGATGAAGAGCATTTAAGAATTCTTAAGTCCGATTATCAAGCAGAAAACATAATAATGAACAACTAGTAAAAAACAGGGAGCTTTTTAACACTAGTCCTATTTAAGCTTTCCTAGTTAATCATTAAAGACAGAAAACATTAAAATGTATGAATGGAAACTTTTGAAAGATAAAACAGTGAAAACAGGAAAATACTAGACTTATCTGGTCAACACAAGAATCCTAAGTTTTGATGTCTTTAATCTTAATTCCAGTCTGCTGCTTTACTGATTGACTCACACAAACTTCAATATATCCAGCAAAATGTCTATAGTAGTCTTGATAAATTTTATTCCACCCTTAATACTTCAAAAAGAGAAGTATTTATACAAAAATTATTACAAAATATCTGAGAGACATGTAGGAATATCTCTAAGAAAAAATAAATTTTATTACATAGAAAGAGGGACAGCTGCAAAACAAACTGGCAAGCTGTCCTCTTATCAATAAAAAATAGGACGAATTATCCTAACTTGTTGTTCGGTTGTAGTTGCTAAAAATGCTTGCTGGCATTTTGGAAAAAGATTTTTTTGAAGACAACTTGAAAGACACTCTTTCCATTTCACATCTTTTCACCTGTGCTTTATCACCGATACTCTTTACGCTGCTCCTTTCACTGTTTCACTGCTGTAAAATAAAGAATTATCTGCAGTAAAAAGGTATTTTGACTGATACTCTTTGACTCTGTTTCTGACCCTGATACACTTTGACTGCAAATATTCAGATTAAGTCAGTGAATTCCTACCATTGTTCTGCCTTATCAATTTCTTAGCAACTTCAGTATTAGAGGGATCTGCTCCAGTTTCTATCACCAAATCTTCCAAGGACTTGATCCTCAAATCCTTAGCATGGAGAGATGCTTTATCTAATTTCATTTGAGTTTGCAAATTAGATACAGTCTTCTGAAGCATGGTAGCACTCATGGTATTGCTTACTACCTTTGAATATAGCTTCTTTGAAGCACTCCTATGGAACTCAATCTGATCTAGTTCATGTATAGTATCAGCATTCACTTCAAACTCTGTTTTTCTGTAGTCTGTTGCTGACTTTGGATATGTTACTAATGGTTGGAGAAAATACATGATCATTTTATTTGTTGAGTAATCAAAGGTTGTTACAAGTTTGTCTTTATCTCCTGGTTTTTCCTTCAGAAGTTTATAATAAACTTCATTCTTGATTTCCTCATTCTTTTCCCTAATTTGCTTGAACCTTTTCTGAATATCAGAATCAGTTTCTTCTGTTGTTTTAGAGGAAGAGGGAGCTTCTGTATCTACTTCAATCATTTCTTTGCCTTTCCACTGTGCTTGTACCTGTTCATTCTGAATTTCTCTGAGTGTTTCATTAACAATTATTGTGGCCTCATCATCTATTTGTTGATCATTATTATCATCTACATCTATGACTCCTTTTTTTTTCTAGAGTAGTCATTTTGGCCTTCTTGCTGTAGACTATTTTAAATTTATTTTCAATGATTGTCTCTACCAAATAGCCTTCTTCTTTTCTAGGCCTTTTATTGGATATCTCTGCTGGTTGGTTAACTGTAACCATCTGTATACTGTCCATCTGATTTTCCTGGATATTATCTGTTTGCATCTCCTGATCATCAACAATTAAAGTGTTTGCAACCCATTCCATCTAATTGGCATATTTTTTAATTAGTGGCTTTGATTCATGGAGGAATGGAGTTAACTTGCATTTGATCCTGAGGTTGCTCAGAATACCTTGAGGGTCATAGTTCCAGTAAAAGCTTTCTTGGAACTTGAATGCCGATAATTTGCTGCTTACCTCTTTCAAAGCATCTCTGTTGTTGACTATGAAAGAGCCAATTTGACTTTTTAATTTGAATTGTGATTTCTTTTTGGATGCTATAAAGTTCACTGCATCTACATTTAAAATCTATCTCAAATATTCCAAAGCAAAAATCCTTGTAGTTAGAAACTTTGGTAATTTGTAAGGAGCTAGGATTGCACCATACACTCTGATTTCTGTGTGATTCTTATACAAATACCAATCTCCAACTTTACAGTTTTCAGACAACTGTAAAATTCTTTTGATTTCTTCATTGATCCTTGGTGGCTCTGCTTTATCCAACAAACTCATGGCAGGTCTGATAAAAAAATCATTGAAATCACTATAACTGTACTCACTGTTGTTTTTTCTGAGAAGAGAAGTCCATAATATTACTAAAAGAGGTTTTCCCTCCATATCCATCTTCTGTAATGCAATTGGAAAATTATCTGCCTGAAAAAATAAGAAGAGATGTAACAGATATGATGTATATTTGAACACTCCTTCATCAGGTAATTTTATTAGCTGATAATGTATATTATCAGCAATGAATTTGGCAAATTCAAAGACCAATTATGGTTGTTGTCCAGGAGACAAAGTGGAGAGAAACCCTAAAATGGAGGCATCTGTAAATTTATCATTAACATAGCCTAAAATGAATGACAGCATGGAAATGATTTATCTAGAGCCCTCATGGAAATCAAAAGTATCATAAGGTGGATTTACCTTAGGAAGGTTGACATGATTGGGCATGAAGTTTTGAAGGATTTCAAACTTCCTAGGGAAATCCAGGTCTAAATACATCTGAGTCAAATCTTCAATTGACAATGATACTGCTCGTCGATCATGGCTTAGTTGGAGCATATCATTGATTGCTTCAGCAGCTATGTAAAATAGGACCTCACTATCTTTCTTCACCATGCATATTTGATCAGGGATATAGTGCATCTGACACACCCTAATGAAATCTTGAGCTGGATGGGTGATGGGAACCATATATTTAGGCAGGTTGGAGTCCCATACAGGTATATCATTGGCCATTTTCTTCTCAATTTTTTCCTGACACCAGCTATGTACTTCCAGAAGATCAAATCCTAGAGTAGCATCAGCAATTCTGTAGTCTAATTCAATCAAGGGATTTTTCTCTTCAGAGGTGACAGGAGGCTACAATGGTCTGACTAACTCAGTAGAATCGACAGTTAGAATAGAAGTAGGTTTATCAAATTTGGGAGGTTTGGGGTTTGGAAGATTGCTGGAGGCAGGCTTCTGAGGTTTGGGACCTCCAGTCCTAGGGGTGACCTGCTTTTTAGTCATTTTTTATGTAACTGAGCAAGATTAGACTATTTTCTCAGCTCTTTATGGAAACAGAGGGTTAATTAAGCAGCTTTTTGGGGAAGAATTCAGAAACTGGGTGAGGGCTTTATGAGGAAAATGTAGATTTTGTAATGCGCAGAAGGCTGGACAGGGATTTTGACGGACTTTTTCAGTAATTCAAAGGTATTTTAACCGTAGGAATAGATTTTGGATGGTCAAAATTCTTAAAGCGGAAGTGGCAAATTCTGGGAAAATTTTGACAGGGTTTCCCCTGTTTCTTCAAGTTTTGAGTACTCTCAGATGAGTACTTTTGGCTTTTAAATTCCAAGTGTTTTAATTTTTCTTGAAAATTAAGAATTTGTAGGCTTATATTATTGAAAAATACCTTTAAATAGGTATGGTCGCAGTCGAAGAGGGTTGCAGGTGGTACTAGTCTTCAAACTAGTTGCAGCTTGTTTGGTAGAAGGCACTGGGAGTATTGGGAGGTGAATTTCAGAGGGGAAATAAATTTAGAACGATGAACTGTTTCAAAAGCAGCTCTGAAATGGCATCTGGAGTAGCTATATGATAGGGTGTAGGTGCAAAAGCATGTAAAAAATAAGAGATAAGTTCGAAACCTTAAGTCTTATAAATAAAAACAACATTTATTGCAGGTTGGAATTAATGGCGGGAGCGGTTTGTGCGTTTGAAGGTGAAACCACTAGTGGTTATCGCATTGCTTCTGGGCGGTAACTAGTTTTTTGCTTTTGCAATGTGATCCAGTAAAATTAGGACACGTAGTGGGCGGTGGTTTCGTAAAACAACTTTTATCGCAAATTTTTTTGTCAACTTCACTCAATCACTTTGATAATGCGATATGGGATCTATGCCGTCGGATTTGGATGAGTAAAGAAAACGGCTAAGATGCATCGAGAAGCTGCAGGGAAATAAGATGGGACGGGGTACTTTGATAAGCGTCGTTGATTTGATCAGAGAAGATTGACGGTTTAAAATCAATCCGATAGGGAATGGTGGGGGCAGGGGAATGATTTATCGGGTTTAGTTTAGACCGTAGGATTAAAAGGATTAGGATGATCGGAGGGTTGGGAACGAATGTGAGGATGCTTCGTTTTTTAATGAAATTTATGCATAAAAGGGGTTTATACATAGAATGGGTGGGTTATTATAGGGTTTAACCAAGGCTTAGACTTTGGTAAAATGATATGTATCGGGAAAATGGGATAAGGTTAAAACTATAACCATGGGTAAAGCTTATGAGCGGAAAGGCGAATAAACTCTTTTCTTCGTTGTTCTATATACACATTGTGTAAATAAATTGTGCTTTTTCAATATTATTTTTATTATATAGTTTCAGATTTGTCAAAGGTCTAAAACTATAGGGGAGAGGGGATATTTTATTATGGATAAGTTTCATGTCAAATGGATGATTTCGGGATGTTTTTCAACATGTGTTTAATATCTCTAACATGAAAAGTATATAATAAGAGGGTTTTGGGAATATAAAATAAAAGGGAGCTATATTAATAGGACTAGGATTTTTCTATAGGGAGTTAAATAAAATAAGTTAGGTGTTAATATGAAAAGGGAAGAGTGAATACTCAAAACATAAAATTATAACCAAGAAAAGTGAAGATCAAAGCCAAACTTGCATTATGATAATTTCATCACTTCAACTTAGGATAAAATGCCATTTTGAGGATTTTATACTTCATGAGATGTAGGAAGTTAATCAAATGGGCCTTTATGTAATATTTAAGTAAGAAAAGAGTTCTCACTTATGAAGTTGAAAGATGATGAGTGCATGAAGGGGTAAATGATGAAAATTTATGGGATTAATATAGAAACTTAACATTTTTCAACTAATCAGTCATTGAGCCTTGGGTACGGTCCCAACAGAAGTCAAGGAAATGCCTTGAGCCTCTTTGAATAATAGTTTAGAATATCAAACTACTATGGGGAGGGGAAATTAGTTATTTATAGCCCGGTGAAATATATTTACATTGATGTCTCTCACCTTCTTCTACCTACCCATACATTATCTTCTAACATTTTTTCCTTCTATTTTAATCAGGTGCATTTGAACTAGCAACCTTACAACATTTTATTCTTTTTTGAAAGCAGTAAACTATCTAATTCTACACTTATTGCATCCAAGAATCCAGATTAAACTGTTGGATTCTTTTATTTTCTACCTAACTAATGAATTGCCACGATTAAACTGTATGACAATTGTTTATTCTCTATCTACAACATTTGAAATTGGAAAATGACGAGTCAAGATTAAATTGTTCAACTCATCACAGATTATGGCATTTATTGACACTCTGCCATAATCAACTGCAAAAGGTAAAAGTAGTGGCATTTAGACTTGGACACTTTCATGTTTTATTCATCTTTTTTCTTTTGGGGTATACTATTTTTTCTAAGTCCTTTGATTTTTCTTTTAGGACTTTTTACCCTCTTTTTGATTTTTTTTTTTTTTTTTTTTTTAACAAAACATGGGAATACAACTTGTAGAAGGAAAAATATGTACATATTTACAAGACTACCATAAGTCAAGTCAAAATTATGAATCCTATATTTATAGGTCACTAACATCTTCTAACTTTGGGCCTCAACAGAGGTGTAATTCTCCTGCAATACACCTAAAATAGTCCACAAAACATGCTCGCCTACTAGGCCCTACTGCAAGGTCACCTAGGCATCCAAATTATCACAAAGAGGCTTGAACTATCCCTCTTCTCCTTCGTTGGAATTTGTCCTAGCCTGCAACCCAAACAAAATTTATCTTCTTGTGCTCGTTGTCTTTGTGTTGCTCACTTAGATGTGTCAAAATGCCTCACATCTTTCCTCTTATAGGTTTTTTAAGGGCTCCAATGAATTACCTTGGTGGTATTATTCGACTGTCATGAGGGCTAATCTTACCCTAGCATACCTCAAACATGAGCCACAAGCCCACACACAAGCTTCAAAAATTAATATCTCCACTTCTACAACTCAGATTTGAGTGATTTTCATTGCATTTGGTTACTCTCGGAGTGCTCTATCAACTAAAATTTTCACATGTACAATTATCCTCATGGAATCACAACCATATGCTTGGGTGAAAATCCTACAAGCTTGGGTTTCACGCCCACAAGCCACACTTGTGTGCAAACTCCTCCACAACCCTCAAGCCTAGGGTAGAGTACCTCTCAAGCTACAAATCTCAATAGCTTCAACAAAAAAGAAGATATTTTGATCATATCCTTAATTTTTTTCTCAAGTATTGAAAGGTCTTGCAATTGAGTTTTCTTCATCTTCTCACCTTGTATCTGATAGGGGGGGATTTATGGTCATCTACAAGCTTCATAGATACATTAAGCGAGCCTGAGCCACAACCTAGACCTGTTTCATGAGCTTACAACCATAGACAACCATACCCGAATTCAAAGTTGTAGCTAGAGATAAATAATCCCATGAGCATGCATTTTGGTTAGTGGCCTTCCTTAAAACACTGCAGGTTGAGACTCCCCTTTTCAAGTTGAGGTTCTCCCTTTTTACACGGGGTGAGACCTCCCTTTTCGAGGTTGATGGTCTCCCTCTTAAAATCATTAAGGACACTTTCTCTAACAAAAGAGTAACAACTTCTTTCCAAATTTAGAACTTTTTCTCGGAACTACTCTGAGCATTGCAGGTTGAGACCCCAATGGTCTCCATTTTCAAAAGACTTCATCTTATTTCCATATTTGGAAAAGTTTCAGGAACTACACTAAGCGTTCCAGTGTTGGTGGTCATCCTTAAATCACCATCAATTGAGACCTGAGTTTTCCCATCGTATACCTTCATTTGAAAGAGCACATTCAACCAATTATTGTCATGCATTATTTTATTTTTGTATTATAACTCTCTTGTTGGACTCATATATACCCCTTTGAATTAGGGGGGGGGGATGTTTAACACCTAATCCACTAATCATTTTGGATGTGGAATATGAAGAGTCTTTGGAGTCCAAGAGACCTTGGAAGATGAATCCAACAGTCATGGAAAATATATAAATGTACATCCTTGTGAATAGTAAAGGCAATTCAACATTTTATCTTTCATATATTGTCCATTATCTCTATGTGTTTAACACCAAAAGATTCCCCTTTTACTTAAAAAAAATACACTTTAGTTGAGGTAATTTCTTTTAGAACAAAATATGGGTGGGAGTGCATTCTCCAAAAAGAACTAGATATGAGAAGTAGCATGTGTGAATAAGGTGGACCAAAATACCCAATGCCAAAAGAATGTAGTTCTAAAGTTTAGTCTATGATAGCAATTGATGAAGCTCTCTACAAGATCTTACAATTAAATCCTAAAATCTACAGAGGAAAACTAGAGAATAAAGAATGCATCACAACAAATTCTTAACTTTATTCGTCTGGCCAAAAAATACTTTATAGTTTTAGTGATTTGGAGCTTGGGAGGGGCCAAGATCTAAGAGACTGAACACTACACTTGGAGAGGAAAACAACAACACCATATTCAAGATACGCACACTGAATACGTAAGGAAGATTACCATTACCCATTTAAGAAACCAATTGTTAAATGAAAGAAGCTTATGGCTGCTACATTGTGGAGGACCAATCTCCTTTTTTACAAAGTGATGCCCAAAATTTATAGCCTTTAGAGTTACAATACCATGGGTAATTACCATGGGCGGATACCATGGGTAACTACCATGGGTGGATGTGACTTTGTTGATCATGGTTTGGGTCATCTACAAGCCCATGGTTATGGGTCAAACCCACAAAAACCTGGCCATCAAAATCCATTTTCTAGGTCACACATTGTCAACATCACAGTTGGACCACAAGAATTACAGGGTATCTCTATCCTCAAATTTTTGTCAGCATGGTTTTGGGTCATCTGCAAACCCACGATTATGGGTCAACCACACAAAACTCTTCTCTTCATTGGCTCATGTTCAACAACTGCTTCTTAGGGAACTCTACGCAATGGGCGGCATTACTTCCTAAGGAGGGAGGAATGATCTGAATGGAAAGGTGCATCCACCCATGGTAGTTACCCATGGTATTTTCCCATGGTATCAACCGATGGTAATTACCCATGATATTGTAACTTGAAAGGCTATAAATTTTGGGCCTCACTTTGTAAAAAAAGAGATTGGTCCTCCTCAATGTAGCAACCATAAGATTCTTTCATTTAATAAATGGTTTCTTAAATGGATAATGGTTATCTTCCTTATGTATTTAGAGTGCATATCTTAAATATAACGTTGTTGTTTTCCACTCCTAGTGTAGTGTTCAATGTTCATGTCTCTTAGATATTGGCCCCTCCCAAGATCTGGATCATTTAGAATAATTCCAATCAAGCTAATTATATAATTCAAAGAAACAATAAACTAAAAGCATGTATCTTGAAGGTTGAAAGAAAAAACAAATAATGCTTATGCATGTAGCTTGAAGGCTAAAATATGTGATTAACTATCCAGAAATGTTCCCAATAAAATTAAAAAGCATTCTTAAGGGCTACACATTGCTAATGAGGCATCCTTATTGAGATGCATTGCTACTGCGACATCCTTCTTGGGAAGTATGCCTTTATGATCCATGCCAAGTTGGCCCCATTTCAAGGAGTTTTGAATTAAGAATTTGTATTCTAATAAAATTAAAATAAGATCCTCCAACCTAGATGGGAAAGATAACTTAAACCTTGACAACTTAAAGATGGCTTAAATCTTATCCTAATTTACAAATAAAAACACTCTTCCTTGGTTATGAAAAAATATTTTATTTTATTTTTGGAAATGCAATTTATAGTGGCTTGTCATTGTATTTTAGTCTTGACGGTTGCATTTGACCCCATTAACATCTGCTCATAACTTTTGGACCATGCATTTCTATGCCATCAAAATCAAAATAAGATCCTCCAACCTAAATAAGGAAGATGGTTTAAAGCTTCACAATATCTCGAAACTAATTGCTTACATTATAAACTAAATAGTGCCAACTTAATAACCTGGCTTTCTAAATAAACTCAATTATCCTAAGTATTACCTGGAACTTTCACTTAGCCTCATTCACACCAACTTTATTGATTTTAAATAAGAGATTGAACATTAAGAGATATTCAATCACATTACAAATGTTGCTAGGCCTCACATGTATGGGCTCAAAATAATAATACAGTCAATGAACAACCTTATTAAGTATTCATTTTTTGAATAAAAAAAAGTGACTAAGATCCTACCCCAATCTCATATAAGTTTAGAACAAATGTCCACTACTTTAATGCTATGGGTAGTTTTCCAAATATTAATGGTTTAATTATATAGGTAATTTGTCAAATATCAATGTTTTGTTTGTCTTCACATCCAAATATAAATGTGTTAACTTTTAATCCACTTGGCATCGCATATACATGAAAAATGAATGTGTTGATTTAACAACCATTATAACTTCCATTAGTTAATGCCCACCTTATGGGAGCATAGGAATCACATTTTTTTTTGAAGAATCAAACTTTTGTGTGAGATTTAACATTCCCTATTTTCACTGGCTCAATAGTCATCTTGTTGATTTTAGAACAATTATTTTTCAAATGTTGTTTGTAGCAACTTACAACAATCATTTGACTAAGTCATTTTGTTGAGATAATCATTTATATGTTACGAAAATAACAAAGTACTTACACTTGGTCTCATCTCATGGAGTTTTGAAGTGGGCATTTCCCTGGTGTAAATATTGAAATAAGAACCTCCAACCTAAATAATGAAGATGACATGTGTTTAATGACTTAAATATGGCCTAAAAAACATTTTGATGTTGATATAAATTGGATCATTTGGTAATTTTCCATCTATATTTATTCTTTGAGAGTGGAGAAAATGGAAGATAAACTTGGAAGGTCGATTTAGTGACTAGTCCCAATTTGGAAAATTTTGGTTTGTAATCTTCCAAAGCCATTTGAGGCATCAAATGGCATATTTTGGGGCCAAAACTTCCCCACTTTAGAGGGATATCCTGGGAATTTATCTACACTCGTAGACCTTTCAAAGGGTGCAATAATTGGGTAAATCACGGTTTGTATGAAAAAATTATGCCTCCTACAAGTTGACTTATTGTGTTGACTACCATGGTATGAGAGGATGCAATTTCAACCCCTCATTACTCATTCAAGTGGGGCTAACCACT
Source organism: Pinus albicaulis (assembly GCA_034641835.2). NCBI lineage: Eukaryota > Viridiplantae > Streptophyta > Pinopsida > Pinales > Pinaceae > Pinus > Pinus albicaulis. Next base: position 1,279,498,361 of record CM076577.1, on the reverse strand, counting down.
CGTGGACTTTTAATAGGACTCTATAAGGTCCAAACCCTTAACTCTAGTTGAGGGTTGAGGGAGTCAGAGCTTACCCCTAGTTGGCTACCAGACTATGTTAAATATTAGGCTACTAGGAGGAGCAAGGGTTCCAATCTATGCTATTGTATTTTGTTTCATAGTTGAGGAAATAAACTATGAGTGGGAAGCTAAAGATCAAAATAAAGGGATTCAAGGATCTATAGCAACCTTACAATAATGTAAATAACAATGTTTGTATACACAACGTAATATTTAAAATATTTGGAATATATAAATATTTATAATAGTATAAATATTAATATATGTAAAAGGTTTAATGTACAAAAGATATGATATATGAGATTGTGTGGTTACAAAAGAGCGCCCACTTATATACTAGGCAAGTCTCCCTTCATGAACAGTCATGACTTTTGAGACATGCCTCTTCAATAACTAAGTATTATTATCATTATTCATTGTGTGTGCGTGTGTGTGTGTGTCATCTATTTCTTTATCTAGCAGTCTCTTCACATTTTTCATAATTATTCGAGTTGCCATCTTCGATGATACAAGATTTTAGGATCCTCTGAGTGATAAACAAAATTGTTGAACTAAGAAGGAATCTTGCCATCCTAAATCAATCTTATGTGGAACTTTGCAATTATTTGATAGCTGGAATAAATTGTTATCGTAATACTGGACTGTGCAAACATCAGTATTCTTCGAAACATAAGTTTGTTGTTTTTGTTCTAAGTGATACAAATATGCAGATTTATTTAGATGTCTTCTCTTGTGATTCGAATGTTGATCAGGAGTTATTGTGATTTGATTTTCCCTTATCACATGTGTGGAAATTTCCTGATTTATTTCAGCTACTATTTTTGTTGAGTTGGTTACATAATATTCACTTGGAATTTTTATAGTTTGAACTACAAAATTTGAATATGTTTTTACTTCAATTGGTTTGTCATCTTCTTGAGTTGTGATATTTACCGGATCATTATTATTTCCTTTTTCTTCAACTTGGATTGTTACATACGAATACTTTGATACTTCTTTTATGATAAGTTCTTCTAATTTGTTTTTCAATGATTTCTTATCATTTTTAAGTTTCTTAATTGGAGTGAGTAGATTTTGATTGTGATTTCTGAGACGTAAAAGTTCTTCATTTTGTGAGCCAACTTTAGTTTTATATTCAAGCTTCTTATCTTTTAAAACTCTAACTTGCTATCATAACTTTTGATTCAGGTTTTTTAAGCGCAAAATTTTCTTCTTTCTCCTCTGATAGATTCTCATTAAATTTCTTCTTGAGACATTCCTTTTCTTCTTGTAATTTTTTTTTGTATCTTTGGAATTATTGACCTTTGCAAGTAAACGAAAAATTTCCTCATCATTTTCTTTTGACACATTGTAAAACATATCTTCAATATCTTTATGTTTCTTTTATGTACCTCAATTTTTTGTTCAAGTTTTGCAAATTCTTCCTTTGATATTTTGTTCATATCTGTGTACTACGTTGATGTACTTATGTACTAAATAATTTCCCACACGTTGAACAACATATTTTGAAATTTTTAAGAATCCATCAACTCCCAATTTCCATTTCACAAAATGGATATTTAGTCCAAAAAGTTGACTTATATGTGGAACTTGTAGTTCACAAATTTCACTTGTTCCCTAACTCCTTTTTTAATCTTTTATTTTATTTTCATGCAATACGATACACGTGCACACACAAACACACAACTTTAATTTCACTTTATACCCTTTTAATCCTATTTTAATTTAATATCCGTGTATGTCCAAATATGATTAGCTTATGAAAAAATGAGAGCCTCTACGTGAAACTCCCGACAAATGGGGATTCGCTAGTCATCGTCGAACCATGTGATTGCAGATGCAATCAAACCAATCTGTCAACAAGTTTGCTGAATCGAATCATGCCATCCTCGTGCTCACATGTGGTTGTAGGCTTGTCATGAGGTCTCATCTACGTTGTATTTCTCGGGAAGATTCAATGCGACCACACTGTGAATCTTTGTTTGTGTCGCCGATCTGGTTGAAGAGTGGTATTAGCACCCGATTTGTGGATTTACAGCTACTATAGTGTTAATTTTTAGGGCAAAATTGATCTATGTTGTAGATAATTGCAATTTTTAACTTTTTGACATTTTCATATAACATTCACCCTATAACATCATTTCATAATTACCAATTATATAGAGAGAACAATAACCTCAAAAATATAGCGGGACAATAAAGAACAATAGACGAAAATAATACACAAGGATTTAGGTCAAAGACAAGGGAAAAACCCCACAAGGGGGAAAACCCAACCACATTATTCTTCTATTATATTTTCATCAAATGTTCAATTGAGGTACAAAGTACAATAAGAATGAGATACATCAATCACATCAGACCTCCTAGGGCCAACCTAACTCAGTTCACAAATAATTTTGTGAACTGAGTGATCTGATCTTTGATAATCAAACAATTCCAAGAGAGTTGCTATCATATCACTTTCTCGAGCAATATCATCCATGCCACAGCAATAAGTTTCATCAATATTAGGAGTCTTCACTATCAAGAAACATCATCATTGTCAAGCACCATAATTACTATCATGTATCATAAGAGAAAGGTCACTGTGATCATAAGAGCATGGTCACTTTCATCATAAGAGAAAGGTTATTGTCATCATATATCTCACCAAGGTCACTATCATCATAAGTTTACTGGCATTCATCAAGGTAACAAGGTTCCTGCCATATTGACTATCATATCGTGGTTACTTCCATATCCAAGGTTACTACCATACAAATTGTCATAAGACAGCCAACCATAGTTGCCTCCACTGCCATAAACACTTATAGAATAAAATCATTGTAATTTCAAATATCATTGCCATATAAAGGCTATTGTCATATGATACTAGTCACTGGTACATTCATGCCATATCAAGGATCCTAGTTATGTGAATCATTGTCATATCTCCAAATCTCAGTCATATAAATCATTGTCTTCGTGCCTCTAAAATCACATTCATATAGATTGAGTAGCACACCTCGAAGATACAATTGTGAACCATCAAGATATAATGCGGGCCTTTGTAATGTAAGTTCACTTTAGAGAATATAATGCAATCTAGAGTATAGTGTGATAAATATACAAGCCACGAAGAAACGTGGGCCACAAAGAATTTAGTGCAAACATAAAATATGTGAGACATAATTTGAACCATAGATAATCAAACGCAAACCACAAATAGATGCGAGCCAAGAAAGCACGAGCCATAGCTAACAAATACAAACCACACGTAAATGTTAGATACAAGTAAGAATTCGAGTCACATGGAATTATGATCCACAAACCATTATGATCCATTGAGATACATAATGCAAGCCACATATACAGGCAATAGAATAATGAAAACCACATTAAATAAGAGTGTGTTACTTGGAAAAATCCCTCTTGCGGACAAAAGTTATCTCCCTAGATTCCTAAGAAAAACTAGAAACAAACACACAATTGAATAACTCTTTCCCTAAGCCTACTTCATTTGAATCGTAAATACAAGAGAAGGATAACGGTGCCCTTACCTATTTGAGAAATTCTTGTTGGATATCCCCCGCTCTGTCTCGATGCAACTCCTCAATGCTTGATAAGACCTAAAATCACAAACATAAAAGAGATCAAAGGCATATGCAATATAATGATTCAAACAATATTAATATAATGATCAATGAGATTAGGAATTGATATCATCTCAATGAATAAATAAAATGACCATAAATAATTCATCATTTCAGTAAGACAATACAATGTAAAAAATGATTCATTTGTATTATTTCAGAGATAAATAATATCCTTACAACCTTTGCCTTGATGTCATGATGTTCCTCCTAAATGCCTCCAACCCTCTCCTTTGATGATAAGCTTCCCAATCTAAATTGAACAACATAAGACTACCTTTTGTGAAATCCCCTAACCCTATAACCTCTACTCAATTTATAGGCCAAGTAGAGGATGTTTCAGATCCATAAGTGAAGGATGAGATCCACTAATAGTCGGATTAGGGTTCTTGATAAAATGGAATTAGCTTCGTGATGTGAGGGATAAGGATCGAATAGATATGGCCGAGAATCTTCCAGTTGGGATATATTTTCCCAACAAGGCTTCTAGAATTCACTTTTTTATTTTTACTTTTCATTGAGTCATGTGCGCGGTCCACAGTGGAAGATAGAGCACAGTTCTGCGCAGGTTTCAATGAAAGAAACTGTGAATGTGAGGAAACTGACTAGGAAAAGCGCGCAGGTCATGCTTAAGAGGTTAAAAGGCCTTGTTACCCAAAATTCATATTTTATTCAAGGGTTTTAGATGTTTGACTTGTAAGGGAGTTCTTTGAAACATATTTATGGATGGAGAGAGATCCATTTAAATGGTCAAGTTTCATGGTGAAAAAATGACGTGTAACAGATTCCCCCTAAAGTGTGAAGTCTGAAAATTCATTAAAAGATTGAAGTGCTTTATCATGCCAAAGATTTGATCAGAGATAATGGTCGGAAACCTGCAACAATCATTCAAGGATTACAATGAAATATATATAATCATCACTGAGTTAGTCATTCCCATACTCATAGTAAAGCTAACTCGATGAAAAAGTACAAAAATAGCCTAGAATCACATCAATAGTAGACATATTATGGATACAGCCATTTGTTATGAATCTATCTACATAATCATGAATACATAACTCCTCGTAGCCTATATGGATGAAACTAGATCCAGAGTCTTGATCTCTATCTCTCAATCCACAGTACGAATCTGACCATCTGAACAAATGTCCAAGTCGAACATGGCATATACCACTTGATTACCAGTCAATGATGTGGACTATTAACAAGTGCGAGAGAAGCCACAAATAATCACAATGGCTCTCAAGATACTTCAGTACAATATATGAAGTTCGATTATATGTCTTGAATTCAAACACTCATAGAATCACTCGATCGAAGGTCAATCATGAGAACATGTCATTGAAGGCAAGAAACCTTCCATTACGACATGCAGGGTTTGGCAAGGACTCGCTCGGGGTTGTCCAACGCCATTAGGGCTAAAATTTGCAAAGGAACATAAACTGAGGTTGAACTTATCTTGAACACATGGCGACATTTCAATTGACTTGGAAACATTTGACTAAATGATAATGCCCAAAACCAACGGAATACTTTCAATGAGGTTCAATTAACTATAAGACAAATGGATTACCCAACCTGGACACATGTGTGAGGAGTGTTGTGTTCAAGAGAGACATATTGCCTTATAATGAATGCAAAAAATAATTCCTTTTCCCAATTACTCCCCACCATTACTGGCAAGTACCTCTTTATTTTTTTCAAGCTTGAGGAGGATAACATTTGCGTGTCATGTAAGCTCATCCTTCGAATGAGTCCGCCGAACTATTTTTAACGAACCCTAGGAAGAAGTGGTTCGGTCTCATCATGGTTGACGAGTCCTGCATTGTTTAGATTTTACAAGTCTAGTGTAGGGTTAACTCGATGTCGTTTTCATGTTTAAAAAGTTAAAAAATACACAAAAAGAAAACTCCTTCAGTTCTTTCAACGTAGATTTTTAACGAGCCCGGAGAAACTGAAACTCAATGTTTTTCAATTTTAAGGAGTCAGGAGAAAAACATTAGTAAACTCCATAGTGTTCTTTTTCGTAAATTTAATCCCTCGAGCCCGAAAAAGGATGAAATAATTTAGGAGAGAACTCAATTGGCCATGATTAGTCAACTTATATTTTTTTCGTAAATAGTCTAATTAAGTTCGGAAAAGGGGCAAAATTATATTGAATAGACGACTGTTCATTTACTTTTACGAGTTTGAATAGTCAAGTACTCAACGATATTTTCATGTTTAGAGAGTTTGAAAAGGGCTTAAAAGAGAACTCCATGGTTTTGCTTTTTCATAATTTTCAGGAGCCCGAAAAAGTGATAAAGTTTTCTCACAATCAAAATGGTCCATTTTTATGTTGTAACCTGTATTATGCACATTACACTCGATAATTATCATAACTGATCAAACTTATGGTAAAAGACATCAAAAATTGACTTCTAAAAGGTTTAAGGCATAAAAAATAATATTTTATTGACCTAAAAACCTATAAAAGTTGAAAAAGTGATTTCATTTTTACCATTTTGAGTTTTAACTAGTTGAGAGCAAAAAAAAGGGTTTTTACCACAAAACTTCAAAGGTTGATTCCGAGTAAACCGGTGGACCAATCGGCGAACCGTTTTCTCCAGGTAAGAGATCTCTTCATTATCTTGCTTTGCATCAGATTAATTTTTAATTTTAACCATTCATTTGATTTTTGGGGGGAGTTTAAGTTTTGAACATCGGCCCATGGATGTGTGCGATTTTAATTCATCGAGACCGCGCACATCGGTAATTTTTTACACGCAGAGAAACACGATTTGTGTATTTTATCTACTGAGAAACTGTGCAAATGCGCTCTGTTTGTAAAGAAAAATCGTGCAAGCGCAAAGGGTTTTCAAAAAAACGAAAAACACACCACACAATTTTCAAATTTCTCTCAAGCATTGTTCTAACACTCCTCAATTGAAATTTTCAGGACTTTTTATCAATCATGTTGGAGTGGAAGGAGAGAGAGAACTTGAAAACCAAGATGCAGAAGCTTTGGATGATCCAGCAACTCTGCAAGCATTGAAAATTTATTGCCTCTACAAGTATTGGATAACTCCGAGAATGAAAGCTCAATTGGAGCTCATGACATGGATGGTGAGGACCTGGGATGTCCAGGATCGGTGTTTCATGATAGGGGATCATCACCTCACAATAGATGTTGGTGATATGTACTTCTTGATTGGGCTCTCCTGTAGAAGGCTTGACATTTCTTTATTTTTTCAAATGCCAGTTGGAGAGCCTACTACTTCATATTGAGGAAGTATTTTATTGATGGTTTTGAGCTCAATGATGGTAGGATTGATATCAAACCATCAAGCAACTTTATTTGAGGACCATTGCTTTCATAATCACCAAACTATGTGGAAGCGCAATGCTTCACTTAGCCACAATGGAGTAGTTGGCAACATGAAATGGAAACTGATTGGAGCCAAGAATGGTAAACTGAAGAATTTTTATTATGGTGTCATTCTCATTTCATTTGATCTAGATAGGATTCCACTCCTTATCCCACAATAAATTCGCGTAGATGAGTCATGACCACGATATCCACGTATGTTGTGGTGGGTTTTGTTGATGGCTCTCCATGGAGGCGATGCCCTGGTCATAAAGTATACTTGTTAGTTTTTTGTGTAGCTAGGAAACCATATCATCGCGATCGAGGATTTCCAATATGAAGGGATGGATTATAGAGGTGACCCAGATATCCCACTCCCAGCAGGGATGTAGTATGATGACCTACGTAAAAAATTATCATTTTGATGTTTTAATGTTTTTAAATTTTTATTTTGTTTTAACATACAAATCTAATTATCTGAAATGTTTATGCAAATGTGGACCAAATTCGACCAACAGAGCTATGATTCTTTGACTGGCGAGGGGATCAACCTAAAGCTATTGCAGTACCCCACACAGATGCAGCAGAGGCCTTGAATGAGCTGGAGCACAACATGGAGAGGTTGAATATATATATCCCATAGAATGGGACTGATGATTTTCCTCTACGATACCTGTTGAGGCCTCGGAATTCGTTGCCACAACATGGTGGAAAACCACCCGGTCCGGACCTTAAAGCAGCTCCTTTTCCATTTGGTGTAGTGGCTCCAATTGGGGATAGTGGGACCAGTTTCCCAATAAGGATGATTTTGGTGTGTGTTTTTATTATACAACATGCAATGGAAAATGATTTTAATCTATCACATGGATCTATCTAACAAAATCTATTCTATTATATCCCTGGATGTTTCTTCCTTTATGCGATCTAAAGAGATATCCTTCAACTATTAGTAATGTAGATTATTTAACAGTTGAAAGAGATGAAAATTATGTAAGATGATTCTTCTAACAAAATAGTTTGACTAGAAGAATTGTGAAAAATATATCGCATTCATATGTATGATTATATATCAGATAAGAAATCACAGAAAAATATTAGTAAAGAAGTGCATTTAACATTCATCTATAATAACGTTTCAAATATATAATGCAATAAAAATATGACTGTCAATCTAGAAAGCAAGACTTAATACAAGTGAATAGAAGTACCATATGTACGAAGTTCTACTCATGTAAAATGACAATAGATATCTGCTCCTCTTCACTTTAAAGAAATTTAAAGAGTACAATAGTGCAACGTCAGTTAAACAACTTCAAATGTCAAAAGATAACAGACTGTGTTACATTAATCCATCAAAGCATTCACAAAATTACAAAAGTGCATTCTTTGAGAATGTTTTTGACAAATTTCTGGACCCTTCTCTAAATGCATTAGAGGGGCTTAAATACAAAACTAACTATGTTTTAAAAATATATTATTACATAAAAATAGAGGAGGTTTCAAACAACCATCCTCGTAAGGAAAACTTTAACTACATTCTAGGAAAATAAAGTAACAATATGACTATGAATTCTGATCTTTCATTTGGATTTGATCCCAAAGTCGACAAATATCTAGCATGGGCTTGAGCTGAGCTAGCTGCAAAATCCTTGATCTGACCTATCCCTTGAATACCGCATTTGAGAGTGTGGGTTGCGATATTCTTGTCGAATTTGTTAAAGATTGCAGGGTCTGGTACTGATGATAAGGTTTGATCAGAAAATTCCAATAATTTTCTTAATCAAACTTATTTTCCTTTTTAATCGTTTCGTCTTGCATTTCTTCCTTTTGTTTCCATCATGTTTCCAGTTGTTTGACTTATGAGAGCACTTCATATGTGCACTCTTTGATAAGTTTTGATTTTAAAAGTTGTTCGCATACAGATTCAGTAATTTCCTTTGTTAACCTTGATTCTTTCGTCACTGCTTTCTCTGCTTTCTTTATCTGTGCCTTCCAATCCTTAAATAAGATCTCCTTATGGAATTTGTCTACCTGGGGTAGATCAGCTTCCTTGCCTGAGTTTGATGCTTACCATTAAATGTGTCCATTGATTTTCTTCTCGATCTTCTCACATTCAAGTTTTTTGATAGCTACTTGTTGGATCAATATTTCACTTGAGTCACAATAGGAGCTAATGATAGAAGCTTGTTGGTAGAATACTTCTTGTTGTTGCTTTAATTTAGCATTCACATCCAATGCTTCCTTTATTAATTTCTCTAGCTGTGATTGGCTTTGTAATCTATTCATTGTTGCTTCCAGTTGTGTTTGCTTCTCAGTGAGTTGTACTTGATGCTACAAATTAAGACTTTCAAAATCCTTTTGAAATTGGGACATCTTTAATTCTATTTACTCACTGGAGTTAGATTTTTCTTGGTGTAACATCCTCTCTAATTCTTGTATTCTATCTTATTTATACTTCAGTAACATTTTCACCTCAGTGGCTTTATCAACAGTGGCAGTAGCATATGCCCCTGAAAACTGTGATATTTTGGTCAAATGTTCAGTAGGATCCTTCCATAAAACATCAACAGATTCATTTGTAATATTTGAGACTGTATCATCAATTCTTCTCCTTTTTCTTCTCTTGACTACAGCCTTATGACTAGGACTGTAGAATACATCCAGCGAAGGGATTTCCTCAATTTGTAACATTATATGTTCTATGGGATAAGTTGGAATGATCTCTCGATCATGAGTTTCAGGAACTTGTTGTAGTGCAGTAACAGTTTCCATTATCTTCTGGAAATGTTCTCGTGTCTGAGAACTAGTAGATTGATCAGTTTTGGGATTTGTTTTAGGAGTTTTTATTGCTTTAGAAAACTCATCCCATTCACTCTTAAAATCCTTTGTTTGAGAATTTTTTTACTGATCAAGTGTATCTTGACTATGATGAACTTCTTGGGAAGATGATTTTGTTCCATTACTTCCTCCTTTTTCCTGCAACTCAATCTCCTTGATTACTTGATTGATTACCTTTTTTGGGTTCTCATTTCTGTTTTTGGATTCATTTTCAAAATGATCTAAATTTTGAGATTGATGTTCTGATTGCCCTGACTCATCTTCATACATGTCTTTAACTTCATTATCCAAGCTGATACTTGGATTTGGTCTGTTTACATCTTCAATAGTCAATAAATCCAAAGGAATCTTTTCCAGTCTCTTGTTTCTATATGCTTGGAAGTCTTCCAATTCATCTTGATTTAGTTGACTAGATGAAAACTTGAGTACATCTAAAAACGTTTCAATGCCTTGAAAGAAATCATCAAATCTATCTATCACCTTCACAAAATTCTTCACTTTGAGCACTGTGATGTAATTTTTTATCGCATCATTGGGGTCATACAGTCGTTTTGGCATTACTGCCAAATTCAATAGATTAACATTTGAAACTTCCTTGTAGGCATGACCAATATCAAAAAGTGCAAAATTACCACATTGTAAGGGAAATTTAGGCCAAACGGTCTTCTTAGCATCTTTAAGTTGTTTAGAAATACCATTTACAACAAGCTGGTAGGCAATTTCTCTTGCAAGTAACTTATCAGGAACATAATATGCTAGGACATGAGGAGAAGCGTAACTACCAAATACTCTGACATATGTGAAACTTTCCTCTATGAACCATCTAGAAACTGGAAAAATGTCTGTACTGGCCTCTTTGGAAACCCTAGGGGCTTTCTGATTGAATATAATCTGGTGCATAGGCAACATAACTCTATGGAAAATTTTGTAAAAATGAAAATGGTAGTCAGATTCCCATAGGGCTCTGTGGTAAATGTGGATTGGAGTAGAGCCTTGGGTCATCCATTTCCATTCCATAATAGGAAAAATAGAAGAAAAACGAATTTCATCCATGACATAGGCACTCATGTAAAAGGGGGGTATTTCTCTAGATGAAACACTTCTCTTAATCCTATACTTTGTGATGTTTCTGGCTAAATTATTATATAGGATATTTTCCCAATTTAGAATTAAGGAATTGAAGATTGTGTCAATTAATGAGACCCAATCTACAGAAAACCTAGTGGTATCACGTTTTGCATATAATCTACACAACATACCAACAACATAACAGTAAGGGGAAGGAATTTGTGTTATTGGGTATGTACCGAGTTTGTCTCGTTTAAGCTTGCCTTGGTCTTCCTTCCATTCCTTTATGACTTTCATCAGGTCTGGATGTTTTTCTCTAAAGCTTTGAAGAAAATATTTGTCATAATTCTGCTGTGGGACGGGTAAGTGGTACATTGTTTTCAAATCTTCTACCTTGAACGAACCGATATTCTCACCCTTTGAATCCTTGAATGTTCTAACTTCTATGTTCAAGTGGTCAATTATTCACTTAACCATATCTGTATAGGGGAGAATCTTTGGCCTTACCGCTACCTTATGGATGAATGAACATGCAACATCGAAATAGGTCGGGTCTGAAGGAACTGATGCGCCTGTTGTAGCAAACCTAACTATTACCTTTGGTTTTCATCTTCAGAAAACTTATACATTTCCTCCCATGAAGAACTTCCGCATTCCTTTTTGCAGGTTGTGTTTGAGAATAGGGGAGACATATCTGATTCTTCGGTAGATGATGCTTGGGAAATTTATTTTCCTTTCTTTCTCATTTCTATTTTCCTTCCTCCGTTAATTTATTTCCTTATTTCAAGCGAATAGAACAAACATTAAAAATATAGAGAACAGAGAGGCAGATAGAATTAAAACAAAATAGGCATTCAATCACTTCAACACATGCTCGAAGTAGATATGAATCTATCAAAACCTTATTTCTATTAAATTCTGTTAATCACCAATATTATTTTTTAAATCAAATCTCTTACACCTTTGTGTGAAATTTCTATCGATTAATTTAAGATGTTGGATGTGATAATCAGTTTGATTTGACATGAGTCATTTTGCATGCTTGATTAATTAACTACCATACATCGCATATCGCAACTAATAACTATTTCCATTTGTGATGTTACCCATAAATCCTGCGAAATGCGATTTGCGCAAATCGCACATCACAACTTTTATGCGGTATTGAGTTTTCTCTTACTCATATGCTGTGAAATGCGAAGTGCGCTTTCAAGAAATCATGTCGTTGCACTCTATCAGACTTTGGAGATTTATGATTATTTCTTTATTGGCTCGTCGAGTCCGTTTAATCGTAACTTTCACCGAATTTCTTTATAAGTTGATCGTTTTAACGAGGCGCGATGTGATTTTGGTTTATAACAGTGATATGAAATGACTGTATTAGTTTTTTTGTGCTAAGTGTCTTTTCAGTTTATAAACATGTGCATAATCAGTTCATTAGTTTGCTTAATGATTGAGGTGTTTGTCCATGAATTGTAGATGATTTTAGGTGAATTAGAAGCATAAAACAAGCTTAAATAACATTGAACAGCAGTGTAAAACAGAGAAATAAGTCACCACATGAAATTTACACAGCAGGCATGATGAAGCAGTTCACCCCTCCTGGGCTACATATGCTGGTCGAGCTCCCAATGGCATGTCCATCTTTCATTATGCTCAAAATTTTGCTATTACATGTAGTTACAGTGCTCTAATAGTTGTTTTCTCTGCACCAATGGCTCCATAATTCTCCAATTAGTCAAAATGACTCTTTATTCACCCAGAATGGGTGAAAATTGAGTCTCCTACTCTTTTGCCTAGTTTCACCTAGAAAAACTCCACTAAAAGTGGAGAACTCCACTTAACTGGAGATAAATTAGCAAATTCCACCAATAAAGGCACGCCCTCCAAAATTTTTGCCGAAAATAACCGTCGCAATAAATGTTAGCGGTTGGGGTGGCCACATGTGCACCCCAAAACCCGCGGTCAAGCTTGGTGGTTAGCGGAACTGTCGGCGAAACCCTAGCAATAAACTGTGGTTTGATTGCGTTTAAACTCCGGTTGAGGTTGATGGTTACATAGACCGCGTGGAGGTGTTACATTAAACGTTGCCATGTGACAACATTACGGAACGTTTTGTGGCTTTGTTGCATAGACTGTGGTTTGAAACGTTTTGTGTTTTGTTATGTGACCATATATCGTGGAACCGCTAGCGGGTTGGGACCGCCATCGGTTCCCAACCCCCACATTCAAATGTGTGAAACCATAACATTAACTTGCGAGCTATGATTGTTAAGTAACAAGGCATAAAGCGGTTGGAAAACTTGTCCGCGTGCCCAGAGCGAGGTCTCGAGGTCGAGCCCTGTGGACCTCACCAAAATTTTACACTGCCCTTTCAAGGCCACGTGGCGGCCTTAGGGCTGGCCACGTGGCACCTTCTCATTGGCCCTCCATTCCATACAAAGAATACAACTAAGACACTTGTCAAACCATGATTCGCCCAGTGAAAAGGAATATGTCAAGAATATTCCTTTTTTGTTGATTTCACCTCCACCTTGCTGAGTGTGCATCGCAGTCAAACCTAGTCAAACTGTCAAAAATTTACTTGTTTGGAATTTCGATCAAAACGTGATATCTCCCTCATTTGACATCAGTTTTTCGAACTGTTTTTGGTGTCGGAATCAGGAAGATGAGATCTACACAACCATCCTAGTTTCAAACCAATCCTGTAACTTTGAATTTTGAAAAAATTTTATGAACTCCTGATCATTCCTCCCCATTGGAAAGCTTTTGGAACCCAAAAGACTTGATTACCTGTTCAGTAGATGAGGGTACAAATCCCTCACCTATCCAACCTCCATCCATTTTTCCTTGCTTGGTTTAGTGCCTTTGAGCCCAACTCAAAGTTAGTCAACACTTCCCCTCTTGGATGCTCTTGTCCTCCTGTCAAGAATTGTATCTTCTTTGAGCTCATCCAGAAATCCTGGCAAGAAATATTCAATAGAAGGTAGTTGAACATCCCTTCCTTGATCATCGATCAAAGGTGGCTCATACAAATGTAAGTTTTCAACATTAGCAACTGAATACATTTACATATAAGAAGGCAAGTCAAGTTGGAATGCATTATTACCAACTTGTTTTATGATCTTCAAAGGACCATAGCGAATGGGTTTGAGCTTTTTACCTTCCCCTTGCATCCTTTCTTTGCTAATGTGCAACCATACCTCATCTCCCTCTTGAAAATTATTATCAACTCGATGTTTGTCATACCTCTCTTTGCATTTGCTTTGACTTTTCTCAAGTTGTTCTTGAACTTGTTGATGTATAATCTGAATTTTCTCAACGAAATTTTGAGCCTTATCAATGTCACTATGGCCATCAACTGCAACATCCTTCCCAAAGATGAGTTCTAATGGCGATTTTGGAAAATACTCAAAGCATACTTCAGAAGGTGAGGTTTGTGTAGAAGAGTGCTTTGCCTGGTTGTAAGCATGTTGAATGTAATGCAGTTGTTCATCCCACAACTTAGGATGTTTGCTGCAATATCCTCTCAATATATGCACAACAGTTCTGTTCACCACCTCGGTTTGTCCATCTGTTTGTGGATGAAAAGTCGTACTCTTTTTAAACTTTGTCTCCATCATTCTCCATAGATTTTACCAAAAATTCCCAATGAACCTAGAATCATGTCACTAACAATAGAAGTTGGCAATCTAAAATGAACCCAAACATGTTGAAAATAAAGTTCAATAGTAATGGTTTTCTTACATGGCATAAGTATACACATTTTACTTAATCTATCCACAACTACATAAAGATAATCATGTTGCTTTCTTGACATAGGTAGACCTCCAACAAATTCCATGGAGACACTCTCCCATGGCCTTGATGGAACTGGTAGTGGCGTGTACAACCCAAGCTTCCTATTACTAGGCTTACTTGTTACACACGTAGAACAACCTCTTATAAAACATGACACACTATCTATCATGTAGAAATTTGAATAATTTGTTGAGTTATTCACCGAGATTATCCTGATTACACACTATTTAAGCTTCATGCATAATACATAACCTCTTCTACAATTGATCATCAATATGCGGAAATAGAAAGCAGTCGCATGCGCTCATTAAAACACAATCAAGCACACATATCAACACAGGATGTAATGGGAAAATAAATAGCTGAAAACCCCCAACTATCTGTATATTATAATGATGGAGAACATGTAACAATACATAGCACAATACTCCTCACAAGTACTCAGTACTATCTCCAAAAAGTTACACACAAACTATATGAGATTTGAACAAGTCAGGGGTTCAAATCTCCTCCACAATTCTGCCTGCCTCTACTGCGCAATCCAAGTGAGTAATGAATGAGATCCAAGTTCGAATCCCACTAGCTCCAACTATGCAATCCTCATTGGCAATCTCCATCAATGTGTGTGCAAATCTCATGCACAATAATGGTCACAACTGATAGTCAATCACACCCTTTCACCCACCTCTAACACTGGTCTCCACTGAACTGTCCATGCATTGCAGTTAACTGATGTGTTCTTTAGTTGATTTATGAGTTAATAATTAGTGAATTAATTAATAATTAATTCACACCACTCATCACTAATGTATTTTTCAGTTAGACTAAATACAACTAGTTCAACTAAGTTAAACCGAACACAACTCCACCAACTGTCTCATCAACTCCACCAAACTCTGCCACATGAGTTCTAACTGAAGTCAACCATGCAATAGCTCAACTAAACCTTAGGAAAAGCGTATTTCCTTCTGTCAGCTGCATGTGCCACATCCAAGCATCAAACTGAAGTGCTCCAAGAGGATAAGATAATGTTTATAGTCTAAATATTATTAAGGGTTAATAATATTTGACTGTTCTATTTTTAGCCCGGTAGTCTAAAAATAGAAACCGCCCAATGTCTAAAAATAGAGGTCCATCTATTTTTACCAACTCGACCAATCATCCATAAATATCATCCCGCAACTCATAGACCATGATCCATATGTCTAAAAATAGACATAGTCTAAAAATAGACTTTGCGCCAAAACTAGCCTGCGGGCCCACTTAGTGAAGGCGACTTCATTTCACTAAGCTCCATCATCTTGTTGCATTTTCAACATATCATGCGAGGCCAATAGCATACCTCTATAGATGCACCACTATTTTTCTTACCCCAAAGTGTTCAACAATAAGAGAAGAATGAGCTTCTCTCATGACACTTAGCCTCTCTCCTTGTGGAATACATAGCCTGCCCAAATGAAACAACAAATTGTTATACATGTGATAATATTTTTCTTCAACTTGATTCCCTTCACTCAAACTAGCATACACATCTTGAAAATCAATGTCATGTGCATATTGTTCTATGTAACTCTCATGTACAACAGAATCATTTTTGAGTAAATTAGATGCACTAATGATTGGTCTTGAAAGCATATCTACAAATTTATTGAAAATACCTTTCTTGTACCTTACAACCAAGTGAAACTATTGAAGAAATCCCATCCACCTGAAATGTCTTGATTGCTGCAATTTTGTTTGTGACTGCAAGTATTGTAATGGTTGGTGATCGGTATGTACAATAGTCTCTTTACCCATCAAGTAGTGTTTCCACTTCTTCACACTTTGTACCAATGCATATAGTTCTTTGTCACAAGTACGATAATTAGTCACAACACCATTAAAATTTTCAAAATGAAAAGTGATAGACTTACCATGTTGCAAAATTATTGCGCCCAGGGCATAATCACTAGCATCGGTTTGATCTCGAATGGTTGTCTCAAATTTGGTAATGCAAGGACTTGAGCTGAATTGATCTTGTCTTTTAAAGCTTCGAAAGCTTGTTGTTTTTTTCCTCCCCATTGGAAGCCTTTCTTCACACTTATCACTGCATGCATAGGAGCTACGACGGCAAAAAAGTTAGCAATAAACTTTCTCCAATATTGAGCTGCACTTAAGAAACTCCTTACCTCGGTAACTGTTTTGGGTGTGGGTTAATTCACAATGGATTCCACTTTAGAAGGATCAATCCTCAATTCTCCTCCTCCTACAATATGTCCCAAATAGACCAAAGAAGTCTTTCCAAACTCACACTTTGACATCTTAAGAAACAATTTTTCTTTCTTCAAAATATCAAGCACTCTATTCACATGCAAGACATGATCTTCTCTTGTTTTGCTAAAAATTAAAATGTCATCTAAGTAGACAATAAAAAAGTCATCAAGGAATGGAAGCAAAACACTATCCATAACACGCATGAAAGTTGCTGGTGCATTACACAAACCAAAAGGCATAACTAGCCACTCAAAGAGTCCTTGTTTGGTTTTGAATGCAGTTTTCCATATATCACTTTATGCAATTCTTACTTGATGATATCCACTTCGTAAATCTAAATTAGTGAAAAAATTTGCTTCTTTCAGCTGATTAGGCAAATCATCTATTCTTGGGAGTGGGTAATGATTTTTTACCGTAATCTTGTTCAAAACTAGAAAATCTACACACATGCGCCAAGTCCCATCTTTCTTTGGTATCAAGACTATGGGTGAACCGCATGGCTAGATTCTTGGCCTTATGATTCCTTTATCCAACATATCTTTGATTTGCCTCTTTATTTCAGCATTCTCCATTATCAACATGCGATATGTATCGATGTTTGGAAGAGGAAAATCTTGCTGCAACTGAATCTCATGTTGAATCTCCCTTTTTGGAGGTAATCATGTTGGCTCTTGAAACATCTCATGATGTGCATTAACCACATCATATAAATATTATTTCAACTTCGGATCACATCCCTCAAATTATTCATGATTAACATCAGCTTTAGGCTTAATCATAATAAGAACAAAATTCTTACTTGAATTTACTAGCCTCTTTACCTGTCCAGCATTTACAATAGTAATGTTTGTCTTCTTGTGATGTGCTCTAACAATGAACTCCTTGCCCTTTTTGAATAAATGGTACTTGTTTTCATGGCGATAGAAGATCGATTTCCTGTCATACAAGTAAGGACTCCCTAATACAATACCAGTTATTTCAAGCAAAACCACATCTAATTCAACTATGTCAACAAAATTTGCAGTGATTGCAAACCGCAATATACATTTCTTTGAAACCTGTAAATTTGCATCCTTACAAATCAAACCAAATGGATATGATTTTGGATGTGGTATGGTCTCAAGGTTAAGTTTCTTGACCAAGTCTTCAGAGATTAAGTTTGCTTGTGACTCACTGTCAAACAATGTGTCAATCTTGGTATGCTTGGATATGACCCTCACATGAAACAGTTCTATTCTTTCTTCTTCATTTAGAGTGTTTATGTGACAGTTTGATGTACTAGTACTGGGTTTAGTTTAATTTTATTTTCCCTTCATGTTCTTCAATCCCATGGTTGTAATCTTAGATTCATCACCTGAATCAAATCCTAAATCATTTTGAGTTGTAGCAGCATTTTTATGTTTCCCTTTGTTATTGGGTTTCTTTGGCCTCATTTCAGGATGTAATTTCCAACAATGAGTTTCATCATGGCCTTCTTTTGAATAATGTTTACAAACCACTTTTTCTCCCTATTTCTTAACAGATGCATCCTTTTTGTTTTTACCTTTTGAGGTCTTTTCTTTGGCTTTACCCTTAAAAGGTTTCTTCCTACCCTCTTCAGAAATGTTCTTCCCTCTAACTTCTAGATATGTGGCCTAAACACATAATTCATCTAGATTGGTGGGGTTAAACATGAGAATAGTATGTTTTAGGTAGCTATGTAATCCTCCTATGTACTTGAGCAGAGTATCTTGGCTCTACAAATCCACCCCTAATAAGAGAGCTCTTCTCCTAAATTCTTGGGTGTATTCTTGCACATTTTGTCCCTTTAATTGTCTAAAACTCTGCCAGTTCACGATGGCTTTCTGCATATGAGATAATGGATAAAACTATTATTTAATAGCAGTAATGAAATCTTACCATGATAGAATAATATTACCATGTTTCTTCATTTCCTCCTTTGTCTTGGCTTCCCACCAAACAAGTGTTGCACCTTCCATTCTCAATGAAGCTAATTGAATTTTTGTATCATCATATTGAAGGTTCTGTATTCTCAAATATACCTCCAATTGCCTAATCCAATTATCAATATTTTCTGCATTGACTTCACCATTAAACATTATCAAGTCAAACTTAACATCAAGTTTTAAAAAAGTGATTTTACCAGTGTTCTTTGACTTGTGTGGCTGATGTACTGAAGAAGAAGTAGAGGATGATGATGATGAGGGTGAGAATGATGGCTCTCCATTTCCTCCATTTCCTCTATTTCCCTTCTTTGACTTATCTTCATCATTTTGACCTCTTGAAGGTCCTTTTCCTTCCTTTTGAACTTTAGATCCTTCTCCTTCTAGTCTCTCATTCCTTTCTTGATAAAGGATTCTAACCATCTTAGTCATGTCAATAATTGCTTTCCTGAACACTCATTCTTCCTCTTTGGGATCAAATTATTCATTGATTTATCTTTCCTCATGAGGCATGATTAATGAAACTTCTGCTTCTTTAGAAGGTGAAATAGGTGGTGGAGATTGTGGGAATCTTGCTCTCCTTTTCTTTGGCTCCTTTTGAGACCCTTTTGCTTCCACCAATTTGCCTTCTCATCTTTTGAGCTTGAGCCTTGTAAGCATCTAAAACTTGCAACTTTTCACTAAACAACACCAGAGAATAAACCTAGCTCTGATACCAACCTGATCTGAAATGATTGTATTAGTTTTTTTGTGCTAAGTGTCTTTTCATTTTATAAACATTTTCATAATCAGTTCATTAGTTTGCTTAAGGATTGAGGTGTTTTTGCATGAATTGTAGATGATTTTAGATGAATTAGAAGCATAAACAAGCTTAAATAACACTGAACAGCAGTGTAAAACAGAGAAATAAGTCACCACATGAAATTTACACAACAGGCATGATGAAGCAGTTCACCCCTCCTGGGCTACATCTGCTGGTCCAGCTCCCAATGCAATGTCCATCTTTCATTATGCTCAAAATTTTGCTATTACATGTATTTGCAGTGCTCTAATGGTTTTTTTCTCTGCACCAATGGCCCCATAATGTTCCAATTAGTCAAAAATGACTCTTCATTCACCCAGAATGGGTGAAAATTGAGTCTCCTACTCTTTTGCCCAGTTTCACCTAGAAAAACTCCACTAAAAGTGGAGAACTCCACTTAACTAGAGATAAATTAGAAAATTCTGCCAATAAAGGTGCACCCTCCAAAATTTCCGCTGAAACTAACCATCGCAATAAAATTTAGCGGTTTGGGTGACCACATGCGAACCCCAAAACCCGCGATCAAGTTTGGTGATTAGCGGAGCTGTCGACGAAACCCCAGCAATAAACTGTGGTTTGATTGTGTTTAAACTCCAGTTGAGGTTGATGGTTACATTGACCGCGCGGAGGTGTTACATTAAACACAGCAATGTGACAACATTGTGGAACATTTTTTGGTTTTTTTGCATAGACTGTGGTTTGAAATGGTTAGTGTTTTTTTATGTCACCATATATCGTGGAACTGCTAGCGAGTTGGGACCGTTGGCAGTTCCCAACCCCCACATTCAAATGAATGAAACGATAACATTAACCCGCGACCTATGATTGTTAAGTCACAAAGCATAGAGCAGTTTCCAAACTTGTCCGTGTGCCCGGAGGGAGGTCTCGAGGTCGAGCCCTGTGGACCTCACCAAAATTTTACACTGCCCTTTTAGGGCCACGTGGCGGCCTCAAGGCTAGCCACGTGGCACCTTCTCATTGGCCCTCCAATCCATACAACGAATAAAACTAACACACTTATTAAACCATGATTGACCCGGTGAAAAGGAATATTTTGAGAATATTCCTTTTATGCTAATTGTACCTCCACCTTGCTAATTGTCCATCCCATTCAAACCTGGTCAAACTGTCGAAAATTTACCTGTTTGGCATTTCGATCAGAACGCAATATCTCCCTCATAAGACATTGGTTTTTCGAACCGTTCGCGATGCCAGAATTAGGAAGAGGAGATCTACGCAACCATCCTGGTTTCAACCCAATCCTGTAGCTTTGAATTTTGAGCAAAATTTGTGTCTGCGATAAGATTTTAATATGACTTTGGAAACGCTTTAGTGCATATTGCAGCCCGCATAACTTAATGGATTTTAATTCTTTTAAGCTTGTAAGCTATGCAAATTGCAATGCACACTAAGGAATGAAAGTGGAAAAGTAAAAGAAACTTTATTTCCTAAAGTTTTTTTACTTTAAGCTAAAAAGTAAACAAAATAAACTTCCTATTTATTTATAAAGGGTCCCCATTTAGTGAAATAAATGGGGGTTTTTGTATAGCACAACAATTGGCGATTCACTTGGGAGAACCAGCTATCTCTAACTAACTTTTTGAAATTTCTAAAAACCTTTTTGAAATAAAAATAGTTGTTGGAATGAATTTTAAACAAATAATATCTCACTAAGAAAAAAAATCTCTCTTAATTATAATTCATAAGAATTCCTCTTTTAAAAAAAATAAAAGTATGAGAATCTATATCAGTCTTTACTCAGTTCAAAAAGATAAAGTAGGTGACTCTTTTTAGATTAGATTTACAAATATTTAATCTTTTATCACAAGTAGAGCTCTGATCCAATAGGCAATTTAAGATCTTGGCAGGGTTACCTTTTACCCAGCATGATTCATTATCCCATCAAGTCTTTCTTACAATTTCAAAAAATAAATTTCAACCTTATATACTTGGTCTTATTGAAAATTGTTTTTCTCTTTTGTAGATTTTTTATATTGTATTTTTATTAAATTAAAAGCCATTGTCTTGGCTTGGTAACCAAATAATGAAAATGCCATTCAAAGTTGTAATTAAACTGATAAAGTTGACTCTTGATGAGACCCCTTGACCTCTTGATATAATCTCAAGTCATTACCCTGTTTTGGTGGGCAGTATTGGTAATGTCAATTAACCTATTTCCCTATGAACATGGTAAACAAGCTTGTGATGAGACTTATTATCTTTTGAGCTTTTCTAGTATAATCTTTTTTGAATTATTTCAAAAATTGATAAGTTTTCCCTGATGGGGTGAATCATTGGTCGTTTTGAGGATTCTGGATGATAATTTTGAGTTTTCGATTGGTTTTCTATAAAAAGAGTCTTTACTATGTTAAAGATTCTTTTCTTGACTGATAACAGAATAAACATGCTTTATAAAGATGAGGGTTCATCAGAGAATAAATAACTTCAGTGAAATTGCATCTTTCAGTGAAAATAGAATCTATTTATCTTTCAAATCTTTCGATTGTTTCCATAACATTTCTTATTTCTATAGGCGATAAATAAAAAAGATCATCTGAGATGTTTATTTTGA
The DNA here is from genome assembly GCA_034641835.2 of Pinus albicaulis. Taxonomy (NCBI): domain Eukaryota; kingdom Viridiplantae; phylum Streptophyta; class Pinopsida; order Pinales; family Pinaceae; genus Pinus; species Pinus albicaulis. Next base: position 1,279,476,040 of record CM076577.1, on the reverse strand, counting down.
AAAGCCAAAAAAATTTACTATGAAACTTTTATTTTCCTAAGAGAAAAAGACACTAGTATACAGGAATAGAAGGGGTTACCTCCTATGAAAATTATTTCTTCAAAATTTTCCCATTAACATGCAAAGAATCTATTTTTCCTGATAGATCTTGCAATACGAATGTTGATGGGCCTATTTCTTCAATTATTTGAAATGGACCTAGCCAAAGTTTTTGAAACTTCATGTGTTTACCTTTTTCCTCATGCGCTTTGTCCCATTTCAATACCAAATCAACAATTTGAAAGTTTTTTGGAGTAACAGAAGTTGAATCAAATGAATTTTTTACTATCTGTTGATGATGTGGATGTGTATGCTTAGCTTTTTATATTTATTCTTCTAGCTTAAGAAAATGAAATTGTCTTAATTGTAATGAAGAAGAAGGAGATTCAGTAATGAATTGAACTAAGGCAAGGGAAAGAATAACTACATTTGATCTGAATGGAATGTATTAGTTTTGTTGTGCTAAGTAGCCAAATAATAATTAAATTGTGTGCATAAGGTTCACTGAAGTTTGCAGGTGAAACAAATGGTTTTAACTTAGTTAAACATATTTTTATGTGAGGTTAAAGCATGTAAATTAGCTTGTATATCACTGTGCAGTAGTATATAACAGAGAAATAAACATCACATGTAACAGTACTCAGCAAATTTGATGAAGAAGTTCACCCCTCCTAAGCTACATCTGCTGGTCCAGCTCCCAATGGCATGTCCCTCATATCTTATTGCTAAAAAATAGTTAGTACATGTAAATAAAGCCTCAAATGGTTGTGCTCTCTGTAAAAACAGCTTCAGAATTCTTGAATTATTCAGGAATGACTATTCATCTGCAGAAAACAGAGAATGAATGCTCAAAACACTGAAAACACCCTAGTGGCTCCTTGACCTCTCCTGAAGAAAAACCTGCACAATATTACCTCTGATGGATCTAAAACATCTTCCAATGTGTTCATAATGTCGAAATTAGCCAAAAATGACTATTCATTCATCAAAAATGGTTGAAATCCCCAAGAGTTATGAACAAAATAGTAATTTTCCCAATGTCCCTTAAAAAACTCCTCCAAAACTGGAGGAACTCCAGTCAGTGCTGACAAAATAGCACTATCCGTCGATTCTGGAGGTCCGCCAGTGGAACTACCGGGCAAAATGGTAGTTAATTTTAATCTCACCGTTTAACGTGGGCACGTCTCTAGATTAACCTCAATTTAAGGGTTGGAACCCCGAAGTTACGGTTCTGCAACCCTTGATATTTAATTTTTTTGAAAACCCGACATGTGACACTGTTGCAGAACCCGCCGGATAACTATTTGGATAGCTGCTAGGTTTAACATTAATGCTACGGTTTTTCCACATGTGAACAGACCTCGCACCAACCGTTGGAGGTAACAGTTATACAACCATCCAAAAAACTGTTCCGCAACCATCATGTGACTGGAGTCGTCGTCGCTAAGGCTTGATGCTGCAGTTTGAGCCGGGCCATGGTTCTAGTGCTTGGGTGCATGGAAGGGGGGGCTCGCCTCCCCAACCCCTGTATGCAAAACTTATAATCTATATGTTACACAGAAATTTGTCACCGTCCCTGCAATTCCCCGTCCCGCACATTGGAGGGCTTATTCCGTGACCTGTGAGCAGTGACATGATCTGAAAACACTTTCATGGCATTCCCCTAAACATGGACTTTCATTCCCCTTAAGAAAACTCCTTGTGAAAAACCCTAAAAATAGCCTTTTCATCCTTGGCGTGACTAGCCAGTGTTATACCCGCGCCAATGGGGGAAATCCTCCAAAGAGGGCGCGCCAATTGGCGCTCTGTCTCATAGTCGCACTCGCGCCAGGATTAATAAAGGGTGTTTTTCAAAAATAAATGGCGGAATATTGACTCCAACCAACTCCTGAACTGGTCTCTAAATTGAGTTGGGACGTTTGGCTCCAAATTTCCACGTAGAGGAAGTAGCTTGCCACCTCTCATGGAAGCTTCCTTGAGGCTAGGGCCAATCCCATGATTGTATGGATCCCAACTCCTCTTCCACCATCTATATAAGATTTCCATTTCCCTTTGCAAGCTAGTCTCCAAGAATCTCCAAGAGCCTTCATAGCCTAAAGAATGCTGCAAGAGCTTTGATACTCCTCATAGTGCCAAATCCATAGCGAGGAGATTGACGATCGAAGAGAGAGGCTTGTCCCCATTCCCGACAAGCTTTACTGAGACGTATTCTGCTGACGACCCGCCGAAGGAAGGTTCAGCGTCAAAGCTTGATTTTATTTTCCTTTGATGAATTAATGATAAGCGACTATTGGTTATGGTTCCACTCGTACTGTTCATTATGATCATGAGTTGTGTCTTCTCTGACTGATACATAATTCCATATATCGGGTTTTACGCTTGTGTTTTTTGTGTTCCTTGCATGTGCAGGTGTTTGATCGCGGCGAGCGAAAGGATTGTGATCTACCGAAGCAAAGAAACGGGAGCGTCATCTTCCCTGCAAACAACAGCGTTGGACTTAAGGTAGGCCTTCTTTGCAAGTTGGTTTATTGTAATTAGGAACTTGCGCCTTGGCGTGATGCGATTGTTGCTAGACCCGATCTGGGCTAGTAGGGATCGCCTCTGTCTGCAGAGGGGATTTACCTCCACAACACTATAAAATGCAACGGTGACCATACCTTGTTAAGAACCAACGTATAGGCAGGTTGGTCAAATATTTGTGCGTGCAGGCCGGTGGTCGCGGGGTCGACCCCCCCCCCTAGATGCCATAAAATTTTGTAACAAACATTTTCACCTCTGGCATGGGGACACGTTGCAACCTCCAGGCTGGCCACATGTCACCCGATGATAGCCCCAAAATAACATTATAATTATAAAAATAAAAAATAAAAATAAAAAAAATTCAAAATATATTTTTTTTGAAATTTTTTTATTCAAGTCAAACTTAGTCAAATGTCATTTTTTTGGAGTTTACTGGGCTATTCAAACCTTCATAATTTATGTATACGACATCCATTTTTCGAACTGTTCATAGCGCCATAATCGCAGCGACAAGACCTTTCCGGTCGCTCAGGTTCAGAACACTTATAAGCACTTTCATTTTTTATTATTTTTTAGCAATGAACATGATCTCTTGATCACACCTCCCCACTGGGAAGCTTTTGGACCCCAAAAGCTCTCTGGACTACTGAACATGAAGATGAGGAAACTATGTCCCCACTCTTCCAATCTTAATCCATTGAAATTTCCCTAATTTCATTAATTGGAGCTTTTCATAAAACGACAATTTTTTCCTTGATTCCATTGACCAACCATTATTGTTTTTGACATATTCATGCTGCACATTTACTGATCTTGCAGAACAGAAACTTAACTTTGTAGAAAACATCATGTTTCTACATTGGTCTATAATCAAAGAAAACTTGGAATTACTCTCACCTTGCATCCTGTCCTTATGGTGATTTTTTGCTGAATTAGCCTTGAACTTGTGTCGATTTCTGACCAAGTTTCTTCACCATTGTACCATGCCTTTCTGAGACCAGCAATGAACATTTTTGAATCTTGTACCTTCTTTGTCAAGTTTCTTTGCCCTCTCTTCGACCTTTGCAACTTCTTGCATTGACACTTTGTTTTCAACACCGTTCGACACCAATATTGACTGCTACAACTGCTTGTCATCTTCTTTCAAAGACAACCTACTTTCAAACTAAAACAACTCATTACATACATCATTATTTTCATGAAAAGGATTACGTAAAAATTATCTTTGTTTAATCATCATCAATGTCAAGTTTTGACTTGCATTGATGAGCCTCTTCATCTACCCTGCATTAGCTAAAGAAGTGTCTAGTTTTTTGCGTTGGGCTCTCACAATGTACTCCTTGCCATATTTGAATAAATGGTACTTGTTCTCATGACGATGGAAGATATATTTCCTGTCATACAAGTACAAACTATCCAACACCATACCTATTATATCAAGGGGAACAACATCTAATTCAACTACGTCAATGAAATGTGCAGTTATTTCAAAGCGCAACATGCACTTCTTTGAAACCTGTAAATTTGCATCCTTACAAATCCAACCTAGTGGATATGGTTTCGGATGTGGAATGGTCTCAAGATTAAGTTTCTTGACCAATTATTTAGAAATTAAATTCGCGTGTGACCCACTGTCAAACAATGTGTCAACCTTGGTATGTTTGGAAATGACCCTCACATGAAACAGTTCAATTCTCTTTTCTTCACTTGGAGCTTGTATGTGAGAGTTAGAAATACTAGAACTGGGTTTAATTTCAATCTCTTTCCACTTTATGTTCTTTATTCCCATAGCTATGATTTTTGGTTCATCTCTTGAATCTAACGCTAGGTCTTGCTCAGCTATTGCAACTGTCTTGCCTTTCTCCTTGGCTTTCTCTTTGGTTTTAAAACATTCTGGTTTCAAATCTGGATGAAGTTTCCAACAATGGTCCTCATCATGGCTAGTTTTAGAACAATGTTTGAAAAATAATTTTCCCTTCTCTTTTCTAGTATTTGCATTTCTCCTTTTCTGACATTTTCCTTTAAACTCAGTTTCCTCATTCCCATCTAAGTTTTGTTTTCCCCTTGCCTCTAAATGTGTGGCTTGAACACAAAACTCAACTAGGCTTGTAGGATTAAACATGAGGAGTGTATGTCTTAGGTAGGTATGTAAACCTCCTATATACTTGAGAAAAGTGTCTTGGATATGAAAATCTACTCCTAGTAAAAGAGCTCTTCTCCTAAATTCTTGAGTATACACTTGTACATTTTGTCCTTTCAATTGCTTAAAATTTTTCCAGTCCATTATGGCTTTCTGCATGTGAGTTAATGGATAAAGCTGTTATTTTATTGGAGAAATGAAATCAGTCCATGATAAGATAATCTTACCATCTTTCTTGATCTCCTCCTTTGTCTTGTCTTCCCACCAAACAAGTGTTGCACCTTCCATTCTCAATGAAGCTAGTTGGATTTTGGTGTCATCATCATGAAAATTTTGAATTCTCAAATATACCTCTAATTGCCTAATCTAATTATCTAGCTTTTCTGCATTAACTTCACCATAAAACATTGGCACTTCAAACTTAAGATCAAGTTTTAGAAAAGGATTTTTACCAGTTTTCTTTGACTTGTATGGCTGATGTATTGAAGATGAAGTAGAGGTTGATGAAGATGAAGATGAGGGTGATGATGGTGACTTTCCACTATCTCCATTTCCTCCATTTCCCTTATTGGATTTATCTTCATCATTATGGCCTCCTGGCGATCCCTGACCTTCCTTGTGAAGTTTGGATCCTTCTCCTTCTAGCCTTTCATTCCTCTCTTGATAAAGGACTCTCACCATTTCAGTCATGTCAAGGAATGCTTTCCTAAACACTCTTTCTTCCTCTTTGGGATCAACTTCTTCATGGGTTCCTTCCTCCCTTGAAGTCAGGCTTATGGCTTCTTATTCTTCTCTTTGAGGTGAAATTGAAGGTGGAGATAATGGAACTCTTTCCCTCCATGGTTGAGGACTACTTTTAACTTTCACCAATTGGCCTTCTCCTCTCTTAAGCTTGAGCCTAGTAAGCATTAAAACTCTTGCAAACTGTAAACAAATCCTTTGCACAAAGATTAAACATATAAAATAATCTAGCTTAACTCAAGCTTAACCCAAGCTCTGATACCAACTTGATCTGAATGGAATGTATTAGTTTTATTGTGCTAAGTATCCAAACAGTAATTAAATTGTGTGCATCAGGTTCACTGAAGTTTGCAGGTGAAACAAATGGTTTTAACTTATTTAAACAGATTTTTATGTGAGGTTAAACAATGTAAATTAGCTTGTATAACACTGTGAAATAGTATATGACAGAGAAATAAGCATCACATGTAACATTACTCAGCAAATCTGATGAAGTAGTTCACCCCTCCTGGGCTACATCTATTGGTCCATCTCCCAATGGCATGTCCCTCATATATTATTGCTAAAAAATGGTAATTACATGTAAAATAAAGCCTCAAATAGTTGTTCTCTCTGTAAAAACAGCTTCAGAATGCTTGAATTAGTCAAGAATGACTATTCATTTGTAGAAAACAGAGAATGAATGCTCAAAACACTGAAAACACCCTAGTGGCCCTAGTGGCTCCTTGACCTCTTATGAAGAAAAAATTGCACAATGTGACCTCTAATTGCTTTGAAATCTCTGCGAATGTGTTCAAAATGTCGAAATTAGCCAAAAATGACTATTCATTCATAAAAAATGGTCGAAATCCCCAAGAGTTATGACCAAAAACGTAATTTTCCCAATGTCCCTTAAAAAAACTCCTCCAAAACTGGAGGAACTCCAGTTAGTGCCGACAAAATAGCACTCTCTGCCGATTCTGGAGGTCTTCCAGCGGAACCATTAGGCAGACTGGTAGTTAAGTTTAATGTCACCATTTAACGTGGGCACATGTCTCTAGATTAACCGTCGTTTAAGGGTTGGAACCGCGAAGTTACAGTTCCACAACCCTTGACATTTGATTTTTTTGAAAACCTGCCATGTGACACCATTGTAGAACCCGATAGATTACTGTTAGGATAGCCGCCAGGTTTAACATTAATGTTGCAGTTTTTTCACATGTGAACAGACCTTGCACCAACCGCTAGAGGTTACAGTTATACAATCGTCCAACAAACCATTCCGCAACTATCATGTGACTGGAGTAGTCGTCGTTAAGGTTTGATGTTGCGGTTTGAGTCGGACCATTGTTCTAGCGCTTGGGTGCATGGAAGGGGGGGTTGGCCTCCCCAACCCCCGTATGAAAAACTTATAATCTATAAAATGCAGCGGTGACCATACCTTGATAAGAACCAACGTATAGGCGAGCTGGTCAGAGCTTTATGCGTGCAGGCCGATGGTTGCAGGGTCGACCCACCCCCCCCCCCCCCCTGACGCCATAAAATTTTGTAACGGACTTTTTCACCTCTGGCCTGGGGACACATGGCAACCTCCGAGTTGGCCACGTGTCACCTGATGATAGGCCCAAAATAACATTATAATAAAAAAATATTTCAAAATATTTTTTTTTTGAAATTTTTTTATTCAAGTCAAACTGAGTCAAATGTCATTTTTTGGCAGTTTGTTGGGCTTTTCAAAACCTTCATAACTTCTGCATACGACATATGTTTTGTGAACCATTCACTACCCAGAATCGCAGCGATGAGACCTTTTCGGTCACTCAGGTTCGGAACACTTCTGAGCACTTTAATTTTTGATCATTTTTTAGCAATGAACATGATCTCCTGATCAACATTGGTAGGAAGAACAACTTATTTTCCATAAACAATATTGAATGGAGAAGTGTCGATAGAAGCTTTCTGAGTTATTCGGTCTACCCAAAGAGAAAATATTACTCACTTATGCCAATTTCGTTGGTTTTGAACAAAAATTCATTTGATTATTCTAATCAAGTTTTTGCTCGTGGATTATGCTAAACCATTTCCTTGCGGGTAATAATTTGCAGAATACTTAAGTTTAAAACCTCTTTTTATTGCAAATTCTATTATGGCAATTCCTGAGAAGTAAGATGTGTTATCAAACATTAAAGAAGTAGGCAAACCAAACCTAGTTATGATATATTGGTCAATGAAATCAATGATATTCTCATAATTGGCTACCTTCAATGGAATTTCTTCCACCCATTTAGTGAAATAATCTGTAGCTATGAGAATATATCTATGTTGTTTGGAAGAGTTAGGAACGATCTCACCGATTATGTCTAATCCCCATTGTTCAAATGGTTTTTCGATATTAACTGGTTGTAATGGGAAAGTTGGTTTCCTTTGTCTTCCAGATGCACTTTGGCACACTTTTCATTTTCCTGCATATTCGTGAGCAGCTTTAAAAAGTGTATGCCAATAGTAACCTGCATGCAGGATTTTGTGTGTTGTCGTATTTCCTCCAAAATGTCCTCAAGTTGGTCCATCATGGAGTTCCTGCAAGACTTTCTCTACTTCAAATTTTTCTAAGCATCTTAATAGTACATAATCAAAATTTCTCCTAAAAAATACATCATTTATTAATTCATATTGCTTGGATTTTAATCTTAAAGCACGTTTTGTTTTATAACTGAGTTTGGTTGGGGCATATCCATTTTTTAAATAAAATATGAGATCAATGTATTGAGATTGCACATCGTTGAGGCTTACCTCCGATATTTTCACATTGTTTCCTGAATCTTCTTCTAATGATAAATGGGATGCTCCTATTAGCATTATGCAAAAACCTTGACCTCTAACAATTTTAGAGGGTCTAATTTCTACATCATATTCTTGTAAAGTGGTAACCCAGTTAGCCCTTTCCTCTCCTAAATCTCTTTGCATTAATAGTTGTCTCGCACATAGAATGGAACAATGATTCTGGTGTGAGTTTTTGGGAGAAATGGCCCGAAATGCTTTATAGCCTTAAAGACAGCAAAAGCTTGCTTTTCGACAGATGAATAATTAAGTTTTGCACCTTGCAAATTAGAACTGAAAAATGATATTGGTGCTTCAATTTATTGGTCATTAAGTTGTGTTAAAACAACAACGTATGATGTATCTGATGAAAAAGTATATAAAGTAAAAGGACTAAGAAAATTGGGGGTAGTCAGGAATGGAGCATTGACAATGGATTGTTTGATCAAGTCAAATACTTCTCTTTCATTATGTACCCATTTAAAGACTGGTTTTTTCTTAATCATGTTTTGTAATGGTAAAACTATTTGTGAAAAGTCGGGGACAAACCTTTTTACAAAATTAATTTGTCCAAGAAATGACTGCATAGCTTTCTTATTATGAGGAAAAGGAATTATTTTAATTTCTTCAGTTCTTTCAGGATCAATATATATACCTTTATTTGACACAATGAATCCTAAAAATTTTCCTTCATCTAAAGCAAAAAATGATTTCTTTAGGTTTAATGAGATCCCATATCTTTTACATCGCTCGAAAACTTGCTTTAGGTATTTCACATGATTGGTTGTTTGTTTAGAAAATACTGTAATGCCATCCAAATAAATAACCATTGATTTATTTATGAGCCCCCTAAAAGTTGTTTCCATAGTTCTTTGAAAAGTGGCAACTGCATTAATTAATCTAAATGGCATCTTTTGATAGGCGTAAGTTCCCCACTTAATCCTGAATGTAGTCTTTAATATGTCATCTGGGTGCACGAGAATTTGGTTATATCCCAAGAATCCATCTAGAAAGGAAATAAATTTAGAACCAAATACTGTTTGCAGTACTTGTTCTATGGTTGGTAATGGAAAGTTTTCCTTTTGACATGCTTTGTTTAAATTCCTAAAATCAATACAAATTCTAATATCACCATTTTTCTTCCTGGCGAGAACCAAATTTGAAGCCCATTTAGAATGTCTAACTGGAAAGATGATCTTTTCTTTGAGGAGTTTGTTCAGTTATGTTTTGACTTGATTTTCAAGATTTGGATGAATCTTCCTCAAATTTTGTTGTATAGATTTCTCATCTGAAACCATAGGAATTTTGTGTTGAATCGCAAAAGTATCATATGTTTTCAGATCAGTGTAATCCCAAGTAAAAATATTTTTGTACATTTTAAAAAACCTGATAAATGATAATATTTCGAAGGAACATACACCAAGACCTAGATTAACATTTTGAGGTTTATCGTCAGTTCTAGGATTTACTAACTCAAATATTAAGGTAGAACTTTGAGTTTTTTAGTTAGTAACTCTTTTAAACCTATCTTTCGGATCATAGAGGTCTTCTCAAGGATCCTCAAAGAATCCTCATTGAATCTATCAAGGATTCTCTCATTCCCTTTGTAGCAAAATTGAAGACATCAAAATAGATCTATGACAAGTTGGTAGAGTTGTACTCTGTAAGTACAACTGGGGAAACAATATCTTTAAGAACCTAATTATACAAGATGAAAGTATCAAAGAAAGAAGGGGTAGCTTCATTTCTCATGAAGGTATCTCAAATTAGAGATCAACTACAAGAGCTAGGGGAAATAATGTTAGATCGAGAAATGAACACTTGTGTACTCAATGCACTACTAGATGAATAGGGAAACTTTGTATCAAGCATCTATGGAAAGAAGGAAGCTACACCATTTAGTGTTCTATGAGCATTATGTAAGATTGAAGAAACCAGATTAAAAGCAAAGAATGATGTTGGATCAAATGAGAAAACACAAGCATTCACAACTATGACAAGGAAGAAGGGAAAGTTTGGAAAAATCGAGCCTCGGAAGAAGTTTCAAAATAAAATTAACATGTCCGAGATTCAATGTTATGAATGTAATGAATATGGTTATTTCAAGAGGAATTGTCCTAAAATCAAGAAGGGCAACAAGAAGAGGAAAGAAAGAAGTAAAGCCCATGTAACCAAAGAAGAAGAAGAACCGTAACAGAAGAAACCTAAGAAGGAAGAAGTGAAAGACCTCTACTATTAAAGGTCTCTCATACATTAAATTTGTTTTCAAGACAAGATTCATGGTAGGAAGCATTAAAATTATGGTAAGATGCATTATAGCAGTACTTGAGATGGCATCATGAAAGGTTAGCAGAAACAATATTTGCATGGTTTAAGCAAGTCATCTAGCAAGATAGGAAGATAAGAGATCATCACACTTCATCATCATTAGGGAGAAGCATTTACAAAATAAGGATCATCAAAGATCCTCCATTATAATCTTTGTTGGAAATTTTTACCTCTACTTAGAAGAAGCAAGTACTGCACAGGCAGTCTACATTCCACCTAGTGTGGAATCCGCAGTTTAAAAGCATGAAGATATGGTGACAAAAAAGTGCAGCGTGACAATTTAGTTGAAACACTTTCATCTTCAAGAAAGGAAAAGGAAGTTGCTGAATGAAACCTAGATGACCACATGAAGGAAGAAGGTATGCATATATTTGGCGAATAGATAAAGGTCATGTCATCACTTAATTGCATATAGAATGGTTAGAATGATCTATCTCACGAGCATGATTGAAGAAGAAGGAACTCTTCTGCATGATACATGAAGGCATAAATACAATATTCCTTGAACTCTTCTACATAATCACATGATAGAATCAACATCACATGACCTCATGAGGAAAATTAAGTGGTGGGCAATAATTTTTCCTATGTATAGAGATCCCGAAGAAGCAATATAAATGAGAGTTCGTGAAGATGTGTCTACAACTACATAGATAATATGGATAATCAACATCTGATGTTAAAAGGGATTGGCTATGACATCTCCATGAAGAAATTATGAAGACCCTGATACCTATGGTGAAGAAAGAGAACCTTGGAAATAAATTTCTTGGAGATGGATTCGTACAATATGCTAAAGGATGTTGATGATTCAGAAGCAAATGTTATGACGAAAGGCTGACATAAAAAGGAAATTCTATTTTTGATGTTCACTTTTGATTTTGATTTTGATTTTTGAAAGAAAGCATCTGACTAGATTGGAACAGGGCTACCGACAGAAGGTTCTTGAAATTCATTTACAATTAGTATTGAATGAATGATAATGAGAGGATCATGACTTGGAAGAGGTAGCACTATGAAGGATAGCCAGATGATGACAAAGAAGATCACTTTCCGATGAAAAGAAGGATGACATGACTAGCATTAATTGGTTCAACACTATGTTTTGTTGAAGGGAAGTGATGTAGAAGATGGACGAAAGCCTATGGAGAAGTTATGGAAGAAGATGGCTCCACAATGGAGAAGTTGAAGTTTGTTCATGACCTGATGATGCAGAAAGAGGAGCCCTACAAACAACTGATCGTATGATGATCTCCACGGAAAAATAGATAGTTGTTGTTGAAAACAAGTCCCTAGTTAAGATGGAGCTTGGGTATAGTCCTTTCATGTAAAGGAGCGAGTAGATCCTCCCATGTTGGGAGGAAGAGATAAACACACCATTCTCGTTTTCATATCATGAAGAAAGAATGGAGGATTGGGTAAGCATCTGAGACCAATACCAATACTCTTTGAGGATGAGGTAGGGCATCCAATAGGCAAGCTTAGTCGAAGAGGAAATTCCTCGAGGATGTGTAAATCCAAGAGGGGAATGGTACTAAAAGGACATACCTTGTGAACATCCAGATGGGGTATGTGCCTTGAGATACAATGTTGAAGGTGTCTATAAATGATTGTCTCCCTAAAATTATGCTCTCATCTAGTGGAGAGATAGAGTTGCTAGTCAAGGCCTTGCTATATGACAATGCTGGTTGATATGATGAGATGCACTGATATAACCTGAAAAGATAGCCTATGAGATGGTTTACCAATCTGACACTTCGTATGAGAATTCTTTAGTATGAGAATATCCATGTACCTTCTATGTATTATGAATACTCCCTAGTTAAGAGGGAGTGTTGAAATTTGTAACTAGGTTCGATCTTCATAATATCTTATGTATTCTTGATTATATGTATTTGATGTAAAAGAGAGAAAATTTATTATTATTATTTTATACATGGGTTTCCTACTCAAGGTCAATTTATTTGTAGGTCAAAGCACCCATTGTGTGCTTCTAGGGTTTTTTCATAAAGTCAAACTCATCCGGACTAATGCAAGAACGCAACAGAATACACATATAACCATAAATATAAAAATGCAGCGGAAATAACACTTCATTTCATTAATATCAAAGAACTAAAATATGTTTACAGACAGAATGGAAATGATAGCTTATCTCTGAGAAGAGATGTGGTGGCTACAGGTCTTTGAACTCTGTGTTATAATGAGCTTCGAAGGCCTATATATTATTGAGAAACAATGGAAAACCCTAAACATCCAAAAACCTCACCCTAGGACATGAAATGCCAAAATATGGGCCCTATCGGGATAAATTGGTACATCAATTTCCCGGGGTCATAACTTTGGCATACTATCTCCATTTGACGCACATGATACATCTTTAGAAAGATCTATCCAAGGACTAAAATTGCTAACCATGAATATCGATTCCGGAATAGAATCATATTGGCTAGATGAAGCGATGCCCAAAAAACGTCGTCGTTTAGGGCCTCAAAACGGCTCGAGAAGTTCAAGACCCGAAAAACTGCTAAAAATAGTAAATTGTGCTATTATTAAGGAAACTGAAAAACTGAAAGAAACAATGGCGGGGCCCCAAGTGGAATAGGTGGGTGGCCACCAATATCCACCTGGATCATTCCTCCCCCCTTAGGAAGCAATGGTCCCCATTGCGTTGAGTTCCTCCATGAGATGAGGAAACTTCTGCTGAACTTGGTCCATGGTGAACCACTTGCCTTGGTGCAGGAGTTGGCCAACTTTGACCACCCGATACAGTTGGATCTTCTGCTGGCGAGTGTTCTTGATTTTCATGTCCATGATGCAATCTCTGGTGGCCTATTCTATGCAGTCTGGGTTTAACTCTATTGGTGTGAGTTGTTCTGCAATGTAAGAGGTGTCTAGTAGAGGTGGGAAATACGTCTGAAGGCGGTCCACATTGAATACTGGGTGCAGACCAAGGAATGGTGGAACACTGAGCTCGAAGGCATTGTTCCCTACAACCTTCATGATGGTGTATGGCCCATATCGGAGTGGGTGAAGCTTGCGGTGGGGTCCAGTGAGGTGCTCCTTCTGTAAATGTAGCCACACTTAGTCGCCCACCTGGAAGTGGTGTGGCACCCAATGTTGATCATGTCGTTGCTTGTACTTAGCATTGCCTTTGTCCAATATGTCATGAACCTATTGGCAGATGTGTTGAATGTGCTCAATGAAGTTGTTCGTTTTGTCAGCTTCAGACTGGACATGAGCCGAATCAGCCTGAGTAGCCACAAATGGCATGGCTACGTCAATGGGACATAGTGGCTGGAACCCCAGGCCCACTTGAAAGGGGTTGTGGCCGGTTGAGATGTGGAGAGTCTTGTAGCTCCTAGAGATAGCCTTGAGTTGCAAAAGACAGTTACCTAGGACATCTTAAAAAATCAAAGGTTGAATGTGGACAATTGTATAAAAGGCCTCTGACAAAATATGGAATGAGAGAACAATGGTTTTGGTGGTTCATGGATGGAGAAGACCTTGGAGTCGATTCCTATGAATTCCCTATCTGTGAGAGGGCTCAAGAGGCTACGAGGCTTGATGGATTTTAAATGGGCCAAGTATAAAACAATGATCATAAACTTTTAAAATATGCAGAGGCGTTGAGAGAGAACTGAGAAGGAACCCACGAAGGACAAGCTTAAGAGATTTAAGGATATTTCCCCTATGAATTCAGAGGAAACGACTATGAATGAAATATGGACAACAAAATGGGTTCGTGGAGCGTGAATTAAGGAAGCACAACAAACTTAACACATGAGCGTTAACACCTGAGTGTTAGACAGACACGAATTCATGAATAAAATTTGTAAACTCCCGGCAGCTACATTACATGAACCCTCATAGAAGCATAGCATGAAAGATGATTATACATGAAAGGAGATAACTGATAACAGAAGGAAACATATACATAATACTCATTGCTCCATCTAGAATCCAAATATCAGCTCTGTATTCATATTAAGTTTGAAAATCTCTCCCAAATATGTATCTCAGGGCATAGGGAGCACAATAATACAAAACTACAGCAAAATTCTTCAAAATTCTAGAACCCATCTTTCATCTTAGAACTCACTACATATAGAGTTCTCCTTGAGGGTTTACGATCAAATATTTTGTCATGATCAATCCACATAGGTGAAAACCAAAATATCATAACAAACTATCAGGGTGTGCATCAAGCAATCACTCCTGCAACATAAAAATCAAAACAAAATTGGGTAAAATTGGGATTTTACCAACGAAACATCGCTATCTAACAATAAAAAGAACAAAACAATTGGCCAGGGAGGCCCAATTCCAGAATCTTCAAAGGAGTGGCGAGAAGTGGATGAGAACAGGTGGGCGGTCTGGCCTTTATCATATAATTCTCCCTGTTGTTTGGAATCCTTCACTCTCTAACTTTCATGATTTCCACTCAGCAATTGTGAAATGACCATGTTATCACCCTAGTAATTTCTAAAGATTGTGGGCTTTTGGATTTTTTCAGTTTAAGAAAACTAGGGGTAACCACAAACCTACTTTGGAAATTTAGGATCTAGCCTTCCTAAATTTTAGCGAGGGCTCTCTCTTTATGATTTAACTTTTTTTTTGTTTAATGTTTTAGGCCAGTTATGATAGAACAATTGATTTTGGTTTTGAAATGTTTGGTGGAAATAAGATTACTTAAAGACAAATTAAAGAGGGATCTACTAGTCCATTGGACTATGGAGTCAAAGTCTAGTAAGCAAAACTAGAAGGCAAGGCCAAGAGGATGCTAATGTATCTAGGGCAAGGTAGATAACCCTCAGAGATTTGGATAGATTGTTTTGATGAGATGGCTTGCTTCGGGATAAAGGAAAATAAAGGATCCTTTGATCCGGAAAAAGAGGAAGGAGGCAGGGGTCAAACGAGACTAGGAGCAATTAAGAATTCCTAAATCCAGAAATCAACAGAAAACATTTAAATGATTAAGTAGTTAAGACAGGGAGTTCTTACACTAGTCCTGAAATAATTCTCCTAATTAATCACTAAGATTGAACAACATATATGAAATTGTATGTAACTCATAATGGAAACAATGACAAGATAGATGCACTTTACTCTTCAAATTATCGCATGAATCCTCAATTATGAAGTCCAATTGGCTATTTTCCATACTGGTGCTTTGAAATCAACACATGTGAGCCTCCAACGTACCAGCAAAAGGTCTATAATATTCTTAGCAATTTTATTCCACACTAAACACTTCATAAACTGAAGTATTTATACAAATGTTTATTACAAATATCCTAGAGAGATCTAGGAATAACTCTAGGAAAATAAAATATTTTTACACATTAAGAGGGACAGTTGCTTAACAACTTTAGCAAGCCATCCTCTTATCTAGAAAATATAGAACTAATCTTATCTAACAAAAACTTTTTTTTCGAATAGTTGTCCATGCTTTCTGGCACTTTGCAAAATATCTTTTTGGAAGATGTCTTCATTGATACTCTTTCCACTTATACTCTTTGACCATTGTACTTTATCTTTGATACTCTTTCACGTTGTTTATTAGTCATTTCACTACTGTAAAAAAAGGAAATTACAGCAATCAAATCAGCTAACTGTTGTTTTCTCTCTGATACACTTTGATTCTAGCCTTTCACCCTGGTACTCTTTAACATGATATTTTCACATTCAACTGCTGTAAAAAGAGATTTCTTAGCAGTAAAAAATTCAAAATCAAATAACTGGTTTATTTGTTTCCTTTTCAAACTGACTGCTTCATCTGCACTCTCCTTCACTGTTTGCTTCTTGCAACTAGAGCAAATCTGTAAACTGCTGCCACTGTTCAGCATCTGGCATTTTTACACTCTTGAGTTTTATGTAGTTCCCATCTGCTTCAGTGTATTTAGCAAAATTTGGCTTAATTACAAACAAATGTTTCATTTCATTCTGAAGGAAGAATAAATCTTCAATGTATTGGAGAACAACTTTCCCTGTTGGAGATCTCTGTGGTAGTTGTTTATTCACCTATTCTTTGGCATGGTCCCTTATCTTTTTATCATATTCATTTTGGTCCATCAATTTTTCATTGAATACATGGATGTCTGGAATGCCTGCTTGTCTTAGCATAGTATACTTTGCTAAAAACTTGGTAATGGAAAAATTCATAGCATCACATTTTTCTTTCAAGTTATTCATCAAAGTTTTCTTTGTCAATCTTTTTTGATTTGCAGTATAGTCTATGTCTTGTCTTGTATCTTCAATTCTTCTAGCTCAGTCCTGTTCTTACTGTTTAAGAAGGTAATTAGCCTTTGTGCATGTGTTGGTTATTCTGCTAATTCTTCTGTTGTCCTTTGTATTTCACCTTGAGCTGCTAGAAGAAGGTCTCTTTGTTCATATATTATCTGTATTGATGGCCATTGAAGATGTATAGCCTCAATAATGTTGGTCCATAAGTGATTTCTTATGTAATAAATCTGTGTGGTGAAGCTCAAATCCTTCTGAAGGCTTTTGACTTGCTCTTCAGGTCTTTTAGCTTTTTGTTCATAATTGTTAGCATTAATCAATGCTGCTTTATTGGATACCTCCATAATCTGAATCTTTTTCTTCAAATTGTTAATTTCATTGGTTTTCAATGTCATTTCTTCCATTGCTTTGACAATTTGCCCTGCATCATTTGTCTGCTGCACCTATGATGTTGAGGATTCTTTTTGGGAGGTAGTAGCCGATTGTACTGACACTGCAGTTGCCAGTGGCTCTTTGGGTGCTAACTTTGATCCCAATGTAGAAGGAATAGCAGCTGTAATAATAGGTATAACTATGGGAATGGTGGAAGCATCAGTTTCCTTCACAGTTTCTTTTTCTTTCATCAGTATATTCAATTGACTTTCCATATCCTTAATTTGGGCAGTAAGCTTTATTATCAATTGCATCATATCTTCCTTCTATTTATGTTCTTGAAGTATTTCCTTGCTTTTTGGGTGCTCACTTTGAGGAAGTTTTAATTGTTTCCTCAAAGCAGCAATATCATCATTTTTCTGTTTGATTAATACTTCAGCAACTTGTATATTTGACGGGTCAACTCCTACTTGTAGAATCAAATCTTCTAAGGCCTTGATCCTTAGATTTTTTGCATATAAGGAGCCTTTATCAAGCTTCATTTGATCTTGCAGGTTGATAATATTATTTTGCAAATTTGTTACACTCATGGCCTTTTTCACCACAGTGGAATATAGCATTTCTGAATTATGTCGGTGAAATTCTATCTGATCCAACTCATGTACCTTTTTAGTATTTACTTCAAATTCAATATTCTTGTAGTCAGCCACTGTTTTTGGAGTTGAAGTAGTAGGTTGTAAATAGGACATGATCATTTTATTTGAAGAATAATCAAATGTTGTAAGCAATCTATCCTGATTTCCTGGCTTCTGCTTGAGAAATTGAGAATAAATCTCACTTTTAATTTCCTCATTTATTTGTTTAATCTGCTTATATCTGTCCTTAATATCCAAATCTTTTTCTTCTGTTGTTTGAGAAGAAGAATTTTCCATATTCACCTGTTGTTCAATCATTTGGGTCTCCTTTCTTTTGGATGCTGACTGTTCTCTTTCAATATCTGTCAAAGTCTCTTTGATTATTGTAGTGGCCTCATCATTACTGACCTCTGGTTCATCTTCAACCTCAATAAGTTTTTCTTTTCCTATGGAACCAAATCTTAGCATTTTATTGTAGATGAGTTTGAACTTGGTATCTAAATTAGTTTCTGCAGTATAGGCACCCTCATCTCTGCTCCTTTTGTTTGAAGTCTCTAGTTGTTTAGAAGTTACCACAGCAAGTGTGGTATCTTTTTTTCCTGTTGGCTTTGTATTTGCAGTTAAATCTACCAATGTATTTTCTTCCCATTCTGTTTGATTGGAAAAATTTTCAATATCTGGCTTTGGCTCATGTATAAAAGGAGGCATCTTATTTTTAACCCTTATACTATTCAAAAGACCTTGGGGTTCATAATTCCAAGGGAAAATCACTTGAAATTTCAGCTCTGATAATATCTTTTCTATCCATTTCTCAGCATCCCTGTTATTTACTATGAATGGACCAATTTGATCTTTAAGTTTGAACTGAGTCTTCTTTTTGGATGCCATGAAATGGATAGCATCAACATTCAACACTGTCTCAAATATTCTAGAGCAAAGACTCTGATATCAAAAACTTAGGTAACTTATATGGAAGTAGATTGGTTCCAAAAATTCTTAATTTAGTATGCTTCTCATACAAGTACCAATCTCCCATTTTGCATTCTTCTGACAATTGTAATATTCTTTTCATCTCTTCACTTACTCTAGGTTGTTCTGATTTTTGTAGCAAACTCATAGCTGGCCTGATAAACAAATCTGTGAAATCTGTATAACTATATTCACTTCCTTCTTTTCTCAACAATGATGTCCAAAAGACAACTGATAGAGGTTGGCCCTCTACATTCATTTTCTACAATGTTATTGGGAAGTGATCTGCTTGAGAGAATAAGAACAAATGAAATAAATAGGAAGAATACCTAAATACCCCTTTAGTGGGTAACTTTGTCAATTGATGGTGTATAGAATCAGCAATAAACCTAGAAAAATCAAAGCTCATAGCAGGAGGCTAACCAGGAGACAAGGTAGACAAAAATACAAGGATGGAATCATCAGTAAACTCATCAGTGAAGTATCCTAAGATGAAGGATAACATTGAAATAACATGCTTAGAACCCTCTGGAAACTTGGAAGTGGAATAAGGAGGATTCAATTTTGGAATATCTACATGACTAGGCATGAAGTTATGAAAAATCATGAATCTTTTAAGGAAATCTAGCCCTAAATATAATTAAGTCAATGCTTCAATGGATAATGGGACTGCCCTAGGGTCAAACTGTAACTGCAACATTTCATTGATTGACTCTGCAGTGATAGGAAAAAGTATTTCCCTATCATTATTCACAATTGATCTTTGATCTGGGACATAATACTTCTGGCACAGTCTTATCAAGTCCTGACTAGGGTGTGTTAATTGGATTACATACTTGGGAAGATTTGTATCCCAGAGAGGCATTTCTTCTTTGTCAAGGAACTTTTCATGACACCAATTGTGAACTTCTAACAGATTGAATTCTACTAGAGGGTCTACAATTTTGTAATCTACATCAACCAAGGGGATGATTTATTCATTGGAAACTGGAAGTTGAAGTGGATTAATAGTCACAATGGTCTCAGCAGTGATAGCAGGAGTAGACTTTAGGGCTTTTGTTGCTTCAGACTTGGGAAGTTTGGATTTAACAGGATTGGATCCTCCAGCCTTGGGTGTAATTTGCTTTTTTTTCATTTTAAATTAACTACAGCAAGATTATACAGTTTGCTATAGTTGATTTTTCTTCAACAGAGGGTAATTGAGCAACTTTATGGGCAAGGATGATAGCAATGGGCAATTTAGTGCTCAATTAGGATTTTTAGGACAAAAGGAACAAGTTTGAGACAGAAAACGTAGGTTTTCTGAAATGATTATGACTGTAAAAAGGGTTTTAAGGTTTTCTATGGGTTTAAAAACCTTTCTTAGCCGTGGAATTTGTCTTTAAAGGGTCTGAACTGAGAATTTTAGCTTCAAAATTAGGTTTTCTGCAAATGGCTATTTCTGGGAAAAATTTGCGAGGGTTTGCCCTCTTTTTCCAAGGTTTAGAACAAAACGGATGGGCAATTTCAATCTTTAGCGCTCAATTGGTTCGATTGTTGGTTCAAATAGTGAAATTGCAGGTGAAATTTTTGGGAAAATACCTGATTTGCAGGTATATTGATGGTGTGAGAAGGGTTTCTACAACTTTGATGGTTCCTGCAACGCTACTGCAGAGAAATGGCTTCGAATGGTCTTCAAACAATAGAACAGTGGTTAAAATTGGATTCTTTCTCTAGGAATAAGTCAAAAGAGGATTTTTTCACAGTCGAGCGGCTTTTCTCAGTCGGGAATGCACAATAACATTGATAAAAATCATAACAAAGGTTTTATCTTTTGTTATTAATCTTTAAAAATTGTCATAAATGTGAATCAAATTAATGACAGGAGCAGTTTTCGTTTTATGAACACGGAAAACCATCGGTGGTTTTCGCGTTGGGTTTGGGTGGTAAACGGTATTGCCTAAAATGAACGCGATCGTATCAGAATACGACACGTCATAGGAGGCGGTAATGAAAAAACCGCCCATTTCGCGCTCATTTGGGCATTTATTGATCGTTGTAATATTCCCAATTTTAGCCTCAAGCTAAAATGGAATATTATAATTGCACATTTTATTTTTGTTTAATAAAATGGGCAAGGAGACACCTTAGCCCCTTTTAGATGAAGAAATAACACTCCTCATGTGAAAAGAAGGAGAATAAAGCAGCTGAAACAAACACCAAGGGTGTGAATGGAACCCAGCTCACTTGATTAGTCACCTTTGACTAAAGTCAACAGCGTTGCCCAAGGAGGAAGAGGCTTCCTAGAGAAGCTGTGCAGTTTTGGAGGGAAGACATTCATGCAAGGGTGGAAACCCTAATTTGTGGGACCATGGTGGAGAAGAGTTCTCTCACTTTATATGGAGGAGATGGCAGCCCATTTTCATTATGTTATGATTTAAAGTTTCAGACTTGGGTCTGCAAGCTTGCATCCCCAGGCTGTTTAGCAGGGTGATGGTGCCCTCGGGCACTATGGTGTTCCCGGTCAGGAATCCTTACCTCTTCCTCAAGGAAGGATGAGGATTAAGCTACATTTCCTCAATCCAGCATTGGCCACAGCTACATTCATCAGCTACAGCGTTATTTCTGCAGCAGAGAGGACGTTGTGTTGCTGGGTGCAGCAAGAGAGGAACTCATGGAGTCTCTCTTGCCTTTTTTTCTTCAATAGAGGAGTGATACACTCATTAGAGGAGCTTAAAGGAGGATTCCTGGGCTTGATTTTATATCAGTGGCATGAGGCCACACTTCCATCATCTCCCACTCCGCAGTCCATGGAGGAAACTGCATTATTTTGGAGGAGGCAGTGAGAGAGGGGCTTCTGGAGCTTCAGAGGAGGATGTTTTTAAGACAAAGTGATCAGCACTTTGTATTGGAGACATGATCAGAGGAGGGCATCTACATTTTAGATTAGCCGCAGCCTCATTCTTATTCGGGTTCAGTTGCAGTGACAACTCTATTGTCACATTTTGGTTCCTCCGACATTTCTAGCAATCTTTCATAGATTGGCTAGAAATATTGTATTTCAGCCCATTTCTTGTTCTTGGGCTTATTTCTTGTATTCCTTTAGCCACATATGTATTTCATTTATATTCAACAGCTATGCCATCATATACACTGCGCAGTTGCAGCTACTTCGGCATTTTTTGAAGTTGCAGCTACTCTTGTATTTCATTGTTATTTCATTGAAGGTTGGATCTTAAAGCTTGAGTGGCTTGTCCCTCATCTATTTCTTGTATATTTATGCTGATATATCATAATATAATGAGGGTTGTAGCATTTCCCTCTCATGTTGTATTCATATTTGCAGAGTTTTAGACTCATGTTCATATATTGTTGTAAGCTCTCTCATTGAGCTTTGTTTTAGAGACCTAGATTGGGGAGATCTGAATAACCCATCTAGACTTATTTCTTTGAGCTCATATTCTGCATAGGAGTTGTATGATGTGTTTTCTAAGGCACCCCAGTAGTGGTTTGTCTTATTTTTTCAGCAGCTTCCTTATACAGCATCCTCAAGGACCCTGTAGCAAAAATTCTCTAGGTGGAATATTGCATATCCATAGGCAGAGTCTGTGAAGGGCCAGCTAGCCTTAGGATCTCTCCCTTCTTTAGAAGGAGACATATCCTGTAAATACCCCAACGGTCAATCTTTGAAATGGACTTGTGATAGCTCACTAAAAAAGGAATTAGAATATCTGAAGATATTCCCGATGGAGCAGAATTTCCTAAAAAAGGGATATTACAGTGGTATCAGAGCATGATCTTGGCTCAGCCTGTGCCCAAGATATAATGCCATCAGCAAGAGGAGCTTCTCTCCAAGGAGAGGAGATTGACAGAGGAAACAAGGAAAGAGGAATGATGGAAGAGGAGGTTTCCCTTCTTCTTTTCCAGGAGATTATTGAAGATCTTGATGAAAGGGAAATTTGAAGAAATTTTCTGAGAAGGGTTTGTTGATGAGACAAATCCTAGCTACTTCATGGAGGGTGTGAGAATTCAGCCACACATGTAGATCCACAGCGCAGTACATTGCCCACATCTACTGCAAGAAGGATGGAGGAAAAAGTTGAGGCCTTTGGAGGAGCAGCGCTGCAACTCAAAGGTATGATTCATGATGATTGATTTCAAAGTTCTATTTCATTTCTCATGCAAATGAGAGATAATATGTTGCAGTCACAAAGATTTTTGCAAAGGGTATTGATGAAAACCAATGTGAAACATGGTGTGACAAAACTTAAAACACTTTGCATGCATGGAAGGGAACCATGAAACAAAGATCATTCCATCTTTCTATAGGGGGAGTAAATCAGGAGAATGGCTTGCTAGACGCAAGGTCCCCATTGTATGAAGGGCACTCTTTCATTTGTGAGGATGTGGAGACATTTCTCTCAAGGGAAGGCCAAGATCCAAGGCCTCTTATTGGGGAGGAGATACACTCACATGTTGGTAGAGAGGAGGTGCATACAGCGCTGCACCATTGGAAGAAGAAGAAAAGCAGAAGGATCAGCATGAAGGGATGATGGACATTCACCCTTATCTACTTCAGAGATTTTCTTCACATGGGAGAAGGAATGCACTGCGCAGCAGAGAGAGAGAGAGAGGACCTTTCATTCCTCTCATATACACAGTCCACTTCCCATCTTGATGTCTCACTTTTGGAGGCTTTCCATTTGGGAGGCCACATGGTCTAGAGATGATGAGAGGCATCATGCTATGTGGTTCACCACTTTTTGGATTCTGGAGGGGTGGAGACATTAGAGGAGTCCATTACAGCGCAGAGAGTTTGGGGGATAAGCACAAGGAGGAGGGATGCACTCTCTCATTTTCAGTACCACCCATTCTCATCAGTTTTACTGCGCAGATAGAGTTGCTGCATAGATGGAGGATAGCATCTTCATGATGCAGGATGGCTACTCCATGGATTTGGTGAGAGAGAGGCTACTTCCTTTGGGGAAGAACTCTTTCATTCTTTGGAGTAGATGGAGGCCACTCATGCTTACATTGCCCAGGATCGGGAGATATTTGGAGGTGATAGTCTCTCATGGGAGGCTTATTTTCAGAGATCATCATTCCTTTTGAGCATGAGAAGTTGCATGATGGGCATGGCAGCAACTTGGAGGATGACTTTGGCATGAGGGGATGTCAAGGTAGCAGGAAGCAGCGTGATGGAGCACCATATTGCATAATACCAGTGATGTCTATGTGGAGATTGATCCATGTTGGAGGACTCAGCTTTTGGTTGAGTGGTCCCAGGATCTTGGTACATGCATGATTCTCGATGACCAGGAGGATGATGATAGATACATGGCTGATGATATGGTCATCTATTGTTATGGAAGGATCTTCTTGACTAGAGTTTCTAGTCTCAAGGAGAAATTTTTGCATGCATCACAGGAGGAATTCCTAGCTATACACTTGGATGCATACTTTGCCTTGCCAGAGGAGTTCACTTTAGAGGGCATTCATCATGATATTAATCAACATATGGATAGATTCATAGCCCGGTTGATTTTGGAGAGGTTGGCACAACCATTCCCTTACTCATTGGAGGAGAGGGAGAGCATTCAGTTGAGCCATTTAAGCTCAAGAGCTCTAGTGCATGATGGAGGAGGTATAATCTCACATTTTGTATTGTACTTCTTTTCATTGATTGAGAAGAATGATGTGTCAAGGAGGCTTGTTCCTTATTTCCTTTTTCATGGGGATGTACTTACAGCTACTTGTAGCCTTGATTTTGGCTATTTTGTGATGTTTGTGGGGGGGTAGCCACATGCTTCTTGGTGTGCACCATTGGCACCAAATTGTGATTTCATGTTTCATATTATGAGTGGCAACAA
This sequence comes from Pinus albicaulis, assembly GCA_034641835.2. Lineage (NCBI taxonomy): Eukaryota > Viridiplantae > Streptophyta > Pinopsida > Pinales > Pinaceae > Pinus > Pinus albicaulis. The sequence continues at coordinate 1,279,451,408 of CM076577.1, read as the reverse complement.
ACAAGTGGCTAGTACAGCACTTGTTACTTTTGATTTTGAGGCAGGCTAAGGAGGAACTGCACAGGTTCCATGAGTGGAACTATAAACCACTCTTCGATTGTCATTTGACAACTTGCTTTTATTGTATATTGCTCCTTGCATTCATGATGTTGGTACACTCATGAGGAGAATTATTTGGAGAGTATTGTATGTACATCCCATTGGGAGCATGATTCTCCCCATTGTATATGCTTTATGTTGCAGGAGACACCATGGGCAAACCATGATTGCTACATTGCTACTTGTACCTTCTTGTGGGAGGGACCACTTGAAGAATTTGCAGAGGCATATCATGGCTGATTTTTTTTGATGGGGTAGCTTGGGCCATTCTTGGAGGCCATACTTTTCCATCCCAAAGACAAAGGCAGCCACATATGAGCAGCATATGGAGAGATGACCATCACGGAAGACCAAAACAACTCTCCATTCAGCCCCAACACATTGCAGAAATCAGGGGTGAGATTTTCATTTGGATGATAGCGTGGATGAGAGGATCATCATTGGAAGCATAATTTTCCCATGCATATCATCACTCCTACCTTAAGGAGGCCACATTCCAGCAAGAAGGATTCCACTACACCTTCTATATTTCCATGAGGAGCATCATTTTCAGTTTGCATACTTGGGAGAGAGCATTGGAGGACAGATTTATTGCAGCATATTTGAGTAGTGGTGGGACCATTGATGAGGAGGCCACAAGAGAAGAAGGGGGGGACAATTTTGTTCTCTCTATACAGTTGCTTGAGGACAAGCAACATGTGGTAGGGGAGGACTGTAATATTCCCAATTTTAGCCTCAAGCTAAAATGGAATATTATAGTTGCACATTTTATTTTTGTTTAATAAAATGGGCAAGGAGACACCTTAGCCCCTTTTAGATGAATAAATAACACTCCTCATGTGAAAAGGAGGAGAATAAAGCAGCTGAAATAAACACCAAGGGTGTGAATGGAACCCAGCTCACTTGATTAGTCGCCTTTGACTAAAGTCAACAGTGCTGCCCAAGGAGGAAGAGGCTTCCTAGAGAAGCTGCGCAGTTTTGGAGGGAAGACATTCATGCAAGGGTGGAAACCCTAATTGGTGGGACCATAGTGGAGAAGAGTTCTCTCAATTTATATGGAGGAGATGGCAGCCCATTTTCATTCTGTTATGATTTAGAGTTTCAAACTTGGGTCTGCAAGCTTGCATCCCCAGGCTGTTTAGCAGGGTGATGGTGCCCTCGGGCACTAGGGGGTTCCCAGTCGGGAATCCCTACCTCTTCCTTAAGGAAGGATGAGGATTGAGCTACATTTCCTCAATCTAGCATTGGCCACAGCTACATTCATCAGCTACAGTGTTATTTCTGCAGCAGAAAGGATGTTGTGTTGCTGGGTGCAGCAAGAGAGGAACTCACGGAGTCTCTCTTGCCTTGTTTTCTTCAATAGAGGAGTGATCCACTCATTGGAGGAGGTGCAAGGAGGATTCTCAGGCTTCATTTCAGATCAGTGGCATGAGGCCACACTTCCATCATCTCCCACTGCGCAGTCCATGGAGGAAATTGTGTTATTTTGGAGGAGGCAGTGAGAGAGGGGTTTCTGGAGCTTCAGAGGAGGATGTTTCTGAGACAAAGTGATCATCACTTTGTATTGGAGACATGATCAGAGGAGGGAATCTACATTTCAGATCAGCCACAGCCTAATTCTTGTTTGGGTTCAGTTGCTGTGACAACTCTGTTGTCACATTTTGGTTTCTCCGGCATTTCTAGCAATCTTTCATAGATTGGCTAGAAATCTTGTATTTCAGCCCATTTCTTGTTCTTGGGCTTATTTCTTGTATTCCTTTAGCCACATATGTATTTAATTTATATTCAGTAGCTATGCCTTCATATACACTGCGCAGTTGCAGCTACTCCGGCATTTTGTGAAGTTGCAGCTACTCTTGTATTTCATTACTATTTCATTGAAGGTTGGATCTTAAAGCTTGAGTGGCTTGTCCCTCATCTATTTATTGTATATTTATGCTGATATATCATAATATAATGATGGCTGTAGCATTTCCCTCTCATGACGTATTCAAATTTGCAGATTTTCAGATTCATGTTCATATATTGTTGTAAGCTCTCTCATTGAGCATTGTTTTAGAGACCTAGATTGGGGAGATCTGAATAACCCATCTAGACTTATTTCTTTGAGCTCATATTCTGCATAGGAGTTGTATTATGTGTGTTATAAGGCACCCGTGCAGTGGTTTGTCTTATTTTTGCAGCATCTTCCTTATACAACGTCCTCAAGGACCCTGTAGCAGAAATTCCCGAGGTGGAATATTGCATATCCATAGGCAAAGTCTGTGAAGGGCCAGCTAGCCTCAGGATATCTCCCTTCTTTGGAAGGAGACATATCCTGTAAATTCCCCAACAGTCAATCTCTGAAATGGACTTGTGATAGCTCACTGAAGAAGGAATTGGAATATCTAAAGATATTCCCGATGGAGCAGAATTTCCTAAAAAAGGTATATTACAATAGTTTATTTTGGGAGCACGAAAATGGTCGTCAGTCGTCGGATCTAAAAAGTGGAAGCAAACGGTTGGGATGAGCCTAAAAGTTGCGATCTAAAGGATGTGGGTCCAGGCGGCTTTATATGCACGGCAATGAAATAAAACCTTTGTAACATATGTATTTATATCCAAAGTTTTATATCAAATGGTAATGATTATATGTGGGGTATATGGTTTAAAAAGGGTTTAAAATGAGCGGTGATATACATATGTCGAAGGTTTATATACAAGGTAAAATGCGCATGAGGCGGGTTGTATTAATCTTGGGATTAATCTATATATAAAACGTGAGGTTTCATACATCGGGGAAGATAAAAACGCTTAAGATAAATGATCTTAGACTTTTAACCTTAGGTTTAAGAAGTGCGGAGAATGGTATTAAGCATATTATAAAGATGCGGATGATCAACCTTTATAAAACTTAAGGTAAAATGATATAATCATGGAAATATTTTTCGCTTAGACATGTATAAAACATGCCTAAAGTCTTTTTGTGTTTTTATTTTTATTATATAGTTATAGACTATGGAAATGTCTATCACTATAGAGGGCGGGATATTTACATACGGTTAGTTTTATGCCAAAGGGGGTGTAATTGGGGTTTTTATTTAAAACATGTGGGTAATTAACTTTGGCAAAAAAGCTTATATTAGTGGGATTTTGAGAATATTTAAATAAAAGGAGCTATATTAATAGGATAAGGTATTGTATAAGGAATTAATAAATAAGTTAGAAGTTAATATGACATAGGACAATGAAAAACACCAAAATATATTGATATGACTAAGTAAAGTGATAATGTAAAAAGCAAATTTTTATCATTTGTAATTTGACCACTTTTACCTAGAATATAATATTTTTGGAGGGCTTTTATGTTTTTATGAATAAAGGAAATTAATCAAAGGGGATTTTATTTTTTCATTAAGTAAAAAGGTCTTTACTTATGAACTTAAAATTTAAATGGATGAATGTAGGGTAGATGATGATAATTAGGGATTAACATAGGAATTCAACACTTTTAACCTAACAGTCATTGAGCCTTGGGTACGGTCCCAACAGAAGTCAGAGAAATGCTTTGAGCCTCTTTGACTGAAAGTCTAGAATGCAGAATAACTATAGGGGAGGGGAAATTAGTGATTTTGCCCGGTGAAAATTATTTACATGATTATCCCACTTCTTTCTACCTACCCAACTTTTAATCTAAAATTTTTTCTTCCATTTTGCAGGTGCATTTGAGCTAGCAACCTTGAACATTTTATTCTTTTGAAAGCAATAAAACTATCTAAATCTATCTCATATCATCCGAGGGCTCAGATTAAACTGATGAGCTCCTCTTTATTCTCTACCTATCTAGTAATTAGTCAGGATTAAACTATCTTACTAATCTTTATTCTCTATTATACAACAATAAAATTGAAACATGATAAGTCAAGATTAAGCAGTTCAACTCATCATGGATTATGGCATTTATTGACACTCTGCCATAATCATCAGTAACAAAGTAAAAAGTAGTGGCATTTGGACTTGCACACTTTCATGTTTTATTTCTTTTCTTTTGGGGTATATTATTTTTTCTAATTCCTTTGATTTTTATTTTAGTACTTTACCCTTTTTTTGCTTTTCTATATTTTTTGTTTTTATTTTTTTACAAAATATGGGAAAACAACTTGCATAAAGCAAAGTATGTACATATTTACAAGACTATCATAAGTCAATTCCAAATTATGAATCCTATACTTATAGGACCCTAATAGACCAGTCGTACTACGTGTGCTTGGCTCTTTAGCGGAGGTTTCCTGAGCAAACTGAATAAACCATACTTGCATGCTCCACCTAAGAGCCCATGCTATGTTTTGAATTGCAAACCGGGAACCGAATTTCGGAGGGAGGCATGGATGGCGGAAGCGAAAATGGAGTTAGCGGGGCTTATTAACATTGAAAAGATCAGAACAAAACCTAGGGAAGGGACTTGATGACATGGCGCGGAGGTGGGGTCCCAAATCCATATCGTAAATCGCAGATCGGGAGCCTTTGTTATAAACGACGTGAGGTGATTGATAAAATATGCGATGGGCGAAAGTGACGTGGCATACGGAGGTAGGGCCAAAGCTTCATCGCAAATCACAATTGGAAGAGTTTAGTTATGTGGAGCGGGAGCTGAGGGTTAAACTTCGCGAAGTGCGATATGCGATGGGGCCCCACTCATATCGCAAATCACAAGATTTTAAACTTATCGCACATCACAGAATTTAGTAGTTACCGCATATCACAATATTTAGGATATATCGCACATCACAGAAATTAGGTTATCGCATCACAACTTGAATTATTTAACCTGTGATGTATTTAAAGTGTAAACATAAAAAACATCGATTGCGAAGTGCAATGGGCGGCGAGTAAATGGGTCCCACTATATTGCATTAGCAGGGTTTTAAGGTGACAAACTTAGCTGCGAAAAGGTAAAGAGTGCGAATGCGAAAAGGTAAGGAGGGTGTAAGGTTCTTTATGTTTTATAATAAGTATGATATATATGTATCGAGCGGCCTAAAGTGGGGGGGAAGAGCTTGTTTCTTCAACTATAAAAATCAAGTTTTAATAGTTCAAGAAGGGGGTTTGAAAGAAATGACGCGTGGGACTTTGGAAAAATGGAAAGATGAAGGGAAAAAAGAGGGTAAATGAAGGGTAGGAAGGGGGTAGATGGAATGAATGAGGGAAGTGTGGATTTTTCTCACCATCACACTTAATCAGCGATACTTTCCTCTTTCAAGTGAATGAAAAGGCAGATAGATTCATTTGAAGCTCTTTGATAGTTAGGATTCCCCTTCCTTTCTCCTTCTCCACTTTGTGTGTGGTCACAAGCCAACATTGGCTCCATCTGGGTCAAACCCACAAAAACCTGGCCATCAAAATCCATTTTCTAGGTCACACACTGTCAACATCACAGTTGGACCACAAGCATTACAGGGTATCTCTATCCTCAAATTTTTGTCATCATGGTTTTGGGTCATCTGCAAACCCATGATTATGGGTCAACCACACAAAACTCTTCTCTTCATTGGCTCACGTTCAACAACTACTTCTTAAGAGGGAACTCTACGTAATGGGTGGCATTACTTCCTAAGGAGGGAGGAATGATCTAAATGGAAAGTTGCATCCACCCATAGTAGTTACCCACGGTATTTTCCCATGGTATCAGCCCATGGTAATTACCCATGATATTGTAACTTGAAAGGCTATAAATTTTGGGCCTCACTTTGTAAAAAAAGAGATTGGTCCTCCTCAATGTAGCAACCATAAGCTTCTTTCATTTAATAAATGGTTTCTTAAATGGATAATGGTTATCTTCCTTATGTATTTAGAGTGCATATCTTAAATATAACGTTGTTGTTTTCCACTCCTATTGTAGTGTTCAATGTTCATGTCTCTTAGATCTTGGCCCCTCCCAAGATCTGGATCATTTAGAATAAGTCTAGTCAAGCTAATTATATAATTCAAAGAAACAATAAACTAAAAGCATGTATCTTGAAGGTTGAAAGAAAAAACAAGTAATGCTTATGCATGTCGCTTGAAGGCTAAATTATGTGATTAACTATCCAAAAATGTTCCCGATAAAATCAAAAAGCATCCTTAAGGGCTACACATTGCTAATGAGGCATCCTTATTGAGATGCATTGATACTGCGACATCCTTCTTGGGAAGTATGCCTTTATGATCCATGTCAAGTTGGCCCCATCTCAAGGAGTTTTGAATTAAGAATTTGTATTCCAATAAAATCAAAATAAGATCCTCCAACCTAGATGGGAAAGATGGCTTAAACCTTGACAACTTAAAGATGGCTTAAAGCTTATCCTAATTTACAAATAAAAACACTCTTCCTTGTTTATGAAAATATATATATATATATATATATATATATATTTTAGAAATGCAATTTATACTGACTTGTCATTGTATTTTAGTGTTGACGGTTGCATTTGACCCCATTAACATCTGCTCATAACTTTTGGATCATGCATTTCTATGCCATCAAAATCAAAATAAGATCCTCCAACCTAAATGAGGAAGATGGTTTAAAGCTTCACAATATCTCGAAACTAATTGCTTACATTATAAACTAAATAGTGCCAACTTAATAACCTAGCTTTCTAAATAAACTCAATTATCCTAAGTATTACGTGGAACTTGCACTTAGCCTCATTCACGCCAACTTTATTGATTTTGAATAAGAGATTGAACATTAAGATATATTCAATCACATTACAAATGTTGCTAGCCCTCACATGTATTGGCTCAAAATAATAATACAGTCAATGAACAACCTTATTAAGTATTCATTTTTCGAATAAAAAAAAGTGACTAATATCCTACCCCAATCTCATATAAGTTTAGAACAAATGTCCACTACTTTAATGCTATGGGTAATTTGCCAAATATTAATGGTTTAATTATATAGGTAATTTGCCAAATATTAATGTTTTGTTTGTCTTCACATCCAAATATAAATGTGTTAACTTTTAATCCACTTGGCATCGCATATACATGGAAAATGAATGTGTTGATTTAACAAACATTATAACTTCCATTAGTTAACGCCCACCTTATGGGAGCATAGGAATCACTTTTTTTTTTAAGAATCAAACTTTTGTGTGAGATTTAACATTCCCTATTTTCACTGGCTCAATTGTCATCTTGTTGATTTTAGAACAATTATTTTTCAAATGTTGTTTGTAGCAACTTACAACAATCATTTGACTAAGTCATTTTGTTGTGATAATCAATTATATGTTACGAAAATAACAAAGTACTTACACTTGGTCTCATCTCATGGAGTTTTGAAGTGGGCATTTCCCTGGTGTAAATATTGAAATAAGAAACTCCAACCTAAATAATGAAGATGACATGTGTTTAATGACTTAAATATGGCCTAAAAAACATTTTGATGTTGATATAAATTGGATCATTTTGTAATTTTCCATCTATATTGATTCTTTGAGAGTGGAGAAAATGGAAGATAAACTTGGAGGGCCGATTTAGTGACTGGTCCCAATTTGGAAAATTTTGGTTTGTAATCTTCCAAAGCCATTTGAGGCATCAAATGGCATATTTTGGGGCCAAAAATTCCCCACTTCAGAGTGATATCCTGGGAATATATCTACATTCATAGACCTTTCAAAGAGTGCAAGAATTGGGTAAATCAGGGTTTGTATGAAAAAATTATGCCTCCTACAAGTTGACTTATTGTGTTGACTACCATGGTATGAGAGGATGCAATTTCAACCCCTCATTACTCATTCAAGTGGGGCTAACCACTCATGGAAATTTAAGAGGACTCTATAAGGTCCAAACCCTTAACTCTAGTTGAGGGTTGAGGGAGTCAGAGCTTACCCCTAGTTGGCTACCAGACTACGTTAAATATTAGGCTACTAGGAGGAGTAAGGGTTTCAATCTATGCTATTGTATTTTGTTTCATAGTTGAGGAAATAAACTATGAGTGGGAAGCTAAAGATAATTATAAAGGGATTCAAGGATCTCTAGCAACCTTACAATAATGTAAAGAACAATGTCTGTATACACAACGTAATATTTAAAATATTTGGAATATATAAATATTTATAATAGTATAAATATCAATATATGTAAAAGGTTTAATGTACAAAAGATATGATATATGAGATTGTGTGGTTACAAAACAGCACCCACTTATATATTAGGCAAGTTCCCCTTCATGAACATTCATGTCTTTTGAGACATGCCTCTTTAGTAACTAATTATTATTATTATTGTTCATTGTGTGTGTGTGTGTGTGTGTGTCATCTATTTCTTTATCTAGTAGTCTCTTCACATTTTTCATAATTATTCGAGTTGCCATATTTGATGATACAATATTTTAGGATCCTCTGAGTGATAAACAAAATTGTTGAACTAAGAAGGGATCTTGCCATCCTAAATCAATCTTATGTGGAACTTTGCAATTATTTGATAGCTGGAATAAATTGTTGTCGTAAGACTGGACTGTGCAGACATCAGTATTCTTTGAAACATAAGTTTGTTGTTTTTGTTCTAAGTGATACAAATATGATGATTGATTTAGAGGTCTTCTCTTGTGATTCGAATGTCGATCAGGAGTTATTGTGATTTGATTTTCCCTTATCACATGTGTGGAAATTTCCTGATTTATTTCAGCTACTATTTTTGTTGAGTTGGTTACATAATATTCACTTGAAATTTTCATAGTTTGAACTACAACATCTGAATATGTTTTTACTTCAATTGGTTTGTCATCTTCTTGAGTTGTGATATTTACCGGATCATTATTTTTTCCTTTTTCTTCAATTTCGATTGTTACATATGAATACTTTGATACTTCTTTTGTGATAAGTTCTTCTAATTTGTTTTTCAATGATTTCTTATCATTTTTAAGTTTCTTAATTGGAGTGAGTAGATTTTGATTGTGATTTATGAGACGTAAAAGTTCTTCATTTTGTGAGCCAACTTTAGTTTGATATTCAAGCTTCTCATCTTTTAAAACTCTAATTTGCTATCATAACTTTTGATTCAGGTTTTTTAAGCACAAATTTTTCTTCTTTCTCCTCTGATAGATTCTCATTGAATTTCTTCTTGAGACATTCCTTTTCTTCTTGTAATTTTTTTTGTAGCTTTGGAATTATTGACCTTTGCAAGTAATTTTTTACTATGGATCCTTAGACGAAAAATTTCCTCATCATTTTCTTTTGACACATTGTAAAACATATCTTCAATATCTTTATGTTTCTTTTATGTACCTCAATTTTTTGTTCAAGTTTTGCAAATTCTTCCTTTGATAATTTTTTCATATCGGTGTACTACGTTGATGGACTTATGTACTAAAGAATTTCCCACACGTTGAACAACGTATTTTGAAATTTTTAAGAATCCATCGACTCCCAGTTTCCATTTCACAAAATGGATATTTAGTCCAAAAAGTTGACTTATATGTGGAACTTGTAGTTCAAAAATTTCACTTGTTCCCTAACTCCTTTTTTAATATTTTATTTTATTTTCATGCAATACGATACATGTGCACACACAAACACACAACTTTAGTTTCACTTTTATACCCTTTTAATCCTATTTTAATTTAATATCCGTGTATGTCCAAATATGTTTAGCTTGAAAAAATGAGAGCCTCTACGTCCAACTCTCGACAAATGGGGCTTCGTTAGTCATCGTCGAACCATGTGATTGCAGATGAAATCAAACAATCTGTCAACAAGCTTCCTGAATCGAATCATGCCATCCTCGTGCTCACCTGTGGTTTTAGGCTTGTCATGAGGTCTCATCTACGTTGCATTTCTCGGGAAGATTCAATGTGACCACACTGTGAAACTTTGTTTGTGTCGCCGATCTGGTTGAAGAGTGGTATTAGCACCCGATTTTTGGATTTACCGCTGCTATAGTGTTAATTTTTAGGGAAAAATTGATCTATGTTGTAGATAATTGCAATTTTAAACTTTTTAACATTTGCATATAACATTCACCCTATAACATCATTTCATCATTACCAATTATGTAGAGAGAACAATAACTTCAAAACTGTAGCGGGACAATAAATAACAATAGACGAAAATAATACACAATAGAGACACAAGGATTTAGGTCAAAGACTAGGGAAAAACCCCACAAGGGGGAAAACCCAACCACATTATTCTTAAATTATATTTTCATCAAATGTTCAATTGAGGTACAAAGTACAATAAGAATGAGATACATCAATCACATCAGACCTACTAAGGCCAACCTAACTCAGTTCACAAATATCGTTGCCATATAAAGGTTATTGTCATATGATACTGGTCACTGGTACATTCATGACATATCAAGGATCCTAGTTATGTGAATCATTGTCATATCTCCAAATCTCAGTCATATAAATCATTGTCTTCGTGCCTCTAAAATCACAGTCATATAGATTGAGTAGCACACCTCGAAAATACAATTGTGAACCATCAAGATATAATGTGGGCCTTTGTAATGTATGTTCACTTTAGAGAATATAATGCAAGCTAGAGTATAGTGTGATAAATATACAAGCCACGAAGAAATGTGGGCCACAAAGAATTTAGTGCAAACATAAAATATGTGAGACATAATTCTAACCATAGATAATCAAACACAAACCACAAATAGATGCGAGCCAAGAAAGCACGAACCATAGCTAACAAATACAAACCACACGTAAATGTTAGATACAAGTAAGAATTTGAGCCACATGGAATTATGATCCACAAACCATTATGATCCATTGAGATACATAATGCAAGCCACATATACAGGCAATAGAATAATGAAAACCACATTAAATAAGAGTGTGTTACATGGAAAAATCCCTCTTGCGGACAAAAGTTATCTCCCTAGATTCCTAAGAAAAACTAGAAACAAACAAACAATTGAATAACTCTTTCCCTAAGCCTACTTCGTTTGAATCGTAAAAACAAGAGAAGGATAACGGTGCCCTTACCTATTTGAGAAATGCTTGTTGGAGATCCCCCGCTCTGTCTCGATGCAACTCCTCAATGCTTGATAAGACCTAAAATCACAAACATAAAAGAGATCAAAGGCATATGCAATATAAAGATTCAAACAATATTAATATAATGATCAATGAGATTAGGAATTGATATCATCTCAATGAATAAATAAAATGACCATAAATAATTCATCATTTCAGTAAGACAATACAATGTAAAAAATTATTCATTTGTATTATTTCAGATATAAATAAGATCCTTACAACCTTTGCCTTGATGTCATGATGTTCCTCCTAAATGCCTCCAACCCTCTCCTTGGATGATAAGCTTCCCAATCTAAATTGAACAACATAAGACTACCTTTTGTAAAATCCCCTAACCCTATAACCTCTACTCAATTTATAGGCCAAGTAGAGGATGTTTCAGATCCATAAGTCAAGGATGAGATCCATTAATAGTCGGATTAGGGTTCTTGATAAAATGGAATTAGCTTCGTGATGTGAGGGATAAGGATCAAATAGATATGGCCGATAATCTTTCAGTTGGGATATATTTTCCCAACAAGGCTTCTAGAATTCACTTTTTTATTTTTACTTTTCATTGAGTCATGTGCGCGGTCCACAGTGGAAGATAGAGCGCAGTTCTGCGCAGGTTTCAATGAAAGAAACTGTGAATGCAAGGAACCTGACTAGGAAAAGCGCGCAGGTCATGCTAAAGAGGTTAAAAGGCCTTGTTACCCAAAATTCATATTTTCTTCAAGGGTTTTAGATGTTTGACTTGTAAGGGAGTTCTTTGAAACATATTTATGGATGGAGAGAGATCCATTTAAATGGTCAAGTGTCATGGTGACAAAATGACGTATAACAGATTCCCCCTAAAGTGTGAAGTCTGAAAATTCATTAAAAGATTGAACCGCTTTATCATGCCAAAGATTTGATCAGAGATAATGGTCGGAAACCTGCAACAATCATTCAAGGATTACAATGCAATATATATAATCATCACAGATTTAGTCATTCCCATACTCATAGTAAAGCTAACTCAATGAACAAGTACAAAAATAGCCTAGAATCACATCAATAGTAGACATATTATGGACGCAGCCATTTGTTATGAATCTGTCTACATAATCATGAATACATAACTCCTCGTAGCCTATATGGATGAAACTAGATCCAGAGTCTTGATCTCTATTTCTTGATCCACAGTACGAATCTGACCATGTGAACAAATGTCCTGAAGTCAAACATGGCATATACCACTTGATTACCAGTCAATGATGTGAACTATTAACAAGTGCGAGAGAATCCACCAATAATCACAAAGGCTCTCAAGGTACTTCAGTACAATATATGAATTTCGATTATATGTCATGAATTCAAACACTCATAGAATCACTCGATCGAAGGTCAATGATGAGAACGTGTCGTCGAAGGCAAGAGACCTTCCATTAAGGCATGCAAGGTTGAATGTATTGAAAAGGGTTTCTAGATCAACTTCCTAGATAGTAAGTTGAAGTCGATAGGAAGCGATCTGTTGCAGGAGGTCCTACGACATGAATCTTCATGTCAAGTTTTGAAGAATTTTTTTGCAAGGACTCGCTCAGGGGTGGCCAACGCGATTAAGGGCTAAAATTTGCAAAGGAACATAAACTGAGGTTGAACTTATCTTGAACACATGGTGACATGTCAATTGACTTGGAAACATTTGACTAAATGATAATGCCCAAAACCAACTGAATACTTTCAATGAGGTTCGATTAACTATAAGACAAATGGATTACCAAACCTGGACACATGTGTGAGGAGTGTCGTGTTCAAGAGCGACATATTTCCTTATAATGAATGCAAAAAAGAATACCTTTTCCCAATTACTCCCCACCATTACTGGCAAGTACCTCTTTATTTTTTTCAAGCTTGAGGAGGATAACATTTGTGTGTCATGTAATCTCATCCTTCGAATGAGTCCCCCGAACTATTTTTAACGAACCCTGGGAAGAAGTGGTTCGGTCTCATCATGATTGACGAGTCCTGCATTGTTTAGATTTTACAAGTCTAGTGTAGGGTTAACTCGATGTCGTTTTCATGTTTAAAAAGTTAAAAAATACAAAAAAAGAAAACTCCTTCAGTTCTTTCAACGTAGATTTTTAACAAGCCCGGAGAAAGTGAAACTCAATGTTTTTCAGTTTTAAGGAGTCAGGAGAAAAACATTAGTAAACTCCATAGTGTTATTTTTCGTAAATTTAGTCCCTCGAGCCCGAAAAAGGATGAAATAATGTAGGAGAGAACTCTATTGGCCATGATTAGTCAACGTATACTTTTTTCGTAAATAGTCTAATTAAGTCCGGAAAAGGGGAAAAATTATATTGAATAGACAACTGTTCATTTACTTTTACGAGTTTGAATATTCAAGTACTCGACGAAATTTTCTTGTTTAGAGAGTTTGAAAAGGGCTTAAAAGAGAAATCCAGGGTTTCACTTTTTCATAATTTTCAGGAGCCCAAAAAAGTGATAAAGTTTTCTCACAATCAAAATGGTCCATTTTTATGTTGTAACCTTTATTCTGCACATTACACTCGATAAATTATCATAACTGATCAAAATTATGGTAAAAAACATCAAAAATTGACTTCTAAAAGGTTAAAGGCATAAAAAATAATATTTTATTGACCTAAAAACCGATAAAAGTTGAAAAAGTAATTTCATTTTTACCATTTTGAGTTTTAACCAGTTGAGAGCAAAAAAAAGGGTTTTTACCACAAAACTTCAAAGGTTGATTCCGAGCAAACCGGTGGACCAATCCGCGAACCGTTTTCTCTAGGTAAGAGATCTCTTCATTATCTTGCTTTGCATCCGATTAATTTTTAATTTTAACCATTTATTTGATTTTTGGGGGGAGTTTAAGTTTTGAACATCGGCCCATGGATGTGCGCGATTTTCATTCATCGAGACCGCGCACATCGGTAATTTTTTACACGCAGAGAAACATGATTTGTGCAGTTTATCTACTGAGAAACTATGCAAATGCGCTCTGTTTGTAAAGAAAAATCATGCAAGCGCAAAGGGTTTTCAAAAAAATGAAAAATACACCAAACAAATTTCAAATTTCTCTCAAGCATTATTCTAACACTCCACAATTGCAATTTTTAGGTCTTTTTATCAGTCATGCTGGAGTGGAGAGAGAAAGAGAACTTGAAAACCAAGATGTGGAAGCTTTGGATGATCCAGCAACTCTGCAAGCATTGAAAATTTATTTCCTCTACAAGTATTGGATAACTCTGGGAATGAAAGCTCAACTGGAGCTCATGACATGGACAGTGAGGACCCTGGATGTCCAGGATCGGTGTTTCATGATAGGGGATCATCGACTCACCATAGATGTTGGTGATATGTACTTCTTGACTCGGCTCTCCTGTAGAAGGCTTGACATTTCTTTATTTTTCCAAATACCAGTTGGAGAGACTACTACTTCATATTGAGGCAATATTGTATTGATGGTGTTGAGCTCAATGATGGTAGGATTGATATCAAAACCATCGAGTGACTTTATTTGAGGACCATTGCTTTCATAATCACCAAACTATGTGGAAGCACAACACTTCACTTAGCCACAAAGGAGTAGTTGGCAACATGAAATGGAAACTGACTAGAGCCAAGAATGGTAAACTGAAGAATTTTTATTATGGTGTCATTCTCATTTCATTTGATCTAGATAGGATTCCACTCCTTATCCCACAATAAATTCGTGTAGATGAGTCAGGACCCCAATATCCACATATGTTGTGGTGGGTTTTGTTGATGGCTCTCCATGGAGGCGATGCCCTGGTCATAAAGTATACTTGTTAGTTTTTTGTGTGGCTAGGAAACCAGATCATCGTGATCGAGGATTTCCCATATGAAGGGATGGATTATAGAGGTGACCCAGATATCCCACTCCTAGCAGGGATGTAGTGTGGTGACCTACGTAAAAAATTATCATTTTGATGTTTTAATGTTTTTAAATTTTTATTTTGTTTTAACATACAAATCTAATTATCTGAAATGTTTATGCAGATGTGGACCCAATTTGACCAGCAGAGCTATGATTCTTTGACTGGCGAGGGGATCAGCCTACAGCTATTGTAGTACCCTACACATATGCAACAGAGGCCTTGACTGAGATGGAGCACAACTTGGAGAGGTTTAATATAGATATCCCATAGAATGGGACTGATGATTTTCCTCTACGGTACCTATTGAGGCCTCGGAATTCATTGCCACAACATGGGGGAAAACCACCCGATCCGGACCTTAAAGCAGCTCCTTTTCCGTTTGGTGTAGTGGCTCCGACTGGGGATAGTGGGACTAGTTTCCCAATAAGGATTATTTTGGGGTGTGTTTTTATTATACAACATGCAATGGAAAATTATTTTAATCTATCACATGCATCTATCTAACAATATCTATTCTATTATATACCCTGGATGTTTCTTCCTTTATGCGATCTAAAGAGATATCCTTCAACCATTAGTAATGTAGATTATTTAACAGTTGAAAGAGATGAAAATTATGTAAGATGATTCTTCTAACAAAATAGTTTGACTAGAAGAATTGTGAAAAATATATCGCATTCCTATGTATGATTATATATCAGATAATAAATCACAGACAAATATTAGTACAGACGTGCATTTAACATTCATCTATAATAACGTTTCAAATATATAATGCAATAAAAATATGACTGTCAATCTAGAAAGCAAGACTTAATACAAGTGAATAGAAGTACCATATGTACGAAGTTCTACTCATGTAAAATGACAGTAGATATCTGCTCCTCTTCACTTTAAAGAAATTTAAACAGTACAATAGTGCAACGTCAGTTAAACAACTTCAAATGTCAAAAGATAACAGACTGTGTTACATTAATTCATCAAAGCATTCACAAACTTACAAAAGTGCATTCTTTGAGAATGTTTTTGACAAATTTCTGGACCCTTCTCTAAATGCATGAGAGGGGTTTAAATACAAAACTAACTATGTTTTAAAAATAGATTACTACATAAAAATAGAGGAGGTTTCAAACAACCATCCTTGTAAGGCAAACTTTAACTACATTCTAGGAAAATAAAGTAACAATATGACTATGAATTTTGATCTTTCATTTGGATTTGATCCCAAAGTCGACAAATATCTAGCATGTCTTGAGCTGAGCTAGCTGCAAAATCCTTGATCTGACCTATCCCTTGAATACCGCATTTGAGAGTGTTGGTTGCGATATTCTTGTCGAATTTGTTAAATATTGCAGGGTTTGGTACTGATGATAAGGTTTGATCAGAAAATTCCAATAATTTTCTTGATCAAACTTATTTTCTTTTTTAATTGTTTCATCTTGCATTTCTTCCTTTTATTTCCATCATGTTTCTATTTGTTTGACTTATGAGAGCACTTCATATGTGCACTCTTTAATAAGTTCTGATTTTAAAAGTTGTTCGCATACAGATTTAGTAATTTCCTTTGTTAACCCTTATGCTTTCATCACTGCTTTCTCTGCTTGCTTTATATGTGCCTTCCAATCCTTAAATAAGATCTCCTTATGGAATTTGTCTACCTGGGGTAGATCAGCTTCCTTGCCTGAGTCTGATGCTTGCCATTGAATGTGTTCATTGATTTTCTTCTCGATCTTCTCACATTCAAGTTTCTGGATAGCTACTTGCTAGACCAATATTTCACTTGAGTCACAATAGGAGCTAATGATAGAAGCTTGATGGTAGAATACTTCTTGTTGTTGCTTTAATTTAGCATTCACATACAATGATTCCTTTATTAATTGCTCTAGTTGTGGTTGGCTTTGTAATCTATTCATTGCTTCTTCCAGTTGTGTTTGCTTCTCAGTGAGTTGTACTTGATGCTGCAAATTAAGACTTTCAAAATCCTTTTGAAATTGGGACATCTTTAATTCTATTTTCTCGCTGGAGTTAGATTTTTCTTGGTGTAACATCCTCTCTAATTCTTGTATTCTATCTTCTTTATAATACAGTAACATTTTAACCTCAGTGGATTTATCAACAGTGGCAGTAGCATATGCCCCTGCAAACTGTGATATTTTTGTCAAATGTTCAGTAGGATCCTTCCATAAAACATCAACAGATTCATTTGTAATATTTGAGACTGTATCATCAATTCTTCTCCTTTTTCTTCTCTTGACTACAGCCTTATGACTAGGACTGTAGAAGACATCCAGCGAAGGGATTTCCTCAATCTGTAACACTATATGTTCTATGGGTTAAGTCGGAATGATCTCTTGATCATGAGCTTAAGGAACTTGTTGTAGTGGAGTAACAGTTTCCACTATCTTCTGGAAATGTTCTCGTGTCTAAGAACTAGTAGATTGATCAATTTTGGGATTTGTTTTAGGAGTTTTTATTGCTTTATAAAACTCATCCCATTCACTCTTAAAATCCTTTGTTTGAGACTTTTATTACTGATCAAGTGTATCTTGACTATGATGAACTTCTTGGGAAGATGATTTTTTTCCATTACTTCCTCCTTTTTCCTGCATCTCAATCTCCTTGATTACTTGATTGATTACCTTTTTTGGGTTCTCATTTCTGTTTTTGGATTCATTTTCAGAATGATATGAATTATGAGATTGATGTTCTGATTTCCCTAACTCATCTTCATACATGTCTTTAACTTCATTATCCAAGTTGATACTTGGATTTGGTCTATTTACATCTTCAATAGTCAATAAATCTAGAGGAATCTTTTCCAGTCTCTTGTTTCTATATGCTTGGAAGGCTTCCAAGTCATCTTGATTGAGTTGACTAGATGCAAACTTAAGTACATCTGAAAATGTTTCAATGCATTGAAAGAAATCATCAAATCTATCTATCACTTTCACAAAATGCTTTACTTTGAGTACTGTGATGTAATTTTTTATCGCATCATTAGGGTCATATGGTCATTTTGGCATTACTGCCAAATTCAATAGATTAAAATTTGAAACTTCCTTGTAGACATGACCAATATCAAAAAGTGCAAAAGTACCAAATTGTAAGGGAAATTTAGGCCAAACGGTCTTCTCAGCATCTTTAAGTTGTTTAGAAATACCATTTACAACAAGCTGGTAGGCAATTCTCTTGAAAGTAACTTATCAGGAACATAATATGGTAGGACATGAGGAGAGGCGTAACTACCAAATACTTTGACATATGTGAAACTTTCCTCTGTGAACCATCTAGCAACTGGAAAAATGTATGTATTGGCCTCTTTGGAAACCCTAGCGGCTTTCTGATTGAATATAATCTGGTGCATAGGCAACATAACTCTATGGAAAATTTTGTAAAAATGAAAATGGTAGTCAAATTCCCATAGGGCTCTGTGGTAAATGTGGATTGGAGTAGAGCCTTGGGTCGTCCATTTCCATTCCATAGTAGGAAAACTAGAAGAAAAGAAAATTTCATCCATGACATAGGCACTCATGTAAAAGGGGGGTATTTCTCTAGATGAAACACTTCTTTTACTCCTATACTCCATGATTTTTCTAGCTAAATTATTAGATAGGATATTTTCCCAATTCAAAATTAAGGAATTGAATATTGCGTCAATTAATGGGACCCAATCTACAGAAAACCTACTGGTATCACGTTTTTCATATAATCTACACAACATACCGACAACATAACAGTAAGGGGAAGGAATTTGTGTTATTGGGTACGTACAAAGTTTGTCTCGTTTAAGCTTGCCTTGGTCTTCCTTCCATTCCTTTATGACTTTCATCAGGTTTGGATGTTTTGCTCTAAAGATTTGAAGAAAATCTTTGTCATAATTCTGTTGTGGGACGAGTAAGTGGTACATTGTTTTCAAATCTTCTACCTTGACGAACCGATATTCTCACCCTTTGAATCCTTGAATGTTCTATCTTCTATGTTCAAGTGGTCAATTATTCACGTAACCATATCTGTATAGGGGAGAATCTTTGGCCTTACCGCTACCTTATGGATGAATGAACATGCAACGTCGAAATAGGTTGGGTCTGAAGGAACTGATGCGCCTGTTGTAGCAAATCTAACTATTACCTTTGGTTTTCATCTTCAGAAAACTTATACATTTCCTCCCATGAAGAAATTCTGCATTCCTTGTTGCAAGTAGTGTTTGAGAATATGGGAGACATATCTGAGTCTTCGGTAGATGACGCTTGGGAAATTTCTTTTCCTTTCTTGCTCATTTCTATTTTCCTTCCTCCGTTAATTTATTTCCTGAATTCAAGCGAACAGAAAAAACATTAAAAATATAGAGAACAGAGAGGCGGATAGAATTAAAACAAATCTGGCGTTCAATCACTTCAACACATGCTCGAAGTAGATATGAATCTATCAAAACCTATTTCTATTAAATTATGTTAATCACCAATATTATTTTTTAAATAAAATCTCTTACACCTTCGCATGAAATTTCTATCAATTAATTTAAGATGTTGGATGTGATATTCAGTTTGATTTGACATGAGTCATTTCGCATGCTTGATTAATTAACTACCATTCATCGCATATCGCAACTAATAACTATTTCCATTTGTGATGTAACCCATAAATCCCGTGAAATGCGATCTGCGCAAATCGCACATCGCAACTTTTATGCGGTATTGAGTTTGCTTTTACTTATATGCTGTGAAATGCAAAGTGTGCTTTCAAGAAATCATGTCGTTGCGCTCTATCGGACTTTGGAGCTTTATGTTTATTTCTTTATTGGCTCGTCGGGTCCATTTAACCGTAACTTTCACCGAATAAGTTGATCGTTTTAACGAGGCGCGATGTGATTTTGGTTTATAACAGTGATATGAAATGACTGTATTAGTTTTGTTGTGATAAGTATATTTTTAGTTTATAAACATGTGCATAATCAGTTCATTAGTTTGCTTAATGATTAAGGTGTTTGTCCATGAATTATAGATGATTTTAGGTGAATTAGAAGCATAAAACAAGCTTAAATAACACTAAATAGCAGTGTAAAATAGATAAATAAGTCACCACATGAAATTTACACAGCAGGCATGATGAAGCAGTTCATCCCTCCTGGGCTACATATGATGGTCCAGCTCCCAATGGCATGTCCATCGTTCATTATGCTCAAAATTTTGCTATTACATGTAGTTACAGTGCTCTAATGGTTGTTTTCTCTGCACCAATGGCTCCATGATGCTCCAATTAATCAAAAATGACTCTTAATTCACCCAGAATGGGCTAAAATTGAGTCTCCTACTCTTTTGCCCAATTTCACCTAGAAAAACTCCACTAAAAGTGGAGAACTCCACTTAACTAGAGATAAATTAGCAAATTCCGCCAATAAAGGCGCGCCCTCCAAAAGTTCTTCCGAAACTAACCATCGCAATAAACGTTAGCAGTTGGGATGGCCACATGTGCACCCCAAAACCAGCGGTCAAGTTTGGTGGTTAGCCGAACTGTTGGCGAAACCCCAGAAATAAAATGTGGTTTGATTGCGTTTAAACTCCGGTTGAGGTTGATGGTTACATAGACTGCGCGAAGGTGTTACATTAAACATTGCCATGTGACAACCTTGTGGAACTTTTTGTGGCTTTGTTGCATAGATTGTGGTTTGAAACTTTTTGTGCTTTTTTATGTGACCATATATCGTGGAACCGCTATGGAGTTGGGACCGCCAGCGGTTCCCAACCCCAACATTCAAATGTATGAAACCATAGCATTAACCCACGACTTATGATTGTTAAGTCACAAAGCGTAAAGCGGTTGGAAAACTTGTCCGCGTGCCCGGAGCGAGGTCTCAGGGTCGAGCCCTGCGGACCTCACCAAAATTTTACTCTGCCCTTTCAAGGCCACGTGGAGGCCTTAGGGCTGGCCACGTGGCACCTTCTCATTGGCCCTCCAATCCATACAAAGAATACAACTAAGACACTTGTCAAACCATGATTGGCCCAGTGAAAAGGAATATTTCGATAATGTTCCTTTTTTGTTGATTGTACCTCCACCTTGCTCACTGTGCATCGCACTCAAACCTGGTCAAACTTTCGAAAATTTACTTGTTTGGAATTTCGATCAAAACGTGATATCTCCCTCATACGACATTGGTTTTTCGAACCATTTGCGATGCCGAAATCAGGAAGATGAGATCTATGCAACCATCCTGGTTTCAACCCAATCCTGTAACTTTGAATTTTGAGATAAATTTATGAACTCCTTATCATTCATCCCCATTGGGAAGCTTTTGGACCCCAAAAGACTTGATTACATGTTCAGTAGATGAGGGTACAACTCCCTCACCTATCCAACCTCCATCCATTTTTCCTTGCTTGGTTTAGTGCCTTTGAGCCCAACTCAAAGGTAGTCAACACTTCCCCTCTTGGATGTTCTTGTCCTCTTGTTAAGAATTGTATCTTCTTTGAGCTCATCCAGAAATTCTGGCAAGAAATATTCAATAGAAGGTAGCTTAACATCCCTTCCTTCATCATCGATCAAAGGTGGCTCATACAAATGTAAGTTTTCAACATTAACAACTAAATACATTTACATATGAGAAGGCAAGTCAAGTTGGAATGCATTATTACCAACTTGTTTTATGATCTTGAAAGGACCATAGCGAATGGGTTTGAGCTTTTTACCTTCCCCTTGCATCCTTTCTTTGCTAATGTGCAACCATACCTCATCTCCCTCTTGAAACTTATGATCAACCCGATGTTTGTCATACCTCTCTTTGTATTTGCTTTGACTTTTCTCAAGTTGTTCTTGAACTTGTTGATGTATAATCTGAATTTTCTCAATGAACTTTCGAGCCTTATCAATGTCACTATGGCCATCAACTGCAACATCCTTCCCAAAGATGAATTCTAATGGCCATTTTGGAAAATACTCAAAGCATACTTCAGAAGGTGAGGTTTGTGTAGAAGAGTGCTTTGCCTGGTTGTAAGCATGTTGAATGTAATGCAGTTGTTCATCCCACAACTTAGGATGTTTGCTGCAATATCCTCTCAATAGATGCACAACAGTTCTGTTCACCACATCGGTTTTTCCATATGTTTGTGGATGAAAATTCGTACTCTTTTTAAACTTTGTGTCAATCATTCTCCATAGATTTTACCAAAAATTCCCAATGAACCTAGAATCATGTCACTAACAATAGAAGTTGGCAATCTAAAATGAACCTAAACATGTTGAAAATAAAGTTCAGCAGTAATGGTTTTCTTACATGGCATAAGTATACACATTTTACTGAATCTATCCACAACTACATAAAGATAATCATGTTGTTTTCTTGACATAGGTAGAACACCAACAAATTCCATGGAGACACTCTCCCATGGCCTTGATGGAGCCAGTAGTGGCGTGTACAATCCAAGCTTCCTATTACTAGGCTTACTTGTTACACACGTAGAGCAACCTCTTATAAAATGTGACCCACTATCTATCATGCGAGGCCAATAGCAATACCTCTGTAGATGTGCCACTATTGTGCTTACCCCAAAGTGTTCAACAATAAGAGAATAATGAGCTTCTCTCATGACACTTAGCCTCTCTCCTTGTGGAATACATAGCTTGCCCAAATGAAACAACAAATTGTTATGCATGTGATAATATTTTTCTTCAACTTGATTCCCTTCACTCAAAATAGCATACACATCTTGAAAATCAATGTCATGTGCATATTGTTCTATGGAACTCTCATGTACAATAGAATCATTTTTTAGTAACGTAGATGCACTAATGATTGTTCTTGAAAGCATATCTGCAACTTTATTGAAAATACCTTCCTTGTACCTTACAACTAAGTGAAACTGTTGAAGAAATCCCATCCACCTGGAATGTCTTGATTGCTGCAATTTTTTTTGTGACTGCAAGTATTGTAATGGTTGGTGATCGGTATGTACAATAGTCTCTTTACCCATCAAGTAGTGTTTCCACTTCTTGAAACTTTGTACCAATGCATATATTTCTTTGTCATATGTGCGATAATTAGTCACAACACCATTAAAATTTTCAAAATGAAAAGTGATAGGCTTACCATGCTGCAAAAGTATTGCACCCAGGGCATAATCACTAGCATCGGTTTGAATCTCGAATGGTTGTCTAAAATTTGGTAATGCAAGGACTGGCGCTGAACTGATCTTGTCTTTTAAAGCTTCGAAAGCTTGTTGTTTTTTGCCTCCCCATTGGAAGCCTTTCTTCACACTTATCACTGCATGCATAGGAGCTGCGATAGCAGAAAAGTTAGCAATAAACTTTCTCCAATATTGAGCTGCACCTAAGAAATTCCTTACCTCTGTAATTGTTTTGGGTGTGGGCCAATTCACAATGGATTCCACTTTAGAAGGATCAATCCTCAATTCTCCTCCTCCTACAATATGTCCCAAATTGACCAAATAAGTCTTTCCAAACTCACACTTTGACATCTTAAGAAACAATTTCTCTTTCTTCAAAATATCAAGCACTCTATTCACATGCGAGACATGATCTTCTCTTGTTTTACTGAAAATTAAAATGTCATATAAGTATACAATAACAAATTCATCAAGGAATGGACGCAAAACACTATCCATAACAAGCATGAAAGTTGTTGGTGCATTACACAAACCAAAAGGCATAACTAACCACTCAAAGAGTCCTTGTTTGGTTTTGAATGCAGTTTTCCATATATCACTTTATGCAATTCTTACTTGATGATATCCACTTCGTAAATCTAAATTAGTGAAAAACTTTGCTTCTTTCAGCTGATCAAGCAAATATTCTATTCTTGGGAGTGGGTAATGATTTTTTACCGTAATCTTGTTCAAAACCCGAAAATCTACACACATGCGCCAAGTCCCATCTTTCTTTGGTATCAAGCCTATGGGTGAACCGCATGGCTAGGTTCTTGGCCTTATGATTCCTTTCTCCAACATATCTTTGATTTGCCTCTTTATTTCAGCATTCTCCATTATCGAAATGTGATACGTATCGATTTTTGGAAGAGGATAACCTTGCTGCAACTGAATCTCATGTTGAATCTCCCTTTTTAGAGGCAATCCTGTTGGCTCCTGAAACATCTCATGATGTGCTTTAACCACATCATATAAATCTGATTTCAACTTAGGATCACATCCCTCATATTATTCATGATTAACATCAACTTTAGGCTTAATCATAATAAGAACAAAATTCTTACTTGAATTTACCAGCCTCTTTACCTGTCCAGCATTTACCATAGCAATGTTTGTCTTCTTGCGATGTGCTCTAACAATGAACTCCTTGCCATTTTTGAATAAATGGTATTTGTTTTCATGGTGATAGAAGATCTATTTCCTGTCATACAAGTAAGGAATCCCTAATACAATACCAGTTATGTCAAGCGAAACCACATCTAATTCAACTATGTCAACAAAATTTGCAGTGATTGCAAACCGCAATATACATTTCTTTGAAACCTGTAAATTTGCATCCTTACAAATCCAACCCAATGGATATAGTTTTGGATGTGGTATGGTCTCAAGGTTAAGTTTCTTGACCAAGTCTTCAAAGATTAAGTTTTCTTGTGACCCACTGTCAAACAATGTGTCAATCTTGGTATGCTTGGATATGACCCTCACATGAAATAGTTCTATTCTTTCTTCTTCATTTGGAGCGTCTATGTGATAGTTTGATGTAATAGTACTGGGTTTAGTTTCAGTTTATTTTCCCTTCATGTTCTTCAATCCCATGGTTGTAACTTGCAATCTTAGATTCATCACCTGAATCAAATCCTAAATCATGTTGAGCTGTAGCAGCATTTTTATGTTTCCCTTTGTTATTGGGTTTCTTTGGCCTCATTTCAGGCTGTAATTTCCAACAATGAGTTTCATCATGGCCTTCTTTTGAACAATGTTTACAAACCAATTTTTCTCCCTATTTCTTAACAGATGCATCCTTTTTGTTTTTACCTTTTGAGGTCTTTTCTTTGGCTTTACCCTTGAAAGGTTTCTTCCTACCCTCTTCAGAAATGTTCTTCCCCCTAACTTCTAGATATGTGGCCTGAACACATAATTCATCTAGAATGGTGGGGCTCAACATGAGAATAGTATGTTTTAGGTAGCTATTTAAGCCTCCTATGTACTTGAGCAAAGTATCTTGGCTCTACAAATCCACCCCTAATAAGAGAGCTCTTCTCCTAAATTCTTGGGTGTATTCTTGCACATTTTGTCCCTTTAATTGTCTAAAGCTCTGCCAGTTCACGATGGATTTCTGCATATGAGATAATGGATAAAAATGTTATTTAATAGCAGTAATGAAATCTTACCATGATAGAATAATCTTACCATGTTTCTTGATTTCCTCCTTTGTCTTGGCTTCCCACCAAACAAGTGTTGCACCTTCCATTCTCAATGAAGCTAATTGATTTTTTGTATCATCATATTGAAGGTTCTGTATTCTCAAATAGACCTACAATTGCCTAATCCAATTATCAATCTTTTCTGCATTGACTTCACCATTAAACATTAGCAATTCAAACTTAACATCAAGTTTTAAAAAAGTAATTTTACCAGTGTTCTTTGACTTGCGTGACTGATGTACTAAAGAAGAAGTAGAGGATGATGATGATGAGGGTGAGAATGACGGCTCTCTATTGCCTCCATTTCCTCCATTTCCTTCTTTGACTTATCTTCATCATTTTGACCTCCTAAAGATCCTTGTCCTTCCTTTTGAACTTTAGATCCTTCTCCTTCTAGTCTCTCATTCCTTTCTTGATAAAGGATTCT
Organism: Pinus albicaulis; assembly: GCA_034641835.2. Taxonomy (NCBI): domain Eukaryota; kingdom Viridiplantae; phylum Streptophyta; class Pinopsida; order Pinales; family Pinaceae; genus Pinus; species Pinus albicaulis. The sequence goes on along the minus strand of CM076577.1, from coordinate 1,279,425,609 downwards.
AACCATCTCAGTCATGTCAGGAAATGCTTTCCTGAACACTCTTTCTTCCTCCTTGGGATCAACTACTTCATGGATTTATCCTTCCTCATGAGGCATGCTTAATGAAACTTCTGCTTATTTAGGAGGTGAAATAGGTGGTGGAGATTGTGGCAATATTTCTCTCCTTTTCTTTGGCTCCTTTTGAGACTGTTAGGTCCCTCTATTACTAGTATAGCCCCTTATTGTTGTTAGTGTAACCCCCTTATTGTTATTATTGTACCCTTGTAAACCCCATATTGTTATTATTGTGCCCTTAAATTATTATTGTTAGGTCAGCTAGGATTACATTGTGGCCCCATGGACTCCTATATATAGAGAGGAGGTTTTGTAATTTGAATCATCCAAGAATTGTTCATTCATGTAATGTATTGGAGGTTTCCCCCTCGGAGTGGCTTATTTATAAGGCGTTGATATCTATTTTCTTCTCTTTTTGGAGCTGGTTTCACAACATTTGGTATCAAAGCATTGAGATTCTAGGGTTTAGCTGCTCCAAACAGGTCATCGTGGAATTTTTGCTATAACTTTTTTTCTACGAAGGTTCAGAATCTAAAATTTTTAGAGTGTGAAGCCAAAATCCTAAGGAACATCATTGCAAACTTTTAGAGCTTGGTTCACAATATTTTCGGAGATATGATCTGTGAAATTTAGATCATTTTGCAGGCTCCTGAATTTAACCTAAACAGGTCATCATGGTATTTTCGTAATAACTTTTTTTCTATGAAGGTTCAAAAGTTGAAATTTTTAGAGTGTGAAGCCACAATCCTGAGGAACATCGTCGAAAAATTTCAGATATTGTTTCGCAATATTTTCGGAGATATGATCTGTTGAAGTTAGGGCTTTTTTAGACTTCTGAATTTCATCTCAAAGAGGTGATCATGGGAAAATCTTCATAGCTCTCTCTCTGAGCATCGGATTGGAATGCTGTTACACTAAAAAATGTCACCCTGACATTCTGTTGACTGTATGAGCTCATTGACACTCATACTTACCTCCTTTGCAAGTCTTACAACCTTTGTTCCTCATTCCAAGCCCTAAAAATAGAGGAAAAACCCTTAAAACTCAAAAAAGCCTTGGGTACGCAGGTAACATGAAGCCTACCTGCGTTCCTGGCTAGGGTACGCAGGTAATGTGATGAGGAACTGTGTTCTAGAACACAATTTTCCAGTGTTATGCCTGCGGACTTCCTGTAAAGTCAAAAAAGCGCGAAATCAAAGTGAAAAAGTTGATTTTTGGTCAATTCTGGAAGGTTCTAGATGAGATTTTTTGGGGATGAGTACGCTTTAGTAAGGTGCATGTATCCCACACCTTAAGGAACTAATCCCTTGATGTGAGGAGCCCATCCCTTTGAAGAAGGATTCTATCCCTTTAAAGGTGGAATCCTAACCTCCTCATCTGCTCTATAAAAGGAGGCATTGGGTAGCCTCAAAGGGTTAAAGAAAACTAATGGAGGATTGAAGAAAAAATTTAAGTGAAGATTTTTGGGTGAAGTTTTTGGAGATTGAGATTCTGGAGATGGAGAATTAAGATTTTTGAGTTGAAGTGCTGTTAAGATTTAGACTTCTTTCTGCTTAGCTTTTGAGTCGAATTTGTTGGCCGGATAAATCGTTCTTGCGGACAAGACCGATCTCCCTAGTGTCAGAAGACAATCTAGCAACAAACGAACAACTAAGTTTGTCTTTCTCTAAATATATTCATTTACAAATAAATGCTATGAAGGTGTTGATCCTACCTTACATCCAAATGCTTATTTGCGGTCGTAGTGCTTCCGTCGCAACAAGAGTTCTTTCGTCACAAGAAAGTGTCGTCTTTTGCCGATCTGCAATCACAAACAAACAAATATTAATAGCACCTGTATAACAAATAATCATAAAACATATCTATCATAGTGATCAAGTAATCTATGAAATAAACAATCAAATGACAACTTATTGAAATAAACAATTGAACGACAATTTATTGAGAAAAACAAAACTTGATTGTATTAATCTTAAAAATATACAGAAGAACCTTACAACCTTAGCCTTGATGTTCGAAAGGCCTTCCCGGGGTCCGAAGCAGGAGTCTCCTCTACTTTGATAAGTCTTGCACTCTTCCTCCAGGAGCACAAAGAGGTATGTGATCTTTCCTCTCAAAAGCTCAGCAGAAAGAAGTTTGAATCTCAACAGCGCTTCAACTCAAATATTCTAATTCTCCATCTCCAGAATCTCAATCTCCAAAAACTTAACCCAAAAATCTTAACCTTAACCCCCAAAACTATTCTTTTTAACTTAACTTCTTCAATCCTCCATTAGTTTTCTTAACCCTTTGAGGCTACCCAATGCTTCCTTTTATAGAGCAGATGAGGAGGTTAGGATTCCACCTTTAAAGGGATAGAATCCTCCTTCAAAGGGATAGGCTCCTCACATCAAGGGATTAGTTCCTTAAGGTGTGGGATACATGCGCCTTACTAAAGTGTACTCATCCCCAAAAAATCTCATCTAGAACCTTCCAGAATTGACCAAAAATCAACTTTTTCACTTTGATTTCGCGCTTTTTTGGACTTTACAGAAGTCCAGTAGTTGTAACACTGGGAAAATTGCATTCTAGAAACGTGCTTCCTCTTCACATTACTCCGTACCCAAAGGCTTTTTTGAGTTTTAAGGGTTTTTCCTCCATTTTCAGGGCATGGAATGAGGAACAAAGGTTGTAAGACTTGCAGAGGAGGTAAGTATGAGTGTCAATGAGCTCATACAGTCAGCAGAATGTCAAGGTGACATTTTTAGTGTAACAGATTGCCCCCTAAAGTGCGAAGTCTGGAATAAATGAAGATGAAGTCTGTCATATATGAAGAGTGAAGTACTTTATCATTTCAAGGATCATCCTGTGGACACCCCAGTCGGAACCTGTAAAAACATTCAATGCAAAACATATATATGTAAACATATCATCGTTGAGGTAGGCATTCCCATACTCAGATCAAAAACTAACTAAACTTGTTCTGATACAGAAATGATTCTAATATTACATCAATAGTGTAGACACAGCATGGGCATAGCCATCTGTAATGAATAGTCTATTGTATAATAATAAAACTCCTCACAGCCTGGATGGTGGAAACTAGATCCAGGGTCTTGATTTCTACTTCCCGAACTAGTACGATTCTATCCATGCGATTAAATTTGTTGAAGTCGAACATGGTAGAAACCACTTGATTACCAGTCAATAATGTAAATTGTTAACAAGTGTGAGAGTAACCACCAGTAATGTCAATGGTTCTCAAAGTACTCAGTACAATCCATGAAATGTGAATGAATGAGCTGAAGTCGAACATGTCACGGAATCATTCGATCGAAGGTCAATGATGCAACCTGTCGTCGAAGGCGAGAAACCTGCCATTGAGGCATGCAGATTTCAAGGTACTGACGATTTCTGGATCAACTTCCTAGATAATGAGCTGTCGTCGATAGAAAGTGATCCATCGTAGGCAAGCCCACAACACGAAATCATAGATCAAGTTTTGAAAATATATTGGCAAGGACTGACTTAGGGATGGTCAAAATGGAAGACAGATATTTTGCAGATGAATGGTTAATTTGAACTGTCCTCTTGAACACATAACGACACTGCATATGGCTTCGTGATAATTGACCCAAAGCTAATACCCAGAAACCCGCTGAAGACTTTCAATGTGGTTTGATTAACTGTTAGGTAAATGATTTCCCAACCCAGGTGAACAAAAAGTGTCGTGTTCAAGAGTGGTTAACGGTTTTCTGAATAATCAAAATGTAACAAACAGGCTCGTTTTTCTCTCTTTTCCCCCACCATTTCTGGCAAGTACCTCTTTATTTTTGACAAGCTTGAGGAGGATAACATTTGCTTGTTTATAAGCTCATCCTTCGGATGAGTCCAACTTAGTTTAAGATTCGAACCCTAAGAAGGAGTGGTTCGTTCCTGTTGAAAATTAAACAGGTCCTTTACTGTTAAGTTTTAACGAGTCCAGTATAGGAGAAACTCGGTGTTTTTCAATTTTAGGGAGTCAGAAGAAAAACTTAAGGAAACTCCATGGGTGTACTTTTTCGTAAATTTAGTCTCTCGAGCCCGAAAAAGGATAAAATAATGTGGGAGAGAACTCTATTGACCGTATTTAGTCAACGTATACCTTTTTCGTAAATATTCCATTTCAGTCCGTAAAAGGGGTAAACTTATACTAAAGGGACGATTATTCATTTACTTTAACGAGTTCGAATAATCAAGTGCTTGGCAATCTTTTCATGTTTAGAGAGTCTGAAAAGGGCTTAAAAGAGAACTCCAATGTTTCACTTTTTCGTAATTTTCAAGAGTCCGAAAAAGTAATAAAAGTATACTCAGTAGTTTCACTTTTTCTGTAAATTTTAACGAGTTCGAAAAAGGGATAAAAATGTACTCATGGTTTTCACGTTTTCGTAAGTTTTAACGAGTTCGAAAAAGGGATAAAAATGTACTCCTGTGGCCGAATTTCAATTTAATTAACGAGCAGGAAAAGATGGAAATAACTCGGCATTTTCATGTGTTTTACGAGAATGAAAGATATCAAAATAATCTCGGGATTTTCATGAGTTTAACGAGTCTCGAAAATAACCGAAATTGACTCAAGATACGTTTCATTTTTACAAAAGCTTGAAACAGAGAAAAACTATGCTTCAGAGTGGTTTCATTTTTACACAAGCTTGAAACAAAGAGAAAATTGTGCTTGATGCCCCCTAAGCGTAACTGCTAGAGCGCATGCCCCCCCAGCTTCATTTCATTCAACTAAGTACACTGCTGGTAATTAATAGCTGGATGGAATGAAGGTTCATTTACGAGATCATATGAAAGACCCGACCTAAAAACTAACCTAAATATATGACTTAACATTTACGAGGTTTATTCAAAGACTCGACTCAATTAGGGGAGGATTTGTTTCATTTTTTAACGAGCTCGACACAGGAAAAGAACTATGCTCATGGCAACGTGTTTCATTTTTTAACGAGGTTGACACAGTATAAGGAACTATCCTTAGAAACTACTTATTTCTAATCTACCTACATAACCTACTGATTCATTTTTTAATGAGGTTTACACAGGAAAATAACTGTCCTCATACAAGCTTGTTTCATTTTTTAAACGAGCTTGACACAAGAAAAGGAACTATGCTCTGACCAACTGATTCATTTTTTAACGACGTTGACACAGTAAAAGGAACTATCCTCACCTACATGTTTCATTTTTTAATGAGGTTGACACTGTAAAAGAAACTATCCTCGTATCTACTTTCTACAATCTACCTATATAACTTACTGATTCATTTTTTAATGAGGTTGACACAGGAAAAGAACTGTCCTCATACCTAATTCATTTTTTAACGAGGTTGAAACAGGAAAAGAACTGTCCTCATACCTGATTCATTTTTTAATGAGGTTGACTCAGTAGAAGGAACTATCCTCTGACCAACTAATTCATTTTTTAACGAGGTTGACACATTAAAAGGAACTATCCTCAGAAACTACTAATTCTAATCTACCAATCTACTCTCTACAATCTACCTACTGATTCATTTTTTAATGAGGTTGACACAGGAAAAGAACTGTCCTCATACCTGATTCATTTTTTAACGAGGTTGACTCAATAGCAGGAACTATCCTCTGACCAACTGATTCATTTTTTAACGAGGTTGACACAGGAAAAGAACTTTCCTCATCGCCGACTGATCATGGCTTCCAACTGGAAGAAACACATGTCAATGGACACACCTTGATCATGGCTTCCAAGAGGTCTTCATCAGAAGGAAGAATAGTTCTCTGGAAGGAAACACATGTCAAGGGACTCAAAAGGGATAAGAACATCGCGCTCAAATAATCCCATAGAGTTTTACATGTCAATTACCGGATCTAAGTCATAGGAAGTCGAGCAAACAGTGAGAGGTTCGCTTCCATCGGTAACTGAAAACATGGGACTAGTTGCCACATAATTAACCCGTGGCGGGGTAGATACCACTTTCGTATGAGGAACATTCAGGGATGTCAGATAATTGGTAGTAGAATCAAGACTAGGAAATGAAAGCTGATCTACAGTCACAATATTTCCATTGTGAGGGAAAGACATCACGCGAAAGAGTGTCGATACTACAGCTTTCATTGCATAGACATAGTCTCGCCCAAGGAGTAAATTGAAATCCAAGGGACCTCGAACTACCATAAGATCAATACAGACAGTTTTACCTTCCAAAGTAATAGAAAAATTAGGAAGGATCCCTAAAGGTTCACTAATGGTTCTATTAAAAGCTTTCAGATTCTGCGTAATAGGCACAAGCTGAGGGGAACCCAAAGCTTTCCAAGCAGTTGAGGATAAAATACTAACAGAAGCACCTTCATCTACCTGTGTGCGGCATATGTCCCTACCACCAAACTTCACAATGATTTGGAAAGGGATAGAGGAAGGAAGACGAGGTTCTGTCAGTCTATTCCAATCAAAGGAAAAGACCTCAGTGTTTGGAGGGGGTTCTGTAGAAACAGGTGAAATTCCCTCCGGCGTAGAAGAATCTGATGTAACAAGAAGAACCTGAGCGGTATGAAGTTCACTCTCTACAGGGAGAATGGGATCGACCGAATGTGAAATTGAATCGACCACTTGATCAACTAATGGATCATCAACCTGAGTGATATGAGTTTCACTCTCCAATGGAAGAGTGGGATCGACCATTCTTGAAATTAGATCAATCACTCCGTCATTTGACGGTAGGTTGGGAGAAAGTTTACGGTAACCAGTTGGAAGTTCTTGCTGTGGAACAGGAAGGTTTTCCAACAATTTTGAGGCTTCATCCATGTGAGGGAAAATGTGAGTTTGATGACTCCCTTTGCATAACTTACAAGGAAACCTAACTTTACCCTTTTTCCCAGGAACCTAACTATCACTGGTTGATGGATCAACGTAAAGTTGATGAGATTTTTCTGACCATACTTCCAAGACCTTTGGAATACCAGGACAATTGATAAGGAAGTGGTCACCCTTACAAAGTCTGCAAGAGTATTTGGGTTTACGATGCATGTTGGAGGTTTCCTCAACATAACTAACACTTACATCCATGATTGGTTGGTTGACTTCTTTCTTATCTTGCTTCTTCTTCTTCTTCTTCCCTTTCTTCTTCTTCTTAGCCACCTGGTTACTAGCGTCAAGGCTTTTGCCAAGTGTAGAGGAAGAAATGGAGGAAGAAATATTAGGCGAAGAAGGTAAAGGGTCAACAGAAGGTTGGTGATGTTGAGATGGTGAACTCTGTTGAAATGAAGCATCCGGTTGAGGTGGAACAAATGGAGTATTCGGGGCCAACGAAGCTGAAAATAACCATATCGGTAAACATATTGTAAATCTAGGTAATGACAAAGTAGCCATATAAGGAGGACCAACATTTCCAAAGCAAGGAAAAGTACTAGGATTCTCGTTAAGAGGGGTTCCTTGGTTGGTAAATTCCGGAACAGTTGCCATTCTATTCAACTTTAGTGAATTTTATTAACAAATTAAAAACTAAAATTAACAATTAACAATTAACAATTCACACCTAACAATTAAAATTCACAATTCACACCTATGGTCTCTAAAAGTAAAAACAAACAAATTAACACGCGCTATCAAATCTAGGAGTCAAACCACACACAAACAGGAACTTCCCGTACTAAAAACACTAGTTGGTGATGAAATCCAACATCGTAGAATTTAATACAGAAAGGGCGGTTGGAACAGTTACCCCGACAACCTGCTTAATGAAACAGACTGGCACAAGTTTCTTCACAAAACCATCTCGAGTGAAGAGAACCCCCCAAAGAGTCCAAGTGAGTCTAGTCGACGTCTGCTCCAGGTACAGTGAGATCTTTCCTTCACCGTCACCTTAGGAAATAACCTTAAGCTTATGGACACTAAGGTTACCAACAATAACAAATACAACTGGGGGAACATTCTACGATCCAATCACACGCGCAAGGGCAAAGTAACAAAGCTCAATCCCCTTGAAGGTTCCTCGACATGGTTAATCCGAGGTTTACCGACAAGTGACCCCAGGCTCCTCGACAATGGTTAATCCGAGGTTTACCATTTTTAATGCGCGCAAAATCTTCTATCTTCCCCAATGAGACAGAATTTAATGTCTCAAAGGTTTGGACATGATCTCGTGATTGACTTCTTTAAGAGAAGCTTCCCAGATTGTACAAATTACAATTGGATTTATCTCCTACCGCAAGATTGACTAATTGTTTGTTTTACTGTCTTGGAGAGTTAACTAAAACCTATTCCAAGACACTAGCCTAAGCTATATTGGTGGAAAGAGCCCTAAAAATGTAAAAATTACTAGATGAATTTTAATTAAGCGTTGTGTTATTTAGGCTATTATTACTCAAAAGGGTAAATGGATATGAAACCAATGGTGTTATGACCCGACCCAAAACTGAATGCAATCGAATATGATAATGGAATCTTTTCAATTTGATGAATCCTAACTAAAGTAAGGAGAGAGTTTCCATTCACTTCCAACAATGCAAAAAATTGATCACTAAGAGAAAATATAACAAATTCTCTAATGCACTAATTTCATCAAGAAAAACTAATGCAAATCAATCCCAAAACAATTTTTTGTTTTTGTGTTTTTAAAACAAGCATAAAAACATCTAAATTCAAATCAAAGAAAACTGATCTAAATCTAAGATTGATTTTTCAGAATGTAAACTATGCAGTTGTAATCTATGCACAATTCACATGAAAAGTATGCAAATGTAATATATGCACATTTTTCATTCATATTCTGAAAATGAGAATTCTAATTATGCAAATGTGATCTATGCAAGAGAATTCTCAAACACAAGATGAGTCTAATGTAATCTAAGAACCAATCAAGTGTAAGTCAAGAAAATCGGGTGAGAGTTCCAAAGATCAAAAAACACTCAAAGGCGATTAACACTCATACACAAGCAAAAAGATGCAAAATTATGAAAAGACTGAGACAAACCTCCAGGTAATTACCAAAGGAAATCAAATTAATAATTTCTCAAAAACGAGACTCAAAACACCCAATTAACGGAGATTGATGAGATGAAGAATTGCTGAAAGAAATTCAGAAACAAGGATTTTTGACAGAAAAATACAAATCTGGGTAGATGCTAAGAATCCTAAATTAAATCTAAACTAAACTAGAAAAAATAAATCTGAAGTTTTTCAAAAATTTAACAGGGTCTGCAGGCTCCCAGAAGTAACAGGTGCGGTCCCGCACTGTTTACTTAACGAAAGTGCGAAACTGCCCGCACTGTTCAAAAGAAAAAAGTGCGGTCCCCAAAAAAGTTCAAGAAAAACGTAAAAGATTTCAAAATTTTCAAAAACAAAGAAAACCTAAGCTACCCAGGCAAATATCCATCAATCAAAAACCAGGAAAAACTTTTCCTCAAATCAAAATAAAAGAGAACCAAAAACAACAAGTTTCTTTCCCCAGTATGGTCGCCAATTTGTTGGCCGGATAAATCGTTCTTGCGGACAAGACCGATCTCCCTAGTGTCAGAAGACAATCTAGCAACAAATGAACAACTAAGTTTGTATTTCTCTAGATATATTCGTTTTACAAATAAATGTTATGAAGGTGTCAATCCTACCTTAGATCCAAATGCTTATTTGCAGTCGTAAAGCTTCCGTCGCATCAAGAATCCTTCCGTCGCAACAAGAATCCTTTTGTCGATCTGCAATCACAAACAAGAAAATATCAATAGCACCTGTATAACAAATAATTATAAAACATACCTATCATAGTGATCAAGGAATATATGAAATAAATGATCAAACGACAGCTTATTGAAATAAACAATCGAATGACAATTTATTGAGAAAAACAAAACTTGATTGTATTAATCTTAAAATACAGAAGAACCTTACAACCTTAGCCTTGATGTTCGAAAGGCCTTCCCAGGGTCCGAAGCAGGAATCTCCTCTACTTTGATAAGTCTTGCACTCTTCCTTTAGGAGTACAAAGACATGTTCGACTTCAGCTCATTCATTCACATTTCATGGATTGTACTGGGTACTTTGAGAACCATTGACATTACTGGTGGTTACTCTCACACTTGTTAACAGTTTACATCATTGACTGGTAATCAAGTGGTTTCTACCATGTTCGACTTCAACACATTTAATCGCATGGATAGAATTGTACTAGTTCGAGATGCGAAATCAAGACCCTGGATCTAGTTTCCACCATTCAGGCTGCGAGGAGTTTTGTTATTATACAATGGACTATTTATAAACAGATGGCTGCATCCATGCTGTGTCGACATATGTCTATACTGTGATGTATTCAAAATCATTCCTGTATCAGAACAATTTAAGTTAGTTCTAGTTAGTTTTGATCTGAGTATGGGAATGCCTACCTCAGGGATGATATGATTACATATATATATTTTGCATTGAATTTTTTTACAGGTTCTGACTGGGGTGTCCATAGGATGATCCTTGAAATGATAAAGTACTACACTCTTCATATATGACAGACTTCAGTTTCATCTATTCCAGACTTTTCACTTTAGGGGGCAATCTGTTACACTAAAATGTCAGCTACCCCCGACATTTTGCCGACCGTATGAGCTCATCGACACTCATACTTACCTCCTTTGCAAGCTCCGCAACCTTGTTCCTCATTCCAAGCCCTAAAAATAGAGGAAAAACCCTTAAAACTCAAAGCCTTGGGTACGTTGCAACATGAAGCTCACTCCGCGTTCGGCTAGGTACGCAGTAATGTGATGAGGAACCGTGTTCTGTACCACACCAGCTGTTATGCCCGCGGACTTCCTGTAAAGTCAAAAAAGTGAGAAATCAAAGTGAAAAAGTTGATTTTTGGTCAATTCTGGAAGGTTCTAGATGAGATTTTTTGGGGATGAGCACGCTTTAGTAAGGTGCATGTATCCCACACCTTAAGGAACTAATCCCTTGATGCGAGGAGCCTATCCCTTTGAAGGAGGATTCTATCCCTTTAAAGGTGGAATCCTAACCTCCTCATCTGCTCTATAAAAGGAGGCATTGGGTAGTCTCAAAGGGTTAAACAAAACTAATGGAGGATTGAAGAAAAAAGTTAAATGAAGATTTTTGGGTGAAGTTTTTGGAGATTGAGATTTTGGAGATGGATAATTAAGATTTTTGAGTTGAAGTGCTGTTAAGATTTAGACTTCTTTCTGCTGAGCTTTTGAGAGGAAATATCACATACCTCTATGTGCTCCTGAAGGAAGAGTGCAAGACTTATCAAAGTATAGGAGACTCCTGCTTCGGACCCTGGGAAGGCCTTTCAAACATCAAGGCTAAGGTTTTAAGGTTCTTCTATATATTTTAAGATTAATACAATCAAGTTTTGTTTTTCTCAATAAATTGGTGTTCGATTATTTATTTCAATAAGTTGTCGTTTGATCATTTATTTCATAGATTCCTTGATCACTATGATAGGTATTTTTTATGATTATTTTTTATACAGGTGCTACTAATATTTTCTTGCTTGTGATTGCAAGTCAAAAAAATAACTCTTTTTGCAACAGAAGGATTATTGTTGCGACCGGAAGCTTTACGACTGCAAATAAGCATTTGGATCTAAGGTAGGATTGACACCTTCATAACATTTATTTGTAAAACGAATATATCTAGAGAAATACAAACTTAGTTGTTCGTTTGTTGCTAGATTGTCTTATGACACTAGGGAGATCGGTCTTGTCCGCAAGAACGATTTATCCGGCCAACAAATGCTGTAAAAATTGGCCGCAAGTACATGGACTGTAGTTTTTGTTCTATCAATTTCAGAGGCAAAGGAGGAAATAGTGACACGTGTCAAGTCATACAAGTTCGCTCTATTGAACCAGTCCAAAATTGGGTCATTGTGGGAGATTGGACATAACTTTGCCTTGAAGAATCCAAATCAGATCAGACCTATGGCATTTGAAAGAAGCTTCAGAGGGCTACTACAGGGATGAAGTGTAGATATTGAGGATCCACAATTATATACATAATTCAATTTCAATATCGAGCTCCTCAAAAGAAAGTAAAAGGTATGTTTTTTTTTTTTCCGAATTGCATAAGTCTTGTTTGAAGAATCAAGTTTAATTGATTCGAAGGGCATATTGTAGAATAGATATCAATATTGGATTCTAAAATGGCCCCTAAAAAGAATTCAACACCCATTAAGCCTTTAGAGAGCTCTACTATGACTAATGAAGACGAAGAATGGCAACATGACATATCAAATTACAAGAGCAAGTGCAACAAATTTCGCTCTCGCAAAGAGCAACAAAAAATGACATGGAAGTTTTGAAGAAAGGCGTGGAAACTAATATGGATGGTTTAAAGAAAGGTGTGGAATCTGAGATGGATGGTTTGAAAAATGGCATGGAATCTAAGATAGATGACATGGACGCTGGTATGGAATCTAAGATGGATGACATGGAAACTAAGATCGATGAGAAAATGGAAAACATGAAGAATGATCTAAAAGCAGACATGGAAGGTTTGAAAAAGTGGATACAAGAAATGTTTCCTAGTGGTGAAAATATAGTAGAGGAAACTCATGATGAGAACAAAATAAATGTTAATCGTGATTTCATAAAATCTAATGTTGGTGGGAAGAACCACCATATTCCAAAAATGGATATGAGGAAGTTTGATGGAAAGGATCCTGTAACATGGATACTACAGATGGAGCAATATTTTGATCTCCATAATGTGCAAAAGACACAAAAGGTATGCATTGCAACTTTACATTTAAAACAAAATACATTTGTATGGTATCGATGGCTTTGATCCCGTAAAAAAATTGTCACTTGGTCAATTTTTACTGAGGAAATGATAGCACATTATGAGGATACAAAGAGCAACACCTTCTTTAGCCAATTGATAAATCTCAAACAAAAGGGTTAATGGGGGAGCACATTGAGGACTTCCAAAAATTGAATATAAGGGTAACTGATATTCCAGAGGAACACAGGATTGATCTCTTCATAGGTACTTTAAAGGATAACATCCAACATGAAGTTTGCATTTTGGAACTTAATTCATTGGAGAAGGCATTCAGGTTGGCAAGAAAAATTGAATGTAAAATTATGGTGACAAGGAAGCCTACCACTCACTTCTATAAAGAGGGAAGTGTTGCTACTCCTAGATTTCCACAACCTACAAGGGTGACACCACAACAATTGGAAGAAAAAAGAGCAAAAGGGCTTTGCCATAGTTGTGATAGCAAATACACTAAAGGTCATAAGTGTGCTGAGAAGAAATTATTTTACATAGATTTTGAAGAGGAAGAAGAAAATGAACAAGAAGAGGATATACACCAGGAACCAGCCCTAGAAGAGGAAGAAATGAATCCGACCATATCGTGTAATGCACTGGCAGGAATTACCACTCCTCAAACTCCCAAGATAGAAGGACAAATCAAGAAGAAAAAGGTAATAGTGTTGATTGATTCAGGTAGCACCCATAATTTTATTCATTGTAAGGTAGCCAAGGAATTAAATTGTTTCCTATACCCAGCACCAGAATGTCAAGTGATGGTTGCAAATGGAGGAACTATAAATTGCTCTGGAAAATGCCATAATATCAAGCTAACCATGGGGGAATATGTATTGAATAGTCCAATGATTTCCATTCCTATGGGAGGTGTTGATGTTGTACTAGGAGTACAATGGTTACATTCTTTGGGGACGGTAGCTTTTAATTTTCAAGAACTTTCCTTAAAAAAAAATTCAGAAGGAAAGGAAGTCGAATTACGGGGTATTGCAGGGAAGCCGGGAAAGATAATAAGCTCTAATGTCATGACAAAGCTTCTAAAGAAATAACAACGAGGCATAATTGCACAATTATGCTCACTAGAAGTTCCAATATCAAAATCATCTATTTTTGCATATCTCCAAAACGTCTTGGACAATCATTCCAAGGTTTTTGAAACTCCAAAAGGACTCCCACCTATTTGTGATCATGATCATGCTATTCATTTGATTCCAGTAAGTGTTCCTCAAAACATCAGGCCTTATAGATATCCTTATGTCCAAAATAGCGAAATTGAACGTATGATTGCAGAAATGTTAGAGGCGGGTATAATTCAACCTAGTCAAAGTTCTTTCTCTGCTCCTGTAGTATTGGTACACAAGAAGGATGGATCATGGCGAATGTGTCTGGATTATAGGGAGCTCAATAAGCTCACCATTAAAGACAAATTTCCCATTCCTGTGATTGATGAATTATTCGATGAATTACATGGAGCAATTTATTTTACCAAGTTGGATCTTCGTTCAGGATATCATCAAATTAGAATGAAGACTGAAGATATTCCAAAAACAGCATTTCGAACTCATGAGGGTCATTATGAATTTTTGTCATGCCTTTTGGCCTTACCAATGCACCTTCTACATTTCAAGGGTTGATGAATTCCATTTTCAAACCCTTCCTTAGAAAATTTGTGCTAGTATTTTTTGATGATATACTAATCTACAGCAGGTCTTGGAAGGATCATGTTGAACATGTTGACAGGGTGGTCAAACTATTGCAGGAGAAAAAATTATATGTAAAAACATCCAAATGTTTCTTTGGAGTACAAGAGGTGGAATATCTGGGTCATATTGTATCTCACGAGGGTGTTAAAGTAGACCCTAACAAAATTAAAGCCATTAAGGAATGGAAAGTCCCCACAACCATAAAGCAGTTGCGAGGATTTCTCAAGTTAACAGGGTATTATCGCAAGTTTGTTAAGAATTATGGGAGAATAGCAGCACCTCTAACAACATTATTGAAGAAAGATGCATTTTCATGGACTCCTCAAGCAACTAAGGCCTTTGAACATCTTAAAGAGGCAATGTGCCTAGCACCGGTCTTAGCTACGCCAGACTTCACAAAAACCTTTATTGTGGAATGTGATGCCTCAGGAAATGGAATTGGTGCAGTTTTAATGCAGGAAGGAAGACCCATTGCTTTTGAAAGTCATCAAATCAAAGGAAAGTATTTACAGAAACCTATTTATGAGAAGGAAATGTTAGCAATACTGCATGCACTAAAGAAATGGCGAACTTACCTAATGGGAAGACATTTCAAGGTAAAAACTGATCATGATAGTCTTAAACACTTTTTGGAACAAAGAATATCTTCAGAAGAGCAGCAAAAATGGGTCACAAAGATGTTGGGTTATGAATTTGAAATAATATACAAAAAAGGGAAGCTAAATGTTGTTGCAGATGCACTCTCAAGAAAGAATGAAGATGTGGAAGCATTGCTTTGTGCCATTTCTATTATCCAACCAGATTGGATAACCGAAGCAAGAGATGAATGGAAGAAGGACAAAGATGTATGGACACTCATTCAAAAGTTGCAGCAAGATCCTAGTACATCCGATACATTTAGTTGGAAAAATGATTCCTTATGGTACAAAGATCGCTTATATCTTTGTAAGAATTCCCAACTAAAACAAAAGATTCTTTTGGAATTGCACACTTCTCTTTTAGGAGGACACTAGGGATTTTTAAAAACTTATCACAAGGTGAAGAAAGAATTTTTTTGGGATGGCCTTATATCTTATATTCAAAAGTTTGTGGCGGAATGTTTGGTTTTCCAGCAGAATAAAGTTGAGACTATTAAGACCCCGGGACTTCTACAACCTTTATCCATTCCAAGTCAACGTTGGGAGGATATTTCAATGGATTTTATCACAGGTTTACCTAAGTCCGAAGGAAAGAGTGTCATCATGGTGGTAGTTGATAGACTTACCAAGTATGCACACTTTTGTGCATTATCTCAGTCATTTAAAGCAAGTACAGTTGATACTACATTTATGGACACAATTCAAAAGATACATGGAAACCCAAGGGTTATTGTGAGCAACAGAGATCCCATTTTTACTGGAAATTTTTGGACGCAATTATTTTCTTGTTTGGGTACTCAATTAGCTCATAGCTCATCTTATCATCCTCAATTCGATGGTCAAACTAAGATAGTAAATAAATGTTTGGAAGGATATCTTCATTGTTTTGTATCTGATAAAAAAACACAATGGGTCAAGTGGTTACCTCTAGTTGAATGGTGGTATAACACTTCCTTCCATACTGTAGCAAAAATGACCCCATTTATGGCACTTTATGGATATCATCCACCATCCATCACATCATCTTTAAGAGAAAATTCGAAGGTTGAAGCAGTGGGAGATCACATCGAGCATCAACAAGAAGTTCTCCAACTCTTAAAGGACAACCTGAATATGGCACAAAATCGAATGAAACAACAAGCATATCAACATCGCAGCGAGAGAAGTTTTGATGTAGGAGACTAGGTATTTTTACGGCTACAACCATACAAACAAATGTCCCTCAAGCAAGCTAAGAAGGATAATAAATTATCGCCAAAGTACTATGGTCCTTACAAGGTGTTGCAAAAGATTGGTACTATCGCATACAAATTGGAGCTTCCTCCTTCTTCACAAGTGCATCCAATTTTCCATGTTTCATGCTTAAAGAAGGTTATAGGTGAAAATCTTCCGGTTCAAACAATATTGCCAGAACTTGATGAGGAAGGAAAAATAATATTCGAACCTGAAGCGGTCACGGAAACAAGAACTCGACAGCTACGGAATCGATCAATTTCAGAGTATCTCATCAAGTGGAAGAACTTACCCACTAAAGATTCTACATGGGAGGATGATAATTTTATACAAAAGCACTGAGGACAACACTTTTTTGAAGGAGAGGGGCATGTTAGGTCCCTATATTACTAGTATATTCCCTTATTGTTGTTAGTGTAACCCCCTTATTGTTATTACTGTACCCTTGTAACCCCCATATTGTTATTATTGTGCCCTTAAATTATTATTGTTAGGTCGGCTAGGATTACATTGCGGCCCCACTAGGATTACATTGTGGCCCCATGGACTCCTATATATAGAAAGGAGGTTTTGTAATTTGAATCATCCAAGAATTGTTCATTCATGTAATGTATTGGAGGTTTCCCCCTCGAAGTGGCTTATTTCTAAGGCATTGATATCTCTTTTCTTCTCTTTTTGGAGCTGGTTTCACAACAGAGACCCGTCTGCTTCCACCAATTTGCCTTCTTATCTTTTGAGCTTGAGCCTTGTAAGCATCTAAAACTTGCAACTTTGCACTAAACAACACCAGAGAATAAAACCTGGCTCTGATACCAACCTGATCTGAAATGACTGTATTAGTTTTTTTGTGCTAAGTGTCTTTTCATTTTATAAACATTTGCATAATCAGTTCATTAGTTTGCTTAAGGATTGAGGTTTTTGTCCATGAATTGTAGATTATTTTAGGTGAATTAGAAGCATAAACAAGCTTAAATAACACTGAACAACAGTGTAAAATAGTGAAATAAGTCACCACATGAAATTTATACAACAGGCATGATGAAGCAGTTCACCCCTCCTGGGCTACATCTGTTGGTCCAGCTCCTAATCCAATGTCCATCTTTCATTATGCTCAAAATTTTGCTATTACATGTAGACAAAGTGCTTTAATCGCTATTTTCTCTGCACCAATGGCCCCAGAATGCTCCAATTAGTCAAAAATGACTCTTCATTCACCCAGAATGGGCGAAAATTGAGTCTCCTACTCTTTTTCCCAGTTTCACCTACAAAAACTCCACTAAAAGTGGAGAACTCCACTTAACTAGAGATAAATTAGAAAATTTTGCCAATAAAGGTGTGCCCTCTAAAATTTCCACCGAAACTAACCATTGCAATAAACGTTAGCGGTTTGGGTGGCCACATGTGCACCCCAAAACGCGCGATCAAGTTTGGTGATTAGCGGAGCTGTCGGTGAAACCCCAGCAATTAATTATGGTTTGATCGTGTTTAAACTCCGGTTGAGGTTGATGGTTACATAGACCGCGCGGAGGTGTTACATTAAACCCTGCAATGTGACAACATTGCGGAACATTTTGCGGTTTTGTTGCATAGACTATGGTTTGAAATGGTTTGTGTTTTTTTATGTGACCATATATCGTGGAACCGCTGGCGAGTTGGGACCGTTGGCGGTTCCCAACCCCTGCATTCAAATGTATGAAACCATAACATTAACCCGCGACCTATGATTGTTAAGTCACAAAGCGTAGAACGGTTTCCAAACCTGTCCGTGTGCCCAGAGGGAGGTCTCAAGGTCGAGCCTTGTGGACCTCACCAAAAATTTACACTGCCCTTTCAGGGCCACATGGCGGCCTCAAGGCTAGCCATGTGGCACCTTCTCATTGGCCCTCCAATCCATACAACGAATAAAACTAAGACACTTATTAAACCATGATTGGCTCGGTGAAAAGGAATATTTTGAGAATATTCCTTTTTTGCTGATTGTACCTCCACCTTGCTGATTGTGCATCCCATTCAAACCTGGTCAAACTGTCGAAAATTTACCTATTTGGAATTTCGATCAGAACGCGATATCTCCCTCATAAGACATTGGTTTTTTGAACCGTTCGCAGCGCTAGAATTAGGAAGAGGAGATCTACGCAACCATCCTGGTTTCAACCCAATCCTTTCGCTTTGAATTTTGAGCAAAATTTGTGTTTGCAATAAGATTTTAATATGACTTTGGAAAGGCTTTAGTGCATATTGCAGCCCACATGACTTAATGGATATTAAGTCTTTTAAGCTTGTAAGTTATGCAAATTGCAATGCACACTAAGGAATGAAAGCGGAAAAGTAAAAGAAACTTTATTTCCTAAAATTTTTTGACTTTAAGCTAAAAATTA
The DNA here is from genome assembly GCA_034641835.2 of Pinus albicaulis. NCBI lineage: Eukaryota > Viridiplantae > Streptophyta > Pinopsida > Pinales > Pinaceae > Pinus > Pinus albicaulis. The sequence goes on along the minus strand of CM076577.1, from coordinate 1,279,406,841 downwards.
AACAAAATAAATTTCATATTTATTTATAAAGGGTTCCCATTTAGTGAAATAAATGGGGGTTGTTGTATAGCACAACAATTGGCGATTCACTTGGGAGAACTAGCTATCTCTAACTAACTTTTTGAAATTTCTAAAAACCTTTTTGAAATAAAAATAGTTGCTGGAATGAATTTTAAACAAATAATATCTCACTAAGAAAAAAAATCTCTCTTAATTATAATTCATAAGAATTCCTCTTTAAAAAAAAAAAAAGTATGAGAATCTATATCAGTCTTTACTTAGTTCAAAAAGATAAAGTAGGTGGCTCTTTTCAGATTAGATTTATAAATATTTAATCTTTTATCACAGGTAGAGCCTCTGATCCAATAGGCAATTTAAGATCTTGGCAGGGTTACCTTTTACCCAGCAATGATTCATTATCCCATCCAGTCTTTCTTACAATTTCAAAAAATAAATTACAACCTTATATACTTGGTCTTATTGAAAATTGTTTTTATTTTTTGTAGATTTTTTATATTGTATTTTTATTAAATTAAAAGCCATTGTCTTGGCTTGGTAACCAAATAATGACAATGTCATTCAAAGTTGTAATTAAACTGATAAAGTTGACTCTTGATGAGACCCCTTGACCTCTTGATATAATCTCAAGTCATTACCCTATTTTGGTAGGCAGTATTGGTAATGTCAATTAACCTATTTCCCTATGAACATGGTAAACAAGCTCGTGATGAGACTTATTATCTTTTGAGATTTTCTAGTATAATATTTTTTGAATCATTTCAACAATTGATAAGTTTTCCCGGATGGGGTGAATCATTGGTCCTTTTGAGGATTGGATGGTAATTTTGACTTTTCGATTGCTTTTCTATAAAAAAGAGTCTTTACTATGTTAAAAATTCTTTTCTTGACTGATAACAGAATAAACAGGCTTTATAAAGATGAGAGTTCATCAGAGAATAAATAACTTCAGTGAAATTGCATCTTTCAGTGAAAATAGATTCTATTTATCTTTCAAATCTTTCGATTGTTTCCATAGCATTTCTTATTTCTATAAGCGATAAATCAAAAAGATCATCTGAGATGTTTATTTTGAAAAGCCAAAAAAAATTACTATGAAACTTTTATTTTCCTAAGAGAAAAAGACACTAGTATACAAGAATAGAAGGGGTTACCTCCTATGAAAAGTATTTCTTCAAAATTTTCCCATTAACATGCAAAGAATCTATTTTGCTTGATAGATCTTGCAATACGAATGTTGATGGGCCTATTTCTTCAATTATTTGAAATGGACCTAGCCAAAGTTTTTGAAACTTCATGTGTTTACCTTTTTCCTCATGCGCTTTGTCCCATTTCAATACCAAATCACCAATTTGAAAGTTTTTTGGAGTAACAAAAGTTGAATCAAATGAATTTTTTACTATCTGTTGATGATGTGCATGTGTATGCTTAGCTTTTTCTCTTTATTCTTCTGGCTTAAGAAATCGAAATTGTCTTAATTGTAATTAAGAAGAAGGAGATTCAACAATGAATTGAACTAAGGCAAGGGAAAGAATAACTACATTTGATCTGAATGGAATGCATTAGTTTTGTTGTGCTAAGTTTCCAAACAATAATTAAATTGTGTGCATAAGGTTCACTGAAGTTTGCAGGTGAAACAAATGGTTTTAACTTAGCTAAAAAAAAATTATGTGAGGTTAAAGCATGTAAATTAGCTTGTATAACACTGTGTAGTAGTATATAACAGAGAAATAAACATCACATGTAACAGTACTCAGCAAATTTGATGAAGCAGTTCACCCCTCCTGGGCTACATCTGTTGGTCCGGCTCCCAATGGCATGTCCCTCATATATTATTGCTAAAAACTGGTGAGTACATGTAAAATAAAGCCTCAAATGGTTGTGCTCTCTGTAAAAACAGCTTCATAATTCTTGAATTAGTCAGGAATGACTATTCATTTGCAGAAAACAGAGAATGAATGCTCAAAACACTGAAAACACCCTGGTTTCTCCTTGACCTCTCCTGAAGCAAAACCTACACAAGATGACCTCCAATGGCTCTGAAACCTCTTCCAATGTGTTCATAATGTCGAAATTAGCCAAAAATGACTATTCATTCATCAAAAATGGTCGAAATCCCCAAGAGTTATGAACAAAATAGTAATTTTCCCAATGTCCCTTAAAAAACTCCTCCAAAACCGGAGGAACTCTAGTTAGTGCTGACAAAATAGCACTATCCATCAATTCTGGAGGTCCGCCAATGGAACCGCCGGGCAGACTGGCAGTTAATTTTAATCTCACTGTTTAACATGGGCACCTCTCCGGATTAATCACCGTTTAAGGGTTGGAACCCCGAAGTTACAGTTCTGTAACCCTTGACATTTATTTTTTTCTAAAACCCGACATGTGACACTGTTGCAGAACCCGCCAGATAACTGTTTGGATAGCCGCTGGGTTTAACATTAATGCTACGGTTTTTTCACATGTGAACAGACCTCGCACCAACCACTGGAGGTTACGATTATACAACCATCCAACAAACTATTCTGCAACCGTCATGTGACTAGAGTCGTCATCGTTAAAGTTTGATGCTACGGTTTGAGCCGGGCCATGGTTCTAGCGCTTGGGCGCATGGAAGGGGGGGCTGGCCTCCCCAACCCTTGTATGCAAAACTTATAATCTATAAAATGCAGCTGTGACCGTACCTTGTTAAGAACCAACATATAGGCGGGTTGGTTGTAGCTTTGTGCGTGCAGGCCAATGGTCGCAGGGTCGACCCCCCCCCCCGATGCCATAAAATTTTGTAAAAGATATTTTCACCTTTGGCCTGGGGACACGTGGCCAGCCTCCAGGCTGCCCACGTGTCACTCGATGATAGGCCCAAAATAACATTATAATAAAAAAAATATTTCAAAAAATAAATTTTTTGAATTTTTTTTATTCAAGTCAAACGGAGTCAAATGTCATTTTTTTGGAGTTTACTGGGCTATTCAAACCTTCATAACTTCTGCATACGACATCCATTTTGCGAACCGTTCATAGTGCCATAATCACAATGACAATACCTTTCCGATCGCTCAAGTTCGGAACACTTATAAGCACTTTCAATCTGAGCATTTTTTAGCAATGAACATGATCTCTTGATCACACCTCCCCATTGGGAAGCTTTTGGACCCAAAAATCTCTCTGGACTACTGAACATGAAGATGAGGAGACTGTGTCCCCACTCTTCCAATCTTAATCCACTGAAATTTCCCTAATTTCATTAATGGGAGCTTTTCATAAAACGACAAATTTTTCCTTGATTCCATTGACCAACCATTGTTGTTTTTGACATATTCATGTTGCACATTTAACGAACTTGCAGAAAAAAAACTTAACTTTGTAGTAAACATCATGTTTCTACATTGGTCTATAATAAAAGGAAATTTGGAATTACTCTCACCCTGCATCCTGTCCTTATGGCGATTTTTTGCTGAATTAGCCTTGAACTTGTGTCGATTCCTGACCAAGTTTCTTCACCATTATACCATGCCTTTTTGAAACCAACAATGAAAATTTCTGAATCTTGTGCCTTCTTTGTCAAGTTTCTTTGCCCTCTCTTGGACCTTTGCAACTTCTTGCACTGACACTTTGTTTTCAGCACCATTCGACACCAATATTGACTGTTGCAACTGCTTGTCATCTTCTTTCAAAGACAACCTACTTTCAAACTGAAACAACTCATTACATACATCATTATTTGCATGAAAAGGATTATGTAAAACTTATCTTTGTTTAATCATCATCAATGTCAAGTTTTGACTTGCATTGACGAGCCTCTTCATCTGCCCTGCATTAGCTAAAGAAGTTTCTAGTTTTTTGTGATGAGCTCTCACAATGTACTCCTTGCCATATTTGAATAAATGGTACTTGTTCTCATGACGATGGAAGATAGATTTCCTTTCATACAAGTACGGACTACCCAACTCCATACCTATTATATCAAGGGGAAAAACATCTAATTCAACAGTGTAATTGAAATGTGCATTTATTGCAAAGCGCAACATGCACTAATTTGAAACCTGTAAATTTGCATCCTTACAAATCCAACCAAGTGGATATGGTTTCGGATGTGGAATGGTCTCAAGATTAAGTTTCTTGACCAAGTCTTCAGAAATTAAATTCGCTTGTGACCCACTGTCAAACAATGTGTCAAACCTGGTATGTTTGGAAATGACCCTCACATGAAACAGTTCAATTCTCTTTTCTTCACTTGGAGCTTGTATGTGAGAGTTAGAAATACTAGAACTGGGTTTAATTTCAATCTCTTCCCCCTTTATGTTCTTTAGTCCCATAGCTATGATTTTTGTTTCATCTCCTGAATCTAACCCTAGGTCTTGTTCAGCTATTGCAACTGTCTTGCCTTTCTCCTTGGCTTTCTCTTTGGTTTTAAAACTTTCTGGTTTCAACTCTGGATGAAGTTTCCAACAATGGTCCTCATCATGGCTAGTTTTAGAACAATGTTTGCAAAATAATTTTCCCTTCTCTTCTTTAGTATTTGCATTTCTCTTTTTCTTCCATTTTCCTTTAAACTCAATTTCCTCATTCCCATCTAAGTTTTGTTTTCCCCTTGCCTCTAAATGTGTGGCTTGAACACAAAACTCATCTAGGCTTGTAGGATTAAACATGAGGATTGTATGTCTTAGGTAGGTATGTAAACCTCCGATATACTTGAGAAAAGTGTCTTGGCTATGCAAATATACTCCTAGTAAAAGAGCTCTTCTCCTAAATTCTTGAGTATACACTTGTACATTTTTTCCTTTCAATTGTTTAAAATTTTGCCAGTCCATTATGGCTTTCTGCATGTGAGCTAATGGATAAAACTGTTGTTTTATTGCAGAAATGAAATCAGTCCATGATAAGATAATCTTACCATCTTTCTTGATCTCCTCCTTTGTCTTGGCTTCCCACCAAACAAGTGTTGCACCTTCCATTCTCAATGAAGTTAGTTGGATTTTGGTGTCATCATCATGAAAATTTTGAATTCTCAAATATACCTCTAATTGCCTAATCCAACTATCTAGCTTTTCTGCATTAACTTCACCATAAAACATTGGCACTTCAAACTTAACATCAAGTTTTAGAAAATGATTTTTACCAATGTTCTTTGACTTGTATGGCTGATGTACTGAAGATGAAGATGAGGGTGATGATGGTGACTTTCCACTGTCTCCATTTCCTCCATTACCCTTCTTGGATTTATCTTCATCATTATGGCCTCCTGGCGATCCCTAACCTTCCTTGTGAATTTTGGATCCTTCTCCTTCTAGCCTTCCATTCCTTTCTTGATAAAGGACTCTCACCATTTCAGTCATGTCAAGGAATGCTTTCTTGAACACTCTTTCTTCCTCTTTGGGATCAACTTCTCCATGGGTTCCTTCCTCCCTTGAAGTCATGCTTATGGCTTCTTATTCTTCTCTTTGAGGTGAAATTGAAGGTGGAGATAATGGAACTCTTACCCTCCTTGGCTGAGGACTACTTTGAAATTTCACCAATTGGCCTTCTCCTCTCTTAAGCTTGAGCCTAGTAAGCATTAAAACTCTTGCAAACTATAAACAAATCCTTTGCACAAAGATTAAACATAGAAAATAATCTAGCTTAACTCAAGCTTAACCCAAGCTCCGATACCAACTTGATCTGAATGGAATGTATTAGTTTTGTTGTGCTAAGTATCCAAACAATAATTAAATTGTGTGCATAAGGTTCATTGAAGTTTGCAGGTGAAACAAATGGTTTTAACTTAGTTAAACAGATTTTTATGTGAGGTTAAACCATGTAAATTAGCTTTTATAACACTGTGAAATAGTATATAACAGAGAAATAAACATCACATGTAATAGTACTCAGCAAATCTGATGAAGCAGTTCACCCCTCTTGGGCTACATCTGTTGGTCCATCTCCCAATGGCATGTCCCTCATATCTTATTGCTCAAAAATGGTAATTACATGTAAAAGGAAGCCTCAATAGTTGTGCTCTCTATAAAAAACAGCTTTATAATGCTTGAATTAGTCAGGAATGACTATTCATTTGCAGAAGAAAAAAAAAAAAGAAGAAGAAGAAGAAGAATGAATGCTCAAAACACTGAAAACACCCTAGTGGCCCTAGTGGCTCCTTGACCTCTCCTGAAGGAAAAATTGCACAATATGACCTCTAATTGCTCTAAAACCTCTGCCAATGTGTTCAAAATTTCGAAATTAGCCAAAAATGACTATTCATTCATAAAAAATGGTCAAAATCCCCAAGATTTATGACCAAAAAATTAATTTGCCCAATGTCCCTTAAAAAACTCCTCCAAAACTGGAGGAACTCCAGTTAGTGCCGACAAAATAGCATTGTCTACCGATTTTGGAGATCCGCCAGTGGAACCATTAGGCAGACTGGTAGTTAAGTTTAATGTCACCATTTAACGTGGGCACATGTCTCTGGATTAACTGTCATTTCAGGGTTGGAACTGCGAAGTTACGGTTTCGCAACCCTTGACATTTAATTTTTTTGAAAACCCGCCATGTGACATCGTTGCAGAACCCGCCAGATAACTATTTGGATGGCTGCCAGGTTTAACATTAATGTTGCAGTTTTTTCACATGTGAACAGACCTTACACCAACCGCTGGAGGTTACGGTTATACAACCATCCAACAAACCGTTCCACAACCGTCATGTCACTGGAGTAGTTGTCGTTAAGGTTTGATGTTGCAGTTTGAGCCAGACCATTGTTCTAGGGCTTGAGTGCATGGAAGGGGGGGGCTAGCCTCCCCAACCCCCATATGCAAAAATTATAATCTATAAAATGCAGCGGTGACCATACCTTGATAAGAACCAACGTATAGGCGGGTTGGTCAGAGCTCTGTGCGTGCAGGCCGGTGGTTGCGGGGTCGACCCACCCCCCCCCCCCCCCCCTCTTTGAAGCCATAAAATTTTGTAACGGACATTTTCACCTCTGGCCTGGGGACACGTGGCAGCCTCCGGGCTGGCCACGTGTCACCCGATGATAGGCCCAAAATAACATTATTTAAAATATATATATATATATATATATATATATATATATATATATTGAAATTTTTTTATTCAAGTCAAACTGAGTCAATTGTCATTTTTTTGGAGTTTACTGGGATTTTCAAACCTTCATAACTTCTGCATACAACATATGTTTTGTGAACCGTTCGCAGCACCAGAATCGCAGCGATGAGACCTTTTCGGTCGCTCAGGTTTGGAACACTTGCTGAGCACTTTAATTTTTGAGCATTTTTGACCAATGAACATGATCTCCTGATCAACATTGGTAGGAAGGACAACTTATTTTCCATAAATAAACAAGATTGAATGGAGAAGTGCTGATAGAAGCTTTTTGAGTTATTCGGTCTACCCAAAGAGAAAATATTAATGACTTATACCAATTTCGTTGGTTTTGATCAACAATTCGTTTGATTATTCTAATCAAGTTTTTGTTCGTGGATTATGCTAAACCATTTCCTTGTGGGTAATCATTTTCAGAATACTTAAGTTTAAAACCTCTTTTGATTGCAAATTCTATTATGGCAATTCCTGAGAAGTAATATGCGTTATCAAACATTAAAGAAGTAGGTAAACCAAACCTAGTTATGATATATTGGTCAATGAAATCAATGATATTCTCAGAATTGGCTACCTTCAATGGAATTGCTTCCACCCATTTAGTAAAATAATCTGTAGCTGTGAGAATATATCTATGTTGTTTGGAAGAGTTAGGAACGATCTCACAGATTATGTCTAATCCCCATTGTTCAAATGGTTGTTCGATATTAACCGGTTGTAATGGGAAAGTTGGTTTCCTTTGTCTTCTAGATGCACTTTGGCACACTTTTAATTTTTTTGCATATTCGTGAGCAACTTTGAAAAGTGTATGCCAATAGTAACCTGCATGTAGGATTTTGTGTGTTGTCGTATTTCCTCCAAAATGTCCTCCATTTGGTCCATCATGGAGTTCCTGCAAGAATTTCTCTACTTCATATTTTTCAAAGCATCTTAATAGTACAGAATCAAAATTTCTCCTAAAAAATACATCGTTGATTAATTCATATTGCTTGGCTTTTAATCTTAAAGCACGTTTTGTTTTATAATTGACTTTGGTTGGGGCATATCCATTTTTTAAATAAAATATGAGATCAATGTATTGAGATTGCACATCGTTGAGGCTTGCCTCTGATATTTTCACATTATTACCTGAATCTTCTTCTGATGATAAATGGGATGCTCCTATTAGCATTCTGCAAAAACCTTGACCTCTAACAATTTTAGAGGGTCTAATTTCTACATCATATTCTTGTAAAGTGGTAACCCAGTTAGCCCTTTTCTCTCCTAATTCTCTTTGCATTAATAGTTGTCTCGCACATAGAATGGAACAATGATTTTGGTGTGATTTTTTAGGAGAAATGGCCTGAAATGCTTTATAGCCTTAAAGACAGCAAATGCTTGCTTTTCGAAAGATGAATGATTAAGTTCTGCACCTTGCAAATTAGAACTAAAAAATGATATTGGTGCTTCAATTTGTTGGTCATTAAGTTGTGTTAAAACAACAACGTATGATGTATATGATGAAAAAGTATATAAAGTAAAAGGATTAAGAAAATTGGGGGTAGTCAGGAATGGAGCATTGACAATGGATTGTTTGATCAAGTCAAATTCTTCTCTTTCATTTTGTCCCCATTTAAAAACTGATTTTTTCTTAATCATGTTTTGTAATGGTAAAACTATTTGTGAAAAGTCAGGGATAAACCTTTTTACAAAATTAATTTGCCCAAGAAACGACTGCATAGATTTCTTGTTATGAGGAAAAGGAATTATTTTAATTTCTCCAATTCTTTCAGGATCAATATAGATACGTTTCTTTAACACAATGAATCCTAAAATTTTTCCTTCATCGAAAGCAAAAAATGATTTCTTTGGGTTTAATGAGATCCCATACCTTTTACATCACTCGAAAATTTGCTTTAGGTCTTTCACATGATTGGTTGTTTGTTAAGAAAATACTGTAATGTCATCCAAATAAATAACCATTGATTTATTTATGAGCCCCCTAAAATTTGTTTCCATAGCTCTTTGAAAAGTGGCAACTGCATTAATTAATCTAAATGGCATCTTTTGATAGGCATAAGTGTAGTCTTTAATATGTCATCTGGGTGCACAATAATTTGGTTATATCCCAAGAATCCATCTATAAAGGAAATAAATTTAGAACCAACAACTATTTGCAGTACTTGTTCTATGGTTGGTAATGGAAAGTTGTACTTTTGACATGCTTTGTTTAAATTCCTAAAATCAATACAAATTCTAATATCACCATTTTTCTTCCTAGTGAGAACCAAATTTGAAACCCATTTAGAATGTCTAATTGGAAAGATGATCTTTGCTTTGAGGAGTTTGTTCAGTTATGTTTTTATTTGATTTTCAAGATTCGGATGAATCTTCCTCAAATTTTGTTGTATATATTTCTCATCTGAAATCATAGGAATTTTGTGTTGAATCAAAAAAGTATCATATGTTTTGAGACCAGTGTAATCCCCTTTAAAAATATTTTTGTACATTCTAAACAACCTGATAAATGATAATATTTCGAAGGAAGATACACCAAGACCTAGATTGAGATTTTGAGGTTTATTGTCAGTTCCAAGATTTACTAACTCAAATATTAAGGTAGAACTTTGAGTTTTTTAGTTAGTAACTCTTTTAAACCAATCTTTCGGATCATAGAGGCCTTCTAACTTGCCAACTAACTTACGAATTGGATTTTCATCTTGTTGTTCCTTAATCTAAATGTCATGTTCATTTTCATCCAAAATTTGACTATCATAAGATCCTTCAGATGTTCATAAATCTATGATATCTGAATCATTACTGAATACTCTCCAGGTGGTAATATTGTCAGGGACAGATGGTATAAAAATTAATTCAATGGAAAATCTATCAGGACTAAACTCTTGAGATGGAATTAACTTTGATGCTACATTAGCCAGTAGATCTGCACTAGCATTCTCCATTCTAGGCACGAAAGAAATATTGAAGGCTAAAAATTAATTGTCAATTCTTGGACTAATGATTGGTAATGCTTTAAATGTCCAGAATTACAATGAATGGTATTTCTTACCTGTCTGACAATGATTTCCGAATCTCCTAGAAATTTCATATATTTGATGTTAAGATCAATGGCTTTGTCCAAACCTTGAATTAATGTTTCGTATTCAGCTATATTGTTCGTGCAATTGAATTCAAGTCTACAGGCTAACATGGTTTTTTCTCCTTCTGGGCTTATTAAATACAGCTAGCTCCTGCACCATCTTTAGATTTAGAACCGTCAAAATAAAGAGTCCAAAATAAAGAACTAACTACTAGTTTATCTACAAAATTTTTACATCTCGAAATGTCTGTCTGGGAAAAATTCTCGATCTGCATAATAACTGTATTATCGAAAAAAGGTGATGGTTGAGCGTTAAAATTTCCCAAAAATGATTCTGCCGAGTAGTTTCCAATAATTTTATTATTGAATGCTACTGCCTCGTTTATTCCTTCAAGATCGATGACTGTATGTTTCATGAACTTTTCGTGGTCTACTTGGATTTGATTCGGCTTTCCATTGTATGGTAGCCACATATGTGACTAGTCTATTGAAAAATATCCATGAAGTTTTTCAGGCCAGTCTCTGCTTAATACTAAACCATAAAACTCAGGAATATCAGCCACCAATATATTGATTATTTGAGCAACTTTGGGATTTTATGAAAATATGACATAAACAGAATTTATTTCTCCTACAACCTCTACTCTAGTTCTATCCAGTTGTACTATATGAACAGGAGAACTCTGAGGAGTTATGTTCAACTTAGCACAAACTGATTTTGGCATTATATTACAGGAAGCCCCTGAGTCTATTAAACAATTATGAACATTTTTATTATAGATCTCATATGTTGAGAGAAATGGAGGAGTATGAGAGATGGATCGATCACCTATCATAACCAAATCTGTAGCATCTATTTTAGTTGAAGGAGAAGGTGGCTTGCTCATTTCATTAGCAGCTTGCACTACTACTGGAGCAGGTAAGGTTGAAGCATGAACCGCATTCCAATATCTAAGTAAGATTTTTTGTTGTTTCTTTAATTTAGTAAGCTCGTGAATTGAAATTATGGCCCTGGTCTTCTTCATGTATTCAACCACATTATACTCAATAGTGTCTGAATGTAGGTGGAGTATCTGAAGTAACATGACTTGTTTGTGTAGCCTTCGAAGTAGACTTTTTACTTACTGTTATATCTTTAGCAGGCGTTGAATTCTTTTGTTGTTGATTTGGCTGTGTTGCTTCAGTAGTCTTTTTTCTTCTAGTACTCACAGGTAAAACTTCATGTTGTTCGTCAGTTGGTAGGATAAAATCCCACATTCCATTTAGTTCAACTTCTTCTTCTTCATCATTTTATTCTTCATATGTTTTCTCTTCCTCTGTATCTTGATCAGACTCAGCGTTAGATATGATATTCGATGGTTGAGTATTAGAGGACTGACCTTTCTTGAAATTTCTGAAAGTATTTTTTGAGCTAGAATTTTCAACGACTTGTTTCTTGATATCTTCCATCCCATTTGTCATAGCCTTTAAAACTTTATGAAGACCCTCTATATCAAAAGGGTCTTTAGATGGCTTCTTTTTAGAATCATCTTTGAAGGATACCTTCTTTAATTTTATGTCTTCTCGAGAATTCTTCTTCTCAAAAGCGGTTATGTGTTTCTCTATAGATAGAGATTCTTTAATGTTTTCTGCAAGTGTCGGTAGTTTTTCTCTATCAACAAAAATGGCTAAATTGGATGGAAGAGATGAAATATACCACTCAATTTGAACTTCTGCACCAGGAACTGATGTAGCAGGAATTTTATTGAGCAATTTATTAAATCTTGAATTAAAATCTTTTATTTTCTCCCCCGATTTAGATTTTAGATTTGATAAATCATTGATGAGAGTAGTAGTGGTCCTGTCATCCCCAAACTTAGCTAGAAATTGTTCTTCAAACATATTCTAGCTAGTTATAGAGCTGGCCGACAATGAAAAATACCAGGATCCTACAGATCTTGTGAGAGTGTATGGAAATAATCATACAATGCAATCCTCTTCAACTACTCCATTTAAATTGATGGCTAGCATATAATTATGAATGTGTTCTTCTGCTGGAAGACCATCATCAGGATTAAACTTAGGTAACCATCTTTCAGGTGCTTTTGGCAGAGAATGAAGAGTAGTGGGCATATTTACAGCCCTGGATTGTTCCATGGATGGCCTGCCATTGGACGTTGGGTGGATGTGATGGATTCAGTTTGGGTTGAAGAAGAGGCAGGCTGACTGCTAGAACTAGTTGAAGAGATAGTAGTCTGAGTACTATAACTAGTTAAACTAATATTGATTGTTGGAGTGGAAGTGGTGGAAATGAGTGGAGGTAATGGAGGTGAATGAGATAAGATCACGCTAGCGATTGACTTTGGTTGAGTCCTCTTTATTCTCTTTCGAGTACTATCGATGGGAAATTCAAAAGGAATAATTCTTGTCTTTTGACTTTCTGATCGAGTTAATATTCTTCGAGATTGTAAAGAAGACAAAATACTGATCTCTGATGTTTGAGAAGGTTCAAGCTTTTCAGCAGAAATGGATACTCTCTCTAAATTTTCTATCAAATATTGAACTTAAGCCGAATTTTGATGAAACTCAGGAGACAGTATGGTTTGAGTATCACTAGGAGACTTAGGAGAAGGATGATCAAATTTAGATTTTAAATATGGAGATCTAGATAATTTTCTTGAAGTTGATGGGGATCTAGAGGGAGAGAGATTTTTATATTGACCTTTAGATTGATCAAACCTTCTTTCCATTCACAAGGCCCTCCTTCTAGCACCAAAATGTTGAGGCCTTGTAATTCGTTGCAACAACATGGGGGAAAACCACCCGGTCTGGACCAGTTTCCCAATAAGGATGATTTTGGGGTGTGTTTTGATTATACACCATGCAATGGAAAATGATTCTAATCTATCACATGCATCTATCTAACAATATATATTCTATTATATACCCAGAATGTTTCTTCCTTTATGTGATCCATAGAGATATCCTTCAACTATTAGTAATGTAGATTATTTAACAGTTGAAAGAGATGAAAATTATGTAAGATGATTCTTCTAATGAAATAATTTGACTAGAAGAATTGTGAAAAATATATCGCATTCATATGTGTGATTATATATCAGATAAGAAATGACAGACAAATATTAGTACAGAAGTGCATTTAACATTCATCTATAATAACGTTTCAAATATATAATGCAATAAAAAGATGATTGTCAATATAGAAAGCAAGACTTAATACAAGTGAATAGAAGTACCATATGTACGAAGTTCTACTCATGTAAACTGACAATAGATATCTTCTCCTCTTCACTTTAGAGCAATTTAAAGAGTACAATAGTGCAACATCAGTTAAACAACTTCAAATGTCAAAAGATAACAGATTGTGTTCCATTAATTCATCAAAGCATTCACAAACTTACAAAAGTGCATTCTTTGAGAATGTTTTTGACAAATTTCTGGACCCTTCTCTAAATGCATGAGGGGTTTAAATATTAAATTAAATATGTTTTAAAAATAGATTATTACATAAAAATAGAGGAGGTTTCAAACAACCATCCTCGTAAGACAAACTTTAACTACAATCTAGGAAAATAAAGTAACAATATGACTATGAATTCTAATCTTCCATTTGGATTTAATCCCGAAGTCGACAAATATCTAGCATGGCATTGAGATGAGTTGGCTGCGAAATCCTTGATCTGACATGTCCTTTGAATACCGCATTTGAGAGTGTTGGTTGCGATCCTCTTGTCAAATTTGTTAAAGATTGCAGGGTCTGGTACTGATGATAAGGTTTGATCAGAAAATTCCAATAATTTTCTTGATCAAACTTTTTTTTTTTAATCGTTTCATCCTACATTTCTGCCTATAGTTTCCATTGTGTTTCTAGTTGTTTGAATTCTAAGAGCACTTCATATGTGCACTCTTTGATAAGTTCTGCTTATAAAAGTTATTCACATACAGATTCAGTAATTTCCTTTGTTAACCTTGATGCTTTCGTCGCTGCTTTCTCTGCTTGCTTTATCTGTGCCTTGCAATCCTTAAATAAGATCTCCTTATGGAATTTATCTACCTGGGGTAGATCAGCTTCCTCGCCTGAGTTTGATGCTTGCCATTGAATGTGTTCATTGATTTTCTTCTCGATCTTCTCACATTCAAGTTTCTGGATAGCTACCTGCTAGATCAATATTTCACTTGAGTCAAAATAGGAGCTAATGATAGAAGCTTGTTGGTAGAATACTTCTTGTTATTGCTTTAATTTAGCATTCACATCCAATTATTCCTTTATGAATTTCTCTAGTTGTGGTTGGTTGTGTAATATGTTCATTACTGCTTCTAGTTGTGTTTGCTTCTCAGTGAGTTGTACTTGATGCTGCAAATTAAGACTTTCAAAATCCTTTTGAAATTGGGACATCTTTAATTCTATTTTCTCGTTGGAGTTAGATTTTTCTTGATGTAACAGCCTCTTTAATTCTTGTATTCTATGTTCTTTCTACTTCAGTAACATTTTAACCTTAGTGGCTTTATCAACAGTGGCAGTAGCATATGCCCCTGCAAACTATGATCGTTTGGTCAAATGTTCAGTACGATCAGCTAGAGGATCCTTCCATAAAACATCGACAGACTCATTTGTAAGATTTGAGACTGTATCATCAATTCTTCTCATTTTTATTCTCTTGAATACAACCTTATGACTAGGACTGTAGAAGACATCCAGCGAAGGGATTTCCTCAGTGTGTAACACTATTTTTTCTGTGGGATAAGCCAGAATGATCTGTCGATCATGATTTTCAGGAACTTGTTGTAGTGGAGTAACAATTTCCACTATCTTCTAGAAATGTTTTGGTGTCTAAGAACTAGTAGATTGATCAGTTTTGGGATTTATTTTAGGAGTTTTTATTGCTTTAGAAAACTCATCCCATTCACTCATCAAATCCTTTGCTTGAGACTTTTCTGACTGATCAAGTGTATCTTGAATGTGCTGAACTTTTTGGGAAGATGATTATGTTCCATTACTTCCTCCTTTTTCCTGCATCTCAATCTCTTTGATTACTTGATTGATTACCTTTTCTGGGTTCTCATTTCTGTTTTCGGATTCATTTTCAGAATGATCTGAATTCTGAGATTGATGTTCTGATTGCCCTGAATCATCTTCAAACATGTCTTTAACTTCATTATCCAAGTTGATACTTGGAGTTTGTATGTTTACATCTTCAATAGTATATAAATCCAGAGGAATATTTTCCAGTCTCTTGTTTCTGTATGCTTGGAAGGCTTCCAAGTCATATTGATTGAGTTGATTGGATGAAAATTTAAGTACATCTGAAAAATTTTCAATACCTTGAAAGAAATCATCAAATCTATGTATATCTTTCACAAAAGGCTTTACTTTGAGCTCTGTGATGTAATTTTTTATCACATCATTGGGGTCATACGGCCGTTTTTGCATTACTGCCAAATTCAATAGATTAACATTTGAAACTTCCTTGTAAACATGACCAATATCAAAAAGTGCAAAAGTACCACACTATAAAGGAAAGTTAGGCCAAACGACCTTCTTAGCATCTTTAAGTTATTTAGAAATACCATTTACAACAATCTGGTAGGAAATTTCTCTTGCAAGTAACTTGTCATGAACACAATATGGTAGGACATGAGGAGAAGCGTAACTACCAAATACTCTGAAATTTGTGAAACTTTCCTCTGCGCACCATCTAGCAAATGGAAAAATCTATGTACTGGCCTCTTTGGAAACCCTAGGGGATTTCTCATTGAATATAATCTAATGCATAGGCAATGTTAAGTCCCTATATTAATAGTATAGTCCTTTATTATGTTAGTGTAGCCCCCCTTATTATTATTGTTGCACCCCTGTAACCCCCATATTGTTATTATTATGCCCTTACATTATTATTGTTACGTCGGCTAGGATTACATTGTGGCCCCACTAGGATTACATTGCGGCCCCATGGACTCCTATATATAGAAAGGAGGTTTTTTCATTTGTATCATCCAAGAATTGTTCATTTATGTAATGTATTGGAGGTTACCCCCTCGAAGTGGCTGATTTCTGAGACGTTGATCTCTCTTTTCTTCTATTTTTGGAGTTGGTTTCATAACATTTGTTATCAGAGCTTTGGATTCTAGAGTTTCGTTGCTCCAAACAAGTCATCGTGGCATTTTCGCTATAACGTTTTTTTTCTAGGAAGGTTTAGAAGCTGAAATTTATAGAGGGTGAAGCTAAAATCCTGAGGAACATCATCGCAAAATTTCAGAGCTTGGTTCCCAATATTTTCGGAGATATGATCTATGGAAGTTAGGGATTTTTGTAGGCTCCTGAATTTAACCTAAACAGGTCATCGCGAAAGTTTTTCTATAACGTTTTTTCTACGAGGGTTTAGAAGTTGAAATTTTCACAGAGCGAATCTGAAAGCCTGAGGAACCTTTTGTAAAAATTTCAAATCTTGGTTCGCAATAGTTTGGGAGATATGATATTGGTTCATCTCAAAGAGGTGACGATGGGAAAAACATCCTAACTCTCTCTCTGAGAATCGGATTGGGATTCTGTAAAAATTGGCCGCAAGTACACGGACTTTAGTTTTCTTTATATCAATTTCAGAGCCGAAGGAGGAAACAGTGACATGTGACAGGTCGTACAAATTCGATCTATTGAACCAGTCCATAATTAGGTCATCGTAGGAGATTGGGCATAAATTTGTCTTCAAGAATCCAAATTAGGTCAGACCTATGGCATTTGAAAGAAGATACAGAGGGCTACTTTAGGGCTTAATTTCAGTTATTGAGGATCCAAAATCACATAGATAATTTAGTTTCAAGATCGAGCTTCTCAAAAGCAAGAAAAAGGTGTGTATTTGGTTTTTAAAATTGCATAACGTTTGTTTGAAAAAGCACTTTGAAGTGATTCCAAGGGCATATTTTAGATTTTTTATCAGTATTGGGTTATATAATGCCTCCAAAAAATAATTACATACACATTAAGACCTCAAAAAGCTATACTATGATGCATGAAGAGGAAGAATTGCAGTATGAGATATCAAAATTACGGTACCAAGTGCAACAAATTTCGATCTTACGAAGAGCATCCAAAGATGACATGGATGGTTTGAAAGAAGAAATGGAGGCTAATTTGGATGGTTTGAAGGATCAAATAATAGCTAATATGGATGATAAATTAGTGGAAGATCACATCGAGCATCAACAACAAGTTTTCCAACTCTCAAACGATAACCTAACTTTGGTGCAGAATCTAATGAAACAATAGGAATATCAACATCACATTGAAAGAAGTTGTGAAGAAGTCACAAAAACAATAATTTGACAAGTACGATCAATTTCAGAGTATCTCAGCAAGTGGAAGAACCTTCTTGTAGAATATTCCAAATGGGAGGATGAGAATTTTATACAGAAGAATCAATAAATAATCAAGCGTTGAGGACAACACTTGTTTGAAGGATAGGGGCATGTTAAGTCCCTATATTAATAGTGTAGTCCCTTATTATGTTAGTGTAGCCCCCCTTATTTTTATTGTTGTACCCCTGTAACCTTTTTTAAGCATGAAACATGGAAAACTGGATGCACTCGCGAAGAATTAGGAAGCTCCAATTTGTATGCCATAGTACCAATCTTTTGCAACACTTTGTAAGGACCATAGTACTTTGGCGATAATTTATTATCCTTCTTAGCTTGTTGGTTTCATAACAGGAAACATAACTCTATGGAGAATATTGTAAAAATGCAAATGGTATTCAGATTCCCAGAGGGCTCTGTGGTAAATGTGGATTGGAATAGGGTCTTGGGTCGTCTATTTCCATTCCATAGTAGGAAAACTATAAGAAAAGCAAATTGTGTCCATGACATAGGCACTCATGTAAAATGGGGGTATTTCTCTAGATGAAACACTTCTTTTACTCCTATACTCCATGATGTTTCTAGCTAAATTATGAGATAGGATATTTTCCCAAATCAAAATTAAGGAATTGATGATTGCGTCAATTAACGCGACCCAATCGACAGAAAACCTAGTGGTATTAGGTTTTGCATATAATCTACACAACATACCGGCAACATAATGGTAAGGGGAAGGAATTTGCGCTATTGGGTAAGTACCGAGTTTATCTCGTTTAAGCTTGCCTTGGTCTTCCTTCCATTCCTTTATGACTTTCATCAGGTCTGGATGATTTTCTCTAAAGCTTTGTCATAATTATGTTGTGGGACGGGTAAGTGGTACATTGTTTTCAAATCTTCTGCCCTGAATGAACCAATATTCTCGCCCTTTGAATCCTTGAATGTTCTATCTTCTATGTTCAAGTGGTCAATTACCCACTTAACCATGTCTGTATAGGGGAGAATCTTTGGCCTTACTATTGCCTTATGGATAAATGAACATGCAACATCGAAATAGGTCAGGTTTGAAGGAAGTGATGCGCCGGTTGTAGCAACTCTGACTATTAGCTTTGGCTTTTCATCTTCGAAAAACTTATACATTGCCTCCTATGAAGAACTTCTGCATTCCTTGTTGTAGGTGGTGTTTGAGAATAGGGGAGACATATCTGAGTCTTCGGTCGATGACGCTTGGGCAATTTCTTCTCCTTTCTTGCTCATTTCTATTTTCCTTGCTCCGTTAATTGATTTCTAGATTTAAAGCAAACATGAAAAAAATAATAATAATAATATATATGTATATATATATATATATATATATATATATATATATATATATATATATAGAGAGAGAGAGAGAGAGAGAGGCGGATAGAATTAAAACAAATCTGGCGTTCAATCACTTCAACACATGCTCAAAGTAGATATGAATCTATCAAAACCTTATTTCTATTAAATTTTGTTAATCACCAATATTCTTTTTTAAATCAAATCTCTTACACCTTCACGTGAAATGTTTATCGAATAATTTAAGACGTTGGATCTGATATTCAGTTTAATTTGACATGAGTCATTATGCATGTTTCAGTAATTAACTACCATTCATCGCATATCGCAACTAATAACTATTTCCATTTGTGATGTTACCCATAAATCCTGCGAAATGTGAAGTGTGCTTTCAAGAAATCATGTCGTTGTGCTCTATCAAACTTTGGAGCTTTATGTTTATTTCTTTATTGGCTCATCGGGTCCGTTTAATCGCAACTTTCACCGAATTGCTTTATAAGTTGATCGTTTTAACAAGGCGCGATGCGATTCTGGTTTATAACGGTGATTAGGGTGTTTGCAATAAGGTTTTAATATGAATTTGGAAAGGATTTAGCGCATATCGCAGCCGCATAACTTAATGGATTTTAAGTCTTTTAAGCTTGTAAGCTATGCAAATTGCGATGCGCACTAAGGAATGAAAGCGGAAAAAGTAAAAGAAACTTTATTTCCTAAAGTATTATGACTTTAAGCTAAAAATTAAACAAAATAAATTTCCTGTTTATTTTTAAAGGGTCCCCATTTAGTGAAATAAATGTTGGTTGTTGTATAGCACAACAGTGCCAGAGGCACGCGGTCATGGTTCCAGGACCAATTAGTCTGCTATCATGATCATCATCATGGATAGTTGCTAGTCTTTTAGGGCTACATTTTGATTTTTTATGGGCATATTCAAATAATAAAGGCCACGGGGGCCTCATGTGTTTGGATGACATTTTTGTTGTGACACAGTTTTTACAAACTATATTACCTAATGGGAACTACTACTTTTATTTTCAATTTATCTTGTTCAATATATGGATGAATAATTTTTTATTTACAAATGTTGTAAATGTCTATTTAACATGTGATTGGCTAATGCATCAACTAACGTGTTTAAATTTCTTGAAATGTGTTGATATTCAATATAATCAAACTACCTTTCCAAGATACGAACCCGTAAAAACATTCTTAACATTGATGAACTTCTTAATGTATAAACACCATTTAAATGTAATACTATGAGTTGTGAATCTAACCTAACGATCAAACGTCGAATGCAAAATGCGATGGTGTCAGATAATAGTTCAATGATTGCACTATATTCAGCTATGTTGTCCGTTGTTCGACCAAGGCATATCCCACGAATAGAAACTAACTCATCAGTGGGTGAATAGATGACCCAAGTCCCGGGAGACAATTACTAAGTACTACGACTAACGCTATCAGCAAAGCCAACGTAAGTTTAAGCGAACTTCGACATCTGAAAATCAAGTGTAATCCAATATAACCAGAAAAAGTAGTAGGAAATCGTAAAGAATACAAACCTAAAGCACACACTCATAAAAATATAATACAAGTAATGTACAAAATATTCCCGAGATAAATCACGCATAATATCTCTTAAGCTAGAGACCATTTTTGGGCTCTCCTAAAGAAACATTGTCATAGTCAACTAATTCATAGGACCCTTTGGCTAGTACACGTTTTACGATGTAAGGACCATGCCACATAGGTTTTAATTTACCATCGCCTAGATTATCATGTGCTTGATCATAGACCAAGACTAGGTCACCTTCCTAATATATATGAGGATTCATGTTTTGATCAAACTGAGCCTCAACACATTTCTTATGACCTTCACTAGCTAATGCATCATTACGGTGAGTTTCATCTAGTTGTGCTAAGTAAAAAAAATGTTCCTCCTCTGCAGAGGTAGCTGGTAACAACTCAATCGCTAGTTTTAATGATGGAATTTCACACTCAATCGAAAAAACTTCCTCCAAACCATAAACCAGTTGGAAGGGAGTAAAGCCAAACGATGTTTTCGTAGAGGTATGGCCCACAAGGTTGAAAAAGGCATAGTATGCCAATTTCACTTATGAATGTTGAATATCCATTTGATCATATTGGTCAAAACATTTCTAACAGCTTCAACTTGGCCATTCGTCTGCGGATAATAAGGAGTAGAGTTTTCATGGTGTAAGTCGAGTTGTGCTGAATGCTCGGTCGTCATAAAATTTCAAAATTGGCTACCATGGTCTGTAACAATGGCTTGTGGTCTGTAGAACCTATAAATTACATGATTGAATATGAATATAGTTGCGGTTTCACCTTCGTCCTTATATGTAGGCATCGCCTTCACCCATTTAGTAAAATAATCTACCGTGAGAATAACATATCCTTGCCTCCCGACCAAGTAAGGGTTACACATAACAAAATAAATGCCCCATTTAGAAAATCGACTGACGGTTATGATTGAGGGAAGAGGAGTTGGAGGAGCACGCATCTTGCGACCGTAAACTTGGCAATTATGGCACTTTCTAACCGCATTTGTGCAATATTTAAATAGTGACGAACAGAAATAGCCCGCACACAATATCTTTTGGGCAGTGGAAAACCCTGACATATGACCACCACAAGCTACATAATGGCAGTCATTTAATGCCTTCTCGGCTTCTTTGTGTGTCAAACAACGTCGAAATATGGAATCAGCACCACGACGATAAAGTGTAACACCAATAATAGTATATTGTTGGGATTGGTACTCGATTCAATGATGATCAGTTCGAGACAAATCGGGCCGAAAAGTTTGATTTTGAAGATATATAATGATATCTCCATGCCAAGGATGTAAAGTACTGATAAGAAACAGGGATTCATCTGGAAGATAATCCTTTGCCACAATTTTGGTCTCAGTATAGGGAAAGTCACATAATAACTCTACAAATACCAATGACTTCTTAGACTTAGATCTTTTAAATTCTAAATCGAACTCTTGCAGGATAACAATCCATTTAGAGTATTTTCACCCTAATAACTATCTGATAAGAATGTACATCATAGGGTTGCAACTAGAGATCACAGTTGTTTTACGTAGAAGTATATATTGACAAAACGTTGGACAGATTGAACAGCTCCCAAGACCAATTTCTCCACATGTGCATATTTGATTTTGTTTTTTGTGAGATTCCTACTCAAATAGTAGATCACATGTTCAGCGTCAGATTCATCTTCTTGAACTAACACCATGCCAATGGTGGAATCATATGCAGCTAAATACAAAAAGTAATCCCGATGATAATCAGGTGGATGCAGTAATGGTGCATGGGTCAACGCATTTTTCAATGCATCAAAATCTTTTTCAAGAACCTCATCCCAAATAAATGGAATGCCCCCTTTTCAACAGTCGAGTAAAACCTTTAGTTAACTCGGCATAGTTAGGTATGAATCTATGTAAAAATTTCGCTTTCCCTTGCAAACTGTGGAGTTGACAGAGATTATAAGGAGGAGGCAATTTTACAGTAGCCTCTAGCTTGAGTGGATCGACACGAATGCATTCCTTCGACAAGACAAATCCCAAAAATCGACCAAGTTGTACTCAAAAGGCGCATTTGTGAGGATTCAAACGAATATTGTAGTGCCTACATCGAATTAAAATTGTTTTCAAATGCATGGGATGATGTTTTCGTCTCAGCGAATGAGTTGGTAAGTCATCTAGGTAGGGTTGCACAATATGTTTGATATTGTGAAATGCGTAAGCCATTTCCCTTTGTAAAGTTGCACCAATATTATTCAATCCAAATGGGAGTTTGTGATAAGCAAAGGTCCCCCGTGGACAAATGAACACAGTCTCTGGATGATCGACAGGGAGTATGTTTATTTGATTATATTCGGAAAATTCGTCCATAAATGAAAAAATATCGTTTCTCACACAATCATCAACAATTTGATCGATATAAGGAGTGGGATAATTGTCCTTTGGTCAAGATTTTTTGATATGCCTATAGTCAACGCATACTCTAATAGTCCCTTGATTTTTTTTCATTGGAACAATATTGGATCCCCAATCAGTCAAGGGAATAGGGTAAATGAAACCTGCTCTAAGTAATTTGTCAACTTCAGCTTTGATAGCAACAAATTTCCGCGGATGAACCAAACGTAATCTCTGTCTAACAACTTTGGCATCCGGGTATGTCTTAATTTCATGAACTACAATGTTATGGTCAATTCTTGGCATTTCCTCATAGGACCAAGAAAAAATGTCATGTAATTCCTGAAATAGGGCTTTATATGTCTCAATTTCATCAAGGGAGCACAAAGCACCTATGTGAATATTATCGATAATTCCAGATTTAACTAATATTTCGATGGGTACTGTTGTAGATATGTTTCCTAGATTCATTCAAAATATGAATGAAGGATTGATATAGGACATTGAGGACTATCAACAATCTCAACTGAAAAGATAGATGAAAAATAATTCTCGATTTTATCAAGTTCAGGCAGAAAGGATGAACGATGATGGTAATCATCCCATGGCATTTTGTCGAAATTCATGACTTCCTTGATACTTTCATCAATTGGAAATGTGTTGTCGAAGGGATCAGGAAATAATATTTGTACTAAACGTGACAAATAAGAATAGTCATCAGTGAACACATTCACTTGATTAGTTTTAGTTGATGTTGGGTTGGAAAGTGATTAAATTTCTTGATAATCCAATCCAAATGGACTCAAAGGCATCACATCATCGTACAAGGACAGTTCAAACTCTAAAGGCACAATCCAAGGATTAGACAATGGTATTGTGCTTGATGTAATCATATTAACTTGGGAAACATTATGAGGAAAATTGGGTGAAGGGATTACAAAAGTTCCCATCAGAGATGAATCCTTAATCAAACCTACCCCAACATCTTCATACAGAGTAATCGACTTTCCAACAAAGGGTATACTACGTCTTGTAGAGCGAGGGTCTGAAGTGTAGTAAGACATTTGATCTACTTTTACCATTTTTCCTTTATGGGGAAACATTATCATTCGAAAGAATGATGAGACCATTGTCAACATAGAATAAGACCAACTTCATCCCAGTAAAAGGTTATATTCAAGCTAAACATCAAAAACTTCAACTTCAACTGCAATTGTTTTACCTTCTATCACTATAGGTAGATCAGTGACAATCCAATATGGGCGAAAATTTCTTCCATCAAAGGCTTTCAAAATTATGGGAGACTGATTGATAGTTGGAGAACCCAAGGATTACCAACAAGAAATAGACATAATACACGTAGATGCTCCTTCGTCAATTACCAAGCGAAAGACTCGTTTGGTTTTGACAAAAAATGGTATTTGGAATGCTAGTTGATGCGCAAGTCTAGGTACATAATTTCCTAGATCAAAGAAAATGATATTATAATCTTGAGGCTCAATAGCTCCTATTGCTGAAATAATTAATTTCCTTTGTGTTGGACAAGTCTGCAACACTTCAAGGGTCGACATTGTTGAAGGTGGCACAGCCAGATCTTCAACAATGTTGTAATTTTGAGCAGCACGTGCATGTGGATTGAAAGTTGACTTTCGAAAAACACCTCGACTCACCATGTTAGAATTTGGTTTTTAAATCTGTAGTGGTTCAGAAGGAGGAGGAATTGGCATGGAAGCTTGACTGGGTGAACCAGTCTCATTTCCATTGATGGGACCCTTGGATTCGTAATCTTGAGATCTCATGGAAACCATAGCTTGAGAAGTCATCATCGTGATATCCATTGATGTGATGGAAGAAAAAGGGTTGTGTGATACCATCTTACTATCTTGAGAACGGAATGGATCCTTCAAAACTATAAGGGTGGGTGAACCTTTAACGAATTTAGTTACCTCAGTGCAATGAGGGCACTCCTTCGTGTAATGATTTTCATCACAAATTATACAAGGACAACAAGGCTTTTTATTTTCGTTAGATGGCTCGGTTTTATTTGATTTCTATTTCAAGGAGGTGTTTTGTTTCTCTTTACCTTTCCCTTTCTTCTTAACTCCGGCTGATTTATTCTTAATAGTAGATGAATCTACAATGTTAATCTTAGAAGTAAATTCGGGAGAAGGATTTCCTTAAGGTGACTCTGGTAAAGTTATAATCAAAGTATATTTGGAATTTTTCTTCTTACTCTCATATTTTCTAACAGAACCGATTACATTGTCAACGGCGTGAGAGATGGAAGGAATTGTGGTTATTTGACCAGGGTGAGGTAAATCCTAAATTTTATCATGCAAAGTGACAAACTGTGTGTAAACGAGGTCTAGATATTGGGCACGAGCAATAACTTGTTCTTCAATTACAACGCCTCCCTTGGCAACATCTTCAGGGATGACTGGAAGTAAAGATTTCGTAAACTACTTAGCCAAAATCTGATCTGGAATGAAAAACTTAACCAAGCGATGTCTACGTCTCCATTCATGGATATGATCAGAAATATGAGTAGACGAGTTTTGTTTTAAAGAGGTAAAAAGTTTGGTACCGATATCGTAACAGATTGATAACTGAAAATGTGTCAAGAAAGCAATGGTTAAGGCGTTGAAGTTATGAAAATAACATCGCAATAATTCAATGTGCCATTTTGTTGTTGAACTAGTTAAAGTTCGTTGTCAAAGTCGTAATCGAATAGAATCGTCGATTAATGAATTTGACAAGCACCAAAGATGATACGTCATGACATGGTTTGAAGGGCCCTCTCTTGATTTACCCTCAAATTTCAAAATGTCACTCGGAAACTTAGTGGGAATTGCGGGCCAAAATGGAAAATAATAAATAGGGTCATTCATTAGTCGAGACAAATCTGGTAAATCCAAATTCGCAATTAACGGTAATTGTCGGTTGGGATCTTGTTGTGAAAACTGATAACCCTGCGTGATAGGTCTAATACCTGGATGAGGATATCCAGGATATCCTGGGATAGCCTGAGAGGTTTGTATTTGAATTCCTCCAGGATAACAAGGGTGAGCCATACCAAACTGCGGTTGATACAAAATTTGATAAGTATGACTAAGGTATGGTTGACTTTGGAAAGGCAGATTTTGGCCCATCTGTCCCAAGCAATATTGCCCTTGAAAGGATTGGATTTGTAAAGGTTCTCCTTGAAAGAACTAACTCTGATAAGGTTGACCTTGAAAGAACTGGCCCTGAAAAGGCAGACCTTGAAAATCTTGGCCTTGATACGATATTTGAGGTATAGACTGGATTATAGGACCAACTTGATCAAAAAATGTCTAAGGGATAGCCCGGGTAATAGGTTGCATCGATACTTAAGGGGTAATTGGAGCAAAAGTTTGATGTACTCTCGGGATGGGTGATTGTGGTGTGCTTGGTTGTTGAACAGATGTTTGCGTAGTGGTTTGGACAGGAGTGTGTGGACTGCTTGAACTAGGCTGCTGAGTTGATTACTGAACATATAATTTTGGATTAACTTAAGGAATCCCCTAAACAGGTCTCTGGACTTGAGGTGGAATACCTTGTAAAGGTATTTAATGAATAATTTGTCCAGTAGGTTGAGCAGGTTGGTAAATTGGTACCTGTGGAGCAACTTGCAAAGGTTGTTGAGCAAACGAATGGTTTCAAATGGCATTCATCCTTGGATAAGGAGTACCTGCTACTGGGTTGTGACACAATGGGTTAACCTAAACCATCTTGAGGCATCTGACCATAATTTTGATAGTTTCTAGTTAAAGGTTGTCCTGAAACCATAGGATATGAACCAACAAAATGTTGCCCTCCAAGCGGAGGTGGTTTCCCCTCAAGCGGATTATAACCACCTATTGGGTTAACTTTAGGAATACCTACACCATCGGAACCCATATAAATATACTAGTCTAACGTCAAACCTTGGGCAATAGAATTTGATAAACCAAATGACATAGTAGAGATTTGAGATGAAGGAGAAGCTTCTGAAAAATTTCCAGAAAGTGACTGATATCCAAGAGGAATTGACGCACTACCATATAACAATGATTATGGAGAGCTTGAAAACATGGATGTATCAATAGGCATACTTCCATAAATCGTTCCTGAATATTAACTTTGGGCAAAGAGTAAAAAGGAATGTGATGACGTGGATGATCTAAACCAGCTTGATGTAAAAAGTCAAAAGGTGTGAGATACCAACGATCTGGTTGAAAATGAGAAATAGAAGGTCTAGAGGAAGGGTCTGTTCACCAGTAAAAAATGGACTATTTGGAGTTTATTCTTCGTCATCTGCAATAATATATTCAATACTAATGAGACCAGGAGGTAGATTCTCGATAATAATAAGTTTTAATTTGGGTGAATGCAGAGTAGGAGTAGGGGCTATAACCTTTGAAGGAGACTTCATTTCTGAAAAATCAAACTCAGGTTCAAATATTTATGGCTCAGTTAAATGTGTATATGAGATTTCACCAATATTAGATTCTGATCTAACATTTTTAGTAACTACTAGTTTAGTTTGTACTAAGTATGCTTCAAATCGTTGAGGTTGATTCACTTCAGTTTCAGATTCTACCACAGTAGACATTTTAGGTTGATCTGAAGACCCAGATCCTATTCATGTTGATTTAGAGATCGACGTTTCGAACCATCAACTGTGGTTCATCATCAGGATATACAAGTACATGGAAAACTGATCCGCCTTGGGTTCTAATAAATAGGGAAATGATGAAAGGGTTTTGTGAATTTGGCCGACCAAGAAATTTACAAGACAAGAACGCCTATGTTAAAATTATTAAATTGGTATGTCTTCAATAATTAAAAAGATTAATATATTTTATAATGTTTTTTAAATTAATAATTTGTTTTTATATAAATTAATTTTAATGATGAATACATTTTAGGATTATGTTTTATTATGTTTTCATTTAATCAATATCATTATATTGTTAATTTATTTATTTAATTAATATTATTATATTATTAAATGTTTTATTGTAAAGGCTTATCTTGAGATTATTAAATTGGAGTGTTTAAATGAATATTAAAAAGGTTAATATATTTTATGATGCTAAATAATAATTAATTGTAGTGCTGAATAAATTTTTAGGAATAGTTAGTATGTTTTTATTATGTTTAGGAGGGTTTAAAGTTAAGTAATGCAGTAATTAACATTGTTAAATGGATAAAAAATAGGGGTAGAGGTGAATGGAGCTTTAAGTTTGGGGGGGTTTCAAGAGATATGGATTTGGATTTTAGAGTGGAGATCCAATTTTTGCTAATGATACATTCTTCATCATTGTTTAGATTTTTAGGATGCTTATTGATTTCAATGGGATTTCTAAATTTTATGTGGAAGTAGTGGTCAATTCTAGCAAGGATGCGGGTTTTCTCAATGCAAATGTGATGTTTGATATTATTGGAATGCTTAGCAATTGCATAGGTTTTTGATCGATTGTGTTTTATATCAATAGAATGTTCAAGGATATGAGTGTTAAAGGATCGGCTAGCCTCCCCAACGTATGGAATTCCACAAGAACAAGGAACCAAATAGACTCCTTTTTGGCCTTTGGGGTCAATGGTATCTTTAACCGAATTGAGGCGACTGCGGATTGTGTATATCAATTTGAAGGGAGTCATGATGTTATGTTTTTTTAGGATATGGGAAATTTTGTATGTGGTTCCAAGGGTATATGGAAGGTTCACTTTGCCAATGAAGTTTTCAAATTTTTTATTTTTATCTATATTACAAATTTCTTTGTTAGCATTATTTATAGTTCTAATAGCTTGATGTTTCTTGTATCCATTTTTTAGAAACACATTGATTAGATGGGATTTTTCTTTATCTAAGCGATATTTTTCGGAGATTTTAATGGCTCTTGTATCAAGAGAGTTTATAATCCCTAATTTTTGGTTGGGATGGTGGTGAGATGTGGCATGGACATATTGTTCAGTATGATTTTTTTTAAGGTAGACTTGATGAGATATCAATCCATTAGAATTATGAGTGACGAGAATGTCAAGGAAAGGAGGGTTGTCATTAACTTCAACTTCCATGGTGAATTTTATTGATGAGGAAAGAATATTTAAATGGTTTTTTTGTTTTTTAAAGCTTCACGACCGTGAGGCCATATGATGAAAGTGTCATCCATAAATATTTTCCATAATTTGGGTTTTAAGGGAGCACTTTCAAGGGCTTTGGCTTCAAAATTTTCCATGAATAGATTGGCTATGATAGGCGAAAGAGGAAAGCCCATTCCTACTCCACACATTTTTTCATATGTTTCACCCATGAAACTGAAAAAGGTGGATTTGAGGCAAATTTCAACAAGTTTTGAAGTGTCATGATCAATGATTTTTCAAACAACCTCCATCGCTTCGTTGATTAGAATATTGGTGTATAGAGGAGTGACATCAAAGCTAACGAGAATGTCATTTTGTCAAGCTTGATGTTCTTTATTTCATTGATGAAGTGGGTGGAATCTTTGACAAATGATGCAGTGTTGCCAACTAATGGTTTTAATTTCTTGGCAAGGTATTTGGCTACATGATAAGTGGGACCTCCAATAGTATTTACATGTGTCTGATTGGAATCCCATTTTTATGAATTTTGGGTGCCCCATAAATTCTACGTGTATAAGGACAAGTTTCAATGAGGCTCTTATTATCTTGAATGTTGCTCGCTTTGATTAAGGTGGAAACTTATTTTGTAATTTTCTTTAAAGGGATTTTATTTAACTTTTTATAGCATCCACTATTGTTTAGATGATCTATCATTTTATCATTGTTGTCATTTCTATTCAAGATGACTATGGCTCCGCCCTTGTCTTCTTTTAATATTACAATGTTAGGGTTGTGGACGTGAAACTGATGATATTTTGACCGACTCAAATACTCTAATCTAGTCAAATATGAAATTGTAATCTTTTCATTTAATGAATTCCTAGTTATGGGAGAGTGAGAGTCTTTTTTATTTTAAAAGAAATGCAAAAACTCAAATTCCAATAATATTCTTTTCCACAAAATGCCAATTTCACTTTGAAACAATTCAATTACAGAAATTAAATCAAAATTTCAGTTCACTTAACAAGTCAAATAAACATAAAAAATCTCTTTCACAAGCAATCACTCACATTTCTTCAAATTTCGAGGAGAAACCAGTAAAATTCTAAAATGATTTTTTTTGTAATGAACGCTTCAACTTAATGATATCTACAAGTGCAATTATGAAAACTTCAAAACTGAAAATAAATTATTTTCTTTTAACATTCAGAGAATATAAGCACTCTTTCACAAAAACACTAACTTTTTTAGAAAACCCTAACTTCAATAATCTAGGAGATCTTTTACAAATAGGCAAAGTATTTCTCTCAAATAAGTAAGATAAATAATGAATCTGATATGTTTGACAGAAAAAAGGGAGGGAGGTAGTGATCTAAACAACAACCTATCTCTTTTTGAACAATCAGGACTTCACTACGACATTCAAACAAGATCACAAAAGGTCTCTGATAGTAAAAACAAACATAATGACCACTCAGAAATTAAAATTCAGACTCTCATTAGGAGAAAAGTTATCTTTCCAAAAAATTCCAAGGCTTGCGCAGGTAGACAGTTAAGACCAATGCACATGCGCACTATTGTTGAAGCAAAACTGCACAGATCTGCACTCTGTTGTTAAAGAAAAACCACGCAGGTCAAGAAAGGTTCATGAAAAAATAAAATCAAGGCAATCAAACCAGAGGATCTGAAAATTCACTACTTTTCCAATACTTAGATAAAGAAAATAAAAAAACACCGGAAATCAAAACCAAGGAAAAGGAAGAGAACTAAGAGGTTTCCCAGTGGAGTTGCCAATTTGTTACATGGACAAATCCCTCTTGCAGACAAGAGCGATCTCCCTAGATTCCTAAGGAAAACTAGAAAGAAACAGAAAATTGAATAACTCTTTCCCTAAGCCTACTTCATTTGAATCATAAATACAAGAGATGGATAATGGTGCCCTTACCTATTTGTGAAATGCTTGATGGATATCCCCTCTCTATCCCGATGCAGCTCCTCAATGCTTGATAAGACTTGCAATCACAGACATAAAAGAGATCAAAGTCATATGCAATATAATGATTCAAACAAGCTTAATCTAATGATCAAGGAGATTAAAAATTGATATAATCTTAATGAATAAATAAAAGGAGCATAAATATGAAAATATTATGCAGAAGGGACCTGAGATATCATTGAGAATATTACATAGAAGGGACCTGTATCATATGACAGAAGAAACTTGAAACATTATTGAAAATTATATGTCAGAAGGGACCTAGAAACATTATTTAGACCTGAACTACATCAACATTCAAGCCTGAAGAACATGTCATAAGGGACCTGAAACGTCAAATACAAATTACAGAAGGGACCTGAACAACATCATCCTAAATCAATAATTAGATGCGAAAACATGAAGCCGAAATTAGTCTCTACATTTCTACATATCCTGGAAGAGCCATCGTTATGATAATAAAGACAATGTCGACCATCATTTGACCTAAGGACATCATTGATATCAAACAATTTATGGGAGTACAAGTACAATAAGTAAAAATTTTGCTCTTAAAATTTTAATTTTTTAAAAATATTCTAGAGATTGTTAAGACTAATTTAGTGCTTGATATGCATATTTTACCTACATTTCATTACCTTCTTATCACTATTCACTATTCTACCCATTATATTCTTATCCATATCCATTATCCTGCCCATTTAACTATCATTCCATATACCATATTTCATTTCATATTCCATATACCATATCACATCAACCCTAGTTTTCTTAAACATAAGGATAAAAAATGAAAGGCTCAAATATCAAATTCTTGTTGGACCTACAAAAGAAACAAAGGTTAGTGTCATAATAAAAATTTAATTTTAAAACATGACCATTCTATGGTCATTTTAAAAATAAATTAAACAATACAAAGATTAAAACCTAAGATACAAAGTACAATATGCAAATATCATTTGATGGAATGGCGCAATAATATGCATATATGATAAAGCTAAGGTATAAAATGATTCATGGGCGAATAATGCAATTGTGACAAAAACCTAAGTGAAAATGTAATGAGCAAAAAAGGGACATAACCTAAGTTGAAATGATGCAATAGAATGAACGAAAATATGATGCATTTCAATGGGTATGGAAAGCAATGAGGGCAACAGAGAACGTGGTTAGCATAGTCATGAATGAGAAATAATATGATGGGCAGTGTAATGAGTAAAGCAGAGAACGTGGGTGATGGATGTATATACCGTGGAGCAAGTACACAGAGCAAGTCAGAAAGACGAAGCCACGAGGGCATCTCAATCAGAGGTCGGCATATGAGAAAACAGTCAACACAAATTTAAAAACACAATGATATAACATTGAAACAAACCCTATGCAATTAGTAAAAGCCTCCGCCATTTTCAAACCCACAGACCTCTGTAAATCAAATTTTCTTCACCATTATAGCCATTGTAGGCTCAGAGAGGAAGTTGAATGTCGTGCAAACCATTGACACGCATTCAAAATACCTTGTGAAGAACAAATTGACAAAGAAAACGCAGGAAGGATGTGAATGAAATAGAGGAACTCAAGCAAAGAGAAGCAAGCATGAGATATAACAACGGAGGAATGAAGAGATAAGAAGAGAAGTGGAGTTAAACATTAATGTTGACTGAAATTTGAACCAAGATATATGGCAGTCATGTTAATCAAACATACCACAAAGTGCAGAGATCTCGTGGAGCAAGAAGGTAAAAGAAAAACCTAGATTTTTCTCATTAGTGCGACAAATATTCAGATAAATAAATATCGGGATTTTGTGTAAACACAAATTAAACTTCAAGTTATAAATGAGTGCCCCTGCCACTATTTAAACTTGTCTCTGCCACTGCTCACTTAACTCTGCCACCATTAAACACATATTTTCCATTGATTTAATGAAAGAATCCTAGGAAATATCGAGGGAGATTTCTGATTGAATTGGCATTGTCTAACACATGAACTCAAGTTATCTCAGAAATATCACAAAAATCACTTCCAAATCAGGCAATCCCGCAATTTCCTCATGCATGGTTGTATGTGAAAACACAGAGTTTTCGATTTCGATTTTGATACACACAGAGAATAGAATGTTTCTTAATTTTTAACACACAGTGGGCATAATTCATTTCATTCATGTATGGTCTGTATGGGAAAATCTGTTTCATCTATGTGCACAATGAGAATTTTCGAAACAGAGAAGGGATTTTTGATGAGTTTTGGCAAAAACAGAGATTAAATTATGAGTTAAGGAGCAATAAAAACATGGTCAAAATGTTTTTTTGTATACAAAGAGCAATGTTTTTATGGAATTTGAAAACACAGTGAAGCCATTTCATGAGTTATTTGATAAATGTTGACATATATATAGTGAGCCATTCTTTGAAAAAAAAATTGTACACAGTGAGCCTAGATAATTTCAAACTGAATGCATGGTGACTTTATCTTAAGAGAGGAGGAATTGTGTGTGAATTCGAAGAACAAATAGACATTGTGGCATAATTTTTATTTTTTTTTAATTTTTCTACACAATCAATTCAAAGATAGAGAATTCTACATCAGAGACAGAGGAGGCGTTTTCTGGTAAGAAGCCTGATATTTCCCATTTGAGGATTTTTGGTTCACCTGTTTACATTCATGTGACGAAGGATGCCAAGAAGAAGTTGGAGCCAACCACAGAGGTTGGGATATTTGTGGGGTACACTGATACGCCCCACAACTATCGTGTGTATTTTCCAGACAGTCGGAAGACTGTTGTGCGACGGGATATCAAATTTCAGGAGGAGAAAGCCATTAAGTGTTTGCTTGAGAGGGAGCCACACTTGCATGCATATGAGGAGCTATTAGTTCCTAAGGATGAGCCTCAGGATGTGGATCAGCCACAAGAGGAGGTTCATGGAGTGGAAGAGACCACTCATGCAGTGCCAACCATCAGAGGGCGGAAGCGCACTACAGAAGCTGTTGCCCACTCAAGATGATGAAGGGCTGTGGTGAGCACTCATGCCACGCTCGCGTACGTATCAGCCACTTGATCGACACTGGATACATGGCTCTTGTGAGCAAGTGTATCGCATTGCAGCTTCATCCTCTCACAGTAAGTCTGGAGGACCCGCATGGGTAGATGCCATGGGTGTAAGAGTATGATTCGATTGTCGAAATGTTGGCATGGGAGATTGTCCCATACCGTAAGGGAAATCAAAGGCAGGGTTCGAGATGGATCTACAAAGTGAAGTGTGCACTCATTTAGAGTGTGGAGAAGTACAAGGAAATATTTGTTGCCGTAGGCTTCTCACAGATAGAGGGGATCGATTATGAGGAGACCTTTGCACCTGTCGCAAGGTATTCTTCCATACAGATGATCCTAGCTCTCTCAGCGCAGATGGGGTGGCACATTCATCAGATGGATGTGAAGACTGCGTTCCTCAATGGAGTCATTGAGGAGGAGGTGTACATAGAGCAGCCCAAAGGTTTCGAGATCTTCAGCAGCGAGTCACATGTGTGCAGGCTCAAGAGAGTGTTGTATGGGTTGAAACAAGCACCTCGTGCTTGGTACACACGGATAGACAGTTATTTCACCTGACTTGGATTCTCCAAGAGTGAGGCGGATCCTAACCTATACCAGATTGTGGTGGAGGGTAAGTTGCTGATCATTGTACTTTATGTAGATGATTTGATTTTGACAGGTGATGAGCTGTTGATACTCTCATGCAAGGAGGATCTTGAAAAAGAGTTTGAGATGAAGGACTTGGGCCTCCTTCATTATTTCCCCTGGATTGCAATTGGCTCCACAGGACCTGCTTGTTTCTCGTGGCACCATGCCCGGGAGATATTGGAGAAGTTCAACATGCATGGCTGCAAGCCTGTTGATACTCCTCTTCCTGGTGGTTGGAGGAAGGAGGATGCTACTTCAGCGGAGGTAGTGGATGCC
Source organism: Pinus albicaulis (assembly GCA_034641835.2). Lineage (NCBI taxonomy): Eukaryota > Viridiplantae > Streptophyta > Pinopsida > Pinales > Pinaceae > Pinus > Pinus albicaulis. The sequence goes on along the minus strand of CM076577.1, from coordinate 1,279,371,989 downwards.
ACCGTTTATCGACAGTTGGTGGGGTCACTTATGTATCTGGTCAATACACGACTCGACATATGCCATGCTGTTAACCAGCTTTCACAAGCTATGGTTAAGCTAAGCAAGCTCTTTTTAAAGGCGGGGAAGCATGTATTGAGATATCTCAGAGGCACATCGGGATATGGATTATGGTACAGACAATCGGATGAGGTGAAAGCTGCGTGGCTTCACAGATGCGTATTGGGGCAAAGCCCAACTAATGCAAAGAGTTAACATCTCTGAGGGGATTTTTTAGTATCGTTCGATGCCAGCTTGGTACAAGAAAGGTAAAGATCCGTGGCACTCGCCAGTTGCAGGGGCTTATATGGCAACTAGCCTATCGCATGCGAGGCTATATGGATGAGGAAGATCCTGGTCGGGTTGTTCGGTTCACACTTAGAGCCTACTATGATTTATTGGGATAATCAGAGTTGCATTAAACTCTCGGTTAATCCATTATTTCATGATAGATCTAAACACATTGACATCTGGTATCATCATATCAGATATTGTGTGCAGCGGAAGATCATGTTACTTTTATACATTCCTACGGAGGATCAGGATGCTGATATCTTGACGAAGGCACTCACCAGGAGAAAATTCGAATACCACAGGGGCAGGATAGGGGTTGCAGATAATCCATATCTTGTTGAGAGGGAGTGTTGATATTGCAACAAGATGATGAGCTTAGTGGAAAGGAGTTTCGCTTCACTAAGTGGGCCCGCAGTTGGGTTTTTGGCGCAAAGTCTATTTTTAGACATATGATCATGTCTCTATGAGTTGCGTGGATGCTATTTGTGGATGTGGTTGGTCAAGTCGGAAAAAATAGATGGACTTATATTTTTAGACATATCAATAATCTCTATTTAGAGATCGCTAGTCTAAAAATCTAAAATAGATATGTCGTAATATTATTAGCTCTTAATAATGTTTGGACTCTAAACATTATCTTATCCTCTTGGGAGCACTTCGCGGTCTGTGGTACAGATGGCACATGGCAATGACAAGGGAATTACACTATTCCTGAGGGTTATGTGGAGCTATTGCATGGATACTTCAGTTAGAACTCATGTGACAGAGTTTGGTGGAGTTGATTGAGGAAGTTAGTGGAGTTGTATTCAGTTTAACTCAGTTAAACATAGTTGAGCTAGTTGTATCTAGTCTAACCGATTGATACACTAGTGAGAGTGGTGTGAATTAATTATTAATTAATTCACTAATTATAAACTCATTAATCAACTAAAGAATACATCAGTTAACTTCAGTGCATGGACAGTTTCAGTGGAGACCAGTGAAGAGGTAGGTGAAAGAGCAAGTGTGACTATCAATTGTGACCATACTGGTGCATGAGTTTGCACCACACATTGATGGAGATGCCAATGAGGATTGCGCAGTGCATACCAGAGGGATTCGAACTCAGATTGGGCTATTATTCATCTTGGATTGCGCAGTAGAGGCAGGCTAACAGGTGGAGCAGATTGGAGCATGTGTTTTGCTAGATCTGAGCTTGTGTAGTGTGTAACAATTAGAGATTGTACTGAGAGCTTGTGAGGAGTTTGTACAATGATTGTTACATGATATCTATCATTATAATATACAGATAGTTGGGGGTTTTCAGCTTTAAGCTTTCCCATAAATACTGTGTTTATATGTGTGATTGTTTATGGTTTTAATGTGCGCATGCGATTGTTTATATTTCTGTAATTAATGATCAATAGTAGAAGAGGTTATGTATTATGCATGAAGCTCAAATAGTGTGTGATCAGGATAATCTCGGTGAATAATTTAACAGTTATTCAAATTTCTACATGGTATCAAAGCGATATTGATCATTGGAGCAATTGCAAAACATTGAAGCGGTTGAGTTTTGTGCTGGTGGAATTCGAATTTGCAGCAGTGTTTTCTTGGTGTCGAAGTTGAGATGTCTTTCAATGGATTGCGATTGGAGTATGCCCTTGAGGGCAACTCGAATTATATTGCATGGAAGGACAGGATGGAGGCGGTGCTAGATGACAATGGGTTGAAGGAGTTCATAGATGCAGAAATTTCAAAACCTTCTTCTAGCGATGCTGCCGCACCTGATGCTTGTCAAAAGAAGACAACGAAATGTCAAAGGATTCTGTTGGAAGGTTTGAAGGATCACATAGTGTCCAGCCTTTATGGTAAAGCTTCTCCATTCTTGATGTGGAAATATTTAACAGATTTATTCCAAAGCAAGAGTGACCAGAGGAAGTTGGCGCTCAAGGATAAACTCAGAAACATAAAGATGGAGAAAGGCGATAGTATGCCCAAGTACCTCACGAAGTTCACCCAATGCAGGGATGAGCTGGGAAGTGTGGGGGTGACTGTAGATGATGAGGACTTGGTGAGCTTGGCTCTCCTTGGGCTTCTGAAGAGTTGGCATTCCTATCAGGACTCTGTCAATGGTCGAGAGAAATTGCCAGGATGGGAGCGACTTTGGTCGGATCTTGTGCAAGAGGAGATAAGGTGGAGTACCAGGGACGAATCTTCATCAAAGAACTCTGATGAAGAGAATTGTGCTTATCGCTACAAAGCAAAGAAAAGGGGAAGAGCAAGAAATATTCTCTAATCAAAAGGAAGGCAAGAAGCGTGGACATGTCCAAGGTGAAAAGTGATACTGGGTTTCATCAACATCACATTATGCCACAAATTGTCCACAAATAAGAAGAAAATAAGGAAGTCGCTGGACTGGCACTGGAGAGTCTAGCCTGGCAGCTTGAGTCGATTTTTCACGAACACATGTTTGGTCCTGCAGATGGGTCTGGCATGGTTTCTCGACAAAAGTGGTGCGTCTTTTTCACATGACAGAGATCGAGATTTGTTTTACTAACTGGATGAGAAAGATCTTGGAGTGCACATCGAGATGGGCGATGATGGTAGACAAGGGTGCATGCACTGCACGGTACCATTTCCTTTGAGAGGGAGTCTGGTAAACCCTTCATATTGAAGGAAGTGATGCATGTTCCAGGATTGAAGAAGAATCTTATCTCTATGGCGATGTTAGAAGACAAGGGATATGATGTTGTATTTAGCGAAGGAAAGGCTTTCCTGTGCAGTAAGGCAACTGGTGAGACCCAGAGGATAGGGGTTCGAGTTAAGAACCTTTATAAATTGTAGGTAGATGGCTGCGCAGCAATGGTAGGCAAGGCAGAAGGAGTGGTGAGCCGGGATGATGGCGAGTTGTGGCACCGGAGATTGGGCCACCTTCACCATGGAGCTTTGAAGATACTGCAGCATATTTCTACTGGGCTTCCTAAGGGTACTCTTGCACAGTCAGATCAGTGCAAGGGATGTACCTTAGGAAAATTTGTGAAAGCCACCTTTCACGAGAAGGATAGTCGCGCCACAACGATCCTTGAGAGAATTCACACAGACGTGTGTGGACCTTTCTCAGTAGCTTCAACAGCAAAGCACAGGTACTATGTGATATTTGTTGATGATTTTTCTCGGAAGTGCTGGATCTTCTTCATGCAGAAGAAGAGCGAGACATACTCAAAGTTCTGTGAGTTCAAGGCACTGGTTGAGAAATAATTGGGGAAGCAGGTGAAGGCTCTTAGGAGCGAAAATGGTGGTGAATTCATCTTTGGTGAATTCAAGGACTTTTGCAAAGACATAGGAATTGAAGAGAGCTCATAAGACCTCATAACCCATGCGTAACGGGGTTGCCGAGCTTGAAGAACAACGATCGTGGGTGCTAGCACCTGGTGATGTTGCATGATCGTGGCCTACCCATTCACTGTGGTCGTAGGCATGCACAGTAAGATATGTGCGTAAAACCGTTGTCCCCACAAGATACTTACATGAGTACACTTGAGGAAGGTTTCGTTTTCCGGTAAGAAGTCTGATATTTCCCATTTGAGGATTTTTGGTTCACCCGTTTACATTCATGTGATGAAGGATGCCAGGAAGAAGCTGGAGCCGACTGCGGAGGTTGGGATATTTGTGGGGTACACTGATACGCCCCACAACTATCGTGTGTATTTTCCAGACAGTCGCAAGACTGTTGTGCAACGGGATATCAAATTTCAGGAGGAGAAAGCCATGAAGTGTTCGCTTGAGAGGGAGCCACACTTGCATGCATATGAGGAGCTATTAGTTCCTAAGGATGAGTCTCAGGATGTGGATCAGCCACAAGATGAGGTTCATGGAGTGGAAGAGACCACTCATGCAACGCCAACCATCAGAGGGCGGAAGCGCACTACAGAAGCTGAGCGACTGGCTCAAGATGCAGAGAAGGTTGTAGGAGCACCTACATCACAGCGCAGACAGAGACAGTCACCTGACCGGTATACTAGATACATGGCTCTTGTGAGCAAGTGTATCATGACAGAGCCATCCTCTTTCGAGGAAGCTGTGGAGGATCCCGCATGGGTAGATGCCATGGTGGAAGAGTATGATTCAATTGTCAGAAACAGTGCATGGGAGATTGTCCCGAGACCGGAAGGGAAATCAATGGTGGGTTCGAGATGGATCTACAAAGTGAAGCAGGCAGCTGACGGGAGTGTGGAGAAGTACAAGGCAAGATTTGTTGCCCGAGGCTTTTCACAGATAGAGGGGATCGATTATGAGGAGACCTTTGCACCTGTCGCAAGGTATTCTTCCATACGGATGATTCTTTCTCTCTCAGCGCAGATGGGGTGGCACATTCATCAGATGGATGTGAAGACTGCGTTCCTCAACGGAGTCATTGAGGAGGAGGTGTACATAGAGCAGCCCGAAGGTTTATAGATCTTCAGCAGCGAGTCGCATGTGTGCGGGCTCAAGAGAGCGTTGTATGGGTTGAAACAAGTACCTCGTGCTTGGTACACACGGATAGACAGTTATTTCACCGGACTTGGATTCTCCAAGAGTGAGGCGGATCCTAACCTATACCAGATTGTGGTGGAGGGTAAGTTGCTGATCATTGTACTTTATGCAGATGATTTGATTTTGACAGGTGATGAGCTGTTGATACTCTCATGCAAGGATGATCTTGCAAAAGAGTTTGAGATGAAGGACTTGGGCCTCCTTCATTATTTCCTAGGATTGGAAATTTGGCAGCGCAGTGATGGAATATTTGTTTCTCAAGGCAAGTATGCCCAGGAGATACTGGAGAAGTTCAACATGCATGGCTGCAAGCCTGTTGATACTCCTCTTCCTAGTGGATGGAGGAAGGAGGATGCTACTTCGGCAGAGGTAGTGGATGCCACTGTTTATCGACAGTTGGTGGGGTTGCTTATGTATCTGGTCAATACACGACCTGACATATGCTATGCTGTTAACCAACTTTCACAAGCTATGGTTAAGCCTACCAAGCTCTTTTGGAAGGTAGGCAAGCATGTATTGAGATATCTCAAAGGCACATCGGGATATGGATTGTGGTACAGACAGTCGGATGAGGTGAAGTTTCATGGCTTCACGGATGCAGATTGGGTAGGGAGCCCAACGGACAGAAAGAGCACATCTGGAAGGATATTCAGTATCGGGTCTACAACAGTTTCTTGGTACAGAAGGAAACAAAGATTCGTGGCACTCAGTTCAACAGAAGCCGAGTACATGGCAGCAAGTTTGGCTGCATGCGAGGCTATATGGATGAGGAAGATCCTGGTCGGGTTGTTCCTTGTCTAATACCTAGAGCCCACCGTGATTTATTGTGATAATCGTAGTTGCATCAAACTCTGCTAATCCAGTATTTCATGATAGATCTAAACTCTCAAACATCTCTGGGTATCATCATATCGTATATTGTGTGCGTCAAGGTCATGTTACTTTCATACATTCTACGCGAGGATCAGATGTCATATTCATCAAGGCTTCACCAGAGAAAATTCGGTCACCATTAAAGAGGGCGTGGATAGGGGGCTGCGTATAATCCTTATCTTGTTGAGAGGGAGTGTTGAGATTGCAACAAGATGATGAGCTTAGTGGAAAGAAGTTTCCTTCACTAAGTGGGCCCGCAGGCTATTTTTGGCGCAAAGTCTATTTTTTAGACTATGTCTATTTTTAGACATATGGATCATGTTCTATGAGTTGCAGGATGCTATTTGTGGATGGTTGGTCAAGTCGAAAAAAATAGATGGACTTCTATTTTTAGACATATTGGGCGGAATCTATTTTTAGATTGCCAGTCTAAAAATAGATATGTCGAATATTATTAGTTCTTAATAATATTTGGACTCTAAACATTATCTTATTCTCTTGGAGCACTTCAGTTAAGTGCACAGATGTGGCACAGGAGCTGACAGAAGGAATTACGCTATTCCCGAGGGTTATGTGGAGCTATTGCATGGATACTTCAGTTAGAACTCATGTGACAGAGTTTGGTGGAGTTGATTGAGGAAGTTAGTGGAGTTGTATTCAGTTTAACTAATCTAAACATAGTTGAGCTATTTGTATTCAGTTTAACTAATTGATACAATTAGTGAGAGTGGTGTGACTTAATTATTAATTAATTCACTAATTATAAACTCATTAATCAACTAAAGAATACATCAGTTAACTTCAGTGCATGGACAGTTTCAGTGGAGACCAGTGAAGAGGTAGGTGAAAGAGCAGTGTGACTATCAGTTGTGACTATACTGGTGCATGAGTTTTCACCACACATTGATGGAGATGCCAATGAGGATTGTGCAGTGCATAACAGAGGGATTCGAACTCAGATTGGGCCATTATTCATCTTGGATTGCGCACTAGAGGCAGGCTAACAGGTGGAGCAGATTGGAGCATGTGTTTTGTTAGATCTGAGCTTGTGTAGTGTGTAACAATTGGAGATTGTATTGAGAGCTTGTGAGGATTTTGTACAATGATTGTTACATGATCTCTATCATTATAATATACAGATAGTTGGGGGTTTTCAGCTTTAAGCTTTCCCATAAATACTGTGTTTATATGTGTGATTGTTTATGGTTTTAATGTGTGCATGCGATTGTTTATATTTCCGCAAATTGATGATCAATAGTAGAAGAGGTTATGTATTATGCATGAAGCTCAAATAGTGTGTGATCAGGATAATCTCAGTGAATAATTTAACATTTATTCAAATTTCTACATAGTGCACCTCTATCATATTAGATTGCTTCAGCACATCAAGGGAGAGATGAAAATAAATTTGCCATACTTTTTCTCTAAAAATTTGATCAAAATGATAGAAAATGTGAAGAATGAAACCAAACCTAAAGAGGCACAAATCTACCGTCAAGGACTCATTAAAATTCTTGTAGAGTATCAGTTGAAAACCAAGGATGTAATGTGTAAAGAGTTTCTAACTCAACATCAGTTTGCAGAACAGATCATAGAGGAAAATTTTTAAATAGTTCAGGAAACAAAGAGTATAAGGAACTCACCTCTTTATCCAAGGACAAGGTCCAAAAAGCAACAAGATACAATCATGATTGAAAGAGAAGCATCCTTCCTATCCATTCCAGGGAAACAAAGAAGAAAGAGTCCATCAGACACAAACAGTAAAGAGAAAGAACCTGAGGTACAAATTGTTGAGACATCTCCCATAACAAAACAAGCTGATGAAATTATTGAAATATTGCAGAAGGAGGCCTATGAAAACACATTAGAAAGATATTCATATTTTTATAATGATGCGATAGAAGACACTTCATTTGCTAAAGACACCAAAGAAGAAGAAAAAGAGAAAAACCTTAGCAAAATGAAAGAATTGACAGATCAATTGGAGGTAAGCAGGATACTAGAGAAGCATTTAAAGAGAGAAAATAATACATATAGGAAAAACAATGAAAAGTTGATCAAGGAGAATGAGAAACTGAATGAGAAAGTGGGAAAATTAAAAACAAATAACAATCTTCTTTCCATACAAGCATTCAAATGGCTCAAAGAGAAAAACTCATGGAAGTTAAAGTATGAAAAACAGAAAGTCAAGGCTTAGATCTACAAAGAAGAACAATATAAAGGGATAGATTATCTTTTGCAAGTAGCACAGCAGGAAGCATCTAGATCATGTACAGTATCGACATCGGGACTCACAAGTTCCAAGAGAAAGAGGCAAGCATGATAACATGCTTGTACATCAGCATGGGGGAGATGTTGGCCCTCATTTGTTATCCAATTTTGTTTAAGTAAATACACTTTATTACCATGCTATCCATCCATATACCATCCATATTCACTCTATTTTGACCAATTAATGCATATCCAGGTATATAAATTAAGTTTTGCAGTTTTTAAAAGTTTTATAAAAATTGAATTTTAAGTGCATTTTTGGACTGGACTAGAAATTCCCGTAATGGCTTCATTGATGTCATACTTGCAGGACACCTGGGCTCGAGCTGAGCACATTTCTAGAAAGCTTGCGAACTAAGAATGGATGTACACCTATTGGTTCAGTCAAGCTAAGCTTAAACATGCCCAGTCAAAGGCAGTCAAACATGACCTGTTTTTATGGAAATCCCTACGAAATAGGCCAAATTTAGCATTTAATGGGATTTTTCAGGTTTTGAGAGATTAGATGGATGAGCTCAACCTGAATAGATAGGATAAGGATAGAAATGGCTATTGGAGACATTTTATATGAGTTTGTTTCATATTTCTCTACTTAAGCCTAAGACATTGACGACATTCATATGTAGAATTTGTATAACTTCACTTTGATATTTCTAAAACTTTGGGAGCTAATTGAAGAACATGTTCTATTTCCTTTTCTTCTGTTCTATATGGTGAATTCTTGATTGAGTTTCAATAGGTGAAAGTACTCACAGTGTGCGATGCAAGGGTGGAGGGCCCCCACACCGAGCTAAGTGCACTTTGTCGTTAATTTAGTTGCAATTTCATGAACTAGTTTTGTTTCATGCTTAATCAGTTAATTAGATGTATGATGATATGTTATGATTGCTGATGAATCTAATTCTAATTTCTATTATTCATATGAAGGGTCAACCCAATGTTTAAGTTAAACATTCCTTCTATCTAATCAAGAACTAGAAACTAGAATTCATCTTTCTTGCTTTTAAGTGAATTTTCTCAATTTCATGTTTTCTAACAATGGCATTAATGATGAATGAATTTGCAATGAAGGAAAGCAAGGACCTCCTTAGTTATGAGCCTCTTCTATTATTCTTTCATACATCTTGATCTATTGTTTATTAGTGTTTTTTGGTTTCTTATTCATGAAGTAGTTTTGTAGAGAAGGACAAACACGTTCTCCTAAGTTAGGAGCTTCTTCTTCTGCTTATTACATAATTGAATTAGAAATTATTTAGTTTTTTATATTTGTAATATTCATTTCCTTTAATTTCAATTATTCATCTTCTAAACTTGACTATAGCTGAAATCCATATATCTTGGAGATGCTTCTAAGTTCTACAAGCCCAAATTGATAATAAAATACTTGTGTTACTTTAACCAGTAAATAGACCCAACAACAGACATGGAAGGTTTAAAGGAAGGTTTGACAAAGTTGATATAAGAAATTGTTCCTAATGGTGAAAAGGTAGTAGAGGAAACTCATGATGATAACAAAATAAATGTTAATCGTGATTTCATAAACTCTAACGTTGGATTGAAGACCCAACATATTCTAAAGATCGATATGAGAAATTTTGATGGCAAGGATCCTGTAACATGGATACTACAGATGGAGCAATATTTTGATATCCATAATGTACAAAACACACAAAAGGTACGCATTGCAATTTATATTTAGAAAAAAATCATTTTGTATGGTATCGATGGCTTTGCTCTCGTAAAAAAATTGTCGCTTGGTCAATTTTTACGGAGGAAATCATAGCACATTATGAGGATACAAAGAGAAACACCTTATTTAGCCAATTGATAAATCTCAAACAAAAGGGTTCAAAGGTGGAGCACATTGAGGACTTCCAAAAATTGAATATAAGGGTAACTGATATTCCAGAGGAACACATGATTGATGTCTTCATAGGGACTTTAAAAGATAACATCCAAATATGAGGTTTCATTCCTTGGGAACCCACTCATTTGATAGAGGTATTCAGGTTGGAAAGAAAAATTGAAAGTAAAATTATGGCGACAAGGAAGCCTACCACTCTCACATCTATAAAGATGGAAGTGTTTCTACTCAAGACTTCCATAACCTACAAAGCTGACACCACAACAATTGGAAGAAAAAAGAGCAAAAGGCTTTATACATTTAGGATAACAAATACACTAAAGGTCATAAGTGTGTTGAGAAGAAATTATTTTACATAGGATCATGAAGAGGAGGAAGAAAATGAACAAGAAATTTCAGTAAGAAGAGGATATACACCAGGAACCAACCTCTAGGAGAGAAGAAATGAATCCCACCATATCCCGTAATGCATTAGCAGGACTACCACCTCGAACTCTCAAGGTAGAAGGACATATCAAGAAGAAAATGAGAAAGGATTGATTCTGGGTAAGTAATTCATAATTTTATTCATTGTAAGGTAGCCAAGGAATTGAATTGTTTCCTATACCCAAATAATTGCAGAAAGTGTCAAGTGATGGTTGCAAATGGAGGAACTATAAATTCCTCTCGAAAAATCCATAATATCAAGCTAACCACGGGAGAATATGTATTTAATATTCCAATGCTTTCCATTCCAATGGGAGGTGTTGATGTTGTACTAGGAGTACAATGGTTACAATCTTTGGGGACTCTAGCTTTTAATTTTCAAGAAATTTTCTTGAATATTTTTTTCGGAAGGAAAGGAATTTGAATTACGGGGTATCGCAGGGAAACTAGGAAAGATAATAGGCTCTAATGTCATGACAAAGCTTCTGAAGAGAGAACAACAAGGCGTAATTACACAATTATGCTCACTAGAAGTTCCAACATCAAAATCATCTGTTTCTCCAGATCTCCAAAAATTCTTAGGCAATCATTCCAAGGTGTTTGAAACTCCCAAAGGACTCCCACCTATTCATGATCATGATCATGATATTCATTTGATTCCAGGAAGTGTTCCTCCAAACATCAGGCCTTACAAACATCCTTGTGTCAAAAGAGAGAAATTGAATGTATGATTGCAGAAATGTTAGAGGTTGGTATAATTCAACCTAGTCAAGATTCTTTCTTTGCTCTAGTAGTATTGGTGCACAAGAAGGATGGATCATGGCGCACGTGTCTATATTACAGGGAGCTCAATAAGCTCAATATTAAAGATAAATTTCCCATTCCTTTGATTGATGAATTATTTGATTAATTACATGGAGCAATTTATTTTACCAAGTTGGATCTCCATTTAGGATATCATCAAATTAGAATGAAGACTGAAGATATTCGGAAAACAACGTTTCGAAGTCATGAGCGTCATTACGAATTTTTGGTTATGCCTTTTGTCCTTACAAATGTACCTTCTAGATTTCAAGGGTTGATGAATTCCATTTTCAAACCCTTCCTTATAAAATTCGTGTTAGCATTTTTTGATGATATACTAATCTACAACAGGTCTTGGAAGGAGCATGTTCAACATGTTGACAGGGTGCTCAAAGTGAGGTGTACCTCTGATCAATGAAAATAATTATGCACTCTGGAAAGGAAGAATGGAGGTCTATCTCTTGGTGAAAGGTTACGAAGTATGGGACACTGTTCAAAATGGCTTTACACCAATGACGAATGAACAAGGTAAGAATAATTTGGTAAATGATGCAAAAGCAAAGAATATTATTATCAGTGGACTTATTGAATCTGCTTATCGTAAGGTGTTGGGTTGTAAAACAACCAAAAATGTATGGGACAATCTTGATAATATATGTGCAGGTGACTCAAATGTCAAAGAAGCAAAGCTTCAAATCTACAGAGCACAATTTCAGCAACTCATAATGAAAGAAGATAACAGCATTGCTGCATACTTCCAATGAGTTGATGAAATAACCAACACTCTAGAAGGATTGGGAGAGCTTGTTGATGAGAAGACTATTATACGAAAGATTCTTAGAACGTTACCAGGGAGATTCAACCCAAAGGTATCGGTCTTAGAATACGGTGCAAATCTGCACAAAATCAACAAAGAGGAATTACATGGAGTTTTCATAGCATGTCAAATGAGATTTGATGAAGAAGAGGGTACTTCGCATCTAGAAAATGCGTTCGCTGCATCTAAGAAAACCAATAAGGAAAATAAAACTTCAAAGGCAAAGACCTGCACCTGCAAGTGTGAAGAAAAGGAAGATGACGAATAAGGTCTTCCAGATGGAGAATATGCTTACTTTATGAGAAAAATAAAAATTGGTATCAGTGCTTGGTTCCTTCAATATCAGTTTAACAGCTAGAAGAACTCATCAACAATCAACGATCTTACAACGACATAACTGACCTCGGTTACAAAGAAGAAGAAGCAGGACCTTCTACAACAAAATACAATGAACCTATGAGACCTGACATGCATGTAGACTTCATTGGAAAATATTCGAAAGAATAGCCTTGGAAAACAATTCCCCGATGAAGATTTCCATCCGGGTACCGACATATTTTTCATGGCTATTGTTATTCATGTGGAAAATTTGGTCATAAAGTTGTAGAATGTTTCACGTACCCTAGGAACCAATAAATTCCAGGAGATCTGTCAAATATGAACCTCCTAGGGCTCAACGAAACATCAATAGATTTGAACATTTAAGAAATAATATGGAATGTTACAAATGTAAAAAATTTGGACACATAGCCAAAGATTGCAGAATTGAAAATCCTCCAAAAGAATCTTCGAAGCCACAGAACGAACGAACATGGAAGAAGAAGAAGATTGATAATTGTGCTCTCGCTCTCAAGGCTCAAAACAACAAATATGTGTGGTATGTTGATAGCGGTTGCTCAACGCATATGACTGGAGATAGAAAGAAATTTGTATCTCTGAAAGAGAAGAAGGATGGACGTGTATCCTTTGGAAATGATGGATCTTCAAATGTTATAGGATCAGGTACCGTCACTCTCGGAAGCAAACATGTTCTAGCCAAGAATGTTCTATTGGTTGAAAACATGAATCACAATCTTCTCAGTGTTGGACAAATGTGTGATCAAGAACACACAATGCTATTCAACTCCACAAAATGTGAAATCAGGTAAGGCATGTATGGTAAAATTGTGGCTACAGTAAGTCGAGCTCCAAATGACATATATGTTCTAGATGAAGCAACTAAATCATGTCTACTAGCTAAAGAAGATGAAAGATAGGTATGGCACAAACGAATGGGTCACATAAACTTTGACAATCTTGTCAGGATAAGCAAAAAGGAAGCAGTATGAGAAATGCCGAAAATCTCAAAACCTTACAACACACTATGTGAGGCCTGTTGGCATGGTAAGCAGACAAAAGTCGAATTTAAAACAAAATAACACTTTGCATCACATCCACTGGAATTGATACATATTGATCTATGTGGTCCTGTGAGAACAAAAGGCTTAGATGGAGAATTATATTTCATGTTAATCATAGATGACTATACCAGGATGACAACCGTCATTTTCCCAAAGAAAAGATATGAAGCATTTGAGTGCTTTAAGATCTACAAGGATTTGATCAAAAATGAAACTGATTTGAAAATAAAGTGTCTAAGATCAAATAATGGCAGAGAATTCACTTCCAAATTATTTCAACAATACTATGACGAAAATGGAATTAAAAGACAATTTTCAACAACACGAACACCTCAGCAAAATGGAGTTGTTGAAAGAAAGAAAAGAACCGTATAGGAAATGGGTAGAACAAAGTTGAAGGACTCAAAATTGGATGAAAAATTATGGGTTCAAGCAATTGATACGACAATCTTCATTATCAATTGAAGTCTTCTCAGAAATAATTGCAACAAGACCCCATATGAATTATGGAAAGGAAAATTGGCTAATGTAAAATATTTCAGAATCTTCGGAAGCAAATGTTATATTAAAAGAGAAAATCAAAAGTTGGGTAAGTTTGAATCACATGTTTACGAAGGTATCTTTGTTGGTTACTCACACAAAAGAAAGGACTATAAATGCTATAATCTAAGATGAAAACATATAGTGGCAAGCATAAATGTTACATTTGACGAAGATGGTGTTCTAACGAATAATGATGAGGACCTAGAATCTTTGAAACTTGAGACAGAGGCTGAAAAAGACACAAAGAAAATTCTAGAACAAGAAGCAACTGTCAACCAAGAAGAAGTAAATAATGATCACCAAGATATACAGGAACAACAACAAGACTCCTCCAAAGAGAACAAAAGAACGAATTTGAAAGAACCATCCATCAAATCAAATCATTGGTGACATAAATGAAGGTCGACAACTTCGTTCATCACAACAAGCTCACATTGATTTTCTAGCAACCTTTGAGCCTAGTATTTTTTAGGAAGCCAGCTAGAATGAACATTGGGTTGCAGCTATGAATGAAGAATTGGATCAAATCGAGAATAATAACACCTAGGAATTAGTACCACGACCAAAAGATAAAAATGCCATTGGGACTAAATGGGTGTTCAGGAACAAATTGAATGAAGATGGATAGGTTACCAGAAACAAAGCAAAATTGGTTTGCAAAGGCTATGCACAAGTGGAAGGAATTGATTTCGACGAAACATTTCCACCAGTTGCCAGAATGGAATCCATCCGGATGTTTCTCGCCTATGCATGTTCAAGAAAAATAAAAGTCTACCAAATGGATGTTAAGTCAGCATTCTTGAATGGCAAATTTGAAGACGAAGTTTACATTGAACAACCCGATTATATATATATATATATAAGGTATATGTGGATAATATAATCTTTGGTAGCAATGATGATCGACCAAGTAAGAACTTTGCTACAAAGATGCAAAGTGAGTTCAAGATGTCTTTACTTGGTGAGATGACATACTTCTTAGGGCTTCAAATATCTCAGCAAGAGAAAGGAATATTTATATGTCAAGCTAAGTACATCAAAGAAATGCTCAAGAAATTCAAAATGGAATATTGCAAACCTGTCCTTTATCCGATGGTAACAGGTTGCAAATTGAGCATAGACGACTCATCTAAGTATGTGAATCACAGGTTGTACAAATCTATGATTGGTAGTCTTCTATATGTAACAACCTCCCGACCAGATGTTATGCAAGCAGTTGGACAAGTAGCAAGATTCCAAGAAGCACCAAAAGAATCACATATTATTTCCATAAAAAGAATTCTTCGATATCTAAGGGGCACAACAGAATATGGCTTGTGGTATCCCAAGGGTAACAATCTCATTATTCAAGCCTTTACAGATGCAGATTGGGCAGGAAGCATTGATGATCGTAAGAGTACTAGTGGAGCAATATTCTATCTAGGTGGTTTTCTTGTATCATGGTTGAGCAAAAAGAAAACCTCAATCTCGTTATCTATAGTAGAAGCTGAATACATTGCAGCAACAGCTTGTTGTACTCAAGTCCTTTGGATGAAACAAACTTTGCAAGATCTTCAAGTACAATTCAGTGAGCCTATTCGCATCTTCTATGATAACACTAGTGCCATAAGCATCTCCAAGAATCCTATCATGCATTAAAAAACAAAACACATTTCGATCAAATATCATTTTGTTAGAGAACAAGTCGCTGAAAAGAATATCAAACTTGAATATGTTGGTACAAAAGAACAAATCGTTGATATCTTCACTAAACCTTTACCTCGTGAAGCATTTGAATATCTTCGCTAGAAGCTTGGGATTCTCCCAATTTCTCATTAGATTTCCCTTATTCATAAAATAAAGGGGGAGTGGAGGTGTGTACAGGTTCGCAAGATGGTTGTGTGTCAGGGGGAGTTACCCTTTGCTATTGATGTCAAAGGTGGAGTGAATGTTGTAGGAAGAGGTGTCATGATCGCAGGGGGAGTACTTGTGTTGCCATCAATGCCAAAGGGGGAGCTTGTTGATCAATGGTTGTCATTGATTTCAACCCAAGCAGCACCAGGGGCTACCCCGATCTTGCATGGGAATTTTGACTTACCAAATTACTATATTCCAAGTCAAGGATATTTTATATGGTTTCTACTTGTCGATATGTTTCCGTTGATATATGGCACACCACATAATTCTTCACGGTTTGAGAGATATTCATGTTTGAAGTTAGTAACCCTAGTTAGTGGGCTAAAAGCCCATGGGGTTGTGGCATGACACTAATAATTGGTTGTGGTCATTGAACGGTAGATAATTAATAATTTTTAAGCTCCTAAAATCCCTCCCGCGTTCACTTTTTGAAGACCCTCTCAACCGAAGCATTTATATAAATTGTGATCCTTATATCCTCCTCATGTAGGGATTTCGCTACTTGAAACAGGTCGTCGTGGCATTTTTTCTATAACTTTTTTTCTACGAAGGTTCAAAAGTTGAATTTTTTATCACGAAAATCTGAAATCCTGAGGAAGCTCGTGTAAACATTTCAAATCATGGTTTGCAATATTTTCGGAGATATGATCTGTGGAAGTTAGGGTTTTTGCCGACTCTTGAACTTCATCTCAAAGAGGTGACTTTGGGAAAATCGTCATAACTCTCTCTCTGAGCATTTGATTGGAATTCGGTAAAAATTGGCGAATAGTGCATAGACTGTAGTTTTTTTTGTATCAATTTCAGAGCTGAAGGAGGAAATAGTGACACGTGGCACATCGTACAAGTTCGATGTACTGAACTAGTCCATAATTAGGTCATTGTAAGGGAATGGGTATAAATTTTCCTTGAAGAATCCAAACTGGCTTAGACCTGTGGCATTGGAAAGAAGACTCATAGGGATACTATAGGACTGAAAATCACATATCGGGGATCTGAAATAACAGAGATATATCATATTCAATATCGAGCTCCTAGAAGGCAAGAAAAAGCTAGATCATGTGTTGTCAAGGGCTGCAAAGGACCGCACTTTCTAGGGCAGCAAAGCAAAGCAAAGTGCAGTAAAATGATGCAGCAGAGGTAAGATTCAGGTAAGTATATTTTGTATATTCATGTTCATCTCTTAATTGCATTAGGTTCTTTGTATTCTAATTTTTTTAGCACTGACATATGCTCTGCAGGATGAGGTAAGTTTTGCTATTATCATGTCATGGGTATTTCCTTGAATACTTTTTGCAGGTACTATATATTCATCAAAATGAGACTCAATGCATGATCTAAGGTTCTGAAGAGTGAGAAAGGATAGCATGACAAGAGAAGCAATCAAGGTGCAAAACAACAACAAAGAGTTCACCACATAAAGTCTTCAAGTGGGAAGCACTGCATACAGTCATTGTAAAGGTGTCATTGTACGAAGTCATTGTAAAAGCATAATTGTAAAATTTGTGCAAGTGTCTATTTGCCAAAAATTGAAGAGGCAATGTCGGGAGGTCTAGGATCATCATTAGGTGGTTGTGTCATAGTTGGGGTTATAGTTTAGTGTGTATTCTTCTTCTACATCATTCTATATCATTGTAAAGTGGAATATTTTCCCTAGTACGGGAGTCCATTCTTCTTTTATTCTTCTATAGGGTGGTAGGGTGGTGCTAGGCTGGTGCATGAAGTCACCAACAAGTTCAATCCTGTGAAAACTTCAGGGTGGTAGGGTGGTGCTAGGGTGATTTGTAGCTCATTGGGTGTTGGGGCATCCGTTCAGTTGACTACTGAAGAATCTCGGGCGTTGGCGCGTCCATCAAGTGGGAGCTGGAGAAGAATTATTTTCTAGATTATAGGAATTTGGAGCTTTCTTTTCAATTGGAGTTGAATATTAAAGAATTATTAGAAAAACATTCAAGTGGTTTTTGTCTTGGAGGGGGTTTCCACCTTAAAAAAATGTGTGCATTTATGTTCCTTTTGTTTACTGTTATCATTGTACAAACACTGATAATAATTGAAGATTAACTAATGCTCTGAAATATTAATAATAATACTAATTGAAATGAATACTAAATCATCCCCCTCTCAGTATTTCCAACCTTAAAAGAGTTGGAATATCTAGGCCATATTGTATCTCAGGAGGGTGTTAAGGTAGACCCTAACAAAATTAAAGCCATTAAGGAATGAAAATTCCCCACAACCATAAAGCAGTTACGGGGATTTCTCGGGTTAACAAGAAATCATACAAGTTTGTTAAAAATTATTGGAGAATAGCAACACCTCTACCAACATTATTGAAGAAAGATGCATTTTAATGAACTCCTCAAGCAACTGAGGCATTTGAACATCTTAAAGAGGCAATATGCCTAGTACCGGTCTTAGCTGCACCAGACTTCACAAAAAAAATTTATTGTGGAATGTGATGCCTGAGGAAATGGAATTTGTGTTGTTTTAATGCAAGAAGGAAGACCCATTGCTTTTGAAAGTCGTCCAATCAAAGGAAAGTATTTACATACAACGATTTATGAGAAGGAAATGTTGGCAATACTACATGCACTAAAGAAATGGATACCTTACCTAATGGGAAGACATTTCAAGGTAAAAACTGATCATGATAGTCTTAAATACTTTTTGGAACAAATACTATCTTCAGAAGAGCGACAACAATGGGTCACAAAGATGTTGGATTATGACTTTGAAATCATCTACAAAAAAGGGAAGCTAAATGTTGTTGCAGATGCACTCTCAAGAAAGGATGAGGAGTTGGAAGCATTTCTTTGTGCCATTTCTATTATCCAACTAGATTGGATAGCCGAAGCAAGGGAGGAATGAAAAAATGACGAAGAAGTATGAACACTTATTCAAAAGTTGCAACAAGATCCCAGTACATCTGATACATTTAGTTGGAAAATGATTCCTTATGGTACAAATATCGCTTACATATTTGTAAGAATTCCCAACTAAAACAAAATATTCTTTTGGAATTGCACACCTCTCCCTTAGGAGGACACTCAGGATTTTTAAAAACTTAGCACAGGGTGAAGAAATAATTTTTTTGGGATGGCCTTAAATCTGATATTCAAAAGTTTGTGGCGGAATGTTTGGTTTTCCAGCAAAAAAAAGTTGAGACAATTAAGATCCCAGGTCTGCTACAACCTTTATCCATTCCAAGTCAACGTTTGGAGGAGGTTTCAATGGATTTTATCACAGGTTCACCTAAGTTCGAAGGAAAGAGTGTCATCACGGTGGTAGTTGATAGACTTACCAAGTATGCACACTTTTGTGCATTATCTCATCCATTTAAAGCAAGTACAATTGCTACTGCATTTAAGGAAACAATTCAAAAGATACATGGAAACCCAAAGATTATTGTAAGCGACAGAGATCCCATTTTCATTGGAAATTTGTGGACGGAATTATTTTCTTGTTTAGGTACTCAACTAGCTCATAGCTCATCTTATCATCCTCAATCCAATGGGCAAACTGAGATAGTGAACAAATGTTTGGAAGGATATCTTCGTTGTTTTGTATTTGATAAACAAACACAATGGGTCAAGTGGTTACCTCTAGCTGAAGGTGGTATAACACCTCCTTCCATACTGCAACAAAAATGACCCCATTTATGGCACTTCATGGATATCATCCACCGACCATCACATCATATTTAAGAGAAAATTCTAAGGTTAAAGCAGTGGAATATCACATCGAGCATCAACAACAAGTTCTCTAACTCTTAAAGGATAACCTAAATTTGGCACAAAATCGAATGAAACAACAAGAAGATCAACATCGCAGCGAGAGAAGTTGTGATGTAGGAGACTGGGTATTTTTACGGCTGCAACCATATAAACAAATGTCCCTCAAGCAAGCTAAGAAGGATAATAAATTATTGCCAAAGTACTATAGTCCTTACAAGGTGTTGCAAAAGATTTGTACTATGGCATACAAATTGGAGCTTCCTGCTTCTTCTCGAGTGCACCCAGTTTTCCATGTTTCATGCTTAAAGAAGGCTATATGTGACAAGCTTCCAGTTCAAACCATATTGCCAAAACTTGATAAGGAAGGAAAAATCATATTAGAACTTGAAGCAGTCACGGAAACAAGAACTCGACAGCTACGAAATCGATCAATTTAAGAGTATCTCATCAAGTGGAAGAACTTACCCACTGAAGATTCCACATGGGATGATGAGAATTTTATATAGAAACATCCATAGCTACTCAAGCGTTGAGGACAACACCTTTTTGAAGGAGAGGGGCATGTTAGGTCCCTATATTACTAATGTAGTCCCTTATTATTGTTAGTGTAGCCCCTTTATTGTTATTGTTGTACCCCTGTAGTCCCCATATTGTTATTATTGTGCCCCATAAAAGCCCACTATTGTTATTTTTGTGCCCTAACATTATTATTGTTAGGTCGACTAAGACTATATTGTGACCCCATGGAATCCTATATACATAAAGGAGGTTTTGTCATTTGTATCATCCAAGAATTGTTCATTTATGTAATGTAAAAGAGGTTTCCCCCTTGAAGTGGTTGATTTCTAAGGCGTTGATCTCTCTTTTCTTCTATTTTGGGAGCTGGTTTCATAACACATTATCCATCATGGAATCAAATACTATTTGTTTCTCTTTGCAAACCAAGAAAATAGAGACCAAATCTATAAATTGGGCCTCTATTTCACGAGCACCAGAGATTTTTTTCTCACTCATTGATCTCTTGAATTTATTCCATTGATGGAAATCTCATTTGCAGCTATGTGGATCAAATTTCCCTTTTCCCCTCTTCTTTGTTGGGGTGAAGGCATTTTTAAGGCCATAGAAGATAAACTAGGCAAATATATTACTAGTGATATGGAACATAGGAATAATTTTTTGTGCCTCCAAATTTGTATTGAAATGGATTTCTCGAAAGGCCTCCCTAAGGCAGTTCGACTCAATCTAGATGGGTAGCCTCATCTCTAGGCTTTGGATTATGAATAGGTTCCTTTCAAATGTAATATGTGTTGTGAGTATGGACAAATTGTGAAGAGTTGTATAAAATCTTTAGTTTATCGAATCTCCCCAACACCATTGCCTCCTCTTGAGCAAGGAGAAAACATGCAAGGATTCACCCTCGTTAAAATGAAACATAAGAAGCATGGAAGTAATAAAAAAGCAGAGTTGTAAGGATGCATCTAACCATCATCCCCTTTCCAAAAATAGTTTTGAAATCCTGAATGCTTCTGAAGAAGAAAGTGATAATCTTGAGGCCCAAGCGGATCAACCAAATAACCCTGTTCCAAAGGTCCCTCTTAGTTTGAATGATGAAGAATATACAGATCAAGTCTCTCTAGCTATGGTGGGAAAGATTTCCACACAAGTCTCTGCATTAAAATATGAAGAAGTGATTAAGGTGCCTGTGAATAAGACATCCACTTCTTCTCCGTCCTATTCAGATGTGCTTAAAAAGCAACATTCCTCCCCACTAATAACAATAAGCAAGAAAATTCATAGTAAAAATAACTCCAGTCCTGACTTCTGAGGGCCAAGTGACTGGTCATCCTTTAGCAATTTATAGAAATGTATTGTTTCTGCATTTTTTTGTGTAAGAATTTTGTTAGAATTTATTCCTGCTCTTTTGTAATAGTAGGAATAAAATCCAGAAGACTTAGTATTGGAGCTTTTCCCTCCCTGCTCTTATTAGGAGGAGGTTGGTCTCTTAGTTTTTTTAAAGCATCTCGCAAGAAGAAGAATATATTGTAACTCACTCCATGAGTATCTGTTGTGTCAGGGCACAAATTTTAATACAAATCCTACTCATTAAAAAAAAAAAAAACAATATCTGAGTATATATCCTTTTAAGACTGTGAAGCCTTTTAATACTTGTATTAAAAAAAACATTTTGACTTCATTTTATTAAATAATCCATCTTTAAATATTATTTAAATAACCATGCATGTGAAAAGTGAAATATATTCACTTCATGAATTATTTCTCCGATTTAATTAAGTGTAGTTTTTTCTTATATAATCACTTTATAAAATTCCCTTGGCTTATACTGCAATTGACATAACACTTCATGAAATGGCGATGTTTGATGGTTGCCAAAGGTTATCAATTCAAATCCAAACAATGCTTAATATATCGAAGTCGAAGATGAATTCAATGACTTTTATCTGATCAACGATGATTAATCCTCTATTGCATTGAATGCCCACATGCGCATTGACATAAGCAGGATTTCCCACAGCGGCAAAGTAATGGCAAACGCAGGGTCTCGTAGCGGTGGAGGCTGTAGTTGTCTGTGTTGCTGCGACGACGATAGGGATTGACAACAGTGGTTGTCGGCCCATGTAATATATATATATATATATGAATGAACGCATGAATGATATTTTAATGTCCACGAGACTAAAGATAATCTATATATAACTTGTTTTTAATAATTATTTTCTTTTTCTTTATAATATATATTTTTTAAAATATATATGTAATTTTTTTTAGATATATATACTTTTTTTTTTCCTCATAGGCCAGATTTTTGTTTCTTTTCTTTTTAATGTAATGACCAAAAGTCAACTTAAATATTTGGTGGTCAAAGGCTAAAATCAGATTGACAGTCGAGCTATAGGAGAAACTCGAAAATCTTCGAGTATGCGGTAAAAGCTTAGCCAATGGTTGGGATTGGAGAATGCAACTTTGATACCAATGTAACGAACAATGTTCGTATACACAACAGAATTTTTAGAATATGTAAATATCCATAATAGGATAAATATTAATATGTATAAAAGGTTGAATGTACAAAAGCTATGATATATGAAATTGTGTGCTACACTTATATACCTAGGCAGGTGCCCCTTCATGAACGATCATGTCTTTTGAGACATGTCTCTTCAGTAACTAGATGAAATTGCGTGCTACACTTATATACCTATTGTTGGCTCAAGGGGTCCTGACCCAGGTTCGGAGCTCAAGGTTTGCCAACAAACCCCCATACTACTGGCCCTTTCGGCAATGACCTACTTTCGCAGGTCAAAGTCTCACCCGAAGTAGTATGGGTGGGTGCTGGAACCAGGTTTCCGCACCTTGAGAAAGGATAGGTAAGGCAAGCAGAGCTGTGTTTGGCCCTGCGATACCCATATCACCTTGTTCTACACAGGGCCAAATGGGTCTCTATTCGCATCCACGTGCACTAGATCTATAATTATATGCTTTTATGACAGTAACACAAAAGTGCATAAACATAACAGAACAGATCTAGGTACAGAAAACACACTTACACAGATCTTCGCAGCTTAAATATAGAAACGCACAACGCAGTAATTACCAATATTTTACACAAATATTACTTACATATTATGTTATCTATCAATCGTTCTTATTCATCAATTCAACACTTCCTTCTTACAATTCCCTTCCCAACCTATGCACACAACAACAGGGTCCGCACACAGCTGGACTTGGATCTCTGCGCACACAGCCAGCAGGAGTCCTTTCCCCAAAACCCAAACAGATAACTTAAACCACAATTCGTATCAATATCTCCTTAATTCTCTACCTTACAATAAAATGTTCCTCTATTTATAATAATCTAGCCTAAGCTTTCCTATGGTCTGCAAACCGTGGTTTTCAGACCCCTGGTTTACCCTTTTACCCATTACAATGCTTTCGGGGCTTTGACCCACCCCAAGACCATCGCACTAGATTAAATCTAATCAAAAGTATTTAAAATGGACCAGTTTCGCAGCTTGTAGGAGACCCTGTTCCAACAGTCCCCCAACACAATCTTGTGACTCGTCCCAAGTCACTGCGGTGGTGCGGCCTCGATCTTCGCACGCAAGGTATCAAGAGCGCGTAAGAGCGGAGGGAGCACTTCCTGAATCTGGGCAGCAGCTCGTTGTGCAATGTTGACAAGCGTTAGCGAGGCAGGGCCGTCTGGAGCCGCGATAACCTGTTCTAACATTCGGTGGAGACGCGCAATGGCGGTATGAGTGTCCTAGGTGATCTGAATGGCGGTGTCGCCCCATGGTTTCAACTGTTTCCTAACGACATGCTTGGTGCGACGAATATTCACAATTGTGTCCATGTCGACGAGATGCTGCGCAGAAACGCTGGAGGGCAAGGGAGCTCTGACTTGATCGAGAGTAGCTTCCGCCTGCCGTAAGTCTTCCTGGATACGCTGAAGCATAGGATGGTACCAGACCATTGTCCAGAGCTGTGTAGCTGTTTCAACCAACTGTGTGCCCTGCGTAAGCTGCTCCTGGATAATATTTGTTGATTCTGTGACCAATGCAACCCACTTTGCCCGAGCTTCCGGAGGTATTTCACACTGCTGTTGTGCAGTCCGGTCACGGTGACGGACCTCTTGCAACACCATGGTGTATAATCCTTGTAGTTCCTCGTGGGATAACTGTGCCAAATCTATGTGTATGTTCGTAGCTGTTGGGTTGTGATCGTTAACGATGACAGTGCGAGGGAGCGAGCAAATGTGGCTTTCGTTGGGAGGTGAACTGGGACTGCGAAGAAGTCACAACAGACTCTGATATCGCTTTGTTCCTTCCTTGCATAGGACGAGCTACGAGTTGACTGTGACAGCATGGGTGGCAAACCACGGCAATTGCGACCCCTCCTTCCAGTTCCATCCGAGGCTATCCAACTGGGTTTTGCGATCGTTCCTAGGCTGCAAAGGCCCGGAACCCCTGTCGTGCAGCTGCCGTGCCTCGCCGCGCGAGGTGTGAAATCAATTCTCCTCTGTTTGTCGGACCCCTCTGTGGGTACTGGATGGATTGGGACCGAAGCGTTCGGCGGTTTAGGAGCCCCCATAGCAACAAAAGGACAGGCATCCCAGAACAAATAAACGACTCCAATAATCCAGTAGGATGATAACAGAGGCATGGTGTGGAGACAATATGTAGCCTGTTGCAAAGCTATCCTGTTCACTGCACACTGTCCGGAGCTATCTAATGGCAGAGGAACCCATATGTGAAACTTACCATCAGCTATTCAAAGCAAACTTACCATAAATGGCCACATTGATGGCCTGCCGCCCATTTTGTGTAACTGTAAGGTTCCTTTCTTATCAAAGCGGGGTGGGCCGACGGTTGTTATTCGTACCTGATGATTCTCCGACGGATCGTCAGACCTCGAAGGACACCTGCGTGCTGTTCACGTATCCTGGATTAAGGCTGACATCAGGTGTTTCGTAACACGGTTCAGGTGCTTCTCCCTTGGTCGGGATGTCCTTGTACGGCACGACTGCGTCAAGCGTCTTCGTGCCATATTTCACCTTAAGTGTTCGCAACTTCTCCCAGTTGTGCGTGGGTTGGTGCAGCTCCGTAGTCGAACGCAAGCCTAGGACATCGGTAACCCGGTGAGCCTGTTCGGGCGGGGTCCTATCGTACCCTTGAATTTTGCATGTCAGCAAGTATTCGCGTGGGTCCACCGACCTCGGGGCCTGCCTGTCAGCTGGGGTCCCCAAGCGCAGGATCATCCTACTCCGACACTTCTCCCAAGTGAGGAATACCGGCCTTTGCGTATCCCACCAACGCGTAGGCGTGCCGTGTAGGGTTATCAGCAGTACCCCTAGCCTGCATTCCTTGGCTTTAGCAGACTTCATAATATTACCTGTGTCAGCACGGTAGGGTAGGTCTCTTACCTTGGTAGAGATGCGGCAGAAATTTCTTGTGGTCCGAAGACATTGTAGCGCCAAAACCTCGTGCAACCGTCCTTGCCAGATTTCCAGTTCCTCATCAGAGTTGGAAAAACATTCATTATCCTTTTCCCAGCATAGTACTCCTTTGGCTGTGGGATTAAGCCGATCTTCGTCATGCACAGTCAATTTGTAAATGTGATCTATTTCCTCCTCGTAGGCTGGCTCTGTATACCGCGCACCTTCTGCTGGATCTAGTGGTACTATTACGCGCGTGCCGTTGTGCTCAAACACCATGCTGCGTTTTTTAAGATTGATGACACCCCCCATGTCGATAGCCCAGTCCAGTCCGAGGAGTGTGGGGTAGGGATCCGCATCTTCCACAATTTCTATTATTTCAATGTCAACTAGGACCTTTACCCCTGCGATATCGACCATGACTTTTGGTAACCTTCCTAGTGGGATGATCTTCTGTTGATTCGCCATGCACAACTGGATGGTGGACCATTCCAATTTAGGCTCTCCCATTCGTTGCCATGTTTGCTTTAGTAATACGTTCGCATCCGACCCAAGGTCGAGAATAACTTGATCCATTGCGTAATCGCCAATCTGCGCAGTCAACCGCATCTCTCTTCCGGCGCGTTTCTTATAACTGTATAGTTTGTGTACGTTCTTAGTCTCAGGAATTGTGTTGGCCCGGGTTGTGCAGCTATGCAATAATACTTGAAGGTTTTCTACAGCCTGTGGGTTACGTAGCAACCTTAGACATGCCTGCAGAGAGGGTTCAATTCCTCCCTCTATCTTGAGGTGTGTTGGTGGCTGCGCGGGAGCTACTAGTCTTCCTTGCCCCCCGATGTTCAATCCTTTCGAAGAGGTTGTAGGATCCTTGGCTTCTTGGGTGACCATCCCGCTGCATATCATGATTTTTACACTTGGGTCTACGTTCCTTAGCTCGGTTCTAACTCTTTGCACGTTCTGTGTAGGGGTGGGTTGTTTTTCCTGCATCTTTGTTATTAGGATCGAGCAGTCTTCAATCTCATGGTCTAGCTGTCGACAATGTTTGCAGGATTGCCTGGTGGGATTTGGGCAGTCCCTGGTGAAGTGCCCTACCTCTTCGTAGTTATAGTAGATCAGCAGCCCCTACCCCCATCATGCGCTTCCTCCCCGACCCCCCTGCCCCTTGCGGGGGAGCCACCAAAGTTCGCGAGGGATCGCGACGACGTAGAGTCTGATTGTACCCTATAGAGGTTTCCTCGATCTACCATCAAGTCATATGTGCGAAAGTTCTGCTCATCATGCCCTACTGACCAGTAGAACCTGCACCATTGTTGCTTCAGTTCGCCCATACCTAGTCGAGGACACTGAGTCGTATCATGTAGTCCTGCTACCCGGCAGTCATCGCACCATAGCGCCGATCCGCTGGATCCAGGGCGTAGCGGACTAGGCCCCCCTGCCTACAAGTAATCTGTCAATAGAGGACACTGGTCCTTTGTATGGCCAGACACCCGACATCGTATGCACCAGAGGTCTGTGCTAGCTCCTTTTCCCCGTTTCGTCTGTAAGCTCTGAATTTCCAGGTGCATGGCTCCAAGCTGTTCTTGAATTTGTTGTACTCCTTCCAACGTGTCATCCTTAGGCGTGGCTTCGAGATTCATGGCAGCTTCCAAGGCTTTTTCCTGCGATTCGAAGGTCTAGTGACCCATTGGTACACGTAAGTGAGGTAACAACATAGCGATGAGCCATTCCATGTGTTGTCTGTCGTCGTACTTGAACCCTCCTTCCCTGATTGCTTTCTTCAGTCGTTGATCGGCCTCCCACACCGACTCAGACGCACCTTGTTTGAAGTCTTTTACTTCGGCTACCAACTAAGAGTAAGATTTTGGCTTCCGAAACTGTTGTTTTAGGGCGTCCTTAATATATTGAAGGGATGCGCTCCTGTTTTGAGATATGTACCGCATGTACCAGTCCATAGCTCTTTCTTCGAAGGCCAAGGAAAAATGTGCTCGCTTCACAGTATCACTTACCACCCCCTGCGCAATCCATACCGAGTCGGCCACGAACCAAAACCGATCCATATCCTCATCGACCGCGCCTTTAAAGGTAGGTAATTTCAAGTGGACTGCCATGTCTCCTTCTTGATAGGTTTCCCGTATTCGCTTGTCAGTACCATAACCCTTTCTCACAATGCTTCGGGTCCCAACAACGGAACCATTTGTTGGCTCGAGGGGTCCTGACCCAGGTTCAGAGCTCAAGGTTTGCCAACAAACCCCTATACTACTAGCCCTTTTGGCAATGACCTACTTTCGCAGGTCAAAGTCTCACCCGAAGTAGTATGGGTGGGTGCTGGAACCAGGTTTTCGCACCTTGAGAAAGGATAGGTAAGGCAAGCAGAGCTGCGTTTGGCCCTGTGATACCCAGATCACCTTGTTCTGCACAGGGCCAAATAGGTCTTTATTCGCATCTACGTGCACTAGATCTATAATTATATGCTTTTATGACAGTAATGTAGCAGTGCATAAACAAAACATAACAGATCTAGGTACAGAAAACACACTTACACAGATCTTCACAGCTTAAATACATAAACGCACAACGTAGTAATTACCAATAATTCACACAAAGATTATTCACAGATTTCGTTCTCTATCAACCGTTCTTATTCATCAATTCATCAATTCCTTCTTACAATTCCCTTCCCAGCCTGCGCACACAGCAGCAGGGTCCGCACACAGCAGCAGGGTCCGCACACAGCTGGACTTGGATCTCTGCGCACACAGCCAGCAGGAGTCCTTTCCCCAAAACCCAAACAGATAACTTAAACCACAATTCACATCAATAGCTTCTTAATTTTCTACCTTACAATAAAATGTTCCTCTATTTATAATAATCTAGCCTAAGCTTTCCTATGGTCCGCAAACCGTGGTTTTCAGACCCTTGGTTTACCATTTTACCCGTTACAATGCTTTCGGGGCTTTAACCCACCCCAAAATCCCCGCGCTAGATTAAATCTAATCAAAAGTATTCAAAATGGACCAGTTTCGCAGCTTGTAGGAGACCCTGTTCCAACGCCTATGCAGGTACCCCTTCATGAATGATCATGTCTTTTGAGACATGTCTCTTCAGCTACTATATATATATATATATATATAAAACAAGTCGACATGTCTTAGATAACTCCATATAGATTACCCCTTCCTTTGTACTTGCATATTTCCATATTCGAGAAAAGAGAGTAGAGTGGTCTCTCGTAAAGGTTTCCAAGGCAAAAACTTGTAGCTACTATGGATGGTGTGTGTGTATTTCCTTTTGTTCTCTATTTCCCATATTTCAACTATTTCATTAATTCAAGTAGAAAATAAGTAACTAAAGAATCTAAGATCTAAAAAAAGGTTAATCTTGATAGTATAGATTTTAATTACTTTTTTAGATATGTTGTGAAGAACTGTTCGAGTGGAATATCTACGATAGTTTACAAATCATATGTACACACAACAACTCTCTTCAATTGATATGGAATAATAATCTAGTTTTTATTTCATAGATGTGGTTTATAATATCTGATAATTGTCCTCAATTAGGCAACCACATTACGATGTGTGTTTCTATGCTATCAAAATTACGCAAGATTAGCACACGTCCTCATCTAAATCCACTCAATTGTCTTGAACATGATATTCTTATGAAGTCAAAATCAAATAATATCCTTGAACCAAAGTCAGTAATCATGTAGAAAGCTTCCCTCCCATTATTGGATTCTAATGACACAAGAAATCCATGTTTTTAATTGATTTATAATTAGGAAAAACCTTTAGGAGAATTGCTCCACCATACATGAAACTTGGATAATGGTTGAATATGATCATGCACAAAAATTCTCTTGGACTTTTGTCAAGTTTGTGGTAATAAAGAGGGTCTTATTGGTACAATATTAGCTTACCCCTCTTCCAATCTAAACAAGGAAGATGACTTAAGATTTCATGATAATTAGAATTTGATTATTAATGTATTTTTGACAACAATGGTTATATTTGTATTATGGAGCTTTGTTGTGGCATAACTTGGACAACTTTCTAACTAACTAACACAATTAGGTAGTTTTTCCCCAATAGATGGGTGACTCCACTGAGTGAGGAGTTTTGACAAAACTATAATTGTTATTCTACCTCATTTGTGCAATTAAATTGGCTTACTAAAACTAAAACGTGATAGTACATGCAAACAATTAAACTAGATTTTTAGTTCTGCACTAGCTACAAATTCCACCCACATATTAGAGTTAGGTTTTGGCATTAAATCTTTCGTGTGGGGCAGTCTTAGGGGAAGAATCTACATCACTAGGTATTTAACATAAATAGGCAATTGCATTATTAGATTTTATAATTCAATCATTCACCACTAAAACTCCTTGTTCTTCTAGCTTAGATTACCTAGGCAACTTTGGATTCATTCGTCCCTCGCTCAACTTCTAGTATCCTGCCTTCCAAATCTAGGTTGTAGGTGCATTTCTCATCTTCCATCTCTCCTAATCTATTCTTCATCCTGTAAATTGGGGTATAAGTACTAGATGTTGCCTTGAAGTTTCTAGACACATCTATTGATGTTGTTCAATGCCCTCTAGAGGGCACACAACTCTTTGTTAAGGTCATATTTGTAGCAATGACATTGACCTTCTTCCATGGTAGGGAAGAGGAGGGAGCCAAATATAAGGAGAGGATAAAGAGCAAGGTCGAGGGTTGTTGGAGGAGGATAGGCGAGAGTGGGGATTGTATATTCGACTCCTTTGATTACATCTCTTCACGTTTGATCACTTTGATTACATTGTTGATCCATGGAGGACTTGAACCCGAGACCCAGGGAATCAAATGTCCTTGCTCATAGAAAGTCGCCAACTAGGATGCCTCATCTAGGCTACAACCAAAATGAATAATATTCCAATGCAAAACGATACTTTGCTAAGTACTTGAGTTTGATGTATTATATATTAATAAAACATCACCCTTACAAAGTGTAGTTATTGGACAAATATCATTCATAATGAAATGATTTCACACTACATGTGTTATTAGTGTACACTGCTAATAATATATTAAAACTAATGCCACATAAGTTAATGAATATGCTAATAATACATTAAAATTAACATTTGATAAGTTAATGTATTTATAGTTGATGTGATAAAAGAACACACAACCCATGACACTACATGATATTAATGTCAAAGAGTTACACATCTAAACTCAATATAATGTGTCAAATATTATGACATAAATATACATAAAATAACATTTTTTATATGTAACGATTACAAATAATCAGATCTATCTTAACTTTCGATCTACTAAGTGTCAAGAGCGATTAAATCTCTTTTCATTCTAAAACAGGTTTGCATCTCAAGAGAGAGATTTCATCCTTTTGTCCAAAATTAAGATGAACCTAGACTAGTTTAATTATTAAGCTTTAAAAGAATAACATGAGAAAAACATATAAGTTAGAATTTTTGTTTTTGTTTTGTTTTAGTAAAAATATTAAACATTACAACATCTCTATTATACCAAACAATAATTTTAAAATTAAATAAAAATACAAAAATACAATATTCTATTAACATCTATTCAAACCACCCCTTATATATAAATATAACAATTATAAATAAATAATAATAATATTCGAACTACCACTTACCTTTAAGAACTATAAATAATAATTAAAAAAAAAATCCTATTAACACCTACTCAAACCAATTTCTGTTCATTAAACTTTCTTATTAAAAAAACCAACATCTACTCAAACAAATTTCTGTTCTTTAAACTTTCTTATTATTCCGGTGATTCTCTACGGTTGTGAACTTTGGGCCAGCAGCACAATCGAGATGCAGTGGAAACAAATTGAAAAAATTCAGAAGCGTTTGATTAATTAAAAATGCAGTTCCTTATGCTATCCTGTTAAGTGAAACATGGGCTGCTCCTATTGAAGCAATTGCTATGGTGCGAGTCATAAGGTATCTGAAAAAAATTGAGCAAATGGATGAGGGTAGATGGCCTAAGGTTGTGTTTAGTGACAGATTGTGCAAAAGAAAGAAGACTTGGATGCGGCAAAATAACAAATGGTTTAGTAAATGGGGTATTTGCTTGAGCATGTGTCATACAAACACTAAAGAGATAAAAACTTTTGTTATGGATAAGTTCCACAAACATACTTGGGAGAAAGAGCTAGGGAGAAAGAAGAAGTACTACATTGAAGAGTTTAACCCCACGCATAACCATCAACAAAAGGCGTACACAAGGGCTAATATTTCTTGGAGATCTAAAATTCTTATTGCTCAATTAAGGACTAATTCTCATCAACTTCGTTGTGAAACAGGGCGCTGGAAAAGGCCAAAAGAAATGTGGGAGGAAAGAGTATGTATTTTTTGCTCTTTCGGAAAAGTGGAAACAGAAAAGCATTTCATTTTAGAATGCGAGGCCTTCAAAGACAACAGGGAAAACTATGCAGGTATTCTGGCAGCGAGTTCTTGGGATAATCTATTCAGCGAAGAGTTTGTCGATACGCTGGGAGCGGTTATTGTAAAACTTCATAGGAAAAGGGCCGAATACAAGAGCCAGATAGAGAAGCAATATGTCCCATAGGCTATTTTTAGCCTCGTGGACATTAAAAATTCTTTCTTTCTTTCTTTAAAAAAACCAACTAGAAAATCGAACACCCTTTTGAACCCTTCACCCACAAAAAAGTGCCACTTTTTTTAACACAAAAAAATGCTATAAAATCCATGAAAATTATAGAAATTAAAACACTTTCTAAATTAAACAAATACACCATAAATTCAACAATATAAATATAAATATAAATATTAGATATTATTTTTAGGATTCAAAAAATGCTAAATAAACTATTTAATAATATCTATTATAATCCCAAAAAAAAAAAAACCCAAAACACTTAAATAAAACAATTTAACCAAACATACCATTACTCATCTGAAAGTTATGTATGTTTTTTTGGTACCATAAAACAGTTTATTAAATCATGCCAGTACTCATCTAAAAAAACCCTGGAAAAACCTCGTACCCGCGGCCAACAGAAAATCACACATTATAGAACTATTCCGACCCGACCTCGGTCCAGGGATGAATATCTATAGATACATTACTCCTCCCTCGATCGGCCATCCGGTTGAAACCCTCTGTAGGCGGCAACTTGAATAAATCTATCTAGCAACGCACAATCTTCACGTAATACTAGAAACTACATATGCACTGTCGCCCCACCTAGTCATTTAAGAAATCGATATCCTACTGGATATTCTATATCCAGGGGTAGGGTTAAAACCTCTCAATCTCTATAAGGCCGTGCCTGCGCAGTTCCGTTAGAAGGAGGGACTAGAGAAGCTGTATCTTGTTCCAATAGGTGCATGGCAGGCATGAAACAAACCCTTCTTTACCTTCTATACCTTATGTTTTCCTAACCTACCGGCCTGCCCCATCTAGACACCTAGCACCTTTTAGCCCTACACCTCACTGAATGAAAAGACTTAAAAAGAAACTCGCCAGTGGAATACGCTATGGTGATCCCATCGATGTTGTTGGCTGTACCTGTAGACAGTTGATGAAAAGAGAGGATTGACTATTCTAATCAATCGATCGAAGATTGAGGTCCCGGTAAACCCACTTGTGCAGCCGGGTATTGGATTGTCCGGTCAACATTCAGTTCAACGAGACAATGGGGCTTAGGGGTTTTAGGGTTCTCAGAAATACTGCGCAGCTCTGTTCTTCAAAATTGATTCGATCGAGCAGGGGAGTTTCCTGTGTGGAGTCTTCACTGTTCACTTCAATTTCTTTCGAGCATGCAGAAACGTCCATTTACGGACCCCAAGGATTGTGCTCTGCGAAATACACTGCAACAACAACGGTAAGTTGCATTTGTAGCTCTTTCAAGTTTCAACATCTTCTGATAAGGGGGGTTCACCCTAACTGAAAAAAAGAAGTGTTTAAAGAAAACAGAGGCATCGCTTTTCTTTTCTGTAGAGATTATGATTAAGAAGATAGAATCAATCAATGCAATTTTGGAAGAAAGAAAGATATAATTTATTTTCAACGTCCGCTAAAGATAGCCTAAAGAAGAAACGGAAAAAAATATAGTGTGCTGTAGAAATCAATCATGATTTTCTCCCTCATTTCAGTTATACAAAATCTTTTCTAGTGTGCTGTAGAAACCAATCAAGGCTTCCTCCTACCTTTCAGTCATGCAAAACTATTCATATGACTCATGATTGGTGTGTTCTAGAAAATTTATTCTTACAATTCTACCTCCCTGCATCTATTTATTTTGTAATGTGGACCATGCTTTCCATTTCGTACGAAGTCTCTCTCTTTCCTCTGTCCAAGTTACATTGTTTTGTGACTACTTACTATTATTTAGTAGTATTCCACCCAATCTAATTGGTTGCCTCTCTACACAATCTTCCAACTCGGTCAGTCCATCTTTCTCGAGGAAGATCACCCTGTTTATTTTATTTACATTGACCCTTTTTTGTTTTATACTATATTATAGATGGACTTCACGGAGCAGGGTTCTTCCTTCAGGTAGATTTGAGTGACCACTATCAAATTCAATTCAATGAGATGAATGGAAGGCGGCATTAGTAACACAGATGACCGATTTGAATGGTCACTGATGCCATTAGGTCTTGTCCATGCTCTTAGTACCTCTATGAAGCTAATGAAAGAAGTGTCAGGCCATTGATTGGTATTTTTGCTGTAATTTGTTTGGGTGATATTCTGGTTTATAGCACAACCCAGAAGTAACATTTAGTCTTTTCCAAGTTTTGTCGAAGAAAGTGCAAGAGCAACAATTGCTTTGGTTTAGTGTATATCTTTTTCAACACTTGAGGCATCAGAAAATGGGCTGGAAAACGATCGGAGTACAGGGAAAACAATCATGGAGATATAACCCCATACAATGCTGCGGCAGAAGAAAGATTCCATGTAGTTGTGAAATTTTATAGAAAATTCACTGAAAGCTTAGCAATATTACAGCACTTGCCACACGTTTGATGATAGCAAATGACGTGTTGATAACTTGATATCATCAAAGGCGGTAAATGACAGTTTTCAAATTCAAGAGATGTGTACTTGAAGATTTAGTTTTGGCCCTTCCAGATTTTCACAAAGAGGTTGAGTGTGATATCTCAGGTATGTCTCTTAGCGTTATACTCAGTCAAGCAGGACATCTGGTAGCTAATTAAAGTTACAAATTTAACAAAGCAAGAAAGAATTTTGCTCATATACAATTCTATAATCTTCAGACCATTGGAGGCATTATCTAGTGCCTAGCGAGTGCATATTGTACATAGATTGTCAAGCTCTGAAGTATATGCAGAGCTGCAAACAAAAGACAAGTTAACTGCGGATTGTGCCAACCAACGAATTTGCTAGCAAAACCTCACCTTTTTATTTATCAAGCACAGGACGGGAAAGGTTAATGTTTTGAAAGATGCATTGGGTGGATGAAGGATACTGCTGGCTTTATTTAACTACGATGTATACGAGGATGATCCAAGCTCTGGGGATTGTTCGAACTTCGAAGGCAGCTAAAACCTACTTAGACTGTATGGCACATGAAGATAACATTTGTTTGAAGACAAGAAATACATACCTTTGATTTTATGGCTCATGAAAGATTTTTATTTTGTGGGAAGCAATATTGTATTCTTAAATGTTCCATCAGGGAATGCTATAATACCCAATTTTTGGAGGGATAGCTATAATAGCTATTCTTAAAGATCATCTTGATCGGATGAGCAGAACATTGATTTTGAATTTATTTTCCACATGTGCAAGGTCGGCCAGATTTATCCCACATGCCTAAGAGATGTGTCACACACCCTCATTGATGAATATAAATTGGAGAGACTTGGTGGTCATTTTCTCATCATCTCATCACACATTCTCTCATTGTGATTTGATTGGTTCGATAGCTTTTGGAGGCCTTTTTCCCTTACACGTGTGGAGCGAAGCTGTTGTTTTTTGCGCTGATCTGTTTGGGGTTTTTCTACTGCAACGTTGACCATTGTCAACCCTTGGTCGTTTGACCTCAATCTTCTGCAGGAATTCCGATTTTAGGAGGTCGTACAGCAGGGCACTAAAATCAAGGAATTCTGGGCTGTTTGACCGAAGTCCTAGTTTGTTGCATTGACTTTTATGAAGTTGCATGCGTTGAATTTTTTGCGCTGTCCTTGGTTTGACTTGCGTTGACTTGTGATGAGCTGTCTTTGAGGGTTGTGGGTGTGACAAATGAAAGTGCTAGTTGACTGAGAAAGACTTTGCTGGTTGAAGTATCTTGCTGACTGCCGTAATGCGACAATATCTCATATCTTTGTTGGACAAAAGGAATTGTAAATTTGATCTATATTTGACTTTTCTTACATTGATCTATTATTGTGTTCTATCAACATTTTACTTTCAAGTTTATGTGATTGCTATTTTGTATTGGGCCTATAAGAAAGATTGAAGTAAAAGTGCATCAAGCATAGAACACCATGGTTATGTAAATTTAACACAACTCCTTTACCAAATTTGTCACATAAGCAATGTTGCCCAATTTCCTCCTGATTCAACAACTACGAAATTTCTTCACCTTCAAATTATGATTACTTTGTCTTTCAATTATGCTATCAGTCTTTAGATTCATCTTTTCATAAATAAACCACTACCATATCTCCAATTTGAAAATGCTCCTCTCCTCTAACTATCAGCTCTATCTTTGTAGGATTCATTATGCTCTTCAATGTCTTTGACTTGCATGAAAAGTTTCAAAACATCTTAAGACATAGTTTGCAACTTTATTACGCCTGTCAAAGGGTGTCCATATACTACATTGAATGGTGAATATCGTGTGTTATAGTTGGAAATATTATCAAGAACAAACGCCATCCAAGGAAGCATCAAGTCCCATAGTTTTGGCCAAGCTTGGACTAGAAATCTCAATAAACCTCCTCATATTCCACGATATCCACCAAAACAGCCCAAGAGTTTTGTGTCTTTGCTAGAGATAATAGAGAGAAATGACCCTTGCTACTGAGCCACTTCTTTGAAGAAAATTATTTCAATATCAGAAGAATCTCTACGTTTGTTACTCACAGTAAATTGCACCACCCTGGAGAAACTATCCAAAATAGGTATAGTCACTAGTGTCATTACCTCTTTGAGATCTAGGTGGAACCAACACAAAATCTATTCTTATGTGTTGCAACTTGCCATTGGTTAGATGCGACTGACAAGGATTGGTATATTCATTGTTCCCACTTGATAACTAGGTAAATGACCGCTATCCACATATTTGGCAACCTCTTTAGCCATGCTTGGTATTAATAATTCTCCTCCAAAAGTTGGGTATTATAGCTATCCCTGATGGAACATTTAAGAATATAGTATTGCTTCCCACAAAATAAAAATCTTTCATGAGCCATAAAATCAAAGGTATGTATTTCTTGTCTTCAAACAAATGTTATCTTCATGTGCCATACAGTCTAAGTAGGTTTTTGCTACCTTCGAAGTTCGAACAATCCCCAAAGCTTGGATCATCCTCGTATACATCATAGTTAATTAAAGCCAACAACATCCTTCATCCACTCAATGCATCTTTCAAAACATTAACCTTTCCCGTCGTGTGCTTGATAGATAAAAAGTTGAGGTTTTGCTAGTAAATTCGCTGGTTGGCACAATTCGCAGTTAACTTGTCTTTTGTTTGCAGCTCTACATATACTTTAGAGCTTTATGATCTATGTACAATATGCACTCGCTAGGCACTAGATAATGCCTCCAATGATCTGAAGATTATAGAATTGTATAAGATCAAAATTCTTTCATGAAAACATTGATGATCGATATTCTTCAACTTTGTTCCCGTCGAAGCGTTTTGTTACAAGAGTTTGGAGATTCTCTATTTTTGCCACCAAATACTTGGCTATTAAAAAAAATCAAAATATTTATACAAAGGCAAAAAAAGAGAAAATATACTTAAAAAAAGGGATATATACTTATAAGAATTAAAAAAAATCAATTATAAAAAAAAGTAAACAAAAATAGAAAAACAAATTATATAAAAAAATAAATAAAAAAAACTCTTGAGAAAAGAAAAATAAAAAAAGTTTGTGGCAGTCCAAGCTGCTGCTGCTGCCCATCTGCCCCGTCGACCGCGCTGACAGACAGCCGTAGCTGCCATTTGTAGTTGCAGTCTAGAGATCGCCATATCCGCTTCGACCAACCACATTGGCCTGCCAGTGGCCGTACGAAATAGTAGAGCCAGCATCTGCAACCTAGGCATTGCCCCACTCTGTCGCTGCGCCCAGTACTCATCTAAAAGTTCATGTAAAATCCTGAAAAAACCTCGTACAATATAACTAGGAAGAAACAAGGGTAAACTCCTCGACCTTCAGGCTCAACGAGACAATGGGGCTTAGGGGTTTTAGGGTTCTCAGAAATTATGCGCAGCTCTGTTCTTCAAAATTGATTCGATTGAGCCGGGGTGTTACATGTGTGGAGTCTTCACTGTTACCTTCAACTTCTTTCGAGCATGGAGAAACGTCCATTTACGGACCCCAAGGATTATGCTCTGCGAAATACACTGCAACAACAATGGTAAGTTGCATTTGTAGCTCTTTCAAGTTTCAACATCCTCTGATAAGGGGGATTCACCCTAACTGAAAAAAAGAAGTGTTTAAAGAAAAAAGAGGCATGCTTTTCTTTTCTGTAGAGATTATGATGAAGAAGATAGAATCAATCAATGCAGTTTTGGAAGAAAGAAAGAAATAATTTATTTTCAACGTCCGCTAAAGATAGCCTAAAGAAGAAACTGAAAAAATTATAGTGTGCTGTAGAAATCAATCATGATTTTCTCCCGCATTTCAGTTATACAAAATCTTTTCTAGTGTGTTGTAGAAACCAATCAAGGCTTCCTCCTGCCTTTCAGTCATGCAAAAGTATTCATATGACTCATGATTGGTGTGTTCTAGAAAATTTATTCTTACAATTCTACCTCCCTACATCTATCTATTTTGTAACGTGGACCATGCTTTCCATTTCGTACCATGTCTCTCTCTTTCCTTTGTCCAAGTTACATTGTTTTGTGACTACTTACTATTATTTAGTAGTATTCCACCCAATCTAATTGGTTGCCTCTCTACAAAATCTTCTTGCTTGGTCAGTCCATCTTCCTCGAGGAAGATCACCCTGTTTATTGTATTTACATTGACCCTTTTTTGTTTTATACTATATTATAGATGGACTTCACGGAGCAAGGTTCT
This sequence comes from Pinus albicaulis, assembly GCA_034641835.2. NCBI lineage: Eukaryota > Viridiplantae > Streptophyta > Pinopsida > Pinales > Pinaceae > Pinus > Pinus albicaulis. The sequence continues at coordinate 1,279,333,281 of CM076577.1, read as the reverse complement.
TCCTTCAGGTAGATTTGAGTGGCCAATATCAAATTCAATTCAATGAGATGAATGGAAGGTGGCATTAGTAACACAAATGGAAATTTTTGAATGGTCACTGATGCCATTAGGTCTTGTCCATGCTCTTAGTACCTCTATGCAGCTAATGAAAGAAGTGTCGGGCCATTCATTGGTATTTTTGTTGTAATTTGTTTGGGTGATTTTCTGGTTTATAGCACAACCCAGAAGTAACATTTAGTCATTTCCAAGTTATGTCGAAGAAAGTGCAAGAGCAACAATTGCTTTGGTTTAGTGTATATCTGTTAAAATTGGACAACTAGGTCCAAACTCCATGTTGTGATGCTCAAATGAAGATACCAATATTTTTATTGGGTTCCTCTTTCGGAGAGGTGTAAGATCGATATGAAATTGATCTTAATCTGATGAGCGGAACATTTATTTTTAATAATTTCAAATATGTGCAGGTCGGCCTTAAGGTTTTACACCCCCAACAGATGTGTCACACACCTCAATGATGGATATATATATAGTCAACGTTGGAGAGCATTTCACTCACTCTCATCCACACACATCTCCTCCTCTGATTGGATACAAGCATCTGAGAAGCAGTTCTCACGTGGGAAAAATGACGAAGTTGCTGAAACTGGAAAAAGGACGAAATTTCTGCAGTTAGGGTTTTTGGGCAAGTTTGACCAGCGTTGACTTTGGTCAACGCATGGTCCAAATTGGCTGATATTTGGTGGAGAGTTCGATCTTGGAAGGCCGTACACTTTGGCACAAAAATCGAGGTCAAAAGGTTGACTGAAGTTGGAGCTGCGTTGACTTTATTGTTGCTGCTCTGCGTTGACTTTTCTGGACTGCGTTGACTTTTCTGGGGTTGACTTTGAGTTGACTGGGTGACTAATTTGAGGACTGTTGTGACACATTCTGGGTTGGCCGACCAAGAAGACTTTGCTGGTGGAAGCATACCGCTGTAACGCACCAACACATTCTTCTGTTTCTAGTTTGTCTTCTATAGATCCACTGGTATGTTCTATTAGCATTTTACTTAACTGTTTATGTGATTGCTATAATAAAAGTAAAGTTGCATCAAGCATAGAACATCTACATAAATTTACAATATCTTTTTCAACACTTGAGGCATTAGAAAATGGGATGGAAAACGATTGGAGTACAGGGAAAACAATCATGGAGATATAACCCCATACAATGCTGCGACAAAAGAAAGATTCCATGTAGTTGTGAAATTTTATAGAAAGTTCACTGAAAGCTTAGCAAGATTGCAACACTTGCCACGCATTCAATGATAGCAAATAACGTGTTGATAACTTGATATCATCAAAGGCGGTAAATGACAGTTTTCAAACTGAAGAGATGTGTACTTGAAGATTTAGTTTTGGCCCTTCCAGATTTTCACAAAGAGGTTGAGTGTGATATCTCAGGTTTGTCTCTTAGCGTTATACTAAGTCAAGCAGGACATCTGGTAGCTAATTGAAGTTACAAATTTAACAAAGCAAGAAATAATTTTGTTCTTATACAATTCTATAATCTTCAGATCATTGGAGGCATTATCTAAAGCCTAGCGAGTGCATATTGTACATAGATCGTCAATCTCTGAAGCATACGCAAAGCGGCAAACAAAATACTAGTTAACTTTGGATTGTGCCAACCATCGAATTTGCTAGCAAAACCTCACCTTTTTATTTATCAAGCACAAGATGGGAAAGGTTAATGTTTTGAAAGATGCATTGAGTGGATGAAGGATGTTGTTGGATTTAATTAACTACGATGTATACGACGATGATCCAAGATTTGGGGATTGTTCGAACATCGAAGGCAACCAAAACCTACTTAGACTGTATGGCACATGAAGATAACATTTGTTTGAAGACAAGAAATACATACCTTTGATTTTATGGCTCATGAAAGATTTTTATTTTGTGGGAAGCAATATTGTATTCTTCAATGTTCCATCAGGGAATGCTATAATACCCAACTTTTGGAGGGATAGCTATAATAGCTATTCTTAAAGATCATCTTGATCGGATGAGCAGAACATTGATTTTGAATTTATTTTCCACATGTGCAAGGTCGGCCAGATTTATCCCACATGCCTAAGAGATGTGTCACACACCCTCTTTGATGAATATAAATTGGAGAGACTTGGAGGTCATTTTCTCATCATATCATCACACATTCTCTCATTGTGATCTGATTGGTTCGATAGTCTTTGGAGGCCTTTTTCCCCTCACATGTGTGGAGCAAAGTTGCTGTTTTCTGCGTTGATCTGTTTAGGGCTTTTTTGCTGCAGCGTTGACTGGCATTGACTGTGGTCAACCCTTGGTCGTTTGACCTCAATCTTCTGAAGAAATTTTAAATTTAGGAGGATGTACAGTTGGGCACTAAAATCGAGGAATTTCGCGTTGTTTCACTGAAGCCGTAGTTTGTTGCATTGACTTTTCTAAAGCTGCCTGCGTTGAATTTTTTGTGTTGTCTCGGGTTTGACTTGCGTTGACTTGGGATGAGCTGTCTTTGAGGGCTGTGGGTGTGACACATGAAAATGCTGGCTGAATGAGAAAGACTTTGCTGGTTGAAGCATACTGCTGACCGCCGTAACGCCACAATATCTCATACCTTTGCTGGACAAAAAGAATTGTAAATCTGATCTACATTTGGCTTGTCTTCTATTGATCTATTATTGTGTTCTATCAACATTTTACTTTCAAGTTTATATGATTGCTATTTTGTATTGGGCCTAAGAAAGATTGAAGTAAAAGTGCATCAAGCATAGAACACCATGGTTATCTAAATTTAACACAAATCTTTTACCAAATTTGTCACACAAGCAGTGTTGCCTAATTTCCTCCTGATTCAACAACAACGAAATTTCTTCACCTTCAAATTATGATTACTTTGTCTTTCAATTATGCTATCAGTCTTTAGATTCATCTTTTCATAAATAAACCATTGTCATACCTCCAATTTGAAAATTCTCCTCTCCTCTAACTATCAGCTCTATCTTTGTAGGATTCATTATGCTCTTCAATGTCTTTGACTTGCATGAAAAGTTTCAAAACATCTTAAGACATAGTTTGCAACTTTATTACACCTCTCAAAGGGTGTCCATATACTACATTGAATGGTAAATATCGTGTGCTATAGTTGGAAAAATTATCAAGAACAATCACCATCCAAGGAAGCATCAAGTCCCATAGTTTTGGTCGAGCTTGGACTAGACATCTCAATAAACCTCCTCATATTCCACGATATCCACCAAAAACAGCCCAAGAGTTTTGTGTCTATGCTAGAGATAATAGAGAGAAATGACCCCTACTACTGAGCCACTTCTTTGAAGAAAATTATTGCAATATCGGAAGCATCTCTACGTTTGTTACTCACAGTAAATTGCGCACCACCCTGGAGAAACTATCCAAAATAGGTATAATCAGTAGTGTCATTACCTCTTTGAGATCTTGGTGGAACCAACACAAAATCTATTCTTATGTGTTGCAACTTGCCATTGGTTAGCTGCAACTGACAAGGATTGGTATATTCATTGTTCCCACTTGATAACTAGGTAAATGACCGCTATCCACATATTTGGCAACCTCTTTAGACATGCTTGGTATTAACAATTCTCCTCCAAAAGTTGGGTATTATAGCTATCCCCGATGGAACATTTAAGAATATAGTATTGCTTCCCACAAAATAAAAATCTTTCATGAGCCATAAAATCAAAGGTATGTATTTTTGTCTTCAAACAAATGTTATCTTCATGTGCCATACAGTCTAAGTAGGTTTTTTGCCTTCGAAGTTCGAACAATCCCCAAAGCTTGGATCATCCTCGTATACATCATAGTTAATTAAAGCCAAGAAAATCCTTTAGCCACTCAGCATCTTTCAAAACATTAACTTTTCCCGTCCCGTGCTTGATAGATAAAAAGTTGAGGTTTTGCTAGTAAATTCACTAGTTGGCACAATCCGCTTAACTTGTCTTTTGTTTGCGCTCTACATATACTTCAGAGCTTGACGATCTATGTACAATATGCACTTGCTAGGCACTAGATAATGCCTCCAATGATCTCAAGATTATAGAATTGTATAAGATCAAAATTCTTTGAAAACATTGGTCATCGATATTCGTCAACTTTGTTCCCGTTGAAGCGTTTTGCTACAAGAGTTTGGAGATTCTCCATTTTTGCCACCAAATACTTGGCTATTAAAAAAAAATCAAAATATATATACTAAGGAAAAAAAAAAGAGAAAATATACTTAAAAAAGGGATATATATTTATAAGAATTAAAAAAAATTCAATTATAAAAAAAGTAAAAAAAGAAAAGAAAAACAAATTATATAAAAAAATAAATAAAAAAAACTCTTGAGAAAACAAAAATAAAAAAGTTTGTGCGGTCAGTGTCACGCTTCATCTCGCTCTGTCGACAAACAAACGTAGCCGCCATTTGTAGTTCAGGTCTAGAGATCGCCATATCCGTTTGACCAACCACATTGGCATAGTTGCCGTACGAAATAGCGTAGCCAACATCTCTAGGCATTGCCCCACTTTGTCACCGCTCCCGCACTCATCTAAAAGTTCATGTAAAATCCTCAAAAAACCTCGACAATATAACTAGGAAGAAACAAGGGTAAACTCTCGACCTTTAGGCTCAACGAGACAATGGGGCTTAGGGGTTTTAGGTTCTTAGAAATTTACGCCATGCTCTTCAAAATTGATTCGATTGAGCCGGGTGTTACATGTGTGGAGTCTTCACTATTACCTTCAACTTCTTTCGAGCATGGAGAAATGTCCATTTACTGACCCCAAGGATTATGCTCACAAATACACCGCAACAACAATGGCAAGTTGCATTTGTAGCTCTTTCAAGTTTCAACATTCTCTCGATAAGGGGACTACCCTAATCGAAAAAAAAGAAAAAAGAAAAAAAGAAGAGTGTTTAAAGAAAAAGAGGAATTGCTTTTTTTCAGAGATTATGATGAAGAAGATAGAATCAATCAATGTAGTTTTGGAAGAAAGAAAGAAATAATTTATTTTCAACGTCCGCTAAAGATAGCCTAAAGAAGAAACGAAAAAATTATAGTGTGTAGAAATCAATCATGATTTTCTCCCCGCATTTCGCTTATACAAAAATCTTTTCTAGTGTGTTGTAGAAACCAATCAAGGCTTCCTCCCGCTTTCATGCAAAAAACTATTCATATGACTCATGATTGGTGTGTTCTAGAAATTTATTCTTACAATTCTACCTCCCTGCATCTATCTATTTTGTAACGTGGACCATGCTTTCCATTTCGTACCTGTCTCTCTCTTTCCTCTCCATTCAAGTTACATTGTTTTGTGACTACTTACTATTATTTAGTAGTATTCCACCCAATCTAATTGTTGCCTCTCTACAAAATCTTCTAGCTTCCATCTTCCTCGAGGAAGATCACCCTTTATTTTATTTACATTGACCCTTTTTTGTTTTATACTATATTATAGATGGACTTCACTGAGCAAGGTTCTTCCTTGGTAGATTTGAGTGACCACTATCAAATTCAATTCAATGAGATGAATGGAAGGTGGCATTAGTAACACAAATGGAAATTTTTGAATGGTCAATGATGCCATTAGGTCTTGTCCATGCTCTTAGTACCTCTATGCGCCTAATGAAAGAAGTGTCTGGGCCATTGATTGGTATTTTTGTCTAATTTGTTTGGGTGATTTTCTGGTTTATAGCACAACCCATTTAACATTTCCAAGTTATGTCGAAGAAAGTGCAAGAGCAACAATTGCTTTGGTTTAGGGTATATCTGTTAATTGGACAACTAGGGTCGAAACTCCATGTTGTGATGCTCAAATGAAGATACCAATATTTTTATTGGGTTCCTCTTGGAGAGGTGTAAGATCGATATAAAATTGATCTTAATCCGATGAGCGGAACATTTATTTTGAATTTATTTTTAATAATTTCAAATATGTGTAGGTCGGCCTTGGTTTTACACCCCCCAGATGTGTCACACACCTCAATGATGGATATATATACAAATAACGTTGGAGAGCATTTCACTCACTCTCATCCACACACATCTCCTCCTCCGATTGGATACGAGCATCGAGAAGCGCTTCTCACGTGGGAGGACGAAGTTGCGAAATTGGAAAAATGACGAAATTTCTCAGCTAGGGCTTTTGGGCAAGTTTGACTAGCGTTGACTTTGGTCAACGCATGGTCCGAATTGGCTAATTTTTGGTGGAGAGTTCAATCTTGGAAGGTACACTTTGGCACAAAAATCGAGGTCAAAAGGTTGACCGAAGTTTGAGTTGCGTTGACTTTATTGCCGCCTTGCATTGACTTTTCTAGGGTTGACTTTGAGTTGGGGTGACCGATTTGAGGACTTGTGACACATTCGGGTTGGCCGACCAAGAAGACTTTGTCGGTTGAAGCATCTTCGAATCGCCGTAACGCACCAACACATTCTTCGTTTCTTGTTTGTCTTCTATAGATCCCGGTATGTTTTATGCATTTTACTTAACTCTTATGTGATTGCCGTAATAAAAGTGAAGTTGCATCAAGCGTAGAACATCTACATAAATTTACAATATCTTTTTCAACACTTGAGGCATTAGAAAATGGGATGGAAAACGATTGGAGTGGAAAACAATCATGGAGATATAACCCCATACAATGCCGCAACACAAGAAAGATTCCATTTAGTTGTGAAATTTTATTGAAAGTTCATTGAAAGCTTAGCAAGATTGCAACACTTGCCACGCGTTTGATGATAGCAAAAATGATAGCAAATAACGTGTTGATAACTTGATATCATCAAAGGCGGTAAATGACAGCTTTTCAAACCGAAGAGATGTGTACTTGAAGATTTAGTTTTGGCCCTTCCAAATTTTCACAAAGAGGTTGAGTGTGATATCTCGTGTTTGTCTCTTAGCGTTATACTAAGTCAAGCAGGACATCGGTAGCTAATTGAAGTTACAAATTTAACAAAGCAAGAAATAATTTTGTTCTTATACAATTCTATAATCTTCAGATCATTGGAGGCATTATCTAAAGCCTAGCGAGTGCATATTGTACATAGATCGTCAATCTCTCAAGCATACGCAGCGGCAAACGAAAGACTAGTTAACTTGGATTGTGCCAACCATCGAATTTGCTAGCAAAACCTCACCTTTTTATTTATCAAGCACGAGATGGGAAAGGTTAATGTTTTGAAAGATGCATTGAGTGGATGAAGGATGTTGTTGGATTTAATTAACTACGATGTATACGACGATGATCCAAGATTTGGGGATTGTTCGAACATCGAAGGCAACCAAAACCTACTTAAACTGTATGGCACATGAAGATAACATTTGTTTGAAGACAAGAAATACATACCTTTGATTTTATGGCTCATGAAATATTTTTATTTTGTGGGAAGCAATATTGTATTCTTAAATGTTCCATCGGGGAATGCTATAATACCTTTTGGAGGGATAGCTATAATAGCTATTCTTAAAGATCATCTTGATCGGATGAGCAAAACATTGATTTTTAATTTATTTTCCACATGTGCAAGGTCGGCCGATTTATCCCACATGCCTAAGAGATATGTCACACACCCTAATTGATGAATATAAATTGGAGACACTTGGTGGTCATTTTCTCATCATATCATCACACATTCTCTCATTGTGATCCGACCGGTTCGATAGCTTTTGGAGGCCTTTTCCCTCACACGTGTGGAGCGAAGCCGTTGTTTTCCGTGTTGATTTGTTTAGGGCTTTTCTGCTGCAGCGTTGACTGTTGTCAACCCTTGGTCGTTTGACCTTAGTCTTCTGCAGAAATTTCGATTTTAGGAGGCTGTACAACTGGGAACTAAAATCAAGGAATTTTGGGCTGTTTGATCGAATCTCTAGTTTGTTGCATTGACTTTTATGAAGCTACATGCGTTGACTTTTTTGCGTTGTCCCTGGTTTGACTTGCGTTGACTTGTGATGAGCTGTCTTTGAGGGTTGTGGGTGTGACACATGAAGTGCTGGCTGACCGAGAAAGACTTTGTTGGTTGAAGCATCTTGTCGACCGTTAACGCCACAATATCTCATATCTTTGCTGGACAAAATGAATTGTAAATCTAATCTATATTCGACTTGTCTTCTATTGATCTATTATTGTGTTCTATCAACATTTTAATTTCATGTTTATGTGATTTCTATTTTGTATTGGGCCTAGGAAATATTGAATTAAAAGTGCATCAAGCATAGAACACCATTGTTATCTAAATTTAACACAAATCCTTTACCAAATTTGTCACACAAGCAGTTGCCCAATTTCCTCCTTCAACAACAACGAAATTTCTTCACCTTCAAATTATGATTACTTTGTCTTTCAATTATGCTATCAGTCTTTAGATTCATCTTTTCATAAATAAACCATTGTCATACCTCCAATTTGAAAATGCTCCTCTCCTCTAACTATCAGCTCTATCTTTGTAGGATTCATTATGCTCTTCAATGTCTTTGACTTGCATGAAAAGTTTCAAAACATCTTAAGACATAGTTTGCAACTTTATTACGCCTGTCAAAGGATGTCCATATACTACATTGAATGGTAAATATCGTGTGCTATAGTTGGAAAATTATCAAGAACAATCTCCATCCAAGAAAGCATCAAGTCCCATAGTTTTGGTCGAGCTTGGACTAGACATCTCAATAAACCTCCTCATATTCCACGATATCCACCAAAACAGCCCGAGAGTTTTGTGTCTATGCTAGAGATAATAGAGAGAAATGACCCCAACTACTAAGCCACTTCTTTGAAGAAAATTATTGCAATATCGGAAACATCTCTACGTTTGTTACTCACAGTAAATTGCGCACCACCCTGGAGAAACTATCCAAAATAGGTATAATCACTAGTGTCATTACCTCTTTGAGATCTAGGTGGAATGAACACAAAATCTATTCTTATGTGTTGCAACCATTGGTTAGCTGCGACTGACATGGATTGGTATATTCATTGTTCCCACTTGATAACTAGGTAAATGACCGGTATCCACATATTTGGCAACCTCTTTAGCCATGCTTGGTATTAACAATTCTCCTCCAAAAGTTGGGTATTATAGCTATCCCTGATGGAACATTTAAGAATACAATATTTTTTCCCACAAAATAAAAATCTTTCATGAGCCATAAAATCAAAGGTATGTATTTCTTGTCTTCAAACAGAGTTTATCTTAATGTGCCACACAGTCTAAGTAGGTTTTTGTTGCCTTCGTTCGAACAATCCCCAAAGCTTGGATCATCCTCGTATACATTGTAGTTAATTAAAGCCAGCATATCCTTTCGACCAGCCACATTGGCCTGCCAGTTGCCGTACGAAATAACAGAGCCAGCATCTACAGCCTGGGCATCGCCCCACACTGTCGCTGCTCCCAATACTCATCTAAAAGTTCATGTAAAAACCTGAAAAAAACCTCGTACAGTATAACCAGGAAGAAACAAGGGTAAACTCCTCGAACTTCAGGTTCAACGAGACAATGGGGCTTAGGGGTTTTAGGGTTGTCAGAAATTCTGCGCAGCTCTGTTCTTCAAAATTGATTCGATCGAGCCGGGGTGTTTCCTGTGTGGAGTCTTCACTGTTACCTTCAACTTCTTTCGAGCATGGAGAAACGTCCATTTACGGACCCCAAGGATTGTGCTCTGCGAAATACACTGCAACAATAACGGTAAGTTGCATTTGTAGCTCTTTCAAGTTTCAGCATCTTCTGATAAGGGGGGTTCACCCTAACTGAAAAAAAAAGTGTTTAAAGAAAAAAGAGGCATTGCTTTTCTTTTCTGTAGAGATTATGATTAAGAAGATAGAATCAATAAATACAGTTTTGGAAGAAAGAAAGAAAGAATTTATTTTCAACATCTGCTAAAGATAGCCTAAAGAAGAAACTGAAAAAATTATAGTGTGCTGTAGAAATCAATCATGATTTTCTCCCGCATTTCAGTTATACAAAATCTTTTCTAGTGTGCTGTAGAAACCAATTAAGGCTTCATCCTTCCTCCTGCCTTTCAGTCATGCAAAACTATTCATATGACTCATGATTGGTGTGTTCTAGAAAATTTATTCTTACACTTCTACCTCCCAGCATCTATCTATTTTGTAATGTGGACTATGCTTTCCATTTCGTACCAAAGTCTCTCTCTTTCAATCATCCAAGTTACATTGTTTTGTGACTACTTACTATTATTTAGTAGTATTCCACCCAATCTAATTGGTTGCCTCTCTACAAAATCTTCCAGCTTGGTCAGTCCATCTTCCTCGAGGAAGATAACCCTGTTTATTTTATTTACATTGACCCTTTTTTGTTTTATACTATATTATAGATGGACTTCACAAAGCAAGGTTCTTCCTTTAGGTAGATTTGAGTGGCCACTATCAAATTCAATTCAATGAGATGAATGGAAGGCGGCATTAGGAACACAGATGGACGATTTGAATGGTCACTGATGCCATTTAGGTCTTGTCCATGCTCTTAGTACCTCTCTATGCAGGTAATGAAAGAAGTGTCAGGCCATTGATTGGTATTTTTGCTGTAATTCGTTTGGGTGATATTCTGGTTTATAGCACAACCCAGAAGTAACATTTAGTCATTTCCAAGTTTTGTCGAAGAAAGTGCAAGAGCAACAATTGCTTTGGTTTAGTGTATATCTTTTTCAACACTTGGGCTTAAGAAAATGGGCTGGAAAACGATCGGAGTACAGGGAAAACAATCATGGGAGATATAAATCCATACAATGCTGTGGTAGAAGAAAGATTCCATGTAGTTGTGAAATTTTATAGAAAGCTCACTGAAAGCTTAGCAAGATTGCAGCACTTGCCACGCGTTTGATGATAGCAAATAATGTGCTGATAACTTGATATCATCAAAGGCGGTAAATGACAGTTTTCAAACTCAAGAGATGTGTACTTAAAGATTTAGTTTTGGCCCTTCCAGATTTTCACAAAGAGGTTGAGTGTGATATCTCAGGTTTGTCTCTTAGCGTTATACTGAGTCAAGCAGGACATCTGGTAGCTAATTAAAGTTACAAATTTAACAAAGCAAAAAAGAATTTTGCTCATATACAATTCTATAATCTTCAGATCATTGGAGGCATTATCTAGTGCCTAGCGAGTGCATATTGTACATAGATTGTCAAGCTCTGAAGTATATGCAGAGCTGCAAACAAAAGACAAGTTAACTGAGGATTGTGCCAACTAGCGAATTTGCTAGCAAAACCTCACCTTTTTATTTATCAAGCACAGGACGGGAAAGGTTAATGTTTTGAAAGATGCATTGAGTGGATGAAGGATGCTGCTGGCTGTAATTAACTACGATGTATACGAGGATGATCCAAGCTTTGGGGATTGTTCGAACTTCGAAGGCAGCAAAAACCTACTTAGACTGTATGGCACATGAAGATAACATTTGTTTGAAGACGAGAAATACATACCTTCGATTTTGTGGCTCATGAAAGATTTTTATTTTGTGGGAAGCAATATTGTATTATTAAATGTTCCATCAGGGATAGCTATAATACCCAACTTTTGGAGGAGCTATTATAGCTATCCCTCCAAAAGTTGGGTATTATAGCATTCCGCTCCTCTCCGAAAGAGGAATCCAACAACTAGGGAGAACTAGGGAGAACTCCATTTGTCCACAAGTGCCATCCATCATGTACCAAACCAAACATCGTGCGTCATCCCGTCGTAACTTGCTTTGATTGCTCTTTATTTCAGAGCAAAAGGTGAGTCACAAAGACATCACACACAGCTGATCCGAAGTCAACTTAGAGTTAAAAAGCTCTCTCGGACTCAAAAGAGTCTCATACTTGCCGAAAGTTAGTTTATTGACCCAAAGTCAGTTTAGAGGATAAAACCTCATGATACTTGATCCTAGATCAAGGTGTTGGACACGTGCCATCCTAGACATAGAGAGTACGACAATCTCCGATGCGTCCATCGGTCTTGCTATGGTCTCTATCCACATTTCCCACCTCATTCGCCAAATGAGAGGTACTTCCCATGAGTCCGAAACTCAATGGGTAGGATGTGTGTGTGGCACAAATTAGAGAGAGGCGAACCAACTCAATATCATAACGGTGGGGCAGAAGGACCACAAGTTCGGGCAAGCCTAGCCCCGTGAGTGCTTATAGCTCCAAGAATCTATCCCCAAGCCCCCTGGAGCTCCCAGAGCTCATAGTCCAACTCAAGTGGGACCCTTAGAATAGGGTCTTTCCACGATTCCAAGCTTCTCATGGAAGGTTAGGAACTTGACCTTCCCCAGGGGCTTCGTGAGAATATCTGTGACTTGCTCATCAGTTCCTATATGATCGAGCATTACAACGCCTCGCTGTACCATATCTCGGATAAAGTGGTACCTGATATTAATATGCTTGGATCAATCGTGGAAAACAGGATTCTCCGAAAGACGAATCCCACTCTGGTTATCACAAAGAATAACAATGATATCTAGCACATGCCCGAACATCTCATTGAAGAGCTTTCGCAACCAAACAACTTCACAACAGGCCATACTCTCTGCAATGTATTCGGCCTTAGCAGTGCTCAAAGCCACCAACGTCTGCTTCCTGCTCATCCAAGATATCGAAGCAGAACCCAAGGTGAAGCAACATCCAGATGTGCTCTTGCGATCCACCACACTGCCAGCCCAATCGGCATCAATATATCCATGGAGTCCCAAACTCCCGACGGTGTATCTTAGCCCATGGTCGATTGTGCCTCGAAGATATATCAACAGATTCTTGGCACCAATCTAGTGAATGTGATGAGGTTCAACCATATGTTGACTCAAAGTGTTTGCTGCAAAACATACGTCCAAACGAGAGTTCACTAAGAACATTAGGGCCCCTACGAGTTGTTGATACTCGGTAGGATTTGGTAGCACGGGCCCAACAACGTTTCCACTCAACTTCTTAAAGTTGAGTTCCATCGGTGTCGACACAGACTTACAGTCCACCATACCAAATCTCTCCAGCAGCTTCATGACATATTTTCCTTGAGAAAGGAAAATCTCGCTTGGCCTCTGCCAGACCTCCAAGCCTAGGAAGTAGTGCATCAGTCCTAGGTCTTTCATCTCAAACTCGGAAGCTAGCTCCCTTTTACACTATGAATGAGAGGGTCAACACCTATCAGGAAGAGATCGTCCACATAGAGAACCAAAATGAGAGGCCTTTCTCTATCAACCTTAAAATAAAAGGTTCAGATCAGCATTACTTCGAGTGAAGCCCAGCTTCATGAAGTAGCTATCTATCCTCTCGTACCAAGCCCTGGGGGCTTGCTTCAACCCATAGAGGGCTTTCTTCAACTTGCATACATGGGCGTCTCTATTTTGGACTTCGAACCTTAGAGGTTGCTCCACATACACCTCTTCCTTTATAGATCCATGCAGAAAAGTGATCTTCACATCCATCTAATGTAGACTCCATTCTTGCGTAGCAGTAAGGGCAACAATAGATCGGATGGTGGTATAGCGGGCCACAGGTGCAAATATATCATCATAATCTATGCCTTCTTTTTGAGAGAAGCCTCGGGCAACGAATCTTGCCTTGTACTTTTAAGCACTTCCATCAAATCCACGCTTGATCTTATAGAGCCATTTCGAGGTGACAACAAATTTGTCCTCCGGTCTTGGGACCACTTCCCAGACATCATTCTTCATAATGGACTCATATTCTTCGTGCATAGCATCCTTCCAAACTTGATGCTTTATGACTTCTTCAAATGTTCCATCAGAGGGAGCCTTCCTTTTTCCTTAGAACCCGTTGTTCCCGCCATTCCTTCTCGAGTTGTTGTTGTCATCATCCCTGGGAGAGTCCCTTCTATTAGGGCACTCTCTTGCATAGTGACCAATTTTCTTACAAGTGTAACATCTTCCTTTCCTTCCTTTGGGCCCCGCTCTACCATGGTTTTGATTTATCGGGCCACCATGGTTCTTCTTTGCATGAGCGACGAAGGCAGTAGGGTCACTTCCATTACCATTAGAGGCATACTCCATCATTCTCGTTTCCTCTTGAGTGCATCTTGTCAATATTTCATCAAAATCAGGAATCACATTATTATTGAGAATAGTGGTATTGAATACATGCCAATCACGTGGGAGACCTCCAAGTGCAATAAGAACCATCTCTCGATCAGATATTGCTTCCCCAATATCTAGGAGGTTATTCTTGATTTCAGTGAGCCTCATAAAATAGGATTGAATAGATTCATCTTTACCCTTCTTGATATTCTTCAATTGATTCTTGCAGAAGAGGATTTGATTAGCATTGCTAGCCCTGAACATGCTCACCAGCTTATCATACATCTCCTTAGATGTTTTCAGCTCAGAAATGTAAGCAACCAAATGCTTATGAATAGAATCCCGGATAATCATCTTTGCTTTGATTTCTCGTTTTCTATACTTCGTCTTCGTGGCAGCAGCTGCATTTGATGGAGGCTCTTGAATATTCCCTTGTACATAGTCCATGACATCTTGATCTTCTAGCTCCAAATCCAAGGACATCTTCCATGTATGATAATCAGACTTATCAGTCAATTTATCATTAGCCTTGAAACCCTTGTAGGTTGAGGAGGCCATTTGTCCTTGATAGGATTTCTTTCTTCAGAGATAGCTTCTAACACCAACTTGGACTCTTGGACTTCGTCTTCACCTCAACTCTGATACCATGTTAAATTTAGATAACCATGTTGTTCTATGCTTGATGCACTTTTACTTCAATCTTTCTTAGGCCCAATACAAAATAGCAATCACATAAACTTGAAAGTAAAATGCTGATAGAACACAATAATAGATCAATAGAAGACAAGCCAAATATAGATCAGATTTACAATTCCTTTTGTCTAGCAATGATATGAGTCATTGTGGCGTTACGGTGATCAGCAAGATGCTTCAACCAGCAAAGTCTTTCTCGGTTAGCCAACACTTTCATGTGTCACACCCACAGCCCTCAAAGACAAGTCAAGGCAAGTCAAACTAGGGACATCGCTGAAAAGTCAATGCAGGCAGCTTCAGAAAAGTCAATGCAACAAACTAGGGCTTCGGTCAAACAACCTGGAATTCCTCAATTTTAGTGCCTAGTTGTACGGCCTCCTAAAATTGGAATTTCTGCAGAAGATTGAGGTCAAACGACCAAGGGTTGACCATGGTCAACGCTGCAGCAGAAAAGCCCTAAACAGATCAGCGCAGAAAACAACAGCTTTGCTCCACACGTGTGAGGGAAAAAGGCCTCCAAAGGCTATCGAACCATTCAGATCACAATGAGAGAATGTGTGATGAGATGATGAGATAATGAACTCCAAGTCTCTCCAATTTATATTCATCAATGAGGGTGTGTGACACATCTCTTTGGCATGTGGGATAAATCTAGCCGACCTTGCACATGTGGAAAATAAATTCAAAATCAATGTTCTGCTCATTCGATCAAGATGATCTTTAGATCAATCTTGCACCTCTCCAAAAGAGGAATCCAACAAAAATATGACCATCGTCATATGAACAGTGCAACATGGAGTTTGGACTTAGTTGCCAAAAATTAACAAGTTGATATCTCTCATATTTTCAATATTCTTGATGTTTATGATTATCAATATGAAAACATGCACTAGAGTAATGATATAGTGGTGGAACAAGAATTGATGTTACTTAATCGTTTGCCCAAAAAAGCAACAAGAATTAGTAATGTTGCACAAGTTTTAAGATTGTGGGAATGTTTCGAACATGTGTACAAGTATCTTGAATGACCAGAAGTTTTGCCCAAATTTGCAGGAAATGACAGGTTGTGAGTGACAATAATGTATATTTAAAAAATTAAAAGAATAATAAAGTAAACTTAAAATTGCTTGAGGCTGGCATAAATGGTCAACTAACTCTTTTAGCCTTTGATTTTCATGCACTAAATTCCTAAAAGTATCCAACCTATTCTCATTTAAAAAATAAGGCCAAGTCAAAATGCATTTACAATTTCAAATTGAAATGTTTCCCACTTACACTTTGGACTTTAGAAGTGATGAAATAGAAAGTATAATGAAATTAACCCTGACCCCTGTCATTGATACTATCAGGGTCACACCCTTTGATAGAGGACCTAGACCTACATCTAACCAATTTGCGTCCGACTAAGTAACACTTGTTATTGGGCATTAGACGAGTTGGCACCCTTGGCAACTTGACCACCTCTGTCACATGTGACATTTGACTGGGTTAGGATCAAACATTTGACTAGGAACATGAAATGCCATTAGTTCTAGATCCACATGTATCTGACAATTAGCAATAAATTAATGTACTGCTTATATGGAAGGCATGGAGCTCATTGACACTCTTGATCAAGGTATTACATAGGAACATAGTTCTTAAAACCGGAACCGGGTTTTGAACCGGCCCACCTATCTAACTGGGGTTCGAGTTGGAACTGGATCAAACCAGATCGAATTAGATTCGATGAATCAGATTCGATGAATCAGATTCGATGAATCAGATTTGAAAAAAATACATAAAGTAACTAATTTTCAACGAAAAATTAATTTTTGAGATTTCAAACCATGATTCCAAACCATAAGCGACAAAATATCCAAAGTTTGCTCATCTATATATCATATAAGGGTGAATATATCACAATGGCACAGAGTTCAATATATATCAATAACAAAATGCATAATCAATGAGGCTTTAAGTGGCCTCTAGAGTCCAAAAACAATGCTACAAGTAATTGGGCCACTGGCTGACTACAGATCATTGATCAACGTGATCACTCATCAAGCTCATTACTGATTCACCACTATTAGAAATGGGATCATCAACAAGAGCTACATAAACATCTTCTAACTGAAAGTCTTCAGACTTGGATTCGTCAAGCTTATAATATATTAGAAATTGAAAAAGCTTAACATGCCTGACCAATGATTTGGGTTTGAGTGAAGGGTTGTTCTCCTCAACCTTATAATATAGTAGAAAAATCTTAGCATGCCTAACCAATTGTTTTACTTTGAGTGAAGGGTACATTTTTGTTAAGGCCATGGTAGAGGAGTTCAACAATTAATACCGCCAACATCAGAGGAGTTCAATAATCAATACCACCAACATCAAGGTACATAAAGGGCTTCATGCTCTTGATCCATTGCTAATCCCATACCCTCATACATGATAGAATCATATGGAAACTTTGCAATCCCCCAAATCCTAAAACCCTGGAAACTGTTAAGTTTGCTGGATTTTGAGAGAGATCTAAAATTCTACTTTCTCCATATGAAATCCAATGAGGTTGGAACCACTCTCAAACATCTTGAAATAGTTGATGGTAATATTAAAAATTTAAGTAAAATGATGAAAAGGAAATGTCAAAAATTTAAGTAAAAAGATGAAAAGGAAATATAAAGGAACATTACCATTGATTGCTAGCATTGCCAAGGTTGAGTTATGTTTTTTTTCTTGTTTAGGTTTAGGGTTTAGGAGGGGGAGGGTTGGTTTTATAGCATAGTGGGTTGTTTTGGAAGGAAAACAACCCTTGGTTTCCTCCAAAACGACTTGAAAAACTGCCATTGTGGGTTCCAAACTCCTCCCATGCAGGTGAAATCTGACTGGGCTGGTTAGGGCTGATTTGTACCAATTAGGTACCATACTGGCCGGTTTGGTACCTAACTGGTACAAACTGGTACAAACTGGCTTTCCAATCAGGTTTTTCCACCAGCTCATTACCTTGCCCTATTGGACTGGCTGGTTTGACTGGTTGGTTTTTAAAACTATGCATGGGAACAGCCTTTGGGGCATCCGCATCTCATCATGAATGCTCCCCAGAAGCTCTTGGAGCCGTTCTTTGCAGAAAAGCGGTTTGGTACCTAACTGGTACAAATCGGCCCTCCAATTGGGTTTTTCTACTGGTTCATTACCTCGCCCTACCTGACTGGCTGGTTTGCCCAGTTACCAGTTCAGACTGGGCAGTTTTTAAAACCATGCATGGGAACAGCCTTTGGAGCATCCACATCTCAATACGAATGCTCCCCAGAAGCTCTTGGAGCGGTTCCTTACAGAAAAGGGGTGTTTCGTACTCACTCCAAATCTTTTGGGAGTGTGGATATAGTGGCTACAGGTTCCCAACTCTCGGGAGTCGTGCTCATGCAATGCTGGGAAACACTAAAGAAATATTGGAGATGGAGGTGACTGTAGTAGCTTTAGGGTGAGTTTTGAAGCAATGGTGCCTATTAAAATGAAAAATGTGTTGGTAGCTGATGGTACATGGATGAGCAAAAGGGAATTAAAATAAGTTGCATAGTTGCTGAATTTTTTGGCCAAAAGCTTATGTTTTGTTGCAAAGACTGAACCAAGAGGTTCAAAACATTCGAACCAGGGTTTGGATTGATGTAGGAGCCCTTGCTGAATATTGACAAAACTGGGCAATGATACTAATCTGAGGAATATGCTTGAGGAGTTGGATCTCTCATTTTTTCAAATGTATTGATGTTTATGATTACATGTGATGAAAACATAGACAAAGTGGTGATGTAGCTGTAGGACCAGAAATAAGGTTGTTTAAACTTTAAAGTCTTGTCCAAAAAAACAATGGGAAACAGTAAAGAAATATTGCAGATAAATGTTACTGCATTACCATCACAGTGAGGGTGAAAGTAAAGGTATCTTGTCAAAATGGAAAAACCTGCCAACAGTTGATGATACATGGAGTCTGGACCATGAAGCCTGAAACAGAAAATCTCGCAGAGTTGATGGAGTAAATTATTCCAAAAAAATATGCTTTGTTTTAAAGATTGAACTGAGAGGTTTAAAGATTTAGAAGCATAATTGGATTTATACAGGTGTATATCCTCTATTCTTATTGGTAGCCTTAAAGTAGGCATGCTTTTGAGAGATATTATTAGAGGTCTCTTATTTGGCATATAGATACTAATAATCAAATACACAGTATGTTAAGAAAACATAGATTTCTATATATAGTGTTTTCTTTGAGTGACACACAAAAACTGCTACAAACATAACCTGATTATCTGTTCAGGTCATCTGAGGGACCAGTGGCAAAGTCAATGGCCAGTGACTCCATTGACTTTGCCACTGGGCCCTCCAGTGACCTGAATGCACAATTAGGTTAAAGATGCCCCAAAAACTGTGAGATCAAGGATTGAATAAAAAAGTGTTCAGTAGAAACACTGACACACATTTTAAGCTGATTTATCTTATGTGATATTGGGTGATTTTTTGTGAAAACCTTCACATTCCACTATTTGTTTAGGTTTTCCCTGTAGTAGCTTCACAGTCGTTTGAATGGGCATCAACTTTGCTCCAAAAGCAATGCTTGCTCTTTTGCCGGAGTCACTTGGCAATGATTACATGCAAGTTTTTGATTGATGTAATCTTCTCTGGGTGCTTATTATGTGGGTCCATCTTAACATAATATAGTTGCCCTTTCTTAGGGTCGCAACAACAAACTATAAGTACGATCTTCTATGAACCTACTATATTGACATTCTATCCATACAACCAATCAGCTACACCCAGGGTATGGCATTCTTCTGCCAGGGATGCATATAACGTTTAAAGCCTTAAACTTTCAAGTTGGAGAATCTGCCTTGCTGATTTTGCTCATGAGTTATGCCACGTACTTCAAATGATAATTCACTAATCCAACATCAGATGACTATCTTTTATCCCACGTACCGTATGATGCTAGCTGTAACTTGTCATCCTATGGTGCTAAGAGCTCCTATCTTATCTAGTTGCCACCTACTTCTACACTAATATCTTATATATGTTCATGAGTCTCCTGTACTCAATATCACTCCATATTACCATCTTTTATCCAGTGTCCGCTATCGTGCTATTTGTAACTTGTCTTCCTATGGTGCTAAGAGCTCCTATCTTATCCAATTGACCCCTACTTCTACACTAATATCTCATACATATCCAAGAGTCTCCTGTTTTCAATATGACATACACTGAGGAGAAAATAGTTTAGACAACTAATCTGCAAGATTGTGCTTTATCAGAAGTTTATTTATATTAGACGTTTTCTTCTAACAATGAACAAATTCATTTTGATACATAATACAATTATCTTGTAAAGCACATTCTTTTGTTCACTGTAACCTGCCTGTTGCAAGCTTGAATTGTTAATGCAGTGAATTCCAAAAAATGTTTTTTGTTTCAGCTATGTGACTCATTGTTCTGTGTCATTTGAATGTAGTATGGTATGTGGCCCTTGATTTCTGCTCGAGGACTTTGCTCATTTGTCCCAACACCGCAAACAGACCTTGTAATATCACCATCAGAGTTATTGGCAGCACAGGCAGCATATGCTGCACAAAGGGTTCAAGGTGAAGTGATTATATTTTTGAATCTCTTTCCAGGCAAATCTTTATTTCAAAAATGTGGTCATATGTAGGATATTCAACTTTGGATCTATTTACTAACTTTATAGCTGCTTTTGATGTGTATAATTTATTTATTAGTTTCCTTTAGCATTGGATACGATATAGTTGTATTATGACTTATTAACTTTGGGTTGCTTTTGGGGAGTTTTACCATAGTTACACAGTAACTAGGCTAGGGTTTGGAGTCTTCGGACTATGGAGGAGCACTGTGTACTCGAACAACATCTGAATTGAATTAGACTGATATTGTGGTGCTCTGATTTGGTGTGTAGTTGGACACAGTAACTAGGCTAGGGTTTGGAGTCTTTGGACTATGGAGGAGCACTGTGTACTCGAACAGCATCTGAATTGAATTAGACAGTGATATTGTGGTGCTCTGATTTGGTGTGTAGTTGGAGCTAGTCCCATTGTTGAACAAAATTTGAGTTGGCTTTCTCAATGTCATTACTCAAAAAGGGGTTTCTAGAGTTGACTTGTGAAGTTTGTTTGGACATTATTTGTTTAGTAGATGGTGTATACTGTGGCACAGCTTTGGCAGTACTGGCAATCCTTCACCTAAATGGCTTGAGAAGATGTGGCATTGAGATTTACAAATGAATTTGAAAGTGCATGTTTTAAGTTCATTTCTCAAAGAAAACTCTACAGGAGGATCTAAGCCGTGTCTGTGCTTTAACGTTTCTGACGCCTGTTGCCAATGTTACTGAATGTGTCATTTAAAAATAAAAATTGAAAACGAAATTTTCATTTATTGTAATTGGCAAGATGCCTTCTATTCTAAACCATATCTTTGGTGTTTATACATTTAGATGTTTTATTTGTGGATTTTCTTCATAACTCTGGAATTTTGTGGAATTTGCTGCTTGTCTGCCTGTTATTTCATTTGTGGTGTTCTAATGTGAGGGAATAGCAGGGCAATCATAACATGCCAAAGAGACCCCACAAATCATCCCAGCATAACACATGTTCTATTTTCTACTCAGTGATTGTTGAAAGCTTTTTGTGATAGCTACTCTGTACCTGTTTTTCTGATTTTGGTCAGCATTATGGTTTGAACAATTAAACCACATATGACATCACAAGTTTACAGGTTTAAAAGCTGCTAAATTGAGCCCATTTAAATTTCTGATTATAGTAAGCTCTCTCTACAGTTTGAAACTTTTAGATGATAAATTTAATTCAATGGCTGCTGCTAAGAAATTTTGTTGGAACCAGTGACTCCTGCTCTTGAGCTTGCTTAATTTTACCACATTCTGTGATTACCTGGTAAGATATTTTGAGGGTTGCTACCTTCTTGGGAAACAACTGTACAAAGTTACAAACATCATAATTATTATATAGCTAAGCTTTCTTAGAGAATATGTTAGTCTATGCATTATGTCTGACAGACTGAATATTTTCTTTTCAGCTGAAATATTATATCTATCAGTGATTATAGCACAAGAGTGAAAAACCGTCAAGCATGAAAACATTGGTCATCGATATTCGTCAACTTTGTTCCCGTTGAAGCGTTTTGCTACAAGAGTTTGGAGATTCTCCATTTTATTACCAAATACTTTAAGCGTTAATAAAAATCAAAATATATATACTAAGGAAAAAAAAAAGAGAAAATATACTTAAAAAAGGGATATATATTTATAAGAATTAAAAAAAATTCAATTATAAAAAAAGTAAAAAAAGAAAAGAAAAACAAATTATATATAAATATAAATAAAAAAAACTCTTAAGAAAACAAAAATAAAAAAGTCTGTGGCAGTCCAAGCCGCTGCTGCTGCCCGTCTGCCCCATCGACCGTGCCGACAGACAGCCGTAGCTGCCGTTTGCAGCTGCAGTCTGAGAGATCGCCATATCCGCTTCGACCAGCCACATTGGCCTGCCAGTTGCCGTACGAAATAACAGAGCCAGCATCTGCAGCCAGGGCATCGCCCCACACTGTCGCTGCTCCCTTTCCTTTAGCGACTGCAACTACAAGCCACCGTCTGCGTACCAGTTTTTCCATTCCAGCCAGCCACAGACCTATTCATTGCTGCCAGTCAGCCTAAATTCACACAAACACTAGTTGCAATTGAATTTCAATTCCGCTGCACACAAAAAAATAATAATCCGTGGCACTGTTGCATACTACCATACAATTGAATTATCACACCCTTGCGTTTAATCCACATCAAATTCATATACAATTGAATTATCACACTCTTGCATTTAATCCACGTCAAATTAATGTGTTGTTCATATCGTACATATTACCACTCAAACCAGCAGAGAACATAAAGGGGTTCCTTATAGGGCAACTGCTAGACCAAGGGCAACGGTTGAGGTTTAGCCCACTGTCACCACGGCTAAGACTCCCTGCTCTTTATGGACTTCCACTGATGGGAGGAGTCTCGATGTTTTGGAAAGCCACTTATAAAGGATATGTCAATGAATAAGTATGAAGTGATCCCAGTAACCCTTTCCCAGGGAGAAAGTGAAGGAATGGTGCTTACTTGCTCTTTAAGCAAGGGTCTTGCCTTCCAAGGGAGAAGGGGCGAGGATAAGGGAGAAGGATATAGCTTGAAGTACTTCCTAATCCCTAAATCCTATATGAACGTGGTTTCCCAGATAGCCCTTGATGATTAGTCTTTTATAGAAGACGGGACCACACGGGACCAAGTGGACCCAGCCTAGGTTTGGGGATGGAATTTAGCAACCAATGATGCTCTTACCTTGGACAAGGTGAGGGAAAAGGATCAAACAAGAAATTTTGCTTCAAAAGGTTAAATTGATCCTGCTAAGGTCTAGACTTGGGGATGCCTAGACAAAATTCGATCTTAGAGCTAGGGCTTGAGATTCCCGGAGATCCCATCGTTTGAATTGCCTCAAATTCGGAGGAGTGGGAGGGGACCCACCTGCGTAGTAGCCTGTAGGAGATCGAAATTTTTCCTTGGGTCAATTCAAGGGAAATTGATGCTTAGCTGACCTTTGAGGGCTAGACCAGGGAAAAAGTGGAAAAAGGTGAAAGCACCCTTTTTAGGGATCAGTGCCTAATCCACTTGGGGATATGGAGTCAAGGATGATGATGAGTAAAAACTTGGTTTCTTGATCAAGGAGGTCTGGAAAGTCAGCTTCATCCAATGTTGAGAGAAAGAAAAGAAAAGTGACTTTCAAGCATTAATACTTCAAAGCAAATGATGCATGCTTATTGAGATAAATTATCTCTAGGACATTTTATTCATATAACATTGGCCCATACAGTAAATTAGCTAAAACATGCTTAATTCCACATTTCAATCATGCAACAACTAGCCCTAATTTAAGCAGTATGCAGCAACAAGAATAACAACGTTAAAATTTACTTACAATGTTATAGAGTATATTGTTGAAGTTTGCAACAAGAAACAGTGAAATTGGCATCCAGAAACAACATGACAACACCTACACTACTGTGGGACCACAGGTCATGTAGTGATGGGTCCTAGCGATACATTAAAAGAAATTCAATTTATTTAATAATTACAGTGTGTCAAATTTAATGTTATCCCTAATTAAATTGGACAATAAATTGTAATCTTATCTCATAATCACTTGTAATAGTTATCTAGTGTGATAAACTTAGTTAGCCTTAATTCCTTTAGTTGAGGGTAATGTGTGAGGCATGCAAAGAAAGATTCATGTTTTAGAGTTCAAGTTGTAGTTAAGTGCATGAGTTTAATGCATGAGTAATCAGTTAACTCAGTTAAGTGAGTTAAAGTCAGTTGGACTAGCTGTAACTGTTTGTTGCACTAGTGAGAGATCAAGTGAATTAAATCTTATTTAATTCACAATCAGTGATCTACGATGAAAATGATGATTTACTATTAATAGCTGCATGCATGTTAGTTCCAGTGGAGACCCAGTTGAGAAAAAGGTTAAAGGGAAGTTAACTATTAGTTGTGATATTAGCAGGCTGCCCAGATGAAGTTAAAACACCACAGGATGCCCATGATACTCAACGCAGTTGAGGAAGGTTGAAATGCCTAAATAATAGGGATTTCATTCATTAGGAATTGCGTGAGCAAGGCAGACTGAAGACAGGATGAGAATTGCCTAAGTGTTGGCCCGATTTTGTCTGGATTAGTGTGAGACGATAGGCAGATTGCAGGAGACTCTTGTGAGAATTGTGCATTGTAATTTTTTCATGATTCCTTGTGGAATATAAATAGACATGTCAGACGGTTCCCGCACCGGTGGGGTCCGCATCTGCTCCCGCACCTGGCACGGACGGCATGAAGTTCTTCTTAGAAGAACCCAAAAGAACCGGGTTCTTCAAAAAAAAATTTCGGGTTCTTGGGTTCTTTTGGTATGAAGAACCCATCGTTTGGGTACTTAGAACCCGAATTTCGGGTTCTTCAGGGTTCTTCATGAACATTTTTTTCAAATATATAAATTTTTTTAAATGATTAAAAATTAAAAAATTTAATTAAATTTTAATAAATATTAAAAATAAATTATAATTTAATAAAATAAATTATAAAAAGTTTGGAGCTTCAATGGAGAACAAGATTTTCGAGAAATATTGAGGTATTCCAGTGTTATCGGTTGATTTTATACGCTTATTTGGTGCTTTCTATTTCATTTAGCAGGTTGAAAGATCTCATGATAGTCTGAGCACATAAATCCAAATCTGGGCCTGTGAAGATGAATTCCACTGTTAAACAGAGGTTGAATTTGTAGTTTTGAGTGGCTATTCTCATCATAGTGGTAGTCTGAAGATCCCAGTAGTTCGATTCACCCTTTTTGTGGAGCAGCTCGAATACCAGTGAGAGATACTCTCTTTATTTTAATGTTGGACGAGTTTCCTTGTTGTTTAGGACTGCATATTGGTGGCAGAGCTGGACATATGGACCATGGGGTCTATCTAATGCCCTAGCCAAACCGAGTACCTAATTAATGGGCTGCGTATCAGTGGCAGGGTTGTGTGTAGCTTTGTGGGAGTTCAAAATTAGTTACAGCCAAGGTATTTTATTCTCTGGTGGGGCGTGAGTCTGAGTATAATGCACAGCTTAAGCTTAAGCTTTTGATTTCCTGCTGTCCACAAGTTCTGGAGAGTTTATTGAAGGAGATATCTGATAAGCCACTCTTGTGCACTCATCATTGTTGGAAACACATTCTGGGCAGCGTACTACCTCTAGGATCAGTTCTGCTTGGAACCACAAGAGCTGATATCAAATGTGAACATGTACATGCATTTCTGGGTAGCGTATATCACAGACCACAGCTGGAGGGCTGTCCTAGTGCACTGATATTTTGTATATGCACCCATTAGTGCTGTTTGTCTTCATCTTCAGAAATATACTACTCAGAAAGACCACAACTTCCACATATTCTGGGTTGTTGAAATCTGATATAAAGTGCTGAAAAGGATGTTGTCATCATATCAACCCAAAGTAACCAGGTTCCATGCGTCCTATCTACTGTATCAGCTCACTGTTTTAGTCTCACAATAAATAGTATTTCACTGTAAAATTCCGAGTTGAAAATGTTAGTGGAAAGTGGCAGATTTTGTTATGGCATGGTGTTACTCGAATAATATTTGTATTACCGAGTTTAATGCATGAATACATCTCTGTTGTGGGATATCTATGAGTTTATGACACTGATTTTAAAGGCCAATCTGAACTGAAACAAGAGAACTCACCTACAACAAAGAACATGTGATATGTTTGACAAACTGCCTAGCTGGAAAGGTGTTAATTTTGGGCAACTAGGTCCAAAATATAGTATTATATATGATATATAAATTATAATTTATAATTTATAATATATATATTAATATAAAAATACCCAGACGAATCCACGCACCCTGTTTCAAAAAATGCCTCTGCTCCTCGTCTCGCACCGTGACTGCACTCCACGTTTCTGCAACATAAGAATATATGATAGAGGGATTTTGAGCAGCAAGCTTTCTCTAGAAAATTATCTGTGTTGTGGTTTGGTTTGCTTCTTTCTTTACTTGTTGTGATTTGCGATTGTGTTTATTTTCCACAGTTGATTTGTAGAAGGATTCAGTATCTAGCTTTAGTACATTGCTTAATCGGATTGAATCCATTGATATACATATGTTTATATAATTTCTACATATATCCAAGTTCCAACCAACATTTCGTTTGCAAGACAAAGCTCCAAGACAAGAAAAATAACCCAAATCTATACATCAAAATTCATCCATCTCCAAAAATGTCCACCAGGGAAAAAATGCGAAGTTCTTTATGATTAGAGAGATCCCAAGTCAAGTGATAATACAAATGAATGTAGCTAACATCAATATATATCGTTCTAAGGAGTTCGAATTAGCGTATGGGCCTACATTAGCCACTAATGATAAAATAATGTGCAAATAAAACACCTATTGGTGACAAGCCCACCAAACTAGCTCAAAATGGAAAAAATAAGCCTCACAGGGGGCCACATAATAATATATACATGTCGTGGGGCCCTCCAAAGGCTTAATAATGTCCTAAAGTGTCATAATGTGGAATAAATTCCTCGGAATATGATGAACAAGGGGGTGGCCCCTTATTTTCCAAGTAGTAGCCCTATGGTGCTCCCAGTGGGTGTGGGGGCACACAAATGACCCCATGAGTCTCCATATGAATCGGAGATGCCGGTAGATCCTCTGCAAGGGCTCGAGTGATGGAATGAACGCTGCCATGACATCGTACACGTCTTGGGACACCTGCTAAGAGTGTGGGGCTCCTGTGGGGCCTGCTGGGCATAGTATACCAAACACATCACCATCATCTCAAAAGTGGATCGCTAGTAGTCCCTGAACATCAATGAGGATCCATGGAGTGCTATTTGTTGCTGTGGAGGCCCATGGATCTCTATGCACACCCTATGTGGGCCAATGTAGCTCTCTAGGGGTTAGGAACCCGTATAGGGAGACCAAACCCAAATGGAAACCATCTACAATCCTATATAAAATCCAATGTGCCCCCTAGGCTTCCAGTACAACCAGTCATTAGAATAATCGTGTAACAGAGCTTACAAATCGTGGATAACAAAATGGACACTTCACAATGGCATGCCCTTCCGTAATGGTCTTTGGTACTAGTGTTTCCATATTCCAAAGGGGGTTAGCCATGTACCTTATTAAATGGTTTCAACCTTTAAAGGGAATAGTAGGTCCAAGGTATACCCTTTGAATGGGGGTGGAAAGTGACAAATAAGTGAAACAGAGTAGGGAGTGAGAGGGGCAATCCTGGGCCACATATTGGGGCATAGGGGTAGCCAGATAAGGGGAAGCCCACATCGGGGTATCTAATGTATAAGAGGGAGCAATCGTGGTACATGAGGTGTCCTGGCCTTGATTTTTCCACTCTTATTTATATTCCTTTTTCCTTTTATGATTTTTCTTTAATTAACTACTCGGGGCTCAAGGATGAGAGCATGATGTGTCAGATGTAGTAGTGATTACCCCTTTAAAGGTAGGGCGATTCATTTCCCTCCAGGGGGTGGGACAATCATGGGTTTGTGTATGACAAAGGAGTCTTATTTAGGGCATATGGAACTAGGGTTATGGCCATGGGTAAGGGGCAGAGCTCATGCATTGGCTTTTGCCTAAGTGCTAATTATTTTTGTCCCGACCATCTTTTGCATTTTGTGGTACAATTTCCTGTTAAGTGTGGTCAATTATGCTTTTTCTTTTTCTTTTAGCTGCTTCAACCTCCGGGGCATCATTCCAGGCCTGACCTCAGGTGGGGGAAAGGGTATAGGGAGGTTGGCCCTATGCAGACCCATGGGGGCTATGTGGACCCAGGTGGGAGAAATGATGAATGTGAGTATAATGAGTGGAAGGGGAGTAATACATACGGATAAAGGAGCGGGACCGCGCACCCAAAGTCGGGGTTTCCTAAGTAGTACCACCCTAGAACCAAATGCTCAATAAAGGAGATCCCACGGGACTAAGATGCAGGGGTAACACCCAAAAGATATCAAGGGGACAGGAGCACAGATTAAGCCCACTCTTTCCGTCGAATCCCCCCATCAATCCATGCCCACAAGTATCCATCATAAGTAAACCCAGTACTCAATTACCAAATGACAAGACATACCTTTAGATTCGGGAGGCCCACCTTCAAACATACGATCAATACAAATGGGTGAGGGGCCACATGGATGACTCAGGTGGAAGAGAAACGGCACAACGAGCTAGTAAGAGGCTGCTGGTTGCCGGCTGAGGTCCATCATGGAGAATTTTTTTCTCCTAGGGATATCACCCACGAAGTGGTGGGTAACATCTGGCTCCAACTGGGACGTGATCTCTCGAAGAAGTGGGCAAGACTACTCAAACGAGAGGTCACGAGGACTCCAACAATATCTTGGTCACCGTAGACCTGTTATCTGCACACGTCAAAGATCAAACCATGGGGCAACATGTTTTTCACGGTGGCTTATGATCACCCATGCTTAATGTTAGCCCATAAAACCAACAAGTAACAAAATATGCAATTTTTAATCTAAATGCAGCTAATCTATCATAAGAAATATCATATGAGGTTAGTTCTAATGCAAAAATCATCATGCAATGCATCCTACTCTAATATGCATATAGATGTGCTACCACTACGTGTAATCATAAAGGCAGTGCAACCAACATATCATCATATCAATATCAATATACTCATGCTTGTCGTTATGATTACTCGTGTAGCAAATCTCAAATTGAATGTGGTCATAGTTGCATGGAGGATGAAGAGGGTGGGAGGCAACAAAACATTATCCCCCTTCGAGGTAAAAGGAAACCCTAGGAGAAAGAAAATGAGTCGATCCAGAAGCGTTGGGCTTTCCTTCCAAGTACAAAATGGAGGAATGGATGATTACTCTCAAGAACTCCTTATGGCGATCATTACTTATAGTATTATGTTTTGTAGATGCCACCAGGCCGTGATGAGAGGGGAAGGACTCTTGAGGGAAAGGAGTGCAACAACTAGGGTGCTCGAGGTGATGGTCACATTGGAGAGGGGAGGACATGGAGTGATCAAAACCCCAAGGGTGCGTCCAAGGAGGTAAAGTATAATCACCGAGGGGTTCCTCCTTGACACTACACTTGGAAGGGGGAAAGGGCTCACGAACACTTGAGATCATATGAGAAGCGGTGAGGGAATCACTTGAGGGAGACTTAAGATGATGAGCAAGAGAAAAGGGCAAAGGGGAAAGTGAAGTTTCAACCAGACCGTTTTCTTGAAAATCCTACTCTAGAGATTCAAGGGATTTGAATATACTCTCAGAATCATAAGGGTGGTAGGTATGAGGAGGGGTTTTATCAATCATGTCATTATTCGTATCAAAGACAGGGCCTTCCCAAAAAGGAGAATCAATTATCTCTAGTTGCTCCTTCTCATGCAAGGGAAAATAATATTTCTTCTTCCCAAGGGTATCGATGGATATGTCCTTATAAATAATGCTCGGGAGAAAGGGAAAGCCAACCTCAGGCTCATCCTCTTTGTCGGTATCATATATGGGAGCGCAATCAAATGGAGTCCTGACAGTTTTCCATTTCTCCTTTTTGGTACGGAAATAATCTTCAATGTTATCTTCTAAGGAGCTCATGGGATCAACTCCCTTAAGGTTCTTGAAAGGATAGTTGTCAGGACTCAGGAGTGATACCCTCGAGAGTGATAAAGTCAGCCTCAACTTTACTTTCCATATCCTCATTATCATTAACACATGCTCTAAAAATCGTCCCATTTATCATGCAGACCCAACAAGGACTCATCTTCCTCATCTATATCTTCAAGGGCATCTTCCTCATCTATATCTTCAAGGGTATCTTCATCTTGGTTAGTTGACTAGCGAGAGGACTCTTCTTCCCTCTTCTCTTGAAGCACAATAGCTAAGGTATTTGTTACATGATTTTGGTAATATGCTTTAAGGAGGAGAGCATTAGTAGGGTGTTCTTTATATTCACATTTCATCTTATGAAGCTTCACCTCTTCTTTGTGCAAATGAAAGAATACTTCATTAGAATCACGTTCCCTTACTAACCCTTTGCATGACCTATTATATTCATACATTATTTCTTGCGTGAATTGGAGGCTCAGAGGATTCAACTCTTCATCATCCTCGGAAGAGATGTCACCATTGTCTTCCAATTCCATTTACTCATCATCCTGGCTTACATTTGAACTTTCTTCGACGTCATCCTGACCATCAAATTGGTTGCCCTTTGTTAAATTTAGATAACCATGGTGTTCTATGCTTGATGCACTTTTGCTTCAATCTTTCTTAGGCCCAATACAAAATAGCAAATACATAAACTTGAAAGTAAACTGCTGATAGAACACAATAATAGATCAATAGAAGACAAGCCAAATAGAGATCAGATTTACAATTCCTTATGTCCAACAAAGATATGAGATATTGTTGCCTTATGGCGGTCAGTAGGATGCTTCAACTAGCGAAGTCTTTCTTAGTTAGCCAGCACTTTCATGTGTCACACCCACAACCCTCAAAGATAGCTCATGACAAGTCAACGCAAGTCAAACCAGGGACAACACAGAAAAGTCAATGCAGGCAGCTTCAGAAAAGTCAACGCAACAAACTAGGGCTTTGGTCAAATAGCCCGAAATTCCTTGATTTTAGTGCCCAGCTGTACGACCTCCTAAAATTGGAATTTTTGCAGAAGATTGAGGTCAAACGACCAAGGGTTGACCACAGTCAATGCTGCAGCAGAAAGCCCTAAACAGATCAACGCATAAAAAACAACAGCTTTCCTCCACACGTGTGAGGGAAAAAGGCCTCCAAAGGCTATCGAACCAATCATATCACGATGAGAGAATGTGTGATGAGATGATGAGAAAATGACCTCCAAGTCTCTCCAATTTATATTCATTAATGAGGGTGTGTGACACATCTCTTAGGCATGTGGAATAAATCTGGCCGACCTTGCACATGTGGAAAATAAATTCAAAATCAATGTTTTGCTCATTCGATCAAGATGATCTTTAAGAATAGCTAGTATAGCTATTCCTCCAAAAGTTGGGTATTATAGCATTCCTTGATGGAACATTTAAGAATACAATATTGCTTCCCACAAAATAAAAATCTTTCATGAGCCATAAAATCAAAGGTATGTATTTCTTGTCTTCGAACAAATGTTATCTTCATGTGCCATACAGTCTAAGTAGGTTTTAGCTGCATTCGAAGTTCGAACAATCCCCAAAGCTTGGATCATCCTCGTATACATCGTAGTTAATTAAAGCCAGCAACATCCTTCATCCACTCAATGCATCTTTCAAAACATTAACCTTTCCCGTCCTGTGCTTGATAAATAAAAAGGTGAGGTTTTGCTAGCAAATTTGTTGGTTGGCACAATCAATCTCTTGCATAGTGATCAGTCTTGTTACAAGTGTAACATCTTCCGTTCCTTCCTTTGGGCCCTGCTCTACCATGGTTTTGATTTCTTGGGCCACCATGGTTCTTCTTCTTTGCATGAGCGGCGAAGGCAGCAGGGTCACTTCCTTTACCATTAGAGGCATACTCCATCATTCTTGTTTCCTCTTGAGTGCATCTCGTCAATATTTCATCAAAATCAGGAATCACATCGTTATTAAGAATAGTGGTATTGAATACATCCAATCACGGGGGATACCTCCAAGTGCAATAAGAATCATTTCTCGATCAGATATTGCTTCCCCAATAGCTAGGAGGTTGTTCCTGATTTCAGTGAGCCTCATAAAATAGGATTGAATAGATTCATCCTTACCCTTCTTGATATTCTTCAATTGATTCTTGAAGAAGAGGATTTGATTAGCATTGCTAGCCCTGAACATGCTCACCAGCTTATCATACATCTCCTTAGATGTCTTCAACTCAGAAATGTAAGCAACCAAGTACTTATGAATAGAATTCGGGATAATCATCTTTGCTTTGATTTACCCTTTTCTATACTTCGTCTTCGTGGCAGCAATTGCATTTGATGGAGGCTCTCGAATATTCCCTTTTACATAGTCCATGACATCTTGATCTTCTAGCGCCAAATCCAAGGACATCTTCCATGCATGATAATCAGACTTATCAGTCAATTTATCATCAGCCTTGAAACCCTTGTAGGTTGAGGAGGCCATTTGTCCTTGATAGGGTTTCTTCCTTCAGAGATAGCTTCTAACACCAGCTTGGACTTTGTCTTCACCTCAACTCTGATTCCATGTTAAATTTAGATAACCATGGTGTTGTATGCTTGATTGACTTTTACTTCAATCTTTCTTAGGCCAATACAAAATAGCAATCACATAAACTTGAAGGTAAAATGCTGATAGAACACAATAATAGATCCATAGAAGACAAGCCAAATAGAGATCATATTTACAATTCATTGTTTCCAACAAAGATATGAGATATTGTTGGGTTACGACGGTTAGCAGGATGCTTCAACCAGCAAAGTCTTTCTCGGTTAGCTAGCACTTTCATGTGTCACATCCACAACCCTCAAAGACAACTCATCACAAGTCAACGCAAGTTAAACCAGGGGCAGCTTCAGAAAAGTCAACGCAACAAACTAGGGCTTTGGTCAAACAACCCAAAATTCCTTGATTTTAGTGCCCATATGTATGACCTAAAATCAGAATTTCTGCAGAAGATTGAGGTCAAATGACCAAGGGTTGACCATAGTCAACGCTGCAGCAGAAAGCCCTAAACAGATCAACGTAAAAAACATAAAGCCCTAAACAGATCAGCGCATAAAAAACAGCAGCGTTGCTCCACACGTGTGAGGGAAAAAGGCCTCCAAAGGCTATCGAACCAATCAGATCACAATGAGAGAATGTGTGATGAGATGATGAGAAAATGACCTCCAAGTTTCTCCAATTTATATTCATCAATGAGGGTATGTGACACATCTCTTAGGCATGTGGGATAAATTTGGCTGACCTTGCACATGTGGAAAATAAATTCAAAATCAATGTTCTGCTCATCCGGTCAAGATGTTCTTTAGATCAATCTTGCACCTCTCCGAAAGAGGAATCCAACAAAAATATGACCATCGTCATATGAGTAGTGCAACATGGAGTTTGGACCTAGTTGCCCAAAATTAACACCCTTTGTGGCACTTTGTACCTCATTATAGTCTCTGATTAGGTTATCCAGAATGTTCAAAGCATAGGTTATGCGGGCCAAGTCAAGAAGGCGACTAGTATCCCTTTCATAGGAACATCTCACTATGTCGAGTTGTGCTTGTTGCGACCTACAAAACTTGAGCATGAATTCCATATCCATACCTTCCAATATATTTTTATAGGACTCTGCATATTTAACCACATTCTTTTTTAGTTCTTGAATGTCTTGGTTATTGAGCTTTGCGAAAATAGGACCAAGACAAACCTCCATTCTTCAATAATCATTTTCTTACGATTTTGCATATTAAAATTAAGATGGAGTTTCCAGGCTGAAATGAAGTGCCTTGATAGATGCTTGCTTCACCCTACAATCATTAACTTTGAAGTTCAATGAAGAACTAGGGCTTCGTTCTACCAATGGAGTCGCCAATAATGATATGTCGATATGTCGTAAGGGGAACAAAACACACGTCTCGTGTCCCCAACAATGGCGCCAGAAATGTTACCACTCAAACTAGTAGGGGACCTAAAGGGGTTCCTTATATAAGGAAATTGCTAGACCAAGGGCAACGATGGAGGCTTAGCCCACTGTCACCACGGCTAAGACTCCTTGCTCTTTACGGACTTTCACCGATGGGAGGAGTATCAATGTTTTGGGAAGCCACTTATAAAGGATATATCAATGAATAAGTATATACTATGAAGTGATCCCAGTAACCCTTTCCCAAGGAGAAGGTGAAGGAATGGTGCTTGCTCTTTAAGCAAGGGACTTGCCTTCCAAGGGAGAAGGGGTGAAGGATACAACTTGAAGAAGTACTTCCCAATCCCTAAATCCTTTATGAACTTGGTTTCCCAGATAGCCCTCGATCATTAGTCTTTTATAGAAAACGGGACCACACGGCACCAAGTGGACCCAGTCTAGGTTCAAGGATAGAATATAGCGACCAATGATGCTCCTACCCTATGTTGAAAAGTGTAACTAGGTCGGTCTTCATGTTGTATATGTAATTATGTATTTACAAGACAAAGATTATAAAATATAATTTGTTGTACTTGCTTCATGGGTTTCATGAGCAAGAATTTTTATAGGTTAATAGACTTCTTCTTGATGTCTATTTAGGGTTTGTTTATAAGAATAATTAGTGTCCTGTAAATGGAGAACCTAGTCTTCAGTAGAGTGCTCCAAGATCTTGTCATATACCTTGTGGAAGAATGAAATACAATAGCTCCTTCTCAATGCTGGAATCAAATGATGAAATCGACCTATCTGCAGCATTAATGTCGGCCTTCATACTGTGGACAAGTCGGCCTAAAGGCAGATTGGTGAGTCGGCCTTAAAACAAGAAGCATACATCTATATATATATAAGTGGCTCTACGGCTCATTTGATAAGTAATGGAATACAGATTCTTCTGAAACAACGGACAAACATAAGTTAGTTTTTGCAGACTATTTTGAAGGAAGATAATTGAACAACACTAAAGTGACATTGCGGATAATAGAAGGACGTGAGGACAAATACACTGCAGGAAGATTTTTATAACACCGAAATTGAAATGCGGACTCTAGGACAGATCTACCGCAGATAAATTTGATAACACCGAAATTGTATTGCAGACATTACGACAAATCAACCGCAGGTAAATTTGCAAGATACACCACAACAAATAAGTGCAGACAAGAGAGAGAATTAGGGCAACACATAAATGAAGATAAAGGTTAACTTATGAATGCGAAATTGAAGGAAGTCTGTGAATAGAAAGAGGACAGTCTGCGGATAGTCAATAACAGTTTGTAATAGCAAGGTATAGTGAAGTTTAAGGAACAGATCTAAGTTGTTGATATACATAGTTAAGGACTGTGATATCAAGATCCTATTAGCAAAGATTGAGACAATGATCATAAGGAGAAGTGGGAGCAATAGTGAGGAAGGTGAATTCTCGATTTACCTTCTCACAGTTCAAGCAATTCAAATAGAAGCATACACAAAGTGAAGATCAAGGTTCTGGAAGCAAATCTAGATCTAGGGTCTAAGTCTGGGTCATGGTACTTGTCATTTGAAGATCAATAAGAAGAATTCTTTGCGGGTTTTCCTCTCCAAGAGGGAGAGGTTTTGCCCTGGCTCTAGTAGCCTAATGTTCGTGTCTTGTGCTCTTTGATAATTGACTTGATGAAAGATTAACTAAACTAAAAGAAGAGAAGACATAAGTATCACAAGTAAGGTCACAAGTAATTATCAAGAAGAGAATTTGTATTAACCTACAACCCTTCAAATTCTCAACATGGTATCAAAGCTAAGGTGCTGAACATAAGGGTTGCTTGTCAACAAAGACACTCAAAGAAGCAAAGATCAAAGTTTGGGTTGGAAAGACAAATCAGTTTGCAAGGAAGACTATTCAACTACTTCATGTGAGATCTCCTGCCTCATTCAAAAGATCAACTCATTCAGGAAATTAATCTTTGTCATCAAGGATTTGCACTCAAGACATTGTTTGAAGGAAATCTCAACTTCTGAAGATAATCATTATAATCAAGGGTTCAAGTACAACAACATTGAAGAAAGGAAACCCTTGACTTCATTCTCAATCATCATCAAGGAAGCTGCAAGCAAATCCACTCAAGTAAGTATTCATGACCCTATCTATCAAGATGCCTTTTTGTAAAGAAAGCAACAAGCTGGTTGGATCATCAAACTTCAGTGCATGGAAGAAGAGACAGGCTTGAATTTAATTGAAGACGAAGTAATGGACTATATCGAAGGATCTATTGTTCAACCTCCAAAAGAAGATACTTCAGCCCATGCCAAGTACATGAAGGGAGAAATTAGAGCCCAAAGGATTCTCATAGAATCCATCAAAGACTCTCTCATTCCCTATGTATCAAAACTAAAGACTGCAAAACAAATATATGAGAAATTAGTGGAGCTATTCTCTGTGAGTACTGCGAGAGAAGCAATCTCTCTGAGACAAGAACTATAAAAAATGAAATTATCAAGGGAAGCAAGAACCGCTCCATACTTTATGAGGATTTATGAAATAAGAGATCAACTGCAGGAACTAGGAGAAGTGGTGTCTGACACTGAGATGACAACAGTGGTGTTGAATGCTCTACCAGAGGAATGGGGAAGCTTCACTTCTAGTCTATATGGGAAGAAAGAAGCCACTCCATTCCATGATTTATTGTCTCTATGTAAAATAGAGGAAACAAGACTAAAGGCCAAAGCTGATATAGGACCAAGTGAAGAGAATCATGCCTTTGCAGCTTCATACAGGAAGAAAGGAAGATTCAGAAAATTTGGCCCTCAGAATAAAAGAAGAAATCTGGACAACGTGCGATGCTTTGGATGTGATGAGCTTGGACATTATAAAAGAGATTGTCCTAAATCTGGAAAGGACAAGAGGAAAAAGGACGAAGCCCATGTCACTTATGAAAGAGGAGAACTTGACACTAAAAGATCAAAGAAGGAGGAAGCAAGAGATCTCTATTATGATTGAGATCATCTTCCTCTGTAAGTGATCTCTGATTAGTTGTAAAATTATATGATAGTATGTACATTAAGAAACATCTCCATAAAAGCATGGAAGGAGCTCTTGGTGAAAAAGCTTCTGGAAAACCTCTCTACTAAAAGTAAAGCAGTCATCAGATCAAGGGTCATCATGGAGACAAAATTTTGGGATGTGATGACATATTGTTGAAGCAGGTCAAAGGAATGAAGCTCTTCATTCAAGAGAAACTGCTACAGGATGACTCAAGGAAAATAGGTATGAGGTATGTAGACATATATGCTGATATTGGATGCTGTGAAGTCATGTCATATGGTTACAGGTAATATACCTTCGTATTTAGGAGTATGATCTATGAAGAAGGATCTCTCAGTGCACTAATAGATGAAATCAACATAATATGACCTCATA
Source organism: Pinus albicaulis (assembly GCA_034641835.2). NCBI lineage: Eukaryota > Viridiplantae > Streptophyta > Pinopsida > Pinales > Pinaceae > Pinus > Pinus albicaulis. The sequence goes on along the minus strand of CM076577.1, from coordinate 1,279,295,885 downwards.
GAATATGAGGTGGTTGTACATAAACAAGAAACTGGAAAAGTTGTAAGTTTTTGGGAATGAAGAATGTGTAGAAAGGAAGAGATCATGAAATGCAACCATGTCAAGAGGCAGTTATCATTCGGAAGCCAAGTAGATGTGACTAGGAGATCTCTTGGGAAGATATGTAGACTCTGATGGAAGTCTGGTAAAGAAGAAGACCCTTAGCAAAAACATATCATTAGGAGATGTGTCAATCCGTTTGAAGGATGCCAATGCCTACAGGAAGATGTCATGGTGAAAGATCATCACTAAGGTAACTTTTGTTCTAAATGTTTATATGTATATGTTTATCTGGATGAATTTGTGCAGGGTTGCTAATCATAAGAAAGGATGTATGATCCTTGGGGATGATTCGAAGGAAAGTAGCATGGCATAACGATGGACCAGATAAGGAAGACCGATGAATCACTTTCTGATAGTGGACATGACTCGTGACTGAAAGTGATGGATGATCTGTGCCCTATGAAGCCAAAAGTTGAAGATTCCTCAATATCGAAAACCATGATATCGAGGGGAGGAACTCTTCATGAGTAGCTGGATTGCTGCTGCAAGACCTTGGTTGATGAGGAGCCTGGTGGTAAGTTTCTTGCTTGGAAGAAACTTGAAGTATGTCCTTCCTGTGTTAAGAGGGAGTGACATATGTGATTCTCTATTACATGTGTCATGCACTAGACCAGGACTAACAGCCATACGTCTTAGTGAAGCCCATGTAAAGAGAATGGATAGATACATCATTCTGGTCTTCACCTGGAAGACAGAATGGAGGATTGGGTAATCATCTGGCATTCGATACTCTTTGAGAATGAGATAGGGCATTCAAGATAAGAGTAGTCGTGGACCGATATTCTTTGAGGGCTGGCTACCCAAGAGAAGAATAGTCCAAGAAGGTCATACTCTGGCAACACCTAGGTGGGGTATGTACCTTGGAGAGACAATGACTATGGTGTCTATTAGTCATGTGTCTCGCCAACATTGTAGCCCATTGTCTTGTTGAGAGATGGGGCTGTTAGTCAAGGCCTTGCACTAGGACAATGCTGGTTGATATGATGCTATACAGATGCGAATACCAATCCGATTCTTCTTATGAGATTCTTCAGTTTGAAAGTAACCATGTATCTATATGAATACCTCCCTAGTTAAGAGGGAGTGTTGAAAAGTGTAACTAGGTCGGTCTTCATGTTGACTATGTAATTATGTATTTACAAGACAAAGATTATAAAATATAATTTGTTGTACTTGCTTCATTGGTTTCATGAACAAGAATTTTTATGATAGGTTAATAGACTTCTTCTTGATGTCTATTTAGGGTTTGTTTATAAGAATAATTAGTGTCATGTAAATGGAGAAGCTAGTCTTCAGTAGAGTGCTCCAAGATCTTGTCATATACCATGTGGAAGAATGAAATACAACAACTCCTTCTCAACGCTGGAATCAAATGATGAAATCGACCTATCTGCAGCATTAATGTCGGCCTTCATACTATGGACAAATCGACCTAAAGGCTGATTGGTGTTATCAAGAAGAGAATTTGTATTAACCTATAGCCCTTCAAATTCTCAACACCTTGGACAAGGTGAGGGTAAAGGATTAGACAAGAAATTTTGCTTCAAAAGGTTAAATTGATCCTGCTAAGGTCTAGCCTTGGGGATGCATAGGAAAAATTCGATCCTAGAGCTAGGGCTTGAAATTCCCGGATATTTCACCGCTAGAATTGCCTCAAATTTGGAGAGGTAGGGGACCCATCAACGTAGTAGCCTGTAGGAGATCGAAAATTTTCCTTGGGTCAATTCGTAGGAAATTGATGCCCTACGTGACCTTTGAGGGCTAGACAAGGAAAAAGTGGAAAAAGGTGAAAAAGGTGAAAAAGGTGAAAGGGATGACGACCCTTTTTAGCGATCAGTGCTTAATCCATTTGGGGATATGGAGTCAAGGATGATGATGAGTAAGACTTTAGTTTCTTGATCATGGAGGCCCAGAAAGTCAACTTCATCCAATGTTGAGAGAAAGAAAAGAAAAGTGACCTTCAAGCATTTATACTTCAAAGCAAATGATGCAAGCTTATCGAGATAAATTATCTGTAGGTCATTTCATTCATATAACATTGGGCCATACATTAAATGAGCTAAAACATGCTTAATTCCACTTTTCAATCACGCAACAACTAGCCCTAATTTTAGTAGTATGCAGCAACAAGAATAACAACGTTAAAATTTACTTACAACGTTATAGAGTATATCCAACCAACATTTCGTTTGCAAGACAAAGTTCCAAGACAAGAAAGATATCCCAAATCCATACATCAAAATTCATCCATCTCCAAAAATGTCCACCAAGGGAAAAAATGCGAAGTTGTCTATGATTAGAGAGATCCCAAGTCAAGTGATGATACAAATGAATGTAGCTAACATCAATATATACCCTCCTAAGGAGTTCGAATTAGCGTATGGGCCTACATTAGCCCCTAATGATAAAATAATGTGCAAATAAAACCCCTATTCGTGACAAGGGCACCAAACCAGCTCAAAATGAAAAAATAAGCCTCACAGGGGGCCACATAATAATATATACATGTCGTGGGGCTCTCCAAAGGCCTAATAATGTCCTGAAGTGCTATAATGAGGAATAAATTCGACGGAATATGATGGACAAGGGGGTGGCCCCTTGTTCTACAAATAGTAGACCTGTGGTGCTGCTAGTGGGTGTGGGGGCACACAAATGACCCCATGGGTCTCCATATGAATCGAAGATGCCTGTAGATCCTCTGCAAGGGCTTGAGTGATGGAATGAACGTTGCCATGACATTGTACACGTCCTAGTACACTTGTTAAGGGTGTGGGGCTCTTGTGGGGCCTGTTGGGCATAATGTACCAAGGACATCACCATCATCCCAAAAGTGGATCGCTAATAGTCCTTGAACATCAATGAAGATCTATGGAGTGTTATTTGCTGCTGTGGAGGCCCATGGCTCTCTATGCACACCCTATGTGGGCCAATGTAGCTCTCTGGGGGTTAGGATCCCATATAGGGAGACCAAACGCAATTGGAAACCATCTGCAAACTTGTATAAAATCCATTGTGCTCCCTAGGCTTCCAGTTAAACCAATCATTAGAATAATCGTGTAACATAGCTTACAAATCATGGATAACAAAATGGACACTTCACAATGGCATGCCCTTTCGTAGTGGGCTTTGGTATGTGCTAGTGTATCCATATTCCAAAGGGGTTTAACCATGTACCTTATTAAATGGTTTTGGACTTTAAAGGGGATAGTAGGTCCAAGGTACACCCTTTGAATGGGGGTGGCAAGTGACAAATAAGTGAAACAGAGTAGGGAGTGAGAGGGGCAATCCTAGGCCACATATCGGGGCATAGTGGTAACCAGATAAGGGGAAGCCCACACCGAGGTATCTAATGTGTAAGGGGGAGCAATCGTGGTACATGAGGTGTCCCGACCTTGATTTTTCCACCCTTCTTTATATGCCTTTTTCCTGTTATGAATTTTCTTTAACTAGCTACTCGGGGCTCAAGGATGAGAGCATGATGTGTCAGATGTAGCAGTGGTTACCCCTTTAAAGGTAGAGCGGTTCATTGCTCTCCAGGGGGTTTGACAATCACGAGTTCCTCTATTACAAAGGAGGCTCATCTAGGGCCTATTGAACTAGGTTGATAGCCATGGGTAAGGGGTAGAGCTCATGCATTGGCTTTTTCCCATGTGCTAATTATTTTTGTCTTGACGATCTTTTGCATTTTGTGGTAAAATTCCCTGTTAAGTGTGGCCAATTATGCTTTTTCTTTTTCTTTTAGCTGCTTCAACCTCCAGGGCATCATTCTAGGCCTGAGCTCAGGTGGGGGCAAGGGGATAGGGGGGATGGCCCTATGCGGACCCATGGGGGCTATGTGGACCCAGGTGGGAGAAATGATGAATGGGAGTATAATGAGTGGAAGGGGAGTAATACATACGGATAAAGGAGTGGGACCACACACCCAAAGTCGGGGTTTCCCAAGTAGTACCACCCTAGAACCAATTGGTCATTAAAGAAGATCCCACGGGACTAAGATGCAGGGGTAACACCCAAAAGAGATCAAGGGGACAGGAGCACAAACTAAGCCAACTCTTTCTGCCGAATCCCCCCATCAATCATGCCCTCAAGTATCCATGATAAGTAAACCCAATACTCAATTACCAAATGACAAGACATACCTTTAGATTCAGGAGGTCCACCTTGAAACATACGATCAATATAGATGGATGAGGGACCACATGGCTGGCTCAGGTGGAAGAGAAGTGGCACAACGAGCTAGTAAGAGGCTGCAAGGGGTTGCTGGCTGCCAGCTGAGGTCCATCATGGAGAAGTGTTTTCTCCTAGGGATATCACCCACGAAGTGGTCGGTAAGAGTACCAAAAGGCGCCATTTCAACCAACGCGTCTATACATAGTTGCCGCTAGTTCATCGTCTCACCATCACGAGGTTGCCAATTCCCAATTATCTTGCCCTCCGGTCATTATGCACAATTAGCTAACATTTAATTATATTATAAGCAAGTGAAGTTATAAGAATCAAGTTATAAAAAAACGATTACGAAGCACAAGTTTGGGGTGTTATAAAGAAAGTTATTTAAAAGGTATCAATTTAAAAAAAAGAAAAGAAAAATTCCTTGTTGAGTCGAGGTTGGAGGGCTTGACACTGAAACATGGCCCCGTGACTTGGACCTCTGAAAATTCCTGAAACTACTTAACATAAATTTCTGCTGTAGAAATCTGGTTTACATCTCCTACTTGTGTTTTTACATTTACAAGTTATTTTCAGAAATATTCAGAAAACATATCAAAGTAAACACATTGCAGATCTACACATACATACAGATCAGTTACTGAAGAAATAAACACACATGACAAAGGACACACAATTTTTTGGACAAATGTCCCCGGAAAAACCCAATGCGGGAAACTGATGCAACAACTCGTAGAGAGTTTTATAATTTTGCAGAATTCTGAATACCAAGGGCACTAGACATGGTTTGCCCAAACAAAGAAAATCTTGGCAGATGTACCTCTATCACTCAGAGATAGAAAATATGGTTGATTCAACTAAGGATGAAGAACCCCACACGTGCCTACGCAGTCACTGTGTCACCCTTCAGTGTGGTTGCTTCACACCTTTTGGATTTGTTGAAAACGAGCCCTTTCTGGCCTACTGGAACCCTAGTGCTGCCTTTCCCAGCTCTGCGTCAGCCCTCCAGCCCTGCGTGAACCTCTGCACTACCCTGGTTGGGCCTGCGTCACCCTTGCTGGGCCTACACTGCCTTTGTGTCACCCTCTCTGGACTGCGTGAAGCTTTGCACTGCCTCTGCGTGAGCCTTGTTAGGCTGTGTCACCCCTGCTGGGTCTCTGAGCTGCTCTGGTATGGATCTGCCTCTCTACCAATGTATTGTCGGCCTCGGATTCAGAAATCCCTCTGCCGAACTGCCCCTCACTGCACTGCAAGCTCACTCGAAAATTCTCAGCTAACCGTACCCCATAATTGACTTAGTTCAAGTGTTGCTACTTTGTGTGTCTCCTCCAACTGACCCCAAGCCTTCCTTTAATACTTTTCTCGTTGAACAATCAACCGTTGTGATCTCATCTCTAATTAATGGCTAAGATTAGAAAAGACTTGATCCTCGTCACTTAGAACATTCTCACCCACATGTTTAAATTAATTCCCTTTAATTATTCAATTTCCCTAAGTTAGACTTAGAGTCTCCTTTAAAATAATTAATTTTTGGAATAACTTAGGCTCTGGGTGGAATTTCTCCAAACGATTTATGGGTCTTGGAGATCTCATGTGTTCTAGCCCCTCCACCAAGATTCGGAGCTAGAGCACATTTGATGCTACCCAAAATCTCAACACTCCCTCTTAGCGAGGAATGTGCTCTAGCAACACTTCACTCCAGAAGCGTTACTCTGATCCAGGGCATCAGTCTCCCTGTGCTGCTGATGCTCGACTGCTGCCCTTGATCCACTGAACTGCTGCTTTCTATACTGCTGCTAATGACTCTGCCACAGCCACTGTCTCATCTGCACTGCAACTCCCTCTCAAATGCTGCATCATGCTGCCCATAGCACTACCACTGCTAATTGCTGCACTGCAACTCAGTTGCTGAGAAGTAAGCAATTGAAGGACATTTCCCAAAGTATTGACAAACAAGTCAATTTGGCTGCATCTCGATACTGAAGCACCGTCTGCTGTTGAAATGCGCTTACCCTATGAAGCTCTGCACTGCTGCTGCTCTGCACTGCCCCTCTCCTTTGCTGAAGTCCCATCAGCCTTTGCGTCGCTGTTGCGTCTGCACTGCGCTGCTCCAGTCTTCAGTGTCCTCATTGCCACCATGCCTCCATAATCCTCTGCACCAACAAACTCTAGTCATCTTGCTACTGTCATTAAGGGCTCTCGTAGCTCGTATGTGATCCAAGAGTTTGGGAACCTCAAGGATCTTGCCCCACATCTGCAGTTCGAAAGAACTACAGATCAATGTTGCCCCACCTCTTCTCTCGAGGCACATGAGCATTCATGACCACATCATCATCACTGCCATCATCCCCTTTAGCTGTCGCAACCTTGGAATCTGAATCTTCCTTGCCCTTCTTCTTCTGAGGACAAGTATTGGTGAAGTGTCCCAATTCGCCACATCTGAAGCACCAGACCTTTGAGAGGTCTTTCTTCTTCTTCCTTGTTGCTGCCTCTGTCCCTTAGATGCGAGAGCTGCATCTTCCTCCTCCTCCTTGATCTTGGCTCCTTCGCTACTGCTGCCCATTTTGGACATTCTCCTGATCTCCTATTGATGAAGAGTTGCCCACATGTCCTCCCAATTTTGAAGTTGTAATTTGCCCAAAATAGTTTGGACAAAGGTCTCTCAATCATTGGTGACTGCATTTAGGGCAGTCCTCACCATGAGACCATCATCAAGAGGTGCCCCCATAGCAACCAGCTGATCTCGAATTGCCTTCAATCTTATGAGGAAGGGGTCGATTTCCTCTCCCTTGTGCATCTGAAATAGTCGTAGCTGGTTCTCTAGAAGCATCTTCCTCTGGACAAAAGTACCTTGATGCAATGTGGTCAAGGTCGTCCACATCTCATTTGCCGTATTCTTCTCGGCAATGTGTGAGACCACATGATCCTTTACCCTGTCCATTATCAAGTGCTTGGCCCTTGCCTGCGCTTCCTCATACTTCTTCAACGGATCAGCATCGACTGGAACAACCACAACCTTCTTGGCATAATCTTTGATGCGATATTCGTCAAGGACTAACAAGATTCTGGCCTTCCAGACGACGAAGTTAGATGCTCCATCTAACCTGTCTTGATCACTCAATCCATGAGAGGCCATCTCAACTCAACGATGTCAAAACGAATGCTCTTCTCCCTTCTTCTGCTGTTGCTCTCGACAAGAGACTCGGATCTGGGTTTCTTGGCGATAGAGACCCTCTAGAGAATACACTCCCTCTAACAAGTGATTTCCCTCTCGAAAATCCTCCACCAATTGTGTCGAATCAGTGCTCTCCAATCACTCCGCTGATCAGATTTGAAATTTCTTGGCTAGAAAGTCTGCTGAGGAACTATTTCCCCCTTACTTTGTCAAGCTTGCTAGACACTGTTCTGCACCAGCAGAAACAATGCCCCACAAACAACTTTGAAGAACAAAACTGCACCTCCAGCCATGATAGTTGGCACAACGTCACCCCCTCTCGGACTGCGTCACCCTCTGCGTCAGCTAGACAGGCTTTGCGTCACCCTTCTGGGCCTGCGTTAGCTCTGCGTGAGCTAGACACGCTCTGCATCACCCCTGCTAGGTCTGTGCTGTCCCTCACGTTCTGTGCTGCCTTTTTGGATCTACCGTTTTTGTTGCCTTCTTGCAGCAACAAACTTCGTCCCTTTGCTGATGGCTTCAACTCCCCCTGATCTGCAATAGCTCTAATACCATGTGAAAATTCCTGAAACTACTTAACAAAAATTTCTATTGCAGAAATCTAGTTTACTTCTCCTACTTGTTTTTTTACATTTACAAGTTATTTTCAGAAACATTCAGAAAATAACGAAGTAAACACACTGCAAATCTACACATACATACAGATCAGGTACTGAAGAAATAAGCACACATGACAAAGGACACAAAATTTTTCGGACAAATGTCCTCGAAAAAACCCAATGCGGGAAAAACGGTGCAACAACTCTTAAGGTTTTATTATTATGTAGAATTCTGAATACAATTAAGGGCACCGGACATGGTTTGCCCAAATAGAGAAAACCTCGGCAGATGTACCTCTATCACTCAGAGACAAAAAATATGGCTGATTCAACTGAGGATGAAGAACCCCACAGTTGCCTACGCAGTCATTGCGTCATCCTTTAGTGTGGCTGCTTCACACTTTCTGGATCTGCTGAAAACGAGCCCTTTCTGGCCCACTGGAATCCCAACGCTGCCTTTCCCAGCTCTGCATCAGCCTTCCATCCCTGCGTGAGCCTCTGTGCTGCTTTGGCTGGGCCTGTGTCACCCCTGCTGGGCCTACGCTGCCTCTGCGTCACCCTCTCTGGACTGCGTGAGGCTGGCTGGGTTGTGTCACCCCTATTGGGTCTCTGCGTTTACTTGGTACGGATCTGCCTCTTTGCCAATGTATTCTCGGCCTCGGATGCAGAAATCCCTATGCCAATCTTCCCCTCATTGCACAACAAGCTCACTTGAAAATTCTTAGCAAACCACGCCCCATAATTTCGACTAAGCTCAAGTGCTGCGACTCTGTGTGTCTCCTCCAACTGACCCCAAACCTTCCTTTAATACTTTTCTCGTTGAACAATCAACGACCGTGATCTAATCTCTAATCAACGGCTAATATTAGAAAATACTTGATCCTCGTCACTTAGAACATTCTCACCCACATGTTTAAATTAATTCCCTTTAATTATTTAATTTCCGTAAGTTAGACTTAGGGTCTCCATTAAAATAATTAATTTTTGGAATAACTCAGGCTCCGTGTGGAATTTCTCCAAACGATTTGTGGGTCTTGGAGATCTCATGTGTTTTAGCCCCTCCTCAAAGTTTTGGAGCTAGAGCACATCCGATGCTACCCAAAATCTCAACAGGACCACCAGATAATTGTAGGCCGTAGTGATCTCTATCTCTTTCCTTTGGAGGTGGAATTGGAGGGAGCACTCTTTGACTTGTTAAAAATCATAATCTTGCTTTTACCTAGGTTGACCATCAATTTTTGGAGTTACAAAAGTTGGATAGGGCATTAATTCGTTTCTGCAGGCCTTTAGGCCAGGAGGCAAAAAAAGATCAATGAATTAATGAAGCATTCCATAGCAGAAAGGATAAGGGAGCATTGGCTCGCTTGGAATTGATGAGGATTACATATGGAATGCGAGATCTACAATGCTATGAAGCCACAATGAGGCCAGTCCAACAAGAAGAATTTTGGAAGAACAGCAACAATGTATATTAAATCAACAAAATATCACAGGCCGCGAAGGTCAGAATTTTTATAACATGAGAATCTCAAACCTTGACTAATACTCCAATCATGGCCTGCTTCTATTGAAGAAATGTGCCTGCCATAAAGTTATGGAATTTGTGAATGTAATTTGTGAATGTACTATTTTTTTATTCCTACTTTTCTGGACATATTCCACAATAATTGATGACTACAAACTAATTTATTAGAAGGGCCATTCATTAGGTCCTAAGGACTAATAACATCCTTGAAAAGCTCCTGTAATATTACATTGTTGTAAGCTATGACAACAAACAAGAGGAGTAATCACAATATTAGTAAACCTTAGAATTAATTGTTATATGCATGTAATGGTCCAATCTGTATTATAGTTGCATGGGTACATCTATCCCCCCCATGCAGTACTCGTACCCTCCATACCTGCATATTGATGATCTCCTCTCTTACAATGAAAATAACTGTATCACTGACTCTAGTTCAAAAAGTTTTTATCCTTATGAAACCTGAACCCATGTCTGCACCGAGAAATATGCTTTTAACATAAATCATATCAGTCCAGGTTGTGTATTTTCACTTTTCTTTCACCAAGATTGCTCTGCAGGGATAACCTATGTTGGCTGTAAATTGCAACGTTGTAGAGAAATTACATTACCAAGAAGAAGATTTTTGCTAAGATTAGAAACCACTGTTATTAGAGTAGACTGCGTCACACTGATTCGTATTTCTTGGCCAAAAATGTCTGAAAGGCAATATCAGTAGTTGACTTGATCTGACTGAGCCAAGGTATGGTCTGACTTGATTGGGACTGGCCCTAATTTGTTGCCTCAATTGAGGCAGACTGACTCAGCATAGTCACTGTCACGTAGATATGTCTGCCTGCCAGTAGAGGCCAGGCAAAAAGATCTAGAAAATATTAACAAAAGTAAAAAAATATCTAAAAGTAGGGAAGTAAGGGTTCTGCTTGCCTAGGTGCTAAGGCTAGCAGAGGGATCCACAAGACAGCCACTTTAGCAGAATATTAATTTATTTAACTATTTCCTAAAGTTGGACTTAGGAAAAATTTAAAATCCTAAGATAACTTATGATTTAATGTCAACCTTTCATCAAGATCTAATCTCAGCCGCTGAAAGAGGAGGGGCTTGGGCTGAAATTATAAGAGGAGATAGAGCAAGTGGCCAGTCAGTGGAGCACAAGCAGTGTGTCAGATCAGTGAAGGGAGAGACTAGGGTATGATCAGATCGCAGCGACCAAGATGAGCTGCTCCTACAGCCTTAGCACAGTGATTCCACTTGCAAGTGTGCACAGGAAGGGAGATCTGCATGTCCTACAACTTGCACGTGTGCTCAGATGGGCAGATTTGCACAACTATTTGGCAGATTGAATGTGCAGTAGGGAGATTGATTTATCTTGGAAGCAGGTTAGTTGTTTCTTGTGGTGAAAGAGAAGTGTTTCCTTCTTGTAAATTTTTTGAAGATTACACTTTTGCTGAAGATAATAAGAAACATAAAGTTGCAGGTTGTCCCCACAGTTGGGGTTTTCTGGATATATCTTTTGTTCGATGTATTGAATGTGTTTGTCTTCTGATTTATTTATTTCCGCTGTGCATTCTAAGTTAGAAAACTTAGTGTTTTTGCAATTTAAGTTTTCGGAACAATTGTTGTTTGTATTGCTGGTTTTTATACTTAGAAAATTGTTATGTCCCCAAATTTTGGATTACTAGGCGAGGTGGTTAGGAGGGTTTTCCATAGCTTGTGTCACCTAGTCATAGGAGCAGTATTACTCCATTGGTGGGCCTAGAGGGTTTTAGAGGAGTTTTATGGGTCCGACTGGGATCGCTTACCATATTTCATCATTGAGATCAATTCCGCACGGTTTGCTCTTGGTTTTGTTGCGTTCTGACAATTTCCATAAACTGGCGTTAATAACAAGCTTATTTTAATTATTTATGCTTAAGGTGTTGTTTCATGTTGATTACTTGGAGAAACACCTTTGTGTAATAGCTCTTTTTAATCGGGGTGAAAATATCTACAGGTTTGAATGATAAAAAAGGGGCTTTGGGTGGCCAATGTGATCACAAAGGCGGATTAAGCATTTTCCGGCATTAAAATTGACTTTAATTAGTTTATAAAAGTCACTTTATTAAATAAAGAAAGGAAAAATGCTTTTAAATATTTAGTGAGTTATAAAAAAACAAAAAGAAAGAAAAAAGGGGAAGGTTAAGGTGAAAATACAACCCTAAACTCATTAAATAAGGAAAATGAGGAGACTCTCATCATTCGTGCATTGTGTGGGTTTAAGAGAGAGCTCTTGGAGAGAGTTGGAAGAGAAAGCTGAGGGCTTTGGAACCCTAGCTGCCATAACAGACTTTGGTGTTGCAACGAGACCCCCTAGTCTGGATGTGAGAGTGAATTAACTCAGATTTCACCGTAGAGCTTGAATGGAGAATAAGATTTCCGAGAAATATTGAGGTATTCCAGTGTTATCATTTGATTTTTTGAGCTTATTTGGTGCTTTCTATTTCATTTGGCAAGTTGAAAGATCTCATGATAGTCTGAGCACATAAATCCAAATCTGGGCCTGTAAGGACAAATTCCACTGTTAAACAGAGGTCGAATTTGTAGTTTTGAGTGGCTATTCTCATAGTGGTGGAAGATTGAAGACACAGTGGTTCGATTTACTCTTTCTTGATGGCAACTCGAGTATCCATTCCTTTATATCAATGCTAGACGAGTTTCCTTTTTACCTGGGGTGCATATTGGTAGCTGTTAATTTTAGTTAACAATGGTATGTTCTATGCTTAGCACAGTTACTTCAATGTTCCTTTAGTAGCCCAATGACAATTACTAATTTAGATTTTCAGTAGCAATCGCATTAGTCATTCATCACATTGACAGTAAAAAGTAGATGGAACATGAAACAAAATGCAGAAGACAAGAGGATACCAGATTTGGCGGATGCCAGGGAAAAACCCCAATGTGGGGAAAACCTTTGATCAATTCTTCTTATTATTATATCAAATTGACTTGCTCAAATCAAAGTCAAAACAGCCCTGTCAATTTTCTGCAGTCAACTGCAGTCAAACTTCAGCCTTAACCAGAAAGTAAATGCTGGTCAAAGCAGCAATAAAATGTCCTCAAAACAGCTCGGTCTTCCCAAGTCAAACTCGGCTTGATCAGGAGGTCAAAGTCAGACCAAAAAAGTGACAGTCAACAGTCAAACTGCTGCCTGAAATTTGCGGTCAACCTGCAATTTGGTCTGCGATCAAAGTGCTCAGAAAATCTCGATATCTGTGTCAAAAGCTGCGGCCTGCTGAGACAGAAATATCCCCAAAAGGTCGAAGTCAAATGATGCCCAAAAGGTGCTGGTCAACACTGGTCATACTGCAGTCAACTCTGTAATTTCGGCCCTGTAATTCAGCTTCTGAAATTCGTCCTTCTTGATCCACACGCATGAGAGAGAACAATGGCTAATGTAGTACGAACCAATGAGAGGAGAGAGAATGTGAGTCATGATGATGCCAAATGAGGTGAGAGGTCACTTTTATTTATACAATTCGTTGAGGGTGAAGAGTCACGTCTATTGGGCTTCATGAGCGTACAAGATGATGTGGCTGACCTGAACAATTTGCACATGTGGGCATAAATTCAAAAATGCACTTCTGCTTGTCCAAATTGGATGATCTTTATAGCAATTTTGGTCCTCTCAAAAAGAGAAATTTAATGCAAATCATCATTTCCATCAAATGAGCTGTCCCAAGGTGGAATTTGGCCCTAGTTGCCAATTTTAACAGTTGCAGAGCTAATGTGATGACTGTGAGTCCTATTCAGTGATATTATCAGGCCGAGTATTCATTCCCTGGGCTGCGTATGAATCACCTATCTTGTGCGTGGGACTGTGGGAGACTCAAAGTCTGTGTCCCCCCTGTATTGACATCCCAATACCTCTCTATTCAATGCGTGGGTGTTGGACTCATACCTAGTCGATTTGTTGGAGTAAATATACCTCTGCGTGGACTCTTTCTTGGCTGAACGAAGGGAGTATCTGAGCTGGAATGAGTGGCTGAGTCACAGACATTATTTCAGACCAGCATGGAGTCTTTATCCCTCTGTCAGCAGTGATATTGTAGCATTTATTGGAGCTGATAATTCTGTGTGAAACAACTGATTCAAACTTCATCTTTGATGGATATTCTGAGGTTGTCTCATTGTTGCAAGTTCTTAGGTTCATCTGTTCCCTCTCTTTTGAGTGTATTGTATACCGAGTAGAAATGAAATAAAGGAAAGAAGCTGTTCCAGTTAGTTCTCATTACTATGTATCAGCTGTAAATAAATTTCTGAGTATGGAATGAATCTGTTTGAGCCTCTGGAAAGTGATATTTTGATGCATGTGCCTACTAGGTTTATCTTCTTGAGTTAAATTTTTAAATGGTCACCTACAACAAGTATAATCAAACTGTTTGACGAAAGTTCTCACTAGGAAAACATAACAAAAAGTTCAAAAATTTTATATTGGAATTTTACAGTGGTATCAGAGCATTGATCTTGGCTCAGCTGTGGGTTATCTTTGTAAAGACAAGTACGAGGGCTTTATTTTGAAAGTGCCAAGATACAAATGTTGGGTTCAAAGGGTAGATTATAACAAGGAGAAAAAAAAATGCTTCCAAGTCAAGAAGAATTGCTGACCCAAAAATTTGGAGAATATGACAAAACCTTTGCAAAGGTGATAGAGCACATGGAAGCATAGGTGTCATCAAATGAAGTAAATAGAAAAAGGAATAGCAAATCGAAAGATGAAAAGGTTGTCAAGGACTAGGAAGCAAGGTTTGAAGATGAAAACCATGACCAATTCATGCCAACGGGTTGTAATGAGAGTTTGGGATGGAAGGGAATCAAAAATTGCTAGAGACTGCCTATCGTCACTTAGTGAGATTGTTGAATTAGATGATAGGTACAAAGAAAATCATGAGGCTACAACAATTGATGATGATTCCCAAGAGGTGTGCAAAGATGATAACACAGAAGTGCTCGATTGTGCAAACTCAATCCCATCAGTTGATGAGGTAAATGTTGCTCACAAGCCTACTTATGCCTATAACTTGGAAACCCAATTGAAGATGAATGAAGACAAGATTAGGGCAACCACAAGGCAATATGATGACGCACTGGTATTGGTGACGGATTATTGTTAGAGGAGTACAGTGACACATGACAGTTTGGGAGGAGAGCCTTCACTTGTAGATTTTCAGACCCTCAGAGAGGCATTGGTAGAGATGAAATCTAGCTACCTGTTGATCATGTTAGCCCCATATTAATTTTTGACAAGCAACCAAGGGGTCAAACTGTCTCTGAGCTTTCAAGGAATGCATTCCTGCTGAAAACACATTATCCTTGAAGTCCCTTTATGGCCTTTGTCCTTTGATGAATCCCTACTGCGGTTTCCAGTTAAAAAGCTCTCTGTTTCTATGAAGAAGAATGCCCAAAAAGGCCTCTATTTCCCTAGTTTCTCATCCCCTTTAAACCTTTGTTTCTTCACCTTATTCCCCTCGTAACCTCACAAATACCCTTTGTTTGCCTGAAACCCCCTTATTCTCTCTATGGTTCCCCTTTTTAGCCTTAAAAACCCTCTTTTTCGGCTAAGAAAACCCACCTTGCTTCATTTATCAGGCTTAGCCCCTTTCGGCCCAGCGCTAACCACTTCCCCACCATGTAACCGAGCACCGGAACCAAGCATCTAAGCTCCAGGTGCTTATCGCAATCGGAAGAGCGGGTGAACGCTTTCCCTTTGTCACTCCGAAATCTCCGATCCGATTGACTTCCTCCTTTGTGTTCCTGCTGCGATACCAGCCGTGGATCTGTACAGATCCGATGGCTCAGCGCTAATCGCACTTGTTCCATCGCACCACCACTCCAATCGCAATTGGAACTTTTTGTTGTGCTGCCCTTCCGTTTCCTCTGATTGCGATTTCCCGATTTGATCTGAGCCGTTGATCTCTTGTGATCCAACGGTCCGGAGCTCATCGCTCGTCGCTCCGTCGCCCCTCTCTATCTCCTTTTGATTGAATGTGGGCCGTTGATCTGGTCCCAGATCTGACGGCCGGTGCTTAATCGCGCGTCGCTCCAAATTGCAATCGCAAGTTCTCAAATGTATCCCCCGATTGAATCGGAGCCATCCGTCCCGAGAGATCCAACGGCCCAGATTTAATCGCTACTCGCTCATTTCACCTGCCTTTCTCCTCGCCAATGTAATGTCCGCCGTCGATCTTGTTCCAGATCGGACAGTTGGCGCTCAATCGCACCATCGCCAATCGGAAGATCTTGAAAGTGTTACCCTCCGCCTCCCTCCGATGCGATTGGATCTCCATCGTCCATTGACCCGGATCTACGGTCTACATTGTGTCGCGCATTTCACCATTTTCTTCATCGGATTTCCCTATTAACCCCATTTGGATGATCCCAACCGTCTATCTCCTCCTGAGATCTGACGGCTCACTGTAAATCGCCCTCCACCCATGCCGGGTCCCACCACCTAATACGTCTGACTTTCATTTGTTTTCATTGATTCTCTGTGTATTCACTTAAACATTAGACTTTGGCGTTTTAACACTAAAGTGTTAGTTCTTCCGCCCATTTGACTATTAACCCCTCCGTCCGTTGATCCCGACCGTTGATCTTTGCCTGTTCTTCTGATTAGACGGTCTGTGACCTCTCCCCCCACCAAACCTCCATCAGTCACCCGTCTCTCACCACTTTGCAGCATTTTGCCCGTTTCCACAGTTGCACCACCGTTCCTCCACAGGCCTCCACAGCAATTCTTCCGCCACCGCCCTGGATTGTTTGACAAGTTTATTTCATTGTGCAGGGTTTACAGAGTGAGATTGCACTCTGCCTCTACAGTCACGGCCACTGTGGTTGAAAGTGAAGAGAGGCCATTACAGCAGCGGCCAAGTGAAACAACAGAAATAGATTTAAGGGATTTGGACCTGTTAATTGAATATTTAGAGCCTAATCCCGTATTCAAAGGATAAAGACGCATTTTGAAGACCCAAAGAGCACACGCAACAACCATATCTGCGTTTGATTATTTGCGGGACGTTTTTCTCCAGGCAGTACATCTTCCCGTTAAAGCCTCCATGCCTCCTTGAGCCCTTAAACAGATGAACACACTGACAAAAGTTTCTACGCCTGTCAGAACCAGCAGTTATGGAGCATGGAGACTTTGCACACTTCCCATCTCGGGCATTTATTTCAGAACGCTGCCACAGAGTACCAAACAGCCAGAAGGACTACAAAGAACACATCCGATGTCAATCTCGACCTGACAAAAATCTCTGAACCAGACTACAAAGTACAGCGCAAAGTTATGGAGCAGTATGGGCGTGAACACTTCCTCCATGCCATCTTAATGAATCAATTTAATGTTCACCATCCACTCCTGTGAGGAGTTTTTCTCCTATAGAAACCCCCAGGAACAGATTATCAAGGGTTCCAGATTTTCAGAAAATTAGGCAGTAAGAGAATTTTGTATGCATTTTTGTCAAACTTTTATATGAATGCACAGAGCCCGTTGGGGTTCAGTGAGGAGGAGTTCCATCTTTAATGAGGATTCTGGTCTTTTTGGTGTCTCACAGTTTGTAACTTCTCCCTTTATGTGTTAGTTTAATTGTTCATTTCGTTTCATCCGCCTTTCTTGTATCATGTTCTGGAATGCGAGTGGGTCACTGGTTTTTGGTATGGATTTATCCTAGTTGATACCCATGCTTGAACTAGTCAAGCGTTTTAAATATGGCTCAGGCATGATATACTGTTTCACTTTTCACTTCAACCATATTTCTGCTATATTAGCTTCTTTGGGAGGTTATTTTTAAAACGCTATTGTCATGTATGGATTCTTAAATTGGTAAGCCCATTACATGGCGATATTGTGTATCTGGATATCATCTCAATGACAGTTAGTATTATCTCAATCTTTCATACACAGTAATCACCTTCTGATTATTTATTTCTGTGAGGTATTTTCGAACCGGCCCTCTTTACAGTAAGTTGCCTCTGAATTGTCTGATGCATTTGTATTAGAATTCCGCACCTTGCCTCTGCAGTATTGCTTTCCCTGCATCCCTTTTCTGAAGGTTTTGGTCCCATTCAAGTTAACCTCCCTGTTTACAGGAGATAGCATGAGAGCCTTTTGTTGATAACTCCCCTTGTTATATCACATGCTCCTTGCTATATAAGATGTCCTAGGCACTAGTCTTTCACAACTCAAGGCTGTCTCTAGGGTCGACAACACTACCTACACCTCCTTTCAGACAGAGGTCACCTCTATGATACTCATCCGACCCTTCCTCAAGAGTTGCATCATTGGCCAAGATAAAATCCTCATCTCTTTGTACAGCTGAACTTTCTGCATAATCCTCATCTTCGGTGATATAAATGGGCAAATCATCAGGAGTAAAGAAATTATTTTCCTCCCCTACTACATCATCTTCATCATTTGAATCCTGACCAACAAAATTCTGCTGAAGAGGTGTCTTTACTTGCTGCTGGACTGTTGGTTCTTGTGCTCTCTGCTCTCGTTGTTTAATCCTGAATTGCTTGCTGAGATATATCATGATGCGCTAGTAGGAAAAGAGGAGGAAGTCGACAGGCTTACTTATGAGCTTGAGATTTCCCAGGAATCCTTGAAAAGCACTCAAATGGCCCTTTAAGAATCAAAGTTGCAGGTTGAGCAGCCTTGTATGGAGTTGTATTGTGTACATTCTTCTAGGGCAACCATCACCAAAGAGGATGTTTGGGCCACTCATGATTTGATGGAGTAGCCTCCTGTGATAGTGGAGCAGACAGAGCACCTAGATGAACAGGCACTTGTAGAGAGGTATGTTCCAAAGGTTTCTGATTATACACCCACGAGATGTGGATACATATTTATTTCAGTTGAGGATACATAAATTTGGGATCCATGTTCGGTTGACACGAGTGGAGTGGATACTGGATACCTCGGTTGGAGTTGGGATCTAGGTGGAGTTTTTAATCAGTTACTAGGTGTGAAGGATGACTATGGCATTGACAGGGTGATTGACCCAGTGACGAAGCATTCACATTCCTTCATACTTCCATCAGAGTTATGGTCAACACTAGTGGTTGGTTGGTTTGATGCAAGAGTGTGCAGACTTCGGGAGATGTCTTGGCACATCATTCATGCATGGAGTGGCAGGGTGGTCAGCATGCCCCGCCGAGAGTTATTCAGATGGGATGGCAACTGTATGCCACCGGATAGAGAAGTATATGAGGATGATGTTCCTCCATTGATGTATTAGGCACAAGAGCCACCGAGGATTGGCACAACAATGACATCCCCATTAGCATGTGAGAAGTCATACCTCTTAGGTCTACCAGGACAGAGGAGATATGGCTCACATCATATTGGGCCCACTAGCATGATGGCAAAAACAATGGCGCATGCGGGATATCAGACGCATGTCGGCAATAGGCGTGGATAGCTAGTGGGGTACAGGGATATGCCATTGTGTGCAGGGGTATGCAAAGGAGTACGATGATGCATGGTTTTATGCAGTGGTGCATGTTGCTTCACAATGGAATCTCAAAACATTGCTTTTGGGGATAGATTGATTGGGACATCAAGCATACCAATGGGCCTGACTTAACTAGGATTGATGAGTGGATGTATGAGCGTCAGGGAGCATTGCATTCCTCAAAGTTTGATCTTCGATTGGAGCATCACCTGATTAGAGTCAAAGAGCAGGATACTCACAAGACTATCCATGGGTATCCATATGGGTTCTTGATCACGCCTTTGGGATTGACCCATGCATCGGTCACTTTCCAGTCCGACATACTGTTGTAAAGGCCTCTCTTGTTGTTCTGTGATGCTTTAATCACATATTATAGGAAACACGGGGCTCACCTGAGACAGTTGGGTGAGACATAGTGCATCATGGACAAGATAATGACTTCCCAGCTGAGGCATATTGTAGGAGCGTGAGTTGATAGATACATGATTAGGGATGGCGTGACCCACTGTAGAGGTAGCATATGTCCCGCCCCTGAGTACACACTTAGGGAGATAATTAGGAGAGAGTTGCATGACACACCTTCGGTAGGACATTTTGAGGCATTGTACAAGCATGGGCCACTATGGATGGTAGGCCTCTTTTATAGGAAGGCATGTGGGCTCCAGGCTATAATTGGGTACATCACCAAGAGACAGGATAGCATAGCCCGATGTGTGATTAGGCAGAAGCAGGGCAATTTTGCATGCACCAGTTTGATTCATGATACATGGTGTCCATCTATTAGTTGCATACAGGGATTAGTGATAGGGCACGAATGGGTGCCAACAATTAGTAGTGCTTCGTTGCAACAGTTAGTTATGATCAGAGTGGCGTAGCGGCAACATGGCAGTTTCATTTTGGGATTAGCATGGGATCCTGACATTACAACACTTGACAAGTCAACCGCCATTATGGGTGAGTTGGTCTTTACAGGGGAAGATCATTAGATATTCTATTGGACTTCAATTTGGCGGAGGGCGTTTCACTTCTAAGTGATTCATTGGGGGTATTGGAGGTGGTACTGGGTAGTTCTTGTGGGCGAGGATCCTTTTTAGCAGGTTTTGGAAGGTACTTTCAGGAGTTCACTCGTGAGGTGCACAAGATTTGTTTTTTGGTAGAGCAACTTCTTGAGGAGTTGGTTAGACTTTCACATTATCGAGATGCTCTACTTATTGGTAGTATGCAGAGGGCCTCAAGTGGCTATTCCTTGTTGGTGAGTGAGTGGAGCGAGAGATGCATCACGATGGATATGATGGTTTGGGACCCTGGTATTCACTTGGATCAGCTTGTGGAGCGATAACATGCAATGGCATTGCTTGAGGGCAAGCAATTTTGGGGAGGGGAGGCTGTAATGTCCCCAATTTTTGCATTACTAGGCGAGGTGGTTAGGAGGTTTTTCTAGAGCTCGTGTTAGCCTAGTCATAGGAGCAACATTACTCCATTGGTTGGCCCAAAGGGTTTTAGACAAGTTTTATGAGTCTAACTAGGATCACTTACCATATATCATCATCGAGATCAATTCTGCACGGTTTGCTCTTGGTTCCGTTGCGTTCTAACGATTTCCGTAAAATGGCTTTAATAACAGGATATTTTAATTATTTATGCTTAAGGTGTTGTTTCAGGCTGATTACTTGGAGAAAAACCTTAGTGTAATAGCTTGTTGGAATTAGGGTGAAAAGATCTACAGGGCAGAATGATAAAAAGGAGCTTTGGGTGGCCAGTGTGACCACAAAGGCGAATTAAGCATTTTTCAGCTTTAAAAGTGACTTTAGTTGGTTTATAAAAATCACTTTATTAAATAAATAAAGGAAAAGTAATTTTAAGTATTTAATTGTAGGGGAAAGGTAAGTAAGTTATAAAAAAACAAATAGTAAAGAAAAAAGGGGAAGGTGAAGGTGAAAAGACAACCCTAAACTCATTAAATAAGGAAAATGAGGAGACTCTCCTCATTCGTGTATTGTGTGAGTTTGAAGAGAGAGCCCTTGGAGAGAGTTGGAAGAGAAAGCTGAGGGCTTTGGAACCCTAGCTGCCATAGCAGACTTCGGTGTTGCAACGAGACCCCCTTGTTTGGATGTGAGAGTGACATCACTCAGATTTCACCGTAGAGCTTCAATGGAGAACAAGATTTCCGAGAAATATTGAGGTATTCCAGTGTTATAACTTATAAGTTGATTTTATAAGCTTATTTGGTGCTTTCTATTTCATTTGCCAGGTTGAAAGATCTCATGATAGTTTGTGCACATAAATCCAATTCTGGGCCTGTGAGGACGACTTCCACTGTTAAACAGAGGCTGAATTTGTAGTTTTGAGAGGCTATTCTCATCGTGGTGGAAGATTGAAGACACAGTGGTGCGATTTACTGTTTCTTGAAGGCAGCTTGAGTACCCATTCCTTTATCTCAATGCTAGACGAGTTTCCTTCTTACCTAGGCTACGTATTGGTAGCAGAGCGAATGTGATGACTGTATGAGTCCTATTCAGTGATATTATCAGGCCGAGTATTCATTCCCTGGGCTGCATATGAATCACCTATCTTGTGCGTGGGACTGTGGGAGACTCAAAGGCTTAGTCCCCCCTGTATTGACATCACATTACCTCTCTATTCACTGTGTGGGTGCTGGACTCATACCAAAGTCAATTTGCTGGAGTAAATATATGTCTGCGCAGACTCTTTCTTGTTTGAATGAAGGGAGTATCTGACCTGGAGCGAGTGGCTGAGTTACACACATTATTTCGGACCAGCATGGAGTCTTTATCCCTCTGTCAGCAGTGAAATTGTAGCATTTATTGGAGCTGATAATTCTGTGTCAAACAGCTGATTCAAACTTCATCTTTGACTGATATTCTGAGGCTCTCTCATTGTGGCAAGTTCTCAGGTTGAACCGTTCCCTCTCTTTTGTGTGTATTGTATACTGAGTGGAAATGAAATAAAGGAAAGAAGCTGTTCCAGTTAGTTCTCATTACTATGTATCAGCTGTAAATAAATTTCTGAGTATGGAATGAATCTGTTTGTGCCTCTGGAAAGTGATATTTTGATGCATGTGCCTACTATGTTTATTTTCTTGAGTTAAATTTATAAATTGTCACCTATAGCAAGTATAATCAAACTGTTTGACGAAAGTTCTCACTGGGGAAACAGAATAAAAAGTTCAGCAATTTTATATTGGAATTTTACAAAAATTGTGAATCACTTACTGGATTTTAAGGAAATCTAACACCCTCTGATTTCTTTCTACCCAATGTGTTTCGAACCTTGTGTATTATGTCCCAGCATATCAATTACTTTTTTAGAACTATAGTTTTCAGTATCTCAGAATTTACAATTATCTATCTTGATATGATTTTTCCTATATGCACCCTTACATGCAATATAAATCAACAAACTCTGCATATTTAGTGTCTAATTGTTCATATCTAATTGATGTGCATGTACATTTTTTTGGATTAAATTTTGAATATTTTTTATGTATTTTAATCTTGTTGAGTTGAAGGCTGGCTGAATCCTAGCCTGATTACTTTGTTAGAAACACAAAAAACAGTTGTCCTCGGAGAGTATGGGAAAAAGTCAAGGAATATCGTCATATTGGGTATATACTGTATACATTATTGCCATATCGTAACCAGCATCTAAAAATGTTTGCTCTTTTGAATGAAATGGTAAAATTTGCCATATTGAGCAAGTATGATATTGTCATGTCAAGCACAAAGAACGTCGTCTTAATGTGAAATTTGAATGCCTGTCAGCATTTTTTTGTTTGCAGGCAAGCTTCAGGACTTAGCACTCAGAGTGACAAATATGCGTAATGAAGATAAGGGTATGATAGTGCTAGCTGGGGATGTGTTTGATGTACCAATTCGGAAGGATATTATTCACCGTGTTGTCCGTTGGCAGCTAGCAAAAAGACGACAGGTATTATATGCTATGAATGCATTTATGCATTATAGACTATGTCAAATAGATTGGGTGCTCAAGGCAAGTTCTGCCATACTTAACGAAATAGATTATAAGTGGTTTTAATGAGAAACGATCATCTATGACTTCATATGACTTCATCATTGATAATTGATTTTATGATTATAAAAATCAAAATTGATTTGTGAAGGTTGATTCTGTTAAATTTGATCAATTGATTCCTTCTCTATCTAAAGAGGATGATATAGAAGATACGAGTTGGATTCCTCGTGCATTCTAACTGTTGTTCAAAGAATCGGATGATATGAGTTGATTTGTTGTATTGAACTTTCTCTTTATCTTTCTTGCATATTGATCTTGCATTGCAAATGCTGCATTTTTTTTGCTTGTTCAATTTAATATGTTGGTATAATGATTGTCGATGCATCTTCCCCTTTTCGAGCCAAAATTTTGATTGGATCCCCAGAGGTTCATTATATATGAGTTTAAGTGAGTTCTACTATTAATGAGATTGTGCTAGCTTGACATCTTTGAACTTATTGCAGTTCCCACTTTCATCTATTTATTTAACTTGGCATTGGCAACAAGTTTCTATGTACATGTATTTTCTGTGTTGTTAGAATTTATCTACTTGGTATTTGATCGAAGTATCAATACTGCCTTATCCTTTGGGATTTTCCTAAAGGGGGATACCCATTGGATGACTTCATTACCATTTCAAATCTTTACTCATATTTCATTTTCCAAATAGTAGGTATTGACCATGTCAAAATTCAAACATTGTATTTAACTCTATTCTTATAGTTTAATGGAACTTGTTAAATATTTGAGACTCAAGCCTCACTGAAGTTGATTTAGGAAATCCCCCTTGAGCTGGAAAAGAATCATCCAAAGACAAAATGAGGGCTCTTAAATGTGTTTGGGACTTGACATTTGGAGGACGCCGTTTTGAGAGTTAACTAATGGAGTTGTTGGTGGTCTTCAGAGGCTTCTCAATTGCTTCATATAATGGTCACTTTTGCCAAGACTTAGGATTCAATCGTCATATCTAATGCTGTTAAATATATGAGGATTGAAGCCTCATTGAAGTTGATATGGGTAATCTCCCCTTGAGCTACAAAAGGATCATCCAAAAGTCAGAGGAGGGCTGTCAAATGTGTTTTGGACTTGACATTTGAAGGAGGTGGTTTTAAGAGGTAGTTGACAGTCATTGTTGGCTTTCAGAGGCGTGTTAATTGCTTCACTCAATGACCATTGTTCCTGATTGATTTCCCCCATTTAGCTACTGCTTGGATGCCCTAGGTCACCTTCACTAGTAGCAACAAATAACAAGCCAGAATTTATATCAACTCAGATTCAAGATTAGTGCGTCCTTGGACTTCTCTTTGACCCCACTCCAAACAAGCTTCATGAGACTTTTATGGAGGTCCCATCCTAGATCCTAGTACAACTTCCACTACAATTCCCACTACACCATGAAACGATCCAACTCTCTTTGGTCTTAGGGTCTGATCCTTTTTAAACATGTTATTGTTTTGCATATCCTCTAGAACAACCAATATTTCATTCACAATTTCTTCCCCTTGACCTTGGATGGTAGGAGTGATGGATTCATCAATCTCAGGCACCTCCCAGATTTCACAATGAAGCCCTCTCAGCCTCTGATATTTGCCAAACGACATCTTCAAGCAATGTATTGGTTCCCTCATAATGGTTGTTGACCCAAATGGGAGCCATCTTCCTCTCCCCATTATGCTTCACTCCCCAATACTTCTGGACAACAACCTTGTATGCTTGACATGTTTTTGGTCTTTTTGATCTTATAGTTTTTGTATTTGCTTTACATTTTGCATTTCAATTGTCTTACTAGTTAGATCTTCCTTTGCTTTTATTAAAAGTATTGATGGATTTGCTTTAACACTTTTCTTCTTGACGTTCGCAGTCAATAGATTACAGAGACAAATCGATGCCCCAACCAACATTAATGATCTTTGTCAATTGTTGTTTAACCTTATTTATACTAAAGTTATGTTCTTCAACGTATCTTAGCAAGGCCTCTGCTGGGACACTTTTACCTTTAAGAGAATGAGATTACTACAATCTACACACACTTGGGGCTTTCATTCTCAAAGTCTCGATTCAATTTGAGACATGCTTTCCAATCTCAACTTAAAAGGGAATATGTCTTACTTACCCAACTTGAGAGATATTGCTTCCAACATCAATTCAAAGCTATCTCATCCAAGATGCACCTCTTGGACATGAACATCAGACTTGCTTCCCTCTATGGATTCAATATCTGGGCCTAGCTTTCTTTAGCGTGATTGCACCAAGACACAATCGATGCCCCAACCAACATTAATGATCTTTGTCAATTGTTGTTTAACCTTATTTATACTAAAGTTATGTTCTTCAACGTATCTTAGCAAGGCCTCTGCTGGGACACTTTTACCTTTAAGAGAATGAGATTACTACAATCTACACACACTTGGGGCTTTCATTCTCAAAGTCTCGATTCAATTTGAGACATGCTTTCCAATCTCAACTTAAAAGGGAATATGTCTTACTTACCCAACTTGAGAGATATTGCTTCCAACATCAATTCAAAGCTATCTCATCCAAGATGCACCTCTTGGACATGAACATCAGACTTGCTTCCCTCTATGGATTCAATATCTGGGCGTAGCTTTCTTTAGCGTGATTGCACCGAGACACAAATGCTATGCCCTTTTGTTACAACTTACAACACATCATCCATTCCAACTAGACAATTGCTTGGTCTCCTCTCTAGGTGGAGTTTGGAGTTCACCCTTTGCATCTTGATGCCATCTTCAGACTTGTCTTCTTCCTTCACAGAGTTTGGACCTTGGGCTACTTGGCGTCAAGTATAGATCGATAACCCTGCCTACCTTCTACACTCCTTAGAGTATATTGCATTTGCAGATGCCATGGATCAAGTTGTTTTTGGTTTTTGAAATCTTCCTGGTTGCTTATGGCCATTTCTTCTTATTGACTCACCCCTTTAGATACACCTTGGATGCTCCATGTTACCTACTACTTTATAATAGGATTTGAACTAGGTGATTATGGAGGATCTCTACTAGGAGTACCTCTAATGCATTTGGAATGCTTCCTAGTGATCCAAACTTATGCAGGAACGCAATAGAATACAGATAACACATAAGTGTAGCAAAATTAAAACTTCATTTCATTAATATGAAAGAACTAAAATATCATTACATACAGAATGGAAATAAACTAGCTCGAGCGATGGTAACTTATTTCTGAGAAGAGATGTGGCAGCTACATGCCTTTGAAGTTTGAACTGTGTTACAATGAAGCTCAAGGGCGTTTTTATTATTGAACAACAAGGGAAAACTCTAAACAGCGAAAACCCAAAGCCTAGGAGATGGAACACCAAGAGTTTGTGGGCTTGGTTGGGGTTAGTTGGGTAGCCAACTTCCCGGGGTTGTAACTTTGTCATATTATCTTTGTTTGGCACGTACGATACCTTGTTTGAAAGATCTCTCTGAGTACTACAAGATTTGCCGCAGGCCCTTGCCTCTGGCTACGGGCCTGTTGCGGACCTAAAAAATGCCGTTTAGGGAGTCAAAACTACTCCGGAAGTTCAGAACCCGAAAAACTGCTAAAAATAGTAATTACTGCTATAAACAAGGAAACTGATGATACTGACTAGAGGTCTAGGTGGAATAGGCGGGTGGCCATCATTATCCACCCGGATCAATCCTCCCCCCTTAGGAAGCGATATTCCCCATTGCATGTAGAGTCTCCATGAGGTGAGGAAGTTTTTGTTGAACTTCGTCCCTAGTGAAGCAGTTGGCCTGCTTTGACAACTCGATATAGTTGGATCCTCTGTTGGCGGGTGTTCTTGATCTGTGTGTCCATGATTCGATCAGTTGTGGCCTGTTTCATGCAGCATTGGCGGGTGTTCTTGATTTGTGTGTCCATGATCTGATCAGTTGTGGCCTGTTCCATGCAGTTCGGGTTTAACTCCGTGGGTGTGAGTTGTACTGCAATGTCAGATGTGTCTAGTAATGGTGGAAAGTATGGCCGGAGGCGGTCCACATTGAACACTGGGTGCAGGCCAAGGAATGGTGGAATGCTGAGTTCGAAGACATTGTCTCCTACAACCTTGGTGATGGTGTATGTCCCATATCGGAGCAGATGAAGCTTGCGGTGGGGTCCAACGAGGCGCTCCTTCTACAAATGTAGCCAAACTTAGTCGCCCACCTGGAACTTGTGTGTCACCCGATGCTGATCTTGTCACTTCTTGTACTTAGCATTGGCTCTGTCCAATATGTCATGAACCTGCTGAATGCACTCAATGAAGCTGTTCGCCTTGTCAGCTTCGGATTGGACATGAGCCGAATCTGCCTGAGTAGCTGCAAATGGTATGGCCACATCAATGGGACATAGTGCCTGGAATCCCAACCCCACCTGAAGGGGGCTGCGGCCGGTTGAGCTATGTAGAACTCAGTTGTGGCTGTGTTGGACATAGGGGAGGCTTTCATCCCATGTGCGAGTATGCTTCGTTTTGTACATGCGCAGAATGTGTATGATCATCTTGTTGATGACCTTTGTTTGGTCATCAGTTTGGGGGTGGAAATCCGTGGACTTAGTGAGCTTGGTATCCAGCATCGACCAGACACTTGACCAAAATGTACTCAGGAACTTGCTGCCTTGATCTGAGATAATGGACTGTGGGATCCCAAAGTGCACCCACACCTGTTCGAAGAATAGTTTAGCAGTGGCTTCTGCTGTGATACTCTTCTTACAGGCTGTCATAATGGCCATCTTAGAGAATCTGTCGACGACCACAAAAACGTAGTTGTTTCCATGCTTGGTAG
This sequence comes from Pinus albicaulis, assembly GCA_034641835.2. Classification (NCBI taxonomy): domain Eukaryota; kingdom Viridiplantae; phylum Streptophyta; class Pinopsida; order Pinales; family Pinaceae; genus Pinus; species Pinus albicaulis. The sequence goes on along the minus strand of CM076577.1, from coordinate 1,279,268,010 downwards.
AAGGAAGGCCCAACATGTAAACCATGGAGATGGATTCCCAAGGTCGACTAGAGGTAGGAAGGAGAGTATATAGGCATTGCTTCTTGATGGTCGATTTGGCAATGATGGAGGCAGTGCAGGATCTGATGTACTTCCCAACATCTTGTCAAAGGTTCGACCAATAGAAATACTTCAGTAGTACTGTCGCTGTTTTCTCCACCCCGAAATGTCCAACGAGCCAACTGCAATGCGCTTCCCTTGCTCCAGATTCGCAGATCCAAAGTCTCGCTTCCTTTGTTTAAACTTCTGCTCGATCTTGACAACATATCGATAGGAGACATTGAGCGAGGAGATGTTTAGGAACTCCATTTTGTCCTGGATGTACTTATGCAAACAACTGCGGTACTTGAGTACCAAATGCCCCTCGAAATCCTTGATACTCAACTTTGTGCGAAGGGTATGAAAACCATTTGTGAACTCCGACACATCTTGGTCCCTTCCCCTGCCGCAGTGTGGTCGACTTTATGTATTTATCTTGATTCTTCATAGCTACGGACAGGGTAATACTGTTCCTTGATGGCGTCTCAGAAATAATTCCAAGTGGGTGCGGCTGAAAACAGTGAGGATTCCCCCTCGTCCTTTTGCTCACAGTGGGTTTCCGACCAATCCTTGACATGGGGGGCGACTTTGAGGAGTGCAAAAGTAATCTTTTCCCAGTTGGAAAAATCATGAACTGAAAAATATCTTTCCAACAGATTTAACCATTTATCTATGACGTCTGCATTTATCTGGGCTTCAAATATGGGGATGTGAAAGTTAAGTTGTACCTTAAAAGGAGTGGCGCGTCTAGAGTGGCTGCCGGATGAAGATGTGTTGCCTGTGGGTAGCCGTTGAAGGATCTGGGCAAAGCTATCCATCGTTGCGTTCTTTTGTTTCTCAAGGGCCTCCTTGAGCAATATTTTGGAAGGATCTCTTGCTTCCTCGCCTTTATTTTCTTCTGCCATGGGAGGTCGTCGGGGTTTGTGAGGCTGATCTTGCAAAGGTTCAACCAAATCGAGCACTAAATCCTTATACCTTGACCTTGTTGGGGAAATGCAAAGAAAACCAAGAAAGAGCAGACCGCTCTCCTACCACTGATCCGAACTTATGCAGGAACACAATAGAATACAGATATAAACATAAACACAAAAGTGCAACAAAAATAAAACTTCATTTCATTAATATCAAAGAACTGAAATATGCTTACATACAAAATGAAAATAAACTAGCCCAGGCGATGGTAGCTTATCTTTGAGAAGAGATGTGGCGGCTACATGCCTCTAAACTGTGTTACAATGAGGCTCAAGAGCCTTTTTATTATTGAAAAACAAGGGAAGACTCTAAATGACCAAAATCCTAACCACAGGAGATGGAACACCAAGAGTTTGTGGGCCCCGTTGGGGTTAGTTGGGCAGCCAACTTCCCGGGGTCGTAACTTGGTCATATTATCTTCGTTTGGCGTGTACGATACCTTGTCAGAAAGATCTCTTCGAATACTACAGGATTTGCTGCAAGCCCTTGCCTACGACTACGGGCTTGCTGTGGACCTCAAAAAAATGCCGTTTAGGGGGTAAAAACTGCTCTAGAAGTTTAGGACCTGAAAAATTGCTAAAAATAGTAAATGCTGCTATAAACAAGGAAACTGATGAAACCAACTGGAGGTCTAGGTGGAATAGGCGGGTGGGCATCAATATCCACCTGGATCACTTAGACATGTATAAATACAAGACGATTCGACCTCATTTTAACACAATCAATCACATCGATTTCTGTCCAAGAAGAAGAATAATTTCAACGAAAGTTGAAGGAGAGAGAAAGTACTGTTTTCTGCCCTAATTTGTCCATACGTGCGAGTTTTCTGTGATTTTTTAGAGTTGTCCCAAGGCCAAAATTCGGCTATTATTGCAAGTCCGGAATTTTCAGAGGTTTGACGAGAATTGCAGAAGTTTGACTAGTCTTGACTTTGACTTGGTTGGAAAAGGTTTTTGGAGGGCTGACTTGGGTCTTGTGGCAGTCTTGGTCTTGGTTTTTAGATCTTGGATATCTCACTTTGATCCGATTCTATAAGAAGAGGATTTCTTGGGATTCCCCCCTTTTGGGGTTTTGCCTAGGTTTGGAGCCTAAATCTCGTGTTCTTTGTCTCTTGTGATCTTCATGTTTTGTACATTTTGGTAATTGCTTGATGAAGAGAATATAAATTTAATAAGAAGCCAACAAACATTCACAAGTAATTGTCAAGTTAAGAGAAATCTACTGAATACTACAAACATATTGACTTCTCAACATGGTATTAGAGCTAAGGTGAAGGAAGGGCAGCTTGAAGATCACTTTTTGTTGGCACATTTGAAAATGCTTCTACAACAATCATCTCACTCTATGGAGGACACCATTTGCAACAGCTATACTTGAAGGCAAATAGGAGACACAAGGATCACCATCTCTCTCTCTTGAAGGTATCATTGAAGGCTCTTGTAAAACATTAACAAGATCTTGGTCATTCATCATTCATCATTAATGAAGTCATCATTGCAACTTGAAGACATCTCTATAGAAGCCATGACTCAAGAACATCTTTGAAGATTCTTGGAAGCATCATCAACATTCTTGGAGCACTCTTATAACAAGCCTTCTCTGCTTTGACAAGTAAGTACTTTACTATACTCCATCTCTCAACCTTCCAATCAAATGACATCTTTTTGCAAGGAAGGCAACAAAATTGATTGAGCCTCTAACTTCAAGGCTTGGAAGAAGAGAATTGATTTGGTTCTCATAGAAAATGAAGTCATGGATCACGTTCTAGGCAAAGTTCCAGAACTAGACAAGGACAAGGCTCAAGAAGTGGCCAAGTACAGTAAGGGAGAAGTTAAGGCTCAAAGGATCCTCTTTGAGTTTATAAAAGACCATCTTATCTTCTTTGTCTCAGATCTATCCACATCCAAAGAAGTCTATGACCAATTGGTCAAACTATATTCTGTCAATACTACTGGTCAGAAAATTTCACCAAGGAATCAACTTTATAGAACAAGGATATCAAAAGGTGAATATGTGGCCTCATATCTTATGAATATCTCAACATTAAAGGACCAACTTCAAGGGCTTGGAGAAGTCATATATGATTCTGAATTAATCACTTATGTACTCAATACCCTACCTCCAGATTGGAGTGGTTTTGTAAGCAACATCTACATAAGAAAGGAAACTCCAACATTTGAAGAACTTTGGGCACAATGTGTTTTAGAAGAAGCAAGATTAAAATCCAAGGACAACACCGAACCTAATAATGAAAATGCTCAAGCTTTTGCTGCTAGATCAAGGAAGAAGTTTGGAAGATTTGAACCTTGTCACGAATACAATAGCAACAATAACTATCAACCACGTGGAAACCGAGACATGTCTAAAGTACAATGCTTTGGTTTCAATGAGTTTGGACATTATAAAAGGGATTGTCCTAAAGATCCTAAGAACAAGAAGAACAACAAAAGGAAAGAGAGAAGTGAATCTCACGTTGCAAAAGATGAAGAAGCCGAGAAGAAACCAAAGATTGAAGATAACATGGATCTCTACTATTGAAGGATTTGACTAATACCAGTGCAAGCAATTTGTTTTTCATTTTAAAAGATTGCAGTTAGAATAGCAATTACAGTTAGAGTTGTTTAGAAGAGTCTTGGGATTCACAAATTATAGTATCATGGAAAGAAGCATATAACATTGGAAGAAATAGAGTCTACTTGGTGTTCTAGAAGGGACACTTAGTTGCATATCTTCACAAAGAGTTGTAAGCAATTATCACATCATCCAACTAACCAAAATAAAAGAGTTTGGATAATCAAAAGGTTGTCTACACATCATTCCATAGTCATAAGTTTTCTACAGTCACCAAAGCAGTTAGTTTCATCATAAAGATTATGAAGCAGTCATTTAGCAAGAAAGAACTACAAGATTCTCAATAGAAGTGGAACTATTGCAGAGTCAGGATCATTATGCAACCTCATAGAAGTCTCTTCCACAATATATATTATTTCAAGCATCAATTCAACAAAGCTTAACATTTGAATGGAAGAATCAAAGAAACATAGCATAAGTCTATTCTATAAGAAGAGCAGGCGACTTATCAATATGCATTGAAGGAAAATCTAGAAGTAGCATGAAAGCATAAATGTGGTTACTCTTAAAGGAAGGAATCTTATCATTCTACATCTCATGGACATCATCTTCTAGGAAGATCAAATAAGCAGTTCGATGACAACTTGGAATGAAGAAGTACACTTATCTTAAAGGAGGTTTTCATAAACATCTTGTAAACAACTATCTTCGAAAATGACTCGTACATTTAGAGGGAGTCGAAGGAAGAACATACATGGGAAAAAAGTTGATGGTAAAAGGCATGGTCTATCTTGGCCAAATAGTTGAAAAGTCGAGTCTCTTCTAGTTGGTTGTTTGAGATATGGCGGCAAGACAGATTACTGGCAAAACTTATGATTGGTTAATACTTAATGTGAAGATAAGAAGACTTTAGAGAGAGCCAACAATAAGGATTGACATATAGAATCCTATAACTTGATTTAAGGATATATAACGATTACTTTTGATAGCTCTGGTAATGAGGAATGACATTAATAATGTTTGGGATATGGTGTGGCTTCCAGAAAGAATATATAGCAGAAGTGTGTACGCTATAGAGGCAGAAAAGGCATCAAGAAGTCATGAGACAGTTTGTTGATTGTTTGATGATATGCAATGTTCCACCAAGACTCTGGTGCAGGAAGACGCGGGTGCGGGGAGACGCACAGGGGGGACGTGTGGGTGTACCCTAAAATTTTAGGGAAATTTTGAGGGTGCAGGGAGTCGTCAGGGTATATAATTTTTAATTATATATATATATATATATATATATATATATATATATATATATATATATATATATATATAATTCAAGTTCATATTCATTGTTAAATAATGAAAGCATAAATATTAAATATTAAATAGACTAATAACAATATAGTATATACTATATTCTAATACATTAAAAATTGAAATTTGATTTACACATGATAAAATTAAATTCATAATTGAATTGAATAATGACATACATTGATCCATCCTCATCATTCTTTTTGATACATACATCATTCATATGACATATTAATTATTCTAATATTCATCCATAATCAATGATCATTCAATAAATAGATTCAATAATGAAATCTTCAAATACATTGATCCATGATTCCATATCATTCATCATTCTACAATCTACAATGTACATTGATTTAAAAATTAATTTCATCATTCATCATTCTAGAATCGAAATTGAAAGCAAAACATACTCGAAGTCTAGAAGTAGATAGTAGATACTAAAGTTTGAACTTTGAACAGTAGTTTCGAAGGTCTAGGTGGAATAGGCGGGTGGCCATCATTATCCACCCGAATCAATCCTCCCCCCTTAGGAAGCGATATTCCCCATTGCATGCAGAGTCTCCATGAGGTGAGGAAATTTTTGTTGAACTTGGTCCCTAGTGAAGGAGTTGGCCTGCTTTGACAACTCGATATAGTTGGATCCTCTGTTGGCGGGTGTCCCTTAGGAAGCGATATTCCCCATTGCATGCAGAGTCTCCATGAGGTGAGGAAATTTTTGTTGAACTTGGTCCCTAGTGAAGGAGTTGGCCTGCTTTGAGAACTCGATATAGTTGGATCCTCTGTTGGCGGGTGTTCTTGATCTGTGTCCATGATCCGATCAGTTGTGGCCTGTTCCATGCAGTGTTGGTGGGTGTTCTTGATTTGTGTGTCCATGATCTGATCAGTGGTGGCCTGTTCCATGCAGTTCGGGTTTAACTCCATGGGTGTGAGTTGTTCTGCAATGTCAGATGTGTCTAGTAATGGTGGAAAGTATGGCCGGAGGCGGTCCACATTGAACACTGGGTGCAGGCCAATGAATGGTGGAATGCTGAGTTCGAAGACGTTGTCTCCTACAACCTTGGTGATGGTGTATGTCCCATATCGGAGCGGGTGAAGCTTGCAGTGGGGTCCAACGAGGCGCTCCTTCTACAAATGTAGCCAAACTTAGTCGCCCACCTGGAACTTGTGTGTCACCCGATGCTGATCTTGTCACTTCTTGTACTTAGCATTGGCTCTGTCCAATATGTCATGAACCTGCTGAATGCACTCAATGAAGCTGTTCGCCTTGTCAGCTTCGGATTGGACATGAGCCGAATCTGCCTGAGTAGCTGCAAATGGTATGGCCACATCAATGGGACATAGTGCCTGGAATCCCAACCCCACCTGAAAGGGGCTGTGGCCAGTTGAGCTATGTAGAACTCAGTTGTGGCCGTGTTGGACATAGGGGAGGCTTTCATCCCATGTGCGAGTATGCTTCGATTTGTACATGCGCAGAATGTGTATGATCATCTTGTTGATGACCTTTGTTTGGTCATCAGTTTGGGGGTGGAAATCCGTGGACTTAGTGAGCTTGGTATCCAGCATCGACCAGACACTTGACCAAAATGTACTCAGGAACTTGCTGCCTTGATCTGAGATAATGGACTGTGGGATCCCAAAGTGCACCCACACCTGTTCGAAGAATAGTTTAGCAGTGGCTTCTGCTGTGATACTCTTCTTACAGGCTGCCATAATGGCCATCTTAGAGAATCTGTCGACGACCACAAAAACATAGTTGTTTCCATGCTTGGTAGAAGGAAGGCCCAACATGTAAGCCATGGAGATGGATTCCCAAGGTCGACTAGAGGTAGGAAGGAGAGTATATAGGCATTGCTTCTTGATGGTCGATTTGGCAATGATGGAGGCAGTGCAGGATCTGATGTACTTCCCAACATCTTGTCAAAGGTTCGACCAATAGAAATACTTCAGTAGTACTGCCGCTGTTTTCTCCACCCCGAAATGTCCAACGAGCCAACTGTAGTGCGCTTCCCAAATCATCTTGGCACGCTCACTTGAAGGAACACATAGGTGACCCAGGTGGCATAACAGTGCATCTCGGAGGTTAAAATTTGGAACTTCTTGCCTTCCAGGAGTGTTTGTTATGTGTTGCCAAATTCTGGATCGCTTTTGTAAAGATGTGGCCACCCTGAATCTTCGTGCCCACAAGAGTCTAGCACAGTGGTTATTTCCACGATTGACGGTCGGCTGAGGCAGTGTGCAACATTGTTGGTGCTGCCCTTCTTGTACTAAATGTTCAAATGGAACCGTTGCAGGTATGTGGACCATTTTTGATGGCGATCGTCCTGCAACTTCCCTTGTGTGAACTGCAGGGGTCGGTGGTCTCTGTGGATGACCATTTCCTTCCCCAGAATGTAATGCTTCCATTGTCGGAAGACCTGCACAGTGGAATAAATCTCTTTGTCATAGGTGGGATACTTAACTGTGTCTGAAGGTGTCTCACTGTGATATGCCACTGGATGCCCCTGCTGAGTAAGAACTGCACCGATAGCATAGTCAGAGACATCTGTCTCGATATCAAATGGTTGCTGCAGGTCTGGCAATGTGAGCATTGGTGTAGAGCAGAGTCGATGCTTCAACTCGGCGAACACCTTGTGTTGGGATTCAGACCAAAATAACTTTGCTCTCACTCCTCCCTTGGTGACTTGACTCAAAGGCCAAGTGATATGAGAGAAACCCAACATGAACCTGTGATAGAAGTTGGCAAGACTCAGAAAGCTGTGGAGCTCTGTTAGAGTGGTTGGGGCTGGCCAAACCCGAATGACTTGTATCTTGGCTGGATCCACATGCACACCTTGCTCATCAATGATGTATCCCAGATATTGAACCTGTGTCATGCCAAAAGTGCATTTCTCCAAATTGGCACACAACTTGTGTTGCAGCAGTGTTTGGAGGACCTGTCGAATATTGTGGAGGTTCTCGTCTCAACTTCTCTTCTCAACTTTATGCTATATGATAGTCATCTTTTTTACATTAGGTGTAATTAGACAAATCTAAGGGGGGACGCGTCCATGTTCAAAAGGAGGACGCCCAGAAGCACCCTTTTTGGGGAGTCGCGTCCCCCACACTGGGGAAACGCACCCCCTCGCGTCTCCCCAAGACTCCCCAAAAAGGGTGCGCGGGGAAACGCACCCCAAGAGACTCCCCGTCCTGGGTGCGAGGTGTGTGTGCACCTGACCCTGGGGGACACGACCCTGTGGAACACTGATGATATGTTGAATTCGATATTAATCTAGAAAAAGTTCACCCACCTCAATCGGAAAGAGGTAGCTATAATTGATTGATTTGACAGGTATTGTTGTTGATAAAAGTACTACTGATGATTGGGAATTGATATGATTTCTTGGAAAAACGTGAAACGTAGTTCTATACGAATAAGGAAGATGTGAAGGCTTGTACAATCAACTATGAAGAAGTTTGGCTCCATGAGGTTGTTGAGTATGTTGTCATTGATGTTAAAGCAGGTGTAGGATATCAAAGAAGGTGCATGATATCGTCATTGATGTCCTCAATATGCTGGCATGCATGGATGAGATGATGCATTGATAAAACCCTAGTTGTATGGTTTGGATTCCTTGGACGATGAGCACACCCCGCATTTGTGGAGGATTTTGAAGATGCAGGACAATGAATTTGCCTTGGAGACCCTTGCCATTGGATTATCCTCGTCATGTCGATTCTGTTGATGTGTGGAGCACTTCATGGGCCCTCACAGTTTGAGAGATATCCGTTGTTGCTCAAATTGTACACCAGAATGTGACAACGATCAGGGCAGGGGCTGTCACTCTCATCCCAACCCTCTCTGTTTAAGCCGTCTCCCTACAACAGGTTAAGGGGGGTAGTCCCTATGGATGAGATGATGAGTTCAAGAGACACAACTAAATGGCCTAGCAACTTGGTTAAGGATAACTGGCAAGTTTGATTATTTAGCACAACTTGATTAAATGTAAGGATTTTTAAGTGTGATATTAGTGCCTTAGGAGTCAAATTACTTGCACAATATGAATTAAGATACCAAGTTAGCGGATGAACAACTGCTGCTAGGATGAGAAACTATCCTATATGAGATGGAACACCTAAAACTATGTGAGATGCAAGCTCTTCGTTAATTCTAGCTAGAATGCCCATTCTAGGTGAATCCTTACTTTGAACTGTTTTGAAGTTAGTCACAAATGTAGGTTGTAGAGAGAACCCCACAAGGAGGCTATGGCTTCATTAACGATACCTCTCGTGAGGTTCTAAGTTCTAACCACCCAAGTGCCTTCGTTCCTACAAGGGATTGCGTGTTGAGAAATTTAGGGCAACTAGATTAGGGTGATTTCTCTTACTTTGATAACTGCTTGTGATGTTTTTTTACTTAACTTGATGTACTTATAACTAACTTCTTCTTTCTCTTGGTTATTATTGCGTTCTTATCATCAAACAACTACCAAACTATGAAGATCAATGAGAAAAGAGGACCCAAAATGTAGGTTGCTTGTCAGGACCCAAAATGTAGGCTACTTGTCAGGGCCAAAACCTCTCCTCTTGAGAGGAAAGCTCACAAGAATTCTTCTCTTCTTATACAATCTTCAAATGACGAATTTCAAGACCGAAGACCTTTGATCGAGACTCCTCCAAGAGTAAGTCAACCTCTCCTTCGATGAACTTGTTCTTCACTAAGTCAACCCAAGTCAAACTTATTTCAAAACAACTGCAACTTCTTCTTTGACCATAGTTTCGAACCTGCAATTGTGACTATAATTTTCAGCCACCCTTACCTGCAATTTTTGGCTTTCACTGCAGAAACCCTAGATTGGCACCTGTGAGAGAATGATGGTGAATTTTGCCTCCTTTCTCCTTTGTTCGGATTAGTTCTTCTTCCTTGGCAATTCGGCTTGCATACTAGATCTTTATGATACCAAAATTCGGCTTGATTAGAGGTCTGAAATTTCGGATTTGTGACTGCAATATGTACTTTCAGATCTTCGCATCTGTGGAATTATGTAACCCAAAACAAGTCTCAAAACTTTGACTTTTCTCCTTCTTGTATTCTCTTCTTCTTCGCTCTTAGTAGGTCTCTCTTTTTCTCCTTGAACGAACTTGATGACTTGTTCCAAATGAGGTCGAGTGCCTCTTATTTATAGGCTTCTTGGAAGCCATCAATAGGCTGACTTAACATCTCTAGGAGGCCAACTTCACTGCTTTGTAGGCCGACTTGTCTTCTGGAGGTTGACTAGGTCTTGGAGGGTCTTTATGACTCAAATTTACTTACATAATTTTTCTTTACATGATACAATATGCCCAATGGGGTCTTTCATATATGACAATGACTCAATTGACTTCTTAACTCTATGACAAACCCTAAAAGCTAACAATCAGTGCTTGACCTACAAATAAAATTGACCTTGAGCATGAAACCCATGCTACAAAAATAATAATAATAATTTTCTTTCTTTTTACAATATACAAGAATCAAGAGTACATTTCATATCTATGAAGACTGAACCTAGTTACCTATTTCAACATTGCCCACAAGAGAATTGCAAGGTCACCCGTGTTAACCACAAATGGGGGTTTAAACTTCCAAGTTAGATGAGAAAGGTTGTCCTATCTTCTTACAGCCAAGCTTATGCCTATATGATTACAACCAAGCTTATGCTTGGAGGTGTATTTTAAATATGCACTTCTAGTCCTAGAATGAAATGCAAGATGTGAGTGAAGACTTCAATGAGATAAGTTAATTAGGTTAAGTACAGATGGATTGGTTTTATTACTAATGATCACAAAATCACTTAAAGAGCCAAGATTAGGTATCAATTCCAATAGAATTTATATTTGTGATTAGCAATCAAGATCTACAACAAGATTTATTTGATTTCAAAATACTTGAAATTACAATGCTTCAAGATATGCTGCCCAATTAAAATTATTCCATTAGCTCAATACTCATCAATGATTAGCAAGCGATAAGATATCATCAATAATATCTGTTGGAATCACGATTGGCAAACCCGCAGGCATTAGTCTTCGCTACAATCCCCTGAGTTAGGATCCACGAGAGGCGGATAGTCCATGTCACGAAACACACAGGGAGTGTTGAACCCAATGTCCAACAATCTCCCCCCCAATGCGAGCCGGGTGAGTTTCGAACTCGAGACCTGTCGCTCTGATACCACTTGTTGGAATCACGATTGCCGTTAGACCAAAACCCGCAGGCGTTAGTCTCCACTACAATCCCCTGAGTTAAGATCCACGAGAGGTGGTTAGTCCATGTCGTGAAACACACAGGGAGCGTTGAACCCAATGTCCAACAACATCCACCACAATGATTATCCCAGATAGCCAATTAAGATTCACCTCTTGACACGATGAAAATTGATGCTTATTGTGAGAGCATTAAAGAGATTGCTAACAGTGATTTTTATGATTAAAGAACATTAACCATCAATGACTCAAATGCAATTATGCAACATGAAAATGAAATGGAATGAAAGATCTTTTCACCACTTAGATCAACACTTCACAAGATACAAATGACCCCAAACATGAGAGATAAGGCCCCAAGGGCTAAAGATGAGTTATTTATGAATTTTAAAGCCTCTTTAGGTGTCCTTTTATCACTTCTGCAAATGTATATCAGGCCTCAAAATGCTTATATCAGGACTCAGAAAATTATATCAGACTTCCAAATTTACGTAGAGAAGTCATAAGAGACAAGCATATGAGTTGAGTAGCCTTATTAGGTTAATGTGTAATGATTATAGGCTTACGTGAAAGTGCTTTTAGGCTTATTCAATATGATTAGATTAAACTTATACCACTGTTATGAGAGTACTTCAGATTTGAACATAAAACAGTGAGGACGATAATGGGGTGAGAGAGCAAACCCTTGGCCTAGAGGCCTTGTTGAATGGCTAGTTGACTGCCCAATGAGTGAAAATACCCACAAAACAATTTGTTAGCCCAAGAGTGATAAAGATCAATGGCAATGCAATGATGTAATCCACTTCAAACCCTTGCCCAACTTCACCTAAGCCCGCAACCGCAAACTATTAGCATGAAAACCCTTAGAAGGGGAAATACACATTTGACACAGACCCTCAAGACATTATCCAATTCTGTGACAGGACACATGATCTAGTATGAAAAATACATAGACACGATAAACACGAGGACTCACCTAAGACCTTGTCAATGAATTCCACCCTAGCTTTGGGGTATATCTGGGAGAAAATTTTTGCCATTTATCCGTGTTTACAAACACACATAATTTGGGGAGGTTAAAAAACTCTCTAGGATGAAATCCTTTGACAAAAATCATAGGCCTACCTAGCTGTTGTTACATGGCTTAATAGTCATACGAGAATCATTTACAATATAAAAGCAGAAATTGGGTTTACAATGATGAAAATGATGCCGAGTGATGATAATCATCTTTGAAAAAAATTGCCCACTCCCTTGTACCTTGTTTCTCGCACTGTTGACACATGTGTGGGCAAAAATCCCAAAGGTTGATGATGTGGCAATTTAACATTGGCTAGTCTTTGGCTAATTCTATAATGAAGAAAAATTAATTAGTAAAATCCAAGTTGGAGTGAAATCCAAAATTCAAATAAAAGATTTGGTTGAAAATAAAACTACAATGAACGCTGGAGGGGTTTTGGCTCTAAGAAATTTGAATTTCAAATTCAGATTTCCCTCCTAAAACATTAATTCGCCTGCCATATTTGATGCCATCCAAAAACTATATAGAGGAATCTCATTTCATCTCTAAGGTATCAATCCAATGCACATCTCTGGCATGATTTGAAGTGATCTTGCACCGTGATTGTTCGGCCTTGTGGAGTCATATCTAACGAGAGGCAGATTGGAAGGTTTTTTCTGGTTTTGGATTTGGGATTCTTTGGTTTTCTTTGTAGGTCTTGGCATTCTTAAGGCTATACTTCTGTGCACAAAGGTCTAGTCATCTATCCCTGCGGTTCCTCAGAACATTGATGAAGAAAAGGCATTTATAAGCAGGATTATGTGCCTAGTGGTGTTAAATTTGTGACCTTATTGTCCAATCTCTACGGTGGTTTTCTAGGCACTCATATCAATGTTTTCGTGGTATGGTTCAACCTTGGTTAGGGCATACTATTGTGCAAAATTTGAAGCAATCTGAGCTTGCTGTCTTGAAGTTTGGTACCAAAATGCTCTGAGATAGCAAGAAGAACCTAACGCATTTGATGTTGCTCTGAGGCATTTGGTCTAGTGCCAAAGCAACGAAGGTCCAAGCCTACTATTTCGTTGATACTAGTGGTTTGATTGCAGTTTCTTAGAATGGGATTTTCTCAAACAAACTGAATGCTTGTCAACCATGATTGTATGTTGAAGGTGTGATACTAAATGGTTCGCTGCGCTGGTACTTTTTCGACCTTGTAACTGTTGGAAAGATAAGACATCTACAACGTGGAAATCACTTCACTTATTGAGACTATTGTTCTGAAGTTCTCTGCCTAGTGCCATGTTTCTTCTTCTGCTGTCTTGAAGGATGAGGTTTCATTGACAATAGTTCAAAATTCGTTTTGTTGTATATTTATACTTGTGCCTGTGGCTCCTAATAAAAGAGATCAAGTTGACCTAATTTTGAGATCAATCAAGGGTTCTTAAAATATCTACTTCTACAGTTTCAACAACTCATGAAGGTATGTTTCATCATTGACTACAGTGGTCGTGTTCTGAACCTTCAAAGGTTTTTCTAGTTTTAATAACAAGCCAAACAAACATCTTTGTGCACTAGTTGTGACTTGTGAGCAAAATTTTCTGAGGAATCTGGAGAGGAGTACAGTGAAAGAACAATTTTTATCTAATGAAGGAAACATTGATTCAGAATGAATTGTTAGTTGTAAGGGCTCACACTATATTGCAACAAAATTGCGACTGTCATCTTCAACAGTGAAGTTTTTTTGGATTGAATGTATGCATTTATGCATGTGAGCTAAGCATGCAACAATGCAATTAGACAGTGATCTCTATAGGCATGTCTGTATGATAGTTATTTGATTGCATAACAGTGATTTACTTGACAGTAGAAGTAACCATGTATGGTAGTATGACTGTAACCTACGAGGAATATTAATATGACAATGACCATTATATATTGATGTATGGATGTGTCTCTATTTGACTGTTTGATGCATGGCTGAGTGATGAGAGACAGCCTGTAGTAATAGTGTGCAAATCTTAAAATTTGGGTACCAGAGGAGAAGTGGTTCCCTAAGGCTTTGATCTTTGGCCTAGGGGAAAGTGTCCAAATTTATTTGTACTTTTCTCTTAAAGTGACTTTATAAGTGGTAAAGTTACATTCTAATTTTAAAGTGTCTTTATTAAAGTCAATGAAAAATTAAAGAGTGAAAAAGTGGCTTTAGAAATAAAAGCCAAAGTTGGTTTTTATTTAAGTGGGTGAGTTAAAAAATAGCAAGTGATAATTAAATGCACATTTATTCTCATCCCTAGATCTAAATGAATCTCAGCCATTAGATCTTAGGGTTACTCAAAAGGTCATTTAGGGTAAAAGGAGAGAGGGAGAAGAAAATACCGATTCAGACTTTCATGAGCTTGTGAGAGAAGAGAAGAGAGAGCAAGGAGAAAATTTCTGAGCAGTGAGAAGTTGAAGGAGGGCAGCAAGGAGACATTCAACAAATCCGTATAACAGCGTTATTGACACACATCCCAAGGCAGAATCCATACAGTAGGAGTTAGGCATGATTTTCAAGGAGGGTAGGCACGAAAATCAAGGAAGAGGGACAGCAGCTTCAACACAAATTTCGAGGCAGATTTTGGGTAGGAAAACCGAGGAGAAAGACTGCTGAAATTTCGGCACAGATTTCGAGAAAAGGGACAGCAGCTTCAGCACGATTTTTGAGGTATATTCTGGGCATGGATTTTGAGGACTGCTGTACAAATCCGTACAGTTTCGTACATGTTCTGGCATGATTTTCGAGGCAGCCGTACAGCATTTAATGCTGTTACTTATTGCTGTAAAATTTCTGTTTTGACTATTTGCTGATTGGCACATTTTCCGAGGCGACGTTCAAGCATGGAAATCGAGATAAGTCGTATTTTGTGGTTGCTGGAATTTTCACTGTGTATTTCAGTTTCTCTGTAAAAGTATTTCAGAAATAAACAAAAGCTCTCAAATTGGTTTTCCCCAAGAGTTGTAGGAGGTTTTTCCAGGGTCACGTTGACAAAAAATCAGTGTTATTTTCTGTGTCTGTCATAATTTTGCTGTGTTTTATTTCTGCATTTTCCACCAGTTGTGAAATCTCCAAATTTGTGTTTTCAGAAAATATTCTCATTTCCAGATTCTAGAATTTTTATCATGCTTGGATTTACAATTAAATGCATGGAGTGATAAGGAAAACTGATAACCGGAGTGGGGGTTGAAATTTCTACATGGATATATATATATTTAAAAGAAAATAGTTCCAAAAGAAAAAGAAAAATAAAAAGTAAAAAAAGATATATATATATATATAAAGAAGTACACATACGTACTTGTGAAGACAAAGTAAAATTAAAAAGGAAGAGTAATTGCTCGTGGTTTTGGGCCCATGGTAATTGCCCATGGTATTAAAACCCATTTCCCCTTTTCAAAACAACGTGCCTTTTCAAAACAAAGTGACTTTTAAAAACAACGTGACTTTTCAAGGTTAACAATCTTTTTCCCCATATATATATATATATATATATATATATATATATATATAATTCAAATAATAAAATAATAAAATAATAATAATTATTATTATTTAAAAATATATATATATATAATAATAATAATAGAAATTATTATTATTATTTCAAAAAAAAATTAATTTAATTAATTAATTAAATATTAATTAATTAATTAATTTAAAAAAAAAGAGGGAAAAACTGGCAGAAAAATATTCCCCACCTCATACACGTTCAATGTCTTCATCGATGTCAATGGCCGAATTCCAGAAGAAATTAGTGGATCTTGAGAAACAGATCAATAATAATTCCGAAGAATTCGGAAAAAGATTAGTCGATCTTGAAAGTACAGTTGCAGGACATTCCAACGACATCAAAAAGGTTCATGATACGACAAATCGAATCAAAAGACAAATGTGGCTAAATCATCACGAGGCCATAGAAAAGCAAAGTGAAGCAATGAACAATATGACAGAACTCTTCAATAAGCCGAATGATAAGATAGATAAGTTAAGTCAGACACAATCCCCAATATCTCCTAACATGGAACAAAATCAACAAAACAATTCCGCAGATTCAGGGAACTCATAAGAGCATTAGGAAAAAACCGATTCCCCACATCATCAAGAAGATAGTAATGCAGATTTTCAAAATAAGCAGCTTTGGAATGCATTTGCTAATCAATATCCCCTTCTTGTTCCACCATTAGCATATCAGCGAAAAGCCAAAATCGAGCTACCCAAGTTTGATGGTAATGAAAAAAATAGCATTGCATGGCTTAATAAAGCGGAAGAATATTTTGAGATTTATGACATTACTAGTGATGACGAAAAAATTAAGCATGCTTCCATGAAAATGGAAGGAGAAGCATATAATTGGTACATGTGGTGGAAAAAGACGACGCTTGCTATCAGTTGGAGGAAATTTAAGGATGCATTCTTCAAAAGGTTTCAAGGCATAAAAGAAGAAAAGTTTTTTTCAACGTTTATCAAATTACGCCAAAAAGGAGATGTGGATGAGTACACTCGAGAATGGGAGACCTTGGCAACACGAGTATCGGGATTGTCAGAATCTCATCTAATTCAGTCTTACATCTCAGGACTTAAAATCCATATACAAGAAGAGCTTGAACTGCATGAAATTACATCCGTAGAAGTAGCAAGGCAAAAAGCAAAAGCTGCTGAAAAGAAATTTGAAAGGTTATCAAAACCAGAAAAAGTATATTCGAGACAAAAATTTCCTCAATCTGAAAATGTAGATGACACAAAATATGTCCCACCCCATGTTCGTGAAGAAGAAAAATCTAATGTGGAAAAACGAAGAATGAGAGAGGGCAAGTGCAAGCATTGCAGTGAAAACTGGGACCCTAAGCACAGATGTGCTAATGGAAAAGCGAAAAATCTATACAGTTGTGAAGCAACTAATGACGCTAACAATAATGATTCATATATAGAAGGATTAGAAGACAACTTAGAGTTCTCTCCAGTAGTGGATGGCGAAACTATTCCGCAAGTGTCATTATCAGCTATGACAGGCATATCACAACCTCAAACCCTAAGGTTAAGAGGACATATCAAGAACAATAACGTAATGGTTCTCGTCGACACTGGCAGTACCCACAATTTTCTAGATTCAACCATGGCAAAAAGACTTAACATCTTTACCTTCCCCATGCCTAATATGAAGGTAATGGTGGCCGATGGTAAGAAGATTGAGCAAGTAGGGAAATCCATAAAGTCAAACTACAGATAAAAAACTTTCATTTAGAATCTCCATTCTACACCGTTCCATTACGAGGAGTAGATGTGGTCTTAGGAATTCAATGGCTACAAACTTTAGGTACTTATTCTGCCAACCATCAGAAGCAGTTTATAAGTTTTAAGTGGAAAGGGCAGAAACACAGGTTGTATGGATTCCAAGTTCCATAAAATCAAGTTGTATCTTCATCTTTGAGGACGAAGATGATTCAAACAGGAGCGCCAGCATCTACAGTACAATGTCATCAGTTAGAAATGTTATCTTCAAAAAGGAGCCAAGAAGAGTCACCAAAAGAACAAGGAATAGTTTGGAAACTCGAAAAAGTATTCCAAGATATACCCATAAAAGTGCCTCCCGATAAGAAAATCAAACATCCAATAGAAGTCAAGAAAGGACCCGACCCTGTCAATATCAAATCTTGTCGCTATCCACATCACCAACAGATGGAGCTCGAGAAGATGCTCCACAATCTTTTTAAAATGTGGGAAGCAAGAGCCCGCCGCTCAAGAAACCCAGGCGTTCGTCAACATTGTCCATCATTACATATACTTTGAGGACAAAGCATCTTTAAGAGAGGGGCAATGTTATGTATATTTTATTAATTATTAGTTAGATATAGTTATCTTAGGTTTTATTAAGTGAAAGGGCATGATCAAAGATCATGCCTCTTCACCAAGGGACACCATGAGGCTATATTTAAAGCCTCGGTGATTCCCCATTGTAATCATATCTCATCTTTTATCAATAATTATATATACTTATTCAAGTTTACCAGAGTTTTTACACTCCACATGGTATCAGAGCTTGGTTGGTTGAAAAGTGCAGTTTGGGACAACAAAGTGAAAATCACAGCGAGTTGCTTTTTTACATAGAAAACATAAACCTTTACCACAGATTTGAAATTTCAGTTTGTTAGGACAACAAACATGTCTTTGAGTTTGAGGGTTGAAGACAGGTTGGATGGGCAGAGCACTGCAGTGCATGGATGGAGAGAATCCAGAGCATCCTTGAGGAAGCAGAAGTCTGGGGCATAATGGTACATACCACACAACACCCAGTAGCAGTACCTGCGGGAGATCTAGTGGTTCAGAGTTGTGTGAGATTTGGCACCGCAGGATGGGGCACATGTATCATGGGGCCTTGAGGACATTGCGGGAGATCACCACTGGTGTGCCAGATTTCAGTTCTGATCACCTTGATGTGTGCACAAGATGTGCTATGGGGAAGTTTGCCAAATCCCCTTTTCCCAGCAGTGACAGTAGAGCGACAGGGATCCTGGACTTGATTCATACCGATGTGAGTGGTTGGATGGTTCATGTATCCTTGAGTGGCTATGAGTATTATGTTTTATTCATTGACGACTGTAGAAATTTCTGAATCTTATATCTTATGCAAAAATTATTACTGTTAATCCAGTTAAGCTCCTCCTACTTAGATAAGTTATCAACTGAATAAATTCAAATTAACATCGAAGCAAAACACAACAGATCTCTACCAATTCAGATCTAGAATAAGCACATGCACACATTGACAAAGTGACACAGTTATTTCTGAACAAATAGTCCCCGAAAAAACCCAATGTGGAAACACCGGTCTCTGGCTGCTGGAGGGTTGTATTATTAAGAATATTTCTGAATACACAAATCTGGGTTCTAGATCTAGAAAACCCGATAGAGATAATGCTAGATCTACAGCTCTCTGGCTGATCTAGGGCCAAAACAATGACTGATCCACAACCTCAAACAGGATTTACAGGACTCAGCTAAATCTAGGCCTAGAAACCCCAGCGTTGCCCCTGAAAGGCACTGTGTCAGCCTCTGAAGCCCCTGAAAGCCTCTACGTCAGTCTTGGATGGCTTCCAAACCCTCAGCGCTGCTCCAGAAGGGACTGCGTTACCCCAGAATGGGTGACGTAGTCACTACGCTGCCCCTAAGGGTCTTTGCGTAACCCCTGAAGGGTTTCCTGAAAATTACACTGTCCTTGCTGTTGCTGCCTTCCTCTACGCTGTCCTTGAGCTGATCTTTTCTCTGCCTCTTGTGTATTCTAGACCCTGGGATCAGATCATCCCTTTGGTCTAAATTTCCCTCTCTACAGTTGAAACACTTTTGAGTATTCTTAGCAAACCCTGCCCTAGAATCTCAGCTTAGCTTCAGTGCTTTGTCTATGTGTGTCTTTATAAATGACCCCAAGCCTTTCCTTTATACTTTTCTCGTTCACAAATTAACGACCAGGATCAAATCTTGAATCAATGGCTAAGATTAAAAGAAAGCTTGATCCGTGTGACTTAAGACAATTTCATTACATGTTTAATTAAATTCACTTTAATTATTTAAGTTCCTTAAGTTTTAACTTAGGAAATACATTTAAAATAATTAATTAATTTAATATCTCCTAAACTGGATGAAATTTCCCAAATCTATTTCTGGGTCTTGTAGATCAGGTGAACTCTAGTCCCTCCACAAAATTTGGGAGCTAGAGCACCACTGATGCTACCCCAAATACACAAAATCTCAATAATGACCACTCCAGGAAGACCTAGATTTATTTCTTGAAGACCAAGAGTGAGGTCTTCAAGGGGTTTCAAGAGTTCAAAGCTCTTGTGGAGACCCAGACATGCAGGAAGATCAAGGTCCTCAGGTCAGACAATGGAGAGGAGTATACCCTTGGTGAGTTTGTTGATTTTTTTGCTGAGGCAGGCATTAGGAGGGAGTTCACGGTTCCTTACAACCCCCAACAGAACGGGGTTGTGGAGAGGAAGAACAGATCCATCGTAGGGGCTGCCAAAACCATGCTTCATGATCAGGGTTAACTTTATTTTTTGGGGCAGAGGCTTGCAACACTGCTGTTTACTTGTAGAACAAGAGTCCACATTGTGCCTTGGGGAATGTGACTCCAGAGGAGGCTTTTTCTGGGAAGAAGCCTGATGTTGGGCACTTTCGTATCTTTGGGTGTCTTACATATACCTATGTCTCCAAGGAGAAGAGGACCAAGCTATAGCCCACCGCATACAAGGGCATCTTTGTGGGTTATAGCGAGACCTCGAAAGCTTATCGGATTTATATTCTTGCGAAGAGGAAAGTGGTTGTCAGGCGGGATGTGGAGTTCGAGGAGGAGAGAGCTTTCAGGAGGTCACGAGAGTTAGCGTATTTAGAGTCACCAGACCGTTAGGAGCAGCTGATTCAGTCACAGGGGTCTGGAGGTCTGGGATCAGGAGGTACATCGATTACAGTGTCAGGTCCTTCAGTGAGCAGTGGCTCTAAGAGTCAGGTGGGTGGTTCTTCGGGCAACATGTAGAGCAGTCCGCAGAGCAATTCACAGGGTAGTCCACTGATGGACAGTTCACAGCTTCTAAAGGCAAAGGTTCAGGCATGAGGTCAGTTGGCAGGCCTTTAGGAGTTCAGGCTTCTGATGATGATGAGGATTCTTTCACTTCGATGGGAGAAGTATGCTCAGGGAAGAGGAAGCCCCAGTGGCTTCAAGAAACCTTGCGCGAGGCCACATCAGTTGCTGGGCCAAAGAGACAGGTTAGAGAGAGTAAACCACTTGAGCGGTTCTGTAGTTACATGGCATTGGTAACTAGCATGGTTGACTCTGAGCCTTCTAGTTATGAGGAGGCAACCAACCAGCCATCAGGTCTGGAGAGAGGCCATGATGGAGAAGTATTCTTCTATTATGAAGAACGATGTTTGTGAGGTAGTGCCGAGGCCTGAAGGTAAATTAGTGATTACTTCCAGATGGCTCTACAAGATAAAGCATGCTGCAGATGGCAGCATTGAAAAGTTCAAGGCTCGGTTTGTGGCGAGAGGGTTCTCACAGGTACAGGGAGTTGACTATGAGGAGACCTTCGCTCCCGTAGCTTCGTATACATCTATTCGCTCCATTATATCGATTGCGGCAGAGATGGGTTGGAAGATCCACCAGATGGGTGTGAAGACTGCATTTCTCAATGGCTTCATTCAGTAGGAGGTTTATATTGAGCATTTGCAAGGCTTTGAGGTGCATGGGAAGGAGTACTATGTATACAGATTGAAAAAGGCACTCTATTGCCTGAAGCAACCTCCTAGGGCTTGGTACTCGAGGATTGATACATACTTGCAGCAGTTGGGTTTCACAAAGAGTGAGGCTGATCCAAACCTATACTTCATTGTGGTAGGTGAGGAGCCTCTCATTTTGGTGTTGTATGTTGATGACTTGGTCATCACTGGTGCAGAGAGACTCATTGAGGGTTGCAAGAGAGATCTTGCTTCAGAGTTTGAGATGAAGGATATCGGCTTGATGCATTATTTTCTGTGATTGGAGGTGTGGCAAGAGGAGGGGCATTTCGTCCTGGGACTGGGGAAGTACATTGTGGACATTCTTAGTTTGACATGGAGGACTGCAAACCCATGTCTACTCCTATGATCACTAAGTGGAAGAAGCTTCATGCTTCAGATTCTGAGTTGGTGGATCCTACTCTATACAGACAACTGATTGGTTCATTGATGGATTTGGTCAACACTCGACCAGATATATGTTTTGCAGTTAACACGATGAGTCAGTTCATGTGTGAGCCCAGGAGAGTGCACTGGGTGGCTGCAAAACACATTCTTCGTTACTTGCAGGGGACTGTGGATTTTGATCTGGATTATAGATAGGGTGATGGAGTGAGACTGGCAGGGTACACAGTTTCAGATTGGGCAGGTTGTGCTTCTGATTGGAAGAATACTTCAGGGTGTTGTTTTGGGTTGGGTTTGACAGTTGTGTCGTGGTTCAGCCAGAAACAATAGTCAGTTGCATTGAGCTCAGCAGAGGCAGAGTATATGGCTGCTAGTTTGGCTAGTTGTGAGGCCATATGGCTTCTCAAGATGTTGTTTGGTCTATTTGGTCAGGAATTGAGACCTTCAGTGATTTACTGTGGTAATCAGAGTTGCATAAAACTCACGGAGAATACAGTTTTTCATGACACGTCAAAGCATATCGGGATCAAGTATCACTTCATTAGAGACTATGTCCAAAGGGAGCTGTCAAGCTTGAGTATATTTCCACAGATGAGCGAGTTGCGAACATTTCATCAAAGCCTTACCACGGGGCAAGCATGTCTATTTCAGAGACAAGATGAGAGTGGTGATGAACACTTTCCTCGGTAAGAGGGAGTGTTAAAATTTGGGTACCAGAGGACAAGTGGTTCCCTAAGGCTTTGATCTTTGGCCTGGGGAAAAGTGTCCAAATTTATTTGTACTTTTATCCTAAAGTGACTTTATAAGTGGTAAAGTCAATTTAATTTTAAAGTGACTTTATAAGTGATAAAGTTACGTTCTAATTTTAAAGTGACCTTATTAATTAGTGACTATGGAAATAAAAGGCTAAGTGGGTCTTTATTTAAGTGGGTGAGTTAAAAAATAGAAAGTGAGAATTAAATGCACATTTATTCTCATCCCTAGATCTAAATGAGTCTCAGCCATTAGATCCTAGGGTTACCCTAAAGGTCATTTAGGGTGAAAGGAGAGAAGGAGAAGAAAAGATCAATTCAGTCTTTCATGAGCTTGTGAGAGAAGAGAAGAGAGAGTAAGGAGAAAATTTCTGAGCAGTGAGAAGTTGAAGGAGGGCAGCAAGGAGACATTCAACAAATCCATACAACATCATTATTGGCACACATCCCAAGGCAAAATCCGTACAACAAAAGTTAGGCACGATTTCCAAGGAGGGAAGGCACGAAAAATCGAGGAAGAGGGACAATAGCTTCAACACGAATTTCGAGGCAGATTTTGGGCACAAAAACTGAGGATATGCTGAAATTTCGGCACAGATTTCGAGAAAAGGGACAACATCTTCGGCACAATTTTCGAGGCAAATTTTGGGCACGAATTTTGAGGAGGAAAGCTGTACAAATCCATACAGTTCCGTACAACCTGTTCTGGCACGATTTTTGAGGCATTTGTACAACATTTAATGCTGTTATTTATTGCTGTAAAATTTTTGTTTTGACTGTTTGTTGATTGGCACATCTTCCGAGGTAGAGTTCAAGCATAGAAATCGAGATACGTTGTAATTTGTGGTTGCTGGAATTTTTACCATGTATTTTAGTTTCTCTATAAAAGCATTTTCAGAAATAAAGAAGAGTTCTCAAACGAGTTTTCCCCAAGAGTTGTAGGGTGTTTTTCCATGGTTACATTGACCAAAAATCACTGTGTTATTTTCTGTGTGGTTGTCATAATTTTGCTGTGTTTTATCTCTTCTGCATTTTCCAGCAGTTGTGAAATCTCCAAATTTGTGTTTTCAGAAAATATTGTCATTTCCAGATTTTAGAATTTTTATCATGCTTGGATTTAAAACTAAATGCATGTAGTGATAAGGAAAACTGATAACCGAAGTGGGGGTTGAAATTTCTATAGCAAAAACCAGCTTGTTTTTACAATGTAGTAGCACTTATGCGTTGCCCTGTAATTCATGTTGCTGAGGGTTGTTGCCAAAATATTATGCTATGGTTTGAAAAAGTGTAGTGACCTTGATGTCAGTAGTAATCTTGATGACACTCTGCGGTGACCTTGATGACAGTAATAACTGTGATGACAGTCTCTTGATGACTGTAGTGACCTTGATGACAATAGTAACCTTGATGACAGTGCTGACAT
This sequence comes from Pinus albicaulis, assembly GCA_034641835.2. Classification (NCBI taxonomy): domain Eukaryota; kingdom Viridiplantae; phylum Streptophyta; class Pinopsida; order Pinales; family Pinaceae; genus Pinus; species Pinus albicaulis. The sequence continues at coordinate 1,279,243,975 of CM076577.1, read as the reverse complement.
TCTCTTGATGGCAGTAACATTTGATGTGTGGCAGTGTTCTTGATCTTGATATAACAGTAACCTTGATATTTGATAGTGACTTGGATATATAACAATGATCCTGATATGACAACATCCTTGATATTTGATAGTGACCTTGACATATAGTAGGTATCTTGATATTTGACGGTGACCTTGACATATAGTAGGGATCTTGATATTTGACGGTGACCTTGTTAACAATGATTTTGACATGATGACAGTGATATAGATGCATGTCATGGATGTACAACTGAGATATTCCTATATTATAGTGATATTGTATGACAAAACCTTATGACAATGCCCTTGATCTACATGACAATACCTTTAATCTTCATAACAATGCTCTTGGTATATGACAAAGAACCTTGATATGACAGTAACCCTTGGTATGGAAGAAACCTTATATGAGAGTTACCAATGACAATGATGATGACAGGGTCTCTTTGACAATGACCTTGTGACAGTTTCATATGATGACATTGCCAAAGTTTGAACAATGTTGTAGAAATTTCTGTTTTCCCACCCCGGTTTTCAGTTTCACCTTATTTCTTCAATTAGTTAAATGCCCTTTCCCATAACCTTACATTCAACAAGCTGGAAAATAAATATTTTCTGAAGACACAAATTCTGGAAAATTTTCAGTGCTGGAAATTGCAGAAATAAAAATCAGCAGACTAAAACAGCCACACAAAACATTTTAACACAGTGATTTTTGGTTAACATGACCCTGGAAAAACCCCTTACAACTCTTGGGGAAAACCAGTTCGAAAGCTTCTCTTTATTTTCTGAATATTGCTTTTACAGTGATGCAGAAATTTACACAAAAAAATTACAGCAACTTCGAAACAAAACTTATCTCGAAAACCATGCCAAACTCCACTTCGGTTTATGTGCCCACAAAATAGAAAAATTACAGCGGAAATTACAGCCTTCAAAACTGTATGAACATCCTCGAAAATAGTGTCGGAATGGCTGTATGGCCTCCCTTGAAATCTACAGTTTTCTCTCCTCGAAATTCGTGCCCACTTACCTCGAACTTCGTGCTCTGCCCTGCTGTACGGATTTGCTGAAAGTTAGTGCTGCTGCCCTCCTCTTTCTCACTGCTCAAAAAATTCTCTTCAGCTTTCTCCTTCTCCTTCTCTCAATCTGCTCATGATAGAATTAATGAATGAATGACCTTTTCTCTCATTTTCCTCTTTTAATAGAATTCTAAGTGACTTTTGGGTTATCCCCAAATCCAATGGCTGAAATAGATTTAGATCTAGGGCTGAGATTAAATGCTCTTTTAAATATCACTTTCTATATTTTAATTTACCCCACTTTAATAAAGACCCACTTAGTCATTTATTTCCAAAGTCACTTTTCCTTTCTAATTTTACATTAACTTTATTAAAGTCACTTTAAAATTAGACTTTAGTAACTTTATCACTTAAAGTCACTTTTAAATTAGATTTAACTTTATAACTTTATAAAGTCACTTTAGGAGAAAAATTAAATTCTTTTGGACACTTTTCCCTAGGCCAAAGATCAAAGCCTTAGGGAACCACCTGTCCTCCAGTAACCAAATTTCAACACTTCCTCTTACTGAGGAAGGTGTTCCTCACCACACCCATCTTGTCTCTGAAGTAGACATGCTTGCCCCGTGGTAAGGCTTTGGTAAGAATATCTGCAACCTGCTCATCAGTGGGAATATATTCGAGCTTCACAGCTCCCTTCTACACATAGTCTCCGATGAAGTGATACTGATGCCGATATGCTTTGACCGATCATGAAATACTGGATTCTCCGTGAGTTTAATGCAACTCTGATTATCACAGTAAATCACTGAAGGTCTCTGTTAGCTCTCTGTAATTTCAGCAGATTGGTGAGACTAAAACTGCAGGGAGGACATTGGAACCACTTTGGGATTCTAGGATCTAGCCCTCCTGAATCCAGAGAGGGATCTCTCTATAAAGTGCAAAGATTGGTTTATCTTTAAGGCTTTTGAATATGATATTAGGCTAGTTATGAAGAACGAGGTTTTTGTTTGTTTTGGTTGGGCAAAGATATGTGAAGGTGAAGGAAGTCTAAATGAAGGGTGAAGGTGAATGAAAGTGAAAGATTGATTCAGCTAACGAGATAGGCAAAAAAAACAGCTTCAAACCATTGGGCTATGGAGTCATAGTAGGATTTAATTGAAACAGCAAGGTTCAAGAGTGGTCCATGGGGCAAGTCATCTATGTCTAAGGATCTCTTTAAGTCGATTTTATGGAATGGAATGAAACAACAAGAAGGGGAAATCAAACAAATGAAGAACAAAGAGCAGCCTAAGATCAAGTAAGTACTTTGAAACTATCCTGCTTTTGGCATGCACTTAAGAAAGACATAAAAGTAATCTAAGATCAGGTAAGTACTTTGAAACTAGCCTGCTTTTGATGCACTTTCAATAGAAAACATTTAAAACACAAGAAGAGTAGCTTAAGATCAAATAAGGACTTTGAACCTATCCTGCTTTCAGCATATTCTAAGGGAAACTATTCAAAGCAACTGTTGGAGAAGAAACTAGAGGACAGGGCTCACCATAGACTTCTCTAGCTCTGCTTTACTTAGTAAGCTTTTCAAGACAACACTTAAGATAACAAAGAATAGTCTAAGATCAGGTAAGGACTTTGAACCTAGCCTGCTTTGAACATACTCCTAGGGAAACTTTCAGACAACCTTTGGCGATAAAACTAGAGGACAGGGCTAACCATAGACTTTTCTAGTTCAACTTTACTTGGCAGTAACTGAAAATAACATTCAAGAACAATGTTTAAAGTCTAGACAGTAAGAGAAGGGAACACCAAAATCTTGACTTCTTGGATTGAAAAGAGGGAAAGTGGGCTGGAATGAAGTGGTTTGGATAGTGGATGTATGAAGAATAGATGTAGATGGACCAGCAATACACTGTTGAGCAGATCTAGGATGAGAGAAACCAAAATTATGAATGAAATGTAAATCAGGTGGAGTAGTTTCTCTGCTACCAAGATGTTCACTTCTATTTGGGGATGAAAGTGAAGACTCTGAATCTAATTGTTCTAAATCCTCAAGTGACCTAGTTCTAAATGGATTTCTTAAGTCAGCTTGTGGATTTTGTAGAGCTGCAAGGTTTTCAGGAACAGAACTAGCTCTAAGGGGTGATCTGAAAACAGTTGAAGATTTAACCTCAGGAGACTTCCTAAGGATTCTTTCAGGGTTGTCAACTATCTCAGGAGGGTTTGGGTCAGGATAGGCTCTAGTATAAATCTTTCTAGGAGCCACTATGTTGTGTTTTTCAGACCCTACTAAACAAGAAAAGTTTAACCAACTATGACAATCTTAAGAGGCTAATTGATCCTTTAAACAAGAAAACTTTAATCCTAAAGTCCTCTAACTGAGTTTAAATAATTTTATGATGATAATGGGTCTTCCCAGTGGAGTCTTAAGGTCTGTGTAGGATTGTGGAGTCACCAGGTGGAAATTTTTTAGCTCTTTTGGAGGTAAAAGGTTTTATGGTCCACCACCATGTTTATTTGAGTACCAATTTGAAATATTTTTGGGTTTTCTGAGTTTTTTCAGTCCTATGGGTTCTAAGAGTGTCCTAAATATGTTTCAACACTTAGCTGCGGTGATGAGACAAAGAAAGTCTACTCTTATCGCTAAGCTAGCTGATTCTTCAAGGTTTGATAAGTTCTTATGAGAATCCCAAGGTTTCCTTAGTTTGTCACTGACTCAAATAAGATCCATCATGATTACCATTTGGTTGGTAGTGCTTGAAGAGGGCTACTTGTACTCAAGGGGTTTTATGAAGTCTTAAGGGTACCTAAGATGAAATTTGACTCAGTCCCCCAGTGGAGTCACCAGAAATGTTAGGTGCTGGTGGCTCAATTGGCTAACAGATGAGTTATTCTTGAATCAGGTATTTGGAGATGTATAAGATGTGTTTTTAACTCAGAAGTCCCCAGTGGAGTCGCCAGAAATGTTAGGTGCTGGTGGCTCAACTAGCTAACAGATGAGTTATTCTTGAATCAGGTCTTTGGAGATGTATAAGATGTGTTTTTAACTTAGAAGTCCCCAGCGGAGTCGCCAGAAATGTTAGCTCCCTGTAATTTTAGCAGATTGGTGAGACTAAAACTGCAGGGAGGACATTGGAACCACTTTGGGATTCTAGGATCTAGCCCTCCTGAATTCAGAGAGGGATCTCTCTATAAAGTATAAAGATTGGTTTATATTTAAGGCTTTTGAATATGATATTAGGCTAGTTATGAAGAACAAAGTTTTTGTTTGTTTTGGTTGGGCAAAGATATGTGAAGGTGAAGGAAGTCTAAATGAAGGGTGAAGGTGAATGAAAGTGAAAGATTGATTCATCTAACAAGATATGCAAAAAAAAAACAGCTTCAAACCATTGGGCTATGGAGTCATAGTAGGATTTAATTGAAACAACAAGGTTCAAGAGTGGTCCATGGAGCAAGTCATCTATGTCTAAGGATCTCTTTAAGTTGATTTTATGGAATGGAATGAAACAACAAGAAGGGGAAATCAAACAAATGAAGAAAAAAGAGCAGCCTAAGATCAAGTAAGTACTTTGAAACTATCCTGCTTTTGGCATGCACTTAAGAAAGACATAAAAGTAATCTAAGATCAGGTAAGTACTTTGAAACTAGCCTGCTTTTGATGCAATTTCAATAGAAAACATTTAAAACACAAAAAGAATAGCTTAAGATCAAGTAAGGACTTTGAACCTATCCTACTTTCAACGTATTCTAAGGGAAAATTTTCAAAGCAACTGTTGAAGAAGAAACTAGAGGACAAGGCTCACCATAGACTTCCCTAGCTCTGCTTTACTTAGTAAGCTTTTCAAGACAACACTTAAGATAACAAAGAATAGTCTAAGATCAGGTAAGGACTTTGAACCTAGCCTGCTTTCAACATACTCTTAGGGAAACTTTGAGACAACCTTTGGAGATAAAACTAGAGGACAGGGCTAACCATAGACTTTTCTAGTTCAACTTTACTTGGCAGTAACTGAAAATAACATTCAAGAACAATGTTTAAAGTCTAGACAGTAAGAGAAGGGAACACCAAAATCTTGACTTCTTGGACTGTATTAAATCATTCTTAAACAACACAATTGGAAGAAAACATGTTGATAAAGCTTATAAGTAAGAGCAGGGTACCTTTGACAGTAAATCCTAACTCTATAATTGTTGTTCTTTATTAGAGAAGATGGACAGAATGGAACAGAAATAAAATAACAATTTACAATAAGAAAAACATCACCGTTGACATAGACCAAGATCCCATAAATCAGCTAAGTTGGGTATGAACCTTCTTAAGAAATTATTCTTTCCAATGAAAGATTGAAGTTCCTTGATGTTTCTAGGATGAGCGATTTGCAATATAGCCTCAATCCTTTTTGTATCTATCTTTATCCCCTCTTCTGATATGATGTGCCCAAGAAGTTTACCTTCTTGGAGACCAACCAGTGTTTTCTTTGGATTAAAAGATATCCCAAACTTTCTGCATTTCTCGAATACTTTCCTCAAGTGTTCCGAGTGCTCTTCATCTGTCTTGGAAAAAACAGTGACATCATCAAGGTAAATAATGATGGAGTAGCCCAGTTCTTCCGAGAATGCAATGTCCATGGCTCTCTGGAAAGTAGCACCAGCATTCATTAAACCAAAGGGCATTTTCACATACATGAAAGTGCCCCAAAGTGTAGTAAAGGCTGTCTTTAATTGATCATCAGGATGTACTAAAATCTGATTGTATCCTGAGTAGCAAGGAAATTCTTTTAGAACCAACTACTCTTTGTAAAATATGGTCCATCTTGGGTAAAGGGTAGTTGTCTTTCAATGAAGCTTTGTTCAAGTCTCTAAAGTCTATACAAAGCCTAATCTCTCCTGTTTTCTTCTTAACTGACACTAGATTAGACACCGACTCTGAATATCTAATAGGGACAATAATACCAGTTTCATACATTTTTTTGATTTCCTTCTCAACCAAAGGTAACTGAACAAGGTTTATTCTGTGCAGTTTTTGTTTAAATGGCTTTTGGTTTTCCTTGAGAAGTATCTTGTGCTGAATTATTTCAGTGTCATAGGATTTTAGATCCTCATAACTCCACGCAAAAACATCAGAAAATTCTTTAAACAACTCTATGTATTTCAGTTTGATACGAGCTGGTAAAGTTTTAGACAGTTTGATCATCTTTGGTTCAATAGGTTCCAGTTTGGGTTTATTGGCCACATCGTTGAAATCAAACAACTCTTCTAAAGGGACCGGACCCTTTGGCAAACATTGTGTGTCAGATTGCAATGATTCTAAGTCTTCTTTTGGCAAATTTGCACTAGTATCAGTGTTATGTTCAAGTTCATTAGCTAACAGATTTATAACAACAACTTTTGGAGAGTTTTCTTCTTCATCAAGTAGATTTTCTTCACTAGGACAGTCATCCTCATAATCTGAGCCTGAACTTGGTAGTTCAAATTCATTTTTGGACTGCAGGAAGTCTTCTATTTGTTTGTCTCCATTAAACACCTGCCAATATTTCTCATTATCAAGGACAGCTGGTCTGAATTTAATTTGGGTGGTGCATTGTTTGGTTTCATAAGGCATTAAGCATGTTCTAGCAGCAAAAGCTAAACCATTAGCTTGGATATTTTGGTTTCTTGGGACAAAGGTCAGTTTAAATTCCTCAAGTGTTTTCAATAAATCCATGACATTATTTCTATAGGCTCTAAGTCTGGGGTGTTTTACTGTGTATTCCCCATTCACTTGCCTAATTATAAGTTTGGAGTCACAATGGACCTTTATTCTTTTGGCCTCTAATTTCTTCAATAAATGCAGGCCTAAAAGAAGGGCTTCATATTCAGCTATATTATTGGTGCACTGAAAATTTAATTTGCAGGAATGTCCTTTAGTATGATTGTTCATTGTATTGTGAAGCCACACTCTTACAGCTGCATCATTCTTGGTGCAAGATCCATCAAAGTTCATACTCCAAAGAGGACTAGTTTCAGATTCACTAGTTTGACTACTATCCTCTTCATCTAGCGTGCTTTTGGATTGTTCTTGTAGATCAGTACTATATTGAACTTGTTTTATTTCCTCAGTATTTTTATTGAGTTGAGGACTGCTTGCATGACTCTCAAGGTTAAGAAGCAATGGATGACAGATTTGCAGCTCTAGACCCGTGTGTTGTTTGCTGTAATTTTCAGGTTTAGCAAACTGTTTGGACACTCTGTGTTGTCTTCTTCCTCCTCTCTATTTGCCATTAACTCAGTTAAGGTCACTTGTTCAGTGAATGTTTCATCATTGAAAAGGATAAATGAGTCAAGGCTTGTATTTACAGAATAAAGGGGAGAGTTTTGCGGTCTCTCTTGGCTAGTAACCATGTATTGCATATGGGACTCCTTGTAAAGTCTTCTAGTCTGATTGAAAACAGGGATGGTTGCATATGTCATGTCCATCTGCATAGTTCCTTGTAACTTAGCTCTCCAGGATCTTGATAACAACATACCATACTTTGGGGTACATCAGCCACTACAATATCCATGACTAAACATTTGGCTGGAATTTGTGCTAAGTTTACATAGAGGTCTTTGATTAATCCTAAACATTTCACTTTGCTTGAGTCAAAGGAGTAAAGATCTTTGTAAGGTCTAGTGATCCCAAGGCCGAGATTCTCCATTACAGCGTTGGACATTAAATTGTGGGAGGTCCCTGAGTCATGCATGGCGTTGTGCAAAATTTTGTCATGAACATTTAAACTAACATAAAAAGGAGGAACTGGTCCCTCTTGATATCTACCCTCAATCTTAGGATCGAATATGAGCTCTGGTTGGTCATCATTAAGATTGACAGTGTCATTATTCTCTTCTATGTTAAAAGCCTTCAAAATTTCGGATCTATACACATTTTGGGTGGCTAACTCAGTAAGAGGAACATAGATCTTTATCTTGGCAATTTCTTGCTCCAAACTGAAAGGTAGCTGACTTCTTACAAGGTTTGTTTCAGCTTTGTTAACCACCATTTTATCAGCAAGATCAACTTGCTGATTTTCTCTATTTACATTGGTTAGAATTGTTTTAGCAGGAGCACTAGCTGAGGTACTAGCGCTGCTAAGATCTGCACTCTGTTTTTCATTGTTTTGAGTGCTTTTCTATTTGTTTTTATCATAATTTACAGCCATTGTTTTGTCTTTCTATTTTGTAACTTTGGGTTTATTTACAGGGCTGTTTTGAACAGATTTGTCAGAGGGTTTGTTGTTGGGAGTTTCCAGATTTTTCTTACTTCTAAGGTCATACACTTTTGGAGTTTCTATGGTGTACAAACCTTGTTTTCTATTGTAATGAATTTCAAAGTCATCATTATCTACTCCCAACATGTTTATATCATCTTCCTCTGTTTGTTCTAATGTTTCTTCAACCTCACTTACATAGTTTTGATGAAAAGGAGGAGTGATCTGTTGATCATCCTCCCTTGGTCTGTTTTGAGGTTGGTTTCTCCTAAAATTCTGATTTTGGTTTTGATTTTTGTTTTGAGGAGCTGTTTGATTTTGACTAGCTTGTGCTCTCTCAAGTATGCTCATCTTTTTCATCATCTCCTCCATCATTCTTTCCATCTTTGAGCTAGATGTGGAAGGTGTGGATTCCTCTCTAAAGGATACTTTCTTTTCATTCCTAATTCTTGCCCTTTTCTCCATTAAATTAACTTCCACAGCAAGAGCTCCTTTTTGCATATCTTCAAGGGTTAAAGGATCTCTCTCTCTCAACTGATAGGCCATTTCAGAATCAAATCCTTCAGGAAACTTGTTTAAAGCTGAGCCTTGTGGTGGTTTTAGGTTTGGGGGAAGGGCATTATAAACACTTTTAAACCTTGTGCAATAAGCTTGAACACTTTCCCCAGTGTTTTTGTGGAGATTCTTGTAGTCAGAAAGTATTTGGAGAGGGTTCTTCCCGACTTCCCATTTGTTTAAGAATAACTGATGGAAGGCTTGGAGATCATTAATACTGTGAGGGGTTAAGCCTTTGAACCATTTTCTTACTTCTCCCCCTAAGCTTTGAGCAAATAATCTAAGTTTGACAGATTCATCATCAATCTCATGTCTGTCAAAGTAGTCATTCATCTTATCCACATGTTGTGAAGCAGTAGTAGCATTACTGGCATCATACAATGGTATCTTGGACTGATAGTCCTGTGGAAGATTGACTAAAGGTAAAGGAAGGACTAAGGGAGCATACCATGTTGTCATGATAGGAGGTTGTGGAAAAAATGGGGGGTTTACAAGTGGTGGATTGAAAAGAGGGAAAGTGGGCTGGAATGAAGTGGTTTGGATAGTGGATGTATGAAGAATAGATGTAGATGGACCAGCAATACACTGTTGAGCAGATCTAGGATGAGAGAAACCAAAATTATGAATGAAATGTAAATCAGGTGGAGTAGTTTCTCTGCTACCAAGATGTTCACTTCTATTTGGGGATGAAAGTGAAGACTCTGAATCTAATTGTTCTAAATCCTCAAGTGACCTAGTTCTAAATGGATTTCTTAAGTCAGCTTGTGGATTTTGTAGAGCTGCAAGGTTTTCAGGAACAGAACTAGCTCTAAGGGGTGATCTGAAAACAGTTGAAGATTTAACCTCAGGAGACTTCCTAAGGATTCTTTCAGGGTTGTCAACTATCTCAGGAGGGTTTGGGTCAGGATAGGCTCTAGTATAAATCTTTCTAGGAGCCACTATGTTGTGTTTTTCAGACCCTACTAAACAAGAAAAGTTTAACCAACTATGACAATCTTAAGAGGCTAATTGATCCTTTAAACAAGAAAACTTTAATCCTAAAGTCCTCTAACTGAGTTTAAATAATTTTATGATGATAATGGGTCTTCCCAGTGGAGTCTTAAGGTCTGTGTAGGATTGTGGAGTCACCAGGTGGAAATTTTTTAGCTCTTTTGGAGGTAAAAGGTTTTATGGTCCACCACCATGTTTATTTGAGTACCAATTTGAAATATTTTTGGGTTTTCTGAGTTTTTTCAGTCCTATGGGTTCTAAGAGTGTCCTAAATATGTTTCAACACTTAGCTGCGGTGATGAGACAAAGAAAGTCTACTCTTATCGCTAAGCTAGCTGATTCTTCAAGGTTTGATAAGTTCTTATGAGAATCCCAAGGTTTCCTTAGTTTGTCACTGACTCAAATAAGATCCATCATGATTACCATTTGGTTGGTAGTGCTTGAAGAGGGCTACTTGTACTCAAGGGGTTTTATGAAGTCTTAAGGGTACCTAAGATGAAATTTGACTCAGTCCCCCAGTGGAGTCACCAGAAATGTTAGGTGCTGGTGGCTCAATTGGCTAACAGATGAGTTATTCTTGAATCAGGTATTTGGAGATGTATAAGATGTGTTTTTAACTCAGAAGTCCCCAGTGGAGTCGCCAGAAATGTTAGGTGCTGGTGGCTCAACTAGCTAACAGATGAGTTATTCTTGAATCAGGTCTTTGGAGATGTATAAGATGTGTTTTTAACTTAGAAGTCCCCAGCGGAGTCGCCAGAAATGTTAGCTCCCTGTAATTTTAGCAGATTGGTGAGACTAAAACTGCAGGGAGGACATTGGAACCACTTTGGGATTCTAGGATCTAGCCCTCCTGAATTCAGAGAGGGATCTCTCTATAAAGTATAAAGATTGGTTTATATTTAAGGCTTTTGAATATGATATTAGGCTAGTTATGAAGAACAAAGTTTTTGTTTGTTTTGGTTGGGCAAAGATATGTGAAGGTGAAGGAAGTCTAAATGAAGGGTGAAGGTGAATGAAAGTGAAAGATTGATTCATCTAACAAGATATGCAAAAAAAAAACAGCTTCAAACCATTGGGCTATGGAGTCATAGTAGGATTTAATTGAAACAACAAGGTTCAAGAGTGGTCCATGGAGCAAGTCATCTATGTCTAAGGATCTCTTTAAGTTGATTTTATGGAATGGAATGAAACAACAAGAAGGGGAAATCAAACAAATGAAGAAAAAAGAGCAGCCTAAGATCAAGTAAGTACTTTGAAACTATCCTGCTTTTGGCATGCACTTAAGAAAGACATAAAAGTAATCTAAGATCAGGTAAGTACTTTGAAACTAGCCTGCTTTTGATGCAATTTCAATAGAAAACATTTAAAACACAAAAAGAATAGCTTAAGATCAAGTAAGGACTTTAAACCTATCCTGCTTTCAGCATATTCAAAGGGAAACTTTTCAAAGCAACTGTTGGAGAAGAAACTAGAGGAAAGGGTTCACCATGGACTTCCCTAGTTCTGCTTTACTTTGAAAACTTATCAAGACAACACATAAGATAAAAAATAATAGTCTAAGATTAGGTAAGGACTTTGAACCTAGCCTGCTTTCAACATACTCTTAGGGGAACTTTCAGACAACCTTTGGAGATAAAACTAGAGGACAGGGCTCACCATAGACTTCCCTAGTTCAAATTTACTTGGCAGAAACTGAAAATAACATTCAAGAATAATTTTTAAAGTCTAGACAGTAAGAGAAGGGAATGCCAACATCTTGAATTTTTGGACTATATTAAATCATTCTTAAACAACACAATTGGAAGAAAACATGTAGATAAAGCTTATCAGTAAGAGCAGGGTACCTTTGACAATAAATCCTAACTCTATAATTGCTGTTCTTTATCAGAGAAGATGGACAGAATGGAACAGAAATAAAATAACAATTTACAATAAGAAAAACATCACCGTTGACATAGACCAGGATCCCATAAATCAGCTTGTATTTGATGCTTCAAAACAATTACAATCTTCAAGTCCAGTGGTTCTCTACAGCTTCAAACTTCTCATCTCAACTTAGGTATCTTCAATTACAAACAGAGCTTACAGCAGCTTCAGTAAACTATTTACAGGCAACAGATATGCAGTGACCAACATTATCTCATCTTCTACAGAAGTATTTATAGAAGAAATGAGGAGGTGGGATGGGATAAAAGATCTTCTAGGTTCAATCAATACAGTTTAATGCTTCTCGGCCTTTGAGGGGCTCAAATGGAGAAACTTTCTGATATTTCTCCTGTATTAATTGATTTACATTAAGTATTAAGCTCGCTCGGAAGATTTTGTTGACTTTAAGGCTTTTTGTTATCTTTGTAATAACTCTGCTGACAGTTTACAATAAGTTTTTTTGGCTGAATTAACTGTCCAACTGTATTGAGGCAAATATCACTGACTGAGGCAATAACTCTGCCTCCTTTGAATGCTTTGAGGTTGCAGGTGTCTTTTGGCAACTAAGAGGATTCAATTAGCCTCTGATGTGGCAGTGGAGGCTTTCTTGGACTGATAGATATTATTGTTTTGACTTAAAACATGGCTAATTTGCTTCTGATCTGCGTGTTAGGCATAATTAGGCCTGAATTCTGTCTTCTGTTCTTTAAACTGTGTTTAATTGAGGAGATTAGGTTTTTGATAGTCGATTTGGGCTGTAATCCCTCAAAACTGTGTAAACAACCTTCAATTCTTCATTTCTGCTGTGGTTGGATCTTTTCACACTGATACTCTTTACTTGATTAAATTTTGCTGTGTCTTGTTGATGTGCAGGTGCGCAGAGGGTTTTTTAAAGTGGCATCAGTGCTCATGAGGCATGGATGAAACATGGCGTTTGAACCCTGTGGAATGATATTCTTTGATGAATAAAGGCCTGGGGGATCGCCATCCCCGACCTTCAATTTCCTTTTAAAACAGTTGAAAAACTATTAAAACTGCATAACCAAAGAAAAATTAGAAAAATCCTACGAGGACGTTTAAAACTGCTTCAGAGGTTTAGGTTTGGATCGTGACCGTTGGATGAAACAACGGTGGAGATTGCTCGCAGGGGGTCAAATAGGAGGCGGTTCGAAAAAACGGTGGAGAGATTAAGTTAGATTCGTTGATCCGCAGAGATCAACGGTTGAGATCAATCGTAAAACATATAAAGCGGAGGGGTCACTTTATAATGAAACGACGGAATTTATAAAGAAATGGGTCGAAAACCTTAATCGGCAGCGAAAAAGGCACAGACAAATTTTGGGGTTTCCGAACGATCCTGGGCCGTTGGATTAGTTTAGACCACAGAGATCAACGACGGAGGTTGATCGATGAAATCCCTTGGAAGAAAGGCGGAGGGCGATAGTGTAATGGTAGGATTAAACTGGGACCATTGATCTGTAGAGATCAACGACGGAGCTTAAACGCGATGGAATGCAATACAAATGGGGTAAAGTGGTTTCGGCTGGAGAAACAGTTGGTTTCGCGCGACAAAATGGAGGAAAGGCGGTTTTAGCTTTTTGAACGCGATATGCGTTATTGGCCGACACGTGGCCTTTCAAAACCACTCTCATCGTGTAATTTTAAATCATTATAGTTCAGGCTTAAATCTATGCGAAACTACGCACTGGTCGTTAGATCTGGGGCGTCAGATCGAACGGACGAGAGGAGAGCACGATAAGACAAGATGCAAGGACGGAAAGAGGTGGGGCAGGGGAAAGCAGTTTCAATCTTGACCGTCCGATCATAGGAATGAACGATGGAATTCGATCTGGAGAAATGTAGGACCCAAAGGAGTTGGGCCTATCGGGTTTATTATGGATCGTTGGATGAAATAGATCAACGGCGGAGATTTAATCTCGGGGTTAATAAAATAAAATATAAGGCAGGGGTCGAGCGAAGAATGAGTTAATGAGGGCCGTTGATCTGCAGAGATCAACGACGGAGATTCATTTAAAACCTTATATAGCGAGGTTCATGAATTTTATCAAAGGTTGCAAGGATTGATCTAGATCGTTGGATTTTAGGGTATGGATGGCCCAGATCCAATCGGAAGATTTGCGATCGGAGGAGGAGAGAGGAAAGGCGCAATAAAAATCTCTAATGCGATTGAACAAGGGCCGTTGATCTGAGGATCAGATCGACGATGGAGATCTGTCTGCAGAGGTCAAAAGGCGGAGGGATGGGCTAATGAAAAGAGCGATGTGGGCCGTCGGATCTGGGCCTGGTGGGGGAGATCGACCGCTGAGAAGCCATCGGGAGGTGACCAATCGGAAGGGGCAACAACTATTTAAAATATGCTCGACGAAAAATCTCCGATGCGAGATCTCGAAGACCGTTCAATTGGTTTTTAGATCAATGGTTGGGAATCCATCGGAAGGGGCCAATCGGAGGGGGCAAATAAAATATTTAAACGCGCCCAATGGAAATCTCGGATGCGAGATTGCGCGGATCGTTGATTGGTTTAAGATCAACGGTGGAGGTTCGCCCAACCAATGAACCCTCAGGACTCTTTATAATATGAAAAATGGGGCTTTTGATAAAATACAAAGGGAAATTGGCTTCGGGGAGGGTTTATTTATATGTTTTAGCGCCCGATTGTGGGCTTTTGGTTTTGCGAAGAGGCAAAGGGATCGGGGGATATAAATAAAAGGAGCCAATCAAATCGGAAGTTTTATGTAACAAAAAGACATGCGCCCGTCGAAAGTTCCGATTGCGATAAGCGCTTCGGGACTTTAACTCTTGGTCCTGGGCGTGGGTATATGGTGGGGAAGTGGTTTAGGGCTTAGCGCAAAGGGGCTTAGGCCTATAATGAAAAAATGGGTTTTTCATGAATTTTCAAGGATTTTCAAAGGATTTTGAAGGTTTCGGTAAGGTCCAAAAAGGAGCTTTAAACCTTATCAAGGGGGTTTTCATGAAGGGAAAAAGGGAAATGAGAGAAAATAGAGGAATTTTATGAGGTAAAAGGGAATAAAAAGGAGGTTAATTTTGAGTGGAAGAAGGGGTAAAAATGAAGGGAAAAATGGGTTTTCTGCAGCAGTCTTTTCTTCAGGAAAACAACAGATCTTCATAATTGAGAGGGAAACAGCAGTAAAGATTAACTTAAGGATAAGATATCTTCACAAGACTTCAAGAACTAACAATTTGGCAATAAAATTGTTTCTTGAAGGCTTAAAACATGATTTAGCCATCATTTGATATGACAAATTTTATAGGTGGCTAACAGTCTCAACCACTGACCAAATAAGCCAAACAACATCTTGCGAAGCCAGATGGCCTCACAACTAGCTAGACTGGCTGCCATATACTCTGCTTCCGCTGAACTCAATGCTACTGATCGCCGGCTCGCCGAATCCACGCCAATTCACCGCTCGAACCCAACCCAAAAAAACACCCTGAAGTGCTCTTCCTATCAGAAGCACAACCTGCGCAATCAGAATCAGTGTAACCTGCCAATCTCACTCCATCCCCCTGCCTGTAGTCCAGACCATAATCCACTGTCCCCTGCAAGTATCGCAAAATGTGTTTTGCAGCCACCCAGTGAACCTTCCTAGGCTCACACATAAACTGACTCATCGTGTTGACTGCAAAACAAATATCTGGTCTAGTGTTGACCAAATACATCAAGGAACCAATCAACTGTCTGTACAATGTGGGATCCACCAACTCAGAATCCGAAGCATGAAGCTTCTTCCAGTTGGTGATCATCGATGTCGACATGGGTCTACAATCCTCCATGTGGAATTTTCCAAGGATGTCCACAATATACTTCCCCTGTCCCAGGAATAAATGCCCCTCCTCCTGCCACACCTCCAAACCCAAAAAGTAATGCATCAAGCTGATGTCCTTCATCTCAAACTCCGCCGCAAGATCTCTCTTGCAGTGCTCTATGAGTCTCTCTGCACCTGTAATGACCAAGTCATCCACATACAGCACCATAATGAGAGGCTCCTCACCTATCACAATATAGTAAAGGTTCGGATCTGCCTCACTCTTTGTGAAACCCATCTTCTGCAAGTAAGTATCTATCCTGGAGTACCAAGCTCTGGGAGCTTGCTTCAGGCCATAAAGGGCCTTCTTCAGTCTGCACACATGGGACTTCTTCCCATGCACCTCAAAGCCCTGTGGCTGCTCAATGTACACCTCCTCCTGTATGAAGCCATTGAGAAATGCGGTCTTCACATCCATTTGGTGGATCTTCCAACCCATCTCTGCTGCTATCGATATAATGGAGCGAATCGAAGTATAACGAGCCACGGGAGCGAAGGTCTCCTCATAATCAACTCCCTCTACCTGGGAGAACCCTCTAGCCACAAACCTTGCTTTGAATTTCTCAATGCTGCCATCTGCAGCATCCTTTACCTTGCAAAGCCATCTGGAAGTAACCACGGATTTGCTCTCAGGCCTCGGAACTACCTCCCAAACATCATTCTTCATGATAGAAAAATACTCCTCCTCCATGGCCTCTCTCCAGACCTGCTGGCTAGCTGCCTCCTCATAGCTAGAAGGCTCAGAGTCAATGATGTTGGCAACCATTGCCTTATAGCTACAAAACTTCTCAGGTGGTCTGCTCTCTCTGAGCGGCCTCTTAGGCACAACAACAGATGTGGCCTCTCTCAAGGTATCTTGAAGCCACTTGGGCTTCCTTTTCCCTCAGCACACCTCTCCCACTGGAGAATGAAACTCCTCCTCCTCATCAGAAGTTTGAACTCCTGACTGTTTGTCTGTTGGCCTCTTGCCTGAGCCTAAACCTATAGACGCTGAAGTACCATGTGAACTGTCCATCAGTGGACTCCCTAGTGAACTGCTATGTGGACTGCTCTGCATGCTGCCCGAAGCACCACCCCTTTGACTCTGCGAGCCACTGCTCACTGACGGACCTGACATCGTCATAGATGTACCTCCGGATCCTCCTGATCCCTGCCCACTGGATCTCTGTGACTGACTCAACTGCTGTTGAGGGTCTGGCTGATCCAGATACTCTAACTCCCGTGACCTCCTGAAAGCTCTGTCCTCCTCGAATCTCACATCCCGCCTGACAACATCTTTCCTCGAAGCAGGAATATAGACCCGAACGGCTTTCGAGGTCTCACTATAGCCCACAAAGATACCCTTCTCTGCGGTGGGCTCTAGCTTGGTCCTCTTCTCCTTGGGTACGTAGGAGTATGCAATACACCAAAAGATACGGAAGTGACCAATATCAGGCTTCTTCCGAGAAAAAGCCTCCTCCGGAGTCACATGCCCCAAGGCACGATGCAGACTCCTGTTCTGCAAGTATACAACAGTATTGCAGGCCTCTGCCCACAAAAACAAAGGTAACCCCTGATCATGTAACATGGCTTTGGCAGCCCCAATGATGGATCTGTTCTTCCTCTCCGCAACCCCATTCTGCTGGGGGTTGTAAGGAACTGTGAACTCCCTCCTAATGCCTGCCTCCGCACAATACTCAACAAACTGTCCAAAGGTGTTCTCACCTCCATTGTCCGACCTCAGGGAGTTGATCTTCCGACTTGTCTGTGTCTCCACAAGAGCTCTAAACTCTTGAAACCGCTTGAAGACCTCACTCTTGGTCTTCAAGAAATAAATCCAGGTCCTCCTTCAGTGATCATCAATGAATAACACATAATACTCATATCCACTCAAGGAAACATGAGACATTCGACCGCTCACATCAGAATGAGTCAAATCAAGTATCCTAGTCGCCCTGCTGTCACTGCTGGGAAAAGGGGATTTGGCAAACTTGCCCATCGCACATCCTCTGCATGTATCAATGTGATCAGTACTGAAATCTGGCACACCTGTAGTGATCTCCTGCAATGTCCTCAAGGCTCCATGATACATGTGTCCCATCCTGCGGTGCCAAATCTCACACAGCTCAGAATTGCTAGCTCTGCTGTCGGTGCTACTGCTCAATGCCATAAGGGGCTGAAATGCAAACTTGTACACCTTTGCATGGCGTACTCCTATCACTCTAGCTGACTCAGCGGGAGTACCCCTGGGATATATCAGCACCTGTCCGCTCTTGAACAATATCTCATACCCTCTGTCCTCTAATGCTGAGACGGATATGAGGTTCTTTCTCATCCCTGGCACATATAAACCATCTGACACCTTCAAGAGAGGTTTGGGTTCACTATCAAATGTCAGTGTCCCCACACCGACTGCTCTAACAACACTGTCATCACCGAGTACTACCTCTATATCAGTGCCACTCTCTGAAAGCTCTGAGAAGTACTCACGGACTCCTGTCATATGACGTGAAGCCCCACTGTCCACATACCAGATACTCGAAGATGCTCCGCTAGTCGAGGGAAATGCATGCTCCCTCTGAACCTCCGTGGCAGGTGATCCTGCACTAGTGGACTCACAAGCACTGAACCCAAACTCTCGGTCAAATCTATCTGAAAAGTCCTCAATCTCTACTGATGCTGCCATGGTCTGGTTCTTCCCTTTCTTCTTCTTCTCCGGACAAACAACTGCATAGTGTCCCATCTTCTGACAACTCCAACACTTCACTTTGGAGTAGTCCTTCTGCGTGTTCTCCTGTTTACCTTTACTTTTTCCTTTGCCCCCACCACCACTTGTGGAAGCATGCTTCTTGCCTTTGCCTCTCTTGCCTCCAACCAACAATGCTACATCCTCATCCTGCTCAACTGGCTTGGCTGCCCCAAGCTGAATCTTCCTGATCTCTGTCTGAATGCAATCATCCCAAAACCTCTCCCATGTGGGAAGGGTCTCACGTGCACAAACCCCATCAACAAAATTCAGCCATGAAGTAGGAAGGCCATTCACTGCAATCTGCACCAACTCAGTGTTTGGAATGACCTCTCCAACTGCTGCCAATGCATCTCACATTAGTTATCTTTGTGAGATAACCAGTTGCACTATCATTCTTCCCCATCTTAATGGTCTTCAACTTCTCCCTTAAGAGCATCTTTTTGTTCTCATTGGTACCCTGGTAGAGATTGGTCAAGGCAGACCACATCTCATGAGCATGTCTCTTTCCTCTCTCATGAGGAATCACATGGTCTTTAATACCATCCAGAATCAGCCTTTTTCCCTTGTTATTTTTTTTATTAAATGCTGCCAACTGAACAGCATCAGTAGGCACATTAACAGGCTACTGTTGGGTATGAACCATGATATCCCAGACTTCTCCCTCCTCGAAGATGCTTTGCATTCTTTCTCTCCAAACGTTGTAATTACTATGCCCATCCAACCTATCTTCCACCCTCAATCCCAATGACATCCTTGTTGTCCTAAAAAACTGAAAATAGCACTATTGTAGTAAAGATAAAATTTCTGTGTGAAAAATTAGCTTGCTGAAATTTTCTGAGTGAAAAATCAGCAACCTGTAATTTTTCTCTTTGCTATCCCAAACTGCACTTTCAGCACTCAAGCTCTGATAACATGTAGAAATTTCTATTTTCCCACCCTGGTTTTCAGTTTCACCTTATTTCTCCAAATAGTTAAATGCCCTTTCCCATAGCCTTACATTCAACAAGCTGGAAAATAAATATTTTCTGAAAACACAAATTTTAGAAAATTTTCACAGTGCTGGAAATTGCAGAAATAAAAATCAGCAGACTAAAACAGCCACACAAAACATTTTAACACGGTGATTTTTGGTCAACATGACCCTGGAAAAACCCCCTACAACTCTTGGGGAAAACCAGTTCGAAAGCTTCTCTTTATTTTCTGAATATTGCTTTTACAGTGATGCAGAAATTTACACAGCAAAAAAATTACAGCAACTTCGAAACAGAACTTATCTCGAAAACCGTGCCAAACTCCACCTCGGTTTCCATGCCCACAAAACAGAAAAATTACAGCAGAAATTATAGCCTTCAAAACTGTATGAACAACCTCGAAAATAGTGCCAAATGGCTATACGGCCTCTCTCGAAATCTGCAGTTTTCTCTCGAAATTCGTGCCCACTTGCCTCGAACTTCGTGCTCAGCCTTGCTGTACGGATTTGCTGAAAGTTAGTGCTGCTGCCTTCCTTCTTCTCACTGCTCAGAAAATTCTCTTCAGCTTTCTCCTTCTCCTTCTCTCAATCTGCTCATGAAAGAATTAATGAATAAATGACCTTTTCTCTTCTTTTCTTTCTTTAATAAAACTCTAAGTGACTTTTGGGTTATCTCCAAATCCAATGGCTGAAATAGCTTTAGATCTAGGGCTGAGATTAAATGCTCTTTTAAATCTCACTTTCTATTTTTTAATTCACCACACTTTAATAAAGACCCACTTAGTCATTTATTTCCAAAGTCACTTTTCTTTTCTAATTTTACATTAACTTTATTAAAGTCACTTTAAAATTAGATTTTAGTAACTTTATCACTTAAAGCAACTTTTAAATTAGATTTAACTTTATAACTTTATAAAGTCACTTTAGGAGAAAAATTAAATTCTTTTGGACACTTTTCCCTAGGCCAAAGATCAAAGCCTTAAGGAACCACCTATCCTCCGGTAACCAAATTTCAACACTCCCTCTTACCGAGGAAGGTGTTCCTCACCACACCCATCTTGTCTCTGAAGTAGACATGCTTTCCCCGTGGTAAGGCTTTGGTAAAACTATCTGCAACCTGCTCATCAGTGGGAATATATTCGAGCTTCACAACTCCCTTCATCATAGAGATTATGAGGCAATCATTTAGCTAGTAAGAACTACAAGGTTCTCAATAGAAGCAAAACTATAGCAGAGTCAGGATCATTATGCAGCATCATAGAAGTCTCTTCAACATGATATATTGTTTCAAGCATCAATTCAACAGAGCTTAACATTTGAATGGAGGAATCAAAGAAACATAGCAGAAGTATATTCTATAAGAACAACATGCAACTTATCAATATGCATTGAAGAAAAATTTGGAAGTAGTATGAAAGTGTAAATGTGGTTACTCTTAAAGGAAGGAATCTTATCGTTCTACATCTCATAGGCATCATCTTATAGGAAGAGCAAAGAAGCAGTTTGATGACAACTTGGAAGGAAGAATTACACTTATCTTAAAGGAAGTTTTCATAAACACATTGTAAACAACTATCTTTGAAAATGACTCATATCTTCAGAGGGAGTTGAAGGAAGAACATACTTGGGCAAAAAGTTGATGGTAAAAGGCATGGTCTATCTTGGTCAAATAGTTGAAAAGGAAAGTCGAGTCTCTTCTAGTTGGTTGTTTGACATATGGCAGCGAAACATATTACTGGCAAAACTTAAGATTTGTAACTAGTTAATACTTAATATGAAGTTAAGAAGACTTTAGAGGGAGCCACCAACAATGATTGATATATAGAGTCCTACAACTTGATTCAAGGATATATAACGATTACTTTTGACAACTCCAATAATGAGGAATGACATCAGTAATGTTTGGGATATTGTATGGCTTCCAGAAAAAATATATAGCATAAGTGTGTACACTATAAAGGTCGAAAAGGCATCAAGAAGTGACGGCTTGTTGATCACTTGATGATATGTTGAATTCGATATTGACCTAGAAAAAGTACCACTGATGATTGGGAATTGATATGATTTCTTGGAAAAACGTGAAACATAATTCTATACAAAGAAAGGAGATGTCAATGCTTGTGTTAGGGTCCTATAATAATAGGGTTCATAATTTTTGAATTCACTTTGATAGTCTTGTAAATATGTACATACCTTGCTTTTTGCAAGTTGTTATCCCATATTTGAAAATAATAAAAAGATGAAAAGAGGGTAAAAGTCCTAAAATAAAGATCAAGGGACTTAGAAAAAAAAAAAAACCCCAAGAGAAAAAGAGATAAAAATAAGACCTGAAAGTGAGTAAGTCAAAATGCCACTACTATTTACGTGTACTGCAATAATAATGATTATGTGCAGATTGTCAATAAATGCCATAATCCATGATCAGTTAAACAGTTTAATCTTAACTTTTCATGCTTTAAATTTCATGTTTTAGATAGAGAATAAAAATATGTCAAACAGTTTAAACTTGACATATCAGTGGATAGTTAGAGAATAAATGAGGAGCTCAACAATTTAATCTGAGCCTTCAGATGAAATAAGGTTAGACTTAGATAGTTTTATGCTTTGAAAGAAAAATTGATTTAGGGTAGCAAGCTTAAATGCACCCATGAAAATGAAGTAAAAAATGTTAGAAATAATGATGGGTAGGTAGAAAGCAGTGGTGCGAGACATGTAATAAAGCATCATCGGGCAAAAATTACTAATTTGCTCTCCCCCACAATCATCCACTATTCTAAACCTTCAATTAAAGAGGCTTAGAGCATTTCTCTGACTTCTGTTGGGACCGGACCCAAGGCTCAATAACTGATTGGTTAAAAATATTGGATTCCCTACATAAAACCCATTACATCAGCATATTCACCCTTTTCCAAGATTATGATCCCTTTTCCTAAGTAAAACACATTTTTGCTTAATAAAAGTAAAAACCCTACTTAATTAATTTCATTTTCATTCAAAAACATTCAAAAACCCATAAAATGCATTTTATCCTAAGTTTGTGTAAAGAATAAAAAAAGGGTCAAATTATGCTTTATTGCCTATTTTTACACTCTACTTAGTTTTAAACTATGTATTTTTAATTCATTTCATACATTACACCTTCATTTCATATTAATTTCTAACTTATATTATTAAAACCCTAAATTATACCTTTCCCGTATATTATTAAATCCTTTATAAGTAAATAACCCCAAAAACCTATTTATTTAAAGTTTAAACCTACGTTATATATCCCATGTGACAAAAATAAAACCCACCCTTTCTCCCCATAGGTTTAAACGTATCAAATATGATAATATCCCGCTCCCCTATGGTATTAAAACACTTGTTAATGTTTTATTTACCATATAATAAACGTACCTGTGCCAATATCATTGAAACATTTGTTAAATGTTTTAAGTTGAAAACATAATAAACTTTACCCCCCGCCCAATCATATAACATAATGTTTTGACTTTATAAATGTATATTATAAGGTTAAAAAACCTATCCCGCCGTATTACCAAAACCCCGGACCCTGCCTCTGAACGCCGAGCAACTTCATATTAAATCGCGACTGTTCGCATTATCCCAACCAAATCCAACGATCGAAAGACCATATCGCAATTTAAGTCGCGTGTTATAACACAATCCATTCCATGCAAAATAGGTTGTTTCAGCCTTTTCTCTCTCCCCCACATGGCCCATTTTGATTGGATCACATCCGATTCAATTGAAACCGCTTACCACCTTAAACGCATGTGATAACCACTCGCGGTTTCTATCATTTGAGGCCCAAAACCGCCCATTGCTTGATGTGATTGACATTTATTATAGGCCAGATTAAACCTAAAATACCTAATAAACTCTGAAAAACACCATTATTCCCTTCTTCTGCGTTATATCATTGTATTTGCCATCCCGACTCAGAGAACAAAGCCTTTGCACAGTTTATATGTCCAGAACCAGGGAAAAACCCGTCTATTACTGTTGAAGATCGCTGGAAGTCCTGAATTGCTTCCAGAATATACCGCAGACTTGTCAAACGCATCAGAACCTATTTCAAAGACCCATACTTGCGTAAAACAAGTATTTTTCGAAGAAATCAAGCCTGTTATCAATTTAAAAAGGACATTTGAAACCTGTATAAGAATATTCACTCCAAGAAATCCTTTAAAATTGTCCAAAAAAGAGGCTAAAACCTATCAAAATTTTTATAAAACTCTGTTTTACACTGCACTCAGTTTTAGAAGGAAAATATTGAGTTTATTCTAGTTTTACAGACTGTATAAAACTCCAATTAAAGCCCAAAAATCCTCTGCAGGTAACCTGACCCTCTGTGCTTGAATCCAAACAATTTTTAGTCCAATATCCATTGAAAAAGCTTAAGAAACCCCTGTTTCTTAACGAGTGAGAGTCTGTAACACAGTTGAAAGTCAAAATTTGAAAGAAAAAATCTAAGAAAAGAACGATATTCTACTTATTTTCATCCAAGAACCTCTGTCAAAGTCAAAAATACTTCTATAAACCATTTAACCTTACAAAAGAAACCAGAAATCCTAAAAACAGAGTTTCAGAAGTCCTAAAAGCCTAAAAATTCCTAAATCTACTCCAGCTGTGCCCTCTAAGACTGCTATCATTGTGAATCCTCTACAACTTCCTGTTGTAGACATTGAGCACATCCCTTTAACAGATGTTGACTATAAAATAGAGATCCTGTTGTTGAATTTAATTTATTAGACCTCCACTGCTAGAGCTATGAAAAGTCTTTAGATTAGGTTGAAGAAGTCAAGATTTGGGAGTTGAACCTTCCCAAATATGTTGTTCCAGTCACTTATCAATGTCCAAAGGTTATTAGGTTATGTCAAAGTTATTATTCACCTGAAAATAGGACAATGATGAATGCAAACAAAGAGGTACTGTTTACAATTACTGCTGCATCCATAAACCAGATGTTACAACTCAAACCAGATCTTAAAGCAGTTCCTTTATCAATAGAGGCACTTACCAAGTTGTACATTGACCTAGATTTTCCCAAAAGATTTCAAATTTTCGAAGTCTTTATGCCTTAACATGTGGAAATTCCTCAAATCAATCCCCCATATTCTACTTAAAAATTTCCAGAAGGGTCTAGGCATGTCATTTCCATGCTGTCATTCATCCTAGGATACTTTACAAATGAGCATACTGATGAGTCCATCCTAGGTTTCCTATCTACTTTTGCACCAGGATAGCCTCCCTCTGTAATTTTCAATTATGCTTAGTACATTGCTAACAATATACATGATCAATTGGTTATATTGCCAATAGAAGGAGTGTGTAGATACACGTCTTTTCTCTTCCATATGTTTTTGTATTTTCAAGTAGATAAGTTTCCAGTAACTCTCTAGAAGCTTGATATAGAAGAAAATCCACTTTCAGTCATCTTCTGGACTTCATTGATCAGAAAAGAGTCCTCAGAATTTACTTATGCAAAATTTTTAGACTTCTTTATCCGTCCATTGATCAATATGTTGACCAACACTGAACAATCAAGGATCAATGATGAAATGAAGAAAATCCTACAGTTATCTGAGAAGACTAGGACTGGAGATTGGTATTTGTATGAAAAACACACAGAAATCAGAGTTTTTGGCTCTAATCTTCTACCCTACAAACTACTTAAATATGTACAAATGAGGGTTTTTGCCCTGGAGTATATCAGACAAATCTTGAATTTTGATTCTATTAACTTCCTAGCAGCTAAAGAAAAGACCCAATTTAAGTTAAAGAATCAGGTGGGGCCATTTATTTGTAATCACAGAGATGCAAAGATAGAAGCAGCCAAACAGTTACTAGAGTACAGATTTGAAGAGAGTTTCTCCTGGAATTATGATCCACAAGGAATACTGAGTAAAATGAGGGTTAAGTGTAAACTAACACCCTACATTCATGAGAAAAAATGCAGAGATTGAGAAGTATGTCAATCAGATTGAGTGGGTAGAAAACACTTTGATAGATGCAGTAAATTAGGGTGATACTAGTCACACCTTACAAACTGCAAATCAAGCAGAGAAAGCCACCAAAAGAGTTAGAGACGAAGGAACTTACATTGCAGAAACCACCACTGAGACTAGGTTCAAGTTAAGATACAATAAAAAGCCTAAAGTTAATTCAGTTGATAAAGGAAAAGTGCCTATCGAGGTTGAAGACACAGATGTCCCAGTAACAAATACAGATGCTGCTACAGTCATCAGAAATGATGTAGTTACAAAGAATCTGAATGAAGGACGGATTGTAATTCAAGTACACAGATGATAGAAAAATCGCAGAATTTAGAAGCATCATCTTCACAGACAACAAAGGAAAATGATATTGATATAAGAGAAAAATACAAGCAGATTAAAACAAAGAATGAAGAGATAAAAAATGAGATTTACTCTCAATATTTGAAGCAAACACCAAGTGTTTAAAACAGACTTTTATCTACCTTTGATTACTCAAATAAAAAATTGATAATGTGAGTCTTACAGCTTACAGCGAAGACTCCAAAGACAGTTGCAGACTACAAAAAGGTTGATCTAGAAGTACAAACAGAAAAAATTCATGCACTTGATCAAATAGAATTTCATAGACAGAGTTCAGAGATGTTGTATTCTACCATTACAACTAAGGCTACGAGTGTTCAAAAAATTCAGAACACAATCATAAACATGAAAGATCAAATGAAAGTTGACAAAGCCTCATTATATGCTAAAGATCTTAGGATTAAATCTTTAGAAGAGTTGGTTCTCCAAATAGGATATGATCCTGAAAATGTGAAAGCAGAAAAATAGTTAGTGAAAAGGAAAAATGAGGACATTGCAGCATTGAGGAAACAACTTAAACTTCCTTCAACTTAACATCCTCAAGCTAAAGAAATTATACAAGAACAAACTCAGAAGGATGACATGATGAACTTTGCAGCATTGAGGAAACAACTTAAAATTCCATCAACTGAACATCCTCAAGCTAAAGAAATTATACAAGAACAGACTCAGAAGGATGACATGATGAACTTAATTTTTCAGTTAACAGGACAGATCAAAGAAATGGAGACTCAAATGGACAAATTTGTCCATGAAAGGGAAACAACAAAAGCACAGGAAACTCCTACAGTAGTTTCTATGGTTACTATAGCTGTGCCTTCAACTTTGGCATAAGAGTTGGCACCAAAAGAAACACTGGCTACTGCAGTGCCAGTGACATCATCCACAACTTCAGCCACAAAATCTTCTACATCAACAATACAACCAACATATGAGGCTAGTAAATTAGTAAAAGCCATGGAAGAAATGTCACTTAAGACAAGTGAGATTAACAAATTGAAAAAGATGATTGATAATCTTGAGGATACAAAGAAGTTAGCTCAAATAAATGCTAAAACTCATGAGCAAAGGGCTAATAGGTTAAATGAAGAACTGAAGAAGCTACAAAAGGAGTTAACCTTAAAGGAACCAATATCATATGTGAAAAACCATTTATGGAACAAAACCATTGAAGCAATCAATGATGTGTGGCCTTCAATTTAGGTAATCTTTGAACAGAGAGATTTATTAAAGGCAACACTAGCAGAAATAGAGAAAACCAAAGATGAGCTAGGTACTAAACCTGAGCAAGCCATAGAATTGATCAAGTTTCTCAACAACAAAAACAGGCAAAAGTTGGAAGAAATACAAATAACTGATAGGACAGAGACAATCCTTGAAATAAGGAAAGTCAACTCAAAGATGAATTTAATGAAACAACTTGAAGAGAAATGTGAAAGTATGAACATAACCATAACCAAGTTTATGGTTAAATTTGAAAATTTGAGGCAAAGAAGTTTGCCTAACATTCTGGTCATTAATGATAAGCTTATGCCTCAGGAGGATTATAATAAGAAAATCAGAGAGTATGCAAAAGAGTAGGTTGAAAAGACAAGTGGACAAGGCACTCCAACAGGGAAGGTCTTACTCGGAAGTTTTGAAGATTTATTCTATCTGCAACATGAGATAAGACATTTGTTTGTCATAAAGCCAACTTTTGCTAGATATACTGAGGCAGATGAGAATTTCAGGAGGCTGAAAAAGATTCAAATTCCAAATGATGAAGCTTGGCAATCACTTACTGATTTACTGTGAAAGTTAAAAAAGTAGATAAAAGGAACAAAACAGTTTGCCGATTTTTACAGCCAAAGCAAAATTTATTACAACAGTAAAGCAGTTTTACAGAAGTTAAAGAGTATCCGGGTTGAAGAGTATCAGAGATTAAAGGGAATCAGAGTAAAAGAGTATAAGATAAAGAAGATCAGATTTCAAAACAGATTTGAAATATCTGAGCCAGCAAAGAGGACACCAAGGCAGCCAGCTGCACTTAATCCACAATTCGTTTTTATTTTATTTGGATCAATAGGACAACTTGCTAATTTGTTATGCAGTTGTCTGTATTTTGTTGTAAAGATATTTCTATTTTCCTCAGATAATTCCTAGAAGCATTCTAGGATATTTTGTAAACAATATTGTATAAATACTTCATCTTTAGAAGTATTAGTGTGGAATAAATTGCTGAAGATTTCTATAGTCATTTTTGTTGGACTTTAAGGCTTTTGTGTTGCAAATTTCAAGTAGCAAACTGGATCAAATCAACTAGCATCATATTTCAAGATTCATGTGATAAGCCATTGGAGTGAAGTACTTTCTACTTGTCATTGTTTATCTTCTTTGTTTCATACATCCATTATGTGTTCTAAATTTGAATGAATAAACAGGAGTATTATTTCAGGATTTGTTAAAAGCATCCTGTCTTCACTGTTTATCATTTCTATGTTTTCTGCTGATTTCTAGAGTAGGGAATCGTTAATTGCTCCCTCTTTCATTTGACCTCTGCCTACTACCTCCTTTTTCCGGATCAAAGAACCCTTCATTGCTCTTTATCCCGATCATACCACTTCACCAAACAACCTTCAGAGATCTTCAAAGGCTTATCTATCTTGCCCTGAAAACATTTGACTTTTTGACTTTGATCCTAGTTTTGTCTGCTTGACTTTTGACTCCTTAGCCCAATGGACAATTAGATTTCCCACTACCCATCTCATTAAGTGATTTTTCCCACCAAACCAACCAAATCAAAACCAAATTGCACAATCATAACTAACCTAATATTTTATAATCAAAACAAAGTTAAATCTTACAGAGAGCCCTCTCTGAACCCTAGGAAGGCTAGATCCTAGAGTTTAAAAGTAGCTTTGTGGTTACCTCTAGTGTTCTTAAACTTTAAATCAAAATCTCACAACTTGGGAATTACTAGAGTGATAACAACTTGTACAATCAACTGTGAAGAAGTTTCCAGGTATGTGTTGTGAAAATTTCTGAATCCTTATTGCAGAAATCCTACTGCTAACTATTGATTTACTTCTCCTACTTGATTTATTGCACTAGTTATTTTAACTGAATATTTAGAAAAAACTTCAAAGTAAACAAAAATAGCAGGTTACACAAATACAAATCATTTACTGAACGTCATGCACATATGACAAATGACATAGATTTTTCGGATAAATGTCCCCGAAAAAACCCAATGCAGGAAAACCGATGCAACAACTCTAGTGGGTTTTATTATTACGTAGAGTGTGAATACAACATTATGGGCACCAGAAACAGTTTGCCCTACAGAGAAATTACACGGCAGTTGTACCTTATCACTCAGAGACAGTTGAATCACACCCTCAATCAGGAATTATAGATAACGAGCCCTTTTTGGCCCACTGGAAACCCAGCGCTGCTCCTCCAGCCTCTACTGGTGAACGTACTCACTGCGTCACCCTGACTGGGTCTGTGCTGACCTAGTTGGGCTTGCATCACCCTGGTTGGGTTTCTGCTGCCCCTGTGCTGCCCTGGTTGGGCCTGCGTCACCTTGACTGGGCCTACGCTGCCTCTGCGCAGTCCTCTGTGTGGTCCTGGCTGGACTATGTCCCTCTGGCTGACCTTTGCGCTACCTGGTACAGTGTTGCCTCTCTACTGCTGTATTCTCGCACTTGGATCAGATCATCCCTTGCCGATCTCTGCCCCTCACTGCACCGCAAACTCACTTCGAAATCCTCAGCAAACCCCGCCCCAGAATTTCTACTTAGCTTCAGTGCTTCTGCTATGTGTGTGTTCTCCAACTGATCCCAAGCCTTCCTTTATACTTTTCTGGTTGGCAAACCAACAACTGTGATCTAATCTCTAATCAACGACTAAGAGTAAAAGAATGCTTGATCCACGTCACTTAGAACATTCTTATCACATTTGTAAATTTATTCACTTTAATTTTTTAATTTCCCTAAGTTAGACTTAGGGTCCCCATTAAAAAAATTTAATTATTTGAATAACTTTTACACCAGATGGAATGTCTCCAAATGCTTTCTGGGTTTTGGAGTTCTCATGTGTTCCAGCCCCTCCAAAAAGTTTTGGAGCTAGAGCACACTCGATGTTACCCCAAAATCTAAACATGTGTTGGGTTTTGCGCATAGTTTTTAGTGTTCACGCATGGTTTTTGGCATGCTGGTTTTTGCCCATGATATTTTGTAGATTCGGTAAAAGGAAACTACGATTATGTTCTAATCCAGGGTTAATGGATTGGGGTTTATGAATGCTTCAACATGTATATAATGTATTGTAACATTGAAAGCAATATAATGAAAAATCATTTTAGTTTGCCCGGTTTGGCGTCCAGGAAAAAATCTGTTTATATTTTATGTTCTTGACATATATATATATATTTTTATTTATTTCGTTTTAAGAATCTATTTGCAGGTAATTTCTGTATAGGTTTAAAACCTACATAAGTTTGGCTCCATGAGGTGTCTGACTACGTGATGACATATTGAAGATACATGAAGATTGTCATTAACCAGGAAAGATCGAGGTGCTTTATGGTCTAAATGTATGATGCAGATAGTTTTGAGATTTTGTGTATTTGGGGTAGCATCAGTTGTGCTCTAGCTCCCAGATTTTGTGGAGGGACTAGAGTACACTTGATCCACAAGACCTAGAAATTGATTTGGGAAATTTCATCTGGTTTAGAAGATATTAAATTAATTAATTATTTTAATGTATTTCCTAAGTTAAAACTTAGGGAACTTAAATAATTGAAGTGAACTTAATTAAAATGTGATGAAATTGTCTTAAGTAATACAGATCAAGCTTTCTTTTAAACTTAGCCATTGATTCAAGATTTGATCATGGTCGTTGGTTTCCCAACGAAAAAAGTATAAAGGAAAGGCATGGGTTCATTTGTAAAGACACACAGAGGCAGAGCACTGAAGCTAAGCTGAGATTCTAGGGCGGGTTTGCTAAGAATTCTCAGAAGTGTTTCAGCTGCAGAGAGGGGAATTTAGGCCAAGAAGATGATTTAATCACGAGGTCTAGAATCAACAAGAGGCAGAGATCAGCTCAGAGAGACAGCACATAGAAGCAGGGAAGTTGCAGCAGCAAGGACAACGCAGTCCCTCAAGGACAAGGTGATTTTCAACAGGAAGCCCTCAGGGGTTACGCAGAGACCCTAAGGGGCAGCGTAAGGACTGCGTCACCCAGTCTGGGGTAATGTAGCCCTTTCCGGAGCAGTGCAGAGGGACGCAGAGGTTTTAGAGGTTGACGCAGAGGCTTTCCGAGACAACGCTGTGGTTTCTAGGCCCTAATCTTGGCTGAGTTCTATAAATCCTGTTTGAGGGTGTGGATCAGTCGTTATTTTGGCCTTAGAATAGCCAATGAGCTGTAGATCTATTATTTCTCTGTCGGGTTTTCCAGATCTGGAACCTAGATTTGTTGTATTCAGAAAATTCTTAATAATAAAACCCTCCAGCAGCTAGAAGACTGGTTTTCCCGCATTGGGTTTTTTCGAGGACTATTTGTCCAGAAAATCTCTGTCACTTTGTCTATGTGTGCATGAACTTGTTCTAGATCTGAATTGGTGAAGATCTGTTATGTGTTTTGCTTTGATTTTAACTTGAATTTATTTCAGTGAATAACTTATCTAAGTAGGAGGAGCATAATGAGATTAACAGTAAATATTTCTGCATAAGTGTAAGATTCATAAATTTTCACAGATAGGAGTCGAGAAGCTACAACAAATCTCCACAGAAGAACAATTAGCCAATGCATATTTTAGTATTTTTGAGACAAGTTTAGGCTTGTGGTTATTCCTCCTTATTTGAAAGGAAGTGAGGATCTCCTCCTTGGTTGAGAAGGAGTGAAGGTGAACACCGTATTCTCCATGTGTCATGCACTATGGCCAGGACTAACAACCATAAGCCTAGTCAAAATTTAAGGCATTGGTGGGGAGAATGGCGGATTGGATAAGCATTTGGGACCGATATGCTTTGAGGATTTGGATCTAAGATAAGAATAGTCCCGATGACCGATATTATTTGAGGATAGGGTATCTAAGATAACTAGGTTCGGTCTTCATAATATCGTATGTATTCTTGATTTTATGTATTTGATGTAAAAGAGAGAATATTTATTAGTATTATTTTATAGCATGGGTTTCATGTTGAAGGTCAATTTATTTGTAGGTCAACGCACCCATTGTGTGCTTCTAGGGTTTTGTCATAAAATCAAGAAGTCAAAAGAGTCATTGTTGTATGTAATAAACCCTATTGGGCATCCTGTATCAAGTCAAAATAATTTATTTGAGTCAAAATTGTGCCAAAAGTCCCTCCAAGATCAAGTTGGCCTGTAAAAGAACAAGTCGACCTCATGAAGGGTAATTCGACCTCCTTAGAACACTATATATAAGAAGTAGTTGACCTCATTTAAAAGAGATCATCCAAGAAAGTTCGATCACTAGAAGAAGAATAAAAAGAGCGAAGGATAAGACAAGGACTAAAAGACAACAAAATTCGAAGTTTTTGGGTCAATATCACTCACATTGTGAAAAGGAAGCTAGGGTTTTGCAGCTACATAGGACGAAATTTCAGATCTCCAAGGAAGGTCAAAATCCATGATCAAAAGACAATGCATATCATCTATTTGTCCAAGATGTAGAAATTTCTGTTTTCCCACCTCGGTTTACAGTTTCACCTTATTTCTCCAATTAGTTAAATGCCCTTTCCCATAACCTTACTGTCAAACGAGGAGGTAACTCTGCAAATCAGAATGTGTATTAGATGAAGAATGTACATGTATTTATACATGGAGGTGAGGCTATTGGGATTCATCTCCCAATGACTCTTGGCCTTCCTTATTTCCTAATATTATTTAATATACAATATTGAATATTCTCACCCAACCCTTAGGATTAGGTGTCAACATTCCCCCCTTTAATCCGAAGGGATGTTGGTGAGCCCAAGCATCGATCTGAACTTTTTAAACTTTTCTCTTCCAAGTGCTTTGGTGAAGATATTAGCAGTTTGCTCATTTGTGTAACAATGATGTAGATGGATGGTTTTGGCCCGAACATGATGTCGAATTATATGGTATTTTGTATTGATGTGCTTTGTTCGATCATGGAACTTTGGGTTCTTGGCCAACTTTATTGCAGAAGTGTTGTTGATCATGAGTGGTGTGGAATACATTTGTTTCATCTGCAAATCTTCCAGGATTTTCCGGAGCCACACAATTTCCTTTGTTGCTTCAGCTGCTGCCACATATTCTGCCTCGGTCGTGGAATCTGCTGGAACTGATTGTTTGAGTGATCTCCATGAGACAGCTCCTGATCCATGACTCATGGTGTAACCTGTAGTAGACACCCCTGTTCTTTGTCCCCATCAAAGTCTGAACCAGAGTATCCTATCAAGCTGAAGTCGCCTACCTGTGTATATTTGAGTCCAAAGTCTTGAGTCCCCTTCAAGTACCTTAACACTCTTTTTGCAGCAGACCAATGTCCTTCACAAGGTTTTTGCATAAACCTTGAGAGTATTCCAACAACAAATGAAATGTCAGGTCTGGTGGTGGTCAGGTAGATAAGACTTCCTATAAGCTGTCTATACTTAGTTGCATCCTCGAATTCCTTCCCTTCAATAGATGTGAGCTTCAAGTTTTGTTCCATTGGAGTGGTTAAGGGATTGCATTCATCCATGCCAAACTTGTTCAAAAGATCTCTAATGTACTTTTTTTGAGAAAGAAATATATATTTAGGATGTTGAATTACTTCAATACCCAGATAGTAATGAACATGACCCAAATCAGTCATTTCAAAACCTTTCTTCAATTCTTTCTTCATGGATGCAATATAGCTCTCATTGTTCCCTGTTATCAAAATATCATCTACATATACCACAAGATATACAACTCCTTTTCCAACTTTATTAACAAACAAAGTTGCATCATCAAGATCAAAATGTTTGAAGTCAAGTTTCAAAAGATGCTCGGTTAATTTCTCATACTAGGCTCGTGGTGCTTGCTTGAGGCCATACAAGGATTTTATAAGCTTGCAAACTTTGTGTTCTTGACCCTTTACAACAAATCCTTCTGGCTGGGACATATAAACTTTCTCTTTTAGATCTCCATTCAAAAAGACGGTTTTTACATCCATCTGATGGACTTTCCATCCATTCTGAGCTGCTAGGGCAAAGAGAGTCCGAATGGTGGTCCATTTTACTGTGGGAGCAAAAGTTTCTTCATAATTGATTCCTTCTTTTTGTACAAAACCTTTTGCCACAAGCCTGGCCTTGTGCTTGTCAAGTGAGCCATCTGCTTTATACTTGTTCTTGTAGACCCACTTACAGCCAATTGGTTTTGTTCCCAAAGGCGGATCAACCATTCTTTATCAAGGCATCATACTCCTTTTGCATCGCTTCTTTCCATTCATCATGAGAAGCGATTTCTTTGAAGGAAGTTGGTTCATGATCTGTAGACAAACTCAATTCATAGTTATAAGCAATATCCATATCAACAGGGGAATCAGAATTATCTACATCACCTTCGATTTGTTTAGTGGAACCTCTTGTTCCTGTTTTTCCAACCTCATTAGGATGAACATTCTCCAGTGTCTTTGTCAGCGATTTGGGATGACCTTTCTGAGATGGCCCAGGGTGCTCATTTGACTGAGTTGGGATTGATTCAAGATTCAATCTCCCAATTCTGTCAATCACATCATTCAATGTGTCATCCGTGGTTGTTTCTTCATGTGGGGGAGAGAGTGCTTCAGGACATGATTCCACAGTTTGATTCAATATCGGAATCCCCCCTTCAAGATGTGGAATTTGATTATCAAATTCTTGGAAAGACTTTGCATGTGTGAATCTATCCAGGCGACCAAGTTGCCGCTCAACAACCTTGTCACTCTTGGAAGATTCAAGGAATATGACATCTCTTGCTATTACAAACTTCTTATTTGCTTCATCATAGAGACGATATCCTTTGGAGGTATTGGAGTACCCCAAGAAGATACATTTTCGACTTCTAGCACCAAGTTTGTTCATTTGACCCTTGGGTATCAAGGCATAATAGGTGGACCCAAAGACTCTGAAATGCTTTACCGAAGGAATGTGGCCATGCCACATTTCAAAAGGAGTTTTGTTTCTAATTGAACTTGAAGGACACCTATTCTTTATGTAAACAGCACATAGAACTGCATCAGCCCAAAACATCAATTTTACATTCTTGTAAAATAACATGGAGCGAACCATATTTAAAATAGTTCTGTTCATTCTTTCAGCTACACCGTTCTGTTGGGGATTATATGGCACAACTGTTTGATGTTTGATTCCATGTTGACGAAGATAATTTTCAAATTCGTTTGAAGTGTATTCTTTTCCATTATCAGTACGTAGAGAGCCAATATGAGTTTGTGCATCATTTTCAATCCATGCATGAAAATTCTTGAATGTTTGAAAAGCATCATACTTGTTCTTCAATAAGTAAATCCAACACATTCTGGTGTAGTCATCAATAAATGTTATCATGTATTTATTTCCATTTGCAGAAGCAACAGGCATAGGGCCACATAAATCTGAATGAACAAGCTCAAGTTTTCTATGTGCTCTGGAGTGTGAATCATGAAATGGCTGTTTGCTATGCTTTCCTAGAATACAAGCATCACATTCCTTAGATTTCCTAGGAATTGTAGGCAGTCCATTAACACCATTTTTCTTCAACAAACGAAGGCTTTCATAGTTTAAGTGTCCAAATCTAGCATGCCATAAAAGACTTGATGGTAATGTACCTTCATCATGATGTGAACTGAATGCAAAGTTTTGAGCATGAGCAGATGAACCTTTCAGCTTCAAGAGTCTCCCCTCTTCTATTCCCTCCATGACAAGTGAGTGATCTAATGCTTTTCTGACCTCTGCCTTGCCATCAAACAAGTGAATGGAGTGTCCTTGCTGGCGGATTTGGACCAAGGACGGCAAGTTTCTCCTCAACTCAGGGAGGTATAGAACCTTATGTAGAATATGATCTGGAAGACCAGGCAACTTAAGCCTAACTGTGCCAAGCCCTGATGGCTTGAGTTTGGATTTATCTGCGAAATATACTGCTCCATCAACTTTGTCAGTGAATTCTTCAAAAAAATCTTTTCTAAATGTCATGTGACATGTTACTCCTGAATCTAGCAACCAATCATCTCTCCATGAAGTAAATGAAACATCAAACAAGTCTTCAGTTACTCCATTGTTACAATGTGCTAAAACATAATGAGCGGATTCAGGTGCTTTACCTTTGTCTTTGTCATTAGTTTTACCTTTGTCTTGATTTCTTTGCTGCTCAATTTTATCCCAAGGTGTCCTGCATTTGGATGCATCATGTCCATCTTTATTGCAACGTGTGCAATGAAGATCGGATTTGTCAGATTGTCTGCCCCCCTTTTCTCTGAAGTTTCTTCTTCCTCTTCCTCTTCTGCCACCTCTTCCTCTGGATGAATCTGGAGCATAACTCTTTTCTCTATGTGCACAGTGTGCAGCCTCTTCAGAGGACGAAGGGACTGTCATCTTCCCGAAAGCTTTCTCTCTTTCTGCAAACTTTTTCTCAAGGGTTTCAAAGGTGATATGCTCAAGGTTTCCACTTGCTTGCAATGACTCAAGATAATGTGAGTAAGTCGGATATAATGCCTTAACATATGCTATGAGAGATATGTCAATTTTTACACCAGTGCTGTCAATATCATGCATGATAGATCTAAATTCTGAAGCTAAAGCAAGGGGATCATCATTCTTCATTTCAAGACTGAACAACTTAATCATCAATTGAACAATTTCTAGTTCTGAATGTGAGTCATAGAGTTCTTTTAGCTTGCTCAAGGCTTCATAGGCATTGATAATGATGAAATATGGCGACTCACCTCTTCATTTACGGAAGCTGCAATCAAGGCATAGGCGTTGCAGTTCTTGTTTTCCCAAATGGTGAGCTCCTTGTCTGAAGTGGGCTTTGTTGGTGGATTTCCTTCTTGTCCTTCATAGATTCCTTTCCACAAATCATTAAAAATGAGAGTGTGCTTGATTTTCCGAGACCATTCAAGATAGTTCTCTTTGTCGGAGAGAACCACCCCTACAATAGATATGAGAGAATGCATTCTTCTGAAGGGAAAAAATAATTACTTTGCTGGAAAAAATTCTTTTGAGGAGGAAAAATTTTGCTAGAAAATCTTCAATTATGGAAATATACTCAATTGAAGGGGACAAAAACACTTTGATGAAAATACTGAATTCTGCATTTTTTTGTGTTTGAAGAGAGAAAATTTTTATGGATAAGCGTATTGAAAATGTGGAGGGAGGGCGGTATTATGAATGTGGGAAGTGGTATTATAAAGTGGTGGAGGGGCGGTATAAAATAGTGGTATTATGAATGTGGGGTTATAGTGGTATTATATAGTTGGGGGGGGGGGTGGAAATAATACAGACAGCGCTGGAAGAGGAGGGGCGGTATTATGGTGGGAGGGAGCGGTATTTAAAAATGACAGAGCGTATGACAGAGGAGCCGGGCCACGAGCCACGAGGAGGGTCAATAGGCTGGTTGCAGCCAAAGGTCGAGGGAGCAATGCGTTACAGTTGCAGTCGAGAGGCGACGAGAGTATGCAGCCGTGTATTGGTGAGAGGCTGTGGTGTGTTGCATATGGAGAAGCGGGTGTATTTGGGAGCAGTGGCGTAGGATAAGCCGAGAGGAGGGGCCAGCGTAGGTTGCAGAGGCGAGCGTAGGTGTAATGGGTATGAGCGTGTGGCTGTAGAGAGAGGGAGGAGGCGTAGCTTAGGGAGAGGGGTCGGGCATTGGAGTGTGAGCGGCTGGTGCGTTGGGTGGGAAATGGAATGGGGGCAGGGAGAGAGTGTGCGCAGGCATGGAGAAATGGGGTAGGTAAGATGGGTATGTGGGGTAGGTAAGAGGGTAGGCGGTGTGGGCAGTGAGTTGCAGGTTGAGAGTCTGTTAAATTTTTTTGGAATTGCAGGATTTTAATAACTGCAGAATTTGCAGGTGTTTGCAGGAGCTGCAAATTGCAGAATTTCAGGGACTGCAAATTGCAGAATCTCCAGAATCTGCAAAAATCAGAACTGGGCGAAAATTGCAGATAAAAAAAATGCAGAATTACAGTACAGCAATCTAATAGAGCAGCAAAAACTAGACATAAAAACTGACTAAGCAAAGGAATGAGGGAGTTACACCACAGGCAAAAATGCCAATAGTGGCACTGGCTCTGATACCATGTCAAACCAGGAGGTAACTCCGCAAATCAGAATGTGTATTAGATGAAGAATGTACATGTATTTATACATGGAGGTGAGGCTATTGGGATTCATCTCCCAATGACTCTTGGCCTTCCTT
Source organism: Pinus albicaulis (assembly GCA_034641835.2). Classification (NCBI taxonomy): domain Eukaryota; kingdom Viridiplantae; phylum Streptophyta; class Pinopsida; order Pinales; family Pinaceae; genus Pinus; species Pinus albicaulis. The sequence continues at coordinate 1,279,205,946 of CM076577.1, read as the reverse complement.
ATTTCCTAATATTATTTAATATACAATATTGAATATTCTCACCCAACCCTTAGGATTAGGTGTCAACACTTACATTCAACAAGCTGGAAAATAAATATTTTCTGAAAACACAAATTCTGGAAAATTTTTACAGTGCTGGAAATTGCAGAAATAAAAATCAACAAACTAAAACAGCGACACAAAACATTTTAACACAGTGATTTTTGGTCAACATGACCCTGGAAAAACCCCCTACAACTCTTGGGGAAAACCAGTTCGAAAGCTTCTCTTTATTTTCTGAATATTGCTTTTATAGTGATGCAGAAATTTACACAGCAAAAAAATTACAGCAACTTCGAAACAGAACTTATCTCGAAAACCATGCCAAACTCCACCTCGGTTTCCGTGCCCACAAACAGAAAAATTACAGCAGAAATTACAGCCTTCAAAACTGTACGAACAACCTCGAAAATAGTGCCGGAATGGCTGTACGGCCTCCCTCGAAATCTGTAGTTTTCTCTCCTCAAAATTCGTGCCCACTTGCTTCGAATTTCGTGCTCTGCCCTGCTGTACGGATTTGCTGAAAGTTAGTACTGCTGCCCTCCTTCTTCTCACTGCTCAGAAAATTCTCTTCAACTTTCTCCTTCTCCTTCTCTCAATCTGCTCATGAAAGAATTAATGAATGAATGACCTTTTCTCTCCTTTTCCTCCTTTAATGGAACTCTAAGTGACTTTTGGGTTATCTCCAAATCCAATGGCTGAAATAGCTTTAGATCTAGGGCTGATATTAAATGCTCTTTTAAATCTCACTTTCTATTTTTTAATTCACCCCACTTTAATAAAGACCAACTTAGTCATTTATTTCCAAAGTCACTTTTCCTTTCTAATTTTACATCAACTTTATCAAAGTCACTTTAAAATTAGACTTTAGTAACTTGTTCACTTAGTCACTTTAAGATTAGATTTTACTTTATAAATTTATAAAGTCACTTTAGGAGAAAAATTAAATTCTTTTGGATACTTTTCCCTAGGCCAAAGATCAAAGCCTTAGGGAACCACCTGTCCTCCGGTAACCAAATTTCGACACAAGAAAGAAGAAGCAAGCTAAGCGAAGGAGTAAGGAGGCCTAAAATAACTTATCTATCCCACACGTGTGAAGTTGTAGCTGCTGTAGAAGGGCCAAAAAGCTGCAGACCCGCAGTAAAGGCTAAAGTTGTTGCTGGGGGTCAAAGTTGCAGAATGTTGCTAGGGTCGAAGTTGCTAAAGTTGCTGGAAGGACAAAATTTGTTGCTCATTTACAAGGAAGGTTGACTTGGTTTTGGAGGGGTCTTTCTCTTAGGTCTAAAGGTCTTGGAATTCATCATTTGAAGATTCTATAAGAAGAGGAGAATTCTTGTGGGTTTTCCTCTCTTGGAGAGATTTAGGCCCTGGAAAGCAACCTATATCTTATGTCCACTTGTTCTATCGATCGTCATGTTTTTGGTAGCTGTTTGATGATAAGAACACAATACTAATCAAGAAAAGAAGAAGCTAATTATAAATTCTACAAGTTGAAGTAAAAGAACATCACAAGCAATTAACAAAGTAAGAGAAATCACCCTAATCTAGCTGCCCTAGATTTCCAACATGGTATCAGAGCTAAGGTGACAAGGAAAGGCAACTGGAAGATCACTCATTTGAAATAGGATACATAAGGGCTGAATATAAGAGGAAGAGCATCAAGAAGATCTAGTCATCACATCACAAAGACCCTATCATCTCGAAGGAAGAGCTCTTGGAAAAAGAAGAGAAGACATCAAGGACCCCACCTCCATCTCAAAGAAAGAAGGAATTTACATATTTGAAGCATCTTGGAAAGCCTCTATATCATCATCCAAAGGAAGCAAGAAGAACAGTTCATCATCATCAAAGGAATCAGAGTGATCTCCCTCATATTGAAGAAAAGAAGCACTGCCATTTTAAAGAAGGAAGATCATCCCTCCTTATAGAGCTCATCATGAAGGAAGCATCTAGTGGAAGACACCATCATCAAGGAGACATCTTCATTTATCAAGTAAGTATTTTATATTCATGTCTCAACCTACAAATCAAATGACTTTCTGCAAGGAGAACAATAAACTTGTTGGGACATCAAACTACCTTGCATGGAAGAAGATAATAGATTTGGTTCTCACAAAAAATGAAGTTTTTTATTATGTTAAGGGCTCAATCTTGAAGCCTCCTCAATAACAGTTTCAAGCATTGTCAAAGTATATGAAAGGAGAAATAAAGGCTCAAAGAATCCTCATTGAATCTATCAAGGATTCTCTCATTCCCTTTGTAGCAAAATTGAAGACATCAAAAGAGATCTATGACAAGTTGGTAGAGTTGTACTTTGTAAGTACAACTGGGGAAATAATATCTTTAAGAACTGAATTATACAAGATGAAAGTATCAAAGGAAGAATGGGTAGCTTCATTTTTCATGAAGGTATCTCAAATTAGAGATCAACTACAAGAGCTAGGAGAAACAATCTTAGATCGAGAAATGAACACTTGTGTACTCAATGCACTACTAGATGAATAGGGCAACTTTGTATCAAGCATCTATGGAAAGAAGGAAGCTACACCATTTAGTGTTCTATGGGCATTATGTAAGATTGAAGAAACTAGATTAAAAGCAAAGAATGACGTTGGATCAAATGAGCAAACACAAGCATTCACAACTATGACAAGGAAGAAGGGAAAGTTTGGATAATTCGAGCCTCGGAAGAAGTTTCAAAAGAAAATTAACATATCCAAGATTCAATGTTATGAATGTAATGAATATGGGTATTTCAAGAGGAATTGTCCTAAAATCAAGAAGGGCAACAAGAAGAGGAAAGAAAGAAGTAAAGCACACGTAACCGAAGAAGTAGAAGAACCGAAAGAGAAGAAATCTAAGAAGGAAGAAGTGAAAGACCTCTACTATTAAAGGTCTCTCATACATTATATTTGTTTTCAAGACAAGAGTCATGGTAGGAAGCATTACAATTATGATAAGATGCATTATAGCAGTAATTGAGATGGCATCATGAAAGGTTAGTAGAAACAATATTTGCATGGTTTAAGCAAGTCATCTAGCAAGATAGGAAGATAAGAGATCATCACACTTCATCATCATTAGGGAGAAGCATTTACAGAATAAGGATCATCAAAAATCCTCCATTATAATCTTTGTTGGAAATGTTTACCTCTACTTAGAAGAAGCAAGTACTACACAGACAGTCTACATTCCACCTAGTGTGGAATCCGCAGTTTAAAAGCATGAAGATATGGTGACAAAAAAGTGTAGCATGACAATTTAGTTGAAGCACTTTCATCTTCAAGTAAGGAAAAGGAAGTTGCTGAAGGAAACCTAGATGACCACATGAAGGAAGAAGGTATGCATATATTTGGCGAATAGATAAAGGTCATGTCATCACTTAATTGCATATAGAATGGTTAGAATGCTCTATCTCACGAGCATGATAGAAGAAGAAGGATCTCTTCTGAATGATACATGAAGGCATAAATACAATATTCCTTGAACTCTTCTACATAATGACATGATAGAATCGACATCACATGACTTCATGAGGAAAATTAAGTGGAGGGCAATAATTGTTCCTATGTATAGAGATCCCGAAGAAGCAATATAAATGAGAGTTCGTGAAGATGTGTCTACAACTACATAGATAATATAGATAATCAACATCTGATGTTAAAAGGGATTGGCTATGACATCTCCATGAAGAAATTATGAAGACCCTGATACCTATGGTGAAGAAGGAGAACCTTGGCAATAGATTTCTTGGAGATGGATTTGTACAATATGCTAAAGGATGTTGATGTTGCAGAAGCAAATGTTATGACGAAAGGCTATCATAAAAAGGAAATTCTATTTTTGACGTTCACTTTTGATTTTGATTTTGATTTTTGAAAGAAAGCATCTGACTGGATTGGAACAGGGCTACCGACAGAAGGTTCTTGAAATTCATTTACAATTAGTATTGAATGAATGATAATGAGAGGATCATGACTTGGAAGAGGTAGCACTATGAAGGATAGCCAGATGATGACAAAGACGATCAATTTCCAATGAAAAGAAGGATGACATGACTAGCATTAATTGGTTCAACACTATGTTTTGTTGAAGGGAAGTGATGTAGAAGATGGATGAAAGCCTACGGAGAAGTTATGGAAGAAGATGGCTCCACAATGGAGAAGTTGAAGTTTGTTCATGACCTGATGATGCAGAAAGAGGAGCCCTACAAACAACTGATTGTACGATGATCTCCACGGAAAAATAGATAGTTGTTGTTGAAAACAAGTCCCTAGTTAAGATGGAGCTTGGGTATATTCCTTTCATGTAAAGGAGCGAGTAGATCCTCCCATGTTGGGAGGGAGAGATAGACACACCATTCTCGTTTTCATATCATGAAGAAAGAATGGAGGATTGGGTAAGCATCTGAGACCAATACGAATACTCTTGGAGGATGAGGTAGGGCATCCAATAGGCAAGATTAGTCTAAGAGGAAATTCCTCGAGGATGAGGTAGGGCATCCAATAGGCAAGATTAGTCGAAGAGGAAATTCCTCGAGGATGTGTAAATCCAAGAGGGGAATGCTACTAAAAGGACATACCTTGTGAACATCCGGATGGGGTATGTGCCTTGAGAGACAATGTTGAAGGTGTCTATAAATGATTGTCTCCCCAACATTATGCTCTTATCTAGTGGAGAGATAGAGTTGCTAGTCAAGGCCTTGCTATATGACAATGCTGGTTGATATGATGAGATGCACTGATATAACTTGAAAAGATAGCTTATGAGATGGTTTACCAATCTGACTCTTCTTATGAGAATTTTTTAGTATGAGAATATCCATGTACCTTCTATGTATTATGAATACCTCCCTAGTTAAGAGGGATTGTTGAAATTTGTAACTAGGTTCAATCTTCATAATATCTTATGTATTTGATGTAAAAGAGAAAATTTATTATTATTATTTTATACATGGGTTTCATGCTCAAGGTCAATTTATTTGTAGGTCAAAGCACCCATTGTGTGCTTCTAGGGTTTTTTCATAAAGTCAAACTCATTCGGACTTATGCAGGAATGCAACAGAATACACATATAACCATAAATATAAAAATGCAACGAAAATAACACTTCATTTCATTAATATCAAAGAACTAAAATCTGTTTACAGACAGAATGGAAATGGTAGCTTATCTCTGAGAAGAGATGTGGTGGCTACAGGCCTTTGAACTCTGTGTTACGATGAGCTTCGAAGGCCTATATATTATTGAGAAACAATGGAAAACCCTAAACATCCAAAAACCTAACCCTAGGAAATGAAATGCCAAAATATGGGCCCTATCGGGATAAATTGGTACATCAATTTCCCGGGGTCGTAACTTTGGCATACTATCTTCGTTTGACACACATGATACATCGTTAGAAAGATCTATCTGAGGACTACAACTGCTGACCGCGAATCCGGAACATAATCATATTCGCCGGATCAACTGATGCCCAAAAAACGTCGTGGTTTAGGGCCTCAAAACAACTCCGGAAGTTCAGGACTCGAAAAACTGCTAAAAATAGTAAACTGTGCTATTATTAAGGAAACTGAAAAACTGAAAGAAACAATGGCGGGGCCCCAAGTGGAATAGGTGGGTGGCCACCAATATCCACTTGGATCATTCCTCCCCCCTTAGGAAGCAGTGGTCCCCATTGCGTTGAGTTCCTCCATGAGATGAGGAAACTTCTGCTGAACTTGGTTCGTGGTGAACCACTTGCCTTGGTGCAGGAGTTGGCCAACTTTGACCACCCGATACAGTTGGATCTTTTGCTGGCGAGTGTTCTTGATTTGCATGTCCATGATACAATCTGTGGTGGCCTGTTCTATGCAGTCTGGGTTTAACTCTGTTGGTGTGAGTTGTTCTGCAATGTCAAAGGTGTCTAGTAGAGGTGGGAAATAGGTCTGAAGGCGGTCTGCATTGAATACTAGGTGCAGACCAAGGAATGGTGGAACACTGAGCTCGAAGGCATTGTTCCCAACAACCTTGGTGATGGTGTATGGCCCATATCGGAGTGGGCGAAGCTTGCGGTGGGGTCCAGTGAGGTGCTCCTTATGCAAATGTAGCCACACTTAGTCGCCCACCTGGAAGTGGTGTGGCACCTGATGTTGATCATGTCGTTGCTTGTACTTAGCATTGGCTTTGTCCAATATGTCATGAACTTGCTGGTAGATGTGCTGAATGTGCTCAATGAAGTTGTTCGTTTTGTTAGCTTCAGACTGGACATGAGCCGAATCGGCCTGAGTAGCCACAAATGGCATGGCTACGTCAATGGGACATAGTGGCTGGAACCCCAGACCCACTTGAAAGGGGTTGTGGCCGGTTGAGCTGTGGAGAGTGTTGTAGCTCCTAGAGACAGCCTTGAGTTGCAAAAGACCAGTGCCTAGGACATCTTAAAAAATCAAAGGTTGAATGTCGACAATTGTATAAAAGGCCTCTGACAAAATATGGAATGAGAGAACAATGGTTTTGGTGGTTCATGGATGGAGAAGACCCTGAAGTCTATTCCTGTGAATTCCCTATACTGTGAGAGGGCTCGAGAGGCCGCGAGGCTGGATGGATTTTAAATGGGCCAAGTATAAACCAATGAGCATAAACTTTTAAAATATGCAGAGGCGTTGAGAGAGAACTGAGAAGGAACCCACGAGGGACAGGCTTAAGAGATTTAAGGATCTGTCCCCTATGATTTCAGAGGAAACGACTATGAATGAAATATAGAGAACAGGGGTTCGTGGTGCGTGAATTAAGGAAGCACAGCAAACTTAACACATGAGCGTTAGACAGACACGAATTCATGAATAAAATTTGCAAACTCCCAATAGCTACATTACACGAACCCTCATAGAAGCATAGCATGAAAGATGATTATACATGAAAGGAGATAACTGATAACAGAAGGAAACATATACACACTACTCATTGCTCCATCTGGAATCCAAATATCAGCTCTGTATACACGGGGTCTCGCCCCCCCACCTAGGGGCTAGATTCCTCGCCCCCTCGCGCTCCGGGGTCTTGGGGACTTCTAGGTGGCGTTTCCCTCATGCCCCCGCACACCCTCTTCACGCCCCCTCACGCCCCTTTTAGTTTATGTTTTCGTGTTAAAAGTTGGTGTGCCACTTATCGTGTTTGAGAATCCAAATGATTCTGATTCAGGTGGTGACATGGTTGATCTTGATATATTCGTGCATCAGTTGGATGTAGAGACTAGTGGGGCATTACCTTGAGCATTTATGCTCATGTATCATTATGATGATATCGTTTGATATTCATATGTTATGTTTTATGTTTCAGACATAACTTATTTACTTTTAAGTTTTATGTGTCAGATTTGAGTTGTAAGCTTCAGTTTAAACTTTATTTTGAATCTTGATATAATATGTCATATGATATCTTAAACTTTATTTTCATTGTACATTGTTAGTAGTTACATTAATGATTATACAGTTACAAACATACAAACTTACATGTATGATTGTATGATGTATGTTTTAACTTTTAACTTTTAAATTTGTGTCAGTTATATGATTCATCATTCATCGATTTATAATTTTATCATTTATGATTTATCTTTCATGATGTAAGTGTATGATGACTGTATATACATTCGTTGCAAAAATATAGTTACATTATAAATATTAAATTTTATAATTTTTATGACCCCGACGTCCCCCCATGTTTCTTTAAAATTGGTAGGGAGCTTTTGCATAGGCCGCTCCCGTGCTCCCTCGCCTCCTCGCTCCCACCTCTAGGGTCCTTGGTGGAACATTGGTATTCTGTAAATACTCTGAATTTACCTTCTTATTCTTCTTTTTTTATTGAATAATATGTTAATTATGGTGGTACATATGGCAAGTCGTCGTCCTCAATGTGTTTTTTATATTATGGCGAGTTTAGGTATTTACTTAGTATGTCAATAATTCATTCATTGGACTTCTCCTAAATGGTTAGCATATACACTAATGCAGTGCATGCGATACATGCATATGTAGCTATCATATGCATGTCTCGTATGCATGCTAATATTTCTATGTTCTTGATAACGCGAGGTGAGGCATTACATTCACCCAAGACTTTCCTCTTGGCCCCAACTGCTTATTGTGTATCTGGGAAAATTGAAACCATTGTGTGTGGTCTGACATGCCACTGTCTTCACGCTGAACCATGACTCCATTGACAGTGTTTACTAGTATCAAGTCTTCAGTATCTACATTCAAAAGCTTCTGCATCTTGACAGCAGTCCCTTCACTTTGTTTTGGTGACACAAGTTCACACTTCACATATTCATAAACAATTGGATTAAAAAGTAGTGAACATTACTTGTCTTCCAATCCCGTAGCTTTTACTGGCATTGCCTGTTTTGTTCCATCCTTGTTTCCTTTCTTCGTCATTAAAGATAAATTTTAAGCATTTGTTTCGTTTTTATGGTCTGCCAGGGAACACATTCAACAAAGACAATTAGTGAAGTCAGCGGGACTGGAAGAAAACCATGGCCACAAAAGGGTACAGGGAAAGCACGTCATGGAACCTTACGGGGACCCCAGGTAAGCTAATAACTAATGGAGGTTAGGAATCAGTAGCTATGCCTTTATTTCTACTGCTTGGTTGTTTGTAGTTTTATCTGGGGTATTTTCATATTTTATATGTTTTGTTCCTTTTGGATTATTCGAACATCATGGGAGATTCTACCTTCAAGTCTTAGAATTTCATTTATATCCTTTCAATGGAAATTCAACAGAGATTGTTGCAGAAAAGTTGATAAATGAGATTTAAATGCTACAGTTCAGACATGGAGCAACAATGCATGGTCCTAAGCCTCGAAGTCATGCAATCAAGATACAAAAGAAAGTCCGGCGCTTGGGTCTCAAAATAGCATTGTCAGCTCGTGCAGCTGAGGGGAAGGTTAGTTTCAACTTTCATTACTTTCCACTACCCTGAAATGTGGAATACTAAATGGAATTACATTTCTTATTGTATATTTTGTTTTATTGGAGCCTTTTTTAATATTTTTCTTATGATTTTAGCTCATATAGTAAAGCAGAGGATATGTAGGACAGGTTTGAGCAGTTCTTCCATGCATTTGTAAAAGGATATGCTGATAATATATTACTTGCATATGTTTCTTTAGAAATCAATTTATTTTTGATCCTAGACTATATAATAAATGAAATAAATAGAAGTATTCTTTTGTGTAGTTCTTCACGGAATTGTGGGTAGGCCTTTTCTTCTCTATATAACCCTTCCCGGATCCTAATTTTTGTTGTTTCACCATGCTAGTTTGAGTATATTGAAATGAACAAAGTTCATTTCCTGAATATGATATGAAATATATATTTATGTGTAATGTTTATTTTTGTATACATAACATTTCCTTCCATTTTAGAAATGATTTGTCCTCAAATCATATTAATGGAAAAGCTTTATCTCTTGTTTTGACTTGTAATGGCTTCTCATGATTCTCTGCTCCTTGAAGCTGTGATGGTTGACGATACAAGATGATATGACTTCTAAGCTTTGAGCAGACTTGTTGAATGGTGAAAGGGTTTATCCACCCAAATTCAATTGTTTAAGGGACTAGGCATTTATATTGTTCTTGGAAATGACCTATTGTATTGTGATTCTCAAGCTGATTTCTACTTTGAGCCTGAATTGTGTGCGCTTTGTGCTTGATCGGGACTCTGTAAGTAGCTAGCTGGCTTACGGATAAACCATAGTAGCTGGTCAACTATGGATGTGCTTTACGGGGCTCTATGGGTATAGCTTGATAGCATTTATTACATTATTGGTGATCAGGAGGGCTTATACAGAATGGCTGTGTAATGTATTGGAGCCTAGGCAATTCTTCGGGGAGTGAATAGGGGTAAGCTTATGGTGAAATTAATATTCTTGGAAGTATAGATTGGATATTCTCTTTGTTTTGAATAATGTCGATATATTGATTGGTTAAAGTATCAACTCTTTTGATTAGAATGCGGATAAGGTGTTTTTGTAACTTTATCTTTCCTTCTCTTGTAGTGTTTTCTTGATTAAGTTTTGGTATCGTGTCTTTTTCATATACTTGAGTCGCTTTATTGTTTACTGAATTTTTATTAGCATGTATGCTTGGAATTTTCATTTTTCGTACTTTAACATCTAATGACTTCTTTATCTCAATGGGATCAGTCATTGATTTTTAATCAATCAATGATTCCTTGCTGGTAGGTTGCTTTAGTGTTTCTTGTTGCAACTTCTTTTCATTTTTTAACTTTTTACTCTGTGCAATCAAGTTTTGACTATGATTCATAAGGAGAGAAATTTCATCTTTATTGATGATAACCTTTTCAACTACTTTTTGCATCTTTTGTACTAGCTTATGATTATCTTGAAGGATGATCTTTTAGATATCTTTATGGTCTTCTGATGAGGGCACTTCTAAGCATCTCTTCATTGTAATGTCCTGCAATGTTATATTTTTCTTATATTAGAAGTTAGAACACCAAACACTTTTTGTTAATTCTTTTATACTATATCTGATTTACTTCAAAAATTTATTTAAAACTCCAAAAGTAGTTATCTCAGATATTTTCGAAATTGCCGATAAAATAAACACATTGGTATATCAACTCAGAAATTAAAATGCAGCGGAAATAAGAAAACTTGGAAATCAATCACACTACAAAAACAAATTTGTGCACAACACAAACTTCATATTAAATTTCTTAGGAAAATTTGGGTCTCGACCCACAAAGAATAGATGTTAAAATACAACAGTTGGGAACTTGGAACTTGGCCCCATTGGAAAAAATCAACCTCAAGGAAATCAAGCCCTAGAAATCGGAACTACTGAAACAATTCGCCCTCTCGAAAATTTAGCCTCCCTCACCAGCACTTCGACCCCTGTTTACCCTTGTACAACCCTTGCGCACTTGAGAAATTTGGCCTCTGGATATTTCGACCCTTTTCTTCAGCGAACTTGATCTCTCTCTCTCTCTCTCTCTCTCGGCTTCAACTTCCTTGAAATTTCTACCAAAATTCCTTGCCGCAATTCTTCTGACTTCTCTTCAGTGTAATTGAGCCTCTTTCTCTTGAGAAAGTTGCTTCCTCAACAATTGTGTGTCTTCACCTCTCCCTTAGGCTCATTTTATAATTTCATTAAGTTAAAATCCCTAACACTAATCTCTTAAGTGATCAATGGCTAGGATTAAATCTTAAGCCCCACTTGAGATCAACAATTGAGATTATATCTAAGTCACTTAAATAATTTTATTATTTTATCCTTAGAACTTTGGCCTAATGGTTCACAATAATTAATTAAATTAAACATTCTACTTTTTGTAAGTTAACCTTAGGAAATAAATCATAAAATCATTTACTCCACCAAGCAAGCACCTAAAGCAGTAATCAAATATGTTTAACATGATGAGACAACAAGCAAATGTAGAAGACCTTACGAGGCTGCAAAATCAACACTCCCTCCTAGCAAGGAAGGGATTCTCAACCACCCCTAGCTTGTCTTTGTAAAAACCTAACTTCCTCTTCACTAAAGGCTCGGTGAGAATATTTGCTACCTATGCCTTTGTGAAGATGTACTATAATCTCACAACACCTCTTTGGACCCTATCTTTGACGAAGTGGTATATGATATCTATATGCTTGGACCTATCATGAAACATTCTCATAGAGCTTATTGCAAATGTGATTATCACAATGAAGCATAGTGGGTCCTATCTCAAGGCCAAATAATCTTGTGAGCATCTTGTGAAATGCAACTATGATTGTCACAATGAAGCATAGTGGGCCCCATCTCAAGACCAAATAATCCCGTGAGCATCTTGTGAAGCCATATGGCCTCACAACTCGCTAGATTCGCTGCCATGTACTCGACCTCTGCGGAGCTAAGTGCCACTGAGTGTTGCATTCTACTAAACTGCAAGATCATAGCTGATCCCAACTTGAAACAACAACCTTAAGTACTCTTCCTATCCACTGCACTCCTTGCCCAGTTTGAATCTATTTAGCCTTGCAACTCGACTCCACCAACTCTGACATACCTTAGTCCATACTCCACTGTACCACGAAGATACCAGAGCACATGCTTCACTGCCACCCAATGAACCCTCCTTGGCTCCATCACAAATTGGCTGAGTGTGTTGACATAAAAACAAAAATCTGTCTTAGTGTTGACCAAATACATCAAGGACCCCATCAACTGTTTGTACAAAGTAAGATCCTTCATCTTGAATCTTGTCAGAATTTCACTTGCATACTTGCCCTACCCAAGGAATATCCCTCTTGGTTGTTCCACACCTCTAATCCTAGGAAGTATTGCATCGAATCAATGTCCTTCACCTTGAACTCCCAAACAAGGTCCTACTTGCATATCCCTATGAGCTTCTATGATCTTGTCAGAAAGAGATTACCAATATACTTTACCATGATAAGCTACTCACCATCAACAAGTACATAGTACAAGTTGGAGTCTGCCTTACTCTTGGTGAAGCCCAATCCAAGTGGGTGCCCATCAATCATGGAGTGCCATGCGTGTGGTGCTTGCTTAAGTCCATATAAGGCCTTCTTCAATCTGCATACATGGGACCCCTCCCATGCACATCAAATCCCTGAGACTGCTCAATATACACCTCTTCTTCAATCACCCCATTGAGGTAGGCTTCACATTCATTTGAGAAATCCTCCACCCCATCTTTAAGGCAATAGATATAACTACCCTACTAGATGCATATCTGGCGACGGTGGTAAATGTCTCCTCATAGTCTAGTCCCTCCTGGGAGAACCCTCTCACCACGAACCTCACTTTGTATTTCTTGATACTGCCATCTGCTACATACTTGATCTTGAATATCCATCGAGAAGTGACCACTGACTTCTCTTCAAGCCTTGGTATTATCTCTCACACATCATTCCTCATGATGGAATTGTACTCTTTCATCATGGCCTTCCAAACCTGTTGGTCTGTTGATTCCTCAAAGGTAGAAGGCTCAGACTCACTGATGCAATCGTCAAGGCCAAATATCTGGAAAATTTGGCAATTGGTCTACTCTGCCCGAAAGCACTGCTAGGAGCCTCCACATGCTCCTTAGTAGCTCTCAATGTCTGCTTGGCCTGTCTTAGCCACCTAATAATAGAGCTCGAAGGAAGATCTCACTCCTCCTGGTCTGAAGACTGTGTTATTGGTCCCTGCTCAACCTTTAGTGCCTCTCGCTCCCAATCCTATGCCACTATTGGATTTGCCCCATTTGACCTTGTAAAGGTCCTACCTTCTGCAAATCTGACATCCCTCTTGACCACTATATTCCTTTGTCTTGGAATGTAGACATTGTAGGCCTTTGAAGTCTCAATTGTATCCAACAAAATGCCCCTCTTTGACGATGGTTCCAATTTAGTCCTCTTATCTGAAGGAATGTGGATATACTCTAGACTATCGAAGATGCATAGATGACTCACCTCCAATTTTTCTCCTGTAAAAGCCTCCTCATGAGTCATGTCCTCCACTGCCTTGTGAGGACTCCTGTTCTACAAGTATAGAGCCATATTTCATGCCTCTTCCCACAAGAACATAGGTAGATCTTGATCATGAATCATGGCCTTGGCTGCTCTAACTATACTCCTATTCTTTCTCTCCACTCCATTCTGCTATGGATTGTGGGGAACTGCCAGGTCTTTCTTGATTCTTGTTTCCCTGTAGAAATCCTTAAACTCATTGGAGGTATACTCGCCCCCATTGTTTAATCTCAAGAGCTTGATCTTCCTCCCATTTTGGTTCTCCACAACAGCTTTGAACTCTTGAATTCGATGAAAGATCTCATCCTTGGCCTTCAGGAAGTGAATCCATGTTCTAGAATAGTCATTCATGAATGTCACAAAATAATTGCACTTCGAGATAGACTCCACTAATGTAGGACCACACTTGTTGAAATGCACCAAATCCAATAGACCCTTGGACTTGGTCTCATTGCCATGAAATAATCCCTTGGCTTGCTTGTTAAGCATACATCCCTTATGCACACAATCATGCTCTATACTAAACTACGTAAAACTAGTGACTATCTCCTGTAATTGTGGTAGAACCATGTAGTGTTGATGTCCCATCCTTCTATGCCAAATCTCACTTTAGCTGTCACTACTATGTACTAGGGCTTTCACTAGCTGTCCTCTCAATAGATACATGTTATTCTCCCTGCTCCCTATAACTCGCCTCATGCTAGGTTTGGCCCCTTTCGACCAGACAAGTACCTCACATCCCATGAAACTGACCTCAAGTCCTCTGTCCTCCATGGCCAAAATGAATAGCAAGTTCTTCTCCAACTAGGTACATACATTACCTCTTTTGCCTCCATAAAACTCCCTTAGTCTAGCTGGAACTGTATACTGCCAATGCCCTCCATTGCATACCTGGTGTTGTCACCAAGCTCCATGTGTAGATCTCTGTGCTCCTTGGCCATACTGGTGAAGATATCATGAGATCCTATCATGTGACGTGATGCTCCTCTATCCACAAAGCACACCCCTCTTGTAATGGTGCTAGAAAGACGATAGTAGAAAAAATTCCTTCTCGAATTTTTCCGCCAATTCATCCATCTTTGCAGATGTGGTTGTTGTTGTCTTCCCCTTGACTTTCTTCTTCTTTGGACACTTTCCAGTATAATGACCAAATTTATGACATGAAAAGCACTTGACTTTGCTCATGTCTTTCTTCCTTTATGAAGGTGCTCCTCCACTTCATGTTGAAAAGTGTAACTAGGTCAATCTTCATATTGACTATGTAATTATGTATTTATAGAAGAAGACAAAGATAATAAAATGTATTTTATACTTGATTCACGGGTTTCATGAGAAAGAATTTATTATAGGTTAATAGACTTCTTCTTGATGTCTATCTAGGGTTTTGTCGTCTAAGTATAAATGAAATTAAGTGTCATATATATATGAAGGATCTAGTCATCAATATATGCTCCAGACCTTGTCACTCGTCCAAGAAACCGTGGAAGAATTCTACAATCAGACCTCTCTCAAATGCTGGAAAAGAAGCTATAATAATATGTTAAAGTCGGCTACCCTTCAGTTGATAAGTCGACCTTCAAGCATACTGACAGGTCGGCCTAAAGATAGAGTAATAGTCCATATATATACCTCTGTTTTGCGGTCATCAGTGGAGACAGTTCTTCGGTCATCTTCGTAATAATTTGCAGATTCCTGAAATGAAATTCAGTGCACATGGTTGATAAGATTTAAGTTTGCCTGAGATACATCTTCTTGGTATCTTAGTGTAATAAATCACTACTGTATTCCAGAATAGAAGTGCGAGCATTTTTGGACGAATTTCAGAATTGTTTAAGGGAGCAAAAGGTGCAGACTTGAGACATAAATTAAGTGCGGATTCAACTCTAAAGAAGTGCGGATATTCTAAGGACAATTGCGGACGAAAGACAAGCACAGTGCGGATTGCAAATATTAGTGAGAAATAGTATTGCGGATTTCTGGGTATAAGTATAGGATCAAGAAGCGAGTATATCTGTTGTTTACATGAGAAGAAAAGGGTGCGGACTTCAGATCAATTGCAGATCAAAATAAGACCCTACACGAACAGTCCTTGAGGAAATGACAACGTAACAAAATTGAAGTGGAAGTAAAGGTAAGGGCAACATTTAAAGTGCGGATTTGCCGGAAGAAGATACTGAAGTAAGCACACTCCCACAATGCATGAAAAGAGAGCAATTTGAAAAGTGTATTTACCTTCCTAACTTCAGTTAGAAGAATATAGTTGCAAGTGAACGCAATGAGAAGATAATTCAGTTCTAATATTTAGTTGAGCAATAAGAAGTGAATCTTGGAGACCGAGTTCTCTAGTACAGAATAGAAAAGATTGTTGAAGGAAAGAAGAATCAAGAAACTGTGTCAAGGTCTTGGAAGCATATCTAGGTTAAGGGTCTGAGTCTTGGTCATGGTACTTGTCATTTGAAGACCTATAAGAAGAATTCTTTGCAAGCTTTCCTCTCCAAGAGGGAGAGGTTTTGCCCTGGCTCTAGGAGCCTAAGTTCGTGTCTTGTTTATTTTGATAATTGACTTGATGAAAGACTAAACAAGATAACAAAGAGAAGACATAAGTAAGCTCACAAGTAATTATCAAGAAGAGAATTTGTATTAATCATCAACACTCCAAATTCGCAACATGGTATCAGAGCTAATTTGACATAACCTTTTTAATTTTTTAATTTGACATAACCTTTTTAATTTTTTCTTGTCTATTCCTTTTTGTTTCCTTTATATATATATATATATATAAGGCTAAAGGCCTAACGACAAAATGGAGAACCTCCAAAGCTTCTGTGGCTAAAAGCCTCAATTGCAACGACAACGAACTGGACGAAGAGTTGATGGCCAATGGTCAGATCATATTGATTCTGTGCAATGTTTTTTAATTTGACATAACCTTTTTAATTTTTTCTTGTCTATTCCTTTTTGTTTCCTTTATATATATATATATATATATATATATAAGGCTAAAGGCCTAACGACAAAATGGAGAACCTCCAAAGCTTCTGTGGCTAAAAGCCTCAATTGCAACGACAACGAACTGGACGAAGAGTTGATGGCCAATGGTCAGATCATATTGATTCTGTGCAATGTTTTTTAATTTGACATAACCTTTTTAATTTTTTCTTGTCTATTCCTTTTTGTTTCCTTTATATATATATATATATATATATATATAAGGCTAAAGGCCTAACGACAAAATGGAGAACCTCCAAAGCTTCTGTGGCTAAAAGCCTCAATTGCAACGACAACGAACTGGACGAAGAGTTGATGGCCAATGGTCAGATCATATTGATTCTGTGCAATGGTTGAGTAGCTAGACGGTCAAATAGTGCTGATACCAATGTAACGAATTATATATATATATATATAACGATTCTGTGCAATGGTTGAGTAGCTAGACGGTCAAATAGTGCTGATACCAATGTAACAAATATATATATATATATATATATATATATATATATATATAAGGCTAAAGGCCTAGCAACAAAATGGAGAACCTCCAAAGCTTCTGTGGTTAAAAGCCTCAACTGCAACGACAATGAACTTGTCGAAGAGTTGATGGCCAATGGTCAGATCATATTGATTCTGTGCAATGGTTGAGCGGCTAGACAGTCAAATAGCGCTGATACCAATGCAATGAACAAAGTTCGTTTACGCTCTGATACCAGCGTAACGAACAAACTTCGTTTATGCTTTGATACCAATGTAACGAACAATGTTTGTATACACAACGAAATATTTAGAATATATGAAATATAAAATTTCTATCATAGGAAAGTAATATATATATATAAAAGTATTGAATGTATAAGAGATATGTTGGAAAATCAGGAGACTTGTAGATTATAGATGATTTTCCTTAACTTGATAATTATTTATAATATTTGTTGGTCTTTTTATTATTTTTTAGATCTTGTTTATCAAGCAATTACCAAAACAATGAAGATCACAACAAGACAAAGTACACAAGATATAGGCTTCAAGCCAGGGCAAAACCCCTCCAAGGCGAAAACCAAGAAAGAATGCTTCTCTTCTTATAAAATCTTCTTACAATGAGAGTTCCAAGACCTAAAGGCCAAAGCCCAAAATCCTCCCAAGCACCAAGTTAGCCCACCAACAAGATCTTATTTAAGGCAGCTTCAAAACTTCGACCCTGCAACTTCACATCTAGAATTGTTAGCCCTGCAACTTCACTTCAGAATTTCGGCCCTGCAATTTCGTCCTCCTGCAACTTCATAGCTTCAAAGAAACCCTAGCAATTTCACACGTGTGGACATAAAAGATGATCCCAAGATACTTCAACTTCTTTCTTCTTTTCTTTGACCTCCTTTCTCTTTCTCCTTCTTTGCTATTGCAAATCAAATTTGTGATGAGATGGTGCTTCAAATGAGTCAAACTCCTATTTATAGCCTTCTTGAGGGGTCCAATAACCCTCCCTTAGGCCGACTTCTCCTTGCTTGGGCTGACTTAGTCTTGGAGGAATAAATGTCTTTTCTTGACTCAAAATAAATATTTTTCTTTGTTACAAAGAGTCCAAATGGGACTATAATACATGGCACAAATTCTTCTTTGTCTTAGAAAGACCTATAAGCACGAAGAACATGCTTTTGCCCTAGACTTGAGTGTGAAACCCATGCTTTCAATAAAATAAAATTATTTTTCTTTCTTTATACAAAATATACAACGTCATGCTTACAAAAGGTCATTATGAAGACCGAACCTAGTTACAATTTCCAACACTCCCTCTTAACTAGGGATGTATACATAATCCTGTCATGAAGTACAAGGAATCTCAATCTTGAAGCATTCTCATAAGAAGAGTCGGATTGATAAGTCATCTGTCAAGCATCTATATCATAACCAACACTGTCATTGAAGGCCTTAACTAGACAAGCTCAACTTCATTCGAGAGCATTATGCTGAGAGGCTTTACATGAGATGCCACACTACCTCTAAGGCGCATATCCCATCCAGATGTTCACTGGGTATGTTCTTTTAAGACTATTCTTATCTTGGATTTCCAATCTTGAATCCTCAAAGAATATCGGTCCTCTACGACTACTCCTATGTTGGATGCCCTACCTCATCCTCAAAGAACAATGGTATACAACTTATTTCATGGATTCTCTAATCCATAAGAAGTTCTAATCTTAGATGCTTATCCAATCCTCTGGAATCCCTCTCAATTAGGGAAGAGATGTCTACCAAATCAAGCTTGTCTCTCAAATACTCAAGCTTCTTCTTTGGTAACGCTTTAGTTAGAATATCTGCTACCTGTTCATCTGTAGGTAAATAATGTAGCTCCATGACCCCATCCCATACCAAGCTTCTGATGTAGTGGTACTTATTATTTATATGCTTTGTCCTAGCATGAAACACTAGGTCTTTTGTCCATCTTATGGAACTTTCATTGTCACAATGTATACGTGTAGGGCTAAGCGGTCCTTCAAATAAATTTGATAATAACTTCCTGAGCCAAACAACTTCCCGGCAAACTTCACGTGCAACAACATACTCGGCTTCAACACTACTCAAAGCATCTGTATCTTGCTCTCTGCGCATCCATGAGACCATGGAAGATCCTATATTGAAGCATCTACCTGTTGTTCTTCTTCCATCCATCTCACTGCCTCAGAATTTATATATCCCATGAGTTGGATCTCATTACTATTATATCGTAGGCAGTGATGTAAGGTTCCACGTAAATATCTTAGGATATGCTTGGCTGTAATCCAATGATCATGCTTTGGCTCCATCTGAAATTGACTGAGGACATTTAGTGCAAAACAAATGTCAAGTCTCGTATTTACCAAATACATCTTGGACCCAATCAACTGTCTGTAGCAAGTAGGATCCCCCAGCCTAGAATGTGAACTCCTCAACTTCTTTAGACTGGAAATCATAAGAGTCATCATAGGCTTGCTATCCATCATGCCAAAGTTTTGTAGAATCTTTGATCACATATTTTCCTTGGCCAAGATATATTTCTCCTTGCTTCTGCCAAACTTCTAGTCCCAAGTAGTAATGCGTAATCCACAAATCCTTCATATCAAACTTGGCTGCTAATTTCTTCTTACAATCCTGAATTCGATGCTTTACACCTGTAACAAGTAGATCATCTACATATAATAGTATGATGACTGGTTCATCCGGGACCACCCTAATATAGAGGTTAGGATTTGCAAAACTCTTGGCAAAGCCAAGTCTCAATAGGTATACATCCATTCTTGCATACCAAGCTCTAGGTGCTTGCTTTAAGCCATATAGAGCTTTCTTCAGTCTGCAAACGTGAGTCTCCTTCTCATTTATTTCAAATCTTTGATGCTGCTCAATGTAAACCTCTTCATCAATAGTCCCATTCATAAAAGTTGTGTTAACATCCATTTGATGGATATTCCATCCCATAGTAGCAGCCAAAGAGATAAGAGATTTGATTGTAGTATATCTAGCTGTAGGAGCAAAAAATTCTTCATAATCAATACCTTCTTTCTGTGAGAAGCCCCTTGCTACAAACCTTGCCTTGTATTTATCAATGCTCCCATTAGTAGCATGATTTATTTTAGATATCCATTTTGAAGTGACTATTGATTTGTCACTTATTGCTCCTAGACATCATTCGTCATAATTGACTGGTATTCTTCCTGCATCGCATTCCTCCACTCTTGATGTTTAGCTGCATCTTCATAGGAGGAAGGTTCAACTTCAATGAGCTTCGTCATATATGTTGCATATCCATAATACCTTTATGTCTTTTACTTTCTCTGATTGTTCCTTTTGCTGTATGTCCTTCTGCTTCTTGTAGATTTGTCCTCAACCAAGCCGGTCTTTTACGGATTTCAAGAACAACAACTTGCTGAACAAGATCACTAGGTCCTTCAACATCTTCTTGATTAGATTTAGAATCTTGACCATTGTTGTCCCTAGAGATATCCTCAAAAATGGGTAACTCTTCTTCATCAGAATCAATTAGAACATCTTTTGATTTCTTGTAAGCCACATTTTCATCAAAGATGATGTCTCGGCTTACTTCAATACGACGATCCTCGTTAATGTAGATTCTGTATGCTTTAGAGGTATATTCTTCCTTGCAAAAACACTATAAGTTCCTTGGAGGTATATTCTTCACCATTGCTAGACCTCAAAGTCTGGATCTTTCTTTCTGTCAGATTCTCCACTTCATTCTTGAATTCTTAAAACTTATCGAATACCTCATCTTTGTTCTTGAGAAGGTATAACCATGTCTTCCTTGAGAAATTATCAATGAAGGTCATAATATTGATGCCCACCAAGAGATTTTATTGCCATAGGACCACATACATCCAAGTGTATGAGATGTAAAACTTCCTTAGCTCTAGTGTCACATTTTGCAAATGGCTTCTTTATGTTCTTACCTAGAGCTACATGTCCCTTCATGTTCTTCCTTAAATTCGGGGATGCCATTGACCATTTGATTTAGGGATAGCCAAATCCTGTAATGAAGGTGTCCATACCTTCTATGCCATAGTTCGAAAAGGCTCACATCTAAGTGAACTAGGGCTTGAGAGGTGTAAAAACTCATATAATGTCCCCTCACGAATCCCAATTACCCTGACATGATTAATACTAGAGTCCTTACCCCAAACCAAAACCTTGCCATCAACAAAAGCAATTCTATTGTAGGAAATTACAGGGTAACTTCCATAGATCAAGAACCAAAGGTCACTGCTCACAAACAGATCACAAATCAGTACACCAGTATAATCACATGGTTAAAACTCTCAAAGAGGGAAACAGTCCATGGCCTGAGCCAACGCGGCCACTTCAGACAATTTATTAATATAAAAAAGAAAAGTTACATATATTTCTCTCATAAATGGTTACCGAACAAATGACCTTCCATGCTCTTTAAACAGAGGTCATGGACCAATCGGGTGTTAAGCCACGAATCAAGTGTTAATACCGAGGTGAGAGATAACCGTCGGATCACTACAAATCGTGACCGTCGGATTATAAGTTACAAATGTACATGGTAAAGAAACACACTTTACCTAACTCTACACTAGATTCAGTTATTCTTAACTGTTTCCTATGTGTCGGAATATCCTAACATCCCCCCTAAGAACAACTTGGGATAGGATTGAAGGATTTACAAAGGTGACATAAAAGGAGCCTATTTCCTATGTGTCAAAATATCCTAACATCTCCCCTTAAGAACAAATTGGGATAGGATTGAAGGATTTACAAAAGTGACACAATAGGAGAAGGAAGGAGGCATTAGAGGCTATCCCCCCTTAATGACAACTTTCCTGAACTCCAAGCATGGATCGAAGTTTGGTAAACTTCGCTTCTATGAGAGCCTTCGTAAAGATATTGACTACTTGATCATTGGTTGGACAATACCGCACTTCAAGAACACGATCATGAATGAGCTTTCTGATGAAGTGTATGTGGAGTTCAATGTGTTTCATACGCTGATGATGAATTGGATCTTTACATAGCTGAATGGCACTCTGATTATCACACCAAAGTGTAGTTGGATGCTACTGATGAAGACCAAATTCAGACAGAATCTGATGAAGCCACATGGCTTCCTTGCTAGCTTCAACTGCACCACGATACTCTGCTTCTGCTGAAGAAAGAGAGATCTTGTCACAGAAATTGCCCAAGACCCGTGGCCAGGTCCTAATTACCTTGCTGTTACATCCCGCAGACTTTCGATCATCAGGGTCACTAGCCCAATCAGAATCAGTGAAACCAATCAACAATGGAGATGCTCCTGCATTGTAATGAATCTCGAACTGAACTGTACCTCGAATATATCGAAGTATTCTTTAGGTGCTTTCCAGTGAATTTCATGAGGTTGGTGCATAAACCGAGTGACAAGACCAACGACAAAGGAAAGGTCAGGACGGGTGTGGGTTAGATACAAAAGTTTACCAACAAGTTGACGATATAAGGTAGCATCAACTTCAGGGGTAGTACAGTTGACTAAAAGCTTGACTCCAGACTGAAAGGGAGAAGGGGCTGGCTTACAGTGTTCCATGTGAAAGTGGTGTAGAAGATCACAGGCATACTTGGACTGAGAGAGGGTAATGCCTTCCTTGGATTGCAAGACTTGAAGACCAAGGAAATAATGCAAGTGTCCTAAGTCCGTCATTTCAAACTTCTTTTTGAGGCTAGACTTCACATGGTTTATATGGTTTGGATCACTACCAGTAAGGATAAGATCATCAACATAAAGAACAAGGATGGTGAAGGAATTACCCTCTTTCTTGGTGTAGACAATGTTGTAAGAATGACACCTAGAAAAGCCATTATTTAATAGAAATCTATCCATTTTGGCATACCAAGCCCGAGGAGCTTGTTTGAGACCATAGAGAGACTCCCTAAGGCGACAAACAAGGTTGGAGTCTTTTTGGATAAAGCTAGGGGGTTGTTCCATGTAGATTTCTTCATGCAAATCTCCATGTAAGAAGTCAGATTTAACATCCATCTGATTGACTTCCCATTTAAAGGAAGCAGCAAGGGAAAGAACAAGGCGGATAGAATTCATTTTGGCAACAGGGGAGAAGGTTTCAGTATAGCTAATGCCTTCAACTTGTGAAAATCCTTTAGCGACAAGACGAGCTTTATGTCTATCCACTTTTCCATCTGGTCCAAACTTTGTTTTGTAAACCCATCTGCATCTGACAAGTTTTCTTCCTTTTGGAAGAGGAACAAGATCCCAAGTATCATTCACCAATAAGGAACGATATTCTTCATTCATATCTTCATCCCAAGTTAGATGACCGGAGGCTTCTTCAAAGGTTTCTGGATCAGGATTTTCTGGAACTTGAGACAATAAGGAAGAAGCTCTTTTGAACTGAGAACATGTACGTCGTCGATCGGTAGGGTCACCTGTAAGAGAACCTGCTGCATCCCGAGTAGAGTGGACCCATCTTGGAAGCGGTGGAGTATAAGGAACAATTTCACGAGGTGGAGGAGGATTGTCATCCTCGCTGTCATCATCTGAACTAGAAGGAATGCTATTAAAAATAGAAGAGAGAGAGAGAGGTGGCACATACGCCAAATCAGGCTCGCAGGCCAAAGGTGGCACACTTGTCGAACTATGCTCACAGGCTGATATATTTTCATCAAATTTTAGATCTCTTCTAATGATAATATTTTTGGATTTTGGTTGAAGAAGTCTATATCCTTTGACATCTTCAGAATATCCAACAAAAATACATTTTTCACTCTTAGGTTCTAAGGCTTTATGTTTCACATCTGGAATATGGGCCCAAGCATCACTGCCAAAAACACGAAAGTGACTTACATCTGGTTTGATTGACCTCCAAGCTTCTTCTGGAGTTATATTATTTAAAACCTTAGTAGGAGTGCGATTTACTATGTAATTTGCACAGTTAATGGCTTCTGCCCAAAAGTTGAGGCCAAGTCCTTTAGATTGAAGCATACAATTAGCCATTTCTTTTAAGGTGTGATTCTTCCTTTCAGCTACACCATTTTGTTGTGGAGTATATGGAACAGTATGTTGCAATTGAATGCCATGCTCAGTGCAGAAGTTGATAAATTTGTTGTTAACATATTCTCCTCCATTGTCTGATCTTAACTTAAGAATTTGATGTCTAGATTGTTTTTCAACAAAGGCCTTAAAGGCCAAGAACATGTTAAAAACTTCACTCTTGAGTTTTAAGAAGTATACCCAAGTGCGTCTGGAAAAATCATCAATGAAAGTTAAGAAGTACTTGCAACCAGAGAAAGAAACAACAAGAAGTGGACCACATAAATCACTGTGCACAAGCTGCAAAGGGGCTGAAGCGTGCCAAGAGGTACGTTTGTCAAAACTATCCCGATGATTTTTTCTGAGTACACATCCGGAGCAAACACCTTCTCGACAAGATACCATAGGAAGACCCGTCACCATATTTTCCTTACATAGAGTTTGAAGAGAGCGATAGTTTAAGTGACCAAATCGCTCATGCCAAAGTTTACTCACTTCATCATTGTGAGCAACAAAAATGGAGGGAAGACATGATGACCCAAAGTTGTCAAACTTATACAAACTTGTGGAATCATCAGCAATGCTAGTAGCTAAAATATGCTTAGGATCTTTGAGGTCCTTGATTACAACATCATGAGGTGAGAATTCTACTATTTTCCCTTCACCTGAATGAGTTATCTGATAAACAGAGAGAAGGTTGCATGACAAGGTAGGAACACATAGTACATCATTAAATTGACCATTATCTAGATGAATGGTTCCAGATCCTACAACACTAAGAGATCTATCATCACCAACATAAATATGTTTGGTGTTACAATCATTCAAAGAAGAAAATATGGATTTATTTTTAGCCATGTGGTAAGAAGCTCCAGAATCAATGAGCCACTCATGAGAAGGAGAAGAAGAATGTAAGAACCTTAACTTTCAGAATTTAACCATCATTACAAAATTCATAAGTGTAAAGCTCTTAATTTTCAAAATTAACAAACATTCACTAAATTCATACCACAAAATTCAGAGTGGGATTTTTTAACAGAATATATATCAATTGACTAATTAATACTTACCTGGAACCGTGTTTGGAGATGTTTCTGATCTGCTATGGCTCCAACTCCCGTTACCAAACCGCCGTTTTCCTCCCAGCCTATCTGAGGTCAACCTCTCCGGTCCCCAGATCCAGAAGACAAGTCTTCTGGCCCCTGTGCCCAAAACTCCAATAACAATCGAGATCATTCATGATTCTGTTAGAACTCTCGAACTCACTGCTCATGAACGACGCAGTTAGAACTCCTCTGACAACATCTGGGTCAGTTTACCCATTCACTACCCATGCTCATCAATTTAACCCCTCTTCTCGTTTTATACACAAACTCTAGTCGTGATATTTATTAGAATATAATCTTTTAATAAATATCTTTGATTTCTAAAATATCTTAAAAATATTATATTTTAATAAATATCTTAGATTTATTAAATATCGTTTATTTGCATAAGTCGATGCTTTTAATTTTCTTTGAACAAAATATTAGTTTATATTATGATAATGGTAGATATAACTAATACATTCATTAAATTATGTTGAGTCAGGGAGTTACTCAATACTTCAATAATTCACTTCTTACTCTACACCAAGTTTCTTTTCATAATTGCTTAGTACATGTTCTAGTGTCGTACATGTGATACATGCATATGTACCTATCATATGCAAGTCTCATATGCATTCTAATATTTCTATTTTCCATATAATTCGGGTTGGGTCGTTACAAAGAAGATACATTTAATGCATAACCAGATCTTGATGCTTGACAACCACAAGCAGAAAGTGCCATGCCTGAAGATGAAGGTGAAGAATGCTCTAAATTGATGTTGTGCTTCTTCATTGCTGCTTCTAAGGCTTCCATCTTCTTAAAACATTTGGACTCTATATGGCCATCTCGATTGCAAAATTTGCAATGTCTATCTGTCTTCTTCCCTTTGTTTTGATTTGCCTTATTATTTTGGTGATTTGATTTTTCAGTTTGCGGCTGAAATTGCTTAGGGCCCTTGTTTGGTTTAGGACCATATTTTTTAGGACACTGCTTCTTGGGATTCTTTTGATATGGTTGTTGTTAGGCTGCTAAGGCTTTCTTAGAAGCGTTTCCAGCAGTGATAAGACCAAGGTGTAAAAGTTTTTCTTGTTCTCTTATCAAAGAATCACAAAAGGCATCAAAAGAGGGATTCTTGTAGGTGGTTCCTGAAGAAATGATGGCTTCTCTGGTGGATTGGAAGACGGAAACAAAAACAGAGTATGCAGGGCCAAGCTTAGCAAGAATGCAATAGATAAGGCTACTATCGTCCTTTTTTATCTTACAACCTTCTAAAAGAATTCTGAGGGTCTTAAATTTGGACAAAAAATCTTCAATGGAGGAGAAATTATTGGGCTCCAAAGTAAGCAGCTCATTTTCACGCTGGTGGGCCCTGATTTGATTTTGAATGTCAAAAATAGTTTTTAGCTTTTCCAGGGCTTCATCACGGGTGTCAATGTCAAGGATATGAAATCGAAGATCTTGAGCAATGGACATTTCTATCAACCCTCGTGCTTGATCTTGTTTATTTTCCCATTTAGCAGCTTTATCATCATCGAAAGGTTTAGTTTCTTGTCCTATGGCTATTCTATAAAGCCTTTTACTTCTAAGTATATCTACCATGTGAGGTAGCCATTGAAAATAATTGGTGCTGTTAAGAATAACCGGGCATGCACTTTCCATTTAAAAAAAAAAACTGAAGCTGAAAAAGCTGAAACTAACTGCTCCAATGGAAAGATCTTGAAAAATTAGGCTGTTTAAAAAAAAAACGGCTCGAAAAATGGCTTCCGGATGAAGAAGTTATGCCTTTTGAAAAATCTGAGTTGTAGATGCCGAATAGTTATGGGAACGGGATGAAGTGCGGCTTTTAAAAAAACAAAATTCCGCCCCTTTAAACAAAAACTTTTTACAAAAGAAGCTTGAGAAGGAGTCTTGAACCCAAGACCTCTATTCTCATAAACTAACCCCTCACCAAGTGAGATAGTAAAAGGATCACATTATTGTATGAAAGGAGGAAGGGGGGATTTTTTTTTTTCGTTATATCACTCTTCGGTGTGCGTGCCTTTTCTTGCACAAAAAAACACAAAAACCGAGCAAAAAAAAACGAAATGCAAAGCCTTACGGCAGAATGTTAGATTTTCGGTTAGCCTGACCGGCAACTATCACTTTTTTCACTATTTTTGATCTCGGGAGATCGCACAAAGACGCGGGGAAAGAGTATACGTAGCAAAAAAAATCCCTTTTTCCTGTTTCTGATTTGCCGAGATCGCACGCAGCGCACAGTAAAGAGCATACACAGAGAAGAGGGTATAGATTCGACAAATAAATAAAATCTTAATACCGAAAATAAACAGAAAAAAACCGAAATAAGCAGTTTTATTAACAAATATAACTACAAAATAGATGCTTTATACCTCCAGATCTAAACTGTCATAACTTGGGCAGCCGGAAACCTTTTCACATGAAACGAAAGGCGTTTCTCACTGTAACAAACGCTCTGGACACAATCGAGCAGTTCTCCAAGCCCAAAAATGTTCAGAAATAGTAGATCTACAAAACGACATTCACATGCAGTTAAACCAGCTTCGGATTTAGATCAACAATGGACGCAGCCCTCAAAATAGCTCTGATACCATGTAGGAAATTACAGGGTAACTTCCGTAGATCAAGAACCAAAGGTCACTGCTCACAAACAGATCACAAATCAGTACACCAGTATAATCGCGTGGTTAAAACCCTCAAAGAGGGAAACAATCCACGACCTGAGCCAACACGGTGACTTCAGGCAATTTATTAATATAAAAAAGAAAAGTTACATATGTTTCTCTCATAAACGGTTATCGAACAAATGACCCTCCATGCTTTTTAAATAGAGATCATGGATCAATCGGGTGTTAAGCCACGGATCAAGTGTCGTTAATACCGAGGTGAGAGATAACCATCGGATCACTACAAATCGTGACCGTCAGATTATAAGTTACAAATGTACATGGTAAAGAAACACACTTGACCTAACTCTACACTAGACTAAGTTATTCTTAACTATTTCCTATGTGTCAGAATTCTCTAGACAAGAAATATAAAGTAAGTTTTTCTTCAAACCAGGAACATATATAATATTGTTGAGGTGAATACTTCCACCAGACTCAAGCTCGAAGTAGATCCAATCCCTTTCACTGGATAACTCTTATTGTCTCCAAGTTTGATTGAATTAAAGGAGGTTCCTTTTGACAAAGTCTAGAGTTGACTGTATTCACCTATCACATGTCTGGAAGCACCACTGTCAATAACTCATACATTTTCGTCCTTGAAAGTCCCAGACAAAGCGGAAAAGAAGCTTCCATCCATCACTTCTTTTGCTAGCCTGGAGACGATCATGTAACCCTTGATGGAGATAGTGAGATTCACTAGAAACTTGAAACCCTTGTCATAGTGCCAACTAAGATGTGATCTCGAGTCTCCTTCTTGAACCTGGCACTGATTCCATGGTGGAAAATCAAGAGACTTGTAGATATTAGATGATTTTCCTTAACTTGATAATTACTTGCGATTTTTGTTGGCCTTTTATTATTTATTAGATCTTGTTCATCAAGCAATTACCAGAACAATGAAGATCACAACAAGACAAAGTACACAAGATATAGGCTCCAAGCCCAAGGAAAATCCCCTCCAAGGGAAAAACCTAGAAAGAATGCTTCTCTTCTTATATAATCTTCTTATAATGAGACTTCCAAGACCCTAAGACCAAAGCCCAAAATCCTCCCAAGCACTAAGTCAGCCCACTAGCAAGATCTTCTGTAAGGCAACTTCAAAACTTCGACCCTGCAACTTCGCATCCTAGAATTTCGGCCATGCAGCTTCACTTCAAAATTTCGGACCTGCAATTTTGGCCTCCTACAACTTCGCAGCTTCAAAGAATCCCTAGCAGCTTCACACGTGTGGACAAAAAAGATGATCCCAAGAGACTTCAACTTCTTTCTTCTTTTCTTCGTCCTCCTTGCTCTTTATCCTTCTTTGGTATTGCAGATCGAACTTGTGATGAGATGGTGCTTCTAATGAGTCGAGCTCCATCTATTTATAGCCTTCTTGAGGGGTCGAATAGCCCTCCCTTAGGCCGATTTCTCCTTGCTTAGGCCGACTTGGTCTTGGAGGAATAAATGGCTTCTCTTGACTCAAAATAAATATTTTTCTTTGTTACAAAGAGTCCAAATGGGACTATAATACATGACACAAATTCTTCTTTGTCCTAGAATGACCTATAAGTACGAAGAACATGCTTTTGACCTAGACCTGAGCATGAAACCCATGTTTTGAATAAAATAAAATTCTTTCTCTTTATTTATGCAAAATATACAATGTCATATTTACAAAAGTTCATTATGAAGACCGGACTTAGTTACAATTTTGTTAATTTTGGGCAACTAGGTCCAAATTCCATGTTGGACTATTCATATGATGATGATTATCTTTTTGTTGGATTCCTCTTTCAGAGAGCTGCAAGATTGATCTAAAGATCATCTTGTTTGGATGAGTAGAACATATATTTTGATTTTATTTTCCACACATGTGCATGGTTGGCCATATTTGTAATGTAGGCTCACAAGCCCTATAGATGTGTCACACACCCTAATTGATGGATATAAATTGGAGAGAGATGATGTCCATTTCATCATCAACTCATCACACATCATTCATCTTGTGATTTGATTGGTTCGTATAGCCTAGGAGAGGCTTCCCTTCTTCACACGTGTGAATCTTAACCTGAAGAAGCTGCTGCAATTTTCGTACTGTTTTTAGGGTTTTTGCACAACGTTGACCAGCATTGACTTTGGGTCAACGCTTGGAATTTGACTGTGTTTTTTGGGCAGAAATTTCGATTTTTGGAGGCCATACTGCTGGGCACAAAAATCGAGGCTGGACGTTGACTTAACCGAAGCCCCTTTGACTGTTGCTTTGACTTTTGCGTTGACCAGTTTGGGTTGACTTGTGTTGACTTTTGGAGTTGTCTTTGAGGTGTGTGTGAGACACTTGTGGAAGGCTGATTTGGCTGTTGGAGGAGTTGGTTTGACCAACTCAAAACTTTGCTGGCTGGGGCATCATGTTGACTGTTGTAGCAAACATTTATCTATTCATTTGCTGGACAAGGAGAATCACAAATTCTGATACATTATTTGGCTTGTCTTCTGTTGATCTATTAGTTGTTATACCAACTTTTTACTTTCATGTATATGAGATTGCTAAATTGAATTGGGCCTCTAAGAAAGATTGAAGTAAAACTGCATTAAGCAGAACATACTATGGTTATCTAAATTTAACAAATTTCCAACAAGTTATGAGATGGTAAGATTGTTACAAATGAGGTACTGCTTATATACCTAGGCAGGTGCCCCTTTGTGAATGGTCATGTCCTTAATCATTATTTAATATATATATATATAAATATAACAATAACGATTGTGGGATGACTGGTATAATTGCATATAGAGGATGTATGACAACGGTAGCTGTGGTTTATTTGGTATGGATTGCAATTGATGTTGTTGGCGACTATTAGGTTTTCTAATCAACGAGGCTCTAATTCCATTTGTGGTGGAACTATAAGGAGTTCCTACTTTTTTGATTGCTAACTTTGTACATTAATTCTTTTTCTATTTCTTCTTATTTTTATGCTTATGAATATTAGTAGTGAAAAAATATTGAACATCATTTCCAAATGGTCAAAGATCTAGAGGTCAAAGAATCTCTTTTTCTTTTTAATGTGGTCCAAATGTGGCCAAAACTGGATCAGAAAGTGGCTTTGATACCAAATGAAATGAACAAGTTCATTTTTCGAATATGACATGAACAAATTGGTTCATAAACTAAATATCCAAAATAAATTGGATAACATAAAAGAATCCATTCATCTTAAAATATTATATTGAATAAAATGAGAGATGATGATTGCAATGATGAATGGCCTTGGAATTTATAGGCCTCAAAGGCATGTCTATCCATGTTTTTATGTGATGCACCTTTTAATAATTGATCCCCTAAATTCTCTAGTTTAGGTGTGTATGTGTGTGTCTATATATTAAGGGGCTCGTTGTTGGATTTTTGTAAGCAATGAGGTTCTAAAGGTAGAAAAGTGTGGATGATAGGGATTTTCTACCATTATCCAAGTTTATTTCAAGGTCAACAAGCATTCTTTTTGTGAAAACTATTAGATTTTTGGGCACTAGACACAGTGAACACACACAAAAGATTTGGTAACAGTCTGAATTTAACTAATTAACTAAAGCACATTAATGTGACTAACCAGAAGCAAGTTTTGTACAATGAAACTTATAGAACTAGCAATCAGATCATGCATAATAAGATATTACTTTCTGTCCAATCAATAGTTCATTAAATTTTTCTTAGAACCTACTTAGGCTCCCTTAATGGGACAATGGCCCTCAAGGAAATTGCATATACAACAATGACCCTGGATTTGATCCAACTGATCAAGCCCTAATATGTCCTCGATTTGGATGATCTGAATCTCCTTTGTTGCTCTATGCTCTTTCCTTAAACTAAACACAATTGAGTATCTCACTCAGAACAAACCTGCAATGTTACTCATGCAAATATCTTGCTTACTTGAGAGAATCTCTCTCTTTAATGTTTCGTGCCCCTACACATTTGTGTGCTCTTGCTAACTTCCATAGGCCCTCTCGAAACTCGTCCCTCTTGGCTCTACAAGATGCCTCTCTTGCTCTCTTGTCGACCACCTTCCATAGGCCCTCTCGGCCCTTAAGGCTTTCGCCTTCTCCTCCACAAGATGCTCTCTTTCCAACCACACTCCATAGGCCCACTCGGCCCTCAAGGGGTCTGAGGCCTTCTTTACCTTTCCTAGTGACAATATGCTCTCTTGCCAACCTGCCTCAGACCCTCTTGGTCCCCCACAGGTCTGAGGCCTACTCGGCCTTCTCCTCCACCAGATGCACTCATGCTGACCACAAGAATGAATCACTCACCCTTGGACTTATATTTCTCCAAAGGGTCTAGACTCTATACCATAGGTTATCGAAATACCATGGGTAATCAGAATACCATGGGCCTATAGGTGCAAAGCCCCATCACTCAGCCCACTTGGCCCACGTGTGAGAATACTCCTGATGCTACCCAAAACATAAACACCCCCTATTAGTGAGGGATATATTCTTACAACACCACCTGGAAGTAGCTTTGCCTTCGAACCTAGAACATATTTCCGCCCTTGATCCTCTACCACAGCTGCTCCATATGACACAGAAGCAATTCTTGTTGTATGACAGGGACCCTTCTTCGAAGACATCTTGCTCCTAAAAGCCTCCCATTCCTGAGCATCATGCATGGCCAACTTGTACCATGACACAATCTTGGAAGACTACTCTCTCCCATCTGCATGGCCACCTTGTACCATGACTTCTTGAACATGAAGGTTGTCTTCCTCTGAGCTATTGGCTCCCTCTAAGCTTGTTGACTCCCTCTGGAGACTAACTCCCTCCTTGTTGAAAATTGGCAGCTTTGGTCGGAATTTTCATTTGCAATGATGAAGAAAATTCAAATTTCCAAGTTTGACCAAGTCGACCTCAAGAAAGACAAGTCGACCCCACAAGTGGAAATGGCACCTCTTAAGACACATGAATAGAGCATCGTTGGAGCTCATTTGGACACACTTCTCATCCATCACATCGATCTAAAATCACAGAGACATTTCACATGTGCGAAGGAGCAAGGAGTCATTTTTCGTTTTGCGTTGACCAACAAATTTCTCTCTCTTTTGACCTGCGTTGAATTGGGCTGATTGGATCTGTTTGACTGATTTTTTAGATTGTCTTGGGAGGTTGAATATTCTAGGAATCTTTGACTCTACTTGACTACATATTTATCTTTGTTTTGGGCATGTGGACTGAGGTTGTCCACAAGTTAACTCCCTCTCCTTTGACCGAGAATTCTAGGACTGTTTTCACCAAGTTTTGACTGTTGAAAAAGGCAGAAAATTGCAGATGCTTATTGACTTGGTTTGACCAAATTTCTGTCTTCTTTTCTGGTTTGTTGACCTAAGTTGACCACAGGGTTTGATTGGACAATTGACCGAAAATTGCATGGTTTGTTGGCTGAGGTTTGACTGTCTTCCACAAGTCGAAATTCAACCCTCTATTGTAAACTATGATCGTTGACCAAATTTGACTATCTCTCATTTGATTGGTTTTGACTTGGTTGACTTGGAAAGTCAATGGTTTGACTTTGACTGGTTTATGGATGTACTATTGGATTATGTATCTCAGCTGAACATTGAATGAATATCTAAGAAGAAGAAGAATTGATTTGGGTTTTCTCCCTTATGGGGTTTTCCCCTAGTCTTTGACCAAAAATCTCCATGTCCCATTGGGCTTTGCTATCTTCTATTGTGCATTATTGTTTACTGCTCTATCTATAATTGCTTAACTGTTACTGGGGTGAATGAAATTGAATGCTATATTGTTTTAAGTGATTGTCGCAACGTAGCACATGTGAAAACTTAACATGTTATCAGAGCTGAGGTGAATATTAACCATTGGAGATCAGAGAATACTCCTCTTAAGACACTTCTCTTGTTGATTGGTGATAAACTCTCTTGGACAAGATGACTTCTTCCTACTTCAAGATTGAAGAGAAGTCGAATGATGCCTCCAACTTTGCAGCATGGAGGGGTAGATTGGATCTTACCCTTGAAGAGAATGATATGATGGAGTATGTGGAGGACAAGTTAGCTGAACCTCTCGAGAATTCCAATGCCGATGTCAAATCCAATTAGAAGAAGGGTGAGATCAAGGCCAAGAAGATCATCGTTGATTCTCTTAGAGATAACTTCATCACTTATGTGTCCAAGTTGAAGAAGTCAAAAGAGATGTATGGAAAATTGACTGGGATGTATGAGGTCAACAATCTCAACCACATTATTCTTTGAAGAGTCGACTCTGTGACATTAGAATCTCTCAAATAAGAGACCAAATTCTTTACATTGGAGAAATCATACCTGATAGCGAACTTGTGTAGATGACCCTTGTTGGGCACCCCATGTCTTGGGAGACATTCATTACAAGCATTAGTAGCAGAAAGGAGCTCCCTTCATTTGATGAACTGTTGGGCTCTTGCACTCAAGAAGAATCTAGACTCATTTGTAGAGGAAGAATTCAGAGACAAGAAGAAGGAGAACCTACAACCTTTGCAACCAATGTCAAGAAAGGAAAAGGGAAAGGAAGAACTTCCAAGTGGTTCAAAGATGCTAGTTCCAACATTCAACAATAATAGAGGGGACTTATCCAAATTCCAATGCTATAGATGTGACAAATTTGGCCACATAGCCCTGGATTGTCCCAAAAGAAGAAGTACTCAGAGGCCCAATAACAGTAACAATGGCAACAACAACAACTTCAACAATAAAAGGAGAGGAAGAGGTCTAGCTGCCCATGCAAGTGTTGAAGAGACTCAATGCCCTTAAAAGAGGTCGAAGAAAACAAGGTATGCTGATAATGTTGCAAATATTCAATTTGAATATTATCTTGTTGTTGCTCTCTCTAGCTCATCTTCAAATAGTATTGATAGCTGGTTGGTGGATAGTGAGGTATCTAGACACTTTACTGGGTATCGTGAAATCCTCTCAAATTTGGTTGAGAGGGAGTCTAGTTTGAAAATTATACCTGGGGATAATTCTACTCATCCTATCAAAGGGTTTGGTTCTGTTTCTTTTCATTTGGATTCTGGTAAAACCATTCATCTACAAGATGTGTTGTATGTGCCGAGCTTGAAGAAAAATCTTGTTTCTACTTCTGCAATGGAAGACAAAGGATTTATAGGTGCATTCATTAATGGAAAAGTTCTTGCTTGGTCAAGGAGATCTAGCTTAAACACAACCTTCACACTTGGTGTCAGAAATGAAGATCTATATAGAGTTTGTGGACAACCAATTCAAGCATTGGTCCATGATACCACTAATCAGTGTGAGCTTTGGCATCTGAGATTTGCTCACCTTCATTACAAGGCTTTGCCTAGTTTGAGCAAGATGGTTTGCATTCCAAAGATTCAAGTGGAACATGAAGGCGTATGTCAAGGATGTGCTAGTTGCAAGAATGTCAAGGGACCATTCCATTCTAGTAGTAGTAGATCTAATGAGATTCTTCAACTCATTCATTCTGACCTTTGTGGGCCTATTGTTGCACAAACTAGCAGGCCTAGTAAATAGGCTAAAGCTAGAGGGCACAACAACACCTTGAGACAAAGGCCCACTGTCACCATAGCCTATGTCTCCTTCTCTTCTCGAATTTTCAAGACGGTAGGAGTCCCAGTATCCCTCACTTGTGATAGATGTATCCAAGATTAGTTTGAAGTGAGGCAAAGAGGCTCATTCAATGGAAAGGTTCAATGAAAGTGTGAGCTTTGGGAGAAGGTAGGAGGACTTTCCAAGAAAAACCCCTTGAAAGTGTTGAAGAATGTAACTAGGTTCAGTCTTCATTATTAATATATTTGTCAAAAAGAATTTATTATTATTAAATGACTTATTAAAGCATGGGTTTCATGCTTGGCTCATATGATTTAGGTCAAGGTCCCCATTGTGGACTTCTAGGATTAGTCATTTCATATTTAAAGTGACCCATTCTGGGCTCTTGAGTCAAGATAAAGGAGGAGGAGGAAGATGCATCCCTAGCATCTAAGGGACAACTGCAGCAAGGGAAGAAGAAAAGGGACCTATCGAAGGCCCGGTGCTTCAGATGTGGTGTACTGGGACACTTCACTAACACTTGTCCTAAGAGGAAGGACAATGAAGTTTCTGATTCCAAGGCAGCAACAACTAAAGGGGACAGTGGAAACGAAGATGATGTGGCCATGAGTGCTCATGTACCTCGAGAGAAGAGGTGGGGCGTCATAGATCTGTAGAGCAGCTACAGATGGAGATGGCTGGATCCTTGAGGTGCCCAAACTCTTGGATCACATACGAGCTACGGGAGCCTTAAGACAATAGCAGGATGACTGGAGTCAGTGGGGGTAGAATATCATGGAGAAGTAGAGGCAAAGCTAGGACGCTGAAGAGTGGAGTAGCGCAATGCAGTGGTAACAACAGCATGGAAGCAACAACACAGAAGTTGATGGGACTTCAACAATGCAAAGTAGCAGCAGGGCAGAGGTTCTAGAGGACAACGCAGAGCAGCAACAGAGGGTGCTTCAGTGATGAGATGCAGTCAAACTGACTTGTCTGTCAGTTGTTGGGTGATTGTCCTTCAGTTGCATACTTCTCAGCAACTGAGTTGCAATGCAACAGTTAGCAGTGGCAGTGCTATAGGCAACATGATGCAACAATTTGAGAGGGAGCTGCAATACAGATGTAGCAGTGACTGTGGCAGAGTCATGGGCAACAGCCCAGTGGATGGAGGGCAGCAGGCCAAGCATCAGCAGCGCAGGGGACCGATGCCAGAGATCAAGGTGATGATTCAGTGGTTAAAGTGTTGCTAGAGCACATTCCTCGCTAAGAGGGAGTGTTGAGATTTTGGGTAGCATCAGATGTGCTCTAGCTCTGAAAATTTGTGGAGGGGTTGGAACGCATGAGATCTCCAAGACCCAGAAATCGTTTGGAGGAATTCCACCTAGTGTAAAAGTTATTCAAATAATTAAATTTTTTAATGGGGACCCTAAGTCTAACTTAGGGAAATTGAAAAATTAAAGTGAATTAATTTACACATGTGGTGAGAATGTTCTAAGTGACGTGGATCAAGCTTTCTCTAATCTTAGTCGTTGATTAGTGATTAGATCATGACCGTTGATTTGTCAACGAGAAAAGTATTAAAGGAAGGCTTGAGGTCAGTTGGAGGAAACACACATAGTAGCAACACTTGAGCTAAGTTGAAATTCTGGGGCACGGTTTGCTGAGAATTTCGGAGGGAGCTTGCAGTGCTAGTGAGGGGCAGATCGGCAAGGGATATTCTGATCCGAGGCCGAGAATACATACATCAGAGAGGCAGTATCGTACCAGGCAGCGCAGAAGCTAGCAGGAGGGACACAACCCAACCAAGCTGACGCAAAGACCATGTAGAGGGTGATGCAGAGGCAACGCAAAGGCCTTCAGAGTGACGCAGGGGCAGCTTGTGTTGCGCTAGGCTAGAGGGGTTGACACAGTTGCAGGAAGAGCTGCACTGAGGATTCCAGTGGGCCAGAAAGGGCTCGTATTTAGTAATTCCTAAAGGGTTTTAATCAGCCATATTTTATGTCTCTTAGTGATAAGTTTCTACTGTCGTGAAATTTCTCTGTGGGGCAAACCACCACTGGTGCCCTAGATGTATTCAGATATCTTGCTTAATAAATAAAACCCTCAAAGAGCTGTTGCATCGGTTTTCCTGCATTGGGTTTTTCTGGGGACATTTGTCCGAAAAATCATGTGTATCCTTTGTCATATGTGTGTTATGCTTTAGTAAATGATCTATATATGTGTAGGCTGCTAGTTGTGTTTACTTTGATATTTTCTGGATAATTTTGAAAATAACTTGTATAATTAGATCAAGTAGGAGAAGTAAATCAAGATACTATAGTAGGGTTTCTATTCAGAAATTTTCACAGCTGGGGATGATCCACTCATTTTTGTGCTATACGTGGATGACCTCTTTCTTATAGGGTGAAAGAAGCTTATAGAGATGTGCATGCTGGATCTTGCAATAGAGTTTGAGATGAAGGACATTGACTTGATGCACTACTTTTTGGCATTGGAGGTGTGGCAATAAACAAGTGAGATCTTCCTCGAACAAGGGAAGTATGTAGTTGAGATCTTGAAGAGATTTAGGATGAAGGGTTGCAAACCTATGTCAACACCCTTGACTACTAAATTGAGGAAGTTGAATGCCTTTGAGAGTAAGTTGGTGGATCATATTATGCAAGCAACCAGTAGGTTCTTTGATGTATTTGGTCAACACTAGGCAAGATATTTGCTTTGTTGTGAATACATCGTGCCAGTTTATGGTGGAGTCGAGGAAGGCTCATTGGATGGCAATGAAGCATGTGCTCAGGTATCTTTGAGGTACAATGGAATACAAAAAACTCAAGTATCCCAGGAGTGCAGTTAGTGGGCTGTACAAAATTAGATTGGGTT
Organism: Pinus albicaulis; assembly: GCA_034641835.2. Classification (NCBI taxonomy): domain Eukaryota; kingdom Viridiplantae; phylum Streptophyta; class Pinopsida; order Pinales; family Pinaceae; genus Pinus; species Pinus albicaulis. Next base: position 1,279,167,681 of record CM076577.1, on the reverse strand, counting down.
GGGAGTGTTGCAGACATGAAAAACACATCAGGGTGCTGCTTCAACTTGGGATCAACAATTATCTCTTGGTTTAGTAGGAAGCAAAGGTTAGTGGCACTCATTTCAGCAGAGGTTGAGTATAGTTATGGGAGCTAAGCGAGTTTTTAGGCCATCTGATTTTGCAAGATGCTTATAGGGTTGTTTGGTCTTGAGTTGGATCCAATGGTGATTCACTGTGACAATTAGAGTTGCATCAAGCTCTTGGAGAACCCAATGACAGGTCTAAGCATATAGAGATCAAGTATCACTTCATCGGGTCTAGAGGGGAGTTGTCAAGCTTCAACAAATATCCGTAGATGAGCAAGTTGCAGATATTATCACCAAGCCTTTGGTGAAGGGGATATTTGTTTTCTATAGGAATAAGCTGGGTGTGGTGCATAACACATTCTTCACTAGGAGGAAGTGTTGATGTAATTAGGACAAGTGCTTTTGCATAGGCTTGGTGTCTTAGCATGTAGAAGATGTCAGATTGCCTCTTCATGTGCTTGCTTGAGAGGATTAAGTGGTATTATGATTTCTTTCCCAAGTCTAACTTAGGAAAAACACATTATTTAATTTAATTGATTAATGTTGGCTATTGAGATAAGTTTTTGAGGATAACTAATTTAATTATTAGTGACTTGGATCTAATCTCTACCTTTGATCTAAGTGGGTTAGGAATTAATCCTAGTTGTTTATCACTTTGGAAATTGAGGGTTAGGGATTAACCCAAGATGAAATTATACAATAAACATAAGGGAGAGGTGAAGACATTGTGATTGAGGAAGCAATTTTCTCGAGTGAGCGACTCAATGACCGAAGAGAAAAAGAAAGTGTGCAGCAAGGGTTTTTTTGGAAGGAGAATTTCTGAGAGCTGAATTCTGAGAGGGTGCCAATACTTGGAGAGTGAGGGAAAGATTTTGAGTAGGCCGAGATTGTAAGAGGGGAGGCCGAGTTCCAGCTGGTGACGTGAGGGAAGGCCAAGTTTGCTAGTGGGCAGAAACTTGGAGGCTAAGCTTTGCTAGAGGGGCTGATATTTCCAAAGCGTAGCCATACAGCCAGTAGGAGGCCAAGACTTGCAGGTACAGGCCGAGAATTTGCCAGTGTCGAGTCATTCTCCAGGCAGCTGATTTTTCAGAGGCCAATTTTCCTTGGGCCAAAAATGCAGTGGGCCATTTACAGGTTCAAATATTCTCTGTAATTTCTGTGTATTTCTCTGTAGTTTAGGGCCCTAAATTTTCCAGATCAATAAAAGTGAAGGGAGAATGTTGGGCAGAAATATTCTGCTGTTCTTGTGGTGATTTTCATATTTATTTCTGTTGCATGATATTTAATTGGGAATTTAAAATACCAGTGTGCTTATGTCCAGCAATTTCAGAATTATCTGAACATAAACAGATTTTTTGTTATAAAACAGTTGCGAAGAAAGAATAAATCAGACCTGGTATTTAAATTTTAACATACATGGCACCTCGGTGATGGAGATGGTGCACCTTTGTATATTTTTCACTTCCTCTATGAAGGCTATATATTAGCCTAGGTTCTATTATGAGTGGTTCCCATGTGCGGGCAATAAGAATTTTGGCTACCTGTGCTTTGTCCATTGATCGTATTGGTTATCGTCGAGGTTTGAACTTTGTAGTTGTAAAGTATTAGGGCAAGCCTGGTGGCTCCTGCTCTATGAAGCAGAGGGGTCATATGGGTGTTGCATGGGCTGGTTTTGACTTGTAGTGGTAGGCTGTGATTATATAGCACTTGGCACTGAAAGGTCTCTTGGCAGGTTTGGTTGGTCATATAATGTGCTTGAAGGCAGGACTGTTAACTATACAAACAGTGTTGGACTTGATCACTACAAACTTTTAGAGTTTGACCAGGCTAGGATTTCATGCTAATTCTATGACTCTCTCCCCTTCTCTCTTTGTGCATGCATTTCAAGTGTGCACAGGCAGTTCCTAAAGGCAAAGACTGCAGATATATATGTCTTGACACAATATTGTAAACGATTAACTACACGTTTTTTTTGCCGATTTCCTTGTTTTTGAAGTTATATGTTTGTACACTTGTTTTTCATCCAGTATAAAGTTTGAGGTTTATAGATATCAGTCGCAAGTTTATTTCTCTGGAGTATGATCTTTTATGACAGGATTAATGAAATGCAACAATTTAGACATTAGTTAACATCCACTGATGTTTAGTAGTTTTTTGATCTTCAGTTGAGTGACGTTATGAGTGTTAATTGATGCAGCTAATGGTTTTTGACACCTTAGATCTTGCTACACACAAAACAAAGCAAGTAGCGGATTATGTTTCCAAGTTGGAGAACTGCAAGAAGGTTTTATTAGTTGCAGGTGGTCCTGTGAATAAGAAGCTTGCCTTAGCTACACAGAATCTGCATTATGCAAATGTTCTTCCTTCAATAGTAAGTACCTGGTGGCATGATCTTCAAATCGTTAAACTTGTTTCATAAAGAAAATTCTGAGCTCATTGTGGAAGGATGTGGGATATGTACTAAATGATTTGCATGCTTGTAAATTGTGAAATACATGCTTTTCCTATGCTGTTGAGTGCATGTTTAGAAACGTAGTAATTGATTTATGCATACTACCAATGTGCAGGGTCTCAATGTTTACAGTATTTTACAACATGATACACTAGTGATGACAGTAGATGCAGTGAATCGAATTGTGGAGCGGATGCACACTCCAATTAATCGCTGAGAGAAATAGTGTCAGTCGTGGAGACGGATTGTTTTTTGGATGTAATTCTGACTTGAATCAATGGTCGGCTTGGTTTTACCCATGCAGAATGCTGGGTTCGACTGTTTGATCCATGACACAAGGAAACTGATTTTTTTTTTCTACTTTGAACGTGTAGTATTTTGTCACTAGCCAAGTATATTCACAATTGAGGCTAGTTAGATGACTTTCCTGTGTTAGGATGAGTCGGTGTTCTTATACAAGGACCTCGAGTTCCTACAATTTTTTGAATATATTGAATTCATTGTAGTGAATGTTGCTAACACAGGCTGTTGGGACAATACTTCAAATTATTTGAAATCTCAATTGTTTCTTGTTTTTTTGTAACTATAAGTAGGAATGCCATTAGCTTTACATAATATTTTGAGTTATTTATCTTTTTAAAAGGAACCGGAAATGTGAGAAATTAATGTGGTTGATGATAAACTACTAAGCAAGTATTCTGGTTACTAACATCATGGAAAAGTAGAATCATTATATCATTTGACATCTATTAGTAAATCAGGTAGATAAAAGTTGGACATTGAAAGATTCAACATGAGGCAGATCTTTCTGGACAGAAGGCTGAAGATTCCTTCTGGTGTTTTCTTCCGCAATGAAAATGACATTTTGAAAAAAGGCACTGTTTAGTTCAAACTGAAAATTGGATATATCCATAGCATTGGTTGGGTGTGATCAATACTTCAAATACAGATTATCATTTCTGATCCAAGCCTTGGTTCATTTGTATGTTATGTTAGTTGTTACGTGGCAATTTTAGTTCATATTTAAAATTGTGACTCCAATGACATATAGATGTAGTTTTCTGGTGGCATGTCTCAAGATCCTGGATGAATGAAGCAGTTATTTATGCCACTGATGAAGCATTTCAACATTATGTGGAACATGTACCAATTCTAAATGCATGTTTTGCTGCCAGCTAGTTTTATCTCGATTGCATTCCCATCTATAAACAACCAATTGAAGCAGCCATTAGAATATACAATACAATGTGAATGAAGGTCACTTAAATCATGAAAGGCCATAATCATGTCTGATATAGAGTTTAATTGCATAATACTTTATATTTAAAGACAAATTAGATGTCCTGCAAGATTCCCTAAAAGAACAAATTTTTGGGTGTGCAGTTACAAACCTCCAAAAGTCGAAAGGACATGAAATCTGAACTCTCTAAATTTATAAATTTGATTAGATATGTAGCCAATATCTTTTCCACCCCTCAACATTCCCAAGGGATCAAATTTCTAACAGGGTATTTGGAGGCAACAGCTGCACTTTGCTTGAAATGTCAAAGGAGGGGAAATTTTACCTCAGGATAATGAATGAATCGAACTTTTACATGCAAGGTTTGAGTTCTCGTCATTACGTGCAACGAAGGCTAACAAAGTGAGACAATGAAATGCATCACATGTCATATCATGGTTTCTCTCTTTTTTTTTTTTTTAAGTAATTTGAACTTAACTAGCTTTGCAAACTTCACCACTTTGAGGCATATGTGTTCCTAATTCAAAATTATTTACTGACCAATCTGAAGCAATAATGGTGATTTCACTTATAACAGTGGGGATAAGAATCGGCAACTTGCGATTTTGTTTAACTAATTTTAACTTAACAAACTTTGCAAACTTCACTACTTCGAGACATGAGTGTTCTTAATTCAGAATGATATAGTGATCCATCTGAGGCAACGATGGTGATTTCACTTGTAAAAGTGAGGATAAATATTGGTTGTTTAATTGAAGTGAAGACACCTGAAGATGATTATAATGTTTTCCCATAATCAATCATAGTGCACAACTCCAAGGACCTTACTGTAATGGGAAAGGGTACTCGGGAAAAGACTACTCGGAAATGTTAAGAAGGTTCTTGTAAGGGAAAAAAGTGGTGGTATCAAATATTTAACCATGTTAGGAAGCATTAAGAAGGTTCTTGCAAGGGGAAAAATGGTGGTATTGAGTATTTATCCATGTTTATATTAATATATTTTTGAAAAACAAGTAGTTATTTCTATATAATTTCTATGAAAATGAGTTTGATAAATTGCTCATAAGGAATTTTCAATATTACTCATGAGTTTGATAACTATAGCTTTCCATACAATGATGAACTATCATTTAGATTTTCTCTCTTTGAGATTCTCATGGTACTTGTATAAATTAGGGTTCAATGATTCCATTATATTCTAAGTTGCATGATATAGGCAAACTATGTGTTTTTTAAACGAAAACTCGATGTAAATATGACACTCCCAATATTTGGAAACAAGAAATATATATATATATATATATATATATATATATATGTGTGTGTGTGTGTGTGTGTGTGTGTGTGTGTGTGTGTGTGTGTCCACATTCATGGATGTCCATACATTTTTTTGTTCCCTAATTGGGATCTACTTGGCTACACAAATTCTGGCTTTCCAACTTGGGACTCGGAATTCCAAGATTTGATTTTGGAGTACACAATGTATGATTCTTAAGTACCAGATATATATATATATATATATATATATATATATATATATATATGGCCACATGCATGGATGCCCATACATTTTTTTGTTCCCTAATTGGGATCTACTCAACTAGAATTAGGGACTGGGAATTCCAAGGTTTAGTTTCGGAGTACACAATGTATGATTCTGAAGTACCAGATTTATATCCCAATTCCTTGGATATATATATATATATATATATATATATATATATATATATATATATATACAATGATTTTGGTTTGAATGAAGGGTACATTTTTGCTAAAGGCCATGACATAAAAATCCAACAATCAATATCACCAACATCGAGGTACATAGAGGGCTTGGATTTATTGAGTAACTGCGAATCTCATACCTTCATACATGATAGAACTAAATGAAAATGCTACAATCTTACCAATATTGAGTGTGCTAGATTTTGAATGTATGAATTCTGATAAGGTTGGAACCATTCTTAAAAAATCCTAAAACAATTAATGGTAATGTAAAATTTTAAGTAAAAATAAAAATAAATGAAATTACAACTTAACATTGTCATTAATTGCTAACATTTGGTGCACACTGAAAATGAAGCCTATTTTAAAGATAAATTTATGGCCTTAGGCTTTTGCAAGTTTCATTAATTCATAAGTAACATCTAATCAATCATTAAAACAAAAAATGTGGGTCCCAACCGTTGGAAAATGTAACTAGTTTTAGTCTTCATAATTGTCAATGTACTCAAGTCATTATGTATATTTTATGTTACAAGAAAAAGAAGAGATAAAAATATTATTTTAAGCATGGGTTTCATGCTCCATTTTGATGGTCATCCAACTCAAGCATGTTCTTCATGCTTCTAGAGTTTGTCATGTCAAAATAATATTTTTCTGAAGTCAAGAAATTCATTGTCAATTATATAAGACCCTTTTGGGCAAGTTGTAACATGTAAAAGATATTGATTTTGAGTCTAGAAAGTTATAAGAGCCTCCAATAACAAGTTGGCCTTGGAAGTGACAAGTCAACTTAAAGAAAGGAATTTGACCTCAAGAAAAACATATATATATATATATATATATATATATATATATATATATATATATATATATATACAAGTAGCTTCGACCTCCTTCATCACCAATTCGATTTCTCAAGAAAGAAGCTTGATCTAGAGCAAGCAAGATCAAGGAAGCTAGAGCGAAGATCAAGGGAGTAAGAAGAAGTCTAGAAGAACAAGGTAAATATGTTTTTGGGCATTATTCTCTCACACGTGTGAAGGTTAGGGTTTGTTCAGCTTCAAGGAAGCCCAAATATTGCAGGTATGAATTGTAGGATGTTGAATTGCAGATCCAAGTTGTAGGAGAGTTGAATACTCTGATTTGGTCTAGTTTGACTTTGGAGACCTTAGCTTGTTTGAACTGACACGTGCCAGAATTAGGGTTTTAGCAACAATTGCAGGGCCTGTTACCCACCACTTTGTGGGTGACATCCCTAGGAGAAAATTTTCTCCAAGATTGTCCTTAACCGACAGCCAAAAGCCCCTCATAGCCACCAACTAGCTCGTTGTGCCATTTCTCCGCCACCTGATCCAGCCATGCGCTCCCTCACCCATCTGTCATGATCATATGTTTGAAGGTGGGCCTCCCGAACCTAAAGGTATGCCTTGTCATTTGGTAATTGAGTATTGAGTTTGGTTATCATGGAAACTTATTGACATGGATTAATAGGGGGATCCAACGAAAAGAGTGGGCTAGGTCTATGGTTTTGCCCCCTAGCCCTCTTTTGGATGTTACCCTTGGATATTAGTCACGTGGGATCTCTATTGAGATTTTGGGTAACATCGAGTGTGCTCTAGGTTCGAAACTTTGTGGAAGGGCTAGAACACATGCAATCTCCAAGACCCAGAAAGCATTCGTAGAAATTCCCTATGGTGTAAAAGTTACTCCAATAATTAAATTTTTTAATGGGGGCCTTAAGTCTAACTTAGGGAAATTAAAAAATTTAAGTGAATTAATTTACACATGTGATGAGAACATTCTAAGTGACGTGGATCAAGCTTCTTTTAATCTTAGTCGTTGATTAGATATTAGATCATGACCATTGATTTGTCAACGAGAAAAGTATAAAGGAAGGGCTTGGGGTCAGTTGGAGGAAACACACAGTGAGTCTAAGAGATCGAATTCTTTTGACGGAGCAGTGCGTAGACGAAGATAAGATCTGAGTGATTTAGAGAAGCAGTTAGGGGAAGATGCAGTGATTAGTCGGAGGACCAAGAGTACAACACAAATCTCATCATCTGCAATCTGAAGAGGAAGGGATCGATCTCCTCTCCCTTGTGCATCTGGAACATCCACATCTAGTTCTCTAGAAGCATTTTCCGTTGGACAGATTGCGTTGATACAATGTGGCGAAATCTGTCCACATCTCATGTGTCGTCCTTTTCTCGGCAATGTGTGGGACCACGTGATCCTTCACCCCATCCATGATCGAGCGCTTTTCTCTCGCCTGATTTTTGTTGAACTTCTTCCGCGTGGTCTCTGGTTAATCTTAGTCATTGATTAGAGATTAGATCATGGTCCTTGATTTATCAATGAGAAAATTATAAAGGAAGGGCTTGGGCTTAGTTGGAGGACATACACAGTGAGTCTAAGAGATCGAATTCTTCTGACGGAGCAGTGCTCTGATGAAGACTAGATCCGAGTGATTCAAAGAAGCAGTGAGGGGCGGATGCAGTGATTTGTCAGAGGACCAAGAGTACAACACATAGCAAGGGCAGCAGGGACGCAGTGGAAGCAGTGTAGCCATCAGAGGGTGTGACACAGACCCTAGATAGGGTGATGCAGGCCCACGCAGGGGCAATGCAGAGCCTCCAAGGAAAAGTCCAAAATAACTGGAGACTGGGGTTTCTAAGCCGGCATGGCTGCAACCGGATTCCAAGAAGAGCTAATTGGCGCAAAGCAAGGGTGCAGTGCCTCAGCGAAGGCCATGCAACCTTATGCAATGGCAGCATAGAGACTACATAGAGCTAGCTGGGGTCTCACTAGTGGCTCATTCGGATCAGCCGGGACTTGCAAAGTGAGGTAAAACTCACATTTTTCTCTATTTTCGAGGTTTTCTCTATTGGGTGATATGGATTATGGCACCTTAGATGTACTTAGAATACTGCTGCTTAATAATAATAAACCCTCATATCTGTTGCATCGGTTTTCTTGCATTGGGTTTCTCTGGGGACATTTGTCCGAAAAATATGTTGGTCCCATGTGTGTGAAGTTCAATAAATGATCTGTATTTGTGTAGGCTTCTAGTAGTGTTTACTTCAATGTTTTTCTGAATATTTTCAATTAAATAACTTGTGCATAATATGCTAATCCAAGTTGTCATTGATGGCAATAGGATGAATGAATGAACATACTTGTTGAAGGACTAGATGATAGATGATGGAAGACTACATGAAGACATATATAAGTATGGCATGATGGAGAATCAAACCATCAAGAATCCCAAGACTTTCTGCCCTACCTCCATTTCTGCTCCTATAAATAACCAGTCACAATAAAAAGCCTTTTCCACCATCTTAGAGTCATTCTTTCACAATGAGCCTTACACTATCTGAAAGAGGTTTGTTTCCTCTTTCCATTGAGCCCTCAAACGCCTCCAAATTCCTGGTGGTTAGGGAGAAATTGAATTTTTAATTTAAGAGGTATATATGTTGAGCCGACCTCACCTTGCCTACTCATGCCGGCTGCGCTAACATACCTCTCCGTTTGACACATCTCTATTTATATGATGTACAACCCTCATTTTCTAACACAAAAACAAAATTTCGATGATTATTTCAGGAGGATAACACAGCAAGGGTAGTTCACAACTCGTGAACTGAGGAGACCGAGGAAGTGATATTTTAAAAGGTCAAATCTATTGCAGCAGCTACAAGACTTCTTTATGGCTCGAATCGTGTAATTTAAGACCTGTTGTAGCACTAATACTCGGACCTGGTGGATAAGATCTATGTCTTTTATAAGCACGAACCTGATATTTTAAAAGGTCAAATCTATTGCAGTAGCTACAAGACTTCTTTATGGCTCGAATCGTGTAATTTAAGACCTGTTGCAGTACTAATACTCGGACCTGGTGGATAAGATCTATGTCTTTTATAAGCACGAACCTGAGGCAAGAATATAGGTGGTCCTGTAGCCAATTACAACTCAAATATGTGACTGTAATAACACAGAATTTCGGCCTAAAACCTGAATTCGGACCTTGACATAAGAGTCTCAGTACAGTGGGTTGATTGGAGTTAGTCTTGGTGCAGAAATTACAATCACATACAATCTCAGTATTGCAGTCTTGTGGAGGAGATAGCTACAATGCGAAGAAGGTGTCTCATATCATTATACCTTCAGACTTGTGACTGTGGTTGACATGCGAAGGACTGTCTCCAATACTGAACTCGGTTATGATAGTCAGTGTAGAGGACTAAAAGTCACCACAGGCAGCAGTGACTTGAACTCGGTATGACAATGTTGAAAATGTTCAGTGGAGTGAACTCACCATTGATGGAGGTCTAAGGCTACAAGGATAGCACTGAGATACAGTCCAGCACCTTGGAGCAACTGTGTTGGAGATCATCAAGGCATAAGCAGAAAATAGTGGAGGTTTGAAACTTGAAGAACTTTGGACAGTCAAACTCAAGCTGTTGTTGGAGTCCAGAATTCTATTGAAGAAATTCAAGTAGGTACACCATTTATTTTTATCAAAATAAGACACAAGGTTGGTGCCCTTAAACACAAGGTTGGTGCCTTGAGAACATAGGGTCGAAGCCCTAGAGGTCGGAGCCTCATCAAAGTCCAAGTTGGTGCTTGGCAACAGGTTGGTGCCTAATTCATTGAAGGGTTGGTGCCCTCACACATCTATTGTACTCAATTATTTTGAAAAGGGACTGAAGTTCTTATTAATCCTTAATAATATCATTATTATACACCTCTTTGTTTTTAATTGTGAAGAATCTAACTAGAAAAAATTAACAATTGAAAAGAAATACTGATTCACCCCCCTCTCAGTATTTCCAACATAATAAAACAAGTAGGGGAAGTAAATCAATATTTAGCAGTAGCATTTCTGGGTTCAGAAATTTTCACAATATCCTTTACTCACCATTTGGTTTTAGGGTGGTAATACATGTGAAACCTTGATTTTAGTTGTGTGGTCCCGCTCCCTCATCCATATATATCACTCACCTTTTGTTTATTATAACCCCATTTATCATATTTCCCACATGGGTCCACATTTCTCGACTGGGTCTACATAGGGTTAGCCTCCCCTTCCCCTTGCCCACACATTGGGTCAGGCTTGGAATGCTTCTCTAAAGGTTGATGCAACTAAAAAGAAAAAGTAAAAGCATAATTGGCCACATTCAACAGGAAATGTGCCACAAGATGCAAAATATGGTTGGGACAAACATATTCAGCACCTGGGAAAAATTCAATGCATGAGCTCTACCCCATACCCATGGCCATCAACCTGGTTCCATAGGCCCTATATGAGCCTCCTATGATTGTCAGGAACCTATGATTGTCCCAACCCTCGGTGGGCAATGAACCACCCTACCTTAAAGGGGGTATCCACTGATATACCTTACACATCATGCTCTTATCCTTTGAGCCCCGAACAGTTAATCAAAGAAAAATCATAAATGGAAAAAGCCATATAAATAAAGGTGGAAAAATCAAAGTCAGGGCACCTCGTGCACCACAATTGCTCCCTCCTATACATTATATACCCAAGTCTGGGCTTCCCTTTTACTAGCTACCCTTGTACCCCGACATGTGTCCCAGGATTGCCCCTTTCATTCCCTATTCCATTCATCGCTTTATCACAAGCCACCACCATTTGAAGGATGTACCTTGGACATACTATCTCCTCTAAAGGTAGAAACCACCTAATAGGGTACTTGGTTAACCCCCTTTGGAGCTCGGAGACATTAGCACATGCCAAAGCCCACTATGGAAGGGCATGCCATTATGAAGTACCCACCTATTGCCTATGGTTTGTAAGCTCTTTAACTTGATTACTTTAAATGAATTTTTGTGCTGGAAGGATAGGGGACGCATTGGATCTTATGTAGGACTTCAAATGGTCTCCATTTTGGGTTTGGTCTCCCTATACGGGATCCTAACCCTCCAGAGGGTTGTATCAACAAATGTAGGGTGTGTGTAGAGAGCCATGGGTCCCCACAACAGTAGAGATCACTCCATGGATCCCAAGAGATGTTCAAATATTGCTCTAGATTCACCTATTGGACAAGGAAGATGCACCTGGTTCACCATGCCCAGATGGCTCCACAGTTCTACCATGCACTTGATAGATGACCTAGGACTTGTATGTTGACGTGGAATCACTTACATCATCATTTGAGCCCTTCCATATGGGATACAAGCATCTTCGATATACTTGGAGACCCATGAGGTGACTTGTGTTCCCCCACAGCCATTGGGAGCACCACAAGTTTAGTATTTGGAGAACAAGGATCCAACCCCTTGTCCACTACTTTTGGGAGTGTTATTCATCATTGTGGCATGTATGGACCTCATCAGGATTCTTAGAAGGCCCAACGACATGCATTATTCATCATTCGACCTCTTTAGAGGCTTATTATTTTGCTTAAGAGCTAGTTAGGTGGGCTTGTCACAAAAAGTTAGTTATTTTGCACATTATTTTATTTTAGGGGCTAATGTAGGCTCAATTAGTTAAATCGAACTCATTAGAAAGGCATAAATACAAACAATGTGAATTCATTTTAGCACCATCACTTGGTTGGATTTTTATCTCTTTAGAGAACTTCACTATCCTTCTTGGAGGACAAATTTTTGGAGTATTGAATGCATTTTGATGTTTGGATTGTTTTCATTTGTATTGGAGCTTCTTGATTGGAAAATTGTTGATGGTTGGATATACTCTTAATACATGTAAGTAAATTTAATGCTATTTTTCTTCTTTATTTTTTCACATACATTGATGTTGTATTTTCACTATATTATTGCTAATTTGCTGCATCCATTTATACAAAGTTGTGGAAATTTGGCTTCTAGATAGTGATGCATCATGTATGGGCCATGTATTATGAAAGAATATTCCTAGAGATGCTTCTTTACTAAATTTCATCTTGATAAGTGATCAATCTTGCAAAACGAAGCATACAATGCTTGAAGCTTCTTTTATTGCTGCCCTAGTGCCATACGATGTTGTCTTTGAGGCCTCCTTGACATAGGAAATTTGATGTCCATAGTCATAATTACTCTTGACTCCAAAATATCCCCAAAGTACTAGGCACTGGTCCACCATAAAGGTGATCACTTCAAATTATTCTCTTCTCTCACCTTCTATTTTCTAGGTCTAGCCCCATAGGTCTCCTAGGGAATCATTTAACTTGAAAACCATCCACAGGAAAAGTTCGATCTCTTGCCATCATCTGTGCCGAGGTTTATCCTAGGAACCCTCCAATTTTGAAGCGATTCCAATGGTGGGGTTGTGAGATACATCAAGCCCTAGACACAAGATCAATCTCGCCATTGGTTTCGCTAGGTTATAGACCTCATTGGAATCCTCACCTTGTCTTGTGTTGGAAATTAATGTTTGGTCCCTTTCCCCTCAAGAATAGGTCAAGTAAATAATTGGTTGCTAGACCCTCCCCCCTTGACCTACCCTCCAGGTCCACTTGGTCCCGTGTGGTCCCACAAGCCATTAAAAGTATTTCTTACAAGACCACTTGGAATCCAATCCTCCACAAGAATTCTAGGGTTTAAGGGCCTCCATTATAAGATACATTCTCTAAACCTTAACCTTGAAATTCCCCCCTAAGCCCTTCGTTGAGGGCCTTCAACCTTGCCTTCCAAAGCAATCAAGCTATATATATGAGCCTCTCTTATGAATAGGCTCTTAGGATCACCTCTCACCCTATCATTGTCTACTTATTTCGTGGTCCTTATCATATCAGGTCTTCTCCCATCGGTGAAAGTCCGTAAAGAGTAGGGAGCCTTAGTCGAGGTGACATTGGGCTATTGCTCCATTTGTTGTCCTTGATCTAGTAGTGTCCCTCCAAGGACCCCGCTTTAGAGCCCCTGCTAGTTTTAGTGGTAAAAGAGCCAAAGTTGCAGGTCGAATCTGGGGGCAAAAGTTGAAGCTAGAAGTTAGTTGAAGTAGGATTGACTTTTGACCTAATTGGAAGGGATTCTTGGAGGGATGAATAGATGCTTGGAGGAGGACTTGGTATAGGGTTTTTTGTTTTGGTTTTATCATTTGAAGCAGATTCTATAAGAAGAGAAGATATTCTTTCCTGTTTTTCCCCTTCGAGGGTTTTTGCCTTGGCTTGGAGAATAATACTTACATGTCCATTGTATTTACCATTTTTTCACTTGATAATTGTTTGATGAAAATATCTATAAAAGAAACGTAAGAATATAAATAAATTTCACAAGAAATTATTAAAGATTAGGAGAAATTGAATTAATAGCTGCCCTACTTCATTCTCCAACTCCAAAAATCAAATTAAGTCAATTTGGACTTTTTTTTTTAAAACACCGTGTTTGGGTGCTAAAATGCATTTTAGTTTGTATGAAATTCATTTTCCATAAATGAAACACATTTCATATGAATTGAAATGTGTTTCATTTGGGTTTTAGTTGTGTTTCTACATTTTGATATAAATGAAATTGGTATGGTGCAAGGGGGTGAGGGGCATATTCCATGCAACATAGATTATATTTGTATTTCAACCTTTAATTTCATGTAGACATTGTGTCTTATGGAACTAGTTTATAGATTCTCTAACACTTTTAAAGGTTACTAACAACAATTCTGGCAAGAATTTTTCTATGATTAGAATATCTAAAAAAACATCAAGCTTAATGAGCAATTATAGTTATGCTATTACCTATGATGTCTAGAAAAATTTTGAGATGACAAAATGTTTTTGATGTAGCAACAAAAGTCCTCGGTCTCTAACAATAAATTCCTTGGTTCTCGTTCAAAATTGATATTGTTGTTGATAGCAAACTTGGTAACTCAGGGAAACCTTTTTTCCCCTGCAGTTAGTCCATCGTTTTATTATATGCACGCCAAATTTAAACATAAACAAATATGTATATACTGAGTTACATGACACCTACTCTTCGATATTTCTTCAACGTTCCTTACTTCTAAACTAAAATATGTAAATAAAGAACTTAAAACACACACACACACACACAGATATACCTGAGTGTAAGAGTAATAAAGAGAGTATCTGACGACCATAGGTCGAAAAAGAGAGGTAAATTGGGGAAAGTGAGATAGTTTATTAAACAAAAAGAGTACCAATTTAGTAACTCATCAAACAACTGGTTGTAGGATGTTTTTCGCTACATATGACGCGAATTTTGATCTGATCCAATGGCCATTCCTTCAATGGATTATGCCGACATTTTGCGTAGGAGATTTCTAATGCTAATCATGCCTTCTCCTTCTTCTCGTATAAAGTATCCAGTTGGGATCTCAATGTGCTTATATCAACTTTGAAGTGTTGAAATGTGTAACTAGGTTTGGTCTCAATAATGGAATATGTAATCGGGATTTTATGTATTTAATGAAAAGAGAAAAATAAAATTATTATTTTTGTTCCTGAGGCATGGGTTTCATACTCAAGGGAAATTTATTTTTAGGCCAAGCACCCATTGAGTGCTTCTAGGCATGTCATAAAATAAATTGAGTCATTTTCATGTATTGAATACCCATATGGGCATGTTACATATTGTAAAAAAAAAATTATTGAGTCAAAATAGAGTCAAAAGACTCTCCAAGACCTCGTCATGGCACAAAAATCAAGTCGACTTACATGAAGGGACAAGTCGGCCTCAAGATAATAATTCATACCCCTCACAAGCCAATAAATAAGAAGGAATTCGACCTCATTTTCACTCTCACTCAAGCAAGATCGATCTCCTCAAGATAGACGCTGAAAAAGGACGAAGAAGAAGAAGATCAAGATCGAAGTTTTTGGTCCTCTCTTTCTCTCTCTTTCGTTAGGGTTTCTACAGTTTCTAGGCTAGACGAAATTTTGAAACTACATCGAAACTGTGAAGCTGCAAGGTCAAAGCTGTGAAGCTACCTCTAGATTGAAGATGCGAAGCTACTAGGTTGACGCTGCTGAAGCTGCATCGAGGTCGAAGTTGTGATGTTGCTAGGTCGAAGTTGCTGAAGCTCCTAGGTTGAAGTTGCGGAAATTGTTGCTGGGGTCGAAGTTGCTGGAAAGATCATATAGAAGGAAGGATGACTTGGTCTTGAAGGGTCTTGGTCAAGGGTCATAGGTCTTGGAATTCGTCAATTGAAGTTTTATAAGAAGAGATGGATTCTGGTGGGTTTTCCTCTCAGTTGGAGAGGTTTTGGCCCTGGATGATCGCCTATATCTTGTGTCCTATTGTCTCATTGTTCTTTATGATTTGGTAGCTATTTGATGATAGAAAACACTAATAATAATAAAGTAAAGAAGAAGTTAATCAACTAAAGTAAAAATACATCACTAGCAGTTATCAAAGTAAGAGAAATCACCTACACTTATTACCCCCTAGATTTCTCAACATGGTATTAGAGCTAAGGTGACTACATCAATGAAGGGAAACACAAAGAAGGATACTCTAGGGTTGAAGTATAAATAGATTATCCTGGAAACCTCAAGATCATCAATCATAAAGAACGACTAACCCTCTCATCATATTGAAAGTGAATAAATAAGAACATCAAAGAAAACCTCAAAACCCTAGCGTTCCACACTTGAAGCTTTCTTGGGAAATCATTATCACGAGGAAGGAAGATCAAAACACTTTTGGGTCTGTTTTTCTAGGCTATATTCTCCACACGTGAGAATTATTAAGACATCCTTCTGCAGCAGTAAGTATCGAATTGCATCCACCATTAAGGATCAAGTGCAGTGCCAAGAAAGGTCTCCTTTGCAAGCCGAAATAACAAGAAAAATAAGTCAATTCAAGCGAAGTAGAAAGAAGGAAAAATTTTCCATATTCTAGCCACACGTGTGAGCTAGGGTTATTGTAAAAAAAATCTGAAATTGCAAAACTGCTACATGAAGCCGAAAATCTGAAGAAGGGACAAAAAATTGAGGTTGTGAAACAAGTTTAACTAGTATTGTCTTGAAGTGAAGAAAAGTAGGAAAAAATGTTGTCATCACCATCAAGGAATCAATGTTATCTCCCTTTGAGCCAAGGATCAATTTTGAAGGAAGACATCTTCGCCAAGAAGACATCTTCTATTATTTACATCATCATCAAAATCAAGAAGGCATCAAGCTGAATATTTCATCTTCACTTGAAAAGTAAGTATCTTTATATCTATATTTGAATATGTCAAAATGACTTCATATTAGCAACAAATTGGTTGGGTTGTCAAACTAATGACTATATTACCAAAAAATTGGTTGGGTTGTCAAACTTTCTTGCATGGAAGAAGAGGATAGATTTGATCCTCATATAAAATGAAGTCATTGGTCATGTTAAGGGTTTAATTTTCGAACCTCCAAAAGAAGAAGGTTGAGCTCTACAAGATGAAGATATCAAAAGAAGAAGGAATAAAATCATACTTTATGGGTGTGTTTTAAATAAGGGATCAACTACAAGAGTTGGGAGAAATAATGTCTGAAAAGGAAATGACTACCATAGTGCTCAATGCACTACCAAAGGAATGGGGAAACTTCACATCAAAAATCTATGGGAAGAAGGAAGCTACTCCATTCAATGAACTATGCTCGTTGAGGCAAATAAAAAAAACTAGGGTGAAGGAAAAAATCGATGTAAGATCAAGCGAAGAAGCTCAAGCATTTGCTGCCATGGCTAGAATAAAAGAGAATTTTGGGAAGCTTGGTCCTCAAAAGAATAAGAAGAACATTTCAAAGGTTCAATGCTATGGTTGTCATGAATATGGACACTATAAGATAGATTGTCCAAATCTCAAGAAGGACAACAACGAAACTGTCTCACTAATGTACACTGAGATTTATCATTGTAACATTAAGTCTTCTTTTGAGATCTTTCATCGAACCTCCATGTGATTGTCTCACGAGTTCATCTCTATAACTAATCCGAGCTCATGTAGTGTGATTGATACGAAGACCTCATGATTATATATATAGTTGTTGTCCATTGAAATGAGCCGACATGTGTTCATGAGGAGAATTGTCTTTAGGCCGACTAGATGAGGATGCTGACTTGATTCTGATTGCAAGGAGACTTTGATGGAGGAGGAGTTTAACGCAACAAGATAGAATTTGACTCAAAAAAACAATCCTAAAGCCTACAATGTAGGCTTGACTTCTGAAAATTGACCCAAGCATGTAACCCATACTTTAAAAATTCAATTCAATTAATAATAAAATTCTTTTTTCTTTCTTTTGACAAATATATTACATTTTGACTCAAGTACAATTATGAAGACCGAACCTAGTTACATTTTTCAATGCTCCCTCTTAACTAGGGAGGTATTGATATTTACATATAACAATAGAGGTACATGGAAGATCTCAAAACACATAATCTACGAAGAAGTTTAGGCACTGCAATTCCATGGACTAGAATCTTGACCAGGGCAATTTATCCAAGGTATCTCAACAATTTAGGCATTGCAATGCCACAGACTAGATTCCTGACTAGGGAAATCTATCCAGTTGGGACAAAATGGACTAAAGCTTTCAACCTCTTTAGGTACCATCAAGCTTACTTACTAACCATCAACCCAAGGATTCAGGTGCATGTCATATCTCAATGACCAACGCCACCTTTCCTACTTCGGCAACTAGACATCAACACAAAGTACTGGCCAGATGTCCTCCGAGACAATGCTTCACTCAAAGTGTTAGATTTGGAAACTAGGGCCAAATTCCACGGTGTGACAACTAATTTGAAGGAGATGATGATTTCATTGGATTCCTCTTTTCGAAAGGTCCAATATTGATCTAAATATCATCTCATTCGGACAAGCAGAAGTGTAATTTTGAATTTATTCTCTCACATGTGCAAATTGTTCAAGTCAGCCTCAGCTTAATGTAGGCTCAAGAAGCCCAATAGACATGTCTCTTCCACCACAAAAAATTGTATAAATAAGAGTGACCTCTCACCTCATTTGGACATCATTCACTCACACATTCTTGTCTCTCTTTTCATGAAATTAGTTCGTAAAACTTGGGCTACCTCTCTCTCTCTCACACGTGTAGCTAGGAGGACAAATTTTTGGGCTAAATCACAGAATTGAATTTCAGGAATTTTGACCAGCATTGACCGAGGTTGTTTTGACCAAGTTTGATTGCAGTTTTGAGAATATAATTTTTATTTCTCTAGGCTGCATTTACATGTGCGAAAACCAATATTTTATTGGCATGTTTACCTACTTTGACTTCAGGGTTGACTTCTGTTTGATTGTAGAAAAGTACAACAAATTTGATCTCTTTTGAACGAGTTTGACCCAGTTGTTTTGGGTTGCATTCGACCTCCTGTTCAGGCCAAGTTTGACCAAGAAAGACCTAGTTGCATTAGGGAAGGATAGTTGTTATTTTGACTAGCGTTTATTTTCTAGTTAGGGTTGAAGTTTGATTGCAGTTGACTACAAAATTTGGCAGGGCTAATTTGACTGTGTATTGGGCAAGTGAATTTGATTTATGTACTCTCCCTCTCTGTTGATCTATTGAATAATAATAAGAATAATTTATCAAAGGGTTTTCCCCACATTGATTTTTTTCCCTGGCATCCGCCAAATCTGATTTTCTCTTCTCTTGGCTTGTCTTTTGCATTTTGTTTTATGTTCTATTTGTATTTATCATTAATGTGATTGCTCTTGGAAATGGTCATTGGGATGCTAAAGGAGCATTGAGGTAAATGGTGTCGAGCATATAACATACCATTGTTATCTAAAAATTAACTTGGTATCAGAGCCCAAGTGAAGACAAAGCCCAAGCAAGGGAGAGAAAAGAATTCACTAAGGTCTGTTGGACAAGGACCAAGCCTCAATGACTTCTACATCTTACTTCAAATCTGAGGATAAGATCAATGATAATTCTGACTATCATGAATGGAAGATGTCTTTGGACTTGACTTTAGAAGAAATAAGGTCAAGGAAGACAAGGATTCAAAGAAGGAAGAAAGGGAAGATGATTCAATTGTAAAAGGTTTGGCCACTATGCTAGAGAATGTCCTAATAATAAGGATACACCACGGGATGATGAAAACAACAACAACCACAAAAATTTCAAAGGCAATGGAAATGGAAATAAAAGGAATAATAGGTTCAACAACAAAGGAAAGAGGAATGCCCCCGTTGCTCGATATGGAAATGGTCGACCTGAAAAAAGGTCGAGAAACTCCAGGTATGAGGAAACTAATGTTGTAGAAAAGCAAAAAGAATTATATCTTATTTCTGCCCTCACCACTGCCTCTCCTCCAAACACTTTGGATAATTAGTTGATTGATAGTGGTGCCTCAAGGCACTTCATTGGGTACAAGGAGGCCCTCTCAAATTTGAAGGAAAAGAAGACTAATTTGGAAATCATACTTGGAGATAATGTCACCTACCCCGTGAAAGGGATAGGGATTGTTACTCTTCATTTGAATCAAGGTAAAATCCTTCATCTATAGGAAGTATTATATGTGTCTGATTTGAAAAAGAACCAGGTATCTATTTTTGCAATGGAAGACAAAGGCTTCAAGGTAGCATTCATTGATGGTAAGGTACTTATTTGGAAAATGAACCCGAAATATGAATTTACACTTGGATTTAGGATTGAAGTTCTCTATCAGGTTGGAGGAAATCGTTTGGGAGGTATGACTTGCGACACTTCTCTTCAATCCGAATTATGGCGCCAAAGGTTTGCTCACCTTCATTATAAAGCCTTACCTGATGCAAGGAAGATGGTCACGGGTTTGCTAGAATTCAAGGTAGATCATGAAGGTATTTATTAGGGTTGTGCAGCTGGAAAACATACAAGGGGACCTTTTCCTTCAAGTGAAAGCAAAACTATCGACATTCTTAAATTGATTCATTATGATCTATCTAGTATCTTTTGGAGGATATTTGTACTATGCTATTTGTTTGGATGACTTCTCTCACAAAACATGGATATATTTATTGAATAATAATGGCGAAGTGTTCAAGTGGTTCCGCTCTTTCAAAGCCTTGGTTGAAAATCAAACAAGGAAGAATATCAAAATATTGAGGACCGATAATGGAACCGAATATGAGTCAAATGAATTCAATGACTATTGTAGAGAAGTTGGCATTAAGATGGAGACCACTACTACATATACTCCTGAGAAAAATGGAGTTTCCGAAAGGAAGAATCAAACAATCATAGAAGCTACTCGTGCCATACTTCGTGACCAAGTCCTACCGAAGTTATTATGAGGAGAAGCTATCAACACTACAGTATATGTTCAAAATAGATGCCCACATCAAGCATTGGACTTCAAGACACCTGAAGAAGGTTTCACCAGTAAGAAACCTCGTGTTTCTCATTTTAGAATTTTTGGTTGTCCTGTATATTTTCATGTGCCAAAAGAGAAAAGAAACAAGACTGATGCATCTAGAAAGAAAGGAACATTTGTGGGATACAGTGAAAATTCATAGGCATATAGAATATATGTGCCTGGTAAAAAAGAAGTGGAAATAAGTCATGGTGTCACCTTCGATGAATATTATGCCCTTGGGAAGGTTAGAGATTTTCCTATCCCAGGGAAGGACAATAATGATGATGTAGGAAAGCAGGATGATTTGATGCCTGATGTTGAAGGCTCGATGGATACCATTGATCCACCTCCTAGTGAGCCCTCTACCTCAAGGAAAAGACCTTCATGGCTCAAATATACTCTCGAAGATGCTAAAAGACATGTTGCAGCAAAGGGGACATTTCATGAAAGCAAGAAGCCGAACAGGTACCAAGGGTACTTAGCTGCTATGAGTACCATTATTCAATTTGAGCCATGTACGTTCGAAGAAGCATTAAAGCACCAAGTATGGATGGATGTGATGAATGAGGAATATGAATCGATCATGAAGAATAATGTCTGGGATGTGGTTCCTAGACCCAAGGACAATTCCGTGGTCACTTCAAAATGACTTAACAAAATCAAACATGGAGTTGATACGAGGGCTGAAAAGTTCAAGGCCAGGTTCGTTGCTCGAGGCTTCTCTCAAAAGGAAGGAGTGGACTATGACGAGATATTTGCACCAATTTCACGATAGACGACTATCTGATCTATCATTGCTCTTGCTTCCTCTCAAGGATGGAGCCTACACCAAATGGATGTCAAAATTGTTTTCTTGCATGGGTCACTTAAGGAGGAAGTCTATGTAGAACAACCATAGGGGTTCAAAGTTCAAGATTGTAAGACACATGTATGCAGGTTGAAGAAAGCCCTCTATGGTTTGAAGCAAGCCCCTAGGGCTTGGTATGAGAGGATTGATAGCTATCTTATGAAGCTGGGTTTTACAAGAATCAAAGAAGACCCGAACCTATACTTCAAGGTTGAAAATAACGGGCCCCTCATTCTGGTACTTATGTGGATGATATATTTTTGACAAGTGCAGACCCTCTCATTTATCAATGCAGGAGGGAGCTGGCTTTCAAATTCGAGATGAAGGACATAGGGTTGATGCACTACTTCATAGGTTTGGAGTTCTGGAAAAATCCAAATGAGATTATCCTTTCTCAAGGAAAATACAATGTGAAGCTACTAGAGAGATGTGGGATGGTGGATTGCAAGTCTCTATCTACTCCGATGGAACTCAACTTCAAGAAACTATGTGGAAGTGCTGCTAGGCCCGATTTGGAAAATCCTTTTGAATATCGACAACTTGTGGGGGCCCTGTTGTTCTTAGTGAACTCTCGTTCGGCCATATGCTTCATTGTGAATACATTAAGTCAATTTATGGTCGAGCCTCATCACATACATTGGATTGTTGTTAAGAATCTCTTGAGATATCTCTTGGGAACAATCAATTATGGTTTGAGATACACTGCCAAGAATTTGAGGCTACATGGATATACCGATGTTGACCGGGCTAACAGTGTTTTGGACTGTAAGAGAACATCTAGATGTTGCTTATCATTGGGATTTTCTTAAATATATTGGATGAGTAGGAAGCATAAATCAGTTGCTTTAAGCATTTCCGAGGCCGAATACATTGCTGCTAGCATGGGCTGTTATGAAGTTTTTTGGTTGAGGAATCTCTTTAGTGAGCTATTTGAGCATGTATTGGATACCACCGTGATCTACTGCGACAACCAAAGTCGGATTCTCCTTTCAGAGAAACCCGTGTTCCACGATCGCTCCAAACATATTGATATCAGGGACCACTTTATCTGGGATATGGTACAACAGGGAGAAATAAGGCTCCATCACATCAGGATTGATCAACATGTGGCAAACATTCTCACGAAGCCCTTAGGGAACATCAAATTCTTAACCTTCCGTGAGAGACTTGGAGTCATAGAAAGACCCTCCTATGAGGGTCCCGCATGAGTTGGATACTAAGCTCTGGGAGCTCTTGGGGGCTTGGGGTACTTCTTGGAGCTATGAGCGACAATAGGGTGAGGGGTTCACCTTCCCCTAGTGGTGTGATATGTACAGGGTGAGTGGTTCACCTTCCCCCGTGATACCCCATGATGGTTGACATGTGTGTAGGGTGAGTGGTTCACCTTCCCCTATGATTGAAGTCACATGTATGTAGGGTGAGTAGTTCATCTTCCCCTATTGATGATGACATATGCATAGGATGAGTGGTTCATGTTCTCCTATGTCATATGAGCAGGATGAGTGGTTCCCCTTCTCTTGCAGATCCCCCAGTGAGAGATGCATTCGGGCATCTACATGTGGACATGTTGATGGGATGTGGTTCACCCTTTCCCCACATGTAGGATGCTCATTCCCTATGATTGATGGTTGACATGTCGGTGGGATGTGGTTCATCCTTTCCCCATGAATAGGATCCTTCCTACGATTGATTGGTTGGCATGCATTTAGATGTGGCTCATCATTTCCCTACTCTTGTTGGTTTTCATGCGTGTAGGATGTGGTTCAACCTTTCCCTACGTGTGGATGTGAGAAGGATGTGGTATATTCTTTCCCTGCTGGTGTTTCTTCATCATCCTACCCATGTAGTCCGGGACACATGGGAAGTACCTCTCATCTGGCCAATGAGTTGGGAAAAGTGGTTAGGGACCATAACACTACCAATGGACGCATAATGTACTGTCGTACTCCCTATGAATAGGATGCATGACAACTTGATCTGGGATCAATTGAGGTTCTACCTTTGGACTGACTTTTGTCAGTGGAGACTGGCAAGGTCTTGTTACTCACTCTCGATCGATTCTTCTTCGTTATTACTTCATGGTTTAGTAGAGAAGTGAATTCTTCTCTCTCTCTTCATCAAATTAGTTCGTACATCTTGGGCAACCTCTCTCTCTCTCACATGTGCGGCTAGGAGGACAGATTTCTAAGCTAAATCACATAATCGAATTTTAGGCATTTTGACCAGCGTTGACCAACGTTAACTGAGGTTGTTTTGACCAAATTTGACTGCGATTTTGAGGGCATAAATTAGATTTCTCTAGGCCACATTGATTGACATGAAAACTGAGATTTTTTGGGCATGTTGACCTACGTTGACTTCAGGTTTGACTTTTGTTTGACCGTAGAAAAGTACATATTTTCTCTCTCCTTTGACTAAGTTTGACCAAGCTTTTTTGTGCTGCATTTGACCTCCTGTTCAGGCCGAGTATGACCAAGGAAGATCGAGTTGCATTAGGGAAGGATAGTTGTTGTTTTGACCAGCGTTGACTTTCTAGTTAGGGCTGAAGTTTGACTGCAGAATTTGACAGCGCTGATTTGACTATGTATTGGGCAAATGAATTTGATTTATGTACTCTCTCTCTCTTTTGAACTATTGAATAATAGTAAAAAAAAAATAATCAAAGGGTTTTCCCCACATTGGGGTTTTTCCCTGGCATCCACCAAATGTGGTGTTCTCGTCTTTGCTCGTAATCTGCATTTTCTTTTATGTTCTATTTTCATTTACTGTCAATGTGATTAAGTTAATGTGATTGATACTGAAAATAGTTGAAAATTGTCATTGGGTTGCTAAAGGAACATTGAAGTAAATTGTGCTAAGCATAGAACATACCATTGCTATTTATAAATTAACACGAAGCCTCAAAAACAAATATCTCTCGATCAAACTGATCAATAACCAACATGCTATCAAAACTTCAAGAAATTTACCTATACAAACACAACCCCAATCAATAATATACTTTCGCCTGCACATAATCAAATACAAACCTTGTATTGAACCTCAGAATTATCCTCTCTTTGACATTTTTGCTCACCTTTTTCTCTTGCTTTCTCATAAGCTCATATACTCTAATCAATGATAAATGTCATGTTTTGTCTCAAGGAATGCATTTAAATGATTTCCATGTTATATTATGATGTTCTTGATATTCGAATGGATTTTTGTAATTTGGCTACAGAACGCAGCCTATTATGCAACTAATCGTTGGTTCTGTAGCTACTCTCATGGTCTTATAGGTTCTAGGGATCAAATGGAGAAATAAGCCACATGGGCATTTTCAGAATCATCTACACATGGATTTCGTCCTATCTACTTGATCGAGATTGATAGAAAATGATGCCTGAGATCGTGGTCAAAGTCCGGTTAAAGGATGTTAGCCGAGAACAGAAGGACTCTTGATTTTCTCTATCGTAGCAAATCAAGAGTTAAACAGTCAAATTCCAATTCTATAAGCTGGTTAATATTAGCCACCTGTAGGGAGAATTAGCTCAAAACAGTTATGTTTGTTTTATTTAAATACCGATTGTACAGAACCGAGAATAAGTAAAGTTTTTGCTGAAATGTTGTGTATTGTTTTCAGACTTTGTTTTATTATAATACAAGGATTCTGTTCATGGTATCAATGATTGCTTAAGTGCGTATTTAACCAGCTGGATCTCAATCGAATCTGTTGCAGAGGGCCCCTGCACAGGAGGAGGTTTTTCGTTCATTATTTTAGTTTAATTTCCTTACTCTGTTTTTGTCAATTCTATTTTCTGAGTAGATTAATGTTACATTTCAGTTTTGAGCAGTAGCATAGAATTAGATCATGAATGTCTTTCTAGCATCAATAGAATAATTGTGTAATCATTGATCTTCTAAAAAAAATTAGTGAGAATAGATTTATTTGTTTTCAAATTGGAATAAGTTTGAAGCAATAAGAACTCACAATTATCTAGTTTCCTTTATTGTTTTGTTATTTACTTTCTTAGATTGAAACTATCAATTAATTGTATCATTGGATGTTCTGAAAAGTCATTTCAAGAAGATGGTTTCATCACATTTCTAAACTAAATGATTGAATATCTAATTCATGCAGTTATTGAGTTTTCCTCTGCATACTTTACTTGCTTTCTAGGACATTAGAAACTAAGGTATAATTGATTGCTTACACAGCATCTCAAGAGGATAATACTTCATATTGAATACTGGAGTAATCAAACATACATTAGTTGTTTACAATCAGTTGAGCTTTAACTTTTCATGCTTTCACATTTGCTTTTAGATCCTTATTTAATTGCATTACTATATGTTCTTAAAGGTCATTCCAAGAAGTTGATTTTGTCATATTTCTAGACTGAATGATTGAATATCTAATTCAAGCAATTACTGAGTTTTCCTCTGTACACTTTACTTGCTTTTCTAGAACATTAGAAACTAAGGTATAATTGGTTACTTATACATCATCTCAAGAAGGTGACACTTCATATTGAATGCTGGGGTAACTAAACATACATTACTTGTTTTCTTTTGAATCTGCTTTCACTAGAGTAGCATTGAAATTTCAATTTCAGTTATAAGATTTACATCCATGAAATAGGACTAATGTTAAATTAGAAGTCACTAAAATAGATACTCTGTTTTTCAGATTAGGTTCTAACCAACCAATAGTCTTTGATTCATTTTTATGCAAACTAATTTAACTTAGGAACACTTCCTTTTCTTCCTTCTTAAAAATCATTAAGATTCATTTGAATTCTCTCATAGATTTAGATTAACACTCTTAGATATAAAGAACAAAACCCCCAAAAACAACATGAAAATACATACAACGAAGTAAGAAGAAGGTCAACTAAGCACATATAGTGCACCACACTCCATCAGTTTACAAACCTTGATTGATAATTTATGCAAGCAATTTAAGACATTAAATTGACTAAACATTTTGGCGTCATTGTCGAGGAAGTGTAATTAGATAGCCTTATTTCTTACATCTAAAAAAAATATATGCATAAAGAAAGACGCTCTAGGGGTAGATTCATAGCTAGAGGCAGGAGTTTAATTCCTACAACACCACTCACTAAGAAAAATCTAGAAGGACATCCACTTATATTAGGAAGACCTTGGTTGGCTACAACTGATGCTTTCATTATCTGTAGATCTGGTGACATGTATATCTATGATGGTAACTCAACAAATAAATTCACTCTATATCCTCTAGCAAAAACAATCACAGAGTTAGATGACAAAGAATGGATTGATGATGACAATGATATACAACCTCTCTTTACTATTTCAACCATTAGTGAAGATAATGGAAAATTTTGAATCATCCCCAGAATATGAACATGATCAATTTCAAGAAAAATCCAATATTGAATATTTTTCATATAGGCAGATGTCTCTTTATTCTATGGAAGAATTTGGTAGCTCTACAGTTGAAATCTTTCCAGGAAAAAAATTGAACATAAACAAAAACTTGGAGAGATTACAACAGGAAAAGTTAATCAAAACATTACAACAACATTCTTCTGCATATGCATGGGAATACACTGACATGAAAG
Source organism: Pinus albicaulis (assembly GCA_034641835.2). Classification (NCBI taxonomy): domain Eukaryota; kingdom Viridiplantae; phylum Streptophyta; class Pinopsida; order Pinales; family Pinaceae; genus Pinus; species Pinus albicaulis. The sequence goes on along the minus strand of CM076577.1, from coordinate 1,279,140,508 downwards.
AAATTAGTCCTAAGACTTGTATACATCACATATATATTGAGGAAAATTTTAAACCTATCAGACAACCTCAAAGAAGGATGAATCCAAATCTTAGGGAAATTGTGAAAGAAGAGTTGCAAAAATCGCTAAATGTGAACTTCATTTACCCAATTTCAGACAGTCAGTGGGTTTCCCCTTTAGTGATTGTGCCAAAAAATAATGGTAAATGAAGGGTATGCTTTGATTATCGAGAATTGAATAAAGCTACCCTAAAATATCATTTTCCTTTACCCTTTATAGATCAAGTATTGGATAAATTAACAGGTAAAAAGTATTTCTCATTCCTGGATGGTTTTAGTGGTTACAATCAAATTCAGGTAGCACCTGAAGATAAAGATAAGACCACATTCACCTGTCCATGGGGGACTTATCCCTACCAAGTACTTCCTTTTGGATTGTGCAATGCACCTGCAACATTCCAAAGGGTAGTACTAGGAATTTTTTCAGATTAATACATGATTGTGTAGAGGTGTACATAGATGATTTTACAGTTTATGGGAATTCATTTGAAGAAGCTTTAGAAAATTTGGAAAAGTGTAGCAGCGGAAGTTGTAGATTTGGTTACTGTAGCAGCAAGATTTGTAGATTTGTAGACTTAATAGCAAAAGCAGCTTTAATTATAAAAATACACAAGAGGTATTTATAATAATAAATATTTATTGATATGATATAAGACGACTGGATGATTACAATGAGGTTTTGCTTTTATACATATGCAGGTACCTTTTCACGAATGGGCATGTCTTTTAGACATGCCTTTTCATTAACCTAATGACTATTTAACATAATCCCTATTTGATTAAATAGTAATTATATTTATTCTATTTATTCTACTAATGACTATATTTATTATTTTAGTTATGAATTAGATTCATAACATTGCCTCCTTCTCGAAAAGCTTTGTCCTCAAAGCTTAACTTCTGACAATTTTCTTCACTGGGAACTATCTGCTAAGCATGTCTCTAATCACTGGTACCTTCCTTGTATTTTTCATACTGTTCTAAATCCATGTGATTTTTTTAATTTTTTTTTAAACTTTAGATTATCTGCGAGGCATATATATCTTCATTGTAGAATTCTCTTTACACATCCTCTTTGAACTCCATCCATGTTTTATATATATATATATATATATATATATATATATATATATATATATTTTATTATTATTATTATTATTTTTAGATTAAATAATAATAAATTTATATATATATAAATTATATAGTTATAATATATATGTATATACATATTATAACTTTTAATTAAGTTTTAATTAAATCGAATCGATGCCATTTCATTAAACGGTGTGACTTTAACCGATCTTTTCAAATTAGCAGTCTCGCTCCTTTGGCTTGCCTCATAGCTAACGGATAATCTGTTATGATATTCTTCGACTCTCTTTGAATCCAGATCCGACACGTTTAATTAATTATATTTATAATTTTTGCAGCGTTTAACTGGGCCAGACTGTGGGTTCTTAACCGTGTTCTTCGTATTACATTTTCCCGACTCGATGAACAGGTGGGACAGACGTGAGCCACGCGGTCGCATATATTTTCTTTTGGGCACCCGTAATTTCTGTATGACTGGTGAAACTGGGTACCCATCGTAGGAGAAGCGAACAGATAAATGCTTCCTGGAAAATAGTGGTCCGCATTCGTTCAGGATTACGACTGTTTGTATTCAAAACCCTACCGAAAGAGCTTGTGGTGATGCTAGAAAAATTGACATCGTTAGGATGGTGTGACACTGATGGACCTCTAATCTCCCTCGGACTTATGAACTCGTGCGCTGAAATGTACGAGAAGTTCATTAAAATGTACAAGCACCTGAAAAACACCGAGCCTGCAGACATAATTATGATAATAAAACCAGATCCCATGGGTTTTCCCATAAAGCTCACGAAAGTTTTTTTCTCCTCTTCTTCCCTTTCCGACATAGTAATGGAATCTAAATTGATGCCACTATTTGCCAGAGAATTGGTTTTTGGTGCAGTAATGTTTAAGTCAATTAAGCCACGGCTTAATATGTCCACCTAGATTGATGACTTCAGTTGAAAATTTTCTTTCTATGGCTTTGATTTATCATAACGTCCACCAGTAGGATTTGCAGACCAGCTATATGACCTGAAGACAATTGCAATGTCCTCGACTGACTTTATAGCCTCCGGAAGAAGTTGTGGGTTATTATCTGTTACTCTTATGAATTCTTGTTCCCTCGTCATCCATCTCCATGGATCTGATTTTTCCATGTTGTGGGGAGATGTCATCGAATCTTCCTGGTCTGGAGAACAAAGTTCTGATACTATATCAATGAGTTTTACAGCCAGAGAATAACCCATTTCTTTGGCGAAATCAACTTTAAGGAAATTGACTTCTGTTTGCAATCCTGCGAACTCCAATTTCAGTTGTTGTAAACCTGCATTTGCAGTAACAAGGTTTTTTTCTTTATTATCATTAATACCACCTAGAATTTCCTTCAGAATGACACTGCTTTTCTTTAATTTCTGTTTTCCCACGTTTCCGGTGTTTTTCCAAATGAATTTTATAACCCATCGCACGCTAGTTGGATGCATAGATTTATCCAAAAAATATGTAATTAACTTGGACGGGACTATCTTATGCCATTGTTCAAGCAGCTCAGAGTTTTTAGTCATTTGCAATTCAATGAGCATCTCAAGCAACATATTCCATACACTGACATGCTTCCCCATGCTCTCTCGGTCAACTCTACCACATGAATCTATTTTTGTCTTATCTAATTCTTTAGTTGAGGATTTTCGAATTCTTGGTACAGCTGTGGATAAACTTTCTTTTACCAACATCATTGCAGACTCAAGACTATTCTGAATTGATTCATATGCCGACAGGGCAGCAGTAATCACTACAGGGACCATCTCAGGGGCATTGCTGCTTTGAATTGGGTCATGATAGACAGAAATATTCTTATCTTGAAAATCACATGGTTGTTCCATAGTCTTGTGTTTGGCATCATTTTCAGCCTTCTCTTCTGGTGTTGATATTTTATTAGTATGATGATATGCAGGCCCTACAGGGTTATGGTTAAAATATGTGGTATCTGATTTCTTGAAAACCATCTTACCCTTTTCCATTTTTACTTTAATGTCAGGCTCCTGAGAGAAGTGGGAACCTGGGCCTGGCACCATCTTTCCGGAGTCATCCTCCATAGTAGTTTGAAATTCACCACTGTTGGGACACAAAACTAGATCAGATCTAGCAAATGGAGGAACACATGGTCCATTCAGATCCTCTTCTGTTTGACTAACACGATGTCCAGAATGACAAACATCACTAATGGCAATCTCATTTCTTGTATAAAAAACACATTTATGTCCTATGAAATATTTGTCTCCACATTTCCAACATTTCCCTTCTTCTTTACTTTCAACGTTAGTTGGTTGTTTTCCTTTATTACGCATTGGTGGGGGAATGTATTTACTTGAATTTACCATGGACGTTCTACTTGATTTTCCCTTTGCATAACTAACTGCCTTCTCATTATTACAACATTTTTCATCTTCTCTATTATGGATTACTGCAGAAATTATTTTAAGACCTGCAGAAAATTCTCTAAGACCGTTTGTGACTTTTGCACATGAATTCTCTAATTGTTGAAGCTTTTCTTGAATTTTTCTAATTTGCTCAATTTTTTTGGGATCTTCTCGTAATGGCACATTATATGGTAAACAATGTTCTCGGTCTTGTAAACTACGTTCGTAGGCTTGTAGAACGATGTTGTGTGCCATTGCTTCAACTTGTTCTTTAATATGGCTCTGATACCACTGTTGCAGCGGAAGTTGTAGATTTGGTTACTGTAGCAGCAAGATTTGTAGATTTGTAGACTTAATAGCAAAAGCAGCTTTAATTATAAAAATACACAAGAGGTATTTATAATAATAAATATTTAGATATGATATAAGACGATTGAATGATTACAATGAGGTCCTGATTTTATACCTATGCAGGTACCTTTTCACAAATGGGAATGTCTTTAGACATGTCTTTTCATTAACCTAATGACTATTTAACATAATCCCTATTTGATTAATTAGTAATTATATTTATTCTACTAATGACTATATTTATTATTTTAGTTATGAATTAGATTCATAACAAAAAGGTTCTTAAAAGATGTAAGGAAGAAAACCTTTCACTAAGTCATGAAAAATGTTTTATGATGTTTACAGAAGGGATTGTTTTAGGACATCACATTTCAGGAGATAGAATTAAAGTTGAAGTCATCTCCAAACTATCAATTCCAAGTTGTCAAAAGGATGTTAGAAGTTTTCTAGGATTCACAGGATATTATAGAAGATTTATAGAAAATTTCACTAAAATAGCATCTCCACTCTTTAAGTTACTTACCAAAGATTGTGAATTCAGTTGGAATCCTAATTGCCAATTGGCATTTGAAACTTTAAAAGAAATTTTTTTTGAAGCACCCATCTTAAGAGGTCCAAATTGGAAACTACTTTTTCACATTTCAACAGATGCTTCAGATACAGCTCTAGGATTTGTATTAGGACAAAAAGATTTGATCCTCTATGCCATCTATTACACAAGCAAGAATTTGACTCCCTCTGAGTTAAATTACACTGTAACTGAAAAGGAATTCTTAGTTGTTGTTCATGCTATCAACAAATTCAGACATTATATTACAGGCTATGAAACCTTTGTTCATACAGATCACTTTGCAATTATATACTTAATGAATAAATCTATTACTAATGGCAGAATTACAAGATGGTTATTACTCCTGCAAGAATTCAACATCACCATTCTAGACCGACCTGGAAAACAAAACATAGTTGTTGATTTCTTGTCTAGAATTCAGAATATCAAAGATGACACTCCAGTTGAGGATAAATTTCCTAATGAATATCTTTTTGAAATAACTACTAAAACTCCTTGGTTTGCAGATATTGCTAATTACTTAGTCACAAGAAAATTACCTTCACATTTGTTTCCTAGGGAGAAAAGAAAAATTATTCAAATAAGTGCAAGATACTCATGAATACTAATGAATTGTATAAAACAGGTCTAGATCTGATTATCAGAAGATTTGTTGGGGAAGATGAAATGCCTAAAATTATTAAGGCATTTCATGCTGAACCTTGTGGTGGACACTTTTCTGATAAGAGGACGACCTATAAAATCCTTCATTTGGGATATTATTGGCCATCCATATTTAGAGATACCAAAGAATATGTCAAAAGGTGTGACAACTGCCAAAGGGTAGGGAAACCTGCTGATCCAGATTTATGCAAGAACGCAACAAAATACACATGTAACCATAAATACAAATATACAACGGAAATAACACTTGATTTCATTAATATCAAAGAACTGAAATTTGCTTATAGACAGAATAGAAATAAACTAGCTAGGGCGATGGTAGCTTATCTCTGAGAAGAGATGTGGTGGCTACAGGCCTCTAAACTGAGTTACAATGAGGCTTGAGGGCCTATTTATTATTTAGAAACAATGGAAAATCCTAAACATCCAAAACCCTTACCCTAGGAGATGAAGCACAAAAACTATGGGCTCCATTTGGGTAAATTGGTGTTTCAACTTCCTAGGGACGTAACTTTGGCATACGATCTCCGTTTGACGTGCACCATACCTTATTAGAAAGATCTATCTGAGGAATACAAATTTTGATGCAAGATATAAAAACTCGACCGCTCTCGGTTTTCCCAAAAAACATCGTTTAGGGCCTCAAAACAGCTTCGGAAGTTCAAGACCCGAAAAACTGTCAAAAATAGTAAGTTGTGCCGAAACCGAAAAAAATGAAAGAGACAATGGTGGGGACCCAAGTGGAATAGGTGGGTGGCCACCAATATCCACCTGGATCATTCCTCCCCCCTTAGGAAGAAATGGTACCCATTGTGTTGATTTCCTCCATGAGATGAGGAAACTTCTCCTGAACTTGGTCCTTGGTGAACCACTTGCCTTGGTGCAAGAGTTGGCCAGCTTTGACAACCCGATACAGTTGGATATTCTGTTGGCGAGTGTTCTTGATTTTCATGTCCATGATATAATCTGTGGTGGCCTGTTCCATGCAGTCTGGGTTTAACTTTGTTGTTGTGAGTTGTTCTGTAATGTCAGAGGTGTCCAGTAGAGGTGGGAAGTAGGGACGAAGGCGGTCCACATTGAATACTGGGTGCAGGCCAAGGAATGGTGGAATACTGAGCTCGAAGGCATTGTTCCCTACCACCTTGGTGATGGTGTATGGCCCGTATTGGAGCGGGCAAAGCTTGTGGTGGGGTCCAATGAGGCGCTCCTTCTGCAAATGTAGCCACACTTTGTCGCCCACTTGGAAGTTGTGTGGTACCCGATGCTGATCATGTCGTTGCTCATTAGGGGAATTTTGAGGTCTAAAATGGGCCTCATAAGGAAATAATAAAATAATAGCTAAACCAATAAAATAATATTTATGAATTTGAAATTCAATTTTTGCACCAAAATCCATATAACCATGGTTAAATTCAATTCAAAGTTGTACCAAAATAAAATTAATAAAAAAATTGTATTGATGTGACTATAAATAAGAATAGGCTTTTCAAGAAAACTTCATTATCATTGCACAACTAATCCATTTGTCCTTTGTACTTAAATAACTTAAAATAAAATATAAATATAAATTCTTAATTAAATGAATATATAATTTAAAAATAAATATATGAAAATATACAAATATAATATTTATCGAAAAGTGTGTAAACACATGAGGTTGTGTAAGATATGCATTGTTTCTTTCAAAAAATATGAAAAGACAATAATAATGTTTTATTCAAAAAGTGTGAAATGACATTTATTATGAATACTTTTCTTTATGACTTTAAAAGTACTTAGAGCACTACCATGGTTAACAATGATTTTTTATCCACCATTGAGAATGTGACAAGTAAGTTTCTTTAACTCAAGCAATGCCACCTCAACCATTAGGGATGATGTCATCCCCTAAAATGTGATTGGTTCTCATAAAGTGAATTTTGATTGTACATTTTCCTTAGGAGGCCCATTTTAGACCTCAAAATTCCCCTAATATGTGACTTAGCATTGGCTATGTCCAATATGTCATGAAATTGTTGGCAGATGTGCTGAATGCGCTCAATGAAGTTGTTCACTTTGTCAGCTTCAGACTGGACATGAGCCGAATCGACTTGAGTAGCCATAAATGACATGGTTATGTCAATGGGACATAGTGGCTAGAATATCAAGCCCACCTGAAAGGGGCTGTGGCCGGTTGAGTTGTGGAGAGCCTGATTATAACTGTGTTGTACATAGGGAGGCTCTCATCCCATGTGCGTGGATGCTTTGAATTGTACATGTGCAGAATGTATACAATCATCCTGTTGACGACCTCTGTCTCGCCATTAGTTTGGGGATGCAAAGATGTGGACTTGGTGAGCTTGATGTCCAACATAGACCAGAGGCTGGACCAAAATGTGCTGAGGAACCTGTTGTCGCGATCTGATATGATAGACTGTGGGATCCCAAAGTGCACCCACACTTGTTCAAAAAAGAGTTTAGCGGTAGCTTCTGCTATGATATTCTTCTTGCAGGCCACCATAATGACCATCTTCGAGAATCTGTCGACGACCACGAAAACACAGTCATTTCTATGTTTAGTATAAGGAAGGCCTGACATGTAATCCATGGAGATGGATTCCCAAGGTTGACTAGGGGTAGGTAGCGAAGTATAGAGGCCTTGCTTCTTGATGGTCGGTTTGGCAATGGCGTAAGAAATGTAGGATTTGATGTACTTCCCGACATCCTGTCGAAGGTTCGGCCAATCTAAATACTTCTGCAGTATTGCCACTTTTTTCTCGACCCCGAAATGCCCAGTGACTCGACTGTAGTGTGCTTCCCATATCATCTTTGCACGCTCGCTTGAAGGAACACAAAGGTGTCCCAGGTGGCATAACAGTGCATCTTGGAGATGAAAATTTGGAACTTGCATACCCCCCAAGAGTGCCTTATATGTGCGGCCGAATTCTGGATCGCTCTTATAGAGAAGCGGCCAATCAGAATTATCGTGCCCACAAGAGTTGAGAATGGTGGTTATTGCCACGATCGGTGGTCGGCTGAGGCAGTCTGCAACATTATTGGTGCTACCCTTCTTGTACTTGATGTTCAAATGAAATTGTTGCAGATATGTGGACCACTTCTGATGGCAATCGTTCTGTAACTTCCCTTGTGTCTGTATGAACTGCAGGGGTCAGTGGTCTGTGTGGATGATTGTTTCCTTCCCCAAAATGTAATGCTTCCATTGTCGACATGTCTGCAAAATGGAATACATTTCTTTGTCATAAGTGGGATACTTGCGAACTATGTCGGACAATGTCTCACTGTGATATGCCATTGGATGCCCCAGTTGAGTAAGAACCACCCCAATAGCATAGTCAAAGGCCTCTGTCTCAATCTCAAATGGTTGTTGCAATTCTGGTAATGTGAGCACTGGGGCAGAATAGAGGCGATGTTTCAATATTATGAACGTCTTTTGTTGAGATTTCGACTAAAATAATTTTTCTCTCGCTCCTCCCTTGGCGACTTGAATCAAGGGCCAAGTGATATGAGAGAATCCGAACACGAAACTGCGGTAGAAATTAGCAAGACCCAGAAAGCTGCGAAGCTTTGTTAGAATGGTTGGGGTTGGCCAATCTCAAATGACTTGGATCTTGGTTGGATCCACATGCACCCCCCTTTCATCAATAATGTATCCCAGATATTGAAGCTGGGTCATGCCAAAAGTGCACTTCTCCAAATTGGCACACAGCTTGTGTTGCCGTAGTGTTTGGAGGAAATGTCAGATGTGGTGGAGGTTCTCTTTTCAATTTCAGCTGAAGATCAGAATGTCATCCAAGTACACTACTACAAATGAGTTGGTGAATCGCCTCAAGATGTCGTCCATCAACTTCATGAAGGTTGCGGGAGCATTCGTCAACCCGAAAGGCATGACCAACCATTCAAAAAGGCCCTCCTTGGCTTTGAAGGCAGTCTTCCACACATCTGAGGGTTCGATGGGTACCTGGTGATACCCAAAGTTCAAGTCGATCTTGCTGAAATATTTCTCCCCTTTGAGTTGGTCTAGAAGGTCATCAATCCATGGGATCTTGTACCTATTCCGGACAGTGATCTTGTTCATAACTCGATAGTCAATACAGAGTCTCCAAGTCCCATCCTTCTTCTGTACTAACACGATCGAGCTCCCACAAGGCGATGAACTTGGCCGGATGTGACCTTTCTGCAGCAACTCGTGAATCTGCCTCTTGATTTCATCGTTCTCTAGAACAGAACGCCGATAGATCGATCCGTTGGGTAGCGGCGCACCTGGGGTCAGATCAATGGGGTGCTTGACCTGACAGTGCAGAGGCACCCCTGTGGGTGAGGTGAAAATTTCCCCGTACTCCTCCACAACCTTGTCCATTTGTTGTTGTTGTGCAGAGGAGCCATGTCTAGAGGTCGTGGCCACAATCTTCTTCTAGCCCTGGGGGTGGATCCTCAGGAAAACAAATTTCCTGGTTTGGGAAATGAGCTTGCTACATTTTTTTGCAGTAACCAAAGAGATAGTGGTAGGCAGTGGTACCTTTGGTATCCTATACAGCTTATTTCCCAAGGTAATAATAACAGCGCAAGGCTGTGACTCATACACAGCATGTCGCTTCCACAAGTATGGTTGGCCTAATAATACATCATAAAAATCAATAGGATCAATGTCACATAATACCTCATACGTGAAGGGCTTGATGCTATAGGGAAGGCGGCACTGTTGGCTGAAACGGAGATCCCGTCCTTGGTGAAGCCACCCGATGGTGTATGTTTGTGGGTGCGTTGTGGTTGGCAAGCCCAACCGCTTCACGAAATCTGCTGAAATGAGGTTCTTTTGGCTCCCATTGTCAATAATGAACTGTAGCAGGGAACCCTTTACCCACATATGGGAGTGGAAGAGACGTTCCGCCTCCTCTAGATCTTCTGGTTCCTCCTTCTGGATCTTTGCAGTGGCAACAATGGTGTTAGGCTTGTTGTGGTCCCGCGATTTAGCATATTGGTAGACCAAATGGACAGAGTAACATCAGACCAGTGTTTGGAGTCCTAGGATTCTTGGACTCTGAGAGGGCTCTCTCTATTTTGTGCAAAGGATGTGAACTTGTTTTCTTCTAGGATTTTGATTTTAGGCTAGTTGTTAAGTGTAGGGTTTGTTGTTTGTTTTGTTTGGGTAAGATGATCAAGTAGAATAGGTGGAGTGAGAGGTCTTCAAATAATTGTGCTATGGAGGCTATGAAAGTCATGGATATCTCAACAATGAAAAAAGATGCATAACAGGGAAAATCTAGCATGGTCAAATGGATCTTTAAGGCATGTATGAAGTGAAATGAACATAAAGTTGGTGAGCATAGTAGGTGTGTAAGGGCAGTGAATAATCCTTAAACAAGTACTTTTTAAACAAGATGGTCTAAAATACTGATCAACATAGGGACATAATCATAAGACGGGGCGGAACAATAGCTTTTTAATTATATTTAAGCAAACAAGCATTCAAGATGAACAATTCAGTGAACCATAGAAAGCAAGAAACTTATCTAACTTCTAGTGATTTCACCTTCGAGGTTTATAAAACATACAAGATAATATATAAATTTAATCAAAGAAGAGGGAACTCCTAAGCATATATGATCAAACGACAAATAACTTTAATACAACTTCTCAAGCATGGACAAAGGGCATGATCAAATCATGGCCTCTTTGGCTAAAACCTAACAAGTAGTACTTCAAAGAGAGATTCTAAAATAGAGTTTAAATAGCATCAAATAAGCAGGGCTAACCATAAAACATATTTGAAAACTACTATATTGAACCATTCATGGAATAAACAAGCATAGGTAGGTCTAATAAGCAACTAATAAATCCTTAAACTAACCGATCAGAGGAAAACATAAAGACGATAGAAAACAGGAAGGACTAAGGTGCCTCGAACAACATTTCTTAGCCTATACTCTTCTGTTCTACTGCAACATAGAAGTATGTAACAAAATGATACACAAGGAAACAAGAACTAAAAAGAGACACATCACCATTAATCATGCTTAGGGATCCTGCAAGCTATCCTCCTTCATCATCAATCAAAGCAGACCATTCACAAACTCCACAAGACCAATTTCTTCTTCAAACTCAAGAAAACCATGTATTTCTCTCAAAACTCATCAAATGCCAACATTTACAATGAAGCCCTCATGCTCTATTTATCTAGAAAATGAGGGCAAAAAACCATAGATAGGGTTGGAAAATGTCAAAATCACTCATAAATGTCATAAATGCCCAAGAGACCATGCAAGGCCCAAAGCACAAAATATCTCATGAAATAAATGCCAAAATAACTTCTAGCACCTAATTTTAGAGTGATTTGCCTCAAAAAACATAAAAAATATATTTTTTCAATAAATGAGTGTGTTTTGTTGACTTTTGGCCAAAAACACACAATGTTGTCTATAAGCGTAGCACCATCTTAGGTAGAAAATAGGTCCTGATGTAGCCAATTTTTTGGGACCTTCCCGATGTCGAATTTTGCTCCGTGATGGCCCGTTGGAAATCTAGATGAGTATACTTTCCAAATTTACCATATTTTTTCTAATTTTGCTCCTGTAACCTGTCCAAAAGGAAATTTTCCCAACACTGCTCTGAGCGCAACGCCAAGCCTGAAAATGAGGTAGAATGGTAGAAAATGAGGTGTTGTTTTGACCTTTTGAGGGGTAAAAAATGATCCAAATAATCTGAATTTTGGTGAGAATAATGTACTAGGCATGATAAATCTGAAAATGTAAAGTTCTACCTGTGAGGATGCCTGAGGGAAAAGTGTAGCACCAGTGGCGCTGTGCTTATAGGCCTCCGAATTCTTAAAAAGCAAAAACTTGTCAAAATTTCATCAAAATTGGTGGATGTCTCCCTCATGGAGTTTGAGAGACCTATAGAGAAGCTTGTGCTAAAATTCCAAGTCTAGCTTGGCCTTTTTCTTCTTTTAGTGCTTGGATCTTGGTTTGGGCCTTCTTCAGTTTGGCCCTTGCAACTTGGTTTCTCCGGACATAATGCTTAGTCATCCTTCTTTGGAGGTCAAGATTCTTGTTAGCCATCTCCAATTTAGCTTCCAAGTGTATGTTGGCTCTTTCCAACCAAGGCTCCCCATCCTGTGTTATCTCCATGGCCAACAACTCATCTAGGGCGAGTTGTTCTGCTAGGGCTGCTTCTTTTTATTTTTGCTTTGCCAATGCCTTATTCAATCCCATGGTTCTAGGCCTCCTCCTAGATTGACCTTCCTCATCCTCACTCTCTTCATAAGTGCCCATGAGCTCTTCTAGTTTCACCTGTGCCCTTTGGGCTTCTTTCCGGGCCTTAATGGCTCTAGCCTCATAAATAGCAATTCGTGCTCCTAGCTCCCTGTTTTCCAAGTCAAGGGCATCATTCACACTTTTGGACCTATTGAGATTGGCTTGGAGGTCTTCAATGAGTGCATTTTTGTTTTGGATGAGCAAGTTTGAGATTATTTCTTCATTCTCCTCATCACTGTCTACCTGAATGATCTCAAACTCCCTTTCCACCTCATGATCTTCTTCTTCTTCTTTTACCTTTTGTTTTCCTTTGTCTAGTGGCTGAGTTGGGGTGGATGGCATGGTCCCTTGCCTTTTGGAGGCAACAAACATAAGCCTTGGCCCTCTTTGATAGGTCAATGAAAGAGGTGTGATTGTGGTCTTGTTGGTTTCTTGATCATGGCTATGATCCTTGCTGCTGTCATCACCCTCTTCATTTTCATCATTAGTATCATCATTGATTATGTTTCCTGTCTTAGCATTTCACTCTTTGTCCTCAACATCATCAACACTTTCAACCTCTTCACTGTTTTTTACATTATTATTTTGTTCTTCATTTGAGTTGCTTGCCTCTTTGATGTAGGGGCATTAGACACTAGCCAGCAATGTAGGAGGTTTGTCCACATGTTGTGGCTAGGAGGGTTAGAAATCCTTGAATTGTAACAGCTAGGTGTCAATACCTCAGCTGACTGATTTTATTTAGATTAGTTAGGATTGGTAGAAGTCGAATAATTGGATTCGATCCATCTGTCAGTTCAGTTAATTGAATAAGTTGTAATTAGACCTTTGATTTCTAGAACGGTCCTCTCAGAGGAACCGAAGAGTCATATATTGATGTATATAAGTTGTATTCCTCGGATGCATTAAAGAGAGGAAGGAGAAAGAGAGAGATTTTCTGAAATAGAATCTGTGTGTTCACAATTGCTTCCAGTTAAATAATTTCTGTACGCATTGGCCTTAGAGTTGTTTCGAATCCTTGATTGTGAAGAGATTGTTTAATTGTGAGGTGATTGAACTCTGTGCACATATAATTACTGGGTTGAACTGTTGTATAGATCCTCCATATCTCTGTCTATCATTTCCCTCAATTTGTTCGAACAGAGTCTGTTGAATAAATCCCCACTCATAAAAGAAGTCTGCGAAAACCCGTGGTCATTTAACTATGTTTGATGATAATAGAATACCGCTTCATAATGAGATAATTTCGTTTTACTATCGGGACCCTGACCTGAGTTAAGGACCCAAAAGGATCGTGCAACCCCGGATGAACATTGGTTAGTCACTGTTCAAAAACCACAAGTGGATTTACAAAGGCGGATTGCCCATATCACACTGCTTTTGGTGAATGAGCGGTATTTCCCGGTTGAGAAGCAATTCCACAGATCTGTCGACACGTGGCGAGGTAGACCCACGGAAAACCACCGTTGCTGCGCGCCATCGCATGTTAAAATTCGTATCAGGACGCCGAGCGATATGCGTGCATGCCGTTGATTTGGGAAGGGGCCATCGGACGGTGATCGCTTGCTATAGATGCGCGGAGGATAACGAGGTACGGTGCGTGTGTTGGATTGACCATCGATATATAGGTGGGGACCGGAGCCACGGTTTATTATAAGCCATTTGTTTAAAAGGCATGGAGTATTAATATAAAGTTCGAAAGGGTTAAACATTTGTTATAAGGTTTGGCGATGAAATAAAAGCTCGGGAGATATTTTAATTTACAAAGTTTGTTGATTATGTTTATTTATCAAATTCTTCGAATTTGAAAAATAAAACTCAAAGAAGTTGGGAAGACCACGTGGGGTAAACCAAAGGGAAATGCTGACAGAGTCACGACTACGGTTGATCATCTCTCCTTAGAAGGGTCCAAATTCAGTTTTGTTGCGTCATTTGTGGTATCAAAGCTGTTGTTTTCGAGTTGTTTTTGCAGAGAGCTGACATGGCAATCCGAATTGGTAGAGGTGCTGGCAGAAGGAGACCTGTTGCCAACGCAAAGGTGTTGGAGATTTTGCAGAGGTTCGAAGCTAGAGTGGATGTCGTGGAGCGAAGACAGACCAGAGATCCTGAAGACATCAGCGAACCTGAAACAGAGGAAGCGGAAGAAAATGTTGAGATTCCTCCTGACATGAGGCTCCTTAGAACTGTTCTGGGGTCTGCAGTTAAGCCCAGAATTGAAGTGTCGAGTTATGCAGGGGGAATGAATCCAGAGGAACTGGTGGATTGGATGAACGAAATGAATAAGTGCTTCAATTATGAAGAAATAAGTGAAGATAAAAAGGTCAAGTTTGCGGTGACAAAGCTGAAAGGACATGCTGCACTTTGGTGGGATGGAGTGTAGGCAGAAAGGAGGAGAGTTGGCAAGCAACCTATCAAAAGCTGGACCAGAATGATGGCTAAATTAAAAGGTAAATTCTTGCCTAGTGATTATCAGCTGACATTGTATAAGCAAATGCAGAACCTGAGACAGAGGTTGCTGACAGTAAAAGAATACATAGAGGAATTCTACAGAGTAAGCATAAGGGCTGGGCAATTCCAAGACACACTAGAGAAGACTGCCAGATATGTGAATGGTCTCAAGCTGGAGATCCAAGATGAGATAGGTCTTCTGTCTCCTAAGACATTGGAAGAGGCCTACCGGATGGCCTTGAAAAGCTTGAAACGGAGGATAAACTATGCTTAAGCCCGTGCGAAGAGGTACTTTTACGTGGAAAGGGAAGTCGGGGAGTGGTAGAGGAAAGCCTACTACACCCGGGATGGAGCTAACGTTAGCTCACCTCGAAATCATCTCGAGAGGAGGATGCAAGGGGTCGAAGGGTCATACAGGAAGAAAAGGAAAGAGGAGGCGAGAACGAGAGGCGAGGAGGTAGAGAGTTGATGTGTTATAGATGTCGACGAGACACTAATTTTGACTATGAGTGTCCCAGAGAATGTGGGTCTTGGTCCAAAGTGATGTTGTTACCCGGGTTGGAACAGAGGCAGGGAAATTGAAGAAGAAATTCTTCGAGAGAGGGAGAAGTCCTTGGTGATTAATAATGTCTACATTGAAACGAAGCCAAAGAGGTCACTAGCTGCTGTAAAGGAAGACTTTGTTTAGGAGCATATGCAAAGTCGAGTAAATCTTTGCTTCGTAGTCATTGATAGTGGCAGGACAATCTGGTTTCCACTGAGGTAATAGAGAAGTTGAAGCTGAAGACAAGGGAGCATCCAACTCCCTACAGGGTGTCCTGGCTGCATAAAGGGCACCAGTTGGTTGTGAAAGAACAGTGTGAGATAGAGCTGCAAATGGGCAAATAAAAAGATAAGGTCCTGTGTGATGTAATGCCCATGGATGTGTGTCATATACTGCTGGGTAGACCCTGGTAGTTTGACAGAGCAGCAGTGCATGATGGCAAGAAGAACACCTACAAGTTCTTCAAGTATGGGGTACATCATACATTGATACCCATGGAAGAAGGAGAGCCATCCAGCAGAGTGATTGATCCAAAGACCTTGTTGCTGAGCGGGAAGGAATATCTGCAGCAGATAGAAGAAGAAGAGGTAATTTTTGCTTTAGTTTGCAAACCTAAGGTAGTTCTTACTTCTACAAATATTTCTGATTTTCCAATAGAAATCCAAGAGATGTTAGGCAGTTATTGTGACATTGTTGTGGATGATTTACCTGATGAGCTTCCACCTGTGAGGAAGATCATCCATCAGATAGATTTTATCCCTGGTGCAAATCTGCCAAATAAGGCAGCCTACAGTATGACTCCCACATAAAATGAGGAAATCAGGAGACAAGTACAAGAATTGGTGGACAAGGGGCTGATTAGAGAAATTTTGAGTCCATGTGTAGTACCAGCAGTATTAAGCCCAAAGAAAGATGGAGGCTGGAGAATGTGTACTGATTCCAGAGCATTCAATAAGATCACAATCAGGTACAGATTCCCTTTACCCATATTTGAGGATTTAATGGACTGTTTGAGTGGTGCTAGATATTTTTCAAAGATAGATTTGAAAAGTGGATACCATCAGATTAGAATAAGAGAGGGTGATGAGTGGAAAATTGCCTTTAAAAAAAATGAAGGATTATATGAATGGATGGTAATGCCTTTTGGGTTGTCAAATGCACCGAGCACTTTTATGAGACTTATGAATGAAGTATTGAAGGAATTTATTGGTAAATTTGTGATAGTGTATCTGGATGATATATTAGTTTTCAGCAGAACTAAGGAAGAACATTTAAGGAATCTTAATCATGTCTTGAAGAAGCTGCACCAAGAGAAATTGCTGATAAATTTGAAGAAATGCTCATTCATGAAGGAGGAGTTGGTGTATTTGGGTTTTTTTGTTTCTGCAGAAGGATTGAAGATGGACCCAGAAAAGGTTAAGGCAATTGTGGAGTGGCCTTCACCCAGGAATGTTTTTGAGGTAAGGAGTTTCCATGGACTTGCTAGTTTTTACAGAAAGTTTATAAGAAACTTCAGTAGGATTAATGCACCCATAATTGAGACAATAAAGAAGAGTAAACAACCATTTAAGTGGACTTCTGAAGCAAAAAGAAACTTCAAACTTTTGAAGCAAAAGATAACTGAAAAGCCTGTGTTGATTCTGCCTGATTTTACAAAACCATTTCAAGTGAAGTGTGATGCCAGTGGGGAGGCCATTGGAGCTGTGTTGAGCCAGGATGATAGGCCTGTGGCATATTTCAGTGAAAAGCTGAATGACACCAGAAGGAAGTATTCCTCTTATGAGAAGGAATTCTATGCAATTGTTCAGGCACTAAAGAAGTGGAGACATTATTTGATGTCCAGGGAATTTGTATTATATTCTGACAATCATGCTTTGCAGTATATTGTACAACAGCCCAAGTTGAAACATAAGCATGCTAAATGGGTTGAGTATCTCCAAGGTTTTAATTTTGTTTCGAAACATATAAGTTGCCAAGCCAATAAAGTAGCTGATGCTTTGAGTAGGAGGCATTTGCTTGTTCAAGAAACAAATTTTGAAGTTGTAGGATTTGATTTTCTCAAAGAATTGTATAAAACATATCCAGATTTTAAGAAAGAATTTGAGGCATGTAGTAACCCTGTTTTAACAGATAGAAGCCAGTGGCTGGATTATTTCCTGCAGGAGGACTTGTTATTCAGAAGAAGCCAACTGTGTGTACCAAGATGTTCCATGAGGGAAAATTTGATCAAAGAGAAGCATAGTGGTGGACTTGTTGGACACTTTGGTACTGATAAGACTTATGAGCAGCTGAGTCACTTCTATTACTGGCCCAAGATGAGAGCAAAAGTGGACAAGTTTGTAAAAAATTGAAAAATCTGTCAATATGCCAAAGGAAGGAGCCAGAATGCAGGATTGTACACTCCCTTGCCTATTCCAGACAGGCCTTGGGACATGGTGAGTATGGATTTTGTTCTAGGATTTCCCAAGACTCAGAGAGGGAATGATGTAGTCTTTGTTGTAGTGGATAGATTCTCCAAAATGGCACATTTTATTCCATGCTATAAAACTAGTGATGCCACCCATGTTGCTAACTTGTTTTTCAAAGAATTTGTTAGATTGCATGGGTTTCCCAAGAGCATTGTTTCAGACAGAGACACTAGATTTGTGGGTCACTTTTGGAGGACATTGTGGAAGAAACTTGGTACTAAACTGAGTTTCAGCTCAACTTATCATCCTCAGATTGATGGACAAACTGGGGTAGTGAATAGGAGTCTGGGAAATTTGTTGAGAAGTCTTGCAGGAGAGCATCCCAAACAGTGGGACCATATTTTTCCCCAGGCAGAATATGCATATAATGACTCACCAAACAGGAGCACAGGGCAGAGCCCATTCCACATTTTTTATGGAATGCACCCCAGAGAAATCTCAGAGTTAATAAATCTGGGAAAGGCAGAGCTAAGGAGTGTAGATGGTGAGGAATTTGCTTCAGAGATCCAGGCCATACACGAACAGGTGAAACAGAAATTACAAGGCAACAACTTCAGATACAAAAGCAGAGCAGACTTGAGTAGAAAAGAAGTTCATTTTGAAGTAGGAGATCAGGTTTTGGCACACTTGAGAAAGGAGAGATTCCCAAAGAAACAATATAACAAGTTTAAGTTCAAAAAGATTGGGCCATGCAAGATACTTAGAAAGTTTTCTGCAAATGCTTATGAGATTGAATTACCTCCTGATGTTGGAATATCTCCCATTTTTAATGTTGCAGATTTGTACAAGTATGAAGATGATGGTGCAGAAGAAAGATCAACAGACAAGGGACAAATTGAGTGGAAAGAGCAGCTACCTCCAACACAACCATTGCAACCAGAGAAGATATTGGACAAAAGAGTGTTCAAAAGGACCAGAGGACAAGAGTACTTTCAGTACTTAATCAAATGGAAGGAAAAACCAGAGGAAGATGCCACTTGGATGACTGAAGGAATGTTGCAGAAGATAGGCAGATCAGTGGAAGAGCTCATGGACAGGAGCCCATGAAGAAGATTTCCCTCAGGAGTCTGATGCAGGGGCATTAGACACTAGCCAGCAATGTAGGAGTTTTGTCCACATGTTGTGGCTAGGAGGGTTCGAAATCCTTGAATTGTAACAACTAGGTGTCAATACCTCAGCTGACTGTTTTTATTTAGATTAGTTAGGATTGGAAGTCGACAGTTGATCTCGATCCATCCGCGCCCGCCAATTGAATATTGTATCAGACCTTTGATTTCTAGAACGGTCCTCTCAGAGGAACCGAAGATTCATATATTGATGTATATAAGTTGTATTCCTTGGATGCATTAAAGAGAGGAAGGAGAAAGAGAGAGATTTTCTGAAATAGAATCTGTGTGTTCACAATTGCTTCCAGTTAAATAATTTCTGTACGCATTGGCCTTAGAGTTGTTTCGAATCCTTGATTGTGAAGAGATTTTTTAATTGTGAGGTGATTGAACTCTGTGCACATATAATTACTGGGTTGAACTGTTGTATAGATCCTGCATATCTCTGTCTATCATTTCCCTCAATTTGTTCGAACAAACTCTGTTGAATAAATCCCCACTCATAAAAGAAGTCTGCGAAAACCCGTGGTCATTTAACTCTGTTTGATGATAATAGAATCCCGCTTCATAACGAGATAATTTCATTTTACTATCGGGACCCTGACCTGATTTAAGGACCCAAAAGGATCGCGCAACCCCGGATGAACGTTGGTTAGTCACTGTTCAAAAACCACGAGTGGATTTACAAAGGCGGATTACCCATATCGCACTGCTTTTGGTGAACGAGTGGTATTTCTCAGTTGAGGAGCGATTCCACAGATCTATCGACACGTGGCGAGGTAGACCCACGGAAAACCACCGTTGCTACGCGCCATCGCGCGTTAAATTTCGTATCAGGACGCCGAGAAATATGCGTGCATGCCGTTGATTTGGGAAGGGTCCATCGGACGGTGATCGCTTGCTATAGATGCGCGGAGGATAACAAGGTACGGTGCGTGTGTTGGATTGACCATCGATATATAGGTGGGGCCCGGAGCCACGGTTTATTATAAGCCATTTGTTTAAAAGGCATGGAGTATTAATATAAAGCTCGAAAGGGTTAAACATTTTTTATAAGGTTTGGCGATGAAATAAAAGCTCGGGAGATATTTTAATTTACAAAGTTTGTTGATTATGTTTATTTATCAAATTCTTCGAATTTGACAAATAAAACTCAAAGAAGTTGGGAAGACCACGTGGGGTAAACCAAAGGGAAATGCTGACAGAGTCACGACTATGGTTGATCATCTCTCCTTAGAAGGGTCCGAATTCAGTTTTGTTGCGTCACTCTTTACTACTGTGATCTTCAATTTGATTATTAGCCCCTTCATCTCCTTCATTATTTTCATGATTGTCTTCATAAATGTTGTCATGACTGTCATGTATGTTTTCGTTTTCGATGTCTTGTCCATCACTGAGGCTTGCTTCTTGGGTGTCTCTGTTGCCCTTAGCCTCTACATTTTCCTCATTGTTTTGATCTTTATCCTGGCTTCCCTCTTCATCACTGCTGAATTTCACTGCCATCTCATTCATTTTATTCACTTTGATCCTCTTTCTCTGTTTCCATGTCCTCTTCTTCTTGCTGGCTCAAATCACCATCACTGCTCAAACTGTCTCCTCTGTCCTCTTGTTGAATTAACTCATCATCACCATCTATCTCCATGTTTTCACTGTTTTTCTCACTGTCATGGTCACTGTTTTCATCATCGTCGTTGTCATGCTCACTGCCCCTTTCTTCATCATCATTTACTTCTTCTTCCTCTTCATCTATTTTTTTCTCTGCCTCATCATCATTTTCTTACTCTTCCTCATCATCTACCTCTACCTCACTTTGGACTGATTTATTGTCACTCTCACCCTCTTCATTTTCATTTGACTCATTATCATATCTCCTTCATTTTCACTTGATTCGTCATTTCCACTTCCTTCTTCATTTGATGCATCAAGAGAAGGGGAGGAAGGGAGGTATTCTTGAGCTGAAGACACTTGTGTAGATGATGAGGGCAAGTTTGGTTGATGAGGAAGTTGTGGGATTGTGAAGACTTCATGGGCTATGAACACATCCCAAGGAATGCCTTTTTGCTCCAGCTGATGTAATACCACCATCTTGATCAAGGAATGGTGGAATAAACTATGCATTTTCTGGGCATAACTTCTCCTCCGAACAACAGAAGACATTTTTTCAATGCTCCTATATAAGTAGTGAGGAAAATGAAGCATTTTAACCCTTTTGAAATGCATGAGGAGTCTAACATGGTAGGAATAAAGTATGGCGTACTTCCCTTCATGGGTAAAGTACTTCATGTAACCCTCATCAAGGGTGAAAATCTATGTTTTACGTGTGAGAAAGGGAAGATAGCCCTGCAGCCTACTCTGTACCTAGTTTTGACAAATGTCTCATAATGGTTCATGTCCAGCCTTGCCTTCTTGAACCATTTCTCACTAACAGCAAGTATGCCTGTAGAATTAGAGATGGCATCTGCTGATAGTTCAAAATCCACCCCTGCAAGATTCACCTGTTTGTTATGGAGGTTGAGGACAAACAACCTTGTAAGCTTTGGGTGGTGTTGTACTTGTTTGACCCTCTCACAAAATTGAAAACATCCCACATTCTGGAAACATGAGAAGATAATTTGAGATGAGGTGATATCCACTGTGCTCTAGGGTTCAAATCTGTTCACTTTCCCTCCTTTGTGGTTTGGCCTCATAGGCCCTTGGCCTCTTTCACTGCTGCTACTGTCTTCTACTCCTAACATGATGATTAGGGTTGTTTGTGGACAAACTTGGGCAAGAGGAGTAAAATGAAATGAGTGATATGGACGCAAGGGTATGATTGTTTTGCCTTGAGCTTGAAAAAGGGCTTAGCTTGAACCAACTTGTGATTACCCTAGTTTCACACCCCTCTGATTTGGTAATGGTTTACTTGGAGGTTAGAACAATAATTTTTCCATGAGGATCTAGGGCTTGCAAACACTAGGGTTCAATCACTTTTAATCACCAAATTATAAAAAGTACTTGGAGGACAAAGAGGAAAATCCACCTACCAAATTTAGCTTGCTTATAGGGTTTTGAAACTAGTTTGGAGGACCTTCCTTGAACCTTTGGCACCTTCCTGTAAGTTGGAGGGTTTTTTGTATGAGCGCAGCGCCCTGGCCGCACTGTCGAGTCGCCCTCTGTGAGTAGCGCCAGGTGATTCGGGCCATGTCTGTGCAGTGTTTCACGTATCGTGCAGGCCTTCCAGCCCTTGGGTGCAGCGCTGGGCTTGTCGAGTGCTTTGTGCGCACAGCGCCAGGCGGAAAAATGGGTGTCGAGTCGGTTTGTGGGCGCAGCGCCATGCCCCTGTGTGTGTCGGTCTGCCTGGATGCAGCACCAGGCTATACGCGCAACACCACATAGTGTATGCACAGCGTAGTGCAAAAACGCACTATGGAGAACCCTATTCGTGCAACACCAGGGTCTGTGAGTGCAACGCTAGTGTCTGTGCGTAGCGCCAGTGAACTTGCCCAGAAATTGTCCGAAAAAAACTCAGAAATCTCTCCTGAAGGGTTTTTTGTTCTTCTTGCAAATAACAAATGCACAATGAGTCAGGTGTTTAAGTGAATTTGACTTTTATAGCCTTGGGCATACAAATTTATCTTTTCCCAAACCCACTTTGTAATGATCCTTACACTTTTCGTTACTTTCATTGATATTTTTCTCACCTTTTGCAGGGGATGATTTAAAACACAAAATGGTGCCTTTTTTCTTCTGATTATTTTCTTTGTTGCTCTTTAGGCAGCTGACATGGTGAATTTTGGTTTACCTGGACCCAATGATGCTTTCAAAACTATTTTTTCAGATGGTTGTTTGAGTGACCATATTAAATTGTGTTTTTTGGCCTGTTTCTGTCTTCCAATTATTTTCACAATTTTTTAGGCATCTGTATGGTGGCAACACCCCTTAAGAAACCTTTATGTCCTTGCCTTGGAGATCAAAATTCCCTTTTCTTGATGGGTGGCTAAGACACCTTTTTTCATCATAGTTATTTCCTTTAGGCATGATGCAACCAGTTTTGACAGACCAAATGGTATTCATACTTAGGCATGCCACCTCCTTTGGGCCACTTCTGATTTTTTGCAGGTGCCTATGACACAGTTGTTTTTGGTCTCCTTTGTCATTCTTTGGAGTTTGAAAACCTTCAGTCATATAACAGCAAACTCATGATTAGCTTGACTTCTTGTCTTGAGACTTAACCTTATGCTTTCCTTCCTTTGACCATTTTGAGGGCTATGAATGAAAATGGAGGCTTGATATCCTTCACACTGATACTCTTTGCATTCTTTCCCTTTGATGTAGTGAAGCACTATTTCCTTGGAAAGTCCTAGGAGTCACCTCCAACAGCTTTTGAAAACATTTTCTTGTCATGATGGAGGCCCATCTTCTTCATTTCACCTACTTTGCCTATCTTCCCAAAACTTTAGGTTTTAGGGTTGTTAGAGAAAAATAATTAGTGTTGTCTTCTAAGTTCTCTATAGCCCTTTCAAGTCCATTCATTTATGTTCAATTCACCTCACCCTTTTCCCTTATTCATTATAATTTCTAAAAATCTTCAATTTATGCTTGGTTGTGTGGGTGTGCCTCTGCCCTTGTGGTATTTTGCATTGGCTTCTTGCTTGGCAACACTATTTAGCCAATCAGTCCTAAAAACCCTGATTCTCTTTGAACATAGGCATGCTTCCCTTTCTTTTCTGTGGATATCCTTTAGTGAGGAGCTGGCCTCTTACCTTACCTCATTTTCTACTGATAGCCACCTTGACATTCCTACATAAATGTCAAAATGGGCATTTGTCCTTTGTAGAATTTGTTCTTTGACCAAGGAGGCTTTTCTTGGAGACCTTTGACCTACTTTGGACAATCATATGTTGACCCTCCTTTCCATTTGATTTCATCTTCTTGGCACAAGAAAAACAGTGATTTAGAACATCAAAACAATCCTACAACTTATGAAACCTTAAATGACTTAGTGGGAGTCTCTTTAGGCTTGTCTTTGACTGAAAGCTTGGATTTGAGGTCTTTAAGTATTAAAAACAGAGTTTTGACAATTTGATGTATTGAAGATCCAAAATCCAATGTCCTTGATTTATATAAAGAGCCTACAGAGATAGTTTTGAGACGATCAATGCTTGATGTATCCGAGAAACACAAGAATGAGTAGGTTGTTTGGTGATCCTAGGTGGCAAGTGGAGGGGTTAGGCAAGTCAAAAACATAGTGCTAATGTCAAAGGTGGCCAAACATAGTGAAAATGAGTGGCATGAGTTCCATGAGGGACCTTCTAGGAGGGTAGGCTAACCAGGGAAATGGCAGAGTAGTGAGATAGTGAAAAATTCATCCTTAGGATAATGAAGGCAGTGAGATTTCTAAAACTCACAATATTCATGAATTTTGTTTTTAGAAATCTAGGATAAGTATTTAGTCATCTACAAAATATAAAAGATATTGATGACTAACAGTGGCTCCACTTGGGGAGGGAAGCTCCTTTTCAGGAGGTGTCCATAATTTCAGATCTCTAGTTTTATGAAGACTAGTGCCTCATCCATTGGGCAGATTTTTTTCTTCTTTTCATTTGTTGATGCTTCTTTGAAGTTGTGATCTCAATAATCTGAAAAACATGATTACTTCAACTTCATCTCTACCTACCTATCTTACTTGCCTAACATTTTTTTCTTCCTTGGCTGCACTTGAACTGGCAAACCCTTGACATTTTTTTTCTTTTGAGGGAAAAAACAAACTACCTACTTGTATCCTTATTGCTTCCAAGAGTTCAAATTATGCTAGTGAACTCTTTTATTCTCTACCTAGACTATTTGACTGTCAATATTAATATGTTTGACAGACTTCATTCTCTAAGCTATTGACATGAAATTGAAAATATGGTTTAAATCAGGATTAGGCATTCTGACTTACCATGGGTTGTGGCATTAGGACAAGCTGCACACAAACATTATTTTTGTACAAAAAAAACTAGAAAAATAAGGGTTGTGATCAACCATTTGCTATGCATCCCCATCTTTCTCTTTGGTTCAAATTTGAGCACGTGGAACTAGTATCTTTCATTCCTAATCTATCCTTTTTGACAAGTCAAGTTTGAATGATTTGACAAGCTCTCATTCACTAACTTATCAACACAAAATTAAAAACATGTTCATCCATGATTAGGCTAGATGACTGAAAAATACTCTTTTGAACAAGTAGTGGCATTTAGGCTTACACACTTTCAGCATTACTATTTTCTGGGTATGGGGTTGTACCTCTTTCTCAAATCTGCCCTCTTTTTCCTTCTTTCTTTGTTTTTGTATTTTTTATGATTTTTCTCATGCAATGTTATGTACAATGAATGAAATTTTTAAACTAGGGATTTTGAAAGAAATGGTACTTGAGCATCCTGTCAACAATAGGATCTCCAAACTCTCTTCCATTCAGCTTTGGTAAACAAAAAACATTTCTACCCCTATTGGAATGCATGATGTGAAGATTTTCCCACAAAATATGAAACTTGTCATGTTTAATATTATACCTTCTCATTGATTTTTGCTTCTGAAATTGATCTCTGTTAAATAAATCTCTTAGATGAAAAAGGTAGTCTTTATGAGTTTTAAAACAGAAAATGATGTCATCAATGTATATCATGGTAGAATAGCTCAAATTAGGAGCCATGGATCTTTGGAAAGTAGCTTCAGCACTCCATGACTCAGAAGGCATTTGATCATACAAGTAGGTACCCCAAGGTGCTTTGAAAGTGGCTTCATGTTGATCTTTGGGAAGTATTGTCATTTGATTGTAATCTGAAACACTATTAAACAATGACATCTTGCTAGAACTTTTTACCCTTTGCAGCATATGATTGGTTTTGAAAAAAGGGTATTTTTTCTTTAGGGAGGTTTGATCTAGATCTCTAAAGTCTATATATAGCCTACATCCCTTTGTTTTATTTCTTAGTGACATAATATGTTCCAAATATTTCTGATTTTCCTTAAAAGGGTTCAAACTTTGAACAATGTTTGTGTCAAAAGTGTTTGAATTGTCATCACTATATGCAAAAGCATACTCAAACTCCTTGCATATTCTTATGTATTTCAGTTTTGTGTGTAGTGATAGAGTTCTGGATAACTTGATCATTTTGGTTCTTTCTGTGCTGCCTACATTATACTCCTCTATATCAGTTTCGGTAGATACTCCTTTAGGGTCCCTAGCAACATTTTTGGGATTCAACAACTCTTCTGAAGTGACAAAACTTTTTGATGATGAGTTGTCTATGCATGGAAAAACCTTAAGACTCTTTTGATCCAGATTCCTAAAAAATTCTGTTATGGGAAAGTATTCCATCATTTTTGGATTGGCAAAAGGATTTGGTTCTGTTTTTGAGGTTTGTCCTTCATTTGAGCAACCTGGTTCAGATTCTAAATTGGTTTTTGGTTTTGCAATTTCATTTTCATTTTGCAGAAAGTTAAGTTCAGTTTTGCCATCATGTTGTTGTTCAGGGCTATTATAGTTTTGGATGATATGTTCTTCATTTGAGGATAGATTTGACTGTTCTAGTGGGCCTAGATCTTTTCATTTTCATTCACTTGTTCACCAATGTCATTTTTATTATACAAGATGAATGATTCTAAGTCCAAATGAATGGAATAGACAGGGGTGTTGTTTGGCCTATCTAGGCTACTTACCATATACTTCATGTGGGACTCCCGGTATAACCTCCTGGTTTGATTGAAGACAGGGATAGTAGCATATGACATGTCCATTTGAAGGCTGCCTTGAAGTTTGGATCCCCATGATCTAGACAAAAGCATGCCATACTTCGGGGAAATGTCAGCAACAACTATGTCCATGACTAGGCTCTTAGCAGGTATTTGTGCTAGATTGACACAAAGATCCTTGATTAGGCCCAAGCACTTGACTCTACTCGAATAGAATGAGAACAAGTCTTTGTAAGGTTTAGTTATTTCTAGGCCTAATATCTCCATCACAACTTTAGGCATGAGGTTGTGTGAGGCACTGGAGTCTAGCATGGCATTATGTAATATTTTTTCATGTATCTTTAAGCTGATATAGAAAGGAGGGACAGCTCCTTCTTGGTATTTTCCCTCAACCTCAGGTCCAAACAACAACTCAGGCTTGTCATCAGTTAAATTCAGAGTGTCGGTATCATTTCCTATGTTCAAGACCTTCAAAACTTGGGACCTATACACTTCTTGAGTAACTAGTTTAGTGAGAGGTATGGTTATCTTGATTTTAGAAATCTCTCCCTCAAAGCTTAAAGGTATTTGTGTTTTGGGCATATTTACATCAGTTTTATCAGCCATGAACTTTTCTACATTTTTAATTTGTTGATTTCGATTTGGGGCTTTAGACAATAGAATTTTTTCAGGGCCACTAGTTGATGTACTGGGGCAGCTTGGGTCACTATTTTGCTAGCTGATTTTTTCTTTGTTTGGATCAGTTTTCTTAGCCATAGTGTTTGTGTTTCTTGTTGTCTTTTTAGGAGTGTTTTTAGGGGTTTTCCTAACAGCAGTGTCTAGATTGTTTTTCTTGGGGGCATCTTGGTTCTTTTTGCTCCTAAGGTCATATTGCCTATGAACCTCATTTATGGCATTCTCAAATCCCAATTTGTAATATTCAAAGTCCTCATAATTGGTTTCATTTTGGCTTGAGGAAAATAGATTTTGTTCCTCTATAGTGAGAGAAACATCACCCTCATTGTCAGGGTCTAGCAGATTGATGTGATTTTCTTCCAACCCCTCAGTCTCTCTTTCCTCCTCATCTACATAATTGTCTTGGAAATGGGGCCTCATTTTTTGTTCATTGTCTCTCTGTCTGATTTGGGGAGGGTCCCTTCTGAATTTTTGATTCCTATTTCTGTTTTGGGGATTGGCTTGGTTTTCCCTAGGAGGTGCTCTTTCATTTAAGTTTATCCTTTCCATTATTCTCTCCATGGTCCTAACTAGGCTATCTATTTTAGCATCGGATGAGGAGGTTGAGGCTATGGTTTCATCTTTGTAAGTGCCTCTTTTTTCCGACCTCATCCTAGCTCTCTTTTCAATCAAGTTGGCCTATGCACTCACATCCCCTCTTTGCGTTTCTTCTAAAGTTGTGGGGTCTCTCTCCCTCAATTGGTAGGTCATGTCTGGATCAAAGC
This sequence comes from Pinus albicaulis, assembly GCA_034641835.2. NCBI lineage: Eukaryota > Viridiplantae > Streptophyta > Pinopsida > Pinales > Pinaceae > Pinus > Pinus albicaulis. The sequence goes on along the minus strand of CM076577.1, from coordinate 1,279,112,405 downwards.
CTTCTGGAAACTTTACTAGTGCTAGGCCTTGTGTGGGTTTCATGTGAGGTGGGAGGGCATTGTAGACACTATTAAACCTGGTGCAATAATCTTGTACACTTTCCCCCACATTCCTCTTAATATTTTTATATTCTGAAAGGATTTGGAGGGGGTTTCTCTTGATTTCCCACTTGTTTATGAAATTTTGGTAGAGGGAAGGGAGATCATGGATGTTGTTTGGAGTTAAGTTTTAAAACCATTTTTTAGCTTCCCCTCCTAGACTTTGGGCAAACATCCTCATTTGCATGGTTTCCTCTTCTATTTCCATGTAGTCAAAAGCATCATTCATTCTATCTACATGTTGTTGGGCAGTGGTAGAGTCAGCTCCTGTGAAATGAGGGATCTTGGATTAGTTTTCATTTGGAAAGGTACTAGAGGTTGTGGTAAAACCAGGGGGGCATACCAAGTTTCCATGATGGGGGCTAGTGGAATCCAAGGAGGATTTACAAGGGGAGGGTTTGTGAGAGGTGGTGGGGCATTAAGTGAAGTGGTTTGAACAGTGGAAGTATGGATGGGTGTAGTGGAAGTACTTGGACCAGTAAACTGATTCTGAGTGGACTTGGGATGAAAAGAGCTAAAGTGATGGAGAAGCTGAAAGTGAGGAGGAGTGGGAGGAGAGGCTTCTCTACTGGAACTCTACTGCAAATCTATGGGCTCAAAGTCAATCTGGTGAATCCCACTTTGTGACTTGGTTCTGAAAACGTTTTTTGTATGGTGTAAATCAAACTGGGGGTCTTGCAAAGCTGTAAGGTGTTCAGTGGTAGAACTTGCTCTATGAATGGTCCTGACAGTAGTTAAATCTTCAGTTTTGGAAGTTTGCCACAAAATATTTTGTTAGGTCCCTATATTACTAGTATAGTCCCTTATTGTTGTTAGTATAACCCCCTTATTGTTATTATTGTACCCTTGTAACCCCCATATTGTTATTATTGTGCCCTTAAATTATTATTGTTAGGTCGGCTAGGATTACATTGTGGCCCCACTAGGATTACAATATGGCCCCATGGACTCCTATATATAGAAAGGAGGTTTTGTAAATTGTATCATCCAAGAATTGTTCATTTATGTAATGTATTGGAGGTTGCCCTTTCGAAGTGGCTTATTTCTAAGGCGTTGATATCTCTTTTCTTCTATTTTTTGAGCTGGTTACACAACATTTGGTATCAGATGTTTGGATTCTAGGGTTTCGTTGCTCTAAACAGGTCATCGTGGAATTTTTGCTATAACTTTTTTTCTACGAAGGTTCAGAATCTGAAATTTTTAGGATGCAAATCCGAAATCCTGAGGAAACTCTTCAAAAAATTTCAGAGCTTGGTACGTAATATTTTCAGAGATATGATTTGTGGAATGTAGTGCTTTTTTAGGCTCCCGAATTTCATCTCAAAGAGGTGATCGCGGGAAACGATTCATAACTCTCTCTCTGAGCAGCGGATTGGAGCGCCGTAAAAAGTGGTCACAATTACACGGACTTTGGTTTCTTAGCTATCAAATTTAGAGCCGAAGGACAAAACAGTGACACGTGGTAAGTCGTACAAGTTCTCTCTACTGAACCAGTCCATAATTAGGTCATTGTGGGAGATTGGATATAAATTTGTCTTGGAGAATCCAAATTAGGTCAGACCTGTGGAATTTGAAATAGAATTCAGAGGGCTATGTCAGTACCGAAATTCAAATATTGAAATGCTTCAATCACAGAGATAATACAATTTCAATATCGAGCTCCTCAAAAGCAAGAAAAAGGTGTGTATTTTTTTCCGAATTGCATAAGTCTTGTTTGAAGAATCAATTTGAATTGATTCCAAGGGCATATTGTAGAATATATATCAGTATTGGGTTCTAAAATATGCCTCGTAAAAATAATTCAACACCCATTAAGCCTTCAGAAGGGTCTACTATGACTCATGAAGATGAAGAATTGCAACATGATCTATCAAAATTACAAGAGCAAGTGCAACAAATTTCACTCTCGCAAAGAGCAACAAAAAATGAAATGGAAGTTTTGAAGAAAGGCATGGAAGAGACGATGGATGGTTTGAAGAAAGGCGTGGAAGCTAAGATGGATGGCATGGAAGCTGGCATGGAAGTTAAGATGGATGACATGAAAGACAACATGGAAAACATGAAGAATGATCTAAAAGAAGACATCGAAGGTTTGACAAAGTTGATACAAGAAATGTTTCCTAATGGTGAAAAGATAGTAGAAGAACCTCATGATGAGAACAAAATAAATGTTAATCGTGATTTCATAAACTCTAATGTTAGCGGGAAGAACCACCATATTCCAAAAATGGATATGAGGAAGTTTGATGGAAAGGATCCTGTAACATGGATACTACAGATGGAGTAATATTTTGATCTCCATAACGTGCAAAACACACAAAAGGTACGCATTGCAACTTTACATTTAGAACAAAATACATTTGTATGGTATCGATGACTTTGCTCCCGTAAAAAAATTGTCACTTGGTCAATTTTTACGGAGGAAATGATAGCACATTATGAGGATACAAAGAGCAACACCTTCTTTAGCCAATTGATAAATCTCAAACAAAAGGGTTTAATGGGGCAACACATTGAGGACTTCCAAAAATTGAATATAAGGGTAACTGATATTCCAGAGGAACACAGGATTGATCTCTTCATAGGCACTTTAAAGGATAACATCCAACATGAAGTTCGCGTTTTGGAACCTGATTCATTGGAGAAGGCATTCAGGTTGGCAAGAAAATTTGAATGTAAAATTATGGCGACAAGGAAGCCTACCACTCAATTCTATAAAGAAGGAAGTGTTGCTACGTCTAGATTTCCACAACGTAAAAGGTTGACACCACAAAAATTTGAAGAAAAAAGAGCAAAAGGGCTTTGCTACAGTTGTGATAGAAAATACACTAAAGGTCATAAGTGTGCTGAGAAGAAATTATTTTACATAGATTGTGAAGAGAAAGAAGAAAATGAACAAGAAGAGGATATACACCAGGAACCAGCCCTAGAAGAGGAAGAATGATTCCGACCGTATCGTGTAATGCATTGGAAAGAATTGCCACTACTCAAACTCTCAAGATAGAAGGACATATCAAGAATAAAAAGGTAAGAGTGTTGATTGATTCTGGTAGTACCCATAATTTTATTCTTTGCAAGTTTGCCATGGAATTGAATTGATTCCTATACCCAACACCAGAATGTCAAGTGATGGTTGCAAATGGAGGAACCATAAATTGCTCTGGAAAATGCCATAATATCAAGCTAACCATGGGGGAATATGTATTGACTAGTCCAATGCTTTCCATTCCTATGGGAGGTGCTGATGTTGTACTAGGAGTACAATGGTTACAATCTTTGGGGACGACAGCTTTTAATTTTCAAGAACTTTTCTTGAAATTTTTTTTAGAAGGAAAGAAAGTCGAATTACGGGGAAGCCGGGAAAGATAATAAGCTCTAATGTCATGATAAAGCTTCTAAAGAAATAACAACAAGGCGTAATTGCACAATTATGCTCACTAGAAGTTCCAACATCAAAATCATCTATTTCTGCAGATCTCCAATAAGTCTTGGACAATCATTCCAAGGTGTTTGAAACTCCCAAAGCACTCCCACCTATTCGTGATCATGATCATGCTATTCACTTGATTCCGGGAAGTGTTCCTCCAAACATCAGGCCTTATAGATATCCTTATGTCCAAAAGAGCGAAATTGAACGTATGATTGCAGAAATGTTAGAGGAGGGTATAATTCAACCTAGTCAAAGTTCTTTCTCTGCTCCTGTAGTATTGGTACACAAGAAGGATGGATCATGGCGCATGTGTCCGGATTATAGGGAGCTCAATAAGCTCACCATTAAAGATAAATTTCCCATTCTGTGATTGATGAATTATTGGATGAATTACATGGAGCAATTTATTTTACCAAGTTGGATCTTCGTTCAGGATATCATCAAATTAGAATGAAGACTGAAGATATTCCAAAAACGGCATTTCGAACTCATGAGGGTCATTATGAATTTTTGGTCATGCCTTTTGGCCTTACCAATGCACCTTCTACATTTCAAGGGTTGATGAATTCCATTTTCAAACCCTTCCTTAGAAAATTTGTGCTAGTATTTTTTGATTATATACTAATCTACAGCAGGTCTTGGAAGGATCATGTTGAACATGTTGACAGGGTGCTCAAACTATTGCAGGAGAAACAATTATATGCAAAAAAGTCCAAATGTTTCTTTGGAGTACAAGAGGTGGAATATCTGGGTCATATTGTATCTCACGAGGGCGTTAAAGTGGACCCTAACAAAATTAAAGCCATTAAGGAATGGAAAGTTCCCACAACCATAAAGCAGTTGCGAGGATTTCTCGGGTTAACAGGGTATTATCGCAAGTTTGTTAAGAATTATGGGAGAATAGCAGCACCTCTAACAACATTATTGAAGAAAGATCCATTTTCATGGACTCCTGAAGCAACTAAGGCCTTTGAACGTCTTAAAGAGGCAATGTGCCTAGCACCGGTCTTAGCTACACCAGACTTCACAAAAACCTTTCTTGTGGAATGTGATGCCTCAGGAAATGGAATTGGTGCAGTTTTAATGCAGGAAGGAAGACCCATTGCTTTTGAAAGTCGTCCAATCAAAGGAAAGTATTTACAGAAACCTATTTATGAGAAGGAAATGTTAGCAATATTGCATGCACTAAAGAAATGGCGAACTTACCTAATGGGAAGACACTTCAAGGTAAAAAGCGATCATGATAGTCTTAAACACTTTTTGGAACAAAGACTATCGTCAGAAGAGCAACAAAAATGGGTCACAAAGATGTTGGGTTATGACTTTGAAATAATCTACAAAAAGGAAAGCTTAATGTTGTTGCAGATGCACTCTCAAGAAAGAATGAAGAGGTGGAAGCATTGCTTTGTGCCATTTCTATTATCCAACCAGATTGGATAACCGAAGAAAAAGATGAATGGAAGAAGGACAAAGATGTATGGACACTCATTCAAAAGTTGCAGCAAGATCCTAGTACATCTGATACATTTAGTTGGAAAAATGATTCCTTATGGTACAAAGATCGCTTATATCTTTGTAAGAATTCGCAACTAAAACAAAAGATTCTTTTGGAATTGCACACTTCTCCTTTAGGAGGACACTCAGGATTTTTAAAAACTTACCACAGGGTGAAGAAAGAATTTTTTTGGGATGGCCTTAAATCTGATTTTCAAAATTTTGTGGCAAAATGTTTGGTTTGTCAGCAGAATAAAGTTGAGACAATTAAGACCCCGGGACTTCTACAACCTTTATCCATTCCAAGTCAACGTTGGGAGGAGATTTAAATGGATTTTATCAGAGGTTTACCTAAGTTCGAAGGAAAGAGTGTCATCATGGTGGTAGTTGATAGACTTACCAAGTATGCACACTTTTGTGCATTATCTCATCCATTTAAAGCAAGTACAGTTGCTACTACATTTATGGACAAAATTCAAAAGCTACATGGAAGCCCAAGGGTTATTGTGAGCGACAGAGATCCCATTTTTACTGGAAATTTTTTGACGGAGTTATTTTCTTGTTTGGGTACTCAATTAGCTCATAGCTCATCTTATCATCCTCAATCTGATGGTCAAACTGAGATAGTAAATAAATGTTTGGAAGGAAATCTTCGTTGTTTTGTATCTGATAACCAAACACAATGGATCAAGTGGTTACCTCTTGCTGAATGGTGGTATAACACTTCCTTCCATACTGTAGCAAAAATGACCCCATTTATGGCACTTTATGGATATCATCCACCATCCATCACATCATCTTTAAGGGAAAATTCGAAGGTTCAAGCAGTGGAAGATCACATCGAGCATGAGCAAGAAGTTCTCCAACTCTTAAAGGATAACCTGAATTTGGCACAAAATCGAATGAAACAACAGGCAGATCAACATCGCAGCGAGAGAAGTTTTGATGTAGGAGATTGGTATTTTTACGGCTACAACCATACAAACAAATGTCCCTCAAGCAAGCAAAGAAGGATAATAAATTATCGCCAAAGTACTATGGTCCTTACAAGGTGTTGCAAAAGATTGGTACTATGGCATACAAATTGGAGCTTCCTGCTTCTTCGCGAGTACATCCAGTTTTCCATGTTTCATGCTTAAAGAATGTTATAGGTGAAAATCTTCCAGTTCAAACAATATTTCCAGAACTTGATGAGGAAGGAAAAATCATATTGGAACCTGAAGCGGTCATGGAAACAAGAACTCGACAGCTATGGAATCGATCAATTTCAGAGTATCTCATCAAGTGGAAGAACTTACCAACTGAAGATTCTACATGGGAGGATGAGAATTTTATACAGAAGCACCCAGAGCTACTCAAGCGTTGAGGACAACACTTTTTTGAAGGAGAGGGGCATGTTAGGTCCCTATATTACTAATATAGTCCCTTATTGTTGTTAGTGTAACCCCCTTATTGTTATTATTGTACCCTTGTAACCCCCATTTTGTTATTATTGTGCCCTTAAATTATTATTGTTAGGTCGGCTAGGATTACATTGTGGCCCACTAGGATTACATTATGGCCACATGGACTCCTATATATAGAAAGGAGGTTTTGTTAATTGTATCATCCAAGAATTTTTCATTTATGTAATGTATTGGAGGTTTCCCCCTCGAAGTGGCTTATTTCTAAGGCATTGATATCTCTTTTCTTCTATTTTTGGAGCTGGTTACACAACATATTTTCTGGGTCATCAACTATAGTAGGAGGATTTGGGTCTGAATGAGATTTGGTATGGATCCTTTGTGAAGCCAGATTTCAAATTCAAAATGTAGAGAGGTTGAAAGTTTATAACTGTTTTTCTGAAGGCTGGCCTCTTTTAGTGTTTTCTAAAATCACACAGAGTATAACTATGCTTCTAGACTTATCAGGGCTGATTTGACACAATCCCAGCGAGTCTAATGAGAACTAGTAGAGTTAATAGGCCTACTAGGGCTAGTGGAGTCGCCAGGTGGATGTTTTTGACTGTTTTAAAGAGACGTGTTTGTGGTCCACCACCAACAATTTACAAAACACCAATCTAAGATAATTTTTTGGGGTTTTCTGAGTTTCTTTATACAACAGTAAGGTTTCTAATGAGTGTGGTCTAGTTGAGTCATCATTTTGCTAGGATGGTGAAATAATTAGATTCTACTCTTGGCTATCAGTTGATTTTTTAAGCTTAACTGAGGGCCATATGAGTCCTAAGAGGTATTCAGGCAACTATGTACTTAGAAGGTCCCACCGTGATGGCCATTATGTTGTGGTCCCGCGATTTAGCAGATTGGTAGAAAAAATGCACAGGGTAACATCAGACCAGTCTTTAGAGTCCTAGGACCTAGCCTTCTTGGACTCTGAGAGGGATCTCTCTATTTTTTGCAAAGGATGTGAACTTGTTTGCTTCTAGGGTTTTGATTTTAGGCTAGTTGTTAAGTGTAGGTTTTGTTGTTTGTTTTGGTTGGGTAAGATGATTAAGTAGAATAGATGGAGTGAGAGGTCTTCAAATCATTGGGCTATGGAGTCTATGAAAGTCATGGATATCTCAACAATGAAACAAGATGCATAACAGGGAAAATCCAGCATGGTCAAATGGATCTTTAAGGCATATGTGAAGTGAAATGAACATAAATTTGGTGAGCATAGTAGGTGTGTAAGGCCAATGAAGAATCCTTAAACAAGTAATTTTTAAAAAAGATGGTCTCGAATACTGATCAACATAAGGACATAATCATAAGACAGGGTGAAACAATAGCTTTTTAACTATACTTAAGAAAACAAGCATTCAAGATGAACAATTCAGTGAACCATAGAAATCAAGAAACTTATCTAACTTCTAGTGATTTCACCTTCAAGGTTTAGAAAACAAGATAACATATAACTTTAATCAAATAAGAGGAAAATCCTAAGCATCTCTGATCAAGCTACAAAAAACTTTAAGGAAACTTCTCAAGCATGGACAAAGGACATGATCAGAGCATGGCCTCTTTGGCTAAAACCTAACAAGTAGTACTTCAAAGAGAGATTCCAAAACAGAGTTTAAATAGAATCAAATAAGAAGGGCTAACCATAAAACATATTTTAAAACTACTATATTGAACCATTCATCGAATAAACAAGCATAGGTAGGTCTAAGAAGAAACTAAGAATTCCTTAAACTAACCCAGCAGAGGAAAACATAAAGACGATTGAAAACATGAAGGACTAAGGTGCCTCGAACAACATTTCTTAGCCTATACTCTTTTGTTCTACTGCAACATAGAAGGATGTAACAAAATTATACATAAGGAAAAAAGAACTAAACAGATACACATCACCATTAATCATGCTCAGGGATCCTGCAAGCTATCCTCCTTCATCATCAATCAAAGCAGACCATTCACAAACTCCAAAAGACCAATTTCTTCTTCAAACTCAAGAAAACCATGTATTGCTCTCAAAACTCATCAAATGCCAACATTTATAATGAATCCCTCATGCTCTATTTATCTAGCAAAGGAGGGAAAAAAACCCTAGATAAGGTTGGAAAATGTCAAAATCACTCATAAATGTCATAAATGCCCAAGAGACCATGCAAGGCCCAAGGCACAAAATATCTCATGAAATAAATGCCAAAATAACTTCTAGCACCTAATTCTAGAGTGATTTGCCTCAAAAAACATAAAAAATATCTTTTTGCAATAAATGAGTGTGTTTTGTTGACTTTTGGCCAAAAACACACAGTGTTGTCTATAAGTGCAGCACCATCCTAGGCAGAAAATAGGTCCTGATGCAGCCAAGTTTTTTGGACCTTAACGATGTCATATTTTTCTCCATGATGGCCCGTTGGAAAGCTGGCTGAGTCTAATTTCCAAATCTACCATTTTTTTTCTGATTGAGATTTTTTAACTTGTCCAAAAGGAAATTTTCCCAACACTACTCTGAGCACAGTGCCAAGCCTAAAAATGAGGCAGAATGGTATAAAATGAGGTGTTTTTGATCTTTTGAGGGGTCAAAAATGCTCCAAATGCTCTGTAATTTGGTGAGAATAATGTACTAGGAATGATAAATCAAAAAATGTAAAGTTCTCCCTCTGAGGATTCCTGAGGGAAAATCGTAGCACCATTGGTGTTGCGCTTATAGGCCTCCAAATTCTCAAAAAACAAAAAATTGTCAAAATTTCTTCAAAATTGGTGGATGTCTCTCTCATGGGTTTTGAGAGACCTGTACAGAATATTGTGCCAAAATTTCAAGTCTAGCTTGGCCTTTTGCTTCTTTTAGTGCCTGGATCTTGGTTTGGGCCTTCTTTAATTTGGCCCTTGCAACTTGGTTTCTCCAGTAATAATGCTTAGTCATCCTTCTTTGGAGGTCAAGGTTCTTGTTAGCCTTCTCCAATTTAGCCTCCAAGTGTATGTTGTCTCTTTCCAGCCAAGGCTCCCGATCCTGTGCTATCTCCATGGCCAACAACTCATCTAGGGGGAGTTGTTATGCTAGGGTTGCTTCTTGTTCTTTTTGCTTTGTCAATGCCTTATTCAATCCCATGGTTCTAGGTATCCTCCTAGATTGACCTTCCTCATCCTCACTCTCTTCATAAGTGCCCATTAACTCTTCTAGTTTCACCTGTGCCCTTTGGGCTTCTTCCAAATCCTTAATGGCTCTAACCTCATAAATAGCAATTCATGCTCCTAGCTCCCTGTTTTCCAAGTCAAAGGCATCATTCACACTTTTGGCCCTATTCATATTGGCTTGGAGGTCTTCAATGAGTGCATTTTTGTTTTGGATGAGAAATTTTGAGATTCTTGCTTCATTCTCCTCATCATTGTCTACCTGAATGATCTCAAACTCCCTTTCCACCTCATGATCTTCTTCTTCTTCTTTTACCTTTTTTTTCCTTTGTCTAGTGGCTGAGCTGAGGTGGATGGCATGGTCCCTTGCCTTTTGGAGGCAGCAAACATAAGCCTTGGCCCTCTTTGATAAGTCAATGAAAGAGGTGTGATTGTGGTCTTGTTGGTTTCTTGATCATGGCTGTGATCATTGCTGTTGTCATCACCCTCTTCATTTTCATCATTAGTATCATCAATGATTATGTTTCCTGTCTCAGCATTGCACTCTTTGTCCTCAACATCATCACCACTTTCAATCTCTTCACTGTTTTCTGCATTGTTATTTTGTTCTTCATTTGAGTTGCTTGCCTCTTTACTACTGTGATCTTCAATTTGATTATCAGCCCCTTCATCTCCTTCATTATTTTCATGAATGTCTTCATGACTATTGTCATGACTGTTATGAATGTTTTCCTATTTTCTGTCTTGTCCATCACTGAGGCTTGCTTCTTGGGTGTCACTGTTGCCCTTAGCCTCTACATTTTCCTCACTATTTTGATCTTTATCCTGGATTCCCTCTTCATCACTGCTGAATTCATTTTCACTGTCATCTCTTTCATTTTTTTCACTGTGATCCTCTTTCTCTGTTTCCATGTCCTCTGCTTCTTACAGGCTCAAATCACCATCACTGCTCAAACTGTCTCCTCTGTCCTCTTGTTGACTTAACTCATCATCACCATCTATCTCCATGTTTTCACTGTTTTTCTCACTTTCATGTTCATTGTTTTCATCTTCATCATTTTCATGCTCACTGCCCCTTTCTTCATCATCAATTCCTTCTTCTTCCTCTTCATCAATTTTTGTCTCTGCCTCATCATCATTTTCTTCCTCTTCCTCGCCATCTACTTCTTCTTCATCATCTACCTCTGCCTCACTTTGGATTGATTTATTGCCACTCTCACCCTCTTCATTTTTATTTGATTCATTATCATTATCTCCCTCATTTTTACTTGATTCATCATTGTCGCTTCCTTCTTCATTTGATGCATCAAGAGAAGGGGAGGAAGGGAGTTTTTCTTGAGGTGAGGACACTTGCGTAGATGACGAGGGCAAGTTTGGTTGATGAGGAAGCTGTGGGCTTGTGAAGACTTCATGGGCTATGAACACATCCCAAGGAATGCCTTTTTTCTCCAGCTGATGTAATACAACCACCATCTTGATCAAGGAATGGTGGAATAAATTATGCATTTTTTGGGCATAACTTCTCCTTCAGACAATAGAAGACATTTTGGCAATGCTCCTATATAATTAGTAAAGAAAATGAAGCATTTTAACCCTTGTGAAATGCATGAGGAGTCTAACATGATAGGAATAAAGTCTGGAGTACCTCCCTTTAAAGGTAAAGTACTTCATGATAACCCTCATCAAGGGTGAAAATCTCGGTTTTAGGTGTGAGAAAGGGAAGATAGCCCTGCAGCCTACTCTGTACCTAGTTTTGACAAATGGCTCATAATGGTTCATGTCCAACCTTGCCTTCTTGAACCATTTCTCACCAACAGTAGGTATGCATGTGGCATTAGAGATGGCATCTGTTGATAGTTCAAAATCCACCCCTGCAAGATTCACCTGTTTGTTATGGAGGTTGAGGACAAACAACCTTGTAAGCTTTGGGTGGTGTTGTACTTGTTTTACCCTCTCACAAAATTGAAAACATCCCACATTTTGGAAACATGAGAGGATCATGGGAGATGAGGTGATATACATTGTGCTCTGGGGTTAAAATCTGTTCACTTTCGCTCCTTTGTGGTTTGGCCTCATAGGCCCTTGGCCTCTTTCACTGCTGCTACTATCTTATGCTCCTGAAATGATGATTAGGGTTGTTTGTGGACAAACTTGATCAAGAGGAGTAAAATGAAAATGATGGGGAGGGTAACCTTTGCAAATGAATGATATGGAGGCAAGTGTATGACTGTTTTTCCTTGAGCTTGAAAAAGGGCTTATCTTGAACCAACTTGTGATAACCCTAGTTTCACACCCCTCTGATTTAGTAATGGTTTACTTGGAGGTTAGAACAATAATTTTTCCATGAGGATCAAGGGCTTGCAAACACTAGGGTTCAATCATTTTTAATCACCAAATTATAAAAATTAATTGGAGGACAAAGAGGAAAAGCCACCTACCAAATTTAGCTTGCTTGCAGGGTTTTGAAACCAATTTGGAGGACCTTCCTTGAACCTTTGGCACCTTCCTGTAAGTTGGAGGGTTTTTTGTATGAGCGTAGCGCCTTGCCCGCACTGTCGGGTCACCCTCTGTGTGAAGCGCCATGCGAGTTGGGCCCTGTGTGTGCAGCATTTCACATCTCGTGCAGGCCTACCAGCCCTTGGGCACAGCGCGGGGCCTGTCGGGTGCTCTGTGCGCGCAGCACCGAGTGGAAAAATGGGTGTCGGGTCGGCCTGTGGGCGCAGCGTCATGCCCCTATGTGTGTCGGTCTGCCTGGGAACAGTGCGAGGATATACGTGCAACGCAGTGCAAAAATGCACTGTGGAGAACCCTATTCACACAGTGCCAAGGTCTGCGAGTGCAGCGCCAGTGTCTGCGCGTAGTGCCAATGAACTTGCCCATAAATTTTCTGAAAAAAACTCGAAAATCTCTCTTGAAGGGTTTTTTGTTCTTCTTGAAAATAAAAAAATGCACAATGAGTCAAGTGTTTAAGTGAATTTGAATTTCATAGCCTTGGGCATACAAATTTATCTTTGCCCAGACCCACTTTGTAATGTTCCTTACCCTTTTTGTTATTTTTACTGCTATTTTTCTCACCTTTTGTAGGGGATGATTTAAAACACAAAAGGTGCCTTTTCCCTTCTAATTTTTTTCTTTGTTGCTCTTTAGGGAGCTAACATGGTGAATTTTGGTTTACCTAGACCCAATGATGCTTTCAAAACTTGTTTTGCAGATGGCTATTTGAGTGACCATATTACACTGTGTTTTTTGGCATGTTTCTGTCTTTCAATTATTTTCACAATTTTTTAGGCATATGTATGGTGGCAGCACCCCTTAAGAAACCTTTCTGTCCTTGCCTTGGAGATCAAAATTCCCTTTGCTTGATGGGTGGCTGATACACCTTTTTTCATCATTGTTATTTCCTTTAGGCATGATGCAACCAGTTTTGACAGACCAAATGGTCTTCATACTTAGGCATGCCACCTCCTTTGGGCCACTTCTGATTTTTTGCAGGTGCCTATGACACAGTTGTTTTTGGTCTCCTTTGTCATTATTTGGATTTTGACAACCTTCAGTCATATAACAACAAACTCATGATTAGCTTGACTTCTTGTCTTGAAACTTAACCTTATGCTTTCCTTCCTTTGACCATTTTGAGGGCTATGACTGAAAATGGAGGCTTGATCTCCTTCACATTGATACTCTTTGCATTCTTTCCCTTTGATGTAGTGAAGCACTATTGCCTTGGCAAGTCCTAGGAGTCACCTCCAACAGCTTTTGAAAACCTTCTGTTGTCATGATGGAGGCCCATCATCTTCATTTCACCTACTTTTCCTATCTTCCCAAAACTTTAGGTTTTAGGGTTGTTAGAGAAAAATAATTAGTGTTGTCTTCTAAGTTCTCTATAGCCCTTTCAAGTTCATTCATTTATGTTCAGTTCACCTCAGCCTTTTCCCTTCTTCATTATAATTTCTAAAAATCTTCAATTTATGCTTGGTTGTGTGGATGTGCCTCTGTCCTTGTGGTGTTTTGCATTGGCTTCTTGGTTGGCAACACTGTTTAGCCAATCAGTCCTAAAAACTCTGATTCTCTTTGAATTTAGGCATGCTTCCCTTTATTTGTTGTGGATGTCCTTTAGTGAGGAGTTGGCCTCTTACCTTACCTCATTTTTTGATGATAGCCACCTTAACATTCCTGCAGAAATGTCAAAATGGGCAATTTTCCTTTGTAGAATTTGTGCTTTGACCAAGGAGGCTTTTCATGGAAACCTTTGACCTACTTTGGACAATCATATGTTGACCCTCCTTTCCATTTGATTTCATCTTCTTGGCACAGGAAAAACATTTTTTTAGAACATCAAAACAATCCTATAAGTTATGAAACCTTAAATGACCTGATGGGAGGCTCTTTGGGCTTGTCTTTGACTGAAAGCTTGGATTTGAGGTCTTCAATTATGAAAAACATATTTTTTGACAATTTGATGTATTGGAGATCCAAAATCCAATGTAGTTGATTTATCTAATGAACCTACAAAGATAGTTTTGAGACCATCAATTCTTGATGTATCCGGGAAACACAAGAATGAGTAGGTTGGTTGGTGATCCTAGGTGGCTAGTGGAGGGGTTAGGCAAGTCAAAAACAGAGTGCTAAGGTCAAAGGTGGCCAAACATAGTGAAAATGAGTGGCATGAGTTCCATGAGGGACCTTCTAGGAGGGTAGGCTAACCAGGGAAATGGCAGAGTAGTGAGATAGTGAAAAACTCATCATAAGGATAATCAAGGCAGTGAGATTTCTAAAACTCACAATCTTCATGAATTTGGTTTTTAGAAATCTAGGATAAGTGTTTAGTCATCTACAAAATAGAAAAAATACTGATGACTAACAGGGCTCTGCATTAATAATCTGTTTCCCTTTGTCACTCCCCTTGTCAGGTTATAATTCAGAGTCGTAGCATGCATCTGATTCAGAAGCCCTCATCTCGGCCACGAGCGACTGCTTGGCCCAACACTCACTTGTGTTTTGATTGGAGCTCTTATGGAACTCACACCACTTTCTCGTGTCCTTCTTTGGCTTCGCGGTGTTGTTCTTTGCTTGTGGCTTTGGCAGGTTGTCTTGGGCTGCCATGCCTTGTCTTTGTCCTTTGTTCTACGGTTTGGGGCACCTTTCCCTTGCTTTTGATTCGCAGATCCAATGTCTCTCTTCTCCTCCTTGAATTTCTGCTCGATCTTGGTAGCATATCGGTATGTCGTACCAAGCGAGGAGATGTCGAGGAACTCCATTTCCTCCTGAATGTATCTGTGTAGACAACTGTGATACTTTAGCACCAAATGTTTCTTCAAATCTTTGATACCCAACTTTGTGCACAAGGTATGGAACAGATTCGTCAGCTCATGCACATCTTGATCCCTTTATTGCCGCAGCGTGGTCCATTGTATGTACTTATCCTCATAGCCCCCCACGGGATAGTATTATTCCTTGATGGCATCTCAGAAATAATTCCAAGTGGGTACGGCTGAGAATAGAGATGGTTTTGTCTCATCCTTTTTCTCACAGTAGGTTTCCCACCAGTCCTTGACATGGGAGGTAGCTTTGAGGAGTGCAAAAATAATCTTCTCCCGATCGGAAAAGTCATGAACCGAGAAATATCCTTCTAATATATTCAACCATCTATCTACGACATTTGCACCTATTTGACCCTCAAATATGGGAATGTCAAAGTTTATTTTACCTTAAAGGGAGTCGCACCTCCAGAGTGGTTGTTGGATGCAGATGCGCCGCCAGTGGGCAGTCATTGAAGGATCTGGGCAAAGTTATCCATCATCGCGTTCCTTTGTTTTTTGAGGGCCTCCTCGAGCAATATTTTGATAGGATCTCCTGCTCCCTCATCTTTCTTTGCGTCCCCCATGGGCAGCCATTGGGGTTTGCGAGTTTGATCTTGCAAAGGTTCAAGCAGATTGAGCCCCAAATCCTTATACCCCGACCTCGTTGGGGACATGCAAATAAGGATCGAGAAAAAGCAGACCGCTCTGATACCACTGATCCATATTTATGCAGGAATGCAACATAATACACATGTAACCCTAAATACAAATATGCAGCAGAAATAACACTTCATTTCATTAATATCAAAGAACTGAAATTTGCTTACAGACATAATAGAAATAAACTAGCTAGGGCATTGGTAGCTTATCTCTAAGAAGAGATGTGGCGGCTACAGGCCTCTGAACTGAGTTAAAATGAGGCTTGAGGGCCTATTTATTATTTAGAAATAATGGAAAACCCTAAACATCCAAAACCCTAACCCTAGGAGATGAAGTGCCAAAACTATGGGCCCCTTTTAGGTAAATTGGTGTTTCAACTTCTAGGGACGTAACTTTAGCATACAATATTTGTTTGGAATGCACCATACCTCATTAGAAATATCTATCTGAGGACTACAAATTTTGATGCAAAAAATGTCCACTCTCATTTTTCCCAAAAAACGTCGTTTAGAGCCTCAAAACGACTTTGGAAGTTCAGGACCCGAAAAACTGTCAAAAATAGTAAGTTGTGCCGAAACTAAAAAACTAAAAGAGACAATGGTGGGGACCCAAGTGGAATAGGTGGGTGGCCACCAATATCCACCTGGATCACCTGCTCCTTCAGATGAAATTCCATTACAAACTCAAGTACTCATTGAACCTTTTGAAAAATGGGCCTTGGATTTTGTTGGACCAATCAATCCACCATCTAAACAAAAGAAATATGTTTTGGTATGTATTGATTATGTCACTAAATGGGTAGAGGCTAAAGCACTACCTTTTGCTAATGAACGTTCTACAGTTAATTTTATTTTTGAGGATATATTCACTCGTTTTGGTGTTCCAAGAGAAATTGTGACAGATCAAAGATCCCATTTTACATCCAAGTTGGTGAAAAGTCTTGTGGAAGATTACAAGATCAAACACAAAAAGTATACTCCTTATCATCCACAAGAAAATGGTCAAGTAGAGTCTACCAATAAAGTGATTGAAGGGATTCTCACTAAGATTATACATCTAAGCAGAAGAGATTGGGTAGAAAGGCTTCCTGAAGCCTTATGGGCCTACAGAACTACATGGAGGAATACAACAGGACATACTCCCTATGAACTTTTTTATGGAAAGAAAGTCATGTTCCCTATAGAGTTTCAAATTCGAACCTTCAAGATGGCAATCCAATTGGGACTTGATTTATCAGAAGCACAAAAACATAGATTGGAGCAACTTAATGATCTTGATGAAATCAGGCAAGATGCAGTTCAAAGAACCAGTATAGTGTGGCAGCAAAGGGATAAATGGCACGATAGATATATCAAGGAGAAGAAGTTTCAAGCAGGGGATTGGGCACTTTTGTTCGATTCAAAATTCAAAGATTTTCAAGGAAAGTTTCAGACTCATTGGCTTGGTCCATATGATATTGAAAAATTATTTGACAATGGAGCAGTCAAGATAAGGAAAATTGATGAAGAAAAGGTACCTCTTCTTGTGAATGGTCATCGGTTGAAAGTATATCATAAGCCAATTTCAAGATATGAGTTTATCGAGATTTACCAAGATAATACTAATATGAAGTTAGTGAAGAAGAATTCTTCTTCTTCACTAACTTGGCTTTTATTTTTCCTATATATATCAAAAATATATCTATATATATATATATAATAAAATAAATAAATAAATAATAATAATAATAATAAAATAAAGTGTATAAGTATGAAAACCAATCAATGATTGGCATCCTTATACAGAAAATACAAGGTGAAAATCATAGATTTCTGACATCTTATATTTTCCATTTCTTTTTCTACAATAAGTAGTAATACAAAACTACATTCATATTCCATTTTTGCAGTCCATAATCTACATTTTCATTCCATTTCACAGACATATTCCACTTACATTCCATTTCACAGTCATATTCCACTTACGTTCCATTCCACAGTCATATTCCACTTTCATTCCATTTCACAGTCATATCTCACTTACATTCCATTCCACAGTCATATTCCATTTCATAGTTACATTATATTCTCTAGCTGACTACATTCTACAACTAATTACATTCTGCAGCTGATTACATTCTGCAACTGACTACATTCTATAGTTGATTCCATTCTGCAGTTGATTCCATTCTGCAGCCACATTCCATTTCATTCAGCAGCTCTGACACATTTGTACAACCTACTAAAATGATGAATACAAGAAATTGAAGGACTACATCTGAATACCACCATGCTAAAAGGTACCTGAAGGATCAACACCAAAGAAATGACAACGAAAGGTTAGTTCTAAAGGTAAAGTTGCAAAAATTTATTTTAATAGCAAGGTCAAAACACTAGCATGTATAATATGGATGGTCATATGCTCCCTTGACAGATCATCATTTGATTTGATTGTGATTTCCATCATATCATAGATCAGCCATATCATCCGCATTACGTTTCATAACGGTCCACAATAGACTCCCCCATTTATGACTAATGGTCATGACCTGTTGACGTGACATACCCATCTACGTTTCTTCAAAACCCCAATTCATACCATTTATTTATTCCTATAAACCCTCGATGCCTTTCATCAGACCCGTAATCCAATTCATTCAATAACAAAGAAGGATAATTCTAAGGGTTAGACTCTTCATAATAGAAGGCATGGGACTGATATTCAGATCAGAACCGGTGGGAACAAAATATATGGAAGGATATCCTCAGGTCAAGGAAATGTTGCAGAAAGCAAGATGGCTCAAATTCATAGAGAAATTCGATGGTTTTCACAAAGAGATCACAAAGTATTTTGCTAGGTCTTTTAATGGCACATAAGTGGAAATTGGAGACATCAAGTTCACGGTTACTGAGACATTCATAGCCGAAGCCACAGAACTTCCAAGGATTGGCGAAAGGTGGTTCAAAAACAAGGAATTTCATAATGAATCATGGAAATTTATCCTCAAAAACCCAAGTATGGATGTCTCTATTTTCAGAAAAGGTATCCCCGGCTTAGCTTTTAAAAATAAATGGAGGAACATGCTCTATTTTATAGAAATTTATCACCTGTGAAGGAAGGTTTGGCTGCATGTATGTATATCATATTTAATTGTTGATGAATTTCTTAGAGAATGGTGAA
The DNA here is from genome assembly GCA_034641835.2 of Pinus albicaulis. Lineage (NCBI taxonomy): Eukaryota > Viridiplantae > Streptophyta > Pinopsida > Pinales > Pinaceae > Pinus > Pinus albicaulis. Next base: position 1,279,093,704 of record CM076577.1, on the reverse strand, counting down.
ATAAATATTTCCTTCTTTCTACTGAATAGATTAAAAAAAATGTCTTCAAACATGCAGAAGAGAATACAGTTTATAGATAACACTATGAACCATCATGGGTTGATAAAAATACTTGTTGAGTTTCATTTAAAAAGTTTAGGAGATTCCTAGGAGAATTTTCTCATCAGAAACCATTTTCAAGAAGTACCAGAAAAACCTAATGAAGACAATGTTAGAAAGAGCAGAAGGAAGAAGACTGATACAAACATTGAAGACAGGATTGCATCTTCATTTTAGAAAAAATGATGAAAATCTCATCCCTGTAGAGCTGACAGAGAACATAAATCAAAATAAAGTCAAGACAGGAAGTAAGATAGAAAAGAGGAGCAAGGTTACAAGTGAGGAAAATGTAAATCCTCTACAACTGAGAAGGAGCTTCATACTTTGAGGTTCGATGAATAAAACACTACCAAAAGAGACAGAGTTTGTAAGTTTAGATGAAGAAACACCAATACCATCTCCTGTCAATATTTCTCCTCCACATAGTCCTCAAAATTCACCTATTCATAATTTTGAAGGTAGTCCCAGCAGAAAATCTCCAGGCATAGACCCAGCACAACAAGAAATATATGATTACATAGAGTCACTGGAGAAGAGAAATGCAACAGTGAATCCAGAACATCCTATCAATCCACAAGAACCTCTAGTTGATACTCTCAAACAGGAAATTTATGAACTAGAGATATTGAATAGGCATATTAAACAGGAGAATGAAACCTTGAAGCAGTAGAACAAGTTGGAAAAGGTAATTAGTGACAATACCATTCTGCATTTATGACTATGGTATAAAAAGAATAAGAAGTTGAAAAGAAAGAACAAGTCACTAAACAAGGCAGTCATTAATCTCAAATACAAGCTCCTTATGAGAAAGCCCAGGATGGAAATCACCTCAAAGAAAAGCAAAAGAAGGAAATTGGATACGGTTAGCAGAAGTGTCTGAACAAATGCAGTAAGAGAGGAAAAAATCATTTTTTTGGTAAATTGCATCAGGACATGCAATGACTTCTCAGTGGGGGTATGTTGAATCTCAGAATTATCCTCTCTTTGACATATTTTCTCATCTTTTTCCCTTACTTTCTCATAAGCTCATATACTCCAATCAATGATAAATGTCATGTTTTGTCTCAAGGAATGCATTTAAATGATTTCCATGTTATATTCTGATGTTCTTGTTATTCGAATAGATTTTTGTAACTTGGCTACAGAACGCAGCCTATTCTGCAGCTAATTGTTGGTTCCATAGCTACTCTCATGGTCTGACAGGTTCCAGGGATCAAATGGATAAATAAGCCACATGGGTATTTCCATAATCATCTACACATGGATTTCGTCCTATCTACTTGATCGAGATCGATAGAAAATGATGCCTGAGATCGTAGTCAAAGTCTGGTCAAAGGACATTAGCCGAGAACAGAAGGACTCTTGATTTACTCTATCGTAGAAAATCAAGAGTTAAACAATCAAATTCCAATTCTATAAGTCGGTTAAGATTATCCACCTGTAGACAGAATTATCTCAAAATAGTTATGTTTGTTTTATTTAAATACCAGTTGTACAGAACCGAGAATAAGTGAAGTTTTTGTTGAAACGTTGTGTATTTTTTTAAGACTTTGCTTTATTATAATTCAAGGATTGTATTCATGGTATCAGCGATTGTTTAAGTGCATATTTAACTATCTAGGATCTCAACCGAATCTGTTGCAGAGGGCCCCTGCACATGAGGAGGTTTTTCGTTCATTGTTTTAGTTTAATTTCCTTACTCTGTTTTTGTCATTTCTGTTTTCTGAGTATATTAATGTTATATTTCTGTTTTCTGAGTATATTAATGTTACATTTCATTTTTGAGCAGTGGCATAGAATTAGATCATGAATGTCTTTCTAGCATCAATAGAATAACTGTGTAATCATTGATCTTCTAAAAACATTTCGTGAGAATAGATTTATCTGTTTTCAAATTGGAATAAGTCTGAAGCAATAAGAACTCATAGTTATCTAGTTTCCTTTACTGTTTTGTTATTTACTTTCTTAGATTAAAACTATCAATTAATTGTATCATTGGATGTTCCAAAAATTCATTTCAAGAAGATGGTTTCATCACATTTCTAAACTAAATGATTGAATATCTAATTCATGCATTTATTGAGTTTTCCTTTTCATACTTTACTTGCTTTCTAGGACATTAGAAACTAAGGTATAATTGATTGCTTACACAGCATCTCAAGAGGATAATACTTCATATTGAATACTAGAGTAATCAAACATATATTAGTTGTTTACAATCAGTTGAGCTTTAACTTTGCATGCTTTCACATTTGCTTTTAGATCCTCATTTAATTGCATTACTAGATGTTCTTAAACGCCATTCCAAGAAGTTGATTTTGTCATATTTCTAGACTAAATGATTGAATTTTTAATTCATGCAATTATTGAGTTTTCCTCTGCATGCTTTACTTGCTTTTCTAGAACATTAGAAACTAAGGTATAATTGGTTACTTATACATAATCTCAAGAAGGTGACACTTCATATTGAATGTTGGGGTAACTAAACATACATTAGTTGTTTTCTTTTGAATCTGATTTCAATTAGAGTAGAATTGCAATTTCAATTTCAGTTATAAGATTTACATCCATGGAATAGGACTAATGTTAGATTAGAAGTCACTAAAATAGATACTCTGTTTTTCAGATCAGATTCTAACCAGCCAATAATCTTTGATTCATTTTTATGCAAATTAATTTAACTTAGGAACACTTCCTTTTCTTCCTTCTTAAAAATCATTAAGATCATTTGATTTCTCTCATATTTTTAGATTAACACTCTTAGATATAAAGAAAAAAACGCCCAAAAACAACATGAAAATACATACAAATAAGTAAGAAGAAGGTCAACTAAGCACATATAGTACACCACACTTCATCAGTTTACAAACCTCATTTGATAATTTATGCAAGCAATTTAAGACATTAAATTGACTAAACACCTTCGAGGAATTTTAGACAAATTGATGTTCCCTCTCAACTTATCTCAGTAGAACTATCAATCGAATCTTTTCCAGAATATTCTTGAATCATATACTTTCCTTTCCTACTTCACATGCAACAACATCTCCTTCAAAATGAATTCTCCAATCAAAACTATGATATGCCCTACCTCTTAACCAAGGAGATTTCTTCTATCTAGTCTCCCTCTTAACTTATGGAGATCAACTTCTTTTTATGAAATTGGAAAATATTTCATTGCTTCCATCCTTCTCATCATGCTTATCACATCAACTTCTCTTATGGACATCTTCACCACCTTGAAGATGATGTACCTACACAACTTAGATAACAAGTACAACCAGATCTATAGAAGCCTGAAGTTAGCCATAAAAAAAATATTATAATAACGGAAGAATTAGACTTTACAAACATAATCAACAAGAGACTATACTTCAATATTTCAACTTCTTGCCCAAGTTTTGTTACAAACCCTAAATCGCATCAATAGCTCAATCAAGTTATCTGTGTCATTGTATCTAGGGCCTTAACATTACTTTCAATGATATGAAAATTTCTTTCATATAGCAAACCCTGGAAACAAATTAGATTAATGCATATAATAATTTTCAAAATTCATATGTTAGAATGTTTACGAAGATTTCATGTAAACCCTGGATTTCATATATGATCTCCACCAGTCACAACATAATCAACTAGATTCTACTAGGGTTTGATGTAAACCCTAGATTTCTTATTTACAAATTCTCAATATAGATAGCGGGGTATTGATTTTCTATAATATAGAGATAGCGGGGTTTTAGGCAGTGTGCTTTCCCCATATACATCTTGTGTTATGTGATTGATTGTATCTTTCTCTTAATTGTTATGTATTGTGTGATCATGTTTTGTTTCCACAAATTGTAGAAGGATTAAGTATTTTGTTTTAGTACATTAGAAGATCAGATTGAATCTCATTGTTATATTTTCAACATTTTTTAGGGATGTGCATTGAATTACTCCAGGAAACTATGCAATCTCACTGGTAGAAAATATTGTGCAATTCCCAGCAACAAGGGATTGTGCAGTCCACTGACTTAGTGAATTGCGCAGTCTTGACTCTTAGAGAGAGATTGTGCAGTTTGCATGCTCAATGATTGTATATCTTCAGGGTTGTGTAGTTATGATCTTCAAGGGATTTCGCAGTTGAGGTCCTAAAGGGATTGTGCAGTGTCTAGTGGCAAAGGGTTACGCAATTCCTAGAGCGAAGACCGGTAGTTGGTGCAAGATCAATGCAGAATTTGGCTTGTGTTTAGAAGTTATTTAGTTTTCATCGACAAGACTTAGTCATCATCAAAAAAACCTAATCAAGTCATCACAATCATTGCATGCAATGATAATATAAGTTATCATAACACTAGAAAACCATGAGGAATACTTGACGAGAATAAAATAAATTTTCTTATAAACAAAAGGTAGGCTCTAAAATTGAAGTGTAGGAAAATTTTAGAGGGGTGGTTGTAGCATCTACAACACTTGCAACACACTGGTAGAACTCCAACTCTCTCTATGGGTCTAACTTTATAAACTAGGTTTATCTCTTCATAAAGTATTTTTCTCCTCATTGATTACCACAACTTCATTTACTTAGCCCGAGTTAAAGATATAGTTCATTCATTCTCTTCCTCGGCGACACACTAACAAAAGCGAGTCAAATTCAGTTTTTTTGATTGGGGATAAGGAGTATATAGATATGTAAGTGTTATGTAACCAGCTCGCAAAATATAAGAAAAGATAGATCAACAGCTTAAAAATTATCCACTTCGAGGGGGAAACCTCCTTTACATTACATAAATGAACAATTCTTGGATGATTAAAATGAAAAAACCTCCTTTCTATATATAGGAGTCTAATGGGTCACAATATAATCATATTTGACATAACAATAATAATGTAAGGGCATAACAATAATTATAGTGGGCTTCTATGGGGAACAATAATAACAATATGGGGACTACATAGGTACAATAATAACAATACGGGGGCTACACTAACAATAACAATAAGGGGATACGCTAGTATTATAGGGACCTAACATGCCCCTCTCCTTCAAAAAAGTGTTTTCCTCAATGCTTGAGTAGTTCTAGATGCTTCTATATAAAATTCTCATCCTCCCATGTGGAATCTTTAGCGGGTAAGTTCTTCCACTTGATGAGATACTCTAAAATTAATTGATTTCATAGCCGTCAAGTTCTTTTTTCTATGACTACTTAAGGTTCCAATATGTTTTTTCCTTCCTCTTCAAGTTTTGGAAATATTGTTTGAACTGGGAACTTGTCACTTATAACCTTATTTAAGCATGAAACATGGAAAATTGGGTGCACTCGAGAAGATGCAGGAAGCTCCAATTTGTATGCCATAGTACCAATATTTTGCAACACCTTGTATCAACCATAATACTTTGTTGATAATTTATTATCCTTCTTAGCTTGCTTGAGGGACAAATGTATGTATGGTTGTAGCCATAAAAATACCCAGTCGCATACATTAAAACTTTTTTCGTTGCAATGTTGATCTACGTGTTGTTTCATTCGATTATGCACCAAAGTGAGGTTATCCTTTAAGAGTTGGATAACTTGTTATTGATGCTCGATGTGATCTTCCACTTCTTGAACCTTAAATTTTATCTTAAAGATGATGTGATGGACAATGGATGATATCCGTAAAGTGCCATAAATGGAGTCATTTTTGCTACAGTATGGAAGGTAGTGTTATACCACCATTCAGCCAGAGGTAACCACTTGAACCATTGTGTTTGTTTATCATATACAAACCAACGAATATATCATTCCAAACATTTGTTCACTATCTCAATTTTCCCATCAGATTGAGGATGATAAGATGAGCTATGAGTTAATTGAGTACCCAGATAAGAAAATAATTTTGTCCAAAAATTTCTAGTGAAAATGGGATCTCTATCTCTTCCAATAATATTTGGGTTTCCATTTAGTTTTTGAATTGTTTCCATAAATGCAGTAGTAATTGTATTGGCCTTAAAAGGATGAGATAATGCACAAAAGTGTGCATACTTGGTAATTCTATCAACTACCACCATGATGGCACTCTTTCCTTCGTACTTGGGTAAACTTGTGATAAAATCCATTGAAACCTCCTCCCAACGTTGAATTGGAATGGATAAAGGTTGTAACAGACTTGGGGTCTTAATTCTCTCAACTTTATTTTATTGGAAATCCAAACTTTTTACCACAAATTTTTGAATATCAAATTTAAGGCCATCCCAACAAAATTACTTCTTAACCCTGTGGTAAGTTTTTAAAAATATAGAGTGCCCTCCTAAGGGAGAGGTGTGCATTTCCAAAAGAATATTTTTTTTTGAGTTGGGAATTATTAAAAATATATAAGTGATTTTTGTACCATAATGAATAATTTTTCCAACTAGATGTATCAGATGTACTGGGATGTTGTTGCAAATTTTGAATGAGTTCCCACATAGGCTTCGTCATTCTTCCATTCATTCCTTGCTTCGGTTATCCAATCTGGTTGGATAATAGAAATGGTACAAAGCAATGCTTCCACATCCTTGTCCTTTCTTGAGAGTGCATCTGCAACAACATTTTTCTTCCCTTTTTTGTAGAATATTTCAAAGTCATAACCCAAAATCTTTGTGACCCATTTTTTTTTCTCTTTTGAAGATGATATTTTTTCTAAAAATAATTTAAGACTATCATGATTTGTTTTTACCTTGAAGTGGATTCCCATTAAGTAATGTCACCATTGCTTAAGTGCATGTAGTATTGCCAACATTTCCTTCTCATAAATAGGTTTATGTAAATACTTTCCTTTGATTGGATGACTTTCAAAAGAAATTGGTCTTCCTTCTTGCATCAGAACAACACCAATTCCATTTCTTGAGGCATCACATTCCACAATAAAGGTTTTTGTGAAGTGCGGCGTAGCTAAGACTGATGCTTGGAACATTGCCTCTTTAAGATTTTCAAAGGCCTTAGTTGCTTCTAGAATCCATGAAAATGCATCTTTCTTCAGTAATGTTGTTAGAGGTTCTGCTATTCTGCCATAATTCTTAACAAACTTGCGATAATAACCTATCAACCCAAGAAATCCTCGTAATTACTTTATGGTTGTGCAGATTTTTAATTCCTTAATGGCTTTAATTTTGTTAGGGTCTACCTTAACACCCTCATGATATACAATATGACTAAGATATTCCACCTCTTGTACTTTAAAGAAACATTTGGAGGTTATTTCATATAAATGTTTATCCTCCAATAGTTGAGCACCCTGTCAACATGTTGAACATTATCCTTCCAAGACTTGTTGTAGATTAGTATATTATCGAAAAATACTAACACAATTTTTATAAGGAAGGGTTTGAAAATGTAAGTTATCAAACCTTGAAAATTAGAAGGTGCATTGGTAAGTCCAAAATGCATGACCAAAAATTCATAATGACCCTCATGAGTTTTAAATGTTTTTTTTTTTGAAATATCTTCAGTTTTCATTCTTATTAGATGATATCATGAATGAAGATCCAACTTGGTGAAATAAATTTCTTTGTGTAATTCATCAATGATACGAATGGGAAATCTATATTTAATAGTGATCTTATTGAGCTCCCTCTAATTCATACACATGCACCATGATCCATCCTTCTTGTGCACCAATACTATTGGAGTAGATAAATAACTTTGACTACGTTGAATTATACTGGCCCTTAGTATTTCTACAACCATACGTTCACTTTCACTCTTTTTTGCATAGGGATATTTGTAAGGACTGATGTTTGGTGTAACACTTCCTGGAATAAAATTAATAGAATTATCATGATCGTGAATAGGTGGGAGGCCTTTGGAAGTCTCAAATACCTTGGAATGATTGTCCAAGACTTTTTGGATATCTGGAGAAATAGATGATTTCGATGTTTTAACCTCTAGTGAGAATAATTGTGCAATTACGCCTCGTTGTTCTTTCTTTAGAATCTTTGTCATGTAATTTGAGTTGATTATATTTCCTGGTTTTACTGCAATACCCCTTAATTCAGCTTCCTTTCCTTCCCAAAAAAAAATTCAAGAAAATTTCATCAAAATTAAAATATATTGTACCCAAATATTGTAACCATTTAACTCCTAGTACAACATCAGCACCACCCATTATGAATGGAAAGCATTGGAATATTCAATACATATTCTCCCATGGATAGCTTGATATTATGGCACTTTCCAGAGAAATTTATATTTCCTCCATTTGCAACCATCACTTCACACCCTGTTGCTAGATATAGAAGCACTTCAATTCCTTGGTTATCTTACAATGAATAAACTTATGGGTACTACCTAAATCAATCAACACTATTACCTTTTTCTTCTTGATATGTATTTCTATATTGAGAGTTTGAGGAGTGGTAAATCCGTCCAATACGTTACAAGATATGTTCGGATTCATTTCTTCTTTCTCTGGGGTTGGTTCCTGGTGTATATCCTCTTCTTTTGATGTTTCTTATTCTTTTTCTTCCTCCTCTTCACAATCTACATAAAATAATTCTTCTCAGTGTACTTATGACATTTAGTGTATTTGTTATCACAACTATAACAAATTTATTTTGCTCTTTTTTCCTCCAAATGTTGTGGTGTCGGCCTTGTAGGTTGTGGAAGGCTAGGAGGAGCAACACTTCCATCTATATAGTTGTGAGTGGTAGACCTCCTTATTGCCATAATTTTTCTTTCAATGTTTCTTGCCACCCTAAATGCCTTCTCCAATGAATCAGGTTCCCAAAGGCGAACCTCATGTTGGATGTTATCCTTTAAATTCCCTATGAAGGAATCAATCTTATGTCCCTTTGGAATATTCGCTACCCTAATATTTGATTTTTGGAAGTCCTCAATGTGCTCTGCCATTGAATCCTTTTGTTTGGGATTTATCAATTGGCTAAAGAAGGTGTTTCTCTCTGTATCCTCATGATGTGCTATCATTTCCTCCATACAAATTAACCAAGTGACAAGTGCTTTGCGAGAACAAATCCATAGATACTATACAAATTGATTGCGTTCTAAATAAAGTTGCAATGTGTACCTTTTGTAAATGTTGCACATCATGGAGACAAAAATATTGCTCCATTTGTAGTATCCATGTTACCAAATCCTGCCATCAAAATTCCTCATATATATATTTGGAATGTGGTGGTTCTTAAACCAAACATTGGAGTTTCTAAAATCACAATTCATATTCCTTTTGTCCTCATCGTGATTTTCATGGATTACCTTGTCACCACCGAGAAGCCTTTCTTGCAACAAAGTTGTCAAACCTTCCTTCAAACCTTCCATGTCTGCTTTCAAACCATCCATATTAGCTTCCATGACATCCATATTATCTTCCGTGTTTTATTTTAAACCATCCATGTCATCTTTGGTTGCTCTTTGTGAGAGCGAAATTTTTTGCACTTGGTCTCGTAATTTTCATATATCATGTTGCAATTCTTCCTCTTCATGCGTCGTAGTAGAGTTTTATGAGGGTTTAATAGGTGTGGAGTTATTTTGTTTGGTAGGAATTTTAGAACCTAATACTGATATATATGCTTCAATATGCCCTTGGAATCACTTAAAACTTATTGTTCAAACACAATTTATTCAACTTTAAAAAACATACACACCTTTTTCTTGATTTTAGGAGCTCAATATTGCAATGGTTGTAACTCTTAAATTTCTGATCTCCATGGTTTGAAGTTTGGTCTTATTGTATCCATATGAATTTTCTTTCCAATGCCACAAGTTAGGCCAATATTGCATTATTCAATATAGATTTATTCCAATTCTTCCACGATAACTTGATTATGGATTGGTTTGGTAGAACGAAGTTGTATGGTATTCCATGTGTCACTGTTTCAAAATTTGGCCCTGAAATTTCTACAAGAAAAACTCTAGTCCGTGAAATTTCTACAGGAAAGACTATAGTCCGTGAAATTTCAGCCACTTCTTACAGAATTTAAATCTGATGCCTGAAACTAAATTTATGATGATTTTTCCTAGGTTACCTATTTGAGATGAAATTCTAGAGCCTGCAAAACCCTAACTTCCTTGGATCATATATCTGAAAATATAGTGAACTAAGATCTAAAATTCATACATGAGGTTCATCAATATTTCTACTCCATGTGTTTTCAATTTCAGCTTATGACGCTTCATAGAAAAATATTTATAGTGAAATTTCCAAGATGACTTGTTTGAAGAAATGAAACCCTAGAATCCAAAGCTTTGTTACCAAATTTTATGCAACTAGCTCACAAAATAGAAGAAAATATAGATCAATAACTTGAAATTTGTCCACTTCGAGGGGGAAACCTCATTTACATTACATAAATGAACAATTATTGGATGATTCAAATGACAAAACCTCATTTCTATATATATAGGGGTCTACGGGGTCAGAACATAATCAGAGTTGACATAACAATAATAATGTAAGTGCACAACAATAACCATAGTGGGATTCTATGGGGAACGATAATAAAAATATGGGAACTACATGGGTACAACAATAACAATAAGGGGATACACTAGTATTATAGGTACCTAACAACAAGTGAAAAGGATGTTAGATTCTTAATTTTCATCTTTGGTGTTTCTCTACTACCAGCAGGCCTCGACGGACCTCGACGGCGTCACTTCAGGAACACAAAAATTGCTTCGCTACCATCGAGCATGAACAGTACCCTCACAAAGTTGCCTACTTCACCTCCCTACGTAGGAAGTCTTTCTCTCATTTGACCCTTTATTTATTTATTTATAGAAATTTTCTTCGAAACATATTATTTCATGGGGTAAAAGAGGGATCCCGACTTATTGAGAGATAAGAGGTTTTCCCTTCAGAGAAGGATATTTATAAACCTATGAATTATAGTCCACTTGTTTATTTTTTCTCCCCTCCTTACTCTACTCAACTAAGTTGACAAGATAAAACTAACTAAAGAAGAGGATACTAGTTATAGATTCAAGCGTCATAATTCCACTAAGGTTTTCCCTGAGGAAGAACATATTTTCCATTCGGGCATCATCGACTAAAATATACAAGGCCCATGCAAAGAGAAGGAATAGACGGAAATCCAAGAATTGATAGTTGCACAATGTCGTATTGAACTTCGCCATTCTCATTTCAGAACCAAAACACGATTTCATACAAGGATTATTGCGAAGTGACTAAAAGGAAAGAACAAAACAAAAGAAAAATCAGAAAATCAAAACAAAATTAACTAAATTAACCCTAGTCCTAAACTAAAAAATAATAGGCCAGGATTACGTAAAATGAAATTTAGAAAGAAACCAACAGAGCATTACCTAACCCATATCGATGAGGGAATCAATAACAATAAATATCATTAGGATAAGCACATAACAATAAAGATAAAATATGACATGTTCAAGAATCCAAAGACACAAAACATGAGCATAAAAGTGAAACAAGAAAGCATGTTCTAAACTTTCTTCTAATGCGTCATGTTGTTTACACACATCACGACAGACTCTCATATCAAAGCATCTATTCTAACTTTCAATCTTGGAAAACATGAATAAATATAAAAACTTGTGTATTAGAAAAATGGGTTTCCAAGTAGGATTCTTCCAACCTTTCAGCATTGGGTTCACGGTAAATAGGTGAAGGATATTGAGACTAAGAGATAATTTCATTTCCAAAATTTGCAATCGACTCATGAGGGTTCTTCCGAGGAAGAATGTCAACCTGATAATGCTTGGAACAACAATCAAGATACCAAGATCTTGACATAACCATTAGTTTCAGTTGAAGTGTCTCGACATCTTGACATGGTTCCAAGGTATATATGGTATATCATAAAAAATTGGTGGCTTGGAATAATCGACAGACAAAGACACGGAATCATTACTATATGAATCAGTGAATATATTAAGGCAGCCATGATCAGAGTTTGATCTTCATTCAAGAGAAATGAATCATCATTATCTGATGAATCATAGAAAGGGGTTGATTGAAAACATGAAGTTACATTATCTGATTTTTCAAGCTCATAGAACAAGAGATGAGATAGATTATAATGAGTGGATTCTTCCTCATTTTCCTTTAACTTGAAAGCAGCACTCCACCATTCTTCACTATAATCGAATTCATTACCATGGAAAATTGTATAATCAAAAGATATCACAGGTGCGATGGAATCAGTGAAAATATTGGGACAATGGGTGAAAGGGGAAGAAATGGAAATATCAAGTGAAAGATCTTATTTTATCGCATATTCTTGTTAATAATAGAATCCCACACATAGTCATTATGAAGTATGTTGCAAGGCTCTTAGACTCCATTAACTCCATCTTGAACTTAATCCCCTTGAGAATTGGAAGAAACTGTTATAACAAGTTTATGTGACAAGGAGAATCATGAGGATCATAGGGAATATCCAATGTATGGAAAGAGATGGGTCGAAAATAAATAATATCATTGATCAAATCAGATTCACTATTGAAATTTCCATTCAAATCTCGAATGGGAGAAGATGGTTATAGATTGACAAATTGATTTTCATGTTCTCCAATTGCAACTTGTGTTCATGGAAGTGTTTGATTTAAGGAAGAATAAGAAGAAGACGAAGAGTCACATGGAACAATACTTTATCCTTTTGAATATTTGAGTGGTCCATAACCGAGAAATTTTGGGAGACTTTCAAAGGATTCGTATTCATATGGATTCAAATAAATCTAAACAAGGAACTAAAATTTCTCTTTCATAAAATTCCATTCTATATCATCCTCATAAAACTCATAAAAAAGTGAATGAAATGATCATGAAAATTTTCAACATATTCATTAGGTTCTTTTCTTATAATAATGATTTTATTATAAACACTTTTGTAATCATACCTGTCAAAGGCATAATGAATCTCCTTGAAAAGATGTTGGAAGGAATGAATGGAGGTGGTCAATAATATGTAACATCATTGTTTAGCACGTGCTTCAAATGTAAGGACGAATAACCTGCAAGCAGTATCCTCACAATAAATTTCATGATAAGTGCAGAATTCAAGAAAGTGGAGCATGTGCTCAAGAAAGTTTGTTCCACCCTCGCCATCAAATTTCAAATTTGACAAGTCATGAATTATCCCTGAAGGCACTTTCAGATTTGTGACTATAGAAAAAACATGTTGGGGTTAAGATTTTGTAAGAATCCATCTTAGGATAAGCAAGGTTCAAACAAACTTCACAGGCTCATGTTGTCATCTGGCCCTCCTTCTAGTGCCAAAACCTATTGACGGTGTTGGAATCTGCCAATAGGGAAGGGGGTCTCCCAATGTGAAGTTCCAATTATGCCCCACACCGTTTGGAGTAGGAGCCCCAATCGGAAAATGTATGGTTGCCATAGTGGTGGTTTTAAAGATGTGCCTTAGCTGCAATAAGCACAAAGAATAATATAAACATAACTTTCGTGAAATCAAGAGTATATAATTTGTGAAGTATCCAATGTAATGCATGAAAGGTTTCATCAAATCAAAGGGGGGAAAGGTGATCCCCTTAAAAGCTTGTAATAGTACTATCTTAAAAGAGACGCACGATAAATACAAGATAATCATTAGTTAACTTGTAAAATAGTTTAAAATATAGCAACAATCATAATAACATAACAACATGCATTGATCAATAACATTCATACCAAAGCAAACGAATTAGTCCATAAGAATTAGAGTAAATGAAACAACACATATCCCAAATATAAAAATAATAGCCTTACTACATTCACAACATATGCATGAAGATGTGTTGACTTTGAGCTTTTATTATAGAGTTAAAGTTCCATACATAAAATTACAATTGACAGGAAACCATCCCCAATAGTGGAACATGAAGCCAACACTTGCTTCTCCAAAGAATGATAATCCTTCTATGCTAAACTAGAGAATCAAAGGCTCTGAAACAAAGCTTTCAATCCTTCGGTTCCAAGTATTTTTCTTGAGTTATGAGGTTTTATTTACAACAAATGAGATGACTCTTCGTCTCCCTTTGTGACCTTTGAGATACCCTCATGACTCTTTGACTTCCTTTATCTTTTCCTAACCAAATACTTTTCATATTCCACAATTGACACTTAGAATTCCACTTACATATTTATTTCAAATACATAATACAAAAACCCATTGGAGGCCAAAAATGGGTAAACTATCCTCATAAGACAAATTAGACATACCAGGCTTGAGTTTGAGGAAACTATAGCTCATCAAATTCAATTTGTAAACCTTCAGTTACATAGTGGTGCCAAGATTTTTACTATTCTATGGTCTCCTCAAAATTTGCAATAAGATTAGGCTAAAAGCGGACTCTGGCTTCCATTTCATCCGGGTAGACAATTTTTTATCCAGTTTATGTCTCCTTATTTAATAAGAACAACATAGTATTGATCTTAGTAGGGCCACCAATATATTTTGCATGGTGTTTTTATTAATCTCAAAGTCTTATTTGGTATAAATTTTTTTTATCTGCTCTAAGTATTCTAAGACTTTCTTCTTAACTATGTTTCTTCCCTCTGCCTTTGTAAATTACCTTACCAAAGGGATCTTATGAGATTTCACCAAAGAGGCCACACTATTGTACAACCATGCATAAGAAGATAATATTTTGGACATGAAAGTTTTGAGTTGTTTATTACTTTGTATAAGAATTTTGACTTCACCTTTCTCCAGCTCAGATTGTTGCCTTATTTTCCTTGCCAATTCTGGTTGTGCACCTTTCCACTTCATTTACCATCCATGAATTGTGGTGATGGTTGCATGAATGACATTCAGAGATTTTTCATTATCTTTTGATTTCTTATGCATATCATGTAAGGGGGAAACTACTTAATTCACAATTGTTATAGGAAAATTTGGGCATCATCCCCCATGACCTAGTCAAACTAGACATCATCCCCAGGACCAATGAAATAGGGTCTATCATCCCCTCATATTTCAGTTGCTATATGCCCTAAGATAAGAAAAATTCATTCACGGCTTCTATTGTGAGATTTCCAAGGTTTTAAGTATATTTTATATCACTTATTTACTCACGAACGCAGCCTCTAAAGGGACTAACTGCGTTGCAGTTCCAAATCCTCCATTCAAGGGTGCACTGCAATTCACTTCCCGATATTCAAGAGTGCGTTGGTCACCTGGGAGTGGAATTCTCATTGTTCCAGGAATATCCACGTGTCTAGTGCCTTATAGAAGAGTCCATATGTGTCAAACTTCGAATCCAAGACTCCATCTAACACCTCTGAACTTGGGAACATGTATTGCCTATTATTAGAAAGTCATTCATTGAGAAACTACCATCACTTTCCCTATAAATTGAGCACTCATTCTAGTGCTAGGGAAGGGATAAATTTGGTAAATTTATGTTTTTGGATTCTCATTTGAGAGAGTGAAAGTAATGATATGTTGCGAGTATTATGTTGGATGTGATGAGGCTGGAATGAAGTTGGAGCTGGTTGGCAACAAATCGATCATTGGTTGTAACCTCCCCCTTCTACTCTTTAATAAAGATTGATGTTCATTTTCCCATACATATGTCTCTATTTCTTGTGCAATGGATTCTTGAATGATATGTGTATTTCATCTCTAATCAATTTTATTGAGTAAGATAAGTAGATATATGTATATTACATGTTGTTTGATGTTCTATGTTTGTGTTTGTAGGAATCGAGCTGGCGATTTGAATTGGATTGAGAGCGTCGGAAACCGCGACAAGAGGAGAAGGAGAAGCGATTGAATCACAAGTAGGCTCTTTCACCATTCTATATATATATGTTTGTTTTAGAGAAAGTGATAGTAATTATTTCCTCTGTTGTTCTAAGTGAATAGCACTACACTTAGGGAATTTGGTTTATCTATAGATCACAATTCTACATAACAAATGGGCGAATCCACTGGGGAGTATCCTATCATTCCTGGTGTTTTTTCCTATGTTTATCCTCATCAGTAGAATCTACTTTCAGTTATTAGACATTTGAATGAAACAATTTCATTAGAAGTGTGTTTTATTGCTTGTTTTTTCAATGCCTGCTGCACCCAACGCACTGTTGGTCACGACACATTGCACTGGAGTGCACTGTCTCCCACTCAAGGGTGCTTTGTAGTGCACTGTCTCCCCTTAGAGAATGTTTTGGCCCCTCAACCAACCAAATTCCATCTAAATTTTTCATTGCTATCATTCTCAACCATTTTTTTGTTGTATTCTTAGATGTCTGATACCTCTTAGAGACCAGTAAACTTTCCTGATTCTTCCTCCTTTGAAAAGTAGATTTGTTCAATGTCTCTTTAGTGTTTTTCTTTATCATTGGAAAATCAATTCAAATTATTTTATTTCTACATTAGATCAATCTGTTTTCGAAAAGGAAATTGTTGTTTCATTCCTCGTTTCCTGTAGGAAAAATTGTAGTTCCATTCTTCATTTTTCCTAAAATAAAAATTGTTGTTTCATTCCTCGTTTCTTAAAGAACAAAACACTTGTTTTATTGATTGATGCATATAGTTTCCTTTCCTTCATTCACATTAAGGGAACTGAAAAGAAAAACATGCATGTGCATATAGTGAATTGTGTGTGTTACATAGGAACAAGTTAGGAAAGCTACATTTTGGTTTGTGCTCTTTGTTGTTTGCTCTAAAGTTGATTGCTCTTTCCCTTAGTAGCTAGGATTTTCAATGAAAAAGATAAATTGAAAAATTTTCTTATCATTTAGTTTGCCTTTTTGGGAATTTCCATCACATCACGCGGTGAACCTCAAAGAAAAACTTTTAAACAAGATCAACATAAAATTTACATCAATTTACGTAAGAAAGCATTGGAACATTAACGATAACATTTAGAAGGTCTAGGCTAGAGACTTGCTCCGGCGTTGTTAAACACAACAGTTGTCACTAAATTATCTATGATACATTCCGAGTGTGATACCTCACTCCACGTACGTAAGTATATCGGAGCTCATCCACGTACCTTCGGGTATATAGGGCAGTGTTCTAGTACGAAAAGTATAAGGGGGTGCTCTCACTGTGCAATTTCGCATCAGACAGCGCTAATACGGACTTGGGCCTCCACGTACCTTCAGGTATATTTGGGAGGAAAAATTTAGGTTTCTATCCATCCATAGGTAACCAAGACGGCAACCTTGTAACTTGTGATACACCGAACACAGCATTTAGGGAGATTTCCTGCCCGTACTTCTTGGTTCGCCACGAGGTATTCTGCACTTCACAATTACTTGGTAAACCTTTTGCCTAGAATTACCCTTTTATTTTTTTTATTTGGTTTTGGTCATAAAATAAATCAGTCATCATGGAATAATAACATCCCTTTCCCTGTCATTCACATAGAATAGCATTGAAACCATATTTACCACCGAAAGCCATTTCTGGTCGGCGAAGGCAACAACGCTCTACCGAAACTAGTACTATCAGTACCTCTGGTGCGACATCATCCTCACATATACCAAAGTCATCTTGAGTTGTTTCTACAAATCCTAGTTCATCTACTGTTGTCAAGACGGAGTCCTCTCAGCTAATTGTGGTCACAATCCATCCAATCAATGAGACCATACCTCCCGAACCCGATGTTGTTCAACTGGAAGTTGATCCAGATCCTGACGCTCTTTTACCACAACATCTGAATCCCGAAGTCTAACAACCAGAAGTTGTTCCTGTATCGGTCGCCCCATAATCTATTGTAGCCATTGAGTCTCCCATATCGCGTAGTCAACCACCTGAAATATACTTCGAGCCTAATGGTGAAATTATTCCACCTGGTTTGATTTTGATTGAATAAATACCACAAGATGAAACACCTTCGACTCCAACTCATTTTGGATCGAAGCTTTATCTTTACAAGACTTTTCCTCAATCACCTCACATTGCTTTCTTTGATCTTGTGTCTATTCGAGTTCCCGTAGATCCTGTAGGGCATACATTTGGTCATATAACCATGCCTGAGACAACATCTTTGGTTGTACCATCTATTCCAGTTGTGACGACACCTGCTCTTGGTACCCCGTCGATGTTTACAACTTCACCAATCACATTTATATGGTGGCCCTTCTGTCCCACCTAGTTACCAATATTTATCTGGAACCTTCTCTGGTGCATCCTCAAACCCATGGACTTCACCAATTTCATCATCATGTATTTTATCTGGTACATATCTAATGAGTATTGAATGGCTTGATCCTTTATATACATCATCAGGGAAATATCAAGCTGGTCCATCTGGGTATATTTCATCCAGTACAATTTCAACTGGACTCCTGCAATTTGGAGAACAAAATTTTACATCTTATTATACTCCTCATGCTGGGGGAAAACCTATGGTCACCCATTTTGACAGTAATCCATCGTTATTTGGTCATCCTAATGTTGGAATGATTATTTTTCAGTGGCAACCCACTCTACCCAACCAACCACAAATGGTTTTGCACCCACATCTACTCCACTTGTTAATACATCCTTACCCTTGTTACAGGCTCAGATTTTTGTAACTTAACCATCTCAGGCGAGTCCTTCAACCCAATACCCTCAAGTATTGGGCCCTAAGACTCCGACTCCTTTGGCTAGTTTACAACAACCTCTTGTATCCGGAATTATTTATTCACAAGATTGATTACAATATTATGGGATGTCGCAGCCACAACCGGGTTATACCTATTCACAACCAAATCCAAGCTATTCTTGTTTGGGTTATAATCTTGGTGGACAGACACCTTGGCAGCCATAAGCACAAATGAAACAACCCTCATTTCAACAAGTAGCATACCCAAGTTTTGGTCAATAGAATCCTCAAGCATTTGCTTATCAAAACAACCCCTATCTGGGTTACCAGCACCAAATTCCTTTGGTTGGCGTCCCGTACTACTCCCAAAACGTGAAAAGATCAGACTGGCTTTCTTTTCTTGCTCACACGCTTCATTCCAAGGGTTCAAAAGCATACCATTAGATTCAGCTCTTCTTATTCTTCTTTTGAGATCTTCTCGTTACAATTCTCAGCACAGATGGGACCTTTACCAAAGAAAGGAATACGGGGGGCGAACCCGTTCGACTAAACGCAGGCGGGGAGCAGGGAACCACACCTTTCTTCTTTGCATAAGAGCAAACTGCCTTCTTACTCGCTCTGGATTGACCCTTCATCTCTATCTATGTGAGAAGTGTGATAGGACTGACTCCCCTCGCGCTTCCAAAAGTGAAAGCCTGGTCCGATCTACCTATATCCCCTATTTCTATGGAAGGAAACTTCTTTCAGGCAGGTCGAATATAGTCGTAGGAAGGCAGGTGCTCAAAGCCCTGTTGCCAAAGAAATTCCATTATACCCTGGCTACGCTCAACCTGACTTAAATTGGTAGTTTCCCTTTGTTGCAACTTTAGAAATACCTGATTTAAATCGGCTTACAAATGATCCAATCAACCATGCTCCTTGGTGGTTGGTGATACCTCATAAATTACCCTCGGATATTCCTAAGTTCAATGGAAACCCTGGGGTAGACATGTCGATGCATTTTATGACTTATTATTTGTGGTTTTCATCTAACTCCCTAAATGATGACTCTTTTCTACTATGTCTTTTCCAACGTACGCTCACTAGTCCAACCGCGAAATGGTACATTGAGTTACCAAGAGCTTCATTTGATAATTTCATTGCCCTAGCTACTGTATTTTTGACCCATTTCCAGTTACCCATACAATATGAAACTGGAACGAAACTCTTGACCAAATTCAAACAAACTAATGCTACTCACATTTCTGATCATATTGATGAGTGGTGTCATCGTCGTAGAATGGTCAAGACATTTTTGTTGAAATTTGGTACCGGAGGACAGGTGGTTCCCTAAGGCTTTGATCTTTGGCCTAGGGAAAAGTGTCCAAAAGAATTTAATTTTTCTCCTAAAGTAACTTTATAATTTTTTATAAAGTTAAATCTAATTTAAAAGTGACTTAAGTGATAAAGTTACCAAAGTGACTTTATAAAGTTATAAAGTCAAATCTAATTTTAAAGTGACTTTAAGTGATAAAGTTACTAAAGTTAAAGTGACTTTAAATAAAGTCAATATAAAATTAGAAAGGAAAAAGTGACTTTGGAAATAAAAGACTAAGTGGGTCTTTATTAAAGTGGGGTGAATTTAAAAATGAAAAGTGAGATTTAAATGAGCATTTAATCTCAGCCCTAGATCTCAATCTATCTCAGCCATTGGATTTAGGGATTCCCCAAAAGTCACTTAGGGTTAGGTTAAAGGAGGAAAAGGAGGAAAATGTCATTCATTCTTTCATGAGCAGATTGAGAGAGGAGGAGAGGGAGCTGAAGAGTGATTTCTGAGCAGAGGGAGAGCAGCAAAGGCAGCACAGCAAGTCTGTACAGCAAGAGAGCACACTTCCCAAGGCTGAAGAATCCATACAGCAGAGTTCATTGGCACATTATCCAAGGCAGAAAGTCCGTACAGCATTTGCACGGTTTTCGAGAAAGGGGCAGCACTGTTTTCGAGAGCTGGAACAGCAGCAAGGAGCACGATTTTCAAGGCAGGTTTTTCTGGGCACGAAAATCGAGAAAGGGGGCTGTTGTCCCATCCGTACGGAATCCGTACAGTCCGTACGGTCATTTCCGGCACGCTTTTCGAGGCAGCTAAGAGAGCATTTAACGCTGTAATTTCTCTGAAAATTTTCTGTTTGCTGTTTGGCACATTTTTCGAGGTGGAGGGTGGCACGAAAGTCAAGATAAGTGATTTTTGTGTTTGCTGTAATTTTCTGTGTATTACTGCTCACTGTAAAAGCATTTTTCAGAAATAAAAGAGAAGCTTCTAGACTGGTTTTCCCCAAGAGTTGTAGGGGGTTTTTCCAGGGTCACCTTGACCAAAAATTACTGTGTTATGATGTGTTGAATGACTGTTCATCGCCGTTATTTTATTTCCGCATTTACGCCTTCGAAAATTTCCGTACCCATAATTCAGCAAAATTTATTTTTTTCATTGTTGAAACGTGGTTATGGAAAGGGCATTTAACTATTTTACATAAGGTGAAAACTGAAAACCGGTGGGAAGGTCGAGATTCTACATGGTATCGCAGCTGAGTGTCGAAAGAGCGCTTTGGGACAAGGAAGCAGACTGTTGTGCCCTTTGTCGTATTTTCTGCCCGTAAAATTCCGAAATGTTTCCATTTTTTTCACAAACAAAGCAGATTAATTTTTAATACAAACAGTTGTTATTTTTCGCTTTAGGGCAAGATGTCATTGGGACCGAGGTGGAGAGAGTTGAGATGGGGCATTCCAACTACGTATTTGGAAGAGAATGCAATATATCTTTATATGCGAAGTCCGGGATATTGCGGTGCGCGACCATGTTTAACCCCGTGAATGTTCCTCACCGATGCTACCGCTTGCGTGACATAATAAAAAGAACAACAAGGGTAAGAGGCTGATTCTAGACGGAATCAAAGACCATTGCATTCCTCATGGGAGAGGGAAGAGAAATGCTCATGAGATGTGGACAGCATTGTCCAATCTCTACCAGAGTACCAATGAGAACCGGAAGATGGTCCTGAAGGAGAAGATGAAGACCATTAAGATGGGCAATGATAGTGCAGCTGGATATCTCACAAAGATTACTAATGTGAAAGATGAGTTGGCAGCGATTGGAGAGGCCATTCCTCCCACTGAGTTGGTGCGGATTGCAGTGAATGGCCTCCCCAGTTCATGGATGAACTTTGCTGATGGGGTTTGTGCACGTGAGACCTTTCCCACATGGGAGAGGTTTTGGGATGATTGCATTCAGACAGAGATCAGGAAAGGTCAGCTTGGGGCAGCCAAGCCAGTTGAGCAGGATGAGGATGTAGCACCGTTGGCAGGACGCAAGAAAGGCAAAGGGAAGAAGCAGGCTTCCACAAGCAATGGTGGGGGCAAAGGCAAAGGTAAAGGTAAACAGGATAACTCACAGAAGGACTATTCCAAAGTGAAGTGTTGGAATTGTCAGAAGATGGGACACTATGCAGTTGTGTGTCTGGAGAAGAAGAAGAAGAAGGGGAAGAACCAGAGCATGGCAGCTTCAGCAGAGGTTGAGGACTTTGCAGATCGTTTTGACCGGGAGTTTGGGTTCATTGCGTGTGAGTCCTCTAGTGCGGGATTATCTGCCATAGAGGTTCAGAGGGAGCATGCTTTTCCCTCGATTAGCGTGAGTACTTCTCAGAATCCTGCATGTGGACAAAGAAGCCACGCGATGACAGAGTCCGTGAGCACTTCGTAGCTTTCAGAGAGTGGCACCGATGTAGAGGTAGTACTCGGTGATGACAGAGTTGTTAGAGCAGTCGGTGTGGGAACATTGACATTTCAGAGGGAGTCCAAACCTCCCTTGAAGGTGTCAGATGTTCTTTATGTGCCAGGGATGAGGAAGAACCTCATATCCGTCTCAGCTTTGGAGGACAGAGGATATGAGATACTATTCGGGGGAGGACAGGTGTTGATGTATCCCAGGGGCACTCCAGCTGATTCAGCTAGAGTGATAGGTGTACGCCATGCAAAGGTGTACAAGTTTGCATTTCAGTCCCTTTTGGCATTGAGCAGTAGTACCGACAGCAGAGCTAGCAGTTCTGAGCAGTGTGAGATTTGGCACTGCAGGATGGGGCACATGCATCATGGAGCCTTGAGGACTTTGCGGGAGATCACTACAGGTGTGCCAGAGTTCAGTACTGATCACTTTGATACTTGCAGAGGATGTGCGATGGGCAAGTTTGCCAAATCCCCTTTTCCCAGCAGTGACAGCAGAGCGACCGGGATACTTGATTTGATTCATTCCGATGTGAGCGGTCGGATGTCTCATGTTTCCTTGAGTGGATATGAGTACTATGTGTTATTCATTGATGATCACTCCAGGAGGACCTGGATTTATTTCTTGAAGACCCAGAGTGAGGTCTTCAAGCGGTTTCAGGAGTTCAGAGCTCTTGTGGAGACACAGACAGGTCGGAAGATCAAGTCCCTGAGGTCGGACAATGGGGGAGAGTACACCCTTGGAGAGTTTGTTGACTATTGTGCGGAGGCAGGCATTAGGAGGGAGCTCACCGTTCCTTACAACCCCCAGCAGAACGGGGTTGCGGAGAGGAAGAACAGATCCATCGGAGGGGCTGCCAAAGCCATGTTACATGATCAGGGGTTGCCATTGTTTTTGTGGGCAGAGGCCTGCAACACAGCTGTTTACTTGCAGAACAAGAGTCCGCATCGTGCCTTGGGGCACATGACTCCGGAGGAGGCTTTTTCTGGGAAGAAGCCTGATATGGGTCATCTTCGTATCTTTGGGTGCATGACATACTCCTACATACCCAAGGAGAAGAGGACCAAAATAGAGCCCACCGCAGAGAAGGGTATCTTTGTGGGTTAGGCGTTGGAGACCTCCTCCAAGGTTTTGACGACTCATTTGCACGAGGAAAGTTGTTGTCAAAGTGGGATGAAGTTCGCAGGAGGACAGGCCTTTAGAGGCGCTGAGCAGAGTATCCGGACCGGCCCGTGCCCTCGTAGCATAGCTGAGCCGGGGTCACAGGATTCAAAGAAGGGTGATCGTGAGGATCCGGGCAGCAAGCACCCACTTGCTGCCGGGAAACTGGCGGCGAGTGGCTCGCAGTCGCAGGGTGTGAGCTATGGGCGCACGCAGAAAATGCGACAGCTCATCGGGGAGTCCACCGATGGACAAGCACACGGTACCCCGCATTACAGGTACTACAGCAGGAGGACAGCAGATAGACAGTCAGGAGTTCAGGCTCCTGATGTTGAGGAGGAGGAGTTTTATTCTCCAGCGGGAGAAGTGCGCTCAGGGAAGAGGAAGCCCAAGTGGCTTCAGGACACCTTGAGAGATGCCACATCTGTTGCTGAGCCTAAGAGGCCGGTCAGAGAGAGCAGACCACCTGAGAGGTTTTGTAGCTATATGGCAATGGCTACCAGCATCCTTGACTCTGAGCCTTCTAGCTATGAGGAGGCAGCTAGCCAGCAGGTCTGGAGAGAGGCCATGCAGGAGGAGTATTCTTCTATCATGAAGAATGATGTTTGGGAGGTGGTGCCGAGGCTCGAGGGCAAATCCATGGTTACTTCCAGATGGCTTTACAAGGTAAAGCATGCTGCAGATGGCAGCATTGAGAAATTCAAAGCGAGGTTTGTGGCTAGAGGGTTCTCCCAGGTAGAGGGAGTTGATTATGAGGAGACCTTCGCTCCCGTGGCTCGATATACCTCGATCCGCTCCATTATATCGATAGCAGCAGAGATGGGTTGGAAGATCCACCAGATGGATGTGAAGACCGCATTTCTCAATGGCTTCATACAGGAGGAGGTGTACATTGAGCAGCCACAGGGCTTTGAGGTGCATGGGAAGGAGTCCCATGTGTGCGGACTGAAGAAGGCCCTTTATGGCCTGAAGCAAGCTCCCAGAGCTTGGTACTCCAGGATAGATACATACTTGCAGGAGATGGGTTTCACAAAGAGTGAGGCAGATCCAAACCTTTACTATATTGTGATAGGTGAGGAGCCTCTCATTCTGGTGCTGTATGTGGATGACTTGGTCATTACAGGTGCAGAGAGACTCATAGAGCACTGCAAGAGAGATCTTGCGGCGGAGTTTGAGATGAAGGACATCAACTTGATGCATTACTTTTTGGGTTTGGAGGTGTGGCAGGAGGAGGGGCATTTCTTCCTGGGGCAGGGGAAGTATATTGTGGACATCCTTGGCAGATTCCACATGGAGGATTGTAGACCCATGTCGACATCGATGATCACCAACTGGAAGAAGCTTCATGCTTCGGATTCCGAGTTGGTGGATCCCACATTGTACAGGCAGCTGATTGGTTCCTTGATGTATTTGGTCAACACTAGACCAGATATTTGTTTTGCAGTCAACACGATGAGTCAGTTTATGTGTGAGCCTAGGAAGGTTCAATGGGTGGCTGCAAAACACATTTTGCGGTACTTGCAGGGGACAGTGGATTATGGTCTGGACTACAGGCAGGGGGATGGAGTGAGATTAGCGGTGCTTAGCACCGATTTCGATTAAGAAGAAGTTTTGACAGATAATAAAGACTGTGGTGTTGTTTTGGCCAGTTCTTAGCGGTGCTGTCCATGCCGGGGAAGCAAGAACAAGAGTATTGAGTTCGGCCAGGCTACATATGGCACGGCCTAGCTAGTTGTGGAGGCCTCATCCATTTTGCAGGCATGTTTTTTGGTTTACTTGCTGTACCGTCGTAGACCTTCAAAGGATTTGTATCGTGACAATCAAGGAGTGGCATTAAACTCACTGAGAATCCGGTATTTCGCTGCCAGGTCAAAGCACATCGGGGACCCAATACTCACCATCGCAGACTATGTTCGTAAAGGAGCTTCGTGAAGCCGGAGTATATTCCTGACCGATGAGCAAAATAAGATATTCTCACGGGAAGTCTACCACGGTATAAGCATGTCTACTTCAGAGACAAGATGGGTGTGGTGAGGAACACCTTCCTCGGTAAGAGGGAGTGTTGAAATTTGGTACCGGAGGACAGGTGGTTCCCTAAAGCTTTGATCTTTGGCCTAGGGAAAAGTGTCCAAAAGAATTTAATTTTTCTTCTAAAGTAACTTTATAATTTTTTATAAAGTTAAATCTAATTTAAAAGTGACTTAAGTGATAAAGTTACTAAAGTGACTTTATAAAGTTATAAAGTCAAATCTAATTTTTAAGTGACTTTAAGTGATAAAGTTACTAAAGTTAAAGTGACTTTAAATAAAGTCAATATAAAATTAGAAAGGAAAAAGTGACTTTGGAAATAAAAGACTAAGTGGGTCTTTATTAAAGTGGGGTGAATTAAAAAATGAAAAGTGAGATTTAAATGAGTATTTAATCTCAGCCCTAGATCTCAATCTATCTCAGCCATTGGATTTAGGGATTCCCCAAAAGTCACTTAGGGTTAGGTTAAAGGAGGAAAAGGAGGAAAAGGTCATTCATTCTTTCATGAGCAGATTGAGAGAGGAGGAGAGGGAGCTGAAGAGTGATTTCTGAGCAGAGAGAGAGCAGCAAAGGCAGCACAGCAAGTCCGTACAGCAAGAGAGCACACTTCCCAAGGCTGAAAAATCCGTACAGCAGAGTTTATTGGCACATTAACCAAGGCAGAAAGTTCGTACAGCATTTGCACGGTTTTCGAGAGAGGGGCAGCACTGTTTTCGAGAGCTGGAACAGCAGCAAGGAGCACGATTTTCAAGGCAGATTTTTCTGGGCACGAAAATCGAGAAAGGGGGCTGCTGTCCCATCCGTACGGAATCCGTACAGTCCGTACGGTCATTTCCGGCACGCTTTTCGAGGTAGCTAAGACAGCATTTAATGCTGTAATTTCTCTGAAAAATTTCTGTTTGCTGTTTGGCACGTTTTTCGAGGTGGAGGGTGGCACGAAAGTCAAGATAAGTGATTTTTGTGTTTGCTGTAATTTTCTGTGTATTACTGCTCACTGTAAAAGCATTTTTCAGAAATAAAAGAGAAGCTTCCAGACTTGTTTTCCCCAAGAGTTGTAGGGGGTTTTTCCAGGGTCACCTTGACCAAAAATTTCTGAGTTATGATGTGTTGAATGACTGTTTGTTACTGCTGTTATTTTATTTCTGTATTTACAGCATTCTGAAAAATTTCCAGAATTTGTGTTTTCAGCAAAATTTATTTTTCCAGTTGTTGAATGTATGGTTATGGGAAAGGGCATTTAACTATTTTTGGAGTAATAAGGTGAAAACTGAAAACCGGGGTGGGAAATAGAATTTTCTACAATTTTTTCATGATCAGCTCCTTGCTGAGCAGTTCATTAAATACCTGTTACCATCTATAACCAAAGATGTGGCTAAGGGTGGCGTCGTCATTGAAGATTAGGTCATTTCTCATGCCCAATACTTAGATTTGATTTATACTCAGTTTGGCATGCTCTACAATAAAATTCCCAACGCATCGTGATCTAATTTTATTGTTCCTCCTCCATCTAAGGACTCTCATGCCGACAACGGTATGATTGGTACTGCAAGCACACATCACTCTATTATATTTGATCCTAAACCTTCTTCTAAAATTAATGTCGTGTCATATGACAAGGGCAAAAGTGACAAGCAACCCGGAAGTAAGCAAAAGGGGAAACCAAATAAAAAACAAACTTCTACCCCGCAAGAATGATCATCTGATCAACAAACTAGAAATTGGAAACCTCATTACCCTTGCATAATATGTAATGAGGAACACTTTGTTTGATATTGTCCTCACCGCGCCAAAGTCTCAAAATTTATTAAGACCTCACATGCATCCGTTGTGTTGACAGATCCATTTTCGAATCCAGACACAAATTTGGTTGCTACAGATCCAGCTTCTAGTTCCCAAGTTCTTATGCTTTTTATCACGAAGCCAACAACTGATGTTTTGGTGTCAACACGTAATAAATATTATGGTAGTAAAGCTATTGATCAACCTACTACCTCAACCACGAATCCGTCTACGGAATTTGTTCCGCCAACTATTATTCCTGAGTTAACAATAAAGCCACCAAAGGGAGTCATCCATAAATCGACATTTAATCCTCAAGCTCGAGCTGCTCAAAATTATAATATAGTTGAATATTTGGCTCGATCACCTTCAGATATGTCGACGCTTGAGATACTTAAAAATTGTCCCTCCCAGATTGTTGGCAATTGGTGGAATCAATCCGACAAATTCCAATCTTGTAGTCTTTAATCATATGGGCTACGTGACGCAATTACCAGCAGAATTGGCATTCGCCATCCAATTAAACGTTCTCAATCACCACGTTCATCATACTATTATTGATCAGGGAGCATCTACGTGCATTATGTCTATAAACTGTTGGAAGTCACTTGTCTCTTCGCGCTTTTCTCAATCTCCTACGACATTGAAAGCTTTCAACGAACGTACATATAAGCCTTGCAGTATCATCAATAACCTGCATGTTGAACTAGGGGGGAAACAGTAAATTTTGAAGTTGAGTTCATTGTCGGACCCCTTAACTACAACATTTTACTCGGAAGGCCATGGGTATATGTTATGATTGCGATCATCTCTACATATTTTAGAATGATCACCTTTCCACATAAAGGTGGTATCACAGTCATCAATCAACTATCCTTTTTTTCCTCCAATTCCCAGGTAATTGGAAGCGTTCCTTTAGTTCACGCACCCCAACTAGCACTTCAAAACATTGGTGTAGGACTCTTAAAGGATACTTCCCTCATGGAAACCTTTGCATTACTGTCTCCTGCGACATCGGTAGAAATTGAAAACATAGAGACCTGCTACATGATATCTTCCACTCCATCTGGCTTAAGGAAGATTACGGGTGATTCTGAAGTTGTTACGTTGGATGAATTTTTACCGCCCAGCCCAATTGAGCTGGCATAGAAATCAATCTACATGGCTTGGGCAGTGAATCTAAAATCATCGTCGTCGGTATTTTGGGTTGATCGTTCATTAGATTTTGGTACTCCATCTGATCCTTTTTCATCCACTTTCTTGACAGATGAGAATATTGTGGAATCCATGATGCCAAAAGAAGAACCATGGGAAGATCATCATCATCATTACCATCTTCAGGATTATGAAGAAGATAATCTTATTGAACTATATCACCCATCGATCAAAACTTTCTTTTTGAATTGTTTTCCCATTAATGCAATCGAATCTGAGCGAAACTTATCAAATATTGAAGAAACCATTTCTATCAATATTTCGACCAAACCTAGCATTGTAAAAAACATTCATGTCAGCATGTCTTGTTCTCCATCAGAACTCGAAACTTCTTGCTCTCTCTTTCGTGAATTTTGTGATGTCTTTGCTTAGCCTTGCGAGGAAATGCTAGGCATAGATACTAGTATCATTGAACACACCATTCCGGTAACTGATTTGGTTTCCAACATTGTTCCTGTTATGAAGAAACAAGGGACAATCAGAGTGTGCGTCGATTATCGGGATGTAAATTTTGCTTGTCCAAAAGACAACTATCCTACTCCTTTTATCGACCATATTATTGATGATTGTGCTGGATGTGAAATCTTTTCATTCATGGATGGATTTTCTGGCTACAATCAAATCAATATCTGCCTAGAGGACCACAATAAGACAGCATTCATCTGTCCCCGGGGCACATTCACTTATCGGAAACTCCTGTTTGGTTTAAAGAACATTGGGGCAACTTTTCATAGAGCAATGGATTATGGTTTCAATGACATCAAGCACATTTTTCAACCTTATCTATATGATTTACCCGTGCATTCATGTAACCGGATTGATCACCTGATGCATTTGAGAGATATATTTTTACACTACCGACACTACAAAATACACCTCTATCCACATAAATGTTTTTTTTTTGTTGGTTTTGGTCGTTTTCTAGGATTCGTCCCCTCAAAAGAAGGAATTTGAATCGACCCACTGAAGGTCTAGGTCATTCTTGATTTGCCTGCGCCATCAAATTTTCTTCAATTTCAGAAACTTCATGGAAAGGCTAACTTCCTAAGGAGGTTCATACCCAACTACACTGAAATGGCTAAAGGATTTACTCGTCTCTTGAAAAAGGATTCCCTTCCATTAGGATAAGGTTACGCAAGCTTCTTTTGATGTTGTCAAGGATACACTTGTCCGGGCGTCATTAATGTATCACCCCAATTATCAGAGTGATTATTTCTTATATATCTCCATGGTTGATATGACCATTGATATGGTATTGGTCCAAGAAGAAGATGGGATAGAACATCTGATATATTATTTGAGTCTTAATCTTAATGATACGGAAGTGAAGTATTTATACGTTGAAAAGCTCGCCTTGGCAGTTGTTCAAGCTGTCCAAATATTTCGCCACTATATATTGTTCCGGAAGACCATTGTCATTTCGGATCGCAACCCCATGACTTACATTCTGTCATGTCAATTGCTGGGGGGGGGGAATATTCAAAATGGTTTGTCAATTTGTAGGAATTTGATTTGGAATTCATCAAATGCAAGTCAAAGAAGTCTTTAGTTTTGGCTGAGCTTCTCTGTGACCTTCCCTATAATAGTACTGCTACTACATCGGAACCATCAATTCTTGATGAGACTTTTTTTATGATTGGATCATCTGATCCTTGGTATGGGGATTTTATTAT
Source organism: Pinus albicaulis (assembly GCA_034641835.2). Taxonomy (NCBI): domain Eukaryota; kingdom Viridiplantae; phylum Streptophyta; class Pinopsida; order Pinales; family Pinaceae; genus Pinus; species Pinus albicaulis. The sequence continues at coordinate 1,279,063,519 of CM076577.1, read as the reverse complement.
TTATCTCCAGACCCAGACTTTTCAGCCTAATACCTCTCGCTCTGAACAGCGACGTATTCGATACCAAGCCAAATATTATTTTATCGTCGGCAATACACTTTATCGTCGTGGTGTTGATACGATTTTAAGGAGGTACATCACTCGTGAGGAGGTCGAGAAGGTTTTAAATGATTGTCGTGATGGGGCTTGTGGTGGACACTTGTCTGGATACGCTACTGCACAGAAGATACTCTGTGCCGGTTACTTTTGGCCTACCATATTTCGCGACTGCGTCTTCGCGGTCAGAAGTTGTCATGCGTGCCATATATTTTATCGTAAATTCCCCAAACCGCCAGCGCCGATGCATCCTATTATCATTGTGGGACCATTTTCAAAATGGGGCATTCACTTCATGACCTGCAACCCTCATTCGTCCGGGGGGCGTTGTTATATTATTGTCATAGTAGACTACTTTACCAAGTGAGCCGAAGCGATGCCTACATTCAACAACACTAGCGAAACAACTACATTATTATTTTTCAATCATGTCATCTCACAATTTGGTGTTCCACGAGCTATAGTCACAGATCATCGTAAGCATTTTCGCAATCACATGATGAATGAGTTGACTGCCAAATTAGGATTGTCGCATGATAGTTCTACTCCTTATTATCCACAATCAAATGGACAAGTTGAGGCTATTAACAAGATTCTTAAATGAATGCTTCAACGAATGATAGGAGTTCATAAACGAAATTGGCATTTGATCTTGTACTCAGCTTTGTGGGCATATCGAACCTCGGTGAGAAACACAAACGGACTTACCCCTTTCAATTGGTGTATTGTCTGGAAGCTACCTTGCCTATCCAATGTGAAATTTCGTCGTTAAAACTTGCAGTTGACTTGTTACCTGACACCTCTTCTGAAGAAGTGTGTCTTTTTAACCTCATCCATCTTGATGAAACACACCGTGAAGCCGCATTGGCCAACAAAGCGTATAAGAGACGTATAAAGGCACAATACGACAAGCATGTCTAGCCTCGCATCTTCTCAGCGAGTGACCTGGTCCTTCCTTATGATCAGGAAGCTAATGTAATAAGTACAGGAAATTTGAGCCATTATGGCATGGCCCCTATATTTTCAAAAGAGTTCTTGCTAAGGGTGCCTACGAGTTGGTATATTATGATGGAATTCCATTGGCACAGCCCCGAAATGGGTTGTATTTCAAACGTTACTATGCTTAAACATGAGTGTAGTAAACTATTGTATTATATTGAATATATGCTATTGATTTGAATTTACTATCTTAGTTTGTTTTTCTATCGTTTTCTTGAAGATAGTAATCTGCTTTACATTTCATTGTAGATCTATGAATCTTTGGAACCATTCGTTGGGTATGTTGATGGTGCTAGTCATAGTACACAGAATCTATCCTCTGCAGCGTGGGCCATTTTCACTCTGAACGGTGAGTTAGTGAGTTTTCAAGGGATTTGTATTGGTCGATCTACAAACAATATCGCTAAGTATAGTGTGTTGATCGAAATTCTCTCTGATGCCATTTCATTTGGTATTAACCGCATCATCATTAGGTTAGACTCACAACTTGTGGTACTGCAACTTACTAGTGTTTATACTGTCAAAAATCCAACACTGCATCCTATGTTCCTAAGAGTTCAAATTTTGGAAAGACATTTTGATTTCATTCAATATCAACACATTTCCAGAAACTTGAACGCATTAACTGATTCCTTAGCAAGTTATGTTATAAGCAGACATTTGCAACACATGTAAAGACATATTTTCAATTCACATCAGATAATTGAATAGGATTGCACAATAAATAGGAAAACACTAAAAAAAAATAGATAGATAGTTATAGGTTTTTACAAAAATTTGTGCCCAAGACACATTGGTCATCTGACCTCAAAATGTATGTAAAATGTCAAAATTAAACTAGTGATTCTTGTGATAAAATGCTACTGATCTAGCTGTCCTACGCAATAACCACATCCAATGGTTAGGAATGAAAATAGTATGGCGTTGCAATATCATGGCTAACTCTTTGATCTGGAAATCCAAAATCGCGAGAGTCAATCCCTCTATGTGCTGTTGTAGCTCAGCAAGAGTCTCGGCCATATCCAAATCATGAAGGATTGCTCTCCCGACAGCCCTCTCTGCTGGCTCATCTGCTCTCTGCTCTGGTTGACCAACTAGTCGAACTCGACCTACATCTGCATTACATCAAAACTTTAGTTTAGTCTTGGGAAACATCAAAATACAAAAACGTGTATAAACCTTAGAAAAAACAAAAAACATGGTCAAAACATTCTTACCAATTGCACCACATTGAGCATCGTTTGGTAAAGCCAAATCTGGATCTCCTCGAAAGTCTACGCCTGCATATGAATAATCATCGATGGTGACCATCTATGGTCTAATGCAGTCGAGAATACGATGGTCAATTGACCAGCATGTCTAGTCATTAGTTCTACCCATCTCTACAGCCTTGGATCTCTAGGGACAGATATACCCAGTGTAACATGTTGGGGTTGCATCAATGGAATTCACTCTAAGGAAAAATAAATCAAGATCGAACCATATTTGAAATTCTTATTCCTTCCTCCCTTTTCCTTGGTTAGTTTTTCTTTCATCTGAAAGAGGATAGCTTCAACCCAGTTAAAAATTGTTGGTTCCAAACACTCTAGTGCATACTGCATGTAAGATATGTTTGCCACATGAGTGTAGTGATACCAGCAAGCTTTACAATAGTGAACAGGATGTTCCTCAATGGAAAATCACGTACATCATGTATGTTTAATTTCCCATCCTTAATAGGTTCAATCCCAAGATTGCAATACTGCAATATATAATCTCTCTTTGTCTCTCCTCTAAGAGAGGATACTAAAAGAGAAATGGGCTAACCTCTCCTCGATAATCCTGTGAGAAAATAAATATCCTCCACTAATATTGGGACCACTTTGTCCCCAATGTGAAAATCATGTATCGTTGGATCCCATGAACGAATAAGGAACTCCAATAGTTCCCTTTATATCCCCATACCAGACAATCTGAAGTACTGTAGCAACCCGCAGTCTTTGAGGGCTCTTACCGTACCCGAATCGTTTAAGGCAATCATGTTTTGTTCCTCATGTTCTCTTTCCCTCCATGTAATCATCATTTTGGTCTATTGAATACCTGAAATACAATCATAAGACTCATAAGGATCCATTTCATGTAAACAACTAGGCAAAATTTGGGCACACAGCAAGAAACAAAAATGGGAATTGTTCCCAATGCACCCCAGATCAAGGGACAGTGTGTTGAATATGCACCTGGCCTTCAATTCCAGTGCACTACAATGCACCATTCGACATTCAAGGGTGAGTTTCCCTCTTAGCAAAATAAATTTACCCGAAGGGGCTCAGAACCTTAAAAATTTGCGATGAAATGAAACATAAATTCTACTGAAGGAAAGAGAAGGTTCATAGCTCTAACCTGGATCGAATGGTGAGGAAAATCGTCCACATAATCTGTCGCAATCAACTGCTAAAGTTCCGGGGCAAAAACTTGTTCAGAGCTCCAAAATTCAAATGGTAAAAATGAATGGTAAAAACTCTTTTAATTAGTTAATTTGATTACTTCGAATCATATTTAATGTTGTGACTATGGTTTTCATTCATTTTTTTCTATGAAACAGGTATTTTTAATCTGTTTGATGGTGTTTTTTGTTATTCATCAGTATTTTTCACTGTCTTTGGATGACTAAAGGATGTTTATAGATTTCTGAAAACAATATTCCTTGAATATCTTGCGTTTCATAAATCTCATTGCCTTCATTATCCTTATGAAAAAATTTTCACTTTTCCTCAGTTGGTCTTCCCAAAGCCACCTATTGCTCCTGAAAGACTCATCATAGGCTTATACCTCCCAATTTCATGTTTCTTCCCTGCCTATAACCTCATTGCCCTATTTTTCCCCTATCCATAAACCCCACTTTCCCTCTAGGGTTTCCTATAGCTAACTCATTCCCATTTTCCCCAAGTTCCTCAAGCATTGATGGTCTCAAAACTATCTTTGTAGGCCCTTTAGATAAATCAAGTACATTGGACTTTGGATCTTCAATACAACACTTTTGACAATGCTTTGTTTTCACTTGAGAAGCCTCCAAGTCAAATTCTAGTCAAAATCAGGTCAAAGGACCCTCCCACTAGGTCATTAGGGTTTCACGTGTTTTTAAGGTCATCATTGGATGTTTCAGGCACTGATTTTCCTTTGCTAGAATCTGGCTCAGATGTAATAGAATGTCAAGACATGGTTGTTCAAAAAGGACCGACAATATTTCCAAAGAAAATTACCTCATCATTTCAAAGTCTGCAAATGAGAAAAATGGACAAAGTTTGGCACTTCTGCAGGAGTGTTAAAAGTTGTGTCAGCAGAAGGTACTGATGAGGTAGACTATATACTCCTGAATGAAGACAACTTGCTGCCAAGGAAAGGGGAACACATTGGTCTTGTAGAGAACTAGGGTTTTGAACTTGATGGTCCAGTTGAGTGCCAAAATAGTGATCACTTGCAGAAATGACATGGAGGAGGCACACAAGGCCAAACATGAAGAAATTTTGTCATAAAATATTGATGGAAGATAGGAAAAAGGTGAGGTGAACTGGACAGAAATGAATGAACTTGAAAGGGCTATAGAGAACTTAGAAGACAACACTGATGATTGTTGTAAAGCACTCCAGACACCTAGGGTTTTGGGAAAGTGGCCAGAGAAGGTAAAAGGTAATTTGAACTCCATGGTGGAAGAAAAAGAGGATTTTGAAGATGTTGCTATGTGACTTAACCCCAAAGGTGTCAAAATGAGCTATCCATGCCTCAATAAGCAAAGGGAAAGTCAAATTCATCATTTCAGTCACCTGCAAAGCAAAATAGTGTAAAAGGGTTAGTGAGAAAAGAAAAAGGACTTTTGACTTTGGAAAGTGGGTTTTAAAAAGTTAAATTAAATCCATAAAGCCTATGAAATCCTATTTCATACTTCAAATGAATCATTCTTGCTTGTCAAAAGGCCAAGAGCACTCAAGAGAGAAAACTTTGTGAGCTTTCTAAGTGAATTTGGGCAAAGTCTTTTGGCGTTGCGCCCCTAGAAGCTAGCGTTGCGCGCTTGGAATTTCTCCTCCATTCAATTTTTGAAGGCATTGCGTGCTTGGAAGAGCGATGCGCTCTTGCCCAACAGGACCCAGCAAAGACTGCCTTGGCATTGTGTGCTCAGAACCGGCACTGCACCCTCAGCCTTGGCACTACGCGCTTGGACAGGAAGGGTTTCTAAACCTTCTAACAACTCAAATCACCTCAAACTAATTCCAAGTCTCTGCCAAAGGTCCTCCAATAATATTGAGGGGTAAGTACATGCCATAAACCCATCTTCAAGCAATTTTGTCATCACTTAATTGAATGGAAAGGAAACCCTAAATTAAACCCTAAGTTTAAGCTTGAAGTCACTGATTTTTCCATTACTTCATCTTCCTATAAATTTTATCAGTCAAAACAAAGGATTGTTACAATGCTCAAGGGTTTTCATTCATCTAAGCTTGCCCCTACACCCATTCCTTTCATTCACTCATTCCATTCACTTCCAAAGCTGCCCTTTCATCACCTTCCCTTCATCTCCTTTCACATCAGTCCAAGGGTTTCTAAAATAGAGTTTTCAACATGTCTGAGGGAGAGGACAGTGGCAGTGGTGGTGAGGCCCAAATGCAAAGAAGGCATGATCACAAAGGAGGCAAGATAAATAGATTTTAACCCCTCAATACAAGATATCTCATGGCATCTCCCCTTACTATTGCTTGTTTCAAACATGTAGGTTGCTATGAATTTTGTGAAAAGGTGCAGCAGGTGCAAAACCACCCTAAGCTAACTGGACTATTTATCATTAACTTGCATGACAAACAAGTTAACCTTGTAGGGGTCACCTTTGAATTTTCTACAAATGCCATTGCCAATGCCACAGGCATACCCAGTGTAGGGGATAAATGGTTCAAGCAAGCTAACCTTGACATGAGTTACTTTGAGCCATACCTTAAGCCCAAGTATAAAGAGCACAACAAATACATCTTTCATTTCTCTCACTTGCTTGATAGATATGCACCCATGATGAAGATTATCATGAAGTATTTCACATGTGAAGGAAGGTTCTCTCGTCTTTACTCATACCACATCATGCTACTTATGCATTTTACTAGAGTGAGGATGATGCACATACCCTATTACCTTTATCGAAGCATTGATAAAATGGAATACATAGTGCAAAAGAGAAACTACCCTCAGCAGATGCAACGCCTTTTCCATCATTCTCTTATCAAGATGGTATTTATGCACCAACTCCAGCAAAAAGGCATTCCATAGGAAACCTTCATTTCCAATGAGATGTTCACTGCTCCACAAGGCCATCATCAGCAAGATATACCTTCCTCATCTCATCCGCCCATTCCTACTTCTCCATCACTTCCTGCTAATCACACATCTCCACTCACTCACTTTCCTTCACCCCATAATGATCCTCCTTCATCACCTTCCACCCCATAATGATCCTCCTTCATCACCTTCCCACAGCCCTTCACCCTCATCTCATGACACAGCATCAAACAATGACGAGAGCAGTGAGACAGATGACACTAAGATGGTTGACATAGAGCCTTTTCCTTTGACCTATCAAAGAGGTAATAGGAAGGTGTTTGCTCCATATATTGTGGAAGGGGCCCTTCCTTCTACATCAACAAAACAGCTTGACAAAGGTAAGGAAAAGTTCATTGTTGAAGAGGAGGAAGACAAGCATGAAACTGAGCAATAGTTTAAGCTAATTCACCTTGATAATGAGAATAAGGATGAGGAGAGGATCACAAACATGTTTCTGAAGAGCAAGGATGCCTAGATTAGGGAGCTACAAACCAATCTTGGCAAGGCAAAGAATGTGATCAACTTCCTTGAGGTAGAAAACCAGCAGTTAGAGAAAGAGAAAGCCATCAGTGAGGTCAGAGCTATCAGAGCTCGGAAAGAGGCTGGAAAATCCAAGGCGATGCTAGATGAAACCTTGGGAACTCTTGATGACATTTAGGATAAGGAAGAACAACTTCCTAGGAAGAGGCCAAGGACAATTGGGTTGAAGAAGGCCTTAGCCCAGGAAAGAGAGAAAGAGACAGAATTGGCAAAGCAGCTCACTCAAAGTGAGCTGCTTCCCATAGAAATCAGCTGCAATAGAGAATCTTGGTTGGAGATGGAAAAATTGCACCTAGAGGATCAGCCTGAAAAGGCAAAAATAAACATTGACCTTCAGAAGAAGATGGCAAGGCATTATGCCTTAAGAAACAGGATTGTAAGGGTTAAGCTCAAAAGAGCCCTTGCAAAGATTCAAGCCCTAAATGAGGCAAAGGAGAAGGAAAAGTTCAACATCCTTGCTAATGTATCCCTCCAAGCCTCCCAAACATGATCAGCAAGACAAAATCCATTTTTTGGCATATTTTTTGTAAATTTTGAGTTTCTAACTGTTTGGCCAGCAGAAAAAAAGGGCCAAACGCGCAACGCCACTAGCGTTGCGGTCTTTTTTTGGGCACTTAAATGAAAATTGTCTTACAATTTCATGTTTCTCATGCCTATCACATCATCCACATAAAATTTCAACTCATTTGGAGCAAAACTAGTCCCTCAAAAGGGCCAAAAACCACCTAAAAAACACTTTTTTGTCCTATTTTCAGCAGTGGCATTGCGCCCTTAGAAGTCTTGGGAGAATGGATTTTTGAGCAGGAAAATGGACACAATTCTAGAAACCAAAGGCATATTTTGAAATTAGACAGGACAGACTTTCCAATGAGCTATCATGGAGCTTGTTTGGACACCGAGAAGACCTCCAAAACTCAGCTGCAAAAAAGGGCAATTTTTCCCATTTTGGCGTTGTGCTCTTGGCCTGGCGCTATGCCCTCAGCCAGTGGCGCTGCACCCTTGCCAGAAATTCAACAAAAGACACAAGAATTTATTGAAAAAGATATTTTGAGGGTTTAAAGGAAAAATATCTCTAAAATTAGCTGAGGAGTTATGTTAGAAGTTATTTTTGTCATGAATGAGCTTGGGATATTTATGCCTTGGGCTTTGCATGGTCTCAATGGTCAAATGCATTTAATATGTAATTAATGACATTTTGAATTCTATCTAGGGTTTATCTCCTCACTTTGAAATTAAATACTGCATGTAAGCCTCTTTTTGGTTGTTGGTTGATTGTTGAGCTCAATATCATAGACTTGAAGTTGAGAAGAAATTGGTTTTGGAGTTTTGTGAATGTTTTGATTTGAATGGCAATGGAGCAAGCACATTTGCAGGATTCATGAACATGGTTAACGGTGATGTTTTTCTAATCTAGTACTTGTCCTCTTATGTTTTCCATATTGTGCATCTTTCCCTTATGAATGAGTAGAAATTTTAGATTAAGATATGTTGTTGAGAGGCACCTTAATTCTGTCTACCTTCTATTGTTTATATGTTTTCCTCTACTAGGTCTGATTAGAGAATTCTTGATTGCTCTCTAGTTCCACTTAGCTTGTTTTCTTACGAATGGTTTAATGGAGTCAATCCAAAGAATTTTATGGTATGCCCTGTCCTTTGGTGTAGCTCAAAACATTGTTTTTGAGGTTTTTATTTGAAGTTTTGCTTATTAGGGTTTAGGCTAAAGAAGTTTATGGTTTGCCCTGTCCTTTGGTCTATCTTGAAAAGTCATTTCAAAAGTCTTTGAAGTATGATTAAGGAATTTATGATTTCCTTGCTCTTTAATCATTTCTAATGTGCTATCTTACATGTTTTCTTTCTCTGAATGTGAATAACTAGAGAATTTAGGAGTTCCCTATTCTCTAGGGTTTGTTGGATTGTTGTTTTAAATTTTGCTTGATAAAGCTAGGTCAAAGAATTTTATGGTGCGCCCTGTCCTTTGATTCTTTCTTGAAGCATAGTATTCTTGAAGGCTATTCTTGTTTTAGTACATGTTAAATGACTCTTAATTTCCCTTTAAACCTACTATGTTCACAATTTAATGTTCATTTTACACTCACATAAGCTACTAAGATCCATTTGGCTTTGTTAACTTGCCCTATGAAACACCCTTGATTCATTGTTGTCCCTTTCGAGCCTTTCACAGACCCCATATCCCAATGGTTTGATTTTCTCTTACTCTATCTGTTCTTCTTGAAAACCTACCCAACCAAACAAAACAAAACAAACAAACCCTATTACTTTAACTAGCCTAAAATCAGCATCCTAAAAACATACAAGTCATACCTTTTATACAAATACAGAGAGAGCCCTCTCTAATTCCAGGAAGGCTAGGTCCTAGGACTCCAAATATTGGTTTGATGTTACCCTTGTCTATTTGGTCATTGCCAATCTGCCAAATTATAGGGACCTAACATTCTGAACAAGTTTTACAGCTGATATAGCATATTAGTCATGCACACTTATTAAATAATGATTTGATCACAAAGCATACTTTTATCCTTATTTTTCGAGCTTTGATAAAAACGAAAAATGACTTGAAGCGCACTTTTATCTCTTTTTCGAGCTTCGATAACGGGGAGAAAGGAACCCTTGGAGTCTTATTTTAGCTTTATTCAGACTCCGATAATGTGAAAATATTGTTGAGCACTTGTTTTTTCGAGCTCGTAAACGTTAATGAAACAACATCTACTCAGTATAAGTTTAACCCTTTTTTGCGGAGGTAAATCCCCTCTGCGGACAGAGGCGATCCCTACTAGCCCAGACCGGGTCTAGCAACAATCGTGACACGCTATAGTGTAGGTTCCTAATTGCAAATAAACCAACTAGCGATGAAGGCTTACCTGGAATCCAACGTTGTTGCTTGTAGAGAAAGTAGCTCTCCCATTCCTTAGCTCCGGCAGATCACAATCCTCATGATCTCCATGATCAGACACCTGCACACGCAAGAAACAAAACAAACGCAAGAGTAAAATCCAGTATATGCAGCTATATGTCAGTCAGAGAAGACATAACTCATCATCATAATCAACAACAGGAGTGGAACCATAACCAATAGTCGCTTATCATTAATCAATCAAAGAAGAATACAACCATAGCCCTGACGCTGAATTCTCCTTTGGAGGGTCGCCAGCGGAACACGTCTCGAAAAACCTATCGGGGATAGGACAAACCTCTCTCTTCAGATGTCTTGAAAATAATCTCCTTGCTTGGATTTGGCCTTAAGGGAATGAATCAGGGCTCTTGCAGCATAAGGCTCTGATGGCTCTTGGGAACTTGGAGATTAGCTTGCAAAGGAGATGAGCAAGCTTTTATAGATGGAGGAAGGGGAGTTGGGATCCCTATAATCATGGGATTGGCCCTATCCCCAAGGAAGCTTCCATTAGAGGTGGCAAACCACTTCCTCTACATGGAGATCTGGAGCCAAACCTCCCAACTCAAATTAGATACCAGTTTATGGATTGGTTAGGACGAAACTTCCGCCATTTATTTTTTAAAAACACTCCTTAAAATGGCTGGCGCGAGTGCGACTCTGAGACAGAGCGCAAATTGGCGTGCCCTCTTTGAAGGATTTCCCCCATTTGCGCGGGTACTGAACTGGCTTCCCGCGCCAATGCAAAAAGGGGTGTTTTTAGGGTTTTTTACAAGGAGTTGTCTTCAGGGCAATGAAAGTACATGTTTAGGGGAATGCCATGAAAGTGTTTTCAAGTTATGTCACTGCTCACAGGTCACGGAATGAGCCCTCCAATTGTTCGAGATGGGAAATTGCAGGGACGGTGACAAATTACTGTGTAACAGATGCCCCCTAAAGCATGAGGCCCGAAGGAGAGAGAGGGGTGAAATGCTTAACGAGAACGTGTCCAACTGAAAACACCACCGTCGGAAAACCTGCGTAGAGAAATACAACGGATGTCTCAAATACATGATATATACGTGGTATGGGCGCAGCCATCCATAACAGAGTATGTAATAGTCCAGATTCAAGGCATGGACGCAGCCATCCAGTGAGGATCGGTAAATAGAATCAGGTATGGTCGCAGCCATCCAATCAGTGAGTCATGTAACTAATCATAATAATCCACAAAATCGCAGCCTGGATTATAACAGACAGAATCCAGGGTCTTGCGCTCCATCTCGACCCGAACAAAGTACAAGTTCAAGCATGCGAATAAGTGAGCTGAAGTCGAACATGCAAGAACATCGTCTGATTACCAGCCAATGATGAAAGTTGTTAACAGACGCGAGAGGTACCACCATTAATGCCAATGGTCCTCAAGGTACTACAGGTACAATCTACGGCATGTGAACAATGAGCTGATGTCGAACACCCGCAGAATCACTCGATCAGAGGCCAATGATGAAAACCTCACGTCGAATGCGAAGAACCTGCCATTGAGGCATGCAGGCTCCAAGGTACCAAAAGGGAGTCTCTAGATCAGCTTCCTGGATAATGAGCTAAAGTCGACAGGAAGTGACCTTGATCGAAGGTGGGCCATAGTGTTTTCCACATCATCGACACGAGACAGAGGAACATAATGTCTTTGTGAATCAGGATCAGATGAGAATCAGAGGAAGGTTGATACTTGCAGAGGTCAACTTCTCTTGAACTATGGCGGCACGACAGTGAGTTTGGCAATATTTGACATCAACGGATCAGAGGTCATGGCGACGAGGCAAAGAGCAGATGAGAGGTCAAAAAGGATTACCCAAACCCATGGAGGCAAGTAAACAAACGAGATGAGATATCCCCAACCCGACACAAATGCAGACAAGTGCCATGTTCAAGAGCAACATACTGCCGACACGACAATGATTCTGGTTCCATTTTCCCCCACCATTTTCGGCGAGTACCCCAATTATTTTGATAACAAGATTGAAGGGGATAGCATATGCTTGTAATATAAGTTCGTCCTTCGGACGAATCCATCCTAGTACATTTAACGAGCCCTAGGAAGGAGCGACTCGAATAACATCATTACGACTGAATCCAATGTCATCAAGGTTTAACGAGTCTGACAGAGGAAGAACTCAGTGTCTTTTCATATTTAGAGAGTTTGAAAAGATAGCGGAAAAGTAAACTCCAATGGTCCCTTTTCATAAATAGTTCCTCAGATCTGAAAAGGTAGAAAACTATGTCTGAGAAAACCTCCTAGTCGCAATAGGCTAGGGTATTCCTTTTTCGTAAATAATCTATCCTAGCCCAACAAAGGGGTAAACGTATACAGGGTAGATGTCGTTTTGGGGCCACTTTAACGAGATCGAAACGACAAGTGCCTCGGCAATCTTTTCATGTTTAGAGAGTCAGAAAGGAGCTGAAAGATGACTCCGAAATGACTTTTTCGTGTATTTACCGAGTGTAAAAAAGTACAAAATACAACTCGTGTCACCGTTTAAGTTGCGTAAAAACCTGTTGCTGCACATAAAGGCAAGTGAAAAATCCATTTTTGACAAAATATATTAAAATATTAAATAAAAAATGACTTTTAAAACCTAATTAGATTTCAAAAAGTTATAAATAAGTCTCAAATGGTAAAAACAAAATTACTTTTACTATTTACCTCATTGGAGAGTAGCAGTGGTCCATTTGTGTGCAAAATTCTGACGGCGACTACGACTGATCCGGGACGTTATTCAGTTCCAGGTAATAGGCATTTCCTTAAGCTCCATTCCAATCCATTTTTTATATGTTTTTATTATGTATTAGACTTCTGGGCGAACCATTTTTAAATGTTAGGGCTCGCTCCATTGGCGTGGGTATCGGGCACGGACCCGCGCCAATGGACATTTCTTCACAAAGAGGTCACGCCAACTAGCGCGAATGTTAGGAAAACAGTCGTGCCAATGGCGCAACGCAATTTTCCGCTCAAAATTTTGAAAATGTGAGCTATCTATGTGGATTTTCAAATGTTCCAGAGATCTAACAATGTATTTTTTATTGTGTTGATGCAGATATAAAGGCAAAAATGGTTATCGAATGGAAGGAGAGGGAACATGAAGAGGAAGATGAAATGGCTATCGAGAATGAAGCCTGCATGACTGCACTTAAGAACTGTGGACTTAAGAAATTCTTCCTCACACACTGCTTACGAGCTCAGCCAAAGCTGCTACAGTACTTGGTCAGCATATGGGACGAAAATGAGGAAGTTTTTAAACTTCGGGACCAAGTGTTGGAACTTGAGGTTTCCAACGTATATTTCATAACCGGACTGTCGCGCAGAGGTCCGGTTCCCATCCTGACAGGCAGCAGACCATCTGGAGAGAAGATGGAGCAAGTAATGGCGAGAGTGTGCCCAGGGGCACGAACCGGATCGGGAAGCGGGAAGGTGGATATCCACACTATCCGCGATCTAGCACTCAGGGTAGTGCTACACACCATTACGCGGGCTGCGAGATCGCAAGTGCCGCATGAGGTGACCAAGGCCCAACTCATACTAGCCTCTGAGTGTGTGAGCCCTACATTGTTTGATTGGGCTACTGCAGTGACAACAAATATCAAAAGGCAACTTACAAGGTGAAAGCAAGTCAAACTGAAGCAGTTTGGCTATGGTTCCATTTTGGTATCGTTCATCCTGGAATGACTACCTATCTTTCAGGGCCAAGGGGCCATAGTTGTTGAGCCGATACCAAGAGAGCCAAGGATGGCTCGCTGGGCAGCACTTATGCCCAGGTCAAGAGGACGCCAACATATGTCTTGGAGGCCAGAGTTTTTTGGATGGTTACGGCGTCAGTTGATCATGGTTGAGGATTGGCCCTATGCCGGGACCGATTTCACTGGAGACCCAGATCTCCCACTTCCAGAGGGGGATGAATGGGACGAGGAGTTGGGTATGACCTCTCTTTTCGATTTTTATGTTTTATGATTTTTCTTTTGGTAATACATGTCCGTTCTAATAACAGTTGTTATGTGTATGCAGATGTCGGCCCAGAGAGACCTTCCGGTATGTCTCCCATTGCACAGAGAACTCAACCTGCAGCTGACCCTCAGGCGGAGGGTGCCGAGGGAGGAGAGTTGATCCAGAACCTTGAGGGGATTGCCCGGGGGATTCCAGACTACGCCTAGCTGGCAGATGTCCCGATGGCATATCAGAGACATACGGTGGGAGTGCCTAGTCGCCTCCACCGACTTTTGAGACGCTTACTGTGCGTGGTGAGCACCATGCGGATTAGACACCTAGGGCTTCTTTCATGCATATTTTTTTTGAGAGACACGTCGTCTCCGGATGTATTAAGACGAACATATATATTTCGTCTCCGGATGTATTAAGACGAACATGTATATTTTTTGATTTTATGTGATGCACACTATGTAAACATTTCGACACACATATATATATATATACATACCTATTTCTGGATGGATCTTTTTACATGTGATGATGTTTTGTTTATGCTATGCAAATGAATAATACAATGTTATCTTAATGCATCAGTAGCATAACAAACGACCCAATGAAAAGTTCACATAATGTATCTAATCACACATTTTATTTTTATACAAGCTTAAAAGCACACATGCAAACTATGCTTGGAAATGAGTTTTATTTTTATGCAAGCTTAAAACACAAACTATGCTTGAGAAAGACGGGCATGCCCCCAGCATGGTGTCTCAATTCGAGGTACATGCCCCCCAAGCTTCAGTGCATAGGAAATGGAGCGAAGGTTGAAAACATAAGAGATTTGAACTAAATCTATCAAAACTCGAATTGAACAGGCTTGTGTTTCATTATTTTAACGAGGTTGATACACTTAAAATAACTGTCCTCGTAGCGGGTTGTTTCATTATTTTAGGAGCTTGACACAAGAGGAAGAACTATGCTTCGGTGAGCTCAACAGAGGAGGCTCAGGAAGGGGATAACTAGATACATCACGCTCTAGACAATCGGACGTTGTCCCCAGGCTGGGCATGAAGGAGGAACGATGATGTCCATCGCTCCAAGGCAGCTCCTCAAGAGACATGGTTCCAACAATGGGTTCATCAGAAGGAAAAGTCTCTTTAAGAGGGTCAGGCGAGTCAGCCTCGCCAAGCCAAGGGGATTGAGAGTAGACATCTAAAGCCATGCTCGAAGGAGCATGCTGAGGAGGGGGAGGATCAGATGTGGCGACGATTTCACAGTAATTAATCTCTACTGGAGTTAAGAGCATCGATTCTCCAAAATCAAGAACCTGCTCAGGCGAAGGGATGAGCCATGGGTCGTCAGACCTAGAGATCATATTAACTTGAGCGGTGTGCGATGGCAGTGCGGGAAAAATACCTATGAGGACGGGGTCTTTGAAGAGACCGGGTCCTACACTGTCAGGGGGATTTGGGATCTGATCCACGTAAGGAACGTTGTTCTCGGAGGTGGAGGTGAAGAAAGACAACTGATCCACCGTAATGATTTTTCCCTCATGAGGGAACTTAAGAAGTCCAAAGAGGGTGGATGGCACGCATAGCATGGCGTGAGTCCAACTGCGACCGAGAAGTATATTGTAGTTAATCTTGGTGTCAAACACTTCTACTTCTACGTTGACTGTCTTCCCTGTAAGGTAATCGCTAAACTCTCGAGAACACCTAGGGGTTTCGATTCCCGACCATCGAATGCCTATAAGGCATTGGGAGATGATGAAAGGGCTGGAGAGCCAATGGCCTTCCAGCAAGCGGACGACATGACACAGGTAGAAGCACCTTCATCCACAACGGCCCTATGGATGTTAAGACCGTTGATCCCGACTTGAATAACAAGAGCGATCTGATGTGGAAGTCGGGGGGTAAAGTTCTCTAAGTCGAAGGTGAGAAGATTAGAATCAGTGGGATCGATCCCACTGATTGCAGACAACAAAGCTTTCCGTTGTGACGGGCAACGTTGAAGAACTTCCAATGCAGACATGGCAGAAGGCGCCTGTGCCAGATCCTCAACAATACTGTAGTGCTGAGCGGCATGAGCATTCGGATTGTAGCAAGATCTTCTTAGAACACCTTTTGAAGGTGGCCTCACAACAGGTTCAGCAGTAGACTTCTCAATCTCCAACGGACCGGAGGCAGGTGGGGGAGGTGGACCGTCCACAACTACCTTCCCAGTTGTTTGACGCGATTCGTTGTAATCCTTCGAACGCGTAGCAATAGAGATAGGTGCAGCACCATTCATCATAAAGACCTGGGACCCAAATGGTGCAGATGGTGAAGGCTGTTCAACCATCTGGATCTGCTGAGATGGGAACGGCTCTTTAAGAACTGCCGGAGTCCCTTTAGAGCCTTTTAGAAGTTGACTAACCTCAGATCATCGTGGACAATCCTTGGTGTAATGATCTCCTTCACAAATGAGGCAGGGGTACTTCGGTTTACGTTGGGAACCGTCCTCGGTACGAGGTTTGGAAGATTCTGGCTTTGGAGTGTCAGATTTGGATCTACCTTTGCCCTTCTTCTTTCCTTTGGAGGCTTTTTCCGTAGGATTAGCCTGAACGGCGTTAACCTCCGCAGTTTTTCCAGAATCAGGAGGGATGGGAGGAGCAGAATTATTGGATGAGTTGGACTTCTGCTTCCCATTCGAAGATTTCTTTGAATTCTGAGACACGGAACCAATAACACCATCCACCGCCGGGGTAGGTGGAGATTTAGAGGTTCTAGACCGTGGAGCATCAGGAAAAATATCATAAAGCGTGCCAGACTGAGAGTATACTAGATCCAGATATTGGGCACGTGCTATGGCTTGTTCTTCAGTTACACACGCTCCCATAGCAATATCTTGGGCGATTTTGTTAACGAAGGAGGTGGTGAACCAATGAGTTAGTATCTGATCAGGTATATGGAACTTGATCAGTCTACGACGACGTCGCCACTCATGAATGTGATAAAAAATGTGGGTGGCTTTGTCCTGCTTCAAAGAAGTCAGGAGGTGTGTCCCGGCTTCGTAGCGAACCGGTAACTGAAAGTGAGTTAGAAAAGCCATGGCTAACGTATTGAAATCTTGAAAGATGCCACGGGATAATTCAATATACCACTTAGCGGCAGCACCAGTCAAAGTGCGCTGGAAGAGGCGTAGACGAATTGAATCATCCACCCAAGAGTTGGACGAACACCAAAGATGGTAAGTCATCACATGAGCCTGGGGATCCTCCCCAGCTTTACCCTCAAACTTGGGGCAATCACCGGGTACCTTGGTAGGAACCGGAGGCCAATAAGGATTGTGCAGAATTGGATCATTAGTTAATTTCGAAACATCCGGTAATTCCAAGGTAGCCAAGAACGACAATGGCGGATTGGATGGCATGCCTGGCCCTCGATAAGGACCAGTACCTGTACTCCACACTGGTTGAGAATATCCTTGCCCCCAGGGGTTCTGTCCAGCAGGATTTTGACCGTAGGGGGTATAGGGTGTATAACCAGCCTGATTCGGTTGCTGGTAACCAACCTGATTTGGTTGTTGGTAACCAGTGTACGGGGCTTGATAACCAGAGTATGGACCCTGATTGTAAGTCGGCCCCGTTTGAGCAGTCTGTGGATTTGGTTGCTGAGTATAGGTATAGCTGGGTTGTTGAGAGTAATAGTTAGAACCTTGGGGCTGGCTATAATTCGGTCGGTATTGACCATGAGAATAGTAACCACCTTGAGGTTGAGTGGGCTGCTGATAAGTGGGACCCTGCTGAGCCTGATAATTAGGGTGCAGCGGTTGATTTGGCTGCGACATTGAATAAGTCGGCTGTTGGGCGGGGTTGACAGGATGTGGAGGCTTGCCTGGCTGAACAGGCTGACCTGGCTGAGCGGGCTGCCCTGGTTGAACAGGTTGACCCGGATAAACAAGTTGTGTCAATTGTGCAGGTTGTCATGGTTGTTGAGGAGCACTAGGTTGTGCCGGATGGGCCGGTTGGCCTGGTGGAGGGACACCAGGTTGTGCCGGATTGGCCGGTTGGCCTGGTGGCGGGATACTAGGTTGTGCCGGATGGGCCGATTGGCCTAGTAGCGGAATAGAGCCAGGTGGTTGCTGATAACCGATTTGACCCGCAACAGGACCATAAGATGGTCCTGGCTGATGTGCGACGTTGGGACCAAGAGGATACTGTGGTTGCAAAGGTTGAGAAGGTTGGACTTGCCCCCTAGGACCATATACTGGCCTCGATTGGTACCCTGGTTGGCCTGTGAGTCCTTGAGGTTGCCCAGATGGGACTCTAGGGAGAGGCTGCACGAGTTGACCGGAAGGGTTGTAACACTGTCCTTGCGGACCGTACAATGGCCCTTGCTGGCCCAGAGGGTAGCCTTGTATGGGCTATTCCTGCGGGTCATAAGGATAGCCAGGCTGGCCCGAAGGTTGGCCTTGAAAAGGTTGTCCTTGCGGGTTATAAGGCTGTCCAGCCTAGTTATACGGTAAACCCTAAGCATGAAGTTGAGCCTCAGGAGCAGGTAAATGTAAATGGTTCCCACGCTCATCGTACTGATATGGAAAAACGTACACGGGTGTACCATCCTGTGCATAATGAGAAAAATATGAGCGGTTGGGATCTTGAGAGGACTGTCCGACCTCGGGGTTTGATTGTTGCAGGGAAAATCGATACTCCTTCGGAGATATGTTCTCCGGTATAGCAGACCCAACTCCATCGGAAGCGACGTGGTCTCACGGGACCGGGTAGTAGTCAGCCGGGTGGCAGACAGCAAGCACACAAAATAAGCATGGGAGGGTACGATGACCCTAGGATGACGTAATGGGTGTCTTAGGAGACATCCCCAAAGAAGGAACGACCGGGCTCGTGGAAGGAGCTGACACCCCCATGGAGGCAGCGGTGGCAATAATCTATACCCCAAGGATCTATACCCCGCTGGTAATGAGGGACCGGGTGATGACATAACAGATGGTTCAAGGTTGTCTTTTGGAAATAGCTGTCGAGGGAATAACTGGTAATCTTCACCAGACGTGGGGATTTCCTTGCTAGGAGAATCACTCATATTCGAACATGCCGCTAGATCTCGTAACAGATGGCAAGGACTAGGAGGAATAACAGCAGCTATAAAAGGCGAACCCGATGTAAGAGGAGGGAAATATTCCCCTACTCCCAATCCAAACCAAGGGTCAGAAAAGGGCCAATTGAACTCAACTGGTCCTCCAAAGGGTTGCTCAGACAAAATCGGTCCCCCGTCGGGAAACTTGGAAACGATGGGTTGTTGGGGTTCAGTAGAGGACTGAGAAATCTCTGATGAAACGTCAGTATATGGACTACCAGTAGACAAAATGAAAGGTTCCGCCACTGTGACAACAATGAAAAAATATCAAGCACAACACACACGGGCTGAAAAAGAGTCAAGACACACAATCAAACGGCCAACAAGTAAAATCTAATAGGGCTTGTGATCGTGGGTGATTTATTTTACCATATTGAAACTTAGAAACTTCACCGTTTCATGTTTTAAGAGTCGAGAAATGGATTAAAGGTGACACTATCTCTTTCAGTTTTGGAGCAAGTGTGAAAGGACAAGCGCTTGGTGATCCTTTCAAATTTAAAGAGTCAGAAAAGATCAAATGACTACTCAGGAATACTAGGAAAAGGGTGTACCAAATAACCGTGAACTGCAATATACACCTTGGTCTCAAAATGAAAGAGAAATAAACCAAGTACTTAACGTACGTGCAGGAAATCTCCCCGAACGTTGTGTCCGGTGTATCACGGGTATAGGGCGGCAGACTCGACTTCCTATGGATAAAGGATAGAAACCTAGTGGGGTCTCCCTTTATATACTCGACGGTACGGGGAGCACAAGTCCGTACTAGTGCTGTCTAAAGCCAAGAGGCAAACGACAGCTACTAGGTTTAAAGACGCTGGAACACGTCTCTAGCCTAGACCACTAAATTTTGCGTTAATGTTTCAATGCTGCCTTAGTGTAAATTGAATAAATTTTAATGTTTATCTTCAGTTACGTTTCAGTTTTCAGGCCCTAGCGAGTGTTATTTCTCGGAATCTCCTAAATGCACACTATATGCCACAGTATATCATTTCATTTTATGAAAGCTAATTATGAGAGAGTTGAGAGCTTTTTCACACAAACAAAATGATCAGAAAACAACCAATATGGTCTCTAATGCAGCTAATGGAAACCAAAAGCTTTTCTCTCAAAGTCACTAATCACTAATAACACCGAAAATATTTTAATTTGCACTAACTAATCAAAAGCAAAAGAGATTTTTTTTTTTTATATTTTCAATGTTTAAGAGCAATGTGCACTAAAAAAAATGAAAACTAATGACAAGAGAAATTTGAGAAGTGATGAGGAAAGAGCAAAACAAACAAATCTTACTCAATGCAAACACACAATCAGATCTCCAAATTGACAAAACGGTCCCTCAAAACCAAAAGAATCCCAAAGACTCAAAATGGACCATGTAATCTAGGCCCAAAGCAAGACAAAGCGAAACTCGAATGAAGAAGAGAACAATCACTCAAATAACGCAATAAAATGATAAACAACTGCCAAACGAATGCAGAGGAGAAATCAAAAGGTTGACTGAACAAATAGAAACCAAAAACTTCCGAGGGAGGCTCGACACACAAGAGCACCTAGATGCCCTAGGGCTAGAATGTGAAATCAATGGAAACGGGCAAACAACCAAAGGAGGAAGGTCACAGCTAGTCAAACAAGGCTCAGAACACTCAAGCAGTCGAAAAAACAAGACCAAACACATTTATCAAGCTCAGGAAGCTCAGAACAAAGCAAACCCTAGTACCTCACAGGATTGGCGCGACTGTGAGGCTGAAACCAGCGCCAAAATGGAATTGATGCCAATACATACCATAACATGGGTGCCAGCAGCACGATCGTTACATCGAAAATCGCTACAATGTAGTTTACAAGGGAAAATTTAGGTGCGAAACAACAAGCGTAATTAAACATTTTCAAGCTGACCAAAAGCCAAAAAATATAGAAAGAGCCGTACCAAAGATTCGATCAATCACAGACCGAGAAACAACCGAAAAGACAAGACAATACTCCAAGTGTTCAGCTCATAAAATAAACCGGAGATTGACTGAAGCAGCTTTGATCTACTTCGCTAATGCGCAGCATTGAAGGCGTCATCTGGCTAACTTCAGGCTTCGTCTATAGTTTATAAAATGAAAAAAAACAAGCTAGCTCCCCAGTATGGTCGCCAATTTGTTGTGGAGGTAAATACCCTCTGCGAACAGAGGTGATCCCTACTAGCCCAGACTGGGTCTAGCAACAACGTCACATTAGTAGTGCAAAGTTCCACTGCAAATAAACCAACTAGCGATGAAGGCTTTTCATCGAATCCAACGCTGTCACTTGTAGAGAAAGTAGCGCTCCCGTTCCTTAGCGCCGGCAGATCACAATCCTCACGATCTCCGTGATCGTACACCTGCACACATAAGAAACAAAACAAACGCAAGCTAAAATCCAATATATGCAACTATATGTCAGTCAGAGAAGACATAACTCATCATCATAATCAACAACAGGAGTGGAACCATAACCAATAGTCGTTTATCATTAATCAATCAAAGAAGAATACAACCATAGCCCTGACGCTGAATTCTCCTTCGGAGGGTCGCCAGCAGAATACGTCTCGAAAAAGCCTATCGGGGATAGGACAAACCTCTCTCTTCGAATGTCTCGACAATAATCTCCTTGCTTGAATTTGGCCTTAAGGGAATGAATCAAGGCTCTTGTAGCATAAGGCTCTGATGGCTCTTGGGAACTTGGAGATTATCTTGCAAAGGAGATGAGCAAGCTTTTATAGATGGAGGAAGGGGAGTTGGGATCCCTATAATCATGGGATTGGCCCTATCCCCAAGGAAGCTTCCATTACAGGTGGAAAACCACTTCCTCTACATGGAGATCCGGAGCCAAACCTCCCAACTCAAATTAGATACCATTTTATGGATTGGTTAGGACGAAACTTCCGCCATTTATTTTTAAAAAACACTCCTTAAAATGGCTGGCGCGAGTGCGACTCTGAGACAGAGCGCCAATTGGCGCGCCCTCTTTGAAGGATTTCCCCCATTGGCACGGGTACTAAACTGGCTTCCCGCACCAATGCAAAAAGGGGTGTTTTTAGGGTTTTTCACAAGGATTTGTCTTCAAGGCAATGAAAGTACATGTTTAGGGGAATGCCATGAAAGTGTTTTCAAGTTATGTCACTGCTCACAGGTCTCGGAATGAGCCCTCCAATTGTGCGGGATGGGAAATTGCAGGGACGGTGAAAAATTGTTGTGTAACACCTTTTCTGGACTGAGATGGATTATTTACGAAAAATGAAAACCTTAGTCAAACATGGCCAAGAGGTTCTCTCAGATATCATTTTACACTTTTTCAGATTTGAGCGACAAATTTATGAAAAAGGACTCATGGAGTTTTTTTTGTTCTCTTTTTCAAACTCTCTAAATATGAAAAAGGACCGGGTTGTCACTATCGTTAGGCTCGTTAAAACATAAAATAGTGACGGGCTTATCGATCATGGAAATAATCGAGTTTCATTTATCGCTAGACTCATTAAATTATTAAATAGTGATGCATTCGCCCGAAGGGTTGAATTATAGATCAAGCATATGTTATTCTCCTCAAGCTTGTTAAAAAATAAAGAGGTATTGGTTGACAAATGACTAGGGAAAATTTGGGAAAGTGAACATAACACTTTATGGTAGCAGGTCGCTCTTGAACATGACACTTTCACTCCATCATCATGACTTTTGGGTTGGGTAATATTCTTGACGGTTCATTCTTACCTATGGTTCATCATACCTTCCCTTCGGTTTTGGGTCAATGCTGCCAGCTCATCTCAGTGTTGCTGATATGTTCAAGAGAAGTCATCTGGTGAATACTCGTCCTTTTGCAATACTCATAAACCTTAATTTTCATGACAGTCATCCCTGAAAATTGCTATATCAAGTCACATTTTTTCTCTAAAATCAGTAACTCCCGTTTCGCGATAAATTGGCTTCCTGTCGACATCAACTCATATCCCAGGAAGTTTACTTAGAAACATCATCTTCCAATACCATGAGGCTTGTTACATCATCGACAAGTTCCTTGCTTCCAGACCTTTGACCAAAAGATTTTGTTTGGCGTTTGACATCAAATCATCTATTCATGCCTTACAAACTATACTACAGTACCTTGAGATCCGTTAACATCAACAGTGGTTCTCTCACCTTTATTAATATCTCACATCATTATCTGGTAATCAAACGATGTCTTCCCATGTTTGACTACAAATCATATATTCGCATGGCTAGACTTGTACACGAACGATCGAGTGAATGAGATAAGAAGACCCCGGATCTAGTTTCATCCATCAGGGTTGTGATTTCAGGATTTTTGTAAACATCATATGTACGATGACTTTACATACAGATCGTCATCCAAACATGGGCCTATATCTGTAGGCATGTCTGTATTGGGCAAAATTCCAATGTAGATGACTTTCTAAACTATGTAGATGTTATTAGATAGTTTATGCGTTGAGCATGGGAATTCCTCCCTCAGCAATTCATGATCAAGATGAAAATATCGTGATGAAATGTATTGTAAGATTGATGCAGGTCACCACTTCACTTCAGTTCCAGGTCATAAAGCATCTCATCCAAATACTATTATTATTATTTTGACTTCATCCTTTAGGGGGCATCTGTTATAGGTCAATTTGGGCATCATCCCCCATGACCTAGTCAAACTGGACATCATCCCCATGACCAATGAAATAGGGTCTATCATCCCCTCATATTTAAGTTTCTATATGCCCTAAGAGAAGAAAAATTCATTCATGGCTACTATTGTGATATTTCCAAGATTTGAAGTATATGTTATATCACTTATTGACTCACCAACGCAGCCTCTAAAGGGACTAACTATGTTGCAGTGCCAAATCCTCCATTCAAGGGTGCATTTCAATCCACTTCCCTACATTCAAGAGTGCATTGGTCACCTGGAAGCGGAATTCTCATTGTTTTGGGAATCTCCACATGGCCAGTGCCTTCTAGAAGAGTCAATGTGTGTCAAAATTTGAATCCAATTATCCATCTAACACCTCTAAACTTGGGAACATGTCTTGCATATTATTAGAAATTCATTCATTGAGAAACTACCATCATTTTCCCTATAAATTGAGCACTCATTCTAGTGCTAGGGAAGGGAGAAATTTGGTAAATTTATGTTTTTGGATTCTCATTTGAGAGAGTGAAAGTATTGATATGATGCTGGTATGATGTTGGATGCGATGAGGCTAGAATTAAGCTGGAGTTGGTTGGCAACAAATCGATCATTGGTTGTAACCTCCCCCTTCTACTCTTTAATAAAGATTGTTGTTCATTTTCCCATACATATGTCTCTATTTCTTATGCAATGGATTCTTGAATGATATATGTATTTCATATCTAATCGATTTGATTGAATAAGATAAGTAGATATATGTATATTGCATGTTGTTTGATGTTCTCTATTTTTGTTTGCAGGAATCGATTTGGTGATTTGAGTTGGATTGAGAGCGATGACAACATCGACAGAAGGAGAAGGAGAAGCGATTGAATCACAAGTAGGCTCTTTCACCATTCTATATATCTTCTTGTTTTAGAGAAAGTGATAGTAATTCCTCCCTCTATTGTTCTAAGTGACTAGCACCACACTTAGGTAATTTTTTTTATCCGTAGATCACAATTCCACATAACAACAATGACCAACTCCTCATAAAGATTTAGCATAGTGTCTCCCAATGCTTTCACTTCACCATATATAGTCGCCTGAAGCTCTTTCAAGTACACATGTGCGGACGACAACATCTGAGTTTTTGCCTAGAGTTTTTCTATTTGTTGTCTCGCAGCTTCCAAATGATTTTCCATTTGTTTATTTTTTTCCCTCATATACTCTATAATTACCTTTGAAGCTCCTACAAAGGCCAAGTTAGTTGTTGAAATATTTTGAGTATTTCTCCCAGTATCTGTGCCTTTCACCTTCTTGTATTAATGAAAGTAGGATTTGTGAGGTCGTTGGGGAAAGATTTTTTTCTTGCTTGCACATTTTTTCTATGAAGCTCATTGAAAGTTAGGTTGCAAATATCCATGATAGGGATATCATCTAAGGAGAAATTTCTTCTTCATCACCTGGAGCTTTCCCATCTGTAGGATGTGACAGAGACTGAGTGATGATCTATTTTGTACTAGGCATAAGATCAACATCCTGATTTTGTTGCTCTTGTTCTACCTTCGTGTCTTGGATAACTATTAGCTCTTCAATCTCTTGAAAAAATTTCTTGATCCTGCTTCTGTTTTTTCACTTCTTCCTATAGTTGATTATGTCTTTCTTCTTATGCTTGCTTCAACATTGCTTCTTCTTCCTCCTTCCTTCTTAATTCTTCTTCTTCCATCTGCCTTTATTCATGTTCTCTATTTTCATGTTCTTCCTTCTATCTTTTCTCTTCTCCCTACCTCTTCTACTCTTATCGCTTATGCTTCCTCCTTTTCTCAATTGTCATAATGCATTCAGAATGTATAGATCCACTTTGAACTTTTAGCTTTGTTCCTTTGTTGGACTGTGAGCAACCTTCCTTTTATATTTAATACTCACTAGGTTGCACTTTTCTGGTTGCCTTGCTTCTGGAGTAGTGTCTTGTTCTAGAGTCACATGAGAGGGTCTTTCATGGTTTCCTGGTGTGTGGAGCCTAGAGGCATTATAGAAATTCTTGATCTTCTCCTCCTTTGGCCTAAATTAGGTCCCACGTGGCCAATTTAAATGCAACTTGGCACAATTTATCTTGCAAATACCTCCAGGATCATACTGATGATAATATATTATTCCAAACCTAAATTTCTCCAACACTTTTCCTTCAGCTTCTGTAGCCTTTTGGTTCTTTATTTCATGGGATCCCACCCGCAAAGTAAAAGTAGGCCAGGGTGCTTTAACTTTCCTCTGCATTACTACTGATAAGTCTATGGAAAGATGATATGCAACCTCCTGCATTACCAACTTATGGTATACCTCAGTAACAAATGCGATGGTTTCTGGTAGTCGAACACCCTAAGGTAAGCGCCATCTGGTGATGCAAACCAATCGGAAAATTTGTATCATTAGTCCATCGCCTCACAAAACATGCAAGGTGGTTCCTCTTCAAATATCATGTGGTACAAGACTTTGAGGAAGTTGACTCTTTTACCCATGTCTTGATAACATCCTTGGTGTTTAAATAGTTGGTGACTTCATAGAAGTGTGAATCCATATATCCCTCTGGCTTAGGCAAGTAATACATCAAGTGAATATCATGGGCTGAATAGGAAGCAAGTTTTTTCCCACTAACATGGTTGAGGTTCATGCTCTTATTATCCTAGTGTTTCATAATCCATATGATGACATTTGCGCAAGGTAGGACTGGGAACTTGCAAGCAACTTTGTGAAAACTTGATCGTTCGATGTTAATATACACCTATCTTTCCTCCATATCTACCCTGAATTATGTAGGTGTGAATGCATCTCTTACCATATGTCATAAAATATTTTATTCATTTTCAATGAAGATGTTATCACCAAATTGAGTCATGTTGGGCTACTGCAATGGTCAACTTGGAGTAACTATTTCAAACCAGCTTTTGACTGAAGATTAGCCTCTTCAGCCTGAGAGGGCTCTCTCAATCTATCAAAGGATTTGCAATGAAAACTCTACTAGATGGCTAACTCTGAATTGGATTGAATGTGATGTTTTTTTGTAGGTGAAAGATGTAAACCACTAACTACCATTGGGCATGGAGTCGATATGAAAAATAAGTCACAAGTTAACCTATCTCATGGAAGCTGAGGCAGTTGTATTCTTATTAAACCACACATGAAGGACAGAATAGCCATCTATATGCATACAGGAATTTGGAGCGTGTCGCCATGAATTCCAAGTGATTATACATAAGCAAACTAATCAATCTTGGCAAAGCATCAGACTAGGTGTAAACAGGAAGTTGGAGCATGTAATCATGAATTCCAAGTGATTATACAACTAGAACACTGGAGAGAAAGTAAAATACTAATATAAATAACTTACATAAGAATACAAAAAATAATCTCAGGTCTGAAATAGGAATGTTGCAACTGTATATTTCTAATATCAAAATATTACAACAGTGGTAGTGTCAAGTAACCATCTCCCAACCTTTTATAACTCTAAAACTATCTCATTTATAGAGTGAGGACACATAAAAATTATTTTCCACCTTGCTAGCTTCGAATTCCCACCTCAAAGACCTATTTCAAACATGATTCCATCACTTGGAGACTTCCTAGGGATATTTCTGTTTTACAGAGTTTGAATACAAAAAGGACTCTTGTTTCATTAATAGTTCAACAAATACAATTAATAACCCTTATCAACTTCAACCAACTAATTGTATGAGTGTAATGGAGTGTTGATGTGTCATTATGCCATGTGGAAGTTGAGTTGGACCTCCTCCAAGTCGAATTTTTACAATTTTTTCACAAATCTGGTTAGTGAAAATTCTAAAAAATAGGCTTCAAAGATGAGTGTATAATTTCCAAACCCTGATGGATTTGAAAAAACTGAGAGAGGTTTTTGTAGATGGACCTGTGTTAAAGAAAAACCTCTTTCATATTTCAAAAATAAGTTTTGTGGTCAGAAATCAAACTTGAAGTTGACTGCTAAAACAGTCATGTACAGAAATTTCGTAGCAAACTCCAAAATCCACGTTTTACATAACCTTTGACCTTTATGACTGTTGGAGGATCTTCCTTGGGGCTAATGAGATAAATAAAAAAAATTTCCCTCCTTAGTTCTCCATAAAACTGAATTTAAAGGCAAAAGAGCATCTTCAAAAATTTCGTAGTGTTTTTCGGCCTTTAAGCCTGGAGCACGCTACGAAACTACCTGATTGTGGAGAAAATTCCAAATTCTCCCCTTTTCTTCCAAATTTCACCTGTCGGTCTGAAAATTGATATGATGAAGTATGATCATGCAAACTTGCCTCTTACCCTCTTCAAAAAACATCATTTTCACCTTTAGCAAGTTTATTTATCAATAAAATGACTTTGTTTTTTTCTAAAAAAATAGGGTTTAGAGATGAGCTCTTATCTCCATATCCTTGATAGATGTTGAAAAAATTAAGGGTTTTTTTTTAGGTCAGTATTTTCTAAAGAAAAACCTCTCTTGGTATTTTGAAAACCTTCTCCAACTGTCCAGAATCTGCATTCTGAAAATAGAGCCTAAATACATCTCTGAATCTCCAAGTTTGTAATACCTTTGAGAAAATTGAAAGAGGTTAATGTTATTTGATATTTTATTGACAATAACCTCTCTCATTTTCTTAAAATACTTATTTTTTTGCCAAGAAACTATCCTTGAAGTTGACTACTCAAAAGTCAAAAAACAGAGAAATCCTCATATTCGCTACGAAATTATCACGTAGTTTCGTAGCGAAATCTACCTATTTTTCACTGAATTCACTACGAAACTGTGTTTAACTGGAAATTGAGGGATTTTTCTGATTTAAAAGTGTGGGAATGAAAACTAAAGGACATGAGGTGTATTTGACTGATATGACATGACTCATGGTGGTTTTTTTTACATACGATAAACATGATTTGGTAAATTCTTCATTAAAGACTTGACCCAACATCACATAACATGAAACCTATGGGGACCTTATCAAAACAAATTTTTAAAATTTTGAGTGTGATAACAGTGGCTCCAGTGGGGATGGTGTGCCCCTGTGGTACAATAAAGAACTTGTAGTTCCAGTGCCTCTCTCTTGAAAAATTGAAAATTTTCTAAAATTGATGAAGACTTTGCCAAGCTCTTATGGCCTTCTCCTCGGGCTCAAGCTTGATGATTACTGCTGAAAACCCAAATCTATACATACTAAAAATATGTTCAGTCTACTTGATCTTATTCACACACGCTCCTACCTACCCTAACAGCTGAAATCTTCATATTTTATTCAAGCAACATGAAACCTCCAATAAACCCAGTCAATGAGCTACTTGAACCCCTTAACTGCACTTGAACCAAAATCAAAATGTATTCTAAAATGATAAAGGTAAGAGAAGATGGATCTATTTTTCATAGTGAAAAAATAATTGAAAATTTGCACTGTAGAACTCTTCCATGTAATCAGCTATGGGATCATAGAAGACATAATTTATTGATATCCATTTTAAGCTCTCAATGACTAATTGATCCTAGATATCCTTTTCATTTTCTTCACCAAGGTTGAACCTTGATTTCAAATATACAATATAAAGCTCATAACCATATTCTTCCTCTATCTGCAAGACAAATGGTATAACAATTTCCTCCTTTTTTGGAGGAGGAAGACCTTCCAAGAACTGTTTAGGATCTTGGAAATCATATGATCCAATTTTAACATCCAATAGTTCAATTTAATTTTCTAATATTTCAGCAGCTAAACCAAGAAAAAAACAAATTCAGGTGTGAGTCGACTGGATTTCAAACAACGAAATACTATTGTGGGGAAATGTTCACCTATCTGAAATTTTTCTAACTCATCCCTTACACTTTGTAACATTTCATCATATAAAGGGTTTGCCACATACCCTGTCATCTTGGATCACCATGAATTTTCTGAAATCTGGATTCTTCCAGTGAAGTCGCTCTGAACTTTGAAGCTCGGGAACTTAAACGAATGAGTCGCCATGTGAATGGTATAGTCTTCGTGTGTTTGGCTTCTGTTCACCATCAAAAGTCAAATCTAAACCCTTTCGTTCTGCCCAGAGAAAATTTACACCTTCGTATCCCCGACAACGGCGCAAAAATGTTATCACCAAATTGAGTCTTGTTGGGCTGCTGCAATGGTCAACTTGAAGTAACTATTTCAAACTAGCTTTTGACTCAATATTAGCCTCTTCAGCCTAAGAGGGCTCTCTCAATTTATCAAAGGATTTGCAATGAAAACTCTACTAGATGGCTAACTCTAAATTAGATTGAATGTGATGTTTTTGTGTAGGTGAAAGATGTAAACCACTAACTACCATTGGGCATGGAGTTGATATGAAAACTAAGTCAAAATTTAACCTATCTCATGGAAGTTGAGGCAATTTTATTCTTATTAAACCACACATGAAGGATAGAATAGCCAGCGTTATGCATACAGGAAGTTGCAGCATGCTTATTTCAGACTTGAGATTCTTCTATGTATTCTTATGTAAGTTTGTTATATCAGTATTTTACTTTCTCTCCAGTGTTCTAGTTGTATAATCACTTGGAATTCATGATTACATGCTCCAACTTCCTGTTTACACCTAGTCTGTTGTTTTGCCAAGATTGATTAGTTTGCTTATGTCTAATCACTTGGAATTCATGGTGATATGCTCCAACTTCCTGTATGCATATAGCTAGATGTTATGTCTGTTATCACTCTAATAATTCCCAAAGTTGTGAGATTTTAATTTTATAGTTTAAAGAATATTATAGGTAATCACAGACCTACTTTTAAGCTTTAGGATCTAGCCTTCCTAAGGCTCAGAGAGGGCTCTCTCTATAAGATTTAGCTTTGTTTTTATATATGATCTTAGGCTAGTTATATGGGGCAATTTGGTTTTTATATTTGGTTTGGTTTAGTGGGAAAAAATCACTTAATGAGATGGATAGTGATAGATCTATTTTTTCATTGGGAAAATTGAGTCAATGTGTCAAGCAGATAGATCAGGATCAAGGTCTAAAGTCAAATATTTTCAGGGCAAGATAGCAGAGTCACTTAAGATATTTGAGGCTGATTGGTGAAGTGGTTTTAATTGGGATAAAGAGAAATTAAGGATTCTTTGATCCGGATAAGGAATGAAAAGGTAGGGGTCAATCGAAATTAGGGAGAAATTAAGGGTTCCCTAGTCTGGATATCAGCAGAAAACATTAAAATGAAAACCATTAAATAACAGAGTGCTTTTAACAAATTCTGATATATCACTTCCCGATTTCACATTAAAATTTGGAACACATTTATGTATGAATGGAAAACATAAGAAGATTTAACAAATAACAGAATAAAGTACTTCACTTAAGTGGCCCAACACATGAATCCTGAAATATGATGCTTTACTGATTTGATCTAGCCTACTGACTTGAAACTTGGTACAAAAACCCTTCAAGTATGGAAAAATTGACTATAGAAATCTTCAACAATTTATTCCACACTAATACTTCAAAGGATGAAGTATTTATACAAAAAGTAATACAAAATATCCTAGAAAAATCATAGGAATTTTCTATGGAAAATAAAATATCTATTACAAAACATAGTGACATTTGCATAACAAACTTGCAAGTTGTCTTATTTATTAAATAAAATATCTTTCTTGTTGGACTTAGGCTGCAGCTAGCTGTTTGAGGTGTCTTCGACGCTGGCACTTGATTTTCAATCAGTTTTAAAACTTTATCTTCTCATCTTATACTCTTTATTTGATACACTTTAACCATCTGATACTCTTTAACCTGTTGTTTGATTGTTTTATTGCCATTAACAATCTGTTTTTACTGTGTAAAAACAACACTCTGTTTTTTCATCTTCTTTCACTGTAAATTGTCTTTTTACAGTAAATCTGTAATATTTTTCCAAAACTCTTCATCAGATAACTTAATATTTGTAAGTTTTCTAAAATTTTCATCAGCCTCTGTGTATCTAACAAAGGTTGGCCTCACTACAAAGAGATGTTTTATCTCATGCTGTAAATAAAACAAGTTTTCAACACTCTTATGCAATACTTTACTTGTGGGAACTCCTTGCCAATCTGCCTTGTTTACTTGAGCTCTTGCAAAGTCTCTTATATTCTTGTTGTAATCTTCTTGCTTCATCAGTTTATCATTGATAACAAGAATATTTGGCAAGACTTTTTGTCTTAATGTGTCAAACTTTACCATGAATTTAGTTATGGCCAAATCCATGTTTTGACACTTCTCTTCTAGTTGCTTCATTAAGTTTTTCTTTGAAAGTACTTTTCTCACCTTAATAATTGTTTCAGTTCTATCAGTAATTCTTATCACATCCAATTCTTGCTTGTTTTTAGTGTTGAGAAACTTGATTATTTGTTAGGCTTCTTCAGGTTCGGCACCAAGTTCTTCCTTTGTTTTTTAAATTTCTTCTTTGGCTGCCTTAAGCAAGTCCTTCTACTCATAAATTACTTGAACGGATGGCCAAGTGTCATTGATTGACTCAATTATCTTGGACCATAGCTGATTTTTTATGTAGGCCATTGGCTCTTTCAAGGTTAACTCTGCTTCAACCTTCTTAAGCTGCTCACTTAACCTTTTGGCTTTCTGTTCCTCTTTTTTAGCATTTATTTGTGCTAATTTATTGGCATCTTCCAAGTTCTTGATTTGTTCTTTCAATCTATTGATCTCATTATTCTACATTGACATCTCTTCCATGGCTTTAATGAGTTTACTGGCCTCATCTGAATGTTGAACTGCTGAAGTAGATGATTCAGTGGCTGAAGTAGTGGAAGAAGTGACTGGCACTGTTGTGGCCAGTGGAACTTTTAGCGCTAACTCTTATGCTAGAGTTGAAGGAACTGTTGTTGTTACCATGGGAATGACTATAGGAGGAATATTTTGAGTCTTGGCAGCTTCTTTCTCTTAGACAAGCTTGTCCATCTCAATTTCCATCTCCTTTATCTATGTTGTCATTTGTAGTATGAGACTCATCATCTCATATTTTTTATTTGTCTCTTGCATAATCTCTTTAGCCTGTGGATGTTCTATTGGAGGCAGTTTCAGTTGCTTTCTAAGTGCTGCAATATCAGCATTTTTCTTCTTCACCAATTCCTCTGTTGATTTTACATTTGAAGAGTCATACCCTACTTCAATCACCAGTTCTTCTAAACACTTGATTCTAGTGTCTTTAGCATAGGAAGAAGATTTTTCAATCCTAATCTGATCTCTCAAATTTGTTACAGTATTATGGAGTTTCTGGGCACTCATTGCCTTTGTGGTCATAGTAGAATAAAGCATTTCTAAGCTTTGTTTGTGAAACTCAATCTGATCCAAGGGATGAATGCTTTCTACTGGAATTTCAACATCAGCTCTCTTGTAATTTGATGTTGTTGTAGGTTTAGGCATTGTTGGCTGTAGCACTTTCATTAGTAACTTTTTATTTGTGTAATCAAAGGCTGAAAGTAGCCTATTTTGATTTCCTGGAGTCTGCTTTAAATACTGTGAATAGATCTCATTCTTGATCTTTTCATTTTTGGCTTTGATCTATTTGTACTTTTCTTTGATGTCATTGTCTGTATCCTCTGCCTGTTGTGATGAAGATGCCTCCATGCCTTGTTTTTTTTCAATCATCTGAGTGTTTGAAGTATCAGGTTCATGTTACTTTTCAATTATTGTAGTAGTCTCAGTGTTTTTCTTTGGATTCTCTTCATCTAAAATCTCAATTGTTTCCTTTTCCTTGTCTGCTAGATTGAGCTTAGGTTTCTTATTGTATTTGATCTTGAATCTGGTTTCTGTTGTTGTTTCAGTTGTATATGTGCCTTCTTCTCTGGTTCTCTTTCTGGTTATGTCCTCCTGATTTACAGTCTTCAAAGTGTTACTAGTATCACCTTGTTTGACTGATTCCATCAATGTATTGTCCAACCATTCAGCCTGGTTGGAAAACTGTTCAATTTCAGGCTTCTTATCATGGATATAAGGGGTTAATTTGCATTTTACCCTCATATTACTAAGTATTCCATAAGGATAATAGTTCCATAAGAAGCTTTCATCAAATTTATATTCTATCAACTATTTTTCTGCCTCTATACATGCTTCCCTGTGATTGCATATGAAAGGACCCACCTGGTTTTTCAGTTTGAACTGAGTCTTCTTTTTAGCAGCCAAAAATTTTATAGAATCTGAGTTTAGAATTTGTCTTATATACTATAAGGCAAACACTCTCATTGGCAAGTACTTTGGAAATTTATAGGGCAAGAGATTTGACCCATAGACTCTAATCTTTGTGTGATTTTGGTAAAGGTACCAATCACCAGTTCTACTTTGCTCTGATAGCTGTAAAACTTTCTTTATCTCATCACTTATCCTTGGATGTACACTGTTTGTAAGCATATTTATCAATGGGTAGACAAAACAATCTATAAAATATGTATAAGTGAACTATGTTGATTCTTTTCTGATTAGAGAAGTCCAGAAAATGACTGACATTGGATTACCTTCTACATCCAATTTTTGAAGGGCTATTGGGAATTTATCTGCTTGGAAGTAAAGGAACATATGAAATAAGAAGGAGGTATATCTGAAAACTCATTCAGTGGGAAGCTTTACAAGTTTATCATCGATACTATCAGCTATATACTCAGCATTGTTATAAATGACAGAAGGAGGTTGACTAGGCACAAAAGTAGATAGAAAGCCAAATATAGACTCATCAGTGTGCTCATCAGTAAAGTAACCAAGGATAAAGGGTAACATTGAAATAACATGTCCTGATCCTTCAAGGAATTTGGAGGATGAGTATGGAGGGTTAATCTTTGGGATTTCAACATATGTAGGCATGAATGTTTGGAAGATCTGAAATCTTTTAGGAAATTCTAACTCAATATAAAGCTTTGTAAGAGCTTCTATGGATAATGGGACTGCATTAGGATCTGGTTTCAACTGAAGAATTAGGTTTATGGAATTTGCAGTGATGGTGAACAATACTTATTTCTCAGCATTAACAATAGCTCTTAGATCAGGGGAATAGTGAGCTTGACACAATATAATGACCTATGGACACTGATGGGTATGGGGAACTACATATTTCAAATCTGAACTTCATCTCCCTGATCCAAAGATTTTTCTAGACTCTAGCAGTGGAGATCAATAAGATTGAATTCAATTATTGGATCAATTATCTTATAATCAACATTAGCTAAAGGGGTATGCTCAACATCTACACAGGAGGTTGTAGTGGATTTATAAAAATGGTGCTTTTAGAAGCCATTACTGGATTTGTTCTTGACAATTTTGAGCTATGGATCTTAGAAACTCTGTTTTTACAGAAGGTATTTTTGGTTTGACAGAGATCTTTTTTGGTACACTCTATTTTTTTATGCTTCAAACCTTCAATTCTGCTCCAAAATCAACTTTTTAAACTTTTTACAGACTCGGGAAAGGCTTAATAAGGGTTTCCTGCTCTTTTCTTGGATAAAACAGAGCTAAAATAGTCTAGTTCATGCACAAAATGGTTCTGAACATTTATAAGAAACTTTAGAATCAATCAAAGGGTTTATATAGGTCCGCAAAAGGCTAAACTTCTTCAATTTTGTTTTAAAACAGGTTATAGTATTCAAAACTGTGATTTTATCAAGGTTTTTATAGCAAATACCATTTTTGAAGGCAAATAAAGGTATTTATGTAGGCAAACATGCTTTATGAGGTTTAAATTCAGAGAATGCTTCTTTTCAAATGACGGCTAGGTATTTTGACTTGAAAATACGGTTTTTGGAATTCTCAGAGTTATCAGAAGCTGGTTGAAGTCTTTTTGGATGAAAACAGGAGGCCCTGAGCAGTTTCAGCAAGGAATTGGGTCGAAATCTGGTTGTTTGTGCATGAACCAGGGGCAACAATGTCTTTTCTTCAGTTGGAAAGGGTTAAATGAGCAAAAAAATGCAAAAAAGGTTTAAAATGTATGAATATGTAGTTTTATAGAGAATTTGGGTTAAAAGTATCTGCATTCAATGCGGGTCAAGTCAGATGGGAGGCGGTTTGGCGTTAGGGGGTCGAATACCGCCAAGAGGTTATCGCATCGTCTATGGGTGGTTTGTGGTATTTCGCAAACAAATGCGTCCCAATTGTTTTACGCCACCTGGAGGAGAGAGGGGAGGGAAATACCACCCATATCGCAAATCTGAAATGGATTAACGATCGCGCTTTTTAATTTGCGATATGGGTTTTGGACTGTTGGATTAGATAGAGGAGATGTGAATGATCTTGATTCGTCGATGGAGTTACGGGGTACAATGGGCGTGGGTCCCGAGAGATTTATGTGGCGGGATTTAATGTAATACATTTAAACATAGTTTAAACATAAAATATAATGAATTAATGGGATAGGCGGGATACGTGGTGTATATGACCAATAGACTATTTACATGCGTAAAATAACCTTTGGGCAGGTTTTAATATAATATATGTTTTAACCTATGGGGAAGTGGAATATATCATGTGGGTTAATTTAAACCATAGGATAAACTTATTATGTGGGTTTGGGATATTTACATAAGTGATTTAATCATATTACGGGATGGGGTTATTTATAATGGAATTAATAAAATAAGTTAAATGTTAATATGATATGAATATGAGGAGCGGAAATACATATAAATGCACTAAGTAAAAGTGTGTTTTAAGTGTTTTGCCATATTTTTTATAATGGTGGCCCCTTTTTACACATTTTCACACTTATACCTTAGAACAATGCATTTTTGTGGGTTTTTTGAATGTTTTTGTATGAAATGAAATTAGTGAAGGGGAGTTTTTACTTTTCCTAAGAAAAAGGTGTTTTAACTTAGGAAAAGGGTGATAATTTTGAGGAAAATGGTTTTTATGAAGGGAATCCAATACTTAGTACCAACCAGTCATTAAGCCTTGGGTCTGGTCCCAACAAAAGTCAGAGAAATGCTCTGAGCCTTTATAACTGAAGGTTTTACCTACTAGAATACTTTGAGGGGAGGAAAATTAGAAATTTTCCATATGATGTTTTATTTATGCTTTGTATAACTGCTTTCTACCTCCCCATCATTTATTCTACCATTTTTTCTTTTGCATGGGTGCATTTGAGCTTGCAACCCTAAATCCATTTTTCTTTTAAAGCATAAACTATCTAATTCCAACCTTATTTCATCGGAGGGCTCAGATTAAACTGTTGAGCTCCTCATTTATTCTCTAACTATCTATTGATTTGTCAAGTTTAAACTGTTTGACAGATCTTTATTCTCTATCTATAAACATGAAATTCAAAGCATGAAAAATTTGAGATTAAACTATTTAACTCATCATGGATTATGGCATTTTGAACAAGCTGCACATAATCATTTATTTGGAGTAAGAGTAAAAATTAGTGGAATTTTGACTTGCATCACTTTCATGTCTTATTCTTATCTCTTTTTTGTTTACGGTCCTTTTTTTTCTATTCTTTTTTATCTTTTCTTTTCAAGTCCTTTGATTTTTCTTTTAGGACTTTTACCCTCTTTTCATTTTTTTATTTTCAAATATGGGAAAGCAACTTGCAGAAAGAAAGGTATGTACATATTTACAAGACTAATCAAAGTCAATTCAAAAATTATGAACCCTATTATTATAGGACCCTAACAGTGACTCCACATGGGGATGGCATTTCCTAGTGAAATGTCAAGAACTTTGAGACTAGTAGCCTTTGAATTTTGACTGTGTTGACCTTGTAAATGTTGTCTGAGCTCTGCAATTATTCATACTTATGATATTTTACCTTTCAAAACTTAGGGCCTTCTCTTCAGGCTTCAAATTTGTTTGGAAAACATCCAATCCAATCTAAAATCTGCAATGGTATGTATAATGGATAAAGTAAACAAAGTTAACTATTGGTTATTTCTGAAGAGTAGTAATGCTTCAGCATTCTACCATTGACAGGTTCACCTAGCAGATCTAATCCATCCATCTCTTTCAAAAAGAAAGCATTGTTACCTTTGTAACCATAAATAACATAAGGTCCTTTCCATAGGAAATCAAATTTCCCATGTTTACCTTTCTCTTGTCTCCTTGAATCCCACTTTAGAACTTTGTCACCAATGTAGAAATCATCTTCTTTACTCTTTTTGTCAAAAAAAATCTTAATCTTATCTTGAATAACTTGAGACTTAAGATAAACCTCTTCTCTTGTTTGCTGCAAGTGAATGGTTTGGTTAATCCTTCTTTGAATATCATTGGTCTCAACTTGTAATTCTTGGATTATCTTCATTACTGGTACTCCTAAGGAATATGGAAAAACAGCATCCATTTCATAAACAACCTGGTAAGGAGATGTACCAATATATTTTTTGGTGGTAAGTCTATCTACCCATAAGGCATTAACTAACCTTTTGTTCCAAGTTTTCTTGTTATCTTCTAGTAATTTCTTGATGATGTTGACAAGGATTTTATTGGAAGATTCAGCAAGGCCATTACCTTGAGGGTAATATGCAGTATAATGGCCAAGGGTAATGTGGTATATATGGAAGAAATCAATCATATTTTTATATTTGAATGCAGCTGAATTGTCAGTAATAGTATTTTGGGGACATCCAAATCTTGAAAGTATGTTGTTTTCTAAAAAGGAGATTATGATAGTGTTAGTGGCTTTCCTGGAGGGTATGACTTCTATCCACTTAGTAAAATAGTCAGTGGCTGTCAGAATCCACTTATGTTGGGCTGAGGATGGACGGTGAATTTCACTAATGAATTCAAGTCCCCATTTTTGAAAAGGCATTTCTATTGAGATGGGTTTTAAGGGCAGGGGAAACAGATTTTTCTTTCCTTTAAATATTTGACACTTGTGACAGGAGGTCACATATTTTTTTACATCTACAAACAAAGTAGGCCATTAAAAACCAACTCTCAGGATTTTTTTTGCAATATCCTTCCAGTAGAGATGTCCTCCACCGTCACTTACATGAAATTCTTCTAAAAATTTGTCAGCTTCTTCTTTAAGCCAAAAATTCAATAAAATTCCACCATGATCCTTCCAAAATAGTACATTGTATATGATACAAAAATCTTACTGCCTTCAATTTTAAGAATCTAGATTTTGTTCTTGATAATCTAGGAGGAGCTTGTAAATTTAGTAATACAAATACAATATCTGCATACCATGGTGAGTCTGAAAAGGCTTCGCTGATCTTTGGAGTCTCCATTTCTTCCTGATCATCTACTTGGGCAATAAAATTAATATCTAAAGCATGACAATTTGATTCAGCCATGAGTTTGGCTAAACCTTGACCTTTTATGAGTTTGGTGGGTTTGATCTCTATGTCATTCCAAAATTGTGGCAATCCACTTGCCTCTTTTACCATCAGGGTCATTCTGTGTTAGAATCTCCTTTACAACTACATTTGGAACATAGGAAATGATGTGCGAATAAATAATATACACTCTAAAGTCTTTAATGGCCTTAACTAAAGCTAAGGCTTGTTTCTCCATTATATTGTACTTTAAAGTGGCATATCTGAGTGATTTGATAAAGAAAGAAATGGGCTTCTCATAGCCCTGGTCATTTTTCTGCAGCAATAGTGTGTTCTGAAGCAAAGGAGAAAATAATAAAATCCTTCTTAAAGTCAGGACTTATAAGAACTGGTGTTTTTGTTAAAGCTTGTTTAATTGATTCAAAATATTGTGGCTTCAACAGTCCATTTAAGGATTGAGTCATTTTTTAGCATATTTTTAAGTTCTCTTATTATTTCAGCTAGATTTGAGATGAATCTTCTAGGGAAGTTAATTTTACCTAGAAAGGCTTGTAATTCTTTAATGTTCCTATGAGGACTAATGTTTAGAATTGCCTCTATTTTGGTTGGGTCTATCCTAATTCCCTCTTTAGATATAATATGTCCTATTAATTTACCTTATTTCAATCCAAATAAAGTTTTCTTAGGGTTTAGAGAGATTCCAAATTTCCTGCGTTTAAGAAAGACTTGCCTGAGGTGATCCAAATGTTCATAATCAGTCTTTGAAAATACAGTAATGTCATCTAAATAAATTACTAGGAATTCATGAATCTCCTTTGCAAAGGCTATATCCATAGCTCTTTGAAAAGTGGCTCCTACATCCATTAACCCAAAAGGCATTTTTACATACATAAAAGTGCCCCATGGAGTAGTAAAAGTAGTTTTGGCTTGGTCTTCTGGTTGGACTAGAATTTGGTTATATCCAGAGAATCCATCTAACAATGAAATTCTGGAAGAACCAACTACCCTTTGTAGAATGTGATCCTTTTTTGGTAAAGCATAATTATCTTTTAACGACACCTTATTTAAATTTCTGAAATCAACACATAATCTAATTTCTCCTCTCTTTTTCCTAGTGGGAACTAGATTAGAAACCCAATCAGAATATCTGATTGGTGCAATTATTTGGGCATCATACATTCTTTTTACCTCTTTCTCAATTAAAGGCATCAAAACAGGATTGATCCTTCTTAACTTTTGTTTAAAAGGTTTTTGGTCCTATTTTATAAGTATTTTATGATGTATTATGCTAGTGTCATGGGATTTTAAGTCCTCATAACTCCAAGCAAAAACATCTTCAAAATCCTTAAAAAGAGCTATGTATTTTTCTTTTTCTTCCTGAGGTAAAGCTCTGGAAAGTTTAATCATCTTAGGTTTTAACTCTGTACCAATATTACACTCCTCGATATCAGATCTTAGTGGCTCCATTTTAGGTTTTCTTGCTACATCATTAGAGTCAAATAGATCTAATAAAGGAGTTAAGCCTTTGGTAAAAAGTTATCTTTTAGGTTCAAAATATCAGATTCATCATCTGCTAACTCTTCAATCTCTACCTTTTCTAAATTATCTATGTCTAATTGACTAAATTTAGTAGGTTTAGCAAAACTTAAGTTATTTACATCTACATTATTCAAATCAATATCTAAGATCTGATCTATGGTAAAATCTGTATCTATTTTACAATTCTGAAACTCCCCTTCATTGTTCATGAAAAGATAAATTTGTTCATCTTGTGAGAAAATTTCCCAATA
The DNA here is from genome assembly GCA_034641835.2 of Pinus albicaulis. NCBI lineage: Eukaryota > Viridiplantae > Streptophyta > Pinopsida > Pinales > Pinaceae > Pinus > Pinus albicaulis. Next base: position 1,279,022,860 of record CM076577.1, on the reverse strand, counting down.
TTTAAGATTATCAGGAATTATAGGTTTGTGTTTTACTTCTACTGTATATCTATGATTTGGTTGAAATGGAAGATTACAGGTACTAGCAAAGGTTGCTACGCAGTGAGTCTGTATGTTATGTTTTCTTGGTATTGCAGAAAAATCACATTCTAACAATTCTTTAATCAAATCTAAAACAATTTCTCTATATCGACATAATCTTGGATTATAAACAGAATATTCTCCAGTTATCTATTTTGAAATTAACTCTGAGTCTCCCATAATTGATATTCTTTTACCTCCTAAATTCCTAACAATCTGCAGTCCTAAAATAAGAGCTTCATATTCAGCCATGTTGTTGGTACATATAAAATTCAGTCTGAAAGCATGGCCTTCTGCATGGTTGTTTTCCATATTAGTTATCCAAACTCCTGCTCCTGCTCCTAATTTATTGACTGAACCATCAAAATCTAGGTGCCATAATGATTCATGAAAAATGTTTTCACCGTCTGGTGTTTTGTTTTTATCTTTTAGCTCAGTTTTGATTTCAATATTAGTTTCAGAGTTGCATAAAATGAATGAATCCATGTCAGTAGGTGTAGTGTAAATTGGGTAATTTCTTGGTCTTTCTACACTACTCACCATATATTTCATCAATTTTTCCCTATAAAGTTTCTTTGGTTGGCCAAAAACTGATATGGTTGCATATGACATATCACGTTGTAGAGATTCCTATAATTTAGCTCCCCATGAGCGAGATAAGAGCATTCCATACTTGGGAGGGATTTCAGCTACTACAATGTCCATGACTATGCTTTTACCAAGATATTGAACTAATGTGACACACAAATCTTTTATCAAACCTAAACATTTGACTTTGCAAGAATCAAATGAAAAGACATCTTTGTAAGGCCTAGTGATATCTAAATTCAGGGTTTCCATTATTGCTTTTGGCATTAAATTGTGTGAAACCCTTGAATCTAGCATTGCATTGTGTAATATTTGACCATGAATAGTTAAGCTAATGTAAAACGGTGGAATTGCTCCATCTTGGTGTTTTACATTAACATCAGGACCAAAAATTAACTCTGGTTGATCATCACTTAGATTCAATGAATCTTCTCCATCATTCACGTTTAAGGTTTCAGTGATAGTTGTTTTGTAAAAATCATGTTTTACCAATTCTGTCAAAGGAATTGGTATTTTTAATTTTGCAATTTCAGCTTGGATATTAAATGGAGCTTGTGATTTACTTAGCTGAATTATCTCTTCTTTAGTAACTATAGTTTGAGCAGGTTTATTTTCTTTTTCTACAGCTGTTTTCTCATTTTCAGTTTGTGTTTCTATTGTCTTATCATTTTTAGTTTTATTTTCAGGAATAGTTTGAGAAGTAGTAGATGTTTTTGCAGATTTTGTATTTTCAGAAGTTGTTTTAGCAGTGGCAACTTTTGGATCAGCTGATTCTGGATCAGCAATGAGTGTTTTAGAGTCTAAAATTGTTGTTTTAGCAGAATTAATTGTCTTTACAGCAGCAGATTTTTGTGAATCTGTTGATGTTTGGACAACCTCATCTATTATGTCAACAATCTTGGGACTAGGTGAAATTTTAGGGCTTGAAATTTTATGGGATGAATTAGATTTTTGCTTGTTTTCTAGTAGGGAGAATTTGCAGAACTTTACTAGTGGGAGCTTCTACTATTTTCTTAGTTTGTGTTTGTGAAAATTTCTTAGTAGAAGGATCTATGTTTTTCTTGCTTCTAAAGTTATATTTCTTATGTACTTCATTGATAGAAAAATCATACCCTTGTTTGTAATCAAATGATTCACCATAATCTAATTTCATTTGTTGTAAATCATATAACTCTTGATCCTCTTGTGTAAGAAATATAGTGCTATCATCATTTATACCCATTAGATTTATGGTGTCTTCATCATCATCATTTTGATGAGAACTTTCAGCATAGTTCTCTTGGAAAGGTGGTCTTATTGTTTGGTCAGGTACTGATTCTCTAGATTTTCCTATGTTGGTGTTTTTCCTGAAATTGGGATTCCTAATTTGTGTTGGTTATCCCATTGTGACCTCCTTATATATTATCTAATCTATCCATCATTCTCTCTAATGTTTTTTCTAATTGATCTATTTTTAAATTTGAACTAGATGCTTGTTCTTTTATTGTTACTCTCCTCTCATTCCTTAATCTAGCTTTTCTAGCTAACAAGTTTTCTTCTACACTAACAGCATTACTTTGCATCTGCTCTAATTTTTTAGGATTCCTCTCTCTCAATTGATATGCTATGTTTGTATCAAATCCATCAAGTAATTTGAGAAGAAAAAAATCAAGAGGCGGTTTAAGATTAGCAGGGATTGAATTATAAATGCAATTGGATCTAGTGCAATAATCCTGGACTGTTTCATTAGGTGCTCTTTTAATGCTTTCAAATTCTGATAATATTTGCAATGGATTTTTCTTCTTTTCCCATTTATTAATGAATAATCTATGAAAAACTGCTAAATCAACAATACTACCGGGATTCAAACCTTTAAACCATTTTTTAACCTCACCAGTTAATGTTTTAGCAAGCAGTCTCATTTGGATATCAGACTCATCAATTTCATGAAGTTCAAAATAGTTTGTCATCTTATTTACATGCTATTGGGCAATGTATTGAGTGGTTGCATCAAATTGAGGTATTTTACTTTGATAGTCTTGAGGCCTGACATGTAACTGGGCTGGAAGGATCAAGGGAGCATATCTAGTAGCCATGGCTTGAATTCTAGCTTGGCTTGGGGGTAAGTTGGAAGTACTTGGGGTAGAGCTAGAAGCACTTGTTGATGTAGTTGCAGAACTTGCAGATGAGATTGGGATATAAGAAGATGTGTTGGAAAATGTGGTTGAGAAACCAAAAGATGAAGTTGGAAAATATGAAGAGGTGTTAGGAGATGAGAATGATGCATTGGAAAATGCAGAAGGAAAACTAGTGGATGGAGATGAGGTGGTGGAGGATTGGAATAATACTCTAGGTTGGAATGGTTGTTTAGGAATAAATGGATCTGTGGAATGAAGTGTGGTGGAGATAATGGATGATGTGGTAGTAAATAGAGATGAACCTTGAAACTCTAAAAGGTTGGTATCTAAATGAGTGGTAGAAGGCTTAGGGGTATAAGTTGATAAAGCAGCTAATTCAACTGAATGTTGAAAAATAGCTTCATCTATTTCCTTAAGTATAGTAGCATTTATTTCATCAATTTTATCATAAGCCTCAAATATCTTTGATTCGGAATCTACTGAAACAGTTTCATGTTTAATTTCAAGAGATGAAATAAAATTAGGATCTATAACAGTGTTATTTAAATCACTTTCTGATTTGTTTCTGAATAAAGAATGTTCAAAATTTAAGTCAAATCAATGTCTTGTATAGTTGCTAACTGTTTTGGAAGGGAATTTTCTCTAACCAAGGAAACTTTATTACCTAAATCTTCTAATATTTTATTCTTTTTCCCAATTCTGTCAGGATTATCTACTATTGTAGCAGGTTGTGGATCTGGATTTGACCTGGTATAGTAGACTCTTTTGGAAGCCAGAATTACATTTTTTAATGAAAATATACTCACAACGTATTAAAACAGTCTTTAAGGTGAAAAGATAATAAAAATATTTCCTTTAAAACCTATTTAAAAACTGAGGATTGGTTAGTTCCCCAATATGGTCGCTAGTATGTTATCACTCTAATAATTCCCAAAGTTGTGAGATTTTAATTTTATAGTTTAAAGAATATTTGAGGTAACCATAGACCTACTTTTCAGCTTTAGGATCTAGACTTCCTAAGGCTCAGAGAGGGCTCTCTCTATAAGATTTAGCTTTGTTTTTATATATGATCTTAGGCTAGTTATCTGGGGCAATCTGGTTTCGATATTTGGTTTGGTTTGGTGGGAAAAATCACTTACTGAGATGGATAGTGATAGATATGTTTTTCCATTGGGAAAATGGAGTCAATGTGTCAAGTAGACAGATCAGGATGAAGGTCTAAAGTCAAATATTTTCAGGGCAAGATAGCAGAGTCACTCAAGATATTTGAGGTTGATTGGTGAAGTGGTTTTAATCGGGATAAAGAGAAATTAAGGATTATTTGATCCGGATAAGGAAAGAAAAGGTAGGGGTCAATCGAAATTAGAGAGAAATTAAGGGTTCCTTAGGCTGGATATCAGAAGAAAACATTAAAATGAAAACCAGTAAATAACAAAGTGCTTTTAACAAATTCTGATATATCAATTCCTGATTTCACATTAAAATTTGGAACACATTTATGTATGAATGGAAAACATAAGAAGATTTAACAAATAACAAAAGAAAGTACTTCACTTAAGTGGCCCAACACATGAATCCTGAAATATGATGCTTTATTGATTTGATCCAGCCTACTGATTTGAAACTTGGTACAAAAACCCTTCAGGTATAGAAAAATTGACTATAGAAATCTTCAGCAATTTATTCCACACTAATACTTCAAAGGATGAAGTATTTATACAAAAAGTAATACAAAATATCCTAGAAAAATTATAGGAATTTTCTATGGAAAATAAAATATCTATTACAAAAAGATAGTGACAGCTACATAACAAACTTGCAAGCTGTCCTATTTATTAAACAAAATATCTATCTTGTTGGACTTAGGCTGCAGCTGGTTGTTAGAGATGTCTTCAATGCTGGCACTTGAACTTTAATCAGTTTTAAAACTTTATCTTCTCATCTGATACTCTTTATATGATACACTTTAACCATCTGATACTCTTTAACCTGCTATTTGACTATTTTACTGCCATTAAAAATATGTTTTTACTGTGTAAAAATAGCACTCTGTTTTTTCATCTTCTTTCACTGTAAATTGTCTTTTTATAGTAAATTTGTAAGCTTTTTCCAAAACTCTTCATCAGGTAACTTAATCTTTATAATTTTTCTGAAATTCTCATTAGCCTTTGTATATGTAACAAAGGTTGGCTTGACTACAAAGAGATGTTTTATCTCATGCTGTAAATAAAACAAGTTTTCAACACTCTTATGTAATACAGCATGAGATAAAACAGGTTATAGTATTCAAAACTGTGATTTTATTAGGGTTTTTACAGCAAATACCATTTTTGAAGGCAAATAAAGGTATTTTTGTAGGAAAACAGGCTTTATGAGGTTTAAATTCAGAGAACGCTTCTTTTTAAATGATAGGAGGGTATTTTTCTTGAAAAATACCTGTTATTTTAGGTGTTTTGACTTGAAAATAGGGTTTTTGGAAGTCTAGGAGCTTTCAGACGCTGGTTGAAGTCTTTTTGGATGAAAACAGGAAGCACTGAGCAGTTGCAGCAAGGAATTGGGCCGAAATCTAGTTGTTTGTGCATGAACCAGGGGTAACGGTGACTTTCCTTCAGTCGGAAAGGGTTAAACGAGCAGAAAAACGCAGAAAAGGTTTAAAACGTATGAATATGCAGTTTTATAGAGAATTTGTGTTAAATAGTATCTACATTCAATGCGGGTCAAGTCAGATGGGAGGCGGTTTGGCGCCAGGGGGTCGAATACCACCAAGCGGTTATCGCATCGTTTATGGGTGGTTTGTGGCATTTCGCAAACGAATGTGATACAATTATTTTACACCGCGTGGAGGAGAGAGGGCAGGGCAATACTGCCCATATCGAAAATCCGAAATGGATTAACGATCGCGCTTTTTAATTTGTGATATGTGTTTTGGATTGTTGGATTAGACAGAGGAGATGTGAACGATCCTGATTCGTCGATGGAGTTACGGGGTACAATGGGCATGGGGCCCAGGAGCTTTATGTGGCGGGGTTTAATGTAATACATTTAAACATAATTTAAACATAAAATATAATGTATTAATGGGATAGGCGGGATATGTGGTGTGAACGACCAATAGACTATTTACATGCGTAAAATAACCTTTGGGCGGGTTTTAATATAATATATGTTTTAACCTATGGGGAAGCGGAATATATCACGTGGGTTAATTTAAACCATTGGATAAACTTATTATGTGGGTTTGGGATATTTACATAAGTGATTTAATTATATTGTGGGATGGGGGTATTTATAATGGAATTAATAAAATAAGTTAAATGTTAATATGATATGAATATGAGGAGCGGAAATACACATAAATTCACTAAGTAAAAGTGTGTTTTAAGTGTTTTTCCATATTTTTCATAATGGTGGCCCCTTTTTACACATTTTCACACTTATACTTTAGAATAATGCATTTTTTGTGGGTTTTTTGAATGTTTTTGTACGAAATGAAATTAGTTAAGGGGGGTTTTTACCTTTCCTAAGCAAAAGGTGTTTTAACCTAGGAAAAGGGTGATAATTTTGAGGAAAAGGGTTTTTATGAAGGGAATCCAATACTTAGTACCAACTAGTCATTAAGCCTTGGGTTCGATCCCAACAAAAGTCAGAGAAATTCTCTAAGCCTTTATAACTAAAGGTTTTGACTATTGGAATACTTTGAGGCGAGGGAAATTAGTAATTTGCCAGATGATGTTTTATTTATGTTTTGTGTAATTGTTTTCTACCTACCCATCATTTATTCTACCATTTTTTCCTTTGCATGGGTGCATTTGAGCTTGCATCCCTAAATCCATTTTTATTTTAAAGCATAAACTCTCTAATTCTAACCTTATTTCATCTGAGGGCTCATATTAAACTGTTGAGCTCTTCATTTATTCTCTAACTATCTACTGATTTGTCAAGTTTAAACTGTTTGACAGATCTTTATTCTCTATCTATAAACATGAAATTCAAAGCATGAAAAAGTTAACATTAAACTATTTAACTCATCATGGATTATGGCATTTTGAACAAGCTACACATAATCATTTATTTGCAGTAAAATTAAAAAGTAGTGGCATTTTGACTTGCATCGCTTTCATGTCTTATTCTTATCTCTTTTTTGTCTGGGTCCTTTTTTTCTATTCTTTTGTATCTTTTCTTTTCAATTCCTTTGATTTTTCTTTTAGGACTTTTACCCTCTTTTCATTTTTTATTTTCAAATATGGGAAAACAACTTGCAAAAAGCAAGGTATATACATATTTACAAGACTAATCAAAGTCAATTCAAAAATTATGAACCCTATTATTATATGACCCTAACAGGGGCTCCACATGGGGATGGAATTTCCTAGTGAAATGTCAAGAACTTTGAGACTAGTAGCATTTGAATTTTGACTGTGCTGACCTTGTAAATGTTGTCTGAGCTCTGCAATTATTCATACTTATGATATTTTACCTTTCAAAGCTTAGGGCCTTCTCTCTGGGCTTCAACTTTATTTGGAAAACATCCAATCCAATCTAAAATCTGCAATGGTATGTATAATGGATAAAGTAAACAAAGTTAACTATTAGCTATTTCTGAAGAGTAGTAATGCTTCAGCATTCTACCATTAACAGGTCCACCTAGCAGATCTGATCCATCCATCTCTTTCAAAAAGAAAGCATTGTTACCTTTGTAACCATAAATAACATAAGGTCCTTTCCATGGGAAATCAAATTCCCATGTTTACCTTTCTCTTCTCTCTTTGAATCCCACTTTAGAACTTTGTTACTAATGTAGAAATCATCTTCTTTACTATTGTCATCAGAAATCGGATTATCCACGATATCATAGAAGACTTGTCTTCTATGATACCGTGGATAATCCGATTTCTGATGACAATAACTATAACCACGGAAGTTTAAAAACCAGAATCTTCTTTACTCTTTTTGTCAAAAAAAATCTTAATATTATCTTGGATAACTTGAGACTTAAGATAAACCTCTTCTCTTGTTTGCTACAAATGAATGGTTTGGTTAATCCTTCTTTGAATATCATTGGTCTCAACTTGTAATTCTTGGATTATCTTCATTACTGGTACTCCTAAGGAAGATGGAAAAACAACAAAAATTTCATAAACAAGCTGGTAAGGAGATGTACTAATAGATTTTTTGGTGGTAAGTCTATCTGCCCATAAGGCATTAACTAACCCCTTGTTCCAAGTTTTCTTGTTATCTTCTAATAATTTCTTGATGATGTTGACAAGGCTTTTATTGGAAGATTCAGCAAGGCCATTACCTTGAGGGTAATATGCAGTAGAATGGCCAAGGGTAATGTGGTATTTATGGCAGAAATCAATCATATTTTTAGATTTGAATGCAGTTGCATTGTCAGTAATAATCTTTTTGGGACATCCAAATCTTGAAAGTATGTTGTTTTCTAAAAAGGACATTATGACAATGTTAGTGGCTTGACTAGAGAGTATGGCTTCTATCCACTTAGTAAAATAGCTAGTGGCTATCAGAATCAACTTATGTTGGGCTGAGGATGGAGGGTGAATTTCACCAATGAAGTCAAGACCCCATTGTTGAAAAGGAATTTCTGTTGAGATGGGTTTTAAGGGCAGGGGTAACAGCTTTTTCTTTCCTTCAAATATTTGACACTTGTGACAGAAGGTCACATAATTTTTTACATCTGCAAACAAAGTAGGCCAGTAAAAACCAGCTCTCAGGATTTTGTCTGCAGTAGTCTTCCAGTAGAGATGTCCTCCACAGTCACCTGCATGAAATTCTTCTAAAAATTTGTCAGTTTCTTCTTTAAGCAAACAATTCAATAAAATTCCACCACGATCTTTCCAAAATAGTACATTGTCTATGATACAAAATATTACTGCCTTCAATTTTAAGAATCTAGCTTTTGTTCTTGATAGTCCAGGAGGAGCTTGTAAATTTAGTGATACAAATACAATATTTGCATACCATGGTGAGTCTGAAAAGGCTTCACTGATCTCTGGATTCGCCATCTCTTCCTGATCATCTACTTGGGCAGTAAAATTAATATCTAAAGCATGACAATTTGATTCAGCCATGAGTTTGGCTAAACCTTAACCTTTTATGAGTTTGGTGGGTTTGGTCTCTATGTTATATGCCAAAATTGTGGCAATCCACTTGCCTCTTTTACCATCAGGGCCATTTTGTGTTAGAATGTCCTTTACAGCTGCATTTGGAACATAGGCCATGATGTTTGAATAAAGAATATGCATTCTAAAGTCTTTAATGGCCTTAACTAAAGCTAGGGCCTGTTTTTCCATTATATTGTACTTTAAAGTGGCATCTCTGAGTGATTTGCTAAAGAAAGAAATGGGCTGCTCATAGCCCTGGTCATTGTTCTACAGTAAAACTGCAGCAATAGTGTGTTCTGAAACAAAGGAGAAAATAATAAAATCCTTCTTAAAGTCAGGACTTATAAGGACTGGTGTTTTTGTTAAAGCTTGTTTGATTGATTCAAAAGATTTCTTGGCTTCAACAATCCATTTAAGTACTGAGTCCTTTTTTAGCATATTGTTAAGTTCTCTTATTATTTCAACTAGATTTGAGATGAATCTTCTAAGGAAGTTAATTTTACCTAGAAAGGCTTGTAATTATTTAATGTTCCTTGGCCTTCTAGTTGGACTATAATCTGGTTATATCCAGAGAATCCATCTAACAATGAAATTTTGGAAGAACCAACTACCCTTTGTAGAATGTGATCCATTTTTGGTAAAGGGTAATTAACTTTTAAGGACACCTTATTTAAATTTCTGAAATCAACACATAATCTAATTTCTCCTGTCTTTTTCATAGTCGGAACTAGATTAGAAACCCAATCAGAATATCTGATTGGTACAATTATTTGGGCATCATACATTCTTTTTACCTCTTTCTCAATTAAAGGAATCAAAACAGGATTGATCCTTCTTAACTTTTGTTTAAAAGGTTTTTGGTCGTCTTTTATAGGTATTTTATGTTGTATTATGCTAGTGTCATAGGAATTTAAGTCCTCATAACTCCAAGCAAAAACATCTTGAAATTCCTTAAAAAGAGCTATGTATTTTTCTTTTTCTTCCTAAGGTAAAGCTTTAGAGAGTTTAATCATCTTAGGTTTTAACTCTGTACCAATATTACAATCCTCAATATCAAATCTTAGTGGCTCCATTTTAGGTTTTCTTGCTACATCATTAAAGTCAAATAGATCTTCTAAAGGAGTTAAGCCTTTTGGTAAAAAGTTATCTTTTAGGTTCAAAATATCAGATTCATCATCTGCTAACTCTTCAATCTCTACCTTTTCTAAATTATCTATGTCTAATTAACTAAATTTAGTAGGTTTAGCAAAACTTAAGTTATTTACATCTACATTATTCAAATCAATTTCACTATCTAAGTTCTGATCTATGGTACAATCTGTATCTATTTTACAATTCTGAAATTCCCCTTCATTGTTCATGAAATGATAAATTTGTTCATCTTGGGAGAAAAATTGCCAATATTTAAGATTATCAGGAATTGTAGGTCTGTGTTTTACTTCTGCAGTATATCTATGATTTGGTTGAAATGGAAGATTATAGGTACTAGAAAAGGTTGCTAAGCAGTGACCCTGTATGTTATGTTTTCTTGGTATTGCAGAAAAATCACATTCTAACAATTCTTTAATCAAATCTAAAACAATTTATCTATATCGGCTTAATCTTGGATTATAAACAGAATATTCTCTAGTGATATGTTTTACAATTAACTCTGAGTCTCCCTTTTACCTCCTAAATTCCTAACAATCTGCAGTCCTAAAATAAGAGCTTCATATTCAGCCATGTTGTTGGTACATTTAAAATTCAGTCTAAAAGCATGGCCTTCTGCATGGTTGTTTTCCATATTATTTATCCAAACTCCTGCTCCTGCTCCTAATTTATTGACTGAGCCATCAAAATCTAGGTGCCATAATGATTCATGAAAAATGTTTTCACTGTCTAGTGTTTTGTTTTTTATCTTTTAGCTCAGTTTTGATTTCAATATCAGTTTCAGAGTTGCATAAAATGAACGAATCCAAGTCAGTAGGTGTAGTGTAAATTGGGTAATTTCTTGGTCTTTCTACACTACTCACCATATATTTCATCAATGTTTCCCTATAAAGTTTCTTTGGTTGGCCAAAAACTGATATTGTTGCATATGACATATCAAGTTGTAGAGATCCCTGTAATTTAGCTCCCCATGAGCGAGATAAGAGAATTCCATACTTGGGAGGAATGTCAGCTACTACAATGTCCATGAGTATGCTTTTACTAGGATATTGAACTAATGTGACACACAAATCTTTAATCAAACCTAAACATTTGACTTTGTTGGAATCAAATGAAAAGAGATCTTTGTAAGGCCTAGTGATATCTAAATTCAGGGTTTCCATTATTGCTTTTGGCATTAAATTGTGTGAAGCCCCTGAATCTAGCATTACATTGTGTAATATTTTATCATGAACAGTTAAGCTAATGTAAAACGGTGGAACTGCTCCATCTTGGTGTTTTCCATTAACATCGGGACCAAAAATTAACTTTGGTTGATCATCACTTAGATTTATTGAATCTTCTCCATCACTCACATTTAAGGTTTCAATGATAGTTGTTTTGTACAAATCATGTTTTACCAATTCTGTCAAAGGAATTGGTATTTTTAATTTTGCAATTTCAGCTTGAATATTAAATGGATCTTGTGATTTACTTAGCTGAATTATCTCTTCTTTAGTAACTATAGTTTGAGTAGGTCTATCTTCTTTTTCTATAGTTTTTTTTCTCATTTTCAGTTTGTGTTTCTACTGTCTTAACATTTTTAGTTTTATTTTTAGGAATAGTTTGAGAAGCAGTAGATGTTTTTGTAAGTTTAAACTGTTTGACATATCTTTATTCTCTATCTATAAACATGAAATTCAAAGCATGAAAAAGTTAAGATTAAACTATTTAACTCATCATGGATTATGGCATTTTGAACAAGTTGCACATAATCATTTATTTGCAGTAAAAGTAAAAAGTAGTGGCATTTTGACTTGCATCACTTTCATGTCTTATTCTTATCTCTTTTTTGTTTAGGGTCCTTTTTTTTCTATTCTTTTTTATCTTTTCTTTTCAAGCCCTTTGATTTTTCTTTGAGGAATTTTACCCTCTTTTCATTTTTTATTTTCAAATATGGGAAAACAACTTGCAGAAAGCAAGGTATGTACATATTTACAAGACTAATCAAATTCGATTCAAAAATTATGAACCCTATTATTATAGGACCCTAAAACTGTCCTTCATGTGTGGTTTAATAAGAATACAATTGCCTCAAATTCCATGAGATAGGTTAACTTGTGACTTAGTTTTCATATCGACTCCATGCCCAATGGTAGTTAGTGTTTTACATCTTTCACCTACACAAAAACATCACATTCAATCCAATTCAGATTTGGCCATCTAGTAGAGTTTTCATTGCAAATCCTTTGATCAATTGAGAGAGCCCTCTCAGGCTGAAGAGGATAATCTTCAGTCAAAAGATGGTTTCAAATAGTTACTCCGAGTTGACCATTGCAGCAGCCCAACAAGACTCAATTTGGTGATAACAGAAGAGTTGAGTATCAGATAGAATAGGAATAGTAATTGGAGGGATCTCAAACACTTCATTGGTATTGCTCTTTGTTTTTTCTTTTTAGGTTGATATATTAGGAGGCATGATGATGGCTACTGATGAAAAAGATATGAGCTTAAAACTTGTAGTACGTGGAACTAAAGATGCACTTATGGAAAAACAATTTAGCTTAAACAGATCAATTCATCAATCAAACTTAAAGTAGCAACACACTGACTAAGGTGGAGGATTGAACAGTTGTTTGGCTAGGAGGGAAATCTATGCTTCTAGAATTCTGCACTACGTAGTCTCAGCAGACAGGGATGAGGCTTGAGGCTTGAGGCTTGAGACTGCGCAATGCAGAATATTAGCTTAGCAGGAGAGAGAAGGGATTGCGCAATGTGCAGTCTCAAAGGCCAAGGTTGGGAATTGAGGACTAGAACTACGCAATGCGTAGTTGGACAAGCTAATGACTATTCACTGCATATTATTAGAGGTCAAGGAGTGATCTTGAGCCTTGAATTTGTGAAATATGCAGTTGGAGAGGCAACAATTTCTCAAGGGGTGTGTAGTTTTTCCTGGGAGAGAGAGAGAGAGAGAAACTTCGAGATCTAATGTTGGGGTAGGAAAAGGTGTAAATCAGCCTTAGGGTGAGTTAGATCAATTAATTACATGGGAAAAAATGTATTATGCAAAATTAAAATCATGCATGCACAAAAAGGTTCGATCAATTGTAACTGCTGGCAGGAAAAAAGCAAGAAGGTGATACGACACTTTTTTAAAACTAAACAACGAACTGAAACAATACTTGTACAGGATAATAATAATAGAAACACCAGATACCATGAAAATAAATGGAAAAAATAATACTCGCATAGATAAAAACAATAAAAGAAACAGAAAAAGCAGCAAAAGGCGATGCATAAGAAACTCACCCAAAAAAGCAATGCAAACTGAATCCAAAACTCCTTGATATTTTGGGGATGGCTAGAGATCCAATTTTGAATGTGAAAATGAGCTCTACAAGCGTCTATTATATATATCTATCCCCCATGGGGATAGGTTAGGGTTTAACATGTGCATGCCTAAAATCAAGGAGGAAGTGACTTTGTACCACTTGTCCAAAGGTGATTGTGCACTCCCTATTTTCGAGGGATACACATTAGCTTACTCAGAGAAACTGCATAGTCTCACTGGAAAAAGGGACTGCGCAATTCCCAACAACAAGGGATTGCGTAGTCCACTAACTCAGTGGGTTGCGTAGTTGAGATCCTCAAGAGATTGTGTAGTCTCCAGTGGCAGAGGGTTGTGCAATTCCTAGAGGGAAGAACGGTAGTTGGTGAAAAAATAGTCTAGAAGTTGGCTTGTGTTTAGAATTTATTTAGTTGTCATTGATAAGAATTAGTCATCATCAAGACAACCTAATCAAGTCATCACAAGCACTGCATGCAATGATAAGCCATCATAACACTAGACAATCAAGAAGAATACTTGATGACAATGAAAGATAGGTTCTTATAAACAAAAGGCATGCTTCAAAATTAAAGCGTAAGAAAAATTTAGACGAGGGATTGTAGCAGCTACAACATGTATACTCTTTATAAATAAGGAAAAAGGAAAGAAAAGGAAATTATATTTTAATTTGGAGTAAGGATTTCATACTCAAGTTTGAGTCAAAAGCATGTTCTTGGGCTTTTAGGTATTCTAGGTATTTCTAGGATAGAGAATAATATTGGTCATATGTCATAATCCCATTTGGAGTTATTGTGATAAAGAAAAAAATTATTTTTTCAAGAAAAATTCATGGATAAGCCCAAGACCAAGTCGGCCCAAGGGTAGATCAAGTCAGCCTAAAGGGAGGGAATTCAACCCTCTCTAACACCCTCCTCCAACACTTACCCAAGTTTACCAGTCAACCGAGGTAAATATGTGACAAAGGGTTACTATGATATGATTCAACCTCCTAAGTCACCTTCAGGAAGTGGAATCGACAAGACAATACCAATCTAACCTTCCTCATATGCTAGAGGACCTTCAGGATCCAACCAACCCTTCAAAGTGCTCAACCCCTAAGACAACTTGTTGTTTTGATGATCTGGAGCCCCAAATGCACTAGTGATCAACCCTACATGTGACTGAAACCCACCAGTCGCATGCATAACAAGACATCCATGCGACTACAACCTTGTTCAGGCAGTTATGTGCTAGCGACCCGGATTCTAAGCCACTATTTCAGGGCTAGGATTCAGACCACTGCCCAAAACTTCATGAAACTTCTAGAAATTATAAATAACAATATGAAAAGGCCTCTAATGCAAAATTTTAACAAGGACCTAATCCGACAAGGCCTAGCCATGACAGACATTCCGTCAAACACATCATGAACTTGCAATCTACAAGTCATATCAACACATCTGAGCATAGTAACTATACTTATCTAAGAATTTCCAAGGAGGATTGATATGCTCTCATAATAGTTGCATTACCATTTATTATGTTATACATTCATTGCTTATTCATTTAAAAAATAAACATGATGAGAGCCATGACTAAGATTTGTCATAAAACTATACTTATAACCAACATATAACCTATAGAATAAAAATGATAGAACAACCATTAGATTCACATAATCACAAGCACATTTACACATAATACACAAGAGGAAAAGAACTCTTATTAATATATGCAAAATGAAACCAGGTCAGGGACTTCCACATACCAACTGACCATAGATTGTGCTGAACCAAATCTTTCTTTCATCCAATCACCCTTGTGCGATATTCCAAGCATGAATGTGGGACTCACAACAAAACCAATCAAGTCTTCCTCAATATTTACCGCAATCCCACCAAGGGGTTCCTAGGCCCAAACAACAACATACAGTACATGCTTTACCGCAATCCTACCATATATGGTCAAGGGATCACTAGGCCCTAAACAAGCATGGATTCCTCCATATCTCTCCACCTAAACCATGAGGAATTTTTATGTCTCCTCTCTCTAGGTTGTACCGTGTATCGTGCCATAACAAATCAACATATTCCTAAGCCTAATGAGAGCATACACTTCTAGGATTTACCGTGTATCCTGCCATTACCGATCAAGGGATTCTTAGGCCTAATAAGGCTCCATTCTCTAGGCTTTACCATGTATCCTTCCATTACCAGTGAAGGAATTCCTAGGCCTAACGTGGGGTTTCACAATCAGGATTTATCGTGTATCCCACCATTACTGGTGAAGGGATTCCTAGGCCTTGTGATTTTTCCTGAGACCACCCCACTTAGTTTTGATACCATCCAAAAATCTAGCTCAACCAAATAAAAGAGAACCCCATCACACCATGTCTATCCAGAATTAACAAGGCAAGGTTGGAATCCACTATCACACCAGGAAAGACCCATGCCAATGACAGCAAGAGAACCATATACACACAAGCATGTACGATGCATTCCAAATATATCAAGGAAATCACACATGAAAATTGGTACATGCAAGTAATCATGATGTAGCTGCTTAATCATGGTCTTCCTTGCTTGATCTTTGCCTTCTTTGTCTTTCCCTTTCTTTCCTTGATCCAATGGTAGAGTACTCCAAGAAAACTCTAAGTGTGTAAGAGTATGTGAGAGTAGAGAGAATAAAGAGAGTGAGAACTCCAAAACTGAACACACAAAAGGTAACACTAAAAAAAGTTTTAAAATGATCCTCGGAAGCCTTTTTATCAATGAGGCCTCTAATTTCTTCAATTTTCAATTATTTTCCTTCAATTTCCTCCTCACATGCAACCTGTGACCTTTCACTTTCCTTTTCTCCTATTTTCCATTATTTTCATTAATAAAATTTCAATTAATGCCTCTTTCCATTCCAAATACTTTGCCATTGCCTTTGACAATTTTCCTTAGCCATATTAAACCAAATGAACACCCGCACTAGGATGATTTTCCCAACATTAAGCTTGGAATACTTGTCATGTGACCTTGCTATTATTTTTCCTTTATTAACTTTTATTACATGGATTTTTGACCATGGTTGTTACAGAACACTCCCCCTTGGGGGAACACCATCCTCGATGTTTAATAACATGTAAAACTAGCAAGACCGTTGAAAATCCAAAACATACTACTTTTGGAGATTTATAACTAAACTCGATGCAGTATTTACGATGAAGAACCTGCTCAAAAACAACCAACATGAAAAACATAACAACATGACACCCATATCACTTATTGGATATTTATAACACAACTCGATGTGGTATTTATATACATTTACATATATATGTATACTAAAACTTATTTTCCTCAACCAAAAAATAATGAAGGATACATAGCATGCATCTAATCAACCATTTCCCATGTAGCTTCATCGGGCCCAAAGTGCTTCCACTGCACCTTAACCTCTTGATTGCTCAATTCCAGAGCATGAGCATCTTTCTCTGCAAAATACATTGAGGTTCCGGCTAGAATTCTCCTTTTGGTTCCACCTACAATACAGAGAAATCAATAACATGATCAATGTGCTTTACATATATTTTAAGCAATGAAACATGGAAAACATCATATACTTTCTTTGTTGGAGGCAATGTGGCAATGTCGATAGGCCACTGGTACACACCTGGTACAATCCTTTCAAGAATCTTGAAAGGTCCACAAAACTGAGGTGTAATCTTGGCACATGATCCAATCCTAAAGGATTTATTCTTGGGATTGATGTGCAAGTACACATGTTCCCCAACCTGAAACTCCATAAACATCTAGTTCCAATCTGCATAACTTTTCTATCTATCATGTGTTTCGTTCATATTCTTTTTTATTACCTGCATTTCTTATTCCATCTCTGCCAACATGTCCAGTCCAATTAACACCCTGTTCACTAGATCACTCTAACTAATGGGAGTGTTACAACCCTGCCCATAGAGTGCCTCGAACGGACTCATCCTCAATGACTCCTGATAACCATTGTTGTAAGAAAACTCAACCAGAGGTAGATACTCTTCCCACTTATGCATAACATACATTCTCAAAATTTCCTCCAGAATCTTGTTGACCCTCTTTGTTTGCCCATCTCTCTATGGATGATAAGTTGTGTTGAAGGCCAAATTTGTACCCAAACCTGCAAATAACTCTTTCCAAAACCTAGAAGTGAACTTAGCATCTTTGTCTGACACAATATTCTTTGGTACACCATGCAACCTCGCTACATCTCTAATAAAGACTTGTGCCACATCACTAGTTGAATACGTAGACTTCACCAGAATGAAGTGCGTTGCCTTTGTCAACCTATCCACCACAAACATGATGGAATCATATTGTCTAGATGTCCTTAGCAACCTTGTAATGAAATCCATAGAAATAACCTCCCATTTCCACTTTGGAATTAGAATATGTTGTAGTAATCCACATGGATTCTTACACTTTGCTTTTACCTATTGACAATCCAAGCATCTCACCGCAAAATCTGCCACTTCCTTCCTCAGGTCCAGTCGATAGTAAAACTTCTTCATTGTTTTCAATGTTTTATGATATCATGGATGTCTTGAATATGATTTTGCATGAAATTCTCGCAAGATAGTCTTCTTCAGATCATTTTCATTCGGCACATAGATCATGTCCCTAAATCTAATAAATCCATCTGTTGTGAGATGATAGTCCACATACTGATCACTTGTACCCTACTCTAACCTATGCATAAGATTTTTATACCTGTCATCTTGTTTTCATGCCTGTAGGATCTGATCCTATAGATTTGTCCCATAGGAACTCATAGCTACTATGTGATTCACCTATATTCGCCTGTTAAGGGCATCTGTAACCTTGTTCTCCTTTCCCTTAATGTACTTGATCTCAAAATCAAACTATTGATTTTGTCCAACCATCTAGATTTCCTGGCATTCAGGTTTGGTTGTTCAGATAAGTATCTCAATCCATTGTGGTCGCTCAACAACACAAACCTCCTGCCAAGAAGATAGTGCCTCCACATCTTCAATGCATGAACAATTACTACCAACTCAAGATCATGTGTAACATAATTCTTCTCGTTCTGATTTATTTTCCTTGATTCATAACACACTGCATGTCCCTCCTACATCAGGACTCCACCAAGTCCTCTCTTGAAAGAATTTGTGCACTCTACAAACTCTTTATCCTGATCTATAATATTTGAAACTGGAGCATTTGTCAACCACTGCTTCAACTGCCCAAAACTTGCTACACACTCCTTTGTCCATTCAAATTTCTTGCCTTTCCTTTGCAATGATGTAATAGGAGAGAAAATCCGTGAGATTTTCCTGATGAACCTCCTATAGTAACCTGCCAACCCCATAAATGACCTTACCTCATCCACATTCCTAGGAGTTTCCCATTCCATGATAGATTTTATCTTCTCTGGGTCTACTTCCATCCCTTCCTTGGAGACCACATTCCCCAAGTAATTTACCTTTGTTTGAAAGGAACTGCATTTTATAAGCTTGGCATACAACTGATGCTCTCTTAGCAACCTCAATACTGTTGCTAAATGTTTGACATAATCTTCCTCATTCTTATAATATATCAATATATCATCAATGAATACAATAAAAAACTTGTCCAAATAGGAACGCAACACACTATTCATCAAGCACATAAAAGTAGTTGGAGCATTAGTCAAACCAAATGGAACTACAAAGCAGTCTTGTATATGTTTTCTTCTTTGATGCAAACCTTATGATATCTTGACCTCAAATAAATATTCAAGAACACGGCTACTCCCTTCAACTGATCAAACAATCATCCATCCTAGGAAACAGATACTTGTTCTTGATTTTTATCGTGTTCAATTGCCTATAATCAATGCATAACTAGAGAATATCATCCTTATTCTTCAAAAACAACATTGGTGCACCCCAAGGCGATAATTTTGGCCTAATGTATCCCTTGTCAATCATTTTGCTTTAACTACTACTTCAACTCTACTAACTCTAGTGTGCTCATCATGTACGGTGCCTTCGACGCTATTGCTACCCCTGGCACCAACTCAATAGAAAAATCCACTTCCCTATGAGGAGGAAACTTTGAAATATCTTCAGGAAATACATCTTGAAACTGTTCTAAAACTGGGTGCATGTTCAATACATATGCATCCTCAACATCCTTGCCATTGTCGTTGGAGATATGCACTACAAATAACACACACCCTTTCCTACGACTGCGCTTTTCTTGCATAGTTGTGACCATTCTAAGTGATGTTGCCTTCTTCTTACCCTGCAAGGTTCTTTGTTCCCCATTTTCGTCCAAGCACTCAATCGCCTTATCATAGAAATCCACCTTGGTCCTATGAAGATACAATCATTCCATACACAACAACATAATATATGATCCCAATGGAAATACATTCAAATGCGTTGATGTAGTCATACCATTCAACTCAAATGCCCAAGCTCTTACCTAATGATGAACTCTTTTCTTTGTACCTGTAGCCAACTGCACTAGCCAAGATTTTGCATGCACTTATTTATTCAAACCACACTTATCCACCAAGTTAGGTTTACCATAACTATAATTAGATCCAAGTTCAATCAAAATAGAAACAACTTGATCACAAAGCTTACCATCCATATCGATAATAAACGCTTGGTGATATTCCTGCCTGTTATCCATCACTGCATAGATCCGTGGAATGCTATGCCAAACATCCCCAACTGTATGTGCTTCTTGTGCACTGTAAAACTGAGGTCTACCACCCTGATACTGTGGACAATCTCTCTTGAGATGCTCCTTGCCACATTTCCAACACTGCAATGCTCCCATACCATCACCTTTATTTTGTTGCCCTCTAGGTTGTGACCCATGTCCTTGTCTAACCATGTTGAACTTCATGTAAGGAACAACATTCTCTTTCTCACCTACATCTTGGGGCCTTGTTCTTTTCAGCTGCCAATTACCTTTAGCTTTGTCTTTTCCTTTCCAAACTTGTTAATACTTTGTCTTGCACTTTTATTTCTCATAAAAATGCAACTTACCAATGACTTCTTCAAGTGACTAAGGCTCATCATATGCCATCCAATCTCTAAATTCTAATGGAAATCCACTGAAAAATATTTGAACTTTGGCTTTCTTATCCTTAAGATACAGTACATACCTCAATAACTCCAAGAACTTGGTCGTGTACTTCTCATCTGTCATCAATCTCATCTTTCGCTCATAAAACTACTTGGCCTTATTGTCGTAGTACCTCTCTGACAAGTACTTCTTCCTGAAGAGTCCCTTGAATTCATGCCAACTCAAATCCTTTATCCTAATGTCTCTGACATGCTTCACGTCTTCCCACCAGATGTTTGATTTCCCTTTGAGGCTGAAGATAACTATTATGGCCTTCATGTTCTCTATGTAATCATATAGTTCAAATAATTTCTTCATCCCAAGAAGCCATGCCTCTGCATCTTCTGGCTTATTCAAATATCCATCAAATTTAGGTGGCTTGGATTTCTTGAATTCATATAGAAAATATCTCCTATCACTCCTCCTATAAGGATGATAACAACAATGATCATGATACATGTCAGAACCAGAACTAGAATAGAACTTGTGTCCATCACCTCTCCTATTTGGTGTGTCCATGAACCTTCCATGTTTGATCATGTCATCTCTATCTGACCTGTGATCACCATGTGATTGACTACCATATGTTTCGTTAGTATTATCCTCTTGCCCATGGTTGATTCTATGTGGTCCCTGTCTCTACAAATCCGACAAACTCTGAAGGATGACTACGTTAGCCTTTGCTTGTTTCTATTGTTCCTGAATGATCTTGTCATTATTTTCCTTGTAACCTTTTAGTTTTGCCTTCCAAATTCTCGAAGTGTCTGCTATATCGAGAGAGTACCTATCACCATGATTCTTATTGAATCCATAGGGAGAATTTCATGAACTATAGTATACCATCTAGCTAGTCATATTTTATCTTCTTCATGCAATTATATCATGTCAAATACCCAAAACATAAACATAACCAACATACCTCATTATAGTTCAAGAGAGGATATCCCATCTACAAGATCAACCAAATTAGCAGGATACATGTATAATCATGTTCATAGCAGTTTATAATCGAAATCTCAACCATTATCCACTTACCATGCATGACAATACCAACTACATACCATATAATCATGCACGACAACTATATCCATGACAATGCATGCACACATCCACGTGGACAACAAACATTCGCAACAATTGCATATTCAACCAACATGCATCCATGACAAACACATCCCGACAACAACATCGTCAACTACTGCATGGAAACACAACTACAACATTGACCATCACCATGTATACATAACAATAACATGTACAACAAACATTCATACATGACATTCATATTTTTCCCATCCAGTCCAAGGGGTAAACCATGCTTTTATACCACTTTGGAACGCCCTTCTCCCACACTTACCAAATTTTATCGGTCCACTACAGTAAATATGTGACAAAGAGTTACTATGATATGATTCAACCTCCTAGGTAACCTTAAGGAAGTGGAACCGACAAGACAAGACCAATCTAACCTTCCCCAAATGCTACAGGACCTTCAGGAACCAACCAACCCTTCCAGGTGCTCAACCCCTAAGACAACTTGTTATTTTGTTGATTTGGAGCCCAGTCACACTGATGACAAGCCCTCCGTGTGACTGAAACCCTCCAATCGCATGCACAACAAGGCACCCATGCGACTGCAAACCTTTTTTAGGAAGCTTTGTGCCAGCGACCCCAGATTCTGAGCCACTTTTTCAGGGCCAGGATCAGGCCACTTCCCAGAACTTCATGAAATTTATATAAATAATAAAATACCAAGATGACAAGGCCTCTAATGCATAACTGGAACAAGTAACTGATCTGACGAGGCCTAGCCATGACATAAATTTCGTCAAACACGTCATGAACTTGCAATCTACAAGTCATATAGACACATCTGATCATAGGAAAGTCATACTTATCTGAGAATCACCAAGTAGGATTGATTTTCTCTCATAATAGCTGCATTACCATCTATTAGTTCATACATTTATTGTTCATTAATTTACTAAACAAAATTAATGAGAGCCATGACTACGATTTGTCATAAAACCATGCTTATAACCAGTATATAACTAAAAGAATAACAATGATATAACAACTATTAAGATCGCATAATAACAAGCACATTTACACATAATACACAAGAGGAAAATAGATCTTATTAACATATACAAAATGCAACCAGGTCAGGGACTTCCACATACCACCCCACCATAGATTGGCTTGAACCAAATATTTCTTTCAGCCAATCACCCCAGTGCCATATTCCAAGTATGAATGTGGGTCTCGCAACAAAACCAATAAAGGCTTCCTCATGATTTACCGTAATCCCACCAAGGGATCCCTGGGCCCTAAAAAACAACATATAGTACAGGATTTACCGCAATCTTGCCATATATCGGTCAAGGGATCACTAGACCCTAAACAAGCATGGATGCCTCCAGATCTTTCCACCTA
Source organism: Pinus albicaulis (assembly GCA_034641835.2). Lineage (NCBI taxonomy): Eukaryota > Viridiplantae > Streptophyta > Pinopsida > Pinales > Pinaceae > Pinus > Pinus albicaulis. The sequence continues at coordinate 1,278,999,939 of CM076577.1, read as the reverse complement.
AACCGTGATGAATTTTTTTGTATCCACTCTTTAGGATGTACCATGTATCCCACCATAACCAGTTAAGGGATTCCTAGGCCTAACAAGAGCATACACCTCTAGGCTTTAATGTGTATCATGCCATTACCGTTCAAGGTATTCCCAGGACTAACAAGACTCCATCCTCTAGGATTTACCGTGCATCCCACCATTATTGGTCAAGGGATTCCTAGGCCCTATGATTTTTCCTGAGACCACCCCACTCAATTTCGATACCATTTGGAAATCTAGCTCAGCCAAATAAAAGAGAACCCCATCACACCATGGCTATCCGGAATTGGAAAGGAAAGGCTGAAATCCATTGTCACACCTGACAAGACCCGTGCCAATGATAACAAGATAACCATATACACACATGCATGCCAAATCTAGCAAGGAAATCACACATGCAAATCGATACATGCAAGTAATACCATTGTAGCAGCTTGATCTTTGCATCTCTTTGTCTTCTTTGTCCTTCCTTTGATCTCCTTAATCTAATGCTAGAGTGCTCCAAGAAAACTCTAAGTGTGCAAGAGTATGTGAGTGTAGAGATAATAGAGAGAGAGAGAGCTCCAAAACTAAACTGACAAAAGGTAACAGTGACAAAAGCTGTGAACTGATCCTCAAAAGCCTTCTTATCAACGAGGCCTCTAATTTCTTAAATTTTCCATTATTTTACTTAATTTTCCTCCTCACATGCAACCTGTGACCTTTCTCCTTCCTTTTCTCCTATTTTCCATTATTTTCATTAATAAAATTCCAATTAATGCCTCTTGCCTTTCCAAAACCATTTCCATTGCCTTTGCCAATTTTCCTTAGCCATAATAAACCAAATGAACACCCACACTAGGATGTTTTTCCCAACATTCAGCTTAGAATACGTGTCCCGTGACCTTTGTTATTATTTTTCCTTTATTAACTTGTATTACATGGATTTTAACTAGGGTTATTACACCCTTAAGAAAGTTTGAGGAAATCAACTCATTTGGTCACTCATCTCACAGAAGTTCGATCTACAATAGTGAAGAAGAGAGAGAGGAGTTGGAGGACGAAGAAGAGGATCAGAATTCAAATTTTTCCAAAGATTCTATTTTCTTGTCTCGCTAGTGTTTGTGAAGCTTCCAGTTGCAGGAAGTTGAAGTTTTGAAGCAGTTGTAGAAGGCCAAAATTGTAGGGAAAATATTTTGTTGCAGGGGCTGATGTTGCAGCATCAAAGAAGTAGTATCAAATTTCTGGAAGCACCTTGAAGAAGATCTTGCTGGGGGCTGGATTGGGGCTTGGAGGGTTTGTTGGATTTGGTCTTCGGGTCTTGGAAATCTCTTTGTAAGCAGATTCTATGAAGAAGAGAATCATTTTTGGGGTTTTTCTATAGGAGGGGTTTTTCCCTAGATTAGAGCCTATATCTTGTGTACTTTGTCTCTTTGTGATCTTCTTTGTTTTGGTAATTTCTTGATGAAATAATTAAAGAAGTAATAAAATACCAACCAAAGTCACAAGTAATTATCAAGATAAGGAAAATCAAGTTTAATCTACATGTCTCCAGATTTTCGAACACAAAGGTCATTGGAGAACCTTCTCAATCTCAGAAAATAAGAAGACAAGAGCAACAAGCGAGTGTTTCAAGAGGAAATACTAAGGAAGAGGTGGTTTCCACCCTGGAAGCCTTAAATACACCAGTCAAGCCCAAGGGGAGGAAGCCAAGGCAAGGCCCTCTATATTTCAAGCAGAGGAGAAGAAATAGACTGAAGCAAGGAAAGCCTCAACCTTCCTCAACAACCCCCACTACCATTGAGGGGTAAGCTAGCCATCAGGATAGAGAATTGGAGAAAATTAAGAAACAAGTTCAAGAAATAACCTCATTCAAAGTCAAAGGAAAACATCCCCAAGCCTCACAAAATAAACCAAGCACTAGGGGAGCCAAGACTAAATAGACCCTCAAGATGCAAGAGGAATCTACCATGTTACACGAAGGTGTTGTACAAGTATAGGAAGGAGGTGAAGGGGCAAAAGAGTTGCACGAACCAGACCCCCAACCATAAACAATGTAAACTATGAAATGGGAACTGTAACTCAAAATGAGAACTATAGCGTAAAAACCCCCAAAAAACATGAAAAACAACCCAAAAACGAAAAATATTGATGCTAGAATATTTTATTTATTATTGTTATTATATATATATATATATATATATATTCTTTTTTCTTTTTTCTTTTCTTTTCTTTTCTTTTCTTTTCTTTTTTCTTTTTTCTTTTTTCTTTTTTCTTTTTTTTCTTTTTTTTTCTTTTTTCTTTTTTCTTTTTTCTTTTTTCTTTTTTTCTTTTTTTTCTTTTTTTTTTCTTTTTTTTTTCTTTATTCTTCGAGGTAATTTTTGAACATTTTTAAAAAATGGCAGTAAAAACAACAAAAAAAAACCAATTTTTTTTTGTGCAAAAAACATACTCAAAACAAAGTGTTAATGTTGTCATAACGTTTTTTTTTTTTTTTTTTTGGTAAATTTTCAACATATTTTAGCAATGGCATTAAGGATCAAATATCATGACTCTGAAAAGCCTTAAAATTCTAATGATTTTCAGGCATGACATTGAAGATAAAACATCACGCCTCTGGAAAAACTTAAAGATAAAATATCATGACTCAGAAAACCCTTAAAATTTTAACAATTTTCAACCATGGAATTAAAAGCAAAGATCATGACTACATAAAACCTTAAGTTTTCAACATATTTGAACCATGACATTATGAAAAAAATTTATGACTAATTTTTTTTAAATGAATACCTAAATGAAAGAATCATTATACCAAGAGCATTTTTGTTTCAAATGCTAAAAGTATAACAAATTTAAAATCTTACCCTAAAACAACTTAACACATTGTAACAAAAATTTAAAATCAAACATCAAATTGACACACAGTGTAGGCGAACTGACCCATTGTAATTAAAGCTTAAAGACCAACACATTATGGGATCAGACTCGATTCATTATAACGAAATGTTAAAATAAACTATCAAATTGACACATAATGGGATCGGGTTGCTAGTCGAGGATCGACACGGAGCCTGCAGGAAAAAATAAAATAAAACAAAATAATATGTATGTGTGTGTGTGTAAAATACCAGAAAAAAAAAAAAATTAAAAAAAAAATAAAATAAAATAAAATAAAATAAAAAATAAATAAATAAATAAATTAAAAAAAAATAAAAATAAACATTGAAAAAAAAAAGTAATAACAAATAAATAAAAATATATATTAAAACATTAAAAAAACATGACTTTAAAAAAAATGAAAAATAAAAGATTGAGAAAAATAAAAACTAAAACAAACAAAAAAAATTAAAAAATAGTAACAAGTAAATAAAAATATATATTAAAATATAAATCAATTAAAAACATGGCAAAAAATAAACAAATATTTGAAAAAAAAAAACAAAACAAAACAAAATTCAGTTATAATTGATAAAAAAAGAACTTTAAAAATATATTAATAAAATACAAGAAAATATTTCCAAAGCAAACATAATTTAAGAAAAAAAATACCAAAAAAAAACAATATTAAATAATTAAAAATAAATAAATAAAACATAAAATAAAAATCATAAAAAGTTAAAAAATGTTAGTCTCGCTCTCATATCATAAAATCAATTATAGTCCAAAATAATTAAAATAATTAAAATCATGAAAGTTGGATTTATTCCTACTTTTCTAGTTTGGGTTTGTTCCTCAAACTTAGGAGTTCGTTTAGGTCTAGTTGGTTGAGAGATTAGCTCCAACTAGTTAGGCTCCTAGATTAGTGTGTGGTTGAGATATTCACTCAACCAAAGTGATTGTGTCCAAGATAGACGCACTATCTTGAGACATTATCCTCATGTATGTATTTGTATCATTAACATTATTTGAAGAATAAATGAGAGGAATACAATACAATGAGGAAGCCTTTTCCACCATGTCTTTTTAGTTCTATGTCTCTAATATTTTGATGTGTGTTTATTTAATATCCTTCCTGTGGTATCAAAGCATGTATAGTTCTTAGGGCCTCAGTGTTTCCGTGCTAGTATGTGGAAAATCTTTCCGTGCTTTCCAGTGGAAAATCTACTAGTATGTCGAAATCCTTGAAAACATATGTCCAACGCTGAACTCCTGTTCCAGATATTATAAATATTGCATAAATAGGTATATTGTAAGTCTAAGAGTCGAAGCAACGCTTCACAGTCTGACTAAGAGAATCGAGAGAAAGTTTCATATCATCATTGACATTCGTTGACGACAGTTGCAGTTCATCGTGTGCCTAAACGAGGCTGAGAGAAATTTTTTCGCCTTGAGCGTCGAAGGCCGAGAGCATGCTATCGTGGCATGGGCGGCATACGTTGTAATATAAAAAATCGATGAATTCTGGAGGCTCAATACCTAGACAGGGACCATGTCACATCGCATATGAGTGAGGACACACTATATCTAGGTTCTCATCCATTTCAAAACATCGCTTTCTATTTCGCGCCTAACGGTTATTTTACTGCCTTATCCATTTCGCTTTGGTTTTTAAACCTTCCGCATCACTGTTGGTACATAAAAATATCGAGTACTGGGGGTTTTGCAGACCAGTGGTGCAGGATTTACATAGTTCTTAATAAATTTAAATACCAGTTGCAGTGAAAATGCTTCGACTTCCAAAACTAAACGGAAAGTGTATTATCCCGAGGAATCACATTCCGTCATTGGGGTTTCTCTTGCATTTATCGAGTATTTGGAGGATAAAATTTCTGTAAAGGTTGAAATTTGCTTTTAGTCAAAGCTAAATCTAGAAGTTAAAAGTAGCCTCAGAGCAACCAAAGTCATGGAATTTCACATCTAATTGCAAGAAGAACATTGGATATAAGTTCCATCCTAATGAGGTACTTCCCATTAAATGACTTCAACGAAGTTCCCATGCCAGGGCCAAATTTATTTCCTCGCAAATTGGCCTCACTTTCATATTTTGGCGAGCACAAGGATTTACAATGTTGGCAGTTATTGATATCGAAGAGTCATTTAGATTTTCAAATTGTAAGAAGGCAAGTCAAGTTAAAAAAAATTGTTTTGGGTGCAATCATTAGTTTTCAAAGACGTAAGTTTATTTGTCATATTTTTTTCTCCACCATATGATGTAAATTTATTAAATCGGTGGGTTAAATCATACATGGTGGTCATATTTTTGAGTTATTGAATTAAAGGAGTCAATGTCCAAGTTGAAGCTAAGCGTCACAAGGAATTCATTGAAGTGAATTTGTTGTTTGAAAAAGGGTCCAAACAAGAAAAATATTGTAATTGAAAAGTTGCTCTTGGGTGTAAGAGGTGGTTGTAACTTGAATAATAAAAAGATTGGTTTTTGGTGATTGTGTCCTAGATCCACCTGAAATTGAATAAGGGGATCTGAGGTAAACCATGAGCACGTTTGTGATGGCGCATGCATTTTTGGATTCCTGGTGTTGCTTATCTTTTGTGTTTATTTTTTACACTATCTTTGTAATATGGTACAAATGGAGTACACAACAAGTTAAGGAAATGCATGCACATAGTAAATTCTATTCAAGCTCATGTAATCCAGCATAAAAAAATCTAAGCATAAGCAATCAAGCAGTTGCAAAACATAATAAAAAATATCAAGTTGTCAACATCAGCATTCAAAACGATTCTACATCAACATGAAATTCAACATCATTCACTCAAGGCAATCAAGTTAATGAAGCTGTCAACTACATTGTTATCACTAAATTGAATATTGATGGGCTACTTCGACAGTCAACCTAGAGTAACTTTTTCAAACCTACTTTTAGTTGAAAATTAACCTTTTCAACCTGAGAGGGATCTCTCAAGGATATAGAATGATATTATATAAATGAAGTTCAACAGATGTATAACTATGGAATTCGGTTTTAAGTGTGTTTTTTATGCAGGTGAAATATGTGGACAAATCACTACCATTGGGCATATGGATTCAGTGTAAAAAACTCAATCACATTTGAAACTCCTCTCATGGAAGCTGAGGCATATAGATATTCTGATGAAAAGATAACATTCACAGCAGACTAAGTGTTTGAAGGAAGTTAGAGCATGTAAGCCATGAATTATAAGTAATCAAACACTAGGCTACTGAAGATAAAATTGCATAACACAAAAGACAAATACTCATGAGAATATCAATGAATATCAGGTAAAGAGAAGTAAGTTGCCACTGTATATTACTGATGAAATTTTTTACAATAGTAGTATGTAGTAAACATCAATCAACCCTTTCTAACTCTAAAACTCTCTCATTTATAGAGTGAGGACTCGTAAAAATGATGTTCCACCTTGCTAGATTTGAATTCCCACCTCAGAGACCTATTTCAAATAGTATTACATCACTTGGAAACTTCCTAGGGATATTTTTCTTTTACAGAGTTTGAATACAAAAGGGACTCTTCTTTCATTAAATAACTCAAGTTTAATAACCTTTATCAACTGCAACCAACTAATTTTCTGAGTGTATTGGAGTTTTGATGTGTCATTATGCAACGTGGATGATGATATGGACCTCCTCCAAGTCTAATTTAATTTTTTTTCATAAATCTAGTTAGTGAAAATTCTTAAAAATAGGCCTCAAATATAGTGCATAATTTCCAAACCCTCGTGGCTTTGCAAAAACTGAGAGAGGTTTTTGTATATGGGCTTGTTTTGAAAAAAAACCTTCTTCATATTTCCAAAATTATTTTTCATTTGGTCATAAATTGAAGTTGAAGTTGACTGTTAAAACAGTCATGTACAAGAAATTTCAAGAGAGTTTATAGCGAAGAGTTCGTAGCATTTTCATTTCACCAACTTCTGCACCCTTTCTAACTTTTATAATCATTGGAGGGTCTTACTGGGGTGTAATAAGCTAAATACATGCCTCTAGAACCCTCTACCATGTATTTTTTGAAGGATTTTTAGCTTAAGGAAACCTACAGCGAGTTCATAGAGAAAACTCTGCCTCAAGCCTAGAGCACGCTACGAACTCACCTAGTTTGGCATATTTTTTTGTAATTTCTCCTTCTTTGCCCAAAAATCATCTTTGCATCTTGCATATGTCTTGTGATGATAGCTTAAGACAAAAAGTGACCCAAAATGTGTGGCTTACCATTTTTAACATGAATATCTTGCATAATCACTTTAAGGACCTTTTTTTCTTCAATTCAGCTTGTAGCATCGCTATCGAATCAAACTGACATGTTGAGGTGTTGACCACTGATACACTGGAGATAAGACCTTGAAAGACTTTAGGTTGAGATGCTGAGTTTTCCAATTGATGAGTTGGCATGTTTTTTTGCCTTGATGAGTTGTCATACACATGAAGTTTGATAGTTGAGCTGCCCCTTAAATAAACGGCCCAATGGCATTTCTTGATCATTTGATGATTCAGTTACCTCCTTACATACGTTGAATGCCTCAAAAGGATCACAAACTCATAGCACTGGAAAAACAGAGCATTAAGCAAGTTCGTAGCGAATTCTGATTGTTTTACACTGATTTCGCTACGAACTTGGCTAAAAGTGTCAAATTGACTCTAATGACCAGATTTTCTCATGCATGAGGTATTTTTGGATTTTTCTTTAACATTGACTACTATCACACGAATGATGACCATTAAGACCCCTCACATATGTGCATTTTTTGAAAATTATGAATTCAAAAGACCCTATTCAACTCTAAGTGACTCAACCTAATTAACTTAAGACTAACCAATTTTTTTCATGGATAACATACATCACCAACAATTGCATCAATTCAACATCAACTTTTGGACAATTCACTTGAAACTTTTTTTGTAAGAGCCAACTCAAAACAAAATTGTAACTTGCAAATCATAATAAGTTAACTTGTAATCAAATTCAAATAAAATTGAGTTGAATTGTAAGGGTGCATTCTCGACTAAAACCGAAACCCAAGCTTTGAATTCATAAGGGGTCAAGTGAGTCAGTTATTTTCAACTGAGTCATCAAATTCATTTGAACCTGTCATTAAATCATTCTGAGAATTATCTTGGGTGCATTTTCGATAGTATTTGACACCCTTATTTTACAAAGAAGGTAAATCAAGTGAGTGAATTCAAGCAAGTGCAAAGTATAGGTGAAAAAGTTCAAGACATCAAGCGAGCATGAAATTGATTGAAGCAAAATCAAGCGAGCATGAAAGAAGTGAGCGTGAGTTCCAAAATTCAACTGTTAACATAAGTTCAAGCATGTGTGAAATTCAAGTGACGATCAAGAAAACAAGTTTAACCAAGCAAGTTCGAAAGATCAAGCAAATGTTAAAAGCAAGCAAGCGTGAGTTCAAGAAAGCAAGTTCACATGGAGAAAAACATTCAGTTGTTACAGGTTCTTAACAATATGATCCTAGCCACTATTGAAGACATGCTAAAAATCAGCAAAGCAACTCTTACTGATATTAAAATGCATCTACATAAGGCACATGAGACAATTGATTTTCTTCAACTGGAGTCATAACTACAACGAGATTAGTTGCAACATAAGAGTGATGTTCTCAGCCATTCAACCATACAAATGAAGATAAATATGATTTCAAGTCACTCGGGCATATAACTTCAAGTGTAGAATTTTTCCATGATCAAGTTCAACATTCTTCTTCCAAATCAATCATTAAGTCGTGGGAAGAAATTCAATTCAACAAAAACCGACGTGGCTTAGGATATGACAAAGATGACAAAAACTTGCATATACTAGATTATTCAAAGTCAATCAAGTTCATCAGTTCAGTGTCTCTTGATCAAGTAACATCATCAAGCCATGAGAAAGTTGAAGAGAAACCCAAATACAAACATTGTCAAAGAACAGGTCATATGGAAGATCGTTGTTTTAATATCCATCCTTGTCAACATTGTGGAAAGCATAATCACTCATCAAATAAATGTTGCAAACAAAACCAACCAGCCAGATTAAAGATCAATTATGCCTGGATTGATCCTTGGGAATCGTCGTCAATAGTCAAAATATTGTATAAGTTTTACCATAGAATTAAATCTCACCTATTGCAGCCAGCTATCAAATGAAGATAATACTCTCGTGCACCTGAACAGGGAAGTACAATAGTGAAACTCTCATACACCTAAAGGGGGGGTGAGTTCAGCAATCAAATGCAGATGTTTGTCTCTCCTTTTAGTTGAAAAAGGGGGGAAATGATAATGGAATTGAAGGTGGTTGTCAGATTGAAAGTTTCGACAACATCAACAAAAGCAGCAGTGAGCAGTTTTCGATAGCATTAACAACTCATCCAGTGGGCGATCATCATCAACAACTCAGTGGGTGATCATCATCAGCAGCTAGTAGGTGATCAACATCAAAGCAACCAATGGGTGGTCAACATCAAAGCATCCAGTGGGTGGTCATCATCAAAGTAGCCAGTGGGTGGTCATTATCAAAGTAGTCAGTGGGTAGTTTCGATATCATCAACAAATTCACCAGTGGGCGTTATCAACATTTTTTCATTGGACAAGCAATTAGGATGTTGACTGAGAGCAAAGGACAGAGAGATCCTTTTGCATTGCAGCTTGGCACTTGATGGATTTTTCAAGCAACTTTCAGAGATGAATCAGACTTGCAGCTGATCCATGTTCTCTTCATATTGGAGTTTTTTTGGCATCCATGTTTGGCGATTTTTCAGGCATTTTTTTCATTGAGGATCAATAGTTTCAACATGAGGACTTCGAGATGGTTCTTGGTTCTTATTTTGGACTTATGATTGAGAGGGGGAATGTTAGCCTCACACTCATATCGTAAAAACAATTATAAATCCAAAATGATTAAAATAATTAAAATCATGAAAGTTGGTTTTATTACTGCTTTTCTAGATTGGGTTTGTTCCTCAATCTTAGGAGTCTCTTTAGGTCTAGTTGGTTGAGAAATTCTCTCCAACTAGTTAAGCTCCTAGATTAGAGTGTGGTTGAGATATTCACTCAACCAAAGTGATTGTGTCCAAAATAGACGCACTATCTTGAGACATTCTCCTCATGTATTTATATTTGCATCAATAACAATATTTGAAGAATAAATGAGAGGAATACAATACAATGAGGCTCTGAAGCCTTTTCCACTGTGTATTTTTAGTTTTCTATCTCTAATATTTTTATGTGTGTTTATTTAATATCCTTCAAAAAAAAAGACATTAGAATTTAAAAAATAATAATAATAATAATAATTGAAAACAATTAAAAATAATAAATAATAAATAAAACCATAAAATAAAATAAAAAATAAATTAAATGAAAAAAATAAAAATTGCTCGGCCCACCCCCATGGTCCACCAAGCCTAGGGGGGAATCGTCCCTCCACCCCCTGGGCCTGTTAGGCCGCGCAACTCCCTTCCCCCAACTCCCTCCACCCCCTAGGTGAGACGATTTTTTTATGCTTTTTTTTTAATTATTCTTTTACTTTTTTTTAATTCTTTTTCAATTGTTTTTAATGTATTTTTTTTAATTTTTATTTTACTTCTTTCTTTTAATTGTTTTTAATGTTTTTTTTATTTTTTTAACTTAAATTATTTAATATCTTTTTCTTTTTTTCTTTTTTCTTTTTTTTCTTTTCTTTTTTTCTTTTTTTTTTAATTGTATTGTATATTATTATTATTATATTTTTTTTTAATTTATCATTTATAAATTAATTTTGTTTTTTATTTTACATTTCTATGATTGATTTTATTTTATTTTTGTCTTTTTTTTTATTTGTTTTTTTGCCATGTTTTTTAATTTTTTATGTTTTAATATATATTTTTATTTACTTATTATTTTATTTATTTATTTATTTATTTATTTTTATTTTTATTTTTATTTTTTTTTGTGTGACAACTTAAAAAATGGTTAAACTAGCATTTTCGCCTAAAGGTGAAAAAGGAACGTCGAAGAGTATGACAAATACTTAATAGGTGAGACTGAAAGTCGAGGAAGTGGTTGAGATTGAATGGTTGAAAAGAGTCAATTAGATAGTTGAGTGGATGTGCCAAATAATTGTATGGCACACCCATAAAAACCGTTTAAAAAATTAAAGGATGTATTTAAAAAATTAAAGGATTACATGTCATCAGCTGAAGTTGTTGATTAAATAAAAATTAGCTTTCTCGGAAACCCAAGTTGCCCCAGATGAGATGAAATTAAATGGGAGGGAAGTGAATCTGAAATTAAATGACGACGTGCGGGCATTTAGTCCTGGAAAATGTTCCGGACAGAAGGGTTTGGTCTACATATACGTGTCATATTTTAATATGTTGAAGGAGGACGAAATTGAAGTCATTGATTGGCTATAGTGAACAATGTTTGCACATGAAAGGCCATAGAGAGAACGCCTTCAGCGTAATAATCAAAATTTAAAATATATATATATATATATATATATATATGCATACTTAAGACATAAAAAAAATTACGTGTCAAAAATATGCCTTAAAAAAAAAACTGATGCTTTTCAAAATCCGCGTGAAAATTACCAAAATTTTAAAAAAAGTATCCACACTTGATACATTAGAAAAATTAAAGTCAAAAAGTAAGTCCTCTAAAAAATGGGTTGATGTTGCATCAACACTTTTCAAAATCAACATGAAAATCACTAACATTTTAAAAATAACGTTTATGCTTGATACTTAAGAAAATTTAAAATGTAAAAAATATGATACACTCTTCAAAATCATATTACCTTTTTGCTACCTCAAAAAAACGGGTACTAGGTAGAGTTCTTGTTTGATAGTTTACATTGTTCATACCTTGGGTCCTATTATAAGCTCTTTGAGGTGGGACAAATAATACCTACCAAGTTTACAGTCTCAATCCTCCTTGAGCTAGAAAAAGAAAGAGGTAGAAGCCATTGATGGGTGCAAATAGAAAGGTCCAAAGGAGTTGAGGGTGTGAGTCTAATGGAAGAAAATTTGAAGAATATGGGTGAGGAGATGGTTGACTTCAAATTTAAAGAGAAAAATATGAGGGAGCAACTGCAAATAGAAAACATGATACTAAAGGACCAACTATAGGAGAAAGATGAGCAACTTTCCACTATGGTAAGCTTGCTTATGGAAGCCATTCAATGCAGACACCCATCAAAAACCTATGAAATATTCCTCAAAAAATAGTGGCTCCAATTTCATATCAAAGCTCTGGAACATTATGGTTCACTCCCTTTCCAGGATTACAAAAATTTTATTGAGTTTTGTCATAAATCCAATATTGAGGATAGAGCTAGAATGGTTGAATTCTACATGCATAACCTGATATTGACTGATATGAACCTTTGTGATCTCAAATTAAGGATAGGAGATGTAAAACTAATGGCATTGGCCTCTTGGATTAATCATGAAGAAGCCAAGGTCGAGGATATCAAAAGGGTCATGAACAAAGAGACTAATGAAACTTTATGGATCAGAGCAGAATTGAGAACCCCTTGACTTCTCACCAACAATCATGGACTCTTTGTTGAAGACCCTAGACTAGCACCATCCTACATAAAAAAAAAAACAAGAGCAAGCCATCTTGCACTTTGAAGATATTTTTAGGTTACTAGGAACCGAGATTTTACATATTTGTCACACATGGCACTCCTTACCACATAACCTAAGAATCAAAGAGAACCACTCTCCATAAAGACCAAGAAATGCCTTGGAAAGGACACCCTTGTATAAAACAATAGTTCAGAGGTTGAAAATAAATTGGATTGGGCTTAAATTCAGCTCTCTTTCGCTATTGGGACTACCCAAAATAAGAGAGCAAGTATAAGAGCAAAAAAAATGGGAAAAAATAGAGAAGAATACAGGTTTCCACCCTCAAGAAGGAATTCCATATGAGATACCTTAGGATGTTAGGGAGGCTACCAAAGCCATGAATGAGATGCAATTAAGTGACTAAGTTGATAAGAGGGTGAGCAACATCTTCAGTAGCGGATGATGATGGGCCTCCTAAATAGGTACAAATCAAGGCCCGTCTGGCCATCCTTCATCATACATTTACCTCTATTTACATTTGATGACACCTTTTTGGACTATAATGTGTTCATTAGGTAGATTAAGGAATGTCATATCATGTAGCCTAACATGTTGAATGTGCGGGAAAAGGAGTATTTATTATGTAGAAGTACGTTGGAGACCAACTGGAGGAAATGTAGGAGGCTCGCTCCTTGCATTTAACTCACCGACAACTCGGTTGACTATTGGGCAGTGACTACACTTAGTAGCTATGAGGGTCTTAGGAGACTAGATCCACTTTTATAGGGATTTTGTAGGGAAGTATCCCTCCTTCCAAGGAGGTTGCACCTTCACTCATTTTGTATAAATAAAGGAGCCCAATAGCTCAGTAGGATTCGACTTTTAGAGGAGCATAGTAAATACTAGAGTTAGAGTTTGTTACTTGTCATTTCAATTTCCATATCATGTACTTTAACACTTTTTCATATCAATGAAAAGAATTTTGTTTCCTTTGTTCTGAGTGTGTTTTTAGAGGGTTGAGTACCCTTTGGTTAGGTCCCAACCCAAGCACTGCAGTCTCTCTCCCTTGTACATTTCTAAGATGCATTTTCTTTTCTACACTTAGTTTAGAAATGTTTCCTTTTTGCAAGATTTGCTTATGTGAAAATTTTTCCTCTGCAATTTATCAATCATTATTCTTGGAAAGTGTGGTAGTTTTTGTAATGGCGGGCACAAAAATATAGGTTTACTCTTGATGCAATAGTTAGATCTTGATTAAAATTTGACTCATCCTTTCCTTTAGAATTTAATTTTTTGCATTTGGTATTTTTTGACATTACTTAGAATTTGATGTTTTGCTAGTTAAATAACTTCTTTTGTGTAGGTGATACTATTGGCTTGCAAGGAAAATCACCATAATTTCATTTGTAATCCTACCATTAGCACCCTCTTTCTATTCTCATCATACTTCTACACGGTCTATATACAGAAAATTCATTACAATTTTCTACTGGAGGTGAATGATTTGCACTTCCCCCTTGTGCATGATGGGATATTGAGGAGTAATAAACTTTTCAAGGCCTCCCATACCCTTCTCTAACCTTCTACCTTCGATCCTCGCCTTCATATCACTTTTTAAGCCCTTGGAGTGCTCTCAGATGCAATCCTTTAGCAATACAGGGCATCTTGTAGCAATCTTGTATCATCATGTAGCACCATGCAAAATCCATCATCACTTGACCAAAATTGATCCTTAAGACTAATTTTGGCCTCTTAACCCTTCACAACATCTTCTAGGCCTTGGGAACAAACTTGAGCAATATCAGGGACCACTTAGGACTCTTATTTTCATCACTGCAATTTATTCTTGTATTTAGGGTTAGTTGTTGAGATCATGAATTCTTTTTACAGGAATAGTTTACATTGTTATTTATTGAATCATTTATTGAGGCTTGAAAATATAATAGTATTTACTTTGGATGCAGTAGTTTAGGGTTGATTTCTTGTTATTTACTTTATGCACCTAGACTAGGTTTATTTTCTAGTCATTTATTTTCTGCGATAGATTAGGTTTCTATTCCAAGTAATTCGTTCCTTGCAAGTACATTAGAGCTTTCTCCTATGCAATAGGACAAGAAATATTTTCCTTTATTGCAAAGTTGGATTGAGTAAAAACCTTATTTAAGCTTGAAAAATGGTCTTTGTACACTTTGGTTTGATTCACTGCATCATAGCAGCTTAGGTAGAACTGTGCTTATTGTGCATACAACACTGTCACCTCTTAAGTTTGTATGAATCCTGGATCAAAAAATTAAATTTGGTAGCACTAGGATTTGTGATATTCTTTTTGTAATACCAAAACTCATCACCGAGATGCATGGCCTTATGTAGGGTTTTCTCTTGGACATATCCTTAAATGCTTCCAACATTGTTATTCTAGGGGACTCACTCCTTCCAACATATCTGCATTAAAAGCTAGCCAAAAGATAAACATTTAAAGCTCCTTCTCCATATAATTACAATATTATTCGAGTATTTCCCACAATAATCCTACTACCATATTCTCTTAAACCAAAACAAGGAAATCAACCTTCAAGCCAACAAGGCATGCCTCCTCACCATTGGAAAAATTGAATTCAACGGGGTTTTGGGGAGGAGGACTCTACCTTGATGCCCCCCATGCATTATCAAATTTATGTTCACAGATCTTTTATTTAATCCCCTACACCCTACTAAGACAAACAAAATTTGTGATTCGTGTATTTATGGTAGACATGACAGGCTTGTCATCTTGGCAATCCAAAACTCTTTATTGTATGCAAACATCCTTGTGATGTTCTCTTAGGCTCAAGGTACATCAAGACAATGAAGGTTTGATCTCATTGTTTGTCCTCCATCTATGTTGGTTAATGATCATAGAGGTATTACAATTAAGCTTAGATGTGGTGCCATTAACACCAATGTGTGTGATTTGCTTAACCCATGGTATATCTTAACAAATCGCCAGTGCTCCTGAGGTCATGGTTTGCCCCTCTCCAGCATCTTTCGGATCTATGTCAATTGAGGATCTCTCGTTATGGTATGCTCTAGTCACTACTCTGTATTCATTTTTCCAATAATTGGTCTATGCATTTCCTGGTGGAAATGTTGTATGGTTCAACGCATTTGTTTCTTCATATTTATCTATCACTCATGCCTATTTGTTTGGCCCCTTCGTCCTTTGTTTGTTTGGGTTGTCATATGTGCTTAGTTTCTTATTGGCAGGGCTCGAGTCTAACTTTCTAGATCTGGTAATCTTCTAGCACTTGTCATGCTTCTTTGTTATCAATAATTGTCTTGTTGAATTATAGGGTCAGCCTTGCTCTGATATAACTATACTCCTACTCCATTTTGTCAATTCTTCCATTATTTATGGGTGATTGGATCTCTTGTGCATATACTGCTTGTTTAGCCTGCACCATATGAGTCGGCCACCTCTAAACTTGTATCATCTGACTATTCACACTAAGTTGACGTTGCAAGCCATTAAGGTTGGTATGTTGCTCATTTCTAGTCTACAAGAGATGAACTTCGGAAAAAGCAAATCCTTTGTTGGCTACCGACCCAAATGTAATAATTGTCATCATCTCTAGGATTCTTTGCAATTGGACTTAATGGAAACAAATATGAAGCTCAAGGATATTTCAAAATTGCACTTAATTTCTACCACATAATTAGTATAATTAACCCACGACAATATTGACTTCCCATAAAGTGACTTGACCATGATCTCAAATCTTGCAGGGATTTCAAGAATCTCTAAATATAACTCAGACCTTGAGGAGATATTAATAATATTTCCATATCAAAAAATAGGATAGACAAACATTTATACAAATAGTTTTTAATCTAACATTGTTGAAAATGCAGCAAGAAAGTCTCAATTTTTATTTTTTCCTTAATCAAATTAAAAAAATTTGAAATTCCACATCAACAAAAAACTTGGAGTTGAATGAGGTGACATGGCTCTTATCACTCAGTTAAGAACACTCAGTTCGAGTTAATGAGTTGAAGTTCAGTTTGCCTGAGTTGATTCCTAAAAATTAGGAGTCTAACTCTGTTAATTCGTGTTAGGGGCATGAAGTTCAGTTGTGTGCAATTATTCCTAAATTTTATGAGCCTAGGTTGAGTTAATTTCAGTTGTAAAAGTTTAATTCAGTTAAATTGATTTATGGTTAGTTAAAATAGTTCTAACTATTGGAGGAACTAGTGGAAGGCCAAGTTGTGGAAGTGTAACTTCAACCACACTAAGTGATCATCCAAATATCTAATCAATCAAGCTAAATTTTCTCATGCACATAGAGAATTCAAGTTACCCAGTTGAGATGGAGATTCCAAACCAGTGCACTATCATTTGTAGACTATTATGAAGTGTATAGGTAGTGCATGCAGTCAGAGGAAGAATCTAAAGGAATTGCGCAATCTAATTGAGGGAATTTCCTAATTAATAGGGGCCTAATTCCTCAAGGAACAACGCAATGAAATAGGAGCTTTGAGGGCTTGAAAATTGGATAAGTGTGTAGAACTTTGAATAATCGCTGAATTATTCACCGAGATTATCCTGATTACACACTATTTAAGCTTCATGCATAATACATAACCTCTTCTACAATTGATCATCAATATGCGGAAATAGAAGCAATCGCATGCGCACATTAAAACATAATCAAGCACACATAACACAGTATGTAATGGGGAAAGCATACAGCTGAAAACCCCCAAATATCTGTATATTATAATGATAGAGAACATGTAACAATACATAGCACAAAGCTCCTCATAGATCTCAGCACTATCTCACATGCTACACACAAAACTAGCTCTGAGATGAACAAGTCACAAGTTCAAATCTCCTCCACAAGTCTGCCTGCCTCTATTGCGCAATCCAAGATGAATAATGATGAGATCCAAGTTCGAATCCCACTGGCTTGTACTGCGCAATCCTCATTGGCAATCTTAATCAATGTGTGTATAAATCTCATGCACAGCTATAGTCACAACTGATAGTAGACTCACCCTTTCGCCCACCTCTAACACTGGTCTCCACTGAACTGTCCATGCATTGCAGTTCTGTCCATGCATTGCGCTTAACTGATGTGTTCTTTTAACTGATGTATTCTTTAGTTGATTTATGAGTTAATAATTAGTGAATTAATTAATAATTAATTCACACCACTCATCACTAGTGTATTTATCAGTCAGACTAAATACAACTAGTTCAACTAAGTTAAACCGAACACAACTCCACCAACTGTCTCATCAACTCCACCAAACTCTGCCACATGAGTTCTAACCGAAGTCAACCATGCAATAGCTCAACTAACCCTTAGGAAAAGCGTATTTCCTTCTGTCAGCTGCATTTTCCACATCCAAGCATCAAACTGAAGTGCTCCAAGAGGATAAGATAATGTTTATAGTCTAAATATTATTAAGGGTTAATAATATTTGACTGTTCTATTTTTAGCCCGGCAGTCTAAAAATAGATTCCGCCCAATGTATAAAAATAGAGGTCCATCTATTTTTACCAACTCGACCAATCATCCATAAATAGCATCCTGCAACTCATAGACCATGATCCATATGTCTAAAAATAGACTCTGCGCCAAAAATAGCCTGCGGGCCCACTTAGTGAAGGCGACTTCATTTCACTAAGCTCCATCATCTTGTTGCATTTTCAACACTCCCTCTCAACAAGATATGGATTATCTGCAACCCCTATCCTGCCTCTGTGGAATTCGAACTTGCTCCTGGTGAGCGCCTTCGTCAAGATGTCAGCATCCCGATCCTCCGTGGGAACATATGAAAGTAACATGATTCTCCGCTGAACACAATCTCTGATATGATGGTACCTGATGTCGATGTGTTTGGATCTATCATGAAATACTGGATTAGCCGAGAGTTTAATGCAACTCTGGTTATCACAATAAATCACAGTAGGCTCCAAGTGTGACCCGAACAATCCGACAAGGATCTTCCTCATCCAAATAGCCTCGCATGCAGCCAAGCTTGCTGCCATGTACTCGGCCTCTGCTGAACTGAGTGCCACGGATCTCTTCTTCCTGCTGTACCAGGAAACTGCTGTCGACCCAATGCTGAAAACTCCTCCAGAAGTGCTCTTCCGGTCCGTTGGACTCCCTGCCCAATCTGCATCAGTGAAGCCAGAAAGCTTCGCTCCATCATCCTGTCTGTACCATAGACCATATCCCGATGTGCCTCTGATATAGCGCAATACATGCTTTCCCGCCTTCCAAGATCTCTTGGTAGGTTTAATCATATCTTATCTGTGAAAGTTGGTTAACGAACATAGCATATATCGGTCTAGAATGACTTAGATACATAAGCGAATTCCACCAACCGTCAGATGTTCATACGCCCATCCCATCTCCTACCAAGCAAGCACCCTCCTTCCAACCTCCAAAGAAGAGTGGTTATCAGCCAGGCTTGTACCATGTAATGCCTGGCCTTCTCCAGATTTCCTGCTACTTGCCCTGAGAAACAAACAGTCCTCCGTTGCGCCGCCAAATCTCCAATCCCAGGAAATAATGAAGGATGCTCAAGTCCTTCATCTCAAACTCTCGTGCAAGATCCTCCTTGCATGAAAGTATCAACTGCTCATCGCCAGTCAAAATCAGATCATCTACATACAGTACGATGATCAACAGCTTCCCCTCCACCACAATCTGGTACAGGTTAGGATCTGCCTCACTCTTGGAGAATCCAAGCCCGGTGAAGTAGCTGTCTATCCGAGTGTACCAAGCACCAGGTGCTTGCTTCAACTCCATATTGCTCTCTTTGAGTTCTGTGACATGCGACTGGCCGTCAAGATCTCTGGGTCCCTCTTGGCCGCTTCTATGTACACCTCCTCTCACGACTCGTTGAGGAATCCAGCCTTGTGATCCATTCATGGAGGTCACCCATCTAAGCGAAGAGAGCCAGATCGTATGGAAGAATACCTTGCGACAGGTGCAAAGGTCTCCTCATAATCGATCCCCTCAATCTGTGAAAAGCCTCAAGCAACAAATCTTGCCTTGTACTTCTCCACACTCCCGTCAGCTGCCTGTTTCACTTTGTAGATCCATCTCGAACTCACCACTGATTTCCCCTCTAGCCTTGGGACAATCTCCCATGCATTTTTTCTGACAATCGAATCATACTCTTCCACCATGGCATCTACCCATGCGAGGTCCTCCACAGCTTCCTCGAAAGAGGATGGCTCTGTCATGATACACTTTCTCATAAGAGCCATGTGTCAGCAGTAGGCCGATCCCAGGACTGTTTCTATCTCGCGCTGTGGCCGTAGGTGGTCCTACAACCTTCGCATCTTGGAGCCGGGGCCGTCGCCTTCGAGTGCCAAGCCTCTGGCGACATGCATGAGTGGTCTCTTCCACTCCATGAATCCTCCTCTGTGGCTGATCCACATCCTGACGCTCATCCTTAGGAACTAATAGCTCCTCATCTGCATGCAAGTGTGGCTCCCTCTCAAGCGAACACTTCATGGCTTTCTCCTCATGAAATTTGATATCCCGTCGCACAACAGTCTTGCGACTGTCTGGAAAATACACACGATAGTTGAGGGGCGTATCAGTGTACCCCACAAATATCCCAACCTCTGCAGTCGGCTCCAGCTTCTTCCTGGCATCCTTCTTCACATGAATGTAAACAGGTGAACCAAAAATCCTCAAATGGGAAATATCAGGCCTCTTACCAGAAAACGCCTCCTCGGGTGTACTCATGCCAAGTATCTTGTGAGGACAACGGTTCTGCACATATACTGCAGTATTGCATGCCTCCACCCACAAGTGAATGGGTAGGCCTTGATCATGTAACATCGCCCGTGCGGCACCCACGATCGTTCTGCTCTTCCGCTCAACAACCTCGTTCTGCTGTGGGTTATGGGGTGCTATGAGCTCTCTCCGAATTCCTTCTGCGCTACAAAAGTCCTTGAATTCGCCAGAGATGAATTCACCACCATTGTCGCTCCTAAGAGCCTTCACCTGCTTCTCCGATTCCTTCTCAACCAGCGCCTTGAACCCATGTAACTTCTGAGTATGGCCTTTGCTTTCTTTCGCATGAAGAAGATCCAACACTTCCGAGAAAATCATCAACAAAGATCACATAGTACTCCGTGTTTTGCTGTCCACACACATCGTGATTCTCTCGCTAACGTCGTGGCGCCATCTTCAGTCCTTCTCTCGTGGAAAGGTGGATTGGGCCTGGTTGGTACACCCTTTGCGATCGATCTGACCACAAGAAGAGTGCCTTTAGGAAGCCCAAAGAGAATCACACAGATCTCTTAAAGCTCCAGCAGGTATGTGGCCTTAACTCTGCACACAACTTGCCATCATCCCTGGACACACTTTTCAAATTTTATGCTACTATAGACAAACATTTATACATGTAATTGATAAGGTCTTAATTCTCGAACCCCTATCTTCGAGTCTAGTTGTTCCATCGCTACAGAAAGCCTTCCCTCGTCAAGATGCAAATATCATACCCTTTGTCTTCTAGTTGGGTTCTGCAGATCGTATTCTTCTTCAATCCCGGAACATGCATCACTTCCTTCAATACGAAGGGTTTACCAGACTCCCTCTCAAAGGAAATGGTACCGATACCGGTCGCACTGTATCTACCATCATCGCCCATCTCGATGTGCACTCCAAGATCTTTCTCATCCAGATCTGAAAACAAATCTCGATCTCCTGTCATGTGAAAAGACGCACCACTGTCTAAGAACCACAGCTCCATCCCACTACACTTGAGACCAAGCATGCATCGTGAAAAATACAGCCAACCTAAGGCTAATATCTTCCTGGCCGCAGATCCAGCACTTCCTGCTATTTTCTTCTCTTGTGGACAATTTGTGGTACAATGTCTGGCCGTGACAAGCAAAGTTACCCTTCACCTTGGGATTAACATCTCATTTTGCTACACTGTAGTGAGAAGCTGCTTCTTCCTTAGGGTTTTGGAAGCCAAATCACAATTTTCTTCATCAGATACCTTTGATGAAGATCCGTCCCTGGTACTCTGCCTTATCTCCTCTTGCATGAGATCCGACCAAAGTCGCTCCCATCCTGGCAATTTCTCCCGACCAATGACAGAGTCCTGATAGGAATGCCAACTCTTCAAAAGACCAAGGAGAGCCAATTCCACCAAGTCTTCTTCATTTACAGTCACCCCCACACTTCCCAGCTCATCCTTGCATTGGGTGAACTTCGTGAGGTACTTGGGTATATTGTCGCCTTTCTCCATCTTTATGTTTCTGAGTTTATCCTTGAGCGCCAACTTCCTCTGGTCGCTCTTGCTTTGGAATAAATCTGTCAACGCTTTCCACATCAAGTATGGGAGAAGTTTTTCCATGTTTGATACGTGATCCTTCACGCCCTCCAACAATCTCGACATTTTGTCGTTCTTCTTTTTTCCAAGCCTCAACTCGAGCAAAGATCGCAGGGGGTTTTGGGACCTAAACATCTATGAACTCCTTCAACTCATTGTCCTCCAGCACCGCCTCCATCCTGTCCTTCCATGCAATATAATTCAAGCCGCCCTCAAGGGCATACTCCAATCGCAATCCGTTGAAAGACATCTCAACTTCGACACCAAGAAAACACTGCTGCAAATTCGAATTCCACCAGCACCAAACTCAACCGCTTCTCTCGATCTCAGAGAACAAAGTATTTAAAAATGACATTTGACCAGGGGAATTAATTGATATACTACCTTCCAAAGAAAGGATGGATCCGTAGGCTACCTCCGTTCCTCGTACGTACCGTTCACTTTAAATAAATTGTAATCACTGTAATAGATCCGATGATCAATTTCGCTCCGATACCATGTAGAAATTTGAATAATAGCTGAATTATTCACCGAGATTATCCCGATTACACACTATTTAAGCTTCATGCATAATACATAACCTCTTCTACAATTGATCATCAATTTGCGGAAATAGAAGCAGTCGCATGCGCACATTAAAACATAATCAAGCACACATATAACACAGTATGTAATGGGGAAAGCATGCAGCTGAAAACCCCCAACTATCTGTATATTATAATGATAGATAACATGTAACAATACATAGCACAAAGCTCCTCACAGCTCTCAGCACTATCTCATATGCTACACACAAACTAGCTCTGAGATGAACAAGTCACAAGTTCAAATCTCCTCCACAAGTCTGCCTGCCTCTACTGCGCAATCCAAGATGAGAATGAATGAGATCCAAGTTCAAATCCCACTAGCTTATACTGCGCAATCCTCATTGGAAATCTCAATCAATGTGTGTGCAAATCTCATGCACAAGTATAGTCACAACTGATAGTCACACTCACCCTTTCACCCACCTCTAACACCGGTCTCCACTGAACTGTCCATGCATTGCAGTTAACTGATGTGTTCTTTAGTTGATTTATGAGTTAATAATTAGTGAATTAATTAATAATTAATTCACACCACTCATCACTAGTGTATTTGTCAGTTAGACTAAAAACAACTAGTTCAACTAAGTTAAACCGAACACAACTCCACCAACTGTCTCATCAACTCCACCAAACTCTGCCACATGAGTTCTAACTGAAGTCAACCATGCAATAGCTCAACTAACCCTTAGGAAAAGCGTATTTCCTTCTGTCAGCTGCATGTGCTACATCCAAGCATCAAACTGAAGTGCTCCAAGAGGATAAGATAATGTTTATAGTCTAAATATTATTAAGGGTTAATAATATTTGACTGTTCTATTTTTAGCCAGGCAGTCTAAAAATAGAAACCGCCCAATGTCTAAAAACAGAGGTCCATCTATTTTTACCAACTTGACCAATCATCCATAAATAGCATCCTGCAACTCATAGACCATGATCCATATGTCTAAAAATAGACATAGTCTAAAAATAGACTTTGCGCCAAAAATAGCCTGCGGGCCCACTTAGTGAAGGCGACTTCATTTCACTAAGCTCCATCATCTTGTTGCATTTTCAACAAAGTGTTGGCCAGATTCAATCAGTCAGGGAGAGGGATAAACTTGGTTGAGCTTAAATTGAGCTAGCATATGTATTTCATCTTTATTCTTTGATTAATGCAATACAAATGGGAAGGGGTTTTGAGTAATTACTTTCCCCTAGATAAATATGTTTTCATGTGTGATGTTTCTTCTTGGATGTTGATGATATGTGTTCTAGATCATGAATTACTCTTTGAGGAATAATAAATTAAATTTGAGTCTTGTGTTTTAGTAAATTTCTGTTGTGCTATACAACAGCCGCCATTTATTTTTCATAAATGGGGACCCTTTAGAAATAAATAGGGAAAATCCATTTTAAAAATTTCTTTAAAAAAAAAAAACACTTAGAAAATAAATTTTCCTGCCTAAAGTGCACCGCTTATCACATATTTTATCCTTCAAAAAGAATCCTAAATCATAAAATCTGCGAATTGCGAAATGCGCTCTTTAAAAAGCATTTCCAAAGAAAAAAAAACATTTACTTTCCTTTTTTCGCATCGCACTTGATTTAGTTAATACTTAAACAAAAAAAGAAATATAATTTGCGACAGCCACGGACCTGACGAAGCGAATAAACTCAAAAATATAAATCCTTTTTCGCTGTCGCATCCACTTTAAGCTTTCACAAATCGCATCACACGCCAATTATAATATAGACTTAAACGTATCTTTTAAATCTTGCGATCTGCGATTTGCGCAGATCGCATTTCGCAACATTTATGATACAATCACGAAATATTATAAGGAATCATTGTGATTTGCGCAATTAATGATATCAGCGTGTGAAAAGAAACTTATGTCATATCAAATCAAATTTCAGATCTTAACGGCTTTAACTGATTGATAAGTATTGTGTGTGAAGCCATGTCAAGCATTAAATTTTGAAATCATAAGGAATTATGAAGAGATGATTGATAATATTGACAGTTTTTCGCGTGAATTTGAAATAAATCCTCGATATATCTTTGTAATGCTCGTTATATGATATATTTCACTTTGCTCTTAGGAAATTAATTATCGAGTTAAGAAATTTAGAGATGAGCAAAAAGGGTAAAGAGGTGTCTCAAGCATCATCTTCAGAGGATACAGATATGCCTTCATTATTTTCAGACACTGTATGTAACAAAGATTGTGGCATTTCTTCATGGTAAGCTATGAACAAAATCTTTGAGGATGAAGGACCAAAGGTGATAACAAAAACATCTGCGACTGGTACTGATTCCACCTATGATGCAACCCTTTTCGACGTTGCATGCTTGTTTATTCATAGAATAGATGCGAGACCGAAGATTATACCTTACACGGATATGATTAAGTGGGCAGTTGAGAACTTAAATATTGAAGATAGAGTTTTCAAGAATTCCAGAGGAGAGATTATGGGCTCTTTCAAAGCCAAAGATTTGACAGCCATGTATCATCTACCAGCTTCGCAACAGAAGTATGATAATAGATATGTGCAAATTTTAGGAGCTAAACATCCAGATCTTGTCAAAGTCATCCATGAATGGAAAGACAATGAAGGGAAATTGAAGCAAGACAAATCTGGTACTTACCCCATTACATAAATCCCTTACCCTTATTGCTATGCTGCTGGTATGTTGTGTAGGTTATTTGCCAAACCTGATAGTACTAGGTTCGCTAGAGATTGGGTTCCCTTAATTGACGCAATCATCAATTCATCCATTTTGAATTGGGCAGACCTTTTATCCAATTATTTAGCCAAACATATTATCGAATATAGGAATAAAAGGAGTGCTTCATCCCAAAAAGATTCACCCTTTTACATGTCTGCTTATGTTATGGATTCCATCTGTTTCACTTCTACATTTCCAATCATGGGTTGGAAATGGACCATTAAAAACCCTACACCTATTCACATATACCATGAAGAACTCTGGGACTCTAAATTCCACCTACATTTCTACAAAGTCTGTTATGGAGTCATGTTTCCTATGTATCAAATGATTTTCAATCAAAAGATCCCTAGGGTTTCCAAAGAAGTCAGTAAAGATATTCTTCCTACAGCTAGATGGTTTGCTGAAGAGAAATTCACATATGTTCGAGTATTTGGAAGTTCTTCTCTTCCACATGTTTTGCCATATTATGTTCCAGATAGATTATTTGGGAGAGAGATAGCTTATCAGCTCATCAATGGTGTCACAAAACAGTTAAAAGATGATAAAAAGGTTATTTGGCCTTCTTTCCCTCTGCAGTGCGGAACCTTCGCTTTGGCTAATATTGGTCATACATATAAAGAGGCTCCTAATATTCAGATGTTAAATATAGCATTCATGATCGGAAGATTATATGACCCCGACGATGTAATTAAAAATTACATGGCAAAGCTCAAAACAAAGCCTTTCATAAAGGAAGAAGATAAATTTGATGACTTCTTCCAAGGAGTCGAAGATTTTTCTGATATTGTTAAAAGGATTTCCACTCAATCAATTCAAGAAGAGGCTGAAGCATTTCAGGTATATAGAAATGAGAGATTGAAAAATGTCCCTTTGAATTTGTTAGTTATTGAAGAAGAAAAACATACTCCAAGTGTCAGTCTCGATGAAGAAATGAGAGATGGCTCTGAAAATGAATCTGGTCAGTCTCAACAGCATTTTGATAGGTCAGATCAATCTGAGGATGAATCTGAATCTATAAAAGCAAATTTGGAATTCGACCTAATTCTTCACGAAATAGAGTTGCAAGAGAAAAGAAATAACAATGGCACTAAATCAAATTTAGAGGCAGTTCAAAAGGATCAGAGCACGGTAGATCAGTCTAAATTATTTCAAGGTAAAGACCTGGTGAATGAATGGGAACAATTTTCCCAAGCAATAAAGACTCCTAAAGAAAAGGTCAATACTGACCAAGCAGCAAGTTTTCAAATGCCAGAGCCTTCTCAGAACATAGTTGAAACTGTCAACCCTGTACAAAGAATCCCAGCAACACAAAGCAAAGAAATCATTCCAACTTACTCTACAGATCAAATCATCCTACAGATTGAAGACATTATATCATTGCATATTTTCTACAGTCCCAGCCACAGAGCTGTGGTTAAAAGGAATAAGAGAAAAAGAACTGATGAGACAACTCCTAAAACAACAGATGAATCAGTTGATGTCCTTTGGAAGGATTCATTAGAAGATCCCATTGATCATCTGACTAAATTGTCACAATATGTAGGAGCTTATGCCACAGCCACTGTAGATAAGGCAACTAAAGTTTAAACCTTGGTGAAGCAAAAAGAATCCAAAATACAGGAATTAGAACAGATGTCAGATGCAGAGAAAGTCAAGACTAATGAACAAATCAGAGAAAGTTCAGCACAGTTCCATAAATATATTGAAAATCTTAAGTTAGAACATCACGCAGAGCTTAAAGAGAAACAGACACAGCTGGAGAAAGCCATGGCAGAGTTACAGAATCAATCACAATCAGAAAAGTTCATTA
Organism: Pinus albicaulis; assembly: GCA_034641835.2. Classification (NCBI taxonomy): domain Eukaryota; kingdom Viridiplantae; phylum Streptophyta; class Pinopsida; order Pinales; family Pinaceae; genus Pinus; species Pinus albicaulis. The sequence goes on along the minus strand of CM076577.1, from coordinate 1,278,972,989 downwards.
AAGAAGCACTTGAGATAAATGCTTCGATAAAGAAACAACAAAAAATATTTTGTCATAAAGCTGCTACGATTGATTCCTATTGTGATTCCAATAAAATAATGATTCAGCAAATTGCAATCCAAAAACTAGAATGTGAAAAACTTCAAAAGAAAATTGAAGAACACATTCAGTGGCAAGACTCAGATATGGGAAAGCAAGCTAATCTACCACAAATAGACAAGCTTCACAAAGAATTATTATTTACAGAATGGGAAGCACAGATCATCCGAACAGAAAGAGCGGCGACCAAAACATCCATCAAATCAAGTGAGGTTATACAACTCTTATGTGACCAATTGTTTAAAACAAGACTTCTTGAAGAAAGCACATCTGATGTGTTTTCAATTACAAAAGAAGTAGAATTAAAATGGACACAAAGAGTAGAAAAACAGGAAGAAATTATCAAGAAAGTCAATAAGTTTGATCAGGAAAATTATTGGAATTTTCTGATCAAACCTTATCATCAGCAGCAAACTCTTTTATTTCTCACAGAATTAGCCAAAAAGTTTCAGTCGACAATCTCAAATGCTATCTTCAAGGACCAAATTCGATCACGAATATCTCAGCCAGCTCAGCTCAAGACAATTCTAGATATCTGCCAACTTCGTGATCACATAGAAATGCATGATCCATAAAGTCAGGATTATTAGTTCTAAATTCCTAGATTATTGTTCAAGTTAAGTTTTAGAGAAAGGTTGTTTGAAACCTCCTCTATATTTTAGTAAATCATTTAATTAGTTTGTAGTTAGTTTTAGTATTTAAACCCTTCTCATGCATTTAGAGAAGGGTCCAAGATTTTGTTAAGAACATTTACAAAGAATGCTTATTTCTAAGTTTGTGGATGCCTTGATGAAGTAATGGAACACGACCTTTTTCAGTTATAAATATCATTTTGTTGAATCACTGTTGGTGCACTTATGTATTCTTTGAACGACTCTTTGATTGAAGAATTGGATACGGAATATTATCACTAATCTGATAAGCAGAAGTAATACACATCTGGTACTATTATCATGTATGTTATTTTTTTTTCTGAATGTTAGTGATGAATTCAGCTTTCATGAATTATAGATGGAATTAATTATTTATGTCTGAAATATATGTTACACTATTGTACGGTATAAAGATACAAATTAGTTATTTCATATATGGTCATCAGATAAATGCGATATATCTTTCATTTTCTTTTGATTAACTATTTTTTCAAGAGAATCATCTTACACAGTAATAATTCTATTAAATCTGTGATGATTTCATCATCACAGATTCATTAGATATCTTTTTAGATCGCATTAAATTATTATCCCCATGTTAGATTAAATTTAATTCAAAGCTTTGCATTTAGAAATAAATTTATCTTAGTTTGTAGTAATTCATCATTGCAAAAATGTTTTGAAAATAAATCCCACAAATTATCTTAAAAAACCCAAATCTGGGAAACTGGTCCCATCACACCCAGTCGGAGCCACTACCCCAAACGGAAAAGGAATTGCTTTAAGGTCCGAACCGGGTGGTTATCCCCCTTTGTTGTTGCCACATATTTTTGAGGCATCAACATTTTTGGCGCTAGAAGGAGGGCTTACTATGAATGGCACATAAGTCTAAAAGTCAAAACCCTCATCAGAGTCGATCTCCTCAGAATCATTCTATGATTTCCCGATCACAATCTAGATCACCAACTCGGAAATCGGAAGTAGTAGAAACCTTTCCATCATCTCCTGAAGTATCACGTTATCCACCTGCTTCAAAATTCATTCCCAAATATCCCGAAGTTTAGTCTTTAATTCAGCAATTAGAAGGAATATCTATTTCTGCTGAAAAGCCTGTTAACCGAGAAACTTCTGAGGAAAGTGTTAATTCTTTATTTAGAGAAACTGGTATTTTAACTCGATCTAAAAGTGAGAAGCTTGGAATTCCCCCTTTTGAGTTTCCATTAAAATCTCAACGCAAAAAAGTTTCTATATCTAGATCTAAGTTAGAAACAAGTGAAGTCACATCAAATTTTCCTCCATTCATTCCTCCACATTCTTCTAATCAATCTACATCCCCACCGTCTTCCATTTCTTCTACTCAAAAAATCAGTGATGTCACAAGTATTATTGTTCCAGTTGTAAGTTCTTCATTCATTACCCCTACTTCTGGATCTACTTCTACATCTTCACAAACTCCAAATCCAATTATGGCTAATCAACCCTAGACGAGTCTTGGTGCTGTATTAATAGCAAATCCTAATCCTCTTCTAGATTATCCAGAATAATGGTTACCTAAATATAATCCAGATGATGGTCTTCCTACTGAAGAACACATCAATAATTTTATGTTAGCCATGAATTTAAAAGGAATCGCTCATGAAGATGTTGTAATTAGATTGTTTCCATACACTTTTCAAGGATCTGCGGGATCCTGGTACTTCTCTCTTCCAGCAGGATCTATTGCCAATTGGGCAACCTTTGAACAAGTTTTCCTTGTAAAATTTGGAGATGATAGGACTATTGCATCCTTAATCAATGCTCTTTCCAATCTTAAAACGAATTCAGGTGAAAAGATCAAAGATTTCAACTCCAGATTTAACAGGTTATTAAATAAAATCTCAAATGCTTCTAAACCTGCTGTTAAAGTACAAATAGAATGGTATATCTTCTAATATAGCTATTTTTGTAGATAGAGCTAATAAAGCTACTCTTTTAGAAAACTTGAAAGAAGCTCTTGCAGTAGAGAAAAGAATCTTAGCATTAGAAAAACGATCAAAGACAGAAGAAAGGAAAACAAAGAAAGTGACATTTAGTCAAGATTCTAAAAAGAAAGTTTCAAAAGATCCATTTGATCTTGAAGGTCTTCAAAAAGTGCTAAAAACTATGTCAAATGACATGATTGATATAAATAAACAAGTTGTTGAAACTTCAACCGCTAAAAAATCATTTTGGCCATTTAAGAAGGGTCCTCCTTCAACATCTCAACCTCCAAATGAGATTTCAAATGCTGAATCTGATCAAGATACTTAAGATTCCTCACCTTCTGAAAGTGAATTAGAGTTTGAAGAAGAAGACGAATTAAATGGTTTATGGGATTTTATTCTTCACGCAGAAGAAGAAAATGAAGCTATGCATGTATCTACAAGAAGTAAATCTTCTTTAGATCCAATTGTGTCAAATCCCAAACAAAATTATGTTCCCACGAAAGAAAAAATCAAAAAATCTAAAACTGTACAGACAGAGCCAATTTTATCAGATCCTTCTACAACTTCCAAAACTTTGATTGATTCAAATACAGTTGAATATAACATAGTTGAAGACATGAAAAAGATTAAAGAAAATATTCCATTACATGAAATGACCAAACTCAAACAACAACAGAAAATCTTGCTTAGAGAACTCAAAGCAATTCCTGTAGAACCTATACAATCGCGAGTTATAGCACAAGCTTCAAAAGATATGGGAAAACCTCCATCATCTACCAATAAAGTAAATTCCAATGATCTTATTTTAATTGGTGATAGGTCTATCTCCCAAACCCCTCCTTTTCTTTTGACTTATGAAATTTTTAACAAAAATGTTCATAATTGTCTTATTGATTTAGGGGCTTCTTCAAACATTATGCCAAGAACAGTATGTACAAAATTAAATATCACTCCTAAAAAAACATCTGTACATAAAATTCATTTGGATAGAACAAAAGTTGAAGTTATTGGAGAAATGTTGTCAATATCCATCAGGTTATCATCTAATCCAAAAGTACTACAAGTGATTGATATTTTGGTCACAGACATCCCTGAATTCTATGGCTTATTCTAAGCAGAGATTGGTCTGAAAAGTTACATGGATATTTTGCTACTGATTGGTCCCATATGTGGTTACCATATAATGGCAAACCAAATCAAATCAGAATTGAACGTGAGAAATTTATGAAACATACAGTTACTGAATTGGAAGGACCAAATGAACCTGTAGCTTTTACTAATAATATCATAGGAAATTATTCAGCTGAGTCATTTCTTGGATCATTCAATGCTCAGGTCTCACCTTTTTCAACAAATACAGTTATTTCTCAAGTTGAAGACTTTTCTCAAACAGATTCTTCTAGATGTGTTAATTTTAGCAATCAGATTCCAAAACAATCTTTATTTTGGACTCTATTTTTTGATGGTTCGAAATCAGAAGATGGTGCAGGAGCAGGTTGCGTTTTAATCAATCCACAAGGAGAGAAAACGATGCTAGCTTGTAGACTCAAGCTCCAGTGCACGAATAATACTGTTGAATATGAAGCATTGATACAAGGTATGTATAAAGCTATAGGATTGAATGTTAAATATTTGCAAGTATATGGGGATTCTGAAATAATAGTTAAACAAGTTAGAAATATGATTCATTGTATTTATGGACACTTGAAACATTATCAAACTTTAGCTCAGAATCTTATTTCTCATTTTATAGCATTCAATATCTCTACAACTCCTAGATTACAAAATGCGAGCGCTGATTTACTTGCTAATGTAGCATCTAGACTTATACCACCCGAAGAATTTAGTCCAGATAGATTTTCGACTGAATTAATTTTTAGACCATCCATTCCTGACAATATAACAAATTGGAGAGTATTTAACGATGATGCAGATATAGTAGACTTTATTACATCAGACAAAGCTTATGAAGGTCAAATCTTAGATGAACATGAACATGATTTACAGATTAAGGATAAAACAGACAGTAATCCAATTCCCAAATCTGTAGTCAAAATGGAGGACCTTTATCATTTGAAAGATAGATTTAAAAAAGTGACCAATTCAAAAACTCAAATTTCTACTTTAAATTTTGAATTGGTTAATCTTGGTACTCCATAAAAGCCTCAAAGCATCAACTTAGGTCTTCGCCTAAAAAATGAAGAAAGGATATCATTTATTAAATTGCTGAAAAAATATAAAGAGGTCTTTGCATGGGATTATTCAGATCTTAAAACATATGACACTTCCATAATTCAGCATACCATTCCTATGATCTCAAATGATAAACCTATCCAATAAAAACTCAGAAAAATTCATCCAAATTTAGAAAGTCAAATTAAATTTGAACTGAATAAAATGCTCAAAGCTAAAGTCATCTTTCCTGTTAGACATTCGAAATGGGTGTCAAACATGGTTCCAATTAAAAAAAAGAATGAATACATTAGAATTTGTATAGACTTTAGAAACTTGAATAAAGCCTGTCATAAAGATAATTTTCCCTTACCCACCATGGAACAGATATTGCAATCAATTGCAGGGTCTGAATTGATGTCTTTTCTAGACGGATTTTCAGGGTATAATCAGATCATGGTACATCCTGACAATAGATTAAAAACAACGTTTAGGACAAAATGGGGAACATATGCATATCAAAAAAGGCCTTTTGGACTGATTAATGTTTCAACATGCTATGGATATAGCTTTTAGAGGACTAATCAATAGCTCGGTTGTTATATACTTAGATGACATTACTGTTTATTCTAAGCATAGGAACAATCATATTAATCATTTAAAAAACATTTTCGAAAGATGCAGAAAATATGGCATTTCCCTTAATCCTAAAAAGTGTTATTTTGCCTTATCAAAAGGTAAATTATTGGGATTCAATGTTTCTAAAAAAGGAATTCATATAGACCCTCATAGGATTCAAGAGATTGAAAATATTCCTCTACCACGTAACAAAAAAGCAATGCAATCGTTTTTAGGACAAATCAATTTTGTGAAAAGATTTGTTCCATATTTCTCCCAAATTGTCCTACCCCTACAGTCAATGATTAATAAAGATTCAATCTTTATATGGGGAAAGAAGAAAGAAATTCTTTTGAGTTAATTAAAAAAGCTATTGTTGAAGCTCCCTCTTTAACAACTCATGATTTTCTCAAATCTTTTCTGTTGTACACATTTTCTTCTGATACATCATATGCAGTTGTTTTAACACAGTTGAATGATCAAAACATTGAAGCACCAATTACGTTTTTTAGCTCTAATCTTCAAGGTGGTGAGTTAAATTATTCAGCTATAGAAAAACAAGCCTATGTTGTATTTAAATCTTTGAAACATTTCAGAACTTTTCTCTTAAAGACACATACCAAGATAATAGTACCTTACTCAGCAGTAAGGAAATTATTAATACAATGATAAGTAGGAGAAAAAAGAGCAAATTGGGTTACTGCACTCCAAGAATATGATGTAGAAATACATCCAGCTAAAATTGTTAAAGGACGAGGTCTTTGCAAAATGTTAACTGGAGCTTCTCATTTGTTAAAAGAGGAAGATCAATCAAATGAAATACAGCTATCTGAGGTAAGCCTAAAGGATTCTCAATCACAATATGTTGATCTGAAATTCTTTCTAAAAAATGGACATGCTCCATCATATCTCAATTATACAGCAAAGTGTGCTTTGAGACTTGAAGCAAATCAATATCAACTTGTAAATAATTTCTTATTTAGGAGGAATTATGATTCTGTATTATTAAGATGTTTAGAAAAAGTTGAAGCTGAAAAAATATTGCAGGAACTACATGATGGACCAGCTGGAGGTCATTCTGGAGGAAATACCACAGCTCATAAAATATTGCATGCTGGTTATTATTGACCAACGATGTTTAAAGATGCACATGAATATGCAAGAAAATGTAAAACATGTCAAACCACAGCAAGAAGAGAAAGGAAAGCAGCATTCCCATTACAGCCAGTAAATATCCAACAACCATTTGAACAATGGGGGTTAGATATTATAGGTGAAATAACTCCTAACTCTTCAAAACAGCACAGGTATATTCTAACTACAACTGATTATTTCACAAAATGGGTAGAAGCTATCCCATTAAAGGTGGTCAATACACAGAATATTACAAATTTTATTGATCAATCCATAATTACCAGGTTTGGCCTTCCATCAGCTTTAATATTTGATAATGCATCTTACTTTTCTGGAAATGCCATGATTGAATTCGCTTTGAAAGAGGTTCTAAGTTAAAATACTTAGCTAATTATTACCCACAAGGAAATGGATTAGCTTAATCTACAAATAAAAACCTTGTCAGAATCGTCAAAAGAACTGTAGAGAAAAATCATAAGAATTGGCACAAAGCCTTATTGTTTGCTCTCTGGGTAGATAGAATCACCCAAAAAGCTTCAATAGGTACTTCACCATTTGTGTTAGTTTATGGCAAAGAAGCAAATCTACCCTCAAACATAACGATACCATCGTTTGCTTTAGTACAATTCATTGATGAAAATCCTTCTTCCTCTCTTCAACTTAGACAAGATCAAATCCTTAAGTTAGAAGAAGAAAGAGAAAAAGCTAAACAAATTCATACCCATCATCAACAAATAATAAAGACCTCATTTGATTTAACATCTCTTAGTTCAAGAGATTTTCAAATTGGTGATTTGCTATTAAAGTGGGACAAAGCTCATGAGGAAAAGGGTAAACACACAAAGTTCAAAAACTCTGGCTATGACCATTTCAAATAATTGAAAAAATTGGCTCATCAACACTTCTGTTACAGGATTTATCAAGTAAGAAAGATTCTTTACCTATTAATGCGCAAGTTTTGAAAAAATATTTCTCATAAAAGGTAACCCTTCTATCTTTGTACATTAAAATTTTTGCTTTCATATAGAAAAAAAAAATTGTTTAGTACTGACAGTTGACCTTTCAAAATAAGTCTTAGATAATTCCTTTTTGCACTTTCTTTTTCCACTTGTTAAAAAATAGAACTGTTAAAGAAAGAAAAATCGAAATATCTAGGGAAAAAAAACAGATTAATTTTATCTTTCTAGAAAAAAGAAATTCCAATAAAACACTTATTTTTGTTTGAAGAACTCTCATTTTTATCTAGTACAAAGATTCTTTTGTCAATCATGAAAAGAAAATTATATTATAGTAAGAAATCTTTTTCAAAAAAAGCAATCTAACAACTCGACATTATCATCTAGCATCTTAAAAAGAAATATGATTCATCCCATCCTGTAAATCTTATAATTTTCAAAAGTAGATAAAAGAAAATAAAAAGAAAAAGTTTGGAGAAAACTTAAAAGATAATAAGTCTCATCACGAGCTTGTTTACCATGTTCATAAAGAAATAGTTGAACTAACATTACTATTATTGTCTACTAAAACAGTGTAATGACTTGAGATTATATCATAAAGACAAGGGGTCTCATCAAGAGCCAGCTTGATCAGTTTAATTACTATTTGTGAATGGCATTGTCACTATTTGGTTACCTAGCCAAGATAATGACTTTTAAGTAGATAAAATATATGATTTACTTATGAAAATGATGAGAAATACCGGATGGAAAAATGGATCATAGCTAGTTAAAAGGTAACCCTGCCAAAAGCTTAAAACTGCCTATTGGAACAGAAGCTCTATCTATTATAAAAGAGTAAAACTATAAAAAGATTTATCTGTAAAGATTATTTGCTATTTATTTTTAACTAAGTAAAGACTGACATTGATTTTTATATTTATATCTTTATAGAGGAATTCTCCTAAATGAGTGGATAAATGAAATTTTCGTTATTTGAAAAAAGATATTATTTATCTGAAATTTCATTTCTTTAACTATTTTATTTTTATATAAAAGGATATAAGATTTTCAAAAAAAAAAATTATCAGAGACATCTGGTTCATCCAAGTGAATCGCCAATTGTTGTGCTATACAACAACCCCCATTTATTTTTCATAAATGGGGACCCTTTAGAAATAAATAGGGAAAATCCATTTTAAAAAATTCTTTAAAAAAAAAACACTTAGAAAAATAATTTTTCCTGCCTAAAGAGCATCGCTTATCACATATTTTATCCTTCAAAAAGAATCCTAAATCATAAAATCTGTGAATTGCGAAATACGCTCTTTAAAAAGCATTTCCAAAGAAATAAAAACATTTACTTTCCTTTTTTCGCATCGCACTTGATTTAGTTAAGACTTAAACAAACAAACAAATATAAGTTGTGACAGCCGCGGACCCGACGAAGCGAATAAACTCAAAAATATAAATCAATTTTCGCCATCACATCCACTTTAAGCTTTCACAAATTGCATCGCACGCCAATTATAATATAGACTTAAACGTATCTTTTAAATCTTGCGATCTGCAATTTGCGCAAATCGCATTTCGCAACATTTATGAGACAATCACGAAATATTATAAGGAATCATTGCGATTTGCGCAATTAATGATACCAGCGTCTGAAAAGCAACTTATGTCATATCAAATTGAATTTCAGATCTTAATGACTTTAAACGATTGATAAGTATTGTGTGTGAAGCCATGTCAAACATTAAATTTTGAAATCATAAGGAATTATGAAGAGATGATTGATAAGATTGACAGTTTTTCACGTGAATTTGAAATAAATCCCCGATATATCTTTGTAATGCTCGTTATATGATATATTTCACTTTGCTCTCAGGAAATCAATTATCAAGTTAAGAAAGTCAGAGATGAGTAAAAAGGGTAAAGAGGTGTCTCAAGCATCATCTTCAGAGGATACAGATATGCCTTCGTTGTTTTCAAACACTGTCTGTAACAAAGATTGTGGCATTTCTTCATGGGAAGCTATGTACAAACTCTTTGAGGTTGAAGGACCAAAGGTGATAACAAAAACATTTGCAACAGGTACCGATTCCACCTCTGATGCAACCCTTTTCGACGTTGCATGCTCCTTTATTCACAGAATAGCTGTGAGACTGAAGATTATGCCTTACACGGATATGATTAAGTGGGCAGTTGAGAACTTAAATATTGAAGATAGAGTTTTCAAGAATTACAAAGGAGAGATTATGGACTCTTTCAAAGCCAAAGATTTGATAGCCACGTATCATCTACCAGCTCTGCAATAGAAGTATGATAATATATATGTGCAAATGTTCAGAGCTAAACATCCAGATCTTATCAAAGTCATCCATGAATGCAAAGACAATGAAGGGAAATTGAAGCAGGACAAATCTGGTACGTACCCCATTACACAAATCCCTTACCCTTATTGCTATGCTGCTGATATGTTGTGTAGGCTATTTGCCAAACCTGATAGTTCTAGGTTCGCTAGAGATTGGGTTCCCTTAATTGATGCAATCATCAATTCATCCATTTTGAATTGGGTAGACCTTTTATCCAATTATTTAGCCAAACATATTGCCGAATATAAGAATAAAAGTAGTGCTTCATCCCAAGAAGATTCACCCTTTTACATGTCTGCTTATGTTATGGATTCCATCTGTTTCACTTCTACATTTCCAATCATGGGTTGGAAATGGACCATTAAAAACCCTACCCCTATTCACATATACCATGAAGAACTCTGGAACTCTAAATTCCACCTACATTTCTACAAAGTCTGTTATGGAGTCATGTTTCCTATGTATCAAATGATTTTCAATAAAAATATCCCTAGGGTTTCCAAAGAAGTCAGTAAAGATATTCTTCCTACATCTAGATGGTTTGCTGAAGAGAAATTCACATATGTTCGAGTATTTGGAAGTTCTGCTCTTCCACATGTTTTGCCATATTATGTTCCAGATAGATTTATTGGGAGAGAGATAGCTTATCATGTCATCAATGGTGTCACAAAACCATTAAAAGATGATAAAAAGGCTATTTGGCCTTCTTTCCCTCTATAGTGTGGAACCTTCGCTTTGGCTAATATCGGCCATACATACAAAGAGGCTCCTAATATTCAAATGTTAAATCTAGCATTCATGCCCAGAAGATTATATGACCCAGACGATGTACTTAAAAATTACATGGCAAAGCTCAAAACAAAGCCTTTCATAAAGGAAGAAGATAAATTTGATGACTTCTTCCAAGGAGTCGAAGATTTTTCTGATATTGTTAAAAGGATTTCCACTCAATCAAGTCAAGAAGAGGTTGAAGCCTTTCAGGTATATAGAAATGAGATATTGAAAAATGTCCCTTTGAATTTGTTAGTTATTGAAGAAGAAAAACATACTCCAAGTGTCAGTCTCGATGAAGAAATGAAAGATGGCTTTGAAAATGAATCCAGTCAGTCTCAACAGCATTCTGATAGGCCAGATCAATTTGAGGATGAATCTGAATCTATAAAAGCAAATTTGGAAGTCGACCTAATTATTCAAGAAACAGAGTTGCAAGAGAAAACAAAGAACAATGACTAAATCAAATTTAGAGGCAGTTCAAAAGGATCAGAGCACGGTATATCAGTCTAAATCATCTCCAGGTAAAGACCTGGTGAATGAATGGGAACAATTTTCCTGAGCAATAAAGACTCCTAAATAAAAGTTCAATACTGACCAAGCAGCAAGTTTTCAAATGCCAGAGCCTTCTTAGAAAATAGTTGAAAGTGTCAACCCTCTATAGAGAATCCCAGCAACAAAAAGCAAAGAAATCATTCCAGCTTACTCTACAGATCAAATCATCCTACAGATTGAAGACATTCCATCATTGGATATTTTCTACAGTCCCAGCCACAGAGATGTGGTTAAAAGGAATAAGAGAAAAAGAACTGATGAGACAGCTCCTAAAACGACAGATTAATCAGTTGATGTCCTTTGGAAGGATTCATTAGAAGATCTCACTGATCATCTGACTAAATTGTCACAATATGCAGGAGCTTATGCCACATCCACTGTAGATAAGGCAACTGAAGTTAGAACCTTGGTGAAGCAGGAAGAATCCAAAATATAGGAATTAAAACAGATGTTAGATGCAGAGAAAGTCAAGAATACTGAACAAATCAGAGAAATTTCAGCACAGTTCCATAAAGATATTGAAAATCTTAAGTTAGAACATCACGCAGAGCTTAAAGAGAAACAGACACAGCTGGAGAAAGCCATGGTAGAGTTACAGAATCAATCACAATCAGAAAAGTTCATTAAAGAAGCACTTGAGATAAATGCTTCGATAAAGAAACAACAAAAAATATTTTGTCATAAAGCTGCTACGATTGATTCCTATTGTGATTCCAATAAAATAATGATTCAGCAAATTGCAATCCAAAAACTAGAATGTGAGAAACTTCAAAAGAAAATTGAAGAACACATTCAGTGGCAAGAATCAGATATGGGAAAGCAAGCTAATTTACCACAAATAGACAAGCTTCACAAAGAATTATTATTTACAGAATGGGAAGCACATATCATCCGAACAGAAAAAGCAGCGACCAAAACATCCAGCAAATCAAGTGAGGTTATACAACTCTTATGTGACCAATTGTTTAAAATAGGACTTCTTGAAGAAAGCATGTCTGATGTGTTTTCAATTACAAAAGAAGTAGAATTAAAATGGACACAGAGAGCAGAACAACAGGAAGAAATAATCAATAAAGTCAATAATTTTGATCAGGAAAATTATTAGAATTTTCTGATCAAACCTTATCATCAGCAGCAAACTCTTCTATTTCTCACAGAATTAGCCAAAAAATTTCAGTCGACAATCTCAAATGCTATCTTCTAGGACCAAATTCGATCACGAATATCTCAGCCAGCTCAGCTCAAGAAAATGCTAGATATTTGCCAACTTCGTGATCACATAGAAATGCATGATCCATAAAGTCAGGATTATTAGTTCTAAATTCCTAGATTATTGTTCAAGTTAAGTTTTAGAGAAAGGTTGTTTGAAACCTCCTCTATATTTTTGTAAATCATTTAATTAGTTTGTAGTTAGTTTTAGTATTTAAGCCCTTCTCATGCATTTAGAGAAGGGTCCAAGATTTTGTTAAGAACATTTACAAAGAATGCTTATTTCTAAGTGTGTGTGTGTGGATGCCTTGATGAAGTAATGGAACACGGCCTTTTTCGGTTATAAATGTCATTTTGTTGAATCACTGTTGGTGCACTTCTATATTCTTTGAATGACTCTTTGATTGAAGAATTGGATACGACCTATTATCACTAATTTGAATAGAAGAAGTAATACACATCTGGTACTATTATCATGTATGTTATTTTTGTTTCTAAATGTTAGTGATGAATTCAACTTTCATGAATTATATATGGAATTAATTATTTATGTCTGAAATATCTGTTGCACTATTGTACGGTATAAAGATACAAATTAGTTATTTAATATATGGTCATCAGATAAATGCGATATATCTTTCATTTTCTTTTGATTAACTATTTTTTCAAGAGAATCATCTTACACAGTAATAATTCTATTAAATCTGTAATTATTTCATCATCACAGATTCACTAGATATCTTTTTAGATCGCATTAAATTATTATCCCCGGGTTAGATTAAATTTAATTCAAAGCTTTGCATTTAGAAATAAATTTATCTTAGTTTGTAGTAATTCATCATTGCAAAAATGTTTTGAAAATAAATCCCACAAATTATCTTAAAAACCCCAAATCTGGGAAACTGGTCCCATCACACCCAGTCGGAGCCACTACCCAAATGGAAAAGGAACTGCTTTAAGGTCCGGACCGAGTGGTTATCCCCCTTTGTTGTTGCCACAGATTTTTGAGGCCTCAACAAGTTCATGAGCATTTTCGAATCTACACAATAATTCTACATGGTATCAGATCAGGATTCACATTAGAACCAGTCATTGAAATCATCATGTATAGTGATCATTGAAGAACTAATGAGATGTTAGGAGGCAAAGTTGGTGGAGCCCTAGTTTAGGGCAGATCCAGCAGACCCTATGTGCAAACTTCTTAATGGAGCAAGAAGGCTTCTAGTGTGCAGATCAGTGAGACAATGTTTAGTACACAAAAAGGAGTTTTGATCATTGATATTGGTAGATTGAGGGGCAAAGGGATTTCAAATTGGGACATCGAGACTTAGAGGAAGTCTAGTTTCAGAGGGAGAAACCCTATGGAAGCTAGTACTTCAAGATATGGGGATATTAGACTCATTATTGCAGTAGATGCAGTAGCAGTGCAGAAGCAACAGTATGAGTAGATCAAATTTCTCCATGCATGCAACCATACCTCCAGGAGGGAGGTGGGGCTATGAAGATCCTTAGTCCAAGGGTTGCAGAAATTTGGGCAGTATCCATTGACGCATTCTCTTCATGGAGCATTTTCTTGTTACGAGGGCCCACAATATCCAATAGTGGGAGGATCAATGTCAGTCGAATACTGAGGAGTGCAGAGGAGTGTTGACAGCAAAGCAGGAGGTTCATAAGCAGAGTCAACAGCAACACATTTTTCTCAGTAGACAGTTGCAAACACAGTTGATTCAGTTTTTTTGGATGCTTCTCAGTTGCAGATGTTGCAGTAGCATCAACAACATCGAGAAGTGTTGCATGCAGTACATTCCACAGGTGCAGGATAGGGGTGGTTGATAATCCCTTTCTTGCTGAGAGGGAGTGTTGAAAATGCAACAAGAAAGTCTCAATTTCGATTTTTTTCTTAATCAAATTGAGGAAATTCAAAATTCCACATCAGAACACAACTTGGAGGAGTTAACTGAGGTGATATGGCTCTTGTCACTTAATTAATAACACTCAATTTGAGTTAATGAGTTGAAGTTTAGTTTAGTTGGGTTGGTTCCTAAAAATAGAAGTCTAGATCAGTGAATTCGAGTTAGGGGCATGAAGTTTAGTTGTGTGCAGTGATTCCTAAATTTTAGGAGCCTAGGTTGATTTAATTTATGTCGTAACAATTTAATTCAGTTAAATTGAGTTATGGTTAGTTAAATTAGTGCTAACCGTTAGAGGAACTAGTGGAAGGTCAAGTTGTGGAAGTGTAACTTCAACCACACTAAGTGATCATCTAGATAACTAATAAATCATCCTAAATTAGCTCATGCATGCAAACAATTCAAGTTACCCAATTGAGATGGAGATTCCAAATAAATTTACTATCAGTTGTAGACTATTCTGAATTGTACAAGTGGTTCATGCAATTAGAGGAATAACCTAAAGGAATTGTGCAATCCAATTAAGGAAATTTCCTAATTAATAGGGGCCTAATTCTTCAAGGAACACACAAGGAAATAGGATCTTGCAGCACTTGAAAATTGGCTAAGTGTTTTCTAGAGTTGATCAGTCAAGCAGAGGGATAGACTATACACATGCAGGTTGAGTTTAGATTGAGCTAGAATATGTATTCCGTCTCTATTATTTTATTAATGTTGTTATCATCCATAATCTTTCAGTTGGTTAGACATGTCAAGTTTGTAAGTAGATTGGTTAGTGGTCTAATAAAAATCATGAAATGAAAATTTTTATGATATGGTGTGAGTTTTTAGGTTACCTTAAGTTGTTAGGGGGTGTATTTAAGTCATGTCAAAGGGACAAATTCGAATTTTATACTCAAATCAATCAACTTGTCAAATATGGCCACCTGTCATAGTTTTCCTGAGTTCGTAGCGCATTTAGTGCAAATTTAACGAATTCCATTGCGAAATCACCTAATCAATCCACAACGAATTTGACACCTGTTAAACTGAACTCGCTACGGATTTCTGTTTTTTCTGCAACGGTCTCTATAAATTGATGAGTGGTCAAATTATGAGTGGTTTGAGGTCATGTTGGTCAGGTTAGGGTCATCATTAAAGGATTTGAGCACGGTTTTTCATCAATTACTGTCCTTTTACTAATTTCATCTCATTCTCTTTCCTTATTTAGCTTTCATTCTCCACACTTTTTTCTTCCATCCTTGTAAGATGCTATTCAATCAACTCGTTGTCTATGTTCTCCATTTAGAGTTTAGGTGTTTTCATACCAGCCTCTTAATCCCCAGGCAGCTTGTTGTCATCAAGTCTTGACTATGCAGGTGTGAGTTTCTAAAATAGGCCAATGCTGCAAACAAAGAAGATGGCTACGTAGAGGAAGACAAATAAAGGAGGCCTACCATTTAGATATGAGCCTATAAATCCAAAATTAATCATGGAAAATCCTAGTTTCATGGAGGCTTTCACAAAAGCAGGGTGCATGCAGTTTTTTCAAAGACTACAGGGTCATCATATATAGGTTTCAAAGGATTGCACATTTCAAGGGAACTTATCAAAAGGTGGGTATCCTCCACTTTCCAGTTTCACCTGATAGCATTTCCCAAGCAACAGGAATCCCTGGGACAGGAGAAGAGTGGTTTAAAGCCACGAAGTTCAATTTCCAAATTTGTGATGATTTTCTGAAACCTAAGCATGTAGGGATAAATATGACTGTAGGGATTCCTAGAAGTTGTCTCAAAGACAACTATTCTAAACTATTGATGGTGATACAGAAGTAATTTACCTACGAGGGTAGGTTTCTTATGATCTACCTATATCACTTCAAGTAGTTGCTTCATTTCATAGGTAAACAACTTATGGATATTCCTTTCTATCTTTTTAGAAGTCTTGGGAAAATGTCAAATAAAGTGTAGGGTAGGCCTGAAAGAAGTGAAACTTCTATTTTTCACCATGGATTAATCAAATTTCTAGTGCTAGAAGAACTGAACAAACTAAACAGAGATTGGGCAACCTTTTTGTTTATAAGTGGTTATGAAATAGATGCTCCAACTCCAAAGAAAACTCCTAAGTCCAAGAATATTACTCCTAGAAAAAAGATGGATACCATTGCAGAGACAAAAGGTGATCATCAAGAAGGTTTGCAGCCTTCAACTGAACCCATGGAGATAGAGACTGAATTCATTCAAGAGGCAGCACCTTAGCCAACATCTAGAAAACATGTTATAGAGTCTGCTACAATCATCAAGTCCAAACCTGCTGCAAAAAGGCCTAAGAGAAGCACAAAAGACTCCGCTGAAGGTAAAGGTAGGCTTGAAGATATTTTACAAGAAATAGACATTGAAGAGACTCCTGTAGTGAAACTGGTAGAGGTAAAAGGATCCAAAACTAAGAAGAAGGTTCTCACTACCAAGAAGTTAGATTTCTCTACTGAAGATTCAGGTTTTATGTTTAAACTTAGAAAAACTCTCACCAGATCACAGAGTGTTGAGGTTTTTAAAGATGACAGCAAGTAGCAGAAGAAAGATAAAGGAAAAAAGCCATTGGTGGAAGAAATCATAGATTTTTCACCTACTGAGACAGACATTACTAAGGGCAAGAAAGGTAAATCCAAAATGAAGGTTCAGACGAAGTCTGAGGTAGATTTACTGAAATAACAGCTCAAAGATAAAGAAGAAATTGTCAAACATAGGAAAGGTAAAGAAAAGGTCACAGAGAAAATTAAAGGGGAGATTCTTAAAGAACAACTAAGGGAGGCTAGAGAAGATCTGATTGAAACAAATATGGAGCTGGAGAAATACAAACAAGATAGACAGTTGATAGATGAGATGGAAAAGAGAGTAACTGATCAGGTCACCTTTTTTGAAGAAGCCCTTGCAAAGGCCAAGAAATTGCTAAAAAGAACCCAGCCTTTGCGCATCATGATGAAACACACAAGGCAAAAGAACTTATGGTTGTAGGCAGAAAGAAAGAATCTTAAGAGGCAATTCAAAGAATTGAAGGAACAAATGGAAATGGTGAAAGTTGAATTAGAGAAGAAGGGTTTGAAAATCAAGGTTGTAGAGGAACCTATTGAAGCTACTCATGAATAACCTACTGCTAAATGAAGAGGTAACAATGAAAAACATATCTTTTTTGTCTTATTTCATCATATATCACCCTCAAATACACTCATGGACATTTTCTAGGCCTAAAATCTAAATTCTGTGAAGTCTGTGAGAAATTAGGCAATTTCGCAGCGTGTCCCAGGCTCGAAGCCCAGATTTTGATGTGGAATTGCTGAAGATGTTTTTTTGGTTCAAAACCACCAATTTTGACTTGGTTGAGGAGCTCTAAGGCCTGTATTTAAATGTTTTTTACCACTCAACACCATCCACTGATCAGAAGTAGCAGGTGTATAGCACAAGTGGCCTAAATTGCTTCACTACGAAATCTCAATGCGAAAGTGCCTAAAAAGCTTTGTTTTTGCAGTAAAGTAAGTTTTTGAAAATGTCTGAAGGATAAAGAGGTATTTTAAAGGTTATTTTCCATATGGAATGTCAAAGAGTATCAGAGGAGAGGTTTTCTGAATGGAAACACTTATCATAAGGGTGGTTTGGAGATGCCAGCTATTCATGCTACCACATCATCAACATGACAACTCATAATCAAAATTTGTGGAACAGTTCTTAAATTCTAGCCATAATGCTTCATTGCTAAATCGTGCTTTCTGCCACCTCATAAGGTTTCTCTTTCGATACAGCTTTTCTATGTATGGATTTTTAATATTTAGTTAAGGTAATAATGCGTAAAAGACTCCTATTAGGTTTCTAATTCTCTAAAACAGAATTGTCTCTACTTTTCCTCCTTGTAATAAGTTGTTAGGTAGATCAGGTGTCCTTGAAGGTATTTGGTGGTCTAGACCAGTTGGAAGACATGATATAAAGGTCTCTAATTCTATAAATAGTGAGAGGAAATAGTTTTAGAGGGTTGGAGAATGCTTTGACACAGCTACTATTGTAAATTTTTCATATGAGTAATAGACAAACATTGATTATTTCTTGCTTCACCTAAGATTCTTAATATGTTTCAATGAGTTTGTTGTTTCTTTTATATCTTGCCTCCAGTAGTTTTGATGTTAAATTACTCAGAATTCATGTCATATATGCTATGACTTCCTTTTAGCATTGAGTTATTGATTATTCCCATGTGTTAGTGTTGTTTTATCATTGAAATAGAAAAAGCCTCAGCTTCCATAAGTAGGAATGCTTGTCATTGATTTCCTTTTACTGACTCCATGAGCCCAATGGTAGTTGAATATTTCTCATTTTTCACTTGCAATAAAATACACTAAGACACTCACAGAGTTAGCCATATGTTTTGTGACCTAATTGAGTAAATCCTTTGATAAGTTCAGAGAGCCCTCTCAGGCTGAAGAGGCTAATCCTCAGTCAAAAGTTGGTTTGAAATAGTTACTCCAAGTTGACCATTGAAGCAGCCCATCAGGATTCAATTTGGTGATAATAAATGCAATATAAAAAGGAAGGGTTTTTGAGTGGTTTCTTTCCCCTAGATAAATCTTTGTGCATGTGTGATGTTTCTTCTTGCATGTTGATGATATGTGTTCTCGATCGTGCATTATTTTTCACAGAATAATAAATTAGATGAGTCCTATGTTTTAGTAAATTTCATGAGCAGTTTTGAATATACACGATAATTTTTACATGGTATCATAATAGGATTAACATTAGAACCAGTCAAATAAGTCCTCATGTACAGTGATCATTGAAGAACTAATGAGCTGCTAGGAGGGAGAGTTGTTGGAGCCCTAGTTCAGGGTATATCCAGAAGACCCTATGTGAAGACTTCTTAATGGAGAAAGAAGGATTCTAGTGGGAATATCAACGAGACATTGTTTAATGACACAAAAAGGAGTTTTGATCATTGATATTGGCATATTGAAGGGCAGATAAATTTCCCATAGGGAGATCGAGACTCGGGGGAGTCTAGTTTCAGAGGGAGCAGCCCTATGGAAGCTAGTACTTCAAGATCTGGGGAGATCAAACTCATTATTACAGCAGTTGTAGAAGCACTGTGGAAGCAGTAGCAGTAGCAGCATGAGTAGATCAGATTTCGGCATGCATGCAACCATACCTCCAGGATTGAGGTGGAGCGGTGTAGATACTTAGTCCAAGAGTTACAGGAATTTGGGTAGGGTCCATTGTGGCATTCTCCTCATGGATCATTAATTTTCTACGAGGGGCTACAATATTCAATAGCAGGAGCATCAATGTCAGTCAAACACTGAAGAGTGCAGAGGAGTGCTGACAGCAGAGCATGAGGTTTAGTAGCAGAGTCAAAAATAGCACTTTTTTCTCAGTAGACAGTTGTAGACACAGTTGATTCAATTTTTGTGGATGCTTCTCAGTTGCAGATGTTGCAGTAGCATCAACAACATTGAGAAGTGTGCATGTAGTACATTCCATAGGCGTAGGAAAAGGGTGGTTGATAATCTCTTTCTTGCTGAGAGGGAGTGTTGAAAATGCAACAAGAAAGTCTTAATTTTGATTTTTCCTTAATAAAATTGAGGAAATTTGAAATTCCACATCAGCAGACAACTTGGAGGAGTTAATTGAGGTGATATGGCTCTTATCACTCAGTAAATAACACTCAATTCGAGTTAATGAATTGAAGTTCAATTTACTTGAGTTTATTCCTAAAAAATAGAGTCTAGCTCAGTTAATTTGAGTTAGGGGCATGAAGTTCAGTTGTGTGCAGTGATTCCTAAATTTTAGGAGCCTAGGTTGATTCAATTTCAGTTGTAGAAATTTAATTCAGTTAAATTGAGTTATGGTCAATTAAACTAGTTCTAACTGTTGGAGGAACTGGTGGAAGGTCGAGTTGTGGAAGTGTAACTTCAACCACACTCAGTGATCATCCATATAACTAATCAATCAGCCTAAATTAGCTCATGCATGCAGAGAAATTGAGTCACCCAATTGATATGGATATTCCAAGGCAATGATCTATCAGTTGTAGACTATTCTGAAATGTACATGTGGTGCATGCACTCAGAGGAATAACCTATAGGAATTGCACAATACAAATGAGGGAATTTCCTAATTAATAGGGGCCCAATTCCTCAAGTAACAACGCAAGGAAATAGGAGCTTGGAAGGATTGAAAATTGGCTAAGTGTTGGCGAGATTCAGTCAGTCAGGCAGAGGGATAGACTATACACTTGCAGGTTGAGCTCAGATTGAGCTAGCATATGTATTTCATCTCTATTATTTGATTAATGCAATACAAATAGGAAGGGGTTTTGAGTAGTTTCTTTCCATTAGATAAATCTTTGTGCATGTGCGATGTTTCTTCTTGCATTTTGATAATATGTGTTCTTGATCGTGAATTACTTTCCGCAAAGTAGTAGAGTATATTTGAGCCTTGTGTTTTAGTAAATTTCATGAGCAATTTTGAATATACACAACAATTTCTACAAACATTTCATCAAACACTTGAAAAAAATCCCCTAATACCATAAGTTCTTTGTCACAATACCTCCAAATTGATAAATAAGGTGATAAAAGGCCATGGAATCCTTAAGCAGTGTATCCCAGACCTCCAAGGCCATAATGAAGGCATGTGGAACTTCTAGTATCATTTATGCAAGAACCCCGACAAGGACACCTCTTAAAGAATTTACATCGAGATGAAAATCAATCATCTTACTTACCATTGTAGAAATCCTAATAAAAAAGACCATGAAATCCCTTGACATTACAGTTAGGATTGAAACAAATATATATTGAGATAATCTTAGCACCAAAACTCCAAATCTTCAGTCAACTTGCCCTGGATTCCACAAGGCCAATAACCATTGTAAAATCCAAAAACCTAGCATCATACCTCGCTTTATATACCCTATGATACAACAATATATTTGAAACAACCTCAATTGATATGGTAAGCCTACACACAAGATCAACCATTCCTTGACTTAGGCATAAGACAAACAACATCCAAAAAGGTGTTATAGCTAGGGACTCCAAAGCAAAAAAATGTGCCAGCCAAAGACTCCATCACTTCTTCCTCCCAAGCAGTGGATCAAATCAAGGAGTGTAATAAAATTGTTGTTGAGTTAAATATTATTCCATGTATGTCCTTTTGTTTCTACGCCTAATATTCAACAACAAATGAAGTAAGTGTTGGTTTGGGCATTGACACTTGAAATGATAATTGCATAATCATCTTTCCATCAAATATACTTTGATGAATTGTTTAGAGACCTGTTTTTCTATTCTTGGTAGGGTGTGTTTTCTCTATACTTTAACCCACATCCCAAAATTTTAAATTTTGTGTTGCCTATTCAACATTTGATACTATATCTAACTCTGCGAAACTAAGTGAGATTTTGCTTGCAGGAGGTCATCCACTAGCTTTGCTAGTTTATGATTTGATGAGGAGCAACATTGAATTCCTTAACCAAGGATTATTCTTGAAGATGAGTTCCCCTTTCTTCCCTTTTTTCTTCTTTTGAATTTCAATCCATCTAGGACATTGAATGGGGTTTGTTTAATTATAAGAATAATTGCAGTGCATTTTTGTGCTCAGTTATAGAGATTGACTCCCTTTTCATAATGTGAGTTGTTCAATTCATGCCTACACTTTGTCCTTCAAGATTAACATTCCAATGAGGACTCTAGCAATGGCAGGTCCTAGTCCTTAGATATTTTAACATAAGTTTTTGCGTTTCCACATCAAAACACTCATTAAAGCTCAAAGTGTGATAGACTTCTTCTCCTCACACCATTGAGTAGTGTTTTCTAACCTAGTCTTTTAAATAGGAATCCAAATATTACTGGTCCCTAATTTTTGTTCCAAAAAATAAATCACTCCACTATTATAAACAAACTAAACATCCTCTAAAACATAAGATAGCATTATCTTCTTGATAAATATATATTTCACAACTTGACATTTTATTTATTTACTTTTGAAAAATAATTACAAATCTTAAACTAAATATAATCATCTTCATAGTTAAATAAACCAAAACAAAACCTTATATATATTATTACCATAAAACAGTATAGCAAAATAACACAAAATTTAACATAAAACAGTATAACAAACTAACACGAAATGTGGAACAAAAATGTTAAACCACCCCCATAAAGGAAATTCCATTAAAATAAAATATTTCATGGACTAATTAGATTCCCTTGAGAGTACCCTCCCTTAGAAGAAAAACGGTACCTTTCCTTACAAGGAAAACATTGTCAAAGAGAGTTTGTACTTATTGGAAAATATGGTTAGAGGGTGAGAGATGCGTTTCGAAATCTCGCTAGATACTTCCGTTATATCATTCACAAAATTGATAAATACAATGGAAATAGATCATAGATTTTTCCAATCTAGCATTCCAACTCAATTGATCTCCTCGTACCATCATTCTCGATATCATCGAGCGTTTCCTACGAGAGATCTTACTTATATTTCTAAGTTATCAAAATTGTAATGATATAAAAATTGAAAATAGGGGAAAGAATATGTTTATGTTAGAATCAGTGGAAAATAAAATATATATTTGTGATTGTTTATATCTATATTAGTTTTAAATTTACCAAGTTTTCAGAGGGATTAAATCTCTTTTGCATATCAAGAGCGTTAATTCTCTTTGATCTTGATAGATACAGAGCTAAGATGGATCTAAGTTAGTTTAATTTCCCTATTTAAATAGGTTATATTCCACATGAATGTCATTTGTTAATATTCAGGGTTCTCAATACCATAGGTCATTTTTATTTTTATTTTTATTTTTATTGTTATTGAGTTATTTTTATTTTGCTATATTTTTTTGGCTATAGACGAAATAGACTTTTTCACCGAAATGCATCAAAATTAGGCAATACAAATAAGATTTTTTGTTGTTTAAGATACATTTTTGAATCCATAAATAGATTTAGCACCATAAAAAACCCCTTGGGCACTCGAATTATGCAAATTATACAATTTAAACTCAATTTTTTTTTATCTCTCTTGGATTTTGATTAAAATTAACGAGTCGTGAAAAAAAAAGTAATTTTGTCTACGCCATTTTTTTTTACTTTTTATTTTATTTTAATAAAGTTAAAATGTTTATTTTTTATTTTTTATTTTCAGCACCATGAAAAAACCCTTGAGCACTCGAATTATGCAGATTATACAATTTAAATTTATTTTTTTTAATCTCTTTTGGATTTTGATTAAAATTAACGAGAAAAAATGTTGTGAAAAAAAAAATAATAATAATAATAATAATAAAATAAAAATAAATAAATAAATAAAATTGTATGGGCCATTTTTTTTACCTTTTATTTTATTTTGACAAAGTTAAAATTTTTAATTTTTATTTTTTATTTTATTTTATGTAATTTGACTTAGTCAAAATGTTAAACATTACATTACAACATTTCTACTATATTGGGTTGGAGAGCACCTCTCTGTGTTGCGCATATAAAAGAGATGTAGCCTCTCTATCTAGTTGTGCTCTCCAACCCTGTATAAGAGAGATGTAGTGCCCCTATTTGGTTGTGCTAAGAGAGATGTTGTCATGTCTTGTTATGTTATGTAAACATTTTGACTTGGTCAAAATAAAATAAAATAAAATAAACCCTATGTTAAAATAAAAATTCTATATTATTATTTTTTATCAAATTTTGTTGGATAATTAAGGTAAATTTGAAATTAAAAAAAAATACAAATAACCCTATCTTAAAATAAAAATTCTATGTTATTGTTTTTTAACTATTTTTTGTTGGGTAGTTAAGGTAAACTTGATTTGATCAAGTTACCAGTGGTTTTTAAGCTCCAGGTTTATGAAAACCCTTGGTATACCACATGGTATTCATATGGAATATAGCCTATTTAAAGGGGGGAATTAAACCAGTCTAGAGCCATCTTAACTCCTAAAGGGATCAAATCTCTTGAGATGGGAATATCTTAAGATCCAGAAAGATTTGATCCCTCTCCACGCTTTTTAGATCTGGAATTAAGATGGATCTAGGATGTTTTAAAAATTAAAGAAAGGTACTTTATAGTTGGGTATGGGAAAGATGTGGTCTCATCACATTATTTTTAAAAATAGTAAAATAAAATTTATATTAATAACAATAACAATACCAACAAAAAAAACCAATACTAAGTACTAACTACAAATAAAATACTTTAATTTTCACCTTAATTTTATATGTTAAAGGACAATAGCTTGTTTAAGGAAACATCTAAGCCTATGTGACAAAAATTTGAACATGTTGAAAAAAAATAAAAATTATCTGAACTTTATATAGAGAACTAAAGTAATTGAAAGTGAAGATTTTTTAATTTAATTTATAATCGTTTTCAACTTGTTACTATGAGGTAGATATGTAATTCTTTCACTACTGGATATGGAGTTGACATGTAGCATTTAAAATTAACATTTATGCTTAGAGAGAAACGTTATACTAATGTGTGGGATGAATTGTTCCATCAAAAAACTAATAATAAAACATAATGTGCTCAATTAAAAAATAATAAAAATAATAAATGGATTCAATTCAATTTGTTATATTGTAATTTTGTTTTTATTAATAAGATTAAAAACATTAAAAAAAAAAACATAATATGCATATCACATTCAACATGTAAAATATTAACCAATTAAACTACAAATTAGGACTAAATTTCAAGTAAAAAGGGGAGGAGAGAGAAAAATGGTGGTTAATTGTTACAAAGTAGGGAGGAAGTATGCACTCACTCTAGGAAGGCTGTTGAGGAGGTAAATCCCTTCTGCGGACAGAGGCGATCCCTACTAGCCCAGCAGGGGTCTAGCAACAAACAAACAATGCTATGACGCAAGCTCCTAGTTACGAATGGAAAGACTAGGAATAGAAGCCTACCTGGATTCCAACGCTATAATCTGAAGAAGAAATGTCCCCGTCCTTCAGCCCTGGCAGATCACAATCCTTCCACGATCTCCGCGGATGAACACCTGCACATAGAAGAAACGAACAGATACAAGCATAGAAACCAACATACGTAACTAAACATCGGTCAGAAAAGACATTACTCGCATTAACATGATGGAAAACGGAGTGGAACCATAATCATAGTCATCTATTAAATAATAAACGAATAGAGGTTACAACCAAGTTCTGACGTCGCAACCTCCTTCGAACGGGTCCCCGGTCGTCCACGTCTCGCAAAGCTCGCCAAGGAAAGGGAAAACCTCTCCAGAGTCTCGTGACAATGGTCTCCTTACTTGAATTGGCCTTAAGGGAAAGAGAGGATTCTTTACAGCACAAAGGCACTTGGGAATATGGAGATGCAAAGCTTCAGCACTTCAAGACTAGCTTGCCATGGATCTGAGCATGCTTTTATAGATGGGGAAGGAGGGAGTTGGGATCCCTATTATTATGGGATTGGCCCTATCAACAAGGAAGGTTCCATGGAAGGTGGCAAAACCACTTCCCTTCCATAGAACTCCCGCAGCCAAACCTCCCAACTCAAGATAGGCAATGGTTTGTGAGTTTGTTTGAACTCAACTTCCGCCATCCATATTTAAAAAACAATCCCTAAAATGGGTGGCGCGACTGCTGCTCTATGACAGAGCGCCAGGTGGCGCTACCTCTTTGCAGGATTTTCCCCATTGGCGCGAGTACTGAACTGTCTGCCCGCGCCAACGCCAAAAGGGATGTTTTTCATGATTTTTGCAAGGAGATGTCTCAAGGGAAAATAAATCTCATGCTTAGAGAGATGCATTGATGATGTTTTCAAGGCATGACAATGTTCACAGGTCACGAAATGGGTCCTCCATTGTGCGGGATGGGGAATGGTAGGGATGGTGACAAATTACTGTGTAACAAAGGCCTATGCATGAGGTAGTACATATTTATAGAGTGGAAATAGCCATGTCATCCTCCAACTAGTGTCCATTCAGAGCCACATGTCATCATAGGTAGCACCCTTGCTAAAAATACAAAATCCTAAAGATAGAAAATGTGCCAAATGACAAGGAATGACTAGCAGTGAATGAAAAGTGGTCATATGTGCCCTTAATAATGTTTGGAAGAGAGTCTGATAATAGTGTAGGCCCTAATGAGGTCTTGATGAACTACTGAGTGCAATGTATCCCAACAAGAACTAGAATTGAGATGTATCAAATAACAATGGCCAAACATTTAATTAGTTGATAACTTTTATCGTATTTGAAAAAATATTACATAACTCTATGAAAGAGAGTTGAGAGAAAAAATTGAAGGACATGACTTTTTGGAAGTGGATCTTGGAAGACAATCAAAGAGAACAATTCTTCACCACTTTGTGCTCAACCATCTATGCAAGAGAGAGAAAACAATGTGAGGAAACCTTTGTAATGTACATTTTTGGCTCATGTGTTCAAGGATTTCCAATATGTGACATGTTAGTAGTGAAATAAATCAATTATGTTGATTTTTTCCTCGATTAAGGCTCTCTCTAAGGTAAATTAAAAGTGTTATTTTTTCGAAGAAAAAAAATGCAATTTATATTCATCTATGAGAATTGAAACTACATACTTTAACTGCAAAACACATAATACATAAAATGCTCCAAGAATGTCTATAAATATCGACAAAGAAGTAAAACATTTTAAATTGAGGAAAAAACATCTAAAAAAGGTGAACAATGTCAATAGGAGGTGTAGAATTCCATATGACCTTTTTTTCCTTTCTTTTATAAAGTTTGACCCATCCCCCTAAACATGGTCCTCCAACAATCAAATGTAGTTTAGAATTACATATATCTGATTTTGCAATCAAATAGAGGTCCTTATCAAAATTGAATTTTTTGGACACATGTGACCTCTTCATTCCTCTTATTGGAACTTCATTTATAACTATCTTCTAGGAAGAAAGATCACTCTAATTCATCACTTCTTCTTGTACCTTCGATAGTTGATTTGAAGCTTTAATATATTATTATAGTCTTTCATTAATATCTTTCTCTACCTTTATTGAGTGCATACCTTTTGCAATCTGATCATCTTTGTCATTTGAAAGTGGGGTTCCATAAGGTTGCCAACTTTTATATTTGGAAAACTATCCCTTTTTCCCCTTTGATTAAACTTTTGCTTGAGGACATGATTCTTGTAAGTGGCCTATTTGATGACATAATCGACACCTAAATGTTGTGTTTTATTTATCTAATATCCAAGTCCATTAGAAATTTCCTCATTCTAGAATCATCCTATATGTGAGATGTTTACTAAGATCAATCTCCACACATATCCAAGCATAATAAGAAGACCCCATTGAGTTTAACATCAACATTTAAATATCTATCAAAGGAGTTATCAATATATTTAAGACTAAAAGATGCCAAAAAGGAAAAGGCAAGTTTGGGAGACAAGCCTAAACTAGAATTTATTTTATTACCATAGTAGAGTGGTCAAATTATGGAAATCATGGGGTAATGAGAAGTCTTGATCTTCCCTAAAACCAAGGCCCCTACTTACTTTTTTTTATAATTACCATGAATGTAACATTGAACTATGAAAAACCCTTAGGAGCACAAATGCACATCGCAATGTTTCGTCTAGTTAGAGGAAATCCGCTAGTACAGATATGTTGATCAAAGCAACAACCCATTAAAATGAAAAATTATAATAGATGATTTATAAGAAAGAAATAATTCATTGACTTGAAAATAATTAGCCTTTGTCATTGACACCTATTTTGATTACTATAAAATATATAGACTTGGAAAGACAAGAGATTGAACCATTAAAGGAGGTGGCTTGGATCGAGTTTCATCCTTGAAAGATATTGGTTTTGATGAAGAAGACAGCCCATATCCCACTGCTTCTCCACATAAGTATCGAGTTAAGATAAAAGTGGAATCCTTACATATATTATAATCAACCAATTGAGAAGAATTTGTTGGTTGTTTACCCTAAAAAGGGAAGTTTATTGAGCAAATGGAATCCCATATCTATGCTCATAATTGGTATAATTAGTCCACAAAAATATTGACTTCCCATGAAGGGATTTTTCAATGATTTCAAATCTTGTAGAGATTTCAAGACTCTCCCAATATAACTCCACCCTTGAGGAGATATTAATAATATGTCCAAACCACAAAATAGGATAGACTAACATTTATACAAATAGTTTGTGATCTAACACTTCATTAAACACTTGGAAAATATCCCCAAATACCATAAATGCATTGTCACAATACCTCCAAATTGATAAATAAAGTGGTAGGAAGTCCATTTAATCCTTATGTAGATTATCCTAGGCCTCTGAGGCCATAACGAAAGCATGGATAATCTAAGATTATTTATGCACAAACCTCCATGAGGACGTCTCTTGGAGAGTTTACATCAAGATGAAAATCAATGATCTTCCCTACCATTGTAGAAATCCCAATCAAAACGACCATGAAATTCCTTGACATTAGAGTTTGGATTGAAACAAACATATATTGGAGCTAATCTTAACACCAAATCTCCCAATCCTCAATCAACTTGCCTTGGACTCCACAAGGCCAACAACCATTGTAAAAGCCAAAATCCTAGCACCATACCCCGCTTTATATACCTTAGGATACAACAATATAGTCAAAGCAACCTCATGTGACATGGATAAGGTTGCACACAAGGTCAACCATTCCTTGACTTGGGCATAAGACAAACAACAACCAAAGAGGTGTTATAGCTAGAGACTCCAAAGAAAAAAAATGTGTCAACCAAAGACTCCATCACTTCTTCTCCCAATCAACCCATTGAATCAAGGAGTGTTATCAATTTGTTGTTGAGTTAAATATTTTTCTATGCATGTCCTTTTTGTTTCTATACCTAATATTCAACAACAAATGAAGTGAGGAAGTGCTGGTTTGGGCATTGGAACTTGAAATGATAATCACGTAATCATCTTTCCATTAAATACATTTTGATGAATTGTTTAGGGACATATTTTTCTATGATTGTCAAGGTGTGTTTTCTCTATACTTTAACTCTACGTCTTAAAATATTAAATTATGTGTTGGATATTCTATGTTTGACACTATATCCAATTCTATGGAACCAAGTATGATATTTGCTTGTGAGAGGCCATTAACTAGCATTGCTTGTTTATGATTTGGTGGGAATCAACCTATGTTTTTTTTTTTTTTTTTTTTTTTTTTTTTTAACTGAAACGGTTTTGTTTTATTGATAGAAAATAGGTTGGGCAAAGCCTAAACAACCATTACAATTTTCAAATTTGACTTAAGCGCTCTTTCCACTTAGGGAATGGTTACCTTGATCGGTGTTTCTGCTTTTATGCTGATCATTCCATCTTGTAAAGTGCATCCAATATTTGCCAATCTGTCCGCTTCCTTGTTTAATCCTCTGAGAATGTGGAAGATTTGAACCGAGGGGAAATCTTTCAGAATTCTGTTCACTCTTGATAGTTGTTTGTTTAGCACCGGATCCTTGAGCCCTTTCTTGTTTACCATTGTTTTTATCAGCAATTCTGAGTCACCAAAGATTAGAATTTCGTTTGGATTTGTTTTTCTGGCCATTTGACAGGCTTTCAAAAGGCTGAGAATTTCAGCTTGATTGTTGGTTTTCATTCCAAGACCCCAACTGAAATCGTCTTTTTTCCCATTCTAAAAGAAGATCGTCCCTCCTGCTCCTGACCTCCCTGGGTTGCCTTTTGAGGCACCATCGAAGAAAATAGTGCACTTGCCCTGGGATTTCCACCACTGTTGGAAGTTGTCCTCTGATTCTCGAATCTGCCATTTTTCCTTATGCATTGGACAGGTGTAAGCTGGGAGTCTGGCCTTTCCTGTATAATCATCCAACCACACCCTTTCTTCGATTCGAAGAGAGTTGTCATCTTTGACTAAGGAGTGATTCAGAGTTTCTAAAAGTAGATTCTTTGCCTGTTCCGCCACTTTTGTTGCAAGCAGTTCTGTGTTATTGAAAATGATTTCATTCCGGGCTAACCAAAGTTTCCAGCAGACATACTTTGGTGTAGCTATCCACACCTTGTACCATATATATTTGCTGACAATACTGTGGGGATAGCTGGCTTTCCAAGAGGAGAACATGATGTCTATCGTGCTTTGAGATGGAGGACACACAGTCAGCCCGGTAAGGAAAATGGTCCAGACCTCCTTCGCAAACTCGTCAGCTATAAACAGATGATCTGCAGTTTCCAAAGCTCTTTTGCAGAAGACGCATTGATGTGGTCCTGCTATGTTCCTTTTGCACAAATTTTCTCCAGTCAAAATTTTATTGTGGAACAAGGTCCAGAAGAAGAAAATGATTTTGGGGATACTGAAGCTATCCCAGATCTGCTTCCACATGGATTCCGGGTGAGGCGAATCCTTTTTACTTTGCATATGAAGATACCCTTGTCTTGTCGTATACACTCCGGTCTTACCCCAGCCCCAAGCATCTTCATCATCTGTATGCACCGGAGCAAAGTCAGAGATTGCGTCTTTAAGGGCATCTAACTGAGTGTTTAGATGCACTGGGATTCTGGGGAAAATCCAATGCTGCCAGTTTCCATTGCTGTCCCAACCTGAAATGTCCTTAATTTTCCTGATACCTTTTGTATGTAACCAGTCTCTTATCTCAGAGATTTCATTATTTTCTACTAGAGGGGGGTGTCCCATGACACTGTCTCTCCATAGCATCGTATTTTTTCCATTCCCTGGAATTCGGTACAAGTAGGATCTAAAAAATTCAATACCTCTGTTACACAGTTTCCAGGCCTGCGTTCCTTTTGGGAATTTCTCTGTATTGAAGGATTTTATTGACTGGTTTTTGAGATATTTCAGTTTGAAAATCTGACTGACTCGGTGATTAGGCTCAGCGTAGAGCTGCCATAATAACTTGCAGCCCAATGCTGAGTTTGCATGCACAGAATCACGGATTTGTAGTCCTCCTTCCACAAGTGGTCATTTCACTATGTCCCAACTTATTAAATGAAATCTGTTGGTGTTTCCTCTCCCTCCGTTCCACAAAAAATTGCGCATGAGTCTGGAGATTTGATCTGAGATTAGTTTTGGGGCCATCATGAGAGAAGCTTGATATGTGGGCAAAGCCGAGAGGACTGATTTGATGAGCGTAAGTTTGCCTCATGTGGTTAGCCAAAAGCCTCCCCACGCAGCGATCTTCTTTTTGAATTTCGAGATTACTTCCTCCCACAGATGATTTCTGTTGGAGCCCAGCGTTATAGGCAGACCCAAATATTTTATTTTGTCCCATTCTGCATGACCTGTAAATCCCAGATCGTTTGCAATTTTCTCAATTGTGTGTTGCTCTGTATTCCATCCATACACAGCGCTTTTCCTCTCACTTATGAGTGCTCCCGAGATGCTGCAAAATTTCTGAAGTATGGTTCTGAAGGAATTTTCTATTCTTGAAGAGGCCCCTCCAAGCAAAAGAGAATCGTCAGCGAAAAGTGCATGATTCAATGGATCAATACCTTTCACAATTCAGATCCCTGGTATACTACCATTTTGTTTTTCCAAAGTCAACTTTCTGCTCAAGGAATCTGCCATCAGAATGTAGAGAAATGGTGAAAGAGGACAACCCTGCCTCAATCCCCTGGTGGCTAAAAAGAAGCTAGCAGGTCTTCCATTTATAATGGGCGCAATCCATATCCTCTCCAGACATGCTTTGATTAGATTCATGAAGTCTTGGCTGAAACCAAAGGATGACAGAACCCTGTACAAGAAAGAGCGGTTAACTCTGTCAAAAGCATTGCACATATCCAGTTTAATGAGCATACCTTGTTCTTTGCGAGAATGGATGGAATGCAGAGCTTCCTGGACTTGAATGACATTGTCCAGAATGTGTCTTACTTCACAAATCCCCCTTGGGCAGGAGAAATTATTTTTTTCAGAAGAGGTTTGATTCTATTCGCCAGAAGTTTGGCCACAATCTTATAGGACGAATTACACAGTGAGATTGGCCTGTATCTATCGAATGAACCTGGGCTTGCTTCCTTAGGAATTAAGGCGAGAAAGGTGGAATTTATACCGCCTCCAACCTTTTCCTTCCTCATGAAACCTTGTACCATTCTAAGAAGATCAAGTTTGATTATCTCCCAGCATTTTCTGTAGAAGTGGATTGAAAATCCATCAGGTCCAGGGTCTTTTTCTGGCTCCATGGACCAAACAATGTTTGAAATCTCTTCTTCCGTGACTGGGCTCAAAAGTGTATCATTATCGTCAATGCTGACTAGATGAGGAATGTTTGTAAGGAATTCTGCTATATCCTCCTCACTCCCGTCTTTTCAGCGCTAAGGAGGTTTTGGAAGTGTTTCACAGCGGCTTCCTTAATTTGTTCAAATCCTCTGCATACCTGTCCACTAGTTGTAGTGATTTCTGCAATGTGATTTCGCGAAAGACTAGCCCTGTATTGTCTATGGAAATATGTAGTGTTTCTATCCCCAGCTTTGAGCCACAAGCTGCGAGACTTTAAACGCCAATATTCTTCCTCACTTCTAAAGGAGTTGTATGTTTTCCTTTGAGCAGTTTTTTCTTTATCTAAATCCACTGATGAGATATCTTTCTCTTCCAGTTCAAATTTGAGTTCTTCCAACTGGTTGACTGCTTCTTTCCTCTGGCTGGTGGGGGAATTTATGGCTTTCTGTATCCATTCTTTTAATGCCTTCTTAGTATTTTTCATTTTTTGTTCCCACACAAAGTTTGGGGAGCCTGGAACATTTATTCTCCATGCTATTTGAACTGTTTCAAGGAACCCTTCCTTTTCAGCCCAGAGAGGACTGAAGCAGAAAGGAAGAGGGCCTAGATCTTCTTCTTCCTTTAAGCACAATAGGATCGGTTTGTGATCTGAGGTTAGTTTAGGAAGAATCTTGGAAAAAACAATTCTTTTGTCCATCATGATAGAGCTGCTGGTGAGGAATCTGTCCAGCCTTGCAGAAATGTGATTTTCCCCTGTTCTGTTATTAGTCCAGGTGTATTCTCCTTTCACTGGCTTGAAGTCAACTAAATCCCACTGATGGATGAGATTTTCCACTGTGGAGAGGAAGGGATCTCTTGAAGAGGTACCACCTCTCTTTTCTTTGGGGTCTAGAATTATGTTCAGGTCTCCTCCTATGACTATATTCGTACGATTGAGTAGCTCTAAATAATCCAAGAGTGTCTTCCAGCACTCTTTCTTTTCATCATAATGCACAGGGACATACATATTAAACAAGGCTAATTTAAGGTTGCTTGCTATATGGTGCAGTTCAGTAAATATCCAATGTTGGGTCTCAAAGGATCTTTCTAAAGAGAAGGTGTTTTTAGACCAGAATGTGCCTATTCCTCCAGCCAAGCCTCTAGCACTGACTACCTTTCCTGAATCAAATTTCCATCTTGTATTGCTAGTGTTTAGAAGGATCTCCCCTTCTATTTTTGTCTCTTGGAGCATGAGTATGTCTGTGGATTCCATTTTCATTAAATCTTTGATAGCCTCTGCCTTAGTAGGGTTCCCCAAACCCCTGCAGTTCCAAGAGACCAGCTGCATCATTTACAACTTGTTGGGGTGGGTCCACTGCCCTTGGGAGCCCTTGGTCTAATGTTCCTCCCGAGAGTCATCTCAATAGTGGCTTGACTTCCAAGGGTTTTTTGTCTTTATAATTCTTCTTCCCTGGTTTCCTTATTTGATCTCCTTCCGACTCGCTTTGATGGCCTTTTGAGGGTCTCATCATCTGAAGAGCCCACATTTTCAGTATTCTTCTTCTTTTGTTTGATTATATCAGCATATGAAGGAGAAGAAGTATTACATGGAGTCGGGTTTGAAGTGTTAACTGGATCTAGAGGGTCGATGTTGTTCAACTGGGGAGGGTCTTCCCGTTCTGCCTCTAGAGGATCTGGGGGTGAAATGAGAGATTCAAAGGGGTTTTTGTCCTCCACTATGTTGATGGTTTCCTTGCTTCCAACGTTTTGAATGCTTTCACTTTCTTTCCCTGATTTGTTCCCTATCTCTTTGCCTTTGTTTTTGTTGTTCTGCCTGTTATTTGTTGTTTTCTTTGCATGTTTCCATTGTTCTCCTTTTTCTTTCTCTGTTGTTTCCTCATTTTTTTTCTTGCAGTATCTTGTGAAGTGCCCGTATTCGTGGCAGTGTCGGCATTTAAAGGGAAGTTGCTCATAGTCGAGCTCTTGAATGTGAGTCCAGTCCGCCACCAAGAGTTTGATGGCTTCAAGTAAACCGATTTCAAGATCGACCTCTACGCAGATTCGGGCACAGGAGAATTGATCCTTCCTCGGAGCCTGATCTATATATCTACCTAGAGCCTTTCCAATAGATTGCAGCGAGCTCTAACTCCAGCAGTGAAGGGGAAGGTGTGGTAGGCGCACCCAAACAGGCACCGCCGTGGGCACGTCTTGAGCTGGATCAAAGTTAGGGGACCATTTATTCAAATAGAGTCCTTGAGGGCCCATGAAATATGGCCCGTTTCTGAAGATCAGACTTCTATCTTCCACGTTTTCGATCACAAAAACAAAGAATCCTTTGCCAACGAAATGGCTTTTTATTCCTTCCTTGACCAAAGGTATCCAGTTTCGTTTTACCCATTCTTCGACTACTTTCGAGGATGGCCATAACCCTGTGAACTGGCCAATAAGGCCTCTTTCGGCGAGATTCAGCGTTGTTCTGCATGTTTATTCCACCAGCAGAGACACCGTGGGGATGTTATCCAGTTTTTTAACGAACTTAAGCTGAGGACCAGATGACGGGCGTATCCCAGTTGCTGCAACGAGAGATCTGAATGCTTCAAGTTCAGGAGGCGAGGGGGAGAAACTTCAGAACCGCCTCCAAGGTCCATAGCGAAGAAGGCCTCACACAATAGAGGAGGGGACCAGCCAGACGCTGCTAGGCTTGCAGCAGAGCCCCCATGCGTGAACGCAGAGCCAGAGAACCCTTGGAAGCAATATTCCGAGTAGAGAAATACCCGGCCCTAAGCGCCACGCAGCCGACCCAGAGCGCCGCGACCGACCAAAGCGCCGCGCAGGAGCAAAAAAGCACGCAGGAGGGCAATCCTATGCGTCGCGACGGCAGCCCAATGCACCGCGCACAGCGGAATCAACCTATGTTTGACTCCCTTAACCGGGGATTATTCTTGTGGATGAGTTCCCCTTTCTTCCTTTTTTTCTTCTTTTGAATTTCACTCGATTTGGCACATCGAATGGGGTATGTTGGATTTTTTGATAAGAATAATTATAGTGAAATTTCATGCTTACTTATAGGGATTAGCTCCCATCCATGATGTGAGTTGTTCAATTCATGCCCACACTTTGTCCTTCAAGTTTAACATTCCAACAAGGACACTAGTAAAGGCAGGTTCTAGTCCTTAGATATTTTAATGTCAATGTTTGCATTTCCACGTTGGAATATTTATTAAAGCTCAAAGTGTGAGAGACTTATTCTCCACACATCATTGTCTCGTGCTTTCCTGCCTATTCTTTTAATTAGGAATCCCAATGTTATTAGCCTCTAGTTTTAGTTCTCCATTGCAACCTTATTAAACATACCCTAGAGAAATCCATCATGAATGCCTATCCAACACAATAACAACAAAAAATGGCATTTCTATGTTATAAATAAATGTCCTCTAAAACATAACATAACAGGATATTGATGAGTATATATTTTCACAACTTGTCATTGTATTTATTTAGTTTTGAAAATAAATTATAAATCTTAAACCAAAAATAATCCTCTCCAAAACCAAACAACCAAAAGTGATATATATATATATATATAATTAATATATAACATAAAATAGCGTGGCAGAGTAACCTAAAACAAAATTTTAAACCACTCCACAAAGGAAATTCGGGAAGAAAAAAATTACTTCTCAAACTAATTAGATTCCCTTGAGAGTACCCTCTCCCTTGGGAAAACATGTAAAACATGGTGAAAGAAAGGGAGATTTGTACTTGTTAGAAAATATGGTAAAGGAGGAGAGATGCGTACCGCCGAAATCTTAGTGGCTTCTTCAAATCCGTTAAATCGTGCATAAATTTGATAGAATACAGTGGTAATAGAGGGCAGATTTTCCAATCCAGTGACCAAACCCACTTGATCTCCTCATACCATCATTATGGATACAATCCAGCCTTTGTTAGGAGAGAGATATTTACTTATATGTCGGGTTATCAAAATTGTTATGGAAAACATATTTTAAAAAGTGAAATAAATAATTTGATTAAGGTTTTATTTGGGTTGGTCATGAAAGAAGAAGTGTAATTGTATTAAATTATTGATGTTTTAAAAAACAAATGTAATTTATTTATAAAAAAATATTATGGTTAGACTTGCTTTACAATAAGCAGGGAAGACATGTTATATTGTCAAATCATTTTTAAGACCTGTTATATTGTCAAATCAATAAAATAGTATTTATATTAATAAAGTAAAAAATAGTAATAAAAAGAAATGAATATTAATTATAAATAAAAAATAAAAATAAAAAAATTATTTTGTTTTGTTATTGAAAATAATTTTATTATTTTCAGATACACAATTTGGAATATTCACAGTCTTAATAAAAATGAAGACTATGGATATTTCGAGTTGTGCATCTGAAAATCTACATCACAAAAACCTCTAATCTAAGGATTTTATTAGTTGATTAAAAAATTACATATAATTTGTGGTGGAATCATTTCTCTTTCTGGCTTCAATCTGACTGAATTTGTTAGTCGGGAAAGATAAACAAATACAAGACACAAAATACTAAAACCTATAGCGTGTCCATATCCCAAGAGCACATAAACTCCATACAACATCGAGAATTCATACATAACCAACCAACATCAAAGATTACGAGAAAATTTCGGGTTCTGTCCAACGTTTCAAGGATTAGGAGGTCGCAGTCCCTCATGGGCATGGTGCTCCAAGTGGTCAAATTTGCCTTCAATTTGATCCAACCTCTTCACTATGTGTCTTTGGCTCCTTTAGATCGAATCTGATCTATCCAATATCACCCACTGATTGTGTTGTAAATCATTCATGAAGGCAATCACTTCATTCCATTCATCGTGTCATTGTTGTCGTAACTTTTTCAGTAGCATCGTGATGTTATATAACTACATGTCAAGAGACTCTAGTGTAGGCTGAGCAACTGTTGGACCTGGTCCTTGTGGCTGCTCTGGGTTGGGCCATATCAAAGGCCCTTCGCGCCCCCCCACCACCCTCTATACCCACCATGCCATCATGCCCTTGAACATCTCCACGAGGAGCCACACCCCACCTCACACAACCCCTCTGCCTAAGCATACTGGTCCCTAAAACTAACCATCAAATCTCAAACAAATTCCCCCCTAAGAGGATTGTTTAGTTGAGGCAAGCTCCCCACATGTATGAATAAGATTGACTACCCTCAATCCAACAGGGCAGGTCTCCGAAGTCAATGAGAATACCCCTCACAATAACCAGGACTTCCACCTAAGACCTAGACTAACTCTCCACGGCACCAAAATCCAGGGCAATCCAAGTGAGACACCGTGAAACCAGGGTCGCCCTACAACTTGGACGGTAAGGTGTAATTACCACCCTGATAGAAACACCAAAGAACTCAAGAAGGAAAAACCCTACCAAAACACACTATCGCCACACCAAAAATGTGAATTGCCTCACAAATCCAAAGGGGATATAAAGAAAATCCAACACTTACTAGGTACACAGAGAAACGCTTCCTAACCCAATGCACCTCTGCAACGAAGTTGCACCACAAAGTCTCGCTCCACTCCTCATCCGACCAGCCACCAAGGAATTTGTTGCGTCAACTCTTGCCAGGGTCCCAGACCCAGCAACTCAACACCTTGAACCCAACTAGGTTGCCACCCTTCCGACCAACATCTCCAACGT
Organism: Pinus albicaulis; assembly: GCA_034641835.2. Lineage (NCBI taxonomy): Eukaryota > Viridiplantae > Streptophyta > Pinopsida > Pinales > Pinaceae > Pinus > Pinus albicaulis. Next base: position 1,278,934,705 of record CM076577.1, on the reverse strand, counting down.
AGAAAGTGATACTTGCAAGCATAGACATGCACAAGTTAACAACATGTGCATACTCGACAACTGGTTTTTCACCCTCCGACACTCCCATAACGAGGAAGAGCAACTGTCGTAAGAGCAACTTGTTTCGTGAATTTTCCAAGCAGCCAAATCCCTTGCCACCACTTGTCCTTAATTACCATCATTGCTTGCCATTACCTCCCTTGGGGTATTCACCTATCTATCTCCAACTCTAAATGCGCCTTGCTCAGTCACCCCCATCGGGGTAATTTCCAACTTAATTTTATATCAACTATATAAAGAAATAAAATAATTGAAAGTGAATATTTTTTAATTTAGTTTAGAATTACTTCTTAAATTTTAAAGTAGTATAAGGAAGATGTGAAATTCTTTCACTACTTAATATCGAGTTATTAATTATAAATAGAATATCTTAATTTCCACCTTAATTTTATTTGAAATTTATATAGAGAAATAAAGTAATCATAGTGAATTTTTTGAGCTAAGACGTGCTCTCCAACCCAATATAGAATAAATATTGTAAGGTTATGTTGTGTAGACATTTTGACTCAGTCAAATTACACAAAAATAAAAATTAAATACAATTTTAAAAATAATAATAATAATTTATTATTAATAAGTAATCATTATAATTATTCTATAATTAATAAATATAATAAGGAGATGGATGAAGCTCTGCAAACCCTCGTGACGACTAGGAATTCGCCCTAGTCAACCAATCTATGCTTAGTTTGATTTCAACTTTATATAGAGAAATAAAGTAATCGAGAGTGAATTTTTTAAGCCAAGAGGTGCTCTCCAACCCAATATGAAAGAGATGTTGTAAGACTATGTTATGTACACATTTTGACTCAGTCAAATTACATAAAAATAAATAATAATAATTATTATTATTATTATTATTATTATTATTTATTGTTAATAAGTAACAATTATAGTTATAATTATTAATATTTATAATAATTAATAATATAACAAAGAGATAGATGGGGATTTGCAAACCCTCGCGACAGCTAAGGTTTCACCCTAGCCGACCAATCTATGCTTAGTTTGCATGAATATTTTGCAGATCTCTTTTGTAATGGACAATTCCAATGATTCGACAAAAAAGACAGTTCTTTTGTAGGTATGGTTGTTGGTCTACCAAGCTCTTCCTTAGTTTTGTACATTTCCATGTCGAAATTTGGTTCTGGTCTTCATGTGGTTCAACAAATTCCTTTCTTCAATGTTCCTATAAATGAGGAAGCTATTAGTCGTAACTTTTTTTTCAAAGCAAGGTTTGGTTTATAAGTTTAATGGGTTCTAGTTACGGTTGGTTGATATGCACAAATGGATCTTTGAGACATGGAAGCTTTTTTTACAAATGAATTAAATATTTACCCTTTTTCACTGCGCTTTTTCGTTGTGGTTTTTGATAATATATAGGACAAGAGGACCATTTGTGAAGTTGGTCCATGGTTTTGAGATAGTGTTGGTCTCTTCATGTAGCCCTCGACTCCCACTTTTGATCTCATAACGACGTCAATTTCTACGGCTCCAGTTTCAATAAGACTTTCAAACCTTCCCTTGCAATTTTGGAATCTTCCATTGCTTTCCTCTATTGGGAATGCGTTGGGAAATATTTATCGTCATTGTCGTGAAATTGCAATTTTTTTTAAGACTACTTATGCCCAAATATGGGTGGAGATGGACTTCAACAAGGGTTTTCCCACGAATATTAATCTAACAATTCCAAACTATGTTTGGATCCAAAAGCTTGACTATGTTTTTTTTTACCCGATGTAGAGCATGTTATGAAATGAGACATGTAATTAAAAATTGTCATAAGTGTTTACAAAACAACAAAGATCGAGAAAAAAAAAAAATTATAAGGCCCAAATGGTTACGATATTTAAAGAGGAAGTTCTTCAGGATAAGAAAGAACTAGAAGATAAAAAGGAAACAAATACGACCAAAGAAACTGCATTAGCGACAATAGAAACCAAGCAAGAAATATTGAATGTCAATGAGGATCCTTCATGCTCAACAAAAGTAGAAAAGCAGCAAACCCTTATGGAAAATGGATCCCCTCTTGAATCCAAAAGGATTCTTGTTGGAAAAGCATCTTCATGGGCAGATCAGGCAGATGAGGAAGAGTCCAAATTTCACTTGCCGAAGAATGATATTCTGGAAATAGAAAAAAATGCGGGCCAAACTCAAGTTGGGAAGAAAGGAAAAGGAATTTCGCAAAGGAAAACAAGAAGCCAAACTAAGTCAAAACAAAAGTAGTGAATAATGGAATGTAAATGTATATGGATATTGAGAGTTTTTTCGGAGAATTTTTAGTTGGAAAGGGTATGAATTTTTTGTGTCATGGGGAACTCGTTTGAGGGTTTGAGTTGAGCCTCGTGCTCAATTTCAAACATCTAAGGAATATTGGAATATGTAAAGGTTTTGGCCTACTAAATATAATTTTTTAATACAAATTCCTACCAATTTCTTTGAAAAAATAAATTAATAAATATAATTATTAATTTATTTTTTAATTATTATTAAATAAACTAGACTAGATTTATCTTAACACCAAATTCATGAAGCACGAAAATGGATCAAATCTCTCTAGGTGCAAAATTTTCCTCAAGTTTTGCACTTAAAACAAAAAAGTTTTCAACTTAAAGAGATTCGATCCCTCTTGGGGTCGTTTGAAGATCTAGAGTTAAGATGGATCTAGGCTAGTTTTAATTTAGTTTACAATTACTTTGTATTTTCTAGTATGAAGAAGATGTGCAATTCTTTTACTACGAAATATGGAGTCGACATGTAAGCTAGGGCAATTAAATAAATTAATGTGTGGTAAATAACAATAGAAATCAATCCATAATGAGCATCAAAAGACTTATTTCATCATACACCTTCAATTGTTGAAATTAAAAAAATCATTAAAAATAATAATAATAATAATAATAATTAATTACAAATTTAATTAAAATAATTATTATTAATAGTAAAAAGAATTAATATATGAGTTAAACATATATACATTTTAGAAAAACATGTAACACGATTGAGAGTGCAAGCTTCTGTGATCCATCACGATTATTTCCCGGAAGATTTATTTTAATATGTATCACGATTATTAATCATGGAGATTCACCCTCACTTTATCATGGAGATTCTTAATTTGTAAAAATGTTTTATTACAATATCATAGGCAAATACCCTCGCTCATCAAATACCACATGCCCAAAAAACCATAACTCATTTCATATGACACTTGATATATTTTTTAATTAATGAATTTAATTAACAGGGCAAGAAAGTCACAACTCCTTTGAGATTTGTCATTGATTAGTGTATACTACTAAGAATATTTTGGAATATTTTATAGAGATTAAATCCGTACGATCCACCTAATAAATTTTGATAATTAAATTAAAATTGTGGAAGTCCTATTATAAAATATACATGCCATAATAGAGTGTTGGATTAAAAAATAATAATAATAATAAAACATAGTGTTGGCTCAATTAAAATAATAATAATAATAAAAATAATAAATCGATAAATAATAAATATTCATATTTTTAACTATCATTTTTAAGAATACACCACTCTTGATCCATTTTAAATCGATCTACCAAGCATTGAGGGGGATCAAGTTTGGAGTTAATATAAATTTAAGCCAATATTATTGTATTTCATGATGGACTTCTTCAAGCCTCTAAATAAGTTTCATCATAACAAATACCATAAGCTTGTAAACCACTATCTTAACTTTGACAAGTCTATGGCCTAAACATTTGAGTTTAATTTTAATAATTCCACCAAGTCAATATATCATTACATTACATAGCTTTTTACAACATAGTTGTCATAATGAATTCTAGTAAGCCTCAATAATTAACAAACATATAGAATATTAATAAATTTAATCAATAAATATATAATTAGAAATAATTTTTTTATATATTCAAAAATTTATATATATATATATATAATATGATTCATATTAACCATTATATTTCAAAAGTACACATTTTTAATATTATAAATATTACATTACAAAATTAAAATATATAAAACATATCCTAAAAAATATAAATAAACAATTACACAACACATATATAGAAATTGATTAAGGTTTTAATGAAACTAAAAATAATATTTTTTTACATATGAAATTTATATAAATATAAATAATATTATTAAAAATCATATATTAATAAGAATATTTTTATATAAAATTAGAAAATTTATATAAATATAAATAATATTATGAATAACTAATATACATCTATTTATAAAATGGATATGTACTAATTCTTAATAATATTATTTATATTTATATAAATTTCACATATTTCCATACAAAAATATTCTTAATTTTATTTTCATTTTTTAACTTATAAATATATATGGATAAATTAATGTTCGTTATTAATAATATTATTTCTATTCATACAAATTTCACATCTCTATTTATAAATATTTTTATTTTTAAATTTATTAAAACTTTGAATATATATATATATATATATATATATATATATATATATATATATATAAAATTTTAGAGAATGATAAAATATATATGTGTAAATCTTTTTTAAGTTTCGCACTAAAAAAGATGTTTGTATCTTGAAAGAATTGATCCTTCTTAGAGCTTGTCACACTGAAGGTGTTACTATGATGGGTTTGGTTGGGTAGATTTGACCAATAAGTTTGTGTATTTTCTTCCTCCTCCCTCCAAATAAAAATTGACACATGGCACTCAACTGTCATGGAATTAGCTAGGAAATGTGTTGTCCTTTAAAGTTTTTTAAATCTCACCCTAAATGAAAAAAATAAAGATTCTAATCTCTAAATTTTGAGAAATTTTGATTTTTCATTGATTTTTAAACTAATCTATCATAAAATTAAGTTTGACTAGATTTTGAAAAATAAATCTATAAAAATATTATAATAATAATTTATATTTTTATAAATAATTGTTTTAAAATCAATTTATAATAAAAAAATTAATATTTGTTATACAAACTTTTAATATATATTATTAATATATAAGTATTTTTGACAAATCTATATATATATATATATATATATATATATATATATATATATATATATTATGATATTTTAAAAGAGGTAACAAAAAGATTTAGCAACAATGAAGAACGACATAAAGATGTGATGGAGCTTCAACTAGAGTGGAGGAAATATTTAATTCTTGTAGATTAATCATGGGGTAATGTCGATTTTGTGTCGACTTCTTTTAATCAATCTGATGGATTTGATTGGATGTGCCTGTAATCTATCAAAGCTTTGGCCAAAATTAATGTCATAGGTGTTACTTTTACCCCAAAATGGCAAATTATGGGGACTTGGACGGTGATTTGAAGCATTCAAGGATTGATAGCATTATTCACATGCCCAAGCCTAAGATCACAAACAATGCCCTTAGGATTTCACAGGCACGACCTAGGAATTGGTTGGTGAATTCAAGATTGTCTACTTTAGAAGATAACTCTTATTCCAAAAAAAAACTATGTAATTGTAGTCACCACAGGTGAGATGTGCTACCCATTTCACTTAAATTTCTTTTTTTCCTTCTAAAAGGACTTTTATATTATCACGGTTCCCATATTTACCAAACTTAGAACTTTGAAGTTAAAAACTAGCACATAAATTAACTTAACCAGAAAATGATTAACGAAATTTTTTTTTTTTTTTTTTTTAAGAGTGTCTCTCTTTCCGCCTCTAGAAGAGCGTCACTCTACTCCAGTTCCACCTCCTCCGTTGTCATTCTCATTCCTTTTGCTCCGACACTAGACTGTACCAAAGGAATTGACAATGACGCCTTTCTAAATACTGAAAATGCCTTCTTCAATCCTAATAACAGCCTAATTATGCTCATCAGTCGTTAAAATCTAATAGGTGGAGTCATCTTCAGAGATTTGTATGCCCCTTTCTAATGTCTTTGAGTGGCTTTAGATATTTGTCATCTACAAATTCTTATCGAGAAGCAATTTTGTTACACTCATAGAAACGATTAACAACGCTTGCATTGAAGTGAGCGACAAGATAATCTTCCCAAATATTATATTCCTTCGATGTACCTTTGCACCTTTAGGGGCAATTTCTAGTTATATCTAGAGTTAAGAATGAGAATATTTCTATATAGTCAGAAATGTGAAATATATATATATATATATATATATATATATATATATATATATATATATATATATATATATATATATATATATATATATATGAATTAAGTTCCATTTTATTACATAAATTAAAACAATAATTCCTATTAACAATTATATTTCAAAATTGCACGTCCATGGGGTCTTGCATAGATGGTGATCAGGTGCTTTGTTAAGGCACTCCTTAATGTGAAGTCATTGATTGAATTCCCCGCACCGATTGGGGTGATATGTTGGACATGAGCTGTAGTCCTGCCAGTGTACAAAAACAAAAAAAGCACATTTCAATTTAATTTACAGGACTATGAAAAGTTAATACTTACAATAAATTCTTCCTCTAGATAAAATCAATATTATAAATATCACATTACAAAATTAAATTAAAAATATTAGAAAACGTGTAAAAAAAAGTACAAGTGCGCATATATATAGAGATTGATGAGGATTTTAATTAAATTAAAATTAAGAATATTTGTATACATAAAGATGTGAAATTTATACAAATATAAATAATATATTTATTTCACAAAAATGACAAGATTTGCTATTAAAATATGCGCCCGGACATAACTATTATTCGGGAAGTTGTTACAATGGTTCATGATCCAGGTGGATATTGGTGTCCACCCACCTATTCCACTTGGACCCCCACCATTGTTTCTTTCAGTTTTTCCGTTTCATTAATTGTAGAACAGTTTACTATTTTTGGCAGTTTTTCGAGTCCTGAACTTTCGGAATCGTTTTGAGGCCATGAACGACGTTCTTTTGGGAAAATCGAGACCAACATGGGTCAATGTTCGATGTTGGTCACTCGAAAGTTGTATTCCTTATATAGATATTTCTAACGAGGTATTGTGTGCGTCAATCGAAGATCGTATGCCAAAGTTACGTCCCCAGGAAGTTGATGTACCAATTTACCCAAACGGGGCCCATAGTTTTGGTACTTCATCTCCTAGGATTGGGTTTTTGGATTTTTAGGATTTTCCCATGTTGTTCAATAATAAAAATGCCATTGAGCCTCATTGTAACTCAGTTCGGAGGCATGTAGCTGCCACATCTCTTCTCAGAGATAAGCTACCATCACCCGAGCTAGTTTATTTCCATTATGTCTGTAAGCTTGTTTCAATTATTTGATATTAATGAAATGAAGTATATTTTCTGCTGCATCTCTGCATTTATGTTTATTTATGTATTTTATTGCGTTCCAGCATAAATCCGGATCATTTCATCACTTTGTGGTTCCTCTAGAGAGAAGATTACCAGGGTTACAAAATAACTATACTGGAGATTAATTATTACTCACAGGCTACATACATAGATTTTGCAAAATTGTTTGATGAGAAAAACACACTTATAGTGAGAGAACATCAAAAAAGGTGGTGGGGAAAGATATTCTAGGAGTTGGTTGATCCAACAGTAGTCTGCCTACATGTCAACTAAAAGCTCCACTGTTGGCAGTCTGATCATAGTTGGGCAGGTGGTGTACCATTAATTCTTCAAGTTGTTGTCTGAGAGAAAAAAGATCATCATCCTATTGAGTTAATTTCCTTTTCGGTGTTTGGATTTCTTCAAATAGGGTAATAGACATTGTCATCTATTGGTGCAATTTCTATTTGATTTACATGGTATGTAATTAGAGACGCTCAATTTGTTGTAGGCAATTGTTGCAGGCTCAAGTGCCAACTATTTGAGGGACTTTGTGCCTTTTATTCCACATGTTCAGGTAGTTGGTTGGAGTCATCTTTGTTCCATCTTACATGGAATGAGGGAGGCTCTAGAGAGTTAAAACATATTCCTCCCAGAGAAAGCAAGTATGATTGGCTCCCAAATCCAAGAGGCCACAAAGCCTACTAAATTCAAAGGCAAAATATGGAAGAAGACAAAGAGGTCGAGGCACCAATTTGGTTCCAAGGGTGAAGGAGACTCCAAAAATTACAACAACAGAAATGGCAAGCCTAACCAGAGAAATTCTTAACAACTTAGAAGTACATTCCAAAATCGACGAGTGTCAACCCAATAGGAAGACCTGAAGAGATAAATTACAACTAGAAAAGCTTAATTGAGGATGGCACACCAGAATAAACCTAAAATCCATACGAGTGCCCTAAGAATAATATTTGTAGGAGTGCATCCAAATGTTGATGAAGTCGTTGCCCAAAATATGGATATTGTTGCTATACAGGATCTAGACGAAGACAACCAAACATAAGCATGGTTTCTCAGAGCACCACCAACAACAATGGAGATCGATATGGTCGGGAATTGGCAAGCTCATAGTAGGAGGATGCATAAAGTCAAGGAATTTAATGCGGATGGAGTTAATTCCACATGTGAGAATTCTCCAGTCACCTTAAATTATCACCATTGCAGTAGCCATTGAAACCATTGATATCCATAATCTGAGGTCAGCGTTCAGATCATAGTATCATCTCTTCATTGTACTATGAGTGTGTGACAGGATGGAGTTTAATTGAAATGTATGGGGTGCGCCAGTCATGAGAGCCTTGATACCATAGCGCGTGCTCCTCCCAATTTTTACCCAAGTGCCTAGTGTTTGGGGTAGGACGGAGAGAAATAAATATTTCCCTTTAGCCATAATCATGAAACATAATTAAGGGGAGAGGGGGGTCATGGGATATTTTTCCAACCATGGGTGCCATTGACTTCAACTTGCCTAGCTCCAAGGAGACAAACAATATTAGCTTGTCTGTCTACTTTGGAGTTTTGGTGCCTCAGAATGTGAAAGAGGGATTTGGAAGGGAGAGTTTCGAAAACTTTAGATATTTGATCTTAGACTTTTGTGATCCATATTGATTATGAGATTGTATTTTGGATTAATCACGTCATTAAGTTATGGTGATGTTTCGAACCATCTAATGATATGATTAATCCGAAATACAATCTCATAAACTTTAGCTATTCTTTGGAGTAGGAGTTTAAGGTGATTTTCTTTGGGCCAAGTAACTTTATTCATGACTTGGATAGTTAGGAAAGGGTCCCCCAATGTTTTTATTTTTTGGATCTTTTACCAATATAAGATCTAGAAGGAGGTCATACATATCATATTGATTATTAGGTGGTTTTTCGAGCCCCCAAGAGTACTTGATAACTAATTTTCCTTTTGGGTTTTGAAGAATACCTCCCTCTCCTGCCACCCCTTACAAAAACAAATAATATTATTAAGAACCAACATACATCCATTTTTAAAATGGATCTATAAAAAAATGGATTAAAATGGATCTATGCTAATTCTATAATATTATTTATATTTGTATAAATTTCACATTTCTATATATAGAAATGTTCTTAATTTTAATTTTATTATATGTGTGTGTGCTAGTTTTTAATAATAATATTTATATTTCTATAAAATTCACATCTCTCTCTCTCCATATATATATATATATATATATATATATATATATATATATATATATATATATATATATATATATATATATATATATATATATATATAACACACATACACACACATATATATAGGTGCAGTCTAACTTATAGATGAAGTAGTCTTTTTTTCCATAATCCGGTGATATAATTTCAAGCAAGAATGTGATTTTTTGTTATTTAAAATACATTTTTGAATGCATAAATGGATTCAACACCTTGAAAAACCCTTGGGGCACTTGAATTTTACAGATTAAGCAATTTAAACTCAAGTTTTTAAAAATATTTATTGGATTTTGGTTAAAATTAACCAAAAAAAATGTTGTAAAAAATGTCATTTCACACACACACACACACATATATACCTGGAATGAAAACACAAAAAACCTCGGGTTAACCATCGACCCTAATTATGTGGCCTCACCCTAAGGGAATAGAAGAGAGTCAAACCCATGATTAGCAACAATATCAAAGAACTTTACGTCTGGCTATAGACCTCTTGAGCTAAACCTTGGGGATATATATCACTTTCGATCTATTAATCTTTGAGAGGAATAGAATCTCTCGAGGTGTAAATCTTTCCTAAATTTTGCACTCAAAAAGAGTTTTGTATCTTGAAAATTTTGGTCATTCTTGGAGTTCTATAGATCTAGAGTTAAGATGGAAATATGACAGTTGTTATTGCATTGAGAGTACATAGCTTAATATGAAGGAGATGTTGTCACTTAAATTACATTAAAAACTATTAAAAAATAAAAAATAAAATAAAATAAATAACTATGTATGTACATATGGATGTGGCTACATATACAGAAATAAAATCAACCCAAATCCACATTAAATAGGGATTTTTCATACATTGAAAATGATCAAATTTTTTAATGCGTAAATTTCTTAACACATAATGATAAAAAAAATTACATATTTACAAATTTGATCCCTTTTAGTGCTTGATAGATGTGGGTTTAAGATGGATCTAAGGTGATAATAGTTATGGGTAAGTAACAAGTTTAATAAATATGTTTGATCAATAATATGTCAAATTTGCAATTTTGCCTCAAGTTGCTTGATGTTTGGCTAGCAGATAAAGCCAATAATGAGTAGTGGTTTTTCTACTAAGGATTTTTAGGATAAATATTGACTTGTTGTGCTTGTCAATATTTCTATGTACGTGCATTTAATGTTTTTCTCTCCAAGAAGTAACGTCGTATTAGAGCATCGGTTGACTTATATTCTCTCGTGAGAGTGGTGTGATGTTGGGAGACAGAAGAGACCGAATGAAGAATCGTTCATGGGTATACGAAGCATCACAAAATAACATGTGGAGATGCACTGCAAGTGTTGGGTATGTGTTATATTCTTTTCGTGAATAGTCGCACACGCAGGAGGGACGAGAGCCCCGCCTGTTCGTTGCGTCGGGCGTAGAAGGGGGCGAGTAGCCCCTTGCAAGGGGTCTTAGGCAACGCCTGAGGAAAACAAAATTTGGACTCTATTTTAGGTGGGCGGACCTGCCTATGGTTTTGTGCATGGGTTTGGACATGGTTTTGCGGCGTGATGGTTTTCGGCCCCTAGTATTTTGTAGATCCGTTCAAGAGAACTACGATTATGTTTTAATCCAAGGTTAATGGATTAGGGTTTATGAATGCTTCGACATGTATATATATGTGCTGTAACACTAAAAGAAATATAATGAAAAATCAAGTTGGTAGTCCCGATTTGGGATCCAAGGGAAAAAACTATGTGTATATATGTTTTATGTTTTATTCTCTCGCTATTGTTTATTTTCTGTTTTTAAGAGTTCGTTTGCAGATAATTTCTGTACAAGGTTAAAACCTACAACAAGCATTAATATGGAGCATCAACAAAAACACGTTGAGGAATAAATAGTATGTTAAAAGAGTGTTTGATTTTTCTCACTGTATTTGGAGTAAGAAATATGAGATAAAGAAGTACGTAGACTCTTTTTTCAACAGTTGCCCACGTATACAGTGTGGATATTTTTATGGAGTTGCATTCAATCACAATACCCTTGTTTTTATGGTTCGCCAATAAGATATAAACATAGACCTAGGCAATCGGGAGGTGGGGTGGGGGGATGTTGTATAAACTCAAGATACTTCATTGCAAGGTGCCTTGATCTTCCTCATGTGGGGTGGGGGGATGTTGCATAGGCTCGAGATGCTTCATTAAAAGGTGCCTTAATCTTCCTCATGTTTGACCAACTTGGATGATGTCAATAGAGATATATATCTTGAGTGTTTTTTTTATTGGACTAAAAGTTTCCCAGATAAATATTGGTTCTATGTGCTTGTTGTATTTCTATGTACATGCATTTTGTGTTGTATTTAATAATTTTATCTCCAAGATAAACATAATATCTCATCATTTCAAACATGAAGATTAAAATATGTCATTCACAGTGAATTAATAAATACAACATATTGACATGTGCATAAATTCATTTTATAATAAAAATAAATTTTAAAACCATAACAAAATGACATATTAATTGATGCATGGGCCTTTTATGTTTATGGGATAAGGGTTCCCTTTACACAATGATTTGACTAGGTGGTTTGTAGAGGTGCATATTTCCTACCTCTTCTGGATTCGAGTTAGTCACCTCTGAGGAGGAAACACATGCTTTTAATTGTTAGACCCACTCAAGTTGTGTAGATATACTAAATCCAAATAGATGAAGGTTCATGAGACATCGTACTTGGATATCCACACCTCTCTCAAATTAATGCCTCTTAACTCATATCAAGCCCGATTTCATATAGGTCTACGCTAGTTGCATTCTCTAATAGAGTTATATATACTCATTTTGGCATTATTAGTATAATTAATTAGACTTCTAACCCTCACTTCAATGCATTAACAAATGCATTTTACAATATGGGTTACAATGTTAAGAGGAGGTTAAGATCATAACTCTAGTACTAAAATTATTTGTTGGAATGTTTTGATTGCTTAGAATAGTTGCTCAGAGATGAAATGAAAGATAGAGATGTAAATGGGAGTGGTTTCTTTGGGGTACTTGGTTTTAGGAGCTAGAGGCTAGCTTTTACACACACAGAGACACGAAGGTTCTTATTTATTTATTAAAAAAAAAAATTTGGAAAAAAACTCTAGTAAATTTATATAAATCCATTTTGGACATGTTAATGTAATTAATGGGACTTCAACCATTGCATAATAGTATCGACACAAATGGGGTGCATTTTGTAGTATGGGTTAAGATGTCAAGAGGAGGTTAAGATGGTAACAAATATTTGTTGACTCCAAGTAGAAGAAGTCCAATTGGCTTTATAATTGCACCTAAAATAAGACATGTTTTAGAATCCAATATGGGAGAGATATTGTCATGAATGAACATAACATTACATCAAAAATTAAAATAAATAAAATTAAAATTAAAAAACTACACATATGTATGTGACAACATTAAAAAATAAATAAACCAACGCATATCTATCTCAAACAACAACAAAAAAAATTAATTATAAAATAAATAACCACATACACAATATGTGACAACATCTAAAAAAGTAATCCAGGATAGATCATTAAACCTAGATCTATCAAACACCGCGGGGGATAAAATTCCTTAATGTTTATTTTTTAATCATTTAATATGAAGGAATTTCAGTATGGCATGGAATTAAATAATAGAAAAGTTACACATTAAGAAATGTTATTCCTCTAGGTGCTTGATTCTAAGATTAAGATGGACCTAGGCTAGTTAGGTTTTAAACATCCTCCACAGTGATGCTTATCACTTGATATTATGCCCATATACATATGAGCTAGTTGTATTCTCTACTAAAGTTATATCAATTGACATTGGTTGCTCAAATAAAATTGGCGGGGCTTTTCAACCCTCGCATAATTCCATAGAGAAAAGCAAGGTGCATTTTATAGTTAAAATCAAGATATTAACGGGGGATTAAAATCATATGACAAATATAGGCCAACTAATTTCGAAAGTTAAAGCACCTTTGCTCACATTGAACATGCACAACAACAAAGTTCTTGAGGTTGTGAAGGTTAATGCATATATGAATAAGTTAATATTATACCAAAAGGACTTGCTTTCTCGCAAAAAAATTGCTAAAAAAGTATTATAAGTCTCAAAAGATATCTAGAGTTCCACTATGATCTAAGTTTTTTGCATGATAGATTGTTATCCTTAAAGAGATTGTCCAATTTTGAATTTGACCTAAATCCTCAAAATTTTGCTCAAACCTCTAGACTAGTAAGAGCTTTGACATTCTTTGAATTTGAACAAGAAAAACAAAATTTCCTACAAAATTAGATGGATTATGTACATATATATGCACAAAGCTAAATAACACATAATAATTCTATATATTTTCACTAAAATTTTGGAAGACAAAATCAAATTCAAAGAAACTTTTCAATCCTCAGGTGAGGAGCCCCTGAGGCTGCCTCAACGCTGGATTTCTCATTAATCAAATAATCAATCATACACAAATATAATTGAATACACTATGTTTGGGAGATCACGAAAAGATCCTAAAAAATAGGATATTATTCTAATCTAATACATAATCAAAATTATAAAACAAACTTTCTGCATTATTGTCAAGCTCCCTCCTTAATGGAGAAAAGATTCATTTATGCACCTAATATCTCCCTAAACAACTCAAATTTCATCTTCCTAAGGGGATTTGTGAAAATGTCAACATCATTTTCACAAGTATTACAATATTTAATAAAAATTTCCTTAGACTGTATCTTTCCTCTAATAAAGTGAAACTAAGCATCAACATGATTTGTCCTCGCACGAAAAATTGGATTATTTTCCATCTCAATCGAGCTCTAGTTGTCACACTTGATAATTGTAACCTTCTTTTGTTCTTCTCCAACATCTTGAAGAATTCTCCTCTACCAAACAAATTCACAACTTGTTGTACACAAAGCTTTATATTTTGCCTCAGTAGATGACAAAGATATAGTAGGTTGCTTCTTGTTGCTCCATGAAATAATCTTAGATCCAATATTGAATGCATAACCTATAGTAGATCTTCTATCGTCAGGATTACTAGCCCAATCTGAATCTGAGTAACCTATCAGCTCAACATAAAATGAAACAGTATATTTGAGACCAAAATCAATTGTTCCTTTAAGCTACCTGAGTACTCCTTTTGCTGCTCTCTAATGGCTTTTTAGAGGTCTCGCCATAAACTAGCTTAACACACTCACAGAGTATGATATGCCAGGTATGTTTATAGTAAGATAATTAAAGCTTCCCACTAGTTGTCTATACACTAGACCATCAACCTCCTTTGAGCCATCATTAAACTGAAGTTTCACATTTTGTTGCATTGGAACAAAAGCAGCTTTGCACATATCCATTTTAAACGTTTAAGCACTTACACTATGACATACTTACCCTGAGAAACAAAAGTCTGATCAACATTTCTCCATAATTCAAGACCTAGACAATAATGTAACTCACTAATATCTTTCATCTCAAATACTTGTGGCATCTGTTACTTAATTCCATCAATTAGTTTTACTGAATTTCTTGTAACAATTAAGTCATCAACATACTAATAAATTAGTACTACATGCCCCTTTGCATCAAAATTTGATCTTAATTGGATCAGTATATTTTTTGTCACCCATATTGATGAATTTGGAGTGGAAAAACTGGAGGAATCAGCTCATGGGACCGTTTTTACCAGCGCAACCGAGTTTGGCGAAATGGGTTCTAAAACGTTCTGGGAGCGTTTTGAGGCATAAAACGAAGTTTTTTGGGGGAAAAAATTTCCGCTATAAAGCGACATCTTTTCATGTTATTGTACACATAAATACCTTTCTAATGATGCAAGAATCACGTAAATCAGAATATGTATGCAAAATTTATACCACTCATAAGTTGACCTTCTTGTTTTCACACCTATAGTTCAATCGGATGCCACGTCAACCCCCATTATTCATGGAAAAGGGACCAACCATGTGTTTCTGATGTAAAATACTCTAGAAGAGTCTATTTTGTAGCTTAATTAAGAGTTGATGTAGTCAAAATTAACCACTAGTAGGCTATTAAGTTGTGTTATAATTGGGCCACTAGGAGGAAGAGGCATTCGATTCTTTTGAGAGAATTTTGTTCCATAGTTGAGCAAAGATATCCAGGAGAGATAGGATGTAGAGAACATAGAGAGGATTTGTGCATTGTAGCAGTCCACGAGCCACAAGCATTACTTCTTTGTACTTGTAGCCATATTTCCAGACAGAGAAAGAGAGCAAAGCAGCCTCACCTTCCAGCTGGGTTTTTCCCTGAAAGGATTTCCCAGAGAGCATATCTTGTGTCTTATATGTGTGTGAGCTTATTTTTACGTTCTCTACTTTTCTGAATAAATTCCATTCGTATGCAATGACTAGTTACAGTTAAATCTACATATCTATAATTTAAATAAAATTGTAATAGTGTAAAAATCCAGTATTTTAATATATTATTATCAGATCTGTTATGACGAATTTCCCAGTGGAATATCCATGACACTTTACAGATCAAACTTCATATACAAATTTTGATTGCTTTGACTTCTCATAAAACCCTGCTGAAGAAAGAAGGAATTTGTCTTTTCATACCATGACCTAGGTGTCTGCTATAGCCCATGCAAAGCTTTTTTTAATCTGCAAATTAAATGTTCATGCCCCCTTTTCACAAACCCTTCTCGTTGTGTCAAATACACCTACTCCTTTGTTACTTTGAGGGTTTGATTTGTTTATAAGTTTTTCTGATGCTTCCAAGGTTGAGGCTCAAGAGAGAAGAAGGAAAACTTGTGGTTGCAAGTCCTCAAGTTAGGACAAGGACAAGAAGAGCACAATTGCCACAATATCCACCACAAATTTCACCGAAAATTGTACTTGAAGCTTCAACAGTCATGGCAGATGAAGGAGAGACTGAAAATATTTCAGAGGATGAAAAGGATTTTAGAAAATCATTCTTTGACATGACACAAATGGTGAAAGTTCTCTATGAAGAGAGAAACACAAGGTTGCAAGGTGAGAGCTCCAATCCTCAAAATGGAGATAAGTCTTCAAGAGGAGATGGAGGAGATGGGGACAAGACTCCAAAAGTTCATGGAGGTAATGGAAATAATCCACCTTTTACATCACCATTATCTTCACCTCCATCCTCACCACCATCTTCACCATCATCATCTTCCACATAAACCGCTTCACAATCACCTCTACATTCTCCAAAGGAACATAGTAAAACTCCATTTTTAAAACTTGACATAAATTTTGATTTTCCTATGTATGATGGAGAGGTAAATGCTGAGAGATTAGATAATTGGATTCGTAAGCTTGAAGTGTATTACAGGATACAAAATACCAAGGATGTTGATAACAAGATTTATTTTGCTTCATTAATATTGGAGATTGAAACACATATTTGATGGGAAACCAAAACTCAAGAGGACATGAAGAAACATGGTAAGGTCTTAACCTCTTGGAATGATTTCGTTGCCGCAATGAGAAGACAATTGTATCCATTAGAATACATGCAAAAAGATATAATGTATTGGAAAAACTTTAGGCAAGGAAAGGGACAAAGTGTGCAAAGTTATACTCAAGAGTTTAGAAGAAAAGCACTGATATTAGGTGTAGATTTGTCATCTCATGATACTTTTCTAAAATACACTGAAGGTTTGCATAGCTATCTAAGAAATATCATTCGCATGTTTAACCCTACAATTTTAGATGAAGTTTGTGTACATGTCACACATCTAGAAGCAATAGGGAAACATGTTTAAGATGAAACAACTGAGAATACCTTTGATTCTGGAGAAAAAGGAAATGATAAGTTCAAGGGAAAAGGAAAGAATAGTGTTTCCATCGAGATGGAGGAAGAAAAAATCACATGCAAACACTATTCCAAAGATGAAGTTTGTGTACATTCCACACATATAGAAGCAAGATGGAAACATGTTTAAGATGAAACAACTGAGAATACCTTTTGTTGAAAATGGCAACAATAAACAGTGAAGGAGGCCTCCTGAAACATCTTTCCTGATCCTAGTTGGAGAGTGATCACCTAAACTAGGTGGGGACCACACATGTGATTTTTGTCGAAAAGTCTATTTTTAGACTATGTCTATTTTTAGACATATGGAGCATGGTCTAGGAGTTGCGGGATGCTATTCTTGGATGATTGGTCAAGTTGGTAAAAATAGATGGACATATTTTTTAGACATTTAGGTCAAAGTCTATTTTTAGACTGCCTGTCTAAAAATAGAACAGTCAAATATTATTAGCCCTTAATAATATTTGGACTATAAACTTTATCTTATCCTCTTGGAGCACTTCAGTTCGAGCTACAGATGTGGCACATGCAGCTGGAAGAAGGAAATTCGAATTTCCTATGGGTTAGTTGAGCTATTGCATGTTTGACTTCAGTTAGAACTCATGTGGCAGAGTTTGGTGGAGTTGATGAGACAGTTGATGGAGTTGTGTTCGGTTTAACTTAGTTGAACTAGTTGTATTTAGTTAAACTAAATAATACACTAGAGATGAGTGGTGTGAATTAAATATTATTTAATTCACTAATTATTAATTCATTATTCAACTAAGAGAACACATCAGTTAACTCAGTGCATGTACAGTTCAGTGCAGACTAGTGCAAGAGATAGGTGAAAGAGCCGGCAGTTGTACATTAGTTGTGCATGAGATTTGCACAATCAGTGGGATGAGTATGCCAATGATGATTGCGCTGTTCAAGAAAGAGGAATTCGAATTGGTTCAGCCTATTCTCTCCTTTTGGATTGCGCAGTAGAGGTAGGCAGCTAGTGGAGGAGTTTTGAACCCGTGATCGGTTCAAACTGAGCTAGTTTTGTGTGTAGCTTTTGGAGACAGTACTGAGTACTTGTGAGGAGTATTTTATTGTGTAAAGTTACATGTTTCTCATCCATTATATGATACATATAGCTGGAGGTTTTAGCTATAATCTTTCCCCATACATGCTGTGTTCTATGTGTGTGAATTGATGTTCTGTCGCTTGTTTTATTTTCCGCATGTGATGATTAATTTGTAGAAGAGATTATGTGTTATGCAGAAAATCGAATTTGTGTATGATCGGGATAATCTCAGTTCTTGAATCTTCATTATTCAGCAAATTTCTACATGGTATCGAAGCTAAATTAATCGTCAAAGATCTATTACGGTGATTGCAATTATTTCCTCGGACAGAGTCTGCACTCGGGCCAGGTAGCCTCCGGATTCATCTTTCTTGGAAAAGTGAAAGGTCTGGTAAATGCCCATGCAGTCAAGCTCTGATTTGGAAATAATTTGTTCTCAAGTGTAGATCGGAAGCGGTTGAGTTATCAGCTCTTGGAATTCGAATTTGCAAATTTTTTTTTTTGTGCCGCGGCGAAAATGTCTTTCAACGGATTACGACTAGAATATGCCTTGGAAGGCAGTTCGAATTATGTTGCATGGAAAGACCGCATGGAGGTTGTATTAGATGATAATGGGTTGTTGGAATTCATGGAGAAAGAGATTCCAAAGCCTACTTCTACTGATGTTGCTGTTGTGGAAGCCTGGCGAAAGAAACAAGCAAAATGTCGAAGGATTCTGTTGGAGGGCGTAAAGGATCACATAGTGTCCAGCCTACATGGAAAGGCTTCTCCATATTTGATGTGGAAAGCCTTGACAGATCTGTACCAGAGCAAGAGCGACCAGATGAAGTTGGCGCTCAAGGATAGACTCAGAAACATCAAGATGGAGAAAGGAGAGAGCATTCCTAAGTACCTCACGAGGTTCACCCAATGCAGGGATGAGCTGCGAAGCGTGGGAGTGACTGTGGAGGATGAGGACTTGGTGAGCTTGGCTCTCCTGGGTCTTCCGAAAAGTTGGCATGAATATCAAGATAGTGTCAATGGTCGGGAGAAATTTCCCGGATGGGAAAGACTGTGGTCTGATCTGGTGCAAGAGGAGATCCGGCGGAATACCAGGGATGGATATTCATCAAAGGCATCTGATGAAGAAGACTGCGCTTTGGCTGCCAAAGCAAGGAAGGGGAAGGGCAAGGAGAAGGCTTCTCAATCCGGTGCAGATGGTAAAGAGCGTGACATGTCCAAAGTGAAGTGTTTTCACTGTCACGATCATGGACATTATGCCACGAATTGCCCAAAGAAGAAGAAGAACGAGCAGGCTGCTGGAGCTGCAGCTGGTGAGGCTCTTGCCTCGCAATTTGAGTTGGACTTCTCATTGATCACATGCATGTTGTCTAGTGCATTGGGATCGGGGTGGTACTTTGATAGTGGCGCTTCCTTTCACATGATGGGAGATGTGAATCTTTTCAGTGACTTGGTGGAGAAAGGTCTCCAGATGCATGTTGAGTTGGGAGACGGTGGATGATACAATGTGACCGGCATTGGTACCATAACCTTTCAGAGGGAGTCAGGTAAACTCATTCTTTTACAAGATGTATTGCATGTACCAGGTCTAACAAAGAATCTGATCTCAGTCGCAATGTTAGAGGATAAAGGGCATGAAGTTGTCTTCAGAGAAGGAAAAGTTTTCCTTCGGCACAAGGCAACGGGACAAGTCAATAAGGTTGGGATTCGGGCAAAGAATATCTACAGACTTGAAGTAGATGGGATGTCTACGGAGCTTCCTACTGTTGGGAAGCGGAAGGAAGACATGCAACTGATGCTTGAGAGGGAGCAAGTTTTGCATGCAGGTGATAGTGAACCTCGGGATGTGGAGCAGCCACAAGAGGATCATGGAGTGGAAGAAACCACTCATGCAGAGAAATTTCGTGCCAGATGGGCAGAGGGAGTGCATGCATCTATACCACCAGGTGAGAGGTGGGGCGACATGCATGATTAATCCCAAGAGGAGATTTCTGGGCAGGATTCATGATATGGTGTGGATCTCATGAGTTGAACCTGGCTACGAGAGTGCTGACGCGCGGCGATGCTTGGTCGATTGGAGTGATGCGGGTAGATCAAATTGACGATTGTCGGATGCGGAGCGTGGATTCAGGAGTTGTGTAGAGTGCAAGAGTGCATGGGTGCAAGAGTTCAACGGCGCAGTGGTTCTTGATGACATGTGCAGTTGGCCAAGCAGAAGTCTAAGACTTTGATGATAGATGCTAGATGCATCAAGACTGATTGAGTTGTTTGGAGCCTATTCAGTTTCAGAGGAGTTGCAGAGCAGATGCATGGTGTTGCATGGTGCATGCATGAGTTTGCATGGCACATGCAAAGGGTGCATGGCGAATGCATGGAGTTGCATGTCGCATGCATGGAGTTGCATGGCGCTTGTGGAGGTTGCAGGGCGAATGCATGGAGTTGCATGTCGCATGCAATGACAATCCTTTCTTGTTGAGAGGGAGTGTTGAAAATGGCAACAAGAAACAGTGAAGGAGGCCTCCTGAAACATCTTTCCTGATCCTAGTTGTAGAGTGGTCACCTAAACTAGGTGGGGACCACACATGTGATTTTTGTCGAAAAGTCTATTTTTAGACTATGTCTATTTTTAGACTATGTCTATTTTTAGACATATGGAGCATGGTCTAGGAGTTGCGGGATGCTATTCTTGGATGATTGGTCAAGTTGGTAAAAATAGATGGACATCTATTTTTAGACATAGAGGTCGAAGTCTATTTTTAGACTGCCTGTCTAAAAATAGAACAGTCAAATATTATTAGCCCTTAATAATATTTGGACTATAAAATTTATCTTATCCTCTTGGAGCACTTCAGTTTGACCCACGGATGTGGGGCATGCAGCTGGAAGAAGGAAATTTGAATTTCCTATGGGTTAGTTGAGCTATTGCATGGTTGACTTCAGTTAGGACTCAAGTGGCAGAGTTTGGTGGAGTTGATTGAGGAGTTGATGGAGTTGTGTTCGGTTTAACTTAGTTGAACTAGTTGTATTTAGTTAAACTGAATAATACACTAGAGATGAGTGGTGTTAATTAAATATTATTTAATTCACTAATTATTAACTCATTATTCAACTAAAGAACACATCAGTTAACTCAGTGCATGGACAGTTCAGTGAAAGACCAGTGGAAGAGGTAGATGGAAGGGTGAGATCGACAGCAGTTGTACATTAGTTGTGCATGAGATTTGCACAATCAGTGGGATGAGTATGCCAATGATGATTGCGTTGTTCAATCAAGGTGAATTCGAACTTGGTTAAGCTACATTCACTCTTTGGATTGCGCAGTAGAGGCAAGCAGCTAGTGGAGGAGTTTTGAACCCGTGATCGGTTCAAACTGAGCTAGTTTTGTGTGTAGCTTTTGGAGACAGTACTGAGTACTTGTGAGGAGTATTGTATTGTGTAAAGTTACATGTTCTCATCCATTTATGATACATATAGCTGGGGGTTTTCAGCTATAATCTTTCCCCATACATGCTGCGTTCTATGTGTGCAAATTGATGTTCTACCGCTTGTTTTATTTTCCGCATGTGATGATTAATTTGTAGAAGAGATTATGTGTTATGCAGCAAATCAAATTTGTGTATGATCAGGTTAATCTCGGTGAATAAATCATCATTATTCAGAAAATTTCTACACCTTTGATTCTGGAGAAAAAGGAAACGGTAAGTTCAAGGGAAAAGGAAAGAATAGTGTTTCCATCAAGATGGAGGAAGAAAAAATCACGTGAAAACACTATTCCAAAGATGGCCATGATGAAGATCGTTGCTAGAAACTTCATCCATAAATGAGACCCAAGAAGTTTAAGAACAAGGAGAAGGAAAAAACAAATGCAACTATACAACATGATTCAGGTTCTGATTCTGGAGATGAAACAAAGATCACAACAATGGGTTGGAAAGGTAAGGACATAGCAAGTACTAGCTCTTCAAGTCGTCTCAATGATACTCAAGATGAAAAAACAAGAATTGAGCTTTTCCATATTAGATTTGTTTCAAAGAATACCAATATAGACACATTGTTTGATAGTGGTTCACAATCAAATCTTATCTCATAAGACATTGCCAAGATGTTAAATTTAGAGACCATTCCTTATCCTATAGCATATCCTTTAGGTTGGGTATGTGAGAATGCAAAATTGCAGGTTACAAGGAGGTGCATCCTTAGATTTGCAATCCTTACAAACTTTCTTAATGAAGTTGAACTTGATGGAATTCTACATGATATTTGTGGTATAGTTTTGAGAAGCCCATATCTTTATGATAGGAGAGGAATATTTCATCACCATGAGAATAAGTATCACTTGTTCAAGAATGGGATTGAGTACATTGTTAGAGCACATAGTAAGAAGATGAGGTTGTCTCTTATGAAAGTTAGACAAATGAAGAGAGTTGTAAATACTAGTTATGATTTTGCATTGTTATGTTCAAGCATAAAGATGTTGTGAATGAGGCCTTTCAAGGAGATGAATCAAATGTAAAATCTTATTTCATTGATGTCGCTAATGAATGTGATAAGATGTTTCAAGAGTCTAACATGTTGCCTCCTAAAAGAGGTAAACAAGATGAAGTAAATTTGCAGCAACATGCATCATTGTTGAACATTGATGTGAATAAGATGTCTATGTTAGAGAGTGCAGATGTCAAAGAGCAAGTGAAAAAGCAATTTTAAAAAGAGGACATTAGTTCCAAAACTTCTTCTTGTGGGTTTCATAATGTGTTGGCTTTGAAAAGGGATGGTGCATGGCGATGGTGATCACATTTGGTCAAGAGTCGAGCCAAGCGTAAGGCTAGACATGTTAAGCATAGTCATGTCGACATTGTTCAAGGTGAGAAGAATTTGAGATTGTTTAAGTTTCCTTTGATTGACGATCAAGGAGGGAATGTGTTTATTACTTCAAAGGCAATTTGTTGTTTTGCATATACTGGGAAATTACAACAAGATTTCATCTATGATAGCAAGACAAGGATTCCAAATCCAGGGAAAATGATGTATTTTCATGAAAAGCTCAAAGTGTCAAATTCAAACAAAGTTCAGTGGATTGAGACTGGAAGGGTGAGGGAGTTGTACCCTCATTTATTTGTTGATTGATAAAGAGATTTTGGAGGTACAAAATCTTCTAGTGGGGAGGAATAATCCTATGGATCATTTTAATGCTCAAAATTCAAAGTTCTCAGAATGGCATGAAACTAGCACCAAAACGTAGATCTCTTTGTCTTGAATCCAACGCAAATTGTTTCACTCAAATCCGACATCGGATGCTCCTAATATCGCGTTCTATCCATTTTGGGGAAAAAAATGGATTTGGATGCAGGGGTGCACAGTCAACAATTCGTACTGTTGACTGGACCATGACATGGTAGGGTGATTGTACTCCATCGATTAGTGGCTAGTCGACACTTGGAAGATTCTTATTGGCTCGAATTTGATGAATTTTATTGGTTCACATGTTTTTGAGTTGGACCAACCAGAGAGCACCATGTGAGCCAACCAGAGGATGCCATGTGACCTCCTGATGTACAAGAAAAATTTGGTTAAGGGCCAAAGCGGGCCTCCCGGGGTTCGAGCACGAGACCTCCAACCAAGCAACAAAGACCTTTGACCATATCTGCTACAGTAGTTCTTAACAACTATGGGTCACAATGATTATTTAAACTTTATTTCTTTTGTATGCGGGGATGGGGATAGGGGTTAACCCCCGACCCCAGTCCACGAACGAGGGTCAAGGGCTAACCCCGACCTAAGACCATATGCTAAATTATATACCAAAGTTTGATGACAAGTTATATTGGAGGAGGCCTATACCATATTGCAACCATATATGAAACATAACCAAAGTTTTATGTAACATGTATTTTGGCAAATAAAACCATATAACACCACCGAACCTTATGTTATAACCCATGTCCAAAGTATGTGGCGGCAAAGTTTTAAATTGACAGTTGAATGGCTTATCACCAGCAGACAGTCATGATACATGTGAACGCGAAAGTATTCCCGACGATTAAGTTTTATGTAAACAAGTGGTGGTTACCAAAATGGTTATGATAGCGGTGTTCACATATACAAAAAGATAATGGTTAATGCCATGGTAATGTTAACTATGGCGGACACAACAACGTTCACATGCAGCGGGTCTCCAACGTTTTTTGCCACGGTTAGTCAGCAATTCCTACTAACCCAACCACCATATAACCCGCGTTTTAAACCAGAGTCAGGTTCAAACCATCAACGGGAAACAATACAACCAAATTCTGAAATCAACAACGCTTATGAAGCCAACTAGTGTCATTTTAGACGGATAAAGGATGACATAGGAAATTTAAAGAGGCGACAATTTGCACCCATTGTGGCAGGAATCTCATTGGCGCGGGGCAAATTTGTCGCCTCCCGTGGCTGAAAAAAGTCAAAATTTGTAGAATGATTTGCAGGAAAGAGTGAATTTTAGAACATTTAAAAAAAATCTTCATTGGAGCATAACTCATTCATTTTTTTACATTTTTTGGAGCAAAAAGAACCCAACTAGGGATTTTTGACTATTTTGGAGCTATTAGAGACATTGTTTTAGCATTATGAGCACTATAACTTTATGTAAACACATTTTTTTTAGCTCAATGAAAGAGGCCCAACCATTGGAAGTTGGACCAGGAGATGTATCCCAGGAGGGGTAAACTCCTTCATCACTTTTTGTTTTGTGTTTACTGTTATGGTATTCATGTCTTCTTTATTTTTTGAAAAAACTGAGTTTTAAAGCATGTTTATGTGTTAATGAATTTGACATAAGAGGTTAAAAACCCTAATCTTTTCACTTTTAAAATTTGACATAAATCCTCAAGATTTCATATACAAATCAGAAGTTCACCCAATGTCGGGATGAGCTTGGGAGTGTTTGTATTACAATTGTTGAAGATGATCTGGTCAGCCTAGTACTTCTAGGCCTTCCCAAGAGCTGACACAACTTCTAGGATTCGATAAATGGAAGGGAGAAGCTACTAGAGTGAGAGCATTTGTGGTCCAACTTGGTACAAGAAGAGATAAGGCGGAACACCAAAGATGGAACCTCATCCAAGCACGACGATGATGAGAATTGTGACTTGGCTAGAAAGGAGAAGAAAGGGAAAGGGAGGAAATCCAAATCCAAAGGAGACTCCAATCAGGAAGGAAAGAAGAAGAACTTGTCAAAGGTTAAATGTTTTAACTAGTCATGAGCTAGGACACTATGCCACGAAGTGTTCGCATAAGAAGGTCAACAAGAATCCCTTAGGAGGAGGTGTTGGTGAAGCTATAACTTCACACTTTGAGTTGGATTTCACTCTGATTGCATGCATGGTGACATTGTTGATGGGTAGTGTGTGGTATCTTGATAGTGGAGCCTCATTCCATATGACCAACAAAAAAGAAAATTTCAGCAACTTGGAGGAGAAGGACCTCTAGATGCAGATCGATATGGGATATGACAGAAGGTATAACACAACCAACATCGGTACTGTTACATTTTCAGAGGGATTTTGGATCTCATCTCACATTAAAAGATGTCATGTATGTTCCGGGTTTGAAGAAGAATTTTGTTTTAGTTTCTATGTTGGAAGACCATGGCTATTATGTGATATTTAGAAAAGGAAAGGATTTCCTTCGTCACATAACCATGGGACAAGTGAAGCAGATCAGGGTTCGGTTTAAGAACCTCAACAAATTGGATGTAGAAGATTGTAATGATATGAGCACAAAAGAAGAGAAGGTGCAGAGTTGAGACATTAGTGAATTATGGTATAAGAGACTTGGTCATTTGCACCATGGAGCTTTGAAGATCATGCAACAGATTTATACATGACTTCCCAAGGGTGCACTAGAGCAGCGAGATGCATGCAAAGGGTGTACATTTGGGAAGTACACCAAAGTAACCTTTCATGATAAGGATATTCGAGCACAAGTGATCCTTGAAAGAGTTCACTCAGATGTGTGTGGATCGTTCTCAACAACCTCCAAAACCAAGCACAAGTATTATGTTATATTTGTAGATGATTTCTCACGTAAGTGCTGGATATTCTGCATGCAGAAGAAAGACCAGACATTCTCAAAATTTTGTGAATTGAAAGAACTTGTTGAGAAAGACACATGTAGGAAAGTGAAGGCTCTTAGGAGCGATAACGGTTGAGAATATGTGTCGAATGATTTCAAGAACTTTTGTGCATCAGAAGGCATTCGACGAGAGTTGACAATAGCCCATAACCCACAACAAAATGGGGTCGCTAAGAGGGAGAACAAGAGTATCGTGGGAGCTGCATGGGCGATGTTTCATGATCAAGGCCTACGGTTGCACTTGTGGGTTGAATCATGCAACACAACGGTATATGTGAAGACCAGGAGTCCTCATCGAATTCTCAGGATGAGTAGACCAAAATAAGTTTTTTCAGGTAAGAAACCAAATGTGGCACACTTCAAGATCTTTGGTTCATCAATTTACTGTCACGTTTCCAAGGATGAAAGGAAAAATCTGGAATCGACAGTAGATTTGGCCATATTTGTGGGGCACACTGATATACCTCATTGCTATCGGTTGTAATTTCCATCTCACAAGATCACAGTTGTTCATAGAGATATGCAGTTCAATGAAGAGAAGGCCATGGGATGTTCCCTTGAGAGGGAGCTTTAGTTGCATGCACATGAGGAGCTTTTAGCTCCAAAGGAAGAACCTCAGGATGTTGTGGAGCAGCCACAACATGAGGAGCAGAGAGTGGAGGCACCCACTCATGCCGAGACATCAAAAGATGGAACGAAGTGCACTAGATAAGCTAACAGATTGATCCATGATGTTATAGAGAATGTGGGAGCACCCACATCACAGCGCAGGCAGAGGAGGTCATCAGATCGGTACACTGGCTACATGGCTCTGATGAGCGAGAGTGTAGAGACTGAGCCATCCTCATTCGAGGAAGCAGTGCAACAAATAGTATGGGTTGATGCTATAATAAAGGAATATGATTCCATTACCAGGAAAAATTATTGAGAAGTTGTCCCAAGGCTAGAGGATAAGTCAATGGTAGGTTCCAGGTGGATCTACAAGGTGAAGCAAACAACAGATGGGAATCTCAAGAAACATAAGGCCAAATTTATGGTCAAGGGGTTCTCTCAGGTGGAGGGAATTGATTACAGGGATAATTTTGCTCAAGCAGTAAGGTACTCTTCAATAAGATATGTTGTATCACTTTCAGCGCAGATTGCATGAAAGATACATCGGATGGATGTGAAGACAACTTTCCTCAATGGAGTGATTGACAAAGAGCTGTACATAGAACAAACAAAAGGATTTAAGACCTTCAACAAAGATTCACATGTGCGCAAACTCAAGCAAGCGTTGTATGGATTGAAAGTGATTGACGAAGAGGCGTACATAAAGTAGCCATAAGGATTTAGGACTGTTACACAGTAATTTGTCACCGTCCCTACCATTCCCCATCCCGCACAATGGAGGACCCATTTTGTGACCTGTGAACATTGTCATGCCTTGAAAACATCATCAATGCATTCCTCTAAGCATGAGTTTTATTTTCCCTTGAGACATCTCCTTGCAAAAATCATGAAAAACATCCCTTTTGGCATTGGCGCGGGCAGGCAGTTCAGTACTCGCGCCAATGGGGAAAATCTTGCAAAGAGGTCGCGCCAACTGGCGCTCTGTCATAGAGCAGTAGTCGCGCCACCCAATTTAGGGACTGTTTTTTAAATAAAGATGGCGGAAGTTGAGTTCCAACAAACTCACAAACCATTGCCTATCTTGAGTTGGGAGATTTGGCTGCGGGAGTTTCATGGAGGGGAAGTGGTTTTGCCACCTCCCATGGAACCTTCCTTGTTGATAGGGCCAATCCCATAATAATAGGGATCCCAACTCCCTCCTTCCCCATCTATAAAAGCCTTCTCAATCCCATGGCAAGCTAGTCTTGAAGTGCCTAAGCTTTGAATCTCCATATTCCCAAGAGCCTTTGTGCTGTAAAGAGCCCTCTCTTTCCCTTAAGGCCGACTCAAGTAAGGAGACCATCGTCGAGAGACTCTGGAGAGGTTTTCCTTTTCCTTGGCGAGCTTTGCGAGACGTGGACGACTGGAGACCCATCCGAAGGAGACCGCGACGTTAGAACTTGGTTGTAATCTCTCTTCGTTTGTATTTAATAGATGATTATGATTATGGTTCCACTCTGTTTTCCATCATGTTATTATGAGTAACATCCTTTCTGACTGATGTTTAGTTACATATGCCGGATTTTATGCTTGTATCTGTTTGTTTCTTCCATGTGCAGGTGTTCATCCGCGGAGATCGTGGAGGGATTGTGATCTGCCGAGGCTGAGGAACGGGGACGCTTCTTCTTCAGATCATAGCGTTGGAATCCAGGTAGGCTTCTATTCCTAGTATTTTCATTCGTAACTAGGAGCTTGCGTCATAACATTGTTTGATTGTTGCCAGACCCCTGTTGGGCTCGTAGGGATCGCCTCTGTCCGCAGAGGGGATTTACCTCCTCAACAATTTGGCGACTCCGCTGGGGAGCGTCTGGATTTCATTGTCTCGTTTGTGTTGTCTCGCCTTGATTGTTTTATGTTTTTCCTTGCTTGATGAACCTTCTGGGTTGGGTTCTTTCACTGTTTTTGCTTCTTGGTTTGCTTAGCTTGCATTGGTCTGCTTCTGGAGTAGCTTGTTTTTAATTTTGACTGAGAAACTCGACTGGCGCGGTTTTTAACCCGACAGTCGCGCCAATTGGCGCACGTTGCCTTTGTCCAGCCTGCGCCAATTGCTTTCTGGCGCCAGTTTCACCCTTACAGTCGCGCCACCCCTGTAAGATTTTTGAGTTTCCTCATTTTTGAGCTCTCTGGATTTGATCAGTGTTTTTCTTCTTGATTTTCCGACTGCCTGAGTGTGTTGGAGTCTTGTTTGACTGGGAATTCACCTCTATCCCTTGGTTGTTTGCTTTTATCTATCGATTTCACGTTTTAAGCCCTAGGGCATCTAGGGGCTTAGTGTATCGAGCCCTCCTTGGGAGTTTTGGTGTTTTGATTGTCTTGTCAACTGTCTGATTGATTCTCCGCATCCTCTAAGTAGTTGTTCATTGTTTTGTTGCGATTTTTGGGTGATTGTTCATTCCTTCATTCGAAATTCGTTTGGTCTTGCCTTGGACCTAGATCACACGGTCCATTGGAAGCTTTTGAGTCTTTTCTTTGTTTTGAAAGACTTTGGTCGATTTGGGGATCTAATTGCTTGTGTTGTTGAGTGAAATATGTTTGTTTCGCTCTCTTGAATATCGTTTCTCAAGTTGCTCCATTTGTTTTCAAGCTTGTTTAGTGCATATTAGCTATTAAACATTGAACATCAAAAAAAAAAATCTCTTTTGCTTTTGTTAATTAGTGTAAATTGTGATCTTTTCCATATCGCTAGTGATTAGTGTTTTGAATGAAAAGTTTTCAATTGCATTAGTCGCATTAGAGATCTCATTGTTTGTCTTCCGTTCATTTCGTTTGTATAAAAGCTCTCAACTCTTCTCTAACTAGTTTTCATCGAACGAAATGTTGCACTGTGGCATATAGCTTTGCATTTAGGAGACACTACATACGATAAGGCCTGAAAATTGAAACTTAATTGAAGATCAACTGTAAAATTTATTCAATTAACCTAAGGCAGCATTGGAACTTAACGAAACATATTTAGAAAGGTCTAGGCTAGAGACGTGTTCCGGCGTCGTTAAACCTAGCAGCTGTCGTTCGCCTGTTGGCTTTAGACAGCGCTAGTACGGACTTGTGCTCCCCGTACCGTCGCGTATATAAAGGGAGACCCCTATAGGTTTTCAATCCTTTATCCACGGGAAGCCGAGTCTGCCGCCCTATACCCGTGATACACCGAACACAGCATTCGGGGAGACTACCTGCACGTACGGAAAGTCCTTGGTCGATTTCTGTTTCATTTTTCAAACCAAGGTGTATATTGCGGTTCACGGATATTTGGTACACCCTTTGTGCCTAGTTTTTCCTGAGCAGTCATTTGGTCTTTTCTGACTCCCTAAACTTGAAAAGACCGTCAAGCGCTTGTCCTTTCACGCTTGTATCAACTCTGAAAGAGATAGAGTCATCTTTTTATCGTTTCTTGACTCTTAAAACATGAAACGGTAGAATTTCTTATTTTCCAATGTGGTAAAATTAATCGCCCACGATTACACACCCGTTTAGACATTGCTTGTTGACTGTTTGATCGTGTGTCTTAACTCGTTTTCAGCCCGTGTGTGTGTTTTCTCTTTTCTTCTAGTCTTTTGCCACGGTGGCGGAACCTTCGGTTTCGTCTACTGGTAGTCCTTACACGGACGATTCTTCAGAAGCTTCTCAGCCTTCTGTTGAACCACAGCAGCCTGTTGTTTCCGAGTTTCCTGACGGGGGACCGGTTCTCACCGAGCAACCCTTTGGAGGACCAGTTGAGTTCAATTGGCCCTTTTCGGACCTTGTGTCTGAATTGAGATTAGGAGCTGATTTCCTTTCTCTTACATCGGGTTCACCGTTTGTTGCTGCTGTTTTTCCTCCTAGTCCTCGCCGTCTTTTGCGTGATTTAACGGCAGGATCAACCATGAGTGATTATGGTGAGGAAATTCCTGGTGAAGACTATCAGCGCATCCCGCGTAGATTGTTTGAGGGAGACGACTCTGAGCTGGCTACCATGTCGTCAGCCAGTCCTTCTTTACCACAGGGATACAGATCTCTGGGTCAGATTATTTCAGCTGCAGCCTCTATGGGGATTTCGTCTCCTGCTTCGAGGCCAGCTGCCACAACACCCGGGGTGTCCCCTTCGACGCCTGTCACGTCTGTTCCCGTCCGGCCCACTGTTTGTGTGATCGCCTCTTCCTCTGTTGTCTCAGCACCTGCTGTTAGGGCTGGGCCAACTCCTGAAGATGTTTATCTAGCTACTGCTATACCGGAGAATATCTCTCCGGAGGAGTATCGGTTGTCTTTGCAACAGCCGAACGCCGAAGCTGGACTGTTTCCCCAAGATCCTTACCGATCTTTCTTTTCGCATTATGCACAGGATGGCACTCCCGTGTATGCTTTCCCAGGTCAGTTTGACGAGCACGGGGAGGTTTTACGCCTTCCTGCTCCTGAGGCTTATCTGTATGCTCAAGGTTTACCGTACGACCAGGCTTATAACCCGCAGGCACAACCCTTTCAAGGCCAACCTGCGGGCCAACCTGGCTATCTGTATGACCCACAGGGACAGCCCATCCAAGGCTACCCTGCGGGCCAGCAAGGGCCATTGTACAATCCACAAGGACCATATTATAGCCCTTCTGGTCAACCAGCTCAACCTCAGCCGGGGTATCAACCGGGACCGGCCTATGGTCCTGGGGGGAAAATCCAGCCTTCTTTACCGATGCAACCGCAGTATCCTGTTGTCTCTAACGTTGCATATCAGCCAGGACCATCCTATGGTTCTGCTTCAGGTCAAACCGGTTTCCAGCAAGCACCTGGTCTTGTTCCACCACCAGGCCAACCGGCTCATCCGGCACAACCCGGTGTCCCGCCTCCAGGCCAACCGGCTCATCCGGCACAACCTGGGGCTCACTTACAACCAGGTCAACCTGCGCAACCGGCGCCGCCTGTTTATCTGGGTCAGCCTGGTCATTCAGGTCAGCCCTCTCATTCGGGTCAACCTGTTCATTCAGGGCAACCCTCTCATTCCGTTCACTCTGCTCAGCAGCCTGTTCATTCAATGCCGCAGCCAAATCAACAGCTGCGCCCTACGTACCAGGCTCCGCAGGGTTCCACTTTTCAGCAGCCTACTCATCCTCAGGGTGGTTATTATCCTCATGGTCAGTCTCAACTGAACTATAACCACCCCGGAGGCTCTCAGTATTATCCTCCTCCACCCGGTTCTACCTACGCTTAGCAGCCAAATCCAAACGCTGTTTATACGGGGCAGACACCTAATCAGGCCCCGTACTCTGGTTATCAAGCCCCGCACTATGGTTACCAGAATCCAAATCAGTCTGGTTATACGAACTATGCCCCCTACGGTCAGAATCCTGCGGGACAGAACCCGTGGGGGCAGGGATATTCACAACCATCGTGGAGCATGGGTACCGGACCTCATCCTGGGACTGGCATGGCAGTTAACCCTCCATTGTCGTTCCTAGCTACCTTGGAACTGCCGGACGTTTCAAAGTTGACCAATGATCCGATTTCACATAATCCATATTGGCCTCCGGTTCCCAACAAGATCCCAGGTGATTGTCCCAAGTTTGAGGGCAAAGCTGGCGAAGACCCCCAGGCGCATGTGATGACGTATCACCTATGGTGTTCGTCTAACTCTTGGGTCAACGATTCGATCCGTTTGCGTCTTTTCCAGCGTACTTTAACAGGAGCTGCTGCTAAGTGGTACATAGAGCTACCCCGTGGTATTTTTCAGGATTTCAACTCGTTGGCTATGGCTTTCCTCACGCACTTCCAGTTGCCGGTCCGGTATGAGGCCGGGACGCACCTCCTGACTTCTCTCAAGCAGGACAAGGCCACTCACATCTCAGATCACATTCATGAGTGGCGGCGTCGTCGTCGACTGATCAAGTTTCACATACCTGATCATATTTTGACTCACTGGTTCACCACCTCCTTTGTGAATAAAATCGCTCAGGATATCGCGATGGGAGCGTGTGTGAGGGAGGAACAAGCCATCGCACGTGCCCAGTACTTGGATCTTGTCTATTCACAGTCTGGCACGCTTTATGACATCTTGACTGATGCTCCACGGCCCGGAACCACTAAGGCTCTGCCTACCCCTGCGGTAGATGGTGTCATTGGTTCCGTCTCTCAAAATTCGAAAAAGTCTTCGAATGGGAAGCAGAAGGCTAATTCTTCCAACAATACCTCTGCTAATCCCGCCTCATCTGATTCTGGTAAAACCGCGGAGGTGAATGTCGTCCAGGCTAATCCTGCAGACAAATCCTCCAAGGGGAAGACGAAGGGCAAAGGCAAATCAAAATCCGATGCCCCAAAACCGGAATCTAAATCTCGAACTGAGGATGGCTCCCAACGTAAGTCGAAATTCCCTTGCCTCATCTATGAAGGTGACCATTACACTAAGGATTTTCCACGACGGTCCGAGGTTAGTCAACTTATTAAAGGCTCTAAAGGGACTCCAGCTGTTTTAAAAGAGCCATTTCCATCTCAGCAGACCCAGATGGTCGAACAGGCGTCACCATCTGCACCGTTTGGGTCTCAGGTTTTCATGATGAAGACTAATGCACCTATCACTATCGCTACGCGGTCGAAGGATTACAATGAACCGCGGCAGGCACCCGGGAAGGCAGTTGCGGATGGGCCGCCTCCCCCGCCTGCCTCCGGTCCATTTGAAATCGAGAAGCCGGCTCCCGAACCCGTTGTGAAACCACCTCCAAAGGGTGTTCTTCGAAGATCCTCTTATAATCCAAATGCTCGTGCCGCCCAACACTACAGTATTGTTGAGGATCTGGC
This sequence comes from Pinus albicaulis, assembly GCA_034641835.2. Taxonomy (NCBI): domain Eukaryota; kingdom Viridiplantae; phylum Streptophyta; class Pinopsida; order Pinales; family Pinaceae; genus Pinus; species Pinus albicaulis. The sequence goes on along the minus strand of CM076577.1, from coordinate 1,278,900,675 downwards.
ACAGGCGCCATGTGCTATGTCCGCACTTGAGGTTCTTCAAAGTTGTCCTTCACAACGGAAGGCTTTACTGTCTGCAATCGGTGGTATTGATCCCGCCGACTCGAGCCTTCTCACCTTCGATCTGGAGAATTTTACTCCCCGGCTTCCACATCAAATCGATTTGGTCATTCAAGTCGGGATTAACGGTCTGAACATTCATAGGGTTGTCGTAGATGAGGGTGCATCTACCTGCGTTATGTCCTCCGCTTGCTGGAAGGCCATCGGCTCTCCAGCCTTGTCGTCATCTCCCAATGCCCTTGAGGCATTTGATGGTCGGGAATCTAAACCCCTGGGAGTTCTCGAGAGTCTTGCGATCACATTACAAGGGAAAACTGTCAACGTAGAAGTAGAGGTGGTTGACGCTAAACTCAACTACAATATACTTCTTGGCCACAGCTGGACCCATGCCATGCTCTGCGTGCCGTCTACCGTCTTTCGATTCATCAAGTTCCCTCACGAGGGCAAGATTGTCACGGTGGATCAGTTGTCATTTTTCACCTCTAGCTCTGAGAACAACGTGCCATACGTGGATCAAATCTCGAATCCCCCAGACAATATAGGACCTGGTCTTTTCAAAGACCCAGTCCTCATGGGTATATTCCCCGCACCGCCACCGAATACCGCTCAAGTCAACATGTTGTCCAGGTCCGATGACCCCTGGCTTATTCCTACACCTGAGCAGGTATATGAGTTTGGAGAATCCATGCCTTTAACGCCGGTAGAGATCAGCTACTGTGAGATTGTTGCCGCATCGGATCCTCCACCTCCTCAGCATGCTCCGATGAGCATGGCTCTCGACGTCTACTCCCAATCCCCCTGGCTTGGTCAGGCTGATTCACCTGATCCTCTCAGAGAGACTTTTCCTTCAGATGAGGCTATCATTGAAACTTTGTCTCTTGAGGAGCTGCCCTGGGGCGATGGACATCATCGCTCCTCGTTCATGCCCAGCTTGGGGGCAATGACTGATTGTCTGGAGCGTTATGCTACTCAGGTTCCTTCCCCTCCTCTTCAAACACCGATCTTGACACATGAGGTCTTTTCGGAGGGTAATCTGAGTAACATTACTCAAACTGTTCCAATCAACATCTCCGTTAAACCGGGGATTGTTGAGAACATTCATGTGGGTGTGACTTGTTCTCCCGAGGAGATCCAAGTCTATACTGAGCTTTTCAAAGAATTCAGAGATGTTTTCGCATGGTCTTACAAGGAAATGCCGGGAATTGATCCTAGTATTGTTGTGCATGAGATTCCAACCTATCCAGGTGCGAAACCCGTGCGCCAACGCTTACGTCCCATGCATCCTCGGAAAGCCACCGCTATCAAGGCAGAAGTTGAAAAACTTCTGAACGCGGGTTTTGTTTATCCTATCCCCCTTACAGAATGGGTGTCCAATATTGTCCCTGTTGATAAAAAGCAGGGTACAATTCGAGTCTGTGTGGATTATCGCGATATCAATCGCGCCTGTCCTAAGGATAATTATCCCACTCCGTTCATCAACAAGATCATCGACGAATGTGCCGGGAGTGAGATCTATTCCTTAATGGACGGTTTCTCAGGTTATAACCAAATCAATATCGCACCTGAGGATCAACATAAGACCACATTCATCTGTCCGTCGGGCACTTTCGCGTACAAAAAAACTTCCGTTCGGCTCAAAGAACGCTGGAGCCACGTTTCAGCGTGCGATGTCCTACGCTTTTCATGACATTCGCCATATCATTCAGCCTTATCTGGACGACTTGCCAGCCCATTCGGGTAAGCGAGAGGACCATCCTAAACATCTTCGCCAGATATTCCTTCGTTGCAGACGCTACAATATCAGGCTCAATCCTCATAAGTGCGTCTTCTGCGTTGATTCTGGCCGTCTCTTAGGCTTTATAGTCTCAAAAGACGGAATTCGCCTTGACCCTCTAAAGGTCGAGGCCATCGTAAATCTCCCATCACCCTCCTCCCTGTATCAGTTACAGAGTCTGCAAGGGAAAGCGAATTTCCTTAGGCGCTTTATCCCGAATTATGCCGAGGTGGCCAAAGGATTCACTCGTTTGTTAAAGCAGCACGTTCCCTTTCATTGGAACGAAATTGCTCAGGAATCCTTTGAGAAGCTGAAGACATTGCTAGTTAATTCTCCGTTGCTTCGTCCTCCGGACTACCACCGCGACTTCACTTTGTATCTAGCCGCCGCATTTAGCACCATCGCCATGGTCTTGGTGCAGGATGACGATAACGGTGATGAACATGTTGTTTATTACCTGTCTCGGAACCTTCTCGACCCGGAAACACGTTATGCACATGTCGAGAAGTTGGCCTTAGCAGCAGTACACGCCGTACAACGCTTTCGCCATTACATCCTTTTGCGCACGATAACAGTGGTTTCAGACTACAACCCTATGACGTATATCCTTTCTAGACAATTACTAGGGGGCAAGTACTCCAAATGGATTGTGATCCTGCAGGAGTTTGACTTGGAGTTCACCACTGCCAAGTCAACTAAATCACTGGTCTTCGCGGATTTGATATGTTATCTCCCTACAGACTCTGTTCCCTCACACTTTGAAGACCATATACCGGACGAAACGCTGTTTCTTATCGATACTCGTGATCCTTGGTACGGTGACATCATAGTGTATCTTCAGACCGCGACATTTCGGTCTGAGTTGGATAAAACTGCTCGCCGTCGGATTCGGCACCAGTCCCAACCCTACCGTATAGTAGGAGATACCTTATATCGCATTGGAGTAGATTCGGTGCTCCGCCGATGCCTTACCTTGAAAGAGGCTGAGAAAGTCTTAAATGACTTCCACAGTGGCGCCTGTGGCAGACATATGTCCGGGTATGCTACTGCCCAGAAGATTCTGCGGGCAAGTTATTTCTGGCCTTCTATATTCAAGGATTGTATCACTGCAGTCCGTAAATGTCATCCATGCCAGATTTTTCAGCGCAAGATGTGCGCGCCGCCGTTGCCATTGCATCCCGTTATTACCGTCGGCCCTTTTGCGAAATGGGGCGTGGATTTTATGACGTGTAACCCTCACTCGGCCGGGGGGCATGCGTATATCATTGTCGTCGTCGACTACTTCACCAAGTGGGCCGAGGCGATGCCTACACTAGCTGCTGACGGGAAAATGGCTGCTCAATTTATATTCAACCACGTTATTCCACGGTTCGGGGTTCCTCAAGCCATCGTCACTGATCACGGTACTCATTTCCGCGATTACATGATGGCGGAGCTGACTTCAATGTTGGGCTTGCGTCACGACAGCTCAACACCATACTACCCTCAAGCGAATGGTCAGGTTGAAGCGGTGAACAAAGTTTTGGTCACTATGCTTCAGCGAACAGTTGGGATTCATAAATCCAGTTGGCATTTCCAATTGTTCTCAGCTCTCTGAGCATACCGAACATCTGCTAAGAGTGCGACCGGATTCACACCATTTCAATTGGTGTACGGTCTGGAAGCTACTCTGCCGGTTGAATGTGAAATTCCTTCGCTTAAATTAGCTGTGGAGCTCTTACCGGATACTTCTCCTGAGGAAGAACGTCTTCTGTATCTCGAACAGTTGGATGAAACTCGTCGTCTAGCTGCTTTGATCATCGAAGCACAAAAGAAGAGGGTCAAAACTCATTTTGATCAATCTGTTTCTCCCCGTTCTTTCATTGAAGGAGACCTCGTCCTCTTGTACGATCAGGCACATGATAAGCTTGGAGCCGGTAAGCTCCAGCCTATGTGGCACGAGCCCTATATAGTAAAGCGTGTTTTGAAAAATGGGGCCTACGAGCTTATAGATTACGAAGGAGTTCCGCTGGTGCAGCCCAGAAATGGGCTGTACCTTAAAAAGTACTATGCCTGAAGTGATTTCTTGGTGTGGTGTGTGTACATAGGTGTGTGATTGTCATTTGTGTGCATAGTGTGGTGTGCTTTGTAAACATCTTTCTGCTGATCGGGTCTTCCTGGTTGTGCAGATGTCTATTCATCCATTTGTTGGTTTCGCGGATGGTGCCTCCCGCAGTGCCAGGAATCTGTCTTCCGCAGCCTGGGTAATCTACAATCCTGCTGGTGAGTTGATTGACCTGCAAGGTGTGTGTCTAGGACGTACCACGAACAACATCGCGGAATATAGTGCCGTGTTGGAATTATTAACCGAGGCAGTAAACCTTGGTATCCGTGAATTGCTCGTGTATCTAGATTCACAACTTGTAGTGTTACAGCTGAACGGACACTATTCGGTAAGGAACCCGTCCATCTTACGTCTGTATTTGCGTATTCGATTACTGGAAAGGAATTTTGACTACATTACATATCATCATATACCCAGGCATTTGAATACATTAACAGATGCAGTAGCAAATTTGGTATTAGACAGACATTTGCGCAATTTATAAATCATCATTACATGTAAAGAAAGACTCATCCAGAAATAGATATGTATATAGATAGATATAGAAATGTTTACATAGAGTGTGTCACATAAAACTCAAAAAATATACATAATCGTCTTAGTACATCCGGAGACACTATGTCTCTCAAAAAAGTAGGTGTGGTATAAATCCTAAGGACTAATCCGCATGGTGCTCATGATAGCACGTGACTGCACGCATTAGGCGCCTCAGGATTCGGTGGATCCGACTCGGAACTCCCACCGTGTGGCGCTGGTATGCCATCGGTACGTCTGCTAGCCGGGCATAGTCTGGGATCCCGTGGGCAATCCCCTCGAGGTTCTGGATCAGTTCATCTCCTCCGGTGCCTTCTCCCTGAATCTCAGGGGCGAGTTGTGTCCTCCGGGAGATTGGAGACATCCCAGCTGGTCTCTCAGGTCCCACATCTGCATGCATATATGATTGTGTTAGGACGAATGTGTATTAACAAAAAAAACATATAAACATAAAATCAAAATATGAGGTCTTACCCAACTCCTCGTCCCAGTCATCTCCTTCTGGTAGTGGGAGATCTGGGTCCCCAGTAAAGTCAGTTCCTGCATAGGGCCAGTCTTCCACGACAATCAGCTGGCGCCGTAACCACCTAAAAAACTCTGGCCTCCAGGACATCTGTTGGCCACCTCCAGATCTGGGCATCAGTGCTGCCCAGCGAGCCATTCGTGGCTCTCGTGGTATCGGACTCGCCACTGCGGCCCCTTGGCCCTGGAAGATTGGTATGCATTCCAGAATGAACGATACCAAGATGGAACCATACCCGAACTGCTTCAGTTTCCCCTGTTTGCACTTCGTGAGCTGCCTTTTCATGTTGATGGTTACTGCTTCTGCCCAGTTGAACAGTAGGGGACCCATGCATTCTGAGGCCAACAGGAGTTGGGTCTTCGTGGCCTCGTGCGGAGCCTGCGACCCAGCAGCCCGCGTAATGGTATGGAGAACTACTCTCAGTGCTAGATCAGGGATAGTGTGGATATCCACCTTCTTGCTTCCTGATCCTGTTTGTGCCCCTCGGCACACCCGTGCCATTACTTCTTCCATCTTCTCCCCAGATGGTCTGCTTCCAGTCAGTACCGGGATTGGACCTCTGCGGGACAATCCAGTGATAAAATAAACATCGGTGACCTCCAGTTCTAACACCTGGTCTCGTAACCTGAACACCTGTTCTTGTTCGTCCCAGATACTGATTAAATATTGGAGGAGCTCGGGCTGAGCTCGTAAACATGGTGTGAGGAAGAACTTTTTCAATCCACAGTTCCTAAGTGCGTTCATGCAAGCTTGGCTTTGCATGGCTTGTTCATCCTCTTCTCCGTGCTCTCGTTCTTTCCATTCGATTGCCATTTTGAGTGATTATCTGCATTCACATGGTCAAAAACCCTTAGTTAGATCTTTGATGAGCTTCAAATTCCATGCAATTTGGTCTACATGACGAAATTTTGGGCGGATTTTGAGGTTCGGCCGCTGGCGCGGCTGTTTTGTGAACAGTCGCGCCACGTGGCGCAAGCCCTTTGTAAAAAAGAGCTCATTGGCGCGGGTCCGTGCCCGATACCCGCGCCAATGGGCGCAGCCCTAAAATTCTAAAAATGGCCACACAGAGCTGATTTTTAAGGGAAAGTTATTAAAAATGAATGAAAATGAAGAGCAAAAGAGCGCCTCTTACCTATGACAGACGAGAAGCTGAATGGTTAACTGGATTTGTCGCAATCACCGTCAGAAGTTTCTGCTCCAAAAGGACCACTGTTGCTTTCCACCAAGGTAAATAGTAAAAGTAATTTTATTTTTTACCAATTTGACATATTTATAACTTTTTCGACGTTAAATGAGTTTTAAAAGTTATTTTTATCGAATATTTGCATATGTTATGTCGAAAATGGATTTTACGCTTGCTTGGTATGTGCAGCAGCAGGTTTTTGCGACTTAAATGTTGGAAACGAGTTGTATTTTATACTTTTTCGGACTCGGTAAATACACGAAAAAGTCACTTTGGAGTCATCTTTCAGCTCTTTTCTGACTCTCTAAATATGAAAAGATTGCCGAGGCCCTTGTCGTTTTGATCTCGTTAAAATGGACACGAATCGACATCCACCCAGTATAAGTTTAACCCTTTTTCGGGCTGGAATGGATTGATTACGAAAAAGGAATACCCTAGCCTATCGCGACTAGGAGGTTTTCCCGGATATTGTTTTCTACCTTTTCGGATCTGGGAAACTATTTACGAAAAGGGACCTGTGGAGTTTTCTTTTCCGCTGTCTTTTCAAACTCTCTGAACATGAAAAGACGCCGAGTTCTTCCTTTGTCGGACTCGTTAAACCCTGATGACATTGGATTCCGTCGAAATGACGTTCTCCGAGTTTCTCCTTCCTAGGACTCGTTAAATGCACTAGGATGGATTCGCCCGAAGGGCGGACTTATATCACAAGCATATGCTATCCCCTTCAAGCTTGTTATCAAAAATAATTGGGGTACTCGCCAGAAATGGTGGGGGAAAAATGGAATCATCGTCGTTGTCGTCGGCAGTATGTCGCTCTTGAACATGGCACTTGTCTGCATTCGTGTCGGGTTGGGGACATCTCATCTCGTTGCTTCACTTTGCCTCCGTGGGTTTGGGTAATCCCTTTTGACCTCTCATCTGTTCATTGCCTCGTCACCATGACCTCTGATCCGTTGATGTCAAATACTGCCAAATCCACTGTCGTGCCGTTTATATGTTCAAGAGAAGTTGGCCTCTGCAAATATCAACCTTCCTCTGTTTCTCATATGATCCTGATTCACAACAAAACCATCATGTTCCTCTGTCTCGTGTCGATGATGTGGGAATCATTATGGCCCACCTTCGATCAAGGTCACTTCCTGTCGACATCGACTCATTATCCAGGAAGTTGGTCTAGAGACTCCTTATGGTACCTTGGAGCCTGCATGCCTCAATGGCAGGTTCGTCGCATTCGACGTGAGGTTTACATCATTGGCCTCCGATCGAGTGATTCTGCGGGTGTTCGACGTCAACTCATTTATTCGCACGCCGTAGATTGTACCTGTGGTACCTTGAGGACCATTGTCATTATTGGTGGTTTCTCTCGCGTCTGTTAACAGCTTTCATCATTGGCTGGTAATCAGACGATGTTCTTGCATGTTCGACTTCAACTCACATATTCACATGCCTGAAATTGTACTTTGTTTGGGTCGAGATGGAGCGCAAGACCCTGGATTGTGTCTGTTGTAATCCAGGCTGCGATTGTGGATTATTATCATTATGTACATGACTCACTGATTGGATGGCTGCGACCATACCTGAGTCTATTTTTTTGATCTTAGTTGGATGGCTGCGCCCATACCCTGGATCCGGATTATAGCATACTCTGTTCGGATGGCTGCGTCCATACCATATATATACATCATGTACTTGAGATATCAGTTGTATCTGTCTGTGCAGGTTTTCCGACGGCGGGCCTTCAGTCAGACATGTTCTCGTAAAGCATTTCACCCCTCTCTCTCTCGGGCCTCATACTTTAGGGGGCATCTGTTACACAGTAATTTGTCACCGTCCCTACCATTCCCCGTCCCGCACAATGGAGGACCCATTTTGTGACCTGTGAACATTGTCATGCCTTGAAAACATCATCAATGCATTCCTCTAAGCATGAGTTTTATTTGCCCTTGAGACATCTCCTTGAAAAAATCATGAAAAACATCCCTTTTGGCATTGGCGCGGGCAGGCAGTTCAGTACTCGCGCCAATGGGGAAAATCCTGCAAAGAGGTCGCGCCACCTGGTGCTCTGTCATAGAGCAGCAGTCGCGCCACCCATTTTAGGGATTGTTTTTTAAATAAAGATGGCGGAAGTTGAGTTCCAACAAACTCACAAACCATTGCCTATCTTGAGTTGGGAGGTTTGGCTGCGGGAGTTCTATGGAAGGGAAGTGGTTTTGCCACCTCCCATGGAACCTTCCTTGTTGATAGGGCCAATCCCATAATAATAGGGATCCCAACTCCCTCCTTCCCCATCTATAAAAGCTTGCTCAATCCCATGGCAAGCTAGTCTTGAAGGGCCTAAGCTTTGAATCTCCATATTTCCAAGAGCCTTTGTGTTGTAAAGAATCCTCTCTTTCCCTTAAGGCCGACTCAAGTAAGGAGACCATTGTCGAGAGAATCCAGAGAGGTTTTCCCTTTCCTTGGCGAGCTTTGCGAGACGTGGACGACCGGAGACCCGTCCGAAGGAGACTGCGACGTCAGAACTTGGTTGTAATCTCTCTTCGTTTATTATTTAATAGATGATTATGATTATGGTTCCACTCCGTTTTCCATCATGTTAATGCGAGTAACATCCTTTCTAACTGATGTTTAGTTACGTGTGCCGGATTTTATGCTTGTATCTGTTTGTTTCTTCCATGTGCAGGTGTTCATCAGCGGAGATCGTGGAGGGATTGTGATCTGCTGGGGTTGAGGAACGAGGACGCTTCTTCTTCAGATCATAGCACTGGAATCCAGGTAGGCTTCTATTTCTGGCCCTTTCATTCGTAACTAGGAGCTTGCGTCATAACATTGTTTGATTGTTGCTAGACCCCTGCTGGGCTAGTAGGGATCGCCTCTGTCCGCAGAGGGGATTTACCTCCTCAACAAGGACCTTCAATAGAGATTCACATGTGTGCAAACTCAAGCGAATGTTGTATGGATTGAAACAAGCAACCCGTGCTTGGTACAGTAGGATACAATAACTATTTCACCGGGTTGGGCTTCACCAAAAGTGAAGCAGACGAAAACCTCTACCACATTGTTGTTGAAGGAAAATGATTGATTATAGTATTATATGTTGATGATTTAATTCTAATAGGTGATGAGAAGCTCATAAAATATTGCAAATAGGATTTGGAAAGAAAATGCGAGATGAAAGATATGGGGTTCATGCATTATTTCCTTGGTTGGGAAATTTGGCAAGGAGATGGGGAACTGCTTGTCTCTCAGGGCAAGTATGCCAATGAGATACTAAAGACGTTTCACGTGGAGAGTAGCAAACCCATGGAGACTCCTCTAGCGGGAAATTGGAGGAAGGAAGATGCTACTTCAGGTGAAGTGGTAGAGGCTACCATTTATAGGCAGTTTGTGGGTTCACTTATATACTTGGTGAACACATGACCGAACATGTGTTTTGTAGTTAACCAACTTAGTCAAGTAATGGTTAAGCCAACCAAACTCTATTGGAAGGCATCTAAACATGTTTTGAGATACCTTAGATGCACCACTCAGTTTGGTCTTTGGTACAAACAAACAAAGGGAGTGAAGCTTCAAGGATTCACAGATGCATATTGGGAAGGGAGTCCACCAGACAAGAAGAGCACATTAGGGGGAATCTTCAACATCAACTCAACAACAATTTCTTTATACAACAAAAAGTAGAGATAAGTTGCACCCAGTTCAATAGAAGCAGAGTACATGGTTGCTAGTCAAGCAACTTGTGAGGCTATCTAGATGAGGAAGATCCTTGTTGGGTTATTTGGTCAACAGATGGATCCTACAGTGATTTACTATGACAATCAAAGTTGTATCATACTCTATGAGAATCTAGTTTTTCATGATCAATCCAAGCATATCGACATCCGATACCACCATCTACGAGATTGTGTGCAGAGGTGGATCATGTTGCTAGAGTACATTCCTACGTAGGAACAAGATGCAGATATCTTGACTAAAGCATTGACAAGAGGCAAATTCAAGTTCCATAGAGGCAATATTGGGGTATCTGATAATCCCTTTCTCGGTGAGAGGGAGTGTTGAAAATGGCACCAAGAAGATTCTAATTTAATTTTCCCTTTAATTAAATTAGAAAAAAATTGTAAATCCACATCACATAACAACTTGTATGAGTTAACTAAGTTAGTTTGACTTAGTTGGTTTAGTTAGTTCAAGTTAAGGGTCTAACTTGAGTCATATAGAGTGGTTCCTACTTTATAAAAGCCCTTGTTGAGTTTATTTTGAGTTGTAATTAATTAATTCAATTTAACTGAGTTAAAGTCAGTTAAACTAGTTCCAACTGTTGGAGGAACTAGTAGGAGGTCTAGTAGTGGAGTGCAACCTTAGTGTTCAACCAGTTAACTAATAAATCAACCATAAATAGCTCATGCATGTGTGATCTACGAGTTACCTAGTTGAGATTGGAGTTCAAGGACAATGTACTATTAGTTGTATAATCATCCAAATTGTACAGGTGGTGCATGCAGTCACAGGAAGGCCTATGATGGATTGCGCAATTATGGATGAGGAATTTCCCCAAATAATAGGGTCTAATTCTTAATTGAACAACACAAGGAAATAGGGACTTGGGCAAGCAAAAAATTGGTTAATTATTGGCCAAGGCTTATCTAGGAAGCAGTGAGATAGATAGAGATAGGGTATAGGTTGCTTTAGTTTGAGCAAAGCATTGTAATTTTCTCATATTTTTTCACTTGTGCAATATACATATAGGAGGGTTTTTTAGTTGTGGATTTCCACAGGAAATCATTGTGCAATGCGTTGATTAAATTCTTTCTCTTGTATGCTTTGTGATTTCACGATCGTTTAATTATTTCCGTAGTTGGTAGAGTAGATTCAAGTCTATTGTTTTAGTAAATTACAATTAGTAGTTTGAATCTACAAGGAATTTCTACACCACTAATGTTTTGTCTTTCCTTTCTGCAACACTGTTATGTTGTGGAGTGTAGGGTACTGTGGTCTTCTACACTATTCCATGATCCTTGAAATACTCGGTGAAGTTCCCCAATTTGTACTACCCCCCCTTGATTTGAACACGGGATCTTTATGAACTTACCTTTTTGCTTCTCTGGCATATTTTTTAATTCTCTGAAATACTAAAAAACATCACTCTTTTTCCTTGGGAAGTACACCCAAGTACCTTGTGCAATCATTAATAAACAAAAAATAATAAGAAGCACCTGCTAGGGATTTCGTTTGGATTGGTCCACAAACATTAGAATGCACAAGTTCTAATACATCTCTTATTATCCTATCAGAACTAGAGGGGAATTCATGTATTTGATTTTTCCCTGATGCACAACCTTCACAAGCAACATATTCATTCTTTAACATAGGGAGTCCTTCAACCATACTTTATTTCTGCATCAACAGTAAATCATGATAATTGATGTGACCACACCTTTTATTCCAAATAATTTATGTTGACATAGTTGTAGAATTCAGTGCTTGATGACTTTTACTGGTAACATCAAGCTTGTAGAGGCCTGCAACTTTGACCCCTGAAGCAACAAGTTTGCAGTGATCCAACAAATCTTTCACTATGTGAAGAATTCAACCTTCAAATTTTGATCTGTAATTGTAGACACAAAGATCAAAATTTTCTTGATCCTAGACACATACATAACATTATGAATGTGCCTGAAATTTCCATTTAGCAATGTTACAGGAATATCCCCACATCCTTGATATGATGTGGGTTATCGTCTCCAAGATAGATATTAGCACCATTGCATACTTCATTGAAATTCTCATACCAAATCTTGTTACATATCATATGAATCAAAGCTGGAGAGTCCACAAACCATATATTGGCATCATCCATTTCAGCAGCTGGTGCAACATTAGACACAAACAACTTAAGATTTTTGAGATAAGAATTCAGGACTTCTCTCGCAAAATGTCCTTATTGTCTTGTATGTTTATGCCTATATTCATCACTTTTCTTGTTACAACTGTCTCTGGCAAGATGACCACTTTTACCATAGTAAAAACATTTTATTCCTGAATCATTTATGACAGATGACATACCTTGATTTGATTTCGGAAATGGCCTTTTTTGAGATGAGCTTCCACCTTTGTTTGCTCTTCCTTGTTTCCCTTTGAATAATTTTGTTCTTCACCACAAGTTTCAAATCAAGATTCTGAGGCTTCAAATTCTTACGCCTCCCTTCTTCTTGCAACAGTATACCAGTCAATTCCTCAAAGTTTGGCACTCTCTCCCTTCTTGCAAGACCCATAATAAACATCTGATAGTCCTTCGACATTCCATTTAAAGTGATTGTCACAATCAATAACGAGTATTGATTCTCCTATATCCCCCAACTTATCTTTCAAATATTTGATTATGGAAATAAAGGCACTAACGTATTCATTCTCTTCCATTTTAATATACAAGAGCTTACTCTTCAAAAACATGACTCGATTTGAATTGTTAGTTTCACACAACTCCTTCAATGTATTCAAGGTCGCATTAGAGGTTTGAAAATCACGAATATAAGAAATTACAATATATTTCACGAACATTCTTAATAATACCTTTGATTTGTTCTCACGCTTCTCCTAGTCCTAAATCAATGCAATTGTTGAGCCTGCATCCAGTTTTGCTTCTTTTCCCTTCGTGATGGTCCAAGCGCCATAACCTTCCAACAATGTTTGTAGCTTGAATTTCCAGTTGACATAATTTGTGCCATCTAATTTATTAGCTTCGTTTATGTATGTCTCTGTCGGGGGATTCACCATTGCCCAATGTCTCTAAGGAGCACCTCCAACAACTTCAATAGGGCTCAATCAACCACTCAATGTAAAAAAATAAAGCCCCCTTATATATATATATATATATATATATATATATATATATATATATATATATATATATATATATATATATATATATATAGATATAAATGAATGCTCTCCCTTTTAAAAAAAAACCCCTTTTACATATATATGGTTGCTTCTAAAAAAAAATATATAAATATTCATATGGGCGCCACTCAGGGCTTTCCTTTAAAAAAATCACACGCTCCTCTTTATGTAAAAGCCTTTACAAAATAACTCACGTCCTCCTCTTTGACTGACACTTTGACTAACACTAACGCACTCTTCGACAGGGGTGGAATGCGTTGCAGTGTAAAATAATTCGAATCGTAACTTTGCCCTCCTTCAACACACCTTGCACTATGTTTTGACTTGCGTTGATTCAAATTAAGTCAATGATAAGGGCTCCAATACAATAATGTAGTTCGACTGCTGCAGATCACCTCCCATGCTACAAATCTTTGCCTTGACACTTATAATAGTCACCCAATTTTCCTTGACCACGCTAGAGGATTGTTAACAACATCAGTGGTTCCCACTCCTCTTGCCTCGAGCTACCAACGACTTGGTTCGTAAAACTTGCTCAAATCGCCAAAAAGAAATCACTGCAACGACAAATCTTACACATCTTCCCAACGACGAACATACCTGTCTCCACACTACTAATTTCTAGAGATTATGCACAAATTTTCACTTTTGTGCAGATTCTTGAAGTTGGGGGTGCTGTCTCTCTCTGGTAACATTTGTAATTGTGAGTTTGCGGCTCCCACCATTTGCTTCCAATTCCATTAGACGTTGATATCCTTTGCCCTTGCAGCCCTATGAAATAAGACAACTCATCATCTACTTTTCCAATTCGCATTGCGGTGATCATAGTTCTCCTCAATACTTGGCGACTCCTCTCTGTAATGACTTCAACAGTCACAATGCAAATTACAATATGGGCAACTCAACCAATTTCAATGACCCTTCCTTCAACAACGACCCACTTTCTCCAGGATTGAACGACGCTTCCAACAATGCTCTTAATATGTCAACAACACTTTCCTCATAACACACAAAGCATAGCACACAATACAAACTGGTGCGCATCTCGCAACAACAACTAAAACCACAATAGACTCAACCACAAACTCAACTCAACCCTGGCGCTCTGATAACAACTAAAATTCAGGAAGACAAAATTAGATTCAAAGAAACTTTGAAGTCCTCAGGTGAGGAGCCCCTCAGGCTACCTTAACATTGGATTACTCATTAATCAAACAATCAATCATACACAAATATAAATGACTATATTCTGTTTGGGAGATCACAACAAGATCCTAGAAAATAGGATCTAATTCTAATCTAAGACATAATCAAAACAATAAAACAAACTTTCTCGATTATTGTCAAGTTTTTATGAGGAAATAAATCAACCTCCCTCTCATCTTGTGGGCTAGACTGAGGTTAATGGTACCCGTCCAACCCACAAGTATACTCAATTAAGAGTTCACAAGGCTTGAAGCAAATACAACATTATAACAATATTTATTAAGACATTATAAGTCATCGTGTCACTAGCAGGAATCTGAACCTAGTGGAGAAGATAAAAGCCATTCCGCCCAACCATCCAAGACAACCTCAGTTGACATCACATATTAAAATGATATCTAATTTACAGTCATAAATTAACTAGAAGTTAAAAAATCTTTCTTTCTTTCTTTCTTATATAAAACCCCTTCTTCTTTTTTGTGACTAGAAGAATCGGCAACAGCACCGGTATCGTACTCGCGTTACACGGAGTCGAATCTCGCTGGCTACCCCTATACTTCTAGGAGGAACTGTCGTACCCGTCAAAACAACCCCTTGGGTTATCCAGGGATTTGAACTCGTGACCTACACAGCGGCACAAACGCCTTAACAGTGCGTTCGCTAGCCACTAGACCATACCTCGATGGGTAAAACCCCTTATTTATAAAATGAGAGACATTATCTTATTTACAATCATAGATTAACTAAAAATTAAACTTATATATAAAACCCCTTATTTATGGTATGAGAGACCATATTTAATTTACAATCATAATTAACTAGAAATTAAACTTATTTATAGCCCTTATTTATGACCTGACATGAAAGACCTTCTCGGCAATGACTTTACTATATATATATATATATATATATATATATATATATATATATATATATATAATTTTAATTTTAATTTTTGACCTTACATATTTAATTTCAACTTTCAGTTTACATATAGTTTTAACCCTTGTAATAGCTTATAACTCCATACAAATTATTAAACCTATGAAATATTAAAAATTAAACCAGCCTAGATCCATCTAACTCTGGATCTATCATGCGCCGAGAGGGATCAAATCTCTCAAGGTGCAAACCTATTTTTTGAGTGCAAAACTTGAGGAAAGGTTTGCACCTCGAGAGATTTGATCCCTCTCGGCGCATGATAGATCCAGAGTTAGATGGATCTAGGCTGGTTCCAGTGGGAGGCATCAACATCACATTTTTCAGATTATTAAATGTTTTGTATATTTTGAGATGTAAGATGGATCTAGGCTGGTTTCAGTCGTGTGCTGCCAAGGAAAATCTATCAAAGATATGATTAATTTTATCAGTAATATGTAAATATATCAAATATGCTGAATATTTCTGATATTAACTTGGTCATTTTAATTTTAAATTTTCTTAGTTACCTTAGTTCGTTGAGATGATAATTATTGTTAATAACTATAATGATGAAAAATGATGAAATATTTTTTTTAAATGCAAAGTGACAATAATAGTGTTGAAAGATAGAAAATGTGAATAATAAGAACGTACTCATGTTACAATCAATCTCAAACTATTTTATTCTACTATTCTTATTTCCTCCCTTGTTAGTTTTGTTATCTTTTCATATCGATTATATGAAAAAGAAAATTTAAATCATAAACCATTTAAATCTTTAGCTCGATCTGTTGTAGTAAACATGATACCTTGTCTCTCTTGCTCTGCAATATTAATAGCTTAAATTACTATAACACAAAAATCAATCTACATTGTTAATAAATTTTTGTGCTTACACTAAAATCAATGCATATTGTTAATCCAAACACTTTAATATAATGTACTGTCATATATCCAATTACATGAAATCATAAATCAACATATACATTGAAATCAATGCATTTAATGCAAGAAATCAAATAAGATTAGAAAATAACTTCTACATTGAAATCAATGCACCTAATGCAATCAATCAAATAAGATTAGAAACCAACATCTACACTGAAATCAATGCATTTACTCGAAGGAATCAAATAGGATTAGAAATCGCCATCTACATTGAAATCAATGCATTTAGCGCAAACAATCAAATAGTATTAGGAATAATCTACATTGAAATCAATGCATCTAGTGCAAGCAATCAAATATAATTATAAATTGACGTCTAAATTGAAATCAACACATCCAGTGCAAGCAATCAAATCGTATTAGGAATCATCACCTACACTGAAATCAATGCATCTAGTGCAGGTAATCATATATCATTAGAAATAAATATCTACACTAAAATCGATGCATTTAATGCAAATAATCAAATAGGATTATAAATCACCATCTCCACTTAAATCAATCCATCTAGTGTAAGAAATATTCTTCCCTCTCTCCACCCTCCATCCATATCTATATCCCCATCCATCTCTTTTTTTTTTTTTTGTCTCAATCTCACCCCCCTAAACACACACACTCTTGCACTCCATATATATCATTCTCTTTGTCGATCACCCTCTCTCCCCATCTCTCTCTTCTTCCCTCTCTTCCCCTTCTCTCCCTCTCCCTCACTAATATCTCTCTTTCCTCCTTTTCTCCTCTCTCTCTCTCTCTCCATCTTCCTTATCACTCACTCTCTCTCTCTCTAGGAACCAACATCTACACTGAAATCAATGCATTTACTCAAAGAAATCAAATAAGATTAAAATCGCCATCTACATTGAAATCAATGCATTTAGTGCAAACAATCAAATAGGATTAGAAATCATCTACATTGAGATTAAGTCATCTAGTGCAAGTAATCAAATATAGTTATAAATTGACATCTAAATTGAAATCAACACATTCAGTGCAATCAATCAAATTGTATTAGAAATCACCACCTACACTGAAATCAATGCATCTAGTGCAACTAATCAAATATCATTAGAAATAAATATCTACACTAAAATCAATGCGTCTAGTGAAAATAATCAAACAGGATTAGAAATCACCATCTCCACTTATATCAACCCATCTAGTGTGAGAAATATTCCTCCTTCTCTCCACCCTCCATCCATATCTATATCCCCCTCCATCTATTCTTTTTTGTCTCTCTATCTCACCCCCCTAAACACACATGCTCTCGTACTCCATATATATCAATCTCTTTTTCAATCACCCCCTCTCCCCATCTCTCTCTTCTTCCCTCTCTCCACCTTCCATCTATATCTCTATCTTCCTCCTCTCTCCCCCTCCCCAATTAATATCTCTCTTTCCTCCTTTTGTCCTCTCTCCCTCTCTCTCCATCTTCCTTATCACTCTCTCTCTCTCTCTCTAGAAACCAACATCTACACTGAAATCAATGCATTTAGTGCAAACAATCAAATAAGATTATAAATCATCTACATTGAAACCAATTCATCTAGTGCAAGTAATCAAATATAATTATAAATCGACATCTAAATTGAAATCAACAAATTCAGTGCAAGCAATCAAATTGTTTAGAAATCACCACCTACACTGAAATCAATGCATCTAGTGCAAGTAATCAAATATCATTAGAAATAAATATCTACACTAAAATCGATGCATATAGTGCAAATAATCAAATAGGATTATAAATCACCATCTCCACTTATTTCAATCCATCTAGTGTGAGAAATATTCTTCACTCTCTCCACCCTCCATCCATATCTATATCCCCCTCCATCTCTTCTTTTCTATCTCTCTATCTCACCCCCCTAAACACACACAATCTCGTAAACCATATATATCAATCTCTTTGTCAATCCCCTCCTCTCCCCATCTCTCTCTTCTTCCCTCTCTTCACCTTCCATCTTTATCTCTATCTTCCCCCTCTCTCCCTCTCTCTCCATCTTCCTTATCACTCACTCACTCTCTCTCTCTCCACCTTTCTCTCTCTATTTCTTTCTTCTTACCTCTCTCCCCCTCCCCCTCCAAGTCCATCTCTCTTTCCCTCCCTCTCTCCACTCTCTCACATCCTCTCTCTTCCTTTCTCTCTTTCCGTTTCTCTCCCATCTCTCTCTCCCTCTCTTCACCCACCAACTATGTTACTATATCCCTCCCTCTCCTTATATCTCCTTCTCCCCCCTTATCTCCATCTCTCTTTATTTGTCTCTTTATCTCAGCCCCAAACATACACGCTCTCTCTCTGTCTCTCCCTTGTCACTCCTCTCTCTCCACTTCTCACTCTCCATATTTCTTATTTCCTACATCTCTCCCCTTCCAACTCCATCTCTCTTATTGATCCCTCTCTCCTCCTCTCTCTCGTCCTTCCTCTCTCTCTCTCTCTCCCATAAATCCCTCTCTCTTCCCTTATCTCTCTCTCGTCCTTCCTCTCTCTCTCTCTCTCCCATAAATCCCTCTCTCTTCCCTTATCTCTCTCTCTCTCTCTCTCTCTCTCTCTTCCCCCATCACTCTCATTCTCTCTCTCATGCTTCCTCTCTCTCCCTTTCTCTCCCACCTCTCTCTCTCTCTCTTCCCCCATCACTCTCCTCCTTCCTCTCTCTCCCTTTCTCTCCCACCTCTCTCTCTCTCTTTTCCCTCCAATCCTCTCTCTTCCCCTATATATCTCTCTCTCTCTCTAATCCTCTCTCTTCCCCCATCTCTTTCTTTCTCTCTCTCTTTCCACCCCTCTCTCTCTCCAACTACATTACTATACCCCTACCTCTCTCCTTCTCACTTATTCTCTCCCCCCTTCTTTCCATACATCTTACTTTGTCTCTTTATCTCACCCCTAAACATACACACTCTCTCTCCCTTATCACTCTCTCTCTCTCTCTCTCTCTTCTTAGTTTTCGTAAATATAAAGCAGATTATGGAGTAAATATGAAAAGAGGTTTTATTTACTTACCATACCTCTAGTTTATTTATATTTTTATTTATTTACCATACCTCTTTTATTTACTATGGTATTTGGCCCATAGGCTTGTTATATAATTAGATTTTTATTTATAATCCTATTTGATATATTGTTATTTATTTACCTTACCTCTTTATGCCTATTTTATATTTATTTATTTACCATACCTCTTTATATCTATTTTATATTTATTTATTTATTTATCATATTTGTTTATACCTCTTTTATATTTATTTATTTACCCATGGTATTTGGCCCATGGTATCAATATTAATTTGTCCCATGGTATTCGTCCCATAGGCTTCATCTAAATAAAACCTCTTTTTAAAGTGTTTTTAAATATAAAAAGGTTTATGGAATAAATATAAAAAGAATTTTTATTTATTTACCATACATCTAGTTTATATATATTTTTATTTATTTACCATAGCTCTGGAGTAAGTATAAATTCATTTTACAAATATTTAATTAAAAGAAATATTAAAAGATTTTGGATTTTGATTGTTTGTGTTGAATTAACTCTTTTCCTTTGATTTAGGAAATAGTATTGATTTTAGTAAAGAGTAAAGATGTTTAAAATTTTACTTAATTTGGAAATTCAATGTGGTAATTTTTTTTGTTAAAGGTAAATTTATGATCCATTCAAATTCAAGTATATAATTTACTATCCATTCAAATTATATAAATAATACATAATTGTATTAGAAATTGATATATGTTCTAGCACAATGGGACTTTTATTTTTTTTTTATTTTTTTTAATTTAAAACTTAAGCCGACATTTTGGATGAGGACGTGACCCACCTGACATCGGAGTCATACTGTGCTGTAGATGCGCCTCTCGGCGCAAAAATACGAATTTCCAGTGAACAATCTCAACCTCAGGTCTATCGCAACAATAAATAAATCGCTATGAGAACACTATTGAAGCCATTGGGTGATAGTAAGCCTTGGGATTGATACTGATATTAAAGAGGGGCAAGGACATTTTTAGCGGAAGGAATTCCATGAAGGAGGGAGCTTTCCACGTCCCACTTTTTAATTGAATTCCTCAAATAGCTTCTTCTGTCGCTCATTCGTTCGTTCCAAATTGCCGCTTTTTGGCTGAAGTCCGTGAGCCTCCATTGCCATTATTGTTTATAAATACCTCATCACTCAAAAATTCAGGCTCGTACTGACTTCTTCCCCCAAAAATTCCTAACCCGATTTGTCCGTGCCCACTTTCTCCAGGTGTGGTGTAGTTTGCGTGTGTTGGCTACGAGATAACCGCGCGGCCCTTTTCGCCAAATTGCCCGCTTCTCGTTGGGCGGTTCACCACTGGCGGGGTTCGAACTCTGCACCTCGTCATGCCGCTGCTCCGTGTTACTTTTAATTTAATTTAATCAATCATACATGTAGCTTTATGGATTTCATGGGGATTCTGGATCTGCGTGGGGACGCCTGTTCAATCGTGGATTCCTGGCGGAAGCCGTAGCTCGTGTAGGCATAAGGGTTTCTGATCGGCTGTCGGATTACTTCAAATTTTTACAAATTATCGGGTATCTTTGCCGACTAGAGGTAAGGTGTTTTTCTAATCCTTCTGGATGTACTTCGTTTGATGGGAGAATCGCGGGTATTTCAATGGCCCTTTAACTCCTTATGGTTTGCCCCAATTTTCTAATTTTTTTTCTTCTCAAATTGGTATTTTTCCCCATTGTCGTCTGCGTGATTTTTTTCTAGATCGGATGTTGGGTTGGGCATGAATTTTCAGTATTCAATGTGTAATTATCATCGGTAAGCTCAGTGTTTTGCTCTGCTGCGGTGCAAGTAAAATTAGTCCATCGGATTTGAAATGGTGATCATATTAGGTTACATCCTGTTTTCTCGTATAAATGATAGATGCCCACGTTGCCCGTAGCCAGACATTCCCACTTTTTATGCAAACTATACACATTCCTTATATCTGCATTCGAAGGGTTGGTCAGGAGCTCACTGCATTGATCAGCATAGCGCCAATTTTAAGGAATGCTCTACTTACGATGCAAACTGTACATGCCCTAGTTTTTCCGCATTAGAATCGGCACCTTACTGGATTGACGGTGCGGGATTGACCCTTTTTAAGATGGCAGGGCCTTGAAAGGTTTTACCGGAGTGTATCAATTTTTGGTTTCTAGGGTTGTTCATTTTGAATGGAAATGATCCGCTGAATATGAATGCACAACTGCTAATTTGGCATGGAATTGAAGACTTTGTTGTATGCTTAACTGAAATTGAGCCATTGAAAAATGAGTTGCAACACTTAGTTCTCAGACATAATAATTGTTTATTTATTCATGTGTACTGGAAACCTGACCAGGAGATTATTTTCTCATTACCGTTCCCATTTCGTCTTGATCAATGCTATGTGCATAATACACCCAGATCGGTGGGGGGGCGGGGGGAGCAATGCAGATGGCCGGCTTAACACCAGTTTCTGGTTTCTCATTTCTGGTAACATAGAGTTGCGACACTTTGTGCTTAGTTATGCTAGAGCATATATAATGATGTTCAAGGTCACAGTTGTCATGGTTTTCCATTGTTCGTACAACTGCTTATTGTAGAGGTGATGGATTCTTGGGGTCCCATTCTTTTAATGTATTTTGTTGGGCTGAATGTAATAGTCACACATTGACAACAATTATGAAACAAGGGTGATTTATGCAGTGCGACACATTCAAAAAATTGCTAACCAGGAATTTGCTTTCAGGTGCTAGTCTCACCGGGTTCACGTGACAGCCTCATCCCTCACCCTGGTAGAATCATCGCTTAGAGGTGCCTGTGTGCTTTGTGGGTCCCCTTGTGATAACTGTCTTTGTGATTCCTTCTTAATGGTAAACTTCTGAAAATTCAAAATGGCATACCGCTTGTTGAGGATTTTGTTCGGTGTTAATTTGACAATCTATCTTATGACTATCTGTGTTGGTGAATAAATTTACAAGGCTTGCAGTTGTGACTATTGGTTAGGTTCTTTTGACTTTACATCCAGCTTTGGTATCAGGGTGCCTTTTGTGTTTTCAACAAAAATGATTCCAAGATTTTGTATCTTAGCTACCTGCTGGTTTTTTCCAGGTTGATATTCTTGATTACTGGACAGCTTTAGTTTGAAGTCCAGGCAGTGGCAGAATTTGACAATTTGAAGTAAAGCGGTGGCTTTTGAATATTTGAAGAAGGCTCATTGAATTCTTTAATATGGGTGTAAGCTATAGTGACATAAATCATGGTTTGCCTATTTTATTTGTTGGAAGGCTTCACTAGATTCAGGCTGTTAGAGATGAGTAGTGATTTGGGTGTTGTATTGTGCGATGACGATGACACAGTTGGTATGGCAATAAGTTGAAGATCAGAGCATGTTTTTCAGGGTATTATATCAGATTGTTTCTGGGTTTGAGAAATGTGCTCCCTACACCAGTTGTTATGTCATATAAGTAACAGAGAAGTAGATGGCAGAATGCTTTTTGTTAAAAATTTAGCGTGAAAAGTACTTCAGGTGTCAAAACACAGCGACACAAGATGCAGGCTCAGGCACAAATTTCAGGTCAATTGTCTGATCAAGCTGGAGGACAGCTGGCTGATTTGGCACAACAGAATGGAAGCAACTTATCTTCACAAACATCAAATCTGGGAAGTATACGAAGGCCATGGCACGCTGACCCTGATTTATATCAAGCATGGCAATATATCAGAGAACAGATGTAGGTTTTGAAAAGGCCTTATAATCTTGATTCTTTATAGTAGTAACATCTCAGTGTGTTTGAGCCAAGAAAATCAATTTTTTTCTTTATGTAGATAATTTAGTTAAGCATCAATCAGTTGTCATGCACCACAGCTGCTATTAGCTACTGTAAAAACCAGTACTTTATTATTACCTTTTATCTAATAGTATGCTTGGTTGAATAATATTTGTCCAATAAATGAATGTGTTTTAGGTTTTACTCAGTACCATGGAACGTAGTGTCTATGGTACAATTTGGACAGTCAGGAACTTTCTTGTATGATTTCCTTTTTCTTTTTTGCTAGTGGTGTTTTGGGTGAGAGCCAAAACAAGTTTGGTTTTAGCGTATGAATTCCGCACACAACACTTCCCATAACTGCTTGATTTCTAGTTGTGATGAATGCAGGGACCATTATTATATGATAATTTTTTCATGTCTTCGGATTCTGTAAACTTTCTATTAATAAGGTAGTTTTGTAAGTACATATCAGTTAATCAGTTTAATTTTTAATTTGATTTGTCCTGTCAGCTTGCATGTATTTCGTGGGCCGATTTCTTCTGAATGGCAACAGCGGCTGCCCAACCTTGTGAGGCGCTTGGAGGAAGCTCTTTTCAAGGAGGCTGTTTCAAAGGTATAGAATACTTCGAAGCCATTCTGTAAATCGATTGCTGGAGAATGTTCTCAGTATTGAACTTAAATTTTTTGAAATTCTGTATTTGGTCATTTTACAGCTAGACAAATGTTCTGCATGAGCTACATAAGGATTTATGCTGATTTACTACCATCTCTACTTATAGACTATAGTTGAAATTGAGGGTGTACGATTTTTTAGTTGTGGGGGCAAATCTCTTTCATCGAACTAAAAGTTATTATATTGTTGAACTGAAGTTTGTGACCATTTTTTGAATTATGTTATTTAGTTTAGAGAAATAATTTATTTCTCCTATCAGGAAGAATACATGAACTTGAATACCTTGGAGCTGCGTTTGCAATCCTTGATGAAACGGTTTCATCATAATAATCGTAACCAGAATCTTAGTCATCACAATCCTCATGTTGGAACAATGATACCAACTCCAGTACTGCAACAAAGTGGACATGTAAATGCAATGATTCCTACTCCAGGTACTGATATTTCTACGGTTAATGGGCCTGGCACAAGCACTTTGGTCCCCAACACAGTTGGTATGGGAAACGTGATATCAAATAGTAATGAGAATGCTAGTTTATTACTGGCAACAGATAATAATTCAAGCAAAATGGTGCCTACTCCTGGCCTAAGCAGCAACTTTTTTCCTATTTCTTGTGACAATATGTCTTCCCTGCCAGGACCTTTAAATAATGCATTCCAGTCCCAGCAAAGTATTTCCACAGGGACAGGCAGCATGATGCCTGCAATAGGTTTGGCACGAGTTCCAAGTCAGATGATTCCAACACCTGGACTAAATACTCCACATTCTATGTCCATGAGTTCTGCTTGCTCTGTTGGATTAGGTCACTCTAATGTTGATTCTTTGACAGCTGCTCAACACCAGTTGCAACAGCAGAAACAACTGCAGTAGCAACAACAACTACATCAGCAACAGCAACAGCAACATCTGCAGCAGCAACAGCAACAGGTGCAATTTAGTGGAGGGCAAAACAACCGTATTTATCATAACATGAATGGTCAGATGGGTGGTACTATTGGCATCAACATGCCACAGAAAAATTCTTCTTATGGGCTATTAAATGGAGGTGTGAATAATGGGATGCAGCTTATGAGTGACAATCAACATTTTATGAATGGAACTACCACACATCCTAACACAGGAAGCTACATTACTACTTCCCGATATGGCACTCTACAAGTGCCTTCTCAACAACTAAATCAAAGGCATAGGCATTTATTGCAACGTGAGTGTGTCTTTGTGGTGTTCTAATAGTTTTCTGCATAATTTCATTTTCAGTCAAATTATATAACTTCATCAAACTTTTTAAGTTTTTGGTTTCCTATTTTCTGTAATACTGTTATAAAGGCATCTTTTTATTGTTGTTCACATGCAGCTTTGTCTCATCAAATGAATCCCTTAGTGAGTGATGGATATGCGATGAATGTGGCTGATCTTGCTGGGCCTGGCAACTTATATAATCCTGTAACATCTGGCGGAGTTGCTGCTGCAAGTAACTTTAATTCAAACTCTTTAGGGTTACAATAAAAAATGATTCCTGTCCCAGGTTTATCCCCTCAGCGATCAAATTTGCACACACAGCAGCAGGTTCAACCGCATATTCAACCGCATAAGTCTCAGGGTCTCGATCATTCTCCGCAAAGAAATTTTCAATTGCCAAAGGTCCTTCAGCAATATTCACAGCAGCTGCAACAAGTACATCAGCGAAACATGCAACATCAACCTCAGCAACAACAGCAGTATCAACAGCATCATCACAATCATCAACAAAACCAACAGAGCCAACATCAGCAACAATTATTATTAAAGAGTGAGGATGTACAGCAGATCCAGTTGACTTCAAAATTGTCTGGCCAGAAACATTTGGGCATTTGTTTGCAGCCCCAAAATGAAGCTTTGCAGCATCACGTTTCACAAGCCTCAACTGAGCAGTTGCAGCCACGGGTCACGAGTACAGAAATCCAGCCATCTCAGTCTGGAGGATTGCTGATGCATCAGGACTCACCTAATATGAATAGTCAGCAGTTGTGCCATCAACTATCTCAAAAATCACAGCAGCAGCAGGTACCATCACCACAACAGCAACAGCAAAGCCAGTCACAAAATGATTCAAATAGTTTTCCTATTGAAGTACAGCCAGAAGCTGTGTTGCAAGGACTGCAGGAGTCACAGTCCCAGGAGAAATTTCACGTTGCAGAGCAGGTTGCACTCTCGGATGACTGCCAACAGCTACAACAAGAAGTTGAACAGAATATGGCAATTCATGATGATGTTCAAATCACTGAGCAATTTCACTGAGAAATTATCGTTTGCAGATAATTTCTGTACAGGGTTAAAACCTACAACAAGCATTAATATGGAGCATCAACAAAAACACGTTGAGGAATAAATAGTATGTTAAAAGAGTGTTTGATTTTTCTCACTGTATTTGGAGGAGGAAATATGAGATAAAGAAGTACGTAGACTCTTTTTGCAACACTTGCCCACGTATACAGTGTGGATATTTTTATGGAGTTGCATTCAATCACAATACCCTTGTTTTTATGGTTCGCCAATAAGATATAAACATAGACCTAGGCAATCGGGAGGTGGTGTGGGGGGATGTTGTATAGACTCAAAGATACTTCATTGCAAGGTGCCTTGATCTTCCTCATGTGGGGTGGGGGGATGTTGCATAGGCTCGAGATACTTCATTGCAAGGTGCCTTAATCTTCCTCATGTTTGACCAACTTGGATGATGTCAATAGAGATATATATCTTGAGTGTTTTTTTATTCGACTAAAAGTTTCCCAGATAAATATTGGTTCTATGTGCTTGTTGTATTTCTATGTACATGCATTTTGTGTTGTATTTAATAATTTTATCTCCAAGATAAACATAATATCTCATCACTTCAAACATGAAGATTAAAATATGTCATTCACAGTGAATTAATAAATACAACATATTGACATGTGCATAAATTCATTTTATAATAAAAATAAAATTTAAAACCATAACAAAATGACATATTAATTGATGCATGGGCCTTTTATGTTTATGGGATAAGGGTTCGATTTGACTAGGTGGTTTATAGAAGTGCATATTTCCTACCTCTTCTGGATTCGAGTTAGTCACCTCTGAGGAGGAACACGTGCTTTTAATTGTTAGACCCACTCAAGTTGTGTAGATATACTAATTCCAAATAGATGAAGGTTCATGAGACATCGTACTTGGCTATCCACACCTCTCTCAAATTAATGCCTCTTAACTCATATCAAGCCCAATTTCATGTAGGTCTACGCTAGTTGCATTCTCTAATAGAGTTTTATATACTCATTTTAGCATTATTAGTATAATTAATTAGACTTCTAACCCTCACTTCAATGCATTGACAAATGCATTTTACAATATGGGTTACGATGTTAAGAGGAGGTTAAGATCATAACTCTAGTACTAAAATTATTTGTTGGAATGTTTTGATTGCTTAGAATAGTTGCTCAAAGATGAAATGAAAGATAGAGATGTACATGGGAGTGGTTTCTTTGGGGTACTTGGTTTTAGGAGCTAGAGGCTAACTTTTACACACACAGAGACACAAAGGTTCTTATTTATTTATTAAAAAAAATTATTTGGAAAAAAACTCTAGTAAATTTATATAAATCCATTTTGGACATGTTAATGTAATTAATGGGACTTCAACCATTGCATAATTGTATCGACACAAATGGGGTGCATTTTGTAGTATGGGTTAAGATGTCAGGAGGAGGTTAAGATGGTAACAAATATTTGTTGACTCCAAGTAGAAGAAGTCCAATTGGCTTTATAATTGCACCTAAAATACGACATGTTTTAGAATCCAATATGGGAGAGATATCGTCATGAATGAACATAACATTACATCAAAAATTAAAATAAATAAAATAAAAATTAAATAACTACACATATGTATGTGACAACATTAAAAAATAAATAAACCAACGCATATCTATCTCAAACAACAACAAAAACAAATTAATTATAAAATAAATAACCACATACACAATATGTGACAACATCTAAAAAAGTAATCCAGGATACATCATTAAACCTAGATCTATCAAACACCACGGGGGATAAAATTCCTTAATGTGTATTTTTTAATCATTTAATATGAAGGAATTTCAGTATGGCATGGAATTAAATTAAAAAAAAGTTACACAGTAAGAAATGTTATTCCTCTCGGTGCTTGATTCTAAGATTAAGATGGATAGGCTAGTTAGGTTTTAAACATCCTCCACATTGATGCTTATCACTTGATATTATGCCCATATACATATGAGCTAGTTGTATTCTCTACTAAAGTTATATCAATTGACTTTGGTTGCTCAAATAAAATTGACGGGGCTTTTCAACCCTCACATAATTCCATAGAGAAAAGCAAGGTGCATTTTATAGTTAAAATCAAGATATTAACGGGGGATTAAAATCATATGACAAATATAGGCC
The DNA here is from genome assembly GCA_034641835.2 of Pinus albicaulis. NCBI lineage: Eukaryota > Viridiplantae > Streptophyta > Pinopsida > Pinales > Pinaceae > Pinus > Pinus albicaulis. The sequence goes on along the minus strand of CM076577.1, from coordinate 1,278,872,656 downwards.
AACTAATTTCGAAAGTTAAAGCACCTTTGCTCACATTGAACATGCACAACAACAAAGTTCTTGAGGTTGTGAAGGTTAATGCATATATGAATAAGTTAATATTGTACCAAAAGGACTTGCTTTCTCGCAAAAAAATTGGTAAAAAACTATTATAAGTCTCAAAAGATATATAGAGTTCCACTATGATCTAAGTTTTGTGCATGATAGATTGTTATCCTTAAAGAGATTGTCCAATTTTGAATTTGACCTAAATCCTCAAAATTTTGCTCAAACCTCTAGACTAGTAAGAGCTTTGACATTCTTTGTATTTTAACAAGAAAAACAAAATTTCCTACAAAATTAGATGGCTTATGTACATATCTATGCACAAAGCTAAATAACACATTATAATTCTATATATTTTCACTAAAATTTTGGAAGACAAAATCAAATTCAAAGAAACTTTTCAATCCTCAGGCGAGGAGCCCCTGAGGCTGCTTCAATGCTAGATTTCTCATTAATCAAATAATAAATCATACACAAATATAAATGAATACACTATGTTTGGGAGATCACGAAAAGATCCTAAAAAATAGGATATAATTCTAATCTAATCCATAATCAAAATTATAAAACAAACTTTCTTCATTATTATCAAGCTCCCTCCTTAATGGAGAAAAGATTCATTTATGCACCTAATATCTCCCTAAACAACTCAAATTTCATCTTCCTAAGGGGATTTGTGAAAATGTAAACATCATTTTCACAAGTATTACAATATTTAATACAAATTTCCTTAGACTGTATCTTTCCTCTAATAAAGTGAAACTAAGCATCAACATGATTTGTCCTTGCACGAAAAATTGGATTATTTTCCATCTCAATCAAGCTCTAGTTGTCACACTTGATAATTGTACGCTTCTTTTGTTCTTCTCCAACATTTTGAAGAATTCTCCTCTACCAAACAACTTCACAACTTGTTGCACACAAAGCTTTATATTTTGCCTCAGTAGATGACAAAGATATAGTAGGTTGCTTCTTGTTGCTCCATGAAATAATCTTAGATTCAATATTGAATGCATAACCTATAGTAGATCTTCTATCGTCGGGTTTACTAGCCCAATCTAAATCTAAGTAACCTATCAACTCAACATAAAATGAATTAGTATACTTGAGACCAAAATCAATTGTTCATTTAAGCTACCTGAGTACTCCTTTTGCTGCTCTCTAATGGCTTTATAGAGGTCTCGCCATAAACTAGCTTAACACACTCACAGAGTATGATATGCCAAGTATGGTTATAGTAAGATAATTAAAGCTTCCCACTAGTTGTCTATACACTAGACCATCAACCTCCTTTGAGCCATCATTAAACTGAAGTTTCACATTTTGTTGCATTGGAACAAAAGTAGCTTTGCACAGATCCATTTTAAACCTTAAGCACTTAGACTATGATATACTTACCCTAAGAAACAAAAGTCTGACCTACATCTCTCCATAATTCAAGACCTAGACAATAATGTAACTCACTAATATCTTTCATCTCAAATACTTGTGACATCTGTTACTTAATTCCATCAATTAGTTTTATTGAATTTCCTGTAACAATTAAGTCATCGAAATACTAATAAATTAGTACTACATACCCCTTTGCGTCAAAATTTGATCTTAATTGGATCAGTATATTTTTTTAACCCATATTGATGAATTTGGAGTGGAAAAAGTGGAGGAATCAACTCATGGGACCGTTTTTACCAGCGCGACCTAGTTTGGCAAAATGGGGTCTAAAACGTTCTGGGAGCGTTTTGAGGCATAAAACGAAGTTTTTGGGGGGCAAAAATTTTCCGCTCTAAAGTGACATCTTTTCGTGTTATTTTACACAAATACCTTTCTAACGATGCAAGAATTACGTTAATTAGAGTATGTATGCAAAAGTTATGCCACTCATAAGTTGACCTTCTTGTTTTCACACCTATAGTTCAATAGGATGCCACGTCAACCCCCATTATTCATGGAAAAGGGGCCAGACACGTGTTTTTGATGTAAAATATTCTAGAAGAGTCTATTTTGTAGCTTAATTAAGAGTTGATGTAGTGAAAATTAACCACTAGTAGGCTATTAAGTTGTGTTATAATTGGGCCACTAGGAGCAAGAGACATTCCATTCTTTTGAGAGCATTTTGTTCCATAGTTGAGCAAAGATATCCAGGAGAGATAGGATGTAGAGAACATAGAGAGGATTTGTGCATTGTAGCAGTCCACGAGCCACAAGCATTACTTCTTTGTACCTGTAGCCATATTTCTAGACAGAGAAAGAGAGCGAAGCGACCTCACTTTCCAGCTGGGTTTTTCCCTGAAAGGATTTCCCAGAGAGCATATCTTGTGTCTTATATGTGTGTGAGCTTATTTTTACGTTCTCTACTTTTCTGAATAAATTTCATTCGTATGCATGCACTAATTACAGTTAAATCTACATATCTATAATTTAAATAAAATTGTAATAGTGTAAAAATCCAATATTTTAATATATTATTATCAGATCTGTTGTGATGAATTGCCCAGTGGAATATCCATGACATTTTACAGATCAAACTTGATATACAAATTTTGATTGCTTTGACTTCTCATAAAACCCTGCTGAAGAAAGAAGGAATCTGTCTTTTCATACCATGACCTAGGTGTCTGTTATAGCCCATACAAAGCTTTGTTTAATCTGCAAATTAAATGTTCATGCCCCCTTTTCACAAACCCTTCACGTTGTGTCAAATACACCACCTCCTTTAAATCACCATTCAGAAAAGCATATTTTACATCTAATTGGTGCAGATTCCAATGGTACTTTGTAGCTAATGCAATTAACAATATGATAGTATTTAATTTAGCTACAGGTGCAAATGTTTATGCATAATCAATTCCCTCCTTTTGTGAATACCCTTTTGCCACCAATCTAGCTTTGTATTTATGTATACTACCATATGCTTTAAAATTGGGTTAGTACAACCATTTGCATCATATGGGTTCTTTTCCTTTAGGAATATCAGTCAGTTCCTGGGTTTTGTTTTTAATTATAGATTCATATTCTTCCTCCATTACTTTTCTCCACTCTTCATGTTCATTAACTTCATTAAAATGCATGGGTTCTATGACATTCAAAACACTAGTCATGAGGGCATAGTCCTTATACATTTCAGGTCGGAAAATCCGTCGAGTAGACCTTCTTTGTATTTCACTATCTTCACCCTTGTTCTCTTAAGGTACTTCTCCACCTCGGGTTGGCTCTGATTGTTGGTGACGTCCATATCATTGAATTCTTCCCTAAGGTTTTGTTTCTCATTGTCTTCTGCTTTTTCTTCTACTTTATTGTCTTTAACTTCAGGAAGAATGTGACATCTTTCATAATTGTTATCCTTGTTTCCTTCATCTGCCTGCTCATGGAAAATTACATCTCTACTTGCAAAATTTTGTGAGGAGAGGGATCAAACATTTTAAAAGCTTTAAATTCTAAACAGTATCCTACATAAATGCATTTAATGGATTTAACATCAAGCTTCTTTCTATTATCCTTCGGAATATGTGCAAGGATTTACATCCAAACACCCTCAAATGATGAACTATTGGTTTAAAACCATACGAGGCTTCAAATGGGGTCTTAAGATCAAGATACATTGTTGGACTTCTATTCTTTAAATATATACCATAACTAATGGCTTCTACCCAAAAAGCATTTGAGAGGTTCTTACCTTTGATCATACTACGTGCACACTTCGCTTGTTGAAAATGGCACCAAGAAATATTCTAATTTAATTTTCCCTTGAATTAAATTAGAAGAAAATCGTAATTCCACATCACATGATATATTGTACGAGTTAACTAAGTTAGTTTTACTTAGTTGGTTCAATTAATTCGAGTTGAGGGTCTAACTTGAGTAATATAGAATGGTTTCTACTTTATAGGAGCCATGGTTGAGTTTATTTTGAGTTGTAATAATTAATTCAGTGTAACTGAGTTAATGTCAGTTAAACTAGTTCCAACTGTTGGAGGAACTAGTAGGAGGTCTAGCAGTGTAGTGCAACTTCAGTGTTCAACCAGTTAACTGATAAATCAGCCATAAATAACTCATGCATGTGTGATTTATGAGTTACCTAGTTGAGATTGGAGCTCAAGGGTAGTGTACTATTAGTTGTATAATCATCCAATTTGTACAGGGGGTGCATGTAGTCATAGGGAGGCCTATGATGGATCGTGCAGTTATGGATGAGGAATTTCCCTAAATAATAGGGGTTAATTCCTAGTTGAACAACGCGAGGAAGTAGGGACTTGAGAAAGCATAAAATTGGTTAAGTATTGGCCAAGGCTTGTGTAGGAAGCAGTGAGACAGATAGAGATAGGGTAGAGGTTGCTCAGGCTTAAACAAAGCATTGTAATCTTCTCATGTTTTCTGACTAATGCAATATGTAGATAGAAGGGGTTTTTAGGTGTGGATTTCCTAATGAAATCATTGTGTAATTTTTTGATTGAATTATTTCTCTTGTATGCTTTGTGATTTCATGATCGTTAAATTGTTTCCACAGTTGGTAGAGTAGATTCAAGTCCATTGTTTTAGTAAATTACAATTAGAAGTTTGAATCTACAAGGAATTTATACATGGTATCATAGCTGAAATCACAATAGAAGATAAGAATTCTAAGTTGTCTTTGCAGGATCGAATTTCCAGAATCAGATCTTCATAGTTAGCAGGATGGCCTTCTGCGGATTGAGACTCGAACATGTCGTAGGGTATTTCGAGTTATATTGCTTGGAAGGATAATATGGAGGTAGTGTTGGAAGATAAAGGGTTAAGGTAATTCATAGATACTAATATTCCTAAACCTCCAACATTTGATGCTAGGAATCTAATATAGTGGAAGAAGTGTGTTGCAAAAGTGAGGAGGATCATATTGGAAGGAGTTCGAGATAATATTGTCTCGAACCTCCATAGGAAGGAGACTCCATAAGAAATGTGTAAAGCCTTGATAGACTTGTTTCGGAACGACAGTGACCACGATAAGTTGGCACTGAAGGCCAAGCTTCGAAAAATCAAGATGGAAAAGGGCGACATAATATCATGTTACTTCAGCGAGTTGATCCAGTGGATCAGTTTAATGCTCAAAATTCAAAGTTCTCAGAATGGCTCGAATCCAACGCCAAAGCATAGATCTCGTCGTCATGAATCCAATGCAACTCGTTTCACTCAAATTTGACATCGGATTCTCCCGATGTCACGTTCTATTCGTTTTGGGAAACAACAACAACAAATTGGATTTGGATGCAAATTTGCACAGTCAGCCATCCATACTTCTGACTAGACCATGACATGGCAGGGTGATTTTACTCCATCGGCCAATGGTTGGTTGACACTTGGCATAATCTTATTGGCTCGAATTTGATTGGTTCACATGTTGTTGAGTTGGCCCAACTAGAGAATGCACGTGGGCCAACCAGAGGCTGCCACATGGCCTCTTGATGGTCAAGAAACATTTGGTTAAAGGCTAGAGCAGGCCTCCCAGGTTTCGAGTACGAGACCTCCAACCAAGCAACAAAGACCTTCGACCATCTCCATTGCTGTATTTCTTAACACCTATGAACAATCATTATTTAAACTTTATTTGTTTTGTATGCAGGGGTGGGGACCGGGGTTAACCCCGACCCCAATCCACGAATCAGGGTCAAGGGATAACCTCAACCCTAGACCATATGCTAAATTATATACCAAAGTTTGATGGCAATTTATATTGGCGGAGGACTATAGCATATCGCAACCATATATGAAACATGACCAAAGTTTTATGCAACATGTATTTCGGCGGATATAACCATATAACACCACTGAACGTTGTGTGATAACCCATCTCCAAAGTATCTGGCGGAAAATTTTAAATTGACCATTGAATGGCTTATCATCAACGAACAGTCACGATACATGTGACTACAGAATTATTCCCAACGGTTAAGTTTTATGTAAATAAGTGGTGATTACCAAAATGGTCATGGTAGCGGTGTTCACATATACAACGAAGGTGGTGGTTAATGCCACAGTGATGTTAACTCCGACGAACACATCAACGTTCACATGCACCTAGTCTCCAACGTTTGTTGCCACGGTTAGCCGACAGTTCCTGCAAACCCAACCACCATATAAACCATGTTTGAAATCGGAGTCGGGTTCAAACCATAAGTGGGACATTGTACAACCAAATTTTGAAATCAACGACGCTTATGAAGCCAACTAGCGCCATTTTAGACCGATAAAAGCAGATATAGGAAATTTAAAGAGGCAACCATTTTCACCTGGAGCGACGAGAATCTCGTCACCGCGAGGCAAACTTGCCGCCTCGTGTGGTTGAAAAAGTCGAAATTTGTAGAATGATTTGCAGGAAAGTGTGAATTGTAGAACATTTAACAAAAATCTTCATTGGAGCATAACTCATTCAGTTTTTTACATTTTTTGGAGCAAAAAGAGCCCAGCTAGGGGTTTTTGACTATTCTGGAACCATTGGAGACGTTGTTTTAGCATTATGAGCAATGTAACTTGATGTAAACACGTTTTTTTTAGCACAATGAGAGAGGCCCAACCATTGGAAGTTGGACCAAGAGATGTATCCCAGGAGGGGTGAACTCCTTCATCACTTGTTGTTTTGTGTTTACTTTTATGGTATTGATGTATTATTTATTTTCTAAGAAAAAAAAATGTTTTAAATCATGTTTATGTGTTAATGAATTTGACATAAGAGGTTAAAAACCTTAATCTTTTCAGTATTAAAATTTGACATAAATCCTTAAGCTTTCATATACAGATCAGTTTGGTAGTCGACCTTTGTTTCTTTGTTGCTTTGAGGGTTTGATTTGTTTATGAGGGTTTGATTTGTTTATAAGTGTTTCTGATGCTTGCAAGGTTGAGGCTCAAGAGAGAAGAAGGAAAACTTGTGGTTGCAAGTCCTCAAGTTAGGACAAGGACAAGGAGAGCACAATTGCCACAATCTCCACCACAAATTTCACCGCAAATTGTACTTGAAGCTTCAACAGTCATGGCAGATGAAGGAGAGACTGAAAATATTTCAGAAGATGAAAAGGATTTTAGAAAATCATTCTTTGACATGACACAAATGGTGAAAGTTCTATATGAAGAGAGAAACACAAGGTTGCAAGGTGAGAGCTCCAATCCTCAAAAGGGAGATAAGTCTTCAAGAGGAGATGGAGGAGATGGGGACAAGACTCCAAAAGTTAATGGAGGTAATGGAAATAATCCACCTTTTACATCACCATTATCTTCACCTCCATCCTCACCACCATCTTCACCATCATCATCTTCCACATAAACCGCTTCACAATCACCTCTACATTCTCCAAAGGAACATAGTAAAACTCCATTTTTAAAACTTGACATAAATTTTGATTTTCCTATGTATGATGGAGAGGTAAATGCTGAGAGATTAGATAATTGGATTCGTAAGCTTGAAGCGTATTACAGGATACAAAAGATCAAAGATTTTGATACCAAGATTTATTTTTCTTCATTAATATTGGAGAGTGAAACACTTATTTGATGGGAAACCAAAACTCATGAGGACATGAAGAAACATGGTAAGGTCTTAACCTCTTGGAATGATTTCGTTTCCGCAATGAGAAGACAATTGTATCCATTAGAATACATGCAAAAAGATATAATGTATTGGAAAAACTTTGGGCAAGGAAAGGGACACAGTGTGCAAAGTTATACTCAAGAGTTTAGAAGAAAAGCACTGATATTAGGTGTAGATTTGTCATCTCATGACACTTTTCTAAAATACACTGAAGGTTTGCATAGCTATCTAAGACATATCATTCGCATGTTTAACCCTACAATTTTAGATGAAGTTTGTGTACATGTCACACATCTAGAAGCAAGAGGGAAACATGTTTAAGATGAAACAACTGAGAATACCTTTGATTCTGGAGAAAAAGGAAACAGTAAGTTCAAGGGAAAAGGAAAGAATAGTGTTTCCATCGAGATGGAGGAAGAAAAAATCACATGCAAACACTATTCCAAAGATGAAGTTTGTGTTCATTTCACACATATAGAAGCAAGAGGGAAACATGTTTAAGATGAAACAACTGAGAATACCTTTGATTATGGAGAAAAAAAAAACGGTAAGTTCAAGGGAAAAGGAAATAATAGTGTTTCCATCAAGATGGAGGAAGAAAAAATCACATGAAAACACTATTCCAAACATGGCCATGATGAAGATCATTGCTAAAAACTTCATCCATAGATGAGACCCAAGAAGTTTAAGAACAAGGAGAAGGAAAAAACAAATGCAACTGTACAACATGATTCATGTTCTGATTCTGGAGATGAAACAAAGATCACAACAATGGGTTGGAAAGGTAAGGACATAGCAAGTACTAGTTCTTCAAGTCGTCTCAATGATACTCAAGATGAAAAAACAAGAATTGAGCTTTTCCATATCAGAGTTGTTTCAAAGAATACCAATATAGACACATTGTTTGATAGTGGTTCACAATCAAATCTTATCTCATAAGAAATTGCCAAGATGTTAAATTTAGAGACCATTCCTTATCCTATACCATATCCTTTAGGTTGGGTATGTGAGAATGCAAAATTGCAGGTTACAAGGAGGTGCATCCTTAGATTTGTAATCACTACAAACTTTCTTAATGAAGTTGAACTTGATGGAATTATACATGATATTTGTGGTATAGTTTTGAGAAGCCCGTATCTTTATGATAGTAGAGAAATATTTCATCACCATGAGAATAAGTATCACTTGTTCAAGAATGGGATTGAGTACATTGTTAAAGCACATAGTAAGAAGATGGAATTGTCTCTTATGAAAGTTAGACTAATGAAGAGAGTTGTAAATGCTAGTTATAATTTTGCATTGTTATGTTCAAGCATAAAGATGTTGTGAATGAGGCCTTTCAAGGAGATGAATCAAATGTAAAATCTTATTTCATTGATGTCGCTAATGAATGTGATAAGATGTTTCAAGAGTCTAACATGTTGCCTCCTAAAAGAGGTAAAAAATATGAAGTAAATTTGCAGCAGCATGCATCATTGTTGAACATTGATGTGAATAAGATGTCTATGTTAGAGAGTGCAGATGTCAAAGAGAAAATGAAAAAACAATTTTAAAAAGAGGACATTAGTTCCAAAACTTCTTCTTGTGGGTTTCATAATGTGTTGGCTTTGAAAAGGGATGGTGCATGGCGATGGCGATCACATTTGGTCAAGAGTCGAGCCAAGCGCAAGGCTAGACATGTTAAGCATCGTCATGTCGACATTGTTCAAGGTGAGAAGAATTTGAGATTGTTTAAGTTTCCTTTGATTGACGATCAAGGAGGGAATGTGTTTATTACTTCAAAGGAAATTTGTTGTTTTGCATATACTGGGAAATTACAATAAGATGTCATCTATGATAGCAAGACAAGGATTCCAAATCCAGGGAAAATGATGTATTTTCATGAAAAGCTTAAAGTGTCGAATTCAAACAAAGTTCAGTGGATTGAGACTGGAAGGGTGAGGGAGTTGTACCCTCATTTATTTGTTGATTGATAAAGAGATTTTGGAGGTACAAAATCTTCCAGTGGGGAGGAATAATCCTGTGGATCATTTTAATGCTCAAAATTCAAAGTTCTCAGAATGGCATGAAACTAGCACCAAAACGTAGATCTCTTTGTCTTGAATCCAACGCAAATCGTTTCACTCAAATTCGACATCGGATGCTCCTAATATCGCGTTCTATCCGTTTTGGGAAAAAAATGGATTTGGATGCAGGGGTGCACAATCAACAATTCATACTGTTGACTGGACCATGACATGGTAGGGTGATTGTACTGCATCGATTAGTGGCTAGTCGACACTTTGAAGATTCTTATTGGCTCGAATTTGATGAATTTGATTGGTTCACATGTTGTTGAGTTGGAACAACCAGAGAGCACCATGTGAGCCAACCAGAGGATGCCATGTGGCCTCCTGATGTACAAGCAAAATTTGGTTAAGGGCCAAAGCGGGCCTCCCGGGGTTCGAGCACGAGACCTCCAACCAAGCAACAAAGACCTTTGACCATATCTGCTGCAGTAGTTCTTAACAACTATGGGTCATAGTGATTATTTAAACTTTATTTCTTTTGTATGCGGGGATGGGGACAGGGGTTAACCCCCAACCCCAGTCCACGAACGAGGGTCAAGGGCTAACCCTGACCTAAGACCATATGCTAAATTATATACCAAAGTTTGATGACAAGTTATATTGGAGGAGGCCTATACCATATCGCAACCATATATGAAACATAACCAAAGTTTTATGTAACATGTATTTTGGCAAATAAAACCATATAACACCACCAAACCTTATGTTATAACCCATGTCCAAAGTCTATGGCAGCAAAGTTTTAAACCAACAGTTGAATGACTTATCACCGACGGACAGTCATGATACATGTGAATGCAGAAGTATTCCCGACGATTAAGTTTTATGTAAACAGGTGGCGGTTACCAAAATGGTTATGATAGCGGTGTTCACATATACAAAAAGATAATGGTTAATGCCATGGTAATGTTAACTATGGCGGACACAACAACGTTCACATGCAGCGGGTCTCCAACGTTTTTTGCCACGGTTAGTCAGCAATTCCTACTAACCCAACCACCATATAACCAGCGTTTTAAACCAGAGTCAGGTTCAAACCATCAACGAGAAACAATACAACCAAATTCTGAAATCAACAACGCTTATGAAGCCAACTAACGTCATTTTAGACGGATAAAGGATGACATAGAAAATTTAAAGAGGCGACAATTTGCACCCATTGTGGCATGAATCTTGTTGGTGCGGGGCAAATTTGTCGCCTCCCATGGCTGAAAAAGTCAAAATTTGTAGAATGATTTGCAGGAAAGTGTGAATTTTAGAACATTTAACAAAAATCTTCATTGGAGCATAACTCATTCATTTTTTACATTTTTTGGAGCAAAAAGAGCACAACTAGGGGTTTTTGACTATTTTGGAGCTATTAGAGACATCATTTTAGCATTATGAGCACTATAACTTTATGTAAACACGTTTTTTTTAGCACAATGAAAGAGGCCCAACCATTGGAAGTTGGACCAGGAGATGTATCCCAGGAGGGGTGAACTCCTTCATCACTTTTTGTTTTGTGTTTACTGTTATGGTATTGATGTCTTCTTTATTTTTTGAAAAATTGAGTTTTAAAGCATGTTTTTGTGTTAATGAATTTGACATAAGAGGTTAAAAATCCTAATCTTTTCACTTGTAAAATTTGACATAAATCCTCAAGATTTCATATACAGATCACAAGTTCACCCAATGTCGGGATGAGCTTGGGAGTGTTGGTATTACAATTGCTGTAGATGATCTAGTCAGCCTAGTACTTCTAGGACTTCCCAAGAGCTGACACAACTTCTAGGATTCGATAAATGGGAGGGAGAAGCTACTAGAGTGGGAGCATTTGTGGTCCAACTTGGTACAAGAAGAGATAAGACGGAACACCAAAGATGGAACCTCATCCAAGCACGACGATGATGAGAATTGTGACTTGGCTAGAAAGGAAAAGAAAGGGAAAGGGAGGAAATCCAAATCCAAAGGAGATTCCAATCAGGCAGGAAAGAAGGACTTGTCAAAGGTTAAATGTTTTAACTGTCATGAGCTAGGACACTATGCCACGAAGTGTTCGCATAAAAAGGTCAACAAGAATCCCTCAGGAGGAGGTGTTGGTGAAGCTAGAACTTCACACTTTGAGTTGGATTTCACTTTGATTGCATGCATGGTGACATTGGTGATGGGTAGTGTGTGGTATCTTGATAGTGGAGCCTCATTCCATATGACCAACAACAAAGAAAATTTCAGCAACTTGGAGGAGAAGGACCTCTAGATGTAGATCGATATGGGATATGACAGAAGGTATAACACAACCAACATCGGTACTGTTACATTTTCAGAGGGATTTTGGATCTCATCTCACATTAAAAGATGTCATGTCTGTTCCGGGTTTGAAGAAGAATTTAGTTTCAATTTCTATGTTGGAAGATCGTGGCTATTATGTGATATTTAGAAAAGGAAAGGATTTCCTTCATCACATGACCATGGGACAAGTGAAGCAGATCAGGGTTCGGTTTAAGAACCTCAACAAATTGGATATATAAGATTATAATGCTATGAGCACAAAAGCAGAGAATGTGCAGAGTTGAGACATCAGTGAATTATGGTATAAGAGACTTGGTCATTTGCACCATGGAGCTTTGAAGATCATGCAACAGATTTCTACAGGACTTCCCAAGGGTGCACTAGAGCAGCGAGATGCATGCAAAGGGTGTACATTTGGGAAGTACACCAAAGTCACGTTTCATGATAAGGATATTCGAGCGCAAGTGATCCTTGAAAGAGTTCACTAAGATGTGTGTGGATCGTTCTCAACAACCTCCACAACCAAGCACAAGTATTGTGTTATATTTGTAGATGATTTCTCACGTAAGTGCTGGATATTCTTCATGCAAAAGAAAGACCAGACATTCTCAAAATTTTGTGAATTTAAAGCACTTGTTGAGAAAGACACATGTAGGAAAGTGAAGGCTCTTAGGAGCGATAATGGTTGAGAATATTTGTCGAATGATTTCAAGAACTTTTGTGCATCAGAAGGCATTCGACGAGAGTTGACAATAGCCCATAACCCACAACAAAATGGGGTCGCTAAGAGGGAGAACAAGAGTATCGTGGGAGATGCATGGGCGATGTTGCATGATCAGGGCCTACGGTTGCACTTGTGGGTTGAATCATGCAACACAATGGTATATGTGAAGACCAAGAGTCCTCATCGAATTCTCAAGATGAGTAGACCAAAATAAGATTTTTTCAGGTAAGAAACCAAATGTGGCACAATTCAAGATCTTTGGTTCATCAATTTACTGTCACGTTTCCAAGGATGAAAGGAAAAATCTGGAATCGACAGTAGATTTGGCCATATTTGTGGGGTACACTGATATACCTCATAGCTATCGGGTGTAATTTCCATCTCACAAGATCACAATTGTTCATAGAGATATGCAGTTCAATGAAGAGAAGGCCATGGGATGTTCCCTTGAGAGGGAGCTTTAGTTGCATGCACATGAGGAGCATTTAGCTCCAAAGGAAGAACCTCAGGATGTTATGGAGCAGCCACAACATGAGGAGCAGAAAGTGGAGGCACCCACTCATGCTGAGACATCCAAAGATGGAACGAAGTGCACTAGATAAGCTAATAGATTGATCCATGATGCTATAGAGAATGTGGGAGCACCCACATCACAGCGCAGACAGAGGAGGTCATCAGATCGGTACACTGGCTATATGTCTCTGATGAGCAAGAGTCTAGAGACTGAGCCATGCTAATTCGAGGAAGCAGTGCAACAAATAGTATGGGTTGATGCTATAATAAAGGAATATGATTCCATTACCAGGAAAAATTATTGGGAAGTTGTCCCAATGCTAGAGGATAAGTCAATGGTAGGTTCCAGGTGGATCTACAAGGTGAAGCAAACAACATATGGGAATCTCAAGAAACATAAGGCCAAATTTGTGGCCAAGGGGTTCTCTCAGGTGGAGGGAATTGATTACAGGGATAATTTTGCTCAAGTAACAAGGTACTCTTCAATAAGATATGTTCTATCACTTTCAGTGCAGATTGCATGAAAGATACATCGGATGGATGTGAAGACAACTTTCCTCAATGGAGTGATTGAAAAAGAGGTGTACATAGAACAAACAAAAGGATTTAAGACCTTCAAAAAAGATTCACATGTGTGCAAACTCAAGCAAGCGTTGTATGGATTGAAAGTGATTGACGAATAGGTGTACATAAAGTAGCCATAAGGATTTAGGACCTTCAATAGAGATTCACATGTGTGTAAACTGAAGCGAATGTTGTATGGATTGAAACAAGCAACCCGTGCTTGGTATAGTAGGATACAATAACTATTTCACTAGGTTGGGCTTCACCAAAAGTGAAGCAGACGAAAACCTCTACCACATTGTTGTTGAAGGAAAATTATTGATTATAGTATTGTTGATGATTTAATTCTAATAGGTGATGAGAAGCTCATAAAATCTTGCAAATAGGATTTGGCAAGAGAATTCGAGATGAAAGATATGGGGTTCATGCATTATTTCCTTGGTTGGGAAATTTGGCAAGGAGATGGGGAACTGCTTGTCTCTCAGGGCAAGTATGCCAATGAGATACTGAAGACGTTTCACGTGGAGAGTAGCAAACCCATGGAGACTCCTCTAGCGGGAAATTGGAGGAAGGAAGATGCTACTTCAGGTGAAGTGGTAGAGGCTACCATTTACAGGCAGTTTGTGGGTTCACTTATATACTTGGTGAACACATGACCGGACATGTGTTTTGTAGTTAACCAGCTTAGTCAAGTAATGCATATTGGGAAGGGAGTCCATCAGACAAGAAGAGCACATTAGGGGGAATCTTCAACATCAGCTCATCAACAATTTCTTTGTACAGCAAAAAGTAGAGATAAGTTGCACCCAGTTCAATAGAAGCAAAGTACATAGTTGCTAGTCAAGCAACTTGTGAGGCTATCTAGATGAGGAAGATCCTTGTTGGGTTATTTGGTCAACAGATGGATCCTACAATGATTTACTATGACAATCAAAGTTGTATCATACTCTATGAGAATCTAGTTTTTCATGATCAATCCAAGCATATCGACATCCAATACCATCATCTACAAGATTGTGTGCAGAGGTGGATTATGTTGCTAGAGTACATTCCTACGTAGGAACAAGATGTAGATATCTTGACTAAAGCATTGACAAGAGGCAAATTCAAGTTCCATAGAGGCAAGATTGGGGTATCTGATAATCCCTTTCTTGGTGAGAGGGAGTGTTGAAAATGGCACCAAGAAGATTCTAATTTAATTTTTCCTTTAATTAAATTAGAAAAAAATTGTAAATCCACATCACATAACAACTTGTATGAGTTAACTAAGTTAGTTCGACTTAGCTGGTTTAGTTAATTCAAGTTAAGGGTCTAACTTGAGTCATGTAGAGTGGTTCCTACTTTATAGGAGCCCTTGTTGAGTTTATTTTGAGTTGTAATTAATTAATTCAATTTAACTGAGTTAAAGTCAGTGAAACTAGTTCCAACTGTTGGAGGAACTAGTAGGAGGTGTAGTAGTGGAGTGCAACCTTAGTGTTCAACCAGTTAACTGATAAATCAACCATAAATAACTCATGCATGTGTGATCTACGAGTTACGCAGCTGATATTGGAGTTCAAGGACAATGTACTATTAGTTGTATAATCATCCAGATTGTACAGGTGGTGCATGCAGTCACAGGAAGGTCTATGATGGATTGCGCAATTATGGATGAGGAATTTCCTAAATAATAGGGTCTAATTCCTAATTGAATAACACAAGGAAATATGGACTTGGGAAAGCAAAAAATTGGTTAAGTATTGGCCAAGGCTTATCTAGGAAGTAGTGAGATAGATAGAGATAGGGCATAGGTTGCTTGAGTTTGATCAAAGCATTGTAATTTTCTGATATTTCTTCACTTGTTCAATATACAGATAGAAGGGTTTTTTAGTTGTGGATTTCCACAGGAAATCATTATGTAATGCGTTGATTAAATTCTTTCTCTTGTATGCTTTGTGATTTCACGATTGTTTAATTATTTCCGTAGTTGGTAGAGTAGATTCAAGTCTATTGTTTTAGTAAATTACAATTAGTAGTTTGAATCTACAAGGAATTTCTACACCACTAATGTTCTGTCTTTCCTTTCTACAACACCGTTATGTTGTGGAGTGTAGGGTACTGTGGTCTTCTACACTATTCCATGATCCTTGAAATACTCGGTGAAGTTCCCCAATTTGTACTCCCCCCCTTGATTTGAACACGGGGTCTCTATGAACTTCCCCATTTGCTTCTCTGGCATATTTTTTAATTCTCTGAAATACTAAAAAACATCACTCTTTTTCCTTGGGAAGTACACCCAAGTACCTTGTGCATTCATCAATAAACAACAAAAAATAATAAGCACCTGCTAGGGATTTCATTTGGATTGGTCCACAAACATTAGAATGCACAAGTTCTAATACATCTCTTATTATCCTATCAGAACTAGAGGGGAATTCATCTATTTGATTTTTCCCTGATGCACAACCTTCACAAGCAACATATTCATTCTTTAACATAGGGAGTCCTTCAACCATACTTTATTTCTGCAGCACTAATAAATCATGATAATTGATGTGACCACACCTTTTATTCCAAATAATTTCTGTTGACATAGTTGTAGAATTCAGTGCTTGATGACTTTTACTGGTAACATCAAGCTTGTAGAGGCCTGCAACTTTGACCCCTGAAGCAACAAGTTTGCAGTGATCCAACAAATCTTTCACTATGTGAAGAATTCAACCTTCAGATTTTGATCTGTAATTGTAGACACAAAGATCAAAATTTTCTTGATCCTAGACACATACATAACATTATGAATGTGCCTGACATTTCCATTTAGCAATGTTACAGGAATATCCCCACATCCTTGATATGATGTGGGTTATCGTCTCCAAGATAGATATTAGCAACATTGCATACTTCGTTGAAATTCTCATACCAAATCTTGTTACATATCATATGAATCAAAGCTCGAGAGTCCACAAACCATGTATTGGCATCATCCATTTCAGCAGCTGGTGCAACATTAGACATAAACAACTTAAGATTTTTGAGATAAGAATTCAGGACTTCTCTTGCAAAATGTCCTTATTGTCTTGTATGTTTATGCCTATATTCATCACTTTTCTTCTTACAATAGTCTCTGGCAAGATGACCACTTTTACCATAGTAAAAACATTTTATTCCTTAATCATTTATGACATATGACATACCTTGATTTGATTTCGGAAATGGCCTTTTTTGAGATGAGCTTCCACCTTTGTTTGCTCTTCCTTGTTTCCCTTTGAATAATTTTGTTCTTCACCACAAGTGTCAAATCAAGATTCCGATGCTTCAAATTCTTACGCCTCCCTTCTTCTTGCAGCAGTATACCAGTCAATTCCTCAAAGTTTGGCACTCTCTCCCTTCTTGCAAGACCCATGATAAACATCTGATAGTCCTCTCACATTCCATTTAAAGTGATTGTCACAAGATCAATAATGAGTATTGATTCTCCTATATCTCCCAACTTATCTTTCAAATATTTGATTATGGAAATAAAGGCACTAACGTATTCATTCTCTTCCATTTTAATATACAAGAGCTTACTCTTCAAAAACATGAGTCAATTTGAATTGTTAGTTTCACACAACTCCTTCAATGTATTCGAGTTCGCATTAGAGGTTTGACAATCACGAATATAAGAAATTACACTATCTTTCACGAACATTCTTAATAATACCTTTGATTTGTTCTCACGCTTCTCCTAGTCCTAAATCGATGCAATTGTTGAGCCTGCATCCAGTTTTGCTTCTTTTCCCTTCGTGATGGTCCAAGCGCCATAACCTTCCAACAATGTTTGTAGCTTGAATTTCCAATTGGCATAATTTGTGCCATCTAATTTATTAGCTTCGTTTATGTATGTCTCTGCCAGGGGATTCACCATTGCCCAATGTCTCTCAGGAGCACCTCCAACAACTTCAATAGGGCTCAATCAACCACTCAATGTAAAAAAATAAAGCCCCCTTATATATATATATATATATATATATATATATATGAGAGCCCTTTAAATGAATGCTCTAAAAAAAAATCCCTTTTACATATATATGGTTGCTTCTAAAAAGTTGAATATTCATATGGGCACATTAATAAAAAAAATATAAATATTCATATGGGTGCCACTGAGGACTTTCCTTTAAAAAAATCACACGCTCCTCTTTATGCAAAAGCCTTTACAAAATAACTCACGTCCTCCCCTTTGTCTGACACTTTGACTAACACTAACGCACTCTTCGACATGGGTGGAATGCATTGCAGTGTAAAATAATTCGAATCGTAACTTTGCCCTCCTTCAACGCACCTTTCACTATGTTTTGACCTGCGTTGATTCAAATTAAGTCAATGATAAGGGCTCCAATACAATAATGCAGTTCGATTGCTTCAGATCACCTCCCATGCTACAAATATTTGCCTTGAAGCTTATAATAGTCACCTAATTTTCCTCGACCACGCTAGAGGATTGTTAACAACATCGATGGTTCCCACTCCTCTTGCCTCGAGCTACCAACGACTTGGTTCGTTGGAACTTGCTCAAATCGCCAAAAAGAAATCACTGCAACGACAGATCTTACACATCTTCCCAACGACGAACATACCTGTCTCCACACTACTAATTTATAGAGATTATCCACAACTTTTCACTTTTGTGCAGATTCTTGAAGTTGGGGGTGCTGTCTCTCTCTGGTAACATTTTTAATTGTGAGTTTGCAGCTCCCACCATTTGCTTCCAATTCCATTAGACGCTGATATTCTTTGCCCTTGCAGCGCTATGAAATAAGACAACTCATCATCTACTTTTCAATTCGCATTGCGGTGATCATAGTTCTCCTCAATACTTGGCGACTCCTCTCTGTAATGACTTCAACAGTCACAATGCAAATTACAATATGGGCAACTCAACCAATTTCAATGACCCTTCCTTCAACAACGACCCACTTTCTCCAGGATCGAACGACGCTTCCAACAATGCTCTTAATATGTCAACAACACTTTCCTCAGAACACACAAAGCATAGCGCACAATACAAACTGGTGCGCATCTCGTAACAACAACTGAAACCACATTCCTCAGCCTCAACCACAAACTCACAAACTCCAACTCCCCTGGACACGAGGCCCCTCAGGCTACCTTAGCATTGGATTACTCATTAATCAAACAATCAATCATACACAAATATAAATGAATACATTCTGTTTGGGAGATCACAACAAGATCCTAGAAAATAGGATCTAATTCTAATCTAAGACATATTCAAAACAATAAAACAAACTTTCTCCATTATTGTCAAGTTTTTATGAGGAAATAAATCAACCTCCCTCTCATCTTGTGGGTTAGAGTGAGGTTGATGGTACCCGTCCAACCCACAAGTATACTCAATTAAGAGTTCACAAGGCTTGAAGCAAATACAACATTATAACAATATTTATTAAGACATTATAAGTCATCGTGTCACTAGTAGGAATCTGAACCTAGTGGAGAAGATAAAAGCCATTCCGCCCAACCATCCAAGACAACCTCAGTTGACATCACATATTAAAATGATATCTAATTTACAGTGATAAATTAACTAGAAGTTAAAAATACTTTCTTTCTTCTTTCTTATATAAAACCCCTTATTTTTTTTTGTGATTAGAAGAATCGACAACGACATCGGTATCGTACTCGCGTTACACAGGGTCGAATCCCGCTAGCTACCCCTATACTCCTAGGAGGAACTGGCATACCCGCCAAAACAGCCCCTCGGGTTATCAAGGGATTTGAACTTGTGATCTGCACAGCGACACGAACGCTTTAACAATGCGTTCGCTAGCCACTAAATCATACCCCGACGGGTAAAACCCCCTATTTATAAAATCAGAGACATTATCTTTAACTAAAAATTAAACTTATATATAAAACCCCTTATTTATTGTATGAGAGACCATATTTAATTTACAATCATAATTAACTAGAAATTAAACTTATTTATAACCCTTATTTATGACCTGACATGAAAGACCTTCTCAGCAATGACTTTACTATTATATATATATATATAATTTTAATTTTTGACCTTTCATATTTAATTTCAACTTTCAGTTTACAAATAGTTTTAACCCTTATAATAGCTTATAACTCCATGCAAATTATTAAACCTATGAAATATTAAAAATTAAAAAATACGAATTTCCAGTAAACAATCTCAACCTCAGGTCTATCGCAACAATAAATAAATCGCTATGAGAACACTATTGAAGCCATTGGGTGATAGTAAGTCTTGGGATTGATACTGATATTAAAGAGGGGCAAGGACATTTTTAGCGGAAGGAATTCCATGAAGGAGAGAGCTTTCCATGTCCCACTTTTTAATTGAATTCCTCAAATAGCTTCTTCTGTCGCTCATTCGTTCGTTCCAAATTGCCGCTTTTTGGCTGAAGTCCGTGAGCCTCCATTGCCATTATTGTTTATAAATACCTTATCACTCAAAAATTCAGGCTCGTACTGACTTCTTCCCCCAAAAATTCCTAACCCGATTTGTCCGTGCCCACTTTCTCCAGGTGTGGTGTAGTTTGCGTGTGTTGGCTACGAGATAACCGCGCGGCCCTTTTCGCCAAATTGCCCGCTTCTCGTTGGGCGGTTCACCACTGGCGGGGTTCGAACTCTGCACCTCGTCGTGCCGCCGCTGCGTGTTACTTCTAATTTAATTTAATCAATCATACATGTAGCTTTATGGATTTCATGGGGATTTTGGATCTGCGTGGGGACGCCTGTTCAATCGCGGATTCCTGGCGGAAGCCGTAGCTCGTGTAGGCATAAGGGTTTCTGATCGGCTGTCGGATTACTTCAAATTTTTACAAATTATCGGGTATCTGTGCCGACTAGAGGTAAGGTGTTTTTCTAATCCTTCTGGATGTACTTCGTTTGATGGGACAATCGCGGGTATTTCAATGGCCCTTTAACTCCTTATGGTTTGCCCCAATTTTCTAATTTTTTTTCTCAAATTGGTATTTTTCCCCATTGTCGTCTGCGTGATTTTTTTCTAGATCGGATTTTGGGTTGGGCATGAATTTTCAGTATTCAATGTGTAATTATCATCGGTAAGCTCAGTGTTTTGCTCTGCTGCGGTGCAAGTAAAATTAGTCCATCGGATTTGAAATGGTGATCATATTAGGTTACATCCTGTTTTCTCGTATAAATGATAGATGCCCACGTTGCCCGTAGCCAGACATTCCCACTTTTTATGCAAACTATACATTCTTATATCTGCATTCCGAAGGGTTGGTCAGGAGTTCACTGCATTGATCCATATATCGCAATTTCAGAATGCTCTAGCGTGCAATTTCTTACGTACCTAGTTTTCCGCATTAGAATCGGCACCTTACTGGATTGACGGTGCGGGATTGACCCTTTTTAAGATGGCAGGGCCCTGAAAGGTTTTACCGGAGTGTATCAATTTTTGGTTTCTAGGGTTTTTCATTTTGAATGGAAATGATCCGCTGAATTTGAATGCACAACTGCTAATTTGGCATGGAATTGAAGACTTTGTTGTATGCTTAACTGAAATTGAGCCATTGAAAAATGAGTTGCAACACTTAGTTCTCAGACATAATAATTGTTTATTTATTCATGTGTACTGGAAACCTGACCAGGAGATTCTTTTCTCATTACCGTTCCCATTTCGTCTTAGCCTTGCATCAGTAGATATTTAATCAATGGTATGTGCATAATATACCCAGATCGGTGGGGGGGGGGGGGCAATGCAGATGGCCGGCTTAACACCAGTTTCTGGTTTCTCATTTCTGGTAACATAGAGTTGCGACACTTTGTGCTTAGTTATGCTAGAGCATATATAATGGTGTTCAAGGTCACAGTTGTCATGGTTTTCCATTGTTCGTACAACTGTTTATTGTAGAGGTGATGGATTCTTGGGGTCCCATTCTTTTAATGTATTTTGTTGGGCTGAATGTAATAGTCACACATTGCCAACAATTATGAAACAAGGGTGATTTATGCAGTGCTACACATTCAAAAAATTGCCAACCAGGAATTTGCTTTGAGGTGCTAGTCCCACCCGGGTTCACGTGACAGCCTCATCCCTCATCCTGGTAGAATAATCGCTTAGAGGTGCCTGTGTGCTTTGTGGGTCCCCTTGTGATAACTGTCTTTGTGATTCCTTCTTAATGGTAAAATTCTGAAAATTCAAAATGGCATACCGCTTGTTGAGGATTTTGTTCGATGTTAATTTGACAATCTATTTATGACTATCTGTTTTGGTGAATAAATTTACAAGGCTTGCAGTTGCGACTATTGGTTAGGTTCTTTTGACTTTACATCCAGCTTTGGTATCAGGGTGCATTTTGTGTTTTCAACAAAAATGATTCCAAGATTTTGTATCTTAGCTACCTGCTGGTTTTTTCCAGGTGATATTCTTGATTAGTGGACAGCTTTAGTTTGAAGTCCATGCAGTGGCAGAATTTGACAATTTGAAGTAAAGCGGTGGCTATTGAATATTTGAAGAAGGCTCATTGAGTTCTTTAATATGGGTGTATGCTATAGTGACATCAATCATGGTTTGCCTATTTTATTTGTTGGAAGGCTTCACTAGATTCAGGCTGTTAGAGATGAGTAGTGATTTGG
The DNA here is from genome assembly GCA_034641835.2 of Pinus albicaulis. Taxonomy (NCBI): domain Eukaryota; kingdom Viridiplantae; phylum Streptophyta; class Pinopsida; order Pinales; family Pinaceae; genus Pinus; species Pinus albicaulis. Next base: position 1,278,850,299 of record CM076577.1, on the reverse strand, counting down.
GTGTTGTATTGTGCGATGACGATGACACAGTTGGTATGGCAATAAGTTGAAGATCAGAGCATGTTTTTCAGGGTATTATATCAGATTGTTTCTGGGTTTGAGAAATGTGCTCCCTACACCAGTTGTTATGTCATATAAGTAACAGAGAAGTAGATGGCAGAATGCTTTTTGTTAAAAATTTAGCGTGAAAAGTACTTCAGGTGTCAAAACACAGCGACAGAAGATGCAGGCTCAGGCACAAATTTCAGGTCAATTGTCTGGTCAAGCTGGAGGACAGCTGGCTGATTTGGCACAACAGAATGGAAGCAACTTATCTTCACAAACATCAAATCTGGGAAGTATACGAAGGCCATGGCACACTGACCCTGATTTATATCAAGCACGGCAATATATCAGAGAACAGATGTAGGTTTTGAAAAGGCCTTATAATCTTGATTCTTTATAGTAGTAACATCTCAGTGTGTTTGAGCCAAGAAAATCAATTTTTTTCTTTATGTAGATAATTTAGTTAAGCATCAATCAGTTGTCATGCACCACAGCTGCTATTAGCTACTGTAAAAACCAGTACTTTGTTATTACCTTTTATCTAATAGTATGCTTGGTTGAATAATATTTGTCCAATAAATGAATGTGTTTTAGGTTTTACTCAGTACCATGGAACGTAGTGTCTATGGTACAATTTGGACAGTCAGGAACTTTCTTGTATGATTTCCTTTTTCTTTTTTGCTAGTGGTGTTTTGGGTGAGAGCCAAAACAAGTTTGGTTTTAGCGTATGAATTCCGCACACAACACTTCCCATAACTGCTTGATTTGTAGTTGTGATGAATGCAGGGACCATTATTATATGATAATTTTTTCATGTGTTCGGATTCTGTAAACTTTCTATTAATAAGGTAGTTTTGTAAGTACATATCAGTTAATCAGTTTAATTTTTAATTTGATTTGTCCTGTCAGCTTGCGTGTATTTCGTGGGCCGATTTCTTCTGAATGGCAACAGCGGCTGCCCAACCTTGTGAGGCGCTTGGAGGAAGCTCTTTTCAAGGAGGCTGTTTCAAAGGTATAGAATACTTCGAAGCCATTCTGTAATCGATTGCTGGAGAATGTTCTCAGTATTCAACTTAAATTTTTTGAAATTCTGTATTTGGTCATTTTACAGCTAGACAAATGTTCTGCATGAGCTACATAAGGATTTATGCTGATTTACTACCATCTCTACTTATAGACTATAGTTGAAATTGAGGGTGTACGATTTTTTAGTTGTGGGGGCAAATCTCTTTCATCGAACTAAAAGTTATTAAATTGTTGAACTGATTTGTGACATTTTGAATTATGTTATTTAGTTTAGAAATAATTTATTTCTCCTATCAGGGAAGAATACTACATGAACTTGGAATACCTTGCTGAGCTGCGTTTGCAATCCTTGATGGAAGCTTAGGTTTCATCATAATAATCGTAACAGAATCTTAGTCATCACAATCCTCATGTTGGAACAATGATACCAACTCCAGGACTGCAACAAAGTGGACATGTAAATGCATGATTCCTACTCCAGGTACTGATATTTCTACGGTTAATGGGCCTGGCACAAGCAGCACAGTCCCCAACACAATTGGTATGGGAAAACGTATATAACTAAATAGTAATGAGAATGCTAGTTTATTACTGGCAACAGATAATAATTCAAGCAAAATGGTGCCTACTCCTGGCCTAAGCAGCAATGCTTTTCCTATTTCTTGTGACAATATGTCTTCCCTGCCAGGACCTTTAAATAATGCATTCCAGTCCCAGCAAAGTATTTCCACAGGGACAGGCAGCATGATGCCTGCAATAGGTTTGGCACGAATTCCAAGTCAGATGATTCCAACGCCTGGACTAAATACTCCACATTCTATGTCCATGAGTACTGCTTGCTCTGTTGGATTAGGTCACTCTAATGTTGATTCTTTGACAGCTGCTCAACACCAGTTGCAACAGCAGAAACAACTGCAGCAGCAACAACAACTGCATCAGCAACAGCAACATCTGCAGCAGCAACAACTGCGTCAGCAACAGCAACAGCAACAGCTGCAATTTAGTGGAGGGAAAAACAACCGTATTTATCATAACACGAATGGTCAGATGGGTGGTACTATTGGCATCAACATGCCACAGAAAAATTCTTCTTATGGGCTATTAAATGGAGGTGTGAATAATGGGATGCAGCTTATGAGTGACAATCAACATTTTATGAATGGAACTACCACACATCCTAACACAGGAAGCTACATTACTGCTTCCCGATATGGCACTCTACAAGTGCCTTCTCAACAACTAAATCAAAGGCAGAGGCATTTAATGCAACGTGAGTGTGTCTTTGTGGTGTTCTAATAGTTTTCTGCATAATTTCATTTTCAGTCAAATTATTTAACTTCATCAAACTTTTTAAGTTTTTGGTTTCCTATTTTCTGTAATACTGTTATAAAGGCATCTTTTTATTGTCGTTCACATGCAGCTTTGTCTCATCAAATGAATCCCTTAGTGAGTGATGGATATGCGATGAATGCAGCTGATCTTGCTGGGCCTGGCAACTTATATAATCCTGTAACATCCGGCGGAGTTGCAGCTGCAAGTAACTTTAATTCAAACTCTTTAGGGTTACAATCAAAAATGATTCCTGTCACAGGTTTATCCCCTCAGCAATCAAATTTGCACACACAGCAGCAGGTTCAACTGCATAAGTCTCAGGGTCTCGATCATTCTCCGCAAAGAAATTTTCAATTGCCAAAGGTCCTTCAGCAATATTCACAGCAGCTGCAACAAGTACATCAGCAAAACATGCAACATCAACCTCAGCAACAACAGCAGTATCAACAGCATCATCACAATCATCAACAAAACCAACAGAGCCAACATCAGCAACAATTATTATTAAAGAGTGAGGATGTACAGCAGATCCAGTTGACTTCAAAATTGTCTGGCCAGAAACATTTGGGCATTTGTTTGCAGCCCCAAAATGAAGCTTTGCAGCATCATGTTTCACAAGCCTCAACTGAGCAGTTGCAGCCACAGGTCACGAGTACAGAAATCCAGCCATCTCAGTCTGGAGGATTGCTGATGCATCAGGACTCACCTAATATGATTAGTCAGCAGTTGTGCCATCAACTATCTCAAAAATCACAGCAGCAGCAGGTACCATCACCACAACAGCAACAGCAAAGTCAATCACAAAATGATTCAAATAGTTTTCCTATTGAAGTACAGCCAGAAGCTGTGTTGCAAGGACTGCAGGAGTCACAGTCCCAGGAGAAATTTCACGTTGCAGAGCAGGTTGCACACTTGGATGACTGCCAGCAGCTACAACAAGAAGTTGAACAGAATATGGCAATTCATGATGATGTTCAAATCACTGAGCAGCCACACCAATCATCTGTAAGTGGAACAGTGTCTACCATAACAAATCAAACCAGAGTTGAAACATCATCTGGAGCCACTGGATCAACTGGACAACCAAGTGCTGGTGCCGAGTCACGACAACAACAATATATCAAACAACAACGTTGGTTGCTGTTTTTGCGTCATGCTAGCAAATGTACAGCTCCTGAAGGGCAATGCCCAACAATACATTGTCCAACAGCACGGAAGTTATGGGCACACATTACGCAGTGCCGTGATCCTGATTGTAATTATTCTAAGTGTCAAGCATCTAGGACTCTTCTACGGCACCATCAAAGTTGTCGTGACGTGCATTGTCCTGTTTGTGGTCCTGTTCGTCAACATATAATGCAACAGAGACTGGGACATGTACAATCATCAGACCCAAGGGAGACAGTTCTTACAAACGGTGTGAGAAGGTTTGCCGATGCTAATAATAGGGTTGAGACCCATGAATCTCTGGCATCAAGATCTGGAAATGCTGTGGAAGAAGAAGCTCAAATTCAGCAACCTCCTCTCAAGAAAGCAAAGGTTGAGCCTTCCACACATAGTTGCGTGTTGCCACTAGTTGAAACTCCACAGGCATCGACACCAATTTCAAGCAAGACACAGATAGCCTCCCAGGTGCAGCCTCAAGTCTCACAGCAAGTTGGACAGTGCCCAGCTCCAATAAAATGTGAAGTTCCTTCTGCAAAAGTAGATCCCACACCTGTGAAAACAGAGCCAGCTAGGAGTTTAGTCCAAAGTATTTCTCAGAAATCATCTGAATTAAAGAAAGATGCCACTGTGGAGCACGATCAATCATCATGTCAAGCAATGAAGCCTGAGCTTTCTGTCATGCCTACAGCTAAAACACCTGTGCAAGTTAAGCAAGAGATTGTGTTGGTTAAAAAAGATTTTGCAATGCAGGTCAAACCTGAATCTGGACAACTCAAGCCAGAAGTCACAACAGCAGTACTCGCACCTGATAATTCAGCGGCATCAAAATTAGGAAAACCAAAAATCAAAGGTGTTTCGCTGACTGAATTGTTCACACCAGAGCAAATTAGGGAGCATATAACAGGGCTGCGTCAATGGGTTGGTCAGGTCAGTTAATAGCTCCTCGGGGATATTGCAGACGTGCTTTCAAAATTTCTCTGCATTTGTAATGTTCCATCTTTTTATGTTTAAAATAATGTGCATGTGGAACAGATTCACCTATACACAAACAATGAATGGTATAAAAATATTAAATATAATTCTTTTCTGGAGGCAGTGGTACTGTTAAGTTTTAACTGATGTTTGACTGCTGCATTTGCCTGTGATCTTGATTGGTGTTTGGCTAGTTTGTGCTGCTCTTATTTATGTATTTTTTGGCAGGCAGGGTTCTTCTCATCCCACTTTCTCCTGGCTGTGTGTTTTTTCATCTTCTTCAATATGCTTCACATTTTTCCACATTTTTCACCTTCTCCAGAATTTGATAGGATTTGTTATTAGTTTCTAAGATTGGTTTCTGGCTGTTGTCTCTGCGCCTAATTGGTTGTGTTCTTTTTGCCACCTCCAGTTTACATTCAATTCTTTCCCGTACCCCTCCATTCTTCTTACTTTAATAGATCTCTCTCTAGTTTATAAGATCATTGATATTGCTCAGCTGAAAATTTTGGTGAATTGTATGACGTAGTCTGATTAAACCAAAAGAACCTAAAAATCATACTAGATGTTGGAAAATAGCAAATACAAACAGTCCTACAGTGTTTCATAGGAGTTTACAAGTATGTCATCTCATTTTGAGCCTTGGAAAGCAAAATTAGTCATGGTCTAAACAAGTTCCACTTGTTATATCAAAAGCAGCTAAACTCACGTTGAAGTCTGCAAATGACATGATGATCAGCAGATACACATCTTGATCAAGAATTATACCCTAAAAGATACATAGTCAACTAATTTTATGTGTGGCTTCTGTAAAGCTAATGGCATAAGAGGTAATGCTTTCTGATGCATTTAAGTTGAAACATGATTCATGTTGTATGGAAATATCATTGTCTTTCAAAATGTTATTTTTTTTTAAATGATGCTTTGATTAACTACGAAGATTAACAGCTCTCAAACATAAGTTTCCCCTGAGGTCCTGTGGTGCTTGCACCTTTAATATATACAGAGGAGAGCCACATACTTAAAATCATAATTCACTGATAAGTGGAGCCAACAAACATTGATGAAATGGACCCCTTTAAAAATCATTGTACAAAGGTACATGAAAATGGGACTGAGGTCCCAAGTCCAAGAGTTCGAGATCATCAAATAAATTTAAGCCCCTTTAGGGTAACTGACTATTTTGCAGATAACTATCAATCATTTAGGGGACAAATGATTTTCTATATTGGGTGCTTCGGTATGTCATCCTACTACTACATCTCTACCTGTGTTTGCACCTGAACCTCCCTGATTACTTGGGTTTCCTACACTTGTTAGTGAGGTGGGCCAATTGGTTGTCAATTTTAAGCTTGCTGTAACTCCCCATTTATCTACATGCGGGGATTCAAGAACTTTTGCTATTAGAGTTCTTGCTTGGGGATTCACCCTTTGTTTTTCTATAATCTGTTCTGTTGTTTGGGTGGGGACTCTTTGCTTTATGGTATGGTTAATGGTTTAGAAGCTTCACTAAATGGTTGAGCTCCTCTTTGACTTTGTTGTCGTCTGCACATATTTGTAGAAGGAAAAAATGTATTGATATTTTTTGAAATGGGAAGAAAAAGTCAGCTAAGGACAATGAGGTAACAACCAGTGTTTAATGTCTCACTATAGAGCTACCAACCAATTTGGTATATACAGGAGGGGGGCTTTGCAACTTTGCAAGCATGCAGACCCATGGCTAGGAGGTTTGGAATGGGGATACAACTAGAACAAATGTAGAGCTGTTTCCTCCTTGTGAGATAACAATTATATGGGGATATTGAAACCCATTTTATACTTTGTTCTTGGTTGCCAAATCGATTTAGGAGAAATGGGCTTATAGTTTGGGGTATGGTTATATCAAGCTCCACTAACGTTGGCTTCCCTAACATCTAAGGCCAAAGGTAGAAAATTTTGAATATTGTGTTGATTGGAAGAGGTGGAAGATAAATTGGACTATGCATTGTGTTGTTGCTTGAACAAGGTTATCTACCATCGAGGTGTGGGCTGGCATCATCTGACTACTGGTAAAGGATCTATGATAACAATGATGCTGGGGTCTCTAGGAAATAGGGATGGTCACCTGAGTCGATCCCTTGGTAGAAAGGAACACCAGAAAGAAGGATGTGATGAATTGAGTGGAGGTTGGTCTAGGAGACAGAGAATCTAGCACTAGAGTTGGATGGCCTCCTGCATGTGTAGAGCAAGGCAATGTTGGATGGGATACCAAAAGAAACTATAAATGGTTTTTGACTCCTTAAATAGAGCTCTTGGATGGGACAAGTACTAATAATTGATTAATGTACATGATAGGATGATTGATGCAATGCCATATGATGATATATTTATACACATTGACTAGTCACAGTGGTTGATGGGTCATATCCCTTGGTAAGGTCACATCCTATCCCTTAGGATGTGTTGCTTCATTATTATTAATTTATTTGATGTTTATGTATGCGTGTGTGAGTGTGTGTTCATTACATTGTCCACCCCTTGAAGATGCTCTCTCCGCAAAGCATTTTATGGAAAAGCTTATGTCTTTGTTTTGGCTTGTAATGCCTTCTCATGACCCTAATTCAATTTGTGGTAGAATTCGGTGGCAACAACTTTTGTGATTTGTGGAATGGTAAGATTCCTTGTTTGAGCTTCGCTTCAATATAATAGGATCTTCTCTCAATTTCTGATATTGATTTTGTCTTTGGTTTGTGGAATAACTGATGAGAAGGCATTCTTGTATCTTGTGTCTTGTTTTTGGAACCTTCGTCTTCTGATATCAATGAAATCATCTTTTTGGTTTTTGATTTCTGTTGGATTTGTATTTGTTCCTTTATCCAAGATTTGGATATTTATATGTATTGTCTTATCTATTTCAATAGGGTTGGTCATTGTTTCTTTAGATCACTGATTCCTTTTGTTAAGTTGCTCCAGTGTTTCTTGTTGCAACTTCTTTTTCACTCTTTTACTTCTTAATTTGTGTGATCAAGCTTTGACTATGATTCCCACGGATAGAAATTTCTTCATATTTATCTTTGATAACTTTGTCAAATTCTTTTTTGTATCTCTTGTATCGACTTCTAATTATCCGGAAGGATCACTTTTGAGACATCTTTAAAGTCTTTTGTTGCTGGAGCTTCTATGATTGACTTCATTGTAAATATTTGTGAAATTATCTTCTTCTTCTCACAACAAAATGTCAGAAACTTTTTCTTCATATTTAAGATGAAAGAATCCAAATTAGATATATAGTTGTAACATTGAAATGGGATATGAATTTATAATCATCAATTGTTAATTGGAAGCCTCTAATTCCATATTGCTTCTCGTTAAAGTTTTTTTTCTTTTCAATTATACTTGGTTCTAGATCTAATAATTGTTTTGCAAAGTCCATGTTAATGTGACTTTTCTCCTTGTTCAGACGTAGCATACTTTCCTTGAATAATCCCTTTAAGTTTTAATAGAGCATAAGTGCCTTTTGTAAAAGCGTGAGGAGATCTTCCCTTTTTTCATTGCTAAGTTTTATTTTTTTTTCAAAGGATTTTTTTTAAAAGATACCTTGATTGTGAAAACTTTTACATGAGTGTAAGGGACCCCACTTTTTCAATGTGAATTTGGGTTATGAAGGGTTTAAAACTCCTTGAAATATCCCTTAATACATCAATTTATCACTTTTATATTTCTTTTTTTGTTCTAATAATTATAACAAACTTTTCATTGGTTCCTTTTGTTGGTGTTAATTCCTTGATTTACTTTCTTAACTCAAAAGTGTGCTTGGAATGCACCTTATAACTTCACCTTTATTTATTTGTCAACTGTATGATTATTTCGAAGGGTTGTTCTTTACAATGTTGTGAACATCTCGATAAAATCCCGATTTTATCTCGAAATCACGATTTCTTGGCCTAGCTGAAGTTTGCCGAATTTTAAAGATATTTTTATGTTATCTTAATTTTGCCGATGTTTGCTGATTTTTACTGATATTTTCCCGATTTTCCCGATTTTTTGGTTTTTTGGACCCTTGCCGATTTTATCCCGATCCTGATGTTCGCAACATTGGTTCTTTATACTATTCAATCACTTTATATGCACCACATCTTTAATTTATACTCTTTCTTTTATTTTGTAATGGCATCCTCAATGACTTTATACAATATCATTTTTCTATATATAAATTGGGTTGATTGAATTGTTTATACCTTAGAAACATTGATATTCAATATGTTGTTTGACCTTATTTTATCACTTTGAAACAATATATCAACTTAAGTATTAATTGTTTAACTTTTTCAATAGTTGTGATGTTTTGACAAAATTTGAAAGTACAGTTGGAATGAATTTATTAAGGTTGACCAACTTCGTTTACTCTGATGGCATTGATGAATTTTGCTTTGTCCACAAATTCATATACATCAAATTTAGAGAGTATATCTTGCTACCAAAAAGTTGACTAGCTCTTTAATGGCACAAATTTCTTTGCTTAATTGTGTAGATGTGACTTATAGGGATTAGTGAAATCTTCTTATTGTGATGCTTTAAGCTTTATAAAAGAATTCTTGTCTATAGCATGTACCATTGAATGTTTTCTTTAGGTGTACGTGCTTACAAAGTTCTCCTTCCTTCTTTGACTATCACAAATTCTTCCTTTTGGTGGCTGTAGATGGTACTCATGATTTAGATGGGTGGCCCATGTACTAGATACCAATTGGAATCACAGATTTATTCACCTGTGACTTTATAAATTTGCATGGTTTTGGTATTTTTTTTCCAATTTGTGGTGGAGTACTCTTTCTTTATTGGAATTTCTCAATTGAAAATGGCCAAGGTCCATTTTTTGGGTCAAAGACCCAATGATTAGAGAAAATTTGATAAATTTGGTAAATGTATGGCGAAGAATGAGATTAGATAGGGTTTAAAGAAATATTCCCAGAAGTTGGAATTAGAACGTGTTTATTATACCAAATGAAATGAACAATTGTTCATTTACTGAGGAATATCCAACATAACAAGGACAATAGATTAAAATCCCCAGAGGACAGATATTTAATAATTGAATAATTTTAGAATGATGATATACTTATCTATGCAATTGACTAGTCATGATGGTTAATGGGCCATGCCCCTTTGTAAGGTCATGTTCCATAGTTAGGAGGTGTCATTTATGTAATGTTTATAGATGTGTGCGTGTGCGTGTTTGTGTTAATGTTCATAAGTTGAGTGGTTGGCTAGGGATGTGTATCGATCCCAACTTGTTGCTGATTCAACTTAGCCCTAAATATGATGTAGGCATGAGACTCTAAAGATAATATAAATATATAGACATGAGTCTTCACAAGGATAATTATTAGCATGGACACTGTTTGCTTGCGTTTGATGAGGCATTGATGGAGAAGAGTTTGTTCCCTCTTAGCTTCAGTCTAGTGGAAGTGTAACAAACAAGCCACCCAAATCTTCGAATCTTAGAGGTCTGTAGGTTGGATAATGGAATCCCTCACAGACAACTTGGACAAGATAGTACATGAAGATGGTTAATTTGGTCTAACCATCTAACTAACCTGAACATTTTATCTTTAATGTCATGCTATATTTCTAATATGTTATTGCAACCATGGTCACTTTAATATCTAAGATGTTAACATTGAAGTTTGCTGTTTGCTCTTCCAATAAAGCAGAGTTGGAATATGGTTTTGTATGTTCTTCCTTTTCTTTTGCATGCAAAATCACAGCTGGAATATGGTTTTGTAAGATTCGAGGATTATAAACTTTCATGCCTTGTTGCTTGATTCAGATGAGTTGGGCTTTTAGACAAACCCAAGTTTAAATGCAACATTTTCTGAGGTTATTTTTCAGTAGTTGCCCAGAGTGGCAGTATCGTATTCTATAGTTATGAAAGAATTTCTTTTTCTAGTAGGCAACTTTTGATTTGTCTTTATGTTTTTGGGTATATCATTCCTTGTTTCAACTTATTTGAAAAGACAACATATGATATGTGTATGTGACACTGCAAATGGGTATGCTATATTTACTGATAGAATCTTGTTGATATTTACTGGCAGAGCAAAGCAAAGGTTGAAAAGAATCAGGCCATGGAAAATCAAATGAGTGAGAATTCATGTCAATTGTGTGCAGTGGAGAAACTTACATTTGAGCCACCTCCTATTTATTGCACACCATGTGGGGCTCGCATAAAAAGAAATGCCATGTATTATACCATGGGCAGTGGTGACACACGCCACTATTTTTGCATACCATGTTATAATGAAGTTCGAGGTGACACAGTTGAGGTAGATGGATCAACTTTTTTGAAGTCGAGGCTAGAGAAGAGGAAGAATGATGAAGAAACAGAAGAGGCGGTAAGCACATGAATATGTATGGTAGAACTTAACAAAAACAGGTTGTTTTGAAGAATATGCTTATACTGATTGTTTCTGAATTTTAATTTGCAGTGGGTCCAGTGTGATAAATGTGAGGCATGGCAACATCAAATCTGTACTCTTTTCAATGGTAGAAGGAATGAAGGTGGGCAAGCAGAGTATACCTGTCCAAATTGTTATGTAGCTGAGGTGGAAAGAGGTGAGCGAAAGCCCTTACCTCAAAGTGCTGTCCTTGGTGCAAAAGATTTGCCAAGGACACATTTGAGTGACCACATTGAGCAGAGGTTATTTCGACGATTGAAACATGAAAGACAAGAAAGGGCAAGAGGTCTTGGCAAGAGCTATGAAGAGGTAACAATGTGCCTCTTCGTTAATACAGGATTTGGAACTAGGAATAATTGGTTTTTATTGCTTCAAGGAAAATTTGTATCGCTTCATGTTTGCAGAAGAACTAAGAAGTGACTGGTAATTTCTCTCCAATCAGAGTGTGTTTGTGATGTTGTAAATATTAGAATAGATAAAGAATTTAGCTTGGAGTGTGTGAAAGCCATGCCAAATGTTAGGGACCATCATGTGGAAAGTCGAGACAGATAGTTACAGTGATACTCTTTGTGTTCTTCAACTTTATGGTTAGGTTTTAACTTTTGGATAAACAACAACATCTTATTTCTATTGAATGAAAATCATGAAGCTGAAACATAGGTTTTGACATGCAGTGCTATTCAAATCTGGGAAAAAGGGTTTAGAGAAGAGAGATATTATGGTGAAAACATGGTAACAAAAACGTGATTTGAGCAATGTCCAGTGTAGGAGATTGCACATGATCATATCTGGCCACGAAGACATTGAATTAATTCTCCAATAAACATTTCACTCTAGTTTCAATCTGGTAGAATGCATGTGTTGGACGGTACACCAGGATTAAAGATAACTGTGAGTTACATTACCATAAAAATGATACACATATAAATACATTTTATGACTGTTGGATTCATATTCCAAGCCCAAGGTCTTTTGAACTCCCAATGATGGTTCACATTCCTCACCGTAACCCTTATGGATGAGGCTTCCAGAATTCCTCCACCCCAAAAAATTCAAAGGGCTTCTTGTGAGTCCAAATAGAGAGATGAGGACACTGCTACTGCTTAAATGTGCTCTCTGAATCTGGTGATTTTGGGATGACCACAAACCCAATGGCTAGCAGAAGTCAAAAAACCTGAGTCACCTTATAGAGATAGCGAGATGGATGAGATAATTGTTTGAACTCTAGTCCTTAGAATTCCTCCAAAAATCTGCCTCAGGATGACTGTGATTGCTCCAGAGACTTTGGATCTGTACCAGGTTTCCATCTAACATCATGAAAACTCGGATTTCCTTCGAAACTCCACAGAAAACTCAAATGGTTACAGGAGGGCTGCCAACGGATCTGTCCAGGATAACCTTGCATAAATTTGGCCTCGGAGATGTATAAACAGTGACATTCAACCTCAAACGAGGCTTCGGACTTCTTAGATGACTCTCACAGAATTTAGATTACTCGTCTGTTTCAGGAATTATCCCTTAATTTTACCTCAGATCAGACTCGCATGCCCCAACCTCTGATTGCAGAAACCCTTACCTCAAATCTCAGAATTGTTTCGACTTTCCTTGGAAGTTTAGGAGATTCATTTCTGTTGTTTTCAGATAGACTTGCTGGGTTACAAGAATTAGGTTGATTTGCCTCAGGATCTCCACAAAGTCTCGCTGCTTCTTCAGATAGATGTTTCCTGTGCCAGAAAAAAGAAGGGTGACTAGGTAGGGTGGGATCACCTCCACCAAAACTAGTCCAAGAGAAAATTTACTGTGGCCAGCTCAAGTAAACAAAATCAAATAGGTGGAAAGACTTTGCTGCTTCCTCAGATAGATGTTTCCTGTGCCAGAAAAAAGAAGGGTGACTAGGTAGGGTGGGATCACCTCCACCAAAACTAGTCCAAGAGAAAATGGGGGCTTAAACCTTTGGAGCCTCAGGCTCAAAGAAAAACAGAGACAAATGATCCAATCCAATGATGCCTCAAATGAATCCAAACCTCTTGTATTTACAGATTTCCTTGAGGGGATTTTTCTCTTTAATTGATTGAGTGAAATTCACATCAAACCCCAACTTTGGGTTTTTTTAGCCCCAGCCTTACCTAAACATTGGGTAGTTTGGGGTTTTCCCCTATATCGAGGACTAGAGCGTACAGGGATCGATAGACTACTTTGTCCCTTGGGCCAATTAATCCCTCGGGGACATTACAGAAGAACCGTTGAGGAATTAAATCCCTTGTCGGCCATCACAACTGTCCTAAGCACCTCGATGAGCTTTGGGCACGCAGAGCATGATGGGCACCAAGGAAATGGCTGATAGTGGAAATGGGTGCAAATACCAGGTGAAATCTTCCTGGGAGATCCACAGAGGATAGGCACAGAGAATGGTAGAGCTGACAGGCTTTGGAAAGTGCCCAGGCTCTGATACCACTGTTGGGCTGCAGACCAGGAATAAAGATAAGTTTGAGTTACATTTCTATAAAGATGATACAAATAAATACATTTTGTGACTGTTGGATTCATATTTCAAGGTCTTTTTGACTCCCAATGGCGGTTCACATTCCTCACCATAACCCTTATGGATTAGGCTTCCAACAGTACGAGTTTCATTTAAAAATGGCCAAATTTTGAAATGAAGTCAATTTTCAATTAAAATTCATTGCTTCACTTCTTGTGAAGTCAATGCATATCCTTTTTTTTCCGTCCCTTGGAACACAATCTCTAGATTCCAATGTACTGCCAAACAAATACAGGATTATTTTGTTTCCAAAGATTAGCCAAATTGGTTTCTCATGGTAGTTGGGTATAATTCATCTTTAGGAAATTGTAGTTCTATCTAGAATGGAAATCCCTATATTTTAGTGCCACAGTGGGAATTTACGTAGCTGACAGATATGGGTTAAAGAGATTACATGTTTGTGAATGGCAGGTTCCAGGAGCAGAAGCTCTTGTTGTGAGAGTTGTGTCTTCAGTTGACAAGAAATTGGAAGTCAAGCAGCGTTTCTTGGAGATTTTTCAAGAGGAAGATTACCCCACTGAATATCCCTACAAGTCGAAGGTTGAAATATGCTTTGTGTGTGCATCCATTTTCTTCTTTTTTTGATGCACAGAGACATCTATTGACAAACGTAATGAAACAATTGCAAGACATTTTGTTTTCTGGCAATTACCTGTCTAATGGATATATAATATTTTCTGTGTTCCAGGTTCTGTTGTTGTTCCAGAAAATTGAAGGTGTAGAGGTCTGCCTTTTTGGCATGTATGTTCAGGAATTTGGGTCAGAGTGTGCTCATCCAAATCAGCGACGTGTTTATCTTTCTTACTTGGATTCTGTGAAATACTTCAGGCCTGATGTGAAAACTGTGTCTGGAGAGGCACTTCGCACCTTTGTTTACCACGAAATCTTGGTAATGCATTTTCTGCTGCAGAGAAACTGAAATGATGTCTGAAGATAATGGTTTGAGGGAGTTTTATTTTAAGATGTCCAATAAGTTATAACAAATGAAGGGTGGGAAATTCTCAAATAAGTCATGCCCTTTTGCTCTTCCATACTGCGTGCTTTCTTATTTGTTAAGGATGCTGGACTCAACGTATTATATCTTCTGAACAGATTGGGTATCTGGAATACTGCAAGAAACGAGGTTTGACCAGTTGTTATATATGGGCCTGTCCTCCATTGAAGGGAGAGGATTATATTCTTTATTGCCACCCTGAGATACAGAAGACACCGAAATCTGATAAGCTCCGTGAATGGTTGGTGGTTGTTCATTTATTTTTTCTGGGTGGAGAAGAAGCTGCAACAGCATATTGTAGGAAAAATTGTATTTGTGTGTTTTTTGAATACAGGCTAATACAAATATTTTACCTTTGCAGGTATCTTGCAATGTTGCGTAAGGCCACAAAGGAGAACGTTGTTGTGGAGCTCACTAATCTATATGATCATTTTTTTGTGTCAACTGGTGAATACAAGGCTAAGGTAACTGCAGCTCGCTTGCCATATTTTGATGGTGACTATTGGCCAGGCGCTGCAGAAGATATGATAATGCAACTTCAACAAGCGGAAGAAGATGGCCGGAAACACCAAAAAAAAGGAAAGACCAAGAAGACAGCAACCAAAAGAGCATCAAAAGCTGCATCACAAGCTGAACTTGCAAGCAATGCCTCAAAGGATGCTTTATTAATGCAGAAAGTAAAGTGCTGACATATTGTTCTCTTTTCTTTGAAATATGTCCAACTTACTCATCTGTTGTCTTTGTCACATATGTTATTCTTCATCTCTGGCAGTCACCTTACTTCTCACGATTTTCTTGTGGTGATGCTGTGTACAGCTTGGGGAGTCTATATCTCCAATGAAAGAAGACTTTATTATGGTTCATTTGCAATATGCATGTTCTCATTGTTGTCACTTCATTGTTTCTGGCAAACGCTGGGCTTGCAGCCAGTGTAAGAATTTTCAACTATGCGATATGTA
The DNA here is from genome assembly GCA_034641835.2 of Pinus albicaulis. NCBI lineage: Eukaryota > Viridiplantae > Streptophyta > Pinopsida > Pinales > Pinaceae > Pinus > Pinus albicaulis. The sequence goes on along the minus strand of CM076577.1, from coordinate 1,278,834,828 downwards.
AGTATTTTATTTTACAATCCCATTGCATCTGTTTTGGTTTCACGTTTGTAAAGTTTAGTGGCAATTATGTAGATGTTATTGCAAGCAATTGTTGGGATAAGGATTGTCGATAGTTTCTGGCTTCAATGCACAATCCCTAGGGAATGCTGTTTTACAGGATGCCAGAAGTATGGACTTATTGTATTGTTTGGTGTTTTTTTTTTTTTGCAAGACATCTTATATGTGGTATTCTTTTTTTTTTGCTCAAATTCTTTGTCCTTTTCAATAGACTTGTAGATTAAAGTTGATTTCTCATTCATGATAATTACTTGTGAGAGTTTGTTGCAGGCAAAATTTTAAGGATGGAAGTTTATATTAAAGTTTAGAAACCTTGGCAAATCTTATTAGTCCCTAATATGTAAATTGTAATATTTTTTATGATATTTTTGTAAAATTATTTAAGTTTCTAATTATTTTGTATTAGAATATATAAAATTTTGGCGATTTTTAGGGTAAAATAATTTTATACTATATAATTTTGGTGAATCAATTTTCAAAAAACTGGAAATTGGCGAACCTTTTTTTTGGAAAAAACATGGAAAATTAGCCCACCTGCGAATATTAGCCACTAAAATTTTCGGTGGTTTGTTGGCTTTTATAATTAAGTTTATGTTCTTCTTCATCAAGCAAGTACCAAAATATATGAAACAAGAAGATCACAAAAAGAGAAAATAACACAAAGATGTAGGCTCTCCAAGCCAGGGCCAAACCCCCACATTGGGGAAAACCTAGAAAATTCCTCTTCTTATAGAATCAGATCAAAGTGAGATATCCAAGACCCAAGACCAAGACCAAAATCTTCTCAACTATCCCAAGTCAGCCCTCCCTCGATCTTTCTTCTTGCAGGTCAAAGTCAACAAAGTCAAGATTGGTCAAACATCTGAATTCTGAACAATCCTTGAAATTTCAGCCTCCCTGAAATCTCTGCTTTGTAGCAGTTGCAAAGAGACTCACATGTGTGAATAGAAGATGGCAAACAATTTCGGTTTCTTTCTCCTTTTGACTTCGCTGTCTCTTTCCCTTGAATTTTTGCTGAATTTCCTTCTTTCCTGCACATAAATCGAATTGGTTGCCAAAAATGTGGAGCACAGTTGCAATATATAGTTGTTTGACCATATGAAGAGACACAACTTATGGGTTGGCCGACTTGTCCATTTGGAGGGTGGACTTGGTCTTGTGGTGACAAAATTGATTCTTTTGACTAAATTTTTTTCTTTCTAACAAATAGTCCAAATCAGATTTTGACACATGGCAAATTTTCTTATTGACTCAATAAATGCTAGAAGCATGAAGACCATGCTTTGACTAGAAAATAATAATAATAAAATTTCCTTTTTCTTCTTTTTGCTTTTACATAAAATATTGATATAAGTACAATGATTGTGCCGAGAGGCGCAATCTACAGCCCAGTATGACCTCGATGTCGGGTATGTCACGTTCTCAAAAAATAATAAATTTTACTTTTTCTAATGTCGGCCAAAACATTAACCTAATCTTGAATTTTATATAACTTGAATATTTAGATTATATATAACTTTTTAAACTTAATAATGGGGTGAGATTAACTATTAAAATACAACTATATATTATTTATATAATTTGAATGGATAGTAAATTATATAGGTGAATTTGAATAGATCATAAATTTACCTTTAACAAAAAATTTACCACATTGAATTTCCAAATTAAGTAAAAGTTTAAACATCTTTACTCTTTACTAAAGTCAATACCATTTCCTAAATCAAAGGAAAAGAGTTAATTCAACAGAAACAATCAAAATCCAAAATCTTTTAATATTTCTTTTAATTAAATATTTGTAAAATGAATTTTTAAAAAGAAAACTCATATTCTGTGGATAAATTAAAATATTTAAAGACATAAATATTTCTCCATCAAAGTTGCAATATTTTAAAATTTAAATAAATATAAATATAAATAAACATGAGGTATGGTAAATAAATAAAACCTATTTTTATGCTTACTCAAGAGCTATGGTAAATAAATAAAAATATATATAAACTAGATGTATGGTAAATAAATAAAAATTCCTTTTATATTTACTCCATAAACCTTTTTATATTTAAAAAAGCTTAAAAAAGAGATTTTATTTAGATGAAGCCTATGGGACGAATACCATGGGACAAATTAATATTGATACCATGGGCCAAATACCATATTTATAAAACAAATATGGTAAATAAATAAATACCAGCCTAGACCCATCTTAACTCTGGATCTATCAAGCGCCGAGAAGGATCAAATCTCTCGAGGTAGAAACCTCTTTTTTGAGTGCAAAACTTGAGGAAAGGTTTGCACTTGGAGAGATTTGATCCCTTTCGGCGCTTGATAGATCCGGAGTTAAGATGGATCTAGGCTGGTATTTATGAAGACCGAATCTAGTTACACTTTTCAACACTCCCTTTTAACTAGGGAGGTAGTCATAATGACTTAACAATGAACATGATACTAGGATACTCTCAAATTGAAATATTCTCATAAGAAGTGTTCAAATTCATAAGCATCATCAAGCATCATCATAACCAACATTGTCAATTATAGAATAGCAATGCCTTGATTGGCAAGCTCTATTTCTCCACTAGATCAAAGCACAATGCACTTGATGTTTGTACCCCATCCAGATGTTCACTAGGTATGTCTTTACAAGACTATTCTTATCTTGGATATCTCCCCCATCCTCAAAGAATATGGGTCCTCAAGGCTACTCTTATCTTGGATTCACAATCCTCAAAGAGTATCGATCCTCGGGACTACTCCTATCTTAGATACCATTCCTCAAGGAATACCGGTCCCAAATACTTATCCAATCCTCCATTCTCCCTACCAGTGCCTTCACTAGACTTACGACTGTTAGTCCTGGCCTAGTGCATGACACATGGAGAATACATTGTCCACCATCACTCCCTCTTAACCAGTGTGGTAATCATCACTCCCTCTCAAACAGGGAGGAACAACCACAATACTCATTAAAGCATCGACTACATGTTTTTCCATGGAGATCGGGGGAGATTTGGGGATATCTGTTGTCGCTGCTGGGCTCCTATCTTGCATCATATCATAACAAGTTTCGACATTCCTAGATCTTTTATGTAACTTTATCATCAAATGATTCATCTAACATCTCATGGAGCCAAACTTCCTCACAGCTGCTTGCACATGCCTTTATCTTTTATAGAATTATGCCCTTGTGCTCTTCCAAGTCATCATTAGTGCTGTCCACTCAATCCATGTATTCCCAAATCGAATCAAATAGCTGCTGGTACAATATCGTCAAACGAATGTTTCACAACTTCTTGTAATAGCTATTAAATACTTTTGCAATGCATCTCTCTGAGGAGCCAAACCATATCCCAAAGAAAACATCATTATCAGAGTGTTGCTAAATCACAATAGCGTCTAGTCAAGGTGTGGGATTCTTCATATCGAATTCTTGCTGCTTGCTCCATTTGAGGTCAACATTACTTTTCATGGTCTGTCAAAGTTTTTCTTTATGTGTGTTAACTTCCAGTCATTAGTAGTATTTATATCAGTATCAATATTGTCAATCAATGTTTTCTTGGAACAAACCAATCAACTGTTGGTACAACAGTATTAGAACTCTTCAATTTCTTGCTTAAGGACATTTCCCTAGATCAATCATCTTCATTTTGATCACAAGCTTCTTTGGGCTTTCTACCAAACTGCAATTACTATTGTTTTCAACCAAGATCTTTTACAGCTCCCTCTTTCCATTTGAGGTAAGTGAACTTCTTGCCGTCTAATTAACTTCTTTGATGCATACTTCAAACTACTCCCTCCTTCATAATCTTCATGCTTTGCCACGTTCTTTCAAATCTTTCATCTGCTAGGCATGCCTTAGTTAGATATTGTCTTCACCTGCAACCTTTGTTAGAAGACTATGAAAGAATAAAAAGGCAAAGTGAAATAACAACAATAACAATTAAAGAAATAATACTTATCCTTTTGAGGATAGTTAGCTCCCTCTTAATCTTTGTTTTCACATCAACATGATGTCATTCTTGTTGATTTGTATAGCATCAGAAAGTGTTCTAAGTCTCATTTTTGGTAGAGAGGCTTGGACATCAGTTATACAGAGAACCCAAAATCTTTTGTGGAAATTCCACTCGGATATGACTTTATTAAAATAATTAATTATTTTAATATAGACCCTAACTTCAAACTTAGGGAAATTAAATAATTAAATGGTATTAATAGAGCAGAGTGTGAATCATATAGAAAACAAAGATCAATTCATCTTTTAATTTGAGCCATTGATTAATGAAATAATCTTGGCCGTTGATTCATCAGCGATAAGACTATAAGAAGAGACTTGAGGGCCATTTGGAAATCAAGCTGGGGACATTCTCAGTACTCGAAGGAGATCAATTCTATAAAGCAAGAGAATTTGATTTCAGTGGGTGAGTTTGTAGAGGCAAGTTTTCAGAAGCAGAAGGAGGAGGGAGGAGTTAGTTATCGGGAAGCAAAAGTCAGGAGGATGAAGGGAAGGGTGAGCTGATCAGCAGAAAGAACCCTTCCACGCAGAATCACGTAGTCCAGAGAGGGACTGCGTAGAGCTATCACGTTGGATGACGCAGAGGGTGGAGGTGGTCACCTCAGGGGTCCAAAATCAAGCTGGGGACATTCTCAGTACTCGAAGGAAATTAATTCTGAAGCACGAGAATTCAATTTCAGTGGGTGAGTTTGTAGAGACAGGGTTGCAGAAGCAGGAGGAGAGAGGAGCTAGTTATCGAGAAGTAGAAGTCAGGAGGATGAAGGAAAGGGTGAGTTGATCAACAACAAGAACCTCTCCATGTAGAATCACGCAGTCCAGAGAGGGACTGCGTAGAGCTATCATGCTGGATGACGCAAAGGGTGAAGGAGGTCACCCCATGGGTCTGAGATTTGTCTAGAAGGTCTAGAAAATTCAGCCAGGAGTTTGCAAATTTTTCTTTGCTCATCAGACTCTTGTAAATGTACTTTCCAATTCTGAAAATAAATATAAAACCCTCATCTGCTGCAACGGTTTTCCCACATTGGTTTTTTCCGGGGACAATTGGCCAAAAATAACTGTGTTCATGTGGTTGTTTATATTGTGATACTTGTGTAAATTATCTTTCTGTTCTTATGCTCTTAACGATAGTGAAGATCTGCAAATGTGTTTATTTCAGAATTTACTGAAGCATCTGTAAATAACTTATCTCACAAGTAGGAGAAATAAACCAAGTATTGCAGAAATTTTTTCCTCTTGAAAATTTCACAATTCTTGTCATTCTCAAGAGCTAGATTTTCTTTTTATAGCAGAAATGGTTAGTTAGGATTTCTAACTCAAACTTTTTGCTAGGGTTTATAAATCCTAAATGCAAAAAGTCTATAAGACCTCCCAAACTACAAACCCTAGATTCTTCATAGTCACTGAGACCTGTTATTCAGGAATTGCAAAATTCTACAAGCACGCTGCAAAACCCTAACTATTGACATGCCTTTTATCCACTTCATTTCCTGATCACAAGGCCTAGTCTCAATACGCAATGAACTACTTGGTGTCTAATATATATTTATGCAGATCATATCTACAATCTCTTGTATGTCATGGTCTCTAATATATATTTATGCAGATCCTTTTGCTATCTTTCAAATGATCATCCACCATGACCCAAAGAATGCAATGCATCTAAAAATAATACATACCTTTACAACCTTACCTAATCCTTGCAAAGATCCGGTTCTTTATCTTCAGATTTCTTTAACAAAGGCGTTTCAATCCTTCAACTATTGCACGAACCAAAGAATTTTTTTTGAGCTGCTAGCAATGTCGTTTATCTTGGTTTCTTCCAACCTTCACGGACAGGTCGGTTTTATTGTCATTCTTATACGTATAACAACCTCTTATACTAGTGTCACTGATATTAGCTTCATATAGTTTCTGTCCTTTCCACTATACCATATAAAAAGTGATCGTCCAACCCAAAGCGAAAAGATCATAGGTCTGTCCTCATTTATTATACAGTGATATTCTTTAGGTTCTCTCAGGCAGACTGACTTTAATCCACAAGAAAACTTTTAAGTTTTAGCACAATTGAATATCCAGACCTTGGATTCAATCTCATAAAGTTGGATCACACGGTCATGAACTTCACTTTCCCTCAGGTACTCATATATAGTGCTTCAGAAAATGTTGAAATTGTAAACTGTAATGCGGTAGAAGGTTTGGATGTCATGTATAGTAATGTTTATGTTTATGTATCATCTTGAATGCCGCTTCCTGTAGCTTGTAGTTTGCATTGTTAGAGATAATGTCTCTTGTTTGCATCACAATAGTCTTCCTTGAAAGGTATCTAAACTTCTGAAATTTTCATATTCTCCTTGTCATGCTTCAGAGTTGTACATTAACAAATTGTTGGTTGCCTCGAACTGTCTTAGAGATAAATATAACGAGCTTCTTCTTTGAGGATATTTAGGTTTCTCATGTACTTTTTCGAGATTATACTTCATCTGAAATGATTTGGATAAGTAGGATTTGTTTAACATAGGTTTTCTTTTCTAGGTCTTGGTCTAAACCCTTTTAGAGCTTGGCCTAGTAAACATTCTTACAGACCATAAAATATCCTTCGAGGTGAATTTTTGATGGCAGTACTGACCTCTTGTAGTAACCTTGAATTCATATTTTCCAGAGAGTTATAGGGCTTGGAGAAATAATATATGTTACAGAGATATATCACCATTTTGAATTGCTTCGGATTGCTTCACCATTTTGCATCCATTTTAGAGCATCTCCATGGGTACAGAATCTTGTATTTCATAAGAACTTTTGCATTTCAAGTCTCAAACCTTGTCCTCTGTCTAGGTTTATTATAGTGGCTTCTCTAGTTATAATGCTATAGAGACTTTACAAATCACAAACTTTGCATACCATAGGAAATTTGTTTCCGAGATCTGATCTTCCACAAAGTTATAGAAGGCATGCTACAGTCTTTCGTACTTCTTTTTCTTGTTCTCAGATTTTACACACAAAAATAGATGACAACAATTTGGATCACAAAGATTGGATGCTGTAGACTTCGGATCTTCCTGAAATAGCTTGGATGAAGTGATCTGACTGAGATAATTTCAAGAGCCTTTAATGATGTTCTTCAAGAAAGTGATGATTGCTGCTTCAATTCTTCTTCTGTAGGCTTGATAAACAGAGGTGCAACTGGTATAGAAGTATCTTTGAATGTGCCAAAAAGATGTGATCTTCAGACTGCCTTCCTTCAACCTTAGCTTCGATACCATTTTGAGAAATCAGTAGACTTGTAGATTAAGGTTGATTTCTCTTTCATGATAATTACTTGACTGTTTGCTGGCTTTTTGTATTAAGTTTATGTTCTTTTTCATCAAGCAATTACCAAAATACATGAAACATGAAGATCACAAAAAGACAAAAGAACACAAAGATATAGGCTGTCCAAGCTTTAGGGCCAAAACCCCACAAGGAGGAAAACCCAAAAAATTCCTCTTCTTATAGAATCAGATCGAAGTGAGATATACAAGAGCCAAGACCAAGACCAAGTCAATGCTGGTCAAATATCTGAATTCTGTCCAATCCCTGAAATTTCGGCTTCCCTGAAATCTTGGCCCTGTAACAGCTGTAGAGAAACTTGCACGTGTGAACAGAAGATGGTAGAAAATTTTGGTTTCTTTCTCCTTTGAGTCCGCTCTCTCTCCCTTGATTTTTTGCTGAAATTCCTTCTTGCCTGCACAGAAATCAAATCGGTTGCCAAAAATTGGAGCACAGTTGCAGACTGACTTGTCCATCTGGAGAGCCGTCTTGGTCTTGTGGTGACAAAATTGACTCTTGACCCAAAATAAATTTTTTATTTTTCTTACAAATGGTCCAAATTGGACTTTGACTCATGACAAATTTTCTTGTTGATTCAATAAACTCTAGAAGCATGAAGACCATGCTTTGACTAGAAATTAGTAATAATAATAATAATAATAATAAAATTTTCATTTTCTTCTTTTTTTCTTTTACATGAAATATTGATACAAGTACAATGATAATTATGAATACCAAACCTAGTTACACTTTTCAACATTAGACAGATTTTACAATTGAGAGAGAGAGAGATACCCTTATCTTGCACTTTGTTCTTCGAAGGCCATCGCTTTGGCTACCCCCTTAGGTCGTGCTTGTGGATGGTTCATAGAGGCATCTTGGCTCCTTCAGTCGATGACCATGTCCCCAAAGTGCCTTTCTCCATTTAGTTTCTCCGTTGACAGAGCAACACAACTCTTATTGACTCGACCAAGGTTGCTTGGAAGCGGGTGCAGGGAGCGATAATTTTCAGAAGCTTCCGGGTCGAGAGTGAATCATGATCGAATTTTATATAATATATCTATATTTCGATGCATATATGTCAACAAAAGCATGTATAATGATGAATTAGTTATAAAAAGCATAAAAATATGGATTAAAATATATAACATCAATCATCTAGTAGTTATAATCATCATCAACCATAGGTTCAGAAATTACACCTTCTCATTTATATAACATGTAAGGGTGCACATAACCAAAATAACATCGAGTGCAATCCATCTCTAAACCGAACATACATCAACAAATAGGCTCTAGATGGCCTCCAACATCCAAAAAATTCATGCTACAAAAAATACCTACATATCATCAAAATCATTGCCTATCTTGGTATCTTTGTCATTAATATCACCCTCTAAGTATTAACCTATGTTGCTAGGAAATGTGGGGACGGGGACGTGGACAGGTGCGTCATTTTTTGAAACAAGATGCGTGGGTTCGTCGGGGATATATATATATATATATATATATATATATATATATATATATATATGTGAATTTGTATAGCTAAAATATTTATGATTTAAACTTTAAAGATTTAAACATGCACATCATTGAACATTTACATTGAAATTTTAAAATTTCTAGTTTGATATTACGTAAAAAATTGGAGTTTACAAATACTTGTAAATCTGGCCCCCTATGTTGCTCGGAAATGTGGGGACGTGGACAGGTGCGTCATTTTTTGAAACAGGGTGCGTGGGTTCGTCGGGGATATATATATATATATATGTGAATTTGTATAACTAAAATATTTATGATTTAAACTTTAAAGATTTAAACATGCACATCATTGAACATTTACATTGAAATTTTAAAATTTCTAGTTTGATATCACGTAAAAATTGGAGTTTACAGATACTTGTAAATCTGGCCCCAAGCTAATTTCGCCCAAAACTCTGGTAGGGAAAGAGAAGGCCAAAAGTTATATTCTTGGAAAAAAATGTAAAAAAAACACAGTTAAAAAGAGTGATTAGAAAAGCAAGTGATGTCGATTGGTCATGAGAGAATGTGGAGATTACAGTACAAAAACAAGAGTTTGGAATCACAGTATATGGTAGTAGACCGTTTATTGTGTTTTCTTCAAGATTCTAATACTCGTCATAAGGAAGCTTTGCCATCTTTGACATCATGGGTTGGTTTACCATTTAGAATTAAATTTTAATTTACTAATTTTGTTATGCAAATAGTGAAGTTTGAACACAGAAATTAGAATTAATTCATGCCGCACGATGAATCTTCAAGAGCTACATGTGAATCTTCAAGCATGGATTGTCTCTCTGTGGGAACCTCCAGTCACCGGCACACACACCAGGGAATGCCCCAAACACACCAAGGAATGCTCGTTGTCTCAATAGTCAAATTGAATGGTTGTTGTCTCAAACGGAATGTCATCGTCGAAGAGTGAAGCGATTTTAGGTTTTACGGGTTATCTATTCACCTTTTATTGGACTCAACAAACATTGAATTAGGCCACCATAGAGGATATCTGTAGAATATACGTTCAGGTGTCTTGGACATCCTCCTCGGCGAGCCTTGTCTCAAAGATGTCCTACATAGAGCATTTTTTAGAGTTGCAGGATGGCCTCATCCTCTGCCCCACTTATACTTTCTGGCATTGGATATACTCAGTATCCCACTGGGTCAGGTTTGAGTTGGGTCCCATCGACTTTGAGTGGAGATAGATCACCATATACCTTGATTTGATAGGTTATGCCAATTATGCTACCTATAGGTCTTTATCTTCTTCTGGTATCCTAACCAGAGATGCCTAACTCTCTATATTAGAGAGATATTTAGATAGATCTCAGATCCTACATACTTCGTTTGACTCGAGGATGATTTAGACGGTCACATCATACTTTTAGGTTGATCGAACTGATTGGAGCAACAAGCAACGAGCTGAATTCCAGGGTATTTAAAATAATAGAGCAGTGAGACCGCGGGTCTCCCCTCAGCCCCCTCGCCCCCCCTTTGGGAGGCCAATCAGTATGCTTGAGATTGTTGCGAAGGTGTTGAACAACACATTAGTTCACTCACACCTAGAGCATTAGAGTGTTTAGTACTAGATAGTTCTCGAACAACCCCTCCCCCCCACTAGATAGATTCCTCCCTAGCCTCGACAACACATCCAATGACTTATCTAGAGCTTCTTTCCTTTGGTTTCAGATGTTAGAAGTAATCCTTTCTCCTACATCCCCCTGCAAGGATCATGTAGGCAAACTCCTCGTTGGGTCCAGAAAACTTTGATAGAGAGCCAATGCCACTGTTACTTGCCTTGCCGCTGGCTATCAAACTCGGGCACTCTTGACATCATCCACCTCTTGCCCTAGACTTATTCACTTAGCCTTCTACATGATCTGGTTATTTACATGTCTATGAGGTTGTTCTATTATTGTATCATTCTTTACTTAATTTTATCCTAGGTTTAGCTTTGGCATTTTCTAGAAGTTGTGTTTGCAGTCCCACATTGTACTCATATTGGTTGTATCCTTCTATCCCATTGACCTATTTGTGGTCATTCATTGGACATTTACAAAATTATCTTATCTTGATAGATGCCAATATTTGTTGTCTAATAGTTGAGTAATTGCTAGGGCATGATTTAATATTACCACAAACACCAACTAATTGTTTGTTCACTCCATGATTCCCCCACTTTTATTTCCCTACAATATTTACAAAATGTTTTCCCATCAACCTCATCACATTCACTTCATGTAGGGTCTTTGACATTCGTGGGGGTGATGATAATGTTGTAATATGAAAACAAATTTGCAAATGTAAAATGAATATTTATCTATTTGGTAAAACAAATGTCAACACTTTTATGTAGTGTTACATGGGGAGGATAGGTTTCCTCACAGCCCTGGCATGGCAAGGTGGCTTACAAAACATTTTTTGGTGTCTCCTAGTTTGCGAAATGTGAAGCAAAAGATTTTACCCAGATTGAGGGATGTTATGCATGCGGGGGTTAATGGCTTTGTGTAACCTTGAAAATGTGATGCATGGACAGCTTGTAATGATCTACTTCTCTAGTGTTTGGAAAAAAGTAAAAAAAAATAAAAATAAAAAATCCTAATCCTAATATTATAACAACCTAAGTCTATGTTATGTAAGTCTATTTCTCATTCGACATTTGACCTCTATTGTTTTGAGAAGAGATTTTGAGAATCTTTTAAAGAAGAGTGTGCTTGAGTGTGAGGATTCTTTGTGTTGAGCATCATCAGTTCACTGTTGAGGGTGAAGAGGAGGGTACTGCGGCAAGGTTGAAGGCTGCTACAAGGGTGTGCAAGGGTTTAATCTGCAACAAGGGGCAGTTTGAGTTTATGGTTGTTTTTTGGATGAAGTGTTCATAGTTGGGTAAATGTAGCTACTACAAGGGCAAGTAGTACGTACTATTTATTGCTGCTAGGGGTTAACTATCAGCAAAAGAAACCTACAACCAACTTGCCAAAGGTGTTCACATTTTCTTAACTCTAGGATTTTTTTGGTTTATGATTTTTCTTAATTTTGCTAAATTTTAGAGATAGGGTCCCCTATGCTAGGGATCCTGACATCCTCCTGCTCCCCATGATGCTCCCTAAAATTTGGGGGCTGCCTTCACAAAACCCCCAAGTGTGTTTCCTTGCTCTTGCATCCCACTTCCTTAAAACTTGGTGGAACATAGTTTTTATTGCGCCGAGAGGTGTTCTCCAACCCAATATGGGAGAGATGTTGTAATGTCCTGTTTAACATTTTGAATCACTCAAATTACATTTAAAAAAAATAAAATAATAATAATAATAATAAAGTAAAATAGTCAATTTATCATCGGCAGTTTTTGGGCTCTAGATTTGAATAAAATATTTTAAAACGTAATATTTGTATTTAAAAACAATAAAATATTCTTTAATATAGTTTATTTTTTTATTTTTTTAATAAATTATTCATTTTTTAATTTGGGGAAAACAAAATAAAAATAAAAATAACTCTTAGATGAGAAGATTTTTATTGGGTGAAAATAAAAATTAATAAAAGAATAATGTTAAAATAAAAATAACTTTTAGCAGTGTTCCACGGGGTCGCGTCCCCCAGGGTCAGGTGCACGCACCCCTCGCACCTGGGACGGGAGTCTCCTGGGGGTCCGTTTCCTTGCGCACCCTTTTTGGGGAGATGCAAGGGGGTGTGTTTCCCCTTTTGAAGGGGGACGCGACTCCCCAAAAAGGGTGCTTTTGGACGTCCCCCTTTTGAAGGGGGGCGCGACTCCCCAAAAAGGGTGCTTTTGCAAAAAAAAAAAAAAAATGAATGGTAAGTTTAAAAAAAGTTTACGATTCATTATTCAATGATTCGTTTCATTTCTAGCTCTTTGATCTCCAACTGACTTCTGCTACTTCGACCTTAACCTCTCTGTGTCCTTGATGTTGATTTTATTTTCAGTGCTAATTAATAAATTATCTATTTTTACTTTTCAGTTGTTGACCTCAGACTGATTCTTGACTCTTGACTCTTAACTATTTTTGAGTTTGAAACTTTGAGTTACATAAATTTACTATTTACTATTTAGTGTTCAAAGTTCAAACTTTAGTATCTACTATCTACTTCTAGTATGTTTTGCTTTCAATTTCGATTCTAGAATGATGAATGATGAAATTAATTTTTAAATCAATGTACATTGTAGATTGTAGAATGATGAATGATATGGAATCATGGATCAATGTATTTGAAGATTTCATTATTGAATTTATTTATTGAATGATCATTGATTATGGATGAATATTAGAATAATGGTATGTCATATGAATGATGTATGTATCAAAATGAAAGATGAGGATGGATCAATGTATGTCATTATTCAATTCAATTATGAATTTAAATTTTATCATGTGTAGATCAAATTTCAATTTTCAATGTATTGGTATTCATATTAGTATATAGTATATAGTATATTATTATTAGTCTATTTAATATTTAATATTTATCCTTTCATTATTTATTATCTAACAATGAATATGAACTTGAATTTTATATATATATATATATATAATAATAAAAAATTATATACCTCGACGACTCCCTGCACCCCCAAAATTTTCCTAAAATTTCAGGGTACTCCCACACGTCCCCCCTGTGCGTCTCCTTGCACCCGCGTCTCCCCGCACCGGAGTCTTGGTGGAACATTGACTTCTAGTATTCATGTGGAATATAGCCTATTTAAAGGAGAAAATAAAACCAACCTAGTTCTATCTTAACTCCGGATCTACTAAGTGACAAGAGGGATCAAAACTCTTGAGATGTAAACCTCTTTTAGAATGAAGAGGGATTTGATCCCTCTCTGCGCTTGGTAGATCCGGAGTTAAGAGGGATCTAGGCTGGTGATAAGAACAATGAGGGTTTGAAATAGTGTTGACATACTTTCAAATGGGCACAATAATCTGGTGTCAGATATCCTCCAAGCTTGTACAAGATATGCAGACTGTTGATGTAGATGCCAAACCGACTGGAAGAAATTCCAAGGAAACCCTCTTCATTGCAGCTCTGAAACCTCAAAATGCTCACAAATTATCACTGGCAAATGTGTGAAGCAAATATGCAGGGGGGTAAATAAATGATGATAGATTGGACATGATGGGGCACTATTTTTTCCCTTTTCTCCCTGCATGGTGTGTGTGTGGGCCCAACCAAATGAGAGTTGGTCCAGAACGGAATGGGCTTGTTGGTTTGGTTAGGTCACTTGTCTGAACTAGCAGGTTCTGATACTTGGGTAATGCCATCCTTCATGTCATGAGGGAATAGTTGGGTGAGTGACACCCATGTTTCCTCTAGCTTCCCATTTCCAATTGGTACTAGTCAAACCATAGTCACTTTATATTAATTGATTTTGAGTGATTACATCGTGGTTGCCACATAGCTTTATGTCTAACATAGGAAAAGCGAGATAGCCTACACAGTGTTCAGATTCACTAGCCTTGTGCTTCCTACGAGAAGTTTATATAGTCATACAATCTGGCGTAAATGCACTCAGGTTTTCATCAGGAGCTACCTTTGATTTGGGATATAAGCAGAATAGAAATTCACATGCTATTTACACATTAAGCCACGTCCAAGAGGGCGTTAAAACAGGTTATTGCTAAGTCTCATAATGTTTTCTACACAGATTTTCATCGGGAGGAACCTTTGATTTGGCATATAAGCAAAATAGAAATTTACATGCTATGTACAAGAGGGTGTTAAAAGAGGGTACTGCTAACTCCCACAATGTTTTCTATATCATGAAACAATAGCTTATGTCATGATAGATGAAAAACAACGATCATAAAACACTTTTAACTATCATTTGCCCTTAGTATTCTACAAAGCATTTTTTGGGGGAACTGAAGTGCAAGTGGGGTTATTTAGCTTCTCTTTGCAGCAATTGTTGAATGTTCTTATAAGATTAGTACTATCCTTTAACCACAAGGATAAAGAAATTCTGAGGTTAAATAATATGCAAAATATCCCATATGAGCAGAAAAATTCACTAGTCGAAGATGTTAAGCTCCGAAAATTCCTTTAGCAGAATTCAAAGTCAAAACAGCTCTGTCAATGTCTGCGGTCAACTGCAGTCAAAATTCAGCCCTTATCAGAAAGTCAACACTGGTCAAAGCAGCAATAGAATGTCCTCAAAACAGCTCGGTCTTCCACAGTCAAACTTGGCCTGATCAGGAGGTCAAAGTCAGCCCAAAACAGTGACAAAGTCAACAGTCAAACTCGGTTAAACTGCTGTCCTGAAATCTGTGGTCAACCTGCAATATAGTCTGCGGTCAATGTGCTCAGAAAACCTCAGTTTCTGTGCCAAAAGCTGCGGCCTGCTGAGACAGAAATATCCCCAAATGATTGAAGTCAAATGATGCCCAGAAGGTGATGGTCAACGTTGGTCAAACTGCAGTCAACTCTGTAATTTTGGCCCTGTAATTGAGCTTCTGAAATTTGTCCTTCTTGATCCACACGTGTGAGAGAGAAGAATGCCCAATGTAGTACGAACCAATGAGAGAAGGAGAGAGAATGTGTGAGTGATGAAGATGCCAAATGAGGTGAGAGGTCACTTGTATTTATACAATTCGTTTTGGGTGAAGAGACATGTCCATTGGGCTTTTTGAGTTTACATGTTGATGTGCCGACCTGAATGATTTGCACATGTGTGGGCATAAATTCAAAAATGCACTTCCGCTTGTCCAAATTGGATGATCTTTATATCAATCTGGGTCCTCTTGAAAAGAAAAATTTAATGCAAGTATCATCTCCATCAAATGAGCTGTCCCAAGGTGGGAATTTGGCCCTAGTTGTCAATTTTAACAATAATGCTAACAAACATTCTTTAATTTTGGTAGCCCAATAAGGATAATTGTGTACCTTTTCAGTAGATATCTTTTGGGACAAATCTATTTGTAAATATATAGTTTGACCTGGATTCCCTTTATTGATCAAATCTAGCGAAATACTAATCTCAGATTTAATTAGCCTGAAAACACTAAGAGGATAATTCTCCCGACTATATACAGAATAATCTAATAAACTATTTTTAACTGATAATTAACTCTTTGATTTGGATTTGATGCAAACAGGCTGTATTTGCATGCTGTCCTCTAGGGGCAAACTATTTAGTATTCACTTCCAAAGCAAGTCAATACTAAACATTGAGCTTTACTGTGAGAGACTAGAGTCATCGAGGATCAGATCAGAGGACTCCTCTCTTCGTTCTTCTAAAAACCAGAATTTTGTAATCAGTTAATTCCATAATATTAATAACCAATCAGCTCCTTATGTTCTTCTACTTAAGCTAAACTTTTTCGATTAGCTTTAAATATTTTATGACTATGTATTTACTATTTCCACTATCTGATTGGGAATCCAGTTGGCTTTATTGTTGTATCCCCTTTTTTCATCTTGTAATATTTTATGCTGAATACTAGTTTTATATATTATGGATGTTAGATGATGAATATGATATGTTTGATAATAATTGGTGCGAGATATTTGTGTTGTCATGTAGATGTTATGAGGCACAGCAAAAGCTTGATGAAAGGGAGTGGCATCCTATCAACAGTAGGGAAAAACATTTATTTAATTCTGTATGTATTTAACACCTTTGTCTCTGCTTTGGCAATTTTTGGTGGTCATTTAAACATGTTACATAAATTTGAGAGCTTTATATCATTAGGATTGAGGAACTTATGGCTGGACTAGATTAATATATGCTATTTGTTTTATTTTTTTAGTTTTTTCTTCTGTCAATGTGTGTAGTTCTGACTAAGAAATCACTGTTGTTTCTTTAGGTTGAAGTGACAGATATTCCTTCAGATACTAGGGATAAAGATGAGATTTTGGAGAGTGAATTCTTTGATACCCGTCAGGCCTTCCTTAGCCTTTGTCAAGGAAATCACTATCAATATGATACTTTGCGACGTGCCAAGCATTCTTCCATGATGGTTCTTTATCACTTACATAATCCTACAGCGCCTGCATTTGTAACCACATGCAATACGTGTCATCATGATATTGAGACAGGGCAGGGATGGCGCTGTGAAACATGCCCTGATTTTGACATATGTAATGCTTGCTATCAAAAGGATGGTAGTGCAGCTCATCCTCACAAGCTGACAACCCACCCGTCTATGGCTGATCGTGATGCACAAAATAAAGAAGCTCGGCAGCAACGTGTACTTCAGGTATGGTTTAGATCTCATAGAAATCATCATCAAAAAATCCCAGATGGTCATAGTTCTAATAATTGCATTCTATGTAATGGTTTTCTACCTGGCCTAAAAATTTTCCATCCTCTTATTAAAATTGTTGGAGATTCCCTAGAAATAAATAATGGCACAGAACCCATGGAATCGCGCATGGGGATGATATTATTTCATAATGGAATTGCTTGTGCATTTCGTAATAGATGCACGTTATTGCTCTATGACGAATAATGACTAATTTGTAGTTTCAGCTATATTGATTCATTCTTCTTCTGTTTCTGCTCCTCCCAATGGTTCATCTCCCTATTGGGTCCCATTGTTTCCCTCCTTTATGGTTGGTTAGAAAGGAGTGCTCAGTCCTTTAGGAGAACTCAAAGTAATCATCTTTCTTCGTATCTCTATCATGAGGGGATATATATATATATATATATATATAAGTAGTATCACTTAGTGGAATTTATAGGGCTATACGGGCTCGAACCATAGACCTTCTCGGTAGAACAGATCAAAGTTCTTATTATCAAAATAAATTGAACTGTTCCAAGAACCCAACGTGCATTTTATCGCATTGGGCTCTTTCATTAACTGATGGAAAGATCGGTTAGTCTGCCATTCTCCTCTTTCCCGGAAGATATTTAAGCAGTTGGTGCATTGTTTGCACTGTGAAGAGTGTCCGCGACAAGGAGAAAAGCCAATGATCTTAATACAAGATTTCTATGCAGGCTTCTATGCATTATAACCAGTGATGGAAGCAATGACAATGTAGATGGACTCCTGTCTGTCATGGATTAAGGAAAAAGAACACTTAAATCCTATCAGTACTAGTAATAAAGCCTCCTTACAGTTGTGTAGCCTCCCAAAGATGAGAATTTTGTCCTTATGCAATGAGAAGATAGGCCGATCCTAAGCTTGTACATGGTGTTGGATTGAACTGTTTATGTTAAGATTTTATTCCTCTTAAACCAGGTAAGTGGGGTTTTCTAGAAAATATTGGATGTATGAGATGGGGTTGCGCTTGTAATTTAGGGCTTGTACATAGTGTTGGATCTAACTATTGATGCCATGTATTAATTCCTGGTTGAACCAGTCATTTGGGGTGTGCTAGGAAATTGTGGCTGCAATGGAGGGGCTCTCTTGTAATTCAGGGAAATCCTTAGCACAAAATCCTATATAGAGATCATGGGCTTGTACAACATTTTGGATTGAGCTGTTGGTGCTACATTTTCTTTCCTCATAAAAAACTATTAAATATGTGGAAGTAATAGAGGGGTGCACTTGTAACTTGGACTATTGACAGATAATGTGGTATATGAACGAATTTACAAAACTGATGGTCTTGTAATTGGAGGTGCACTTGTTTTGTAGTGGTGATTGTATCAAGCGAGATAGGCTGATCCTAAGCTTGAAATTCTATAGAGATTATGGCCTTGTGCATGGTGTTGGATTGAACTCTTTATGTTAAGATTTTATTCCTCTTAAACCAGGTAAGTGGGGGTTTCTAGAAAATATTGGATCTATTGGATGGGGTCGTGCTTGTAATTTAGGGCTTGTACATAGTGTTGGATCTAACTTTTGATGCCATGTATTAATTTCTGGTTGAACCAGTCATTTGGGGTGTGCTAGGAAATTGTGGTTGCAATGGAGGGCTCTCTTGCAATTCAGGGAAATCCTTAGCACAAAATGCTATATAGAGATCATGGGCTTGTACAACATTTTGGATTGAGTTGTTGGTGCTACATTTTCTTTCCTCATCAAAAACTATTAAATATGTGGAAGTAATGGAGGGGTGCACTTGTAACTTGGGCTATCGACAGATAATATAGTATATGAACGAATTTACAAAACTGATGGTCTTGTAATTGGAGGTGCACTTGTTTTGTAGTGGTGATTGTATCAAGTGAGATATGGGGAAATTGTTACGAGTTTTTGAAACAGGGACACGTTGGAAACATGACACACCAAAATTGGGAAACAGAGAAATACAATAGTAAAAATACTATATATATATATATGTATATTTTATGTTACTTTTTATATAGCACATTATCTTGATAGAAGAAAAAATGAGCAAGACTTTCCCTTTCATGGCCATTTAGATCTAATATTATAAACATATCTAATATATGGTTGGTATTATGTGACTTTTTATATAGCACATTATCTTGAAAGAAAAAAAAATGAGCAAAGACTTTCCCTTCTTCTTTCATGGCCATTTAGATCTAATATTATAAACATATCTAATATACGGTTGGTGCATTAATCATCCAATATAATATTTGAAAGCTATATTCATTCATTTATATATTAATATTTATATAAATCAAATTATTCATTTAGTCTCTGTTGGCCATTTAGGGTTTTGGAATGGTGCATCTTACACTTCAATATTTATTACCTAACATGCTCTTCACCTATCCTCAAGTCTTGAAGATGGACCCGACTGGTGGTTCTGAAATGTCGACTGAAATCCTTAAATCTATGGATCTTCCTTTTGTTGAAAAGTGTAACTAGGTTAGGTTTTCATAGTGATCTATAATTATTTTTTTATGTAAATGACATTTAAATATAAATACATTTGCTTGCATTATGTGTTTCACAAGAAAGAAGTTTTTATAGTTTATAAGACATCTTCCCGATGTCTTTAGGATGTGTCATTAGGTCATAAAGATAAAATTAGAGGTCATGTTACACTTGTCAAATAGTGTAGAATATTACGCTCCAAACCACGATATTTGATGTTGGCATTAATCAAAATATTGGAAGTCGGCTGCTGGACAAATGACTTGTCGGCCTAAATGAAAAGAACAACCAACGTATATATCAGGCTCACGTAAGTAGTTAAAACAATGTCAACTTGGGAAAATACGAAGGGCAGATACAAAGAGCAGATACGAAGGGCAGATACGAAGAGTAGATACAGAGGGCAGAAACGGATACGAAGGGAAGATACAGATCACGCATAAAAATATATACGAGTCTATATATATACAACTTAATGTCAATTTGAAGAAATCGGTAATTACATTTTCGAGCCTGTTACACACGTAATCACAGAATTGCGTATTCACAAGAAAAATTGCGGATCTATCTAAGTCAACATAAGTGCGGATACCTCTGAAATGAATGCGGATAAGCCTGAAATATGTTTGCGGATCTGTCCAAGACAACATAAGTGCGGATGCCTCTGAAATGAATGTGGATAAGTTTGGGTCAATGCTGCGGACGGTTTTGGGAAGAACATAATCGGACAACACTAGAAAACAATTGCGGAAATCACTGCAAGAAAACAGAATCATTAGTGGACAAATCTGGGACAGAAGTGTGAGGACAAATTGGAGACAAAAGTGCGAGGAAAGTGACTGTAATTGGAGCGAGGTGAGAGGCATCTCATCGAAGGAATAAGGGATCACACATGTCACTGTTTTGGGGATACACTCCTCTCAGTAAAAAGGCCGAGGGTATTTATAGCACGAATGAAGGCACCTTCAGTGCACACACAGTTCAGTCTTGCGCTGAATGGAGTCTTATACATATCTCTGTCTTGGGTCAACATGTATTGAGCGTAACTCAGAAGGGAGCTGAAGGTGACTGCTGTAAGAAGAAAGCTACTACAACATGAATAAAGGTTCGGTCTTAGACATTAGAAATATCTAAAGTGTGCTGAAGGTAGGGCGAGAAGAAGACACTAGGAGGCCAAGGATAAGATCATAAAAGGAGCAGAAAAGGACACTGCCTAAGGCAAGGAACCAAGTTCTTCCTTGTACTGGTGTAGAGAAGTGCAGAAAGAATTAGCTAGAGAAGTTGAGAAGAGCAGTGACAAAGGTCTTGGAAGCAAATCTAGGTTAAGGGTCTAAGTCTGGGTCATGGTACTTGTCATTTGAAGATCTATGAGAAGAATTCTTTGCGGGTTTTCCTCTCCAAGAGGGAGAGGTTTTTCCCTGGCTCTAGGACCCTAACATTTGTGTCTTGTGCATTTTGATAATTGACTTGATGAAAGATTAACTAAGAGAAGACATAACTAATGCAAACAAGTTCTCAAGTAATTATCAAGAAGAGAATTTGTATTAACCTACAACCCTTCAAATTCTCAACACGGTTTCAGAGCTAAGGTGCTAGAAAGGGCATAGAGACACTCAAGGATCAGATTTCATGGATGGCATCAAAGCAAGGATTTGATTAGAAGAAAGGTTAGTCTTCCACATTGAAAGAAATAAGACAATATTTTATAACCATCTTAAATGTGCCAGCAGATCATTGCTATCTCAAAGTATTGCCATCAAAAGCTTCAAGGCAAGTTACCTATCATCCTTTATCTTTCAAAGAAGAAGTAGAATATCCTCTCCAATCACCATTCTAAGGAAGCTTCAACCATCTTCAAAGTAATCAAGCTGATAGAATAAGAAAAGCATATACTCAAGAGAAGCAATCTCTCTGATCAACTGCAGGAACTAGGAGAAGTAATGTTTGACTCTGAGACAACTATAGTGGTGCTGAATGCTCTGCCAGAAGAATGGGGAAACTTCAGGATTATACTGGGAGATAGAAGTCACACCATTCCACGATGTAGGGTCTCTATGTAAATAGAGGAAACAAATTGAAAGCTAAAGTTGTTACGGGATCAAGTGAAGGAATCAAGCCTTTGCAGCCATGTCCAGGAAGAAAGGAAGATTCGATAAGTTTTGGTCCTCAGAGTAAAAGAAGAAATGTGGACGAAGCACGATGCCTTGGATATGATGAACTTGGGCATTAAAATAGAAATTGTCCTTAATCTGAAAAAGGACAAGAGAAATAGGAAAGAAACCCACGTCTCTGAAATGAGGAAAGAGTCTGATAAGAAAGAAGAAGCAAGGGATCTCCACTACGATTGAGAACATCTTCTCCTTTAAGTGATTTGTGTTGGTTATATGATAGGAAGTAGTGTATCATCCTGATGAAAGCATTGTAGGAGCTCCTGGTGAATCAGCTCCGGGAAAAACCTCTCTGATGACATTACTAATGGAAAGCAGTCATCAACAACAAGGGTCATCATGGAAACATATTTCTGGGATGTGATGACATATTGATGGAGTAGGCCAAGAGAATGAAGCTCTTCATTCTTGAGAAATTGATATGGGATGAATCAAGGGAAAAGGGTATGAGGTATGTATATATTTATGTGCCAACATTGGATGCTATGAAGTCATGTCACATGGTTGTAGGTAATGAACTTCTGTATTTAGAAGTATGATCTGTGGAGGAGTATCTCTCAGTGCACGGACATATGAAATCAACATAATATGTCTTCATGGAATATGAGGTGGTTGTATATGAACGAGAAACTAGAGAGGTTGTAAGTCCCTGGGAATGGAGAATGTGCAGAAAGGAAGAGATCATGAAATGCAACCATGTCAAGAGGTAGTTATCATCCGGAAGCCAAGAAGATGTGACCAGGAGATCTCCTGGGAGGATATGTAGACTCTGACTGAAGTCTGGTAAATAAGAAGACACTTGACAAAACATATCATTAGGAGATTTGTCCTTCTATATGAAGGATGTCTATGCCTACAGGAGGATGTCATGGTGAAAGATGATCACTAAGGTAACTTTTGTTCTAAAAGTTCATATGTATATGTTTATCTGGATGAATTTGTGCAGGGCTGCTAATCATGAGAAAGGGTGTATGATCCTTGGAGATGATTCGAAGAAAAGCAGCATGACATAACAATGGACCAGATAAGGAAGTCTGATGAATCACTTTATGATAGTTGACATGACTCAGGATGAAAGTAATGGATGATCTGTGCCCTATGAAGCTAAAAGTTGAAGATTCCTCAATATTGAAATCCATGACATTGAGGACATGAATTCTTCATGAGCAGCTAGGTCTCTCACCATTGTCGGAGGTCCCTGGTTAAGAGGGAGTTTCAATGATAAGTTTCTTACTTGGAAGAAACTTGGTAATTCCTAAGAATGAGCTTAGGTACATTCCTTGTATAGGAATGAGCACATTCCCTTGTGGAATAGGTCCTCCCCGGTTGAGAGGGAGAGATAGACACATCATTCTGGTCATCACTTGGGAAGACAGAATGGAGGATTGGGTAATCATTTGGCATTCGATACTCTTTGAGAATGTATTAGGGCATTCAAGATAAGAGTAGTCGGCAGCTGATATTCTTTTAGGGCTGACTACCCAAGAGAAGAATAGTCCAAAAAGGTCATACTTTGGGAACACCCAGGTGGAGTATGTACCTTGGAGAGACAATGACGATGGTGTCTATAAGTCATGTGTCTTGCTAGCATTGTAGCCCATTGTCTCGTTGAGTGATGGGGCTGTTAGTCAAGGCCTTGCAATAAGACAATGCTGGTTGATATGATGCTATACAGATGCGATTACCAATCTGATTCTTCTTATGAGATTCTTCAGTGTGAAAGTAACCATGTACCTGTATGAATACCTCCCTAGTTAAGAGGGAGTGTTGAAAAGTGTAACTAGGTCAGGTTTTCATAATGATCTATAATTATGTTTTTAGGTAAATGGCAAATAAAAATAAATACATTTGCTTGCATTATGGGTTTCATAAGCAAGAAGTTTTTATAGTTTTTAAGACATCTTCTTGATGTCTTTAGGATGTGTCATTAGGTCATAAAGATAAAATTAGAGGTCATGTTACACTCGTCAAATTGTGTTGAAGATTATGCTCCAAACCACGATATTTGATGTCAGCATTAATCAAAATAGTGGAAGTCGGCTGCTGGACAAATGACTTGTTGGCCTAAATGAAAAGAACAACCAACATATATATAGGCTCACGTAAGTAGTTAAAAGCACAAGTCAACTTGGGAAAATACAAAGAGCAGATACGAAGGGCAGATACGAAGAGTAGATACGAAGGGCAGATATGGAGGGCAGAAACAGATACGAAGGGCAGATACGAATCTCTCACACACACACACACACACACACACACACACACACACACACATATATATATATATATATATATATATATATATATATACAGCGTAATGTCAATTTGAAGAAATCGGTGACTACATTTTCGGGCATGTTACACACGTAATCACAGAATTGCGTATTCACAAGAAAAATTGCGGATCTGTCCAAGTCAACATAAGTGTGGATACCTCTGAAATGAATGTGGATAAGCCTGAAATATGTTTGCGGATCTGTCCAAGTCAACATAAGTGTGGATGCCTCTGAAATGAATGCGGATAAGTTTGGATTAGTTCTGCAGACGGTTTTGGGAAGAACATAATTGGACAACACTGGAAAACAATTGCGGAAATCACTGCAGGAAGACAGAATCATTAGTGGACAAATCTGGGATAGAAGTGCGAGGAAAAATCTGAGATAGAGGTGCAAGGAAAGTGACTGTAATTGGAGCGAGGTGATAGTCATCTCATCGAAGGAATAAGGGATCACACATATCATTGTTTCAGGGATACACTCCTCTCAGTAAAAAGGTCGAGAGTATGTATAGCACGAATGAAGGCACCTTCAATGCACACACAGTTTGGTCTTGAGCTCAATGGAGTCTTATACATATCTCTGTCTTGGGTCAGCATGTATTGAGCGTAACCCAAAAGGGAGCTGAAGGTGACCACTGTAAGAAGAAAAGCTACTATAGCATGAATAAAGGTTCGGTCTTAGACATTAGAAATATCTAAAGTGTGCTGAAGGTAGGTCGAGAAGAAGACACTAGGAGGCCAAGGATAAGATCATAAAAGGAGCAGAAAAGGACACCGCCTAAGGCAAGGAACCAAGTTCTTCCTTGTACTGGTGTAGGGAAGTGTAGAAAGAAGGGATCAGCTAGAGAAGCTGAGAAGAGTAGTGACAAAGGTCTCGAAAGCAAATCTAGGTTAAGGGTCTAAGTCTGGGTCATTGTACTTGTCATTTGAAGATCTATGAGAAGAATTATTTGCAGGTTTTCCTCTCCAAGAGGGAGAGGTTTTTCCCTGGCTATAGGAGCCTAACATTTATGTCTTGTGCATTTTGATAATTGACTTGATGAAAGATTAACTAAGAGAAGACATAACTAATGCAAACAAGTTCACAAGTAATTATCAAAAAGAGAATTTGTATTAATCTACAGCCCTCCAAATTCTCAACACCTTCATCAATCGCCCTTTCTCATACTTTGTCCTCTCATTTGGATTTGCTGTAGCATTACAAATGTCAACAATGGCTTGTCCTTGTCCCAAAAGGTGTGATCTCACATTTGGGTAACAGCTTTTGTAGATTCCATGACATAGATTGCACTTCCATTACGATGGACACTCGTTGGGAATTCGTACAAGTTTGTAGTAGTCATTCTGCATGTTGGAGTTAGGTTTTGGGGAGGAAGAGAACCACCAATTTTAAAAGCTTTTGCTGCTGCAAAGTCTAGAAACAAATTTGTAAAATGAAGAATACATCAATATAGACTCTAAGCTCACAACAATACTCTTGCTCACGAAAAGATAAAAAAATAAATTTGAAAGAGAGTAAGCTGCTGAGAACAACCCGCTTGGGGCTCTCAACTCTCTTCTTGATGTAGCTACCCCAAAACTTGTTGATCTCATAGCAGATGGGGCATTGAAAAGTAAGGTGCTACATTTCATTCTCTCGTAGGTGGCATGGTTGGAAAACCCTCCTTGCCTATGCGAGTTGGTGATTTGTCTGAATTCAAAGTTTGTGGGAGCCCACACGAAGTTGACCAAGGAGGATCCTATATGCATGCGTATGGTGTCTTTGTTCTGTAAGGGTTAGATGATAAGGTCATTTGCTAGCTTGAGAAAGTGCTTACAATAAAAGGCCATCTTCATATCGAGATCCTCTAGAGGTGCGATCTAGGTGACCGGAATATTCTGCCTATAAATGTCCTCTTTGATAGCTCAGTTCAGGGCCTCCTTGGATGATAGGAGGTGACCAACATATCTATGGGGTACCCCAAATGGGAGAGATAGTTTGGAGATATTACCATTGAATGAAATAATCTTGGGACCTATGAATACCAGCATAGAGCATGCATTGGGTGGCCAGCCAAGGCAATGGTCTGAGGAAAAAAGTGCTGAGTAGGTTTACTTATCCCTCTTGCGGTTGAATTCCTGGAAATGTGAAGTGCATGAAGTAACAAGACCAGCTGGAAAATGGCCTCTGGAACAAGACTGATGATGGCATTGACACCAATGATGCCAAAGAAGTGCTGCATTGTATGAAAGCAGGAGACCAAGAGAAGCAGTTGAAGCCTTGCTACTGGCTTGCTTTTCACATTTTTTGCTTTATTCTCTTTTGTCATACATATCACGTGAGATGATGATTTATAAATATATCATTTTACGTAGGCATGATTCATCTAATTTGATGTTGAATTAATAAGACAATAAAAGATAAGACAAATTTATTAATGTTCAACAAATGACCTCAAATAGGTCTCAATGGCACAGTTAAGTACCATAGTATCAATGCTCTGTGGGAGTGTAAATAATTCCTAGACCTAAAATCTACCATCTGGATGAGAAAGTGCTAATGTGAACATGTGCATTGTGTTTATCTATTATTAATGATGATTTGATAAAAAAGTCAAAATTATATTGTAAAACATATTTCCCATATTTTGTGTATGTATTTTCGGTTGGGTGGTCCAGACTCTGCTGCTCTTATGAAATTTTCAAGGTCTGTTGAGCTGTTCCTCTACCCCTGTTCCCAAACTTTTGTGAGGCATAGATATGCACAAACAAAGACCAAGAAACACAAATTATGTTCAGATTGTAGTTGAGAAATTTATCTTAAAACATCTAAGTTATAGATTATGCCTCTCAGAGATGCTCAGTATCCTCAGGCTAAAATTCTGCACTATCTTATGTTCAAAAACAGCATGGTAGATGAAAGAACATTTTCCTGGTCCCTAAAAGTTACAAAGCTACGGTGATATACAGCCAAGAAGACTATTATAGATAAAGAAAGTTAGAGACAAGACTACCTTAATGGACACTACTCTATGTAATAATCATTAGTATTACTAATAGTCATTAGAGACATTAGTCATTTAGTTCAATGTTGCAGTGTTAATGTCTGGGTTGTAAATAACAAGAGCCTACTAACACAAAAAACTTAGCTTAGTCCAAATCATGCAGACAGGACATTGGGGTGCTTGAGGCCATATCTTTGTGGCAAGAGAAGAGCCTGGGCAATTCTTGTGTCTCAGATAGCCTTGAATAATATGCTGGAACCATTAAACTAGCTAGTTCAATTAAATGTAAATGCTGAAATAATGATATTGCAACAACCCTGAATAAAGGAGCTGTATATTAAATGATGCATATTGTTTATATGGTAAATGTAGTGGTTGCAAGTACCCATGGATTTGTGGCATTCGATTGAAGTTTGTATTGGAACTAGAAGTTGCCTAAGGCTTTCCATGCACGTTCACCTGCCTTCCTACAAACTGTGCCATCCCACAATGCTGATTTTCTAGGTAGATGGGTGTGAATTGGCTCTCTGATCTCTAGGCATTCTTTCCTGCCTTTTTAAGGTGCTCCACGAGCTTTTATATTAGTACACCAAGGTAACTTACGAACAAATGATTCCTTGTTCTCATTGTTTGCAGCCTGTACTTAGCACAGAAGAACTTGCATACAGGAGGTTTTATAGAAAATGTACCAAATCTTTAAAGATACTTCTGAAATGCATTCTGACGTTGAAAGATTCATGCTTTGTAATTTTATTGTGGCATAATTATGCAGATCTGTGGAAGATCTATGAAACTTGCATGGAACAATTAATCAGTGGAGTTTAATGCTTGTTTGCTTTAGTTAAACAGGGAATTCAGTTTTCTCCGAGTCTGTTTTCTGCTTACATGATGATTATTGCATTGTTTATGTTGCAGTTCCGGAAAATGTTGGATCTTCTGGTGCATGCTTCTCAATGTTGCTCTTCTTATTGCCAATATCCAAATTGTCGGAAAGTGAAAGGACTATTTAGACATGGAATGCAGTGTAGAGTTCGTGCTTCAGGAGGCTGTCATCTTTGCAAGAAGATGTGGTATCTCTTACAATTGCATGCTCGAGCTTGCAAGGAATCGGACTGCCGGGTTCCTCGTTGCCGGTAGGCTACTCTATACCAAGCCTATGCGTTTCTTTATACCTATGTGAGTAGTACCATACTAAATAAGGTTGTTGCCGAGCTATAACATTTCTTCATCCAATTTCAGCTCTATTAAGAATTTATCTACATTTCATAAAAGGAAAGTCAGCAATACCTAGAATGTTCCAAACACCAACATAGAAACATTTTGGTAACTTGCAGAAATCGCTGAAACGTTTCCAGCAGTTCCTGGCAATGTTTCAACTGTTTCTTGACAGTTTTGGAAACTTTGCTGGAAACTCCTCAAAGTATCCAGTGATTTTAGTAGTTTGTTTCAAAGCTAAAAGGAAACAGGGATTTGTTGGTCTCGTTGGTGGCCTCCAAACACTAAAATGATTCAAACCCTAAAATGAAGAAGAGGGAAATAAAGAGAGAAATAGGGTTGGGGTAATTGTCTGTTTATGCTTTTTACCTTTTGTTTTAAAGCTGAAAACAAACAGTGGAGTTTGGTGGTTCCATGCTGGCTATCAAACCCTAAAATGAAAAAGAGAAGGAAAATAAACAGATAAAGAGGGTTTGAGAATTTTCCATTTCATTTTGCCATTCTCATTTTGACAGTAAAATTTCTAGACAGCTGAACAGTACCAGATAAGCGTAGTCTAAGTAATAGATGAAATGGCCATTTTCTGGGCGTTTTTTCCAGTCAAATTTTGCTGTAGAGTTTGAGTGCTACATGGGTTTCTCAGTGTGCTGAATCTATTTATGCATTCAAAAACACATTTTAAACAACAAGAAACCACAATCCTGCCTGAAATTATATCGCTGGATTCCATGGAAAAAAAACAATTTCGTATATTAGTTAGACTGTGCGCCATACCAGATATCTTTAGACTTATATTGTTCAGTGTATTTGCTATTAGTGTTTTCATTGTTTTTCATGCTTTGTGAGGCATTTTGACATTTTGATATTTAAAGTTGTGATTTTGATCCCTATGAATTATGAAGTATGCTATGTTCATCATCTATGTTGTATTATGGTATGCAATAAGAAATTGATAGTTAGGAAGATCTAAATTATCATTTAAAGTTGACACTAATGGAATTGATTCTTTTTTTTTTTGAGTTTTTCAAGTTATTGTTCTGAGTAATCTGTTAAAGGAATCTTCATCATGTTTCTGGAAACCATTTCCTAGCATTTCTCAAGTTTCTCATTATTTCCTCGTGAAACTTTCACTGCCATTTACCATATCTTGGGCTCTCACCCTTTCTGTTTCCAGAATCTTGTGTCCTCTTGTTTGCTGTTTCCATTTTCCGGAACTTGTGGAACATAGGGAAAGATTTATATAGGATGTCAATTAATCCATCTTGATACACTGTTCTAAGGCATCTCTTAATGCCTATCTATATTTGTCAGGGATTTGAAAGAGCACTTGCGAAGGTTGCAACAACAGATGGAATCACGGCGTAGAGCTGCAGTTATGGAAATGATGAGACAGCGTGCTGCAGAGGTCGCTAGCAATGCTTGATTGAATGAATGTACATGCAGTTTAAAGTTCATATAGAAGCAAAATGCTTCTCAACTTCTAATGCCGGCCAAAATAATATTGAAAGGATGGGATTGATCTGGCTCTTCTCAAAATTTAAGATAGCAAGGGCCTCACTGGTTTCACATGAAATTTGCAAGAGCATATCCACGAGTTGGAAAGATTTCCCATCGAGCATTTCTTGTCTCGTATCTCCAAATCAGATTAGAGTTGTATCATGTCCTTTATATTTTGGCATCTATGATTATGGACTCTAATGTTAACATATCCTTGTAGAATTACACCTAATGGTTTTCCGCCCGAAACAATCTGGGTAGAGTTATTCATTAATTTTTGCAGTTTACAGGATGCTTAATGATATATGTAGGACAGGAGGTACAGAAAATCATATTCATTATTTTTTTGGGGTTAGGCATTGGCCCCTTCTGGAAATTCTTGATTTTGTACTATTTTCCAAGCATGTTCGTTGACTAGCCTAAAATTAAAACAGTATATGATCGCCCATAAAAATTCGGAAGTTCTTTGGAGACAGAGATTGGAGTGAATGAACTGTTGATAATGTCTAAAAGTCACTCCACTCCATTTCTATATTTTTAAAATTCTCACAGCCCATCATTGGGTTTCAACTTTCAACCAATATCCCAAGCACACTTGGAATAGACAAATATGTAGAGGGATGCCATCCCAGCAGAGGCAAGTCTAAATTTGTTATTGAAAGAGCAACTGTTCTGGCTGTTCCTTGCTGGAACAATCATCAGGAGCTATATTTCAGCCATTCTTCTTGAAAATTAGCCGGCAATGATTTGAAACAGGTAAGAAATGGCTTTATTTCCTTTGTTTCATAGTTCCTTATTTAGCAGTTTGTTTATTTTGTATCTAACTTGTGTTGATGTTTATATACAGCAGGGAGGTACCAGTGGGCAGATCAGATCTCCATTCTTTATGTGCATCGAGTGGCTTCCAGTTAATGCAAGGGGCAAACCTGGTCAAGCATGGTGGCATTATAATCAATCTGGCTTATCTGGATCAGAGTTGTACAGTAATTGGGTGATATCCTTGACAAATTAGTGGTCTCTTGCCCAATTTTGGAACTCCAAACTGTAATGAAATGTTTCAGTAAGCCCATCACAAAATAAAGGTTGTAAATATAATGAAAATTCAGTCAATAATCCCATTTCTTCAATTCTCAATTTCAATTGAAGAACTTTTTGCCTTTTAAGCGACTGCTGGGCACAGTTCCACTTTTAACTTGAAAATTTGTGG
Source organism: Pinus albicaulis (assembly GCA_034641835.2). Taxonomy (NCBI): domain Eukaryota; kingdom Viridiplantae; phylum Streptophyta; class Pinopsida; order Pinales; family Pinaceae; genus Pinus; species Pinus albicaulis. The sequence goes on along the minus strand of CM076577.1, from coordinate 1,278,803,835 downwards.
GCAAAGGATGGTAATATTAAAAGTATGGAAAATATATTTAGTAAGAAATATAGTCTTGGTTGGTCCATATTCCCATCATGAACTGCAGGAATGTGTAATAATTTATTTAATTTTCCTGTGAAGTTGAAATTTATTGATATAAATTTAACAAAATTACTGGCAGCTCGGTTTCTTTAATAGTGAGACTAGCTGCTTATCACTGCTAGATCAGTGGGATGACGAATGTAGTAAAGATGAGAAGCAAGGAAATTATTTTGGTGCCCACACCAGACCAAAGAAAAGCTGATGGGACTTCAGAGTACCGCGAGCACTAGTAGTAATAGTTATTTGGCGCATAACGTAAGAAATCTAGAATTACAATAGTTCATGAAGTAAAGTAGAACGGGAAAACAGAATGGATTATCTAAGCAAGACAACCTTATACATTGTATAAAAACATTCGGGAAGATTGGAAACCCATTGAAGAATCTGAAGCATGATTTTCCCTATTGAAAGAGACAAAGTGGCTGTTGTAGGACAGGTGCATGTGGTTTTTCTTGGAAAGTACAGACAGAATGGCTAGCTGAGAATGTCACATAAGAGGTAAGCGTATTCGTGTAGACTGCTGATAATGTCATGTAAGAGCTTATGGATTGTGATGTAAGCAAAGCATAAAGTAGTATAAAAATAATTATCCTGGGAAAACTTACATTCAGATGGGTTTATTTAGGGTTGAGTGACATGGATGGTTGCACCTTTCCTGTTAATTAAGGTGTTGGCAATCTGATACAAACGTCCACAAAGTTCCCTTGACGGGGGAGTCGTTGGAAAATTGGAAATGAGGCTTCCGGGGATATGTGGAGATCTAAGGATCGTCTCATGGAATGTAGGGATTTCTATGCAGTTCATTTATCTTAAATATTAAAAATTAAATGTGAAAAAGGCAACAAAAATAATACATATTTATCAAATCTGATATTTATCAAGATGATACATTGATACATGACATAACATGCATGGCAATGAACATATTCAATAAATGATGCATAACATAATACTACATTTGTAGTGGTAAGATGTGGGTTGTCTTAGTTCAGTGTTGCAGTGGCAGTGGTATGGTGTGGGTTGTCTTAGTTCAGTGTTCTGTGTTCAGTGGCAGTGGTATGGTGTGGGTTGTCTTCGTTCAGTTCAGTGTTGCAGTGGTAATGTCTTTGTGGTCTCAGTTCAATGTTGCAGTGTTAATGTGTGGGTTGTAAATAAAAAGTGAATGTTGGTTCTCGTTTAAACGCTTTTAAGAGTTGTGAGTTAGCTTTTTTTTTGGGGAAGGTATGGTGTAAGACTTAAAAAAAAAAGCAATAATCATTGAATTAATAGTATATCATCATGCATGATATGATGATACATTGATACATACATACATAATAATGATTAACACATTACGTTTGCTGTTCACAGAATACAGAGTGAAGGAGTAAGACAATGGTTATCACGGTTCATTGTTCATAGTTTAGCTCTTAAGATAAATGCAAAAGAAAGTGAGTGTGGGTTGGTGTGTAGGTTTTTTTTATAAGTTGCAAATAGGATTTAGGGAAGTTTAGTTTTTTTTCTTCTTCTTGGGGTCTCTTGTCATAGGCACGACAGGTTTTTAAGTATATAGAGATTTGTTTTGCTTATCTTATAGGAAAAGGGAATGCTTTTCTTTTTTTGGGGAACATATTGTTGTGGATTTGTTTTAGATTTCTTCCCAAAAAAAATAGTACAAAGTACAAGGGTAAACACCCCAAGAGAGTACTTGCTCACTTATACATCGGGAATGTAGTGACCACACCTTGATGGTTAAGATTGTGTTTTTATATAGTTTTGTGAATATGTTATGTGCATTAATTTACATTATAGTTCCCTAGTTTCCTAATTGTTGGTGTATAGGGGTTATAGATGCGGATTTCAAATACTTCAACACATACCCTATATGTACTTACCCAAGGTTGATACAAAATTGCAGGAACATTCATATTATGAGGATATACATAATATAAATCTAACGTGGAAATCCCATATTAATATTTGAACATTCACATAAAGAACCATTTATGATTATACCAGCAAGTTGAAGAATTCATTCTGCATAATGTAGACTCATGGAGGCCAAATCTGAACATACATCCCATTAATTCCTTTCAATTATTGGATTTTTAGATGACAAATAATTGCCTTGGGAATCTCACTAAAACGAAGGCTTAAAGTGCTATATACAAAATTCAAGAACACCTCAGACCACCATAATTAGCAAGACCAAGTGTCTATCAAAGTACTACCATTCCTTTTCTTGTTGCTTACATCATTTTACAACGCGTTCCACATAGGATCACACTAATCGCCTCTTGGTTGGTTGCCAAAATAGGTAAAAACATATGCAATCACAACACCCCTTAACAAATTCCTCGAACCTGTGGTTCAATGTTGTAACCCTTTGTGCACAGTTAATTTCTCTGTGCTCGACACTTTAATCTTCCTCCAAAACTTGCCCATGCCTTGGTGCCAATAGGCCCCTAACATTGTTATTTGGCTTGTCCTCGAGCCAAGGGCGTCGTCTTAGGAAAAATCAAATTGATGGATGAAACCTTGGGAAGGAGGGATCGAACAAAACTTTATGATCCCGAGTTGAGTTGGAGATCACGACAAGTTATCAAGTGCTTCAATCACAGTAGGTCCTTGTGTGGGCTTGAGCTCATTGCCTAAGTGGATGATTTATGGTGTGGCTTGTTCTTGTGCTTAGAGTCGTGTTGGATAGCGGTTGTTGTTTGTCTTGGGTGGTGTTGATTTGGTGTACTGTTATTGGAGAGATTTTGTCCATGACTAAATTACAATTGATTGATTTGACATTGCAGGGGTGCCTCTAATGGTTGGATTTGTACTTGTGGTGTGATGTTCTCTAGAGGAGCTTGCAAACAAGTCCAAATAATATAGCTTTAGTTGACCACATCGACAAACCCCTCAATATGCGTATTGGCTCGAGTGAGTAGTTTGTCAGCATTAGTCAACTTCTTTATCAAATCTCTGTTTTTTCATAGGGTTTTCTAAACTGATAATTACTTTTAATGATTTAATTCTTTTTCATAATCTTGTACTTCATTAAGCGATTACACATAAGGCGTCAACAATATAACACATGTGATTGTAGGATCATGAAGAAACATCCAAACCAAGAACACAAGAGTTTACCTTGAGGAAAACCACATGGGGGAAAAACTGAGCAACCTTTTCCTTAGAGAAATTCTTCAATACAACAAGAGACACACCTAGATCTTTTAGTCATTCACAAGGTCAAAGTGGCCAACAAAGAGACTGGGTGAAACTTTGTCCAACTCCTTCCTAGTTAAGTAAAGTATCTGCCTAAAAGACTCACTCTGGCCTGTTCTGCTAGGGTCGAACTTCAGCGTTCTTCTGCACCTGAAGTCATGGTCCTGGAGCTTTGTTATACCTCTGAAGTCCTTTTTTGTGTCTTAGCATTTCGTCCTTCTTTGTCTTAGGACTCTGTCCTTCATTTGAGATTCGTCCTTCATCAGAAATGTTCCTAAGATGATCTTCTCTTGCCTCAAATTTGACTTCTTTGTCTCAAATATAACTTTTTCTTTGCCTCAATTTGTCTTTTTGTTTTTATTCAAAAAGTCTGAGTTGCTTGCTTGAGAGGAGGAAGAAATGACTGTCTATATAGTTATATTGTGATGTTGAATGGGTGCCTTTGTGACTGGGGTCGACTTGACTAGGAGGAGGGCTGGCTTGGCTAATTTGGAGTCAAAAATTTAATTTTCAAAATTCAAGTTTTCTTTTGAAAATGGCATGAAGAACGCACCTTATAATTTTTCTTTTGACAAGAGCATGTGTTGAGAAACCAAGTGCTAGATAGTTTGATGCTTGATTCCTCTTTCTTGATAATTATTTGTGAATGTTAGCTATTTTTGTAGTACTTTTATGTTCTCTTTATCGAGCAATTATACAAATATTCAAAGCATAAAGATCACAAAGAGACAAAGAACACAACAAATTAGGCTTCAAGCAAAGGCAAAACCCAACAAGGAGAAAAACCCAACAATCCTTCTCTTATAGAATCATAGCAAGATGAGATATATAAAACCCAAGACAAAGACCAAAACATCAACACAGATTCCATGTCAAACCCTCCTCCAAGTCTCCAATAGTCAAAGTCAATGTTGGTGAACCTTCTCAAAATTTGGTCAAACTTTAGATTTCGACCCCGTAATAGAGGCCAAACTTTTGCCATGCAATACCACAAAATTTTCCTCAGATATTCATGTGTGAGCTGAATTAGCTTAGAAAACCTTCGATCTCTCTCGTTTGACTTGCTCCTCTTTCCTTTGACTTCAATTCTCTTTGTTCTTGACTAATTGCAGAAATAGATAGATGATAACGTGATGAATGAATGGTTTTCCAAGAGGTTGAGTTGACTCTTATATATAGCTGTCCAAGAGGGTTGAATAGGTGCCACACAGGCGAACTTGTCTATCGAGGGTGTCGAATAGGTGCCACATACGCTGACTTGTTTAAGGAGGGTTGGCTTGGTCTTTGTGTTGACTTTTGACTCAAAAATAAAAATTCAATTTCTTTTCTTACGAAAGTATAACTCAAATACATTTTCTTTTTGACTCAATAAATTCTTTTTGTCTCTATAAGCATGAAGAACATGAATTGACCAAAAATAAAATAAAATAATAATAATAATAATGAATCTGATAAATATATTAATGATGAAGTTACATTATATTATGAAGACCAACACTAGTTATAATTTCAACACTCCTTAGCTAGGGAGGCATTCATAATAACACAACATGATATTCTCAAGTTGAAATATTCATATAAGGAAGGATCCGATTGATAAACATCAATGATGATTACATCATCATAACCAACATTGTCAAACTACTAAGGCTTTGACAAGTAAACTCTATCTCTCCCCTAGATTAGAGCACAATGCTGGGAGGCATAAATTTGGATACCACCACCTCTCTGAGGCACATACCCCACCTGGGTGTTTACTAAGGTATGTCCTCATAAGGCCATTTCCCAATCCATTGTTACCATACTTGACACAAGGAAATGTCAGTCCTCAAGGCCATTCTTATCTTAGATCAATATACTTGACTTACAACGAATAGTCCTAGTCATTGTACAAATCTTTAAAGAATGTCGGTCCTTGATGATTATCCAATCCACCATTCTCCCTATCAGTGATCATGCAATAGGATTACAACTGTTAGTTTTGGCCATAGTATGTGACATATGGAGAACACAATGTCCACCCTCACTCCCTCTCAACCATGGAGGAGATATCCACAAGCCCATGCATGTCTCGCAAATACTCATGCTTATTGTTAGGAAGGGACTTTGTCAATACATCTTCTACATGTTTGTCAATGGAGATATATTGTAGCTTCACGAATCTATCCTATTATGCTTCAAATGTAGTGATATTTGATATCAATGTGCCTTGTCCTCACATGGAAAACTGGGTTCTCTGACAATTTTATGTAGCTTTGATTGTCACAATATATGATGGTTGAATCCAAAGGTATTTCAACAAATCAACAAGCAACATTTAGAGCCAAACTGCTTCACGACTAACTTCATTGGTTGCCATATATTCAACTTCAACGGTAATTAATGTAACAAGTGTTGTTTTTTGCTCAACCATGAAACCATAGCAGATCCCAAATAAAAATAACCACCTATAGTACTTTTTCCATCTTCAACACTGCCTACCTAATTCGAATAAATTTTGCCCAATAATTGAATCTCATTTCTTGCAACATATCTTAAACAATGATGTATGGTCCCATGGAGATATTTTAAAATATGTTTTGTTGATATCCAATGATCATGTCTGGGCTCCATTTGAAATTGGCCAAGAGTATTTACTGCAGCACATATATTTGGGCGGGCGTTCACGAGGTACATCAAAGAACCAATCAACTGTCAATAAGATCATGGATCAACAAAACTCAAATATGAACTTCTTAGCTTCTTCAAATTGGTGATCATACTTGTTGTCACGTGTTTACTTTCCATCATCCCAATTTTTTGTAGAATCTTGATCACATATTTTCCTTGACCAAGATAATTTTTTCCAGGTTTATGCTAAACTTAAAGTCACAGGTAATGGTGCATTAATCCAAAATCATTCATGTCAAATTCAACTCCTAATTCCTTCTTGCATGGACGAATACAATGCTTCACACCTGTTATTAGTAAGTCATCCACATATAACAATATGATCACGAGCTCATTCTTTACTACTTTGATGTAGAGGTTTAGACCTATAGTACTTTCGACGCATGGACGAATATGATGCTCCACACATGTTATTAGTAAGTCATCCACATATAACAATATGATCACGAGCTCATTCTTTACTACTTTGATGTAGAGGTTTAGACCTATAGTACTTTCGACGCATGGAAAAATATGATGCTCCACAGATGTTATTAGTAAGTCATCCACATATAACAATATGATCACGAGCTCATTCTTTACTACTTTGATGTAGAGGTTTAGATCTGTAGTACTTCTGACAAAACCAAGTCTTATTAGATAAACATCCATTTTGGCATACCATGCTCTAAGGGCTTGTTTTAAGCCATATAGAGCATTCTTTAACTTGAAAACATCAATGTAAACATCAATGTTCCTTGAGGTTGCTCAATGTTGACTTCGTCAATTGTGCCATTTAGAAAAACTTTCTTTATGTCCATTTGATGTATATTCCATCCCATAGAAGTTGCAATAGGGACGAGAGATCTAATTGTTCTGTACTTGGATGTAGGAGCAAAAGTTTCATCATAAACAATTCCTTCTGTTGACATACTCCTCTAGCCACAAATCTTGTCTTGTATTCGCCAATACTCTCATCAATTACATGCTTGATTTTGTACAACCACTTGGAAATCACAACTAATTTATCCTTTGGTCTAGGAAATATTTCCCAAACATCATTCTTCAATATTGATTGGTATTCTTCTAACTTTTCATTCTTCCAAACTTAATGTTTAATGGCATTTTCGTTAGTAGGTTATGCTTCAATGAATTTTGGTCATATATGTTGCATAACCAGAATATGTCTTTTTCTTTCTTTGAATGTTCGTTTTGTTGTTGCATGTCCTTCAACGTCTTGTAGAGTTGTTCCTAGCCAAGATTTCTTTTTCAAGTTTATGAAATGATGTCAGGTTGTACAGGTTCGCTTGGTCCTTCAGGTTCTTCATAATGATCAATTGTATGTTATGGAGAATTGATTTTCCTTAGATTCTCTTCATTGGGAAATAAAAGTCCTTCATCAGAGTCAATGGGGATATCCTTAGACTTCTTGTATGAAACACTTTCATTGAATGTGACATCTGCCTACTTCAATACAACATTATTCCTTGATGTAGATTCTATATTCTTTGGATGTGGTGCTATAACCAATGAAGATTCCTTTCATACTTGCAATGTCCAATTTCTTCCTCTTGTCCTTGGGAATATGAATGTAGACATGATGTCTAAAAATTATGAGGTGATCAACATTAGGCTTCTTTCCAGTAAATGCTTCTTTCGGGGTCATGTTGTTAAGAATTTTGTGAGGACTTTTATTTTGAATGTACCTTGCCGTCATAGAAGCTTCTCCCCATAGGAATTTGGGAAGGTATTGGTCATGTAGCATGACTCTTACACATTCTTCAATAAATCAATTCTTCCTTTCAGCTAGACCATTTTCTTGAGGATGATAAGGTATTATCAATTCCCTCTTAATCCCAACTTCTTTGAAAAAGGCCACAATTTCTTTAGATGTATATTCACCTCCATTATTTGATCTCAAAGTCTTGATCTTCTTTTTTGTCACATTCTCAACTTTTGCTTTGAAATCTTGGAAATTTTCAAATACTTCATCTTTATACTTCACGAAATATATTTAAGTCTTTTTGGAATGATCATCAATAAATGTTACATAGTATTGATGACCACCAAGTGATTTTTCTGACATGGGCCCACAAGCATGAAAGTGGATTAGGTCCAATATTTCCTTGGATCTAGAGTCATTGCTAGGGAATGGCTTCTTCACATTTTTTCAAAGGGCACAACCTTTACAAAATCCTTCATGTTCTTCAATTGGGGCATACTTGTAACTATTTGACTCAAGGATGAGAATATTTTGTAATGGAGATGGCCATACCTTCTATGCTACAATTCACATGGGTTGATATCCATATGTATTAAAGATCGAGGAGTAGTAGTTAGAAGTTTATATAACCTCCCTTCATGAATCCCAATAGTACTTGTTTTTTCTATGCTAGATCCCTTAGCCCAAACAACTAATTTTCCATCAATAAAAGCTACCATGTATCCTTTATCTTCTAAACAAGAAATAGAAAGCAAATTCTTTTTCAAACCTGAAACATAGAAGATGTTAAGATGAATGTTCCCACCAGATTCTAGCTCTATGGAGGTAGATATAATCCCTTTGACTAAATAGCTATTTTTGTCCCCAAGTTCAACTACGTGAGAAGAGATTCCTTTAGATAGGGTATTGAGATGTCCACGTTCACCTATCATATGCCTTGAAGCTCCACTATCGATTACCCACGTGTTTTCATCTTCAAATGATCTTATTAGTGGAGAGTAGAGACTTCTACCCTTGATTTCTTTAGATAGTTTAGAGATGAAGTTGGTGATGTATCCTTTAATGGAGTCAAAGAGGCTCCTTAAAGCATTGAGACCTTCCCTCATGTACCTTTCCATTGAAAGAGAGAAAAGATAGTTGCTGTAAAGATTCCTTCAATAAAAACTGCCAACAAAATGTGATCTTCAAGCTTCCTTCCTTCACCTTAGCTCTGATACCATGTTAAGAAACCATCTGCTAGATAGTTTAATGCTTGATTCCTTTTTCTTGATAATTACTTGTGAATGTTAGTTATCTTCTTATTAATTTTATATTCTCTTCATCAAACAATTATATAAATGTTCAAAGCATAAAGATCACAAAGAACACCAGAAATTAGGCTCAAAGCCATGGAAAACTCCTTAAGGGAGAAAACCCAGCAATCCTTCTCTTATAGAATCAGATCAATATGAGATATTCGAGACCCAATACCAAGATCAAAACAACCACAAATATTCCAAGTCAAACCCTCCTGCAAGTCTCCTCCTATAGTCAAAGTCAACGTTGGTCAACCTTTTCAAAATCTGGCCAACCTTCAAATTTTGGTCCTGTAGTACCACATAATTTGCCTCAAAAAATTGACATGTGCGAGTTGAAGTAGGGAAGAAAACCTTCGATCTTCTCTCTCCTTTGTCTTTCTTCTCTCTCTCCTTTGACTTCAATGCTCTTTGTTCTTAAATAATCACAAAAATAGATAGATGATGATGTGATGGATGAATGGTTCTCCAAGAGGTCGAACTGACTCATATATAACTGTCCAGGAGGCTTGAATAGGTGCCAAATAGGTTGACTTGTCCAAGGAGGGCTAACTTGGTCTTTGTGTTGAATTTTGACTCAAACCTAAAAACGTAAAATTCTTTTCTTACAAAAATCCAAATGGGAATTAATTCAAATACATTTTCCTTTCGACTCATAATCAATTATTTTTGACTCTATAATCATGAAGAACATTATTTGACCAAAAATAAAATAATAATAATAATGAATATGATAAATATATTAATCATAAAGTTACACTGCATTATGAAGACCGACACTAGTTACAATTTGAACAACATGAAGAATGAAGAACATGCTTTATATTTATCATTAAAAATACATCAAAGGATAAAATATTAATTATGAAGACCGATCATACCTAAAAAAATCAACACTCCATCTTAGTTAGGGAGGTATTTGATGCAGGAGCATTAGGCTCAAAGAAATACTTTGTATGTAAATAGACTTAGGGGTTTCTAGTTTTCAAGAGAGTTAGATTTCATGTAGTGAATTTAGTGGGTTTTGATTTATTTTAATTAAAAGTGGAGAGAATTGTAACTGCTCTCAAATGATTAGTTGGGCATATGAAGATATGAGAGATTCAGAAAACTGCAGAATAGAAGTGAGTTGGAATCAGTTTCCACAAATCTAGGGATTTAGTCTAAAGTTAGGAATTTGGGAATTTGAAGAACTTTGTTGAGCTGTTAGGGGAGTTGAGTCGATTCATTGTTTTCTTGTATAAATGTAAGCCTAAAAGGCATTAATAGATAGACCTGCATAGAGCTGTAGGGCTAGACAGAGTAGGAGATAGAGGGGCCATCGAATTGAAGATCAGGCCAAGGGACGAGAAGGGGTTTTGTAAGTGGTTTCACTGTATAAATGAAAGAATCTGTTTAGTTTGACATGAGTATTAAATGACTTAAATCCTGTGTGAATGGATTGTATTTCAATAAGAGATTGTATGGCAATGTGGAATATATACTCTGTAGCTTGGGCTTAAATGATTCTCCATAGATAATAGGAGAAGTCGGTGTTTGGCAAGCTCGTTATTGTGCCTTGAATGATTGACTGACGTGTGAGAATTTGTTCAGAATTATGTGAGAATTGTTTGATTTAAACTCTGTGTGAAGGAGGATTCGACCCTTTTAAGATTCCTAAATTATAGGTATTCTGTGTGTAATCGAATGAAATTAGAACTGTGTGAATTGATCATAGAATGATCGATGTCACAAATTGATTCTTATTGATGAGGTTTTAAATCGCATATGATGATTTCACTTTATTTATAACGGTGGGACTGTATCACAGTAGAATGCCAATGAAATGAAGTTATAACACAAAGAAATGAAATGTTGATAGTGCATAAGGAGGAACCTGGAAGGAGTGCACAAGCGGAACCTGGAGTAAACAGTAACGATGGTTTTGGGAGAACAAAACCAGCGGTCTCGCACTTTTTAAAAGTGGTAAGTTGGAAGTTGAAAAAAAAGCGATATCCCTTGCTGGAGGACGCGTGTCCTGGAGTGGCTTATGAAAACCACTTTTATCGCGTTTTTCTGGAGCTTTAACGCTCGACCTTTGAAAAAATGCGATACTCATAGTATCCGTCCGATCACGGGCTTGTGGAAATCAACGGTGGTCGCATCGTCAAGTCAAGGAGTTAATGAGGTAAGTCAAGTATTGTGGGCCCGAACCGATACTTCAATTAAGTTTTAATGTTGACTGGAATGCACACCGAATAAGTATTAATGTGTATAGTTTAGGTTGTGGGTCGGTATATATATTATGGTTGATGTAGGTCGAATGAACTGTGGGGCCGAGGACGCTATATGCATTATCCCTTGGGATTAAGTCCAAAATCGGAGGTTTTATTATAGTGGTTGAAGGTGTAGCATATGTTAACATATTGTGGATGGTGTGAGGTGGTAGGACCGAGGGTCCTTATTATATGGTTGGCACCCTTGGTAATTCTTTAACCAAGGTAAGAACCGTAGGTAAGGTAAAAGTTATATATTGTAGTTGCGGAATATAAATTGTAAGGTTTTTTTTGGTTTTCACATGAAAGAGCATTTTGTGTGTGCTTTGGTTTCCTAACCATGGGAATATGCTTCCACATTAAGGTTAAGATTGCCCAGAGTTGGAGTAAAATTTGGGAATGAAATTTATATGCACAGAGAGAAAAGAAAATGTGGATTTAGTATGTAGGCATGCCATCAAGTGGTATCAGAGCTAGATAAGCTCTCTGAGAATTAATTTTGAAATGCTTATGTATTGAAATAGTGAAGAAAAGTTGAAGTTTTAAATCTGTTTAACGGAATTTGCAGATTTGATTAGGTGTGCAGTGAAGGTATTCAGATTTGCAGAATCTGGAGTTGAAGACAAAGTGTTTTGAAGATTGCAGCCTATAGAGATGCAGTGCAAGCGAGAAGAACAAAAAGATCACTCAGGGATCTTGGAAGGTGAGTGATGAGCAGTGTTTAACTCTGGTTTGAAGGATTGTTTGCAGAATGAAAATTGCATACAATTGAGGAGAATCTCAGTGAAAGCAGATCACAGCTTTGAGAGCAGTGATAAAAGAGTCCATCAGAGGATCCTAAAGTGAAGAAGAAGTGTGGCAGAACATGGAGAATTCCCAACAGAGGTTGGATGAAAGAAGAACAGATGTGTTCTTGAAAAGTTGCAGAGTGAACCCTAGAGGGAGTAGAAGAGAGTGATCAGAAGGTTCCAGTAGATAGGGGACCAGTACTTGCCAAAATCCTAGATCCGGAGGAAAGGATTGGTGAGGTAAGTTGTAGCAAGAGAGCTTGTTGTTGCAGAGGCTTAGTGCAGCTTGTGAGTGAAGAATTCATGGAGGAGAAAATGACTACTGATAGCCATAGCAGAGATTGCAGAGGTTCTAAGATAGGCCACCACAGAAGAGTGAAGGAAGATGCCAAAGCAAATGGCATGAGGAAGAAATTCACTGATGAAGAATATTGGAAAGAGGTAGCTGAGATCTGGGAACAGTTCAAAAAATTGGAACTGATGATAAAGGAAAGCTAGAGAGTTGGTTGGCTCATGAAGAAGAAAGTAAAGTGGCAGAGGCTACAAATGAAGAGAGAGAAAATGATAAATGCTCCGCTGAAAGAGAGATTACTTAGGATGATTGAGTATCTGGAGAAGGACTTGAAGACTGGAACTTCAAGTGAGACCAAGAGGTCAAATGGCCTTACATTTGACAAATTTTGTATGTTTGCAGGAAGAACATGTGGAAAAGAACAAACTGCTAATGTTGTCACTAAGGAAGAAAATGGAACAGCCAGATATTTTGAAAATGTCCATACATAGTTGGGGAGGAGTTTTGTTTTCCAACATATTGGAAACAGAGGAGATTTAAATTGTGATGATGGCCAAATGCTGGAAATTGAGAAATCAATTGGACAGCTTGAAGAAATTGAAGAAACTGAAGAGAGGACCATTGAAGAATTTCCAAAATGTATAGAAGACTTGGAACAACAGGAGGATTTGATGATCAAATCATCAAATGAGACCATGGAGTCTTATGGTTTTAAAACTGACAAGATTTGTGTGAATGCAGGTATTGAAGAAAACAATTCACGTGATGAAACTGTGATAAATGAAGCTGAAAGTTGCCAAGTCACATATGATGATTATATTTCAGAGGAAGATTAGATTGAGTTACTGCAGCAGAAGGAATTCATAAATTCCTTGTTCAATGAAAGAGATTGTTTCAATGGGGATGTGATAGTTATGTTTGATGATGATGAATTTGTCATTAATGATGATAATGACAGACTGATTTTGTTAAATGGCCAAATGAAAAGTGATGGACAGATAACTGAGATTATTGCAGAGATGGAGGATTAGAATTCTATTCCGATGAAAGATGAAGAAATAGTGACAGCAGGACACTTGACTTGCGATAGAAAGAAAGATAATGAAGGCAGTATGAATGTTTTCTCAGATGAGATGACAAATTCATGGCATGGGTTAAGTGTTCTGGAGAAGAGGACAAAAACATAGAGAAAATGTGTTCATATTGTAAAGGTAGAGATGAATGAGAATGAGAAAGTTCATTTTTATGAACTAGAGCAAGGAGACATCCTTGAAGAGGATGATGCAGAGGAGAGACTAGATGACAGTCTCGAGAATTATTTGAAGGAGTGGAATCAGCATACTGATGTGCTGATAGAGGAGGAAATAATTTCAGGACAACATACTAAAATGCTGGAAAAGGAGAGAAAGGCACTGAGGCCTTGTGATTTTTGTTTTAACAATTGTTTTGTGAATGCAGATTTTGTTGGTGATGGAGAAAAATTGACACCACTGGACAGCCAAAGAAAGGAGGAGGAAAATTCCGTGGAAGACTTTAATCCATGGAATGAGGAAATTGGATTGCTAGAGATTATGCTGAATAACCAGGGTTCAATGCAGGAAGGAGAACCTCAATCTCAAAATTGGGGATTGCAGAGTGTGAAGATACATAGGAATGAGGACAGTGAAGATTTTCTGAGTCTCGGAAAAGACTTAGAATTGCAGAAAGAAGAATTGGTGATTGAATCATCAAGTGAGACCATTGGGTCTTGTGGTGTTGAAACTGATGATTTGGCTGTGTTGACAGGCATGGCAGAAGAAAATCCATATTTTGGAGTTGTCTCGAAGGATGATGAACTGTTGTAGAAGAGGGAAGGTGAGGCTATCATGCCTCATGTAAAGGAACTTGTTGTTACTGATAATGACAAGAAGGAGCTAATTTGTCTGATGGATAAATAGAAACTTGTAGGGAAGACTTTTGGGACTGCTACAGCAGTGGAAAATCATAATTTTATTTTGATAGAGGATGGAAGACAATTACTGAAGATTTCCAAGGAAGAAGAAGAAGAACATGCTGAAACAAGTCTACAACATATTGATGATATGGTTATACAAGAGAGATGGCTGAAATATTTGCTGAAAACATTCAGAGAAGAGAATGAAATGTTAGAGCAACAAATTGAAGTGTTTCCAGAAGAGGAGGAAGAGACACAAAGATTCTATAACTTTGATGTTGGTCTTATGATTGCAGGTGCTGATGGAAGGAATGAAGGATGTTTAGTCCAGGAGAAGAAAAGAGATGATGACAAAGACTGACAATTTAAATACCAGTCTGAAAAATTGCTGAAGTCAGAGGATGAAGAAATTGTCATGGGTGACAATTAGGAGGAATTTTTCTGTTGCAGAGAACAAGAGGGTATGGATGATTGGGTGGCCACTACAGCAGGAGATCGACAATTGACAGCAAGAGTGAAGACTGAGCAAATAAAGGCTCAACAAGTAAGTGTGAGATTTCAGTAAGTGAAAGAAAGAGTTCATCAAGTAAGAATGCAGCAAGCAGAAGCAGAAGTAAAAGTTCAACAATCAGGATGGAGCGGTATCCAGCAGTCAGAAGACATATTAGATAAAGAAATTGAATTGATAAGAAGGCTGATGGTGAAAGTGTTTGAGAAGAAGAAAACAGCAAGAAAACAGAGAAACAACAACAAGAAGAAGAAGACAATCATAGAATGTGAAAGCTTAGCAAGTGGAAAGATGCAGCATAAGATATGGAAGCCTGGAGAAGTGCAGAAGGAGAATGTTGCATCAGATGATCAACTACAGAATAAAGTGTGGGATCCAGGGAGACAAGGATGAAAGCACATGATCAAGAGATCATGAATAATTTTAACCTGGGGAGTCTGATGCAGGAGCATTAGGCTCAAAGAAATACTTTGTATGTAAATAGACTTAGGGGTTTCTAGTTTTCAAGAGAGTTAGATTTTATGTAGTGAATTTAGTGGGTTTTGATTTATTTTAATTAAAAGTGGAGAGAATTGCAACTGCTCTCGAATGATTAGTTGGGAATATGAAGAGATGAGAGATTCAGAAAACTGCAGAATAGAAGTGAGTTGGAATCAGTTTCCACAAATCTAGGGATTTAGTCTAAAGTTAGGAATTTGGGAATTTGAAGAGCTTTGTTGAGCTGTTAGGGGAGTTGAGTTGATTCATTGTTTTCTTGTATAAATGTAAGCCTAAAAGGCATTAATAGATAGAATTGCATAGAGCTGTAGGGCCAGACAGAGTAGGAGATAGAGGGGCCATCGAATTGAAGATCAGGCCAAGGGTCGAGAAGGGGTTTTGTAAGTGGTTTCACTGTATAAATGAAAGAATCTGTTCAGTTTGACATGAGTATTAATTGACTTAAATCCTGTGTGAATGGATTGTATTTCAATAAGCGATTGTATGGAAATGTGGAATATATACTCTGTAGCTTAGGCTTAAATGATGTTCCATAGATAATAGGAGAAGTCAGTGTTTGGCAAGGTCGTTATTGTGTCTTAAATGACTGACTGGCGTGTGATAATTTGTTCAGAATTGTGTGAGAATTGTTTGATTTAAACTCTGTGTGAAGGAGGATTCGACCCTTTTAAGATTCCTGAATTATAGATATTCTGTGTGTAATCGGATGAAATTATAACTGTGTGAATCGATCATAGAATGATCGATGTCACAAATTGATTCTTATTGATGAGGTTTTAAATCGCATATGATGATTTCACTGTATTTATAACTATAGAAATTTGCTGAATAATGAATATTTATCCACCGAGATTATCCTAATCACATACTAATTCGAATTCATATGCAACACATAATCTCTTCTACAATCAATCATCAATTTGCGGAAATAGAAACAGTCGCATGCGCACATAAACACAATATGTAATGGGGAAAGATTATAGCTGAAAACCCCCAGCTATTTGTATATTATAATGGAGAGAACATGTAACAGTACATAGCACAATACTCCTCACAAGTACTCAGTACTATCTCATGTAGTTACACACAAACTAGCTTGGTTTTGAACAAGTCACAGGTTCAAAACTCATCCACTAATTGCCTGCCTCTATTGCGCAATCAAGGCTGGTCTAATGAGAGATCCAAGGTTCGAATCTCCTTGGCTTGACAGCGCAATCCTCATGGGCAATTTCCTCCAAGTGTGGTGCAAATCTCATGCACAACTAATGTCACAATTGATAGCTATCTCAACCCTTTCATCTACCTCTTTCACTGGTCTTCACTGAACTGTCCATGCATTGTAGTGAACTGATGTGTTCTTGAGTTGAATAATGAGTTAATAATTAGTGAATTAAATAATATTTAATTCACTCCACTCATTACTATTTGATTAGCTAGTTAAACTAATCACAACTAGTTCAACTAAGTTAAACCGAACACAACTCCACCAACTGTCCCATCAACTCCACCAAACTTCTGCCACTGAAGTCCTAACTGAAGTCAACCATGCATGAGCTCACCAAACCCCAAGGAATAGCGTAATTCCTTCTGTCAGATGCATGGGCCACTTCCGTAGCTCCAACTGAAGTGCTCCAAGAGAATAAAATGAAGTTTAGAGTCCAAATATTATTAAGGGCTAATAATATTTGACTGACCTATTTTTAGACAGGCAGTCTAAAAATAGACTTCGACCTGTATGTCTAAAAATAAAGGTCCATCTATTTTTACCAACTCGACCAATCATCCAAGAATAACATACTGCAACTCCCAGACCATGCTCCATATGTCTAAAAATAGACATAGTCTAAAAATAGACTTTGCGCCAAAAATAGCCTGCGGGCCCACTTAGTGAAGGCGACTTCATTTCACTAGCTCCATCATCTTGTTGCATTTTCAACAATAACGGTGGGACTGTATCACAGTATCGCAGTAGAATCCCAATGAAACGAAGTTATAACACAATGAAATGAAATGTTGATAGTGCATAAGGAGGAACCTGGAAGGAGTGCGCAGGTGGAACATGGAGTAAACAGTAACGGCGGTTTTGGGAGAACAAAACCAACAGTCTCGCACTTTTTAAAAGTGGTAAGTTGGAAGTCGAAAAAAAAAAACGCGATATCCCTCGCTAGAGGACGAGTGTCCTGGAGTGGTTTATGAAAACCACTTTTATCGCGTTTTTCTGGAGCGTTAACGCTCAACCTTTGAAAAAGCGCGATACTCATAGTATCTGTCCGATCACGGGCTTGTGGAAATCAATGGTGGTGGAATCGTCAAGTCAAGAAGGAGTTAATGAGTTAAGTCAAGTATTGTGGGCCCGAACCAACACTCCAATTAAGTTTTAATGTTGAGTGGAATGTGCGCTGAATAAGTATTAATGTGTATGGTTTAGGTTGTGGGTCGGTATATATATTATGGTTGATGTAGGTTGAATGAACTGTGGGGCCGAGGATGCTATATGCGTTATCCCTTGGGATTAAGTAAAAAATCAGAGGTTTTATTATAGTGGTTGAAGGCGTAGCATATGTTAACATATTGTGGATGGTGTGAGGTGGTAGGACCAAGGGTCCTTATTATATGGTTGGCACCCTTGGTAATTCTTTAACCAAGGTAAGAACCGTAGGTAAGGTAAAGGTTATATATTGTAGTTGCGGAATATAAATTGTAAGCTTTTGTTTGGTTTTCACATGAAAGAGAATTTTGTGTGCGCTGTGAGATTATGCTGTGGTTTCCTAACCATGGGAATATGAAGCTTCCACATTAAGGTTAAGATTTCCCAGAGTTGGAGTAAAATTTGGGAATGAAATTTATATGCACAGAGAGAAAAGAAAATGTGGGTTTAGTATGTAGGCATGCCATAAATATTCTTAATGACTATCTAGATGTTCTAATGTTGACAAAATTCTGAGAAAATCTTACAATAATTCATCATTAGCGTCAACATCATCCAATTACCATAATTTGGTCAACAAATGTGATACATGGTAAACCATCAACATCATCATCATTCAATTACCATAATTTGGTCAACAACTGTGACACACGGTAAATCATCATTATCAACTAGTCACCATGATTTTGGTCAGCGCTTCTGATCCATGGTATAAAGACTAGTCTTGGTCAGCCATCATCCTCGTCAATCTCTTTGACTTGTAGTGAAACCCTAGGGACACACTCAATCCATTTGAGTAATTTGGTCCCAAATACAAAGGCCTCTCTCCAGGCCATGATGCTAAATGAGCTCACTCTACCCATATGGAGAGTGATATGAGCTTGATGCTGAAAGGCACCCACTCAATTGAGTGATCCTGGGCCTCATACCATTCTTCCTAACTTGGTCAATATGCTTGACACAGGAAGAATGACTATCCTTTGTTGGACCATTCTCCCTAATCTAGTTAACAAAGTTGATACATGGAGAATTCCTAGCTTTGATGCTATTACTCTGGACCATTTTCCTTAATCCTAGTAAACTTGACCCAGAGAAATGATTGTTCTGGATGCTGCAATTTCTTCACTCCCTATAGTTGAGAGAGACATGCTTAATCAATCCAATCTTGTCCTTAGACTTCATCCTAGGACAAATAATTTGTTAGTTGTTCGCTTGAATGTAGAATAGTACTAAAGCCACATTGATTCTTTCAGTACCATGTCTCAGTACTAGATATCACTGTGCTGTAACCTATCATTGTGGTCGTCACCTGCACTTGATCAAGCAAATCCTGCAAGTAGATTCTGAAGCCATACTACTTCTCAAATTTCCAATCAAGATGCAATATACTCAACCTTTGCAATGCTGAGTGTGATAGTTGCCTACTTCCTTCTCATTCAAGAAAAATCATAATTGTAGAAATTATACAAGATGCATGTATATTACTGGACTCCCATGATCTAACAAATTAATATTATGTTAAATGCAGAATCCTTCCACTTAATTCTTTCCTGAAATTAAATCGCCAATTGCAAAACACATATGAAGCAAATCAATCGCACATAAACACAATTGTTTAACGAGAAAGCTTAAAGCTAGAAACCCCAACTATCATATATTATGTATATCATTGGAACATGTAAAAATATCATACAAAGCTTAGTACATCAAGCTCTCAGTACAATAAAAAATTGTCACACACTGTCATGCAGAAATTTGCATATCTATGCACCAATTTCTTGCCTCTTGATAGCCTGCCTCTACTGCACAATCCTTGCTGAAGAAAACCCCTGAATGAATTCGATCTTGCCTTGCCTTGACTACGCAATCCTCATTGGAAACTCCAATGTGTTTTGGATGCATTGAATGCAACACTATAGTCACAACAGATAGTCCATCTCACCCTTTCACCTATCTCTCTTCTGGGTCTCCACTAGAACTGACATGCAAGTAGTTAACTGATGTATTTGTTAAGTTTCAAGTGAGTCTCTAGTTGTGAATTAATTAAATAATTAATTCACTAAACTCTCACTAGTGTATGTTCAGTTAGAACTAGATACAACTAGCACAACTGAGTTTAACTCACTTAACTGAGTTAAACTAAATAATAGCTCACATAACTACTCTTCCAACTCTGTCACAACTTGCCACTATCAGTTATAAAGGATTCCTCCATGCATGAGTCATCATCAAACCCTAGGAATTACATAATTCCTTCAACCCACTGATTTGCCAAATATGTTCACTGAAATAAAGTGCTCCAAGAGAATAAGTTGATATTTATTGTCGAATTATTATTAAGAGCTAATACTAATCGACATGAATCTATTTTTAGATTAGCGATCTATAAATAGACTTCGCCCAATCTTCAAAAGATAGAATCTCATCTATTTTTCCAACTTGATCAACCATATATAAATAGTCTCCTGCTACTTATAGAATATGCTCACCATGTCTAAAAATAGACATACACCTAAAAATAGCCTGCGGGCGCCACTTAGTGAAGGTGCTTAATTTTCACTAAGCTCATCATCTTGTCGAATCTCAACACTCCCTCTAAAAAATATATGGATTATCCTTCATCGTGATCCTGCCTCTATGGCATTCGAATTTTCTCTCGATGAGCGCCTTCGTCAGAATATCTGCATCCTGATCTTTCGTAGGAATGTACTGAAGCAACATGATCTTCCGCTGCACACAATCTCTGATATGATGATACTAGATATCTATATGCTTATATCTATCATGAAACACAGGATTAATCGAGAGTTTAATGCAACTCTGTTGATCACAATGTATCACTGTAGGATCTAAATGAGAACCGAACAAACCAACGAGGATCTTCCTCATCCAGATAGCCCCAAATGCAACTTGACTTGCTGCCATGTATTCCGCTTCCACTGAACTGAGTGCCACGGATCTTTGTTTCCTGCTGTAGCAAGAAACTGCTGTAGATCCGATACTGAAAACCCCTCCTGATGTGGTCTTTCTGTCTATTGGGCTACATGCCCAATCTGCATCCGTGAAGCCATGCAACTTCACCTCATCCATCTGTCTATACCATAAGCCATACTCAGATGTGCTCTTGAGATATTTCAAGACATGTTTGCCTGCCTTACAAAAGAGCTTGGTAGGCTTAACCATCGCTTGACTAAGCTGCTTCACCGCATAGCATATGTCTAGTCTTGTATTAACTAAATACATGAGCGAACCCACCAATTGTCGATAGACAGTAGCATCCACTAGCTCTACCGATGTAGCATCCTATTTCCTCCAATTTCTTGGAAGAGGAGTATCCATGGGCTTGCAGTCCTACATGTGAAACTTACCAAGTATCTCCCGAGCATACTTGCCTTGAGACACAAACAATTCACCTTCTCGTTGCCATATTTCCAATCCAAGGAAATAATGAAGGAGGCCCAAATCCTTCATCTCAAACTCCTTTGCAAGATCTTCCTTGCATGAGTGTATCAAGTGCTCATCACTCGTTAGTATTAAATCATGAACATAAAGAAAAATGATTAAAATCTTACCCTCCACCACAATTTGGTATAGGTTTGCATCCGCCTCACTCTTGGTGAATCCAAGTCCAGTGAAATAGCTGTCAATCCATGTGTACCAAGCATGGGGTGCTTGCTTCAGTCCATACAATGCTCTTTTGAGTCTGCACACATGCGAGTTGCTGCTAAAGATCTAAAATCCTTCAGGCTGCTCAATGTACACTTCTTCCTCAATGATCCCATTAAGGAACACAGTATTCATATCCATCTGATGAATGTGCCAACCCATCTGTGCTGAGAGAACAAGGATGGTCCTTATGGAATAATACTGTGCGACAAGTGCAAATGTTTCTTAATAATCAATCCTCTTGATCTGTGAGAAACCATGGGCAACAAAACTTGCCTTATACTTCTCGATGCTCCCATCAAAATCTTGCTTTACCTTGTAGATCCATCTTGAACCTACCATTGATTTACCAACCGGCCTTGGAACAATCTCCCAAGCATTGTTTCTGACAATGGAGTCATACTACTCCACCATGGCATCTACCCATGTGGGCTCATGCACTGCTTCCTCAAAGGAAGATGGCTCTGTCATGATACACTTTCTCATGAGAGCCATGTATCCAGTGAATTGGTTAGGTGACTGTCTCTGTCTGCGCTGTGATGTAGGGACTCCTACATTCTATGCCACATCAAGCTTCAGTCTCTCAACTTCTATGGTACGCCTTCTCCCGGTTCTGATGTTTGGCTCTATGTAAGTGGACTCCTCCACTCCATGATCCTGATCCTGTGGCTGATCCACATCTTGAAGCTCATCTTTGGGAGCAAGAAGTTCCTCCTTTGCATGCAAGTGTAGCTCCCTCTCAAGCAACAACTTCATGGCTTTCTCCTCATTGAATTTTATATCCCATCGCACCACAGTCATCTGACTGTTTGGAAAATACACACGATAATTATGGGGTGTTTATGTGTACCCCACAAATATCCCAACTTCTGCAGTCAGCTCCATCTTCTTCCTGGCGTCCTTTGTCACATGAATGTAAATAGATGAGCCAAAAATATTCAAATGAGAAATATCAGGCTTCTTACCAGTAAAATCTTCTTCAGGTGTACTCACGCCAAGTACTCTATGAGGACAACAGTTTTGCACATAAACCGCAGTGTTGCATGCTTCCGCCCATAAGTGCATTGGTAGGTCCTGGTCATGCAACATAGCTCGTGCAACACCCACGATCGTTATGTTCTTCCTCTTCGTGACCCCATTCTGTCGTGGGTTATGAGACACTATGAGTTCTCTTTGAATTCCTTCTTTGCTACAGAAGTTTTTGAATTCGTTCGAGATATATTCACCACCATTATCGCTCCGTAGAGACTTCACTTACTTCCCTGACTCTTTCTCCACCAATGCTTTAAACTCACAAAACTTTGAGAATGTTTCGTTCTTCTTCTGCATGAAGAAGATCCAACATCTACGAGAATAGTCATCAACAAATATAACATAATACCTGTGTTTTTCTGTTGAAGAAACCGAGAAAGGTCCACACACGTCTGTGTGAATTCTCTCCAGGATCACCGAAGCACAATTCTCCTTATCATGAAAGGTGGTATTCACAAAATTACTCATATTATATCCCTTGCACTGATATGACTGCGCAAGAGTACCCTTGGGAAGTCTAGTAGAAATATGCTGCAAAATATTCAAGGCGCCATGGTGAAGATGACCCAATATCCTGTGCCATAATTCGCCCTCATCTTGGCTCACCACTTCTTCTGCTTTGCCCATCACTGCATCGCAACTATCTACCTCTAGCTTGTAGAGATTCTTAACTCTAATCCCTATTCTCTTGGTTTGACCCATTGTTTTATGTCACAAGAAAGCTTTTCCCTCGCTGAAAACAACATCATAACCTCCGTCCTCCAACATCGCGACCAATACAAAGTTCTTCTTCAGACCTGGAACATGCCTAACATATTTCAACAGAAATGGTTTACCTGAATCCCTCTCAAAGGTAATGGTTCCAATGTCGTTCGCACTGTATCTACCATTGTCACCCATCTCTATATGCATTTGGAGATCTTTCTCCTCCAAGTCACTAAACAACTCCTTGTCTCCCATCATGTGGAAGGAAGCACCACTATCAAGATACCACACCGATCCCATTGCGCTTGAAACCAAGCATGCGGTCAAAGAGAAATCAAGTTCAAATTGCAAGGCAAGGGCCTCACCAGCTGCAACTCCAGAAACCTTCTTGTTCTTCTTTTTCTGTGGGCAGTTAGTGGTGAGATGCCCTTGTTCGTGATAATGAAAACACTTCACCTTGGAAAAATTCAACTTCTTGCCTTTAGCCTCGAATTTTTGATGGGATTTATTCCCTTCCCTTTCCTTGCTTTGGTAGCCAAAGTGCAATTCTCTTCATCATCATTCTTTGATGAAGAGCCATCCCTGGTACTTCGCCTTATCTCCTCCTGCACTAGATCCGACCAAAGTCTCTCCCAATCCGACAGTTTCTCCCGTCCATTGACAGAGTCCTGATAATTGTGCCAACTCTTCGGTAGCCCAAGGAGAGCCAAGCTCACTAAGTCATCATTCGCAACTGTGATTCCCACACTCCCCAACTCATCCCTACATTGGAAAAACTTCGTGAGATATTTTGGAATACTGTCGCCCTTCTCCATTTTGATTTTTCTGAGCTTATCTTTCAGCGCTAACTTCCTATGGTCGTTGCTTCTTTGGAAAAGATCTGTCAAAGCCTTCCACATTGAAAATGGAGTGGATTTCCTGTGAAGGCTTGACATAATATTTTCTTTCGCACCTTCCAACAAAATTCTTCTTGTCTTTGCTACTTTCTTTTGCCATGCGTCAAGTACTGCAACATCCGCCGAAATGGTCTTAGGAACATCGCTATCGATGAAATCCTTCAAACCATTATCTTCAAGTATCACCTCCATCTTGTCCTTCTAGGCTATTTAGTTGGAGCTACCCTCAAGTGCATACTCCAACCGCAACCCATTGAAAGCCATTTCAATGAATACTCAACTGTCGCACCAAGAAATTTCTGTAGCAAATTCGAATTGTCCACCAGAGAAAAACTCAACACCGCTTCAATATTGCAATCTCCAGTGATTAACACTGCTCCGATACCATGTATAAATTATACAATATGCATGTATATTACCAGAATCCCCTGATCTAACAAATTAATATTATGTTAAATACATAATCCTTCCACTTAATTCTTTGCGGAAATTAAATCGCTAATTGCAAAACACATATGAAGCAAATCAATCGCACATAAACACAGTTGTTTAATGGGAAAACTTAAAGCTAAAAACCAAAAATATCATATATTATGTATATAAATGGAACATGTAACAATCTCATACAAAGCTTAGTATATCAAGCTCTCAGTACAATCAACAATTGTCACACACTGTCATGCAAAAATTTGCATATCTATGCACCAATTTCTTGCCTCCTGACACCCTGCCTCCACTGCGCAATCCCTACTGAAGAAGACCCCTGAATGAATTCGATATTTCCTTGCCTTGACTGCGCAATCCTCATTGGAAACTCCAATGCGTGTTGGATGCATTGAATGCATCACTATAGTCACAACAGATAGTCCATCTCACCCTGTCACCTATCTCTCCACTGGGTCTCCAATGGAACTGACATGCAGGTAGTTAACTGCTATATTTGTTCAATTGCAAGTGAGTCTCTAGTTTTGAATTAATTAAATAATTAATTCACTAAACTCTCACTATTGTATCTACAGTTAGAACTAGATACAACTAGCACAACTGAGTTTAACTCATTTAACTGTGTTAAACTAACTAATAGCTCACATAACTACTCTTCCAACTCTGTCACAACTTGCCACTATCAGTTATAACTGAGTCCTCCATGCATGAGTCACCATCAAACCCTAGGAATTGCGTAATTCTTTCAGCCCACTGATTTTCCAAATCTGTTCATTGAAATAAAGTGCTCCAAGAGAATAAGTTGATATTTATTGTCGGATTATTATTAAGGGCTAATAATAATCGACATGCATCTATTTTTAGATTAGCGATCTATAAATAGAATTCGCCCAATCTTCTAAAAATAGAATCTCATCTATTTTTCCAACTTGATCAACCATTTACAAATAACCTCCTGCTACTTATAGAATATGCTCACCATGTCTAAAAATAGACATACACCTAAAAATAGCCTGCGGGCCCCACTTAGTGAAGGTGCTTAATTTTCACTAAGCTCATCATCTTGTTGAATCTCAACAATAACGGATCCCAAACCGAAGAAACATCCTGATGAACTCTATTTGAACTTACTTCCCACTTAGAATACATCAATATTTGTCACTGTACTTCATTGCTTGAGACATATCTCAAACCATAACTGACTGTGCCATGTCCAACTATACCATGTTGGTACTCCAATACATGTTGAGCAACATGCCTTGGCTCAACCATTGACTGATCTATTTCCTTCACTGTATCCATCACCATAGTTGTTTTCCTATCACCATGACTGGGTGATCCATCTCACATTGAAACATATATTGCTATGGTAATCTTGGCTGCTCCTTTAACATGATAGACCATCATCTCAAACTCAGAGGTCAATTCCCTCTGAAGCTAAAACAAGGCTCTGTTACTGCTTCCTTTGTTACATAAGCAATTATTTATGTCATGGCTTCTCCCTCTGACACATGATTCCTTCTGTTTCTATCAGAGACAACCCAAATAGGATGAACCTTGATGTAGAAATTCCTTGTATACTCAAACTGCTAATTGTATTTTAATAAAACAATAGACTTGAATCTACTCTACCAACTGCTGAAATAATTAAATGATTTCAAAATCACGAAGCATACAAGAGAAAGAATTCAATCAACACATTACACAATGATTTCATGGGGAAAACCACAACTTAAAACCCCTCTTATTTGTATATTGCATTAGTCAGAAAAATATGAGAAGATTGTGTGCATAGGCAGATCATGTTGCTAGAGTATATTCTTATATAGGAATAGGATGTGGATATCTTGAGTAAGGCACTGTCAAGAGGAAAATTCGAGTTCCATAGAGACATGATTGGGGTATCTGATATTAAATCCCTTTCTTGCTGAGAGGGAGTGTTGAAAATGGCACCAAGAAAGATTCTAATTTAATTTCCCCTTTAATTAAATTAGAAGAAAATTGCAATTCCACGTCACATGACAAATTGTACGAGTTTGACTGAGTTGGTTCAATTAATTTCAGTTGAGGGTCTAACTTGAGTCATGTAGAGTGGATCCTACTTTATAGGAGCCCTGATTGAGTTTATTTTAATTAATCAGTTTAATTGAGTTAAAGCCAGTTAAACTAGTTCCAATTGCTGGAGGAACTAGTAGGAGGTCTGGCAGTGGAGAGAAGCTTCAGTGTTCAACCAGTTAACTGATAAATCAACCATAAATAACTCATGCATGTGTGATATATGAGTTACCCAGTTGAGATTGGAGTTCAAGGGCAATGTATAATCAATTTTAGAATCATCCAAATTGTACAAGTGGTGCATGTAGTAAGAGGAAATCCTATGATGGATTGCGCAGTTATGGATGAGAAAATTCCCTAATTAATAGGGGCTAATTCCTAATTGAACAACACAAGGAAAAAAGACTTGGGAAAGCAGAAAATTGGTTAAGTATTGGCCAAGGCTTGGCTTGCTTGTGGCTGCTCCAAAAAATCCTAGGGTTCTTCCTTTGGAGCTAAAATCTTCACATTTGTATGCAATTGAGGCTCCCTCTCAAGGGAACATCTCATACAATTTCACATCTCTACGAACAACTGTCATCCTGTGATATGGCAGGTTCACTCGATAGTTATGAGGTGTACCAGTGTACCCGAAAAATATGCCCAACTCTAATGTTGGTTCTATATTTTTCCTTGCATTGATATGAATTGGATCATTATATTGTTTTTCATCCATTCTGATGCATTTGGAGTGGGAAAAGTGGAGGAAGCAACTCACCAGACCGTTTTTACTGGCGGGACCTAATTTGGCGAAACTAGGTATGAAACCTTTTGGGAGCATTTTGAGGCATCAAACAACATTTTTTGGGGGTAAAAATTTGGTGCTTTAGCACCACACATTTACATGCTATCCTACACTCAAAGATATTTCCAACGGTGCAAGAAGCACGTCAATCAGAGTCCGTATGCAAAATTATGCTACTCAAAAGTTGACCTTCACGTATAGTTTGGGAGGATGTCGTGTCAGCTCCCATTATTCATGGAAAAAGGGCTAGCCATGTGTTTTGATGTAAAATACTCTAGGAGAGTCTATATTGTAACTCTAGGTAAGAGTTTATGTAGTCAAAATTAACCACTAGTAGGCTATTGCGCTCTGTTATAACCGAGCCACTAGGAGTCCATTCTTTCGAGAACATTTTGTTCCATAGCTTAGAAAAGATGGCTAGGAGAGATAAGAGGTAGGGCAGATAGAGGATCTATGCATTTTAGCAGCCCATGGGCCACAGACATTACTTATTTGTACTTGCAACCATATTTCCAAGCATAGAAATAGAGCAAAGCGACCTCACCTTCTAGCTAGGTTTTCTCTCGAAAGGGTTTCCCAGAGAGAATATATTGTGCCTTATGTGTAGGTGAGCTTATTTTGTTGTTCTCTACTTTTCTGCGTAATTTCCATTTGCATGCATGCACTGATTAAAGTTAAATATACAGATCTTAAAATTTAATAAAACTGTAAGTGTAAAATTTCAGTATTTTAATATATTATTGTGAGATATGTTGTGACGAACTTGTTGAAAAATGTAACTAGGTTCGATCTTCATAATGACACTTGTAATTGTGATTTTATGTAATTCATGAAAATAAGAAAAATAAAATTATTATTGTAATGCTTGTCTCATGGGTTTCATGAGCAAGGGATTTTATTTTAGTTTGACTCCCATTGTGAGTCATTAGGATTAGTCATAAAGTAAAATTGAGTCAATGTAATGTATGAAGGACCCTTATTGGGTATATTATATTTGTATATGAGTCAATGAATATGTCAAGTAGCCCTTCAAGACCAAGCACAAGCATTAACCTCAAGTCAGCTTCAAAGTGGAATTAATTGTCTCTGCCAACAGTCACATCGAATCACCTACATGTCATGTCGACTAATTACCATGGGAAACAACTATAAATAGGAGTGCTCAACATCATTTCGGAGGAATATTTTCACAGATCACAGTGTCAAGTGTGGGGGTCATCAAAGGAGCCGAGTTACCAGCGAGGAAGGAAGAAAGAGAAGAAAAGAAGTTTGTGATGATTTTGGGCAGTTTTGTGGCCCATCTTACCTCCACACACACAGAATTGAAAACATGTACATTACAACAATGAAGGATGAGGAA
Source organism: Pinus albicaulis (assembly GCA_034641835.2). NCBI lineage: Eukaryota > Viridiplantae > Streptophyta > Pinopsida > Pinales > Pinaceae > Pinus > Pinus albicaulis. The sequence continues at coordinate 1,278,775,245 of CM076577.1, read as the reverse complement.
AGGTGAAAGTATATTGCAGCAGTGAAGGCATAGAAAAGGTGAAAGTCTATGGAAGAAGTAAAGGCCGAGAAGAGGAAATGTCTATTACAACAGTGAAGGCCGAAGTATGTTGTAGCAATGATGCAATTCTCCTAGGGAACTGAAGTGGAATAAGGCTGAAAGTACAAAGAGCCAAAGTTGAAGAATAAGTCGAGAAGGAGGAAGGAGCAGAAAGTGGACTAGCGTGGAAAAGGGAGCTTTGTGTCTTAGTATTGGAGAGGCAGATATGTCAAGGGTTTTGGTCTTGGTATTCGTCAATTGGAATCTCTATAAGAAGAAAAATTTGTTCAGGTTTCCTTCTCAAAGAGTGAGAGGTTTTGGCCCTAGTTGGTAGCCTATATTTTGTGTCTCTTGTCTCTTTATGGTTTATGCATTGGTAGTTGTTTGATGAATAAGAACAGTAATAACCTTAGTAAAAGAAGATCCTAATATAAATAATTAAAAAACACTCACAAGCAGTTACTAATAGAAGATAAATCACATAATTACTCTGCCCTAGATTTCTCAACATGGCATTAGAGCTAAGGTGACTAAGTTAAGGAAGGGCGTCTTATCAAGGGACACTCAAGGATCAAATCTCAAGGAAGGCATCAAAGCAAAGATCATCTAAAAGTAAAAGGAAGCATCATAACCCTAGATCAAACAAGTATACAAAGGAGTATTGGGATCATCATCAAGAAGGAGAAGGCCAAAACCATACATATACTCAAGTTAAAATGTTTTGAATACTATTGATCCAAACGAAGCTAGATCAAGAGGCGATATCATCTCACTCTCTGTGGGATCAAGGATCATTCTTGAAGGAAAATACCTTCATCAAGGAAAATTTTTCTATCCTCTATATCATTATCAACATCAAGGAAGCAAAAAGAAGAAGGAGCATCCTATCAAGTAAGAATATTTGTGTCCACATATGAATATGTCAAACTGTCTTTTTGCAAGGAAAGCAACAAACTGGTTGGGGCTTCAAACTATCTTGCATGGAAGAAAAGGAAAGATCTGAATCTCATTGAAAATGAGGTTATGGAACATATCAAAGGATCTATCACTAAACCAATAAAGGAATATTCTCAAGCTCTTTCCAAATGTATGAAAGGGGAAGTTAGGGCTCAAAGGATTCTCATAGAATCCATCAAGGATCCCCTAATCCCATATATATCTAAACTCGAAACTTCAAAAGAAATCTATGAAAAATTGGTAGAGTTGTATTCCGTAAGAACTGCTGGAGAAGTCATATCATTAAGGCCATCAATATACAAGCTGAAGATGTCAAAGGAAGATGGAATAGCCTCATACTTTATGAGGATATCTGAGATCTAGGATCAACTACAAGATATGGGAGAATTCATGTCTGATAGTGAAATTACTATAGTTGTATTAAATACACTACCAGAGGAGTGGGGTAACTTTACTTCAAGTATTTATGGGAAGGAAGAAGCTACTCCATTCCAGAATCTATGGTCACTATACAATATTGAAGAATCTATACTAAAGGCCAAATCTAATGTGGAAGTAGTTGAGAAAAATCAAGTTTATGCTGCAATGACAAGAAGAAAGGGAAAATTAAATGCTATGGGTGTCAGGAATATGGACACTACAAAAGAGATTTTCCTAAGGACAAGAAGGAAAAAAGAGAGGAAGAGATGAAGCCCATATCACCATAGAAGTAGAGGAAGTTGAAAATAAGAAGTCCAAGAAATATGAAGTAATATATCTCTATTAATGAGATAGTCTTCCTCACGTAAGTTATTTTAAAGTTCCTAGTTGTAAGAGATGGCTATCATAATTCACTAAGTGGGATGCGTGAAGGCATCATGGAAGTATTGAAAGCAAGAGCTTGGGACATCATCATAGAGAAGCATGAAAGCTGGTTATAATCTATGGAAGTCAAGGATATAGCTCTTGGAAATCTCACTGGGAACATAAGTGGCAAGGTTATCTAGTACTAGGTCCATCATACATCTATCAAAAGGAAACATTTGCTGATGGGGATACTTTAGATCCCAAATATTATCTGATGGAATCTTCATTGAAAGGTTCACCGATCATGAGGAAAATCAAGTGTTGATCAATAATTTAAAACTTTTGGAATTCATGGGACAATAGTATGATGACATAAAGGTGAATCAGATCAAGGGATTGAAGCTCTTTCAATCAAGGAAGTTGTTGTAGGAAGTATGGATGACCCAAAGGGAAAATTAGGTTTTTATGCTTACATTAGATATTATGGAAGTCATGTCATATGGTTGTAGGTAACATGGATCAATCATCTATCTTGAGAGCATAATAAAAAGGAAGGATCTACTCCCTCAAAGGGATGCATGAATGCATGGGTCGCACATTCACTAGATGAAATCAACATAATATGTCCCCATATGAAGTATCAGGTGGTTGACTACAATTGAATAACTCTGATTCGAAGCTCATGGGAATAAAATGTGTGAAGAAAGGAAGGAAGAGATCGTGGAATATTAAACATGGTAAAGGAAATCAACATCCGAAATACCAAGAATATTTGAATAGGATATATCCATGGAAGATATGAAGACTCTGATGGAGTCTGAAAAAGAAAGAGACCCTTGAAAATATATATCTTTGGGATATGTGTAGATATGTATGTAGGATGCTGATGCAAACTAGAAAATGTCATGGCGAGAGACATTCACAAAGGTAATATTGATTTTAATGTTCATTCCTTTATTTTTGAACAAATATCTGGATGGGTTTATGTAGGGTTGGCAAGGGAAGATATATGGATGTCTTCCACCACCGATACACATGTAGTAGGATGAAATATCCTTAAGTAAAAATGGCATGAGGAAAGGCCAGATATGGACTGATGGATCAATTTCCGATGATGACGTGACTAACTCATGGATGAAAGTGATGGATAGTCTCTGCCCTAAGAAGAAGTCCCAAAATATAAAGACTCCTCAATGAAGAAAATAAGTTCATGACATCATGAGGAGGATTTATTCAAGCATTTGGTTGTCCCATTATCTCCACCTGAGAAGCCATTATAGGTCACTAATTAAGAGGGATCCTGGAAACAGGTTTCTTACTTGAAGAAACTTGGAAATTCCTAATCCAAGAGGGACCTTAGGTACATTCCTTAGGTAGGAATGAGTACATTCCTTTATTGGAGTAGATATGTCCTCCCTAATTAAGAGGGATAAATAGACACATTATTCTTGTCATCACTTGGGAAGATAGAATGAAGGATTGGGTAAAAATCTTGCATCTGATACTCTCTGAGAATGTATTAGGGAATCCAAGATAAGATTAGTCATTGAGGACCAATCATTAGAGGAAATTTGAGGTCTAAAATGGGCCTCCCAAGGAAATAATAAAATAATAGCTAAATCAATAAAATAATATTTATGAATTTGCAATTCACTTTTTGCACCAAAATCCATGTAACCATGGTTAAATTCAATTCAAAATTTGTACTAAAATAAAATTAATAAAATAATTGCATTGATGTGACTATAAATAAGAATGAGATTTTCAAGAAAAAGTCATTATCATTGCACAACTAATGCATTTTTCCTTTGTACTTAAATAAATTAAAATAAAATATAAATATAAATTCATAAATTCTTAATTATAGAATATACTATTAGTTAAAATTTATATTATTTAAATTATATAATAACATGTAATTAATGTACTATATAAAAATAATATAATATAATATATTGTTTTATGTATGAATTTTATATTACATATTGAATTGATTTGATTTATAAATAAATATTTGAAAATATTCAAATATAATATTTATTGAAAAGTGTGTAAATACATGAAGATTGTGTAGGGGTATGCATTGTTTCTTTCAAAAAATATGAAATGAAAATAATAATATTTTATTCAAAAAGTGTGAAATGACATTTATTATGAGTACTTTACTTTATGACTTTAAAAGTACTTAGAGCACTACCATTGTTAACCATGAGTTTTTATCCACTATTGATAATGTGACAAGTAAGTACCTTTAACTCAAGCAATGCCACCTCAACCAATAGGGATGATGTCATCCCCTAAAATGTGATTGGTTCTCATAAAGTGAATTTTGATTGTACATTTTCCTTAGGAGGCCCATTTTAGGCCTCAAAATTCCCCTAATGATTCTTCGAGGATTTGGAATCCAAGATAAGAATAGTCCTGGTGGAATACACCCTGAGAACCCGGGTGGGGTATGTTTCGAGACAGACAATGATGAGGGTGTCTATACATCATTGGTCTCGCCAAAATTGTGTTCAGATCTCATAGAGAGATAGATGCTAGTTGATATGATGCTATACATATGGGTTACCAATATGAATCTTCTTATGGGAAATTATTTGGATTGAGAATGACCAAGTACCATTATGAATACTTGCCTAGTTAAGAGGGAGTGTTGAAAAATGTAACTAGGTTCGGTCTTCATAATGACATGTGTAATTATGATTTTATGTAATTCATGAAAAGAAGAAAAATAAAATTATCATTGTAATGTGTGTCTCATGGGTTTCACGAGGAAGAAATTTTATTTTTAGTTTGACTCCCATTGTGAGTCCTTAGGATTAGTCATAAAGTAAAATTGAATCAATGCCATGTATGAAGGACCCTTCTTGGGAATATTATATTTGTATGAGTCGATGAATATGTCAAGTAGCCCTCCAAGGCAAAGAAAAAGCACTAACCTCAAGTTGGCTTCAAATTGAAATTAATTATCTCCTCCAATAGTCACGTCGGCTCACCTACATGTCAGTTTGACTAATTACCTTAGGAAACAACTAAAAATAGGAGTGTTGACATAATTTCATAGGCATATTTTCGCAGACCACAGTCTGAAGTGTGAAGGGTCATCAAAGGAGCTGAGTTACCATCGAGGAAGGAAGAAAGAGCAATAAGGAAGTTTTTGTTGATTTGGGACTTTTTTGTGTGCCATCTTACCTCCACACACACTAAATTGTAGACCTGTACATTATAGCAGTGAAGGCCGAGGAAAGGTGAAAGTATATTGCAACAATGAAGGCTGAGGAAAGGTCAAAGTCTATGGAAGCAGTAAATGCTGAGAAGAGAAAAATTCTATTACAGCAGTGAAGGCCGAAGTCTGTTGCAGCAGTGGTGTAGTTCTCTTAGGGAGATGAAGTGGAAGAAGGCTGAAAGTCTAAAGAAATCCAAGGTTGAAGAAGAATTCGAGAAGGATGAAGGAGAAGAAAGTGGACTATTATGGAAAAGGGAGCTTTGTATCTTTTTATTGGAGAGGTAGATAGGTCAAGTGTCTTGGTCTTTGTATTCATCAATTGGAATCTCTACAAGAAGAAGAATTTGTTCAGGTTTTCCTCTCAAAGAGTGAGAGGTTTTAGCCTTGGATGATAGCCTATATTTTGTGTCTCTTTTCTCTTTATGGTTTATGCATTCATAGCTTTTTTATGAAGAATAACACTAATAACCTAAGTAAAAGAAGATCCTAATATAAAGAAGTTAAAAGCACTCACAAGAAGTTAATAATAGAAGATAAATCACATAATTAATATGCCCTAGACTTCTCAACATAACTGTCCAGTGGAATATGCACGATAGTTTATGGATCATTTGGTATCAGAGCAACTTTATTTGGGTATTTTGTGGAGATTGCAGGGATCTATATTGGCAGAGCCGAAATTGTAAAATCATAATCATGGCCGATGAATCTGTAAATTAACCTCGTGATCCTGTAGAGGTGAGGTTTACGTGGATGGAAAAACAAGTCACAAATATTAACCGTAATGTAAGCCTCCTCATGGCGACTTTGAATAGAAAGCTGGGGATCTTCAGAGAAGATGGGGGTTTTAATGCAGACGAAAAATTTGAAGGGCGATTAGGAGATCGGGAAGACACAGAGAACTGGCTGAAGAAATAACCAAGAAAATATCAACCCAGTTTGAGTGCTGTGAATCATTCCCTATTTAAAATGGAAGAAAAAGTCGATATCAAGCCATAGGTTGAACCATAGGTTGCATCAACTGGAAGTTTATTTCAACGTCCATAAAATTGAGGAAGGACATAAAATCTCTTTCACGTGGCTGAAATTGGAGGGCCATGCACTGACTTGGCGGGAGAGTCACACCCAAAGGTTGGAGGGAGAACCTCTAGTGACTAAGTGGGAAGATTTAAAAACCCTCATTAACTCACCATTTTATCCCATTGGGTACGTGGAGGACCAATGGATCCGGTGGCATTACTTTAGGCAAAAGCCAGGCCAAAGGTTGCAGGAGTACACCACAAAATTTAGAAAGATGGCTATAATGTTGGGTATCTCTCCAAAGAACCCATATGTATTCCTCAAGTATTTGGGTGGTCTTCACCACCATATATGCAAGCAAGGAACGTTGTTCAAGCCCAAATCGATATAAAAGGCTTGTGTACAGGTACAATACCTAGAGAACATAGGCCTGAAAGGAGCGCAATCAAGTGGATCGAAGCAGAAGAAGTAATAAGAAGATTCTAAGGAGGGGAAGAAGAAGCAAAAAGGGGGAAAATATAAAAAGACAACAACCACAACATATTAGTGCAAAGATCCTAGAAACCAGTGCAACATTGATGGCCATACATAGGAGAAGTGCTGGAAGTTGCATCCAGAGAAAAACTCAAAGAAAAAGAAGAAAGATAAGAAGAAGAATATCATGGCAGTAGATTTAAAAACTCAATTTGAAATTAGCTCAGACGTGGATGAGAATAACGTATGCATGTCAGTGCAGAAGGAAGTGAATCTGAGTAGCCTTTACCAATAGGAAGATAAAGAAATGACCAAACGACAAAGATTCATTAGGGGGATTTTTGAGGTCTAAAATGGGCTTCCTAAGGAAGTTATAAAATAATAGTGGAAATAATAAAATAATATTAGATTACATCATCAAATTTTACAGGGACGAAAGAAAAAAACTCTATTTTCAACTTATCTCCCTATGGGTTACTCAAATTTCAAGCAGAAACACTCATTAGATGCAGAATGTGATTCATCATCAAAGGAGTACCCATGTTGCATACTTTCAATGGACGCTGCTACACGAAAAATGAGAAATACATGAAAAATGTGTTTGTAATCTCGTCTTTTCATGTATTTCTCATTTTTTGTGTAGTGGGTCCATCGAAACTATGCAACATGGGTACTCCTTGGATGAGGAATTAAATTTTGCATCCCACGAGTACTCCCACTAGAAAATTGAATAAAACCTTAGGAAGATAAGTTGAAAATACAAGTTAAAAAAGTAGTTTTATTATTTTATTATTTTTTAATATTTTTACTTTTTTTACTCTAAAAATGGTGAATCATCTTCCATGGTTGAAATCATCATATTGAATCCTATTGGTTCTTATAAAGTTTATTTTGGTTGTAAATGTTTCGTAGGAGGCCCATTTTAGACCTCAAAATTCCCCTAATGGATGCTCTATTTGACTTAGGATTGTAGAAGAATCTCCTTGTAGTAGAGTTGGTCAGGAAGTTCATGATCGTCCAAACCCATATCCATTGGGATGGGTAAATAAGGATGCATAGATGAAGTTAACAAAACAATGTAAAATTAGATTTTCTATCAGTGGTGATTTTATTAATGAAGTGGATTTGGATGTGGTTCCCCTTGATGTATGCAGAGTCATGTTGGGGAGTCCATACATGTACATGCTTGATGTAATATTTGTGAAGATAGCTAACTAGTACTAGCTCATCAAGGATGGAAAATTGTTCATCATCAATGTGCACAAAGGAAAGTTGAAAATTTCACTGGTAAGTGCCAACCAAGCCAAAAAATTGATTAGTTCCAGTAAGAAGTATGTGTTATTATTTTTTAAGAGAAATTCAGTTTGTAGAGGAGTCAATAAGAGGCAAGGTATCCCTGGAGGGGTGCAATAAGAAAAAAACAACAATTGGAGGAGTTGTTACAAGCATACAAGGATATGTTCTGAGAGCCTAAAGGGTTACAACCTAAGAGAGAAGTGGATAATGAGATCCAACTATTTACAGACTCCCCATTGCCAAATATTGGGTTGTACAGGCAGTCTGTTATAGAAATGAGGTGAATAAATAGTTTCAACAACTGCTGGAATAAGGTTTCATTCGACCGAGTACATCACCATGTGGTTCATCCATCATCATTGTGCCAAAGAAGGACGAGACTTGGTGGATGTGTATAGAATACAGGGCGTTGGAAAAAATCATGCTCAAGAACAAATACCCCGTGCCTAAGATAGATGATTTGTTGGATCTGTTGCAACAAGAAAAATACTTCACCAAGTTGGAATTGAAGTCTGGATATCACTAAGTTCCAGTCAAAAAAGAATATACATGGAAGACCACCTTCAAAACCAACCAAGGTTTGTATGAGTGGTTAGTTATGCCATTTGGCCTATGTAATGCACCAAACACATTCATGAGATTAATGAATTATGTACTGCGCCCTTTTATAGATTCACTTGTTATTGTCTATTTGCATGATATACTGGTATATAGTGCTACTTGGGAGGGCCATATGTCACATTTGATGCAGGTGCTAGAAACATTAAAGAAGCACCAACTGCTAGCAAATCTCAAGAAATGCGAGTTTGTGCAGTAGTCCTTGGTGTATCTGGGGTATGTAATCGGTGGAGGAGAGTTGAGGATAGATCCTTCCAAGATGGAGGTCATCATGAAACAACCGGTGCCTGCTAATGTTTTTGAGGTCAGGAGTTTCATTGGGGAAACAAAATACTTAAGGAAATTCATAGCCTCATTTTCAGCGGTAGTAGCACCGCTCCATGCCATAAAAATAAGTGGAAAGAGTTACTAGTGGGGAGAAGGTCAGCAAAGGGATTTCAAAGAGCTTAGTAAAGAAGAAAATCAGGCAAGCACCAATTTTTAAAGTGGAGACAAATGTGAGTGGGTATGCTATGGGAGCTGTATTGATGTAGGGAGGAAGGCATGTATGCTACCATTCTAAAGTTTTTCATGGGTTAGTTCTTGACTAACCTACCTACGATAAGGAGCTGTATGCCATGGTGCAAGCGGTAAAGAAGTGGAAGAACTGTTTGATGGGAAAGGAGACAGTGATCCACATAGATCACCAACCGTTATAGTACTTGCAGGCCCAAAGTAAGCTACAACAGACAAAGAATTACAAGTGGATGGGTTTTTTAAGGGAAACACAAACAAGTTGACCGACATGCTTTCAAGGCCACCCACATCAAAAATCAAAGCTTTGGGGACTCTTATGCACATGGATCCATTCACCCATGATGCATACAGAGAGGCATAATCAGAATATGAGGACTTCAAGAAGTTGTATCAGTAGTTGCAGAGTTAGAGTCATGTGCATGATGGCAACAATACCATTGGCTACCATCTCCAGCAAGGGTTACTCTATAGTCTGTGTTGTCGCACATATTGTCTAGGCACCGCGACAACAGCTCAAATCGGGGGCTGTCACCTTGATCCCCAATCTCTCTATCTAAGCTATCTCCTTGCAAGCTAAGGGAGATAGACCCTAATAGAAATGAAGAAAGAGAATTGGTTGCAAGTCAACCAACTTAGGAGGCACAATCAAATAACCAAGTACTTGTTAAGATTAATGAGATTTCACAGATCCAATTAGATTTGAAAATTAAAACTAGTGCCTTATGGAGTTAAAAGATCCCGTTATGAAAATTAAAGCTAAGTAATTGATGTATAACTGTTGCTATGAAAACACAAATGATATTCGATGAAACACCCTCTCAATTATGCATTAACTATGCTTGATAAAGATATGCGATTTATCATTACTTGAAATATTTCCAAAGTGAACATTAAACAATTATATGCCAATTTCAAGCAACTTAAAACCATAATAACTCAAAAAATCAACAACCACAACTAAGCATTAAACTTTGAACCAATGATTTAAATTCAAGATAAAAAATATTATCATGAAGGTACCATCGAAATTAAATGTCAGATCATTGCAATATTTCCGAATTTATGATATTCTAAATGACCCAATCGAGAAATTAAAATGTTTAGACAATCAAACTTAGGATAAATATTTAAAAATTCATTTGACTATGAGGCTTTTTTGAGAATTTTTATATTTATTTTTAAAATCTAAAACAAATAAAAACAAAAATTTAAAACTAACACTAAAACAAAAACTTAAAAAATGAAAACTAAGTCTAAAACAAACTAAATTTAAAATCTAAACTAAAAATTAAAACGTAACTATAATCTAAAACAAATTAAAATAAATAAATAAAAACGCAAAATTTCTAAACTAAAATCTAAAAATCAAAATCTAAGACTTAAAACTGAAATCGAATTAAAAAATATACGCCTAAACTAAACTAATGCAATAAAAACTAATACAATTAAAAATCAAATACTGTTTAAAACCTAACTCCTAAACTAAACTAACTAAAGTCTAAAGTCAAAAACTAACACTATCAAAAACATGAATCCGCATCAAACAAATTAAAACACTGATTTCGAAGTTTGTTATGTGTGCTTTTTTTTTTTTTGCGTTTGCAGGTGAGCGATAGGAGCACAACGACAATGATGGAGCTGTTCAGCGCGAGGAGGGACAACCGGCTTAGGATCGAATGGCAACGTAGGAGGCTAAGGAAAACGTGGGGAATGGCCAGTGGAAAGGAGGACGAGTGTTGGACGAACGAGAAGAGAAATGTAGGAGAGGCGTCAGAGGGTTTAACGCAACAGAATGGAGGTGGATTTCATGCGTAGAGGAATAAGCTGAGCGGTGGAGAAGAAACACAAAGGCAGGGGAGAAAGCGGCAGAGGAAGAGGAGGGATGGAGATGAAGTGAAGGCATTGACAGGGGCAGCGAACAGAAGCAGCGTGAGGAGGGGTCATAGGGAATCGAAGGGAAAATTTGAGGATGGATGGACAACGTTGAGGAAAGGGTCATGTGAAGAAACCCAGTACATTTAAATTTCGCCCATCAATCTTAAAATTATTTCCGTAAAAAAAACTCAGATTTTAGATGCTCTTTAAATCGAATAACATTTAGTTTTGCCCACAGAAGCGATTATGAGGCCAGACCTTGCCCTCGGGGGTTAGATCTGACTCAGATCTTAAGAAATTTTTGAGAAAACCCTGCAACCTGCAAAACCAGAACAGATCCTGAAAATATATGCACAAAAAAAATTATTAAACCCTTACAGCCTAGAGAAGAAATACAAATTTACAAGCTAATATATAGATCTGAGGCCCTCATGGTCGGATTTCAACCCATTTCAGCACAATTCTGAAGATAGAAAATTTTTAAAGAGAGGCACAAGTCCTAGAAGACTCTGCAAAAAACACAAATTCGTAAGATAGCTTTAGGAAATTAGAAACAATGGGATTTTTCAGATTTATGAAATCTGAGAGTCGGCTGGTCCAACTGAAGACTTACCCAGACGCTCAAACCTTTTAAATTTTTTTTCCCTGCACACTTAGATCTGATATTTAGATTGATAGAGAATTAAGAAAATAACATGAGATCCTTCAGAAAAATAGATAACTAGTCTTTCCGTTAAATAAAAAATGTCATTTTATGAACCCAGAAAACTGCACAAGATACCTATATGCAGATTAATCCATGAAGGCCATCAACCATAAAAATGCCAAAACCAAGTAGCAGAGTTTATAAATGAATCACCACATAGATCTGGAAAAGGAACACCAAAGTTTGTAACCCCAAAGTCTTTATGCTTTATTCATCAAAAGAAATCACAAGAGCTTCCAAGACAAGTGCACGATCCAGAGATCAGATGCAAATGTCACATCAAGACCTCTAGTTTATAAGACAAAATCTCCAATGGCTAGTTCGGTTGATCCATGTCAAAATAATCTCGACCCTCGAAAATATTTGATCATCTTTTAATCTGGACCGTCGAAATTATAAATTTGAGGAAAAAACGAATTTATGATTTAAATCCATTTTAATTAACTCAATATTACTATTTTTTAGTTAATTACCCCAAAATTTTGACTTTGACTTAACCACCTAGGCCTAGGGGGCCAAAATTTCTTAAAATTCTCAATATTCCCTTGGCCCGGGGCCTTTAAAAATTCATTTTTTAAGGACCAACGAATTTTTCCTTTGAAGAATTTTAACCTACCTAGGACTTAAAATTAATAAAATTTCCGGCTTAGGATTTTTAATTAATTTGGCCAGAAAATTTAATTAATCAACTGAGAGGCGATTTTAATTATTTTCCAACCCTCTTTACATAAGATAAATACATTTAGACACATGAAGGGGGAATACCCATTTGTATAGACCCTCAAATAGATACCCAATTCTGTGACTGAAAACATGATCTAGTAGACCAAGTAGCTTGTAATAAAATAATCTAGCCAACTAACTAGGATTATTCCCAAACTACTTTTACAAAGACTCGATAGAAAACACTAGGACTCACTTAGCACCTTGATGACAAAATCCACCCTAGCTTTGGGGTGAAGCTAGAGAGGAAAACTCTGCTGATAACTTGTGTCAAAAACCACAAGTAAATCAGTGAGACAAAAAACCTCCTAGGATAGAAATCGTCACCAACATACTAGGCTTACCTAGGTTGTTACATACATGACGGTCTTACTTAGATCATTTACATCATAAACATGCAAAATGGGTTTACATTATTCATAAAAATTTTGTCTGATGATGGAATCTGAATGGCGCGAACACGTCGAACATGATAAATCCCATTTGAAAAAATGGGGGTGTACTGCTATGGGGTCATTGACAAAGTGTGATCAACATCTGGCTCTACTTGGGGACATGTTGCTTCATCAGAGGAATGTGAGAATCCTGAATCTGTATCCAACGAACGCACAAGATTACATAAGTAGCATCCATCCAAATATCATCATATAACATTAAACACATGAAAAATAGAAGCTCTTCTTTCATTTATTATTCTGTTTGACATGAAAAGTAAATCTAATCTAACTACATAAATGAAATGTTGAAAGGACAAGTAGTAGGGTTAGAAATACAATACAGAGGATGCCCTTGTGGCATCAGATGTGCTCAATATAGTGCATGCTGAGCATTTTCCTGCTTTCAGGCAAGTCTGTAGGCTGCTTTTCAGATGTGCCATGTCCAATCTTGCTAATTGTAGGACTCTGTCTTATCCGAATGTCAAGCTGCTCTTGGCCATCAGATGAATCAAACCACTTACTTCTTCTTTTCTATTTTTTCCTCTTCGTCTGAGGGGGATGTGATGTCAACAATGAGACCACTGTAGATTTCTTGTCCTTATCTTGAAAACGCTTGTACAAAACATTTGATGAACCTGTAGTGTGACTGATATTATTCTGAATATAATCTGTTAATGGTGACACATAAGCTTGATCGTCCTTTGTAACCATAGATAATTTTTCCTTAATGGGAAAAGTGACCTCCGTGTGATGAGATGGAAGTTGCTTCAGCGAACTAGGAGGCCTATGATCTGTTGACAATTCAGACTTGAGTTGAAAATTTTACATGTGTGATCTTTCCATTTTTTCCAACTTATTTTGAATACCATTCATTTGATTAGAATGCTTAATATTTATAGTATTGATTTCCTTCACATGACTCTCTTCAATATTTAACAATTTGTGTTGAAGAGACATCCGATTAGAATGATTAACTTCCATCATCTTCAACCTGTTTTCCATGCCATTTATTTCCTGTGCATGACTCTCTTCAATCGTCAACAATTTGCGTTCCATGTTTTTTGTTGATTCATCATTATCTGCTTTCATGGCCATGAAGAAATTTTGCATACAATTCATTTATTTCTCATGATTTGTTTCCATGATCGTCATTTCCTTGATATATTTTTCTTCTAAGGCCAATAGCTTGCTCTGTATAGAACCAATTTCCCTGGCGTGATCCGCTATTATTTTTTCTTGATTAAGTTCCATATTCTTAATGATTTGAGCCTGTTTGGCCTCCATATTATTGATTACTTGAGCTTGATTTAACTGTATTTCCTTAACCATCTGAATCAATTCGTTAACAAGATGCTTATCGTTGTCAACACTGATTTGACAACTTTCTGTTTCACCACTATCATGGGTTTGTGCTATCATGGTACAAGTGGATACATGCTGAGAATTGTTTGGAAATCTCTTGCTGATAGTTGAGTTATCTACAAGATCAATTTCATTATTTTGCATAATACTGGGAGTACAAGGCGAGTCATCTTGTTTTATATATCTATCTGTAAAAGCATTGATGATGTCTTGTAAACAATACTCTTTAGGACAATTTCGAAACTTATCGATAGCATCACCTTTTAAGGAATAGCCAAAGATACGTATCTTGACATATTCATGATTATATTGTGAAGGATGACAATATTTATATATAAAATAAGTGACCATATTAGATGCACTAGAGCATTGCTTGGATCACCTCCTGAGAAAAAAGGCAATTTAGAAATGATCTCTTCTGGCATGTCATGTAAGGTGTCATCCATGATGACCTGCTTAAAATTTAAGAAATAGATCCGTGTTCAAGAATAGTCAAAAGGTTATCAAGAAGCGAACTTCTTAGCAATAACTCTTGTAAGAAATGAAAGAATTGGAGTCGCCACTTGAACATGAAACTAATTCTGGAAATAGAAGAAATTATCGAGAATAACAGATGGATATCAGGGGGGATTCTTGTCTGGGAGTAAATAGATGAATAAGTGGAGTCGCCACCCAAACAAGAAGCCAACAGAAATGTCCAGGTGCTAAAGATACAATAATGAAATGATTAGTGAGATGATGAAAGATAAGATGATGAAAAGATGAAGAGATGAAGAGATGAAATGATGCCAGAAAATGCTATGCCTTGAGAGAGGCTAATGAATGGTGAAAGAAGATTTAAAAGATTAGAAAATTTCGTTAAGACCAAGGACAAAAAAAACTCTATCCTCGGCAACGGCGCCAAAAAATGTTGTCGCACAGATTGTCTAGGCACTGCGACAACAACTCAGATCGGGGGCTGTCACCCTGATCCCCAATCTCTCTATCTAAGCTATCTCGTTGCAAGCTAAGGGAGGTAGACCCTAATAGAAATGAAGAAAGAGAATTGGTTGCAAGTCAACCAACTCAGGAGACACAGTCAAATAACCAAGTACTTGTTAAGGTTAATGATATTTCATAGATCCAATTAGATTTGAAAATTAAAACCAGTGCCTTATGGAGTTAAAAGATCCCGTTATAAAAATTAAAGCCAAGTAATTGATGTATAACTGCTGCTATGAAAACACAAATGATATTCGATGAAACACCATCTCAATTATGCATTAACCATGCTCAATAAAGATATGCGATTTAAAGTTACTTGAAATATTTCCAAAGTGAACATTAAACAATTATATGCCAATTTCAAGCAACTTAAAACCATAATAACTCAAAAAATCAACAACCACAACTAAGCATTAAACTTTGAACCAACGATTTAAATTCGAGATAAAAAATATTATCATGAAGGTACCATCGAAATTAAATGTCAGATCATTGCAATATTTCCGAATTTATGATATTCTAAATGACCCAATCCAGAAATTAAAATGTTTAGATAGTCAAACTTAGGATAAAAATTTAAAAATTCATTTGACTATGAAGCTTTTTTGAGAATTTTATATTTTATATTTTATATTTATTTTTTAAATCTAAAACAAATTAAAACAAAAATTTAAAACTAACACTAGAACAAAAACTTAAAAAATTAAAACTAAGTCTAAAACAAACTAAATTTAAAATCTAAACTAAACATTAAAACCTAAAAAATAAAAAAATAAAAAAATAAAAAAAATAAAAAAAACGCAAAATTTCTAAACTAAAATCTAAAAATTAAAATCTAAGACTTAAAACTGAAATCGAATTAAAAAATATACGCCTAAACTAAACTAACGCAATAAAAACTAATACAATTAAAAACCGATTCCTGTATAAAACCTAACTCCTAAACTAAACTAACTAAAGTCTAAAGTCAAAAACTAACGCTATCAAAAATGTAATGTTCCTAAATTAGCTTCAGCTAATTGGAACATTAATTTTTCCTTGTTCATTTTTGTATTTCATGATTGATGAATAAAATGTAAAGGAGGATAAGAAAAATTCCTTAAATCAAAGAATAAATACATCCCCAATGTGAAAAGAGATAAATCTGGGCCTTTTGTAACAAAATCCACTTATGTGTGAACAGAAATTGGACCACCTTGGAGAACCAGCGCAGTTTTAGAAAAGGGATCCAATGTGAAAGGGGTTAAGTCCATTGAAGTGGTTTAGGGTTTGTGCACCCATTCAAGTTATAAAAAGGAGGAGACGGCTCATGTAGAGGTTGTTGAAGTATTTTCGAAATAGAGGTTTCTTGAGCAACTCTAGCTCTCTAGGCTGTTTAGCCTAAGGGAAGAGGATTTCCTGTTTAGGAATCCTCCCTCCTTCCTTGAGTAGCTCTTGGAGGAGATTGTACTGAAATGAGCCACTATCCGGAATTTTGGCCAAGCTCTATCTATTAGCATCGCTGGTCTTGTTGAGGATTTTTCAACTGCTTGAGTTGCAGCAAGTGGTAGTCTAGATCTGCAGAGATCTAGTGTTTTGGAGGAGATTTCTCTCAGGGAGGGTGTCTTATGACCACCCGGAAGAGGATCTCTCTATTATTTTGTATTCAGATCTATAATTTATAGCATTTTCTTCATTTTTATACAGCTACTGCGCAGTCCCTCTCAAGAACTGCGTTTTTGCACTTGAGGGTTTTAATGTTATTTCAGTTTTGTGCAATAGATGATCTTTGGTGATTGAGGCTTGCCTCTCACTTTGTAAATATTTGATGTAGTACTGTTTAATATATTTTTAGATCTGATCTCTGTTATAATAAATTCATCTTCAGAAATTCTGAGCATTCTGCAGTTTTATAGCTTATATGTCAGATCTACACTTATTCCGTCATTATTTTGATGAAATTCCAAGGGGATCTTGCAGAGAAGGCTGAGTAGTTTCCAGATCTGGTATGGATTTGATGTTTAAGCCATAAATATATCATAGATATGAGTTTTCACTTACAGCAGCTGAAACCCCTGAAAAATAACGCTGATATAATCTGCAGTCTTTTTCCTATTTGTTGCAGCAACTCATTGCAGGGTTTTTCTTCATAGAAATGTTTGTTTTTCCATGGCGAAGCAAAATGAATATTATTTTGAACTTTCATACTGATATTTCTACATAAACTCAGTCATTCCCTTCAGAAATTACGCTGCCCAAGCTTCAATACTTTTCTGCATAATATAGGTCATGGGAAATCAGGGTTTTTCTTGACTAGTCGGGAAGGAGGAACTGTTTAACATAGAAAAACGCCTTTTTTTGAACTTAAATTCATCATGTGAGTCCCTCTTAACCTAATATAACATATCCCAGAGCCATTTCCCTTGTTCTCACGCAGATTTATTTATAAACCTATTTTAGTGCATAAATTGCTGCTTTTCCCCACCTTTCTGAAGTTAAAAGCTGAGTAAAGAGTGCTGCTGTTCTTTCTATGGGTTGCTGAGCATTATCATATACATTTCATGATAGCTGAAGCCATCATATATGAAAAATTCGTTTTTCAGTCATGATTTGCTGAGTAAACCCTTTGGGATCTTACCTTTCGACAAGGGTCTATAGATAGAGTCTGAAAAGGGCCATATAGCCTTTGGATCTCATCCTTTCTTGTAAATGTGACATATACAGTAAATTACCCTTCAGTCAATCTCTGGTTTAAATCATATTATTGATTGATAATTTCTTAAAGAGGAACATCTCACTGGTACCAGTTTGTGGGAGATCTGTTCAGCAGATCTAACTTGATTTGTTTTTGAAGATATTGCATATTTGAGTCCCACACAGAATATTCAATAGGAACCAAGCTTTTTCCTGCATTTTATTTTCCCATATTTCCTTATGCAGCGTTCCTATTGAGGAGCTTGGAAATATTCCTGAAAAAGGGATATTACAGTGGTATCATAGCATGATCTCTGGCACAACCTGTGAGATCAAGATATCAGTGAATTAAGATCAGAAGCAGAGATCAGATTGATGGATAGGATGATATTACTCTCATCAATTTTCATATCAGAGAAGGGCCTCTCCAAGGAGGTTCAACCAATGGAAGAAGAAGGGTGCAGTGAAACTCCAAGAGGGTTTCAAAGAAGAAGAAGCTACAGTGAAATTCCTAGAGAATTTCAGGAAGATGAAGGAGTACCCAGTACTTCTTATGATGTGTGTGAGCATTCAGCCACACAATCTGATTTACAATGTTGTCACATCCCCACTTTCTTGCTGAGAGAAAGAGGAGAAGAAGAAGGAATGACAGAAAAAGAGATTCCCCCACTCTTTTTCCAGACCTTGAAGGATATTCAAGAAAATCTCAAGGAGGTTGAAGGGGTAGAGACTTGTACAAGCGCTGGCACAACCTTGGAGGAGCAGGCTTCACGTTCAATGGAGGAAGACTACACAGTTGCGGAAGAAGTTCTTGCTTCTACATTTCACCAAGGTATGGTCAAGAATTCATCTGTTCTCATTTCAGCCCATTGCATGGAGAGATCTACATTTCCATGTGCTGCTGATCTAGAACAACATAGTTGCATTGCGCTGTGCAAGAGCAGTAAGGGAGGAATAATATCTCCCTTGGAGATATCAAAGGGGCTGCATTTCATAAGCCCTTGAGATGGAGAAGGTGCAAAAGCATGAGGATACCGAGAGAAGATGGGGAAGAGGGCCAATCTCATTCCTATCTATTGTAGAAGGTTGATGCACCTAAAGAGGTGATTGGATTGCGCAGTGGAAGCATGGAGGGTTTTCTCCATTCATGTATTCAGTCACCACTAGATGATGTCTCATTTCTTGGAGACATTGCACCAAGAAGGCCACTTGATCAGTAAGAAGAGGTGAAGGCTTCACATGGTGAGGCATTTCCCATTGATTTCAGAGAAGTGGAGACCTTGGGAGGTCTTAATGCAGCGCTGAGAGTCTTGGGTAGGCTCAAGGAGGAGAGAAGCAGTCTCTCAACATCATCCACACCCACTCTCATTTCAGTTTCTGCGCTGTGGCAGGAAAAACAGGGGAAGGATAACAGCCTTCCCACATCTACATTTGGCATGGGAGCTATGCATGTACATGACTCTTGGGAAGAGTTATTATAGTCTTCTCTCTTCTCTTTGAGAATGGAAGGAGACTCATCTATGATCTGCTCCCATTGCATGAGAAAAAATTGTGGTAAGGGTGTTGATTATTTTGATTTATCTCATGTATACATGCATCCCTTAACCACATATGTGCAGGATGTTGCTCCAAGGAGGAGCATTCTTACTTTGAGGTTGCATGGTCTACTTGGGGCCATGAGCAATGTTGATATCCACCTCCTAGGAAGACTTTGGGAGGAATTTTTCTTTGGAGGAAATGCTCACATTGCCTCATCCATCATTTATTTCCTCCAAGCTTATGAAGAGATTAGGGCAGCATGCAAGTGGTTGGAAGACCACATTTTTTAGCAGTCTCTATTACATTTGAGGTCCAAACTGCGTTGGTTGCATATGAGGGATCATTGACCTTCACATTTGTTGCATATGGCAACCAACATGAATTCTATTCTTGCTCCCTATGTTGCTGATGCTTCTATTTTTATGAGGAGCATATGTGGGAGAGGAGGAATGATACATTGGATGAATGTATCCATTGGGAATACACTCTCCCATATTCAGTTGAATCTCAAGAAGAGGAGGGAACTTTTTGTGGCTGTTGCATGGTACACTGTATTATATTCTACAAAGGGTCATGTATTGAGTTTGTATCATGAAGGGGAGCCTCTCACATGGGAGGAATTAGAGCAAGACATGTTTTGCTTGATCTCCATTCAGCCAACACTTATTTTCCTCTATCATTTCCAAGCTTTGAAGAAGCTTATTTCAGTAAGCAAGTGGTGGGATGGCCACTTATGGTATCATGACTTGAGGTAGCAAGATGATGGACAATGCTGGTCTCAAAGGAGGGACTAATTTCACCATCCAACACATCATATGGCACTTAGTCCACATGTCTTTTAGAGCACCTATGGTGAAGATAAATTGTTCACTGTAGGAATAAGGGGGTGGGCAAGGAGGCTCACTAGAATCAATGGAGGAGATCATGAAGTTTCAGATTCCTTTTGGCTTCATGGTGACCACATTTTTGCAGCCCAGGATCCACAACTCCACATCCATCAACAGTGGGAAGAGGGACATCATGAGTTGGATATATTCATCCCTCATTTCCAGCCTTGTAGCCCCTACTCAATGCACATCATGGGGATTAATGATTGTTTTTATGAGCTATCAAGGATGGCTCCTCCTATTTGGATGATAGCATGGGTGTGAGAGACACTCATTGGGAAAATTTTTCCCCATGCTCTTCATCACTCCTACCTGATGAGGCCATTGAGCAACAAGAAGATCACCAATTGTACCTCCCATTTCTCATGATGTACACTTGCTATTTTTCACTTGGAGAAGGTCATTGGAGGGTAGATTCATTGCTTATCATTTGCAGCTATGGTGGGATCCATCGATGAGGCCACAAAAAAGGGAAGGATAAGTCTGGTTCTTCCTTGCAGTTGCTTGAGGACAAGCAACATTTGGGAGGGGGAGACTGTAATGTTCCTAAATTAGCTTTAGCTAATTGGAACATTAATTTTGCCTTGTTCATTTTTGTATTTCATGATTGAGGAATAAAATGTAAAGGAGGATAAGAAAAAATCCTAAAATCAAAGAATAAATACATGCCCAATGTGAAAAGAGATAAATCTGGGCCTTTTGTAACAAAATCCACTTGTGTGTGAACAGAAATTGGACCACCTTGGAGAAACAACACAGTTTTAGAAAAGGGATCCAATGTGAAAGGGGTTAAGTCCATTGAAGTGGTTTAGGGTTTGTGCACCCCTTCAAGTTATAAAAAGGAGGAGAGGGCTCATGTAGAGGTTGTTGAAGTATTTTTGAAATAGAGGTTGCTTGAGCAACTCTAGCTCTCTAGGTTGTTTAGCCTAAGGGAAGAGGATTTCCTGTTTAGGAATCCTCCCTCCTTCCTTGAGTAGCTCTTGGAGGAGATTGTACTGAAATGAGCCACTATCCGGCATTTTGGCCAAGCTCCATCTATTAGCAGCACTGGTCCTGTTGAGGATTTTGCAGCTGCTTGAGTTGCAGCAAGTGGTAGTCTAGATCTGCAGAGATCTAGTGTTTTGGAGGAGATTTCTCTCAGGGAGGGTGTCTTGTGACCACCCAGAAGAGGATCTCTCTCTTATTTTGTATTAAGATCTGTAATTTATAGCATTTTCTTCATTTTTATACAGCTACTACGCAGTCCCTCTCAAGAACTGCGTTTCTGCACTTGAGGGTTTTAATGTTATTTCAGTTTTGTGCAATAGATGATCTTCAGTGATTGAGGCTTGCCTCTCAATTTGTAAATATTTGATGTAGCTACTGTTTAAGATATTTTCAGATCTAATCTCTGTTATAATAAATTCATCTTCAGAAATTCTGAGCATTCTACAGTTCTGTAGCTTATATGTCAGATCTACACCTATTCCAGCATTATTTTGATGAAATTCCAAGGGGATCTTGTAGAGAAGGCTGAGTAGTTTCCAGATCTGGTATGGATCTGATGTTTCAGCCATAGATCTGTCATAGATCTGAGTTTTCACTTACAATAGCTGAAACCCCTGAAAAATAACGTTGATATAATCTGCAGTCTTTTTCTTATGTGTTGCAGCAACTCATTGCAGTGTTTTTCTTCATAGAAATGTTTGTTTTTCCATGCCGAAGCTAAATTAATATTATTCTGAACCTGCATACTGATATTTCTGCATAAACTCATTCATTCCCTTCAGACATTACGCTGCCCAAGCTTCAGCACTTTTCTGCATAATTTAGATCATGGGAAATCAGGGTTTTTCTTGACTAGTCGGGGAGGAGGAATTTTTTAACATAGAAAAATGACTTTTTTAAAGCTTAAATTAGGCATGTGAGTCCCTCTTAACCTAATATAACATATCCCAAAGCCATTTCCCTTGTTCTCACGTAAATTTCTTTATACACCTATTTTAGTGCATAAATTGCTGCTTTTCCCTACCTTTCTGAAGTTAAAAGCTGAGTAAAGAGTGCTGTTGTTATTTCTATGGGTTTCTAAGTGTTCTCATATGCATGTCATGATAGCTGAATCCATCATATCTGAAAAATGCGTTTTTCAGTCATGATTTGCTGAGTAAACCCTTTGGGATCTTACCTTTCATCAAGGGTCTATAGACAGAGTCTGAAAAGGGACAGATAGCCTCTGGATCTCATCCTTTCTTGTAAAGGTGACATATCCAGTAAATTTCCCTTCATTCAATCTCTGGTTTAAATCAGATTGTTGATTGATAATGTCTTAAAGGGGAACATCTCACTGGTACCAGTTTGTGGGAGATCTGTTTAGTAGATCTAACTTGATTTTTTTTTGAAGATATTACATATTTGAGTCCCACACAACATATTCAAGAGGAACCAAGCTTTTTCCTGTGTTTTATTTTCCCATATTTCCTTATGCAGTGTTCCTATTAAGCAGCTTGGCAATATTCCTCAAAAAAGGATATTACAAAAAAAAAATAATCCGCATCAAACAAATTAAAACACTGATTTCGAAGTTTGTTATGCATGCTTTTGTTTTTTCTTGCATTTGCAGGTGAGCAACTGGAGCACGAAGACAAGGATGGAGCTGTTCAGCGCGAGGAGGGACAACCGGCTTAGGATTGAATGACATCATAGGAGGCTAAGGAAAACGTGGGGAATGGCCAGCGAGAAAGAGGACGAGAGTTGGATGGACGAGAAGAGAAATGAAGGAGAGGCGTCGGAGGGTTTAACGCCGCAGAATGGAGGTGGATTGCATGCGTAGAGGAATAAGCTAAGCGGTGGAGAAGAAATGCAAAGGTAGGGGAGAAAGCGACAGAGGAAGAGGAGGGCTGGAGATGAAGTGAAGGCGTTGACAGGGGCAGAAAATAGAAGCAGCGAGAGGAGGGGTCACAGGGATTCAAAAGGAAAATTTGAGGATAGATGGATAGCATTGAGGAAAGGGTCTTGTGACGAAAACCTAGTACATTTAAATTTCGCCCATCAAACTTAAAATTATTTCCGTAAAAAAAAAAAACTCAGATTTTAGATGCTCTTTAAATCGAATAACATTTAGTTTTGCCCATAGAAGCGATTCTGAGGCTAGATATTGCCCTCGAAGGTTATATTTGACTCAGATCTTAATAAATTTCTTAGAAAACCTTGCAACCTACAAAACCAGAACAGATCTTGAAAATATATGCACAAAAAAAATTATTAAACCCTTACAGCCTAGAGAAGAAATACAAATTTACAAGATAATATACAGATCTGAGGCCCTCATGGCCAGATTTGAACCCATTTCAGCACAATTCTGAAGATAGAAATTTTTTAAAGAGAGGCACAAGTCCTAGAATACTCTGCAAAAAACACAAATTCATAAGATAGCTTTAGGAAATTAGAAACAATGGGATTTTTCAGATTTATGAAATCTGAGAGTCGACTGGTCCAATTGAAGACTTCCCCAGATGCTCAAACCTTTTAAAATTTTTTTCCCTGCACACTTAGATCTAATCTTTAGATTGATAGAGATTTAAGAAAATAACATGAGGTCCTTCAGAAAAATAGATAACTAGTCTTTTTGTTAAATCAAAAATGTCATTTTATGAACCCAGAAAACTACACAAGATACTTGTATGCAGATTAATCCATGAAGGCCATCAACCATAAAAATGCCAAAACCAAGTATCAGAGTTTAGAAATGAATCACCACATAGATCTGGAAAAGGAACACCAAAGTTTGTAACCCCAAAGTATTTATGCTTTATTCATCAAAAGAAATCACAAGAGCTTCCAAGACAAGTGCACAATCCAGAGATCGGATGCAAATGTCACATCAAGACCTCTAATTTATAAGACAAAAACTCCAATGGCTATTTCGGTTGATCCATGTCAAAATAATCTCAACCGTCGTAAATATTTGATCATCTTTTAATCTGGAACGTCGAAATTATAAATTTGAGTAAAAAACGAATTTATGATTTAAATCCATTTTAATTAACTCAATATTACTATTTTTGAGTTAATTACCCCAAAATTTTGACTTTGACTTAACCACCTAAGCCCAGTGGTCCAAAATTTCTTAAAATTCTCAATATTCCCTTGGCTTGGGGCCTTTAAAAATTCATTTTTTAAGGACCAACGAATTTTGCCTCTGAAGAATTTTAACCTACCTAGGACTTAAAACTAATAAAATTTCTAGCTTAGGATTTTTAATTAATTTGGCCATAAAATTTAATTAATCAACTGAGAGGGGATTTTAATTATTTTCCAACCCTCTTTACATAAGATAAATACATTTAGACACATGAAGGGGGAATACCCATTTGTATAGAACCTCAAATAGATACCCAATTCTGCGACTCAAAACATGATCTAGTAGACCAAGTAGCTTCTAATAAAATAATCTAGCCAACTAGCTAGGATTATTTCCAAAATACTTTTACAAAGACTCGATATAAAACACTAGGACTCACTTAGCACCTTGATGACAAAATCCACCCTATCTTTGGGGTGAAGCTGGAGGGGAAAACTCTGCCGATAACTTGTGTCGAAAAAAACAAGTAAATCAGTGAGACAAAAAACCTTCTAGGATAGAAATCGTCACCAACATACTAGGCTTACCTAGGTTATTACATACATGACAGTCTTACTTAGATAATTTACATCATAAACATGCAGAATGGGTTTACATTATTCATAAAACTGTCGACTGATGATGGAATCTGAATGGCGCGAACACGTTGAACATGATGAATCCCATTTGAAAAAATGGGGGTGTACTGCTATGGGGTCGTTGACAAAGTGTGGTCAACAGTTGGATAAGCTATGTGCTCCTAAAGTTGTGAAATTGTAGCTGATTAGAAAGGCCACACCTACAAGGTTTCAGAGCACTTTGGTGTAGGGAAGACCATGGATTACTTGCAGAGGTATGTGTATTGGCCCAAGATGTAGGAGCGGGTAGCAAGGTTCATAAGAGGATGCATGCTCTGTTGTTTCAACAAGCCTAGCAACAAGAAACATGGTCTATATCGTCCATTACCTATACCTACTCTTCCTTGGGAAATAATTTCCATGGAATTTGTGGGAGGTTTACCAAAAACCTGTAGAAATTAGTATACACTAAGCATGCATACAACTAGATTCCCCTGATCTCACAATATTTAACTTCTTGCAAAATACAGAATCATTCCACTGTTAATATTTTTGCGGAAAATTAATTGCAAACACATGTGAAGCATAAATAAAAACAATCGCAAATAACACAATTGTTTAACGGGAAAGCCTGAAGCTAAAAACCCCAACTATCATATATTATGTATCATGGAGATCATGTAACAAGCTCATACAAAGCTTAGTACATCAAGCTCTCAGTACAATCAATCGTCACACACTAACATAGAAGAAATATGCAAATCCATGCACCGATCTCTGCCCTCCTGCTAGCCTGCCTCCACTGTGCAATCCTTGCTGAAGAATAGATCTGAATGAATTTGAATTACCCTTTCCTTGACTACGCAATCCTCATTGGAAACTCCAACGTGTGTGTAGTGCAATCAATGCATCACTATAGTCACAACAGATAGTCCATCTTGCCCTTTCACCTATCTCTCCACTGGGTCTCCACTGGAACTGCCATGCACTGTAGTTAACCGCTGTATTGTTCAGTTGCTTAATGAGTTATTATTTGTGAATTAAGTAACTAATTAATTCACTCCACTCTCACTAGTGTATCATTCAGTTAGACTAGATACAAATAGCTCAACTGAGTCTAACTGAGTTAAAGTGAATACAAATCCATGAACTACTCTTCCAACTCTGTCATAACTTTTCCACTTCAGTTCTAACTGAGTCCTCCATGCATGAACCACCAGTAAACCCTAGGAATTGCGTAATTCCTTCAGCCCACTGATTTTCCAAATCTGTGCACTGAAATTAAGTGCTCCAAGAGAATAAGTTGCTGTTTATTGTCGGATTATTATTACCAGCTAATAATAATCGACACTTCTATTTTTAGATCGACGATTTATAAATAGACTTTGCCCAATATTCTAAAAACAGAATTTCATCTGTTTTTCCAACTTGACCAACCATTCACAAATAGCATCTTGCAACTTTTGAAATATGATCACTATGTCTAAAAACAAACGTAGTCTAAAAATAGACTTGCGCAAAAAATAGCCTGCGGGCCCACTTAGTGAAGGCGAATCTTTTCACTAAGCTCATCATCTTATTGAATCTCAACACTCCCTCTTAATAAGATAGGGATTATCCTTCACCTCGATCCTGCCTCTATGGTATTCGAATATGCTCCTGGTAAGCGCCTTCGTCAGAATATCTGCATCCTGATCCTCCGTGGGAATGTACTGAAGCAACATGATCTTCCGCTGCAAACAATCTCTGATATGATGATACCATATATCAATATGTTTATATCTATCATGAAACACAAGATTAACCGAGAGTTTAATGCAACTCTGATTATCACAATGTATCACTGTAGGATCTAAATGTGAACCGAGCAAACTGACCAGGATCTTCCTCATCTAGATTGCCTCACATACATCTTGACTTGCTGCCATGTATTATGCTTCCGTTGAACTGAGTGCCACGGATATTTGTTTCCTGCTGTACCAAGAAACTTTCGTAGATCCAATACTGAAAATCCCTCTTGATGTGCTGTTTCTGTCTGTTGGGTTGCCTGCCCAATCTGCATCCATGAAGCCATGCAACTTCACCTCATCCGTCTATCTGTACCATAAACCATACTCAGATGTGCCTCTGAGATATCTCAAAACATGCTTTCCTGCCTTCCAAAAGAGCTTGGTAGGCTTAACCATTGCTTGTGAAAGCTGGTTCACCGCATAGCATATGTCCGATCTTGTATTAACTAAATACATGAGCGAACCCACCAACTGTCGATAAACAGTGGCATCCACTACCTCTGCCGATGTAGCATCCTCTTTCCTCCAATTTCCTAGAAGAGGAGCGTCGATAGGCTTGCAACCTTGCATGTGAAACTTCTCCAGTATATCCCGGGCATAATTGCCTTGAGACACAAACAATTCACCTTCCCGCTGCCATATTTCCAATCCAAGGAAATAATGAATGAGGCCCAAATCCTTCATCTCAAACTCCTTTGCAATATCTGCCTTGCATGAGTGTATCAAATGATCATCACCCATTAGTATTAAATCATCAACATAAAGAACAATGATTAAAGGCTTACCCTCCACCACAATTAGTACAAGTTTGCATTCGCCTCACTCTTGGTGAAGCCAAGTCCAGTGAAATAGCTGTCGATCCGAGTGTACCAAGCACGTGGTGCTTGCTTCAGCCCATACAATGCTCTTTTGAGCATGTACACATGCGAATCACTGCTGAAGATCTCAAATCCTTCAGGTTTCTCAATGTACACCTCTTCCTCAATGATCCCATCAAGGAACACAGTCTTCACATCCATCTGATGAATGTGCCAACCCATTTGCGCTGAAAGAGCAAGGATGGTCCGTATGGAAGAATACCGTGCGACAGGTGCAAAGGTTTCTTCATAGTCAATCCCCTCGATCTGTGAGAAGCCCCGGGAAACAAATATTGCCTTATACTTATCGACGCTCCCATCAACAACTTGCTTTACCTTGTATATCCATCTTGATCCTACAAATGATTTTCCCACCAGCCTTGGAACAATCTCTCAAGCACTGTTTCTAACAATGGAGTCATACTCCTCCACCATGGCATCTACCCATTTGGGCTCCTGCACTGCTTCTTCAAAATAAGATGGCTCTGTCACGATACACTTTCTCATAAGAGCCATGTATCCAGTAAATTGGTTAGGTGGCTGTCTCTGTTTGCGCTGTGATGTAGGGACTCCTACATTGTATGCTGCATCAAGCTTCAGTATCTCAGATTCTGTGGTACGCTTTCTGCCTTGTCTGATGTTTGGTTCTACATGAGTGGACTCTTCCACTCCATGAATCTCCTCCTGTGGATGATCCACATCTACAGGCTCATATTTGGGAACAAGAATTTCCTCCTCTGCGTGCAAGTGTAGCTCCCTCTCAAGCGACAATTTCATGGATTTCACCTCATTGAATTTTATATCCCGTCGCACCACAATCATCCGACTATCTGGAAAATACACACGATAATTATGGGGTGTTTCTGTGTACCCCAAAAATATCCCAACTTCTGCAGTCGGCTCCAGCTTCTTCCTAGCGTTCTTTGTCACATGAATGTAAACAGATGAGCCAAAAATATTCAAATGAGAAATCTCAGGCTTCTTACCAGTAAAATATTCTTCAGGTGTACTCATGCCAAGTACTCCATGAGGAAAACGGTTTTGCACATAAGCCGCAGTGTTGCATGCTTCCGCCCACAAGTGCATCGGTAGGCATTCGTCATGCAACATCACTCGTGCAACACCCACGATCATTCTGCTCTTCCTCTCTGCGACCCCATTCTGCTGTGGGTTATGAAGCACTATGAGTTCTCTTCGAATTCCTTCTTTGCTACAGAAGTCTTTGAATTCGCCCGAGATGTATTCACCACCATTATCATTCATTAGAGCTTTCACTTGCTTCCCCGAATCCTTCTCCACCAATGCTTTGAACTCACAGAACTTTGAGAACGTTTCTCTCTTATTCTTCATGAAGAAGATCCAACATCTATGAGCATATTAATCAAAAAATATAACATAATACCTGTGTTTTGCTGTTGAAGCAACCGAGAAAGGTCCACACATGTCTGTGTGAATTCTCTCCAGGATCACCGAAGCACGGTTCTCCTTCTCATGAAAGGTGGTCTTCACAAACTTACCCATAGTACATCCCTTGCACTGATCTGACTACGCAAGACTACCCTTGGGAAGTCCAGTAGAAATATACTGCAAAATATTCAAGGCGCCATGGTGAAAATGGCCCAATCCCCTGTGCCATAATTCGCCCTCATCCCGGCTCACAAGTTCTTTTGCTTTTCCCACCATTGCAGCACAAAAATATACCTCCAGCTTGTAGAGATTCTTACTTCGAACCCCTATCTTCTTGGTTTGACCTGTTTTTTTATGTCAAAGGAAGGATTTTCCCTCACTGAAAACAACATCATAACCTTTGTCTTCCAACATTGCGACCGAGACCAAGAGTATTCTTCAGACTTGGAACATGCATAAAATGCTTCAACAAGAATGGATTACCGGACTCCCTCTCAGAGGTAATGGTCCCAATTTTTGTCGCACTGTATCAAACATCGTCGCCCATCTCTATATGCATCTGGAGGTCCTTCCCCTCCAATTCACTAAACAACTCCTTGTATCCAGTCATATGGAAAGACACACAACTATCAAGATACCACACCGATCCCATATAGCTTGAAAACAAGCATACGATCAAAGAGAAATCAAGTTCAAATTTCGAGGCTAAGGCCTCTCCAACAACCTTCTTGTTCTTCTTCTTCTGTGGGCAGTTAGTGGCGAAATGCCCATGTTCGTGACAATGAAAACACTTCACCTTGGAAAAATCCTGCTTCTTGCCTTTAGCTTCAGATTTTGAAGGAAATTTATTCCCCTTCCCTTTCCTTTCTTTGGCAGCCAAAGTGAAATTCTCTTCATCTTCATTCTTTGATGAAGAGCCATCCCTAGTACCCCGCCTTATCTCCTCCTGCACAAGATCCGACCAAAGTTGCTCCCATCCCGACAGTTTCTCCTGTCCATTGACAGAGTCTTTGTAGCTATGCCAACTCTTTGGAAGCCCAAGGAGAGGCAAGCTCACCAAGTCTTCATCATCAACATTAATCGCCACACTTCCCAGTTCATCCCTATAGTGGACAAACTTCGTGAGATATTTTGGAATACTGTCGCCCTTCTCCATTTTTATTTTTCTGAGCTTGTCTTTAAGCGCCAACTTCCTCTGGTCGCTTCTGCTTTGGAAAAAATATGCCAAAGCCTTCCACATTAAGAATGGAGTGGCTTTCCCATGACGGCTAGACACAATATGGTCCTTCACACCTTCGAACATAATTATTCTTCTCTTTGCTACCTTATTTTTCCATGCGTCAAGTAATGCAACATCACTAGATCCCAGCTTAGGAACATCGCTATCGATGAACTCCTTCAGTCCATTATCCTCCAGCACCACCTCCATCCTTCCAGGCTATGTAATTTGAGCTCCCATCAAAGGCATACTCCAATCGCAACCCATTGAAAGACATTTCAATGTATACTCAACTTCTGCACCAAGAATTTTATGAAGCAAATTCGAAGTCCACTGGCACAAACTCAACAATTCTTCACAATTTCAATCTTCAAGAATTAACACTGCTTCGATACCATGTAGAAATTAGTATACACTAAGCATGCATACATCTAGATTCCCCTAATCTCACAATATTTAACTTCTTGCAAAATACAGAATCATTCCACTTTTAATCTTTTTGCGGAAAATTAATTTCAAACACATGTGAAGCATAAATAAAAAAAATCGCACATAACACAGTTGTTTAATGGGAAAGCCTGAAGCTGAAAACCCCAACTATCATATATTATGTGTCATGGAGATCATGTAACAATATCATACAAATCTTAGTACATCAAGCTCTCAGTACAATCAATCGCCACACACTAACATAGAAGAAATCTGCAAATCCATGCACCGATCTCTGCCCTCCTGCTAGCTTGCCTCCACTGCTTAATCCCTGCTGAAGAATAGCTCTGAATGAATTTGAATGACCCTTGCCTTGATTGTGCAATCCTAATTGGAAAATACAATGTGTGTGTGGTGCAATCAATGCATCACTATAGTCACAACAGATAGTCCATCTTGCCCTTTCACCTATCTCTCCACTGGGTCTCCACTGGAACTGCCATGCACTGTAGTTAACTGCTGTATTGTTCAGTTGATTATTGAGTTATTATTTGTGAATTAATTATCTAATTAATTCACTCCACTCTCACTAGTATATCATTCAGTTAGACTAGATACAATTAGCTCAACTGAGTCTAATTGAGTTAAACTGAATACAACTCCATGAAATACTCTTCCAACTCTGTCATAACTTTTCCACTTCAGTTATAACTGAGTCCTCCATGCATGAACCACCAGTAAACCCTAGGAATTGCGTAATTCCTTCAACCCACTGATTTTCCAAATCTGTGCACTGAAATTAAGTGCTCAAAGAGAATAAGTTGTTGTTTATTGTGAGATTATTATTAAGAGCTAATAATAATTGACACTTATATTTTTAGATCGACGATCTATAAATATACTTCGCCCAATATTCTAAAAATAGAATTTAATATATTTTTCCAACTTGACCAACCATTCACAAATAACATCCTGCAACTTCTGAAATATGATCACCATGTCTAAAAATAGACTTGCGCCAAAAATAGCCTGTGGGCCCACTTAGTGAAGGCGACTCTTTTCACTAAGCTCATCATCTTGTTGAATCTCAACACAAATAGGAAGGGACATGATTACATGTTCGTGGTAGTTGACAAGTTCAACAATATGTGTGTTCTGATGCCCTATAAAAAGACCATCGGTGGGTAAGAAGAAACAAAATTCTTCTTTGGACAGGACTGG
Source organism: Pinus albicaulis (assembly GCA_034641835.2). Lineage (NCBI taxonomy): Eukaryota > Viridiplantae > Streptophyta > Pinopsida > Pinales > Pinaceae > Pinus > Pinus albicaulis. The sequence continues at coordinate 1,278,743,524 of CM076577.1, read as the reverse complement.
GTGCACTTTGGGATAGCAAGGAGCATCGTTTCAGATAGGGATACAAGATTTCTCAGTGCAATCTGGACTACATTGCGGGAAAATATGGACACGAAATTGAAGAGATCTACAACATTCCATCCACAGACAGATGGGAAGATAGAAGTAGTCAAAAATAATTTGGTGAAATTTCTAAGGGGATGCAACTAGAAGCATCCGAGGACCTGGGATGAAAATATGGTATATATATAACATTATCACAATAGAGCACTCCACAATTATATAGGAAAGTCCCCATTTGAAACTTGTTTTGGATATTTGCGACCTTCACCTTTGGATATTTCATATGGGAAACGAGGAGTGAGGGAAGATATTACAGGAGATGCTTTGAGGACTGAAAAGTTTATAAAGAAGATAAGGTAGATCCATCTATAGGTACAAGAAACATTACCGAAGCCGCAAGAGAAGTATAAGGCGAAGCATGATCTGCGCCGAATAGAGAAATTATTCAAGGTGGGAGACAAAGTACGACTATAGTTGAACAAGGAGAGGCTGCAGGGGCTTGGTAAGAAAATCAAGGCTCTCAGGTATGGTCCCTTTGAGAAACTAGAAAAGGTGGGTGATAATTCCTATCGACTCACTTTACCACCATATATGTGCATTTACTTAGTTATAATTGTGGATAGTTTGAAAATCTATGAGCCTTCCATGCTAGATTAGGAAGAGGACCAAGTCCTATATTCTATGGAGGATTTGGACCAGATGCTCAGGAAAAGTTGACAAAAGATACAATTTTTCAGAAGAGGTCCATAACTACAAGACACAGGCAGCATGAATTTTGGCAGATTGGGTTGAAGGGAGAAATTCTAGGAAAATCTAAATGGTACACTAGAGAGAAGGTGGAGGAAACATTTCCTCACCTCATTTAGTAAAATATTTTGGGGACCAAAAGCCTCCAAAAATGGGGAGGTCTGATCCGAATCAGATCATTGTATTTCTTGTCATCCATCCCGATGCATTTGGAGTCGAAAAAGTGGAGGAATCATCTCACGGGACCATTTTTACTGGCAGGACCCCGTTTGGTGAAACATGGTTTGAAACCTTCTTAGAGCGTTTTGAGGCATCAAATAATGTTTTTTGGGGATAAAAATTTGTTTCTTTAGTGAAACTTCTTTTAATGATATTATACACTCAAAAAACTTTCTAATGATGCAAGAAACACGTCAATTAGAGTCCGTATGAAAAATTTATGCCGCTCAGAAGTTGACCTTCGTGTTTTCACACCTATAGTTCGGGAGGATGCCGCGTCAGCCCCCATTATTAATGGAAAAATGGATAGACACATGTTTTTGATGTAAAGGAATCTAGAAGAGTCTATATTGTAACTCTATTTAAGAGTTTATGTAGTCAAAATTAACCACTAGTTGGCTATTAGGTTGTGTTATAACCCGACCACTAGGAGGAAGATGCATTCCATTTTTTTGAGAGAATTTTGTTCCATAGCTGAGAAAAGATAGCCAGGAGAGATAGGAGTTAGAACATTCAAAGAGGATCTATGCACTGTAGCATCTCATGGGTGAAAATAATTACTTCTTTGTACCTGCAGCCATATTTCTAGATAGAGAAAAAGAGTGAAGCGACCTCACCTTCCAGCTGGGTTTTCTCTTGAAAGGGTTTCCCAGAGAGCATATCTCGTGTCTTATGTGTGTGTGCACTTATTTTGTCGTTCTCTACTTTTCTGCGTAATTTCCATTCGCATGCATGCACTAATTATAGTTAAATATACATATATTAAAGTTTAATAGAACTCTAATAGTGTAAAATTTCAGTATTTTAATATATTATTATCAGATCTGTTGTGACGAATTGTCCAGTGGAATATCCACGACAGTTTATGGATCATGCATCCTTGGAAACATGACAAAAAAATGATAAACCAAAGATCCTGAAGTGTGCCACATCTTTTTTCTTAGCTGAAAAGAATTCTTCTGGTGTACTCATCCCGAGCGTCCGACGAGGACTCCTATTGTGCACATATACCACTATGTTGCATGCTTCAGCCCAAAAAAGAATCGCCTCTACAAATCCCATAATAATTCTGTTCTTCCTTTCAACCACCCCATTTTTTTGTGGGTTATGGGGTGCTATTAACTCCCATCGAATGCCTTCTGATGCACAAAAGTTCTTGAACTCATTTGACACATATTCTACACTGTCATCGCTCCTGAGATCCTTCACTTTCCTGCCTGTGTCTTTCTCAAAAAGTGATTTAAGTCTGCATGAATAATATACAACACTTACGTGAGAAATCATCTAGAAATATAACATAATACCTGTGCTTGGCCTTGGATGTTGTCTAGAATGGTCCACACACATCTGAGTGAACTCTTTCAAGGATCACTTACACTCTAATTTCCTTATCATGAAAGGTGGCTTTGATGTACTTCCCCATTGTACACCCTTTTCATGTATCACACTGCTCTAGTACACCCTTGGGAAGTCCTGCATAAATCTACTGCATGATATTCAAAACTCCATGGTGTAAATGGCCAATTTTCCTATGCCATAATTCATTGATGTATTAGCTCTGCACCTTACCTAATTTGATGCTCAAAGCAAGACAATATTTTACATCCAATTTGTAGAGGTCCTTCACCCGAACCCCGATTTGCTTCACTTGTCCCATGGCTATTTGATGAAGGAAAGCCTTTCCTTTTCTAAATATCACATCGTAGCCACAATCTTACAACATAGAAGCTGAAACTAAATTCTTCTTCAGACCAAAACATGCATGACATATTTTAATGCGAGAGGAGAACCAGACTCCCTCTGAAAAGTACAATACCGATGTCAGTCGTGCTATACATTCCATCATCTCCTATCTCAATGTGCATCTAGAGGTCCTTCTCCTCCAAGTCGCTCAAGAATTATTTGTTGCCATTCATATGGAATTAGGATCCACTATCTAGATACCACACACTATCCATCACCATGTCACCATGCATGCAATGAGGGTGAAATCCTACTCGAATTGTGAAGCAAGAGCTTCGCCTACCGCTCCTCTTGAGGGATTATTTCCAGCCTTCTTGTGCAGACATTTCGTGGCATAATTTCCTAGCTCATGACATTGAAAATTTTTAACCTTCGATAAGTCCTTGTTCTTTCCCGCCTGACTGAAATATACTTTGTATTGGGATTGATTACCTTTCCTTTTCTTCGACTTTCCAACCAAGGCACATTTATCCTCATCATCATGCTTCAATGAGGTTCCATCTCTGGTGTTGCGCCTTATCTCTTCTTGCATCAAATTGACCATAAACTCTCCCAATCTGGTAGGTTCTCCCTCCCATTTACCAAATCCTGGTTGCTGTGTCAGGTCTTGGGAAGGAATAGAAGTGCTAGGATGACCATATCATCTTCAAAAAATGTAATACCAACACTCCCAAGCTCATCCCGACATTGGGTGAACTTGCTCAAGTAATGTGGTATTGTGTATACCTTTTCCATCTTGATTTTATGAAGCTTGTCCTTCAATGCCAACTTCCTGTGTTCACTACTGTTATAAAACAAGTCTATTAAGGCTTTCCACATTGCATATGGAGTCTCATTCCTGTGGAGGTTCGAGACAATATGATCTCTAACTCCTTCCAATATGGTTCTCATCTCTTTTACAACACACTTCTTCCTCTCTGCTAGATCCTGAGCATCATATGTCAGAGGTTTAGGAATATTAGTATCTACGAATTCCTTCAACCTGTTATCTTCCAACAATACCTCCATCCTGTCCTTCCAAGCAATATAATTTGAAATACCCTCAAGGGCATATTCGACTCTCAATATGTAGAAGGCCATCCTTCCAAATCTAAAGATTTGATTCTGCAAATTTGATCTTGCAAAGGAAAATTCGTATTGTTCTCTTCTATTGTGATTTCAACTCCGATACCATGTAGAAATTTCTTGTAGATTGAAACTGTTAATTTTAATTTACTAAAACAATAGACTTGAATCTACTCTACGAACTGCAGAAACAATTAAAAGATCACAAAATCACGAAGCATATGAGAAAAATAATTCAATAAACACATTAAAAAATGATTTCATGGGGAAATCCATAGCTAAAAACCCCTCCTATCTGTATATTGCATCAGTCAGAAAAATATGAGAAGATTATAATGATTTTCTCAAGCCTGAGCAATCTTTGGACTGTCTCTATCTGCTTCACTACTTCCTAGACAATCCTTGGCCAATACTTAACCAAATTTCTGCTTGCCGAAGTCCTTATTTCCTTACGTTGTTCAATTAGGAATTAAACCCTATTAATAAGGGAAATTCCCCATCCATAACTGCACAATCCATCATAGGCCTTCCTCCGACTGCATGCACCACCTGTACAATTTAGATGATTATACAACTGATAGTACACTGACCTTGAAGTCCAATATTAACTGGGTAACTCATAGATCACACATGCATGAGTTATTTATGGCTTATTTATCATTTAACTGGTTGAACACTGAAGCTACTCTCCACTGCTAGACCTACTACTAATTACTCCAAAAATTGGAACTAGTTTAACTGAATTTAACTCACCTAAACTGAATTAATTAAAACTCAAAATAAACTCAACCAATAATTCTATAAAGTAGGAGCCACTTTACATGACTCAAATTAGACCCTAAAATCGAATTAACTGAACCAACTAAGTGAAAATAAATTATTAAAGTCGTACAAGTTGTTATGTGATGTGGAATTACAATTTTCTTCTAATTTAATTCAAGGGAAAATTAAATTAGAATATTTCTTAGTGCCATTTTCACTACTTTATTCATCATTCCAAAAATAACAAGCCCAAAGTGTTTGCTTGTGATCGTACAAATACTTCTTCAACCATGAAACTTCTTCTCATGTACCTTAAAGCCCTAAGGTAGCTACATGTACCCTTCTGTTAGAGAATAAAAAAGGCAGAAATATCCTCTTGTTCTTAATTATTTACTTGTGATCTTATTTAGTTCTTATTATGTTCTTCTTATTAGTTCATCAAGCAAATATCAAAGAAAATGCACATAGATCAAGGACACTAGATGTAGGCCAACAGTCAGGGAAAAACCTCAATGTTGGGGGAAACCCAGTCAATATTTCTTTCTTAAATAGTGATTCTTGAGACTCTAGACCTTGACCCAGACTTCCTCCACACCAATTCAACCTTACATGTGATCTTTCTTGAATCTGGTAGTAGTAACAACACTATGATGTAGTTTATTTGACTTGGAACTTCGACCTTTCTTCTTGAGAATTCAATATTGAGGTAGAGACTTATATATAGATTCAAAGACTTCGATTTAGGCCCAATACAATTTCTCTAAGCAACAACATTCAACAAAACAAACTTCGAATTCCTCTTCTCTTGGCAGCACCACCTTAGGAGTACCTGATGCAAAAACTATTGCAATAAAACTTTGAGAACTTCGATCTCCCAAAATATAGCTCGAAATTTTGATATAGTTGTTGGACTGTATTAATCACTGTTAAATGACTAAGACGGTGCACATAAATTATTAATCTAGGGATGTCTTTTATTTCAATGACAGTTGAACTGTCTGTGCCGATACATCAAACCTGAGGAAAAATCTAAATAAAGAGGAATCGTTGCTGAATCAATTGCTGAAACATAACACTCGTGCAGGAATAAAAAAAATCTACATGAATGTGATCATGCCTCAATTAAACGGTACCTAGCGCGCCACACAACAATTACACTAGCTGGTATCTCTAATCACATCCGTGTAACAACATAATAGTATCGAACTGAAGCAGATCTACTTATAGCCAGAACAACAATAACAACACTCCACCAATACACAAAGAAAAAAAGAAATATAGTGCAATTAATTTACCATTGTAGTCCCTGCTAAAGAGGAGGGCCCTGTCTCCCTAGCAGGGCGCAGGAAGAGATAGAAACTAAATGGAAATTAAACCAGACAACACATGTAACAACATCAACATGATATCTTTGTATTATGGTGACCAAAATTACAAATCCACAAGGAGATACTATTCTCCACTAACCTCCTAACCTCAAGGGTCGAGAGTTATATAATGGTTACATGTTCAAAAAAAAAACGAGGAATGGACTAGTCATGAGAATCTTACGATTCTCATGCTGATCAAAATAAGATACATGTAGTTACAACCAATTCCTCAATAAAAATTCTGACTAGGAAAATATTGATTACAATCAAAACTGCCTAAAAGTTGTCACTCTAGAATAGAATATGTAATGACTCCTACATTTTTCGTGGAAAGAGACAACTGTAGCGTAATAGAAATTGAGGATAGGTCGACATCTGGAAGTTGACGATATCAAATCAACAATACGACTGTAACAACAGTTTGTAATAGCGGGTCTGTAACAACACTGTGATGTAACAACATCGTAGTGTAACAACTTAATGTAACAACACACTTTCAACTGCTTCTGTACGCCTCATGTTCTAGGTCTCTTGTGCTAAGAATAACATCTAGAAGGATAACAAAAGACCAAAGAGATTTCTCCAACATTCATCTCAGTTAGCCACAAAAAGGAAACAACACATCATAATAATTAACGAAACAGAAAGATAATAAAATATGGAAAAATGAAATTCTTTAAGATAGAAAAGAAGGGAAAAAGGAAAAGGTAGTCCAAAGGTTTGAGTTCACAAGGTAAAAATGAGGGAAACAAATGTAGGAAATAAGTAAAAAAATGGCACCCAACATCTCCCCCCAGCTGAAGCACTTACTTGTCCTCATGCAGAAATCTCATCTTCCTTGATAATATCTCTTATGCAGTTCAGTGAAGTCATAGGTGCCAACTGTGTCTTCATATGGAAACCTGTACCCTTAAGTAGCCATCAACTGTCGTGTCCAAGACTCTTCTTCGTACTTAGTCAGTTCATAATGATCCTGGTATTCATCTGCTGGTAGCCATATGAAAGGGAATTTAAATCTTAGTCCAATCTAGGAAGCGCCAAGAGTCTTTATTACCTGGGAAAATGATGGTACATGTGTAACCACAACTACAAAATACTAAAATGTAAACGGATCTCTTTCCAACAACCCAACACTACTGGCTTCCGTGTGCTTCAGACATCCTGTAAGCGCTAGACTCCTCATTTATGAAAACTGATTATGGAAAAAATTCATAATCCTTCTTCTATAGGTGGTAGTAGGTTCCATTATCCTAGGAATGCTCAAAATATTTCTAAATTCCCGCCTTAATTCAGCGGCCTGTCCTGGTTCTGCTCGGATCCATAATGATGCCTTTTCTTCATTAGCATCCATAGATTTTGTGGACAAATTCCACGAAATATGATTCCTCATAAATGACACAAAGGCTCGCAGCCGTAAATCCCCCATGTAGGAGAATACAGTTGCTACCATTTGCATACTAGCGTGTTCATAAATGATGTTGTGCAAGAATAGCTCACACATCAGGTTCTGTTCATCAAAATCAGAGGCACAAAAGACATCTAAAACAGTGCGGGTAAAATAACCCATATAGGGCATACTTTCCATAATGGCTTTTAATTGAAACAAATAATAGCGTTCCCATAGGAAAATGGGGTAGGATGGGGAAGGTCGCCTGCATCCCAACAAATTGAGGGCAAGCTCATAGAGATTTTTCTTTTTCATAGTAAAATCCTGAACCTACTACCATAACAGTAACAACTGTTTCTTTTGTTTCTTTACAACTTCCTTTTGCTTCCATTCTTCCTAGCCCTTTTTCAATTTTTCCTTCATCCATTTCTCCTGTAAGGTGCTTATTTCTTTCTGATGTTATTTTAGTGAAATCACCCCCTCTCGAAGGGATATTCCCTCCTGTTTCCATTTCTGTAACTCGAAAATCAAAATTTTTTTCTCAGAACCCCATCCCGCATCGGGACCCGACGTTCCTCTACATTCAATACCAATGGTGGGTGTAACAACCTCTCTTGGATGGGTATGTTCCACCTCTACTACTGGTTCTTGTGTAACAACAATGTCATTAGTGGGTTCTTGTGTATCTGCCCCTTTATTTTCACCTAGGCTAGCCTATGTGCCCACTGCTGGTTCTTATATAACAACAGTGGCCTCCACAGGTTCTTGTGTATCGACTTCTAGGTCGATTACTATGGGAGGCTCTACTTTAACTACTGGTTCTTTTGTAACAACAGTATCCTTAACAAGTTCTTGTGGGGTAGCCTCCCGAAGTTCCGTTTGTGTCTCCATTGTGCCGATGCTTTCCCAAAAATCCCTATACCCTATTGTTGTTAATCCCCGAGAACATGCTGTGCATACATATACTAAAATTTCCTTCCCCCCAGATAATCTCTGCTTTAACTATTCATTTTATTTTCTTAAAATTTCAATTTCTGAAAGAAGGACATGAGTTTCGTCCTTACCTGATGAGGAGGGTTCTTTTCCTTCTTCTTCTGATCCTTCTGCTTCTTTCTGCTTCTCCGCTGTGGGCGATGGTTCCTTTGGAAAGCTAACTCTCACCCTATGTTTCGGTCGTCTATCTCCAATCGGCTTGTTAGTGGGTTCTGTTGTAGCTCATTTGCATTTACCTTTGAATTAATTTTCAAAACACCAAAAAATCATATATGATAGAAAATATAAAATTCTGTGTGTTGTAGAAGAACTTTAATTTATATGTTGGTACGTTAACATTACATGATAAGATGTGAAGTATGTTCGAGTCGGGCTTGTCCACGTGCAAAACGGTTCAAGAGGCGGAGAAAGGGCGCATTTCCCTTAAAAACTTACGAGTTTCAGAGGAGGCGCAAAGGAAAAAAATGGAAATTCGGGATCGAAGTGCAGAACTGGAGCAGAGGCATGGACGATTGAGATTAAATTGCAAATTGAAAACCGCAAGTTTCAAAGGATAGGCGCGGGAGGTAAAGTTTAAAATCACCGGAGTGCAATGTGCGATGCGGTGGGGCTCGATCACAAATCGCCAATTACAAGTTTTAGTGAATGAGTGCGGAGGGTAAAAGTTAAGTTTGCTGAAGAGCGGTATGCGGTGACATGGCTCGCATACCACACATCACAAGTTTTAAGATTTAAGTGAAAAGGGCTTGATTTATGTTCGCCAAAGTGCAATATGCGATGCGGTGTGGTTCAATCGCATAGCGCGCATCGCAAGACTTAGAAGGTAAGTGTCAAAGACAAGATAAAAATAGCGAAATATGATGTGCGGGTGGATTTGATGTGGTTTGAAAGGCGAACTCCATTGGTTTTCAGATCTAGCAGAAAGGTATTTTTTGTGTTAAATCGTGTCGGAGGAAGAAAAAGAGGATTATAACGTAAAGCCGGTGAAACACCTCAATCATGAAGAAACAATAAAAACACGACAGAGAGACTCAGGTAAGTGACCCGACTCAAATCAAAGGAGAAAAGGCAGAGTTGGGTAGCAGGTAATACGATGGCAGCATTTGAAGCACAGAAGCATCGACAGAGTTGGACAGAAGAACGTACAGGGGCGCTATTAGAAGTACGACAGTTGGGTCAGATTCGGGCACTGAGGCTGTTAGCCATTTATAAAATTTTTCATATACTATGATGGCTGAAACAGGTCTATTAGTCTTCAAGAAACAAATTTGGAGCAAATCTGTGACTTCTTGGAGCCTTGTTGTGTCCATTTGTCCAAAAGATCCATCTCGCTGATATCTTCACAAAGCCCTGCTGTTGTCTTGAAGAAAACTGCTTTGAACCCCTTTTTCATTCACATTTTCCTATTAAAAATCCCTCCACTTCCTTCAAAATCCCCTTTAAAACCATTTGAGTCCCTTTTATTTGGTTTTAAAACCCTTCTTTTACTCTATTGAAACCTGTAAAAACCTTCAAAAAGCCCCTTTTCGGCCTAAAAAACTAACTTTTTTCATTAAGTCTGACTTAAGCCCTTGCGGGCTTAAGTTCTCAGCCCCTTCCTCCATATAACCATGTCCCGCAACCGTTGGCTTAAGTATTTAGCCCTTTCGTGCTATCAGACTTCACTCCACCCCTTTTTCCTTTGTTTCTTCATATTTCCTCCGCGCGATGGTTTCACCGTCGATGGGATCTGAGCCGTTGATCTTGCAGATCCAACAGTCCTCGCTCCATCGTACTGCCAATGTTCCTCCCGATCGGCACTTACCAAAGCCTCCCCGCCGATGTGTTTTGGACCGTTGATCTGGCTCCTCTAGATCTAACAGTTGGCGCTGTTTCACCGTTCCACTTCGCTTCGTCCCAGTGATTAATGTCTGCGATGCTCTGATTTAATCTAGACCATCGATCCTCCTGATCGGACGGTCAACGCACCATCGCATTATCGCTTTCTCCTGTCTAAGACCTTTCATCCTACCATCCTCCGATTTAATCTGGACCGTCAATCCTCTTGATCGAACAGTCAACATTTCATCACCTCATCGCCTTTCTCCCCTCCCCTCGTGCCATTCATTTCATTGTGAGATATTGCGCTGCATCCTGGACCATTGATCATATTGATTCAATAGCTAGCGCTCCTCTACTATTACCCCACTCATTTCTTCTCCGCAGTTATCTCCTCCATTGATCTTTCCCGATCTAACGGTCCGCACTCCATTGGCGCATCGTACTTCGGCGATTCCCAATCCCACTTCCATCCTCCGCCGATGAAATCTCCACCGTTGATCTCCACTCGATTGGACGATTCGTGCTCAATCAGCCATCGCATTTTCCTCCTTCTCGGACCCTCTTCTCCTCCGATTTCTGATCCCTCGATTCAATCTCAACTGTTGATCCTCACGATCCAACAACTCCCATTGATCTTCACATTTTTAACTCCGCCCAATAGATTTTTCGCTACGCGACAAAACTGCTGACGTCATTTCACTGGGTCCCATCTTTTTTCCTCCCATTCTTTCCTCCCCTCACGTTTAATCCTGACCGTCGATCTCCCAGATCTGACGGTCTAGAACTATTTTCACGCCCAACTCACAAATCCTCCCCAACGTGCAATTATAACATGAAATGGGCGGTTTTGATAGGACACGTGTTGTCCTCCAACCCGCATCGCATTCCCCCGGCCCATTACCGCTTACCACCTTCTGGCCACGCGAAAACCACCTCCGATTTTCTGCAAAACCACCATTTCATCTCTTTACGCCAAATTCAGTTTTAAACCTTGTTTTTCATGGTTTCCTCCATGGGATCCACTCCGCTGCATCCACCTTCTTTCGCACTGCTCCATAACCCCTCGCTGAGCCTTCTGAAGCAGTCAAACCACAAAACGCAAGATTTTTGTAATGGTTTATTGTTGTGTGCAGGTTTAATGGCGGCTTGATGTCGAAAGCCCTTCCACAGCCAAATATCAGTGGCAGAAGCCGAGGATGACGATCCTGGGCCGAAACAATGCAAAAAAGGGATTCACGGGGTTTGAATATCTTTGTTTTGTTAGTGTCTCATGAACACTGGTTGAGTAGCAGAACCCCCAGCGTGGAAGCTCAACCACCTGTATGATACAGCGAACAGTGAAGAGTATCAGAAGATAAAGTTTAAGGGATTAAAGCCTAAAGCCTGAAGATTTTAAGGCTTAGTCCGAAGATTAAAAGTTAAAGACGTAGTCGGAGACAAATTTATTAAAGCGAAACTAGTCAGTGCAGTGAATAAAGAAGAGAGATGATTAGAGAGGCTTTAAAGCAAAACCAAAGCCAAAATCAGTGTTTAAAGCCACAAAGCATGACAAATCAGCAAAAGACCGCCTTAATTTCCGGACCATCAAGGCTATTTACTTCTCCGAAGACCAGAAAGGACACCTGTAGTCTACTTTACTTTTCAAAGACACCTTGACAGCCATCTTGATGACATAACCTCTTTAAAACTGTCAGAACAATTATTTCATAGTCATGGGAGGCCTCAAACCGAAATATGACAGTTTGCTTGTCCCAGAGGTCAAACAGGGTACTTCAGACCGAGATAGATTCAAAGGACATGCCTCAAAGTTATTACCAGCTTGCTAGTTGGCTTCAAAGTCACCTAAAGGAGCTAAAGTGGTACAAACAGTTATTGCTATGATTATTAAGCAGAATGGGCATTCAAATACCTCTTCCCCTCTATCTTAATTAATATTTATTACCATTTATGCAACACTCTTCCTCTTTGCACCTATATGTATTCACATAAAACTCATTGTAAAAGGTTGGAAAATGGTTAATTGTTGGACTGTTATTGAGTAAGAGTTACTGAGTAGTTGTAATATAGTAGGCTAGGAAGAGAAGTATCAGACTGTAAAAGCTATTGGACTCAAAGTATGTAACTGGTTTTGGACATCAAATAGACAAGCAGATTCACTGGATCCTTATCTAAATCATTGGTGATGTTTTTCTCACTGTTATTGTTATCCTCCTTATGTTTCCACTTTTTTCATATTCTATGATAAAGAGCAGTAAAATATAGATTAGGATTTACTTCTAAAGTACCCTAATTCTAACTGATAAGCTTTATCTTTATGTTTTCTTGTAAATGTGTGTTTGAGAATGAATCAATAGAGTATAACCAGTCAAGGAATATTGGTGAGCCCATGTCTTGCTGAGTAGAACTTGAGATGTTGTTCTTGAATGATATTTTCACTGCATGCTAAGTAGAGTCCTAATCAAGGAAGTTTATGGTTAGCCTTGTCCCTTGTTTAGTCTTAAACAACTGTTTTGAAGACTTCCCTTAAGAGTACGCCGAAAGCAGAATAGGTTAAAAGTCCTTATTTGATCTTAGGCTACCCTTTGTTTTCTTATATGTTTTCTATTCTTGAGAGTATGCCGAATGAAGGATAGGTTAAAAGTCCTTACCTGATCTTAGGCTGCCCTTCGTTTTCTTATATGTTTGCTTCTTTCACCACACTTCTTAGTGTTCCATACCACAAACTCAACTTCAAATATCTTCTGATATAGATGACTTGCCCTATGGAAAACCTTGGATAGTTGCTGTGCAAGTAATCCCTTTTATGACTCCATAGCCCAATGGTTTAACATTTTTTTTTAACCTATCTTCCCATGCTGAAACATCCTTCCACTTATTTCCTCCTTCACTTCAAAAATGATTCCCAACCAAAAAAAAACAAACAAACCCCTTGTACTTCATAACTAGCCTAATATCATATCATAAGCTTTAAAAGCATATCATTCTAACACATATTGGAGAGATCCCTCTCCGAATCCAGGAGGGCTAGATCCTAGGATTCCAAAGTGGTTATGATGTTGCCTTGTCATTTGGTATGCCAATATTCCAAATCACAGGAGCCCAACAGAGAAGTCACTACAAAACGATGCAGATGTCACATTATAACCATAAATGACACCTCGACAATCCGTGAAGATGCATCAGCAACATCATATTCAACAAAACAAACCATATTTCCAAGTTTCACTTTGTTTTCTTGTTATAATTGCATAAGTAATCTTAATAGTTTAGGAAGTCTAAGAGTTCAAGAAGTTCAGAAGTTAGGAACTACTTTGATGTATTTAAGGAGATAGAAATAAAGAAAAGAGGTTCCGAGTTTTGGACCTTTGGAGGATTGTTAGTTTAGGACTGAATTCTCTAAGAAATTAATGAAAGAAGATCAAGTTTCCTACACCTTTTGATGTTGATGCGTATTTCCTGTTTCAATCTTTGTCTATTCCTCTTTGAATGAAGTGAAGTAATGTCGCAGTCGGTCTCTTAATTACATATGAGAGCAAGAGTTAAATCACCTTAATTTGCGCTCCTTCACCTCATCTTGTCTCTCTTCACAAACTCCTGATGAAACTTTAAAGTAATAGATTCTGTCATTGCATCATATTATTTCGAGTTTCTTCTCTCTCCATGCATTTCCTCTGAAACTTAGAAGTGACAGATTCTATGTTTTCAGCATATCATTTAGAGCTTCCTTTACAGTTCTTCTTTTAATTCCATTCGAATATCAATAGTTTATGGCATTGTGAAGGCTTTCATTATATCATATTATTGAGGGTATTAAGTAATTTAATTCCAAGGGTGTTAAACAGAGGCCATTTGATATTGTAATTGTGACATACATTTATAAAATGTCTTAAGCACTGATTCCTTACCACAACCAAGGTATTGTTTCTTGAGATACAAAATTTACTGGCGTCGTTATCGGGGACAAAGAAATGAAGTTTATTTTCCCTGGGTTTTTGACATTATTTCCTCTGGTTGTTCAGTGAGGAGGAAATATTTGGCTGTGTTTGTTATTTTCAAAATTTTGGCTTTCAAAAGGCCTCACACGACGTCAGATACCTCACAACAGATAGTCCATGCTTTTCCAGATCTAGAAATATTGGTTTCTAAATAGGCTCAGAAACCCGAAACTCCTTCAATACCTGATCCTGCATTTCCTACTCTTGGCAGCAGTTCCCATAACCCTTTTTTTTAAGATATTTGCAAGGAACTCCCTTTCTTGGAAAAAGACACCCCTTCCACACCCATTTATTTTCAAGAACCTTAGTTGGAAGAACATTCTTACTGGTCCCTCTGCTATTGTCCTTCATCCTACCCCCATATCAGTTTTTCCTCCACCCCCATTTGCTTTCACAGCAGGTTCATCAACCTCAACCACCCAAGGAGCAGTTAACCAAGTTGTTAATATGGCAGTAACAACTTTCTTAACAGATAGATATGCACCACTAAATATTCCGCAACCAATGAATGCCATGCCTCAAGAATACCTCAAATTAGTTCCTCGTTTCACCGGAGAAGATGAAGCAACTGCAGAACAACATTTGCCCTTGTTTTTCACTTTTTCTGAGAATTTAAATGTAGAACATCTTGATGTTGTGATGAGACTATTTGTGCAGTCTCTAAGTGGAGAGGCTAGGAAATGGTTCAAAGGTTTACCAAATGATTCCATAAATGACTGGGAAGAGTTAGAAACTCAATTCAATTAGAGATGGGAAGAGAAGAGAGATCATGGTTACTCATTGACAAAGTTTAATGAAATTAAAAGAAATCCTAATGAAAACATTGTTGATTTTGTAAAAATATTCAACAAATTGTATAATAGTTTACCTATAGAGATGAAGCCCCCCCTTGTAGGAGAAAAGGTAGTTTTTTCTCGGGCTTTTGAAGCTTAATTTAGCTTTACATTGGGAGAGAGAAGAGACCATACTCTTGAGTAGATACACGCAGATGCTTTAGAGATTGGAGCTAATATTACTGCAGCTGGAAAAGCAAAAGGGAAACAACTAGTCCAAGAGAAGGTGAACGAAAAATAAGAATCATCACAAGATCTGAGGATTGAAGATATGGAAAGGGTGATAAAAAATATAAAAAATAAGCTATCTAAGATTGAATTGGAAAATAAAAACTCCCAAAGACAAGTACAACAAAACTGAGGGGGGTTCAACCCTCAATTCATAAGACATCCCATGAAAATTTTGCAGAGGGAGAGAAGAGATCAAGACCAAGTTCAAGCACCATTGTATATAGAAGAAAAACACGTAGATCCAACAAAATATGACAAAAGGGAGGCTGAGGATCAAGTATCTTCTATGTACGCAATAGAAGAGGATGAAGATGAATATTGTGAGGGAGAATATGCTGAAGCTGAAGTATCTTTTGATCAAGATGAAATGGATGAATTTTGTAGACAATTCATAGATTTCATGCAAGATGAGTTACATAAAAAGTATGATTTAAGGTCTAGAAAGAGATCCAGAGTGCAGGATAATGAAGGTGAACAACAAGGTTTTATTCCTCCTCCAATGGCGACTCGACAACAAAAGGACCCTGTGAAACATGTCAGTGATGGGAAAAAACCTATAAACTCACTTAATAGAACAAATGTGCAGCACGCTGAATCTTCCCAGAACAAATCAGTTGACACTAATATTTTGGAGAGAGTTGTTCCTGTACCTGAACAAGTGACATATTATAGAAAGAGTGAAGAAGAACCTGAAGATTTGTTAAGAAAACTCATGCTTTCAGTTTGACAAAAGAGTTAGAGAAGGTTAAAATTCAGGTACCTCTTCTAGAATTGGCTAAAATACCAACTTACAAGAAAGAAGTTTCATAGTTTATTAATCTCACACAGGTGGAAGATATAAGTGGCATGGTGAACCTACAAGAAGAAAATCCATTGGTCACCTTTGGCCCTCATGTAGAAGAAGTAGGTCCTTTTGTTCCACCCTTCTATATTTTTCTGTTGCTTCATGATTTTACTCTACATAATTTCATGCTGGACTCAGGAGCGTCCCATAACCTCATGCCATTGTCTATTATGAAGGAGCTTAACCTGCAGATTACCAAACCTTATAGGGATCTATATTCATTCGATTACAAAAGGGTGAAATGTGTTGGGTTGATTAAAGATGTAGCAGTTTCGTTGGCACAAATCCTAGCAAAGAGTATAGTCATGGATGTAGTGGTTGTAGACATCCCAGCCAGGTTTGGAATGATCCTGTCAAGGTCTTGGGGAGCTAGGTTGGGAGGTGTACTAAAGTTAGATTTCGGTTATGCTATCATTTTGGTTTTTAATGGGGAAGAAAGGAGATTGTACAGGGAAACAAGGTTTGTGAATACCACCTCTAAGAAATATGTGGGAAATTTCCCCATTTATAGTCAAGAAACATAAGATATTTCTTGTTTCATGATACATGAAGATGAAAAATTGCTGAAGACAAAGGGAAGAAACTCTCTTCAGTAGTTGTAAATAATGAGCTACACTCAAAGAAGATTTGGAAGTGCTACTTTGATGGCGCCTACTCCAAGGAAGGCACAGGTGCCAAATTCTTCCTAATATCACCAGAAGGTAACCTCATGCCATTCTCTTTTAAACTAGAATTTGATTCGTCAAACAATGTGGCTGAATACGAGGGCTTAATATCGAGCCTTCAAGTTGCTAAACAGATGGGGGTTCAATGTATTTCAATTTATGGTGACTCTAAGTTGATAATAAGGCAGATCAAGAATCATTGTCAAACCAAGCATTCGAGATTAAGATCGTAAAATAATGAAGTTTGGGATCTGATAGAAAAATATTTTGAAGTCTTCAATCTTCAATATATTCCGAGGGAGGAGAATATATTGGCTGATTATTTAGCATTTACATCCAACACCTTCAAACCTCCCATAAATCCCAGGCTAAGCTACAAAATTGAAGTTAGACATAGACCTTCTATCCCCGACAATGTGGAACATTGGCACGCATTTGATGATGATGAAAAGATAAATCAATTCCTGACAATGATTGGAAACTTTGAAGATGCTGAGATAGACCAAGAGAAATAACAAACAGAGAAGAGAGTAGAAATAAGAAACCTCAAGTAGTCAATAGGTGAACATAAGATTATCCAATTTAAAGATAGTGTGCTCCCTAGAGGGTTGGTTCCCCTTGAAATATTATTCGATGCTAATGATGTTTCTGTTGATTCAAAGAAAACACATCAAGAAGAAGAGATGGAAGATTGTAATTTGGGAACTCAACAGGAGCCCAAAATAGTGAAATTGTTCAAAGGTGTTCCCAAAAACTACAAAGAGAGATACATTAACCTGTTTAAGAAATATATGGATGTGTTTTCCTGGTCATATGAAGACCTGAAAACATATGAAATTTTTTTAATTCAACATAAGATCCCATTGAAAGAAGGACTCAAACCACACAAATTATAATCCCTCTCCGATATTAAAACCGGGTTTCTAATCTAGTCCCTGTGAAAAAGAAGAATGGAGAGATAAGATTGTGTGTAGAATTCAAGAATCTAAACTGAGCATCTCTAAAAGATAATTATCCTTTTCCGAAATGGATTATGTCTTACAGAGGGTGACAGGATCTCATAGGTTGTCTATGGTTGACAAATTTTTCGGGTATAATCAGGTAGTGGTAGAAAAAGAAGATCAGAAGAAGACTACTTTCATGACGCCCTGGGGCACCTTCATGTATGAGAGGATTCCATTTGTCCTTATCTTGCAACATTTTAGAGGGCCATGGACATAGCCATCGTTGGTCACAGGTTTGTAGTTATATACCTGGATGATATAACTGTTTTCTCAAGGTCAGATGATGAACACTTGGAGTATTTGCAATTTTTTTTTCAAAAGCGCAGAAAGTTTTGTCTATCATTAAATCCCAAGAAATATTTATTTTCCTTAGAAGAAGGTAAATTGTTGGGTCACATCGTTTCTAAACAAGGAGTGAAGATTGAACCAACAAGGGTGGAGGCCATCCAGATGATTCCTTTACCTAGAAGCAAGAAATACATCTAGAGATTCCTGGGAATAATAAACTTTCTGAGGAGATTTATGCCCAATTATGCTGAGATTGTGAGGAGTATAACATATATGTTGAAGAAAAGTGCAGAAGTGAAATGGGATATGGAAGCAAGAGAAGCATTTGCTAGAATAAAGGAAGCGCCATAGGAAGCTCCAGTTCTGATTAGTCCAGACTATCAAAAATCCTTTCAGGTATTCTCATTTTCATCCCCCACTACTATTGCTACTGTATTGTTACAAAAAAATGAAGATAATAAGGAGCAACAAGTTTCATTTTTCAATAAAGTGCTTAGAGATGCTGAGCTCAAATACAATATTATGGAGAAACAAGTATACACCTTGGTCAAAGAACTGAAAGCCTTCAGGACTTATATGTTATAGTCCCAAATAAATAATGTTCCTAATTCTGCCGTGAAAGACGTGATGGTCCAAAGTGATGATGAAGGAAAAAGGGGGAAGTGGATAGTAAAAATCCAAGAGTATGATTTGGACATCAAACCCACCAAGCTAGTCAAGGGACAGGGGTTAGCGAAGTTGTTGACAGAGACAAATTTTCAAGCCTTGGGAATTAATCTATTGGCACCAATGGATGGAGCTGTTAATGAAGAAGGTCAAAGCACGTCCAAAAAAGGTATTCAATATAATTTTTTGTGCTCTGATTGGTATAAAGATACTGTACATTACCTGTGTTTCTTTTGCTGCCCAACTTCACTAAATAGAAAAAATACAAAACTTTCAAGCTCAAGTCTCGGCCATGTTATTGTAGAAGCAAAGCTATACTGTAAAGATCCTGTTGGTATTTTACTGTTATGTTTGAACGAAGTAGAATCTATTGAAGTCACCAAACAATATCATTAAAGTCTGTGTGGAGGACACTATAGCTGGAAGTTCACAGCTCATAAAATTCTCAAGTCAGGCTCCTATTGGCCAATCTTGTTTGCATATGTTTATAGACTGGTCAAAAGTTTTCAGAAGTGTCAGTTGTTTGCTGAAAAGAAAAAAATTGCTCCATTACCTGTCATACCTGTATTTATTTAAGAACCTTTCAAGAAATGGGGATTGGATTTTATTGGAGAGATAAATCCACCATCAAGTGGACAGTTCAAGTGGATTATGAATGCCACTGATTATTTTACAAAATGGGTCGAAGCAATACCCACGAAGAAGGAAAAAGACCAAGTAGTGATGAAGTTTCTGGAGGAAAACATCTTCAACAGATTCGGTTTTCCAGTCAAATTGTGACTGATAATTCTTAGGTATTAAACTCTGCTCGTTTCATTAATTTATGTAAAAAATATAGCGTAATCTTATCAAATTCCACAACATATCATCCTTAAGGGAACGAATTGGAAGAGTCCTCAAATAAGACATTGGTCAAGATCTTGAAGAAGATAATCATTGAAAATCAGAAGGATTGGGATATGAAGTTGAAGTTTTCCCTCTGGGTAGTTCGAGACACTACCAAGAGATCTATCGGAAAGTCCCCCTATGAACTAGTTTATGGAACTCAAGCACTGTTTCCTACTTAGCTGGCCAAACCAGTGATTTGTTTCCTTCAATAAGCTTAGGAAGAACCTAATGCTCTGGTAAGGAGAGAGAAAAAACTATTTGAATCAAGTGAAAACATAAACAAAGTCAGGGATACCTTGATTACTTATCAGGAAAATATGAAGTCTATATTTGATAGGAAAGCAAAAGCGATTCTCTTTTTCAAGCAGGAGATCTAGTACTGAGATGTGACACCAGATGAGAAGACAAGGGGTAGCATGGTAAATTTGATCCTCTCTGGTATGGTCCATACAAAATCTCTGAGGCAAGGTCGAATAACAAATTTATTTTGGAAGATCTAGATGGAGAGCCACTACAACTTCCTGGGAACGAGCAGTATCTGAAGCATTATTTCTAGCATTAAAATTCAGCACTCCACCATTGTAAATACTGGATTTCTGATTGTTCATATGTCACCAAGCAATATTTGACTCCATGCCCAATGTATAAGGCACTATTCTGCGGTTCTTAGCGCTTCCATGGAAGAAAGCACTATCCCTACTTGGAGATAGATGTTGTGGCTCATTTGCATTTACCTTTGAATTAATTTTCTAAACACCAAAAAAGAATATATGATAGAAAATATAAAATTTTGTGTCTTGTACATTAAAATTACGTGATAAGATGTGAAGGTGGGTCGAGTCGGGCTCGTCCACGTGCAAAACGGTTCAAGAGGTGGAGAAATAGCACATTTCACTTAAAAACTTAAGATTTTAGGAGGAGGCGCAAAGGAAATAATGGACAGTCGGGATCGAAGCGCAGAAATGGAGCGGAGGGATGGACAACAGAGATTAAATCACAAACCGCAAAACACAAGTTTCAAAGGATAAGCGCGGGAGGTAAAGGTTAAAATCACAAGAGTGCGATGTGCGATGCGGTGGGGCCCAGTCGCAAATCACCAATGGAAAGTTTTAGTGAATGAGTGCAAAGGGTAAAATTTAAGTTCGCTGAAGAGCGGTATGCAGTGACATGGCTCGCATACCGCACATCGCAAGTTTTAAGCATTAATTGAAAAGGGATTGAGTTATGTTCACCGAAGTGTGATATGTGATGCAGTGGAGCCCGATCACATAGCACACATTGCAAGACTTAGAAGATAAGTTTCAAAGACAAGCTAAAAAAAACGAAATGCGATGTGCGGGTGGATACAATATGGTTTCAAGGGCGAACTCCAAAGGTTTTCAGATCCAGTGGAAAGGTATTTTTTGTGTTAAACTGTGTGAGAGGAAGAAAAAGAGGATTATAACGTAAAGCCGATGAAATGCCTCGGTCATGAAGAAACATGAAAAGCATGACAAAGAGACTCGGGTAAGCGACTCGACGTAGATCAAAGGAGAAAAGGCAAAGTTGGGTAGCATGGAATACGATGGCAACATTTGAGTGATAGAGGCATCGACATAGTCGGATAGAATAATGTACAGGGGCGCTATTGGAAGCACTACAGCTGGGTCAGATTCAGGAACTGAGGCATTGCTACAGAACGGTGCAACTGTCGCATCATAACCTGAAAGGACACCTCGACACTCCGGGAAGATGCATCAGCAACATCAGATTCAACAAAACAAACCATATTTCCAAGTTTCACTTTGTTTTCTTGTTATAACTGCATAAGAAATCTTAACAGTTTAGGAAGTCGAAGAGTTCAAGAAGTTTAGTAGTTACAAACTACTCTAATGTATTTAAGGATATAGAAATAAAGAAAAGAGGTTTCGAGTTTTGGACCTCTATAGGACTGCTAGTTTAGGACTGAATTCTCTGAGAAATTAATGAAAGAAGATCAAGTTTCCTACACTTGTTGATGTTGATGCATCTTTCCTGTTTCACTCTATGTCTATTCCTGTTTGAATGAAGTGAAGCAATGTAGCATCCAGTCTCTTAATTACATATGTGAGTAAGAGTTAAATCACCTTAATTTTCACTCCTTCACCTCATCTCTTCTCTCTTCACAAAGTCCTGATGAAACTTTAAAGTAATAGATTTTGTGATTGAAAAATATTATTTCGAGTTTCTTCTCTCTCCATGCATTTCCTTTGAAACTTAGAAGTGGTAGATTATGTGTTTTCAACATATCATTTAGAGTTTCCTTTACAGTTCTTCTTTTCATTCCATTCGAATATCAACAGTTTATGGCATTGTGAAGGCTTTCATTATATCAGATTATTGAGCTAATTAAGTAATTGAATTCCAAGGGTGTTAAACATAGGCCATTTGATATTGTAATTGTGACATACATTTATAAAATTTCTTAAGCACTGATTCCTTACCACAGCCAAGGGATTGCTCCTTGAGATACAATATGTTCTTTTCCAATTCTGACCCTGACGGACCAGGTCTGGACTTCAGCTTCTGCATGACTTCCTTTCGAAATCCAAACCTATTTTCTCTGGCTCGTCCTAGGTCTTTTCTGTTTAAATTATTACGAGCTCCTTCATTGCTAGCTTAGGTCATCCAACACCATCAGTTTGATAATTCCATGGTTGTTCACACAGGCTTCAAGATGTGTTTCCGTATTAACTTCCGCAACCATAGGCTTAATGTTTCCAAATAGGAAATATGGGAGGTTGATCTTCTGCTGGTGTCGAAGATGATTTAGTAAAGGGAAGTGACAATTGAAGACGATTGTGGATCTTCCCTCACAATTAATGTACTTTATCAGAACCGGGGCGACATCTACCCATGGTTGGGGGAGTGATAATCTATCAACCCCTCTTTCCTTCTTTTCCATCTTTTCCTCTCCTTCAAGAAAATCCTCCTTCAAATAAGGGTCATGAACTCTCCTCTTAAACCACCTTCATCCTTCAGCCGCAAATGTGGTCACTCGGGAAACCACTTCTTCTGGCACTTCAATTCACAGACCCATGACTTGGGTCTGGTGGTCGTTCAAGTTCTTGGAAAATTCAATTACAATTGCTTCATTCGAGCCTTCCAATCTCTGGAAGTATTCGAGTCACCCGACGTCCGTGAATACTTGATAATATTCTGGATAACTCTATATGGCCTCAATGGAGTCTTGCTCATGTCTCACTGCTGATTCTCCCATCTTACTGTTAACCTGAATCACTCCTTAAGCTCAACCAATAACGATACTGCCGCACTTCTTTCTATCTCCCAACACTCTGCTCTGCTTATCTCGGATTGAGAATTTCGGTCGAGGATGAAAGACTTCAAATAATGGAGGTGATGAGAGGTGACAAGATTTTCAAATGAATGATTTGTACTTCGCACATTCCTACATTAATGTCTAATTATGGAAAATAATGGACTTTAAGTGCAAATCCCTCTTCCGGCCGGATTTGGTCATAATTGGTTATCATGTTATTTAATTTGATGCATGCAGGATTAATGACGATTTCAAGGCTACAAATTTCTTGCAATGATTACAGGATTTATCCGCCACCCAACTTTAATGGTGACGACCACTCACGACCGTCAAAGGAATGTCATAACTTTCCATTAATCATAAAATTATTAAATGATGATGTTACCTTTTTAAATGATGTCCCTGAGACGATGTGAAGGAGGAATTTAATGTGATGGCGTAACTGCTTCCAGTGATCGTGGAGGTCACGCTTGAATGTTGTAATTATTATTGCATGTCAGGATTGTGACGAGATATGAAACACTGTTCATGGTTGTTGATTATTACATATGTAATAACCAAGACAACCATTGCGCTATCATTCAGAAAACATCATAATTAGGAAAAATAGATACAGGAAAAAAACAAATGAGTAACATAATCTTGTGAAATATGTCGGGAAGGAAAGATGATGTTTTGAAAAAGGGAAAAAACTGGGTGTAACAGCCGCCACAGAAGTGGTTTCCAACTGTTACAAATTGTATGAATGCACTTCAAAAGGGAGTTTTCACAATCAAATTTTTTTATTGTTATTATTATTATTTATTATTTATTTAACAGGTGTAACACCTGTCATAAGAGTGGTTTTCAACTATTACACTTATTGGAATTTCAAATTTCAGGCTGCACAGGGGAGCATCCCCCTGCTGTAGTAACATAAAGATCAAAGTCTGTGACAATGTTAACAAATGATTCCTTTGAAGTAGGTTGATGATATAACCTCAAACAGTGCTTATTAACTAGTAACGGTGTCTTAGCACTATCAATGGTAACCAATTATACAGTCCCATTTTCAAAGACCATGTCTACTTCATAAGGACCTAGCCATCTGGTGTAGAGCTTGCCTTTGAAATCCTTGAATATTGAATCACACAAGAGAGCCCAATCTCCTTTCTAAAATTTCTTCTTCTTAATGAACCTGTCATGCCATCTAGCTCTGTGCTGCTGAATGATATTTGTCTGCTGAATGGCAGCCAACCATTTCTCTTCCAACTCATTGAGCTGGTTCAATCTTTGTCTCTGCACTGTGCTCAAATCCAGATTGACTTGTAATGTTGTTCTCAATTTTTTTATTTCGAACTCTATGGTGAATAAAGGATTCTTACCGTACACCAATTCGTATGGGGAGAAGCCTGTAGTATTCCTCCATGTTGTTCTATAAGTGCACAATCCCTTTGGAAGTTTTTCAGCCCAATTTCTTCGGTGGTTGGCTATTGTCTTTGTCAAAAGTCCCTAAATAAATTTGTTGGTGCTCTCCACTTGAACATTTGATTGTGGGTGATAAGGTGAAGTGATCCTGTGATGAATTCCATACTTCTCAACCAGTTTTTGGATCAAATGAGATGTATGTGAGGCCCTCCATCCGTCACTATCTCCTTGGGTATCCCGAAGAGAAAAAAATATCTTCAAACAGGAAGTCTGAAATAGTCTACTCTGTAGCTCTAGTTAGTGCCTTCGCTTCGACCCACTTTGTGACATATTCGGTGCAAGACCAATATGTATGATATTTGTTGTGATGAAGGATTAATTAGCTCTAAAAAATCCAGGGCCCATTTCTCAAATGGATCTATCACTATTTGAGACTGTAACGACATCTCATCTGATTTCAAAGGCCGGCCCATCCTTTGGCAGCTATCAAATCCCTTCACAAACTTCTTGGAATCCTAGAATATAGTTGGCCAGTAGTACCCTGTTGAGAGTAATTTATACCCTGTCCTCTTGTCCGCGAAGTGCCCTCCACAGGGTTCCTCATGACAAGCCTTCAAGATATCAAAAATCTCATATTCTCTAACACAACGCCAAATCTGAAAGTCTGGTCCAGTGTGATATAGATTTACCTCTATCCAGAAGTAAGTAGCACTCTACTGTATGATCTTCATTTTTTCTCTGGAAGATAAATGGTGTGGGAATTTTCCTGCAGTAAGATATTTGGCTATATCTGCATACCATGGTGAGTGAGTAGATATGGAAAAAAGATATTCATCTGGAAAATAATACTCAGTAGGGGTGTAGTTATCACCTATATTTAACCTAGAAAGAAAATGAACAACCACATTATCTTTTCCAGGTTATCTAAAATAGCGATATCAAATTCCTGTAACAACAATAACCATTGTGTAACTCTACCATTGGTAATAGGTTTATTCATTAAAAATCGAATTGCAGCGTGGTTAGTGTGTACAAATACTTGATACCCAGTGATGTAATTGCTATAGGATAATATTCTTGGGTGGTGGTTATTAGGTATCCCTCTTAGGGCTTTCCGGTGCTCGAGGCAGACTGTAAGATTAGCTGTAAAGTTCCAAAGGTACTGCATGCATGTTCATATGAATATATATAATTGAAAAAACAAGGTTGAGGGGATTACCTCTTTGTAGATGTAAGATCCTATGGAGAACACCAAGTGGTGGAGTAGAAGTCCTTCTTCACCGGTTCCAAATCTAGATCCTGCAACCAATCAAAGAACCCGTGTAATCTCTAAAACAATATAACTTTCTATCAGTTAAACTAGCATATAAGGAACATATAATAATGCATATCTAAGCCAATCATATCATGCTACATAGATGATTGAACAATAATTGTGACACTGATGCATCGAGTGGACAAAACAGATACAGTTCTATTGATTTATGAAAAGGAGGATTACAACCATCAGTTACACCAAGCCCTCCTCGATCTCCCAATTCCTCTTTCTCTTTCTCTATCTCTGAGAAATGATGCTCAAGGCAGAAAGTCTTCAATGAACTCTGTCAATCTTCAAGCCTCACACTACAACAATGAAATTTTGCTCCACAAATATTCAAACCTTTGACCTTAGACCAAGAGCCCACAACTCCAATTTATAGGAGATGGAGAGGGCAAACCTTGCCAACACTTTCAACCAGTTTGAATGGGGAAAGATCTATATGTTTCCTCACTTTTATTTACTTTTGCCTTCCTTAGGAGTCCAGTTGCATTTGGAAAGGCCTAATAAAAGGTTTGTTCCTTTTAGATTCTATTTTGAACTGGCTCTTTATGAGAAAAAGCTGGAATTGCCAATCACTTTTCCACAAGATATTTCCCTTTTCACACTCAAACACGGGGAACGCTGCCCCTTGGGCAAGACAGAGCGTTACCATAGGCATTAACGCTCCCTTTACGTGGCTCAGGTGCGTTATAACTCTGCCTAGTTGTCTCTGGGGTGCGTTACCTTGGAAAAAATGGGTCTTGTCTAGGTCTTTTTCTTCCTTCCATGTTACCTTCTCCTCTGATCTGATTAGGAGGTCATTTGTCCTATAATATATGCCCCCTAAAGTGTGAAGTCAGAGGTGAAGACGACGGCTGAAATAATTTATAACAAGTGTAGTAGAATGAGAGGATTTGGAGGACCAAGGAAAACCTGAAAACAACAACATATGTCAAAAAATATAGTATCTGTCTTGAGTCGGGAATTCCCACGCTTACTAGCTAATCAAAAATCATTTCTCTAGAACAGAGATATGAACAATGTGTCCACCAATAAGCATAACATGGAAGTGTTTGTCATAACAGGATCAAACTGATAAGCTGTCTCAAAAAACAATATCGCAAGTTGGGAGAGGAAACATAGCTGTAATGGTGTAAGCCTCAACCTAAGGTCTTGGTCGCTGCTTCACTAAACTGCATATTTATACACATGTGAATGAATGAGTTGTAGTCGAACATGCGGGAAATCTTCTGATTACTAGTAAATAAAAAAAAAATTTAACAGACGTGAGGGTGGCCACCGATAATGATGATGGTCCCCAAGATGCACCGTACAATCTAGTGAGTGTGAATAAAAGGAGTTGATGTCGAACACTCGTAGAATCATTCAATCGGGAGCCAATAATGAGGACCCCCAACCAAACACAAGGTGACCTGCCACTGATATCTGCAAGTACCCGGGTACTGATGTGTTTCTGGATCAAATTCCTAGATAAGATGTTGAATTCAATAGGAAGAGATCTGTCAAAAGGTAGGCACTGAGGTGTCCTACATCAGTTGACACGAAAATGGAAAACATGATTTTGTTTTGGGAAATAAGAAAGAGAAAATGGGAATAATTGATGAAAAATAAGTTCTGGCATATGATGGTTTGGATGATACAAGGAGCAGTAGATAGCGGGATCCTCTTGAACAATAGAAGGCACTCTAACAGGGTACCAGTCAGCTTAGGCTTAATGAATACCAAAGAGTATCAGGATTCACCAATGCAGGGACATTGGCATACGAAGGCTAAACTCATAGATGGTAGGGTTCAGCTAAATGCAAGAGAGTTTTTTGGGAAGTGCCATGTTCAAGATTTTGTGCTGCGAAATCGACCTTTAAAATCCAACAGAATAAGTGTCCACTTTGTCCAAATTTTTCCTTGTCTGATTAAGTTTAACAAGTCCAGACAGGAAAAATTGGTGATCTTTTCATATTTAGAGAGTCTGAAAAACATCGTAAAAGACAACTATAGGGGGTACCTTTGTCATGTTTGATAACCGACCACGACGAAGGGAGAATAGTAAGCCCGAAACAGTTCATTTTTTGTGAGTTAGTCCATTGAATCTGGAAAAGTGAGAAACCTATGTTCAATGGACATGTACCTCATTTTGTTATGAGTATGAGGAGACAGAGTAAACTCAATGTTCTTCGTGAAATTTTAACGAGTCCGACGAAGAAAAAATCGATGATCTCCGTGAATTTTTAATGAGTCCCACGGAGAAAAAATTGGTTACTTTTTTCTGTTTAATGAGCTTTGAAAAAGACGTAAAATAATGGCTCATAGTTCTTTGTCGTAGTAGTTTAAAAAAGCCAACGAAGGCAACTCGGGGTTTTTTTTTCTCAGTTTTAGGAGCTAGAAAAATTCCCTAAAAATAAAGCTCAATGCCAGGTTGAACATGGTCAGATCTATATATGAACACTAACAACCCATCAGAGCATCAGTAACATATTTAAAACCAATAGTTGCGACAAAATATACCATGAATTTTACCAATTTTAACGAACTAGCTGAGTGAGTCTTACCTCCATAATGGCTATAAGAAGGCAACAAACCTTCATTTTCACTATTTTGAGTGTTGTGATAGAGCTCTAGAGTGAAAAAAGTGGTGAAACTTCAGCTGTTGATTGTGGATGGACTGAGAAATAGTTTCTGATTCCGCGAGATCCAGGTAAGAGCTTGAACCTTCCCCTAGCTTTCCATTATCATTTTAGTTATTTTTACTGGCTGGAAATGTGAAATTTAGCAGGCCATAAATATATTTAGCGGCTAACGTGGGTGCCTAGTGTTTTGGCTGCGTTAAAGCACTTCCCGATAAGGGATAGAACGTTAGAACGCGCTGATTTTCACTAGGGCCTGCGTTAGCCGGAAAAAATGATTTTCGAACTTGTTTTTAATCATCCTAAAGTGTTCTACCCAAAAACTAATCCACTGGAAATTTTGCTTGTGTAGGTGTGAAGCTTTTTACCATGAGTATTTGGCGCGAAAGAGAGCATGAACGGGAAGAACGCGAAATGGTTACTGATGCTACTACTCTGCTGGTTCTCCACAGATGCGGATTACTGAAGTATGCTCATTTAGAACTGATGAGAGGGCAGGAAGACCTTATGAGATGGATCATCTAGCAGTGGGATGACCAGCAACATGTATTTCACATCGGGGGTAATGAACTCTCGATCGAGAAAGATGACATCTACTACTTGACTGGCCTCTCATGCAAAGGACCGAGGCCCAATCTGACAGGTTCCAAGGCTGATCCCTGCACTACTACGGATCTGATCCGAACTCACTGCATAAACAATATCGTGGCAGTAAGTAACTGGGTGCCTATTGCACGGGTGGCAGTGAGACCGTTGAGGTCTCTCTTATGGATGATAGTTCGCTTGGCAGGAGCCAAGAGTCAGCACATGGCCACCAAGGCCCAGGTAGTGCTGGCCCTGGATTGCATGCAACCTCAGGTTTTTGACTGGTGTGAAGGTGTTGTTTGCCGAGTTCGAGAAGAATTGATAGAATTTAAGACCCAGACTCAAAGAGAGTTTGGGTATGGCACAATGATCATGTATTTGATACTAGAGCGGGTGCCCGCAATGAGGCCAAGAATGATCACAGATGCATTTGGACATTGGGAGCCAAGACAGGCTCATTGGTCAACTTTGATATCATGGACTAGAGAGGGTCCAATCCGTCATTGTTTTGATGACGCATTCTTCGAGTGGCTAGAGGACCAGATCCTGATGACTGAAGATTATCCCTATGCAGGGATGAACTACACAGGAGATCCAGAGTTGATACTACCCCCAGGAACTCAGTGGGGTCCACATGGTAAGAAATAACTTGATCAATGTTTTGAAGTATTTTTTATCTTTTGAATGTTTATGCAACTTTTTTTTTTAATGGGTGAAAATGTTTTTGACATGAATCTTATTGCTTGACACAGATGTGGCACCTGTCTTTCCAACTAAAGCCCCTCGCTATGCAAGGCGAGGAATGCATCTACCCAGGGCTAGTGTAACAGCAGAGGCCGCAACAACTGCAGAAGAGGGTGATGGCACACATAGTTTGCACAAGTTTGCTAGGACCTTGAGGGTCTAAGCATGGGCGTGTCGCCTCTTCCCATGAGGGAGATCCCGGTTCACCTACAACGGCACATGGTGGGTGTGCCAGAGAGGTTCTTGGTGCCTCTTAGGAGGATAGCCAGAGCAGTAGGCTCATGAGGAATAGTGGATAGATGTGTAAATGTCAGAGCGAGGCATAGCAGAGCCAATTTTTTTAAAAAACCCAAGTTTTGAGAAGTTTTTTAACATGACTAGAAACGACATATATATATATATATATATATATATATATATATATATATATATATATATATATATATATATATATATATATATATATATATATATACACACATATACATATTTTGGCGATTTTTGATTCGTTGTTTTTTTTAATTTTCATGTATTTTTATGGTAAAAAATATACACTCATGCATGACTCTTTCTATAATAAATGTGACAAATGCCAATCTAACACATAATTTTCCAATGAATCGGCTAATGTATTAAATTCTCTAGGGATGTGCTCAAACACAATGGTTTGAAATTGATGTTCTAGAAGCTGTACCCATAAGTAATAACGTAATAAGATTGGATGACAGATGAGATAATGATTGTTTAACTGCATAACGACGAGTTGGGAATCTAACCTGACCACCAGATTAGAGATGTCGCGAGATGCAACTTCCGTGAGGAGTTGTATCACCGACATGTACTCAACAATATTGTTGGTGGCATTGCCCAGGAAAATTCCCTCGGAACCAAGGAGTTCCGACTCAGGTGTGTAGAGGACCCAAGCAACTGACGCAATGTGCCGAGTATGATGACTGGCACCGTCCGCGTATCCAGCATATGATAAGGATGATGAAGGCATATGTATAAAAAAAGAAAGAGAGTTTATGAGAAAAAGCACTAAAAAACAAAAAATATCTAGACACACTAAACAAAGACAAAATTGATATACATAAAATTACAAAGCATATGCCTAGTGGAACGCTAGGCGAAATACTTCTTTAGATAGAGCCCGTTGCGGGGCTCTACGAGTGGAATTCCATTACAGTCTTGAAGTTCATAAGCTCCTTTTGATAGGACTTTCGTGACGACGTAAATACCAAGCCATAATGGTTGAAGTGTTCCTGCCCCCAAGAGCTCGTGTCTCTGATCATGGAGTAGAACAAGTTCACCCTCTTGGAAAGAACGAGGCTTGACAGATTTGTCGTATTGAGCCTTTACTCGGCGCTTGTGAGCTTCGAGTGCCAACATGGAATCTCGATGAGTTTCGTCCAATTGATTGAGCGAGAGCAAGTGCTCTTCTCTGGCAGTAGTGCCGGGTAGGAGTTCAACAGTGAGCTTGAGTGATGGAATCTCACACTTGATTTGGAGTACTACTTCCAGGCCGAATGCAAGTTGGAATGGCGTGAAGCCTGTAGTAGTTTTTACTAATGTTCAGTATGCCCATAATGCAGAATATAACTTCTGATTCCATGTGGTTTGATGGTTTCTGACTAACCGACAAATCATGGTTTTGAGGACGCCATTTACGGCTTCGACTTCAACATTTTCTTGTGGATAGTAGGACGAAGACTGATCTTGTCGAAAACCTAGCATGAAAGTCAATTCCATCATCATATGGTTATGAAAATGTGACCCATGATCTGTGACGATCGAGAGGGGTACACCTAAACGGAAGATGACTTGATTGAATAGGAATAGAGTGACGGTTTCTCCATTAGCCCTAAAAGTGGGAATGGCTTCTACCCATTTTGTGAAATAGTCGCCTGCAACTACAATGTAGTCGTGTCCATCCACAGAAGTAGAATTGCATGTAACAAAGTCTATTCCCCATTTAGCGAAAGGACCGACGGAGACAACCGAATGAAGAGGGGCGGGGTGGGCATGCATTTTCTTTGTGAAAATCTGACATGGATGGCACTTCTGGACCGCTGTGATGTAGTCTTTAAACAAAGTGGGCCAATAGTATCCTATGCGCAAGATTTTCTGGGCAATAGCTATGCCAGAAAGATGTTCGCCACACACCCCCGCATGACAATCATTTAAAATGTGTTCCGACTCATTAAGAGTGAAACAACGCCGAAGAATAGTATCAACACCAAGATGATATAGAGTATCGTTTAGCACGAGGTAGTGTTTCACTTGGTGACGAATACGACGGCAGTAGTCTTCCCTGAGAGTTGGGCGAATCGTTGATTTTGGAGGCAAACCAAAATGTCTCCATACCAAGGATTAGAAGAATCGACTAGGTAGACAGATTCATCATAAAATGGATCATGAGCTACTCCTTCCGAGTCAATTCTGGGAAGGTCCGACAACAATTCGACGAATACTAGAGATTTCTTTTCTTTGGTAGCAGTGAAAACCAAATCGAATTGTTGGAGGACTACAATCCATTTGGCATATTTTCCTCCAATATTTTGTCGAGACATAATATGTCGCATGGGATTCTCCAAAGAAATTACGGTAGTTTTCCGTAGGAATATATAGTGTCGGAGTCGGGTGACAGTGAAGACCACTGCGAGAGATAGTTTCTCCACATGTGAATATCATATTTCGGGTCCAATGAGACCTTTTGACAAATAATATATCACATGTTCACTATCTTCATCGTGAACTTGAACCAAAACCATTCCTAACGAGGATGGTGAGGCTGCCAGATAGAGAAGAAAGTCATGCGAATATTTGGGGGCACTGAGAAGTGGGGCGAAAATGAGTGCTTGTTTCAAGGCATAAAACAAAAATTGAGCCTGATCATCCCAAAAATACAGTGTCCCTTTCTTAAGTAAGCGCATAAAGCCTTTCTTCATTTCAACATAGTTTACTATGAAACGACGTAAAAAGTTTGCTTTCCCTTGCAAACGTTGGAGTTGTAGAGTGAATTGTGGCGTAGGTAATTTGATGATTGCCTTAACCTTAATGGGATCAACCCTAATCCCATTCTTGGAAACAATAAAGCCTAGAAGGCATCTAGACTTGACAAAAAATACACACTTATGCGGATTTATACGTATATTGTAGAACCTACGACAAGCGAAGATTTGTTTCAGATGCGCAAGGTGACGAGTTTGCTTCTTGGAGTGAGCTGGAAGGTCATCCAAGTAATCTTGTACAATGTGCCTAATATCGTGAAAGGCATAGTCCATAGCCCTTTGAAAAGTTGCTCCTGCATTCTTCAGACCGAATGGGAGTTTACGATACGCAAATGTGCCCCAAGGATAGATGAAGGCGGTTTTATACTGGTCATATTTTTTAATCGCAATTTGGTTATAGCCCGAGAAGCCATCCATAAAGTAAAAAGATTCAAATCCAGCGCAATCATAGAGGATCTGATCTATAAACGACGTAGGATAATTGTCTTTTAGACAAGCGGCGTTCAGATCACGATAATCAACAAAAACCCGGATGGTGCCTTGTTTTTTTGTCTACAGGAACCAGATTGGAAACCCATTCCGTCAAAGGTACGTGATAGGTGAAACCAGAGTGTAAGATTTTTTCGACTTCAGTTTTAATGGTGGCTGCTTTGCGCGGGTGGACAGGTCGGAGTCTCTGTCGAACAGGCTTGGAATTGTCATAAAATTTGATTTCGTGCTCGACTATATACGGACCTATGCTCGACATTTCATCGTAAGACCAAGCAAACACATCGTGGAATTCCTTAAAAGGGATGTGAAGCATGCAATTTCCTCAGGATTGCAATCGGCTCCAATCTGAATGTTCTCCACGATACCCGTTTTGACCGAGATATCTATGAGCATAGTCTTGGAAAGATTTCCCATGTTCCCTTCCGAATCGATAGTTTAGACAGGCGTGTAAGTGGAGGGAACGATCTCAGGTGGGTCAAAAGATGGGATTTGAGTAGTTATCATGTCCGAATCAAACATCGAAGCATGATGATGGAACTCTCCCCAAGGTCGTTCTTCTAGAGACATGATCTCTCGAATACCTTAGTCCGTAGGCAAGAATTCATCGAGGAGATCGCTAGAATGAACCGCGATGGGCAGGAGGATGGTACCATTGGTCGAAACCAAAGCAACTGATCTGAAAATGGAACTATTTGTAAATGCTATGCAAAGTATCCATTTCCATTTAATTAAGTGTGCAAAGTATTCTCCATGTCTTGCAGGTTAAACAAAGTGTTTTTGGTAATTGTTTATGAGTTTATATGTGAGGAAGTGTTAATTAAGTTTACTGTTTAACATATTATATCAGAAATACACAGCAAGAGAAATTCACCATAACATAACACAGTAAACTGATGAGGCAGTTCACCCCTCCTGGGCTACATTTTTCGGGTCCAAGGCTCCCAACGGGCATGTCCTTGCTTTATTAAGTTGCTCAAAATGGTTATACAGTGAAATATATGCCTAAACAGGAAAAAAAAGCTGTGAATTTGGCTTCAGAAGACAGAAATAAGCTAAAAATGGCTTTTGTTTCACCTCAAACAGTGAAGTAAAACCCAATACAACTCCATCTTCCTGATGGCCCTGGTGGCCCTTTCCTCTTTCCTGAAAAAAATGGCTGAAGAACACCTCTGTTTTCTCTACAACCTATCCCAAACTCTCCAGAATGCTCAAGAAACCCAAAATTGACTAAAATTTCTTCAAAATTGGTTCAATATTGTGAAAGTTATGGCCTCCCAAAGAAAACTACCCAATGTCACTTGAAAACCCCACCAAATGTGGGATAACTCCAGTTAGAAAACCAAATTTGGCTGGTTGGACTGAATTGGTGGAAGAGCTCCACAATTGGTGGAATAGTTAGTGGTTATAATAAATGCTGGGTGGGGTGGTCACACGACCCACCCACGCCAGAACTGTCGCAAAAAACTGCGGCCTTATCCAAACCTCCACTTTAAACCATCGTATTAAAAGTTTTGGAACGTGGTCACATTTAATGATCTACTTAACCATTTCCGCCGCGGGTCAGGTTTTGGTACAAGGTTTTGAGCGGAGGTTTTATGACATCCGGGCTAGCCCTAAGGGGCTAGCTCCTTATTTTTTGTCCGCCCAATTTAAATTGTAACTATAACACTATATGTGGATCATAGTTGGTTAAGAAACACCGTGAAGTGCGATTGGTAAGCCGTGGGACTCGGGCGCACGAGGTTGCCGGTTAAAACCTCATAAACTCCAAAATTTTATAACACCAATTTCTCCATAATCTGGGGCCACGTGGTGGCCTCCGAGCCTGCCACGTGGTAGCCTGCTATTGGTCTGACTTTAACACAGTCAAACAATCATCCAACCAAATCTTGCCACTTGTCAACATTCTATTCGCCCGCTTGGAATATTCCGGGGGATATTTTGAGGAATATTCCTTGGAATATTCTTTTTTAAATTTTTTCAAAGTCAAAAAGTCAACTTTGGTCAACTAATTTTTCACATACGATGTCGGATTTGAGTCTTGTTTATGGCGCCAGAATTGCAGAGATGAGGCCTTTCCGGTTGTTCAGGTTGCAACCAATTTTGAACACTTCATTTTTGAGAATTTTTTTCAACTTGGACATGATCACCTGATCACACCTCCCATATGGGAAGCTTTTGGATCCAAAAATCTCTCTGAATTACATAAATTGAATATGAGGAGACTGATTCTCCACTCTTCCAACCTTGAACCACTGAAATATTCCTGACTTCATCAAATTGAGCTTCTCATAAAAAGATAAATTCTTCCTTGAATCTGCTGACCGACTGTTGTTAACCTTGACTGAGTCATAATGCAATTTTTTGAAATTTGCAGAACAACAACTATAATTTGCAGAAATCATACCGTTCCTAAAATGGTCTACCTTCCAAGGAAACTGAAAATAAGATTCACCTTGCCAACTGTCCTCATGGCGAATTTTTTCCGAATGAGACATGTACTTGTGTCAATTCCCGACCAAGTTTTCTCGCCTTACCAACCTGCCATTTTGAAACCAACATTGATCCATGCTAAACTTTATGTCCTCTTTGCTTGCATTCTTTTCCATTTCTTGGATTCTTGCACCACTTTCACCGACACTTTGTTCTCTGCACCAATCGACACCAAAGACACTTTCTGCAACATCTTGTCATCTTCTTCCAAAGACGACTTGCTTTCAGACTTAAACATATCATCATTTACATCAACAATAACATGAAAATGATTATGTACAAAATCGTTTTGCTTAATCATCAACAAAGTCAAATTTTGACTTGCATTGACAAGCCTTTTCAATTGCCCTGCATTCACTAAAGAATATTCTAGCTTCTTCCGATGTGCTCTCACAATAAACTCCTTTCCATCCTTGAATAGATGATACTTGTTCTCATGGCAATGGAAGATCGCTTTTTTATCATATAAATACGGACTACCCAACACCACACCTGTAATGTCAAGCGATACCACATCTAGTTCAACCACATCAACATAATGAACTGTTATGGTGAAGCGCAACATGCACTTTCTTGAAACTTGTAAATTAACATCCTTGCAAATCCATCCAAGTGGATATGGCTTTGGATGTGGAATGGTTTCAAGTTTCAGCGTCTTGACTCAACTTCTTGACTATGTATTCTGAGATGAGGTTTGCTTGAGACCCACTGTAAAATAGTGTGTCTATCTTTGTGTGTTTTGAAATTATCCTCACATGAAACAACTCTATCCTCCTCTCTTCATTTGGAGCTTCTATGTGACAGTTTAAAGTGCTAGAATTGGGATTTGTTTAATTTACAATCTCTTTCCCCTTTATGTTTTTTAGTACCATGGCTATGATTTTAGTTTCATCACCTGATTCAGACCCTAAGTCTTGTTCAACAGTTGCAACCGTTTTTCCCTTTTCTTTGGTCTTATCTTTGGTTTTAATTTTTTTTGGTTTCAACTCTGGATCAAGTTTCCAGCAATGGTCTTCATCGTGGCTTGTTTTGGAACAATTTTTACAAAAGAACTTTCCTTTTTCTTTCCTACAGTTTTCATTTCTTTTTCCACTTTTGCCTTTAAATTCACTACCCTCATTCCCATCAAAATATTGTTTGCCTCTAACCTCTAAATGCGTGGCTTGGACACAAACCTCATCTAGACTAGTAGGATTGAACATAATGATAGTATGTATAAGATAATTGTGTAAACCACCTATATATTTCAACAAAGTATCTTGACTATGCAAATCAATTCCAAGTAATAAAGCCCTTCGTCTAAACTCTTGAGTGTATTCTTGAACAATTTGTCCCTTAAGTTGTCTAAAAATTTGCCAATTCATGATAGCCTTTTGTAAATGAGCTAATGGATAAAATTTCTACTTAATTGCAGAAATAAATTCAGCCCATGATAAAGTGATCTTACCATGTTTTTTAATTTCATCCATGGTCTTCGCCTCCCACCATACCAATGTTGCTCATTCCATTCTCGAAGAGGCTAATTGAATCTTGGTGTAGTTTTCATGAAGGTTTTGTATCCTCAAATAAACTTCCAAATGTCTTATCCAATTGTCAAGTTTCTCTGCATTGACCTCACCATTAAACATAGGCAACTCAAATTTAACATCAAGCTTTAAAAAGGGACTTTTACCAGTAGTTTTAGACTTGTGAGATTGATTCACCGAAGTTGAGGATGACGATGTAGAGGAAGAGGATGAAGATCGGGATGGTGGATCACCATTTCCTCTGTGTCCTTTATTTGACTTGTCATCACTCTTATTTCCTCCTGAAGAACCCTGTCCTTCTTTCTGGTGTCTAGACCCTTCTCCAACAAGCCTATCATTCCTTTCTTGGTAGAGTATCCTCACCATCTCCGTCATGTCTAGGAAAGCCTTTCGGAATACCCATTCTTCTTCTTTGGGATCAATGTCTTTAGGAGATTCTCCTTCTATTGAAGACATGCTTGAGGCTTTTTTTATGGCTCTTGGAGGTGGCTCTCTGGCCCTTCTTGGTTGTGGATTACTTTGTGCACTAACCAAGTGTCCTTCACCTCTCTTGAGTTTAAGCCTAGTAAGCATCAAAAATTGCAAACAATCAACTATATCTTTGCACAAGAAAAAATGTAGAGTAAAAATCTAGCTCCTAAGGCTCAAATCGTGAGCTCTGATACCATCTGATCTAAAAATGGAACTATTTGTAAATGTTGTGCAAAGCATCCAATTCCATTTAATTAAGTGTGCAAATTATTCTCCATGTCTTGCAGGTTAAACAAAGTGTTTTTGGTAATTGTTTCTGAGTTTATGTGTGAGGAAATGTTAATTAAGTTTACTGTTTAACATATTATATTAGAAATACACAGCAAGAGAAATTCACCATAGCATAACACAACAAACTGATGAGGCAGTTCACCTCTCCTGGGCTACATCTGCTGGGTCCAAGGCTCCCAATGGGCATGTCCTTGCTCTATTAAGTTGCTCAAAACGGTTATACAGTGAAATATATGCCTAAATAGGAAAAAAAAGCTGTGAATTTGACTTAATAGGACAAAAATAAGCTAAAAATGGCTTTTGTTTCACCTCAAACTGTGAAGTACAACCTAATAGAGCGCCATCTTCCTGGTGGCCCTTTCCTCTTTCCTGAAGCAAAAATGGCTGAATAACACCTCTGTTCACTCTGCAACTTGTCCCAAACTCTCCAGAATGCTCAAGAACCCAAAATTGACTAAAATTTTGTCCAAATTGGTTCAATATTGTGAAAGTTATGGCCTCCCAAAGAAAACTGCCCAATGTCACTTGAAAACCCCACCAAATGTGGGATAACTCCAGTTAGCAAACCAAATTCGGTAGGGTGGACTGAATTGGTGGAAATGCTCCACAATTGGCGGAACAATTAGTGGTTATAATAAATGCTGGGCAGGGTGGTCACACGACCCACCCCCGCCGGAGCTTTCGCAACAAACCACGACCGCGACCCACCCCTGCTGGAACTTTCGCAACAAACCGCGACCTTATCCAAACCTCCACATTAAACCATCGTATTAAAAGTTTTGGAACATGGTCACATTTAATGGTCTACTTAACCATTTCCGCCGTGGGTAAGGTTTTAGTACAAGGTTTTGAGGGTCGGTTTTATGACATCCAGGCTAGCCCCTTATTTTTTTTCCACCCAATTTAAATTGCAACTATAACACGATATGTGGATCATAGTTGGTTAAGAAACACCGTGAAACGCGATTGGTAAGCCATGGGACTCGGGCGCACGAGGTCGCTGGTTCAAACCTCATAAACTACAAAATTTTATAACACCAATTTCTTCATAATCTGGGGCCACGTGTCAGCGTCCGAGCCTACCACATGGCAGCCTGCTATTGGTCCGACTTTAACATAGTAAAACAATCATCCAACCAAAGCTTGCCACTTGTCAGCATTCTATTTGCCCGCTTGGAATATTTCGGGGAATATTACAAGGAATATTTTGAGAATATTCCTTGGAATATTATTTTTTTAATTTTTTCAAAGTCAAAAAGTCAACTTTGGCCAACTGATTTTTGAAGGTTACTGGAGACTTCAAACCTTCATAACTTTCACATAAGACGTCAGATTTGATTTCCGTTCATGGCGCCAGAATCGCAACGACGAGGCCTTTCCGATCGTTCAGGTTGCAACCAATTTTGAACACTTTCATTTTTGAGCATTTTTTTTCAACTTGGACATGATCACTTGATTAGCAGTGGAGGCTTCATATGCTATTTGGATGGCTTGAGAGGAAAGGGGAAGATTCTTGGTCTTATTTGGCATTGGAGGAGATCCTTGGTCTTGTTTGGAGTTGGAGGGCGTTGATTCCAACTTGGACACACCACAACTGGTTGGACTTGGGCTCAGAGGGCTAGTGATGCAATAACAGCTGAGAGTCAGTCCTGAAGAGGAGTGGTCAACTGTCGTCGTGGCTCTGTCTTCCTTTCTTTTTTTTTCCCACGTGGTCTATTCCTTTTTCTTGGAATATTATTTATCAAATTTGGGGAATTTGATAAATAAATATCATTTGAAAACCATTGCAATTTTAAATATATCTCTCGCGTTATATTAAACCACCCGACCTTATAACCGATGGTTATAACTTTCAATACTTTATATTATATCTCCCGGCTCATATAACTGAATTTATTTAAAGAACCAATTGTCAATTAAACAAACACTGCCGTACCTTAGTTAAAAGGTTCCAATTAATATAAATTATAACTGGGCCCCAACACTGACGTGGAACATACGACAAATTCGTACCTTCGTTAATATCTCTTTCTTATCCGACGGCTATTATCGTGTTGCCCGATCCAACGTATATCGCTTGATCAACATGCGCAAACAATAACGTGCGATGGCGCGTACGGGGAGGTGGTTTTCCAATTTCGCTCGGGGACACGCGTCAGGCACTCTATGGAATCGCTCCTCGACCCAGAAATACCGCCTTCGCATCAAAAGCGGTGCGATATGGGCAATCCGCTTTCACAAATCCGCTAGCGGTTTTGAATAGTGGCTAACCAGGGTTCACGTTGGGGTTTGCGCTCGCCTTTGTATACTCCGGTTGTTAACTCAGGCTTGCCTCCGGTTGGGAGTTCCAATTAACGACAGACGATTGTAACTTGCATTGTTGAGCGGGATTATATTACCATTAACCAGAGTTAAATGACCACGGTTTCACGGCTTCGCTACTCGAGAAAATTGAGGGAAACAATAGATAGAGACATGCAGAGTCTATACAACGGTTTATTCCAGTAGATACATATGCACAGAGTTCATCACTTCATAATTAAACAACCTCTTGACAATTAAGGATTCAACACGATTCTAGGGTAAATGTGCACAGAAACTATTTAATTGGAAGCAATTGTAACACACAGAGTTTATTGCAGAATCTCCTCTCTTCTTCTTCTTGTCCTTCCCTCCTCATACATCCGAGGGTTACAATTATATACATAAACCTACGACTCTTCGGTTCCTCTGAGAGGACCGTTTCAGGAAATCAACAGTTTAATTAAAACAATTCAATTAACTGGAATATGAAAGCTAGACTAATTGAGCTATTCAACTTCTACGACTCTAACTGATCTAATAATACAATCAGCTAAGGTATTGACACCTAGCTGTGAAAATTCGACTGTTCGCAAACCCTCCCAGCCACAACATGTGGACAAAACTCCTACATTGCTGGCTAGTGTCTAATGCCCCTGCATCAGACTCTCGAGGGCAATTTTCTTCATGGGCTCCTGTCCATGAGCTCTTCCACTGATTTGCCT
Organism: Pinus albicaulis; assembly: GCA_034641835.2. Taxonomy (NCBI): domain Eukaryota; kingdom Viridiplantae; phylum Streptophyta; class Pinopsida; order Pinales; family Pinaceae; genus Pinus; species Pinus albicaulis. Next base: position 1,278,702,675 of record CM076577.1, on the reverse strand, counting down.
ATCTTCTGTAGCATTTCTTCAGTCATCCAAGTGGCATCTTCCTCTGGATTATCCTTCCATCTGATCAAGTACTGAAAGTACTCTCGTCCTCTGGTCCTTCTGAATGGTTTTTTATCCAATATTTTCTCTGGTTGCAATGGTTGTGCCGGTGGTAGCTGCTCTCTCCACTCAATTTGTTCCTTGTCTGCTGTTCTTTCTTCTGCACCATCATCTTCATACTTGTACAAATCTGCAACATTAAAAATGGGAGATATTCCAACATCAGGAGGTAATTCAATCTCATAAGCATTTGCAGAAAACTTCCTAAGTATCTTGCATGGCCCAATCTTCTTGAACTTCAATTTATTGTACTGCTTCTTTGGGAATCTCTCCTTTGTCAAGTGTGCCAAAACCTGATCTCCTACTTCAAAGTGAACTTCTTTTCTGCTCAAGTCTGCTCTGTTTTTGTATTTAATGCTGCTGCCTTGTAGTTGTTGTTTCACTTGTTCATGTATGGCCTGGATCTCTGAAGCAAATTCCTCACCATCTGCACTTCTCATTTCTGCCTTTCCCATATCTCTTAACTCTGATATCCATCTAGGGTGCATTCCATAAACAATATGAAATGGACTCTGCCCGGTGCTCCTGTTTGGTGAGTCATTGTATGCATATTCTGCCTGGGGCAAAATATGATCCCACTACTTGGGATGCTCTCCTGCAAGACATCTCAACAAATTCCCCAGACTCCTATTCACTACCTCAGTTTGTCCATCAGTCTGAGGATGATAAGCCAAGTTGAAACTTAGTTTGGTACCAAGTTTCTTCCACAGTGTCCTCCAAAAATGGCCCACAAATCTGGTATCTCTGTCTGAAACAATACTCTTGGGCAACCCATGCAATCTAACAACTTCTTTGAAGAACAAGTTAGCAACATGGGTGGCATCACTAGTTTTATAACATGGAATAAAATGTGCCATTTTGGAGAATCTGTCCACCGCGACAAAGACTGCATCATTCCCTCTCTGAGTCTTGGGCAATCCTAGAACAAAATCCATACTCACCATGTCCCAAGGCCTATCTGGAATATGTAATGGAGTGTACAATCCTACATTTCGGCTCCTTCCTTTGGCACATTGACAAATCTTTCAATTCTTCACAAACTTGTCCACTTCTGCTCTGATCTTGGGCCAGAAATAAAAGTGACTCAGCTGCTCATAAGTCTTACCAGTACGAAAGTGTCCAGCAAGTCCACCACTATGCTTCTCTCTGATCAAATTTTCCCTCATGGAATATTTTGGTACACACAGTTGGCTTCTTCTGAATAGTAAGTCCTCCTGCAAGAAATAATCCAGCCACTGGATTCTATTTATTAAAACAAGGTTACTACATGCCTCAAATGCTTCTTTAAAATCTGGATCTGTTTTATACAATTCTTTCAGAAAATCAAACCCTACAACTTCAAAATTTGTCTCTTGAACAAGCATGTGCCTTCTACTCAAAGCATCAACTACCTTATTGTCTTGGCCACTGATATGTTTCAAAACAAAATTAAAACTTTGGAGATACTCAACCCATTTAGCATGCTTATGTTTCAATTTGGGCTGCTGAACAATATACTGCAAAGCATGATCGTCAAAATATAATACAAATTCTCTGGACATCAAGTAATGTCTCCATTTCTTCAGTGCCTAAACAATTGCATATAATTCCTTCTCATAAGAAAAATACTTTCTTCTGGTGTCATTCAGCATTTCACTAAAATATGCCACTGGCCTATCATCCTGACTCAACACAGCTCCAATGGCCTCTCCACTGGCATCACATTTTACTTGAAATGGTTTTGTAAAATCAGGCAGAATCAAAACAGGCTTCTCTGTTATCTTTTGCTTCAGCAGCTTGAAATTCCTTTCTACTTCAACAGTCCACTTAAATGGCTGTTTGTTCTTCTTTATTGTCTCTATTATGGGTGCATTAATCTTACTGAAGTTCCTTATAAACTTCCTGTAAAAACTAGCAAGTCCATGGAAACTTCTTACCTCAAAGACATTCCTGGGTGAAGGCCACTCCAGAATTGCTTTAACCTTTTCTGGGTCCATCTTCAATCCTTCTGCAGAAACAACAAACCCCAAATACACCAACTCTTCCTTCATGAATGAGCATTTCTTCAGATTTATCAGCAGTTTCTCTTGGTGCAACTTCTTCAAGACATGATTAAGATGCCTTACATGTTCTTCTCTAGTTCTGCTGAAAACTAATATATCATCCAGATATACTATCACAAATCTACCAATGAATTCTTTCAACACTTCATTCATAAGTCTCATAAACATGCTAGGTGCATTTGACAACCCAAAAGGCATTACCATCCATTCATACAGTCCTTCATTTGTTTTGAAGGCAGTTTTCCACTCATCACCCTCTCTTAGTCTAATTTGATGGTATCCACTTTTTAAATCTATCTTTGAGAAATATTTAGCACCACTCAAACAATCCATTAAATCCTCAATTCTGGGCAAAGGGAATCTGTACCTGATTGTAATCTTATTAATTGCTCTGGAATCAGTACACATCCTCCAGCGTCCATCTTTCTTTGGGCTCAATACCGCTGGTACTGCACATGGACTCAGACTTTCTCTGATCAGTCCCTTCTCTACCAACTCCTGTACTTGTCTCCTGATTTCCTCATTTTCCTTGGGAGTCATTCTGTAGGCTGCCTTATTTGGTAGATTTGAACTAGGGATAAAATCTATCTGATGGCTGATCTTCCTCACAGGTGGCAGCTCATCAGGTAATTCATCCACAACAATGTCACAGTAATCATCTAACATCTCTTGTATCTCTACTGGTAAATCGGAAATCTTTGTAGAAGTAAGAACTACTTTAGTCTTGCAAACTAAAGCAAAGCTTACCTCTTCTTCTTCTATCTGCTGCAGATATTCCTTCCCGCTCAGAAACAAGGTCTTTGGATCAATCACTCTGCTGGATGGCTCTCCTTCCTCCATGGGAATCAATGTATGATGTACCCCATCCTTGAAGAACTCGTAAGTGTTCTTCTTGCCATCATGCACTGCTGCTCTGTCAAACTGCCAAGGTCTACCCAGCAGTATATGACACACATCCATGGGAATTACATCACACAGGATCTTATCTTTGTATTTTCCCATTTGCAGCTCTATCTCACACTGTTCTTTCACAACTAGCTGGTGCCCTTTATGTAGCCAGGACACCCTGTAGGGAGTTGGATGCTCCCTTGTCTTCAAATTCAAATTTTCTATTACCTCAGTGGAAACCAGATTGTCTGTGCTGCCACTATCAATGAATAGCTGGCAGCATTTCGCTTGGACTTTGCATATGCTCCTAAACAAAGTCTTTCTTTGTGCAGGCTCAGTGACTTCTTTGGCTTGCTTCAACAGGACCTTATTCACCACCAAGGATTCTCCCCTCTATGGAAGAATTTCTTCTTCAATCTCTGCCTCTTCTCCAGTCCGGGAAACAACAACATTCCTTGGACTAGCACCCACATTCTCTGGACATTCATAGTGCTTATGTCCCACTTGCTGACATCTATAACACCTCAATTCTCTACCTCTGCCCCTGTCTCTTCCTCCTCTTCCTCCGTAAGGGACCCCTTCTCGCCCTCGTATCATCTTCTCAGACAAGACTTGAGGTGAGCTACTATTAGCTCCATCCCTGGGTGTAGCAGGCTTTCCTCTACCACCCTAACTTCCCTTTCCACGGAAAGTACCTCTCTTCTTGGCAGACTGTTTCCTCAGGAGTTTCTCCTCTGCTTTCAAGGCCATCTGATAGGCCTCTTCCACTGTCTTAGGAGACAGGAGACCAATCTCATCCTGGATCTCTAGCTTGAGACCATTCACATATCTGGCAGTCTTCTCAGGTGTGTCTTGGAATTGCCCAGCCCTTATGCTTACTCTGTAGAATTCCTTTGCGTACTCTTTTACTGTCAGCAACCTCTGTCTCAGGTTCTGCATTTGCTTATATAATGTTAGCTGGTAATCACTAGGAAAAAAATTACCTTTTAATTTAGCCATCATCCTGGTCCAGCTCTTGATAGGTTGCTTGCCAACTCTCCTCCTTTCTGCCTGCACTCCATCCCACCAAAGTGCAGCATGTCCCTTCAGCTTTGTTACTGCAAACTTGACCTTCTTATCTTCGCTTATTTCTTCATAATCAAAGCACTTTTTCAATTCATTTATCCAGTCCACTAGTTCTTCTGGATTCAGTCCCCCTGCATAGCTTGAGACTTCAATTCTGGGCTTAACTGCAGACCCCAGAACAGTACTAAGGAGCTTCATGTCAGGAGGAATTTCAACATTTTCTTCTGCTTCTTCTGTCTCAGGTTCACTGATGTCTTCGGGATCTTTGGGCTGTCTTCGCTCCATGGCATCCATTCTGGCCTCGACCCTCTGCAACATCCCCAACACCTCTGCGTTGGCAACAGGTCTTCTTCTGCCAGCACCTCTACCAACTCGGATTGCCATGTCAGCAAAAACAACTTCAGACTTGCTCTGATACCACAAATGATGCAACAACAGCTGAGAGTCAGTCCTGAAGAGGAGTGGTCAACCGTCGTCGTGGCTCTGTCTTCCTTTCTTTTTTTTTCCCACATGGTCTATTCATTTTTCTTGGAATCTTATTTATCAAATTCAGGGAATTTGATAAATAAATATCATTTGAAAACCATTGCAATTTTAAATATATCTCTCGCGTTATATTACACCGCCCGACCTTATAACCGATGGTTATAACTTTCAATACTTTATATTATATCTCCCGGCTCATATAACTAGATTTCTTTAAAGAACCAATTGTCAATTAAACAAACACTTCTGTACCTTAGTTAAAAGGTTCCAATTAATATAAATTATAACTGGGCCCCAGCACTGACGTGGAACATATGACAGATTCGTACCTTCGTTAATCTCGCTTCCTTATTCAACGGCTGTTATCGCATTGCCCGATCCAACATATATCGCTTCATCAACATGCGCAAACGATAACATGTGATGGCGCGTACGGGGAGGTGGTTTTCCAATTTCGCTTGGGGACACGCGTCAGGCACTCTATGGAATCGCTCCTCGACCTAGAAATACCGCCTTCACATCAAAAGCGGTGCGATATGGGCAATCCGCTTTCACAAATCCGCTAGCGGTTTTGAATAGTGGCTAACCAGGGTTGACGTTGGGGTTTGCGCTCGCCTTTGTATACTCCGGTTGTTAACTCAGGCTTGCCTCCGGTTGGGAGTTCCAATTAACGACAGATGATTGTAACTTGCGTTGTTGAGCGGGATTCTATTACCATTAACCAGAGTTAAATGACCACGGTTTCACGGCTTCTCTACTCGAGCAAATTGAGGGAAACAATAGATAGAGACATGCAGAGTCTATACAACGGTTTATTCCAGTAGATGCGTATGCACAGAGTTCATCACTTCGCAATTAAACAACCTCTTGACAATTAAGGATTCAACACGATTCTAGGGTAAATGCGCACAGAAACTATTTAATTGGAAGCAATTGTAACACACAGAGTTTATTGCAGAATCTCCTCTCTTCTTATTCTTGTCCTTCCCTCCTCATACATCCGAGGGTTACAATTATATACATAAACCTACGACTCTTCGGTTCCTCTGAGAGGACCGTTTTAGGAAATCAACAGTCTAATTAAAACAATTCAATTAACTGGAATATGACAGTTAGACTAACTGAGCTATTCAACTTCTACGACTCTAACTAATCTAATAATACAATCAGCTAAGGTATTGACACCTAGCTGTGACAATTCGACTGTTCGCAAACCCTCCCAGCCACAACATGTGGAAAAAACTCCTACATTGCTGGCTAGTGTCTAATGCCCCTACATCAGCTAGGGAGCCTGTGGAGGTTCCCTGGGCTAGGAAATCAATCCTAGTTCGCTGGGAGCGTGTCAACAAAATCATGACCATATCAACCAAGCTAGTGATACAGGTATTCTTCGATTGTTGATTACTTATATAAATTGCTGCAATGAAAATTCTTACTTGTTTAATATGTTGTAAATAAATTTTATTTGTGTATTATCATCAAATAAATGTTGAGATAGAAATAGACTATTTTCCTTTTTATTGTGTTTAATTAAATGATAAATTATAGGTTTAGTTAAAAGATCTGGGATATATGGTATCAGAGTAGGTTTCAAACTCTTTAGGACCTGAACACTCAAACCTTGAGATTTTATTAAAATTTAACAACAATAACACTTATTTCTCTCTCAAGTATTTGCCTACAACTATGAGAAATGAAAATTTGTTATTAGATTCTTGATTATATAATTCATAGTGACTTTAAGATTGAATAACTTATTAAAATTACTTGAAATTATCTAATTTATAAATAAATAAATAAAATAATTATGCAATTTTTTGTTCTTGATTTCTCTCTACTTCCAGAAAAAAAAATGTCATTTATATTTATGTAATGCTAAGTAAGTATTCCATTTCAAAAACGCTGTCCAAATATTTTTTATTTACAGAATGTGCACTATATTATGCATATCTTAGATTTGCGAGCGATTATGGATGTTTATGCATCTAATTATGCTTTCGAGTAATTAAGTGACTCTATGAATAGGGAAAAAGAAAGGTGTGGCGGTAGCACCATTGCTAAATAAAACAATCTGCTGGTTTAATATATATATGTATATATTTTTTATCAAACAAATCCTCAAATCGATAGTGAAGATGACTATTGGCTTGTCCCATGTGAAGTAACCAAGATGACTTCCCGCATGTGAACTAACCAGGTTCTATTTAGAGTTGGACTACTTTGAAATATATATATAAAAATACTAGGAGATCATCGATATAAGCAAGTAACCATTCATTGTAAGGTTTGAAGATGGAATCCATTACCTTATGGAACTTTGAAGGTGCATGCTTCAACCCGAATGGCATAACATTCCATTCGTAGTGTCCTGCTGGTACACTGAATGCTGTCTTCCACTTGTCTTCTTCTTTAATGGAAACTTGCCAAAAACCAGACTTTAGATCAAACTTTGAAAATACTTTGGCATTAGCTATCCTTCGCAACAGATCTCCTTTGTGCGGGATAGGATAAGTGTCATCTGCAAGAACAGTATTAAGAGGTTTGTAATTTATAACAAGTCTGGGGATACCTCTAATCTATTCGCTTCTTTTGTTAACATAGAAGCCATAACAGTTCCACGGACTGTCAGACTCCCTAATCAGCTTTCTTTGCAAGAGCTGACTTATTTCCTTTTCGCAGAGCTGTCTGTATTCCTTTGACATGGAAATAGCTCTGGATTTACATGCTTTGCCCGTATATCCTTCCTTGTAGGGCAATTCAACATAGTGCTGCTTTCGGTGCCAAAAGGCATTTGGTTCTTCTGAGCAGCAGGTCTGTTCAAATTGTTTCTGGATTTCAGAGATTTGTCTCTGAATCTGTGGAGAACTCAACTGATCTTCAATTCTGATCATGTTTTTATGATCCTTGAGTTCTGTGAGACTGGTTTCTGCTTTGTGCAGTTCTTCCTGCATAGCCTGCACCATATTAGATCTTCTGATATTAGAAATATAAGGCAATTCAAATCTTTTGCCTTTTACAGTGATGAAGTAACCAGCTTTATTATCATGGAGCCTTACAGAACCATGAGGCTCAACTGCAGCAAGAAATATATTTCCAAGAATGCAATCAACTAGGATATCACCCACAACAAATTTCATCCTGATGCATCTGTCTTCAAAGCAGACTACAACTTCTGGAACTTCATAGTCTAAGGTCATTTTCCCTAAACCAGAGAGCTTTCGGGTAGCAGAAACCCAATATCTTGATGGAATAGCCTTTTTGGAAAACATATTTACATCTGATCCAGAATCAATCAATGTTCTTAAATTATACTCTTTACCTTTAACCCATACTGTAGTATTAACATGATGTTGTTGGTACTGAATAGTAAAGAGATGCATGTCTCGAATTCCCATGCTTGGATCAGGATGTCCCTCTGCAACTTCAACATCTTCAGTGATTTTAGGACCATGGAGAGTATAGTTTGTTCTTTTACCAGAAAACACAGGAGAAGAAACAGGAGAGGCTGCAACCTGTTTATTCTTTTTAAGCTCAACTATTTCTGTTTTTAGAACAGAAATTTCTGATTTCATGTTGTGTATCTCCCTACTCACCTCCCCCAAAGTGAGTGTGCAAGCTTTGCTAGAATTATGTTGGAGATACGATCGAGTATTGCGATCATAGGAAGCATCAACAAAGTTAGGCTTCTTACCAGAGGAGGTACTGGAGGAGCCAGTACCATGCTTCATAAATTCCTGTAATAAGGCAGATTTCAAATCTCCATCCTCCATGGCACGGATTTGAGCAAATGCTTTCATATCAGCTTCATTGGTTTGGGCCATGAGGACCTTTAGTTTACCAGTGAATTCTTCGGGAAGAGAAGCATCTAAAGAAGAATCTGTATCACTATCAGAACAGTCACAATGACAAGACTGTGAATCAGAACACTGACAGTAGGCATGAACTTCAGCTTCATCAGAAGAATAAGAACTAGAAGAGTTAGAGGAAGAGGCAGACTCTTCAGCAGCTTGCTGAATAACAAGACGATTATGACAGTCGTCAGATTTATGGAAGGAAGAATGGCAATGACGACAATGGTCTTCAATTTTTATGGCAGAGCTAGAACTAGCCTGCTGAGGTCGCTTAGACTGAGATTTCTTGCCAAGGCCGCGTTTAGACTCAAGAGCAGTAGGACATATATTAGATGTGTGGCCTGGTTGACCACAAAGCCAACAGACAACACCTTTCATCTTTTCAACTTTAGCATCTCTAGGCTTGATGTCCATAGGATTATAATAATGAGTCTTTGGGTTATTCCGATAATAACCTTTTCTGCCTTTTGTGGATCTTCTTTTCTGAGGACGGAGCTCGCGTCTCTTTTCAGAGCTCAGTCTGTATGTAGTGGCTCTGGATCTTCTTTGAGCCTTCTTAGCTTTTCTTTTTGTCTTCCTGCGAGTAACCAAAGGGTCATCAACAGTTATGCCATATTTACTGCAGAAAGATTTAGTACCAGGCAACTTATTCAACTTGTCAATTGACTTGGTCATCTTAGAGCTGGTACAGAGACTTATCAACACCTTAGTGATGATAGAATAGATTTCACCCCATAGGTAAACTTCAAGGGGTAAAGGGAAAACTTATGGCAGCTTTAGTATATCAACTAGTTTGGAAGGAAGGGCTGCAAGGTAGACTTGTTTCCACAAGACATTAGATGGCTCTTTAACCCAGAATATTCGTTGTATCCAGTCTCTGTGGAAATCCTCAAACTGATTAATATTGCGACACTTCAGATTCATTAAGACTAATTCATGTTTATATGAGAGTGTAACAGCAGTGCCACAAAAATGTTCTTGGATGAGAGCAGTCAACGCACCTATCATATTATTCTGTGCAGTGCCATCTGGATTGAATTTCATATCACCCTGCTCATCCCTTAATGTTTCCTTCTTCAATTTATCAAGCAATGCTGGAGAAGATTCAAGTTCCCACCATCTAGCAAGTGTACCTGTAAAACACTGGATTAATGTTTTACAAGCTTCGACTTCAGATTTGCCCGAAACACACATGAGTTTGTACTCTGTGATCATTTGATCAAGCATCTGCCTGATCTGTGCAGTGGTCAGATTATCTATATTCCATTCCTTATGAATATCTACATGAAATATTTCTCTGGGGGGAATCTTGCCAACACCATATAAGTCAGGAGTAGTATGTCTACTGAACTGTGGTTCCAATGGCTCATAGACAGGGAGGACATGGTGCTCAGAATCAGTTTCTGAAAGATCTTTAATAGAGATCTTTTCTGACTGCTTTGGTTTTTCTGACTCAACAACTTCTTTAGGGAGAAGAAAGGCAAACTTAGAGACTGGACTGTCACTAAGTTCATGCGTATGTATAGCTTTCCCTTTTGTCAAAAAAGAAGTTGGAATAGGCTTATCAACTTTCTTCAAACTCATTCTGTCGACTTTGTCTGACAGATTGGAAATCAAATGCCGGGTTGAAATAGAATTCTCTATAACACAATTTTCTTAAAAGACTCTATAGAATAGTCTTTAGCAGCAGCAACATTATACTGTACAAAATTCAAAATATTATTTACATCATTGATAGACACATGGACTTTGTCTATCTGTTCTTTAACTATGACAGCTTTAGCCATATTTTTCTCTAGACCAGTAACAACAGTGTTTGTCCAATTTATTTGCTCACTGACTGTTTGTACTCTCCTTTCTATCCCTACAAGATTTTCCTTTTGTACAATAGGATAGGCATTGGCTGAGTTTTGTCCTTCATCGAGGACAATTCCTTTAAAAGGAGGATAACTGGTAGAGGTTTCAATTTTACTTCCATCAACAGCTGTCCAAGAGTGACTAGAAGAAGAGGCATAATCAGTCATCAAAATCATCTCTGATTCTTTCGCCTTTTTCCAAGAGTAGAAAGAAATCCATATATTTCTTTCAGTCATGTATGCTTTCCATTCAGAGGCTAACTTCCTCTTCTCATCTATGCTGTAAGAAACAACAAAATCATCCGCCTGAGGATGAGTATGGAGATCCCAATTTAACATTAACTTCATCCACTTTTCTGGGATCACATGCTTATCACAGCCATCCATTAAAGTATAAAACTTTTGAATTTCTGGAACAGATGGTCTTTTGATGTCAGAGGGTAGATCCTTGAATCTACATTCAAGAATCAATCCATCCTTTTGACTGTAAAAACCCACACCATGCTTATCTCTAGGCGATTGCATATTCATAAAAATCTCAGTCAATCTTGGGTCTTCATCTTGCAAACTGGGGACTAAATGCGTCATGAGGACATGTTCGTCTTCATGTGGGAAAGGGATATCAGAACACTTTGGATTAGGACAGGAAGTGACAGATGTCGTAGCAGGGGCTTCTCCTGTTCTAGGATTGTGATTCTGATGTCTGAGGACCAGTGAAGCAAGAGACTGAAGGTTTACTGACTGATGACATTGTGGACAGTCAACTTTGACAGGATTAAAATTAACTAGCTGAGCAAACTCAAATAAAGCTATATGATTACAACTAGATACAAGAGATGAACAAGAAGTATCTGTACAGTTAGAAGTAATATACATAGGAGACTTTTTACATTCAGAATCAATTCTACGCCTATCAATGGTAGATCTTCTTGGAAAAGAAAGAGTGGCAGTAGATTGATTTTCTGTGATATTTGCAGAAGTTATTTTTTGCACAGAGAGGGGTTTAGGATTTGGAACAACCCAGTGTTCAGGAAAATATAGATCCTCCCATTTAATGGCCTAGTGTTCAACCTTCTGGTTTTTTGGATCTGTCATGACAACTACACTGGTTTTTGACTCTCTGCTTGGGGCATGGAGGACTGCAGGGAATAGTGTGGTAGTATGGCGAAAAAAACCTCTGAACTGTATGGCGATATTATTCCTCTTTTTCCTCATGTCAAATCCAGTGGTCTGGATTTGTAATTGCAAAATATCGGCCAATGTTTCATCAAAGACATAAACAGAGAAGTTGGGATAACAATCAAACCATACTGGACCATTAGACAATGGTGCAACTATCCCTCCAATTAAGGAATCAGTATATTTATTATGTGTTAGGTCTCGGACAGTGGCTAACACATATGAATCAACACCTTGATGGACAAGGGCTTGGATTCCTACTCTGATGCATCCGAGATGCAGGAATTGTGTCCCCAATTTTTTAGCTTCTGCTTGAAGCTCTTTAGGATTTAACAAAGGTATTAACTGAACACGATCAGAATTTTCTTCTATTGAACTGATGGATTCTTTTATTGTTATTCTTGTGGCAGCTTTTAAGTGCCAGACACCAAGATCATTATAAAACTGAGAAGCAGAGTTCTTGGGTAGAACCCATTTAGCCTGTGGCTCAGTTTCTTCATACAAATGATCAGACTCATTTGTAACTCGACTACTACTAGAAGAAAACATATCTCTGAGCGGGTCTTGAGTGGCCCTGTCATTTTCTTCTAATTCTCTAAATGACACTGACTTTCTTACAGAGTCTATATTTCTTCAGAAAAATAAAGAGAGAATAAATTCAAGAACTGAATTTTTTCACGAACCAGATCTAATAGACAAACTTGTCTTCTGGCTCTGATACCAATTTTACAGCAGGGACCTCTCACAGGTTTGCAGGTTGGCTCACTGAGTTTCTTCTTGCTTGTTTAAGAGACCCTATGTGAACCCATACACGAACCTACTCACACGCTCACACTTCTTTCGACTCTTCTGCGGCTTCCATCGCCTATAACGGCCTACCCCGTGTCCCTCGGTGCTTTGGCGAACCTCTGGCGAACTTTCGGCGATAAAAAACAAGACAATACTACCTCAGTGGATATTTCATAAAGCTCAGAGTTACAGTTCTTGACAATGCGGAAAAAACTTTCTCTCTTTATTGATATTCAGAATGATATTACAATCAAATTACAGACTTTATGGACTCAGATATCTTTCCAGAGATTGACTGCAGTGGCATTTACCAGATTTGCTACTCAATAAATGAGCGAGCGATACTGGAGGCTATCTGGCCAACAACAGACTCTGTCTCAGAGTTCTTAATAAATATACAAACTTTACAGACTCGATCTATGATCAGGCCACTTTAGGTTCTTGCCTATGCCGAGCACATAGACACGCAGGCTTCTCTGATCAACTAAGAACTTTGAGTCTTAGTCCCGTGATGCAAGCAGATCGCAAAACTTTGCGCAGATGCAGAGCAGGGAACTTCGGCTCGACTCAAACACAAATGACTCTAGACTCTCTAACACTCCAACTCCGAATGCCCATGAATGAGCCTTAACCCTCCTTATATAGGAAATGAGGGGGGACAAACATTCAATCGAGTCGTCGGATGAGAGACACGTGGAGGAGAATCATGGCTTTCGGGTAACACCGAAGTGACATCCGCACCGAGATTCGTCCATCCGACATTAACATGTGAAAGGTGTGTGAAGTACACTGTGGATACCTTTTCTGTACAAGGCCCATGAGGAAACATCACTTATTATAAACACAGAGGATGCTTTTACGAACAGGTGAAAAGCCCTCGGGAAAAGACCTATCACTGTAAACCCGTGACTGGGTATAATTACACCATGGATACTTTTGTTCAGCGGAGCCCACTAGAACCGCTTGTATTGTTATCTGGTGGTTCATCAATTATTTGTAAAAATGGAAATCTATACTTATAATTTTCATCCCATTGTTTGCTATAGATCCTTCTTACTATCATTGACTTGTTCAAAATTATCTGATGCTTGATTTTGGTTAGGACTAGCCAATAATTGTGCTGCATCATATGTTGTTTTAAGATTAGTCTACCATCAAGTCTTAATAGTGATCCAACATCAGGGAAAGCTTGATGGTCACATTCATCTTCTTCACAAAGATCACATCTGCTTTGGTACCAGTTTTCATAAAGAGTGGGGTCCATGGAGGTAGGACTGAGCCCGTAGTCATTCCACCAATCTTGAAACCAGCTTGTTTGATGGCAGTTTTGCATTATTCCGATGGCACCAAATTTGATCTTGGTGTAGTGGGTTTCTCTTTTTCCATCTCTATTCATTATGTCCCACCATAATTTCTTGTAACCTGCAAAATCATATATTGTGTCAGGAAAAATCAGGTTTGGATTATTACCTGGCCATTGATTGAAGCGGGTCCAGGTCCAAGCAGGTTCTCTTGTACGATGAATGGCAAACCACTCATAATAGATTCTTGATCTGTCACCCCCACCAGTGCATGTGACAGATATGTCATGAAAATCTTCGGATAGGGATTCTTTTGCTTCCCAGGCTTTATTTATGTTGTGAGAATAAACTTTATCATGGATCCTCTGGTTGCCTTTTGGATACACACGCCTTTCGGGCACTAGATGCTGAATATCTGTATGGTTTTGGAGATTCGCATCTAATATCTTTGTATTCTGTAGTTGCCAAGTAGGCTGCCATTTTTCTTTGTAGATGGTCCATGATTCATCTTCTGAAAGATGCCTGAGAGTTTCTTTTTGACCACCCTGGTCCCATTCTGTAATAATAACCATTACATGGGCTTCTTCCTCTTTTTCTTGTTCTTGTTGCTGGATATATTCTCTACTGAGAAAGTCGGGCAAACAATTCTCAGAACCCTTTATGTGCTCTACTTTGAAAGTAAAATTTGCGAAGAGTGCCTGCCATCTTGCGAATTTGGCATCCTTAGGGTTCTTTATTTCTTTAGAAATAACTTTGTCAAGTGCCTTAGCATCAGTTCTCAGTGGGAAAAACTTATTTGCCAGATGAATTGAAAACTTACTGACACAATTCCATGCAGCTTTGACTTCTTTTTCAATTGGGGCATAATTCTTCTCAGCTTTGTTCCATACCCCTGAAGCATACTACACAACTTGTTCTTCATGCTTCTGGCTTTCTTTATCTGGCCTTTGTTTGAGTACACCTCCCCAACCGATATTGCTGGCATCTGATTCAACAATCTTAAAAGAATTTTCAACAACCACATAAAGAATTGGAAGGTTTCTGACCTTGGATTTAATATTTTTAATAGCTAGTGTATGTTTATCAGTCCAAGGTTGAGGATTCTTTCTAAGTCTCTGATTGAGCAGAGACCAATAAATAACTACAACATTAAATACTAAAAGTTAGGTTGAATATAAAAATAACATTTTACACCAGGGAAACCTTCCTATCAAGGGAGTTGTCTACCCAGGCAACGAAATAGTCCGGATGGTAGTTTTTTGCCGGAATCTGGGCAACTAAAATTCAAGAAATCAGGTAGTTGGAGTGTTTGGAATCCATTTTTGATAGTAGAAATGGATTCAGCACTACCAAAAACCCTTGGGGCACTCAAAATACTAAAGTTTAACAACTGAAAACATGATTATGATAAAATCTTTGCCGGAATCCGGGCCAAAACATTGCCTGAGAAGACTAAGGCCCTATCAAGTGGTATGTTTGCTTTTCGTTTTGCAATTGCAACAGCTCTGAAAAACCTCCAATTGCATCCACCAAACCAAGACTAGCTGCATCTTTACTTGTCCACAACCTACCTTGAGCCACAACCTCCATACTGTCAACACTCATAGATCTCGAGAATGCTGCTTTATCTTGAAACTGTTTATATGCATTTTGTGCAGATTTGGCAAATAACTCCTCTTCATCAGGCCTAGAAAATATACAACAGCAGATTAAGCTTGCCTCAGAAACCAGAAAATCTTGACTTGCGATCGATCATTCGCAGACTAGTGCAACTTGCAATCTAAAGCAGAAGAGACCCTAGTGAGACCTGAGATTTTATCAGGGATAATGCATTCCAGTTTTAAAATTTTCAAGATTTTCCTTCAGAATTTCTGCTTTGGCAGCGTGACTTTATCATATACCCCACATGTATATAGATTATGCAAAATCTTAGCCGTCAAAATTATTAAGCACAACACCTGGAAGCTATCTCTGTTTACTCAAGCCAATATTATCTAGCGAATCTTTTCATAAAGAGTTTGGCATGAAGGACTGCTTGACAAAGTAGATTGACATTAAACCAAATCGTTTTAAGGAAAACTTGCCTTATCAATGTCCACATTAGAAGATGCAACCAGTTAACTTCAGACTATGGGAGTACCAAGATCACTCCGATTAAAGGATTATATATATATATATATATATATATATATATATATATATATATATATTGAACTGCAAATCAATGTTGCCTAGACAGAAATTCCCAGAACTGTGAAGAGCAGAGTTGGCAAAAAAAAAAAAAATGGATTGCAAAACCAGTCACTAATCCATAGAAATTCAAATTAGACACAAAAATATAAATTCATGTGCATCAATGTCAATTCAACATACAGACTATCGAGTGAGAAAGATTGATCTTCCTCAAACTTTAGATTATGTATTATATTAAATTCACAGTGATAATTTTAGATTATGTATTATATTAAATCCACAGTGATAAGAAGTGACGGTTTTGTTTTAGGAAGGTAGATATTAGCAACAAAGATTTATGCTTGATATCATGGTTGTTCAATTTAAAACACAGATATAAGGTCATGGACTACTTATAAGATATTTGGGAAAAAAAAAAAAAATCAGGGTATAGAGCTACCTTGCTCCAGCAAAAGGAGTCTAGAAGGCAGAGACTAATTTATAGTCATTCTTCCTGGAACTTTATCTCAAAACAGTTTCTTGCTGAGTGAAATGATCTTAACCTTAAGGATGCCTTGTCATATTTTCTCCATAAAATATATGTTGATTTTAAAGACTGGTATTTGCACATAGTTTTTAGCTGGTGGGCAGAAAAACAGAATAGAAGAGCCGTATCCAATAAGGATTTAAGCACCAGCACACAACAAAATCTCAACTTATGAAAAGTGCCAAAGAAATTGATGCTTATTTTTTTTTGGGAAGGAATGCAGACGAGATCCGTTCAATTGAGAATTAGTGCAAGTGCATTGTGATGTAGCTACTATATCTAGCTTAACGCAATCTCTTGCAGAAAATTGCTTATATCGAACATTGTAGAGCTATTGAAACTGAAACTAAGAATTTCTCAATCCTAGATAATTATTAGCTGGTGGGCAGAAAAACAGAATTTCCCCTTCGTCCTTTACTACATCTATTATGATTTCTTCTAAAGCCAACAATGACTCTAGCAAGGCAGTCATTTTTTCTGAAATTTATATATTTTCATGCAATCTTTTAGCAACCTGATTAAAGATGGCATGGCACCAGCTGCAAGAATAGGTAGAAAATTATCCGTGTGTTGACAGGTTATAGAGGGCCATCACTTCATCAAATTGTCCCTTGAATGCCTCCAATGATCAGTTCTTCTCCGAGCTCAGATGCGGTTTACCATCCACAACAATAGTTAGTTGTTTTCTCTCTGTTGTCTATCATAATGCCCTCTGTTTGCATTTGACGAAAAGTGCCAACACCTCAGCTGCATATCCGTTCTGAGAATACGCAACAATCATCGCATTCCATGAAACGACATCTCTTTCAGACATTTTGTCAAACAGTTTACGAGCAATCTCCACACACTTGCACTTGGCAATGGGCATACATAGCTACTAGCGCGTTCCCAACAAAAATATCAGACTCGAGTCCAGCCTTTACTACATGGTCATGAACTTCTCTTCTTGCAGCGCTGATAACTCGGCACATGCCTTCAGCACGGAAGAATAAGTAAAGTTGTTTGCTTGTATTTCGGACAGCTGCATTTGATTGTAAACACCAAAAACACTATGTGACAACCCATTGATAACATAGCCTCTGATCAAAGCATTCCATGAGAATTCGTTCCTTTCACGCGTTTTGTCAAACACTTGGCGAACCTATGCTACTGCCCTGAGCACACATGGTATCACCATGAAAAAAATCACTAATAGTATCTTTAAATTAGAAAGGAATTGCTTGTTGTAGAATTCCACCGGTGGAGAAAAGCTTGGAAAATACCACACATTTAATGGGATTGTTAACAATCATTAGAAACTGTCATTTTGTGATCTGCCTGTTGTCCAGTGAAATAATTCTGCCACACATAACGAAGCTACCCAGGGATGGACAATTGTTGAGTTTGTTGGAGATCAAAACGCTACTGAACAGTGTGGCAAAATATATATATATATATATATATATATATCTTATAAAGTTTTTGGATTGTGACTAGTTATCATTGTTGAATTATGGCATATGGTTAATATTTCCATAACGGCATATGAGTTAAAATTTTTAGAAATGTTATTGTTCAAATGCTGTAGTTTAAAAAAGTAACAGAATGATTCAGAATCTTGTAAAGATTTTGAAAAAAATCTGATAAAGATTTGTCAGAATCTTGTTTCTTCAGTGTTTTGGGTGCCTTAAAAGTTTTTGATAGTGCTAAATCTATTTCCATCATAAAAAAATGCAATTCAAATACTCCAACTACATGATTTTTTAAATTTTATTTTACAGAATTCCCGCAAAAAAACTATTATCCAATCTATTCTGTATATTGAGTAGACAACTTCTTGTTCAAATTGCCACATATACACCATTGCCATACATCCATATGTTGTCCCTGCGTTTCTGCTCAGCAAATCCATCCATATGTTGTCCCTGCGTTTCTGCTCAGCAAATCCATCTGTATACACAGTTTTAGTTTTCACCGTTTTTCGTGACCCATCCTAACCATACTTACAGTCACCTCTCCTTACCACAATTCTTTAATATCTTATTTTGGAAAGAAAAATATATGTATCACCTACCTTATAAGAATGCACAAATGAATAAGGAAATGGATGGTTAAAATTATTTATTTTGAATTTGTTAAATAGTATATAGTTTGAAATTAATATTATTTATTTTGAAATGAAATAATATATACCAATTTGTATATTGCTAGTTGTTTTGAGGTAAAGTATATATTATTTATAAAAAAAAATGTACTATTTACTATGTAAATTTTTATAAAGTTAAATAAAATACTAACAACAATATAAATATAAATTAAATGATATAATAAAAATAAAGTTACTAAGAACTTTAAAAAATTGAAAGGGTAAATTAAAAAAAAAAAAAAACACTATGTATTTAAATTTTTTTAATGTATAATTAATTGTGAGTTAGATATTAACATTATTATAAAATTTGGTTTTAGACGAATGGAAAAATTGAGGATAGAGAAGGAGCTGTGATGCTGGTTTTAGGGTTTACGAAAACCCTGCGTCGTTGCTGATCGATCTTCTCACAGTGCGATCTGTGTTTCTGCTACGGAGATCGCAGAATCACCTGGCATTACTTCTGACACTTCTCCAATGAACCCCCCCTCTGGAGGGGCGGGAATCCCCCCCCCTCCTCTCAACACTGCCAATACTGCCGCTACAGACAAAACGGTAAGCTTAGGACAAAATCTGCCGGCCGACTCTGACCAAGTCCCTACAACAGACAATACTGGTGACGCAGTCACAGGCTATGAGGCCCCAAAGGATGTTAGCACAGATAAGGAAGCCTCTGCGACTCTGCTAAAAGCTTCCTTAGCCACATGCATTCCATAAGCAGCAAAGCGAGTTAAAATCGACCTCCCCAGTCATCGCATCACATTCAATACATGAAGGATCACACCCTCATCGGTAAGTTCATTGGACTATGGCCGACAGAAAAAGCGTTGCAAGGTTGGATAATCTCCAAATGGAAGCCCAAGGGACAAGTGACTCTCCATCTTGGCCCCAAAGGATTCTTCACAGCTATCTTCAACTGCCTAGAGGACATGAATCACATATTTGATGGAGGCCCATACTTTTTTAACTCTGCAGGCCTGTACCTACGAGACTGGATAGAAAGATTCAATCCGGACAAAGAGGACTTCAACTGGGCACCAGTTTGGATCCATATGTACTCATTACCTATGGAATATTGGGATGAAGAGACCTTAAGAGATATAGGCAATGGATTGGGAGAGTTTATAAAGGTTGCAGAGGAAATGAAACTCAGATGATACACCTCCTATGCAAGGATCTGTGTTTACATGCACCTAGCCAAGGCTCTCACGGATTCGATAAGTCTATTTCATGACGATTTTGAATGGATTCAAACCATAGACTATGAGCATGTTCCCTTCCGTTGTAGAAAATGTCATGAGCACGGTCATTTATACCGTGACTGCCCTTTGATCCAACAGTCCAAATCCCCCTCCCCTGAGAGAGGAAAATATGCTAAAGGTTTTATCAAAGTAACCAACCGAAAGAAACACTCCAAGAAAACCCCTGTCACCTCCACCGCTCCCAAAAAACCTGAAACGAGCAATAGCTTTGAGGTATTAGCCACTCAAGACACCCCAGAAGGTCATCAAGCTCAACCCTCTGCATCAGATCCGCCCCCCAAAATCTCCACCTCTCCTCTCAATCCCTCGACTTCTCAATCAGCCAAAATAGGCTCTCTTGCTTCTTCCTCTACCGCCGACCTAGAAAAAGCCTTAGCCCTCAAGGATTCTCAAATGGAGATTGACGGTACCCTGGCTCTCATCCCCCATCAAAATACAAATAAAGCAGAACAGAACGCGCCGACTCACATGGATGAAGAATCAGAGAGTATAGATATGGGGGATCTGGATATTCTGGCCTTGGAAACAGCTTGTCACCAAAGAGAATACAACAAAATACCCTCACGACAAATTGAGAGTCTGGAAGTGGTTCTTTTCAGAGCACAACAAAGCAACTCTCTAGGCATTCAGGTAGAAAGTCTATGGGATGGAAAGAAAATAATGAAAGAAACAAATAAATGAGGGCGTAAAACAGACTTGCAGAGGACTATCATTGTTGGAGAAATGCTTGTGGAATCCGGCAGGTTTCCCAAGCTGACCAAGTTCTACAAGGGCTACCCCACTGTTCCTCATGAAGTTCATCTCATGGAACGTGAGAGGGCTCAACAGCCCCTCAAAACACAGAATGCTCAAAAATATGGTTCAGCAAGTCAAACCATCAATAGTTTATCTTCATGAAATGAAATGCAACAGCAAGGCTCTAGAACACATTTTGGCCAAATCCTGGGCAGGTTGCCTCTCTGTATCGGTGGACGTCTCGGGAGCTTCAGGGGGGCTCGCAATTATCTAGAATCCTCAGGTTCTCTCTCTTTATGACTTTCATGCTTCACATCACTTCATACAAACAACATTCCATTTAGTGGGCTCCAATACTCATGGTCACCTCACCAATGTTTATTTCCTACAAGAAATCCAAAAAAAAATGGAATTGCTAGACACTCTAATAGAACTAAACTCCTCCAGGCACTTCCCCCTTTGGATTTGTGGGGGAGATTTCAACATGATCATCGCCCTGGAGGAAAAAACTGGAGGCAGAACTCGGTTGGAGATGGATAATATTGGCTTCAAAGAATTCATACAAAGCAACCTGCTCATGGATCTTTAGACCTCTAATGGATTGCACACTTGGACCAACAAGCGAAGGGGATTGCAGCACATCGCCTCTCGTCTTGATCGCTTCCTTACGTCCGAAAATGCAGTTCATCTTGGCGGGGACTTTCATACCTCCATCATGCCTTTTGAAGGGTCGGATCACTGGCCAATCCTAATGCAATGGTCTCAACCTGGTTCTCGATGCAACAGACCTTTCTGATTTGAATCGTTTTGGTTCAATCACTAGGATTTCAAAGAATTCATCATCAATGCTTGGAACACCTATACACCTCCAGCAGGCTCCAAGATGTATCAGTTCCAACAAAAGCTACGAAATCTTAAGAATACTCTCAAAACATGGAACCGCATTCAGTTTGGCAATATCTTTTCCCATCAGAAAGAGTTAGAGCAACAAATGAGTACACTGCAACAAAGCATCATCTATGAAGGCAGAACGGACGAGTATGACCGTCAGGAAAACGATCTCCTCTCCAAAATAGAAGAGCACAGGCAACAAGAGGAGACTCTATGGCGTCAGAAATCCAGAGTCAGATGGCTACAAGATGGGGAGAAAAATACAAAATTTTTCCACAGATCCACTATACAAAGACGAATGCACAACAAAATAGATTTCCTCAACAATAGTCAAGGAGATTGTCTATAGGTTCACGAAGACATTGAAAACGAACTCAGAGAGTATTTTCAAAATATTCTTCGAGAACCTGAGGGCAACAGAAGCCATTCAATCCATCACGCAACATATTCCAAAAATAATTACTGATGACCACAATGACATGCTTCTCCAGCCCGTCACTCTCCATGAAGTGGAGCAGGCTATGGCTCAGCTCAAAGATGGCAAAGCGCTTGGTCCTGATGGTTTCACGGCCAATTTATTTCACTCATTCTGGGAGCAGATCAAATTGGAGGTATGGGCTCTAGTGGAAGAATCACGTTCCATGCACTGGATTCTCCCATCTCTCAACACGACCTTCTTGGCTCTTATTCCTAAGGAGGATAATTCCAGCACACCGGACAAATACAGGCCCATCGCTCTCTGCAATGTCATCTACAAACTCATATCCAAAGTCATTGCGAATAGGCTCAAACCTCTTCTCCCACTTCTTATTTCGCCGGAGCAAACTGGTTATGTGGAAGGATGCCAGATCCTGGATGGAATTATCCTTTCACATGAAGTGATCCACTCTCTAAAGCACCTCAAGAAAGCAGGTATGCTCCTCAAGCTAGATCTCTCTAAAGCATTTGATAAACTAAGTTGGAACTACATTAATCAAATGCTCTTAGCCTTTGGATTCAGTGCCACATGGACAAGATGGATTATGAACCTCATTTCCACACCCAGTTTTTCCATCCTCCTCAATGGCTCACCCTCTCAATCGTTTCGCTCCTCGTGCAGTATCCGTCAGGGTGATCCCTTGTCCCCTTTCTGATTTGTCCTCATGGAAGAAGGCCTCAGCCATCTCATTCATCAAGCTGTCTCTACCAATTCCATTAAAGGAATTTCTCTGCATAACAGATCCCCCACAACTCACCAACAGTTCATTGATGACAACATGTTATTTGGCCATCCGTCAGTCCAAGAAGCCCTTGCCTTCAAAATCCTTCTTGACACCTTCTCAGATGCTTCCGGTACCACCATCAATGTTAACAAATCCCAAATCTTCTTCTTCAACACTCCCATCATCACTCAACGCAATATTGCAAGGATCCTGGGTTTCTCGATAGCAGCACTTCCCTCCAAGTATCTTGGGGCACCCCTCTTAGACTCGACAATCAAACATACCTCTTGGAGAACTCTCCTCGACAAGCTGGAAGCTAGACTCTCCTCATGGACGTATCGATCGCTCAACATTGCCAGCAGACTCATCATGATCAAATCTGTTCTTCAAGCCATGCCATTGTACCTCTTTTCAATCTTGGCTTCACCTAAGTGGGTCTTAAAACAAATTCGTAATTTATAAAGAAAATTTCTCTGGGGATCTACGGGCCTCAACAAAAAATGGGCACTTGTTAAATGGACCGAGGTCTACCTCCCCAAATCAGCAAGAGGGCTAGGATTGAGAGATCCACAACATAGCAATATCACCATGGGTTCTCGCATTTGGTGCAATTGGATCTCTAAGCTACACACACCTTGGGCACGTCTATGGCAGGCCAAATATGTTCCAGGCAGACCTCAGGAGGATCTTATTTGTATCAACACAGACACCCCAGGATCGCTGATATGGAATGCTGCAAAACAACATAGCGCTTTCATCCAAGCTCATATTTTTTGGGAGATTCACTCGGGAGCCACAACTAGACTTTGGGAGGACTCCTAGCAACAATTACCCAAACTCGCCACTCTGTTTCACAAGCCAAAATGGCAAACAACTCTTCAGCACACTGCCCAAAATCAGGTTAATCAGTTATGGCAACAACAACCTATACATGGCTTCCAACAATGGAGGCCAGCAGGAACTTGGCAAGATAACTAGCAGGAGGAGACATATGTTGAGATCGACCAGGAGCTCAGCCTCAGGAGAATCAAAGTATCAGACCAAGCAAACAAGTTGAGATGGGGATACACACCCAGAGGAAATTTCATCACAAAAGAAGCCTACCAGCTGCTCTTTTGCCCTGCGCAGATTCAGAAGGATCGCCTTTGGGATAAAGTATGGCAACCGGGAATTTGGCCAAATATTTCCACCTTCCTATGGCTTCTTAGCAAAAAAAAGACTCCTCACCTGGGACAATCTATAGAAACGAGGCTTCATTGGCCCATCAAGATGCCCCAACTGTAATTCTCACTTTGAGACCATCTCGCACCTCTTGGATACTTGTCCTTTGGCAGATCAACTTTGGGAGCAATCTGCCATATGCAACAGAAGAACAGGAAGACGCATTGGAGACACCATCAATACTATCAGGAGTTGGCCTTCGCAGCCTTTCCAAAGCCATTTGCTCAACTCTATCTGGGCCCTAATTCCAGGCTTCATCTATTGGACCGTTTGGAAGGAATGCAACAAAAGGATCTTAAAAAATGAGTGCAAGCCTACTAAGATTATGTGGTCCAATATTAAACGCAATTTGCAAGAAACCTTAGCTCTCCGTCACTGGCAGGACTCAGATATGCCTTCCACCCCTCCTGAACGACTCATTCTGGAAATTTGGAACCTTAATCTTAAGCATACAGCTCTGGCCAAGCCGAATTCCTCTATCCACCCTGATTCTCCTCTCTCATGGTCTCCCCCTACTGTTCACACCTTCAAAATTAACTTTGATGGTGCGGCTAAGGGAAACCCAGGTTCAGCTGGATATGGAGGCATTTTCAGAACTGTTGAAGGCACTACTCCTCACATCTACTATGGCTCTCTAGGACGAGATTCAAACAATGCGGCAGAGCTTGAAGGCTTATGGCAGGGGCTTTGCATTGCAGAAAAAGAAAACTTCTTCCCTTTGGAGGTAGAAGGGGATTCACAGATTCTTATAGAGACAAAAATTCGAATTCAAATAGGCACTACAATAGCTAAAGTGGCTTCGAGTTGGAGACTTTTGAGTAGATTGGAACAAATTGAAAGCTAGCTTAAAGTTCCCAGAGCCATCACCTTCAAGCATATCAGGCACACTGCTAATAAAGTAGCAGATCGACTAACTAACAAAGGAGTTGATCATCATCTTCCCTTCTTTGCGGGTCCTTTGAATAGTTTTGATGATGCTCAACTTATTCAAGACTGCACTCTCATGGTGCACCAGGATCAACATCCCCCGGATGCGGGTGTTTAAACACAGCTGTACGTTGTTGGGGATATGGGTTGGCACGTGGATTCACCACACCGCCACCCATACTCACGCAATGTTCTACATAAATACAACCACCATCAACTGCAACGCTGCATTAATGCAACACAATAGCCAAGACCAGCCAGCGTTCATAACAAGCATGGCTTTCTCTGGAAGCTTCATTATTGCTCTACCTCCCTTGCACTCAAGCTTCTCCCCTGCTGTTGCAGAGCCCAGCTCTTGAACCAACAACGGGAGACGCTGTTCCATTGTTTTTTGGATTGAATTGGCGCCTGGTCTTCACATTTCGCAGAGCCCCCTCTGCAATCTGTGGCTCAGCTCACCCAATGTGAATTCCCCTGCTCTGCGAGAAATCCCACCCCTGTTCTCTGATACTTCCACCATTAACGCACATTACGTCCCCAGTCATTATGCTGTTCGAACCCGTCACACTGCACAGAGAATCATGCCACGAATTTGACAGCGTATGCGCTGTCGGAGAGGTAGCAGTCGTGGACAATTCACTAGCCAGCCACATCCATTACTGACTCTTCACCCCCCTCCTTTGACAATTTCACTGGTCACTATCCTGAAACTAGAAGTGGTTGTGGTCGTGGGCGTGGGCAATCTCAATTCGAGATGGGCTCTCCCCACTTCCCCGCCTCTCCTATCATCATCCCTGCGCATCTCCACACTACCCAACTTCATTTCCCCTGCACTCTGAACAGGCCTACAATCATAGCCACCATCACCATCGAGCTCAAGGAGGAGCCACCCGGTTTAGATGCTGAGCAAACTGGTGTTGGGATGGAGAAAAGCGCTGTCAACAAGCAAAGTACTCCACAAAGTTTCGGCTTGAAGAGAAAGGCTCCTCGCTGTAGTGATACTCAGGACATAGGCCAAGAAGAGAACCCGAGTGACATCAAGCGAGGCTACTCCAGCGACAAAGAAAACAAGCAGGCGGAGGAAGATGACTTGTATGCTTATGGATGTCGTGTTGTTGAGGAACCCCCCTCCATTTCTCATGACACCTAATCTGGTCAGAATTCGCAGTTTTTTTCTACACAGTATTTTGGTTGGGTTTACTTCTATGCTCTTCGTTGATCATATGGTTAACATTAGTCATTTTTAAAGATAACCTTGAGTAGCCAAGTATCGAATGTCATGAATCGTGGTGAAAATTTTAAATAATGGCTGGAGAGAAACGATGCTAAGCTAAGTCACGTGGCTGAATAACTAAGCACATGTCCAAAAAGGGGAGTGTTAGCCCCCTATGAATTTTTTGACAAGCAAACAAGGGGCTAAATTGTTTTTGAGCCTTCAAGGAATGCATTTCCTCTGAAAACACATCATCCTCGAAGCCTCCTTGTGCCCTTGTCCTTTGATAAATCCTCACTGTTGTTTTCATGAGAAAAGCCTCTCAGTTTGTGAAGAAGAAATGCCCAAAAGGCCTTTTTCCCTCTTATCTCATCCCCACTAAACCTCTGTTTTCCTCACCTTTTCCCCTCCCTAAATTCCTCACTAACCCTCAAAACCATCTTAATTCCCCTTTTAAACCTCACAAATATCCTTTGGCCGGTTTAATAGCCCCTTATTCTCCCTACTGATTCCCTCTTTTAGCCTTAAAAATCCCCTTTTGGCTTGAAAACCCACTTTTTACACATGTCAGGCTTAGCCCCTTTTTGGCCAGCCCCCTTAACCACTTCCCCGTATGCCCTGTGCCCAAAACCAAGCGCTACAGCCCTGGGCACTAATCATATCGAGACTTCTATCGCAGGCCTTTTCCTTTGTAAACTCACGGAGTTCCGATGCGATGAGGTCTGTTATATTGAACTCCCACCGCGATATGAGCCATTGATCTATATAGATCCGACAGCCCAACGCTAATCGCATCACGCCAGCCCATGTGTCCCCTCCTCCTGTCTTCTCCGATCGCGATCCTCTGATCTGATCGTAGCCGTTGACCTCTCAAAGATCCAACGGTCCAGATCTCATCGCTCCTGCTCATCGCATCAACCTCCCTCCACGCCGATTCAATCTCCGCCGTCGATCTTGTTCGAGATCGGATGGTTGGCGCTCAATCGCGCATCGCCAATCGCAATTTCTAATGGTGTTACCCTCCGTCCCTTCCGATTGCGATCCGATGATCCAATCGTGACCATCCGTTTGATTCAGATCTACAGCCCACAATGTATCGCGCATTTCACCATTTTTCTTCATCGGATGTCCCCATTAACTCCATCAGATGATCCCAACCGTCGATCTCCTCCTAAGATCCGACGGCTCGCATTAAATCGCCCTTCGCCTTAACTGGGTCCCACCATCAAAGGCCTAATTCCATTCATTCGATCCATTTCCTTTGTATTTACCTGGGACTTAAACTTTGGCGTTTACACTAATTATCATTTCTTCTCCCATTTTCACCATTCCCACCACCATTCCTCCAGGCCTTCATAGCATCCCTTCCACCACTCCCTGGATTTCTTAATGAGTTTATCGTATTGTGCAGGGTTGTTACAGAAGTGATGAATTCACTCTAGGTTCCATAATCACAGTCACTGTGATTCAGAACGCAGAGGGGTTATTACAGCAACAGTCAGAGTAACAGCAGAGACGGATTAGAAAGATTAAAGCCTATTATTGAAGATTAAACGCTTTAATCCTTGTTCAAAAGGAAAGGACGCAGTTGGAAGACTAAAGAGCACATGTAACAGCCATATCTGTGTTTGAATATCTGCAGGACGTTTTTCTCCAGACAATACACCTTCCCACTAAAGCCTCCATGCCTCCTCGAGCCTAGAAACAGTTAATTACACTGACTTCTTAAAGACTGTCAGAACCAGCAGTTATGGAGTATGGAGGCCCGCAGACTTTCTATCCAGTTCACCAATTTAAAAAGGCAGAACATAGAGCTTTACAACCAGAAAGGACTCCAAAGAAACATCAGAGGTCAGATATCGACCTGACAAAGACCCCTCAGCCATACTATAAAGTAAATAGAGCAATGCAGTTCCATTAAGCAGTATGGACGTGGACGCTTCCTCCATGCTGTCTTAATGAATCAATTTAATGTACATCATCCACTCCTGTTACTAGTTTTTCTCCTATAAGAATCCCTAAGAACAGATTGTAAAAGGTTCCAGATTTTCAGAAGAACATGCTGTGAAAGAATTTTGTATGCATTTTGTGGAAGCTTTAATATGAATGCAAAGAGCTCGTTGGGTTTCAGTGATGAGGAGTTCTATCTTTAATGAGGATTCTAGTCTTGGTGCTTTACAGTTCGTAAATATTTCCTATGTGTTATAGTTTAGCTGTTCATTTCATTCACATCCATTTATCTTGTATCATGTTCTAGAATGCGAGTAGCCTACTAGTTTTGGTATGAATTTATCCTAGTTGATACTTATGTCAGAACCTGTCTGGAACTTTAAATATGGCTCAGGCGTGATAAACTGTTTCATTTTCCACTCCAACCATACTTCTGCTATATTAGCTTCTATGGGATGTTATTTTTAAAACGCTATTGTCATGTATGGATTCTTAATTTTGTAAGCCCATTACATGTTGATATTTGTTTCTGGATATCATCTCAATGACAGTTAGTATTATCTCAATCTTTCATACGTAGTAAACACCTTCTGATTATTCATCTCTGTGTGGTATTTAAGAACCCAACCCTCTTTACAGTAAGCTGCCTTTGAATTGTCTGATACACTTGTATTAAAGTTTCACACCTTGCCTCTGTTGTATTGCTTTCCCTGTGTCAAGCTTCTGAAAGTTTTGGTCCCATTCAAATTAACCTTCCTGTTTACAAGAGATAGCATGAGAGCCTTTTTCTGATAACTTCCCATATTATATCATATGCTCCTTGCTGTATAAGATGTCCTAGGCACTGGTCTTTCACAACTCAAGGCCATCTCTAGGGTTGACAACACTCTTCATGATAACTAGTTCATCGTTTCAGATTTTTGATAATATGTTAATGTTCCAAGGCCGGTTTCCCCTGCGTGGGCGACATGTTTCAGTTTGTTTAGAGTGGGTTAGTAGTATAGATTTTGTATGTCTGGGATGTCTGGTAAACATTTTTAAACTAGTTTTGCAGTGTAAGAATGCTGCTACTATGGGAAAGCTCCACTGAGGCCGGTGCCTCTTTGTAAAATATTTTTGTATTATTAATAGAATAGTTAAATTTAGAAAAAAAAATATTATTATAAAATTTAATACATTATTTTTATAGTATTAAATAATTTCTTTAAATAGAATAATTTCATTTAATTAGAATTAAAAAATTAGTGATGGGTATTTAAGGTTAACTAAATTATACTAATATGAGATCATTCACAAGTTGTTAGTTAATTACATTTTCTTAAACAAAATGTTAATTAAATTAAATTAATATTAATATAATATAATATTAATTAAATTTACGAAAAGATAAATTGAGGTTAAGAAGGCATCTAAGGGTGACTAGTAGTGTATCATAATGCTCACTTAGTGAGCAATGGGAGAGGATTTAGTAGATCCATGAGGATCTACAAAGTATTAGTAATGTTCGATTATGAGCATATGAAAAGGAAAAATTACACCTATCATTTTGTAAACATGTTGAGCTAAGTAAAAACTCACAAGGTCCTAAGTTGTGATAATAAGTCTTATGTTTGATACAGATATTTGGACAATTCAAAATGGTGAGGATGCGAGGAAATAGAGGTCAAGGAGGGTCATCACAAGGACCTCCTACAAATAACCCATTGCCTTCACCAGAGCTTTCTCTCATCTTGCACTCCCTAGAAGCAATTAATGAGACTTTAAGAGGGCGCCAAATAAATGAGGTGGAAGTGGAGCCCCCTCCATCAGGGTTAGGCAATCTTGAGGGATCAAGATATTCAGATAGAGGACCTCCAATCGAGGACATTACTAGGGAGCTCCAAAACATTAAGCTCCTAAAGTCTGCTGGAGGTCGTGCCAACGAAAAAGCAGAAGCTTGGTTAGAGGGAATGAGAAGGTGCTTCGCACTAAGAGATTATATTTCCAATTCGAAATCTAAAATAGCGATATTCAAACTTAGAGATAGTGCCCTGAATTGGTGGGGTAACTTAGAGAGTCAACTACACCTCACTCCTGACACAGTTATTATTTGAGGAGAGATTGTAGAAATTTCCTGTTTTCCCACCCCGGTTTTCAGTTTCACCTTATTTCTTCAAATAGTTAAATGCCCTTTCCCATATCCTTACATTCAACAAACTCGAAAATAAATTTTGTTGAAAACACAAATTCTGGAAAATTTACAGAACGCTGAAAAATGCAGAAATAAAAATCAGCAAGCTTAAAACAGTCATTCACACATTTTAACACAGATATTTTTGGTCAACATGACCCTGGAAAAACCCTCTACAACTCTTGGGGAAAACCAGTTTGAGAGCTTCTCTTTTATTTTTCTGAATATTTCTTTTTACAGTGAAACAAGAAAAACTCAGAAAAAATTCCAGCAACCAATTTACAGAATTATCTCGTTTTCCGTGCTTGCACACCGCCTCGGAAATTGTGCCAAATTAGCAACAACAGAAAACAAAAAATTTACAGCACCTTAGGACATCATTAATTGCTGTACGGCCACCTCGGGAAATGTGCCGGAACAACCATACTTTGCTGTACAAACTGTACAGATTTTGTACAACAACCTCCCTCGAAATCCGTGCCAAAAAACAGAGCTGTAGTTGCTGTCCTCTTCCTCGATTTTTGTGCCGAAAATGACAGCCACCCTCTTCCTTGAAAAACATGCCTGATTTTTGTGCCTTGGAGTGCGTGCTTGCTGCTGTACCCTCTTCCTCGATTTCTGTGCCTCCTCACTTGGAAACACTGCCTCTCCTTTGCTGTACGAATTTTCTGCCTCGGTATGTGTGCCAATAAATGCTGCTGTACCTTTGCTGAAATCTCTTCATTGCTGCCCTCCTTCTTCTCACTGCTCAGAAAAATCTCCAGCTCTCCTTCTCTCCTTCTCCCAATCTGCTCATGAAAGAATGAATGACCTTTCCCTCCTTTAACCTAACCCTAAGTGACTTTTGGGGAATCCCTAAATCCAATGGCTGAAATAGATTGAGATCTAGGGCTGAGATTAAATGCTCATTTAAATTTCACTTTCTATTTTTTAATTCACCCCACTTTAATAAAGACCCACTTTGTCATTTATTTCCAAAGTCACTTTTCCTTTCTAATTTTACATTGACTTTATTAAAGTCACTTTAAAATTAGACTTTAGTAACTTTATCACTTAAAGTCACTTTTAAATTAGACTTTAGTAACTTTATCACTTAAAGTCACTGTTAAATTAGATTTGACTCTATAAAAATTATAAAGTCACTTTAGGAGAAAAATTAAATTCTTTTGGACACTTTTCCCTAGGCCAAAGATCAAAGCCTTAGGGAACCACCTGTCCTCCGGTAACCAAATTTCAACACTCCCTCTTACCGAGGAAGGTGTTCCTCACCACACCCATCTTGTCTCTGAAATAGACATGCTTGCCTCGTGGTAAGGCTTTGGTAAGAATATCTGCAACCTGCTCATCAGTGGGAATATACTCAAGCTTCACAGCTCCTTTCTGAACATAGTCTCTGATGAAATGATATTTGATCCCGATATGCTTTGACTTGTCATGAAATACTGGATTCTCCGTGAGTTTAATGCAACTCTGATTATCACAGTAAATCACTGAAGGTCTCAACGGCTGACCAAATAAGCCAAACAACATCTTGCAAAGCCAGATGGCCTCACAACTAGCTAGACTGGCTGCCATATACTCTGCTTCCGCTGAACTCAATGCTACTGACTGCTGCTTTCGGCTGAACCATGACACCACTGCCGAACCCAACCCAAAACAACACTCTGAAGTGCTCTTCCTATCAGAAGCACAACCTGCCCAATCAGAATCAGTGTAACCTGCCAATCTCACTCCATCCCCCTGCCTGTAGTCCAGACCATAATCCACTGTCCCCTGCAAGTATCGCAAAATGTGTTTTGCAGCCACCCAGTGAACCTTCCTAGGCTCACACATAAACCGACTCATCGTGTTGACTGCAAAACAAATATCTGGTCTAGTGTTGACCAAATACATCAAGGAACCAATCAGCTGTCTGTACAATGTGGGATCCACCAACTCGGAATCCGAAGCATGAAGCTTCTTCCAGTTGGTGATCATTGGTGTTGACATGGGTTTACAATCCTCCATGTGGAATCTGCCAAGGATATCCACAATATACTTTCCCTGCCCCAGGAAGAAATGCCCCTCCTCCTGCCACACCTCCAAACCCAAAAAGTAATGCATCAAGCCGATGTCCTTCATGAGTCTCTCTGCACCTGTAATGAATAAGTCATCCACATACAACACCAGAATGAGAGGCTCCTCACCTATCACAATATAGTAAAGGTTTGGATTTGCCTCACTCTTTGTGAAACCCATCTCCTGCAAGTATGTATCTATCCTGGAGTACCAAGCTCTGGGAGCTTGCTTCAGGCCATAAAGGGCCTTCTTTAGTCTGCACACATGGGACTCCTTCCCATGCACCTCAAAGCCCTGTGGCTGCTCAATGTACACCTCCTCCTGTATGAAGCCATTGAGAAATGCGGTCTTCACATCCATCTCGTGGATCTTCCAACCCATCTCTGCTGCTATCGATATAATGGAGCGGATCGAAGTATATCGAGCCACGGGAGCGAAGGTCTCCTCATAATCAACTCCCTCTACCTGGGAGAACCCTCTAGCCACAAACCTCGCTTTGAATTTCTCAATGCTGCCATCTGCAACATGCTTTACCTTGTAAAGCCATCTGGAAGTAACCATGGATTTGCCCTCAGGCCTAGGCACCACCTCCCAAACATCATTCTTCATGATAAAAGAATACTCCTCCTGCATGGCCTCTCTCCAGACCTGCTGGCTAGCTGCCTCCTCATAGCTAGAAGGCTCAGAGTCAAGGATGTTGGTAGCCATTGCCATATAGCTACAAAACCTCTCAGGTGGTCTGCTCTCTCTGACCGGCCTCTTAGGCGCAACAACAGATGTGGCCTCTCTCAAGGTGTCCTGAAGCCACTTGGGCTTCCTCTTCCCTGAGCATACTTCTCCCATCGGAGAATGAAACTCCTCCTCCTCATCATCATCAGGAGCCTGAACTCGACTATCTCTGTCACGTCCTCCTACCCGAACCCTCGAACCTGTAGAAGCCGAGGTACTGTGTGAAGTCCATCGCTGGACTCCTAGTGAATCAAGCCTGGTGGATCGCTCTGCATGCTTCCCGAAGCACCACCCCTCTGACTCTGTGAGCCACTACTCACTGACGGACCTGACATCGTCATAGATGTACCTCCGGATCCTCCTGATCCCTACCCACTGGATCCCTGTGACTGACTGAGCTGCTGCTGAGGGTCTGGCTGATCCAGATACTCTAACTCCCGTGACCTCCTAAAGGCCCTATCCTCCTCGAACTTCACATCCCACCTGACAACAACTTTCCTCTGTGCAGGAATGTAAATCTAAAAGGCCTTTGAGGTCTCACTGTAGCCCACAAAGATACCCTTCTCTGCTGTGGGCTCTAGTTTGGTCCTCTTCTCCTTGGGTATGTAGGAGTATGTGATGCACCCAAAGATACGAAGATGACCAATATTAGGCTTCTTCCCAGAAAAAGCCTCCTCCGGAATCATGTGCCCCAAGGCACGATGCGGACTCCTGTTCTGCAAATAAGCAGCTGTGTTGCAGGCCTCTGCCCACAAAAACAATGGCAACCCCCGATCATGTAACATGGCTTTGGCAGCCCCTCCGATGGATCTGTTCTTCCTCTCTGCAACCCCGTTCTACTGGGGGTTGTAAGGAACAGTGAGCTCCCTCCTAATGCCTGCCTCCGCACAATAGTCAACAAACTCTCCAAGGGTGTACTCTCCTCCATTGTCCGACCTCAGGGACTTGATCTTCCGACCTGTCTGTGTCTCCACAAGAGCTTTGAACTCCTGAAACTGCTTGAAGACCTCACTCTTGGTCTTCAAGAAATAAATCTAGGTCCTCCTGGAGTGATCATCAATGAATAAAACATAGTACTCATATCCACTCAAGGAAACATGAGACATCCGACCGCTCACATCGGAATGAATCAAATCAAGTATCCCAGTCGCTCTGCTGTCACGGCTGGGAAAAGGGGATTTGGCAAACTTGCCCATCGCACATCCTCTGCAAGTATCAAAGTGATCAATACTGAAATCTGGCACACCTGTAGTGATCTCCCGCAAAGTCCTCAAGGCTCCATGATGCATGCGCCCCATCCTCGAAAGCGGTGTCTCACCATGCCCAACTCCAGGCTTCCATCGTCGAACGGCCAAGGCTGCGGGTCGAACAAAATCCTTGTACACCTTTGGCATGGCGCACACCGCACTGCCTGGCCGGGCCGGGACGCCCCCGTGATACATCAAAGACTCTGCCTCACCCCCCAATGTGATTCTGTCTCTGCCCTCGAAAGTCGAGACGAGTGAGGTTCTTCCTGTCCCCGGAACATAAAGAACATCCCCGACACCTTCATGAGCCGAGACCTCCGAAATGTCAATGTTCCCACACCGACTGCTCTAACAACTCTGTCATCACCGAGTACTACCTCTACATCAGTGCCACTCTCTGAAAGCTCTGAGAAGTACTCATGGACTCCTGTCATATGACGTGAAGCCCCACTGTCCACATACCAGATACCCGAAGATGCTCCGCTAGTCGAGGGAAATGCATGCTCCCTCTGAACCTCTGTGGCAGGTAATCCTGCACTAGAGGACTCACACGCAATGAACCCAAACTCTCGTTCAAAGCGATCTGCAAAGTCCTCAACCTCTGCTGATGCTGCCATGCTCTGGTTCTTCCCCTTCTTCCTCTTCTTCTCCGGACACACAACTGCATAGTGTCCCATCTTCTGACAATTCCAACACTTCACCTTGGAATAGTCCTTCTGTGTGTTACCCTGTTTACCTTTACCTTTACCTTTTCCCCCACCATTACTTGTGGAAGCCTGTTTCTTCCCTTTGCCTTTCTTGCCTCCTGCCAACAGTGATACATCCTCATCCTTCTCAACTGGCTTGGCTGCCCCAAGCTGACCTTTCCTGATCTCTGTCTGAATGCAATCATCCCAAAACCTCTCCCATGTGGGAAGGGTCTCACGGGCACAAACCCCATCAGCAAAGTTCATCCATGAACTGGGGAGGCCATTCACTGCAATCCGCACCAACTCAGTGGGTGGAATGGCCTCTCCAATCGCTGCCAACTCATCTCTCACATTAGTAATATTTGTGAGATATCCAGCTGCACTATCAGTCTTACCCATCTTAATGTTCTTCAGCTTCTCCTTCAGGACCATTTTCCGGTTCTCATTGGTACTTTGGTAGAGATTGGACAATGCTGTCCACATCTCATGAGCATTTCTCTTTCCTCTCACATGAGGAATGCAATGGTCTTTGATTCCGTCTAGAATCAGTCTCTTACCCTTGTTGTTTTTCCTATTATATGCTGCCAACTGAGTAGCATCAGTAGGCACATTAACAGGCTGCTGTGTGGTATGAACCATGATATCCCAGACTTCTGCCTCCTCAAAGATACTCTGCATTCTCTCTTTCCAAACGCTGTAATTGGTATGCCCATCCAACCTATCCTCCACCCTCAATCCTATCACATCCTGTTTTCCAAAATCAAAAAAGCTAGCAGTTGTCGGAAAAGATAAAATTCTTTTTGTGAAAAAATTATTTAAAGGAATTTTCCAGTGAAAATCACAGCCGTATTTTTCCTCACGTCCCAAACCGCACTTTCTAAAGACTAACCTTGATACCATGTAGTGTCGTTTTCCCACCCCCGATTTTCGCTGTCTTGTTTCTCCAAATAGTTAAACGTCTTTCATAATCTCACATTCAACAACAGAAAAATATTTTTTTGTTGAAAACACAAATTCTAGAAAATTTACAAAATGCTGGAAAATGCAGAAATAAAAATCAACAAGCTTAAAACAACCATTCAACACATTTAAACACTAATATTTTTGGTCAACATGACCTTGGAAAAACCCCCTACAACTCTTGGGGAAAACCAGTCTGAAAGATTCTCTTTTATTTTCTGAAAAATGCCTTTTACGGTGAAACAGGAAAAACTCAGAAAAAATTTCAGCAACCAATTTACAAACTTATCTCCATTTTCGTGCTTGCACACTGCCTCGGAAATTGTGCCAAATCAGCAATAACAGAAAATAGAAAATTTACAACACCTTAGGACAGCATTAAATGCCGACGTCCACCCCGAGTACAGCACGATTTCGTCGTACTTAGACTGTATATTTTGTACAAAGCAACCTCTTCTCAAAACTGTATCAGTGCCATAGTTTTAGCCGCTATCCTCTTTAAATATGTACCCCGAAATGACAAACCCACCCTCTCTTGAAAAACGTGCCTCGATTTTGTGCCTTGGAGTGCGTGTCATACGCACCTCTTCCTTGATTTCTCGTGCCCTCACTGAAAACACCGTTTCCGCCTGTTTACATTTCTACCCCTGTAGCGGTGCCAATAAAATGCCGCCGTACCAATGCCACGACACTTCACCGTCGCCTCCTTCTTATTACCGCCGTGTGCCCCGCCTCCTTCTCTCAATCTACTCATGAAAGAATGAATGACCTTTTCCTCCTTTAACCTAACCCTAAGTGACTTTTGGGGAATCCGTAAATCCAATGGTTGAAAAAGCTTTAGATCTAGGGCTGAGATTAAATGCTCATTTAAATCTCACTTTCTATTTTTTAATTCACCCCACTTTAATAAAGACCCACTTAGTCATTTATTTCCAAAGTCACTTTTCCTTTCTAATTTTACATTGACTTTTTTAAAGTCACTTTAAAATTAGACTTTAGTAACTTTATCACTTAAAGTCACTTTTAAATTAGACTCTAGTAACTTTATCACTTAAAGTCACTTTTAAATTAGATTTGACTTTATAAAAATTATAAAGTCACTTTAGGAGAAAAATTAAATTCTTTTGGACACTTTTGCCTAGGCCAAAGATCAAAGCCTTAGGGAACCATCTGTCCTCCGGTAACCAAATTTCAACAGAGATTCAGGAAAAAGTACCTACCAACATTTTATGAAGAACAACAAGTAGGAGCCTTCCATGCTTTGGTACAAGGAAACCGCACAGTAGAGGAATATGAGATTAAATTCATAGAATTGGTCAAGTATGTCTCTTACATGGACACTGATCAGCGCCAAGCAGATCGTTTCATTTATGGACTGAACCCTAAGATTAGGGAAATGGTACGGATGTGGAAACCATCCTCAGTTGCAAAAGCTGTTGAACATGCTCGTTATGTTGAAGAGAACTTAGACTTAAAGGGTGGAACCAAAACCATTTTTCCACACCAACCAAGGTTTATTGGGAATGCCCCTCGTACCTTCTCCAGGGGAGGAAGTTTGAGGCCACCACCATATGTAAATAGGGTTGTGCCCAGAATGTTGACAATGGGAATTTTAATGGTTTCCAGTGTAGCTTCACCGAAAACTTCAAGGACTCATGCAAATCACAGTCAGACATGAGGAGCCACGAGCAGGGGTAGGGGTCTTAGGGGAAGGAGATATTTCCAAAGAACTCCACAAAATTTTGTTCGGAGTCTACCTCACATCACTTGTTGGAGATGTGGGGGACCTCATTACCAATGTGATTGTCCTGAGTTACAAATAGGTAAAAATCGTAGAGAAGGAAAAACACCAATGGTTGAAGCAAGCAACCACCATCGAATCTGTGTAGCAGTTGATAACCATCAAGTTGAACACCAGTCTACTGTGGTAGAAACTGCAAGTATGATAAACAATGTAAAATTTAAAATTTTGTTTGATTCTTATGCTATAGATAGTTTCATTTCACCAGTTGCATTAGAAAAATGTGGGTTGCTAGCCTATGAGCACGATGATTTTAAACAAGTCGAAATGGCTTATGGGATAAAACAAGCAGTATGACCTAGTGTTAACCAATGTCAAGTGAACCTCGGGGTGTGTACAACTAAGTTGAAGGTGTACGTCACAAAATTGGGGACGTACGATGTAATCATTGGAATGGACTGGTTGGAAGCTCATCGAGCTTTGGTAGAATGTTTCAAAAAGAAGTTGATTTGTCTAGATGATGAAGGTAGGTCAATTGAGATTTATGGTATCAAGAGAGGAGTGTCCCTATGATTCATCTCCATAATGAAGGAAAAATGTTGTCTCCGACAAGGTTGTAAACTATATGTGGTTGAGGCTGTGAGTGACCAAAAAGGACCCTTCCTAGGTCAGTACCCAGTTTTGTCAGAATTCAAGGATGTTTTCCCTAAGGAATTTCCTGGATTACCACCTGTGAGGGAGATTGATTTCAAAATCGACTTAAAACTTGGTGCAAAACCAATCTCCAAGACACCCTATAGGATGACAACCCTAGAACTTTGTGAGTTGTAGATGTAGTTAAAATAAATTTTAGACTTGAGATTTATTAGACCTAACATTTCACCTTAGGGTGCACCAATAATTTTCGTCAAGAAGAAGGACGGGTCCTTAAGGCTATGCATAGATTATAGGGACTTTAATCGAGCCACAATAAAGAATAGGTACCTGATACCTAGAATAGATGACCTATTTGACCAAATGAAGGGAGCAATAGTTTTCTCAAAGATCAATCTACGATCTGGATACCACCAATTGAGGATTAAGGAAGGTGACATCCCAAAAACTGCATTTCAGACTCGGTTTGGGCACTACGAGTTCGTAGTTGTACCATTTGGTTTGAGTAATGCACGAGCAGTATTCATGAGTCTCATGAATGGCGTGTTCAGGAAATATTTGGACCAATTTGTGCAAGTATTTCTAGACGATATTCTGGTCTATTCCAATAATGAAAAGGAGCATGAAGAGCACCTAAGGGTTGTGCTAACTTGCTTAAGGGAAAATTAATTGTATGGAAAATTGTCAAAATGTTCCTTCTTTCGAAAGAAAATTCATTATCTTGGGCACATCATTTCAGGAGAAGGGATTTCAGTTGACCCAGAAAAAGTAAAGGCCATAATGGATTGGCCAGTGTTGAAAAATTCTTATGAGGTGCATAGCTTCATGGAGCTAGCAGGTTATTACCGTAGATTTGTGGAAGGTTTTTCAAAGATTGCAAAACCCATCACCACATTATAATGAAAAGGGGTTAGGTATGAATGGACATATGAATGTGACACTGCATTCACCGAACTAAAGAGGTTACTAACAAGTGCACCAATCCTTCGAGTGCCTAACATGGAAAAGGACTTCATTATCTGCACAGATGCTTCAAAGCAAGGATTGGGAGTAGTGTTGATGCAAGAAGGCGGGGTAATAGCTTACGCATCCAAAAATTTGAAGAAACATGAAGAATTTTATGCTCCCCATGATTGAGAATTAGCAATAGTGATGTTAGCTTTAAAACTCTGGAGACACTACTTCGTTGGGAGAAGCTTTGAGTTAAGAATTGATCATAAAAGCTTGAAGTACCTCTTCACTCAAAGATATTTGAACATGAGACAAAGGCGGTGGAGTGAATTCATAAGTGAGTATGATTTTGGGATTTCATATATTAAGGGAAAGGAGAATGTGGTGGCTAATGCACTAAGCAGGAGGCCACAAACCTTCTCCTTAGTACCCTTAAGGGTTAATTTGAGGGAACGTGTGTTGGAAAAACTCTTTGAAGATAGTTGGTATCTAAAGGTTATATAAACACTCTAGAGTGGGAAGCAGATAGAAACAAAGTTTGAGGGTTATGTCCTTGAACCAGATGGACTATTGAGATTTCAAGGAAGAATGTACATCCCTAAGGAAGGGAGTATAAGAAGAACCATCCTTGAAGAGTCACATAGAACACTCTGTTGTGCACATCCTAGAGTGAAGAAGATGTATGCTGACATGAAGAAACTCTTCTTTTGGGCACGCATGAAGCATGACATAGTCCAATTTGTCGCCAAATGTCTTGAATGTCAATGAGTGAAGGCGGATCATCACCATCCAACAGGACTCCTACAACCACATGACATCCCTATGTCTAAATGGGAGGTCATTTCTATGGATTTTTTTGTAGGTTTGCCACTCACTTCACAGAGGCACAATGTTATATTGGTTGTAATTGATAAATTAACCAAAAGTTCCCATTTCATCCCAGTGAGATATACTTATGATGTTACTGATGTGGCACACATTTTTATAAGTGAAGTTATTCGACTACATGGGTTACCCACAAAGATCATTTATGATAGAGACTCTCACTTTGCATCTAGGTTTTGGACAAGTTTGCAGTCAGCATTGGGGACTTAGTTGAACCTGAGCACTGCATATCATCCAGAAATAGACAGACATACTGAAAAAGTAAATCAGGTTATGGAAGACATGCTCAGAATGTACGTCATGGATAATTAGACTCAGTGG
This sequence comes from Pinus albicaulis, assembly GCA_034641835.2. NCBI lineage: Eukaryota > Viridiplantae > Streptophyta > Pinopsida > Pinales > Pinaceae > Pinus > Pinus albicaulis. The sequence continues at coordinate 1,278,662,469 of CM076577.1, read as the reverse complement.
GAAAGGTACTTACCATTGGTAGAGTTTGCCTATAATAATAGCTACCATAGTTCCAATGGGATGCCTCCTTATCAAGATCTATATGGGAGGCCATGCAGGACGCCATTGAGTTGGGAAAAGTTAGAGGACTGAGTAATAATTGGGCCAGAATTGGTACAAGAAATGGAGGAACAGGTAAGATAGATTCAGCAAAGGTTAAAGGAAGCACAAGATAAACATAAGAGTTATGTCGATGCACATAGGACTGATTGTAGTTATGAGGTAGGGGACCAATTTTTTATTCGTATTTGACCCAACAAAAGCACCATACGGTTTGGAAAAGGGACATAGTTTTCACCTTGATTTATAGGACTCTTTAGAATCAAGGAGAAGATTGGACCAGTTTCCTATCGTCTTGTCCTGCCATACCATTTGCATATAACTCATGATGTTTTTCATATATCTATTTTACAAAATTATGTTTATGATGAATCTCACAAACTAGATTGGAGGGAATTGCAGGTCTCGGACGTGGGAACTACAATGGTCGAACCATTACACATATTGGAGCATATGGTTTGACATCTCAGACGTCGCATGGTGGACTAGGTTAAGGTCCAGTGGGAAAAGTATAACCCATGATCTACAACCTGGGAGGATGCAGAGACTATAAATTGTGACTACCCCTCACTTTTCGAGCATCTGTGATGCCCATTTTGAATTAGATAACTACCTATGCTAAGAATCTATTTTGTAGTTCCGTGTTATTTTATGAATGCTATGTAATATTGTTGCATTTTAGTTGGACAAATGAAACTAATTATATAAATCAATAGATATATTAGGTATTGTTGATTAAAATATTGTTGTATGACTTATTTGATGTACGATTTACCTGATGTACGAATTACTTGGTTATGATTTATCTAATGTATAAATTCTCAGAGTTATTGATGTTTGACATATGACTTACGGGGATATGATTTATCTAATGAATGAATTATCAAAATTGTGATTTATATAATGTAAGATTTATTTCTAGTATGTCTTATGAAGTACAAATTTGGGACATGGATGTTGGACTTCATAACATGAGGATTAAGATCACTTATTTATATATGTTTTTGGTTGTTATCTATATGCATGAATGAGAACTAACCTGCAGATTAGAAAGAACTATATGATAAACAAGATCTATGCTCCCAATCGGAAATGTTGACATATCCGATGAATAATGGTATGATGTACATTGTTCTATTAAATTTTGTATCTACTTGATATGCACTATTATGACATGGGTAAAGTGTAAATGATACAGGTGACAAGACTACCTGACTGGATTATTCGATGGCGAGTATCCAACCAGCCTTGTAGTGTGGTCCATATTAGGGTATTTACCCTAATTATGAGGAGGGGTGGAGGTATTTCCCATCGTGTAACCTCCAAGCCTAGAATCGTGGGAGGGCAGTGATGGACACACTCCCCAAGACGTGTGATGAAGATTTCCAGTTGCCTGCTGGGGAAGTTAGGTTGATATAGTCGACGCTTGCACCATATTGGTTTTATCAATGTCTAGATCGATATAGCCGATGCCATAGTATATTGCAGCAGAGGACATATAGGACATGAGCAGAAGTAGGTTAGGAAGGATAGGAGGTTATAATTTATATTGGGGACTCTTGATGGGAGGTGGTATCATTGCTTGACTTAATTTGACTACTATATCTATCTCTATTTTGTTATGCCTTATTTTCAACATCATTGTGTCATTTTCACTCTAACTTCGAGACAAAGTTTTCTGAAGGAGGGGTGTATGTAATGCCCCACTTGATCCCATAAGGCAAATTTTGATTAGTATTTAATTAATCTGTAAATAATGACTTATAATTTTTGAGTAATATCTACACTTGTGAAATTGTAATTTTATTTTATTTTTATAGGTATGACTTTGATTATTTATTTCATTTCTAATATGTCTTCTCAAATCAAAGCTTAGATAAGATATGACCTTCCCTCATTTATTTCTAAAAACAAATATCTAGATTTTGTACACCCAATATGTCTTCTCAATTTAACTTGTAGATAAGGTATGGCCTTTCCTCATTTAATTCTAAAATCAAATATCTAGTTTTTGTACACCCAATATGTCATCTCAATTTAACTTGTAGATAAGATATGGCCTTCCCTCATTTAATTCAAAAATCAAATATCTAGATTTTGTACACCCAATATGTCATCTCAATTTAACTTGTAGATAAGTTATAGTCTTCCCTCATTTATTTCTAAAATCAAATATCTAGATTTTGTACACCCAATATGTCTTCTCAATATACATTTTGGTCTTCTCCCATTTATTTTTGAATATCTATATATGGTAGGAAATTCAAGGTTAATAAATTAGAAGTATGAGGGGATAGTCATGAAATTAATGGCAAGTAGTTGAAGTGGATGATAGAAAAAGATATAAAATGGAAGGAGGATGAGAGGAAAGGGGAGGATTCTTGGTCTTGTTTGGCATTGGAGGAGATCCTTGGTCTTGTTTGGAGTTGGAGGGTGTTGATTCCAACTTGGACACACTACAACTGGTTGGACTTGGGCTCAGAGGGCTAGGGAGCCTGTGGAGGTTCCCTGGGCTAGGAAATCAATCCTAGTTGGTTGGGAGGTAAATCTAGTCGGGTAGCCCAGCAGGAGCGTCTCAAAAAAATCAGGGGCATCTCAACCAAGCTAGTGATACATGTATTCTTTGATTGTTGATTACTTATATAAATTGCTGCAATGAAACTTCTTACTTGTTTAATATGTTTTAAATAAATTTTACTTGTATATTATCATCAAATAAATGTTGAGATAGAAATAGACAATTTTCCTTTTTATTGTTTTTACTTAAATGATAAATTATAGGTTTAGTTAAAAGATATGGGATTAGGTCCTCACACTAAATCAATTAGAGTGTTAGTTATGGGCTGGTCATCAATATGGACAGTCACTGTAGGGTTTCTTGGGTCATTATATTTAGTCAACAAACGCTGATCAATCATTAGTTCAGACAATTTCCCCATAACATGGATAGTAGCAGGGTCTTTCGGCTTCCTTCCAGGCTTTTTGACACACAGATATCTCACTGTTTTGGCATAGCTAGGTACTTCCTTAAGGGCTTGTAACAATGGAATCTGCATATACAAATTCTGTAATTCTTTGAGGAACTCAGATTCAGTTTGTGAGGCTGGCCTGGTTTCCATTAATCGTTGAGGGTGTTAAACACCATGTTGAAGCACACACATGGTGTATGAGAAGAATAACACACACACAAGAGACTCAACACACAATGAAAGATAAGCGTGAGGCTTTCTTATTTTCCATTATACAAAGATGTACATTTATAGTACAATGGTGTGACTCTTGGTTTTTCATTCCAAGGTCACTTGGACTCCATTGTGACTTTTCATATTCCACACCTACCCATGTAGGATTAGGTGTTCCAACATCCCCCCTTAATCCGAAGGGGTATGTGTGAGTCCAAGAAAAGAGTTGTAATACAAATCTGCAAAGTATACATGGCAGCACTTGGGCTGAATCAACTCTCCGAAATGTTGGAAAAAAGAGGTGGTTTTAGGATGACCACAAACACTGGAACGCAATACATGTTGCAGTTCCCGGAACTCTTCCAAAACTGGCAAGAAGCTGAAGGCTTCTGCTAGAGGAATTGTCCCTCATAAAAAGGGAGACCTTCGACCTAAAAGAAGGGAGGTCTACTACTTAAGGTCTACTACTTGTGATAGATTTAGGATTACCAACAACTCGGAATGCTTGTAGTATCGAACTTCATCCAAAGCCGGCAAGAAGTCAAGGCTTTGCTAGGAGAAGTGTTCCTCATATATGAAAGGGAGACTCACCTAAAAAAAGGAGAACTACCTCGTGATGGTTTTAGGTTATCCACCAACCAAAGATGATGGTTTAAGGTTGTCCACCAACCGAAGGCATGCTCATGGGCATCCCCGTCTCTCTCCGGCTTGGCTACATCTCTGAATCCGGAATGACGAATTGTGGCTCAGGCTCGCTTGAACTTCTGGCTACAACTCTGAACATGGAATGAGAGATTGTGGCTCAGGCTCGCTTGATCTGTCGTCGAAGCTTGTACATGACCACCATTTTCCCCCCTGTCAGGGACAAGGTGAGATGATGGCGAAAACTCAACTGCAATTTTACTCAATATCCATGAACAAGTTCTAACATGTGTCGTAAAAATCTTCTTGGCCGCTGATGCCCATTGCCAAGAAGCGATCCATCCAAGATGAATCTTGGTTCTTGCAGGAGGCTTGTGTCTGAAGCATCTGTTTGAAGAATGGGTGTGCCAACCACAGTGCTTGCATGGATGAAGATCAAAACAGTGATCTTTCATATGGCCAACTCGATCATAGTGTTGGCATTTTTCAATCTGTTGTGGTTGTGGAAGCGGAACAGGATCTAGAACAGCTGCAGGTGAATTGTCATACAGAAATCCGGCACTCTGAAATATGATGGGCTTGGTGTAGTCAGGAGTATGAAAGGACACGTCCTTGTCATATCCAAGACCAGTTCTGTGCTTCTTGTGGACAAGCTCTTCCCAAGGTCTGATGATGGGCTTAGGAAGTGCAGGTTGAGCTGCTGCATCTGCATGTAAATATGCTTTAGTACAAGGAACTGAATGTGAATCATCTGCAACTTTATCTTCTTTCTTCTGATGAGAGTCCTTCAAAATGCTCTGAATAGAAACAAGTTCAGAATGGTGACTCTTTTGTTGAAGTTCATCTTGTTGGAGCTGAGATTCCAACTGCAAAAACTCAATCTTTTCTTGTGCATTTTGCAAACAACTTTGAATGTTACAAAGAGCATCCTTGCTCATTTTTATCACATCATCAACATTTGAATGAATGAGGTTATTCAACAACACTAATACCTCATTGATTTTAGCCATTTTGACAACTTAGGCTCAAAAAATGAAAGGGTGTCGGCTTCAACCGAAAATGCACCCATTTACAATGTGATGCAACAAGAAATACAAATGACTCTAAAGAATTTCCAACTATGGAAATCTCAAAGTACAAAATGTGCTCCTCAAATGATGGAGGACAATCAACAATCCAACAACTCAAATACTGATTATGAATGAAGATGCAAATACAATGTCAATTCAATACAATATTTCTGCAAATTTTTGTATGAGTGTGCAGCAAAAGACTTGTGCAAGAGGCCTTTAAGGCAGTTGAAATTTCCTCTTCAAAGAGCTGTTTTCAATGATGGCAAACTTGTCTTCACATGTAAAATTCTTTCAGAAAAATCACCCTTCAAATCAATGCCACAAATCACAAAATGTCAAATTTGCAAATTTCTCTATATATAGTCCCTATTCTTCATATGCCATTTCCTTCATTTCTGCTGTTCATACTTTCTCTTCTTCCTCTCTCTCTCTCTGTTGTTTTTTTATTTTTTTTAAAATGGGAATTAGAAATTGGGGGAGGGGAATTAAAAGGGAAAGGGATTAGAAAATATTTTGAAATCAAATTTAAAAGGGGAGGGAAATTAATTTAAAAGAGGGGGAGGTATTATATTAAAGGGAAGGAAAATATTAAAAAAAGGTAAGGAAATTTTTATTTTTATTTTTATTTATAATTAAAATATCAAAACTTTGAAAGGGTTTTATTAAAATGGGAAGGGGTTTATTAAATTAAGTGGGAAAATATAAAAATCGATTTAAAAAAAATGAGGGGCAATATTAAAATGGGATGGGATGGAATAATGGGTGGATAATGAAAAAGGAATTTAAAAGAAAAGGGATGGGGATTTAAAAAGGGATTAATTAAAAAAATTAAAAGTTATGAGATGGGGAGGTTGTGAGTAAGCGTAGGCAGGGAGAAGTTTAATAAAATTTAAAATTATAAATGGGAGGGACGTGGGGAGTGTTAAGGGTAGGCGTAGGTAGAATGAGGGTGGAGTGAGGAGGAGTAGGGAAGGCGTGTGCCGGTGCGAGGGGAGGGCTGTGAGAGCTGGGTAGACGCAGGTTGAGTTTTCAAGGGGAGAGCCGAGGGTTAGTTGGAGAGGTGTGTAGGTTGTAGCGTAGGGAAGGTGGAAGTATGGATTATGCAGTGAAAAAAAGTTGCAGGTTGCAGAGGAGGGGGCCGAAAGCCCTGAAGTTTGAATTGATTTTATTTTATTTTATTTTTATATTTTATTTTTTTGTTTTAAAACAACAGAGAGAGAATGAAATGCATAATTCCAGAAATTTTAGCAGTAAAACCTAGATATTTTAAAACAGTAGCAGATTTTTCCAGATATTGTAGAGAAAACTCAGAAATTTTTCTTCAAAAACCCAGAACTTTTCTTCAAAAAATTGCAGAGGACCATATAGCAGCAGAAAGTGCAGAAATGAGGGCAACTTCAGAATAGTCTTCAAAACAGGAGATTTTTTAAAATATACAACAATCTACTCCATTGCAGAATTTAACAGTATTCAGAAACCCAGAAAATTGCAGAGATTTTTCAGTGAAAAACTCAGAAATTTTTTTTTTCTCAGAATCCCTCTTTAAACAATATTCCAGCAGCTATTGAAAATGCAGATTTTAATAGGAAAAAACTGCAGGAAGAAATCAACCTTCAGATATGCAGTGCTACTCTTCTCCAAACCAATTTTTGAATGCTGGGATTTTGAATGCTGCTCCTTCTCAAAACAAACGCTGCTCTTCTTCAAAACAAATGCTGAATCCAGCAAAATGTTTGCTGCAAAAACTCTCTAAATGCTGCAAAAATGTCAAGAATTTTGCAGATATGCACAGGCCATAAACACAAATGGCTCAGTAAATTTGGAGTAGGGCCAGCAATCGCCCACTCTGATACCATGTTAAACACCATGTTGAAGCACACACATGGTGTATGAGAAGAATAACACACACACAAGAGACTCAACACACAATGAAAGATAAGCGTGAGGCTTTCTTATTTTCCATTATACAAAGATGTACATTTATAGTACAATGGTGTGACTCTTGGTTTCATATTCCAAGGTCACTTGGACTCCATTGTGACTTTTCGCATTCCACACCTACCCATGTAGGATTAGGTGTTCCAACAGAGGGTATGGAGGATCCTGAGCCCTAACAACTGAGTCAAATTTCACAGGTGCACCAGTCCTGCTTGGGTTGGTTAATGTAGAAATAATAGGCTTTCCTGAGCTGGCTGCTACAGGTGTAACAACAGGTGTTGTATCGACTGTTACAAGTGTAAAAACTATTTCAGAATCGACTATATCCTTTCTAGGTGACTCACATTCTTCCTCGATAATGATGGGAATATGATCCAGGTTGATTACTTTTCCCGACCACAGCTAAACCTCATTAAGCCCAATAGGAGTGATAAGATAAGTCTAGAAAGTAACCGGGGCATCTATGCTCTAAGATGCCTTATTATTCGGATTGGGGTTAGGTTGCACAAATAATTGGGGTCAGATAGGAGGTGCAGGAGTTTGAAGAGGAGGAAGTTGTAACTGCTGTTGCATTGGTAGTATAGAGGGCACTGGAATTTGGCCATTACCTCTCCAATTATGAATCCAAGGATAATATTGCGATGGAGGATATTTCATTGGTGGAGGGGAAGGCCACTGGTTCCATGGTGAAGGAAATTGTGTTGAGGAAGGAGTAGGATATGGCCATGGAAATTGTTGACCATTATAAACATTATTCCAAGGATTAAAAGAGGAAAAATCTAGAGGCATAACTTTAGGTCACGACTGCCATGGTCTCTCTGATTCAATAAAGTAGTACGAAGACTGGACATCCTCACTTGATTCCTTAAGTACTTCTTTCAGTCTAGGTAGTTCTGGGCATTGACTAGTGGAATGCGCCAACTCGCAGATGTTGCACAGGCTGGCGCTATTCAGTCTGCATTCCCTTTCTAAGTTTTTCTTTTTGCATCAAGGATAGAATATTTCCAATGCTTCTTCAGCTTCTGCTTGTGATTTCTTAACCTGTTCCGTGGTGATCTGGGCAGAGAGAGTACCGAGGAGGCCGGTTTTAGAATCCTTAAATAGATTCCCGATATCTACTCTGGTTACTCCTCCACTTGTGGAATTCTGTATCCGAAATTAAGGGTCTCGAATTGAAATTATTACCTTAACTGATCCTCTTGAACTCCGGAGACAACTATTGATTACTTCTTCAAGTGATTCCTGTGATATGTCTCATTTTCCTAACAGATTCAAATGCTCCAGACAGTCATCTCTTATACCTCTTAGAAATATTGGTTTCAGGATTTCTAGGGCTAATTCACCAAACTTAGACATTTGTAAATTATAATGGAATCGTTCCATGTAGTCTTCCAAGCTCTCCTCTTCATTCTGTGTAATTCTGAAGATTTCTTCCTTCAAATCCCTGGTTCGATAGTAATCCTAATACTTAAAGAGGAATGCCTCCTTCATGTCACTCCAGGTTCAGAACGTGCCAACACCCAGTCTCATGAACCATCTTAATGCTTCTCCTTTCAGAGTAGCAGGAAAAAATTTCAGCTTTTGGGCGTCTAAAGTGTAGTCATAAATCCTACACAACACATCGAAATCGAACATAAAGGTATCAGGATCTTCATCAACCATCCCTTGGAAGGAAGGTAGAGATGATAAATGAATGTTACTCATAGGAGCTTCATCCCATGTGGCCGATATCAAGAATTCAAAAGTAACAGTACCATCTGTTTTAGCATTTTCGTCCCCCATGGTTGATTCTTCCTGATGGGATCAACTGACATCAGAATATGCAGGGGATTGACAAAAATAAAGGATAAGGCTGTTCCAGGACCAGTTGTTTCAAAACACTACCCACATCCAAATGATGATCGACTAAATGCTGTTCCTTAGGCCCTTGATGCTCCTCACTGGTCTCCCCTTGTTCTTCAAATTTTAGATTTTGATCAATGGCTTTCCACTGCTGTTTCAGATCTAGAGTCTTTATTTCAGGAGTGGATATGCTTTTTGAAGGGTGATGAGGTCCAAACACAGAAGGTACCGATGTCTCAAGATTTGATATAGTAGTAGATTTCTGTGGTCCTGTCTTCCTATTATCTCTATATGAAGTAGACTGTTCCTTTTCTGCCTTTGAGATTAGATCTCCAAAGAATGTATTTCTTCCCAAATTTGCACTCTTCTTTTCCTTTTTATGACCCATATTTCCTGTAGTTAGTTAGAGTGGGGGTGTTTTGGTTTTCTCTATTGTCCTACTAGCACACATGGACCCTATGTGTATCAATCCTTCCTACAAGTGCTTCAGTTTCTACAGTGGTGAGCCCGCCCAAGTATGTTAGAGCGATCCGTAGGTTCTTACCTCTCATCGTACCGCCTAACAACTGTATAGCTGAAGACACACTGAAGAGAAAAAAACCCAAAACTCACACTTCTAAGTGCCCCACTGTAGCAATGGTGAGCCTGCTTAGGTATGTTAGAGTGATGCACAGGTTCTTACCTCTCGTCTTACCACCCGACGGTTACTGACTAGGAACACCCTATCATCAAACAAAAAATTCTGGTTGATTAGATTGTCACTGCCATCCCCAGAAACGATGCCAAAATGTTGGACTGTATTAATCACTGTTAAATGACTAAGATGGTGAATATAAATTATCAATCCAGGGACTTCTTTTATTTTAATGACAGTTGCACTATCTATGCCGTTACATCAAACCAGAGACAAAATCAAAATAAAGAGGAATCGTTGTTGAATCAATTTATAAAACTTACCACTCATGTAGGAATACAAAAAATCTACAGGAATGTAATCACACCTCAATTAAATGGTACCTAGCACGCCAAACAACAATTACACCCGCTGGTATCTCTAATCACATTCGTGTAACATCATAATAGTATTGAACTGAAGCAAATATACTTACAGCCAACAACAACAACACTCCAATATGCAAAGCAAATAAGAAATATAGTAAAACTACTTTACCATTGCAGTCCCTGCTAAAGAGGAGGGCCCTTCATCCCTAGCAAGGCACAAGAAGAGATAGAAACTAAATAGAAATTAAACCAGACAACACATGTAACAATAGCAACGTGATATCTTTGTATTATGGTGACCAAAATTACAGAGCCAAAAGGCGATGCTATTCTTCGTTAACCCCCCGACCTCAAGGGTTAAGAGTTATATAATGGTTACATGTTTAGAAAAATGAGGAACAAATCAGTCATGAGAATCTTACGATTCTCATGCTGATCAAAATAAGATACATCTAGTTACAACCAATTCCTTAATAAAAAGTCTGACTGGGAAAATATTTATTACAATCTAAACTTCCAAAAGATGTCACCCTAGAATAGAATATATAATGACTCCTAAAACTGTTGTGGAAAGCGAAAACTGTAGCATGATAGAAATTGAGGATAGGTCGACATCCGGAAGTTGACGATATCCAATCAACAATACGACTGTAACAATAGTTTGTAATAGCAGGTTTGTAACAACATCGTAGTGTAACAACTTATTATAACAACACACTTTCAACTGCTTATGTACGCCTCATGTTCTAGGTCTCTTGTGCTACGAATAACATCTGGAAGGACAAAAAAGGACCAAATAAATTTCTCCAACATTCATTCCAGTTAGCCACAAAAAGGAAACAACACATCCTAATAATTAACGAAACGACAAGATAATGAAATATAGCAAAACGAAATTGTTTAAGATAGAAAGGAAGGGAAAAAGGAAAAGGCAGTCCCAAGGTTTGAGGCAAAAATATGTAGGAAATAAGTCAAAAATGGTAGCCAACAATAGTGGTGCCAAAATTTCGATTTTCTTCAACTCTATATGTGTACCCAAAACCAAATCTAGAAAGTACTTCTCCTTCACTTCGCAAATTTCTCTTGTTGCAACTTCGAGATCGAATTTCTATGTTACAATAAGATGGTTCCAAGTGAGTTTGATTCCACTATATATAGGCTTGAGATGAGCTCGAATTCCTGGGCTTGAGGCCGACTTGATCACCTTAAGGCCGACTTGGTGTGGAGGTTTCATAAATAATAGTTTACTCAATACCTACCTATTTGCATGATTCAAAAGCCCAATATGGATCAATTTAAATCTCCAATAATCCTATAGACTTAGAATAAAATCAGGAAGTCCACAATAGGGAATTTTACCTAAAATACATATGACCCAAACATGAAACCCATCCTTTAATAATAATATAAAATTATTTTCTTTATTCTTTTGACAAGTACAATAAGTATTGACACAAGTAAAATTTATGAAGACCGAACCTAGTTACATTGTTCAACTCTCCCTCTTAACTAGGGATGTATTCAAAACTAAATAGTACATGGTAGATCTCAACTATATGAATTATGAAGAATTTTTAGACACTTAAATGTCATGGACTAGATTCCTGACTAGGGAAATCTATCCATTTGTCACTCAACAGTTTAGGCACCACAATGCCATGGACTAGATTCCTGACCAAGGCAATCTATCCAAGTGGGACTAAGATGGACTAAAGCTTTCAGCCTCTATAGGTACCATCAGGCTTACTGGCTAAACATCAACCAAGGGAACTAGTTGCATATCCACCCGATGCCACCCTCCCAACCAGACATAAAAAAAAAGTGTCGGATCGATGTATTTCAAGGCAATGCTTCACTCACAAAGCCTCATCACACCTTGATCCAACAGATCATGAATAACCAATCTCTCCCAATCAAACTGATTGGTAAACAACATGATATCAAAGCCTTCGATAGATTCACTTGTATAAACACAACCCCAATCAACAATACATATTCAAGTATGTAATCAAAGAAAACCTATGGGGTTTTGACGTTGCTACTCAGTAATTTCGGTAGGAATATCAGTTGAATATTTGAGAGAATATTCCTCATACAATTTCCTTTCCTACTTTTCATGTAGAAACATATTATTCAATCAGATCCTTCTTTCCTTCTTATAGCAGTACCAAATCAGTCTCCAATCATGACAATGATTCTTACTCATGGTCTTCACTAAGACTTACGACTGTTAGTCCTAGTCTAGTGCATGACACATGAGGTAGAGAACCATAACCATTTGTTCTTTTATCTATGCTCCCTCTTAATCTAGGGAGATCAACTTCTTATTTTAGGTGTTGGAGAATCTTTCATGCCTTCCATCCTTCTCATAATACTTATCAACTTCTCATATTTATGATGTACTTGCACAACTTTAAACAACAAGAAAAAACAAAACTATAGAAGCATAAAGTTATCCATATCATAATCACGAAATATTTTTCAACTTTATACATATTAGATACCCAAACAAGAGACATATACTCTTCAACATTTTAACTAGGGACTTTTATCATAAACCCTAGACTACCTCACAATGTTTTTCATTCTATCTAGGGTTTCAATGTTTCTTTCAAAGGCATAATAAACCTTGCTACAACATTTAGGAAACCCTAGAAGCAATATATATTTACAATATATCTAACAACCTTTAGAATTCACATGTTAGAATTTCCACTATGGATTCATACAAATCCGAGATTTCATACAAAAGAGTCAATCAAGATTGATTACAACTCATACATTATCTTTCACTAGATTTAGATGCATACCCTATATTTCAAATCAATTATCAAAACATACCATGAAGAGCTTCTACTAGGGTTTAATACAAATCCTAGAATTCATTAAACACATTGTGAGTAACTTGTACTAGGGTTCGATGTAAACCCTATATTTTCCATTTATAAATTCTCAACATACATTATATAGATTAAAATGAGCAGACATACTAGATAATTTAATCATTACAAGGATTTATTTATAGACCCTATACTTTTCAATCATCATCCTAGATCTTTCAAACTTTGACTAAGGTTTGTTTCCAAACCCTAGATTCTTAGGACCATTAGAAAATAGGCCAACACACATATCTAGGAGATCACCATTATAAGCACATCATATGTTAGTCAACATTAATACATTATACATATACATATATTTTCCTATACAAGTCTAGGGATTCAATCAAGAGAACATGTACCTAGGGTTTTATTCCTAATACTTTTCATAACAAGGATTTTACCTGTTAGACCTAATCAAAACCTAGGGTTTCAGTTCATTGTCAAAGAAAACCCGTATTGTATCAAACTTCAGAGGTTTAGGATTTTGAACAACATAATTTTAAATCAATAAAGTCTATAGCTTCCATGATCATATCAAAATCCCAAACTCGACAATATAAAATAACAAATTCTTCATAAATATCCCTAAATAGGTTTAGGGTTTCACACATTATCAACATACCCTTAGGCTATGATTTTCTAGAGAACCTCCTTAAGGTTATATTTATATAAGAAATAAGAAGTGTATAAGGTGGTTAGATTAATCAAGTGATGAATCATCCCAAACAAGAATCCTTTTAGGATTCAATAGAGCTAGACATAGCAACAATTAGTAACATAGAGATGCATATTTAAAACATAGTAACAAGAATTTATATTTTAAAACACACCTTTAATTATTGGAGAAACCTTTTGAATTGTGTGGCCTTCTTATTTGATCCTTGAATCCTTCTCCATGATTCTTTAACATCCAACAGATGAATTCCTAGACAAGGAATAGAGGTAGACAAGTTATTAGTATTTAATATAAACAAAATATTAAATAAGTATATGAAGAAAAATAGAGGGAATTAGATTCTTATATTGATGAGTTGTTGTGGGCTCCCTCCTAAGCTTGAGGGAAAACCTAAAACTTATAAAACAAAGAAATTAATTTCCAAGAAGATGTTAAGCCTATATTACATAAAATATACAAATGAGATAAAAGAGAGAAGGGGCTTAGTAGTGAAAGTCCCTTAAATCTTCTTCAGGCTTTGATTTCTTGGGGGATGATGTTTATTTAGCCATGTTAGCATGATCTGTGTATCTTTTCTTGGTCCTAGTTTTGTCATGGAAATCACTCCTATAGTGTCCCATCTTGTGATAATGATAACACTCAATTTTGGAAAGATAAACCTTCTTCTTTGGTGCCTTATTCTCGAATATTACTTTATGATGAGCAACATAAGAATTTGAAAATTATTCATTGTTGGTTACCATGGAGACTTAATTATTCTTGATTACATGCTGTCCATAGCTCCTCAAAGGCAGGTGTTTATTTCCAGCTGTTGAGAGCTGAAGCAAATGAACCCCAAGAAGGTAGTGGTCTCATAATCGATGTAACCTCTAGTTCTTTATCTAGTACTATTTCATCAATGTAAAGAAGCTCCTCCCTTATGCTTGCTATCCTAAAAAAGAAAGAGGAAACAATATCCCCCTTTTTCATCTTAGTAGTTCTTAGTTCATTCTTCAGACTGACCACTTTTCCAATTTTATTGATGTGAATAGTTTTGATAAAGCCTCATACATTTCTTGAGCATCATCAATATTTTCTATGAAGGGGACAAGATTGTCCTTTATTCCTTCAACCATAACATCCATAACTACTAACTCCAGTTCTCCGTACTTCACCCTATCAACATCACTTGATTCCTCTATAGTCCTTTTTATTTTTCCTTTGACTAAATATAATACCTTGTTCTTTTCAAGGATAATGTCAATTCTTTTCTTCCAAGATCTATAATTTGTAGCTACATCAACATTGTTCTCTCCCTTGATAGTGTTAGAAATATATATTGAAGATAGTGAAGACTTCTTTCCTCTAGTGAACTTCTTATAACTTTCTTGATCAAGTCCTTGAGACTGCCCTTTTCCTTCTTCTTTCACTAAAGCTCTGATATTATGTTAGAGAATTAGAAAGGCAGAAATATCCTCTCGTTCTTGATTATTTACTTGTGATATTATTTAGTTATTAATATGTTCTTCTTATATTTCTTCTTATTAGTTCATCAAGAAAATATCAAAGTAGATACACATAGATCAAGGACACCAGATGTAGGCCATCAGCTAGGGAAAAAACCTACTCTTGGGGAAAACCTAGTCAATAATTATTTCTTCAATAGTGATTCTTGAGACTATAGACCTTGATCCGAACTTCATCCACACCAAGTTAATCTTCCTTGTGATCCTTCCTGAATCTGGTAGCATCAGTAGTAGTAACATCATTATGATGTAGTTTCTTTGACTTGGAACTTCAACCTTGCTTCTTGAGACTTTGATCTAGCTTCAAAGACTTCGATTTAGGCCCAATACAAATTCTCCAAGCAAAAAAATTCAACAAAACAAACTTTGACTTCCTCTTCTCTTGGAAACACCTTATGCAATAAATATTGTAGTAAAACTTTGAGAACTTAGATCTTCCAAACTATAAATCAAAATGTAGAGAGAGTGGTGCCAAAATTTCTATTTTCTTCAACTCTATAAGTGTACCCAAAACCGAATCCAAAAAGTCCTCCTTCACTTCGCAAATTTCTCTTATTGCAACTTCCAGATTGAATTTCTATGTTGCAGTAAGATGGTTCCAAGTGAGTTCAATTCCACTATATATAGGCTTGAGATGAGCTCGAATTCATGGGCTTGAGGCCGACTTGGCGTGGAGGCTTCATAAATCATATTTACTCAATACTTGACCTATTTGAATGATTCAAAAGCCCAATATGGATCAATTTAAATTTGAAATAATCCTATAGATTCATAATAAAACCTATAAGTCCACAATAGGGACTTTGACCTAAAATAAATATGACCCAAGCATAAAAACCATGCTTTAATAAGTCATTTAATAATAATATAAACTTGTTTTCTTTATTCTTTTTAAAATTACAATAAGTATTGAGTAAAGTACAATTTATGAATATCGAACCTAGTTACATTCTTCAACACCTTCTTCTTCCTCAATTACTCCATTGGTGAAATTTTCAAAGTATGGTATTAGTTCTAACAAATGTGTCCATGAAAAATAGAGAAAATGTCTTGTCATGATCCTATCCCTCTTTCTGGGAGAACCGTCTACTGTCAACTCTCACTTTGCATTGTTTATGATGCATGCTATATCTTTTAGATCCATTTGGACGTCACTATTGAATTATCTTTGGCACAATATAGGTACACTTAATTATATTCTTGTTCCCTTTAAACTCCAATTTGAATTAGTACAATATCTCTCAAGTGACACATCACTGATTCTGGGAAAGTCCTCTTATCACATGCTTTAATTTTTTATTCCACTACTTCCATATACTGCTAGAGTCTGGGAAGCCTTTACTATGTATATGTAATCCTCCCTAGGAGGCCATGGAAAAAAAATTAAAACCAAGAAAAGGATACAAAGACAAGATACTAATTAATAATGAAAATAATAACAATAATAAGCAAAGAAGAGAGATATAGGTTACTTATCGTTTGAGGATTTTATGAAAATTCCAGCTCCTGTTGATATTATCATTATTTCATCTATCTTGCAAATTTATCAACCTCGTCCTCATCATCAATATGATTTTATTTTTTCCTTGCATGAGCTAGGGTTTCTTCTTTCAACATAAACATTGATCTAGGTCTAGTCCTTTGGTTTTGTCCATAAAACCTAGAGCTTTCTTATCCAAACCATTTTTACCTGCTATGGTTTACAAGCCCTAGATTTCCAATTATGCAAGTTCATATCCAAGTTTCAAAACCCTATAATTGATATTCCCTTTACACATGATGAAATACATTATTGTCATCACTCAATCAAGGATGTTTTGTCTAATTAATATCCTTGGTGTTTTCAACTTCCTTAAAAATATTGTAGGAACAATATTTTATCTTTGATATTCATTTGAATGTGCAAAGAATGAACTTCATGAAAATAGATCTAAGCACCCAAATATCGATAGTGATAAATTCGAGTACATATGGAATCAATACTTTAGAAGTTTATAACTTTGCAACAAGATCTTAGATCAAATAATTCAATCCAATATGTCTTCAATTGTTTATATCCTTGGCATGTTATAGTAGTGATAAGAAAATACTATATCTGTCAATGGATTTGAACTTATCAAGAGAGATTTAGTATCTAAACTTGAAGAGGGACTCGACCTCTTTTTCACTGTAATATTTTTATCAGAGTGCGCTTTCTTCAAATGCATACCAATGATCATTTTACTTCTTGCCTTGATGTGCAAGGAATATATTCCAAGACTGAGTGATCATATAAAATACTTACAAAATAGGTCATACCTTAGCTGTTGGAATTATGTCTAATGTGTTTTCCTTTAGGAAAACCTACTTGATAAATATGTCAATATTATGGTAGTAGGATGATTATACAGGCTGGTACAAATGTGACAGAGAGAATGAACAAAGGAATATCAGTGCAGAGACAAATCAATGATAAAGGCGAAGTTTGGGAATGTATACACGGGTTTTGTGAATAAGTTCTGTGTACATACATTGGTAGGGTGAAGCAACATTGCGTACATATTCCACACCATGGTAATTGGAGTACAAGGTGTATTTACCATGGTATTGGCCCACAGTAATGAACACGGCAACATATATTTGATCCTGTCAAAGAATACCATTGACATTACTAAGAGATTGCCCTAAGGTATTGGTTAAGGAAAAATCTATATAAGGAGATGGAGATCAAACTGTTACGTGTGAATGTGATGGACTGTTTATGAATGATTTGATCTGTAATAGGTGTGCACCAGGAAGCATGGAGATGAAGCATATCTAATAGATCTGAAATTAATACATATTGGTTAATCCATTTATGACTTGATAGATATGTGATGGTGGTATAATGATGTGTGTTTGTAATAATATATATGCTAATAATTTGGGTTTGACAAATTTTATGCTTGCAGCGAAGGTATGATTCAGTGATTACATATCTATACGCTAGTTTTCCTTTGAGAGGTCGCGTCGCGTATACATTCTGCGGAAGTTTAGAATCTATACGCAGGTGTTAAGCATGAGAAGCGCGTACATACACAAATTTTCTTTGTAAGAGTTGCGTATACATGATAGGGTTTTGTAGTATGAGCTTTTGATGATATTTTTAGTCCTGTTATGTTTGCTTCTATTTGTCGATGAAGTATCTCTTATGATAATATGTATTTGACAATTATGGAGTGGTATGTTGACTATTGGTGATGCTACTATGTGGTGATCTATATTTGGTTCAGTGATATATGATGGTTTTAGTATGTAAATTAGTGATTGATTCAATGGTACAATGATTCAAATTCAATTATTAGTGTTTTGAGATATGTATGTAGGTCTTATTCAAGGAAAGCACATAGATACGTGAGTATTATTTAGAACAATAACATATACCTTATGATCAGGGTTTGCAGTGACGTGATCTGGTTTCTATGATGAGAAATATGGTATAGTATTATGTTGAATGGTTATGCATTGATATGAGTTGTTGATATCATTTCTTTTGTTAATTGAGATTTAGTGATTGGTTTGTCGATTTTGATTGAACAATTTGGTTCAATGAGTGAGAGATTTGATTCAATGATTGGTTTTAGAACTGTTATTTGATATTGGGCCTAAATGATGGAAGTGGGTCCAGTATGCAAATATGATGAAAAGTGGTTTACAGGTTTGATGTTTTGAGTTAGGTGGGTCTAGTATGAAATATTATGAAACATGGTCCATAGAGGTGCCGAGGGTTGGAGCCTTCAATGAGGGAGTCGAAGGTTCCTTCCAGTAGTAGCTAGTAAATATGTTCATGGGGTTGGAGCGCCCTTCTATTGGGTGTCTATAAACAAGATTAGGGGGTTGGAGCTCCCTTCTGGTGGGTTCTGGAGAACGAGAGAAGGTTGTAGCCTTCTTAAGGTGGGTTCCTACGTAATGGTATGATATGTTTTCCTTTATAATAAAAGAAGAAGACAAAGATGATGACAGTGGTGGTTTTCTCCCACATTGGGTTTCCACCTAAAAATATTGGTGTCCTCATATGTTGTTGTGTTTCTTGTGTGTGATGGTTTATTATGCTCTTAATTCACATGGTTAATGTTTAATTAATGTATAATGAAGTAATGATGCACTGGTTCAAGTTGAACATATGATGACATAAATGAAAATTTAGTTAACTAGATATACACTATTTGTATTCATAATAGTCACGTACATACACTGGTTTAATTAACGATAGTAGCATACATAAATCTGAATAAGAAATTGAAAAGGAGTTTAAAATACTGATTCACCCCACACCCACCCCCCCCACCCTCTCAGTATTTTTTCCAATGATTGGTATTAGAGCCAGGTTACTTTAATTGAAGCTTAACTGCTTGGAGTGGATCATGGATGATGGGAAAGAATAAGATATCTCAAATGAAGGAGTCATAAAAATGTGGTAGTGAAAATGATATATCAAATGCAGTGACAATTATAGATGTCAACAAATATTTAGCTTTGGGGGCATCCTGCTTTCTATTGATCAAGAATGAAGAAGAAAGTATCAAAGAATTATCAGGTATGGGTTTTTGTTCTAATTGTGGTCCATTTCATTGTCTATTTAATATCAATGATAGTGAATGAATCAACCAAAATTGCTCTCATGGGTAAAAGTGAAAGTAAGCATTATAAAGAGAAAATAGATTCCAAAATGATGGCCCTAGAAGTAGAAGAACAAGGAAAGTCAGAAACAATGGAAGATGAAGGTATACCTAAGTAATGATAATTATCATGAAAGGAAAATAAATATGAAGTCTAATCTAACGAACCTTGGATTTGATGTTTGGTTTTTAGTATGGAATTGTTTTTCTAAAATTCTCCATCAGGCGAAGAAGTGCAAAATAACAGTAAGGCATTAAGTGATATCATTGATAGCAAAGCCGATTCAGTATTAAAAAGGGTTATGCATTATGAAAATACAAAGGAAGTATGGATAATATACATGCAATCCATGAAGGAGAAACAAAGGAATATTGTTCATTAGAAGAACCAACAAGTAATCTTGTTTCTAAAGAAAATAATGATATATCAAAAGATGAGTATGTTATGTCAGGTGGATTCATTGATTCAGAGGAAGGTAGGCTAGAGGAAGTATTTAATCTTAGAAGAAAACTTGAATTTTCCTTTAAAAGGATTAAAAATATTAAGGACAAGTTAAAGGCATGTGATAACATGGATCATATCAAATCGGTAAATGTTGTAGTAGAATGTAAACAATATTGTGAAGGTCTTGAAGTTGAGATCGTCTCTCTAAGAGAAGATCTTGAAAAGTCAAAAAAGAAAAATGAAGAATTACTTCAAGCTTTTGAAGAACAATATATTGGGATGAAGGAAGAGATTATAAAGTTAAAGGAACAAATGGCATAAAAAAGAAAGGTTGAAGAAGGAATGAGGAAGTAGTATCTAGAAAAAGAAGTGAAATACCAAAGAATGGAGGTTGAGGTAAACATTATAAAAAGTAAACTAGAATAAAATAATAAAAACTTGAGATTTCATGATAGTATTAAGATTTTGGATAAAATTCTTAATAGTCAAAGATATCCTTCCATTAAATATGGTCTTGGTTTTCATGAAACTGTCAAAGGAGAATCTAGTTCACAAGATTGTGCAAGGATATTCAAGGATACACAATCTGAAATTCCTGTTAAAGAGATAAGAAGTCAACTTGATATATATCCAAGAAAGATGATTTTTTAAAAGAAATAATTTTCTCCAAATAATAGAAACATTAATCGATTCTCTCCTCTGATCAATAATGTTGAATGCTTTATATGTCATCATTATGGACACATTGTAGCCAATTGTAGAAGCATATTGTTTCAATCTCAAGAAAGTAGTCATCTCACAAGAAGATCATTAGCTCTGAGGTACTCAGGTTTATTTAAGGGAAATTGTTTTAATTGAAAAATATTTGGTCACAAAGATATTGATTGTGATAGAAGGAATATGAAACATAAATATTATGATTCCTATGCTCCCTTTTCTGGTCATATAAGATGTTATTCTTGTAACAACTTTGGGCGTGTAGGAAAAGAATACAGGAAAAAATCAATGGATCACCAAAAACAACATGGCAAGCAATCATATAAGAATATTGATGTCAAAATACCTAAAGAAGATGGATCCACCGACATTTCTCT
Organism: Pinus albicaulis; assembly: GCA_034641835.2. Lineage (NCBI taxonomy): Eukaryota > Viridiplantae > Streptophyta > Pinopsida > Pinales > Pinaceae > Pinus > Pinus albicaulis. The sequence goes on along the minus strand of CM076577.1, from coordinate 1,278,641,452 downwards.
TAATAAGCAGAAAGAAAAAGAACATATAAGGTGTGATTTTGCTCTTTGCTCGTTTAAAGATGAAGATGAATGGTACATAGACAACAAATGCTCTCATCACATGACTTGAGATAAGAACACATTTGAGTCTCTCAAGAAAAAAAAATATGGTAAGGTTATTCTTGGAAATAATGCTCGAGAAAAAGTTCTGGGAAAAGGTAGAGCCAAAATTAATAAATATATAAGAGCAATTGATACTTTATTAGTTCAAGGGCTAAAGTAGAATATTCTAAGTGTAGGTCAAATGGAATCTAAAGGGAATGTAATTGTGTTTACATCAACCAAATTCAAGGTTATAGATGAAGAAAATGGAAAGGTCATAGCAAGTGGATATAGAAATAAATTTTTTTTTATACGTGTTTAAAGAAATGAATTCTCGTAGAAATGGGGAGGATAATTCCTCTTCTTCAGACTCAAAGTAAAGGAAGATGGCGCCCATTGTAGTCCATTGTTCTTAAAATAATACTTCTAATAGTAATTGTAGAAGTAATATTAGGTACACAACTTGATGAAGAGCAGGCGATGATAATCATGTCATCATAATCACCGGTATAGAATCTCAGGGGGATCTATGCATATGTATATCTTGATATTGATTCCCTATGTTGTTTTGATATTCATTTTGTATTACTGACATTACATATGATGTAGCAACAATGAATAATAACATATAATACATGTTCAGGGGGAGTTGTGGTTATGAAAGTTCAACATTTTACTTTTTGTACACAGATATTATAAAGGAAAGTCACGTATATACACAAGTCTTGATCTATACAATTGCGTATGTCTTTTTGAGATGAAGAAAAAATGGGAAAAACTCAGGGAGAGGTTATGATATGCTTCAATCAATTTTTTTTTTTTGGTTCTGACATTGATTGGTTACAGTTTGCTGATGCTCAGATCATGCTACTTATAAGTGGTATTGGATTATGATGGTTTATGATTTGCTGCAACATGACATGGTTTCTTTGGTTCTTTGGATGGCTTTACTGATTGATGAAGTTGGATTTGATCAGACCTGACAGTGAATAGTTGGCACAATTTCAGGGGGAGCATATGCTATGCTTCTAGTAGTGCATTGTGATTTCTTGATAATTCCTTGTTGAATAATGGTGTTCATGAAAAGTATATATCATTGGTGATGCTGCTAAATTTTTGGATGATGACTATATGTTTCTTAAGTTGGATTTAGTGAAGCTGATTATATTATGATGTTTTCATTATGTCTTTTATGATGCTTGAGTTGCATATGGTGAAGTTATGGATGATTCCTATATATATTGCTTGAGCTACATGTGAAAATTTTCTATGGTGTTGTCCTTGGTTCTCACATATGTTGGTAATACATGGTGATGATGCATGTATATGTTATGTATATGATACATTTGATGATATATATGCTGCTTGACAATTTGTGGCTCTTCATATGTTGAGAATGTTGATATTGATGATATGAGATAAAGGATATGGGTTACTAACAAAGCTTGATTGCACAATCTCATGCTATGATGGGTTGATGATGATGAGTTCATATATATTGCTATCTCTATGTTATGGGATATCAATAAATTATAGATAGAGATCTTATAGATGATTACTTGAGTTTCATAGTGATGAAGTTGTCTATGGTGTGATAATTCTTGTTGATGCACTTGATTGATGTTTCTTATCTTTGATAGATGCATGAAGATAATATGATGGCATCATTGTCCAAGATAATGATATTGTTGATATAGATTATAGCTCTTCATATATAAGGAAAGGAATGCTACATAAATTCAAGAGTATGTTTATTGATATGCTGCTACTACAATTGCTTGGTGATGCTTGAAAGAATTGCATATTTGGTCACATGATGCTGTTGAAGATTGATACCGTTTCATGATGATGATAAAGATGTTCTTGTTGCAAGATCCTATATAGTGTATGAAGGTTTCTGATGACTATCATGGTCTTGGTATCTCTCTATTGAGGTCTTTGGTTTTGGTTATAAATTCCAAATCTGTCTCTTGATGTAAAGGTCATGTAAAGACTCTTGTTTTAAATCATTGTAAAATTCAGTCATGTATGGACTATTGGGGTCAAGTCATGTAATCCCATTACATTGGGAATTTGATGTAATGTTGCGTCAAATATGTAATCCCATTGCATTGGGTGATTTATGTGAACATGAGTCATTGGTGATAGAAAATGTAATATTTGGTTGAGTCATAAACTCATGTACTTATTTGTATATCTTCCAAAATATTCAACATATGATTAGGGGGAGCATGGTAAATATACAATGTTCATATTTTGTAGATCATATCTACAATGCTCATCTCTACAAAGGGAGAAAAAAGTCTTCATTCATCTTTGGTCAACACTTTTCCCTTGATCTCAAAAGGGGAGAGTAGCTTGGTGTTTAGAGAAGAATGCTTGAAGATAAGCTTGGTGACTTGAGGGATAAACTTGGTGCACCTACAAATGTATTTGCATATATTTACAGGTGGTAGTGACCAAACACCAAAGTGGTTTCCATCAAGTCCAAAGGGGGATATTGTTGGCGTTATGGATAATGTGTTTTCCTTGATGTAATTCTACTTGATAAATATGTTAACATTATGGTAGCATGATGATTATACAGGCTAGTACAGATGTGACAAAGAGAATTAACAAAGTAATATTAGTGCAAAGACAAAGGAATTATAAAGGTGAAGTTTGGGAAATATGTAGGTCTTGTGAAGAAAGGTCACGTATATACATAGGTATGGTGAAGAAAAGTCACGTACATATTCCGCACCATGGTATTTGAAATAGTAGGGGTATTTACCATGGTATTGGCCCATAGTAATGAGCACGACAACGAATATTTTATCCCGTCAAAGAATACCATCGAAATTGCTAAGGGATTGGCCTAAGAATTGGCTAAGGCAAAAGCTATATAAGGAGATGGAGATCAAAGTGTTATGTGTGAATGTGATGGATTGTTTATGCATGATTTGATATTAATTATGTGTGCATTAGAAATCATGGAGATGAATCAGATTTGATAGATCTGAAATGAATACATATTGGTTAATCCATTTATGACTTGATAGATTTGTGATGGTGGTATAATGATGTGTGTCTGTAATAGCATATATGATGATAATTTGGGTTTGAAAGATGTTGTCGTTGAAATGAAGGTATGATTTAGTGATTACAGATTTGTATGTTGGATTTCCTCTAAGTAGTTGTGTACATACACAGATCAACTTTTGGGTAGTCACATATACATTCTGTGAAAGTTCAGAATATGTACATAGGTTTCAAGTATGATAAGCGCATACATGGGCATATGTGCTTTGTAAGAGTCACGTATACATTCTAAGGTTTTGCAGTATGAGCTGTTGATGATATTTTCAGTCCCGTTATGTTAATCTCTTATGATAATCTGTGTTTGAAAATACTGGTTGGGTTGAATTGTTTATGGAGTGGTATGTTGACTAGTGATGATGCTACTGTGTGGTGATCTATATTTGGTTCAATTTTATGTGATTGTTTCAGTATGAAAATTAGTGATTGATTCAATGGTAGAATGATTTAGATTTAATTATCAATGTTTTGAGATCTGTATGTAGGTCTTCTTCAAGGAAAGTGCGTACGTACGCAAGTATTATTCAAAATAGTAGCGCATACCTTCTGATCAAGGTTTGTAGTGACATGATCTAGTTTCTGTGATGAACAATATATGGTGTGGTATTATGATGAATGGTTGTGCATTTATATGAGTTTTTTATCTAATTGTTTTAGTTGATTGAGATTCAATAATTGGGTTGTCACTGTTGATTGAATAAGTTGGTTAAGTGATTGAGTGATTGATTTCAGAACTATTATTTGATATTGGGCTTAAATGATGGAAGTGGGTCCAGTCTGAAAATATGATGAAAAGTGGCCTACATATTTTATGTTTTGTGTCAGTTGGATATAGTATGAAATATTGTGCAACGTGGTCCACAGAGGTGCTGAGGGTTGGACCCTTCAGTGAGGGAGTGTAAGCTTCCTTCTAGTAGTAGCTGGTAATTTTGTTCAATGGGTTGGAGCTCCCTTCTGGTGGGTGCCGGTAAATGAGATCAAGGGGTTGGAGCTCCCTTCCAGTGGGTGCTGGAGAACAAGAGAAGGTTGTAGCCTTCTATAGGTGGGTGCCTACGTACTGGTATGAGTTTGCGCCAATACAACATTGTAATATGTTATCCTTTATAATAAATGAAGAAGACAAAGACAATGTCAACAATGGTTTTATCCCACATTGGGTTTCCACCTAAAAATTTTGGTGTCCTCATGTGTTGTTGTGTTGCTTATGTGTGATGGTTTATTCTGCTCTTACTGCTCATGGTTAATGTTATTAATGTCTAATGAAGTAATGATACACTGTTTCAATTTGAACAAATGATGAAATAAATGCAAATTTAGTTAACTAGATATATGCTATTTGTCTTCATCGTAGTCGTGTACATACACCGGCTTACTTAATGACAATAGTGTAGATAAATATGAATAAGAAATTAAAAATTTGATCCAAGTTTAAAATATTGATTCACCACCCCCACCGTCCTCTTAGTATTTTTCCCAACATTAGCATCAACATATGTAATGCATATTTTAGGACCTTTTAAAAGTTTTTAGCTTCAATGTCCTACTTTTGAACACAATGCAACATCCATCAAGGAAAAACACAAGTTCAGTATTGACCTTGTCTTTCCCATATTATGATGTTGTCATAAGGAATATTTTCGTATGATTGAAGATCATGAGTGAGTCTTATTTTGGATGAAGAGAATCCTTCAATCACCATAATTGTCCTTAAAGGTTTATTGAAGGATTATTGTAGTTCTATTACTAGTTAAATCTTTAAATCAACCTTACATTATTAAACTAGAGATCAATAGCTCCAAAGAAAGCTTTGATATATGTCTTCCTATAGACTTTTAACTAGACCTATAATTGGTCCTCATTGACAGATATGTTGGTAGGAATAGTATTCAAGAATGTTTCCAAAGGAACTTGATCTCAAACAAAATCACTGTTAGAAAATTAAGTGAAGATACATATCTTTTATTTTGCAAACTTATAGCTTTGTTGATATTTTTGTAGATCTGTATTTTTAGGCCCTGATACTCATCATAGAACATCACTGTGATGTGATTTGCATGGAAACAAAGTCATGCTTGCTTAGATATGCAACACTTTAGCCTTGCCACTTAAGGCATATTTCCTTTTCAAACTTGTAATCAGTCCAATCCATTATTTTTAGTATAATGTCTTCCATAGTTTAAAGATTAAAATGTAGAACTCATGCACACGTAAATTCCATTGCTAGCTTATATTTAAACATAATTGTTTTCAAAGTTATTTTAGGATGCTTCTTGAGAGTCCTCGACCTTAGTTTTAGAATATTAGTTTACTTACAATCATGTTAGTCTAGTACATCAAAAGTTTATGCTCAATACTTCTCAATGTATGCTCCAATGATTCTTCCTTGTGGTCTTCTGAAACACTAGTGAAATCACCAAAAATAATTATAGGTTGGATTTTATATTGACTATGATATTTCAGATTTTTTTGAGGTCATTTGTAAAGCCACTTGGAACTTTATCATTAGTCCTGAGAACTTCAACCTTCTTAAGGCATCCTCAACCTTCTGATATTGTTGTCTAAGGCTTCTTAGTCTTTAATTCCATGACAAATGCCATATTTTGATTATGTTAGGCTTGCGACCTAGTCTAAGGTTCCTTTACCCCCTTGAAATAAGCCCCGTGGTCTTCTAGAATTACTAACATAGCATTTGCGATCTTCACATCTTTCAATTGATGTTTTTCGATTTACTTCAATAGATCTTGAGGCCTTTTTTTCCATTTTACAAAAACTATGAGGCTTGAAAGCTTGACACCCATTTGTACATAAACAAATATAGAGTTTTTTGCTCATTTTTATTTCCTGGACACACCGTTTTGTTAGGGAACAAGTTACAAAGTATTTTGGTGGCACCTCTTCTTAAACTTGACCTGATCTTGCACCTTCAAGGCTACTATTCAACCATAGCTCCGATACCATGTTGATTTTTCATAAGATCTTCAAAATTAAGAACTACTACTAATGATTTAATTATTTTTCATATTCCTATACATCATTAATCAATTACATTAAATACATCAACAATATAATGTATATGACAGTAGGATGTTAAAGAGACATCCAAATCAAGAACACAAGAATTTACCCTGGGAAAACACACATGGGGAAAAAACCCAATAACCTTTTCCTTAAGAAATTCTTTAGTTCAACAAGAGACACACCTAGTTCTTATATTCATTCACAAGGTCAAACTGACTAGCAAAGAGACTTGGTTAAACTTGGTCCAACTCGTTCCTAGTCAAGTTAAAATCTTCCCAAGAGATTTGATCTAGTATGTTGTGATAAGTTTAAAATTTATCCTTTTTTCTACACCCAAACTCTTGTCCCTATAACTCTATTATACCTATGAAGTTTGACCTTTCTTTGTCTAAAATTTTCGTACTTTTTTGACTCAGAAATTCCTCCTCCTTCATTAGAGATTCATCCTTCTTCTTCATCAGAAGTGTTCATCAAATAATAATCTTCTCTTCCCTATTTTACTTCTTCTTTGCCTTAGATTCATCTTCTTCTTTTTCCTTAGAAAGCTTGGGTTGCTCTTGGAAATACAGAGAGGGCAGTGAATCAACATTTCATAGATTTCAACAATTTAAGTATCAAAATGATTAGCCAATAACATCACAACAAATGAACATTATATATATATATATATATATATATATATTATTACAAAGGAAGCTACAACGTTCAATTTATCAATTATAATTGGAAGGGTTAGAACCCCAAGATTTACCAGCTTCCACTTGAAGGAGGCGACAAACTCTTGAAGGAAGCTACGACTTATTTCACTAACACCACCCTACCACTTGTAAAATATATAGAAGAAATTTTAGTATAAAAGTGGCCTCCTAAGGAAAAATAAAAAATTAATAAAATAAGAGCTATGAATTTTGGAGATAAAAGAGGAAAACTATATATATATAATTGGTATTTTTGTCTTAGCCTTGTGAAGCCCCGATAATCGGGTCTATAACAAGGGGGATACCCACCCAGTCCGGACCTTGGTTAGCAGCTGCTTTTCCATTTGGTATAGTGGGTCCGACTAGGGATATGAGACCAGTTTCCAAATATGTGTGTGTGTGTGTGTTGAGAATTGATATTTCCTTTCTAAAAGTTCCTAAGTGAAATGCTTTTATTATAATTCTAATCTAATAATATGCAATTGTATTCTAATAAACAGAAATATCTAAATTCTATACTAACCCAGGATGTAATATTTCTGTTATGCGATCTAAAATGATTTCAAATAAAAATTGGTAATAAAGATAATTCAACTGTTATAAGAAAAGAATTCAATGGAAATAAACCACTTCGTATAAAAGTTAGACGAAACAGTTGTGAAAAACATATCTCATAATAAGCTACTCATATATTAAGCATAAATAAATAGTTATCATCGTACAAAATTGCCAAATGATAACTCAAGCATTCATGCATTAATATATAAACAACTGAACATGAATATCACTTTAACACAAAGGCAGAAATAATTAAGAGATAAAAGTACAATTTATAACTAGTTCTACTCATGAGCTTCAAGCAATAATGACTTATCTCTTCTTTGTACAACATCCACTAAGAGTACAAAAGTGCAACATCAGTAGCAGATATTAAATGCAGATATCAATAAATCCTATTCCATTCATTCATCAAAACCTCCTCAGAGGGTACAAAAGTGCATGTTCTGAAGACAATTTTTTGACAAATTTCAGGACCCTTCTCTAAATGCATGAGAAGGGTTTAAATACTACTAACTAAATCTAACAATAATCTATTACAAAAATGTAGGATATGGTTTAAATGACCGTCCTTATTTCAGGAAAAAATAAATCAAAATTAATACTATTACGGAATCTAAAATTAAAACTAACAACTAACTATTTGTGTATATGTTCCTTGAAATCGCAAGCGTTCAGCATTTGTTTGAGAAGAGTCAGCTGGCCGACTTATGACTTTAACTGTCCTGTGAAAATGGAATCGGCAAGAGCTGGTGCCATCTTCTCGGTATAATTGATGAGACATTTGAGAGTCATGCACTGGCTGTCTGGTTTTACCAAATACGCCCAGTAAGAATCCCAATTCAACTTAGTTAATCTTTTGATTGATTCTGCATTTTCTTGAGCCTTTTGTCTCCAATCGGTTTGAAATTGCTGTGCTTTTGGTAGATACCTTGGAGTGGTTTCTGAGATCAAATTTTCCCTGTGAAAATTTTCATTTATGAATTCAATAACACTGTTTGCTGCAGTGGCTACTTCTTCTGCCGCTTGCTCTGCTTTCTTGATTTGTGCATCCCACTTGTTAAAGAGCATTTCTTTATGATTGTCATTGATTATTGGTGCGCCTGTTCTTTTCCCCTCCTCTTTTTCTTGCCAAGCCAAATATTCGGTAACTATTTTATCAATTAAATCATAATCATGTCGTAAGTCTATAACTTGATTAGTGATTTTATCACTTATTTCGCAATAAGAGTTCCATTGTGATATTCTTTGGCACAATGATTCCTGTTGCTGCAGTAGTTGATCATTTACGGAAATCGATTCTATGATGAATTATTTAAGCTTAGGATCATCCTTGTGCATCTCTTGTATGACCTGTAACTTTTTTTCTCTTTCAACCAAATTGTTCTGGTATCCTATCTGCATTTGTTGGAATTCCTACTGTAATCTTTCAAGCTGTTTCTGTGCTTCGTTGTTGGCGTTGGCTTGTTGCAACTATTGTTGCAAAACTTGTATTTGATTTTCATTCTCTTTTTGTAGTTGTTGTACCTCAGATGCTTTATGAATGGTTGCAGAGGCATATGCTCCTACTATCTGAGATAATCTAGTGAGATTATCAGTGGGATCGGTGGTAGTATCTTGCCATAAGATGTCTAATTGATCTGCATCATGAGAGAGCACGTTTTCCAATTTCCTTTTCTTTCTTTGTCTTCTCACTACTGCCTTGTGTTGTGGACTATAGAATACATCAAGAGGAGGAATTTCCTCTATTTTGAGCATAAGTTCAGAGGACAGGGTAATGGGAATATGTTCTATTTCTGAGACATTGTTAATTGTTTCTGTGACTATATCTTTTGTTGCCTATACATTACCTATAGGTGTCTTTGTGTTTTGTCCTTCAATATTGATTAAATCATTGAATGTCTCCCATTCTTTATCTAGTTCATTTCTGACTAATGGTGGCTGGATGATGAGAGAGGGAGGATCTAGCTATGAAGAGGTCAAAACCTGTTGCTGTGGGAGCTCCTTTGACTATGCAGTATCCCTAAATAACCTTTCACTTTTATCATGGCCACTTTCAGACCTCTTAAAGTGTTCTGACATTTCTCTCCCTGACTTATATTTAGATCTGTCTGTGCCTAAACTCCCACTGAGACTAATACTGGGACTTGGTTCCCTCATGGGTTCCAAGCTTAATTTATCCAAAGGGATAGTAGCTAACCTCTTTTCCCTGTATATCTTTAACTCTTGAAATTCTGCTGGAGGAAATAACATTTGAGCTGAATGTAGAACCTCTTTAAGTGCCCCTTTCTGTTGGAAAATGTCATCAAAAGGATCATCTTCTTTAGAAAACACCTTTACTTTGACTGTAATAGTGAAAATTTTAGCAATATCATGAGGGTCAAACGGTCTTCCTGGAAATTTGAACAGTCGTAAACATGTTATGTTGTTTACTTCTTTGAATGCATGGCCTACATCAAATAGTGAAAAGGCCCCACAGGCTACAGGAAATTGTGGCCAAATAGCCTTCTTTTTGTCCTTCAAATCTTTAGTCAAACCTCCTCCTCCGCAGGTTTGATAAGAAATTTGTCGTGCCATGAGTTTATTAGGAACATATAAAGGTAAAACATGAGGGGAAACGAAACTTTCGAATACCCTGACATATGTAAATAGTTCTTCTTGAAAGCATCTCACGACAGGGAGTATATCTACCTCTGCTTCGGTAGAAAACCTTGGAGAATCTTTATCATATAACATTTTGTACATGGGCAACATGATTCCATGACAAACATTGTAAAAATACGGAGTAAAATTGGAATCCCACAATTCTTTGTGATAAACATGAATGGGTAAGGGGTCTTGAGTCGTCCATTTCCAACCCATTAAAGGAAACTTGGAAATATAACAGATTTCATCCATCACATATGCAGATAAGTAAAAAGGGGGATAAATTCTCTGAGAAATAGTTCTTTTAGACCGGTAATTTAAAATAGCTGTGGCTAAGTTGTTAGATAATATCTTAGCCCAATCCACAACAGTAGCATTAATGGCAGCATCCAATAATGGTAGCCATTCAGATGAAAATTTATTAATGTCTGGCTTCCCAAAAAGTCTACAGAGCATAGCAGCTGCAAAGCAATACAGGGAGGTGAGAGAACCAGTACTATACATACCATGTTTATCCTTTTTTAGTGGTTCATCCCTCCTTGACCAGTCGTTTGTGCATTTTTCCAGGTCTTCATTTTCTTTAGCAAACTTCTCCATGAACTATTTGTTATAAGTCGCGTGTGGCTCTAGTAAATGATACATGAGTCTCAAATCTTGTGGAGTGAACGAGCCAATGAGTCCTTGACCCTGAGTCTTAAATTGTCTGTTTGTGATTTCAGCGCTGTCCAGTACCCATTTAACCATGTCTGTGTATGGAATAATTTTGGGCCTCGCTGCTATCCGGTGCAAGAACGAGCAAGCTAGCTCTGTAATAGATGCCTTAGAAGACCCATATGAGCCTGCAGTAGCTGTAACCTCCATTATTTTGGGATTATCTTCCTCAAGTAGATTGTACATGCCTTCCCAAGTAGTAATACCAGCATCTTTATTACAGGCGGTGTCTGTATACAAGGGTGTCATTTCTTTGTCTTCATAACTCAAAGCTTTTCCTTTCTTTCCCATAATATTCTGAATACTGCTTTGCATGGTTTTTTGTTCTTCGTTCCTGCATTTTACAAATGAGGTGAGAATAATGAGAAGAAAAAGGTGATGGGAAAGCTTTAAATGCCGAAGACATATAAAATATACCACCTTACGTGAAATGGCTCTTCGATCAGAACAAAACCATATTTCATTAATGATTGCCAACTAACTCATTGATTAAAATTAAAGCGCATAACCAGGTCTTGGTTTATGGAATTTTTTTTTTCGTACAATGAGCCCCAAAGATCTGTGATAAGGCGATCTGTGATTTGCTTCGCAATATCGCAGAACACAATCTCGTGGAATCGCAAAATCTCAATACCGCAATATCGCAGAATCGTTGGAGCGTAGCATATGACAATCATCTGTTAATGTTTTTTCTGCGAAATGCGATTTGCGATATGTGCCATCGCATATCGGTGGTTTGAGGTTTTTTAGCGTAAATGATATTTGAGGCATGCCATGCGATGAATGTTTTTAGTGTGTAGTTTCGCATCGCGATCTCGCAATCTTAGAATTTCGCTTGTAAGGAGGTATCCATTACCTTTTCTACAATGTAATATTTCTTAAGGAATGATTTTATCCTACCTTATCATTAAACTTAAGATTTTTTAGATTTTTCAAGGGGTATTCTCCTAAGTTTATGATAGCAAGTTTTATTGAAAAAGGAAATACAAGCACTAATCGATTTTTAAAATTTTTTGACTAAGGGCCCCCACTTATTTAGTAGTAGTGAAAATACTAAATAAGAAGGGGGTTGTTGCTGGCCACAACAATTGGCGATTTCACTTGGAAGAACCAGTTATCTCTGCTTTTCTTTTGAATTTTCTAAACTTCCAAAACAGAAAATTTTCCAGAAAATCAAACTTTATTATAGAAAGACAAAGTACATTATGCTTTTATCTATCAATGATATTTAGTTTCTTCTATATTTAAATTTGATTTTTTACTTCCTCAAGCTAGTCCTTGTATCTACATCAGTCACTACTTGGTTTATAAAGATAAAACAAAGGCTTCTTTGTAAATCAGTTTTAAATATGCTCATTTGTCGTAGATAGAGCCTCTGCTGCCAGCAGATGTTTATAGCCTCGACAGGGTTACCTGTTACCCAACAATGATCCTGTATCCTACTTAGAGAAATATACAATTTTCAAAGAGAAATCCATACCACACTTATCACTTTTATTTTCTTTTTACCCCTAAAGAACAATGTCTTGGTTTGGTAGCCAATTTATGACAGTGCCATTCACTTGATTTATAACTTTGCTGAACAAGCTGGCTCGTGATGAGACCCCTTATCTTTTGATTGCAACAATCCTGAGTCATTTCCCTGTTGTGGTATGCAGTATTGGAAAAGTCAGCAAGCTATAATATCTATGATCATGATAAGTCGGCTTGTGATGAGACCTCTTACTCTTTAAGTTAAAGTGTATCATTGGATTATTCCCTGAATGTTGTAATTTCCTAGGTGGGGAGGAAGTCATTGTTTCCTTAAGATAGCTCTGGACGACAATGGTAGAGTTTTTTGGAAAGAGCTTTTCTACAGAGAATCTTTGTTTTGTTATTGATACCTTTTATTGGAATGATATAAAACAATTTCCCACTAAAGGTCACTTTTTATCAAAATTTACAAGGTTGAAACTAGTATCATTTCTAGGCTTAGAGCCTTTAACTGTATCTTTCAATAATAATGATCAATTTTCTAGAAGAATTCTATTTATACAAGTGAAAAAACAAAATCTAAAAGAGAATTTGTATCTTTTTCGTGCATTCCAAATGTAACCATTTACAACTGGTTTTATTATGAAAATAAAGAAAACCAATCTACAAAATAGAAGAATGATCTCCTATGGAAAATATTTTTTGAGGATCTGTCCGTTAATAGGTAAAGACTCTCTTTTTCCTGTTAAATCCTGTAACATAAAATTAGATGGACCTATGACTTCTGCGATTTGGAAAGGGCCAAGCCACATTCGTTGAAATTTCATATGTTTCCATTTTTCCTCATGAGCCTTGTCCCATTTTAAAACTAGATCTCCCATCTGAAAGTCATTTCTGGATATCATGTTTGAATCAAAAGAAGCTTTTACTAATGCTTGGTGATGAGCATGAGTTATTTTGGCCTGTTCTCGTTTCTCTTCTAGTTTAATTATTTCTAGCTGTCTTAGTTGTAAGGAAGAAGTTGGTGCTTCATCAATATATTGAACTAAGGCCAAATAGGGAATTGCTAGATGAGTTAGAAGAACCACTTCTTTCCCATAAACTAAATTAAAGGGAGAAGTGCCAATGGAGGCTTTTTGTGTTATTCGATCTGCCCATAAAGCATATATTAAAGACTTATGCCAATTTTTGCGATTTTGATCAATGGTTCGCTTAATGATTCTGATTAAGTTTTTATTTGTAGATTCAACTAACCCATTCCCCTGTGGGTAATAATTGGCAGAGTATTTGAGTTTGAAACCCCTTTTGAGTGAAAATTCAGTATTAACATTACTAGAAAAATACGATGCATTATCAAACATTAAATCAGAAGGTAAACCAAACTTGGTGATTATGAACTGATCTATGAACTCGATGATATGCTCGGCATTAGCCGTCTTGAGAGGAATTGCTCTACCCATTTATTAAAATAATATGTTGCTGTAAGGATATACCTATGTTGTTTAGAAGAGTGAGGAACGATCTCACCTATTATATCCAATCCCCATTGATCAAAAGGCTGCTCAATGTTGACTGGTTGCAGTGGCAATGATGGTTTCTTTTGTCTCCTAGCAGCGGTTTGACAAACTTGACATTTCCTTACGTAGCTATGTGAGTCTTTGAATAGTGTGGGCCAGTAATAGCCTGCGTGGAGGATTTTATGTGCAGTAGCGTCTCCAACATAATGTCTGCCTGCTGGCCCATCATGGATTTCCTGCAAGACTTTTTCAGCTTTAGATTTCTCAAGACATCTAAGGAGAACATAATCATAATTCATTCTAATAAGAACAATATTCACGAGTTGATATTGTTAAGCCTTCAACCTTAGAGATCTTTTCTTGGTGTAATCGATATTTGGAGGAGCATATCCATTCTTTAGATAAAATATGATATCAGCGTATAATGATTCAACATCGTTTAGGCTTACCTCGTACATTTGTATCTCTGCAGATGGTATTTCGGAAATAAGCGATGCTCCAGCTAGCATTTTTCAAAAGCCTTGACCTTTTACAATACTTGCTAGTTTGATTTCTACGTCATATTCTTGTAAGGCAGTAACCCAATTGGCTCTTTTCTCACCCACATCTTTCTGTACTAAGAGATTTCTTACCCCTAGAAATAGTACTATGATTTTTGTATGGGTTTTAAGTAGAAAGGGTCTGAAATATTTAATTTCTTTGAAAACAACATAAGCTTGTTTCTCTACATCTGAATAATTTAACTCAGCCTCCTATAAATTTGAACTGAAAAAAGTAATTGGGGCTTCTGCCTTGTCTTGATTTGCTTGAGTGAGTATCGCAACATATGATCTATCAGAGGCAAATGTATATAAAATAAAAGGATCAGAAAAATTTGGAGTTGCTAAAGATGGAGCGTTAACAATTGCTTGTTTGATCAGATTGAATGCCTCATATTCATCTTGGCCCCATTTGAAGTTTGAGTTCTTTTTAATCATTGCTTGTAAAGGAGATACAATTCTTGAAAAATCTGGCACAAATCTCTTTACAAAATTAATCTGGCCAAGGAAAGATTGCATAGCTTTCTTGTTGTGAGGTAGGGGTATTTCGGAAATCTCATTGATTCTGTCAGGATCAATATGAATTCCAGATTTTGACACTATGAATCCAAGAAGTTTTCCTTCACTTAATGCAAAAAAGGATTTTTTTGGGTTAAGTGAAATTCCATACCTTTGACAACGTTGAAAGATCTGTTTTAAATCTCTAAGATGATTGCCTCGTTTCTTGGAATATACAGTTATATCATCCAAGTAAATTACCACTAATTTGTTAACTAATCCCTTGAATGCGATGTCCATGACTCTCTAAAATGTGGCACTAGCGTTGATCAGACCAAAGGGAATCTTTTGATATCCGTAAGTGCCCCATTTGGTTCTGAATGTGGTTTTAAATTGATCATCGAGATGGACCAACACTTGGTTGTAACCAGAGAAACCATCTAAGAAGGACATTAATTCTGATCCCGTGACTGCCTACAATATTTGCTCCATGGGAGGCAAAGGAAAATTATCTTTTTGGCAAGCTTTGTTAAGATTTCGAAAGTCAATGCAATTCTAATGTCTCCATTCTTCTTTCTAACGGGAACCATATTGGAAACCCATTTAGAATGTCAAACAGGAAAAATGATTTTGGCTTTCAATAACTTATTGAGTTCAGATTTGATCTGGTTTTCTAAATTGGGATGGATCTTTCTCAGCTTTTGCTGGATATTTTTTTCATTGTTTATCATTGGGATAGTATGTTGGATGATAGAAGTGTCATAAGTTTTGAGTTCATCGTAGTTCTAAGCAAAGACACTTTTGTATTATTTCAAAAGACGAACATATGCTAATTTTTCTTCAGGAGCTAGGCCAAGGCCTAGGTTGATATTTTGTGGTTTGGTATCAGTTCCTAGATTTACTAATTCATAGTTCAAAGTTGAACTTTGCAGTTTTGAATTCGTAGATCTTTTGAATCGATCTTTCAAATCACAAAGGTCTTCTAACTTGACTACTGACTATGGCATAGCATTATTAGTGCTATCTTGTTGCAATTGTCTGTCATGTTGGTCCTCATCAATTATCTGATTGGTGTAAGATCCTTTAGATGTGAGGAAGCTTACAATATCAGGATCATCGTTGAAAATCCTCCAATTGGCAAGGTTATTAGGAATCGAGGGTCTAAAGATTAATTCGATTGAAAATCGATCAGGGCTATAGTCTTCTGAAGGAATGAGCTTGGAAGCTACGTTAGCTAGGAGGTCTGCACTAGCATTCTAGAGTCTGGGGATTGATGAAATATTAAATGCTATAAATTTTTTAGTCAGATCTTGAACTAAAGATTGATAATGCTTTAAATGACCTGATAAACAATGTATAGTATTACGTACCTGTTTGATTACAATTTCAGAATCTCTGAAAACTTGTAGATATTTGATGTCTAATCCGATTGCTTTGTATAATCCTTGGACTAAAGCCTCGTATTCTGCGGTATTATTGGTGCAATCGAACTCAAGTCTACAAGTTAGCATAGTTTTGTTTCCCTCTGGTCTAGTTAACACGCATCCTACTCCTGCTCCTTCATTAGACTTAGAACCATCAAAAAATAACTTCCAAAATAAAGATTTATTTACAGGAGCATCTATAAAATTAATACATTTAGAACTATTTGTTTGAGAAAATTTTTCTACTTGAGATAAAACAGAATGTTCTAAGTAAGGTGAAGTATGAGCATTAAAATTTCCTAAGAAAGAATCAACTGAGTAGTTGCCAATGATATTATTGATGTATGCTACCGGTTCATTTTCTCCTTCCAGTTCTGTTACTATGTATTTCTGATGTTTTTCTCGCTCAACCTTTATCTGATTTGGTTTACCATTGTAAGGGAGCCACATGTGCGACCAATCAGTTGCAAAGTATCTGTGAAGTTTTTCTGACCAATCTCTACTAAGAATTAAGCCATAAAATTATGGAATATCTACAACTAAAATGTCGATAACTTGACATACCTTTGGATTAGATGACAGCCTTATGGTAACCTGATTTAATTCGCCGATCACTTCAACTTGCGATCGATCTAGCTGAACTATGCGCACAACAGATTTTTGCGATTGAATGTTCAACTTTGCACATATTGATTTTGGTAAAATATTAGAGGAAGCTCCATAATCCACTAAGCAATTATGCAAATTTTTATTGAAAACTTCATAAGTAAGAAGAAATGGGGGAGTATGAGATCTCGACCTTCCTCCAATTAAAGCGATATCTTTTGGATCAATTTTATTAATCATATTAGTTGGAGGTCTTCCCATTTCATGGGAAGCTTGAGAGATTACAGGGGCGGGCAGAGGTTTTTCTGGTACAACATGTAATTCTTTCAAAAGTACCTTTTGCTGGTGTTTTAACTTGCTCAATTCATAAAAAGTGATGTTAGCCCTAGTCTTATTCATATCTTCTATGATACTATACTCCATTTCATCCGAAATGATCAACGTTTTTGATGGAGTTGATGAATCTGTTTGGACTAGGCTGGTTTGAGTCGCTTTAGATGTTGTTTTCTTGGCTGCGACTTTATCCTTAGTAATTGAGCTTGCGCTCTTTGGCTTAGGAGTAGGTTGAGGAGGATTAAGTTGATTTCTACTTCGAGTGTTAACTGGGGATGCCTCTTGGTCTTCTTCATCTGGGAGGATAAAATCCCACATACCTTGTACCTCTACAACTTCTTCTTCATCGGTAATTTCTTCAGTAGCAATGTCCTCTTCTTCTTCTTCTGATTTAGCACTTGTGATAGCATTTGGTGGCTTTGAATCAATCGAAGGGTTTTTTCTATAAGGCTTGTACGGATTTTTAGAAGATGTTTCTGCCACTTGTTTCTTAATGTCAATAATTTCGTTGGACATGGTTTTCAGAACTTTCTGTAATCCTTCTAAATCGAATGGATCTTTCGATTGTTTTTTCTTGGGGTCTCCCTTAAAATTAACCTTCTTAGATTTTCGTTCCTCTATCGCGTTTTTCTTTTCTAAGGCTATGATACGTTTCTCTACCGCTATTGCTTCCTTCATATTGTCAGCTAAAGTTGTTTTGTTAGTCCTATCAACGAAGATTGCTATGTTTGATGGTAAAGCAGAGATGTACCATTCACTTCACACTTCTTCGCTAGGCTTGGAAGCAGTGGGAATTTTATTTAACACTTTATTGAAACGTGAATTAAAATCTTTGATAGGTTCTTTTGACTCGGCCCTAAGGTTAGACAGGTCATTGATCAGTGTCGCCGTAGACCTGTCATCACCAAAATTAGTCAAAAATTGTTCTTGGAATATATCCCAACTAGTGATAGATCCAGACGGTAATGAGAAATGCCATGATCTGGCTGCTCCTTGTAGAGTATAGGGAAAAATTCGGACGACAACGTTTTCATTGGTAACTCCATTAAGATTTATGGACAACATAAAGTTATTTATATGTTCTTCCGCTAGCATGCCTGCTTCAGGATTAAACCTAGGCAGCCATTTTTCAGGATAGGCCGGTATTTGACTCAAGGGCATAGGCATTAAGACTGCCCCTGGGTTATTCAATGGAGATTGGGCCATCGCTGAACTACCAATAGAGGAAAGTGCAGAAGATGATCCCTACGATTGGGAAGATGAGGATATTACGATTCCAGATGTTTGAGAAGGAGATGTAGAAGTTCCAGTGGAATGAAGGACAATAATCTGAAGTGGTGGGGTGGATGGTTGACTTCGCGGTGAAGAGGTTGAGATGGATGATGATGATGAAAGAGTCTCACTATCAGACCCTTTAGGTAATTTTCTTGCTCTCTTCCTTGTAGGTAGAGGTAACTCGGTTGGCTGAACACCAAGCTTTTCACTCTTTAATCTGGTGAGAGGATGAGCAGGGTTATATTGTGAAGTTACGCTGCCTTGAGATTTATCAGATCTTTGAGGTGATATTGAAAATCAATGAAGTTTATGGATCAAAGATTCAACTTCAAGAGGTTCAATAGCAGATTCTTCTGAAATGTCAGGGTTTGTGGCAGTGGCTGTTGTTCTTTCGACTTCTGGCTCTAGATTTAAATATTCTAAGTGCGATGGGGAAGTCGGGGGAGATGGTGAGGGCGATTTACTCTTAGAATGGTATTTAGATTTTGACTTACTTGCCATTCATAGTTCGGGGCCCTCCTTCTAGTGCCAAATATGTTGAAGCCCTGAAAATCGGGTCTACAACAAGGGGGATACCCACCCGGTCTGGACCTTGGTTAGTAGCTCCTTTTCCGTTTGGTATAGTGGGTCCAACTAGGGATATGGGACCAGTTTCCCAATATGTGTGTGTGTGTGTTGAGAATTGATATTTCCTTTCTAAAAGTTCCTAAGTGAAATGATTTTATTCTAACTCTAATCTAATAACATGCAATTGTATTCTAATAAACAGAAATATCTAATTCTATACTAACCTGGGATGTAATCTTTCCATTATGCGA
Source organism: Pinus albicaulis (assembly GCA_034641835.2). Taxonomy (NCBI): domain Eukaryota; kingdom Viridiplantae; phylum Streptophyta; class Pinopsida; order Pinales; family Pinaceae; genus Pinus; species Pinus albicaulis. The sequence continues at coordinate 1,278,622,179 of CM076577.1, read as the reverse complement.
TCTAAAATGATTTCAAATAACAATTGGTAATAAAGATCATTCCACTGTTATGAGAAAAGAATTCAATGGAGATAAACCACTTTGTATAAAAATTTAGACGAAACAGTTGTAAAAAACATATCACATAATAAGCTACTCATATATTAAGCATAAATAAATAGCTATCACCATACAAAAGTGCCAAATGATAACTCAAGCATTCACGCATCAATATATAAACAAATGAACATGAATATCACTTTAACACAAAGGCATAAATAGTTAAGAGATAAAAGTACCATTTATAACTAGTTCTACTCATGAGCTTCAAGCAATAATGACTTATCTCTTCTTAATCCAACATCCACTAAGAGTACAAAAGTGCAACATCAGTAGTAGATATTAAACACAGATATCAATAAATCCCGTTCCATTCATTCATCAAAACCTCCTCGGAGGATGCAAAAGTGCATGTTCTGAGGACAAGTTTTTGACAAATTTCAGGACCCTTATCTAAATGCATGAGAAGGGTTTAAATACTACTAAATAAATCTAAAAATAATTTATTACAAAAATGTAGGATACGGTTTAAATGACCATCTTCATTTCAGGAAAAAATAAAGAAAAATTAATACTAACACTGAATCTAAAATTAAAACTAACAACTAAATATTTGTGTATCTGTTCTTTGAAATCGCAAGCGTTCAACATTTGTTTGAGAAGAGTCGGCTGGCCGAATTCTAACTTTAACTATCCTGTGAAAATGGAATTGGCAAGAGCTGGCGCCATCTTCTCGGCAGAATTGATGATACATTTGAGAGTCATGCACTGGCTGTGTGGTTTTACCAAATACACCCAGTAAGAATCCCAATTCAACCTAGTTAATATTTTGATTGATTTTACTTTTTCTTGAGCCTTCTGTCTCCAGCCTGTCTGCAGTTGCTGTACTTTTGGTAGATACCATGGAGTGGTTTCTGAGATCAGATTTTCCTTGTGAAAATTTTCATTTATGCAGTCAATAACACTGTTTGCTGCTGTGGCTGCTTCTTCTGCCGCTTGATCTGATTTCGTGATTTGTGCATCCCATTTGTTAAAGAGCATTTCTTTATGATTGTCGTTGATTATTGGTGCATCTGCTCTTTTCCCCTCCTCTATTTCTTGCCAAGCCAAATATTTGGTAACTCTTTTATTAATTAAATCATAATCATGTATTAAGTCTACGACTTGATTAGTGATTTTATTGCTTATTTCACAATAAGAGTTCTACTGTGATATTCTTTGGCACAATGCTTCCTGTTGCTGCAGTAGTTGATCATTTAAGGAAATGGATTCTGTGATGAATTTTGTAAGTTTAGGATCATCCTTGTGCATCTCTTGCATAACCTGTAACTGTTTTTCTCTTTCAGCCAAACTATTCTGGTACCCTATCTGCATTTGTTGGAAGTCCTACTGTAATCTTTCAAGCTGTTTCTGTGCTTCGTTGTTGGCGTTGGCTTGTTGCAGCTGTTGCTGCAAAACCTGTATTTGATCTTCTTTCTCTTTCAGTAGTTTCCGTACCTCAGATGCTTTATCAATGGTCACAGAGGCATATGCTCCTGTGATCTGAGACAATTTGGCGAGATTTTCAGTGGGATCAGTGGTAGGATCTTTCCATAGGATGTCTAATTGCTCTGCATCATGAGAGAGCACGTTTTCCAATTTCCTTTTCTTTCTTTGTCTTCTCACTACTACCTTGTGTTGTGGACTATAAAATACATCAAGAGGAGGAATTATCTCTATTTTGAGCATAAGTTCAGAGGATGGGGTAATGGGAATATGTTCCATTTCTGAGACATTGCTAATTGTTCCTGTGATTATATCTTTTGTTGCCCATACATTACTCACATGTGTCTTTGTGCTCTGTCCTTCAATATTGATTAAATCATTGAATGTCTCCCATTCTTTATCTAGCTCGGTTCTGACTGATGGTGGCTGGACGATGAGAGGGGGAGGATCTAGCTTTGGAGAGGTCAAAACCTGTTGCTGTGGGAGCTCCTTTGACTGGGCAGTATCCCTTACTGACCCTTCACTTTTATCATGGTCACTTTCAGACCTCTTAGAGTGTTCTGAAGTTTCTCTTTCGGACTTAGATTTAGATCTGTCTGTGCCTGAACTTCCACTGAGACTAATACTAGGAGTTGGTTCCCTTATGGGTTCCAAGCGTAATTTATCCAAAGGGATATTAGCTAACCTCCTTTCCATGTATATCTTGAACTCTTGAAATTCTGCTGGAGGAAATCGCATTTGGGCCGAATGTAGAACCTCTTTAAGTGTACCTTTCTGTTGGAACATGTCATCAAAAAGATCATCTTCTTTAGAAAACACCTTTATTTTGACTGCAATAGTGAAATTTTTAGCAATATCATAAGGGTCGAATGGTCTTCCTAGAAATTTGAACAATCGTAGACATGTTATGTTGTTTACTTCTTTGAATGCATGGCCTACATCAAATAGTGAAAAGGCCCCACAGGCCACAGGAAATTGTGGCCAAATAGCCTTCTTTTTGTCCTTCAAATCTTTAGTCAAACCTCCTTCTCCGCAGGTTTGATAAGAAATTTCTCGTGCCATGAGTTTATCAGGAACATACAAAGGTAAGACATGAGGGGAAGCGAGACTTCCAAATACCCTGACATATGTAAACAGTTCTTCTCCGAACCATCTCGCGACAGGGAGTATATCTACCTCTGCTTCGGGAGAAAATATTGGAGCGTCTTTATCATATAACATTTTGTACATGGGCAACATGATTCCATGAAAAATCTTGTAAAAATACGGAGTGAACTTGGAATCCCACAATTCTTTGTGATAAATATGAATGGGTAAGGGGTCTTGAGTCGTCCATTTCCAACCCATTAAAGGAAACTTGGAAATATAACATATTGCATCCATCACATATGCAGATAAGTAGAAAGGGGGATAAATTCTCTGAGAAATAGTTCTTTTAGACCGTTAATTTAAAATGGCTATGGCTAAGTTGTCAGATAATATCTTAGCCTAATCCAAAACAGTAGCATTAATGGCGACATCCAATAATGGTAGCCATTCAGATGAAAATTTATTAATTTCTGGCTTCCCAAAAAGTCTACAGAGCATAGTAGCAGCAAAGCAATACGGGGAGGTGAGAGAACTAGTACTATACATACCATGTTTATCCTTTTTTAGTGGTTCGTCCCTCCTTGACCAGTCCTTGGTGAATTTTTCCAGGTCTTCATTTTCTTTAGCAAACTTCTCCATGAACTATTTGTTATAAGTCGCCTGTGGCTCTGGTAAATGATACATGAGTCTCAAATCTTGTGGAGTGAATGAGCCAATGAGTCCTTGACCTTGAGTCTTAAATTGTCTGTTTATGATGTCAGCGCTGTCTAGTACCCATTTAACCATGTCCGTGTATGGAAGAATTTTGGGCCTCGCCGCTATTCGGTGCAAGAACGAGCAAGCTAGCTCTGTAATAGATGCCTCAGAAGACCCATGTGAGCCTGAAGTAGCTGTAACCTCCATCATTTTGGTATTCTCTTCCTCAAGTAGACTGTAGATGCCTTCCCAAGTAGTAATACCAGCATCTTTATTATAGGCGGTGTCTGTATACAAGGGCGTCATTTCTTTGTCTTCAAAACTCGAATCTTTGCCTTTCTTTCCCATAATATCCTGAATAATGATTTGTATAGTTTTCTGTTCTTCGTTCCTGCAGTTTACAAATGAGGTGAGAATAATGATAAGAAAAAGGTGACGGGAAAGCTTTAAATGCCGAAGACATAAAATATACCACCTTACGTGAAATGGCTCTTCGATCAGAACAAAACCATATTTCATTAATGATTGGAAACTAACTCATTGATTAACATTAAAGCGCATAAGCAGGTCTCGGTTTATGGAAAAATATTTTTCGTACAATGAGCCCTAAAGATCTATGATAAGGCGATCTGTGATTTTCTTCGCAATATTGTAGATCGCAGTATCGCAGATCACAATCTCGTGGAATCGAAAAATCGCAATACCGCAATATCGCAGAATCACTGGAGCGTAGCATATGACAATCATCCGTTAATGTTTTTTCTGCGAAATGCGATTTGCGATATGTGCCATCGCATATCAGTGGTTTGAGGTTTTTTAGCGTAAATGATATTTGAGGCATGCGATGCGATGAATGTTTTTAGTGTGTAGTTTCGCATCGCGATCTCGCAATCTTAGAATTCCGCTTGTAAGGAGGTATCCATTACCTTTTTTGCATTGTGATATTTCTTAAGGAATGATTTTATCCTACCTTATCATAAAACTTAAGATTTTTTAGATTTTTCAAGGGTTATTCTCCTAGGTTTATGATAGTAAGTTTTATTGAAAAAGGAAATACAAGCACTAATCGATTTTTAATTTTTTTTGACTAAGGGCCCCCACTTATTTAGTAGTAGTGAAAATACTAAATAAGAAGGGGGGTTGTTACTGGCCACAACAGTTCCTTATAGGTTTACTCAAGTTTCAAGTGTAGAAACTCGTTGGATTTTAATTAAATTCCACATCCATTGAGTACCCATTATTCATACTTCTGAGAAGACCCACATTGATAAAAATTGAAGATACATTAAAAAAAATGTATTTTTAAAAGTATGAATAATGGGTACTTGTTGGATGTGGAATTTAATTTTTAATTCAACGAGTTTCTACACTTGAATTTTGAGTAAACCTATAAGGAGATAAGACAAAATTACAATTAAAAAAATTAGATTTTTTTAATGAATGTGGGTCTTCTCAGAAGTTTACATAATGGGTACTTATTGGATGTGGAATTTAATTTCAAATCCAACAAGTTTATACGCTTGAAATTTGAGTAAACCTATAAGGAGATAAGACAAAAATACAATTAAAAAAATAGTTTTTTTCTTTTCCCTCCAAAATATTTACATGTATCTCTTTTTAAATTTAAAGGGTTTTTATTGGTTTACATATTATGTACATGAAAATTTCATGGGAATTGTTAGGCTGAAATTTCCTTTAATGAAAGATAATTTTTTTTTTTCTTGGGCTCCCGTACCAGAGACAATGACCAAATTACAAAAATGCTTCTATCTCTCTCAATTCATATTATGGCTAAGATAATTTTGTTCAACTTGTCCAAGTACCACTGATAGGATCACACTTAAAATTTGCTTCATAAATGCTGCTTAACGGTTCTAGTATTGGAATGTACCAAAGAAACATGTACCTTCATGTGCCAATAGGATTTTGGTGAAAAAACTTATAGCTTCAAAAAATCTTCAAGGTATACTTCAAAATTTATTCTTTAACAAATATTTAAGGTTTGTTTCAACAACTATTCAATTTCTACTTCAACAAAGGCTTCTAGATAACTCTCCAAGGTGTGCTCAAGACAATTCAAAGGCTGCTCAAGAAGGTCTTCAGTTTTGCATAAAAAACATCACGTCAAATCTAATCCATAGTCTACTCCAAAATATCACCTCAAAAGGGATTTCCAAGGTTTAATCAAAACACACTTTAGACTCCAAGAATATCTACAAGGCAGTCCGAAATAAGAGCTTCTATAAGTCCAAGTTTAGTTCCAATACAAGGCTTAATAATTTATCATAATAAGGTTGAGTCTACTTTTTATCACAGGTCTACCATAAAGGGGTCGAGTTCTATACTTTCCACAGGGTCAAGTTTCCATTGGTCGAGTTCCTTCAATAGGGTCAAGAATGTGCCTTACCTCAGGGTTGAGATCCCTGACAGATGTAGGCTGAAATATGACTTAAGGGGCAGAGTTTTGTTCCTAATTTTGGGCCAAGAATTAAGAGTCTCCATGGTAACAAAAAATGAAGATGTTTCAAATTCTTATGTTGCTCATCATAAGGGAATATTCAAGAAGAAGGCACCAAAGAAGAAGGTTGATCTGTCTAAAATTGAATGCTATCATTGTCACAAGATGGGACACTATAGGAGTGATTTTCTTAACAACCCTAGGATAAAGAAAAGAGACAAAGATCATGCTAACATGGCTGAAGAAACATCATCCCCCAAGAAAACAAAGTCCAAAGAATATTTAAGGGACTTGCACTACTAAGCCCCTTCTCTCTTTTATTTCATTTGTATATTTTATGTAGTATATGTTTAACATCTTATTGGAAATATATTTCTTTGTTTTATAAGTTTTAGGTTTTCCCTCAAGCATGGGAGGGAGCCAACAATAAATCCTAAAGATAAGTATCTCATTCCCTCTATTTGTCTTCAAATACTTGTTTAAGATTTTGATTATATTAAATACTAATCACTTGTGTACCTCTATTTCTTATCTAGGAATCAATCTTATATATGTTCAATAATCATGGAGAAGGTTTAAAGGATCAAATAATAAGGCCAAACAAGTCAAAATGGTTGTCAAATAATTAAAGGTATGTATTAAAATATGAAGTCTTGTTACTCTCTTTGAAATATCCATCTCTATGTTACTAACTGTTTCTATGTCTAGCTCTACTGAATCCTAAAATGATTCTTGTTTGGAATGATTCATCACTTGATGAATCTACCCACCTTACAAACCTCTTATTGATTATATAAATATAACCTTAAGGAGGTTCTCTAGAAAACCTAACCTAAGGGTATGTTGATAATGTGTGAAACCCTAAACCTATTTAGGGATATTTATGAAGAAGTTTCTATTGATATTTTCATGTTTGATATTTTGATATGATCATTGAAGATCTAGACTTGCTTGAGTTAAAATGATGTTATTTGAAATACAGAACCTCTGAAGTCTGCTATAATAAGGTTTTTCTTTGGAAATGAACCGAAACCCTAGGTTTTGGTTAAGTTTAACAGGTAAAATCCTTGTTATGAAAAGTCCTATGAATGAAACCCTAGGTATATGTTCTCTTGATTGAATCCCTAGCCTAGTCTAGGACAATATATATGTCTAATGTATTAATGTTGACTAACATATGATGTGCTTATAATATTTATCTCCTAGATATGTGTGTTGACCTATTTTTTGATGGTCCTAAGAAACTAGGGTTTGGAAACAAACCTTAGTCAAAGTTTGAAAGATATAGGATGATGATTGAAAATTCTAGGGTCTATAAATAAATCCTTGTAATGATTAAATTCTCTATTATGCATGTTCATTTGAATATATATAATTTATGCTGAGAATTTATAAATGAAAAATATAGGGCTTACATCGAACCTTAGTAGAAGTTACTCACGATGTGTTTATTGAATTCTAGGATTTACATTAAACCCTAGTAGAAACTATTCTTGATATGTTTTGATAATTGATTTGAAATCTAGGACATGCAACTAACTCTAGTGAAAGACATTATCTGAGCTGTAATCAATCTTGATTGACTCTTAACAATGTTACATATGAAATAGGTAACCTCATTGTTACCTACTTTTTGAAGTATCAAGAAAAACACCTGATTTTGAAAAAGTGGCGATGTAGAATCAAGAAAAAAAATTTTGAGCATGTTTTTGGCACTTTAAATTTTTTTCATTTTGTTTTTGTTTGTTTGTTTGTTTTTTTTTTTATGTGATGTTTTTTATGTCGATTTTGAATAGTGGTGGTGTATCATCACCAATGTTTTTATAGGATTGATTTTGACACTATAGATTTTCTAATGTCTTCTTCTTCTGTGAGATGTTTATTTTAAAGTTCATTTATGTACTTGTGTTTTAAAAATAAAAAAAAATAAATTTTTTTAAAAATAAAAACTTGTAATGATATCTTCACTTTTTCACATAGATAAAAGATGGAAAAAGGGTCAATATTCTAAAGTTTATATTTTCTACATGTTTATGTATTGTTAAATAATTTTTCAATGCACATCAAAAAATTGTCGCTAAAAAACCAATATTTTGAACCATATGATAAAAAAATACAATTTTTCAATATAAATACAATGCAAAAAACACACTTTTACAGACTTTTTGTTGGAAAAAACATGTTAAATAAACTAACTTTTTGGGAAAATTTTAATTAAAAAACTTAAGAAAATAACATTTTTATTGAATTTTATGTCAAAAAATAATAGCAATCACATGTTTTTTGCAAAAAAAGAGAGGTTGTTCTCATAAAATATCAAAGTCTAAACATTACAAGTAAAACTGATTAATAGTTCTAAAAAATAAGCTTTGTTTGCAAGCATAACTTAAACATCATCAACAATATCAACTAATACATCTTCAACATCATCTAGAACAACATTGATGGCTTCTTCTGCAACATTTTCTTCTTCATTTTGATCATTGTCATCTTCTAATGGATCTTTCATGTCAGCAAATCTCCCAAAGTGTCCCTTTCCAATCATTCCATATAATGGTGGTTGAGGTTCCTTTGCTTTTTTTGCCACACGTGATTTATTAAAATCTCCTTTCCTCAAACCAAATTCTCGCTTCGCATCTGGAAGGAATTTAAGAGCATTAATTCTTTGTTGAATAAATTTGCATTGAATTGGTTCTTTGTCAATGGAAATGCAATTTCTTCCTTTTAGTAGGCAACATGCTAGTGTTGTACCTAATCATCAAGCACAAAAAAATAAGTAAAAAAATTAGTATGGAGACATAAAAAGTAAAAAAGACAATATTTAAATTTAAATTTGTATAATAAAACTTACTTGAACCTGAGAATAAATCCAAAACCCATTCTCCTTCATTTGAACATAGATCTATAAGATAGTTAATCAATGCTTGTGGTTTTTGATAAATGTTAACTATATCTCCTTTTGCATCTTTATAATCATATGTTAGTTTTCTTACAACTGCATCATAAACCAATACTTGACTATGACTCTTCCCATCTACTCGATTCATAATAGTATGCTTATAGCTATCGTCTTTTGTCCAACATTCAACATGGATGAACTCACAATTATTTATAATAGGCTGATCTTCGGAAGAAACAATATTTGACTTTTTCCTGTAACATAACATAGTAAAAGTTCAATTAAATTTTACATGAATAAAAAAATTTAGGAGGAATAAAACATACAATTTCAAAATCTTACCATGTAAGTTGCATCCTTGAGTTTTCTTTACCCTTGAAGCTTGTTAATAACATTGGAAACTGTGTGTCTGAATGAAATGTCACAAATCGCCAAAGTGGTGATGTTGTCACTTCTTGAAAACCCTTAACCACTTTACTAAAAGCTTGATAAGTATATGGTTCTCTATCATATTCAATGTCTGGGAAATTGAAACCATGAGGAATATCTGCAATAACTAAGCCATATTCCCTTTTAGGTATTAGTGATGCAATGTCTTCATAGTCACCTTGTATTATTTGATATTGGACACTGTCGAGCCCATTCAAAATGTAATGATTAAGAGTAGGATCAAGTTCAACATTCATAAGACGCTTCCTTCTCATGTTCTCCATCTTAATTTTTTCAATAAAGCTTTTGAAAGTATCTAGTACTCCATTTCCATCCTTCTTCGACATCTTTAATGACATAAAAATATATATATAGATATGTATAAGTAATAAAATAAAAATAGTTTAAATATGAATAAAATGAATTTATAAATCAACATACCTTATTGAATGCAATATAAAACTCTTTTAGTGTTGATGTAGAACTTGCTTCTGGGTAGTTGCATACAACATCATCCCAACTATCTTCATTCAACATTTTAACCATGTGTTCTTGTATTTTCATAAAAATTTTCTGACTGAATAAATCAAGTTAAAAGCGTTAATATACTGACATGTATAACAAATTCTACAAACATCATTATGTTTTATTTAAAAGAAAATTATAATGAAAGAAAAATAAGAAATAATTCAAGAAACTTACTTTTGAAATTCTGAACACATTTCTTCCATTGATAATTCACCCGACTTCACACGAGCTAATACTGATTTGACTAATTTATCATCCTTCACACCTTGCATTGTTCTCCAAGGTGTAATGGTCATATCCTCTAAAAGCTACTTCATTTCAGGACCCCCCTTACTGTTGGTACATATTATGGGTTTACTCTTTCTAACCTTCTGATTTTTTTATGGAAATATTCTCCCACCGATCACAAATCTCATCAATCAAATCCCATACCTCCCCATTTCTAAATGACAACTGAAAAATGTTATCTCTGCCTCTGAAGATATTTGTATTCAATTTTCCATCTTTTTCTTTTTTTTCATCAATTTGATAACATGTTTCCATTAAACATTCCTTTCGAAATGCTACACTAACTTGTGTCTTATCCCCACCACATTTTTCTATGAATTCATTATGAATAAATCTGACCCTTTGGATGAAAGTCATTTTCATTCTGTACTCATTATCTGCATTATGATCCCATGCTAATAACTTTGATTCCATTTTTGTTAAGCCAACGTAAATGATGCATTTCACTGTTTGAAAAAGATAGTTATTGGGATATTCTGCAATCAATTGTCTCTTAGCCTCTATCAAATGGTTCCCTCCAATTACATAATATTTATAATCAAAACATTTTGTCTTGTCAAATGCTTGTTTGTTGGGAACCTGACATGGATCGACAAGAACCACATAATCCACCACATGCGCATATGGATTGAACTTGAACAATGTTTTCAGATTATGTACATGTAGGTGATGGGCCTTTCTAATTTGATATTGAGATTGTCCTTCATCTGGGCCATAAAATTGGTTAACATTAAGCTCAAATGTTTGGCCACCAAGAATTAATTTATTCTTCCTCAAGTCTTGTCGAATAGCATTTTGTTTTGTTTTAATAATGCCATCCTCTAACTCAGCACCTGGTGTTATGATTTCTCTACTTCCGTGAGAGATTTCAATTTGTTCTTCACTGCTGCTCACGACCTTTACAGGTTCACCAATATTTGATTTCCTAGTCTTATTGGATAACATATCAGTTTTTTTATAAACAAGCTCTCCTTCATGAGGTAAAAGAGAGACATCTTTGGCAATTCTTCTTTTTGGTGTCTGATCTGTTTTCTCCTTTTGCACAACAGTTCTAATCTCCTCCTCACTAATTCTATCATAATTTTCTATTTCATGTTCGACACCTTCAAAAGAAACATGTTTAAGTTTACTAGATTGACCCACCTTAATGACTCTTGGATGATCCCCTCTTTATACTGTTGCAGTGTCACGAGCTATTGCTCTTTGCTTCAATCTCCTTTCCTCTGCTTTGTCTTTGTGGAAAGTGTTGATCACATCCATAAAATTTGGCACCAACATATAAATACCTTCAAACATGTTTGAAAGACTCAGAACAAAATCCTATGAAACAAAATAAAACATGTCAATGATCAATAATTTATAAAAAATTGAATCATCCTTACAATAATGCATAGAGGAAATAAAAATAAGCATACTTACAATGTTATTTGCAATGTTGCTTGATATTTCTTCAGAAAATTTTGAAGATATTTCATCTGTGTCATACTTGATGATCGATAGACGATATCTAACCTTCTCATGTTTTTGAGCCTTCCTTGGAAGAACATAAATAGTGTTTGTATTCGGGACCATACATATGTCTCGTACTCTGCCCATCACATCATATGGCTCATTTAAGTCAATCATACCACAAATCAGATAGATGTGTATATCAACCTCCATTTCACTGTCTTCAAGATACCATGAGAAATCGGTTTTATCTATTTCCTCGGCGTTCTTCCAATCAGAAATAAGCTTTAATGAACCTGGTGCCCCACTTACTTGACTTTTATTAGTGTGTGCAACAATGTCCTTATTGCATCCAACAATGTCCATAGTGCGTCCAGCTGCAACTTTAGATTTGGGAGTTGTATCCATAGTGCGTCGAGCTGCAGCTGTAGATTTGGGAGCTACTTCCCTGGGTGCAGAAACATTCACAGAAATATTTTTTGATGCCATTTTCCTTATATATATATATATATATTAGTTAATGGAAAAATAATGCGGATAAAATAAATTTAATAAACAAAATTGATTTCTAAAACTAAATAGCTTGAAATTAAAGCAGTAAAGTTAACTATAAAAACTTTCATTTAAAAACAAAATATTATAAGTCATATGTATATATATCTATATAATATGTTTTGAATACATTTTATAAAAAATTAAAAAATGTGTTTAAATTGTATAAAACAATTAAAAAAAAATAAATTATTATTTTCAGACTTTAGTTTTTGTTTAATATTAAAAAAAAAACAAAAAAATTACTAACTATTTATAACAAATGTTAAAATTAAATTTTATTTTTTTTAAGACAATGATTTTATTAAAAAAACTTATAATCTTTTAATATATTTTTCAACTCTTCGGCTCCCTGGAGTTCTAGCCCCAATTCCGCTGCAAGCATGCCTCGCCTTACTAGAGGCAATGTGAGGCGTTCGACTTCTTCCTCGAGCTCGCCATCTGAGATTTCTTCCCCCTCGGATAGCCTTCCCCGTCTTCTCCATGGTCGTTTGCTCCGTTCGGGCCGCAGACTGGATTCTCCTTCGTCCTTTGCGCTACCTGCTCAATCCCACACTGCTCTTTTCTCGTTTGACTGTTCCCTCAATCGGCCGAGAGTCTCTGTTGCCATTTCGGTTGTGTTTCTTGAGGAGCCCCAGGAAGAGAAGGCTGAGAATCCTTCGGATGGGCTGGGCTTTAACGACAACACCAAGCAGGACCAAGCGCTTCAGGGTTCAGAGGGTCAGCCCAGCGGTAGCAAGGATGTTTTGCAGGGTGTCATAGGACACGATCAGGTGGAACTGGTGGTCTCTCCACCCTCCAGGACTGTGGTCCACTCAATCGAAGACATGCCCAACGAGCGTGATGAACCGGATGATTACAGGTGCAAGATCGAGCAAGAGGCTCCTGATGAGTAATTCTGCCTCTCAATTATGGTTTTCTTTCTATGTTTCTGCCCTCTCCAGTGGGCATGTTTTTGACTTTTCTGATGTTTTCAATCATGTTCGGGTTTCTGTTAGTGACAGTCTTCAGTACTCTCAGTATTTCGATCCCCCGCGTGGGATTTTTTATGGTGGTTTCTACAGGCTGGTTTCCCTCCTGAAGGGCAGTCTCATACCATGTTTTGTCTGTCAAAAATGCACAGGGCAGTCTCAAACTTTGTTTTGTCTGTCTAAAATGCCTCAACACGGGGCAATGTTAAGGCTTTGGCCCGCTGTACACTACTTTTACTGTTAATAGACTACTTTTACTTAGAAAAAAAAAAAAATATTTTAAAATTTTAAAATTTAATTTTACATTACATAGCAATTGAATAAAAATAAACAAAATAAAATAAAAGAAAAATTTATTTTACTTTACATAGCAATTAAATAAAAAATTATAAACTTAAAATTATAAAAAAATAATATAAAAGTTTATAAATTTATATAATCTTTTAATATATTTGAAAATTACAAATTTCTATTTCACATTACATAGTAATTAAATAAAAATAAACAAAATAAAATAAAAGCAACTAAACAAAATAAAAGAAAAAATTAAATTTTTTATAATGTTGTATTTATACTTAAATTTAAAATATATATATATAAAGAAATTTAAATATTTAAATGTTAAAAACAAATGTTATAATATTATATTTTTTTATTTTTTTAATTGTATTGTTATATAGTTTTTTTTTAATTTATTGTATTGTTATATTAAAACAAATGTTTTTTTTTTTAATTTATTATATTGTATTGTTTTTTTCTTTAATTATATAATGTTTAAAAAAAACATAATTGTTATTTAATAATTTTTTTTTAATTATATTTGTTATATTTTGATATTTTTAACAATTATTATATAACAATGTTTTTATTATAATATATAACAATTTTATTATTATTTTTATATATAACAATGTTTTTATTAATTTTTTATTGTTTTATTAAAACAAATTAAAAATAAAAAAATTTAAAAAAAAAAACTAATTTAAAAAACAAAATTAAAAAAAAAAAAAATTAAAACGTCGTGGCTAGTGCCCGCGAACGCTGCCCAGCCGGCCCCAAGGCCCCCGCTGCGGGCGCTGGAGGCCGGCGAGCGGCGCCACGGGCGCTGCCCAACCGACCCCAAGGCCCCCGCCGCCGGCCTCCAGTGCCCCACGAGCACTATCCGAGAATCGGCCCCCCCGCCCAGCGAGGGCCCTGGGGCCGGCTGGGCAGCGCCCGTAGCACTGCCCGTCGGCCTCCGGCACCCCGCAGGCGTGGCCTTGCCCAATCATCCCCCCCGCCCGGCGGGGGCCCTGGGGCCGGCTGGGCAGCGGCGATGGCGCCGCCCGCCGGCCTCCGGCGCCCCGCGGGCGCAGCCTTGCCCAAGGTCGCTCCTACGGGGCGCTGGAGGCCGACAGGCGACTCCAGGGGCACTACCCAGTCAGCCCCAAGGCCCCCGCTGGGCGGGGGGGCCGATTCCCGAAATTGGCCCCCTCACCTAGCGGGGGCCCTAGGGTCGGCTGGGCAATGCCCGTGGCGCCCCCGCCGACCTCCGGTGCCCCGCGGGCGCTGTCTACCGCCAGACAGCGCCCGCAGGGTGCCAGAGGCTGGCGGGCGAAGCCACGAGGGCTGCCCAGCCGGCCCCAGGGCCCCCGGGCCCAATGCATATTTATTTTAATTTGTTTTTTTTATTTTTTATTTTATTTTTTATTTTTTATTTTTTATTTTTTATTTTTTTTTTCAAATTTTGTTTTTTAATTTCTTTTTTTTTTTTTTAATTTTTTTTATATAACATAATTAATAAATAATTATTAAAACATTATTTAATTAAAAATAATAATTGTTAAAAATATCAAAATATAACAAATATATTAAAAAAAAAAATTATTAAATAACAATTATGTTTTGTTTTTAAATATTATATAATTAAAAGGAAAAAAATCCAATATAATAAATTAAAAAAAAACATTTGTTTTAATATAACAATACAATAATTTTTTTTTAAAAAACTATATAACAATACAATTAAAAAAATTAAAAAAATATATGATATGTAACAAAACAATAAAGAAAAAAAAATTGAAGATTTAAAATTAAAAAGAATAAAACTAAGATTTAAAATTTATTAAAAAAAAATAGAATATAAAATCAAAAAATTCTCAAATAAAAACAAAAACAAAAACATTTTAAATAATGAAACCACTGATATATTTATGATAAAAAAAAAACAAATAAAAAATGTTATAATATTACTATTTTTATTTTATGTGCATGGTTGTTTTATAGATTTTTCTATCAAGATGAACCTATAAGTCTTAAAAAAGAAAAAAATTTCTAAATTTTTGTCCTTAAAACCCTAAAAAATTTAGTTTTTTTTGCATTTTCTTCACTAAAAAAATATTAAAAAATTATGGTTTTTGAACCTAAAAACCTTAAAAAATTAGTTTTTGGACACAAAAAACTATAGAAAAACAGATTTTCCCCAAAATCGTCTTTAAATTGACAGAATAGAAGAAAAACTAACCTTTGAAATGCAAAAAACTGCTGTCACCAATGCCAACACAACGCCTCCACAAAATTACCAATAGCAACACAACGCCTCCAATGCCAATGCAATGCCTTCACGAAGTTACCAATGCCAATGCAACACCTCCACAAAATTACCAATAGCAACACAACGCCTCCAATGCCAATGCAATGCCTCCACAAAGTTACCAATGCCAATGCAACACCTCCAGAAATTTGCTCTTACAAATACTAGAAAACTTGATGTGATGTGATGAATAAAAACAATCATTTTTATTATATAGCGAATATTGTCTGATTGGTTTACTGTTTAACGAATGTGGGATTAAAATTTCAAATTTCAAATATTTACATTTAGTTTATTATAGTTCATACTATAGTTAAAATACTTAATATTTGCATGTAGTGATCATAGTTAATATTTTATTTAATATTTACATGTACTGAATGTTGAATAATTCAAATATAATCTTAGATTAAAAATTAAAATATGAAATACTTACATATAGTTAATTATAATTAATATTATAGATAAAATAGTTAATATTTGCATTTAGTTATCATAGTTAATATTTACATGTACTCAATGTTTAAAATCATGGGATTAAATTTTAAAATCTAAAATATTTACATGTAGTTAATTATAGTTAATATTATAGTTTAAATAGTTAATATTTACATGTTGTTATTTTTGTAAATTTTTACATGTAGTCAATCTTAAACCATTGAAATAAGAAAATTATTTTAGTTTCGAAGGCATGCATGAAAGGAATATTTTGTGGATATTTTGAGTAGAAAGTATGGTGAAATATTTGAAGACCATCAGTTTATTAATAAATTTTGAAATAAATTTTAGATGAATATAAC
The DNA here is from genome assembly GCA_034641835.2 of Pinus albicaulis. Classification (NCBI taxonomy): domain Eukaryota; kingdom Viridiplantae; phylum Streptophyta; class Pinopsida; order Pinales; family Pinaceae; genus Pinus; species Pinus albicaulis. The sequence continues at coordinate 1,278,605,924 of CM076577.1, read as the reverse complement.
GTAAGTTTAAAATTTAAAATTTAAAATATTTACATGTAGTCATTATAGTTAATATTTGCATGTAGATATTATAGTTAATACTTACATCTAGTTAATGTTAAATCATTGAAATAAAAACATTATTTTAGTTTGGAAGGCATCCATGATAGAAATATTTTGTGGATATTTTGAATATAAATATCGGTAAAATATTTCAACACAAACAGTTTATTAAAAAAATGTTAAATACATTTTTTGACTAATATTTGTATCAAATATTTGAAATGAAAATTTTGGAGGGAAATTTTTTCGAGAAATTTTTTGGGGGGAGATTTTGGAGGGAAATTTTTTCGTGAATTTTTTTGGAGGGAAAATTTGGAGGGAAATTTTCAGTCTTTAAGCTATATATTGTAAGTGGGAGAGGAATTTGTATCATTCAACCTATTCTTGTTGAAAGCCATGGTTTCTTCTGATAATGAAGTTTTTCTTTGTACAACATCAACATCTTTGTCACGCAACAACTCTATTCAGAGTGATGAATATAATGGGAGTTCGTTCACCATGAATAGAAAGTCAAAAATTCGACTTGGTTGTAATCCTAAAGATGATGAGAACAAAATTGATGAGGCACAAAAAAATGAAATTTTTGTAAATCGAGCGCCAGTTATACCACTTACTCTTAATCCTAAGGATTATGAAAGCAACAGTGATGAAGGGCATGATGAGGAATTTCCAGAGTCAAAAGTTTCACTTCGTCCTAATCCCAAGGATTATGAGGACACCATTGATGAAGAGGGAGATGAACAATATCCACTTCAGCTTAATCCTAAGGATTATGCGAGAACAAAAAATGAAGAGGGGAATGAAGAATCTGCAGAGTCAAAATATCCACTCGGTCCTAATCCTGAGGAGTATGCCAGCACCACTGATGAAAAGGGGGATGTAAAATTTCTAGAGTCAAAATATCAAATTCGTCCTAATCATAAGGATTATGCGAGCACCACTGATGAAGAGGGGAATGATAATGTTTCAGAGTCAAAACATCCACTTCGTCCCAATCCTAAGGATTATGCCAGCACCATTGATGAAGAGGGAAATGAAAAATTTACAACATCAAAATATCCACTCCATCCTAATCCTAAGGATTATGCAAGCACCACTGATGAAGAGGGGGACAAAAAAATTCCAGAGTCAAAATTTCCACTTCGTCTTAATCCTAAGGATTATGTCAGCACCACAGATGAAGAGGGGAATGAAGAATTTGCAGAGTCAAAATATGCACTTCGTCCTAATCCTAAGGATTATGTCAGCACCACTGAGGAAGAGGGGAATGAAGAATTTGCAACATCAAAATATCCACTTCGTCCTAATCCTAAGGATTATGCCAGCACCACTGATGAAGACGGGGATGAATTTCCAAAGCTAAAATTTTCACTTCATCCTAATCATAACGATTATAATTTAACCACTGATGAAGGGGGGGATGAAGAATTTTCAATAAATATAGATTCAAGGCATTCACTTATTCCTAATCCTAAGGATTATGAGAGCTTTAGTGAGGAAGGGAAGGGGCAGGATGAAGAAATTCTAGTGAATACAAATTCAAAGCTTCCACTTATGCCTAATCCCAAGGATTATGAGAGCGCCACTGAGGAAGGGGAGGATGAAGAGTTTCTTGCAAATGATAATTTTAGAGGCACGGATCTGAATATTGCATTTTCTCCAAGTGACCATTTCAAAGACACTCATGGTGATGAAGAATTGAATCCTCCCAGGGAAGAATTTGAAAGCATGGGTCAAGATGGTGAAGAATTTCTTTTGAGTCGGGGTTACAAAAGTGCCGATGATTCTTGTGAAATGTTTTCTTCAACTGATGATGGTAAAGAAAATTTTCCACGCAATGATGTTGATGAATTTCTTAACTATGTTGAGGATGATGATAGTGAGGATAATATTCCTCCTAATGGTGATGAAACTACTTTTACAAAGGATGATGGAATGATGAAGCCGTTGCAAGCAAATATTGCAACTAGGAGTAGGAGTAGACCTTTTCATATCAATCCAAAGCATTCCAGTTATACAAGGGTGAGGACAAAATATCTCACGACAAGAAGTTCTGTCGTTCATTTGATTTCAAGTGAATGTTGTCGAAGGAATTGCTTGAAAAATATGGATTTCAACTTTGCTTTGGAGAAAAGGAAAACATATATGTCAATGAATAAAAGCATGCAAAATTCATATTTAGTGGGTTGCATGCAATCTACACTAGCAGGTTATGATTATCATATTGGGAATATATTGCTTTGTAGAAAGGCATTCAAAATGTTGCATTCAATTGGTAATTGTCGTTTTTTAAGAATCTAGGATAGATTGGAAAGGGATCCCACATATTATTCAGAATCACGTTATAAACAGGAGGTGGGGCCGTTTGCAAATACTGTTAAGACATGGATGAAAGACTTCTTTTAAAATCATGGAGAGTGTATGAAAAATAAAGACACAATACATATTCCAGATAATTTCTCGAGACGAGAAATATTCATGTTATAAAAAGATTATGCAGAAGCTGTTGAAGGAATTGATAATTTTATTACATATTCTTATTTTACAAGGATATGGAAAACTGAATTCAACAATGTTCGTATTCCTAAGAAGACAAGGATGGGGATTTGCAGCACATGTGCTTCTCTTAAAGCAAAAAGAGATAAATGTCAAGGGGCAGAAAGAGGTATGTGTTCAAAACATTGTTTTTAAAATTTGATACTTATCAACTATGAAAATATATTTATTCATATGTTTCTTTTATTTTATGTACAGATTCCGTTGTCAAAGAACTTCAAGACCATCGCAATTAGCAAACAAGTGAAAGGAAAAAGTTGTATAAACATCGAAAGAAGTGTTATGATCATCCAAATAAATATCTGGGATTGATAATTGATGGTATGGACCAAAAGAAAACACTTCTTCCACATTTTTTCCGCACGCCAAAAAAATTACAGGAGGAAAATTTCATTCAATTTCACTTGGTTGGTTGTATGGTATTTAATGAGAAGATGTTTCCAAGAGTTTTCTTCACAACTCCAAATATTCACAATGATGAAAATCTGACCATAACTATAATCCATGATGTGGTTACTCATTGGTCTAGGATTCTTCCTGAATTTTTGTATTTACAATTAGACAACACAAGTCGTGAGAACAAAAATCAAGTTCTTTTTGGGTATCTAAACATGCTCATTGAATTGGGGATTTTTAAAAAGATAAAGGTTGGTTTCCTTATTGTTGGACATACTCATGATCATATTGATCAAATGTTCAGTTGTTTTTTAGTAACATTGAGGAGGAAAGGTGTTGGGAGCCTGCCATCATTAATTGAATGTATTAAGAAATTGTACATTCCAGAGCCTGTTTTTCATGTGTTGGAAGAAACTATTGACATGCAAAGGTTTATTTTTGGATCGCATGGTGAGGAGAAATGCATTGAACAACTTAACGACATTAGCTTCCAGCATCAATTTCGTATCAAAAAAATTGATGGGATAACACTTATATGGGGAAAGAAGTATTCAACTATTGAAGAATGGGGACCATCATCAGGTTTAGCATTTTTGAAGTTCATTCCAGAGCGTCCAATATTTTCATCAAAGATATTGTTATTATAGTCAGTTGCTGAACTCCATAATGCACGAAGGCAGAAGAGAGACATAAATTATTCTGAATGTCTAGAGGAAATTAAAAGATGTATTAGAGATACATATGAGTACTTCGATGTTGCTGATTCAGTTTGGTGGGAGTCTTTTTTCAGTAATCAAAGTGATATGATTTCAAGATCAATAAATGGGGATATGCTTTTGAAGACTCCTTTTTTTTGGCCACAAAATATGCCAAATGAACATGAACATCAGGAAACACACAATGTTGAACAACAACAGCCTCAAGCTATTATTAATTCTCCACAGGTAGAGGAAGGAGAAATCTATATTGGTTCTAGAAGATCACGTGCACAACATGAAGCCATGGAAGACCTTTATAGGGGTTCTGTGCAGGATCTTAAGGAGGGTTGCATGATAGCAGATGAATATCCACTTGGCTATCCATTCTGGATAGCCAAGGTTATAAAGGTCATTAATGAAAATGAAGAGATTGCAACTGTTGATGTACATTGATATGCTAAAAGTACCCACCCTTTCAATGGTGTGTACAAGACAGAGATGGTAGCGGAAAAAAGAATTGGCAGAAAGAGAAAAAGAAAGGGCACAAATATAAATCGTCGCCGCACAGATGTCTTAAAATTGGAGGATGTTGACATACTTGTGTATGACTTCAATTTGAAAAAGAGAGGAACTCTTCGGTTGCAGACCATAAATATTTTGAAGAAATTGCTACCAGAACAATTAATGTTGAGATGGGACTTTGTAGAATGTAGACGTAGATCTACAAGACTTTTGAACTCTGAAATGGTGGGCATGCATGTTGACTCAGATGGAGCACTAGTTGATGAAAGAGAAGAATATGGATCATCTTCATCTGCATTGAGCCATTCATTTGAAGATGTAGATTATGATGGTGTGCCAGAACCTATGGTTGATTTTGAATAACTATCTAAGACACTTTTATGTAATTGATGTTTGCATGGTAACTTGAAATAAAAATTTTGACTTCCATCTCATTTTTCATGAAGTTATGAGACATTTCTATGTTTGTTGGATTATATGTTTTAATTATAAAGAATTCATCTCTTTAGAATATTGACAATGCAACAATGAATTAAAAAAATAATTTATGTTATATTCAATGTACCAATGTTGATATTTTAATTATAAGTAAAATAGAAAATAAAAACTAATGTTGAATTTTTAGATTATGCAGTGATATTACCATGATATTATGTATTGTTACCATTTGGTATAAGATACTTTTAAAAATTTTAATAATTATATGCGTCATTGAAAGGGAACACTTTGTTTTGATGCTTGATTTTTAGGTTTTGGTTGAAATTATATTTAAATTTGTCTTATGCTAAGATTTGAAAAAAGATAAATTTTTATCCTTTAAAATTAAAATTACTCTTACTTGTTTCTGTTCAATGATAATTTTTTCATTTACTTGTTCATTTTTTTAAATTGTTAAGTCTTATAATTTCTCCATAATTTCATTTTTCAAGTATGTTGAACACTTAAGATTGAAAAACTTTAGATTTAAAACTTTTCATTAAGGTTTTTATGCGCTACCAAATTTTATCTTTAAGGTTATGGTTGACAATAATTACAATTTTGGGGTTGTTTAGAGTCAAGATATTTTATGTTTAACAATATGGATGAAAATTGTTTGAAATGATAAGCCCTTCAGACATGTAATTGTTTATCTTTAACATCATCTATCAAAAATGTTAGAAATTTACGATTTTAAAAAATGTCCTAATATGTTGTCTTTAATCCCATTGTTACAAGTGTCAAAATTATGACACAATTTTTTTTTTGTTATTCCAGCATCAACTGGTTTTGTTTTGAGGGTGTTTTTTCAATCCTTTTTTCAACAAACAATTTTGTTTTTAGCATAATTTTATAAAATGTTGAAATTTGACCTTCAAAAAAAACCAAGTGCGTTCTGGAAGACACACTTTTTGTTTTTGGCGTGTTTTTTCATGTTTTTTGAGACTTTTTGGACTAGAGTTCCCGTTTTGAGGTCAGGTTACCTATTTCATCGGTAACATTGTTTCTTTTGTATGAAATCTAGGATTTGTATGAATCCCTAGTGAAAATTCTAACATGTGAATTCTAAAGGTTGTTAGATATCTCGAAAATATATATTGATTCTAAGTTTTACTAAATGTTGTAGCAAGGTATATTATACATTTGAAAGAAACATTGAAACCCTAGATAGAATGAAAGACACTGTGAAGTAGTCTATGGTTTATGATAAAAGTCCCTAGTAAAAATATTGAAGAGTATATGTCTCATGTTTGGGTATCTAATATGTATAAAGGTTAAAAAGCTTCCGTGATTATGATATGGCTAACTTTATGCTTCTATAGTTTTGGGTTGTGATTTCTATCTAAAGATGTGCAGATACATCATAAATATGAGAAGTTGATAAGTATGATGAGAACGATGGAAGCCATGAAATATTATCCATCACCTAAAATAAGAAGTTGATCTCCCTAGATTTAGAGGGAGCCTGGATAAAAGAATAAATGGTTATGGTTCTCTACCTCATGTTTCATGCACTAGACCAATACTACCAACCGTAAGTCTTAGTGAATACCATGAGTAAGAATCATAGTCATTATTGGAGAATGCTTTGGTACTGCTATAACAAGGAAAGAAAGATTCGATTGAATAATATGTTGCTACATGAAAAGTAGGAAAGGAAAATGTATGAGGAATCTTCTCTCAAATATTCAATTGATATTCCTGCCGAAATTAGTTGAAGAGCGACATAGAAACCCCGTAGGTTTGCTTTGATCATATACTTGAATATGTATTGCTGATTAGGGTTGTGTTTGTACAGGTGAATCTCAAAGTTTTTGATATCATGATGGTTACCAATCAGTTTTATTGGGAGATATTGGTTATTCTTGATCTGTTGGATGAAGGTGTGATGAGAATTTTTGAGTGAAGTATTGCCTTGAAAGACATTGGGCCAACAATTTGTGTTTATGTATGGTTGGGAGGGTGGCATCGGGTGGATGTGAACCTAGTTCCCTGGGTTTATGGTTATTAATTAAGCCTAATGGTACCTATAGAGGCTGAAATATTTAGTCCATATTAGTCCCACTTGGATAGATTCCCTTGGTTAGGAATCTAGTCCATGGAATTGCGGTGCCTAAAATATTGAGTGACCAATGGATCGAGTTCCCTGGTCAAGAATATAGTCCATGACATTTAAGTGTCTAAAAATTCTTCTTAGTTCATATGATTGATATATACCTTGTACTATTGAGTTGTGAATACCTCCCTTGATAAGAGGGTGTGTTGAAGAATGTAATTAGGTTCGGTCTTCATAAATTGTACTTGAGTCAATACTTATTGTACTTGTCAAAAGAATAAAGAAAATAATTTTATGTTATTATTAAATGACTTATTAAAGCATGGGTTTCATGCTTTGGTCATATTTATTTTAGGTCAAAGTCCCTTTTGTGGACTTCTAGGTTTTATTTTGAGTCTATAGGATAATTTCAGATTTAAATTGATCCATATTGGGCTTTTGAATCATGAAAGTAGGTCAAGTATTGAGTAAAATATGATTTATTAAACCTCCACACCAAGTTGGCCTCAAGCCCAGGAATTAGAGCTCATCTCAGGCCTATATATACAATGGAATCAAACTCACTTGGAACCATCTCACTGCAACATAGAATTCAATCTGGAAGCTGCAACAAGAGAAATTTGCAAAGTGAAGGAGAAGGACTTTTTGGATTCGATTTTGGGTACACTTATAGAGTTGAAGAAAATTGAAATTTTGGCACCACTCTTTCTGCATTTTGAGATATAGTTTGGGAGAGATCGAAGTTATCAAAGTTTTACTACAACAGTTGCTACATTAGGTGCTGCTGTCAAGAGAAGAGGAAATTGAAGTTTGTTTTACTGAATGGTGTTGCTTGGAGAAGTTGTATTGGGCCTAAATCGAAGACTTTGAAGCTAGCTCGAAGTATCTACCTCAATATCGAAGTCTCAAGAAGCAAGGTCAAAGTTCAAGGTCAAAGAAAATACATAATAATGTTTCTAATGTAGCTACTTCTGCTAGATTCAGGAAGGATCACAAGGAAGGTTGAATTGGTGTGGAGGAAGTCTGGGTCAAGGTCTAGAGTATCAAGAATCACTATTGAAGGATGAATTACTAACTGGGTTTTCCCCAAGAGTGGTGTTTTTCCCCGGCTGCTGGCCTACATTTTATGTCCTTGATCTATGTGTGTTTTCTTTGATATTTTCTTGATGAACTAATAATAAGAACACAATAAGAACTAAAGAATATCACAAGTAAATAATCAAGAACAAGAGGATCTTTCTACCTTTCTGATTCTCTAACACATGAGATAAGAAGTAATAAGAAGACATCTAGTATTCATAAGTAATTATGAAGAAGAGGCATAAGTGTTAAACTACATTGCAGTTGGTTTCTCAACATGTTCGTCATAATAGATCTGATAAAATAATACTTAAAAAATCCAATATATACACTATTACAATTTTATTTCTCTTTAGATTTATAGATATGTAGATTACTATTCATAGTGTATGCATGGAAATTAAAATTATGTAGAAAATAGAGAATGATGAAATAAAATCTCACTAACACATTTGACACTCAATATGACTTGGGAAACTATTCCAGGAGAAAAAACCAGCTGGAAGGTGAGACCACTCTTATCTCTTTCTCTAAATGGAAATATGGCTATGAGTACAAAGGAGTATGTCCTGTTACCCATAGGATGCTATAGTGAAAAAATCCTCTCTGTTTGCTCTATCTCATATCACTCTTGCCTATTTTTTCTCAACTATGCAACAAATTCACTCGAAATAATGGAATCCCTTTTCCTCCTAGTAGCCTGGTTATAACAAAACCCGATATCCTAATAATGGTTAGGTTTGACTCCTCAAATCTTATCCAAATTTATAATATATACTCTTCTAGAGTATTCTACATCATAATAATGTGGGTAGCCCCTTTTCCATGATTAATAGGGGATGACGTGGCATCCCCTCAAACTATGATGGTGAAAACATGAAGTTCAACTTATGAGTGGCATAACGTTTGCATACAAAATCTGTTTGATGTGATTCTTGCGTTTTTGGAAAGGTATCTATGTATAGAATAGGAAAAAAAGGTGCGATACTACAGTGACAAAGTTTTACCCCCCAAAAATTGTCATTTGATGCCTCAAAACCAGTGTTGATAATATTGTTGATATATCAGTGATATTTGAAAATATTGTGATATTTTCGGCAAAACAATATATTGCCAAGTAAATATCGCGATATTTTAAAATTAGAAAATATCGCTATATTTTGAAAATATCGGCTAAATATCACCATATTTTGAAAATATCGACAATATGAAAAAATTGATTTTTTATGCTTGCCGATATTTTGCCAATATTTTCACCGATATTTACAATAAGATATTTTCTGGACCCTCACCAATATTTTTATGATACTGATATTATCAACACTGCTCAAAGTGATTCTAGAAGGTTTCAAACCCTATTTTTCCAAACTTGGTCCCATCAGTAAAAATAATCCCATGAGTTGATTCCTCCACTTTTTCCACTTTGAAAGCATAGATATGGATGAAAAAATAATATCATGATTCAATCCAAATCACACCTCCCCATTTTGGGAGGCTTCCAGTCCCCAAAAGCTTCTAGTGAATGAGGTGAGGAAATTTTTCCTCCACCTTCTATCTAGTGTACCATTTATCTTTACTTGGAAGTTTTCCTTTCAAAACAATATTCTAAAGGTCATGCCACCTTTGTCTTGTAGTTATGAACCTATTATACAAAAATGTATCTTCAGTCACCTCTACCTAAGCATTTAGTGCTAAATCCTCCATAGAAGGTAAGACCTTTTCCTCTTCCTGATCTAGCATGGAAGGCTCATAGAGTTTTAATTATCTACATTCACAACTGAGTAAATGTGCATGTATGGTGGTAAACTGAGTTTATAGGAATTATCACCCACCCTTTCCAATATATCGAAGGGACCTTACTGTAGAGCCTTGATTTTACTACCATGCCCTTGCAGCCTCTTCCTGTTCAACTGTAGCCATAGTCTGTCTCCCACCTTGAACAATTTATTTGAGTCTATGCTGATCATGCCTGGCCTTATACTTCTCCTATGACTTATGCAGTGTCTCTTGTACCTGTAGATAGATTAACCTGATATTATCTATAATTTTTTCAACCCTTAAGGTGTCTCCTATAATATCTTCCCTCACTCCTTACTTCCCATAAGAAATTTCCAAAGGTGAAGGTGACAAATATCCAAAATAAATTTCAAATGGGGAAATCCATATAGAAGTGTGGATTGCTCTGTTGTAATATTTTTTTATATACCCCATATTTTCATCCCAGATATTCAGATGATTTTAATTGTATCCCCTTAAAATATGAACTAAATTCCTGTTGACTACTTCTGTTTTCCCACCCGTTCGTGGATGGAATGCTATAGATCTCTTCAAATTTGTGTCCATCTTCTACCACAATGTATTCCTATTACACTAAGAAATATTGTGTCCCTGTCTAGAACTTTTCTCCTTGGTATCCCAAACTAAAACTAGGCCTATCCAAAGAAAAAATTTGCTGCTTCTTTCCCATTGATGGTATTTTTATAAGGCATCAGAAAACACAACTTGCTAAACCTGTCAACTAACACAAACAAGTAGTCATGTCCCTTCCTGGTTGTTGGTATACCTCCCACAAATTTCATGGAAATGCATTCCCAAGGATGAGTGGGTATAGGTAAGGGATTATATATACCCTATTTTCTGTTGCTAGGATTGCTGGTAAAATAAAGCATGCATCCTCTTATGAACCTAGCTACTTATTATTGCATCTTTGGTCAATACACATACCTCTACAAGCTAGTAACAATATTCAATACACCAAATAACCTTGCAACCTTGGAAATGTGAGCCTCTCTAATTAGCTGCAATCAATCACCTTTAGGAACACATAGCTTATCCAACCTATAGAGTAACTCAATCCGAAGATGGTAGTCAACGGTGTTGTTTCCCTCATGCACATGAATCGGACTCTGCAACTGCTAAAACGCCTCCTTGAAGTCCTTATCCTCTAAATATGCCTCTATGTATGCATCATGAGTGAATGGATCCATGTGCATATGAGTTCCCAAAGCTGTGATATTTGATGTGTATGGACTTGAAAGCACATCGACCAACTTGTTTGTGATGTCCTTCTTGTACTTAATCACTAAATGAAACTTCTGTAGAAACCCCATCCATTTGTAATGCGTAGTTTGCTGTAGATTACTTTGGACCTGCAGGTACTATAATGGTTGGTGATTTGTGTGGATTACTATCTCCTTTCCCATAAGATAATGCTTCCACTTCTTCATAGCTTGCACTAGGGCATAAAGCTCCTTTTCGCAGTTAGGGAAATTAAGAACTGCCCCATGAAATAATTCATAACAATAGCATACATGCCTTTCTCCCTGCATCAATATTGCTCCCATAGCATAATGACTCACATCTATCTCCACTTCAAAACGCTGTAGCAATTTTGGTAATTCCAGAATTGGTGCTTGACTGATATTCTTCTTTAGCTCCTGGAAATCCCTTTGTTGACCCTTTCCCCATTGGAAACCCTTTCACCATTGGAAACCCTGTCCCCATTGGAAACCCTTTCCCCATTAGAAATCCTTTCCACTTCTTGTTATGGTGTCGAATGGTGCTGCTACTACTAAAAACGAGGCTATGTATTTTCTCAGGTACTGTGCTACCCAAATGAATAACCTAATCTTGAAAACATTAGTAAGAACTGACCATTTCAAGATGGCCTCCTTCTTGGTAGGATCTATCTTCAACTCTCCATTTATCATGTTCCCCAAATACACCAAACACCATGAAAAATCACACTTGAGATTTGATAGTAGTTGGTGCTTCTTTAATGTCTCCAACACTTGCTTCAAATGTGAGATGTGATCCTCCAGGTAGCAATATATACCGATATATCATCCAAATAACCAATAAAAAATGAATATATAAAATGGAACAATACATCATTAATCAATATCATAAACATAGTCAATGCATTTCATAGGCCAAATGGCATGACTAACCACTCATACAAACCTTGCCTAGTTTTGAAGGTAGTCTTCTAGGTATCTTCTTCTTTGACTTAAAGCTGGTGATATCCATACTTAAAGTCTAGCTTGGTGAAGTATTTTTCTTGCTACAAATAATCTAATAGATCATCTATCCAGAGTAGGGGGTACCTGTTCTTGAGTGTGATTTTTTTCAACACCATGTAATCTATACACATATTACAAGTCCCATCCTTATTTGGAAAATGATGATGGGTGACCCACATGGTGATGTACTTGGTGGAATGACACCTTGTTCCAGTATCTATTACAACTGTTTATTCACCTCACTTTCTTCTATAACATAATTTCTATACAACTCAATGTTTGGCTATGTGGAATCCAATAATAATTGGATCATGTGCTCCACTTCCATCTTAGGTTGTAACCCTTTGGGTTCTCGGAACATATCCTTTTATTCCTGTACCAATTCTTCTAGTTTCTATTTCTGCTTCTTAGTACACTCCTCCAGGGATAACTTGCCTCTTACTGACTCTTATATTGATTGATTTTATCTTAAAAACAATAAAACATAATTATTTCTAGAATTGATCAATTTATTCGCTTGGTTGGAACTTGCCAGTTAAATTTTCAGCTTTCCTTTGTGTGCATTGATGGTGAATTATTTTCCATCATTGATGAGCCAATACCAGTTTTCTCTTTTTATGGATATTCCATCTGACATTTACATGTAGGGACTTACAAACACGAATCCACATCCATAAAGGGGAGCCACATTCATTTCTAATTCATAAATAAAATCAACATTGATGGAAAATATAATTTTTCACTGTTTTGCTACCTTCAGCCCTGTATCCTTATTTACCCATATACCAATTTATATGGGCTTGGATGATAATGAAATTCCAATCCCAATTTATTGACTAGATTTTTTGCAAACTTGTATCCTTTTTTTTCCCCAAGGAAATATCTGGGAAGATCCACCCAAAGGGATTAGACCCCGTCATCTTATTAACAGAGCCTAGCCCCAAGGGTGTCGAGGAGAATTGACCTCGTGACCCCACATTAGGGAGGTGATTTAGTGACATGAAATATACCAATTATGCTAACCCTCGAGGCTTAAAATATAGACCTATATCTTTATTTGGAGGAGTTTGGTCATTTTTTTCTCTTCTTGTTACTGAAGGCTACTTAGATTCACTTCCTTCTACACTGATGTACATACAATATTATCATCCACATATGAGTTGAATTCAACTTGGTTACTCGAATCAATGGTGTTGGCTTGAGGGGTCCTGACCTAGGTTCAGAGTAATCGTGCAACCAACAAACCCTCCAACTACTGGCCCTTTCAGTAGTGATATGTTTGCGCAGACCAAAGTCTCACCCAAAGCAGTATGGGAGGGTGCTAGAAGCAGGTTTCCGCACCCTGAGGGTGTTTTTCATGTGGGCCCATCAATTCTAATACCTACTACCTTGTGTGCAACTTTACAGAACCATACCTAATTATAAACAAACAGTAAAGCAGTTGCACGTGTCTAGATAGTGATAAACAGACTTATCCCTTGCACATTCACAAATTGTTACAAAATAAACCCTTAAGCAGACAGATTATTGTACTTCAGATCTAAAAATTAAGTAGAACAATATTCGCGCATAAATGAAATGTACCAGTTTTACTATCAATTATGGAAACATAGATGCATTCAACAAAATATATCCAGATCTATAATAAGTAATAGATAATGCAAATAATAGTAACTATCAGAATCATATAAAGTATGAGTTTTCCAAAATTTCCTTCTTTATTAAGAGATCTTCAGTCAATACACTATTTCCTTTCTACGCACACATCAGCAGAGTCCGTGCACACAACTCGGGACTAGGTCTTTGCGCACACAGCCAACAAGAACCTTTCTACCCAGACCAACCCAAAAATTAGATCAAAACATAAACATAAGCATCTATCGATCTATCATTCATTCATGTCTATCTTTCTTCATTCGATTCTTACATATTTATATCTTTCTAAATGTGCACATACCATGGTCTCAAACCATGCTTTGAGACTCATGCTTTTCCCTTTTTCCCATTACAATAATTAAGGAACTTTGACCTGCCCCAAAGCCCCTTGACATCTGCGTGCAATGCTTACAACAAAAATTTAACCCAAAATTTTCCGAAAATGGCTTTACCCAGGGGACCCTGCTCCAACAGACCCCCAACAGAATCTAGTGACTCATCCTGAGTCACTCTAGTCCAGCTGCTTACATCTTGTATTTGAGCACCTATATCGAACTTTGAAATGGCATAATGACTTCTGCACTTTGTGCTACAGCGCACTGCGCGTCTTTGACCAACTTCTGTGTTGGTTGACCTTCGACAGCCAGTATAATGCTGCATTGTGTCTGTTGTAGGGTTTGAAGGGCTGTATAAATGGTCTGCGAGAGGTGCATGGCCTCATCCGCCCCACGACTTCATTTTGTACTCCAATAACTACTCTCACTAGCGCATCATCTCGATCTCTTCTTAGATGGCACGACTTTGCTACAACCGAGCTAGTCTTTTGGTGGGCACAAGGGTCGGCGCTACGACCCAAATGTAATCAAATTACTGCTCTTTAGCCCTTAGTCCCACCTTGAGTTGCCGGATGATAGGGTCGTTTTGGACGTAAGTACAAAGACCCATGGATTCTTCAAGAAACTGGCTGCCAATATTCATAGCAGTAGTGATACTAGCTGTTGATTCTTGGATTACAGTAGCGCACTATGCACAGACTTCTGACGGTGTTTCTAGCTGTAGCTTCATCTGGAGATCAACAATATTTTGCTCAAGTTCTGCGTGGATGTTCATGATCTCGGAGCATGATGCCTTGAGCGTAGCTACCAAGATTTCAAGCTTAACTGTTGGTGTGACTGTGGCAGGTACTATGACTTCTAGCAGGTCACCTCAGAGTCGATCAATCATGGATTCTAGTGCTACGTGTTGATCCTTGACCGCACAACGCGCTTCCTCTGCATTCTGTTGTTACTTATGCATCATCGATGCTTTCTACTGAGACTCTGTAGCTACTTTAGAGGCATGTACCTCCCGATACTGCAGCTCATCCATGATCATTGTATATATGGCATGAATTTTTTCTTCGGGAAACATTTCAAAGTTGATGCCAACCTCTGTGCAAGCTTGCACATTAGCGCGCAAGTCATGTTGCTCTACTGTAACTGCAGGTCCCTAAATCTAAAACACCTGGATGTCTATAGGGGATGGAAACACAGTATTGATGTGCTGTGCACTCACTTGTACGATGCTCGTGGTATGCATGTTTGCTTGCTTCATGCTCTCTTGAATCACGCTCGCTTGCACCTTCAACTCCTGAAGTTCGAACTGTACGTCTATGAGGACCAAATTTTTCTGCGCTTCCACATCATTCTAGAGGTCCTCAGTTGTAGTATTGACCATTTTCGATCTCATTGAGGTCATATTTCATGAGTGTCAGGGCCTCTATCCCTGTCTGCTTAGATCCCTTTCTCTTTTTGCGCGGGCCTGAGGAGGCCTAAAATCCTCTCTTCGTTCCTTTTGTTGTCTGTGTCATAGGTGCCCCAGTACTGTCACCGTATTTATCCTTTGCCTCCTTCTCCAGATCAATAGTTTCACCCATCGTGGTGGGTTCTGGTTCTGTCTCTTCATCCTTCTCCTATGGATATTTCTGCGTCTCCTTGCCTGTATCTGTCTGTAGATCCTTATCCTTCGTTGTGCACGGCTTTGTCATAGTTTTGATAGGCACTAAAAAGGATGCCATGCTATTGTGTCACACTTCTAACCATAGGGATAGCCAATTTGTCATCACACGCGCAAGATCGTCCTCTGTGACCATGTAGGGTAGTTTATACCAGACCTCCTCAACATCCCTTTTTTCATGCATGTGGATGTTGTGAAAAGTGGATTTGAAATCAATTATATTTTTGTACTACTCGTGCAATGTTGGCGATAAGCACGGCTTGGACTACACTGCTTGAAAGACCTTGAAATCAAACAAGACCCAAAATATTTTGCTCATTTTGATGCTGGAAGAAACCTTGGAGTTCCACACTATCGCATAATGCACTGCTTTGCACAGATATGGATCAATATCTGGGAAATAGGCTTCAGCGGGCGTCTTCCAACCGATGAGTGCAATCAAAAGTAGCAACCATGCATAATAGAAATGTTTCCCCTCCTCCTGTGCTTCATGCACATTCTCCAAGAACTTTGTGCATAGGTACTTAGCCCAGTTATATTGTACTCCCTTCTTGCACTGCCCAACTAAAGCAATCACGTTGTCTGGGACTTCCTTTGGCTAAAACTTCCTCATCAACTTGCAGGCGAGGACTAGTGTGCCAAATTGGACTGCGGGGTTTGTTAGCGCTCAAATCTACCTTAGGCTGAAATAAGGTAAAACTCAAGGCTACATCAAACCACGCTCAGCCTCGTAGCTAGCCCTACGAGGACAGGAGAGGGCTCTCTCCAGGTCTATCTCGGCAAAGGATCTTCAAAGGGGCTGAGATGACTTATAATGAAAAATGAATACTGATTTTAGGCTAGTAAAGAGATAGGAATATTTGATTTTGATTTTTTGGGTTTTCCTTGGAGAAATGGGAAAAAACAATTTTGGGTCCGGGGATAAGGTCAGATCTTTGCAGATTTCGAGTTGGGGCGAGGTAGGCAATAATCTTAATGCTTTTGATTGGATATGTGGATAGATCAGAACGAAAGGGAGCTGAAAAGGGCAAGGATGAACATGGATCCTTCTCAAACAGGCGAAAACATGTAAAGTTAAATGAATTCAAAGGCAGAGCACTGTGAACAATGGATTCAACCTCATCTACTCATTCATTTAAGTTAAGAAGCATAAGTGAGAAATGGCATACATCAAACATGAAGGAACTTACAATAAACTGAGAGAAAACACCATTAAGAACAGAAAGACACAAGAATCCCAACAGGTGCCGCAAAACCTCTGATCTTTCCTTAGCCAAAATATGAAAAATATGTACAATGTGTGCCAAAGTTTCCCAAGAGTCCAACCTGTAGAATGTCTCACAAATTACAATATATAGATCACTCTAACCCCTCACCACACCTCTAGGGGTCTAAATCCTCCTTCTAGGAGCAGTTCCAACAAATTCTAATCAAGGAGCTAAAATCTAGGCAACTAACAACTTGCCTCTAAAAGAGTGGAAACTGATTCATTTACATGATTTTCACTTTTTGAGAGTGAATCTTCTAGAATAGGTAAAAATGAGCCAAAGTTACATGCCAACCATCAACTTACATCATGAAAACCCAAAAATTTCATCCACAAGCAAAACTGGTCCAAACTGGCCGAAAATCTGAGCTGGAAGTTGAAAATTCAGCCAAAAATTTAAGTGGGTAGCGCCCCTGAGCTAAGTGGGTCGCGCGCCTTTCAGCCTGATTTTGAAGTACTTCCCGGCATCCAAATTGAGCTCATGATAGCTCGTTGGAAATACCTGGATGTTGGCTATCCAACCCAAGTGGAATGATTCAATTTGGAGCTCATTTTCCCCTCCAAAACTTCATTCTCCCAGAAGTACTTCCTGCTGGTGCAAAAGGTGGCAGCAAGGTGGTTTTCATGGTGTTTTTGAGCTTTTTGACCATCCAGAATCTGATGAAATGCTTTGGAAATGCCTGAGGATGCATAACTTACCATGAAAAATCCAAAAATGCAAAAATTTCCTTCAGCAAGTGTCCCAAAAAAAAGTGAGCATATGGGCGCGCTACCCGCTTAACTGAAAAACCTGTTTTTAGACCAAAATATTTCAAAATGACAAAATTTTCTCCGAATTTGCTCAAATTCGGAGCGAAGATCCTCCATCATGTATCTTGCCCAGCCAACGAAGCCTCGGCCAAAATCCGGAGTGGATCAGGCCTTTTCCGCCGTTTTAGTGCTCTCCTGGTGCATGCAGTTCCTGTGGTGAAAACACTGTCTCGGTTGTATGATGTGTTGTTGTCAGTCATGGTGTTGCAATGTGTATGTTCAGCTTGTTGAAAATGAGAAATGAGACCTTGGTGTCTTTGTGTCCAATCTCCAAATGCGTGCCAAAGGGGAATGAGGGATTGAGAACCCCTATAAGTGAGATAGGAATGGGATATGGTGATAGGGGTAGTTTTTAAAGACAAGAGTGAAATGAAATGGCAACATATCAGTGAGTCAAGTGGAATCAAGGACAAAGAAAACAACCCTTGAATGTTATGGAGATTAGGCTTTTGTCAATGGAGGAAGTGGACAAGTGAAAATGGGACTATGTCATAACATGAATGATGAATAGTGTGAAAATGAAAATGGAAATAACAATGAGAGCAGTGATGTAATGGAAATGAGAGAGCGTGAGGTTGAGGTAAATAATGAGCAGGGACACCACAGACAGTAGAGGCATGAGCATATATATCAACAACACAACCTTGGAAATCCTTCACAAGACTATCAACATGTCTTTCAAAACCCTAAGAAATGAATTTGCAATGAACATAGGTTTCACGTTTCTCCACATCAAAAATTTGTTTCTCCACTTTCAAAACACCATAATCATGTCCAAAAATCACTGAGCAATGTTTAAAAACCTACTTGCAAGTTGTTGGAGTCGATTTGAATCAAAACTAGGCGCAAAACACAAATTTCTGGGCTCTGTTGCTAAGTGGGTAGCGCCCCTGCCCAAGTGGGTAGCACCCCTCAAGTGGGTAGCGCCCTTGTTATTTTACACAGGCTGAGGAGGTTAAGTGGGTAGCGCACCTTAAGTGGGTAGCGCCCCTCAAGTGGGTAGCGCCCCTCCTGTATGGGTAGCGCGCACTTTTCTATGAGTAGCTACATAGTGCATTTTGCAGGAGGCTTTTGGAGGCCTTCCCGGTGTCAAAATTGGGTGTGTGATAGCTCGTTGGAAAGCTATTTGAGTCTACTTTTCAACCCAAGTGGAATTTTGCAATTTGGAGTTCATTTACCCTGTAAAAAATCAAATCTCCCAAGACTGGTCAAAATGAGCAGAATGAGGCTGCCTCAAGGCAGAGTGCTGTTGCAGCCAATTTTTGAAGGTCTTCCTCAACTCCAAATGGAGCTCATGATAGCTCATTGGAAATATATTTTTGTCTAGTTATCATTTGTATCATCATGCAAGTCATTTTTCCAACCATGCTAGGAGAAATATTGATTTTCCCAAGGTCACTTCAGAGGTGCATCAATTCTCCCGAGGCGATTGTATTTTTGACATTTCTCTAAAACCATGATACCTGTGTAAAAAGTGAAAGAGGTTTTTCTTCCTTGGGATGTTTTGGACAAAAACCTCTCTCAGTTTTCCGAAATTAATCTTTGAGTTCTCTGAAACATCTTTTGAGTGAAACTTGTCCCGATGTGTGAAACAAGGGATTTTGTCGAAATGAAGCGAAATGAAGGGGATAAGAGGCTTCTAAATTCTTGGGGAAATTTTGGGAAGTAGGGAGGGATGTTTGGAAGCAGGGAAAAGTGGAATCTCAGATATTGAGTGAGGGGAAGGGGTCCAAAAGGGCAAAACACAGGCCTAGCCTAGAAAATTGCCAAGTTGTGGCAAGAAACTAGGGTTTGTGCAAAAATGAGGAATTTTGGGGATCTCAGTGATGGGAAGTGTTTAATAAGGTATATTAAGGATATGGGAAGGTGTGTGAACATCAGGATACAAGTCTTTTCGATGATTTGACCATCCAAGAGAAATTACCTCCAAAACCCTAGGAGAGGGAAATGGACCTTACCTAGGCACAACTGAAGCATGAACAAGGTGTAAAATGACTCAATGGAACTTGACATGATGATGAAAACCCTCTGAATGATGGTACACTCAGTTGAATGGTGACATGGACCGACATTTGGACAACTTTGGAAGGAGTGAAAGCAAACCCTAGACCTAATGCCTAGTGACCAAATTTTGCTTGAAGACTCATTGAAATGACAAAATTTGACCTTGACACCTTAAAATCACTTTGTAAGAGCATGTTTGATCACTGGAGGAAGGCTGCAAAGGCTGACTCTAACATTTGCTCCAATGGGGATGGTGGCTCCATGGAGATGCCACGAACGGCAGATCTCTGGGGGAGTCAGACAGTGCCTTCATCCATTGGGCGATGGAGTCATTATTTCAACTGATAAAACAAAAACTTTGGACATATTTATTGAATGAAAACTTGACTGAAAACTGACTGAAACTTGACTGAAACTTGACTCAAACCGACTCGATGGAAAACTGAAAAAACTTGAAAAAACTGACTCAACAGACCAAACACAAATGACTCATGACTGACTTAAAACAAGACTTTACAAAGCTTTTGGAAAAAAGGCAGCAATCCATCAAGATTTGGAATCATGATGACAAACACCTGCATACTAATGAAATATATACAATCATGTATAGTGGGATTTCCAATGTAACCAAACCAGCAGATGCCCTCTTGACTGATTCTCCCGATCAGATATCCTGGTCAACAATACAAACTGATAACTAGACATCCAAAAACATAGCTGACCATGATCTCCTTCATCACTGAACACTGCAATAATCACTTTCACTGCTGACTGTAACAAATCTGCCATTGGATCCTGAAAAACATGAAGATTTACCTCCTGCTGAAGAAACAAGGTGCCTTTCTCTCCTGATTCCGATCTGTCTTCATCATGTACTTCAGTAAAAGTATGCTCCTGGGCTTCAAAAAACTCTGAACAGGTAGGTGAGCAAATCTCTTCTTGAGAAAACATTTCAACACATGAGACATATGAAGAAGAATCTGAATGGAAATCTTGAATGGTCTGATCTTCTGTAGCCTGAATATATGGTAGGTCATCTTCATATGATAGGACAGCCGGATTTTCATTATCAATCATAAGGAAAGAAACTTCAACTGATTCTTGATGCTCAAACATGATATCTCTATCATCTACCATAAATTCACCCAAAGGAATTATTTCACTTACTTGAATGAAGATCCCATCTTGTTTTTCATGAACTGACTGAATGGCTTCTTTCTGAAGGCTGTGTTCTAATGAACTGAAAACATTTGAATCCATACCTTTGTTTTCTTCTTTCCGGATGATCTCAACAGCAGAATTCTCCTTGATGGGTTTCAGCACAAGATATGCTTGGTCATTACAATTTGAATCTGGATCTGAAGTAGCTGACTGGACATTATCAAAATCTGCATTTGAAACTGGGCTTACTTACATGCTGTCTTCTTCTGTGGGCAGATCTGAAACAAGCTCTTCTCTCTCATCATCTTCAGCCATATGACAAATTTCAACCTGCTGATCTACAAAGCTGCTTACAGGACTGTCATCCATTTCAGAAAAGGAAGAAGTTCCACCATCACTTTCTTGACCGTGTGCACACTGCAGATCTGCGTTAACTTGAGCTGGAACATGACCTTTCAATAGCTGATCTATCTCAGCTTCAGATAGAGGAGATAATACCTTTTGTTTTCTTTTGCTCAAACAGTGATTGTCTTCATTGATTTCAAGTGAAGGAGTATACAAACTTTCCTCATACTTCTGATCCATTTCATATAATTCCTGTTCACTGTCAAGATGCAAAATTCCTTCATCTTCCACCACACTAAAATCTTGATCCTGCTGCAAATTTTCATGATCGTCTTTATGCTGCTGAAATGGATTTTCATATAGGGCTTCCATGATCTCATCATCCATGAAATTATCGTCTTCATAATATTTCTCAAGGCTTTCAATAAAAGTAGAAGCATGTTTGCAACAGTCATGAACTAATTTTAATGATGGGTAAGATACTTGATATCTTTCAATGAACAGAGCATGAAAATCCTTTAAACAGTAAATACAGGCTAGCGGCAAATTTTCATACCAAGATTGGGCTTCACCTTCTAGAGTGGCCAGGAATATCTTCATCAAACAATCTTCAGGAAAATCCACTTTCAACTTGCGAATATGCATGTGAAATCTAACCAGATGTAAAGCAGCATCCTTCCTACCATCATTGTTAAACTTAGGTAGATTCCTTGACCAATCTACCTTGGGCATCTTATTCGGAAAACCTGGAATGTGATCTCGGCTCATGGGAGCATATCTTCTTGTGATTCGGTCCATCTTGAAAATCTCACAGCTACTGATCTCCCTGCAGTGAAGTCACCATGAAGCATCGATTTCTGGATTGTTCAGTGAATGAAATCGCCAGGTGAATGATTTCAGCCTTCCAGTGTCTGATCGTTGTTCACCATCAACCATCAGATCTAAACTTGATACATTTACTGGGGCAATTTACAAGTTAAATGATACAATTACAAGTTAAACTGAAGATCGACTGAAGCAGTGTTTATCTACTTCGCTGATGCATAGCAATAGCGTTTCGAAGGCTACCTGGCGTGACTTCAGACTCCATCTATAACAAGCAAACGTTTTGAGTTTTTCCCCAGTATGGTCGCCACTATGTTAGTGCTCAAATCTACCTTAGGCTGAAATAAGGTAAAACTCAAGGCTACATCAAACCACGCTCAGCCTCGTAGCTAGCCCTACGAGGACAGGAGAGGGCTCTCTCCGGGTCTATCTCGGCAAAGGATCTTCAAAGGGGCTGAGATGACTTATAATGAAAAATGAATATTGATTTTAGGCTAGTAAAGAGATAGGAATATTTGATTTTGATTTTTTGGGTTTTCGTTGGAGAAATGGGAAAAAACAATTTTGGGTCCGGGGATAAGGTCAGATCTTTGCAGATTTCGAGTTGGGGCGAGGTAGGCAATAATCTTAATGCTTTTGATTGGATATATGGATAGATCAGAACGAAAGGGAGCTGAAAAGGGCAAGGATGAACATGGATCCTTCTCAAACAGGCGAAAACATGTAAAGTTAAATGAATTCAAAGGCAGAGCACTGTGAACAATGGATTCAACCTCATCTACTCATTCATTTAAGTTAAGAAGCATAAGTGAGAAATGGCATACATCAAACATGAAGGAACTTACAATAAAATGAGAGAAAACACCATTAAGAACAGAAAGCCACAAGAATCCCAATAGGTGCCACAAAACCTCTGATCTTTCCTTAGCCAAAATATTGAAAAATATGTACAATGTGTGTCAAAGTTTCCCAAGAGTCCAACCTCTCCAACCTCTGAAAATGATTGAGAAATTACATCATATAGACCATCCTAACCCCTTCCCATGCCTCTAGGGGTCGAATTCCTTCTTCAGGGATCAGTTTCAACCAATTTCTATTCAAGGAGCTAAAATCTAGGCAACTAACAACTTGCCTCTAAAAGAGTGGAAACTGATTCATTTACATGATTATCACTTTTTTGAGAGTGAATCTTCTAGAATAGGTAAAAATGAGCCAAAGTTACATGTCTACCATCAATTTACATCATGAAAACCCAAAAATTTGATCCACAAGCAAAACTGGTCCCAACTGGCCGAAATTCTGAGCTGGAAGTTGAAAATTCAGCCAAAAATTTAAGTGGGTAGCGCCCCTGAATTAAGTGGGTAGCGCGCCTTTCAACCTGATTTTGAGGCACTTCCTGGCATCCAAATTGAGCTCATGATAGCTCGTTGGAAAGCCCTGGATGTTGGCTATCCAAACCAAGTATAATTTCTCAATTTGGAGCTCATTTGCCCCTCCAAAACTTCATTCTCCCAGGAGTACTTCCTGCTGGTGCAAAAGGTGGCAGCAAGGTGGTTTTCATGGTGTTTTTGAGCTTTTTGACCATCCAGAATCTGATGAAATGCTTCGGCAATGCCTGAGGATGCATAAATTACCATGAAAAATCCAAAA
Source organism: Pinus albicaulis (assembly GCA_034641835.2). Classification (NCBI taxonomy): domain Eukaryota; kingdom Viridiplantae; phylum Streptophyta; class Pinopsida; order Pinales; family Pinaceae; genus Pinus; species Pinus albicaulis. The sequence continues at coordinate 1,278,582,362 of CM076577.1, read as the reverse complement.
ATGCAAAAATTTCCTTCAGCAATTGTCCCAAAAAAAAGTGAGCATATGAGCGCGCTACCCGCTTAACTGAAAAACCTGTTTTTAGACCAAAATATTTCAAAATGACAAAATTTTCTCCGAATTTGCTCAAATTCGGAGCGAAGACCCTCCATCATGTATCTTGCCCAGCCAACGAAGCCTCGGCCAAAATCCGGAGTGGATCAGGCCTTTTCCGCCGTTTTAGTGCTCTCCTGGTGCATGCAGCTCCTGTGGTGAAAACACTGTCTCGGTTGTATGATGTGTTGTTGTCAGTCATGGTGTTGCAATGTGTATGTTCAGCTTGTTGAAAATGAGAAATGAGACCTTGGTGTCTTTGTCTCCAATCGCAAAATGCGTGCCAAAGGGGAATGAGGGATTGAGAACCCCTATAAGTGAGATAGGAATGGGATATGGTGATAGGGGTAGTTTTTAAAGACAGGAGTGAAATGAAATGGCTACATATCAGTGAGTCAAGTGGAATCAAGGACAAAGAAGACAACCCTTGAATGTTATGGAGATTAGGCTTTTGTCAATGGAGGAAGTGGACAAGTGAAAATGGTACAATGTCATAACATGAATGATGAATAGTGTGAAAATGACAATGACAATAACAATGAGAGCAGTGATGTAATGGCAATGAGAGAGCATGAGGCTGAGGTAAATAATGAGCAGGGACACCACAGACAGTAGAGGCATGAGCATATATATCAACAACACAAGCTTGGAAATCCTTCACAAGACTATCAACATGTCTTTCAAAACCCTAAGAAATGAATTTGCAATGAACATAGGTTTCACGTTTCTCCACATCAAACATTTGTTTCTCCACTTTCAAAACACCATAATCATGTCCAAAAATCACTGAGCAATGTTTAAAAACCTACTTGCAAGTTGTTGGAGTCGATTTGAATCAAAACTAGGCGCAAAACAAAAATTTCTGGGCTCTGTTGCTAAGTGGGTAGCGCCCCTGCCCAAGTGGGTAGCGCCCCTCAAGTGGGTAGCGCCCTTGTTATTTTACACAGGCTGAGGAGGTTAAGTGGGTAGCGCCCCTCCTGTATGGGTAGCGCGCACTTTTCTATGAGTAGCTACATAGTGCATTTTGCAGGAGGCTTTTGGAGGCCTTCCCGGTGTCAAAATTGGGTGTGTGATAGCTCGTTGGAAAGCTATTTGAGTCTACTTTTCAACCCAAGTGGAATTTTGCAATTTGGAGTTCATTTACCCTGTAAAAAATCAAATCTCCCAAGACTGGTCAAAATGAGCAGAATGAGGCTGCCTCAAGGCAGAGTGCTGTTGCAGCCAATTTTTGAAGGTCTTCCTCAACTCCAAATGGAGCTCATGATAGCTCATTGGAAATATATTTTTGTCTAGTTATCATTTGTATCATCATGCAAGTCATTTTTCCAACCATGCTAGGAGAAATATTGATTTTCCCAAGGTCACTTCAGAGGTGCATCAATTCTCCCGAGGCGATTGTATTTTTGACATTTCTCTAAAACCATGATACCTGTGTAAAAAGTGAAAGAGGTTTTTCTTCCTTGGGATGTTTTGGACAAAAACCTCTCTCAGTTTTCCGAAATTAATCTTTGAGTTCTCTGAAACATCTTTTGAGTGAAACTTGTCCCGATGTGTGAAACAAGGGATTTTGTCGAAATGAAGCGAAATGAAGGGGATAAGAGGCTTCTAAATTCTTGGGGAAATTTTGGGAAGTAGGGAGGGATGTTTGGAAGCAGGGAAAAGTGGAATCTCAGATATTGAGTGAGGGGAAGGGGTCCAAAAGGGCAAAACACAGGCCTAGCCTAGAAAATTGCCAAGTTGTGGCAAGAAACTAGGGTTTGTGCAAAAATGAGGAATTTTGGGGATCTCAGTGATGGGAAGTGTTTAATAAGGTATATTAAGGATATGGGAAGGTGTGTGAACATCAGGATACAAGTCTTTTCGATGATTTGACCATCCAAGAGAAATTACCTCCAAAACCCTAGGAGAGGGAAATGGACCTTACCAAGGCACAACTGAAGCATGAACAAGGTGTAAAATGACTCAATGGAACTTGAAATGATGATGAAAACCCTCTGAATGATGGTACACTCAGCTGAATGGTGACATGGACCGACATTTGGACAACTTTGACAAGAGTGAAAACAAACCCTAGACCTAATGCCTAGTGACCAAATTTTGCTTGAAGACTCATTGAAATGACAAAATTTGACCTTGACACCTTAAAATCACTTTGTAAGAACATGTTTGATCACTGGAGGAAGGCTGCAAAGGCTGAATCTAACAGGGTTATTGATTTCCCTGACAAGGAAGCCCAGAGTGTTGCATGATACCTTGTAATCCTTCTTGAATTTTTTCGCCACTTTTGTCTCTTGGCCTTTTCCTCCAAAGGCCCCCACAGGGTCCGCCCCCTGATGGGGCAGGTTGGTGATATAATGTATTAGATGAGCATCAATTGGAATGTGCTATCCGAGCCACAAAAATCATCATGCAATAGGGTGAGAACCCAACGCACAAAAATGGAATTTACCGCACTATGTCCAAAGTGCGGGATGTTCAACAAATTCAAAAACCCTGACTTCTGCAGAACCAATGCCCAGGGCTTTGGCTCAACCTTTATCATTCTCTCGTCACAAGGGACCATTTCCAAGTATAGTGCGGGTGCGAGCTCAGGGAACTTCTCCTGATTTACTAGGTCCTAGTATTCCATCTTCAACATGGGGACTTCAAAAAAATTCCCCCCTTGAATGGCACATATTCAGGGAGCATTAGGGAATTTATATATGACCGGACCTTGTCTAGGTCTTTTAGAATCTTCACAAACTCTTTGTGTGGTGCCATATAATTGGGAAACTATGAGATCAAATCTACCTACCTAAGCTCATCTTCTTCCATAATCATTTCAGGTAGGTCAACCATAGGTCTCTTTTGACACTTGACAGTGGTCGATCGAGGTTTCGTGGTCTTCTGATGTGGTGACGTTCAGGACCTTGAAGATTGTCCCTTCTTAAATTTCTACGGTTGGGGTGTAGGCACATGGGTTTCAGCAACCGACGTAGGGGTCTCAGTGGCTTGCGTAGGGGTCTCATCGGTCGGCGCCGCATAGGGGGTAGGTTTAGTGGCAATCATACATGGTGGAATTAAGTACCCCAACCTGTGGTTGCGCAACTCCACGAAGAAAATCAAGTTGATTCCAGACAACTCACAGATAGCAAAGAGCATAAACCACATGGAAAGCAAAGGGAACTAATGCGACCCTTCCTGACATATTTATAGCGTCGGAGTGTCTTAAACAATCTCCTGTTCATTAATGTAGCCCCATATATGATAAAACGACTCCAAATTTGGCATAATATCCTCATTAAATTCAATTTAGCCACTCCTCCAAATGGTAATAATGTTGTCTTGTCTAGATTAACTGTCCCAATGACTAGTTTTTGGCATGTCTGTGACTATTCCCACCTCCAAGCGCAACCTATGCATGATTTTCATAGATATCTATGCTTCCACCAGCTTTGGCACACAAACCCACTTTTCCAATGTTCGAGAGACGTATTTATGGTTCCGCGCCCTCTCGCAACTGTTTGGGGCACTAAGACACTCCTCTGGCCATATAGTCATTTGGCGTGCATAGGGAGAGGGTCATCCCTGTATGGTTTTAACCGAATTCCATTAACATATCCAGGAAGGATTTCACCTCTTAAGGTAACCAGATGTACCACACCTCCTTCTGTAATCTCCTTAACCATATAGGGTCCGAGGCAATGCATTTTGAACTTCCCTGGGTGGCACGCAAACTTGTTGTCACATAGAAAAACAAGAGTGTACTCCTTAAAAACCTTATGTCGGATGTGCCTGTAATGCTAAGATTTTTCACGCACCTTTTTCACCTGCTAATGAAAACCAACAATGAATCTGTCTTCCTCTAGTGCAACTAGCTGCGATAGTCCCTCTTCCATACTATCTTGATCAACCATGTTAGTGACTGCTGCAATGCGCAAACTAGGAATAATGTATTCCATTGGCATAAAAACTTCCTTTCTAAATACCAACTTGAATGGGGTCTTCCCAGTCAATTTATTGCATGTAGTTCGATATGCCCATAGAACCACAGGTACACGCACATCCCAATCATTCCGATTAGCATTATAGACCTTTGTGAGCACATTCTCCAAAATCTTATTAAAGGCCTCTACCGTGCCATTTTCTTGCGGATGAAATGACATACTCTTCTGATGGTGCATCTTAAACTCCATTGTCAAAGCTTGTATAGTCTCATTTAAAAAGTGGGTACCTTGGTCACTCATCAAGATTTTGGGACACCCAAACCTTGTCAAGATATTCGCAAAAATGAAGTGTGCAACTATTTCTACGCTGCAGTCCTTCAAAATCTTAGCTTCTGCCCATCGGGTCAATTAATCGGTTGTAGTAATGATTAGCGCACACCATTATTTTTCCAGGAGGATTGATCGATCATACAAAATCAATGGCCCACTTATCAAAATCTTGCAAAGTCACTTGTGGTTATAGTGGCATTTCATCTTTGCACGATGGTTTCCATATTCTTTGACATACATCTAAATCACAATAGTACTCCTTTGCATCGCTGTGTATCATGGGACACCACAACCATGCCCTCAAGAATTTCTATGCAGTTGGTTTTCCTGCATAGTGACCTCCTGCAACTCCTGCATGTGCTTCAGCTAGGATTCTTTGACTTTCAAAATCTGACACATAGCGTCTCAAAATCTCATCAGCACCCATCTTATACAATTGGGCAGCAATCAAAGTGAATTCAGATGTGTGTAAGACCAACTATTTCTTCTGCTGGACGATATGCTCCATAGGGACACTACCAGTGGTCAGAAATTGGATAATATCTTCGAAGTTCTCGTCGACTACTTTGATGGAAAATATATGTGCATCTGCTAATTCACCCTCCAAACTAGTTGGCTCCTCTCCACTTTAGATGCGTGATAGGTGATCGGGACCTGCATTCAACCTCCATGGTTTCACAATTACTTCAAAGTCATATTCCTGAAATAATAAAAGCCATCTGTATATCTGCCCCCCTAACACAATCTTGTTGACCAGGTACTTCAAAGTAGAGTGATCAATAAGCATCTTAAAATTTCCTCCCAGCGAATAGTGACGAAACATTCTCAGCGCATAGACCATAGCTAATCCTTCCATCTCCGTGGTCGAGTAGTTGCGCTCCGCAATTGACAATTTCCTACTAGCAAATGAAATAGGGTGGTGAATGTCTTCGGCTCTTGGCTGCACGAGTAAAACACCTAGTGCGATGCACGAAGTGTCCACATGTACATGGAATTCCTTTGTCCATTCTTGGAATACTAGTATAGGCGTAGTTACCATTTTCTTCTTAAGCAGCTCAAAACTCTTCTGACAATCCTCATCCCAAAAAAAAGAGGCATCCTTCTTTAGTATCTTCTCCATCAGCACAATAATCAGCGTGTTGAACCCTTGGTTAAACTGAGAGGGGGGGGGGGTGAATTAGTTTAATGTAGTCATGGTCTTGTAAAACTTTCTTTTATACTTATTTACATCTTCATTTCGTGATCAACTTAATATACAATGGAACACCAATCTTAATAAGTGAGCAGCAGGTATTAAGCAGATTAAATACATAATTTCAACACATAATCATCATGCACATAGAAAACAGATATAAGTGGAAACCCATAAGGGAGAAAAGCACATCTTATTATTGTTGTGATGCAAAGGCAAGCTCCAACTCCCTCTCACCACTGATTTTCTGTAGGCTCCAACCTACAGGAGGCTACTACCTCAATTCTGCAAGCTACAACTTGCAAGGAAGCTCCAACTCGCATCTATTTTCTGCAGGCTACAACCTACAGGAGGCTCCTACCTCAGCCAACTACAACTGGACTTCTATCAAGCTACAACTTGACATGGAAGCACCAACTTCCTCACTGTACAATAAAATAATATGCTGATTTATCTGGATATCAAATCTGTTTTCCTCCTTCTTTACTGTTGTCCTTCCAGCCTTCAAATTTGCTTTATATCATCTCTAGATCTTCACAACTCCTCTCTCTGCTCCTTTTTCTTCTTACACTGTCTCACTCCTTACTTCAATCTATCAAACTCTTTATGCATATGCTGGTAACATTATTTATAGGGATCACCTCATAACTGTTTGCATTCCACAGGGAATTCGAAATGAACATGTATGACTCTTTGCCTTCCCCCTTCTCATTTTCTTGTCTAGCACATTCAAAATAATCTAACATAATGTATTACAGTGGAGTTTTGCTGTGCCTGTGGAGACTTTCCTTTGTATCACATACAATAAAATAATTAAATAATTTACATTTATAGTTACAACAAATATAATTCAATTTAGCCCTTTCAACTCTTGGCTCGCTGTCCGTTTTTCCTTTATGTTGCTGTCACCGTATTTTCAGTTTCTGTAGTTTCATCATATCGGTTTTGCCTAAGCGTATTTTGCCTTACTCGACCCAGCTGTCACATTTTCAACAGTGCCACCAAATCTCCTTTTGCCCAACTCTGCCTCTTCTGCTTGTGCCCACAACCTTCAAACTTTTCTTGAAAAACCGTCGTTTCCGCATCAACCATTGTTTTGCATGAGTGTTGGGTCCTTAACTGAGCCTTTCTACCTGCGTTCATACTTTCCTTTTTGTTTTACGTTATAATCCTCCTTTTCTCTCCGAAATTATTTAACAAAGGAAATCCACATACTTCTAGACTTGAAATGCTTTAGGTTTCAGCTTTGGTTTTCATGGCATATGCTCTCTTTATCGTACTTCGTACTTCGGCATTTCCATGTGCCTTCGTCCATCTGATCTCCCAATATGCGATATGCGATTGGTCCCACTTGACTTTATCACCACTTCACATCACAACTTCTATACCTTGCAAATTCTTATCACACAAGCATCGTCGATTGCGATATGCGATATGCGACGGCTCCCACTTGACTCTATCGCTACTTCGCATTTCGGCGTTCCCATGTGTTTCTTGCTATGCATAGCTCTTCCAACCGCCGATGTGATTTCTCAAACGGAAGCCCTATACCTTCGGATTTGAAATCCTTTAGAATTTTTCTTTGAAGTTGCATCGCATCTGGAACTCTTATCACATTTTGCATTTTGGCGATTCAACCTTGCTCTTACGATCTTCACCCTTCCGATCTTGCGATTTGCGATATGTGGGCTAGGTCCATGTCATCTCCATGTCATCATGCCACGTCACCTTTCCATGTCATCGCCATGTCATCTTGATTTATTTGCGATTTGTGGGGTCAGGTCCACATCAGTTTCCATGTCACTTGTCACATCATCCCGACGTCATCACATCACACTTCGCATTTTCTGTGACCACTGTGTTTGTACTATTTTTCTCCTGCCCTGATTGCGATATGTGATCACATCGCATCACATCCATCACATTGCATCTATCTTCTCATCGCATCGCATCTCATCACCACTATCCATCGCATTGCAACTTTTCTCATCCATCCGGCGGCTATCGCATTCGCTTGCGATGTCCGAAATGCGATCTAATCTCCACCATTGTGATCATCACCATTGATCTGTCCAGATATACGGTCCTCGTTGCTGCTGGCACTTTCGATTAATAATCAAGCTCTAGCATAATATCATCTCCACTTATGATTCTCAACTCTATCGTTTAAACCCCAAAAGAACCATATAAATATTTACGGGCCCACAATTTTATTTCAACGTACCTTTTACACCGTCGATCTAATCGCTCATATATCCGACGACTGTACTTCTGGGATTTAGGAGAGCGGGTCCCAGTTCATAGCACTGCAGAGGCACTCCTTGGTACGGAATCATCATCGGGATTGTGCTACCGCAGTGAATGACAACCATCAATCTGCGTTCAACGCTCGATGGGAGGGTCAACTGCGGAGGTGCCCCCTTGGTTTAACTATTAGGATGTTTGTTCCCCCGCGGTACCATTGATCCCAGATCAACATTTAACCGTGCTCATAAGATGCGCTGTTCAACTCTATGACACCGGTCCCACACCTTTTGTTAACCTCTGCACAAATTCTGATGCGAACATCATCAGATCTTTGCCTCCTTTGATCGAACGATTATCGCATAAACTTGAGCCCGACACCTTATCCTTTCAAACTAATGCGAAATAGGTGGTATTTCTTTGCGACGTGTCACTTCCAGAGGTCTATTGTGTTCATTTCAGCTTTTACCACTTACCACTTTAGATGCACATGAATACCATCGCCGGTTCGTGAAACCACTCACACTGTTTATGAACACCTGTTTCAATCGTATCCACTCGTTTCTTCATACATTCCGCATTTCGGCTTTCAATTTCGTTCGTTGATCCTTCAGATCCAATGATTGCCGTGCTCTCATTTCATTCTTCTCCTCTGTTCTCTAAGTTATGCCGATAACCATATATTTCTGCTTCTGCCACTATTTCATTGAATGTTACACTTCTTAAACACACAGTCTCATAACTTCCCTTTGAATTTTCCCGATTCATCTGCATACATATATATTGTTCCAAACCCGGATTTTCACTCGAGTTAAAACTGAATCAAGCATTCAATCAATGAATTTCAAACCTGTTCTCTGTATTAATAGTAAATATTTACATAGGAGTTATTTTCTGGCCTGATATTCTAATCAGTGGCCTTTCTTAATATGATTTTCTCCATTGACTTTGTGCTGCTCCTTTTTGCTCCTTTTCCATCAATGACAATATTTCCAACAGTCTCCCCCTTTGGCATTGATGGCAAAAAAACCACCAATACTCCCATATTTCCTTCAGGACTTCCTCCCCCTTTCATTCTGAGAAGTATCGTGTCTTTCTTCCTCTGCCTGCTTTACAGAAGACCCTTTCTTCTTTTGCTTGCTTTTCCTCCCCCTTTGACATCAATGGAAAAGGGTTGAACTTTTCCCAGTGTGGGTTCTGTCTTTTCATAATACTTTGATCTTGAGGACCTATTACATGTACTGCTCCATTTCTCTAGCTCTTTTGTGACAATTTTTATTGACTGCTCTCCCCCTGGAATGATGCTTTCTTATCTGATATTGACTATCACTTGAATTCTATTTTGATCCTGTTTCTTGTATGCAGCCTTTTTTTTTTTTGATTTCTGATCATGTTAGAGAGTAACATATGCAGACACTACCCCTACTTTGTCTCTTAGATATTAAAATGGTTCTCTAGCAAGAGGTTTTGTTAATATGTCTGCTGTTTGTTCCTTGGTTGGTACATATTCCAACTTTACTAATTTCTGTGCTACTTGTTCTCTGAGGAAGTGGTACTTTATTGGGATGTGATTTGTTTTTGAATGAAGTACAAGATTTTTTGATATACTTATTTCACTTGTATTGTCACATTTGATAGAAATAGGTTCATCAATGCTTACCTTCATGTCTTGGTGAGTTTGTTTCATCCACATTACTTGTGTGCAACATGCTGCTGCTGCTATGTATTCTGCTTATGCTGTAGATAGAGAGATAGAAGTTTGCTTCTTGCTTAGCCATGCCACCAAAATTTTTCCCAAATAAAATGCACCTCCACCTGTGCTTTTCCTGTCATCCACATAGCTGGCCCAATCTACATCTGTGTATGCTATCAATGTGAAGCTTTTTCCTTTTGGATACCATAGGCCATAATGTGAAGTACCTTGTAGATATCTAAATATTATCTTGATTGCAAGTAAATGATTTTGTTTTGGTGCTGCTTGATATATTACCACAAGTCCTACTGCCAACATAATGTCTGGTCTAGAAGAAGTTAGGTATAGTAGACTTCCTTTCATGGATCTGTAAAGTTTTTGATCTACATCTGTTGATCCATCATTAGCACATAGTTTGCATCCAGTGATCATGGGAGTTGACACAGGTTTGCAGTCTTCCATTTGATACCTTTTCAACATTTCTCTTAAGTATTTTTTCTTGCGAAATGAATATTCCTGTGTTCTTTTGTTGAATTTGAAGTCCTAAATAGAAGGTGAGCTCTCCAATCATTGACATCTCAAACTCTGATTTCATTTCTTCAGAAAATCCTTTTGCTAACTCATCTTTGTTGCTTCCAAACATGATGTCATCTACATACACTACTACAATTAAGAGTTCATTTTCATTAGCCTTTATGTACAAATTGCTGTCTACTCCTCCTTTCTTGAATCCTTGTTTTTGTAAGTATTTGTCCAGCCTTGAATACCATGCACGAGGAGCTTGTTTCAGACCATATAAGGCTTTATTTAATCTGCACACATAGTCATGTTTATCTGTTAATGAGAATCCTTCAGGCTGTTCCATGTAGACTTCTTCCTCTAGATCTCCATCCAGGAAGGCAGACTTCACATCCATTTGATATAACTTGAAATCATGATAGCATGCAAAGGCCAAAAACATTTTGATTGCTTCCCTTTTGGCGACAGGGGAAAAGGTTTCATCATAATCAAGACCTTCAATTTGTAAATATCCCTTGCATACAAGTCTGGCTTTATTTTTGATTACCTGCCCTTGTTCATTCATCTTATTCTTGAATATCCATTTTGTGCCAATGACATTTTTCCTAGTGGGTCTTGGAATTAATTCCCAGGTATTGTTCTTCTCAATTTGGTCCAGTTATTCATTCATAGAATTTACCCAGTTTTTATCTTTGCTGGCTTCTTCGAACTTCTTTGGCTCTATTTGAGATAGCATGGCTAGGTATACTTCTTCTATCTGTTCAGAAAGCTGTCTTCTTGTCTGGACTCCCACACTCTTGTCCCCAATAATTTGATCTTCTGGATGGTTCTTTTGAGTATTTCTTGAGGGAAATTTTGATTTTAATTCAATATCTTCTGTTTTCTTTCTATGTTCATCATTGTCTTGGTTCTAAGATTCATGATCATCTGGAGGATTGGCGCACTTGTGCTTCTTGTTCTATTTGGTAGATCTTCATCAAATATTACATCAATGCTTTCCACAATTTTGTGTAGTCTTTTGTTGTAGCACCTGTAACCCTTACTCTTGGATGCATATCCTAAAATATTCCTTCATCAGCTCTTACATCAAACTTCCCCAGTTTTTCATCATTATTTTTTATGAAGCACCTACTTCCAAAGACTCTAAAGTGCTTGATAGATGTTGGTTTACCATGCCATAATTCGTAAGGAGTCTTATCACAATTTGGTCTTAGATGAGCTTTGTTGAGAATGTGAACAACTGTGTGTACTGCTTCTGCCCAGTAGGTTTGGGGAATGTTAATTTCTTGTATCACAGCTCTGGCAATCTGTTGTACTGTCTTGTTTTGCCTCTCTGCCACTCCATTCTGTTGAGGTGTACCTGCAATTGTAAACTGTTGTTTTATCCCATGCTCATTGCATAGGTATGCAAAATCATAGTCTGTGAATTCACCTCCTCTGTTTGATCTTATGCACTTTAGCTTGCATCCTGTTTGATTTTCTGCCAATACCTTGAATATATTAAATTTCTCAAGTGATTCAGATTTATATTTGAGAAATGCTACCCACATCATTCTGGAAAAATCATCTATTATCAGCATGAAATAAGATTCTCCACTTGGTGCTTTAGTTCTTGAAGGTCCACACAGGTCCATGTGTACAAGCTGAAGAGGCCGACTTGTAGATTGTATCTCTTTGGTCTTGAAAGATATGCGGGTCTGCTTGCCCAGTTGGCAGGATTTACATATGGTATTTGAAGGCTTCTTTATTGCTGGCATATCTTTGAATGCATTCTTCTTGCTAAGACTGATGATGTGGTCAAAGTTTAGGTGTCCCAGTCTTCTATGCCATAACCATGATTCATCAAGTTTGCTTATGTGGCATGCTTCATTCTCTTCTTCCACTATATAGACATTACTTTATATTCTAACACCTTTGATCAAGGTCTTTCCTGTTGTGCTTGACCTTACCTCACAATCTTGGGCTCTAAAAAGGACCTCACAACCTTTATCACACATTTGAATGACTCTTAGTATATTGGCTTTCAGCCCATCCACAAAGAGTACATCTTGAGCCTTTCCTCTTCCATTATTCAGATTGATTGAGCCCTTTCCCTTCATTTTCCCTGCTTTATCATTGCCGGATGTTACATTTCCGGATTTCTTTTCATCAAAGGTTACAAACTTGCTTCTATCTCCAGTCATATTCTTTGTGCATCCACTGTCCAAATACCATTTGCTTTTCTGATCTCGGGCTATTAGAGCCAGGTCACACTTATTCAAATTATTTTTCCACTGCAGGTAGCTATTGGTTTGGCACCTTTTCTGAGAAGATGGACCACATTCTTTGAGAAGACATTTGGAAGACATGCGTCTGATTTTATGGCATACAAATCATTTGATTATATTTTTAAATGGATTATGTGTACGAGTGAACTCTCCATTGTTCATAAATCTCCTTGGGGTTTTGAACATCAGTCTTTCTCCATATGTTCTGCACTCCATGGATTTATGGCCAAACCCCTTACAACAAAAACAATACCCATGGAAACGATTAGTGTACTTGGTGAAGGATTGTCCTCTCCATTTGTTTGCTTGAGGTAGTCTTTTCAATTTTTGCTGGTTGAAATCGATTATCTTTTTATGATAGTATGCAACAATATGTCCCAGCTTGTGGTAGAAAAAACAAGTGATATTTTTCATAGGAGGAAAGAATCTCTTTTGACAGCTTCCGAATTTCTTCAATTCATATTCAGGATTGTAAGAGCCTTTTTCAGCTGACTGTTTCTTCATTTCGTTCTTTGTCTCTTGATGTTGCTGCTTGTTTCTATTTGTTTCAACACACATCAAGTTCTTGCAGGCTTCTTCTTCTGTAGTTCCTTTTTGAGCTGCTTCATTATCCTTTACAACTTTTACAAAAATAATATTCTTGTTATCTTCTACCTTGGACTTACTGGTTTCTCCTTTATATCCTATCCCTGCCTTTATGAGAGGAGACCATTGAGCATTAAGAATCTTGTCCAACTGTTCAGTGCTTGTCATTCGAGGAGTGTTCATTGATAATTCCCTTTAGGTGTTTTCTAGTTTCTTTCTCAGCTATACCACTTCTTCTTCCAATTTCTCTTGCTCCTGATGTTTATCTTTAATTTGATTTAGCATAATGTCTTCCACCTTCTTAGCTTCTTCAAGTTCTACTTTCAATTAAATGAGGTCTTCTGAATTTGGTACCTCTTTTACACATTTGAGGAGAATGTCTTTCTGTTTTCTGCACTTGAGTTTAAGTCTGTCTATTTCCTCCAGGGCACTTCTTATCTCCCCCTCAAGATCTACATGTCCTTCTTCCTCATCTTCTAAAAGGAATCCTTCAGACTCTTCCTTGGCTATCAACACAAATTCACAGGTTCCTTCTTCATTTGAGGATTCATCTGAGTTTTCAGATGCACTGTTATCTTGATGAGCATAAAATGATCTTCTATTGAATCTCTTCCCTTTCTGCCAGTTATTTGTTTTGGTTTTCTCTGTCTCTTGAGTCTGATTCTTTGTTTTCTTAAGAGGACACTTAGATGCATAGTGCCGAACTCTTCCACAGTTAAAGAATTTAAATGGAAGTTTACCTTTATACTTGCCTGGGCCTCTATCCAATCTTCTGACAAATTTGGCCTCTTCTTCATCAGAGTAGGAGCATGTATCTTCTTTTTCTTCTTTTCTCTTCTCTGTCTTAAAGGCTGCCTCCCTCACATTTGACTTCCTATGTGGAAGTCTCATTTCATAGGCTATTAAGTTTCCAAGTAATTGGTTCATGGTCAATGTTTCCTAATCAACTTTTTCTTCTATAGCAGAAACCTTGGGGTTAAACTTGGATGGTAAAGATCTCAATATATTTTGTACAATTACACATTCTCTAATGGTTTCTCCTAGAGCTTTCATGTTATTTACAATTTCTGCAACCCTTAAGAATAAGATGGAAACATCTTCTTCTTCATTCATTTTTATATTTTCAAACTGAGCTCTATAGACTTGCAGCTTAGCAGCCTTCACCTTTTTATCTCCCTCATGGATACTTTGTAATGTATCCCATATTTCTTTGGCAGTATTGTAGTGCATTACTTTGATAAATTATGCCTCACACAAACCACTTAATAGAGAATTCATGGCTTTTGCATTAGCTACAAAATCTAGTTTGGCATATTTCTCTGAGTCAGACTCCTTTGGGGCATATCCCAATTCCACAGCAGCCCAAACTTCTATTCCTAGAGACATTATGTACGTCCTCATTCTTATTTTCCAGAAGGCATAATTTGTACCAGTGAACAAAGGGGCTTTATTTGTTGAGCATCCTTCTAAACTAGCCATCTTGGGGACCTAGGATCTCCTTCCAGTTGTTAAACTGATATAGAAGGAACCTGCTCTGATACCAATTGTTGAACCCTTGGTTAAAATGAGAGGGGGGGGGGGTGAATCAGTTTAATGCAGTCATGGTATTGTAAAACTTTCTTTAATACTTATTTACATCTTCATTTCGTGATCAACTTAATATACAATGGAACACCAATCTTAATAAGTGAGCAACATGTATTAAGTAGATTAAATACAGAATTTCAACACATAGTAATCATGCACATAGACAAAAGATATAAGTGGAAACCCATAAGGGAGAAAACCACATATTATTATTGTTGTGATGCAAAGGCAAGCTCCAACTCCATCTCACCACTGATTTTCTGTAGGCTCCAACCTATAGGAGTCTACTACCTCAATTCTGCAAGCTACAACTTGCAAGGAAGCTCCAACTCCCATCTATTTTCTGAAGACTATAACCTACAGGAGGCTCCTACCTTAGCCAGCTACAACTGGACTTATATCAAGCTACAACTTGACATGGAAGCACCAACTTCCTCACTGTACAATAAAATCATATGCTGATTTACCTAGATATCAGCTCTGTTTTCCTCCTTCTTTACTGCTGTCCTTCCAGCCTTCAAATTTTCTTTATATCATCTATGGATCTTCACAACTCCTCTCTCCACTCCTTCTTCTTCTTACAGTGTCTCACTCCTTTCTTCAATATATCAACCTCTTTATGCATATGCTAGTAAAATTATTTATAGGGATCACCTCATAACTCTTTTCATTCCACAGGGAATTCGACATGAATAGGTATGACTCTTTGCCTTCCCCCTTCTCATTTTATTGTATAGCACATTCAGAATAATCTAACAGAATGTATTACAATAGAGTTTTGCTGTGCCTACGGAGACTTGCCTTTGCATCACATACAATTAAATAATTAAATCATTTACATTTACAGTTACAACAAATATAATTCAATTCAGCCCTTTCAGCTCTTGGCTTGCTGTCCGTTTGTCCTTTATGTTGCTATCACTGTCTTTTCAGTTTCTGTAGTTTCATCATATCGGTTCCGACTAAGCGTATTTTGCCTTACTCGACCTAGCTGGCATGTTTTCAACAGTGCCACCAAATTTCCTTTTGCCCGACTCTGCCTCTTGGAACTGTTGTGTTTTTGGAAGAAAATTTTCGAACTTATCCAAAAAAAAAGTGACACTGCCTATACCATCATAATAAGGTAGTTCCCATACCTCAGAAGATATGCACCGCAGAGATCTGGTGACTTGGTTGCAGCACAGTGTTGAGACCTCATGCAAATGGTTCTACCAATTCTCTAATTCCTCATATGAATATGAGTGGCATGAGCTATCTCTATCCCAGCTAAGCCAACCTTCTGCTATGGGATTGATCCAATCTTCAGCACACACAGTTAGTTTGTATATATGATCCACATCCTCTTCTGCGTGCACCAGTTCTGTATATCGTTCTCCTTTGGCTAGATCTAGTGGGACCACCACCCTGGTTCCATTGTTTTGAGATACCATACTTTTGCACTTGAGATTGATGATATCGTCCATGTCAATAGCCCAATCTAGACTTAAAAACATGGGGTATGGATTTGTATCATCATCAATCTAAATAAATTCAAAATCAACCAATGCCTTAGCTCCTTCGATATTAACTATGCCCCAAAAAAGCCTACCGATTGGGATAATATTCTACTGATTTTCTATGCATAACTGTATTGCAGACCATTCTAGCTTAGGTTCTCCCATTTTATGCCAAGTCTGCTTTGGAATCACATTTGCATCAAAACCCAAATCCAAAATGACTTGATCCATTTCAAATTCTCCTATCTAAGCAGTCAGGCGCATCTATCAGCTAGTTCTTCTCTTGTTCTTGTAGATCTTATTGAAAGCCTTCTTTTCCATTTGGGGTTGTTCCTTTTCGGCGCAACTGTTAATTAAAGCTTGAAGGTTATAAATGACCTTCTTATTTCACAGAAGCTTGATACCGACCTGTAAGAATAATTTCATCTTTGCAGAGTCAACACCTTTGTTGGTATCCATAGCAGGTTTACTTGCTACTTTGGATGTGAAAGGATTAGTGAAGTCCTTCTTTGCTGCAACAAATATTTCCTTCTCCCTTTCTAGATTGAATCCTTCCTTTTTCTCAGGAGCTCTCTGGACCCAAATATCAGTGAAAAGTCTCTTATCTTCTACTTTGTCTCCTCAATTCGTGATGCCACTTCTGGTTACAATATTTATACCAGGGTCTTCGATGCGCAGTTTCGCTCTCATCATTTGAACATTCTGCGTAGGTGTCTGTAGTTTCTTCTCCTGCATTTTTGCAAAAAATATAGGGAAATATTAAAGAACATGATAAAACTGTCTATAATGCCTACAAGACTATTGTGTTGGGTTCAAGTAGTTGCACGCATAATGACCAACTTCTCCACAGTTATAACAAATGAGTTGTCCTCTTCCATGACCAGCTCCTCCACCCCTTCCTCGTCCCTTACTTTGGAATCTGCCATGCCCAGATGGAGATGCAGGTAAACTTGGTTCTCATACTTATGCTTATATCTGATATAAACCATCTTAGTCAATCATCAAATCGAAGCTACGACAGTCCTGCTTGTCATGTCCCACTGATCGGAAAAATTTGTAGAAAGGTTGTTGGAGCTCAGGAACATATTTGCTAATCATAGGGTAGAATTATTTTGTGTGCAGACCAGTTACTTGAAAAATCATGCACCATAGTGTGGGGGTGCCACTTGGTACTGTCACACTCTTAATTGGACTTGGTCCTACGATTACTAGATAGTCATTGTACGTAGGACACTGATCTTTATGATGCCCTCCAATTTACAATGTATACACCATACACTTGTGCTTACATCCTTCCCTTTCTCATGGCGTAGACTTTGCATTTTCTAAGTGCAACACAGCTAACTAGTTTTGGATCTGCTGAGTCCTAGCCTGTACAACTGTTACATGTGAATCTTCTAACTTCATTGCAATCTCTAAAAATTCATCCTGTGTTGCAATTTTATATTGGTTTAAAGACTAGCGCAGATGTGGTAGCAACATGGAAATGAGCCATTATTTGTGTTGTGTGTCATCGATAGTAAATAATCCATCTCATATGGTGCACTTCAATCGTTGATCTGCCTCCCATACAAATTCATTTACTCCTTGGTGGATTTCCTTTAGTTCAGTCACACATTTAGAGTAGGATTTCATCTTTTTGAACTACTCCTTTAATGCGGCCTTTATCTCATCAATCATGGAATTAGGATTTCCATATACCTCATGTACCAATCCAGCGCATGTTATTGAAACGTAGTAGCCAGCTGCGCTCTCTTAAAATTATCGTTATTTATCTGCTACGCTATTCACACAACACCTGCGACGAACCAAAACTGATCAACATCTTCATTTCCAACGCCCTTGAAATTCTGTAGCTTGATAGAGGTAGCCATGTCTTTGGGGGGTGGAGATGAAGGTGGAGTGGATGGCTTGTTAGAGTGAGACAAGTTTGGAAGTGGAGTGAATGGGATTTGGATTATGGCCAATAACCCAAAAATATCCCGATCTTGCAATTCCTCTTCTCCTAAGTGTGCAAATTCACTCGAGCTATTGCTTTTAGACTCCTCGTAGCTGTCGAATTTGCCTTTGAGAGGGATATAAAAAAAACACTCTTCTAGATCTACTCTGTAAGTTCTTCCACTGCATGTAGTCGAGCCTCTTTGGGATATTCACGCAATATGGCTGCACATAGTACCCTTTTCACACAAAAGAATTTTAATCCACACTTTAAAGAGCAAAATAACTTACCTCTAGGGCCCTTGAAGAATATTCTTTCTGCTTCAGAATACGAGACAACAATATCATTAGAAAATTCAGTCACAAAATCACTTAGAATACTATCAATCCAGTAATATACTGCGTGGATAATCATGTTGCTAGACTTCTCTAATTGATGCACCAATTCTGGGGTCCACTTGGTGATCGCATTGTCCTTTACGCAAGTCTGAAATTCAGTCAGCTGAGATAGCCACTAGTGTAACTCAGTCTAAAAGGAAGTAAATAAAATTTCATGGACCTCTGTATAGTTATAATTTTTTTCCCAATCCTCAGCAGATAATTTAGGGTTTCGGTTCTCTTGGATTTCAAATTCGCGTAACTTCTTGTCGAGCCAATCTTGCAGTTCATTCTTTGTCAGATGCCACAATATCAAATCTCCCTCAAAATGATCCCGATCCCAAAAAAAAAAACCATGTTTTGGATTGAGAGGTCCTGACCCAGGTTCGGAGTAATCGCGCAACCAACAAACCCTCCAAATACTGGCCCTTTCGGTAGTGATCTGCTTGCGCAAAGAAAAGTCTCACCCGAAGCAGTATGGGAGTGTACTGGAACCAGGCTTCCACACCCTGAGGGAGTTTTTGATGGTCCAATAGTTCTAATACCTAATGCTTTGCACACAACTTCACAGGTAGATCTAATTGCAGAAAAATAATAAAGCAGTTGCACATGCCTAGATAGTGATAAACATACTTATCCTTGCGCATTCACAACTTTTTACAGAATAAACCCTTACGCAGACATATTATTATACTTCAGATCTAAAAATTAAACAAAACAATATTCGTGCATAATTGAAATGTACCGGTTTGACTATCAATTATGGAAACATAGATGCATTCAAGAAAATATATCTAGATCTATAATAAGCAATAGATAATGTGCATAACAGTAACTATCAGAATCATATAAATTCTGAGTTTGCCAAAATTTAATTTTTTATTAAGATATCTTCAGTCAAAACGATCTTTCCCTTATGCACACACATCAACAAAGTCCATGCACACAACTCAGGACTAGGTCTCCGTGCACACAACCAATAGGAGCCTTTCTACCTAGACCAAACCAAAACTTAGATCAAAACATAAACATAAGCATCTATCGATATATCATTCATTCATGTCTATCTTTCTTCACTTGACTCTTACATATTTATATCTTTATAAATGCAGACATACCATGGTCTCAAACCATAATTTGAGACTCATGGTTTTCCCTTTTTCCCATTACAATAATTAAGGAACTTTGACTCACCCCAAAGCCCCTTGACATCTGCACGCATCACTTACAACAAAAAATTAACCCAAAATTTTTCTGAAATGGATTTACTCAGGGGACCCCGCTCCAACAAATGGCCATGAGGTTATTTTTCTTATTTTCTTTATTTTTGTTCTTCAGGTTAATATATGGATGAAACTTCCAACACTTATCCTCTATATGGAAATTAATGTTGCAGAGGTTGTTGGGATCTTTGCACTGGTGTGCTATGACTACTGTATTTTTATCTTACCCCCCTATCTTTTTCTTCTGCACATCTTTAGAAGAATCAAGTTGCTCCTTTTTCTTCAATCCACTTGATTAGGATTTCTTTAGGCCTATGTTATCCAGGTACTATTTCTGTACATAATACTTATCCACCGATTTGGGCTTGAGCAACATCACTTTCTCCCATAGATGGTGGTGTAGGCCCCCAAATAATTGAGGAGTACATATGGGTTCTTTGGGGAGATACCCAACGTTATGGAAATATTTATAAACTCTATAGTGTACTCCTGCACACTTTGCCCCAACTTTTGCCTGAAGTAGTTCCATTATATCCATTGGTCCTCTATGTATCCAAGAGGGTAAATTGTGACTTAATGAGGGCTTCAAAGTCATCCCACTAAGTCACTGGAGGCTCTGCCTCTAACCTTAGGGTATCCATGTGGCTTTACCACCAAGTTAGGGCATGTCCCTCTAATCTCAACCGTGCAATTGAAATATTCTATTCTTCCTCAATTTAACTAACACTAAAATACACTTCTAGTTGCTGCAACCATTGATTTAGCTTCCTATCCATGTGTAATAATCCACATTCATGCATCCTAAACATTTTCCACCCTTGAGAAAGACCACATGTCACTTTCATGCATGCCACATGTCACTTTTAGAATACACTACATGCCTTCAACATAAGTTTTCACGTGTCACAATAATAATCTATGACATTTCATCATAGGAATTTCCACGAGTCAACATGTTATAATAGATCTAGTATAAATAAACATGTTGAAAACAATTATTCCTCTAAAAAATAGGAAATATAGAAAATTCCAGAGCTGCGAGGGGAACCCTGATAAATATAACACTTTTGAAAATAGGGAGTGCTAAAAATATAAAATCCTTTCATTTCCATTAAAAACTATACTTAACAGACTTGATTTTTAGCAAGGAGTCCTAAAACACACTTCGTTTGACAAGTAAGTCATTGCTATAAAAAGAAACATCTTGCGTGTTGCTCGAAAATAGCTCGTTGGAGCTGGAGCTCTCAAGGATCTTAAATATATCATCAAATATTTCATGCAAGTCTCTTAATTATAGCTGTTGAAGAAAATATCATGCATGTAATATGAAAAAGGTTCACTGGAATCCTAAGCTCGTGAAGAATCTAAATACATAATTAACACTACCATGGGGAATATATAACCTTTATCTATTAAAAATTAGGATGATTGTTAAAAATAGTAAATATATCCTCTTTATTTAAAAATTTTATACTTACTCTAAAAACCAACATTAAGCTTGGAACATCCTATTAAACCATTATGCATTTGAACTCTATGTGAACCAACCTTTGACACATGAAAAATTTCTCTAGAGTCATTCTTTAATCACTATCATGATGAAATGAGTTGGCCCTTAACCCTTTAGTTCACGAAGGAGAAAATATGGGGATAATAGGACCATATATAGTGTGTGAACAAACCAATGTACCCACAAAACTCAAGGTAATTCATTTCCCATCAAACAATATTCATAGAACCACATATGTTCCTGTGTAAATTCAAGTACTTTATACTTGTTTAAGATCGCAATATCTCTAGACCGTTGGAATCTTGTTCGTATTTACTTGAACATATGCACCTAATCGTTCAAATGATCTCGGTGAGTTTCCCAGTAACCCGACGGATTCCCTTTGACCACTTTGTTCATGGCCTAAGTCCACTAAGGACATATCATGTTTTCCTCTATTTCTTTCATAAATTGGTTCTATGCCATTAAACCTTGGAAGAGTGAACATTTCTGTCCCAATTTAGCATAATGCCTTAATGATCCTTTTTAACCTTCAAGTGGACACTTCATACAACCTCTTCTACTACTGCATTAGTGTTTCATCTAACTCTACATCATATGAGTCGATGCTTCTCCAACTCATCTCACCATCCATCTTGAGATTGATGTAGTATTCCTTCCTACTAATAATATTATAAATGTTATTAATAATAGAAATTTGTGCATCATCATTCACTAGTTCAATATACCTTTCCCCTTTCATTGGATCCAAGAGGGCGATTACGCACAATGATCTTGACTCAAACACAATATTTCTTTGATTGAGATTCAAGTTAACATTGTTATCAAATTCCTAACGAATTCCTAATAAAATTGGATAGGGGTTTGAGTCATCCATGATCTCAATGATCTAAAATCATGTCTTGTTTTTCACTTCATCAACATTCAATTAAATGTTTCTCCAATCTGACTAATAGGATATATTTGATATTGATTTTCCAACCTCATTTGAATGGGAAACTAAGCCAACATTGATTTTTTGTTAGGTCCCTATATTACTAGTATAGTCCCTTATTGTTGTTAGTGTAACCCCCTTATTGTTATTGTTGTACCCCTATAACCCCCATATTGTTATTATTGTGCCCTTATATTATTATTGTTAGGTTAGCTAGGATTACATTGTGACTCCATGGACTCCTATATATAGAAAGGAGGCTTTGTCATTTGTATCATCCAAGAAATGTTCATTAATGTAATGTATTGGAGGTTTCCTCCTCGAAGTGGCTTATTTATAAGGCGTTGATATCTCTTTTCTTCTATTTTTGGAGCTGGTTTCACAACATTTGCTATCAAAGCTTTGGATTCTAGGGTTTCGCTGCTCCAAACAGGTCATCGTGGAAGTTTCGCTATAACTTTTTTTCTACGAATGTCTAGAAGCTGAAATTTTTAGAGCGCGAAGCAGAAATCTAGAGGAACATCGTCAAAAAATTTCAGAGCTTGGTTCACAAAATTTTAGGAGATATGATCTGTGGAAGTTAGGGCTTTTGTAGGCTCCTGAATTTAACTTAAACAAGTCATCGCGGTATTTTCGCTATAACTATTTTATACGAGGGTTAAGAAGCTGAAATTTTCACATAGCATAGCCAAAATCCCGAGGAATGTCATAGAAAATTTTTAGAGATTGATTCACATTATTTTGGGAGGTAGGATCTGTGGAAGTTAGGGATTTTTCAGGCTCCTGAATTTCATCTCAAAGAGGTGATCGTGGGAAAATATTCATAAATCTCTCTCTAAACATCGGATTGGAATTCTGTAAATATTGGTTGGAATTACATGGAATTTAGTTTCTTTTCTATCAATTTCAGAGTTGAAGGAGCAAACAATGACACGTAGCAAGTCATACAAGTTCGCTCTACTAAACCAATCCATAATTAGGTCATTGTGGGAGATTGGACATAACTTTGCCTTGAAGAATCCAAATCAGGTCATACCTGTGGCATTCAAAAGATGATTCAGAGAGATACCACAGGGAAATTTTTTAGATATTTAAGATCTGAAATCACAAAGATAATTCATTTTCAATATCGAGCTCCTCAAAAGCAAGAAAAATGTGTGTATTGTTTTCCGAAGTGCATAAGTCTTGTTTGAAGAATCAATTTGAATTGATTCCAAGGGCATATTGTAGAATAGATATCAGTATTGGGTTCTAAAATGCCCCCCTAAAAAGAATTCAACACCCATTAAGCCTTTAGAAGGATCTACTGTGGCTCATGAAGAAGAAGAAACACAACATGACATATCAAAATTACAAGAGAAAATGCACCAAATTTCGCTCTCGCAAAGAGCAACAAAAAATGAAATGGATATTTTGAAGAAAAGGTATGGAAGCTACGATGGATGGTTTGAAGAATGGTATGGAAGAAAAAATGGAAGGTTTGAAGGATGGTATGGAAGAAAAAATGGAAGGTTTGAAGGGAGACATGGAAGGTTTGAAGGAAGGTTTGTCAAAGTTGATACAAGAAATGGTTCCTAATGGCGAAAAGATAGTAGAAGAAACTCATGATGAGAACAAAACAAATGTTAATTATGATTTCATAAACTCTAATTTTGGATTGAAGAACCACCATATTACAAAGACAGATATGAGGAAATTTGATTGCAAGGATCCCGTAACATGGATACTACAGATGGAGCAATATTTTGATCTCAATAATGTGCAAAAAACACACAAAAGGTACACATTGCAACTTTACATTTAGAACAAAATACATTTGTATGGTATCGATGGATTTTCTCCCATAAAAAAATTGTCACTTGGTCAATTTTTACGGAGGAAATGATAGCACATTATGAGGATACAAATAGCAACACCTTCTTTAGCCAATTGATAAATCTCAAACAAAAGGGTTTAGTGGGGCAGCACATTGAGGACTTCCAAAAATTGAATATAAGGGTAACTGATATTCCATAGGAACACATGATTGATCTCTTCATAGGCACTCTAAAGGATAACATCCAACATGAAGTTCGTGTTTTGGAACCTGATTCATTGGAGAAGGCATTCAGGTTGGCAAGAAAAGTTGAATGTAAAATTATGGCGACAAGGAAGCCTACCACTCAATTCTATAAAGAAGGAAGTGTTTCTACGCCTAGATTTCCACAACCTACAAGGTTGACATCACAACAATTGGAAGAAAAAAGAGCAAAAGGGCTTTGCTACAGTTGTGATAGAAAATACACTAAAGGTCATAAGTGTGTTGAGAAGAAGTTTTTTTACATAGATTGTGAAGAGGAGGAAGAAAATGAGAAAGAAACTTCAAAAGAAGAGGATATACACCAGGAAGCAACCCTAGATGAAGAAGAAATGAGTCCGACCATATCATGTAATGCATTGGCAGGAATTACCACTCCTCAAACTCTCAAGATAGAAGGACATATCAAGAAGAAAAAGGTAATAGTATTGATTGATTTGGGTAGTACCCATAATTTTATTCATTGTAAGGTAGCCAAGGAATTGAATTTTTTACTATACCCAGCACCAGAATGTCAAGTGATGGTTGAAAATGGAGGAACTATAAATTTCTCAAGAAAATTCCATAATATCAAGCTAGCCATGTGGGAATATGTATTGAATAGTCCAATGCTTTCCATCCCAATGGGAGGTGCTGATGTTGTACTAGGAGTACAATGGTTACAATATTTGGGGACGATAGCTTTTAATTTTCAAGAACTTTTCTTGTAATATTTTTCGGAAGGAAAGGAAATCGAATTACAGGGTATCATAGGGAAGCCAAGAAAGATAATAAGCTCTAATATCATGAAAAAGCTTATAAAGAAAGAAAAATGAGGTGTAATTGCACAATTATGCTCACTAGAAGTTCCAACATCAAAATCATCTATTTCTCTAGATCTCCAAAAAGTTTTGGACAATCATTCCAAGGTGTTTGATACTCCCAAAGGATTCCCACCTATTCGTGATCATGATCATGATATTCATTTGATTCCAGGAAGTGTTCCTCCAAACATCATGCCTTAGAGATATCCTTATGTCCAAAAGAGCGAAATTGAACGTATGATTGCAGAAATGTTAGAGGCTGGTATAATTCAACCTAGTCAAAGTTCTTTATCTGCCCCAGTAGTATTAGTGCACAAGAAATATGGATCATGGCGCATGTGTCTGGATTATAGGGAGCTCAATAAGGTCAATATTAAGGATAAATTTCCCATTCCTGTGATTGATGAATTATTGGATGAATTACATGGAGCAATTTATTTTACCAAGTTGGATCTTCGTTCAGGATATCATGAAATTAGAATGAAGACTGAAGCTATTCCAAAAAAAACATTTCAAACTCATGAGGGTCATTATGAATTTTTGGTCATGCCTTTTGGCCTTACCGATGCACCTTCTACATTTCAAGGGTTGATTAATTCCATTTTCAAACCCTTCCTTAGAAAATTTGTGCTAGTATTTTTTGATGATATACTAATCTACAATAGATCTTGGAAGGATAATGTTCAACATGTTGACATGGTGCTCAAACTATTGGAGGAGAAACAATTATATGCAAAAACATCCAAATGTTTCTTTGGAGTACAAGAGGTGGAATATCTGGGTCATATTTCATCTCACGAGGGTGTTAAGGTAGACCCTAACAAAATTAAATCCATTAAGGAATGGAAAGTCCCCACAACCATAAAGCAGTTGCATGGATTCCTTGGGTAATTAATAGAGTATTATCTCAAGTTTGTTAAGAATTATGGAAGAATAGAAGCACCTCTAACAACATTATTGAAGAAAGATGCATTTTCATGGACTCCAGAAGCAACTAAGGCCTTTGAACATCTTAAAGAGGTGATGTGCCTAGCACCAGTCTTAGCTATGCTAGACGTCACAAAAACCTTTTTTGTGGAATGTGATGCCTTAGGAAATGGAATTGGTGCTGTTTTAATGCAAGAAGGAAGACCCATTGCTTTTGAAAGTCGTTCAATCAAAGGAAAGTATTTACAAAAGTTTATGAGAAGGAAATGTTGGCAATACTACATGCACTAAAGAAATGGAGACCTTACCTAATGGGAAGACACTTCAAGGTAAAAAATGATCATGATAGTCTTAAAAAATTTTCGGAACAAAGACTATCTTTAGAAGAGTAGAAAAAATGGGTCACAAAGATGTTGGGTTATGACTTTGAAATCATCTACAAAAAAGGGAAGCTAAATGTTGTTGCAGATGCACTCTCAAGAAAGGATGAAGAGGTGGAAGCATTGCTTTGTGCCATTTCTATTATCCAACCAGATTGGATAACTGAAGCAAGGGATGAATGGAATAAGGATGAAGAAGTGTGGACACTCATTCAAAAGTTGCAGCAAGATCCTAGTACATCTGATACATTTAGTTGGAAAAATGATTCCTTATGGTACAAAGATCGCTTATATATTTGCAATAATTCCCAACTAAAACAAAATATTCTTTTGGAATTGCACACTTCTCCTTTAGGAGGACACTCGAGATTTTTAAAAACTTACCACAGGGTGAAGAAAGAATTTTTTTGGGATGGCCTTAAATCTGATATTCAAAAGTTTGTGGCGAAATGTTTGGTTTGCCAGCAGAATAAAGTGGAAACAATTAAGACCCCGGGACTTCTACAACCTTTATCCATTCCAAGTCAACGTTGGGAGGAGATTTTAATGGATTTTATCACAGGTTTACCTAAGTCCGAAGGAAAGAGTGTCATCATGGTGGTAGTTGATAGACTTACCAAGTATGCACACTTTTGTGCATTATCTCATCCATTTAAAGCAAGTACAGTTGCTACAACATTTATGGACAGAATTCAAAAGCTACATGGAAGCCCAAGGGTTATTGTGAGCGACAGAGATCCCATTTTTACTGGAAATTTTTGGACGGAGTTATTTTCTTGTTTGGGTACTCAAGTAGCTCATAGCTCATCTTATCATCCTCAATCTGATGGTCAAACTAAGATCGTAAATAAATGTTTGGAAGGATATCTTCGTTGTTTTGTATCTGATAAACAAACACAATGGGTCAAGTGGTTACCTCTTGCTGAATGGTGGTATAACACTTCCTTCCATACTGCAGCGAAAATGACCCCATTTATGGCACTTTATGGATATCATCCACCATCCATCACATCATCTTTAAGAGAAAAATCTAAGGTTCAAGCAGTGGAAGATCACATCGAGCATCAGCAAGAAGTTCTCCAACTCTTAAAGGATAACCTGAATTTGGCACAAAATCGAATGAAACAAGAGGCAGATCAACATCGCAGCGAGAGAAGTTTTGATGTAGGAGATTGGGTATTTTTACGGCTACAACCATACAAACAAATGTCCCTCAAGCAAGCTAAAAAGGATAATAAATTATCACCAAAGTACTATGGTCCTTACAAGGTGTTGCAAAAGATTGGTTCTATGGCATACAAATTGGAGCTTCCTGCTTCTTCGCGAGTACATCCAGTTTTCCATGTTTCATGATTAAAAAAGGTTATAGGGGAAAAAATTCCAATTCAAACAATATTTCTAGAACTTGATGAGGAAGGAAAAACCATATTGGAACCTGAAGCAGTTACGGAAACAAGAACTCGATAGCTATGAAATAGATCAATTTCAGAGTATCTCATCAAATGGAAGAACTTACTCACTGAAGATTCTACATGGGAGGATGAGAATTTTATACAAAAGCACTCGAAGCTACTCAAGTGTTGAGGACAACCCTTTTTTGAAGGAGAGGAGCATGTCAGGTCCCTATATTACTAGTATAGTCCCTTATTGTTGTTAGTGTAACCCCCTTATTGTTATTGTTGTACCCCTGTAACCCCCATATTTTTATTATTGTGCCCTTATATTGTTATTGTTAGGTCGGCTAGGATTACATTGTGGCCCCATGGACTCCTATATATATAAAGGAGGTTTTGTCATTTGTATCATCCAAGAATTGTTTTTTCATGTAATGTATTGGAGGTTGCCCCCTCAAAGTGGCTTATTTCTAAGGCGTTGATATCTATTTTCTTCTATTTTTGGAGCTGGTTTCACAACATTTTTCCAATAAATCCCATGAATTCTTGGGTAATATGATCAAATAAAATCCAAAATATGGCATGACATATTCCATCTCAAAGTTTAGTAATTCAATGATCATTTTAAACTCCTTTCTCATTCTTCTCGTCTTGTTCACATGACGTGCCCCTCTTTAACATAAGGAAGCCACAATAGGAACTTAAAATTCTTATCTTATCCATTTATTTAGCTAGAAGTTGCATCAATTTATTCATGACCAAAAAATTATTCAACATTTTAACATTAAAACGTAAAAATTCACTTGTCAGGGTCTTCGTGTCTACCAAGTTGTTCCTATGCATTAATTCATCCCGCCATGTATTTTCACGTAGCGATTGTTTGTGTGGTGATAAGTATCAAGGAACCCCTTCCATTTCCTTCAATGCCTCAAATAAGAACTATTTCTGCTTCGTGGCATCAAACTTGGGTTGTGCTCGTGCAACTATTCAAAATTTCCCATTCAACTGTTGTTGAGTGCATTCATTTCTTATAAAATATTTCTCAATCCTTGTAACTTCTCACATAACAACTTGTTCCTAGATGGGCCCCTTCAAATTTTAATCTGTGTGTAGTTTTGTAGTGACCATATTCAAACAACCCTTCTTTTCTTCCCATTTAGCCAACAACGTTGGATAGTTCTTTGTCACATGTTCATACTATAGTGGTATCCACAAAACATACAGGGTGGGGTATATAACCTTTCCAAGAGATTAAATTCCCATAGTTATATAGAAATTAGGATTTCTTACATATATCCTCAATATCCACATTGGAATCCTCCTCTTGGGCCTTTGGAAACCCCCATGTTATTTTAATTTTGTCTCCTCTTGGACCCTAAAAGCATCCACTGTCTAGTCCTTCATGTAGAAATTATATAACTAATGCGTTATACATCCAATATTCTCATGATCACACACTATTTGACTTCATGCACAATACATAATCTCTTCTACCATTTATCATCATATGCGGAAATTAAATCAATTGCATGCACACATTAAAACCATACAAATTCACACACATTAACACAATGATTTATGGGAAAGCTTAAAGCTAAAAACCCCCAAATATATGTATAATATATGTCATAGAGATCATGTAACAATCATCATACAAAGCTTCTCACAAGCTCTCAGTATAATCTCCAATCGCTACACACTAATCAGGTCCCGTTCTAGCAAATCCATGCACCGATCCTCTGCCACATGCTAGCCTGCCTCTACTACGCAATCCCTGCTGAATATGGGCCTTGAATGAACTCGAATCCACCTGGCTTGCACTGCGCAATCCTCATTTGCATCTCCATCAATGTGTGGTGCAAGATCATGCACCAGTATAGTCACAACTGATAGTCTACTTGCTCTTTCACCTATCTCTCCACTGGTCTCCACTGAAACTGTCCATGCACTATAGTTAACTGATGTATTCTTCAGTTGATTAATGAGTTAATAATTAGTGAATTAATTATTAATTAATTCACACCACTCTCACTAGTGTATCAATAAGTTAGACTAGATACAACTAGCTCAACTGTGTCTAACTGAGTTAAATTGAACACAACTCCACCAACTACCTCAATAACTCCACCAAACTCTGTCACATGAGTTATAATTGAAGTCTCCATGCAATAGCTCCACTTAATCCTTAGGAATAGTGTAATTCCTTCTGTCAGCTCCTGTGCCACATGCGTGCACTTAACTGAAGTGCTCCAAGAGAATAAGATAATGTTTATAGTCCAAATATTATTAAGAGCTAATAATATTCGACATATCTATTTTTAGACTGGCAATCTAAAAATAGATCCTACCCAATATGTCTAAAAATAGAATTCCATCTATTTTTCCAACTTGACCAACCATCCAAAAATAGCATCCTGCAACTCATAGAATATGATCGACATGTCTAAAAATAGACATAGTCTAAAAATAGATTGTGCGCCAAAAATAGCCTGCGGGCCCACTTAGTGAAGGCGACTTATTTTCACTAAGCTCATCATCTTGTTGCAATCTCAACACTTCATTAGATCCAGTGATCTATTGTTATTCATATAATTTACTAACGAATTTCATAATTCATAGAAGGGAGTATGAATTTTCTTCTGATACCTCTATAAGGTTTGACAATGGGGATAAATATTCCCCCATTGTCCCTAATTCTCTCATAATTCCCTTTGAAGTTGCATTGGAAGTGAATTCAACTACGTTGGGAATGGATTTTATGTGTTTGTAGCACTATTATTGCCAACCATTAGACAATGTCCTTTGTTTTGGCACGTGGTACACCATACATTCTTGTGTCTCATATTTACCATGGTGATCTCCTATAATTGCAATCTAATCACCTTTTTTGAGATTGAACCTGCAAAATCCTTGCCAAAATTTCAGTACCTCATGGAGTTTCCTCCAAGTGCATCATGATATCTAACACTTTCACCTAAGTTGTAAGTTTCTGCTTAATCAAAGGAACCTAGATGTGCAAGAGGAACCCTGAAATATACCATTCCCTCTATTAGACATCCTGAATTTGGAATGCGAGTCTATCTAAAAAAAATTAAAAGCACTAAGTGTAGTCCCATTCCATTTCCCTAACCTTTGTCTTAATCTCCTTAATATTCATCATACATTTGGATTCACAGTTAGGTTTCTGAAACTTTCGCAAAAAATATCTCTTTATGTTTGTAAGAGATCAAGTTTTTCCAACTATATTAGTTGCTTCATATTTCACGTACCATGCCAAAGTTCTATATTTGAAGGTGGTTTCTAGCTGTGCGATATTTGTTGCTTTTTTGCTTATTTTATTTAATGACCAGATTATGTCACATGTGGACCAATTTTGTTTTCCATCATCCCTTCCTATCCCATGGGATACTGGGAACATAAGTATATAATATTGTGTCACCTTATTAGAACTTATTGCTACTTCAATTATGTATTGTTTTCTTGACCTTGGTGGTCTTTCTTGTGACTAATTTTGGATTTAAGAGTTTCTTAAATTGTCTCTATTTATTGCACTCTGAACTTATAATTTTCTTAAAATTTCTATGATTGAATTATTGACTTTGGGTTACTTTCTCCTTAAATGCACAAGACGCGTGTTATAGCCCATTTTTTCACATCTATTCAATCAACCTAGAAACTGGATCAATCAACATAATTTTACCCCTTTATATCATCATAACATAAATCCCTATGCGTGACACTCTCATATCCCAAAGTTTCTACCTGAAAACACCTTGTTTCAATCATTTTTAGGACCAACTTCCCTGACCTCTTACTGGAAAAAATTCACCTATAGGCTAGTCCACTGTGGCCTGCATTGATCACCTACAGGTTGCTCCACTATGCACCTGCGTTGGTTCTAGAAATTTTGGAAAAAGAGAGAAATTCTGGAAGTCTATTTTCCCCGAAGCTTCCATAATTTGTTAAAACTATTTACCTCATATAAAACATTCGGATCTTATCCTATCCTACATTGGAGTTTAAATCCCTTAACCTTTTATCCCATCCTACCATCAAGAGTGAATCTAAAGCCCTAGATTGGTAAATGGATAAGAAATCCAAACTTACCCTCCTATTCTATATATTTGTGGCCATCCACAAGCTAGGGGTTGGATTTTGGAGATAGAATTCTACCCTCATGTTGATGATGTAAAGAGTTAACATTCCATGAATTAAGGTGATTTGAAGTGCACTTTGTGACAAAGAAGGAACACATCAACTTGGAGGAGCTCTTCTACAAGATCAAATTCTATTTCCGGTTGTAAGTTTAAAAACTTAGGATACACATTTTTCACGCTTTTTAAAGCCACAATGCAATTTACACCTACCCTTTCATTTTCATTTTTTTTTTGTAAGCTAACATTTTTTTCATCTTCAATCCTTAGGTGCATTTAAGCTAGAAAACCCATATATTCTTTTTTTATAACAGTCTAACCTAATCTATCAATTATTTCTCCTAATGATTCTGATTAGACTATTGAATCAATATCATTTTCCACCTAACTACTGATTTGTCAAGATTAAACTGTTTGGAAAATATTTATTCACTAACCTAATTAACATGAAATTTACAATTGTTCCATAATGATTAAATGCATGATTGTAACAAAAATCAATTCTTTGTGTAATTTTAAGACAAGGTGCACACAATTTTATTGGATTTTAAAATAAAGAAAACTAATTTAACAGTAGTGGCATTTAAATTTGCAGCACTTTCAATATTATTTCTACTTTTCTTTGGTGGGGTTTTATTCTCTTTTTATTCTTTTTTCATTTTATTCTCTTTTATCTTTTTCTTCATATTCTTTTTCTTTTTGAAATACCCTCTTTTGATTTTATTTTACATATACTTTTTTTTGGAAATCATTTGCAGATTGAAAATAATTTACAATGTAAAATTACAAATATGATATACTCAATCACCTTGAGATCCTATAAAATATATGACCCTAACAGTGTCTCTAGCTGGGGATGACACTTCTTCATGTGAAGTGTCAAGAACATAAGATTAGTGGCCTTGAGTATCCAATGTCTGCAATATATGCATCTTATTTCTTTGGCTGTTAAGGTAATTATGATAGCTTGTCAATTAGGGCTTAGGGCCTTCTTTGCGGGCTTCAACTCCAATCATCAAGTTACCCAATCAAATCAATATAGACTGTGATATTTACAATGATGTAATACAAAATATTTATGCTAAGAAAAGTAGTGCTTCAACATCCTACCATTGATAAGACCACCAGGTAACTATGCTCCATCCAGGTCCTTGAGGAAGAATGCATTGTTTCCCCTTAAAGAATAAATAATGTATGGCCCTTTCCAAAGGTTATCAAATTTACCATGTTTACCTTTGGCTTCTCTCTGGAATCCCACCTAAGAACTTTGTATCCAATGTTGAAGTCATCTGTCATCTGCTTTAGTCCTTCTGTCAAAAATACTTGAGTTTTGTTATAGACCTCCTCCCTTGACTGCTACAACTGAATGGTTTGATTGATTATTCTTTGTATATCATTTGACTCAACCTGTAATTATTGTATTATATTCATGAATGGTACTCTTAAAGATGATATAAATAGAGCATCCATTCCATAAACCAATTGGTAAGGTGACATACCAATTGACTTCTTTGTAGTAAGTCTGTCAGCCCAAAGTGCATTAACCAACTTGTTGTGCCAAGATTTCTTGTTGTCTTCTAACAATTTCTTAATTATGTTTACCAGACTCTTATTTGAAGATTTAGCCAACCCATTACCTTGAGGGTAATAAGCTATTGAATGTCCCAAAGTAATGTGGCATTTATTAGAAAATTCAATCATTTTCTCAGAATTGAAAGCTGTTACATTGTCAGTAATAAGTTTTATAGGACAACCAAATATAGAAAGGATATTGGTCTCAAGAAATTTAATAATGACAACATCAGTAGCAGATCTGGAAGGGGTGGCCTCTATTAATTTATTAGAGTAATCAGTGGCTGTGATAATCCACTTATGTTGGCTAGGGGAAGGAGGATGAATTTCACCATTGAAATCTAGTCAGGACTGTTGAAAAAGGCTCTCAACTGAAATAGGTTTTATTTGTAGGGGTAAGAGATTTATTTTTCCTTAAAAAATCTAGAATTTATGGCATGAAGTCACCCTCTTATGAATGTCAGGGAATAGGGTAGGCCAGTAAAAACCAACCTTGAGGATTTTATTGGTAGTAGTTTTCCAATAGAGATGGCCACCAAAGTCACCTTCATAGAACTCCTGCATGATTTTCTTTGCATCATCCTTTAACAAGCACTTAAGTAAAATTCCACCAACATCTTTCCAATATAAAACATTTTCAATGATGCAAAAATTAACTGCCTTTAATTTTAGAAATATTTCCTTTGTTTTTGTTAGAAGAGGAGGAGCATTTAAATTGAATAAAACATACAACAAATCTGCATACCAAGGTGAGTTCAAAATGCTTCATCGATCTGTGGAGTCGCTTGTTCCTCTTGATAATCCAGTGCAGCAACAAAGTTGATGTCTAATGCATGGAAATTAGACTCTGCCATCAGTTTGGACAATCCTTTTCCTTTGATAAACTTGGTTGGTTTGATTTCTAAGTCATACTAAAGGATGAAAGAAATCCATTTTTCTCATTTTCCATCTGGTCCATTCTGTGATAAAATATATTTGACAACTGAATTAGGTATGTTGTCGTATAAAATGTCTAGGCACAACAACAACAGTTTAGATCTGGGGCTGCCACCCTGATCCCCAATCTCTCTATTTGAGCTGTCTCCTTATAACAGGCTAAGGGGGGTAGACCCTATGGAAATGGAATGAAGGAGAACTAGTTGGGAACCAACCAGTTCAGGAGACACAGTTAGACAACCAAACACTTGTAAATGATATAGAAAGACTTAGGGATTCGATTATATTTGAAATATTGATACCAGTGCCTTATGAAGTCAACTATCTTGCTAAGGTAATTAGAAACAATTACTTGATGAAAAACTACTACTTGGAATGCAAGGAAAATAATTTGAAGGGGCGAGATAAAATAAGCTTTGAAGATTAAAGGTGATGTTAGAAGCCTAAATCACTTAGGTTATAAATAATCTGATCTAACCACTAAGTACTTAAGCGAGAGTGCCAATTATGAATATGCCACAAGATTACTTAGTTAAAATATATACCATTCCTTACAGATCCACAATAATAATATATCAATCACACTTACTTGAAGAATTTCCCAATAATGATTCAATAATTCAAGTAAATGAAACAATACTTAATTACACATTAAACAATTTTAATCGATAGAAAATGTTCCAAAACTCAGACGCCAATGATCATCAAACCCAACTGAAACATATGAAATTTACTAGCACTTAAATCTCAGTAATTATTCATCTAGATGTACGATGAAAATTTAATGCTAATAAAACCACTTCGTCAAGAAATTTATGGATTAGATGATATTCTTAAATAATGAAAATCCAAAAATTAAATTTTCTCCTATAGTTAGACTTAGGATATTAAAAAACTAAAACACACCAACTATAGAAACCACTCCACTATTAAATATCTTGCAGAATAAATCAAAACCCCAAATGTCCCAAATTTTTTGATTTTCCAAAACTTATATCCAAAATAAAAATCCTTGCCAAAATTTTAATACAACCATAAAAAAATGCGCAAACCTTACACATGAAATAAAAATGAAATTTCAAACTTTATAAAATCAAATCTCACTAAATCTAAAAAAAAAAACAAAGATTTTAAAAATCGAATGTTCTGAATCAAAGTTAAATGTTTTTTAATTTTTTTTAAAATTGTCAAACGTTAAACCTAAAAATCAAAATCGAAATATAAAAAAAAAAGTTAAAGTTAAATGTCATGCATTACTTGTTTTTTTTCTTTTCCGTAGGGTAAAGGAATTGTGCAGGTATCGAGGGCCGAGGGAGAAGAAGAAAGGACGACAAAAGAGGTAAGGGACACGTAGAGAAGGCATCAATGGGCAACAAGGATGGGCATTGAAGGTAGACGAAAATGGAAAAGACTGCGTGAGGATTTCACGCAGGAAGACCGCAAGGGAGGGGCTGCGAGGGTAGAAGAATTCAACGTGAAAAGGAGAGGGGTCAACAGAAGCAAAGGGAAAGGTCTGGATGGAGAGATGGACGCGGAAATGCAGAGCAGAGGAGTTCGTGAAGGCCAACGGACTTGCAAAAATGGACAGCGTGAAGAGGGATCCGCAGAAATGGACAACGTGAAGAGGGAAAGGATAGGAGTTGCAGATTTTAGAGGGCTCGTGCAGACATAAACCAAAAGGATGAGGGAGCTGCAAAGGGAAAAAATGAATGCAGGTGGGAAAAAAATAAAGAAAAATGCAGCAAGGAACACACAGATTTGCAGAGGAAAACACAAGCACAATTGGTGCATAAACACTCAAATCTGAATTTTTTCCCCTTCTGTCTAGCAATACTTGAGATAAAATATGTTTGAAGTAAATTATCCTAAGAAAATATAAACCTTGAGGCGAGATCTGGCTTAGATCTGCAATCAAATTTGATCCTAAGACCA
The DNA here is from genome assembly GCA_034641835.2 of Pinus albicaulis. NCBI lineage: Eukaryota > Viridiplantae > Streptophyta > Pinopsida > Pinales > Pinaceae > Pinus > Pinus albicaulis. Next base: position 1,278,546,272 of record CM076577.1, on the reverse strand, counting down.
GATCTTTCCCTCTAGGGCCTAGATCTGGCTCAGATCTGATTTTTTTAATGAAAATATCCCACTACAACCTACACAAAACTAGAAACAAGAGACTGAAAAACCCATTATATACACATAAAATAAAAACACCAAAACCCCGTTGAGTAAAACAATTAACAATATTTACAAATCTACAATGCTATTTTACAGATCAAATCCCCGATGGCCAGATTTAAACCATTTAGCACAATTAAAAAAAGATAAATTAAAAGAGAGGCACAAGCCCTCAAAAGAACCCTGCAAAAAATGGAATTTAAGATAAGCCCGAGGAATTAGATCCGGAGGGCTCTTCAGATATTATTTCCTTGGGAATTAGCTGGTCTAGCCAAGGACTTCCCTAAACACCCATATCTAAATTCGAGAGATTTCTGCACACTTAAAGTTAAACTGTTAAATCAATAGAAAAATAAGATAAATAATAAAATTTTCAAGAGTCAGAGATAACTGCTAACTCAATCTAATTAATATTCTCAGCCTAAATCTAGCAACCTGAGCAAGATACCTGTACAATAGATTACTCTACAAGAGCCATTAATCAACAATTCATTAAAGTAATCACCAACATAATATAATGAACAAATTTACCATAAAATGCTGAAAAGGAACACCACCATCAAAATAACACCCCAAAGACTTCATTTGTATTAATCCAGAAAATATTACAGAAGAGCTTTAAGAGCAAGTACATGATCAAGAGATCGGATGACTGAAAGACTGACAAATACCTCTAATTTATAAGTTAAAATCTCTAATGGCTAGTTCGGTTGATCCCCGTAAAAGTAATATCGACTATCGAAAAGGATTGATTATCTTTTAATCTCATTTTTCGAATTACAAATTTTTGAGGAAATTCAAATTTATCATTTAATACCTTTTTAATTAACTCAAAAATAATATTTTTGAGTTAATTACCTCAAAAATTTGATTTTGACTTAACCACCAAGGCCCAAGGGTCCAAAATTTCTCGAAATTCTCAATATTCCCTTGGCCTGGGACCTTTAAAAATTTATTTTTTTAGGGACCCACGAATTTTGCCTTTGAAGAATTTTAAATCACCTAGGACTTAAAATTAATTAAATTTCTGGCTTAGGATTTTTAATTTAATTTGGCCAGAAAATTTAATTAATTGAAAAATGAGGGGATTAATTATTTTTTCCAACCCTCTAATACTTTAGCCATGGTGTCTAACTATGAGGGACCATGCACTAAAATATTTTACAACAAGATATTACAATTTGACACATGAAAAGGGGAAAACCCATTTGGAATAGACCGTCAAATAGCTACCCAATTCTGCAACTCAAAACATGATCTAGTAGACCAAGTAGTTTGTAATAAAATAATCTAGCCAATTAGCTAGGATTATTCCCAAACTACTTTTACAAAGACTCGATAGAAAAAATAGGAATCACTTAGTATCTTGACGACAAAATCCACCCTAGCTTTGGGGTGAGGTTGGAGGGAAAAAAATCTGCCGATCACTTGTGTCGAGAAACACAAATGAATCAGTGAGACAAAAAACCACCTAGGATAGAAATCGTAACCAAAATACTAAGATTACCTAGGTTGTTACATACATGATTGTCTTACTTAGATCATTTAAATCATAAACATGCATAATGGGTTTACATCATTTACAAAACTGTCGACTGATGATGAAATTTGAATGGCATGAACACCTCGAACATGATAAATCCCATTTGAAAAAATGAGGGTGTACTGCTATGGGGTCTTTGACAAAGAGTGGTCAACATCTGGCTCTACTTGGGGACATATTTCTTCATTGGAGGAATGTGAGAATCCAGAATCTGCATCCAAGCAACACACAAAATTACATAAGTAGCGTCCATCCAAATATCATCATATAAAATTAAGCACATGAAAATAAAAGCTCTTCATTTATTGACTATTCTACCAACATGAAATATAAATCTACTCTAAATACAAAACTAAATGTTGAAAGGACAAAGTGCAGGGTTAGAGATACAATACAAAGGATGCCCTGTGGCATTATATGTGTTAAATATAGTGCATACTGAGCATTTTCCTGCTTTCAAGCAAATTTGTGGGTTGCTTTTCAGATGTGCCATGTGCAATCTTGCATACAATAGGACTTTTTCTTATCCAAAAATCGAGCTTCTCGCAGCCATCAGATGTATCGAAACACTTCCTTATTCTTTTTCTTTTTTGCTTTAGGATTTTCTTCGTGGCAGATTGTATTGTTGATGATGTGGAACAATGTGCTTGTGAAATTTCAGATGAAGTATTCAAGATATGTGTGACATGCCTCCTCTTCATTCTGCATTTGTTCTATATCCTTTTCAATTTCTTCATTAATGTGACTAGCCACTTCTTAGGACATTCACAATGAGACGAGACCTGCTTTAATGGATTGGGCGAATTATGATTTGTAGAAATCTCCTTGGTTTTTTTCCATCTATCATTTGGATCAGGCTAAAAATTTTGTACATGTGATTTCATTTCTTCTAACTTCTTATGCATGGAACTCATTTCTATGGCATGCCTTACTATTAATTTCACTTGATTGAGCTCAATTTTCATGAATCTGTCTTACAAAGTGATATGATTTTCCTCCATAGTTTTCATTTCTCGAGTGTGATTTGCTTCCATTTCAATCATATGTTTCTGAATAATGGACATGTGATTAGAATGATTAACTTTTATTACCTTTAATATGTTTTCAATGGTATCCATTTCTTCCATATTTATAACAAATGGTGTTTGTTTTTTCTCTATGGCCAATAATCTATTCTGAAGAGATATTTTATCAACTTCCATGTTGCTTATAATTTTATCGTTCTTCACTTTCATGCCCATGAAGAAATTTTTCATATAGTTTATCTCTTTCTTATGATTTTCTTGCATGGTGGCTAACTGATTGTTCGATCAAATTCCACGATGGCCATTTCTTCATCATGTATTTCTTCCTTGGCATTCGTTTGATTGGAGTGATTGAATTCCATGATTGTCATCTTTTCCTCTAAGGCTAATAACTTGCTCTGCATAGAACCAATTTCCCTGGCGTGATCTGCTGTTAATTTTTCTTGATTAAGTTCCATATTTTCAATGAATTGTGCTTGGTTGGCCTCTATATTATTGATTACCTGAGCTTTATTTAGTATTATATCATTAACCATCTGAATCAATTCGCTAACAAGATTCTTATCATTGTCAACACTGATTTGATAGATTGTTTATGCTTCACCACTATCATGGATTTGTGCTGTCGTGGTACAAGTGGATTCATCCTGAGAATTGTCATGAAATATCCTATTGATAGTTGAGTTCTCTACAAGACCACTTTCATTATTTTGCATAGTATTGGGAGCATAAGCTGAGCCACCTTGTTTTATATATTTGTCTTTAAAATCATTGATGATGTGTTGAAATTAATAAAAATAATCCTCAAGACAATTTTGAAACCAATAGATAGCATCACATTTTAAGGAAAATACAAAGAGACATATCTTGACATATTCATGATTATATTGTGAAGGAAGACAATAAATGTTTATTTTATGAGTAATCGTCAAGAGATGCTTTCGAGCAGCGACTGAATTACCACCCGAGAACGAAGGCAATATAGGAATGGCCTCTTTTGGCACGTCATAAAGAGGATCACCCATGATGAATTACTTAGATGGAAAAACCAAATGGATGTTAGAGAAAGAGATCCTTATTCAAGAAAAGTAAATAAATCCACAAGAAGTGAGCTTCTTAGCTGTAATTATTTTAAGAAATGAAAGAATGGGAGTCACCACTTGAACATGAATCTGATTAAAAAACCAAGAAATTAGTCAAGAGAAGCAGATGGATATCAAGGAGGGATTATTGTCTGGGAGTAAAATAGATGAATAAGTTGTGTCGCCACCCAAACAAGAAGCCAACCGAAATTTCCAAGTGTTAAAGGTGCAAATGATGAAAGGATTAGTGAGATGACGAAAGATAAGGTGATGAAAAGATGAAGAGATGAAATGACACTAGAAAATTTTAGGTCGTGTGACGAGTTAATGAATGGAAAAGAAATATTAGAAGATTAGAAAATGTCGTTAAGACCAAGGATAGAAAAACTCTATCCCCGACAATGATGCCAAAAAATGTTGTCGCACAGAATGTCTAGGCACCGTGACAATGGTTTAGATCGGGGGTTGTCACCCTGATCCCTAATCTCTCTATTTGAGCTGTCTCCTTATAGCAGTTTAAGGGGGGTAGACCCTATGGAAATGGAATGAAGGAGAACTAGTTGGGAACCAACCCGTTCAGGATACACAGTTAGACAACCAAACAATTGTAAAAGATATAGCAAGACTTAGGGATTCGATTATATTTGAAAGATTGATACCAGTGCCTTATGGAGTCAACTATCTTGCTAAGGAAATTAGAAACAATTACTTGATGAAAAGCTGCTGTTTGGAATGCAAGGAAAATGATTTGAAGGGGAGAGATAAAACTAGCTTCGAAGATGAAAGGTGATGTTAGAAGCCTAAAGCACTTAGGTTGTAAATAATCTGATCTAATCACTAAGTACTTAAGCGAGAGTGCCAATTATGAATATGCCACAAGATTACTTAGTTAAAATATATACCATTTTTTACAGATCCATAATAATAAGATATCAATCACACTTGAAGAATTTCCCAATAACGATTCAATAATTCAAGTAAATGAAATAATACTTAATTACACATTAGGCAATTTTAATTGATAGAAAATGCTCCAAAATGCAGATGCCAATGATCATCAAACCCAACTGAAACATATGAAATTTACTAGCACTTAAATCTCAGTAATTATTCATCCAGATATACCATGAAAATTTAATGCTAATAAAACCAATTCGTCAAGCAATTTATGGATTAGATTATATTCTTAAATAATAAAAATCCAAAAAATTAATTTTTCTCCTATAGTTAGACTTAGGATATTAAAAAATTAAAATGCACCAACAATAGAAACCACTTCACTATTAAATATCTTGCAGAATAAATCAAAACCCCAAATGTCCCAAATTTTTTGATTTTCCAAAAATTATATACAAAAGGGATTTAAAATTAAACTATAACAAAAGTTAAAAGACTAATGAATTTTATGGGTTTTGTTATAGGTCAATTTGGGCATCATTCCCAATGACCTGGTTAACTGGGCATCATCTCCAGGACCAATGAATAAGGGTCTATCATCCCCTATCATTTTAAGTTGCTACATGCCCTAAGACAAGAACAAGACAAATCAAGCATGACTTTCATCAAGCAAAGGTTTCCAAGGTTTTAAGTTTACTATATAGCATATGAGAGCTCATAAATGCTACCTATAAAGGGACTAAGTGCGTTGCATATGTAGGTAGCCCCATGCAAGTCTGCTATGCAAAGCACTTACTGACATTCACAGGTGCGTTGGTCACATTGGGAGCAAAATTCTCATTGTTCTGGAATCTCCACTTGGCCAGTGCCTTCTAGAAGAGTTCACATGTGTCAAGCTTCGAATCCAAGTGTCCATTTGACATCTACAAGATTGGGAACATATCTTGCATATTATTGGAAAGTCATTTATTGTAAAACAACCTTCAGTTCCTCTATAAATTGAGCATAGATATGAGTACTTGGGAAGGAAGAATTTGAGTAGAGAAATGCTGGTGGATTTTCAATTGAGAGTTAGATTTGTGTAACAGTTACTGGAGAAATTTATACTGTGATGAGGCTAGGAATGTTACTGTAATGGTTACTTCAAATCAGTCATTAGGTTGTAACCTTTCCTTCTATCATCAATAAAGAATACAACTTAGTTTTCCCTATATGCATCTGTATTGGCTTTGATTTTCCATATTATAAGATCTTAGTTGATGTATATGGTTTATGCTTTACTAATTTAGCAAAATAACTTGAATAGACATCTGTATTATTGCTATCTTCTACTATTTAGTGTTCATTATTGCAGGAAGCATTGAGCACAAACCGCTGGAATTTGAAGCTACAACGAAAGCGACAGAAGGAACCATTTGGAAGCGCTTGGATTGCAAGTAAGCTTCGAATCTATTCTGTGTGTTTGTTCTTAGTTAGGAGAAGAAATCATATAGTCTTTAATCTGTTGTTCTATATTATCACTTGTCTAGGGAAGCGTGTTTTATCTGTAATTCACAATTATGTCCAACAAATTGGCGACTCTGCTGGGGATAATTTCTCTTAGTTCTAGGTGTTTTAGCCTCTGATTTGCTCTGTTTATCCACCTAGTAGTTGTTATTCACAAGGATCAAAATTTTTGAAATATTAATTTGCAAAAAAAGTGTGTTAAACAATGGTGTTTTTCTTTTTACACTGTGCCCAATGCACTCTTGGACAAGACACAGTGCTTTGCAGAGCACCGTCTCCCTTTCAGGCCTGCGTTGCAGAGCACTGTCTACCCTTAGAGACTGCGTTGCCTCCTGAAACCATCCAGATTCCCTTGAATTTGTATTTGCAAATTGATTCAGTTTGTTTTCTGTTGTGTTTGAAAATTTTTGAACCTCATATTGACCAATGAATCTATATATTTCTTCCTCCTTTGAAAGAAAATTTGTTCAATGTTTGTTTAAAGAATTTTTCTTTATCATTGGCAATTTTATTTCAAAGTATTTTTTATTGTCGCATTAGATCCATTTGATTTTGAAAAAGGAAATTGTTGTAAAATATTCGTTTCCTGATAGGAGAAATTGTTTTTTCATTCCTCATTTTTCCTTCAAAAGAGAAATTGTTGTTTGTACTCCTCATTTCTTAAAAGTAAAAGGCATTTGATTTTGTTGATTTAGTGCACTTAGTTTCTTTTCTGCATTCATAACATTAAAGGAAATGAAAAGAAAAATATGCATTTTCATGTAGTGGTTTGTGTTTTTTGAAAAAAGGAACAATTAGAAAATCTGCATTTAGTTTGTGTTTTCTGATTTTTTTGCTCACAAATTGATTGCTCTTTCCCTCTAGTAGCTAGAATTTTCATTGAAAAACTAAAAATGAAAGATTGCTTATCATTCTTAGTTGCATTTCAAGAATTTTCCAATACATCATCGCGGTGAACCTTTGAAAGGAAAATTGTTAAGCAAGATAAACATAAAATTAATCTCAATTGACCTAACAAAGCATTGGAACCATAACGATAACATTTAGAAGGTCTAGGCTCGAGACGTGTTCTGACGTCGTAAAACATAGCAGCTATCATTAACTTGTCTACGATACATTCCAAGTGTGATACCTCACTCCAAGTACATAAGTATATCGTAGCTCGCCCATGTACTTTGGGTATATCGGGCGGTGTTATAGTACGATAAATATAAAGGGGTGCTCTCACTGTGCGGTTTCACATCAGACAACGCTAATAGGGACTTGGGCCTCCACGTGCCTTTGGGTATATTTGGGAGGAAAAATTTTAGGTGCTATCCATCCATGGTGAACCGAGTCGGCCACCTTGTAAATTGTGATACATCGAACACAACATTCAAGGAGACTGCCCACCCGTACTTCTTAGTTCGCTAGGAGGTATTCTGCAGTTCACAGTTTCTTGGTAAACATTTTTGCCTAGCATTACCATTTTATTTTGTTTATTTGTTTTTGGTTAAAATAAATTAGTAATCGTGGAAGAACAAAATCATTTCTTCCGTCGTTCGCGTAGACTAGCATTAAAACCACCTTTACCACGAGAAGTTACTTCTAGTAGGCGAAGGCGATCATGATCTGCCGAATCAAGTACAATTCATACCTTTGGTGAAACATCATTTTACCATAAACCAGAGTTAGCTCAAGTTTTTTCTACACATCTCGATTCGTCTACTGTTGTCGAAACGGAGTCTTCACAGCTACCCGTGGTCACGATCCATCCTATCAGTGAGACCATACCTCCTGGAACCAACGCTGTTCAAGCAAAAATTTATCCATATCCTGTCTTTTCTTTGCCAGAAAATCTGAATCCTGAAATCGTACAACCCAAATTTGTTCCTACCTTGGTCATCCCACAAAGTTCTGTAGCTATTGAATCTCCCATATCACATAGTCAACCACCTGAAATATGCTTTGGGCCTGACAGTGAAATACTCCCCCTTGGTTTAATTGCAATTGAAGAAATCCCACAAGTTGATGCACCTTTAACTCCAACCCATTTTGGGGAGGACCTTTACCTGTACGAGTATTTTTCTCAATCAACACCCTCTGATTTTGTTGATCCTGTTCCTTTTCAAACTCCTGTCAATTCAAAAGGATATACATTTGGTCAAGTAACCATGACTGAACCAACATCTTCGGTTGGCCATCTATTCCAATTACATCAGCTCCCACCCTAGCTACCCTGTCGATGTTTACAACTTAACCAGAGTCATATTTTCATGGTGGCCCTTTGGTCCCATTAGGTTACAAATCATTATCTGGAATTTTCTCTAGTGCATATTCAAATCCATGGACTTTACCAATGTCATCATCTGGTATTTTAACTAGTAATCCCATAGTAAGTACTGAATGACTTGATTCATTATACACATCTTCAGGGTAATATCAAGCCGACCCTTCTGGGTCAATTCCTTCAAGTACCATGTCAACTAGACTCCCAACATTTGGAGAGAAATATTTTCCATCTTATTATCCTCCTCATGCTGGGGGGAAACCTTTGCTCACCCAATATGAAAGTACTCTGTCACGTTTTGGTCAATCTAATGTTGAAACGAATGTTTGTCAATGGAAACCCTCTCTTCCTATCCAACCACAAACGGTTGTACACTCGTAACAACCAGTTCAACCTGTTACACCCACCTCATTACCACTTGTTAATACATCTTTACCCCTGTTACAAAACCAAAATGTTGTACATCAACCTTATCAAGCGGGTCCTTCAACTCAATACCATTAAATGTTGGGTCCACAGACTCTAAATCCTTTGGTTAATTTACAACAACATGTATCCAGAATTATTTATTCACAAGTTGGTCTACCATTTTATGGGATGTCATAACCGCAACCTGGTTATACCTATCAACTGAATCTAATTCATTTTAATTTGGGTTATAACATTGGTGGACAGACCCCATGGCAACCTCAGGTACAAATGCCTCAAACTTCTTTTCAACAAGTATCATATCCAGGTTTTGGTCAATAGAATTCTCAAGCGTTTGCTATGCAAAACAACCCATATCTGGGTTACCAGCAGCAAATTCCTTATGCTGGTGCTCAAAGGCCTGTTGCTCAAGAAATTCCATCTTACCCTGGCTATGCTCAACCTGACATTAATCGACAGTTTCCCTTTTTTGAAACTTTAGAGTTACCAGATTTAAATCGGCTAACTAATGATCCGATTAACTATGCTCCTTGGTGGCTGGTGATACCACACAAATTACCCTCGGATATTCCTAAGTTCAATGGAAACCCTGGAGAATATATGTCGACTCATGTTATGACTTATCATTATGGTGTTCATCAAACTCACTGAATGATGATTCTGTTCGACTATGTCTTTTCCAACGTACGCTCACAGGTCCGATTGCAAAATGGTACATTGAATTACCTAGAGCTTATTTTGATAATTTCACAGCTCTAACTACTGTCCTTTTGATCCATTTCTAGTTACCCATCAGATATGAAACTGGAACGGAACTCTTTACCAATTTCAAACAGAATAACGCTACTCACATCTCTGATCATATTCATGAGTGGTGTCATCGTCGTTGAATGGTTAAAACCTTTGTTCCTGATCAAATCCTTGCTGAATGGTTCATTAAGTCCTTGTTACCATCTATAACTAAGGATGTGGCTAAGGGTGGCATCATCATAGAAGAGCAAGTTATCACTCGTGCCCAATATTTAGACTTAATTTATACTCAGTCTGGCACACTCTATGAAAATATTCCTAATGCACCGAGATCTAATTTTATTGTTCCTCCTCAATTAAAGGAATCTCATGCCAGAGACAGTTTGATAGGTACTGTAAGCACACATCACACTACTACATCTAATCTTGCTACTGCTTCCAAAATTAATGCTGTGTCATTTGACAAAGGCAAAAGTGATAAGCAACCCGGAAGTAAGAAAAAGGAGAAATCTAAGAAAAAGAAAAATTCTAAGCCGCATAAATGATCATCTGATCAATCGTTTGGACCTAGGAAACCTCGTCATCCATGCATAATCTGTAATGAGGAACACTTTGTTAGGGATTTTCCTCACCATGCTGAAGTCTCAAAAATCATCAAGACTTCCCATGCATTAGCTGTGTTGACAGAACCATTTCCAAATCCAAACACAAACATGGTTGCTACGGATCCAGCTCCTAGTTCCCAAGTGTTAATGTTATCTGTCACAAAAAATTCTACAGATATTTTGGTGTCAAGATGAAATAAATATTACGGTAGTCAGGCTACTGATCAACCTACTACCTCGACAATGAATCCATCTACAGAACCAGTACCGCCTACTGCTATTCTTGAATTGACAATCAAGCCACCAAAGGGAGTAATTCATAAATCAACATATAATATTCGAGCAAGAGCTGCAAAAAAATATAATATAGTTGAAGATTTGGCTCAATCCCTTCAGCTATGTCTGCTCTTGAGGTATTACAAAATTGTCCCTCCCAAAAATAGGCTTTATTGTCGGCTATTGGTGGAATTGATCCGACTGATTCTAATATTGTCATCTTTAATCATACGGGCTATGTGCCGCAACTACCAGCATAATTGGCATTCTCCATACAAGTAAATGTTCTCAATCACCTTGTTCATCGCACCATTATTGATGAGGGAGCATCTACATGCATTATGTCTCTAAATTTTTGGAAGTCACTTGGCTCGCCACGCTTATCACAATCATCAACGACGTTGAAGGCATTTGATGGATGCACATATAAACCTTATGGTATTATTAATAACCTGCATGTCGAACTAGGGGGAAAAACAATGAATATTGATGTTGAGGTTGTTGACGAACCCCTTGACTATAATATTTTACTTGGAAGGCCATGAGTATATGCAATGAATGCTATTGTTTCTACATATTTTAGAATGATTTCCTTTCCAAATAAAGGTACAATTACAATCATTAATAAACTATCCTTCTTTGCCTCTGGTTTGCAGGTAACTGGAAGTGTTCCATTTGTTCACATACCCCAACTAGAACTTCAGAACATTGGTGTAAGACTCTTAAAGGATTCCACTCTTATGGGAACCTTTGCATTACCGCCGCCTACAGCGTCGACATAAATTGCAAGTATAGAGACCTGCTACATGATCTCTTCCACTCTATCTGGCTTAAGGGAGAGTACAGGTGATTTTGATATTTCTACGTTGGATGAGTTTCTACCGCCCAGCCCTATTGAGCTGGCATAGTAATCAATCTATCTGGCTTGGGCAGAAAATCTGAAATCAACGTCGCCGAGTGTTTGGGTTGATCGTTCCTTAGATTTTGGTACTCCATCAGATCCATTTTCCTCAATGTTCTTGACAGATGAGAATATTATGGAAGCCATGATGACAGAAGGAGAACCATGGGAAGATTATCATCGTCGTTCCCATCTTCCTGATTATGAAGAAAATAATATTAGTGAACTATATCAACATCCATCAAAAATTTCTTTTTGAATTCTTTTCCCATTAATGCAATCGATTCTGAGAAAAATCTATCAAATATTGAAGAAACCATTTCTATCAATATTTTGACCAAACCTGGTGTTGTAGAGAGTATTCATGTCGGTGTATCCTATTATCCATTAGAACTCAAATCATATCGCTCTCTATTTCGTGAATTTCGTGATGTATTTACTTGGTCTTACGAGGAAATGCCAGGCATAGATACTAGTGTAGTTGAACACACTATTAATATGTATCTTGATGTCAAACTGATGCGTCAACGACTTCGTCTTGTTCATCCAAAGAAAGCCGCTGCCATCAAAGCAGAAGTTGAAAAACTTTTGCGTGCTGGTTTCATTTACCGTGTTCCGCTAACTAAGTGGGTTTCCAATATCGTTACTATCATGAAAAATCAAGGAACCATAAGAGTGTGCGTCGATTATCAGGATTTCAATCTTGCTTGTCCAAAAGAAAAGATTATTGAGGATTATGCTGGATGCGAAATATTTTCGTTCATGGATGGATTTTCCGGCTACAATCAAATCAATATCCGCCCAGATGATCAACATAAGACAACATTCATCTGTCCCTGGGGCACATTCGCTTATAGGAAACTTCTGTTTGGTTTAAAGTGTTGGAAATGTTGTCATTGATGGCAAAGGAAGTGGCACAGAAGGAGCATTTGAACAACAACAAGGCAAAGAGAGAAGCAAGGAGCAGCATTACACAAGAAGTAGAGATAGTAACAGAGAGATAATAGAGGCAGCAAAGAGACCAGTAGAAAGAGAAAAGAAGCAGAGAGGAAGCAAGGCAGATAAGGAACTAAGGCAACAGACAATGCAGAGACGGAGTAGGAGAAAAATGCCATCGAATAGAAAATAATAAGTGAATGGTAATCTGTGATAAGTAAGAAATCCATTGAAGGAATTAATGGTTTCAGAGATATGATGAATTTAGCGAAGATTACAATTACGATGGACCATAGTACAGTGATCAGCTTGCGGAATCAAGAACTTGAGTGTGCAGTTAGAAGCGGAACTGTGACAGGATAGAACTATGACCATGCAATGGAAGGTTGATATAGTATATATATCATAGCAGAATTGAAGACAGAGTGACATTGTGTTGTGTCGAGGTTGGAAGGCAGCAACCGGTGTAAAGAATTTATGTTAAAAGACTCAAACGAAATTGTGAACAAAGCGTTAAACCTAGCAATGGAACTGTAATAAAAGGCAAAACATTAAACACAACTTAATTATAATAATACATTGAAAAGGCGACGGAACCCTGCGTGGAAGAGCGGAACCATGACCAAGTGAACAGTGAAGGCGGTTTACGGTTTTCATCGCACCACCTATGCGGAGTGAGCGGTATTTGAGGAGTTGGGAGCGATTCCATAAATCACTCGACACGTGGCAAGGAGGACCCACGGAAAACCACTTGTCACTGTGTGCCATCGCGCGTTATAGTTTGACCCAGGATGCCCAGCGATATCGTTGAGCGTCGTTGATCTGGGAAAGGATCATCGGACGATCATCATTTATTGAAGGTGCGCGAAGATTAACACAGGTATGGCGAGCCATCGCACGTTAACGTTCAGCATCGGAGGTCGAGCGATATGCATATACATCGTTGATCTGGAAGCTTGCTAATCTAACGGTGATCAGACGCTGGACTTGCGCGAAATTTAATTATGGTACCATGCACATATTTGATTGGAAATTGACTATATTTGTGGGCTCAGGGTCAAAGGTTTATCATATTGTTTGAAAGCATTAAATTGCGAAAGGTTAACCTTAATCCTAAAGTTAAGTTCAAAAGTATTAAATTAATTATTTAATTACCAAGATCAATAGAACAGTGAGAGTTATGGAGACCCCGCTGGATTATCTATTTTGACCCCGTCCAGGAATACCATTAGCAAGTGAATGGTTTTGACCCAAGGTTTTAATAAAGGCGAAAACTATATAAGGTGATGAGAATCATGAAGAACAGTGTGCATGCGAAAGGGTTGATAATAAACGAATCTCTTTTAGAGAAATCTATATGAATAAACTCTGATATATCAGAATCTATGGTGCACCTGTGAATATGATGATTGATCAAGATCTCTAGATCAGATAATGATTAATTCCTGGTTTAATCGACTGATGAAATCATGAAGAACGTATGCATGAGTAAGGGTTGTGAATGAATACTTCACTCTAAAGTATATCTGTATGGAATGGGTAATAGATTGCTGAGAGATCGGAATTAAGGATGCACCTCTGAAGAAAATAAATAAATCTTGTGGCGTGTAAAATATGTTGTGTGGAAGTGGATGAAACATGGTCCGTAGTAGATCTGAGGGTCGAAGCCTTCAGTGAGGGGGTTGTAGCTCCCTTCCAGTGGTAGCTGGTAAACGAGAGCAGGGGGTTGTAGCTCCCTTCCAGGAGAGGCTGGTAAACGAGAAAAGGTTGTAGCCTTCTGCAGGTGGGTGCCTGCGTGCTGTTATAAGTCTGCGCCAGCATAAAATTGTAAGAAATTTTCTTTATAATAAATATTGAAGACTGAGATAACAGCAGCGGTGGTTTTCTCCCGAATTGGGTTTCCACCTTAAATCCTGGTGTTCATATGTGTTGCTTATGTTTGATGGTTTGTTCTGTTATTTCTGTTCATGCTTACTGCTGATCTGATGAATAAATGATGCAATGATCTATGTAAAGATATAATAAGATCTCTGGACATACAAGTTGGATGCAGTAATGTAACATATGGTTTTAAGAGAAAAAAAAAAAATTTCAGTCAGCTCTAAATACTGATTCACCCCCCCCCTCTCAGTATTTTTTCCCAACAATTGGAATCAGAGCAGGCCCTTCTGAAAAAGCTTAGCCGCTAGAAGGAAGATCAAGCAAGATGAGAAATCAAGATGGAACATCATCTATCAGGCCTCTGCTCTTTAACGAAAACAATTTAATCTTCTGGAAAACAAGGATGAGATCCTATCTTCATTCTCTGGGAGAAGAGGTATCGGCAATTAATGAAGGAGGATATCAATATCTAGCTGCAGTACCAATAGATCCAACGGAAAGAAAGAATTATGAAACAAATGCAAAGGCGGTCAATGCTCTATTGGGAAGTCTAACTGAATCAGAATTTGTCAAATTCGTGCAGCTGAATAAAGCAAAGGCAATATGGGACAAAATCGTTTTAAGTTATGAAGGTGATGCAAAGGTAAAAAGTGCTAAACTCCAAAATCTCAGAATTCAATATGAGAATCTAAAAATGGATAATGAGGAGAGCATTGCTAATTTCTTTTTACATCTTGATGATATTGTAAATCGTATGAGAAATCTGGGAGAAACAATAACCAAATCTACTTTGGTTGAGAAAGTCTTAAGATCACTAACGACAAAATTTGAGTCAAAAGTTTCTGCTCTTGAAGAAAAGAAGAATCTTCGATATCTTACTGTGGTGCAACTTCATGGCATACTAACTGCATATGAAATGAGAAGAGGAGGACCATCTGAAGTCAAAGAAGTATTCTTTAGAACTTCTACAAAAGGGAAGGAAGTACAAAAAAAAAAAGGATCCGGATATATCTCAGAAGAAGATGAGATAAACTTTGTAAAGAAACTTCAACTTGGCATAGGACGGTTCAGAGGTAAGCTTCCTTTAAAATTTTTTGATTGTGGAAGAGTTGGTCATTATGCTGCTAAGTGTCCTTAGAAATAAACACATAAAAAGGGGAAGGAAGTAGCAAGAATTAATAAGAATCGTTTTAGTACTAGAAAGAGTTACTATACTCATGAAGACAGTGATGGGTTATTTGATAGTGAGGAAGAATGTGAACAAGATCTTAGACTTCTCATGGAATTTGAAAAAGAATCTAGAGAAGAAAAGGAAACTTTTGTGGATGCTCTAGAAGACAGTGATTTTCTTGATGAAAACAATAAACTCAAAATTTGCTTAGAAGAGAGTAAAATAACCATAGAAACTCTGAAAAATCAGCTTGAAGAAAAAGCGAAACACAATGAGAAATTAGAGTGTGAAGTAGTAAGTCTAAGAAAAGAACTTGAGAAAGTAAAGAATCTGAATCTTAGATTTGCTAAAGGATCTGAAACTTTAGATGAGATTATCAAGGTACAACGTTCTCCTCTTATAAAGACAGGTCTTGGATATATCAGAGATTCTTCTCAGGCTTCAGCACCAAATCATCTAAAAGCAGTTATAGCTGGTTTACAACATGCTGCCACTCAGCAAGGGAATAAAGAATCTTTACAAGTAAAGCATGATCATCTCAATTCAAAGAACACTAACAGTAATGTCTTTCAAAGAAACACCAATCAACAGGTAAATTCAAGTAGAAGATTTTATGATCGCAGAAATTTCTTCTTTAATGGACAATGTTTCTCATGTCACAATTTTGGTCATAAAGCTGTTCAATTTGTTGCATATAAAACTATCATGACAAGAGAAGCAAGAAAGAAAAGGATTGATATTGAAACAAATAAGAATACTTATAACAACTTTTATCCTCTTCAAAATGAAGTTGAATGTGCTTATTGCAATAGCTTTGGCCATGAAGAATCAGAATGCAGGAGTAAAGTTCAGCCAAAAGAACATGTTCCTTCAAGCTCCAAAGTATGGAAAACGAAGGAATTACAAGTTGAAAATTGTGGCATAGAGTTATTTGCAGAAGATGAAGAAAATCAATGGTACATTGATAGTGGATGCTCAAGACACATGATAGGTGACAAAAACAAACTTCTAGCATATAGTGCTTTAGAAAAAGAAAAGGATGTTACATTTGGAAATGATACACCTGCGGTCATTAAGGGAAAAGGGTCTGTTTTTCTAAAAGAAAAGGTGAAAGCTAATGAAGTTCTGTATGTGGATGGATTAAAGCATAACCTGTTAAGTGTAAGTCAAATGTGTGATCAAGGAACTGAAGTTGTATTTAGCTCAAAAGAATGTGTGGTACGTGATCTTGATATAGGTAAAGCAATTATAAAAGGAAAAATAACTCTAAGCAACCTGTATGTATTAAAGAACTGCAAAGAACAATGTTACTTGAGTAAATCTTCAGAAAATTGGTTATGGCATAGAAGGTTGGGGCATCTGAGCTTCTCTCAAATCAACAAATCAAGCAGAATTAAAGCTGTTCGTGATCTTCCCAATATTACTCTACCTGAAAATATCATATGCAAATCTTGCCAATTTGGTAAGCAAACCAGAGTACAATTTAATGCCAAGGAAGGATCATCAAGTAAGCCTCTTGAACTCATTCATATTGACATATGTGGACCTATGAGGAAAAAGTCACCACGTGGTGAAGAATACTATATCTTATTTATTGATGATTTCTCTAGAATGTGTTGGATTGGGTTGATTAAACACAAAGATGAAGCATTTGAGAAATTTCAGATCTTCAAAGCACTGGTTGAAAATGAATTAGATCTAAAATTCAAGTGTCTTAGATCTGATCGAGGAGGAGAATATACATCAAATGAATTCCTTGAATTTTGTGAACAACATGGCATAAAAAGACAGTTTTCTGTAGCTGGCACTCCACAACAAAATGGCGTAGCAGAAAGAATGAATAGAACAGTTCAACAAATGGCTAGAGCTATGCTTGATGATTCCGGAACACTTGACACATTTTGGGGAGAAGCAGCACATACAGCGGTAAATATTCTTAACAAGGCACATGTTCATGTAAATAGTGATAAAACTCCATATGAACTCTGGTATGGTAATCCTCCCACTGTGAAGCATTTTAGAGTTTTTGGAAGCAAATGTTTTATCAAAAATAATGATGAAAAACTTGGCAAGTTTGAACCTAGAGCAGATGAAGGAATATTTCTTGGTTACTCCTCTAGGAGTAGGGCATATAAGTGTTACAATAAAAGACTTCGGAAGATTGTTGAATGTATAGATGTTGTTATTGATGAGTCTCCAGCAGCTCCAAAAGAAGAAAAACAAACAACAATTGAAGACAATGATGATGACATATATCCTTCTACATCAAATAGTAATGATATAAACAGTGAACCCAATGAAGAACCCGAAGATGATTTGTCTGAAAAGGCTCCATCCAGATATGTTCAAAAGAATCATCCAGAATCTCAAATTTTGGGAGAAAAGGGATCATGTGTACAAACAAGAAGGACTCTTGTGGGATCTTCTAGCAATCTGGGATTTTTGTCCACTATTGAACCTCACAATGTCAGTCAAGCTAGCAAAGATGAAAGTTGGATTCAAGCCATGAATGAAGAGCTTGATAAAATAGAAAAGAATCACACTTGGGAATTAGTACCAAGACCTCATGACAAAAATGTCATTGGAACTAAATGGATATTCAAAAACAAGTTAAATGAGAATGGGGATGTTATAAGAAATAAAGCTAGACTTTTTTGCAAGGGGTATGCTCAACAAGAAGGTATATACTTTGAAGAAACCTTTGCTCCTGTAGCCAGACTTGAAGCCATAAGAATGTTTCTTGCTTTTTCAAGCTTCCAACAAATCAAAGTTTATCAAATGGATGTTAAATCTACTTTTCTCAATGGTGATCTAGAAGAAGAAGTTTATATAGAACAACCAGAAGGATTCATTTTGGGAAATGATGAAAATCTTGTTTGTAGACTTAAAAAGTCTCTATATGGTCTCAAACAAGCTCCAAGGGCATGGTATTATCGTCTTGACAAATATCTTCATCAACAAGGATTTTCAAAGGGGTCTGCTGATAGCAACTTATACACAAAAACTGAAAATGAAAAACTATTGATTGTGGTTGTATATGTTGATGATATCATTTTTGGAAGTAATGAAGAGTCTATGAGTCAGAAATTTTCTTCTGATATGCAGCAAGAATTTGAAATGTCTTTGCTTGGGGAACTAACATTATTTCTTGGCTTACAAGTGCAACAAGAAACAGATGGCATATTCTTATCACAAGAAAAATACCTCAAGAAAATCCTGAAGAAGTATGGCATGGAAGATTGAAAACCTGTAAGTACACCAATGATAACCGGATGTAATATTAGTTCTAATGATGATTCCCCCACGGCGAATCAACCAGAATAAAAATATATGATAGGAAGTCTACTTTATCTCACTGAGACAAGACCAGACATTATGCATGCAGTTGGGATTGTTGGACGATTCCAAGCTAATCCAAAAGAGTCTCACCTTTAGGCTGTGAAAATAATATTCAAATATCTACAAGGAACTCAAGACTTTGGACTATGGTATCCAAAGAATACTGATCTTACTCTTCATGCATACACTGATGCAAATTGGGCCGGAAGTGTTGATGATCGGAAAAGCACTAGTGGTGGTGCATTCTATATGGGGCCCCGGTTAGTATCTTCGTTTAGCAAGAAGAAAAGTTCTATTGCCTTATCTACAACAGAAGCAGAATATGTGGCTACCGCATCATGTTGCACTCAACTTCTCTGGATGATGCAAACCTTACAATACTTTCAAATCAAATGTTCACCTCCTATCTCCATTATGTGTGGCAATACAAGTGCCATCAGTATCTCAAAGAATCCTGTTATGCATTCCAAGACCAAGCACATTCCCATCAAATATCACTTCTTACGTGAACAAGTGCTTGAACAAAAGGTGAAATTGGAATATGTTCCCTCCAAAGAACAAGTTGCTAATATATTTACCAAACCTCTACCCAGGGAAGCATTCAAATATCTCAGACAGAAACTAGGAGTAGTCTCTGCCATGCAGAGGATCAGGTCTACTTAAATACAGAAGATTAAATTGGTTGTGAGGTGCTGTTAGGCATCTCTGATTGCACTAACTAAGGGGGAGCATTGGTCATATGAAAAGGATGTATTGTTGGTCATATTATGCTTGAAGATGCAGCATGGTCTCAGGGGGAGCATGGTATTGTCGGTTCAAAGGATCTTGATCAACTCTTTGCCATTGATGTCAAAGGGGGAGGAAAAGCCACAAAGGGTGTCTATAAGACAATCAGAGGAAGAGTATTGCCATCAATGCCAAAGGGGGAGATTGTTGGAAATGTTGTCATTGATGGCAAAGGAAGTGGCACAGAAAGAGCATCTGAACAGCAACAAGGCAAAGAGAGAAGCAAGGAGCAACATTACACAAGAAGCAGAGATAGTAACATAGATATAGCAGAGGCAGAAAAGAGACCAGCAGAAAGAGAAAAGAAGCAGAGAGGAAGCAAGGCAGACAAGGAACTAAGGCAAAAGAAAATGCAGAGATAGAGTAGGAGAAAAAGGCCATCGAATAGAAAAGAATAAGTGAATGGTAATCTGTGATAAGGAATAAGTGAATGGTAATCTGTGATAAGTAAGAAATCCATTGAAGGAATTAATGGTTGCAGAGATATGATGAATGTAGCGAAGATTACAATTACGATGGACCCTAGTACAGTGATCAGCTTGCGGAATCAAGAACTTGAGTGTGCAGTTAGAATCGGAACTGTGACAGGATAGAACTCTGAACATGCAATGGAAGGTTGATATAGTATATATATCATAGCAAAATTGAAGATAGAGTGACATTGTGTTGTGTCGAGGTCGGAAGGCAGCAACTGGTGTAAATAATGTATGTTAAAAGACTCAAACGAAATTGTGAACAAAGTGTTAAACCTAGCAATGGAACTGTAATAAAAGGAAAAACCTTAAAGCGCAACTTAATTATAATAATACATTGAAAAGGCGACGGAACCCTGTGTGGAAGAGCGGAACCATGACCAAATGAATAGTGAAGGCAGTTTATGGTTTTCATCGCACCACCTATGCGGAGTGAGTGGCATTTGAGGAGTTGGGAGCGATTCCATAAATCACTCGACACGTGGCAAGGAGGACCCACGGAAAATCTCTTGTCACTGTGCGCCATCGCGTGTTATAGTTCGACCAAGGATGCCCAGCGATATCATTGAGCACTGTTGATCTGGGAAAGGGTCATCGGACGGTCATCATTTGTTGAAGGTGTGCGAAGATTAACACAGGTACGGTGGGCCATCGCACGTTAACGTTCGGCATCGGAGGTCGAGCGATATGCATATACGCCGTTGATCTGGAAGCTTGCTAATCTAACGGTGATCGGATGCTGGACTTATGCGAAATTTACTTATGGTACCGTATTGATTGGCTATTGACTATATTTGTGGGCCCGGGGTAAAAGGTTTATCATATTGTTTGAAAGCGTTAAATTGCGAAAGGGTAACCTTAATCCTAAAGTTAAGTTCAAAAGTATTAAATTAATTATTTAATTACCAATATCAATAGAACAGTGAGAGTTATGGAGACCCTGCTGGATTATCTATTTTGACCTCGTCCAGGAATACCATTAGCAAGTGAATGGTTTTGACCCAAGGTTTTAATAAAGGCGAAAACTATATAAGGTGATGAGAATCATGAAGAACGGTGTGCATGCGAAAGGGTTGATAATAAACGAATCTCTTTTAGAGATATCTGTATGAATAAAATCTGATATATTTGAATCTATGGTGCACCTGTGAATATGATGATTGATCAAGATCTCTAGATCAGATAATGATTAATTCCTAGTTTAATCGACTGACAAAATCATGAAGAACGTATGCATGAGTAAGGGTTGTGAATGAATACTTCACTCTGAAGTATATCTGTATGGAATGGGTAACAGATTGATGAGAGATCGGAATTAAGGATGCACCTCTGAAGAAAATAAATAAATCTTGTGGCCTGTAAGGTATGTTGTGTGGAAGTGGATGAAACATGGTCCGCAGTAGATCTGAGGGTTGAAGCCTTCATTGAGGGGGTTGTAGCTCCCTTCCAGTGGTAGCTGGTAAACGAGAGCAGGGGGTTGTAGCTTTCTGCAGGTGGGTACCTGCATGCTGGTATAAGTCTGTGCCAGCATAAAATTGTAAGAAATTTTCTTTATAATAAATATTGAAGACTGATATAACAACAGCGGTGGTTTTCTCCGAATTGGGTTTCCACCTTAAATCCTGGTGTTCATATGTGTTGCTTATGTTTGATGGTTTGTTCTGTTATTTTTGTTCATGCTTACTACTGATCTGATGAATAAATGATGCAATGATCTATGTAAATATATAATAAGATCTCTGGACATACAAGTTGATGGTAACAGTAATATGCCTTAAATAGAAAAAATTGGTCACCAACTTAAATACCTCCATTCACCCCCCCCCCTCTCAGTATTTTTTCCCAACATAAAGAACGTTGGGGAAAATTTTTAGAGAGCAATGGATTATGCTTTCAATGACATCAAGCACATTTTTCAATTGTATCTAGATGATTTACCAACGCATCATGAAATCAGACTGATCACTCGATGCATTTGAGAGCAATTTTCTTACGCTTCCGACACTACAAAATACGCCTCAATCCACATAAATGTGTGTTTTGTGTTGGTTTTGGTCGTTTGCTTGGATTCGTAGTCTCAAAAGAAGGAATTAAAATCGACCCTCTAAAGATTCAGGCCATTCTTGATTTTCCTGCACCATCAAACTTACTTCAGATATAGAAACTTCAAGGAAAGGCTAACTTCCCAAGAAATTTCATTCCAAATTACGTCGAAATGGCTAAAGTCTTTACTCGAATCTTGAAAAAGGGGGTTCCCTTCCATTGGGACCAAGTTGCGCAAGCGTCTTTTGATGCTGTCAAGGACACTCTTGTCTGAGCGTCATTAATGTATCCTCCTAATTATCAAAAAGATTATTTCCTATATATCGTCGCGGCCGAAATGACCATTGCTATGGTATTGGTCTAAGTGGAAAATGGAATTGAACATCCGATCTATTATTTGAGTCATAATCTCAATGATACTAAAGTTATGTACTCACACATAGAAAATCTTGCCTTGGCAGATGTTCAAGCTGTCCAAAGATTTCGCCATTATATCCTGCTCTGAAAAATAACTATAGTTTCGTATTGCAACCCCATGAATTATATCTTATCACGTCAATTGCTGGGGGGAAAATATTCAAAATATATTGTAATTTTGTAGGAATTTGATTTGGAATTCATCAAATCCAATTCAAAGAAGTCTTTAGTTTTGGCTAAGCTTCTCTGTGACCTTCCCTCTGATAGTACTGCAACTACGTCAGAACCATCAATTCCAGATGAGTCTCTGTTTCTGATCAGATCATCTGATCCTTGGTATGGGGATTTAATCATTTATCTCTAAACCCAAAATTTTCACCCTGATACCTCTCGCTTCGAAAAATGATGTATTCGATACCAAGCCAAAGATTATCTGATCGTCGGTGATACACTTTATTGTCGTGGTATCGATACCATTTTAAGGAGGTGCCTCACTCATGAGGAGGCTGAAAAAGTGTTAAATGATTGTCATGCTAGGGGATGTGGTGGAAATTTATCTGGTTATGCTACCACATAGAAAATACTCCGCGCCGGTTACTTTTGGCCTACTATTTGTTGAGATTGCATCCTCGTGGTTAGAAGTTGTCATGCATGCTAGATTTTTGATCGTAAAATCCGCAAACCGCCAGCTCTAATGCATCCTGTTGTCTCTGTGGGACCATTTTTGAAATGGGGTATTGACTTCATGACCTGTAACCCTTGTTCGTCCGGGTGGTCATGGTTATATTATTGTCGCAGTCGACTATTTTACCAAATGGGCCGAAGCGATGCCTACAATCAACAACATAGGACAAACAACTGCATTGTTTTTCTTTAATCATGTTATTGCACGGTTTGGGGTCCCACAGGCTATAGTTATAGATCATGGGAAGCATTTTCGCAACCTCATGATGTCTGAATTAATTGCCAAGTTAGGATTGTCACTTGATAATTCTACTCCTTATTATCCACAATCAAATGGACAAGTTGAGGCTATCAAAAAAATTCTTAAACGTATGCTTCAACGAATGATAGGAGTTTGTAAAAGAAACTGGCATTTGATCCTGTACTCCGCCTTGTGGGCGTATCGAACCTCGGTGAGAAACGAAACTGGCTTTACTCCTTTTCAGTTGGTGTATGGTCTGGAAGCTATCTTACCAATCCAATGTGAAATACCGTCATTAAAACTCGCGATTGACTTGTTACCTGACACCTCAGGAGAAGAAGCGTGTCTCTTTAACCTCATCCACCTTGATGAAACGCATCATGAAGCCCAAAATTCAAATGAAGCACATAAGAGATGTATAAAGGCACAATACGACAAAAATGTCCAGCCTCGCATTTTCTCAGAGGGCGACTTGGTCCTTCCTTACGATTAAGACGCTGATGTTAAAGGAACAAGAAAATTTGAGCCATTATGGCATGGCCCCTATATTGTCAAAAGAGTTCTTGGTAAGGGCGCCTATGAGTTGGTTGATTACGATGGAATTCCATTGGCACAACCTAGAAATGGGTTGTATTTGAAACATTACTATGCTTGATCATGAGCGTAGTAATTTTTTGTATTATATTGTATATATATGCTGTTGATTTGCATTTACTATCTTAATTTGTTTTTAGAGTTTTATTGACGTTAGTAATCCGCTTTACATTTCATCGCAGATGTCCGAATCTTCGAAACCCTTTGTGGATATGCTGATGGTGCTAGTCGTAGTACGCAGAATCTATCCTCTGCAGTGTGGGCCATTTTCGCTCCGAACGACGAGTTAGTGAATTTTCAAGGGATTTGTATTGGTAGATCAACGAATAATATCGCTGAGTATAGCACGTTGATCAAACTTCTCTTTGATGCCATTTCATTTGGTATTAACCGTAGCATCATAAGTTTAGACTCACAACTTGTGGTATTACAACTTACTAGTGTTTATACTGTTATAAATCCAACATTGCATAGGTTGTTCCTTAAAGTTCAACTTTTGGAAAGACACTTTGATTTTATTCAATATCAACACATTTCTAGAAATTTGAACACATTGACTGAGTCATTAGCTAATCAAGTTTTAGACAGATATTTGCAACATATTTAAAGAAAACATTCACATCATCGAATAGGATTTCACAATAAACATAGGAAAACACTGAAATCATATAGAAAGATAGTTATAGGTTTTTACAAAATTTGTGCCCAAGACACATTGGTCATCTGACCTCAAAATGTCTGAAAATTTTCATAAGTAAACTAGTGGTGCTCGTGGTAACATGCTATAGATCTAGCTATCCTACGAAGTAACCACATCCAACGGTTAGGAACCCCAATAGTGTGTCGCTGCAGTCGCATAGGAAACTCTTCGATTTGGAAATCTGGAATCTCGAAGTTAAAACCTTCTATTAGCTGCTGAAGTTCAGTCAAAGTCTTAGCCATATCAAGATCTTGAAGGACTGCTCTCCTGACAACCCTCTCTGCTGGCACATCTGCTTTGCACTCTGGTTCCACTACTGGTTGAACACGACCGACATTTGCATTACATCAAACATTTAGTTTAGTCTTGGAAACAAATAAAAAATACAAAAACATTGTATAAACCTTAGGAAAATAAAAAAACATGGTCAAAACATTCTTACCTATTGCACCCCACTGAACACCTTCTGGTAATGCTAAATCTGGATCTCCTCGAAAATAAACGCCTGTATTTGCATACTCATCGATGGCGACAATCTGTCACAAGAACTAGGCGAAAAATGCAGTCAAGAACACAACAGTAGATTGGCTTGCATGCTAACTCATGAGTTCTACCCATCTCTACATCCGAGGATCTCTAGGACTAGCTATATCCAGTGTCACATGTTGTGGCTGCATCAGTGGAGTCCGTTCCAAGGTGAAGGATATAAGGATAGAACCATAACTGAAATTATTCTTCCTTTCTCCCTTTGCTTTATTCAGTTGTTCCTTTATCTGAGATAGAATAGCTTCAGACCAGTTGAAGACTGTTGGCTCCATCCACTCTAGTGCATACTGCATATAAAATCTATTTGCTACATGTAGTGTAACGGTGCCAGCAAGTTTAGCGATCGTGAAAAGGATAGTTTTCAAAGGAAAATTTATGACATCCCAGATGTTTATTTTTCCATCTTTACTAGGTTCTGCCCCTAGATAGCAATGATGCAGAATATAATCCCTCACCGTCTCTCCTCCAATGGTAGACCCTGAGAGTGAAATGGGCAAACCTCTCCTCGACAAACCTATGAGAAAATACACATCCTCAAATGTTATGGGAACCACTTTGTCCTTAATATGAAATGCCTCTATCACCCGATCCCATGCTCAAACTAAGAACTCCAAGAGTTTTATTTTTTGCTTCATTCCTGACAACTTGAAGTACTTAAGCAGTCCACAAACTCATAGGGCTCTTACTGTACCTAGATCGTTTAAGGCAATCATATCTTGTTCTTCATGTTCTCTTTCCCTCCATGTAATCGTCATTATAATCCGATGGAAACCTGAAATACAACCATAAGATCCATTAGATTCCATTCATTGCAAAAAAATAGGAAAAATTTGAGCATAATGAGAAAATAAAAAACTTATACTGTGCCCAATGCACTCCCTAACAAGAGACAGTGCGTTGCACATGCAAGTACACTTCACTATGCCTGCTATGCAACACAGGTTTCAACATTCAAGGGCGCATTGCCCTCTTTTTGGGAAAAATTTACCCTAGGGGCCTCAAACCCTAAAAATTTGCAGAGATTGGAAATGAAATGAATACTAAAGGAAATAGGAGGTTCATATCACTAACCTTGATCAAACGATGACAAAATCTATCCACAGAAATGATCGCAATCAACAGATGAAGTTCAGGGGAAAAATCAGGTTTAGAGCTCCAAAATGCAAATGGTAACTATGGAATGGTAAAAATGAATAGTGAAACTACTTTTAATAGTAATTTAATTATTTTAAAGTTAAATTTATTGTTATGACTATAGTTTTATTATGTTTTTATCATGAAACAGGTATTTTTAATCCATTTTATGTTGTTCTGAACAGGAAATACAACTGATGAACATTTTAGTCGTGCAGATTTATTCAAAGAATGACTTGACCACAAAGCATACTTTTTCTCCTGATTTTTCGAGCTTTGTTAAAAACGAAAAAGGATTTGAAGCGCACTTTTATCTCTTTTTCGAGCTTTGATAACAACGAAAAAGGAACCCCTGGAGTCTTCTTTTGGCTCTTTTTGAGACTCCAATAATATGAAAAGATTGCCGAGAACTTGTCTTTTCGAGCTCATAAAATTAAATGAATTGATATCTACTCAGTACAAGTTTAACCCTTTTCCGGACTGAGATAGATTATTTACAAAAAAGGAATACCTTGGTTAAACATGACCAAAGTTCTCTCAGATATTATTTTACACCTTTTTCGAGTCTGAGTGAAAAATTTACGAAAAAGTACTTATGGAGTTTTCTTTCGTTCTCTTTTTAAAACTCTCTAAATATGAAAAAGGATCATTCTATCACTATCGTTAAGCTCGTTAAAACATAAAATAGTGACGGGCTTGTCGATCATGGCAAGAATCGAGTTTCATTCGTCACTAGACTCATTAAATTATTAAATAGCGATACTTTATTCGCCCGAAGGGTTGAATTATAGATCAAGAAAATGTTATCCTCCTCAAGCTTGTTAAAAAATAAAGAGGTACTGGTCGACAAATGATCGGGGAAAATTTGGGAAAAGTGAGCAAAATTTCTTTATGTTAGCAAGTCGCTCTTGAACATGACACTTCCTTCACTCCATGTCCATGACTATTTGGGTTGGGTAATCATCTTGACAGTTCATTCATACCTATGGTTCATCATACCTTCACTTCGGTTTTGGGTCAATGCTGCCAAATCATCATAGTGTCGCTGATATGTTCAAGATATGTCATCCAGTGAATAAACTCATCCTTCTGCAATACTCATAAAACTTTATTCTCATGACCGTCATCCTTGAAAATTGCTATATCAAGTAATACCTTTGTCTCTGAAATCAGTAGCTCTCGTTTCACAATAAGGTGACTTCCTATCGATGAAAAATAAATATCCAGGAAGTTCACTTAGAAACATCAGATTCCAGTACCATGAGACTTGTTACAGCATAGACAAGATCTTCGCTTCCAGACCTTTGACCGAAAGATTTTGTCTGGCATTCGACATCAAATCATTTATTCATGCCTTATGAAATATGCTGCAGTAAATTGAGGGCCATTTTCATTAATGATGGTTCTCTCGCGTTTGTTAACAGCTCACATCATTGGCTGGTAATCAAACGATGTCTTTCCATGTTCAATGAAAAATCATATATTCGCATGGCTAGACTTGTACCCGAATGATCGAGTGAACGAGATAATAAGACCACTGATCTAGTTTCAGCCATCTGGGCTACAATTTTAGGATTGTTGTACACATCATCTGTACAGTGACCTTACATACAGATCATAATCCGAACATGGGCCTATATTTGTAGGCATATCTGCATTGGGCAACATTCCAATGTCGACGACTTTCTGAATTATGTATATGTTATTAGATTGTTTATGTGCTGAACATGGGAATGCCTACCCTCAGTAATTATGATCAAATAGGATATATCATAATGTAATGTATTGTAATATTGATGCAGGTGACCACTCCGCTTCATCTCCATCCCATCACAGTGTAAAGCATCTCAATCAAATGTTTTTATTATTTTGATCTCATGCTTTAGGGGGCAATTGTTATAGGTCAATTTGGGCATCATTCCCAATGACCTGGTTAACTGGGCATCATCTCTAGGACCAATGAATAAGGGTCTATCATCCCCTATCATTTCAAGTTGCTACATGCCCTAAGACAAGAACAAGACAAATCAAGCATGACTTTCATCAAGCAAAGGTTTCCAAGGTTTGAAGTTTATTATATAGCATATGAGAGCTCATCAACGCTGCCTCTAAAGGGACTAAGTGCATTGCATATGCAGGTAGCCCCATGCAAGGCTGCTCTGCAAAGCACTTCCCGACATTCACTAGTGCGTTGGTCACATTGGAAGCGAAATTCTCATTGTTTCGAAATCTCCATTTGGCCAGTGTCTTCTAGAAGAGTTCACATGTGTCAAGCTTCGAATCCAAGTGTCCATTTGACATCTACAAGATTGGGAACATGTCTTGCCTATTATTGGAAAGTCATTGATTGTAAAACAACCTTCAGTTCCTCTATAAATTGAGCACATATTTGAGTGCTTGGGAAGGAAGAATTTGAGTAGAGAAATGCTGGTGGATTTTCAAATAAGAGTTAGATTTGTGTAACAATTGCTGGAGAGATTTATACTATTATGAGTCTAGGAATGTTGTTGGAATGGTTACTTCAAATCATTTATTAGGTTGTAACCTCTCCTTCTATCATCAATAAAGAATGCAACTTACTTTTCCCTATATGCATCTGTATTGGCTTTGATTTTTATATATTGTAATATCTTAGTTGATGTATATGGTTTATGCTTTACTGATTTAGCAAACTAACTTGAATAGACATCTGTATTATTGCTATCTTCTGTTGTTTAGTGTTCATTCTTGCAAGAAGCATTTAGCACAAACCGCTGGAATTTGAAGCTGCAGCGGAAGCGACAGAAGGAATGATTTGGAAGTGCTTGAATTGCAAGTAAGCTTCTAATCTATTCTGTGTGTTTGTTCTTAGTTAGGAGAAGAAGTTGTATAGTCTTTAATCTGTTGTTCTAGATTATCACCTGTCTAGGGAAGCATGTTTTATCTGTAATTCACAATTCTGTCCAACAGGTTTTTAAACTTTGTTTTCAAATGAATAAAAATAAAAGTTAATACCTTTTGAATTTTTTAATTTTTAAATAAAAAATTTGAAATGTTAATTTTTTTATTTGTTTAATATTTTTAACTTTTAAAACAACCATAAAAAAATGCGCAAAACTTACAAATGAAATAAAAATGAAATTCAAAACTTTATAAAATCAAATCTCACTATATATATATATATATAGATATTGAAAATGAAATGCTATGAATCAAAGTTAAATGTTTTTTTAAAATTTTCAAAAGTCAAACCTAAAAATTAAAATCGAAATATATAAAAAAAAGTTAAAGTTAAATGTCATGCATTACTTATTTTTTGTTTTCCATAGGGTAAAGGAATTGTGTAGGTATCGAGGGTCGAGGGAGAAGCAGCAAGGATGACAATAGAGGTAAGGGATACACGGAGAAGGCAACGATGGGCAACAAGGGTGGGCATTGAAGGCAGACGAAAATGGATAAGACTGCGTGAGGATTTCACTTAGGCAGGCTGCAAGGGAAGAAAAAATCAGTGTGAAAAGGAGAGGGGTCGATGACAGCAAAGGGAAAGGTATGGATGGAGAGATGGACGTGGAAATGGAAAGCGGAGGAGTGCGTGAAGGCTAGCGGACTTACAAAAATGGACAGCGTGAAGAGGGATCTGCATAAATGTACAACGTGAAGAGGGAAAAGGATAGGAGTTTCGAATTTTAGAGGGCTAACGCAGACAAAAACCAAAAGGATGAGGGAGCTGAAAAGGGGAAAAATGAATGCAGATGGGTAGAAACAAAAAGAAATGTAGTAAGGAGCACACAAATTTGCAGAGGAAAACAAAGGCACAACTGGTGCATAAACACTCAAATCGACTTTTTTCCCCTTCTATCTAGCAATACTTGAGATAAAATCTGTTTAAAGTAAATTCTCCTAAAAAAATATAAACCTTGAATCAAGATCCGGCTTATATCAAATTTGATCCCAAGACTAGATCTTACCCTCCAGGGCTTAGATCTGGCTCAAATTTGAAACATTTTCTGAAAATATCCCACTACAACCTGCACAAAACCAGAAACAAGAGACCCAAAAACCTAGTATATACACAAAAAATAAAAACCTCAAAACCTCGGTGAGTAAAATAATTAATGATATTTACAAATCTACAATGCTATTTTACAGATCAAGGCCCTAATGGCCAGATTTAAACCATTTAGCACAATTAAAAAAAGATAAATTAAGAGAGAGGCACAAGCCCTAAAAAGAACCCTGCAAAAAATGGAATTCAAGATAAGCCCGGGGAATTAGTTCCGGAGGGCTCTTCAGATCTTATTTCCTTGGGAGTCAGCTGGTTCAGCCAAAGACTTCCCTAAACGCCCAAATCTAAATCCGAGAGATTTCTGCATACTTAAAGTTAAACTATTAAATCAATAGAGAAATAAGATAGATAATAATTTTTTCAAGAGTTAGAGATAACTGCTAACTCAATCTAATTAATATTCTCACCCTAAATCCAGTAACCTAAGCAAGAATCATGCGCAATAGATTACTCTACAAGATCCATTAATCAACAATTCGTTAAAATAATCACCAACAGAATATAAAGAACAAGTTTACCATAAAATGCTGAAGAGGAACAACACCATCAAAATAAAACCCCAAAGACTTCATTTGTATTAATCCAGAAAATATTACAAGAGAGCTTCAAGAGAAAGTACACGATTAAGAGATCGGATGACTGAAAGACTGACAAATACGTCTAATTTATAAGATAAAATCTCCAACGGCTAGTTCGGTTGATCCCTGTCAAAGTGATCTTGACCGTCGAAAAGGATTTGATTATCTTTTAATCTCGTCTGTTGAAATTATAATTTTTTAAAGAAATTCGAATTTATCATTTAATGCCTTTTTAATTAACTCAAAAATAATATTTTTGAGTTAATTACCTCAAAAATTTGACTTTGACTTAACTACCAAGGCCCAAGGGTCCAAAATTTCTCGAAATTCTCAATATTCCCTTGGTCTGGGACCTTTACAAATTTATTTTTTTAGGGACCCACGAATTTTGCCTTTGAAGAATTTTAAATCACCTAGGACTTAAAATTAATTAAATTTCTGGCTTGGGAATTTTAATTTAATTTGGCCAGAAAATTTAATTAATTGACTAATGAGGGGATTAATTATTTTTTACAACCCTCTAATACTTTATCCATGGTGTCTAATTGTGAGGGACCATGCACTAAAATATTTTACAACAATATATTACCATTTGACACATGAAAAGGGGAAAACCCATTTGAAATAGACCCTCAAATAGCTACCCAATTCTGCGACTCAAAACATGATCTAGTAGAGCAATTAGTTTGTAGTAAAATAATATATCTAATTATCTAGGATTATTCCCAAAGTACTTTTACAAAGAATCGATAGAAAACACTAGGACTCACTTAGTATCTTGACGAAAAAATCCACCCTAGCTTTGGGGTGAGGCTGGAGGGAAAAACTCTGCCGATCACTTGTGTCGAGAAACACAAATGAATCAGTGAGACAAAAAACCTCCTTGGATAGAAATCTTCACCAAAATACTAAGCTTACCTATGTTGTTACATAGATGATGGTCTTACTTAGATAATCTATATCATAAACATGCAGAATGAGTTTACATCGTTTACAAAACTATCGAATGAACACCTCGAACATGATAAATCCCATTTGAACACCTCGAACATGATAAATCCCATTTGAAAAAATGGGAGTGTACTTCTATTGGGTCATTGACAAAGAGTTGTCAACAAGGTAGATATGAAATAATATGTGAATGCAAAATATATACTCTAAAATATTTTATTTCTTTAACAAATTTAAAGACTTTTTTTTCCATGATATTATACTTCAAAGATGCATCTCTTAAAGCCTTACTGAAAAATGCAGTAGGCTGTTCAAATCCTTCCTTATTTTTTTGCAATAAAACAAGTGCAACAATGTGTTCATAAGTAAAAGAAAAGATAATAAAATCTTTGGTAAAATCCGGACTAATCAACACTGGTGCTTTTGTTAATGTCTGTTTAACTAAATCGAAGTACTGTCTAGCCCCAATACTCTATCTGATTTCTGAATCCTTTTTAAGAATATTTGCTATATTTCTAAGAAGCTCTGCAAGTTTAGGAATGAATCTCCTTAGGAAATTATTTTTTCCAATAAAATATTGAAGCACTTTGATATTTCCAGGGTGACTGATTTTTAATATTGCTTCAATCCTGCTGGGATCAATCCTAATTCCATCCTTTGAAATAATATGACCAAGAAGCTTACCTTCCTCAAGGCCAAATAATGTTTTATTAGGATTTAATGAGATACCAAACCTTATACACTTTTCAAACACTCTTCTTAGATGCATCAAATGTTCCTCGTCAGTATTTGAATATACAATAATGTCATTTGAAGATAAACCACAATAAAATGGCCAATTTCATCAGCAAAGGCAATATCCATCACTCTTTGAAATGTGGCCCCAACATTCATTAACCCAAATGGCATCTTCACACACATGAAGTTTCCCCATGGAGTAGTGAAAGATATTTTGTCCTGATCATCAGGATGTACTAGGACCTGGTTCTAACTTGAGAAACCATCTAACAAGGATATCCTACTAGACCCTACTACCTTTTGTAATATATGGTCCATTTTGAGCAAAGGGTAGTTGTTTTTAAGGGAGACCTTGTTAATATTTCTAAAATCAATACATAACCATATTTCTCCAGTTTTCTTCCTAGTAGGTACTATGTTAGACACCCATTTAGAGTATATGAGCATCGTAAATCTTTTTGACCTCTTTCTCAATCAAAGGCATCAAAACATGATTTATTCTATGAATCTTTTGTTTGAATTGTTTCTGATATTCCTTGACTGGGATTTTGTGTTGTATGATACTAGTGTCATATGCTTTAAGATCCTCATAACTCCAAGCAAAGGCATAAAAAAAATCTTTGAATAAAGCTATGTATTTTTGTTTTTTGACAGTAGGCAGTGATTTTGAGATTTTTATCATTTTCGGATTCTGTTCACAATCTATATTACATTCTTCTACATCTGCCCCGATGGGATATATTTTTGGATTTTTTGCTACATCATTGAAATAAAAAATCTCTTCTAATGGAACTAGACCTCTAGGAAAAATATTATCTTTTAGACAAAGTACTTCAAATTCTTCTTTTTCTAGATCAATTTCATGAAATTATAGTTTATGTACAACTTCATCTATAGAAACATTTACATCTAATTCATCAAACTGATCTTCTACATTATTATGCACAACTACCTGATGTTCTACTTGACCATCTAAGTCTATGTTATTTTCCTCGTACTCATCTTTGGATTGCAGAAATTTTTCTATCTGTTTATCATTTCCAAATACCTTCCAATACCTCATGTTTTCTGGTACAGCTAGACGGTGTTTGACCTCTACTGTATATTGTTTGTTGGGATGAAGCATTTTACATGTGTTGGATGAAAAATTCAGACCATTAGCAAGGACATTTCGATTTCGAGGTATCACAACAAGATCATATTCTACAAAAGTGTGTAAGAAATAAAGCACAAAATTTTTGTATGCTCTCAATCTAGGATGTTTTGCAGCATACTCTGCTTTAATTTGTTTAATAATCAAGTCAGAATCTCCATGAACATAAATTATTTTAGCACCTAATTTCTTCAATAGTTGCAAGTGTAAAATAAGTGCTTCATATTCTGCTATGTTGTTGGTACATTGAAAATTCACTTTATATGAATGACCTTCTGCATGATTATTTCCTGAATTTGAGACCCACACACCTGCTCCTGAACCTACTCTACTACAAGAACCATAAAAACTCATATTCCAAAAAGGTTCAGTTTCAATGTTTTTTTGTACAATTTGTGGTTGATTTTCATGTGTTTCACAAATTTCATTTTCAACATGGGTAACCTAGGAATCAATATCTCCATCATTATACAAAATTAAGGAGTCTAAATCAGAGTGAACAGAGTAAAGGGGGTAGCTATGTGGCTTCTCTTGACTACTCACCATGTATTTCATTAAGGTTTCCATATATAGTCTTCTCTATTGACCAAACACTGGGATTGTTTCATAAGTCATGTCCATTTGTAGGGTACCTTGTAATTTTTCTCCCCAAGAGCGTGACAACAACATGCCATACTTTTGGGGAATATCAACCACTACTATGTCCATTAATAGACTCTTAGCTGGGATTTGGGCTAAAGTGACACATAGATCCTTAATGAGACCTAAAAATCTTACTTTTCTTGAATCAAATGAATACAATTATTTTTAAGGCCTATTAATGTCAAGACCAAGTTTCTGCATAATGGATTTTGGCATCAAATTGTGTGAGGCACCTGAACCTAACATAACATTGTGTAGTTTTATCATGAACATTAAGACTGACATAAAACGGAGGAACTCCTCCTTCTTGTGGTTTACCATCTACCTCTGGACCAAATAATAATTCAGGTTGATCATCATTCAAATTGACAGTATCATTATTTTTTCCTATGTTAAAAGCATTCATAACTTGAGTTCTGTATAGATTTTTATTCATTAACTCAGTCAAAGAGATAGGAATTTTCAGCTTTGCTAGTTCATTTTCAATATTGAATGATGTTTGAAATTTATTTAAGTTAAGAAAATCAGATTTATCAACAATTTATTTTAACATATGTTCTTTTTGGTGACTGGTGGTGGGAATGTCTGTTTGAGTAGTTTTGGAGGAACTCTCAACAATATTTTTAGCAAGAATGTCAATTGTCTTCTTGCTAGAACTATCAACAATTTTCTTACAAATTTTTTCTAGAGTTTTCTTGGAAGTGGTGTCAGAAGTTTTCTTGACAAGGTTTTCATTAGTCTTTTTGTTTGGATTATCTAATGTTTTCTTACTCCTGAGATTATACTGTCTATGGACTTCCATGATAGTATTTTCAAATCTCTGCTTATAATCATTGATTTTTTAGAGTCAAGTTCAGTTTGGGATAATTCAAACAAATCTTGTTCTTCCTGAGTAAGAAACACAATTTCATCATCATTGATACCCATTAGATTTATCTGATTGTATTTTACTTATTCTACTACCTCTCCATCATCATCAGCATAATTCTCCTAAAAAGGAGGTCAAATTTGCTGATCAAGACCCCTCTACTCTCTTTGTTTGATTTCAGGAGGATTTCTCCTAGGATTTTGATTTTGATTTTGAGGTGAAGGTTGATTTTCCCTAGGTGCAGCCCTCTCATTCAAATTAATCCTTTCCATCATTCTTTCTACTGGTCTAACTAAGGAATCAATTTTAGCATCGACAAAAGAAGTAGAGGGTTCCTCTTTTATGGTTACTCTCCTTTCATTCCTAAGTCTAGCTCCCATGGCTAGCAGATTTTCTTCTACACTTACTGCATCCCTTTGCATTTATTCTAGTGTGGATGAATTTCTTTCCCTTAGTTGGTAAGCCATGTCTGCCTCAAAACCATCTGGGAATTTGATTAAGGCTAAGCCTTGTCGTGGTTTGATATTAGAAGGCTTGCGTTATATACACTGTTGAATATAGTGCAATAGTCTTGAACAATTTCCCCTGGTCCTCTTCTAATTCTTTCATATTCAGATAAAATATAAAGAGGGTTCTTCTTAATTTCCCACCTAGTAAGGAATGTTTGATGAAACCTAGGAAAATCATTAATACTAGCAGTAGGTAATTCTTTAAACCATTTCCTCACCTCTCCCGTGAGAATTTGTGCAAACAACCTAAGTTTTACACTCTCCTCATCTACCTCCTGAAGGTCAAAAATGTCATTCATCCTATCTACATGCTATTGGGCAGTGATAGGTCCAGTTCCATCAAATTTAGGGATTCTTGTTTGATAATCCTATGGCATGTTTGCCAAAGGGGCTTTAAGGACAAGGGGAGCATATCTGGCTTCCATTATGGGGATATGAGGATGAACAATATGATGTGGTTGTTGAATGAAAGGGGGAGGCTGAATGGAAGGTAAACGCTAAGCTAAAACTTGGGGTTTTGGTGGAGATGAAGGTTGGATTTTAGTTGAGGATTGGGGAGAAGGGGTTTGAGTTTCTTGGTGAGATATTACTGGAGTGGTTGTGGAAACTACAAAAGGAGTAGAGCTTACTGATTTATGGGAAGGTACTGGAGTAGTTGTGGAAACTACAGAAGGGGTAGGACTTGCTGATCTAGGATGCACAGATACTGATGAGGTGGATGATTGAGAATAAGAATTCAAAGCATAAAGTTCTACAGATTGCTAGACATAAGTTTCATGAACAGAAAGGTCTAAACCCGAGACTAAATCCCAGAATTTGTCAAAGTATTGGAGGATTTGAAGATCTATATCAGCAGGAGCAGATTGGGCTTTAGATTAATTTCTTCTTAATGTAGCGTGATCTACTACTATCTGGTTTCCCCAATTGGCTGATTTAGTTCTAAATAGGCTTTGTTCAAAGGGTAAATCAAACTCAATGTATTGCAGAGTTACAAAGTCTTTTGGGAGTGAATCTGCTCTATGAGGAGGACTAGTAATTCCTTGGCTTTCTGCTAAGCTCTTTGTTTTCATTATTTTTTGAGGGTCATCTACAATTTCTGTAGGCTTTGGATCCAGATGAGATCTAGTGTAGGCTCTTTTAGGAGCTAGAGTTATGATATAAATGCACACACACACTTATTATTTACACTATTGAAAAGAAAACCAATCTTAAAGTATTCCTATCATAAATATTTTAACCAGGGTTATGAATTCAAAAGAATTTACAATTTTTTCAATTGTCCTCAGTATGGTCACCACTATGTTATCGTTTTTTAATTTAAAATATTGGAAAATTAAACATAGAGGACAACATAAAAACCACTTTGGAAGTTGGGATATAGCCTTTCCAGCTTTAGAGAGGGATCTCTCTTTATAATTTAACTTTGTTTTGAATAGGTATTAGGCTAGTTATGACTGTACTTGGTTGTTTTTTGATTTTGATTGATTTGGTTGATTAAATCTTTATTTTCCCATTGAGAAATGGAGTCAAAACATAAAAATGGATTTTGCATCAATTTTTAAAAGAGTTATAATAGGGAAATATAGGTTGAATTTACCGGATTCTTTAAGACTTTTAAATGAATAATGGATATGGCAGAAAAGTGATTTTAGTTGAGATTGAAAAAGAATTTAAGTATTTTTCAATCTGAATTCAAGTAGAAAAAATTTAAGTTGTAAAAGCAGCTAGAATAAGGTGTTTTAAATTACATGTCCTATTCATCACACTTTCTATTTTACAATTAAGAGTTCTGATCAACAGAGAAAGGAAATAACAGTGGAAAAAAAAGAAACAGTAGAAACACTTCACTAGTAATTACACCACATGAACCCTGAAAGAAGTCTTTGTATTATTGATGCTCCAGCAAAAACTTGGAATTTAAAATTGCGCAGTAGGAAAAATATGTTCAGAAATCAAACTCTAATACTTAAAACAGTGAAGTATTTATACTAAAATTTACAAAATTGATTACAATAAATGCTGTCTCAACATACAGTGTATTATTAGCCTAAATCTAACAATAAACTCTAACTATGACAAAAAATAGACTCGATGTGGGTGATTTGGCATTATGGCACTGTTTTAAAGGAAAGAGTTGATGAGTAGGCCTATTGGTAGGTTGTGTTGGCTGTAACGCTGGCTGATGTGCTATCCCATGTGCTGGTTGTAGATGACTGTTCTTTATTACTTTTTACTCCTGCAACTCAGTTAACTTATCCCATCAATCTTCATTTGGGATAGTTAACTTGATAACCTTCCTGTAGATTTCAACCACTTCGGTATGCTTTGCAAAGGTTGGTTTTACCATAAAAGTGTGGTTTATCTCGTGTTGGATGAAAAGGTCATGAGCCAATGCCTCCAAAAATGCTTTCCCTGTCATAGTGCCTCTGATATTTGAAAATTTAGCTGTATCCTTGGAAATTTCATTCAAATTATTTACATAATCCTCTCTGGTAATAAATTTGTAATTTATTACAAACAAGGAAATGAGCTTCATCATGTCTGATTTCTGGGACTCTGTCTCTTTAATTTCCTTGGCCAAAGGGTCTTCTGTAGTTGACATTTTTAGATGCTTCCTCAATGATGCTATGTCAACATTTTTATTTTTAATCACATCTTCTGCAGCTCTGATATTGGAGGGATCATAACCAATTTTGATCACTAAGTCTTCCAAGGACTTAATCCTTGAATCCTTGGCCAAAGAAGATATTTTTTCCATATTGAGATGTGACTGGATATTTTCTAAAGAAACCTGCAACTTGGACAAACTCATAGTAGTGTTAGTGAGTGTAGATGAAATCATTTCACTTGTCTGCTTGTGCATCTCCATTTGATCAATGTGATGTATGTCTTTAATATCAAACTCAAATGGAGTCTTTTTATAATCAGCTACTGTCTTGGGCTGAGGAATTTGTGCTTGGAGAAAATCCATCTACATTTTTCCTTTCTCAGAGTCAAAGGCAGACAACAATCTAATCTGAGAGATGGAAGCCTGTTTCTAGAACTGATTATATGTACTGGTCTTCAAAACTTGATTCTTCAATTTAATCTCCCTGAATGTATCAAATATGAGCTTCTCTTTCTCCCTTGTAAAAATTGTACTGGTTTGAATAGATTGCTGCTGATCCTGTGAAGCTGTAGAGGTGGTAGGAGAGAGTGTGGTCTAAACACCTACTTGTGAGGAAGTAGGTGTCTCTTTGGTGATGACAATGAATTCCTGCTCTGAATCCTTGCCTAGATTTACCTTGGGATTTAGCTTAGTCCTCTTCCTATACATGATTTTGAACTCTTTGCTGGAAGTGTCAGTCACTGAAGGTGACTCTTCTTCTCTGATCCTTTTTCCTACTTTCTCATGTGGGACATGAGTCTGTGATGTTGAAGTTGACACCAATTGTTCCTCAGCCTCATGTAGAGTGTTCTCAGTCCACTCTAGCTGGTTCTTCCTATCCCTTCTTCTTAGGAGGCATGGATAGATTAGGTTTGATGGTGGATGAGGGTTTCTAATAGATAAATGGAGCCCAAGACTAAGTAAATGATTTTCAATTAGGAAGAAGTGGAAATTAGTTGCAGAGAGTACTTTGAAAGTGATCGGATTGGCTTTTCTGGCACTCTGTTAACCTGAAACAAACATGTACATAGTAGAGAAAATTGTAAGGCAAAGGATTAAAATCTAATCAAGCATGAATTTATACATAATTTGGTCAATTTCTCGTTGATGGTGGCGCGGGTCCATTGGATTAATGGTTAGTGAGGATTTAATTTCACCAACGGTTGCATTATCGCATGAAAACATTTAATTGGCAATGGTATAGTCTAGGTGGTGTGACATGACTGGCGCTCAACGAGCGGATTGGCAGTTTTTAATATAGTAGGGAAACTTCTTTTCGTAGGGGGTCTGAAGTGGTAAATGGTTTCAGCATAGGGGATTGCTAAATGATGAGAGGGTGCCAGGTTAGCGTGGGCCCGAAACAAAAAACCACTTATTTTGGAAACCCACCCCCCACCCCCCGACGGTAAAGTTTAGATGGAGAGGGGGGGCCAAAAAATGATAAAGGCCGTTGGATGGAGGAGCGGGGGATCAGATGATGGGACAGATGGAGGTGAGTTAACGTGCAATGACGAGATGTTTTTTTGGGTCGCGGGAGAGTTAAAAGGGGTAAAAATTTGGATAATGTGATAATGAGCCACAATTTTGTTTTCATATGCTGAACCTTTAGACTTAGGATAAAAAATTTATTCCTTTCCCTTCTTATGTGATCAGGGATTAGTATTTTAGCTAAAAAATAAAAGTGCTCAGAAATGCTTCAAACCAAGACGAAAATGTAGAGTTTGTCAGTAGGATTCTAATGCAACTCATTTCATCAAATTCTAAGTTTGTATGAGTGAGTTATGGTTTGTTGTTTTCTTTCCAAAACCGGGAAAAAATGAGCAGAATAGGTACAAGGATGATGTGGCAAGTACAGTCAGATTCCTAGAGAATATTCTCCAGATTCAACCAATGACAATGTGCCAAGTGTTCCAGTCGGATTCACCGATGATGACTAGGAAGTGAAATTTTTTTTATCCTAAGTATAAGGTTAAATTCTATTATTATTAATGGTGCAAGATTATTGTTTTTAATTGGGGAATTTTGGACCAATGGGGATAGGCCACATGGCGCAGCCAGGGGCTGCCATGTGCCCCCACCCCATGGCTTTGGAGGTTGGTAGGACCGAATTATGTCAATTTCGAATGTTTTTTGTTTGGTGGATATATTATATATGGTGTTAAATTTTATATATAACCTAAGTTGAAAACCATATTATGTGTCAGATCAAACCAAAGTTGGAGGAGCTACCAACTATTCGGAGGAGGCTCTAACTTGGTGGAACGGCTCTAAAGTTGGTAGCAGAAGTCATTATGAGTTTATATAAAATTTTATGGTCAGGATCGAGGGTCGAACAACCAACCTACTCCACACTATGCCAACACCTTACCATCTCCCTTACCACGGTGGTTCTTAACCACTACAATTTTCGCCACATGATAAAGTTTATTGCGCCGATGGTTAGGGGTTGGGAGGGCGCTAGACCCGTGGGCCAACCCCCTCCCATGCGTCCATGTGCCAAGAACTAGGATCCATGACAAAAAATCCATCGAAAAATATTAAACCTGTTTAATTAACATTGAAATGTGGTTAAGCCACAAATTAATCCTCCATTAGCGCTAAGAGCGCTTAACAAAAAAACATTGCTTATCTTATCTTTTAATCACGCTTATCCTCTAATTAATATGCGATTAATATGGTGGCCTTTTAGGGGAGCGCGCCAAAGCTAGCGGCATTACTATTTTTGGAAAATTAACTGGTAGTCTCCCCAAAATTAGTGGAGAAATTGGGGGAATTACAATTTTTTCCATAACTGAGGCAATTTTCACCAAAACAGAGCTCAGAAAGAGGCATTCTTGGCTAATTAACATGCGAGGAACTCAATGAAGTAGGTTTCAGAGGCAGAAAAGGTCATCTATAGGTTTTTTTGTGCATTTGAAGATTTTTGAAGGCTAGGGCCACTAGGTGTTAGAGGCATTTCCAGAGCATCCAGAATCCAAATTGAGAAAAAAAACAATCATTTATGGTAGATTTTGATTTTTTAAACTCATTGGAATAGGTTCCAATATCATTTGAATCTGGTAACAGAAATTTGAGTACACTGGAAGCTAATACAAAGGCCCACACTATGAAGCTGGACCAAGGAGATGTAGCCCAGGAAGGGTGAACTCCTTCAACAAAATTCTGTGTATTGAGCTCTGTTATGTGTGTTTGTTGCGTTTATATTTTCTGTTATTCAATAATTTAAAATTATGCTTTTAAGTTTATGACAAACACAAAATTTCACCAAGTAAATTAAATTGACAATCACATGCTCATGGAAAAAATATTGATGAATAAACAAACCAAATAAAAGAAAAATTTATATCTGGAAATGATACTAGCACAACAATAACTAGAAATCATTTCAGGTTAAGTTGGTATCAGAGCACAAGGTTGCTTGCTTTTTTTTCTTGAAGGGTTTTGGTAGTTGCAATTTTTGTGATGCTTAGAAGGTTGAGATTGCAGAGAGGAGAAGGGAATCTATTGGTAGCTAGTCCTGAGATTAGGAAAAGAAGGAAGATGAATTAGAAGGCATCATCCTCACCCAAAGGAACACTCAAGGCAGCACTTGAAGCACCTCAAATTTCATCTCCATCAGTTGAGATAGAAGAAGTGAAATTTGTAAAAGAGGCTGAAGTGATTGAAGAGGTACAAGCTGCAGAGATTGAACTTGAATCAAAATCCAAAATTTCAGGCTATGAAAGACTCATGAACATTCTAAAGAAGAGGATGTTAAGAGAGACTTCAAAGAGATGCAAATAATGGTGAAAGTTATGTATGAAGCTTTCATGGAAAATGAAGCTGAAGAAGGTTCTAAGCATCCACATGGAGAAGGATCTTCAAACAATAACAAGGATGAAGAGAAGAGCTCAAAAGGTAGTGGAGGAAAGCCACCTCCATCTCCACCATCCTCATCTTCATCATACTCATCAACATCTTCATCTTCCACATCCACCACAAAAACTCATACCCACACTCATTCTAAGATCCCAAAAGGAAAGACTCCATTACTCAAGTTGGACATCAAGTTTTAACTACCCATATAGAATGGTGAGGTTAATGTAGAGAATTTAGACAATTGGATACATCAATTGGAGGTGTATTATAGAATTCAAAACCTTCATGAGGACGATATCAAGATCTAGTTGGCATCATTAAATCTAGAAGGAGCAGCACTAGTCTGGTGGGATGCAAAGACACAGGAGGAAATGCGAATCCATGGTAGATTTCCATTTATTGGGTTGAATTCATTTCTTTCATTAAAAGAAAATTTTATCCATTATCCTATATGAAAAAAGCAACTATGAGTTGGAAAAACTTTAGGCAGCTCGAAGGCGAAACTGTTCAAGAGTACACACAAGAGTTTATAAAGAGAGATTTTTTGTTAGGAGTAAACTTGAATTCTCAAGATACACTCTCAAAATACATAAGAGGTTTACATTCCTATTTGAAGCATACTATCCTTATGTTTAACCCAAGAAATTTAGATGAAGTTTGTGTACAAGCCACACACTTGGAGGCAAGGGGAAAACAAAACATAGAGGAGAAACGTGAAAATGAGGATAAGGGAAAAGAGAAGGGAGAAAAATGGAAGGGAAAGAAGAATGCAAGTATCAAGAAAGAGAAGGAAAAAATCATTTGAAAAAACTGTTCAAATACTGGCCATGATGAAGACCATTGTTGGAAACTTCATCCATAATTGAAATCAGATAGATTGAAAGCCAAAGAAAAAGGAAAAAATGCTGCTATAGCTGAAAAAGACTAAGGGTCAGATTCAAGAGATGAGACAAAAATTACTGCTATGGATTTGAAAGGGAAACATGTTGAATGTACTAGTTCCTCAAATAGTCACACCAACACTCCAAATGAAGACATAAGAGAATAATTGTTCCATGTTAGAGTGATTTCTAATAATAAAAATATTGATGCATTATTTGATACAGGTTCACAAGAAAACTTGATTTCAGAAGACTTAGTA
Organism: Pinus albicaulis; assembly: GCA_034641835.2. NCBI lineage: Eukaryota > Viridiplantae > Streptophyta > Pinopsida > Pinales > Pinaceae > Pinus > Pinus albicaulis. The sequence goes on along the minus strand of CM076577.1, from coordinate 1,278,502,821 downwards.
AAAAATATTAACCTTGAAACTGTACCACATCATAAACCATACCCTTTGGGAAGGATAGTTAAGAATGCCAATTTACAGGTTACAAGGAAATGCATTTTTAGATTTTCTATTACCACAAACTTTGTTGATGAAGTCGAGTTAGATGTAATTCCAATTGAAATTTCGAGGATTATCTCGGGAATTCCATATTTGTATGACTAGAAAGTGGTTTTTTATCGCCATGAGAAAAAATATCGTTTTCTTAAGGATGGAGTGGAGTATATTGTGAGAGATCACCGCAAGAAATTGAATACTTCTCTAGTTAATGTAGGGCAAATGAAGAGGCTAGTTAATGCAAACCAAAACTTGACATTGATGATGATAAAACAAAGAGATGTTTTGCATCATACTTTTCAAACAGATGCTGATATGTGTAATGAGTTGTTTCAAATTGATAACAAGTTGTCTTTGAAACAAGGTGAAAAACATTTGTAGTAATCAACATTGGTGTTGAGCGATGTTGAAAACAAGGTGCTGGTGCAAGAGGTTGCAAAGCTCAAAGAGAGGACAAAGCAGCTTGGCAAAGAAGGGATAGGTTTCACAAATTTTCATTGCTGGTTTCCAAAAGGAGAATTACAATGGCGAAGATACTTGTTCAAGAGTTGACGCAAGTTCAAGGCAAAAACAGATAAAAATTGCCATAGTGATAGAGTGCAAGGTGAGAAATATTCCAATTTTCCTTTGATTGTTGACCAAGGTATATGATTTCTGCAAAATTAGATTTATGTTCTGCAAATTCAAAAATATTGCAGCATGAAAGTGTCAAAGACAACAATAGATGGTCGTCAGAATCAAGGAAAAATTTGTCTTTTTATGAAAAGCTCCAAATGATGAAATTAGGAAAATTTCAATGGATAAAGATTGGCAGAGTGAGAGAATAGTCCCCTCATATTCATAATCATTAATCAAGAGAAATTTTGGGGTCCAAAAGGCTTCTAGTGGGGTGGAATGATCAAGGATCAATATTTTAGCTAAAAAATAAAAGTGCTTAGAAATTCTTCAAACTAAGACGACGATGTAGAGCTCGTCACTAGGATTCCAACGCAACTCATTTCATCAAAATCTGAGTTCGTATGAGTGAGTTATGGTCTGCTGTTTTCTTTCCAAAACAGGTAAGAAATGGGCAGAACAGGTACATGGATGATGTGGAAAGTATAGTCATCTTCTCAGAGAATATTCTCTAGATTCAGCCAATGACAATGTGCTAAGTGTTGCAGTCGGATTCGCCGATGATGACTAGTAAGTGGATTTTTTTTATCCTAAGTCTAAGGGTGAATTATATTATTATTAATGGTGCAGGATTATTGTTTTTTATTGGGAAATTTTGGACCAATGGGGATAGGCCATGTGGCGCAGCCAGGGGCTGCCACATGCCCCCATCCCATGGACTTAGAGGTTGGCAAGATCAAATTATTTCAAGTTCGAATGTTTGTTGTTTGCTGGATATATTATATATGGTGTTAAATTTTATATATAACCTAAGTTGAAAACCATATTATATGTCGGATCGAACCAAAGTTGGAGGAGCTACCAACTATTCGGAGGAGGCTCTAACTTGGTGGACCAGCTCTAAAGTTGGCGATGGAAGTCATTATGAGTTTGTATAAAATTTTATGGTCGGGATCGGGGGTCGAACACCCGACCTACTCCACACTATGCCAATGCCTTACCATCTCCCTTACCATGGTGGTTCTTAACTACTACAGTTTCCGCCACATGATAAAGTTTATTGCGCCGATGGTTGGGGGTTTGGAGGGGGCCAACCTCCTCCCATACGTCCATACGCTGAGAACCAGGAGCCATGAAAAACAATCTGATGGAAAAGATTAAACATGTTTAATTAACGTCGAAACATGGTTAAGCCACAAATTAATCCTCCATTAGCGCTAAGAGTGCTTAAAAATAAAACATCGCTTATCTTATCTTTTAGTCATGCTTATCCTATAATTAATGCACGATTAATCCGGTGGCATTACTATTTTTGGAAATTTAACTGGCAGTCTCCCCAAAATTAGTGGAGAAATTGGGGGAAATATAGTTTTTCCCATAATTGAGGCAATTTTCGCCCTGTTGATCATATCAACATTCTATTGAAATTTTGATAAGCAACCTCGCTTAAACCTTTCAAACCCCTTCTTTTGCCCTAAGAAATTCGTTTTTGCTCATCATTACCTTCTCCCAGCCTCAAAACTGCATAAAAGGGCCGAAATCCCACATTATATTATATTTAAGGTCTAGCACCTTTCGGCCCTAGCCCCTGCACCTTGTTCTCCACATGATCGGAAGTCAAAACCGAGTGCTAGTCATAAAGGCGCTTATCACATACATAGATCGGGCATGTTTACAACCGTCGATCTGTACAGATTGGACGACATTCGCAAGTCATCATCGTGCTCGAGGCCCACTCCATTCATCGCCCAAATCGCTTTTCCGCTTTCCGTTTAAACCACAGATCAACGACTCACAGTACTCCCGCCCGGTGGTCCCCGCGCCATGCACTGCGCAAAACCAGCCCGGTTTCTATCGCATCGCCTTTGGGCGGTAGGCGGTATTTTATTTTTCAGAGCAATTCCATACATTTTTCGCCACGTGTCCCCGCGTACGGCTCAAAAAATACCCTCCATCACGCGTTATCGTTCGTCTGTAGACACGGCGCGATATCCACGAGAGCCGTCCGATTTGGGGCGATCCATCCGACGGCAGTCGCTCCACGAAACTGCGCGGAAGATAACCCGAGGAAATCATACCCCCGGCCCACCGTCAACACTCCACATCATCCGTTTCCCATTTTCCCAGTATCGTGCCACCTGTCCTCTAGTTTTTCACCATGTGCTCTCTGCCACCCCAGGTCCATAATCGGTTCATTTCTTTGTTTTTTCGCATTTTCACTTTCATTTCTCACTGTGTCCGCCGTGCTGCATCACCATTCTACAACGTCTTCTGCTGCATTTTTCACCATCTCTCCACAGTCCCATCACTAGTCCGACGGCCATCAGTGCATCCATTCTCTCCGTGCATAGTTTTCTTAACATGTTTTCGGGTTTTGCAGGGTTACAACGGCGAAAAAATGCCATGATTTACAGTTTCCATTATTGTAATAGAGAGTACATCAAAGGACCATTTTTCAGATGCTGTAATTATGGAGAAAGGCCCGGGAAGGTATGTCGACAAGACTTCCATTAAAGAAGTAGGTTTAAAGTCTGTCAAACCCTCAAGCGTCATTCAAAGCACAGATTGCGCAGATGGAGATATTAATGGAGCAGTAGAGAAATATTAGTGAATGATCAAGGAATTAAACGATCAGCATTGAAGGTCTTAAAAATTAATTCAGGGTTTAGAAGGCAGAGGGTACCATTCGCAGAAAAAAATACCTTAAAGTTTTCTTTTCAGCACCATTTTCTTTCAGGAAAGGTTGGAACGTCTATGTGATTTTACTTTGTCGTGTTCCTGAAGAGACTTCTACCCAATGCATTTATTTCAGTAAATAGGCAGCAGAGTACAAACAACATTACAAAGTCATTGAGCAGTATGGGCGTGCATGTTTCTGCCATCTTGTTTTAATGAGGCAAATTAAATGTTCATCGCCTACTCCCTTTTTGAGCTTTCTTGTTCTCCTATAAAGCTCCTGAAGAACAGATGATTTAGGGTTCCAGATTTTATCAGAAAATTAAGCAGTGAAAGGATTTTTGTATACATTTTGTTGAACTCTTGTATGAAGGCTCAGAGCCCGTAGGGTCTCAGTGAGGAGGAGTTCCATCTGTTAAGAGGATTCTGGTCTTTGGTATTTCACAGTGTGTAACTTTCTCCCTTATGTGTTATTTTAATAGATCATTTCATTTCATCCATCTTTCCTATATCATGTTTCTGGAATGCAAGTGGCTCACTGATTTTTGGTATGGATTTATACTAGTTGATACCCATGCTCGAATTAGTCAAGCGCTTTAAATATGGCTCAGGCATGATATTCTATTCCACTATTAATCTAAATCGTATTTCTGCTATATTAGTTTCTTTAGGAGGGTGTTTTTAAAACACTATTGTCCCGTATGGATTCTTAGATTGATAAGCCCATTACATGGTAATATTGTGTATCTGGATATCAGCTCAATGACAACTAGTATTCTCTCAATATTTCATTCATAGCAAACACCCTCTGATAATTTATTTCTGTGACATATCACTTGAATCAGCCCTCTTTACAGTAAGCTGTCTCTGAATTGTCTGTTGCTTTCATATTGGATTTTTTCACGTTGCCCCTGCATTATTCCTTTCTCTGTGTCAGTTTTTGAAAGTTTTGGTCCCATTTAAATTAACCTTCTTGTTTACAAGAGATAGCATGAGAGCTTTTATTGATAACTTCCTCTGTTATACCATATGCTCCTTGCTAATATAAGATGTCCTAGGCACTAGTCTTTCACAACTCAAGGCTATCTCTAGGAGTTACGACATCTTTTTGGCGTCGTTTCCGGGGAACGAAGTTGAGAGAATTTAAATCCCTGGGCCTCGAAAAAATCTAATTCACTCTTCAAGTAGGTGAGTATGAAGAGTTGAGAGTTGTAGATCCCTCACCTTGGTGACTCCACATTTGTTATTTAGATAAATTCATTTGCAGTCCTGGCTCCTCGTAAGCCACACCTGAGGTTAGATACGTCTCAGCCAAAGACACCTTTAGTGTCTGACCCTAAAAATATCATACATAGAAGAAATTGGAGGGAAAGAAAATCAATCCACTCTGAAATTCCTGAATTGTCTATAGAAAACTTTCCATCCCCTTCTTCTCAGGTAGCCCAAGTGCTAGGTCCTGATTCCACTGTGGGAGACACCAATTACTATTCCGATAGTCCACCCCGAGGAGGTGTCAGAAATAAAGATAATTTTCACCCTACTCCTGAGGAAGAAGAGGTCAAGGAAGTCACTGAAGTATCTGTTATTAACAGACCACTATTCCCCTCAACACCTCAAGCTGCTGTTCATTATATTCCTATTGTTATTCATACTCCACTTCCACCTCCTCCTCCTCCTGTTACTCATCAAACTATTGCACTACCTCCACCCCCTCCAATGGCCAATGTTCCAGGCTTCTTGCTAAATAAATATGCCCCTCTGGCATTACCCCAAGTGTTGAATGATATGCCATAGGATTATTTGAAGATTTTACCCCGATTTAATGGGGAAAATGAGATTGATGCTCAAAAACATCTTGAGGTCTTCTATGCTTTTGTAGAAAATTTTAATGTGGAACATTTAGATGTGGTCTTAAGGCTGTTCGTCCAATCTCTTGATGGTGAAGCTCAAAAATGGTTTAAGACATTGGCAGGCCGTTCTATTACCACTTGGGAAATAATGGAAGATAATTTTCTCAGGAAATGGGAAGAGAAGGACCATGGACATTGTCTTACTGAGTTTAATACATTCAAGAAAAGACATAATGAAGGGGTGTCAGAATTTATCAAAAGATTTAATAAGTTGTATTTGAGTCTCCCTGCTGATATGAAACCTCATCAAACTGCTGCTAAAGTTGTTTTTGTAGCAGCCTTTGATTCAGAATTTGGTTTCTCTCTCAGAGAAAGAAATCCTGCTACTCTGGATGATGCTCAAACATATGCACTAGAGTTGGAAGCAAACTTTTCCTCTACTAGTAAATCAAAGGGAAAATCTGAACAAGATGCTAGAAGAATGGGCAAAGAGGAGGTATCAACCTCTAACCAAGACAGAGACTCAGCTAATGACAGAATTGAAGAAATAAGCAAAATGATTAAGAACCTTTCTAGTAAACTGGTCAAGCTTGAATTGGAAGCCAAGAATTCAACCTCCAAGAATTTCCACACTGCTCCAAATAGAGGTTACAATCCTCAGTACAGGAAACCACCTCTGCAAATATTTCCAAGGGAACAACAAGATCAGGTACCACACCCATTGTACTTGGAAGGTCCAGTAGATGATTCTACTGAAGACACTGCCTATGGACTGGAGGATGAAAATCTTGCTTTTTCAAATAGTGATGGAGAAGAATGCCCTTTGCAAGTAAATGGTGGAACCGAGTGCTCATTACAAGAAGAAGAAAAGGCCATAGACATAGAAGACGCAGAAATTGATCATTATTGTAAAAAATTTGCTGATTTCATGCAAGCACAATTCAATAGAAGATATGATCTCAGATCTTCTAGGAAGAGGACTCATACTCAAGATCAAGAAGAAGAGCTACCCCAGAAAGAAGCACCTGCTCAGAAGGAATCGACAATGCAGAAAGTCACATACAAAGGTAAGGGGTCTCTAAATAAACCTTTGTAGTCTAATGAGAAAATTCCTTCTTCTTCAAAAGTAGTCATTCCCCCTAATACCAAGTCTGTGTCAAAAGAAGTCAAACCCTCAGCTGAAAATAAAGAGTCAAAAGAAGCTGTAATAGAAAAATCTTCTCCTGCTTTCAGTCTGCAAAAAGAACTTGAGAAGGTCAAAATTCCGGTTCCCTTGACTGAACTGTTGAAGCAACCTGCATATCAATCCCAAGTCACCTATTTTATGATCCCTCCAGAAGCAGCACTCACCCCAGATAGTCTCAACCTTCAAGAAGAAAGACCCATGGTTGTCTTTGGCTGACGTAGCAGCAGTGATGGAATTAAACGAACGCTCCCAATGGATCTCCAACAACCAATAAAAAACATTTTATATATCGGAACCGAAATCCTTTTCTAAGATTTAAAAATATCATTTCCTCTTACGATCTGATATACACCTTTAATCCATTTAAAACCGCGTTGAACGCCTTTTACCAACAGAAACTTATGTGGATTCCTGCGCTCAGATCTAGCCGATTGAACGACTCCAATCAATTCGCAATATCGGCAGTTGCAATGTGACTTTCAATTATAACAAATGCGATGCATTCTCCATAGCTCCAATGCGATACCAATCTCTACACTTCCGATGCGCTCTGATATGATACCAATCTCTACACTCTGATGCGTTACCAATCGGCGATCACAAATCGCAGTGATTGGATTGTCACAACCGTCGGCAGCTTCCACAGTTCCGATGCAATGCAAATCGGAGATCGCAAGTCACCATGGTTCAACGTCGCTTCCCCGTAAGTGATGCGATATCCACTGGACCCGACTTCACTTCAAACAAACTTTATAAACTTTTCGTGTTCGTTCTGTTGTTTATGTGATGCGATATGGAACGCCTCTCCGGTCCGATCCGATGGTTTTACCCGGACCCGATGAATCATAAATCAACCAATATATATTTTGAATCCGCTCCCAGGTTCTGATAAGTGTTTTTTTCACAGATTCTCTGTGTTAATGACTCTTACGCTTACGGACTTAAACTATTTCGGGTTTGCCTTAACACAGAAATCTTACAGTTTAAAATAAAAATCCAGGTCACAATCACTTCAAGCAATTTACAAAGAAAAGCAAACGCATCCAACTTTACAGACTCATCATACATTGATGTACACCACATTAAATTTATTCATAGTATGTAGAAGAATAGAGTCTCGGCCTTTGGCCCAATTACACAAGGAATGACCTCTGTTATACACAAAACACAGTCCTCACACTTACTCTAAATTCTCACTCCACTTCCAGCCTATCCAATCCCTCGCTCATCAACATTTTTTTTCCTTTTAATATTAACTAATTCCTCTAACAATGGCTAACGCAATCTCCTATTTTTTTTTTAAAGATCTAACATAAATCTTCTATTTCGTAGCTTCTCATGCACACCGATACTAACAACTCTTATCTCTAAATCTAAAAATAGATAATTTCTCACTTATTACAATAATAAATTATAACAAACTATTTGAGAATTCCAACCTCCTCAGTAAAACTAAATTTGACCAACAGTCAGTGAATTTCACCCTGTTTAGCCACAACATGTGAACAAATATTCCCATTACTGGCTAATCCCGATGCTCCTGCATCATTGGCCCACATGTTGAGGAATTAGATGCTTCTACCCTTCCCTTCTATGTGTCTCTAGTGATTCATGACCTGCTATTGCATAACTGTATGTTGGATTCTGGAGCTTCCCATAATCTACTGCCTCTGTCAGTCATGGAACAACTAGGATTGCAAATCACCCGTCCATACAAGGACCTCTATTCATTTGATTCCAAAAGAGTTAAATGCCTAGGGATGATCAAGGATTTGGTGGTCAATTTGGCCCAAATCCCAGCAAAAAGTGTGGTAATGGACATTGTGGTGGCTGACATCCCAGCTCGCTTTGGCATGTTATTGTCAAGGTCCTGGGGAACAAAAATTGGTGGGTCAATTAAGTTGTATTTAACATACGCCACTATCCCAGTTTTTGGTGGCCAGGAGAGGAGGCTATACAGGGAAACTAGATTTTTCAAGATGGTGACTAAGGCTGACAACTCTGTTAAATCACCAGTCTACATTAGAGAAGGAGATTTCTCATGCTTGATGCTAGAAGAAGATCAAGATTATGTTCATGAACCATCCTTCTGTTAGATCAAGACTGAGCAGCCCTCAGAGAGCCATGAAGCAGGAATCTGGACGCTTCATTTTGAAGGAGCAAATTCAAGAGAAGGTAATGGAGCTGGAATACTATTGATTTCTCCTATAGGAAAATGGGTCCCATTGTCTTTCAAGCTAGAATATGAAGCTATTAATAATGTGGTTGAATATGAAGCACTTCTGTTAGGATTGCAGATAGCCAGGAGCATGAACATACAAAATTTAAAAGTTCTAGGAGATTCAGAACTGGTGGTTAGACAAGTCAGGAATCAGTGTCAGACCAAACATCCTCGGCTGAGGGCCTATAGGAATGAAGTTTGGGACATGGTAGATAATTTCTTCTTGGCATTCAATATCCAGTTCATGCCCCGAGAACAGAATAGGATGGCTTATTCCCTTGCTACGGCTGCTAGTACATTCCATCCACTTTAGAACCCCCTCCTAAGATATGAAATTGAGGTGCGTTATCGACCATCAATTCCAGATAACATCAAGCACTGACAAGTATTTTAGGATGAAGAACAGATGAAGAGATTCCTAGAAACAATAGGGGAATTATCCAATATGGAGATTGATGCTGATGAAGAAGAAGGGACTAAGGACACTTCAAAAAGAAATTGGGAGGAGAAAATGGCAGGTAATAAAGTGCTGCAGTTAAAGGGAAACATTATACCTAGAGGGCTGGTGCCTCTAGAATGATTATTTGACAAGAATGATGTCCCACTGCAACCAAGCAAAGTGGTAGAAGAAAATCAGGTAGAAGACCTGAATCTTGGTACTAAGGTTGACCCCAAAATTGTGAAGTTATCCAAAAAGGTCCCAAAAGAATATAAAAAGTTATATCAGAAATTATTTCAGTCTTACAGAGATGTATTTGCATGGTCCTATCAGGACTAGAAAACTTTTGATATCAGTATTATGCAGCACAAAATTCCACTAAAGAGGGATGCTAAACCTCACAAGTAGAAGCTCAGACAGATAAATCCCCTGCTGCTTCCCTCTATTGAGAAGGAAATTAAGAAGCTGTTAAAGGCCAAAATAATTGTGCCATTAAGGTACTCTGAATGGGTGGAAAACCTAGTCCCTGTCCAAAAGAAGAATGGAGAAATAAGGCTGTGTGTGGATTTCCGAAATTTAAATAGATCATCCTTAAAGGATAATTATCCACTGCCTAAGATGGATCACATCTTGCAGAAGGTGGTTGGAGCTTCTAGGATGTCAATGATGGATGGATTCTCTGGTTATAACTAGGTGGCTGTACTTCCAGAAAATCAAAAGAATATTTCTTTCACCACACCATGGGGTACATTTATGTATGCCAGGATGCCTTTTGGGCTGATTAATGCAGGGGCCACTTTTCAGAGGGCCATGGACATTGATTTTGTCAGGGAGCAAGATAAATTCTTGGTAGTCTACCTTGATGATATCACTGTATTTTCAAATAATGATACTGAGCACATTGAGCATCTGCGTAGAACCTTTGAGAAATGCAGAAGGTATGGTCTCTCTCTAAACCCTCAGAAGTCTTTGTTTGCATTAGAAGGTAAACTTTTGGGACATATCGTGACTAAAGATGGGGTGAAGATACATCCTAAGAGGGTAGAGGTTATAAATGGTATTGCTTTTCCCAGAAATAAGAAGGAGGTGCAGGTGTTCCTGGGGCGCATTAATTTCCTGAGAAGGTTTATTCCTAACTATGCTGAAATAGTTAGGCATATAACTGACATGCTGAAGAAAGATAATGAAGTTAAATGGTCCCAGAAATAACGAGAGGCATTTACTAGAATAAAAAATGCTTTTGCAGAAGCCGCTGTGCTAGCCGGACCAAATTATGCTAAACCTTTCATGATCTTTTCTTTTGCATCACCTCATACAATAGCAGGAGTTTTATTGCAGAAAAATGAGGAAGGGTACGAGCAGCCCATCGCCTTCTTTAGTCAGGTGCTCCGTGATGCAGAACTAAAATATAACATATTAGAAAAGCAAGCATACGCCCTAGTGAAATCCCTCAAAGCATTCCACATGTATATCTTGCAGTCCCATATCACTGCATTTGTGCCTACAGCTGTTGTAAAGGATATTCTCATCCAGGGGGATAGTGAAGGAAAAAGGGGGAAGTGGATTGCCAAAATACAAGAATATGAGCTAGATATCCACCCTACCAAGTTGATCAAAGGACAAGGGCTTGCCAAAATGTTATCTGAATCAAAATATCAGGCTCTGGCTATAAATTTGTCCACGATAGCAGGTGAGGAATCTGAAGAGAAAGAGAAGCGACAGGGAATTGGGGTAGCTACTCTGAAAGCACATATAAAGTACCTCACTAGTCAGTGGTACAAAGAGATAGTAGAATATCTCCTCACACTCAGCTACCCTCCAAGCTGTGATAAAGCTAAATACAGAACACTAAGATTGAAATCACAGAGGTACATAGTCGCCAATGGCCGGCTATACTGGCGAGATCCCTCAGGCATCCTACTCCTGTGTTTCACAGAGGATGAGGTATAAAGTATAATGGCAGAATTTCATGAAGGAATCTGTGGGGGTCGTTACAGCTGGAGGGCCACTGCTCACAAAATCTTGAAGGCTGGTTTCTATTGGCCCAAGCTTTTTGGAGATGTTTTTTCCCGGGTTAGAGCCTGTGAGAAGTGTCAGAAATTTGCTGAAAGACAGAAATTGGCACCTCTGCCCATGATTCCCGTGCATGTGGACGAACGATTCCGAAAATGGGGAATTGATTTTATAGGTGAAATACATCCTCCATTGAGTGGTCAGCATAAGTGGATTTTAACTGCCACTGATTATTTCACAAAATGGGTGGAAGCCATACTTGCGAGGAATGCAACATATACTGTGATAATAAAGTTCATGGAAGAAAACATCATATCCAGGTTTGGTTGCCCTGACAGAATAGTAACTGATAATTCCCAGGCTTTCAAATCTGCAAAGCTTGTGAGCTTTTGTCAGCAGTATAACATTAAACTAAGCCACTCCACATCCTACTATCCACAAGGAAATGGCTTAGCAGAATCTTCCAATAAAACCTTGGTAAGGGCACTGAAGAAGGCTATAAATGAAAATCAGAAAAATTGGGATTCCCAGTTGAAATTTTCTCTGTGGGCCAATAGAATTACCAGCAAGAGAGCAACTGGGAAATCCCCATATGAATTAGTATATGGGAGGGAAACAATATTTCCTATACAATTAGCCCTATCGGTAGCCCGATTCATGCAAGAAAGTCAAGAAGATCCTGATGATATGACCAAGAGAATAAATCAGCTGGTGGAATTGGAAGAAACGCGGAACCAGGTAAATCAAGGCTGACAGAGTATCAGGAGAAGATGAAATACCTTTTTGATCAGCATGCCAAGGACAAGAATTTTCAGATTGGCGATTTAGTGCTCCGGTGGGATATCCGGAGGGCTGAAAAGGGAAAACATGGAAAATTCGACCCACTCTGGTTTGGTCCTTTCAAGATCATGGAACAAGGAGGTAACAACACTTTCAAGTTGGAGAATTTACAGGGGGACTTACTTGACAGCCTTGTAAATGGTCAGTTTCTTAAACCCTACCTCCAGTTCTAATTCAGGCAGAGATAGCCTGACGTATTATACTGTATATTAGTTTCCTGTTTTCACCCTTGTTTGAATAATGTGGGTGTCGTGATGAATTATGAAAAGAAAATTAGAAGTGCTGAGGAGCAGAGTTCACACGGAAGAACATCAGGTGGTCTGCAAAGTTCTCGACACGCCCAGGGATGAACGTGCCATTCCCAGGTGGAGCCAATGTTGATCATGTCAGCATTCTATTGAAATTTTGATAAGCAACCTCGCTTAAACCTTTCAAACCCCCTCTTTTGCCTTGAGAAATTATTTTTTGCTCATCGTTACCTTCTCCCAACCTCAAAACTGCATAAAAGGGCCGAAATCCCACATTACATTATATTTAAGGTCTAGCACCTTTCGGCCCTAGCCCCTGCACCTTGTTCTCCACATGACCGGAAGTCAAAACCGAGTGCTAGTCATAAAGGCGCTTATCACATACATAGATCGGGCATGTTTACAACCGTCGATTTGTACAGATTGGACGACATTCGCAAGTCATCATCGCTCCCGTGGCCCACTCCGTTCATCGCCCAAATCGCCTGTCCGCCGTCCGTTTAAACCGCAGATCAACGGCTCACAGTACTCCCGCCCGGTGGTCCCCGTGCCGTGCACTGCGCAAAACCAGCCCGGTTTCTATCGCACCGCCTTTGGGCAGTAGGCGGTATTTGATTTTTCGGAGCGATTCCATACATTTTTCACCTCGTGTCCCTGCGTAAAGCTCAAAAACCCCCTCCATCACGCGTTATCGTTCGTCTGTAGACACGGCACGATATCCATGAGAGCCGTCTGATTTAGGGCGATCCATCCAATGGCAGTCGCTCCATGAAACTGCACGGAAGATAACCCAAGGAAATCGTACCCCCGACCCACCATCAGCACTCCACGTCATCCGTTTCCCATTTTCCCGGTATCACGCCACCTGTCCTCTATTTTTTCACCATGTGCTCTCTGCCACCCCGGGTCCATAATCGGTTCATTTCTTCATTTTTTCGCATTTTCACGTTCATTTCTCACTGTGTCCGTCGTGCTGCATCACCGTTACGAAACGCCTTCCGCTGCATTTTTCACCATCTCTCCACAGTCCCATCACCAGTCTGACGGCCATCAGTGCATCCATTCTCTCCATGCACAGTTTTCTTAACATGTTTTTGGGTTTTGCAAGGTTACAGTGGCGGAAAACTGCCATGATTTATAGTTTCCATTACTGTAATAGAGAGTACATCAAAGGACCATTTTTCAGAGGCTGTAATTATGGAGAAAGGCCCGGGAAGGTATGTCGACAATACTTCCATTAAAGAAGCAGGTTTAAAGTCTGTCAAACCCTCCAGAGTCATTCAAAGCACAGATTACGTAGATGGAGATATTAATGGAGCAATAGAGAAATATCAGTGAATGATCGAGGAATTCAACGATCAACTTTGAAGGTCTTAAAAATTAATTCAGGGTTTAGAAGGCAGAGGGTACCATTCGCAGAAAACAATACCTTAAAGTTTTCTTTTCAACACCATTTTATTTCAGGAAAGGTTGGAACGTCTATGTGATTTTAATTCTTTGTTGTGTTCCTGAAGAGACTTCTACCCAATGCATTTATTTCAGTAAGCAGGCAGCAGAGTACAAACAACATTACAAAGTCATCGAGCAGTATGGGTGTGCATGTTTCTGCCATCTTGTTTTAATGAGGAAAATTAAATGTTCATCACCTACTCCCTTTTAGAGCTTTCTTGTTCTCCTATAAAGCTCCTAAAGAACAGATGATTTAGGGTTCCAGATTTTATCATAAAATTATGCAGTGAAAGGATTTTTGTATACATTTTGTTGAACTCTTGTATGAAGGCTCAGAACCCGTAGGATCTCAGTGAGGAGGAGTTCCATCTGTTAAGAGGATTCTGGTCTTTGGTATTTCACAGTGTGTAACTTTCTCCCTTATCTGTTATTTTAATAGATCATTTCATTTCATCCATCTTTCCTGTATCATGTTTCTGGAATGCGAGTGGCTCACTGATTTTTGGTATGGATTTATCCTAGTTGATACCCATGCTCGCATTAGTCAAGCGCTTTAAATATGTCTCAGGCATGATATTCTGTTCCACTATTCATCTAAACCGTATTTTTTCTATATTAGTTTCTTTGGGAGGGTGTTTTTAAAATGCTATTGTTAGGTATGGATTCTTAGATTGATAAGCCCATTACATGGTAATATTGTGTATTTGGATATTAGCTCAATGACAACTAGTATTCTCTCAATATTTCATTCACAGCAAACACCTTCTGATAATTGATTTCTGTGACATATCACTTGAATCAACCCTCTTTACAGTAAGCTGTCTCTGAATTGTCTATTGCTTTCATATTGGATTTTTGCACGTTGCCCCTGCATTATTCCTTTCTCTGTGTCAGTTTCTAAAAGTTTTGGTCCCATTTAAATTAACCTTCTTGTTTACAAGAGATAGCATGAGAGCTTTTATTGATAACTTCCTTTGCTATACCATGTGCTCCTTGCTAATATAAGATGTCCTAGGCACTGGTCTTTCACAACTCAAGGTTGTCTCTAGGAGTTACAACAAGCCCAAAGAAAGCTCAGAAAGAGGCATTCTTGGCTAATTGACATGCTAGGAACTCAATGAAGCAGGTTTTAGAGACATAAAAGGTCATCTACAGGTGTTTTTGTGCATTTGAATATTTTTTAAGGCCAGGGCCACCGGGTGTTGGAGGAATTTCCAGAGCATCGAGAATCCAAATTGAGTAAAACAATAATAATTTCTGGTAGATTTTAATGTTTTAAACTCATTGGAATAGGTTACAATAAAATTTGAAGCTTGTAAAAAAAAATTGAGTGCACTTGAAGCTAATACAAAGGCTCACACTATGAAGACGGACGAAGGAGATGTAGCCCAGGAGGGGTGAACTCCTTCAACAAAATTCTGTGTATTGAGCTCTTTTATGTGTGTTTGTTGTGTTTATATTTTCTATTGTTAAGTCATATGAAATTATTCTTTTAAGTTTATGACAAAAACAAAATTTCACCAAGTAAATTAAATTGACAATAACATGCTCATGGACAAACTCTTGATGAATAAGCAAACCAAAGGGAAGAGAATTTTATATCCGGAAATGATACTAGCACAAAAATAACTAGCAATAATTTCAGATAATTATGTTCATGAAATAAATTTGTAAGTTTAAAAACTTAGGTTAAACATTTTTCATGCTTTTCAAAGCCACAATGCAATTTCTAGCTACCCTTTCATTTTCAATTCTTTTTCTAAGCTAACATTTTTTTCATCTTCAATCCTTAGGGTGCATTAAAGCTAGCAAACCCACATATTCTTTTTTTTTATAACAATCTAACCTACTCTATAACCCATTTCTCCTATTGATTCAGATTAGACTGTTGAATCAATATCATTTTCTACCTAACTACTGATTTGTCAAGATTAAGATCTTTGACAAATCTTTATTCACTAACCTAATTAACATGAAATTCACAATTGTTCCATCATGATTAAACTGTATGATTGGAACAAAAATCTATTCATTGTGGTAGTTTAAGACAAGTCGCACGCAATTTTATTGGATTTTAACATAAAGAAATCTAATTTACCAGTAGTGGAATTTAAATTTGTAGCACTTTCAGTATTATTTCTATTTTTATTTTGCGGGGTTTTATTCTCTTTTTGTTCTTTTTTAAATTTTATGTCTTTTTGTATTTTTCTTCATATTCTTTTTCTTTTTGACATACCCTCTTTTTATTTTCTTTTATATATACTTTTTTTGGAAATCATTTGCAAATTGAAAATAATACAATGTAAAATTACAAATATGACATACTCAATCACCTTGAGATCCTATAAAATATAGGGCCCTAACAAGACCTACTCCTCCTCCATCTCCAAAAGGACATGTTAAGCCTCCTTTGATTAGAAACTTGATGTCAAGTTTGAATTCCCT
This sequence comes from Pinus albicaulis, assembly GCA_034641835.2. Lineage (NCBI taxonomy): Eukaryota > Viridiplantae > Streptophyta > Pinopsida > Pinales > Pinaceae > Pinus > Pinus albicaulis. The sequence goes on along the minus strand of CM076577.1, from coordinate 1,278,486,746 downwards.
ATGTATAATGGGGAAGTAAATGCTGAAAATTTGGATAATTGGGTTCATTAAATTGAAGTTTATTTCATGATTCAAAAGATTGATGATAATGTCACAAAGATCCAACTTGCTTCTCTTCGCTTGGAAGGTGCAACTCTCATTTAGTGGGAGGACATCAATAAAAAAAAATTGAACAAAAGTGGTAAAATTATCTCTTCTTGGAATTATTTTATAGTTATCCATTAGCTTACATGCAAAAATAAATTATGAATTGGAAATTTTTTTAGACAAGCTAAAGGTCAGAGTTTCCAAAGTCACACACAAGAATTTAGAATAAGAGCTTTAATCTTGGGTGTTGATTTGAATTCACAAGATACTTTCCTTAAATATATAGGTGGATTAAATAGTTATCTGAGACATACAATATTTTTTAAAATTTCACCAATCTAGATGAAGTATGTGTTTAGGCAACTCATTTAGAATCAAGAGGCAAGAATGTTCCTAAAGAGTCCAACAAGAAACCTTTTAAATCTGGAGACAAAGGAAAGGGGAAGTTTAAAGGAAAAGGAAAAAAGAATGAAGGAGGGAGAGAAACTTACCTATAAACATTGTTCAAAATATGGCCATGATGAATACCACTGTTGGAAATTACATCCAGAATTGAGACCAAAGAAGTTCAATAACAAGGGGAAACAAAACACTATTTCTACAAATCAACAAGATCTAGGATTTGATTTAGCTGATGAAATCAAAATTACAACAATGGGATTGAAAGGTATAACTTCTAATGTAGGTAATAATTCTTGTAGTAAGGCTAATGAATCTCAAAATGATAAATAAAGAAATGAGCTTTTCCATATCAGGGCCATTACAAAACATACAAAAATTGATACATTATTTGATAGTGGATCCCAAGTCAATCTTATCTCTGAAGCAATTGTCAAGAAACTTAATTTAGAGAATACACCTCATATAAAACCATACCCTTTGGGTTGGGTATGTGATAATGCTAAATTACAAGTGATAATAAAATTTAAACTCGAATTTTCCATCACTACTAATTTTATAGGTGATGTAGCCTGATGTTGTATGAGTTGATATTTGAGGGATTATTTTAGGGATTCCATACTTATATGACTGAGAATACATATTCTATAATCATGAGAACAAATATCAACTTTTTAAATATGGAGTTGAGTATATTGTTAGAGCACATCACAAGAAGATGAACTTATCTCTTGTTAGTGTTGGTCAGATGAAAATGCTTGTAAATGCTAGTAATAATTTTGTGTTCTTGATGATTAAAGCTTAAGGTACTGCTGAATATTAAGCTTTCATAGGATGTGATTTTAAACTCAAGCATGAATTGGTTGAAGTTGTTAATACTTACGAAAAATATGTTTTAGGAACCTGAAGGGTTACCTCCAAAAAGAGGAATCCAACATGAGACTCAATTGCAGCAGGATGCACCACTTCCAAATATGGCATGTATAGAATGTCAGTTTTAGGGAATATAGAAATTAAGAAGCAAATTCAAGATATGATTGAAAAAGGGTTCATTAGGACTAGTACATATCCTTGTGGGTCTCCTATTGTTTTAGTTTAGAAGAAAGATGGTACATGGTGCATGCGTGTGGATTTCTCAACTTTGAACCAGATCACGGTAAAGAATCATTATCTTCTTCCTCTCATTGATGATTTTCTAGATTATTCAAATGAAGATATTTTTTTTACAAAGTTAGATTTGAGAAGCAGTTATCATCAGATAAGGATCACTGGAGATGATATTTGGAAAACTTATTTCAAGAAAAAACAAAGTTTGATTGAATGGTTAGTTATGCCATTTTGGCTTTTCAATGCACCTGCCACATTCATGAGAGTTATGAATGATGTATTGTGACCATTCCTTGATGATTTTGTCATAGTATACTTGATGGTATTTCTATTCTCAATAAGACATGTGAATAGCCTGTCAAGAAACAAGTTCTATATCTTGAAAAAGGAAAAGTTGTATTTGAAGATGTCTAAATGTGAATTTCGGAAAATCTCTTTGGTTTATTTGGGTCATATTGTAGGAGGTGATAAATTTAATATTGATCCCTCCAAATTTTATTTTATTATGAATTGGCCTAAACCAAACAATGTAACACAAGTTAGGATATTTTTGGGAGCAACCCGATATTGGAGAAAATCTATAACTAAATTCTCATTCATTGCAGCACCATTACATGCTTTGACAAGTGTGAAGCAAGCCTTTTATTGGGGAGGAAAGAAAAATAAAGGCTTCGATACTTTGAAATATTAAATTAGTACAACACCAAATCTAAAACTTCCAGATCTTAAGAAACCATTTGAAATTCAAACCGATGCAAGAGAATATGCTATTGGAGTAGTTTTGATGCAACATGGTAACCTAATATGTTATCATTCTGAAACCTTTTCCAATGCAGTAATTAACTATACAACTTATGATAAAGAGTTGTATGCTTTGGTACAAAGCGTGAATAAATGGAGGCACTATTTGATGGGTAAAGAAAAAATTATTCATACTGGCCATCAACCTTTGCAATATTTACAATCACAAACCAAGCTACAACAAGCTAAACATTTCAGATGGATGGGATTCCTAAAACAATTTCATTTTTTAATTAGGTATAAGAAATTTATATACAAAAAAGTTTCAGATATATTATCAAGGCCTATTTTTAATGCATCTGTTATTATTAAGCATAACTCAACCATTTATGAAAGTTATATTGAACAATGTGCCCAAGATGAAGATTTTAAAAATGTTTATACAACTTTGAGTCAAGGAAATCATGTTGAAGAGTTGGATTATCATGTTCATAAAAAATTGTTGTATAATCTTGGAAAGTTATGTATTCCATAGGGTGAAAGAGTTAATGTCATAAGGGAATCCCATACTTCTCTTATTCATGGTCACTTTGGTGTAGGAAAAAAATTTCTCAAATACAGGGGTATTTTTATTAGCCTCGCATGGATGCAACTGTATCACGATATGTTAAAGGATGTTCTATGTGTACTACTATAAATCTAAGCAATAGGAAATTGGGTTTGTACACTCCAACTCCTATCCCTTCACGTCCTTGGGAAAATATTTCTATGGATTTTTTTGGGGGACTACCAATGTCTAGGAAAGGTCATGATTATTTATATGTTGTAGTGGATCATTTCAGAAAAATGCATGTGTTAATTCCACGTAAGAAACATATTACAACTAAACATACCACAAATACGTTATTCCAAAATGTATGGGTTCATTTTGGGTTACCTACTTCAATTATTTTTGATCGATATTCTCGATTTATTAGGAAGTTTTTGTCAATTTTATGGGAACTCATGGACACAAAGTTGAAGAAGAGAAAAAAAATTAATAAAAAAATGACAACCAGACACAAGTAGTGAAAAAATCAGTAGTGTATCTCCTTCGAGGATATTTTTGTAAGCATTATAAACTTTGGGATGAGAATTTTCATTACATAAAACATGCCTACAATCATGCTAAGCATTCATCTACACAAGTATCTCCATTTGAATCTTGTTTGGGATATTTTCCAAATCTCCTTTAGATTTCATCTTTTCTAAAGATATTTCAGTAGATGGACATAGTGATGTGGACAAATAAAATCATTTCATTGAACAAATTTAGCTAGTGCATCAAAGGGTACAAGAACAACTAGAGAAAATCCAAGCCAAGTACAAAGCAAGACATGATAAACATCGAGTTGGTCATGACTCCAAGTGGGAGATCAAGTTTGGTTGTACATTAAAAAGGAAAGAATACAAGGTGAAAGCAAAAAAATCAAGCCAATTAGGTAAGGTCCTTTCAAAATCTTGGAGAATATTGGTAACAACGCTTTTCGATTAGATTTTTCACCTTACATGCAAATTTATTCTGTTGTGAATGTGGAGAACCATAGATTTTATGAGCCTACTATGATTGATGATCAAGAAGATAATGTTTAGATTCCATCTATAGAACATTTTTCTCCTGAATATTTAAATGAATTGCAGGAAGACTTAATTCTTGACAAGAGGATAAGAACTTCACGCAAAGGCAATGTGGAGTATCTGCGAGTGGGGCTCAAAGGCACCAATCCAAGAAAATCAAGGTGGATAGAGATTGAGAAAGTGATGGAGCTATACCCTCACATACTTGTTGAGTAAAAACATATTTTTGGTGGTCCAAAAGCTTATAGTGGGGAGGAATGATCCAAGGGTTAAAAAATATACTAAAAAATGAAAGTGCTCAAAATATCTTGAAACTAGCACCACATTGTAGATCTCATCGTTTTGATTCCAACGACACTTAAATTACCTCAATCCAACATTGTCTGAGGAAGTTATCACGTTTTGAGGGTTTTGGAAAAGAAATAAAAAGTCAACTTGCAGGGTTGACTGTGCAGTGTGAGGATGTCACATGGCAGTCTCTACAATGATGTCATGTTGATGTCATCAAATTAATAGGATGTACAGATGACAGGTTTGATCAATGACATGAGGGAATGTGGCACACGGTGATTGGTTTTATGGTTTTTGTGGTGGACCAATAATAGGTCATCACGTGGGCCAACTAGAGGGCGCCATGCGGCCCTATAAGAGGCCACCAAGTGTCCCTAGTTTTCACACCAGAAAAATTGTTATAGACCAAGCGTCCAGTGGAATCGAACTGATGACCTTCAATTTACCAAAAAACCACTCTACCGTTACACCACAAGTGGTTCTTGTTATATAACATTAACACATTTATATTTATGGAGGAGCGATTTCGCTGTTTGGGGAGGGGCTAGGCCGACGAGCACGCTCGACCAACCCAACCCCAGGTTTCATTATGGTCACATGACCAACATAGTCAGAAGGGCGGGGTGCGTGGCACCCTAACTATGCCCCAACCCCAGGTTACAAGGTAACGATGGTGACCACGGGCGGAGGTTACGATAGAGCGTAGGAGAAGGCAATGATAGTTAAGTGTTGTCTTTCGGTTATGTTGAGAGCTACGACCACTGGCAGATAAGTAGGGGTTGTGAGCGTGTGGAACCCTTATCACACTCAGGTTTAGGTCATATGGGACCACACGAATAGGAGCATGGGGTTTAGAAGGGGCCTAAGGCCCATAAATTAAAAAAAAAATTAAATGCCAAACCCGCCAGAGAATGGGGATCGAACACGAGACCTCTAGGATTTCAATTGAGTGCTGAACGAATATACCAACAAACCATTTTGTTGCCAATTTTTGTAGAGGAACCAATTTTGTAGAGTGTTTTTTCAGGTAGACTAAAGGAGCAGGCTTATCTTGGCCATTTTTCATTCTTTTTGAGCCCAAGAAGAGCCTACATAAGGGTTTTTGGGCATTATGGATGTAACGGCAGTGATATTTTTTCTAGTTGAGACTTATATGTTGATGTATTTAAAAATTTGAGCATATAGTAAAAAGGGCCACCATTGGAAGCTGGACACGAAGATGTAGCCCAGGAGGGGTGAACTCCATCATCAATTTGTTGTGTTTTCATGCTGCTTATTGTCCATTTTAAATGATAAATATTTCCAAAATTTACTTTAGTTTGCATGCTTTTACAATCATGATCCATTGCCTAAAATACATAAACTAGCTTGCAAAATACTTCATGAAAATTTTATTTTTAATTTTATATTGTAAAAAGAAAGAAAAAATATTATTGTTATTTGTGTAACACACGTTTCATGCTCATGTTCATTTTATGTATAATTCAATCACCCATTGAGTGCTTCTAGGGTTTGTCATAGAGTCAAGAAGTCAATAGACTCATTTTCATATGAAGAAGACCACATTGGGCATCTTGTAACATGTCAAAAGAATTATTTTTTTGTTTAAAGTGTCAAAATACCCCTCCAAGACCAAGTCGGCCTCACAACTAAGAAGTTGGCCTCATTAGGGCATGTCGTCCTGCTCAGAAGCCTATATATAGGAGAGAAATAGACCTCCTATGGAAACTCACTCATTCTTCATCATCCAAGCGAAGAAGAGGCTAAAGAAAGGCAAGCGAAGAAGGATAGAATGAAGAAGGCCGAAGTTTTTAGGTTGATTTTTGATCTCTCTCATGTGCGAAGATAATGTAGGCTTTTACAACTATAAGAGTGAAATTGTCAAGTTACAAAAAGAAGAACATAGTCACCGATCAAATGAGAAAATTATTGATTACCCATTATTTTAAGGTAGCAAAAAAATCACCCGATTTTGAAAAGTGGTTATTCAGAATACACTTTTTTTGGAGCATATTTTTGGCACTTTAAATTTTCTTATGTATCAAGTATGAACATTTTTTTTTAAATGTTAGTGATTTTCATGTTGATTTTGAAAAGTGCTGATGCAACATCAACCCCTTTTTTTAGAGGGCTCATTTTTGACACTTTAATTTTTCTAATGTATTAAGTGTGAATGTTTTTTTTTTTAAATGTTGATTATTTTACCATTTTTGTCTTATTTGTCTTCTTGATTTTCGTCCTAAGATTATTTTTGAAGGGTTTTCCAAACATGTGTTTTTTGTTTTTCTTCGCAATGTTTTTTTATAATGAAATTTTTAATTTGTTTTGCAAAGTTCGAAAAAATAATAACATTAATATTTTGAGGTTATGATTTTTTATATATTTATATATCGTTAATTAATTTCGGGAATACACATAAAATATTTGTCACTAAAAATAACAATTTTAAACACTCACAAAAAATACACATTTTGCATATAAATATAATTAAAAAAATATGTATTTTAGGACATTTTTGCTTAAAAACGACATATTAAATAAAATATTTTTTATGAAAAAATTGATTAAATTTTAAAAAAAATTAACAAATTTTATGACTTTTATATTCAAAGTTGATAAAATTATTTAAGTATTTAAAAAAAATGATTCAAATAAGATTTAAAGTAAAAACAACAAAAAAAAAATGTAAAAAAAATGAAACATAAAATTTAAAAAACTAATAAATTAAAAAAAATCTTTAAAAATACAAATTTGAAACACAAATGTTAAAAAAAAATAAAAAAATACAAAAACTAAAGGAAAAAAATTATGAAAACAATATAAAAAATCATTTAACTTAAAAAAACCATTAAAATAAATAAATTGAAAAAAATATATTAAAAACTATTAGAAAAAAATAAAAAAAATAATTAAAAAAAATAAAACTAAGAGACTTTTGTGATCCATAATGTAGATAAATGTCTTTCGGATAAATCACATCATTAGGACCTAAGCTTAATGATGTGATTTATCCGAAAGACATTTAACTTCAAAATTAAAGAAATAAAAAACATAAAAAATAAAAATAAAATAATAATTAAAAAAAACATAAAAACAAAGTAAAGAGATAAAAAAAATATGAATAAAATAAAAACTATTAAAATTAAAAATAATAACTAAAAAAACATAAAAAATAAAAATAAAAATTAAAAAAACATAAAAATAATAATAATAATTAAAAAAAACATTTAATATATATATATATATATATATATATATATATATATATATATATATCAACTTAAAAAAATAAATAAATTTAAATTTAAAGAAAAACAATCAAAACTATGCCCCGCAACCACCTTGGCAAGGAAGTCGATCTGAAGTCACATATACAGTTTCACCAAGATCGAGGTGTTATATTGGACATGATGAAGATATAGTCTCACCAAGCTTACAATATATATATATATATATATATATATATATATATATATTTGTTTGTTGTCTTCAATAATTTTTGTATTTTGTGTGTGTTTTTTTTGTGATTAAAATCTTTTGGTGAAAATCACATCAGAATAGATTTGGTCGACGCGTTTCGAACCAGCTAGTGTGGTTCATCATCAGGACAAGATGGAAAATCTAATCAAATAACCCCTTTAAATAGAAAGTAAACCTACCACTAGCCATTTGTAAAATAACGGCTAGTTTGACTTAAATAATAATATTTATTTTATTTAATTTTTAATCTATATTAAAAAGAGTAAATCAAATTATTAAAGTTTTAAATTTTGAATTTTATATATTCTTTTATATATTTATATTTATTTTAATAAAAATAATAATTATTAATTTAATATATATATATTATATATATATATATTTATCAAGTAAATTAATTGTTAAAAATAGAAAATAATATTTATAGTTATTTTATCTTAATAATTAAAGGCTATGTGATTCCAAAATTCATCAAACAATTATCATTTTGTTATAAAAAATAAAAAAAATAAAAAAAATAAAATAAAATAAAATAAAAAACGTGTCGACCAAATCTATTCTGATGTGATTTTCACCGAAAGATTTTAATCACAATTTATGGATCACAGAAGCAAAATTCCTAATGTGTTTTTTTTTGTTTTTTTGTTTTTTTTAATTTTTATTTCAAAAAAATGTTTTAATGTTTTATTTATTTATTTATTTATTTAATTTCGATGTTTTTATTTTTTATTTTTAAATTTAATTTAATTATTTTATTTTTTTTAACTTTCAATGTTTCTAATTTTTATTTTTAAGGTTTTTTTTTTAATTGTATGTTCTATTTTTTTTTTTTTTGGTTATTTGGAAAAAAAATTAAATGTCATTATCTTTGAATATAAATTCACAAAAAATTCATAAAATTTGTTATTTTTTCAATTTTTTTATTCAATTTATTTCATAAAAATATTTTAACTAACATGTTGTTTTTAGCTCCCCGCACCCGAGTTTTAATTTTTTTTATTTATTAATTTAAATTTTTTATTTTTTTTTAATAAATTTTAATTTCTTTATTTTTATTTTGTATATTTTTTTCAAATTTAATTTTTTAATGATTTTTTGCAAGTTTAATTTTTGTAAATGTAGTTTTTTTAATTATTTCTTTTAAACTTTTTCTAAATTTGTTTTTAAAATTTTTTTTATTGTGTGTTTTTAATGTTTTTTTTTTTTTTAAAATTTATCTCATCAATGTAATTTATTTATTTTTTATATCTTTATTTTTTGGTCAAAATTTTAAATTATTTTCTTAAATTATGTTTTTTTTGAAATGTTTATTTTTTATATTTTTTATGTTTTTATTTATTTTTGTTTGTTTTTATTTTTTAATTTTATCTTTTATAAGTTGTTTTTTTTTTAGATTTTTTTGTTTGATATTTTCTTTGTCTTTTTTTATATTGTATTTTTTGGGGTCATGTTTTTTAATTTTTTAATGTTAAGATTTATATTTTTATTTATTTATTATTATTTTATTTATATTTTTTGTGTTAATTTATATTTTTTCAATGTTTTCATATTCTCAATATATTTGATTGGATATATATGTCAATATAAAAAATATGTAGACGTAATAAGTCTAGGAGAACAATTTTATGTTGATGATGTACTTTTTTTTGCACAATCTTTAATATGTTTATTAGTTTTGATTTATTAAATTCAAAAGAAATATAATTTAATATTAAATTATTATTATTATTATTATTATTTTTATATATGAAAATACAATCAAAATATATATATATTTCTCAATAATGAAATATAGTTTTTAAAAAACAATTTGCAAATTTCAAAATCTTAAAATTATTTAAAAATAAAATTAAAATGTTTTAATGCAAAGAGTATCAAAAACTCCAAAATCACATATAAATTCATTTGTTTTGTAAAGTTGTTCATTCATCACAATTGAAGTGTTTCCTATCCAGTGACTTCACTACATTATATAAAAAAAATTATATTTAATAAATTGTTATTAATATGCTAAACTTAAAATAAAAATAAATTAATATAAATTAAATGGTAATAATTTTTTAAAATAATATTAACACCACGGCTGAAAATTGTTGGAATTTTAAGGCTTTTAATAGAGGTGATATTTTATCTTTAATGTCATCCTTGGAATTTTAAAGCTTTTGAGAGACATAATATTTTATATTTAATACCATACCTAAAAATTGTTGGAATTTTAAGATTTTTCAGAAATGTGATATTTTATCTTTAATGACATGTCTATCGTTGGAATTTTAAGGTTTTTTCAGAGTCATGATATTTTATCTTTAATTTCATTATTAAAAGATGTTAACAATTTACCCCGAAAAAAAATACGTTATTGCAGCATCAACATTTTTTGTTTTCAGGGTGTTTTACAAAAAAAACTGGCTTTTACTTCCATTTTTAAAAAATGTTGAAAATTTACCCTAAAAAAAAAAACATTATTCCAACAACAAAACTTTTTTATTTTTTATTTTTTTTATTTTTTATTTCAGGCTGTTTTTCCATGTTTTTTTGGGTTTTTTGGTAACAGTTATCGTTTGATCGGTAACTTTGTTGAAGGTCGAAATTGGTGGAAGAAAGGACTTTTACGTCACCTACTAGCCCTAGAAGGAGAAGAAACCCAAGAAAAGGAGCAAGGAAGCCTTATAAGCCTTAATTTCCCTCACATGTGTGGAAGAAACAACTGTTGTTAGGGACACAAAAATTTAGACCTATAGTGGAGGTTGAAATTCTATAGCTAGGGGTCGAAATTGTGCAGCTGGAAGAGATTTGACTCGATTTTACTTGAATAGAAGAAGAAAATCATCAAGAAGGTCCGGATTGGTTTTGGAAGGGTATTGGTCTTGGTCTAGAGGTCTTAGAATTCATTGTTTGAAGAATATATAAGAAAATAAGAGATTTGTAGGTTTTCCTCTCAAGAGGAGAGGTGTTGGCCCTGACTTGCAACCTACATTTTGTGTTCTTGTGTACTATTTACCTTCATGTTTTTGGTAGCTGTTTGGTGATAAGAACAACACAATAATAAAAGAATCTAATCATCTTGAGAAAAAGTAAAAATACATCACAAGAAGCTATCAAGTATAAGAGAAATCACCCTAATTATAGCCCTATTGATTTCTCAACATGGTATCAGAGCTAAGGTTGACAAAAGGCACAATGAAGATCATTACATCTCTGAAGAAGTCATTGAAGTAGTTTTCTATGATGGTGAGTCATCTCAAGAAAGGCATCAAATAATTTTGGAATCTCCTATTATCTATCAAGAATCATATGACCAATACTTCTACTACAAAGGAAAAAGGGTTATTCTCAACACTTACAGGTACGTTTGAAGATGAAAATATATGGGTAATTGACAGTGGAACATCCATACATATGACAGGTGAGCACAAAAAACTAAAGACCCTATCAAGAGGAAAGTATTCCTACTCTATTGAACTTGGAGAGGAATTGGATCAACTTCTCTTGAGCTGGAAAATGGAGGAAACAATATCTCAACAACATTTTATTAGTACTAGGTTTTCAAAAGAATTTAATTTCTATTTCATGTTTAGAAGATAAGTGAGATAGATTTTCTTTTATATATGGAAAAGTTATGGTATGGGATAAAGGCTCTAGCATCAACAATGCAAAAATCATTGGGATTCATGAAGGAATACTCTAAAGGTTACTTACACCTCTCTCTCAAGCCTTGGTTCACATTGAAGTCAGCCCATGTGAGCTTTGGCATAGAAGGTTTGGACACCTTCATTACAAAATTTTACCAACTCTGAACACAATGGTGAATGACATACCTGAACTAAAGGAGGATCATGAAGGAGTTTTCAAGGGATGTGCATTAGGTAAAAATGTTAAGAAACCATTTGGAAGCAGTGCTTCAAGATCAAAAGAAATCCCGTATCACATTCACTCTGATAATTGTGGTCCTATGTCTAAAAAATATCTTAGAGGTAATTTTTACTATTTAAATTTCATTGATGACTACTCAAAGAAAACTTGGATCTATTTGCTAAAGTTTAAGGATGAAGTATTCGAAAAATTTCAAGCATTCAAAGCAGAAGTTGAAAATCTTACAAAAAGAAGGATAAAAATACTGATATCTAAAAATGGAGGAGAATACACATCAAAGGACCTCACAGATTTCTGTAAGGAGGATGGAATTAAGAGGGACTTGATAGTTCCATATAATCCATAGAAAAACAAAGTAGCAGAACGAAATAATCACACAATTGAAGAAATTTTTAGATCTATGTTACATGATCAAGACTTACCTCAATTTCTGTGGGGTGAAGCATCCAAAACAAATGTCCACATTAAAAATTGAAGTCCTCATAGATCACTTGACAACATGACTCCTGAAGAAGCATTTAGTGGGAATAAATCATTGGTAGACCATCTCCAAATATTTATTTTTCCTGTCTACATTCACATTCCAAAAGATAAAAGAAAGAAGTTGAAACCTACAAGCATGAAAGGCATATTTTTTGGCTATAGTAACACTTCAAAGGAATATAGGATCTACATAAAGGAAGGGAACCAAATTGAAGTAGGCCGATATGTGATATTTGACGAAAGTGTTGCATATAAGAAGTCTAAAGATCTACTGATTGATTATGATGATGAAGAACTACCTATATTTGAAGAATGTTCTAGCCTAGAAGAAGATGATTCGAATCATGAAGAAGAAGGTCCCAATGAACTTGTGCAACATGTCATCATTCCTGAAAGAAAGAGACCTAATTGGTTGAAGTCTACTCTTCAATATGCAAAAGGACATGCAAAAAATAAGGGTACATTCAGGGAAAGTAAAAATCCTAAAAGATATTAAGGGTGCAGACTATATGAAAAGTTGATTGAAGCTGAACCAACCACCTTTGAAGAAGATGTCAAACATTAAGAATGGAAGGATGCTATGAATTAACAATATCAATCAATAATGGAGAATGGAGTTTGGGAAATCATTCCTAGGATGAAAGAGAGTTTGGGAAATCATTCCTAGGATGATAGACAACTTTGTGGTGACTTCCAAGTGGCTCTACAAGATTAAACATGCAAAAAATGGAAGTATTGAAAAATATAAAGCAAGGTTTGTGGCCAAGGGTTTCTCCCAACAAGAAGGCATCAATTATGAAGAGACATTTACATATATCCCTAAATACACAACTATAATATTGTTGGTCTCTTTGGAAACATCTATGGGATGGAACATCCATCAAATGGATGCCAAGACAACATTCCTGAATGGTACTATTGATGAAGAAGTCTATATAGAACATCCCTTGGTATTTGAAGTGAATGATAGAGAGACTCATGATTGCAAGTTGAAGAAATCACTTTATGGCCTTAAGAAAGCTCCAAGGGCATGGTATGCAAGGATGGGAACATATCTACAAAGATTGGGATTTTCAAAGAGTTATGTTGATTAAATTATCTACATCAAGGCAATGAAGGATGAACCCATAATAATTCTTCTATATGTCGATGATCTTCTCATAATAGGTGTGGAAGGCTATTTTCAAGAGTGCAAGAAGAAATTGGCAGCAAAATTTGATATGAAGGATCTAGGGCCAATGCACTATTACTTGGAGTTGGAAGTTTAAAAAAGGTATAGTGAAATATATATAGGTAAAGGAAAATAAATTATTAAGATGTTGCAAAGGTTTGGCATAATGGAATGTGAACCTATGACAAACCCCATGATAAAAAAATTGAAGAGGTTAAGAAGTTCCAATTCAAGCCCTGTGGATCCTACAAGATATAAAAAATTGGTTGGCTCTTTGATGTATATTGTGAAAACTCGACGATACATATGTTTTGAAGGAATATTCTCAGTCAATTTTAGATAGAGCCTAAATATAACCATTGGATAAAAACCAAGCATATAATGAGATATCTGCAAGGAATAATCCATTAATTCCTAAAGTATAATAAAAATAAAGATGCCTAATTGATTAGATATACATATTCTGATTGGGGAGGCAATGAGAAAAATTGAAGAAGCACTACTGGAGGATGTTTTAGCTTGGGATCCTCTATGATACGATGGATTATTATAAAGGAAGAGTCAATTGTTTTGAGTAGTGCTAAAGCTGAATACATTGCAATATGTGAATTCAGTAGAGAAGTTGTCTGGTTGAGGAAGCTGCTATCCGACTTGTTTGAAGGATTGATGGACCCTATAGTTATACATTGTGATAACACCAATTGCATAAGGTTGTTTTAAGAGTCAATATTCCATGGAAATACAAAGAACATAAACAACAAGTATCATTACATAAGAAAGTTGGTGCAAGATGGAGCGTTGTAGCTACAATATATTTGCACTGATGAGTAGGTAGCTGAAATTTTGACAAAATACATGTCTAATCAGAAGCTTGTGTATTTGAGAGACAATATTGGATTGGTTGATATCTCCTCCTTAGTTGAGAGGGAGAGATAGACACATAGTTCTTGTCTTCGCTTGTGACGAAATAATGGAGGATAGGGTAAGCATATGGTTTCCTATACTCTTAGAGGATGAGATAGGGCATCCAATAGGTAAGAGTATTTAAAGAGGAAATTCCTTGAGGATATGTTATTCCAAGACAAGAATTTTACTAAAAGGACATACCTTGTGAACATCCAGGTGGGGTATATGCCTTAAGCGACAATGATGATGGTTTCTATCAGTCATTGTCTTGCTGACATTGTGCTCTAATCTTGTAGAGAGATAGAGCTATTATTTAAAGGCCTTGCTATGTGACAATGTTGGTTGGTACGATGAGATACAATGAGATAAGCTAAAAGAATAACTTATAAGATGGCTTACCAATCTGAATCTTCTTATGAGATCTATTCAGTATGAAAATTTCCATGTACCATTATGAATAACTCCATAGTTAAGAGGGAGTGTTGAAATATGTAACTAGGTTTGGTCTTCATAAATATGAAATGTGCTCTTGATTCTTATATATTGTAAAAAGAAAGTACAAATATTATTGTTATTTTTGTAGTATGGGTTTCATGCTCAAGGTCATTTTATTTATAGTTCAAGCTCCCATTGAGTGTTTCTAGGGTTTGAAATAGAGTCAAGAAGTCAATAGAGTCATTGTCATATGAAGAAGACCCCATTGGGCAACTTGTAACATGTCAAAATAATTATTTTTGTGTTTAAATGATCAAAATACCCCTCCAAGACCAAGTCATCTTGGAAGCTAATAATTCGGCCTCATTAGGGCATGTCGTCATCGTTGGAAGCCTATAGATAGGAGAGAACTCGACCTACTATGGAATCTCACTCATTCCTCATCATCCAAGTGAAGAAGAGGCAAAATAAAGGCAAACAAATAAGGATATACGAAAGGTAGAATTTTTTTTTGGGTTGATTCTCTCTCTCTCTCTCACGTGCGAAGATAAGGCTAGGGTTTTGCAGCTACAAGATCAAAATTGTCAAGTTGTAGAAAGAAGGTCGAAATTGGTGGAAGAAAGGACTTTTAGGTCACCTACTAGCCCTAGAAGGAGAAGCAACCCAAGCGAAGGAGAAAGGAATACATGGAAGCCCTAATTTCCCTCACATGTGTGGAAACAATAACTGTTGTTGGGATTGAATATTGTAGACCTGCAATGGAGGCCAAAATTCTGTAGCCGGGGGTTGAAATTATGCAACTCGAAGAGATTTGACTGGGTTTGACTTGAATAGAAGAAGCACATAATCAATAAGGTCTGGCTTGGTATTGGAAGTATTGGTCTTGGTCTAGAGGTTTTAGAATTTTTCATTTGAAGAATCTATAAGAAAATAAGAGATTTGTGGGTTTTCCTCTCAAGAGGAGAGGTTTTGGCCCTCGCTTGTAGCCTACATTTTGTTTTCTTGTGTACTATTGATCTTCATGTTTTTGGTAGCTGTTTGATGATAAGAACAACATAATAATAAAAGAAGATAATAATCAAGAAAAAGTAAAAATACATCACAGCAATTATCAAATATAAGAGAAATCACCCTAATTATAACCCTATTGATTTCTCAACACCTTCTAGCGCCATTCATTCTCCAACACTCACTTCTCATGCTAATTCTCTCCCCACACTCCTAATTATCCTCACTACATTATCTCCATCTGTCGACTTTACTATTTCATTCTTTCATTTCCCTTTTTTTGTTTCTTAACAAGATTTTGAATCTTGTCTCTTCTTGCAACTCACTCTTCCATTATTTGTATTTACCCTTTTGGATCTATCCATTTTAACTTTATTTTTGGTCTTATTTCACCTTTCCCCCATCTTTTCATCCCCCCCTCCCCCCCCCCGCCCTCTTCACATGGGGTTTTTACACTACCATTCATTCAAGGTCCATCTGCATCAAGCCTTCTACCATAAACAACATTTTGATCCCAAGTGGAATTTGAGTTAATAATATTCCTTGTGGTCCAACTTCAAACTGTTGTTGAAATATTCATTTCATTTGAAAATGAATGCATCCAGGTAACCTTCTTTAACTTGTTCGAATAAGAATTCGATGGATTTGGTCAAATTATTATCCAAAACCTTTATTTTATCGTATACTTCTTGGCTCCATTCCATAGGTTCTTAAGATCATAGAACATGGTTAACAATTTCCTTTCTCTTTATCTATTCTTGAACTATACAAGAAAATTCAACAAATAAAATTTCATGTAAATCAATATACATATGCTTTTGCTTCCATATTTTGAAATTTATTAGTAAATTCTGGGTCTCTCTTGAGCCAATTTGTTTTCTCTTGGAAATCCAATCCTTGATTTCCTTTCATGAAGGTTTCTAAATAATAGCCTCATTTTTTGATAAACATCCTGATTGTTTAGGTCCCAACAACATAACCAATTGTTGGGGTGTAAGGGTTACAAACCTAGGTTTCAAACACCTTGGCCAACAAATATCCCATAACTAAAGAAGGTCTCATTCGAGGTACTTATATGAATTGCAAGAACATTAAGATCATTATTATATACATAATAGAGATCTATGTAGCATGGAAACCTAACATTAGTATATGAACATTCACATAAAAAAATCATTAAAGATTACATTAACAAGCTAAGGAATGCATTCCACATAGCACATATGAATCATAAAGGCAAAACATCAACAAAAATCCCATTAATTCCTTCCAATTATTGAAATTTACACATCCCACTAGATCTAAGGCTCAAAGAGGTATATGAAAAAATAAAGAGCTCCCAAAGGCTCGAACCAAAAGAACTGCTAAGACCAAAACTTGAAAAAAATACTACTATCCCTTTCTCTTTCTTCTTACATATTTTTATAATAGGTTCCACATACAATCACATTAACTGCCTCTTCGCGATTGCCAAAATAAGTACACACATTTACAATCACAATACCTCTTAACAAATTCCTTATATTTGTGGTGTGGTGTTCTCCTCTAAGTGCACACATTGCTCACATGCGGTCTCAATCCCTTAGCATAGTAGCTCAACATAGCATTCATTTGTGTGCAACTCATTCCTCTACACTTGACACTATAGTGTTTTTCCAAAACTTGACCTTACCCTAGTGTCAACACAAACTATAAATGCAAGTCATAAAAAGGCTTATGCAAAGTTGTATACATGGGAAACAAAAATATATTAAATATAAGAAAATGCATGGTACATAATTGTAAAAATATGGCAATTAAGAATTATTATAAAAATATAAATTGATAATTTGGACTACATGAAAAGTATATTTTATTAAAACATGTGAAAATCAATCAAATTAGAATCTAGATTAAAAATGGTTTGGTATGTGGGTAGTTGAGGAGAAGCCAATTCTATTAAACTAGAATTTGCACCAAAAGGGTGCAAAGATATAGCGATAGAAGTGTAGATGAATGTAAGGTGACATAGAGGTAGCACTGTAGGAAACAAGGATGGGGACATGGAAGGCATGAGGAATTAGGAGGCTAAATTATTGGTAAAGTAAAGTTTTCGGAGTGGGTAAAAGTGCGTTATAGAATCTGCAATATATTAGATTTATATCACCAAAATCATAATTAAACTAAAATAATCTTCGAGAATACATCATTGTGATATTATACCATATTCTCTTAAAAAAATCATGGAGATTACAATGAGAATTTGTTTGGATGGGGAAGAAAAAAATAATAATTAAGAAACATACATTTCATGGGGTGCTAAAAAACCTAAAAGAATTGAAATCGTAATTCGTCGTCTGTCACAATTTAAGGAATCCATGAGTATTTTTATCATGCTATGATTTTGGATGGGCAATAAGTACTTAATTGATGCAAGATACTTAATTGAAATATTTTGAATATAAAGTAAGGAGAATGATACTTTTAACATATAGCATCATTCAACTTCATGTACTTGATATTACATTAAGATTGTAAGTCGGATGACAGAGGAAGTTGAATGATACAAGAATCCCACTTATAAAATAGTCTCAAATAATATAGTGCTAAAGAAAAGTTGTGATACTTAGTAGTGCTTCTAAGAAATCCAGTTAAGTTTCTTTGTGTTTCAATCCCAATGTATATCTTGATCTTTACATCTCCAATTAATGATCCGGGGTTAAGGTTGGGGATTTTTTAAACTAATAATTGTAAATTTTTGTGTTTTGTTCATGGATTGGCTCCATGCCAATATAAATGATGAGTTGAAATTAAATAAAAATAAAGCATACCTATTATCTTTTTCAAATTTTAAATAATTTAAGAAATATTAACATAGAATAGGGATAGATGAACTTATGTCTAATTCAAAGGAATATAAAATGAAATATTTATACCACTATTGAAAATAAGTAAGACATGAGTAGCAACTTTCCTCCTCAAATGCACAACTTCACTTGTTAAAATGCACCTTATTATTATTTAAAAAAAATACACTTCTAAATTTTGAAACACAAAAAAAGCCACAAAGTTTTTTTTTTTTTTTTTTTTACTTCATAGATGAAGAAACTTGTAATCTTAGAAATATAAACATTATTAATGAATGTGTCTCCACAAAATATGATGCATCCATTCAAAACCCAGCCCATGAGACTATTTTGTAAATTTATGTGGCAATTAAGATGGCCTAGACACTATTGTAAAATAAATACACTTTTTAAGAATGTATTAAAATGTCTTCTTATTTCAACACATTGAATGTTTTTCATAGTTTCTCTTAATTTCAAATAGACTTACCATGGTAAAATATTGAACCAAATTAATATTTAATTTAGAGTTTGTCTCAATTTAAAATACACATTTTTAAATTGATTCTAAGGATAAACCACATCTTCATCCTCATAATGAACCACATCATTGTGATTCATCAAAAAAAATTATTTTAAAAACATAATGAATCACAAAAACTTGAAGTCAAAAATAATATACATATTATTTATGTATAGGAAATAACTAAAAAAATACGTGCTCTATGATATGGTATTATGAAATCATAAGAAATATATTATAAAATAATTATATTTATAAGTTTATTTTTTCCCCTAATATGTTTGTAATATGTCTTATTTAATCATATTATAAAACACTAATATAATGATCTATTTATTTATTTTATACATTTTTTTCAATGTATTTTGTTAATACAATAAAAATATATAATATTTGTGTTCTTTTTATATAATATTTGTATTTTTTTTCTAATATTTTGTTAAGAGATGAAAATTTAATTTATAATAAATAATAATAATAATAATAATAATGTTTTTATTATATATGAATAATAATTAAATATTTTTATTTATATAAATAAATATTTTAATTTAATTATTAAAATTTACCATACTTTTTTAAAATCTATTCTCTTTACCTAAATTTAAAATGAAACTTATTTAACTTCCATTTTTCTATCCATTTCATCCTCTCATATATATATATATATATATATATATATATATATATATAATTTTTATTAATAAATAATTAATTTAATTTTTTATTACTAATTTAAAAATGTTGTTTTTAAATTCTCATTTCTTTTAATAATTTTTTTATAAACTTTTCTTGTTTTTTCAATATTTTTATAAAAATTTATATTGGCAAATTGTACCTATTATTATCATTATTATATTAAATTTTACAATGAAGTGAGAAACTCTATAATGTTTATTACATATTTGTCTACACTAAAATTCTATTTATGTTTAAAAGTAAACTCCTAACTGTATATTTATAAACCTTTAATTTGGAAGCATTAAATCTTGACCCGTGGCTTGAGAAAAGCTACCTAGGTGCATCGTCAAAATCACTGGAGTATCGCATGGATGACCTTCACATCATAGAGTGACTTAACATCACTGGGAGATCTCATGAATGACCTTCACATCATAGAGTGACTTAACAATACACCTTATTCATCACTATCTCTTCTTGCCTTGTGGGCTTAAATCTGAAGATATTATTTGTATCTCTATAATTACCTTTTAGCATTTTTTTTATATGTTTTATTTTAAAATAACCATAAAATAATTTCTTAACATTATATTATTATTATTTATTAATATTACTAATGCTAATGGTATAATAAACATTTCATTTAAGTCACAAATCTCTATTAATTATACCAGAATAAAAAATATTATGTCCATTCAAATTAATTCCTACTTTTTCTACTTTTACCTTAAAAATTTTACTTTCTTTCCCATTTACATTGACTTGACTTATTTGGCTTTGTTAAATAACATAACACAAAAGCTTCCCACTGTGATTCTTTGTATAATTGAGCAAAATCTCTATTGCTCACATGATGAAGCTCCATGAAATTTGATTTCTAATACTCCCATTTATAAACATTTTATAATGGCTAACTGTGACAGCTTCATGAAAGTTAACTAGTGTTAACTATTTAAAAGACAATTTGTTTATTTTATCTGGCGAGAAAAACTCAAATAATTATTGTTGATTAAGCAAGTTATTTAATTTGCTGATTTATTAATTAGAAGAAATTAATTAATGGTAAGAAACATCTTTTAATATAAAAACTTACATAAAGCTGTTGGTAAAAATGTTTCCAAGAATAGGAGGTGGTTGGGGACAGTTGGAAAGACAGTTACCTACTCCTCTGAGGATAAAGCTGGATCCTAGGGGAGGAGTAGGGGTTTTGTGCTATTTTGGTAAAGGGGAGTATTTTCTATAGCTGGTTATGATCAGTTGAAAATAACTCACAACAACCCTTGTGAAACCAGACTTTCTGAGTTTGACTGGATTGGCCATCTAGAGGTCATAGCAGAAAGAGAATCTATTCCACTGTTAACCCGGGGCACCATCCAAATTTTGGAGCTAGGGGCAAGTGGAGGATGTCATAGCCTCCCTTGATGGTTGGGAGGACCACAGCTTGAAAGATTAAAACCAGATAAATACATAGATTGTTTAGTTTGCTGTGTTATTGGTATTAATGTGGAAAAATTGACTGTATTAGATTAACGCTATAAAAAATACAAAAGAGTTGAAATTGAGACTCTGATATTCTTTTTATGTAAATGAAATGAGAAAGATACCGAAGAAATATGATATTTATTTTATGTAAATGACAAGAGTAAGAATACTGTTGAAGATGTAGTTAAATTGTTTTAAACTGCAAAAAATAAAAAATAATAAAAAATAAAAAATTATGCATTAAACCCTATGAGGAATACCATGGCTCTATTTTAAAGAAAAAATAATAATATTCTGCAGTAAGAAAATAAAACTTTTGCAAATACAGAGAAGTAACTGTGATATTAAACAGCTGAACGCATGATGCATCGTATTATACAGTAAAGAGTTCTTAACATATAGAACAAGTATAAACCCTGAAAACAATACGAGAATTCGAACTTGTAGTCCGGGGTTGGGGTGAAACCCTACCCGAGACAAACTTTTCTATATAAATTGCTATACTCGGACATTCGTAATGATGGTCTGGTCACCATTTAAATAAGCTATCGTAGAACATTAGAAATAGAGAAAGGAAGCTTCGGCGATATTTTAAACCATTGCATGTAACTATGTTTACTGGAATAATGAGAAAACCTTACGAAGAAAATACGGTGGAACCCTTACATGCTCTGCTGAGTCATAAAATAGGTTTGATAACATCTATTTCTATTTTTAACGAATATATATATATAGAAGAGCGAGTGCGCAAATTTGATGTCACTCATAGGAAATATAAAACTTCTACTGATGTTATCATTGCAAAGAAAATGCGAGTAATTTCAAATCTGGTTGATTATACAGAACTAAAGTAGCAATAGGAATATATTAAATTAAATTTGAATATGAACTGTAAAGTGCTTAAAATAATCTCAGTAAAGTTACTTAAAAACCCTTCGTCTCTATAAAATGTTGAGCAATAAATTCTCGGGTTTAATCCTTTAGTTAACTCTCAGAGAAGAGTTCGGGTCGTATAGTAACCAAAGAAAATAACTATTACAAAGATTCCGCAGAATTCTAAGCCCATTATCAAGAAGCTCGAAATGAAAATAACCCAGCTCTTGAAATTTGGGAAAGTCTAATACCGGAACCAAGGGTTTCGGCTCCCATTGGGAGCGGAGTACCTATGCATCATAGAATGCGAAGAAGTAAGCTATGACGTTGATGCATGTTAACAAAATCCAAAACTGCAATCGCTTGCGACCATACCTATAGAGATTAAATGAAACACAAGAAGAAGGGTAAAAATTCGTGAAGCTTATCAAAGCACGAAAGCATAAAAACCCTCATAAACCAAAATGAAGCAAACAATTGGTTAGGGTGTAGATCTGTAGTAGAAGGGATTCAATCATTCATGCCCTGTTAACACCATAGAAAGAATAAAAATTAAAACCTCACAGATTTGTGTTTCAATAACCTTCTATACTTTGTAATAGGTAGAAATTACCATAATTCTCTATAAGCTTGCAGATTTATTTTATGTGTATAATGCAAAAACAGTGATAAATGGCTACAGTAAATATAAGGAAAAGAGTTGGTGTGGATGTGCCATACCTAATATGTTGCTCGAAGAAGGTTTCATGCCGGTGAAGTAGACTATTCCCACACTGGAAAGACACTAAAACCCTCGGCATCTGGGCACGATGTCGAGACTAGATTAGAGAAATAAACCCATAGGTATCTTTCCAGAATTAAGAAGAGATGAATCGAACCCTATGCAAGATCAAAACCCATGATAAAGGCCATGCGGCAAGGCAAGTGTTTTTAAGTGAACAGGGATGGAGAGAACGAATAATTTCAGGCGAAAAAGGAGGCAGAACCAAAGTTCCTTCCCTGTCGAATGCAACAATGGACTACTAGATTAGAGTCGAGAGAACTAATACACTCTAGTAACCAAATCCCAAAGAAATCCGGAGAATCATGGCAGCTGTCCTGGAATGTTAAATGCACATCACAACAGACCACACGAAGTTGACATCCAGCTCACAGAGTTAGCGTTCATATGCTAGGTGGATGTATTTAACGCTAGGTTTAACTATAGAAAAAGGACGATCATCGTAATTTGTAACATGTGTAGAGAATATAGATAAGAGCAACATCATAACACCATGCGATATATATATATATATATATAAACTCGACCATGTAAATCATATGACTGCATTGCGAATATTTATTACAGGGGTTGCAATTAACAGATGTGTCATCAAAGTTTTATTCACAAGTAATAAATCATCCTTTTAATAAACAGTACTTGTTTTGGTTACAATAAGAATTTGAGAATTCGCCCATTATTCATATATATAAGTTTGTAAGGTAGAGGCAATTTTTTTTTTTTTTTACTATAGTAATTGTATTTAGTTTTGGAATGTGACAAGTGGTATCAAAGCCGGTTACTACGCTGGGACCCTAAAGGGTCGACTAACAATGAAGCTGTGTATGTGAATAGTGCACAGAGAGAGAGAGAGATAATGAGAAGAGCTATAGCATCACAATCACAACAAGAGGAAACTCCAGCACCAACAGTCATGAACCCATAAATGTGGGTTAAATTAAGTGTAGAACAACATCAAAAGACCAGCCGGTTGCTTGAAGAACAACAACATAAAACTAGTTTCTTGTTGAACAAAGTACAAAAATTACAAGAGGAAATGCTAAGAGTCTGGAAGGACAATGAGCGATTGTTACAAGATCAGGAGAAAATATTAAAGAGTTTATCAGACAAACAAAATTAGGAGTTGGATCATCCCAGTGCTTAAAGGGGCTTACCAGCAGATGAAGATCAGCAAACGAGAATTAATATTACAGATAGAATTGAAAAGCGTTCCTCTCAGAGAAGTAAAAATAAGAATTATAATGAGGCAGAATCGGGCAATCTGTCCGACCAGCAAGACATTAAGAGACAGAAAGTAGAACTGCAGGGAGAATTCTACAAAATTAAACCACCAATGTTTGATGGTGAGGCATAAGAGGTGGTTGAAGCCTGGTTAATTAATATAAATAAGTACTTTTAGGTATATGAATATAGCAGCAATTTGAAGGCCAGATTGGCTATATACTAGTTACAAGAAAAGGCCACCCTGTGGTGGGAAAAAGTGAAAAATGTACGCAACATTGATGAACATGACATTACTTGGGAATTGTTTCAGCAATATTTTAAAGACAAGTACTTGATCTAAGGCTGGGACAAATGACCATGGATGATTATGTCACTAAATTCACTTCCCTGTTACGTTACGTCCCTTATCTCCGAGAGGAAAAGGCCAAAGTGCAGAGGTTCCTGAGTAGCCTACCGCTCATATGAGAGAACAAATAGAGTTTGTTAATCCTCAGACTATGGATGAAGCCATTCATAAAGCACGAATGTGCTATCAGCAGTCCAAGGCCAAGGGTGAAGGAGGAAAAAGCTGGTAGCCAAAGAAAATTCAGAAAAGTAATTCCAATTTCAAAAGTAGTAAAAGTGGAAACTTTAAAGGCATAGCACGAGATTCTATTAGTAAGCAATTTGGTAGAAATCACCAAAGAACCAAATGGGTAGTGGAAGAAAAACCCACAGAAGCATCTAGTATTCCAGAACAAGGACATATTACTAAACCTCCTTTACAGTGCT
This sequence comes from Pinus albicaulis, assembly GCA_034641835.2. NCBI lineage: Eukaryota > Viridiplantae > Streptophyta > Pinopsida > Pinales > Pinaceae > Pinus > Pinus albicaulis. The sequence continues at coordinate 1,278,461,988 of CM076577.1, read as the reverse complement.
GGGGCTGTGGGGAGGCTCATTATTATAAAAATTGTCCACAACGAACCAGAAATGAAACTGTAACAAATCTGCAGGAAGCATCTACAGTGGGGGACGTGGCGCGTAACATACCCTGTATCAATGTAGTTTTGGAAGACCGGCAGGTTGATTATCAGCCCACAATGATTGAATTAGAAGGTACTTTACTAACTAAAACTGTTTCTATTTTGGTAGATCCTAGAGCAAGTTTGAGTTATGTAAGTCCCAAATTAGTGGAAATGTGCAAATTAAAAGAATATAAATTTAAGAATTCCTGGTTAGTACAACTAGCTACCGGCGCAAAATGAAAGGTAACTGCAAAGGTTCCAAACTATACATTGGAAGTGGCAGAACAACAGTTACAAGTGGATTTAAACATTTTACCATTAGGATCTTATGATGTGTTATTGGGCATGGACTGGTTATAAAAAAAATGGACTTTAGTAGATTGTAAAGAAAATATCATTTACTATAGAATGCAAGATGGCACGCCAAAAGAGATTCAAGGAATTAAAAAGCCAGTGAAATTACGTCCAATCACAGCATCTCAAATGGGTAAGTGTATCAGAAAAGGATGCCAGCTGTATGAAATTTAGGTGGGGTACTCAGACTCCACGGAAAAGTCACCAATAATGGAGGATATCCCTGTAGTATAGGAATTTCTGGATGTTTTTCCAGAAAACATTCCTGGTTTACCACCTAAGAGGGATATTGACTTCACCATAGAGTTTTTGCCTGGAGCCTCCCCAGTGTCAAGAGCTCATTATAGAATGAGCGTTCCAGAACTGACTGAACTGAAAATTCAGCTACAAGAACTGTTGGACAAAGGCTATATCCATCCAAGTGTGTCCCCATGGGGTGCACCAGTCCTATTTGTTAAAAAGAAAGACGGAACCTTGCGTATGTGCATGGATTACAGGCAGCTTAATAAGCTAACTGTTAAGAATAAATAACCCCTACCAAGAATCAATGACTTATTCGATCAAGTAAGAGGGGCTAAGGTGTTTTCTAAGATAGACTTAAGATCCAGATATCATCAGATTCAAATTAAAGATGAGGACATTTGTAAGACAACATTTCGCACTCGATATGGGCACTATGAATTCGTGGTGTTACCCTTTGGATTGACGAATGCACCAACAACCTTTATGAGGTTAATGCAGGGCATCTTTCATCCATTCTTGGATAACTTTGTACTTATTTTCATAGATGATATTCTGATATATTCTAAAATTTTGGAGGAACATAAAGAGCATTTGAGAATAGTCTTGGAGATGCTAAGAAAGCATCAGATATATGCTAAGTTCAGTAAATGCAATTTCTTTAAAACATAAATCCAATATCTGAGACATGTCATATCAGCTGAAGGAATCACTGTTGATTCGGAAAAGATCAAAACTATTATGGAATGGCGAGTACCCCAGAATGTGGCCGACATTAGATCATTTATGGGATTAGCTGGTTATTATAGAAGATTTATAGAAGGATTTTATAAAATTTCTTTTCCCATTACATCTTTGCAGAAGAAGGGAAAGCTCTTCAAATGGACAAAAGAATGTCAGAACATCTTTGAAAAACTAAAACAAATTCTGACTATAGCACCGGTTTTGAAGGTAGCTGACCTTGATAAAGATTATGAAGTTTGTACTGATGCAAGTAAAGAAGGTGTTGGAGCAATCTTAACCCATGAAGGTAAAGTGGTAGCATACAAGTCTAGAAAACTAAGGGACCATGAATAAAAATATTCTTCTTATGATTTGGAGCTTACAACAGTGGTACATGCTCTCTGGGTGTGGAGGCATTACCTGCTGGGTAAGAGGTTTGTACTTAAGACAGACCATAATAGCTTGAAGAATTATTTTAAACAAGAAGATTTAAACTCCAGGAAAGCAAGATAGAATGCATTTCTAAGTGAATTTGATATGGAAATTCAACATGTAAAGGGAAAGGAAAATATAGTAGTAGATGTGTTGAGCAGAAAATTACATGGTATTTATGCGTTATAGAAAGCCAATTTTTGGAGCAGTTAAAGAAGAGGCACAGAAAGATCTGGAATACAAATTTCTATGGCAAAAAATGGAAGAAAATAGGAGGCAAGGCAAAACATCTGAGTATGGAAAGAATGAAGATCAGATGCTGACCTTCCGAGGAAGAATATATGTGCCTAATCGCATAACTCTAAAGGAGTTAATATTGAATGAATTTCGTCGCAACAATTACACTGGTCATCCGGGATATCAAAAAATTATTACTGCAATAAGAAAGGTGTATTATTGGCCAGGAATGCGTAAAAATATTGCTGAATATCTAAGAAAATGTTTGGAATGTTAGCAGGTAAAGGTGGAGCACCAGCATCCTGCGAGACTATTGCAGCCCATACCCATACCTGAATGGAAGTGGGAGGTTATCTCCTTAGAATTCATCACAGGTATACCACAAAAAAAAAGACAAAATGACTCAATCATGGTGGTGGTAGACAGATTAAGCAAATCTGCACATTTTATACCTGTACAGTCTACTTACAAGACAATACAGATTGCTGATATATTTATGAAGGAAATTTTCAGGTTGCATGGGATTCCAAAAACTGTGATTTCAGACCGGATGTTAAGTTCACATCCGCGTTTTGGAAAAAATTGTTTTCAGGTCTGGGAACTCAGATAAATTTTGGCACCGCTTATCATCCCCAGACTGACGGACAAATGGAGTGAGTAAACCAAATATTGGAAGACATGCTGCGCATGTATGTGATGCATCAACCAACCAAGTGGGAGGATTATTTGCATCTTGTTGAATTTTCTTATAATAATGGTTATCAGGAATCTCTGAAAATGAGTCCCTTCGAGGCATTATATGGTAGGCAGTGTTGTACACCTATAAATTGGAGCAGCCCTAAGACAAAATTAATGTTGGGACCTGAAATGTTGGCAAAAATGCAAGCTGAGGTAAAAGAATAAGACAAAATTTGAAGGTTGTGCAAGACTGAAAAAATATTTATGCAGATAAGAAAAGGTCTTATCGTGAATTCGCAGTGGGAGATCATGTTTACGTGAGAATTAAACCCAAGAAGAGTACCATGAGGTGGACCTATTGTTCCAAATTATCTCCCAGATACCGTGGACCTTTCCAAGTACTGGAAAGGGTAGGACCAGTAGCTTATCGTTTGGCCTTACCCAGCCACATTCAAGTCCATAATGTGTTCCATGTGTCCTTGTTGAAGCGATATGTTCATGATGAAAAACATGTGATTCATTGGCAAAATATACAGGTAGAATAGGAATAAAAATCCTAACTTGAGTCCAGAACACAAACTTGATGTATATTGATTTGAAAACATTTTTTCCTGTTTTTCAGGTAGAACCGAACGGAGAGTTTCTGGTTGAGCCGCAACGCATACTTGACCGAAGAGAAATCGAACTCCACAAACGAGTAATTATCCAGGTAAAAGTGCAATGGAAGCACTTCGGACCGGATGAAGCTACTTGGGAGGACAAGAAGTTTATGCAGGAAGCTTACCCAGAGCTCTTTGCAGAGCTGGGTTGAAACATTGAGGATGGTGTTACTTCCAGGGGGGGAAGTTGTGAAAACTTCATTAAAGTTAACTAGTGTTAACTAGTTAAAATTTGTTTATTTTATCTGGCAGGAAAAACTTAGATAATTACTGTTGATTAAGCAAGTTATTTAATTTGCTGATTTATTAATTAGAAGAAATTAATTAATGGTAGGAAACATATTTTAATATAAAAACTTACATAAATTTGTTGGTAAAAATGTTTCCAAGAGTAGGAGGTGGTTGGGGACAGTTGGACAGACAGTTACCTACTCCTCTGAGGATAAAGCTAGATCCCAGGGGAGGAGTTGGGGTTCTGTGCTATTTTGGTAAATGGGAGTATTTTCTAGAGCTGGTTATGATCAGTTGAAAATAACTCACAGCAACCCTTGTGAACCAGACTTTTTGAGTTTGATTGGATTGGCCATCCAGAGGTCATAGCAGAAAGAGAATCTATTCCACTGTTAACCCGGGGCACTGTCGAGATTATGGAGCTAGGGGGCAAGTGGAGGACGTCATAGCCTCCCTTGATGGTTGGGAGGACCACAGCTTGAAATATTAAAACCAGATAAGTACAGAGATTGTTTAGTATGCTGTGTTATTGGTATTAATGTGGAAAAATTGACTATATTAGATTAACGCTTATTATTTTTATGTAAATGAAATGAGAAAGATACTGAAGAAAGATGATATTTATTTTATGTGAATGACAAGAGTAAGAATACTATTGAAGATGTAGTTAAATTGTTTTAAACTGCAGAAAAGAAAAGAAAATTATGCATTAAACCCTATGAGGAATACCGTGGCTCTGTTTTAAAGAAAAACAAATAATATTCTGCAGTAAGAAAATAAATTTTTTGCAAATACAGAGAAGTAACTATGATATTAAATAGCCGAATGCATGATGCATCATATTATACAGTAAAGAGTTCTTAACATATAGAACAAGTATAAACCTTGAAAACAATACGAGAATTCAAACTTGTAGTCCGGGGTTGGGGTGAAACCATACCCCAGACAAACTGTTCTGTATAAAAATTGCTATACTCGGACATTCGTAAAGATGGTCTAGTCACCATTTAAATAAGCTATCACAGAACATTAGAAACAGAGAAAGGAAGCTTCGGTGAAATTTTAAATAACTGCATGTAACTATGTTTACAGAATATTGAGAAAACCTTACGAAGAAAATATGGTGGAACCCTTACATGCTCTGCTAAGTCATAAAATAGGTCTGATAACATCTATTTCTATTTTTGACAATATATATATATATATATATATATATATATATATATATATATATATATATATATATATATATATATATATATATATATATATATATATATATATATATATATATATATATATATATATATATATATATATATATATATATATAGAAGAGCAACTGCGTGAAATTTGATGTCACTCATAGGAAATATAAAACTTCTACTGATGTTATCATTGCAAAGAAAATGCAAGTAATTTCAAATCTGGTTCATTACACAGAAGTAAAGTAGCAATAGGAATATATTAAATTAACTTTGAATCCGAACTGTAAAGTGCTTAAAATAATCTCAGTAAAGTTACTTAAAAACCCTTTGTCTCTATAAAATGTTGAGCAATAAATTCTCGGGTTTAACCCTTTAGTTAACTCTCAGAGCAGAGTTCGGGTCATATAGTAACCAAAGAAAATAACTATTACAGAGAGTCCGCAGACTTCTAAACCCATTATCAAGAAGCTCGAAATGAAAATAACCTAGCTCTTGAAATTTGGGAAAGTCTAAGACCGAAACCAAGAGTTTCGGCTCCCATTGGGAGCGGAGTACCTGTGCGTCATAGAATGTGAAGAAGTAAGCTACGACATTGATGTATGTTAACAAAATCAAAAACTGCAATCGCTTGCGACCATACGTGTAGAGATTAAATGAAACACAAGAAGAAGGGTAAAAATTCGTGAAGCTTATCAAAGCACAAAAGCATAAAAACCCTCTTAAACCAAAATGAAGCAAACAATTGGTTAGGGTGTAGACCTGTAGTAGAAGGGCTTCAATCATTCACGCCCTATTAACACCATAGAAAGAATAAAAATTAAAACCTCACAAATTTGTCTATCAATAACCTTCTATACTTTATAATAGGTAGAAATTACCATAATTCTCTATAAGCTTGCAGATTTATTTTATGTGTATAATGCACAAACAGTGATAAATGGCTACAGTAAATATAAGGAAAAGAGTTGGTGTGGATGTGCCATACCTGATATGTTGCTCGAAGAAGGTTTCATTCTGGTGAAGTAGACTATTCCCACACTGGAAAGACACTAAAACCCTCGACATCTGGGCGCGATGTCGAGACCAGATCAGAGAAATAAACCTGCAGGCATCTTTCCAGACTTAAGAAGAGATGAATCTAACCCTATTCAAGATCAAACCATGTGAGAAAGGCCATGTGTCAAGGCAAGTTTTTTTAAGTGAACAGGGACATAGAGAATGAAGAAGTTCAGGCGAAAAAGGAGGTAGAACCGGAGTTCCTTCCCTACCGAATGCAACAATGGACTACCAGCTCAGAGTCGAGAGAACTGATACACTCCAGTAACCAAATCCCAAAGAAATCCGGAGAATCATGGCAGTTGTCCCGGAATGTTAAATGCACAGCACAACAGACCGCACGAAGTTGACATCCAACTCATAGAGTTAGCGTTCATATGCCAGGTGGATGTATTTAACGCTAGGTTTAACTATAGAAAAAGGAAGGTCATCGTAATTCGTAACATGTTTAGAGAATATAGATAAGAGCAACATCATAACACCATGCGATATATATATAAACTCAACCATGTGAATCATATGATTGCCATGCGAATATTTATTACACGGGTTGCAATTAATAGATGTGTCATCAAAGTTTTATTCACAAGTAATAAATCATCCTTTTAATAAACAATACTTGTTTTGGTTACGATAAGAATTTGAGAATTCACCCATTATTCAGATATATAAGTTTGCAAGGTAGAAGCAATTAAATTTTTTTTTTTTACTGTAGTAATTGTATTTAGTTTTGGAATGTGACACTAACCAATGTTATATGCTTAAGCACTTTAACATCACTAGTACCTTAAAATTTGAAAAACGAGTCACTCCATGTTCAAGTAATAATAATTTGTTGCTTTGCATAAAATATTTGCAGAACAATAGTTCATGTGCATATTTGTTGACTTATGCCATCATTGTTTGTGCTTTTTGCATCTGGAAAAATATAGTTACTCGGACAAGAATAAGTAAAATTTCAGTTCTCTGATGGTTTTCTGAGGATTAAATTAACTTTTAGTTGAATTGAACATGTGACTATTGGAGGATTATTTCATAATTAAGGTTAAGTCTGCAGATCAATTACACCTTGGGGATTGGAATTTCAACATTTCTTTTTTAATTGGTTTTTTTTATTATAATGTATTATGTTTTTATTAGCTGAAATTACCTCTATTATATATTCTAAAATATTTTGGAAATTTTGATGTTCAAAAACAAAAATAATTTCCTATTTGTTTCTTTTTCTTAGATTTCCAAAATATTACTAAATTTATGATGAAAATAGAAATATAAATGGTCATTTCCAAGTTTGAATAATTTTTTTTCTCTGTATTTTAATCAAGATTTTGTCAAATTTCCTATCCATTATTATAAATTCAGCATTTTGAAAAAACAGGCCATTTTTAGTAGATTAATTTGAATAATTTGTCGTTCTCTGCATTTTTTTTATCAAGGTTTTCTAATATTTTATTTCCATGGTTGTGAATTTTAGATTAATTATTGACATATGTTTTCTAAAAATTATATTGTAATTGCATATGGTTTCAAAAAAATTTATTGCAATTGCAGAGAAAAAACAAGCTTATTGTCATTTATTTAAAAATATTGTATTTGAACTTAAAAATATATTATTTGAGATTTTTGTTAAATCTGAGAAAAAGTTAGGTTTCTACCTTGTATTTAATTATTCAAAAAAATTACAAGTCCGCATTTGTTCTTTCATCACACTTGTCAATAGAGCACAAGAATAACTTGTGAATCTTCCCCTCTTCTTGTGGGAGCCTGAATTGATATTAAGATTTACATCTCATAAACAAATGCCTAATTGGAAGCCACACATAAATCAATTTATGATGGCTAATTTCTTGATTCATCCTGTTTGACCAATGCATCATGCTTGTTGATTGGACAACCATGAATCATCGACCTCTTTATTGAATTTCCCATAAATATCTTGCTTGCGGAATTTCCTGGTCCTGCACACTAAAACAACTACAATGGCCAAACCAATAATTTTAATTGATGCTATTATGAAAAATGTTATCTCAAAGCATGATATCTCATTTGATGCAACTAGAACATCAACATATCCAATTGAAATTTCAATTGAAATATTAAAAATTATTGCCCAAGTACGTATCATTCGAATTCCTATATGATATTTTTAATACACTACAACATTTAGATTCCTGTATGATATTTTTAATATACTGCAACACTCGGCTTCTTGTACATGAGATTGGAATAGAATCCATAGTAGCTCATGCATAAACCCTCCACGGTGACATCCTCAGAGATGAGCATCAAGTACACAACATTGGCATTTCTAGGTGATTTCCTCAAAGGAGGCAGAGCCCCCACTTGAGGGTAGCTTCCACCAAAGCAACAATGTCAGTCCTCTTTAGTGACTTGCGAAGGGAGTATTGTTGGTCTAGTGGGTGTGGATGTGGATGGGGCGACCTTGTTAGAGTGGGTGCCCTTGTACTTGTGTGTGGTCTTCCACCAAGTGGATGTGGGGGGCTGATTTTCTTTCCCTCTGACGTCTTTGCCCAAAGAGACTGCAGGAAATCTGTCAGAATGAAGCATTGAACAGGGGGAGTTTCTCACACCAAATCAAATGGATAGGGATCACCCCACTGGTAGAGAAACATCATGGTAAGTCAAAACAACAAATGGCTCTTCCACCAAAGTAGCAAGTTTTCTTGACTGTCCAACAACAATAGATGGACACAATATCACCATACAAAAGACACCCATCTGCACGATCACAGTTAACCACAAGCAGCCATTTGAAGGTCCATAATTCCAAAAATGCAATGAGGCGTAGCCCGAGCAACATGAAAATATAATTGAATCTACAATATTGCAATAGAAATGCCCAAGTTACTGGTTATACTTATAAATCAATACACGAGGATATAATGTAGTTTCATCATTCATGTCATTTTTTGTACTATGCAGAAAAAAGAAAAGAAAAGAAAATAAAAATAAATAAATAAAATAAAATAAAATAAAATAAAAAATCTATATGACTATTTCTCTTGGTTGATAATCAACCAATAAATAGGAAATTAGGTATGTGCTGCACAAATTTTCTGGTATTTATTTTACATTGACCGTTGAACGACCAATGCTAATGCGGAGTCCAATATGACACTATATATATATAGCCCAATCCTCCTGCAGGAACAAAATAGTTGAAAAAATATTGAGTATCTTCAACTATCATGGCGTCCATTGAAATTCCTTTAACATAAACTATTGTTCTAGGTGTATCTCTTAACCTACTTGTCCTTGATCAGTGCGATTACTTCGGCAAGCCAAGAGAAGGTATCATTTATCATGGTTGTGGGCAAAGTGTTCCGTGATACATGCCTCGAGGACATGCTTTCTGAAAATGGCTACGTTATATCCAATATTATATCATATCATTTTACTATTCGTTTTATTATCTATAATAAAATTTATATACATTATTACTGATCATACATAGTTCCTTTCACTTTTGGATGAATGAACATGTGCTTCGATAGCTGTGGAATGTGAACTTAACATGAAGATGATGAACATATCATTTTTCAGAGAGATAAACAAAAATTGAGAATTTAGAGTGGAGCTTCCCTCCAACAATTTTCAGTCTGTTTATCAATTGAATAACTATTGGGTGACGCCTCACAACAACCCTTATGACTCCTGCAACATTCCCAAAATGTATGCACTATCAAAGCTCAATCCACAGCCAGATTCCTATGGTGTTGTGATGTAAAGTGCAGGCTTGATCAACTACAAGCATGAAACTACCCCTCCATCCCGTTATTCAGAAGATTTGTTGGCAATGATCCGTGTTCGATCCATAATACCAAAAATGTGTATTGGGATAAGTTTTAAGTAAAGGGTTCTTGTGAAAGCGAGGACGTACTTACGTAGAACGAGGTGAGAGCAATGAACAGAGGGGTGCCATGTTGGCAAGTTATTCATACGCCTCTATTACACCAAACTAACATTGTTGAGATTCACTTCAGGACGGAATATCTCAACAATGTAACGAAGAAGAACTTCGTAATAGAATGGCTATCGGCATAATTAAGAACTATTATAAAAAAATTAAAGTGATAATTTGGAGTACATGAAAATTATACAAAATAGTGTATATCATATATGTGAAAAACAATTAAGTTAGAGTCTATATTTTTAGATTACAAAATTGTTTGGTAGGTGGGATAGTTGAGAAAAATCCAATTCTAGTAAATTAACATATTTAAACATGCTAAGAATATAAATATTAATTAGGCCGGTAGACCTTCCTTTTGAATCACCTAGCCTTACCTCTTCGTCTACTTTTTTGTTGTGCTGGTGACATCTGTCCTTAATGGGTGAGGGTGACATTTGTCTTGAATGTGATAAATTCTCCCACCAAATTGTAAAGAAAATTCGCATTCGCATTGTGAGGCTGGCATTGCGAGAATGTAACCGTTGTGATATTATTAACTTGTGTTCCATGTGTCCAATGAAAACTACGACATGCACTTTTAATTCTTGGTTTCCCCACCATTAAGACGTAACTCCACTAAGATTCCCTCCGATGAACACAACACGCAACGATAATTTCTGTGCTCCTCCCACCAACATCAACAATATATTTTCCATGTCCACTCCTCATTCCTCCTCGTTCAATTCACAAATGATAGGATGCAGGCCTAGGCTGCATAAGATATATTTAATGACATGGTACATGCAGCAAGCAGTCATGCTGAATACCAGCATGACGTTCTTCGTAGTAAGCCTGCAAGACTCATCAACAATTTTTATTAAAATATTGCAGTCCATAAGCTCTATATGTTGTCGCTTATTTACAGGCCAAAGCTTGCACGGTTCGTCATTACCTAAAATGGAAATGGAAAACACAGGGAACTGAGAAGAGGGAGCGATAATTAGTTGGTCATCCACCAATAAAAGTGTCATGAAAGAAAATAGTTGTTGATAGTGCACCTATAAATAAATGTCATTTTGCAGGGACCTTGAGCCAGTGCATAGAGCAACAGTGCAAGCCGTTTTGTAGGGACCTTGAGCCAATGCATAGAGAAACCAAATGTGAAGCCCAGTGAATTGAGTTTCCACGCTGCATTAGACAACAGCTCATGGGAATCAGAATAATGCATAATAGAAGGCTGGAGTAGAAGACAAGGGAAGAAATCATCCAAATCGTGTGCAACATTAGGACTGAAAGAAATGTTGCCGACATATTTAGACCCTACCTAACTTCCTAGGACATTATAATAGGTGTAAGCTTTTTTCTAGGAGGTTTTGGGTATGACAATCTCACGGACTACATCACTGTATGTTTTAACTATCACCCTCATGTTTCTTTTTCGATAACTTGGTGTATTTATGTGGAACTTCAAACTATTTTCATTAGCAACAATCATCCAGGTTGGGTTTTCATTCATTGTTTTATTTCTTGTGGTTCAATGCCATGACCACTGCCCACGAGTTGAGGCCCTAACAAATCTGGGCAATGCTGCATTTGCCGGGCTCAACCACTTACCAATATGCAAAATTGAAAGTTATATTTTTCCATTCGAAAGTTTTATTTTTCCTATTCGAATAAATTTTATATTGATTGTCTGTTTTGGATCCATGGATTTTTTTTGGCTTTGGCTGTAGTTGCTTTTACCGTGCAGTTTCCTCCACATCCGAGTTCTTCAAATGTTTACGTTTACCTTAAATAATGAACCCTGTTTCTTCTCTCAAAAGAAATCAGGGCTATCTGTTGACTGATCTTTTTTATGTACCTAGCACATGAATAATACTGAAGAACTCAAGAAAATTTATGGGTTAGGATTTGATTAATTGTTGCAATATCAAGTTCAAAGTGAGTACATTGAATGACCCTCTTTGGGTAGGAAAATCATTGATTTCAGGAAAGCCTTGAACTCATGGGGATCTCAAATTATATATATTTTTGGTAGGGCAAGTCAAGCTGATGAATTGATTGAATATCTGTATGAACCTAAGCCGTCAGAGTGAATTCCTAATGTTGAAACTTGATTTATTCTTCAATGAATGAGCCGCTGGATTCTGTTCTGTGTAAGGTTCCAGAATGATAAATTATTTAGTTTTTTGGATTATAAATTTTATTTTCTACCTATGACTTAGGAGGATTCGATTGTCACTTCCTGCAACAACAAATGCAGTTGATGTTGGATCTGCAGAGATGCATGAGATGCTCACACCTACAAAATCCTTCAATGTAAAGATTTTTCTTCCATTCATCACTTCTCAAGTATAAATGTGACCAAGGGATGTTCGTATTACTCCATTATGAGACCTATTACTCCATTCTGAGACAACATAGATGCCACAGAAGCCCTTGCATCTATAGTATCTCCCAACCGAAGGAATTTATTTTCCAGAAATGCAAGCCTCCATGATCCTTTTCTCTTTAGCTCATCACAATTTTCATCTTGATTTATCTGAATTTTATCTATATTGGGTGGTGCTGCAACAAGTACCAGAAGACAAACATCTATATATTCTTCTTTGAAATCCAAATGTGAACATGCATGATTACTACTAAACCTCGACTCTTAATGTTCTCTTGGCACAATGTTGTTGAAAGTATTATCTTTAAAGTCATGTATATCGCAAACTTCATCTGGAATTTTACAATCTATGAAATTCCTACTCATCTTGCCACATGCACATTGGCTTACTACTCCCAAAACAACAGGTTGGAAGATTTTGTAATCCACACTGCAAAATGTTGAAAGCATAACGCGCCTAGAAATATCCCAGAAAGCATAGTATCCATTGCAATTGTGTCCAATAACAAGATGTGAAAGATGAGGAACAAAAAGAAATTCCCATATGTGCGATGTTGTACAACCATCAGTTGGTAAAATGAATTCCTCCACACACATGCTCCATCTCGAGTCCATCCTCCACCCACGTATCCATCCATTTTCTCCAGCTACAATGATATAGTGTGGTGCACAAACCAATATATAGTACATACTATCATAGAAGACAATTGTGCTAAAACTGAAATGTGCCCATTTTTCACTGAAACAAATTTAACACCATGCCCTTCACATTGACCTAGTGAAATACATTTTGAGCGTGGAAAATTTACTCTTGCTTCTCTCAGATATTGAATTCTGATGCGTTCAATTAGAACAAGATTATGCCCATCTGGTGTGAACTGTATTCAATATTTCTAAAATGTAGAGTTTATCTCAAAGAAAGATTCTCCATCCGGTAGAATAACTCTTGTGTAACCAAGCATACATGAATAATTGGATGAGTCCTCTACAATCACTACCTTGTAAATGAAAATAATTATTTCCTTTTTTTTAAGAAGACCACAGACAACACAGAGATGAACATTTTTACCCTGAACACTCAACAACAAGGAAAGAACCAAAATAGGATGCTCATAACAACCTACAAGTTCCGTAAACTCCATTTATCTTTTATTTCCATTAGTATAGTCATTTATATACATTATAATATCATCCTGACTAGGGCATTCTGGCTTTAATTTCTTCAACAAAGAACTAGCGCTCAAATCATTGTTTTCAACAACTTCAACCTTTAGGGTAGGGTAGAAGGAGGCACATCTGAAAAAATCAAAACTGGGGAAATACCATTTGATTCTTTGTTCAATGCCTCTATCAATGCACTCTAACAATATGATCTATAAATGCACTTTGACAATATGATCTAACATTAACAATTTCATCCTGATTCAGGTTTTCCTTTCTTGTAATTGCATTGGGGATATCAGAGATTCTGTGATGATTACTTATGCTAATAGCTATACATGAAGCCAATTCCAAATCACTGAAAGTAGGTAATATCGCATGCTGCATTCTAGAAGTTAGGTCTGAATTTTGGACTTTCTTATCCTGAAAATATCCTACAGAGACATCCCAAGCTTGTTCAAATAACCCATGATCACATCCTTAGTTTACACAATATGTGGGAAACATGCAGCTTAGCTTCAACCCCAGAAGATGATCTCCCATAAGAACATATTTTGTTAGTTGGCAGCCCACAATACTTTGCTTGTGACTCAATATCTATTTTTTTATCAACTGAAATACAACCTTCCATGGATCTATGAAGAAATCCATTATCATCAATGAGCTAGCAACAAGATATAGATACATAAATCTCAGATCTTATTACTAATAACTCATTTGAAAAACTTCTACCCAAACATTGTTCAATTGAATAAGCACCATTATGTTTCTCATGAAGGTTGTCTATACTACACACTTCAAAGATGTCAGGCTGTGCATCAACAACACAATATTGACTTTGTACGACACTATACTGCATCGTTTTATATCCAGTATATGCACTCTAACACTTTTCATGTTGGCATATTTGATAGCTAGGGTTATCAAGGTATTGTCCAGGCAAGTCATATTTGGCCATGTATTATCTCCTGGAGATAGTGGGAGCACGTGGGGCATCTTAAAACTGAATTTGTTTATCATTCCCCAGTTTGAAATGAGAATTACAGAATATAGATCAAAGGCAATAGATACATATTTTACATGCCTCTCAAAATTAAATTCAGTCAAAGAAATTTCTGTGTTAAGGCTATCACCAACAACATTATCCTCACTAGCCTCTCCAAAGCCCTTGCAGTACAAAAGATGCACCAGTGTGGGATTTCTTTTGACATCATATATCTATAAATCTATACTGCTCTTTCTTCTAAGATATTTTTTCACTGGCCTCTCCAAAGCCCTTGCAGTCCAAAAGATGCACCAATGTGGGATTTCTTTTGACATTCTATATATTTGAATCTAAATTGCTCTTTCTTCTCAGATATTTTTTCTCATCATTTGTAGCACATGGAGGATCTATGTGCTACAAAGGTCGTACTTCATAGTCACTAATGCACTGAGATGAGATGAATTCTTCTGGACATCATCATTGGAACATTCGTCATCCTCAAAACTGTCTGCGACAACATAATCTAAGACCACATAATCTTGCCTAGAATTACCTACATAGTCCCTTTTATCATCATTTATCAAGAAAGGAAAGTTATCCACGTCAGTACTTGAGTTAACATGACATTTGGATCCCAAAGGCACATCCACCTCCAAACCCTCAGCTACATTCTCTACTGTTTTTTAAAAGTATTTCTCTTTTGACTTTGAAATTAGATCAAAGGCATGAGATATACCAGATTGATCTCTCTCTTCACTCTCTTCATTCTTTTCTTTAGCACTTGAAATAACCATGAGAAACTCTCCATTAGTTTCATTCACATCATCTTTGATCTCACCAAAGACTGATTTGTAAAGCTCTTGTTCAATGCCAAGATCCCCAAGAATAACATCACCTAGCTTGGACATTTCTGGTATATTGTTTGCTTCCATAAGATACATTTTCTTATCATGACATAATTTTATTAATGGTGGGCATCCTGCAGTAGTTTCCATTTTACTTATTCCATGCACAAAATTTCTCTATTTTATATCTGTAGAAGAGAAAATTGACACTATATTTTTAATTGTCTCTAGTACACAAGAGTTTTCAAGAATCTTCACTTTAGCTGAAGTCTTTGCACATAACACCTCAGCTTCCATAGCTAGACTAGAATTTGGAGCGGGTCTCCCAACTAGCAAACTACTGCTTATGGCTGCAAATTCAGAAGCATCAACATGAGAGACCATGCACATTTCCCTTGAAGACTTCCCAATTTTCTTTCTAATTGCATGGAGTTGATCAAAAGATTCATTATTAGGATCATATTTATAAATGGAAGAAGTGTATAAATTCCCTTTTGATATATTCTTTCTTTTCTTTCTGGCATCTTGTTTAAGGAAGGGAAATTCCTGTGGGAGCAACACCATAATTATTGACTTTGAAAATTCCTATCCCATGTAATCTGAATCTACATTCTCTAATTTCCATCCAGTGATTGGGTGGCATTACATTGTCTATTATGTTATGAGGAACTCGAACTACACTCATTAGAAAGTATCTGACCTTTCCCAGATAGTTCAAGGACACACTGCAAAGGAATAACACTAGCTCGAGGAATAAACTGACTAGATTTCTCAACTTTCAGTTGTCCCTTTCATCCTTTTTGTCTTGTAATGCTTCTTCACAATCTCTAATAGAGGACTCAAGCATGGAACCATCCTGCAATTTATCCAGTAGTGTGCATTTCTGCGGGAAATATGACTCTACTTGAGAACCTGAAAGTATGCCCTTGCCAACGTTAGATATTGCTGAATGGTTTTCCATGTCTGGTTCTTCATTTATGATTTCAGCTATAGTCCCCCATGCCCAAAATGTGAAATTTCCATTCTCTTTAGATGAGAATGTTGATTTGAAATGAATGGCCTACTGGAAGTGCCTTTCCTTAGACACAAAAAAAAATAATGATATTTAATTTTTTTCAATGTCAAGGGAATCTGGCACAAACAATCCAGTTTTTCCTATAATAGCGAATCTCACTAGTACCTAATATGAAAACTATAAAATGTTTATTGAGGTAGTTGTAAAATTCTTGAAATTTATAATGATTTTATACACTCTCTATATAATTTTGGTGATTTTTAATGTAAAATATTTTTATATTGTAAAATTTGGGCAAATCATTTTTATAAAAAAAATTGGTGAATCTTTTTTTTGGAAAAATCATTGGAAATTAGCCCACCTGCGAATATTAACCCCTAAAATTTTCCATGTTCATAAGGTTGATTTTTTTTATTGTCATTCTCAATTTCCATTGCAGGAATACCATAATCCATGTTAAGTTTAGGAGAGTCTAGACATGCTACATGAACAACCTCCTGTTTATCAAGCCTCAAGCGTTTCCTTCTTATTGATCCTTCTATTGTTGCAGTTGGAAGTTTCCCAATACTTGACTGCAGGGTGTCTCCATTCATATGCATATCTTCAATGTTCTGATTTGTTGTCCCATTTTCATTTGCAACAAGTTCACGGAATAAGAGTTGAACCAATGGATTTGTAAATCCAAAAATCTCAGCACCATCAATTATCGAGAACTGATCTCTTTGGAACTTTTGAAATCACATGTTATTTTTCTTTTGGATTTTTTCCAAGGCAATGTTAGGAGTTTCCCATGGCATGAAATCCCTTTGTTAGAAACAATCGCAAACATCGGCCCTTTGGCACCTTCCTGAATCTCCATTTCCTAGATGTGTCCAACATAATTGCGCGCAGATTGATATCCAATGGGATACAGATATTTGTCTTTTCCCCGAGAACTGCTCCAGTATTTTTTCTCCCATGGTCCTTTGTACAAGGTTTCCAAGAACAATAATCTCCAGACTGTCATGTACTCCTCTGTTGTCCATCTTCTGTGGTGGAAGATAAAATCAACAGCTGAAGCTATTCTCACATCTTATATGCATAACAGGTAGGATGGTTGGCCTAATTGACTGCAAAGACCAGTTGAACTCGCTTAGCATAAAGTTCAATCTTGCTTTGGAGTTCTCCCTAAGTTATAGATTTAGTTTGCCTTGAAATTGGAAATAATGGAAAAAAATAAATAAATGCCTTGAAATTGATAATAATGAAAAATAAATAAAAAATATTAAAAAAAAATTACCACATTTCAGTTAAAGTCAAGTCTCATAACACAATCCCCAAGACTTATCAAATTTTTTCAATATTATAGCTTCAGTGGCTTCCCCAAAAAAGCATTTTGACTTCAATAACTTACAAAAAGCAATATTTTTTTAAAGAATCACGAGGAGAAAATTTGTTATCCTAAATATGTTTCTTTGCAAAACCTATCCAATGTAATGTTTTTCAAAAAAACTACACGCTAAGAAAAAAAGTAGAGACTTCTAGGATTCATTAAAAAAAAAAAAACAAAGGTTGTTTTATAACTATTTCTATCTTAAGTTATTAAGCTTGTTATTAGCTTGCCTCCACTATGTTTATGTTTCATCCATTTCGAGTAATTTTTTTATACAAGTAAAAATTATGATCCTATAGATATTAATTTTTTTTTTAATATCATTTTTGAGGATTTTTTTTGAAAAAACTATGAAAAGAATATTATGGCTTCAATAGGCGCCTTCATTAAGTTTCATCCATTTTTGAGTTAAAAGAAGAATTTAAAAATTAAATAAAATTTATGATCATTAAAAAAAGAATTTAAAAATTAAATTCTTTTGCCTAGTATCCACCTAAAAATATATGGGTATCCTGATTTTAAGGATTCTTTTAAAATATTTCTTTATTATTTTTTTGATTTTAAGGATTTTTTAAAAACATTGTTTTATTTCTTTTTTTGGACTATGGAGGTTGTATCAAGTTGTTTTATTTATTTTTAAGTTTCAATTAAAAGATCCATTAAATATTAAAAAATAGTTTTTGGTGATTTTTGGTTATTTGTTATATTTTTTGGGTTATAGAGTTTGTATCATGTTATTTAATATATGTTTGTTTTATTTATTTTAAAGCTTCAATTAAATATTAAAAGATTCATTAAATATTAAAAAATAGTTTTTGGAGTTTTTTATTTACTTTTAGAATTTTTGGTTTTTGTTTAAACAAGTTATGTAGTTTTGGTTTTTTTTTACAAAAACATGTGCACAGAGAACATGTTTGCACTTAAAGAGTAAGATATAAAAAAAACTCTAAATTTTGGACAAACTATTCTTTGCTCACAAAGAAAATATAACATCTTACTCTAACTCTAACTGAATTACAAGAATTGAATTTAAATTGATTTTTATTTCATTAACTAAATCACACCAATAAATTACAAGAATTAGAGGAATTGAATTAGAAGAACTGAATTTAAATTGCTTTTTATTTCATTAACTAAATTACAAGAATTATAAGAATATAACTTTTAAATATTTGAATGAATTACATATTTCATAATAATTTGAGAACCATTTTTTTCAATTCCTTTTTTCTTTAAAAGAAATTTGATTGAAACATTTAAGAACCTTTAATTTGCAAAAAAAAAATTGTTTCTTTTCCAAAGAAACACTATGAAAGACATGGAAGATAGTAATCCTTTAGGAAGGGTTATTTGAAAAATATTAATCCACAAAAAGAGGATGATGACCCTTTCCCCACCCTTATGAAGGGAGAGCCTATAATTTTTTGCAAAAGGAAAATGGAATATTTAAGCTTTGAATGTGTTTTTGTCACCTAGAGTAAAATTTTTTTATGCATTTTAAATGCGGAAGTCTATTCATAAAAAGTTATCCGATAATATTATAAATGATAGTGTTATAAACGATGAGACTATCAAGGAATGTGATAACAAAAATTCGATAGTGTTATAAATGATGGAATTATCAGGGAATGTGACCACAAAAAAATAGTCAGAATAATTTAATACAACCATGCATACCATTTACATGTTACATGCCATATATTGCATAGCGCTAGACCATATCTACTAAAGACTAAGTCTCCTCAAATCGTTTTAAAATATTATGTACTATTTTTATTTTCAGTGTGTGTTTTAAAATGCAAAACAATGTAATACATGTCAACAAATGCATTCCTCAAACAACCTTTCTAATTAAACAAACCTATCGATGTCTCGAAATAATTATTAATTTACTACATGTACAACATTATAAATATATAATGATAGTTTTATAGAACTTCATGTATATTTTCAGTTTTTGAAAAGTTACATTATTTGTAGAGATGTTATGCAACCAAAAAAATGAAAAAGAATTTGTTACTTGTAAATATAAGTAGTTCTAAAAGTATCTTAAGGATTTATAGATGGTCTCAATGATTTCAAATTTGGATCGATCAGTTGACGTGGATTATGGTAAATGAACATTGCAATTTTCTAGGTGTTTTATAAGGATAAGGTGGTATAATTATGCTGATATTTATTATTATTATTTTGTTGATTTTCCTCCATTTTATGTGTATGTTTTTGTAGGAATCAGTGGGACATGGATTATGGTAAATGAACATTGCAATTTTTAAGGTGTTTTATACGGATAAGGTGTTATAATTATGTTGATATTCTATTAGTATTATTTTGTTGATTCCCCTCCATTTTATGTGTATGTTTTTTTTTTTAATAAAGGAATGAGACTAAAGGCCTCTTTGATAAATATAGCTTTATGAAAAGGATTTAACAAATAAACTTATTACTTGGTGTTTGGTTGGTGGTTTATAGATTATTATAATCTGTAGGTAGCCTATGTGACTTTGTTGGTTAAATAAAGTTATTACTTGGTGTTTGGTTGGTGGTTTATAGATTATTATAATTTGTAGGTAGAATATGTGACTTTGTTTGTGATATTGATTAAATAAAGTCAGTACTTGGTGTTGGTTGGCGGTTTATAGATTATTATAATTTTTATGTAGAATATGCACTTTGTTGGTGATACTGATTAAGGTTGCAAACTTATTAGTAGAATTTTCTTTCACTTTTATTTAGATAAATAAATTGTCTTTATTTTTTATTTAGATAAAGTATAATTTTATAATTGCATTAAAAAAAGGTAAAATAAATATTTGATGAATACAATTTAAAAATAAATATATGTAAATTGAAATGAAAAAAAATTGATATTTTATTTTTAATGTTGAAATAAATGAAAAAAAATAATGTAATCCATTTTAATTTTTAAGTATTTTTCTTATTCTTGATTCAATAAAATTATATGGAAAGTTATTAGAATTTAAATATTAAAATATAGACAATTTTGTGATAAAATATGGAAGAAAGGAAAATGAGTGTTGGAGTTTGATGATAAATATATTAAACATGTATCATTGTGCATTGATGTTCAATACATTAGTGTTCCAGCCTTGAGATCTGAAGTTTTAACAACAAAATCATAACAAAGCTTAAGGCTACAAGGATAAATCTCGCATGAAGTGTTTGATGCTTTGAACCACCTTCTCACTAGACTAAGAGTTGGTGTTCACAATAAGAGATTGTTTTTCTTGCTGCAGGTATGTATATTGGCAATTGGGCTCGTTTTTTATTAGTGTAGAAGCTCAAAAATGTATTTTTTGCCATTTCAAAAGAGAGGTTTATCACTAATTATAAATATGGCAGGCCTAATCCTTACATATCGTTTTCCATTAATTATAGCCTGAGAATCTCTTATGCTTAGAAAGGACATGGGTTTGTACTCCAAACTGTCTAAGGGCCAATATGTCAATGTTATAATGGGTAAATATCCTTTAATTATATGTAATGAAAGAAATTCTTAAAATAATGATTTTTTATACTAATTGGTTTTATTTTGAAAATATTTCAAAATTTGACGAACAAGAACGAAGTAAAATTTTAAAATACAAGATGCCAAATTATTTTCTGTCTACAATCAATGATAAGATGGTGGAATTCTATTCATAAAAAAATGTATGTGTTGAACTATTTATGAATCCAAATTTCTTCTCAAACATGGTGGAAGAGAACAATACGTGGGAGAAAAAAATCATTGCAACCACTGCCGAATGCTTATTATATGTTTGGCTCTCGAATCTCTGCTTAAACACACTATGTACCTTTAGGCATCTATATTTTTTTTTTCCCGGTCAAAATTTGGTATCATATTATCATCTTAAAAACTAAATTTACAAGAGGAGCCACCATGGCTTGATTACATTCACTCACCCTCAAAGGCATCCTATGCCCATGGATCTTGGGTGCTGGCCAAGGCATTCGAAGCACTTGGTTATTTGCCGCAAAATTACAAAAAACAAATCGAAAGATATCATCAAGGAGGTGGATTCAGGGGACCTGATGGAGGAGCCATGAAGAAACGATCCTGGTGGTGCAGGTGGTAGCTTATGTGATCCATTTAAGTCTCCAGGGCTCGGAGGTGGTCTTGAGAGTGCCTCAGAATATGACACAGACTCTCCAATGCCTCGATGGTCTCCGTCTGCAGGCTTTGAACAACGTTAATGTAAGCCACTATTTAATTATTTTCCTCATACCTCTGCTCTTGTAGGGTTTCCAAGTTGAGCTGAATCTATTGTAGCTAGGTGGAGATGGCGTCATGGGTGACCGGAGCCTCAATTTCGCTAGGGGATTGGGCTGGGGAGACAACAATGACTGTTGCTGAGTGTGGGCTCTCCATAGATTTCGAGTGTGAACTGGGGTCTTGTGGAACCCCTCAAAGATCCATTACTCAGCCGAAACCACCACGACGGGCCTGTTCATGCTCTCTCGGCATGCAAACTTCCCTCTTTGCCTCATGCTTGGTTGCACGAATGCTCCAATTTTCCTATATACTGACCATCCAGGACTCCTACACTCCACCACCGAACCCTTCGTTGAGATTTGATCGGACCTCGACTTGCGTCTCTTGGGTGCCGTAGACGAGGGACAAACAACCACCCCCGGTCTTTCCACTGCCGCCCAGGAAAGTGTAGAGGTTCCACCACCCACAAATAAAAGCTGCAGGGAGGCTAGATTTCTCTGCTAGTCCAAGGCAGAACCACCCAGGAGTTACAGCGCTGAGGGGTTGCTGATATGCATTCCGTGGAATTGGAGCTAGCACCCAGGAAACGAACCCAATTCTCCCAGTCAAGAATATGTCCACCGTTCTAATTTCCCTGTCGCCTCCCTCGTCCTCCTTTTGGTGCACCTCGCGTGTTCTGGATCCATTGCTAGGATACCTCCCCACTTCCCACCGTTCGCCTCTACTGCCTGACGGGTCTTCTCCTCTGCTCTGTCTAAGCCAACAGAGCTCAAGCTAGGGCTTGAGAGACAACAGGTGATCGTCAACATAGACCATTGCTCCAACCTTCACCATTTCCCGCAGAATCAAAATGCACAGAGTAACGTCCTCCCTTCACCTTAACATGACCACCTTGCCATGATATTGCCTGCCCCAAGGCTTTTTACCACTCGCTTGTGCAAGCATGGTGAGTTAGTGGGCACGTGGCTTGGGGGCGGGCCTTAAATTCCCCCCACCCACTTGTCCAAGTGATTGGACACCCCTAGTGAGGAGGCTTCTGTATGAATTTTCTGCATAATCGTTTTTTTTTTCTTTCAGAAGAAAAAAACTAAACTTTCATTCAAAATAATGAGAAATTTTTACATATTCATGTTTATGTATCCAATCACCATACCTCAAAGAGTATAATATTAGATTTCATCACTATTACAGACATAATAGGGCCAGAGTCCTGACCCAGAGATAAAAATCCTCTATAGGAGTAGAGGAAGTAACAAAATACAGAGAAAATATGCAATGATACATTAACCTCATACAAACATCAATCTGTGTAGTAAAAAAAACACAAAAAAAGAGGAGAGACTTAATCTCAAATGATCCCATGCCACAACTCCTACCTTCAGATATTTTATTAAAAAACATGAAGTAAAGACAAAGAGTAAGACCACATTTGGAGAGTCCATCTACCTCCATGTTGTGCTCCCGATAGACATGCTGAAGAGTAACCTACGAGAAGGTGGGCACAATATTACTAATTAACTACATCCAATTGCAAAGTGAGGGGACCGCGAGAGAACACCGTCCCTGAACCCAATTTGTAGAAATTTTAATATAAATAATGTATAGCATGGATTCTACTGATCTAACAATTATATGCCATGGTTAAATACAAAATCACTTCTACTAAAATTCTTGCGAAAATTTAAAACATGATCGCCAATTGCAAACACATGAAGAAATATCATTCACACATAACACAAATGTTTTTACCAGGAAAGCATAAAGCTAAAAACTCCACTATCATATATTATGTACATATCATGGATCATGAAATAATTTCATACAAAAATATAATCCAAGAGCTCTCAATACAATGTACAATCATCTCACACTTTCATACAAAAATTGGCAAATACATGCGCCAATTTACTGCCTCCTGACAGCCCGCCTCCAGTGCGAAATCCCTGCTAATAACAATCCCTGAAAGAATGAGAGTTTTCTTGCCTTGACTGCACAATCCTCATGGGCACATCCAATGTGTGTGTGGTTGCATGAGTGCACCCACTAATGTCACAACTGATAGTCAAACTATCCCTTTCACCTATATCTCAACTGGGCCTCCACTGGATCTGACATGCATGTAGTTAACAGTATTATTTCTTCAATTGCATGTGAGACCACTGATTGTGAATTAATTAAATAATTAATTCACCGATCTCTCACTATTGTATGTTCAGTTACAACTAGCACAACTGAGTTTAACTCACTTAACTGAGTTAAACTATTTTACAACTCACATAACTACACATCCAACTTTGTTACAACTTTTAATCACTCAGATACAACTAAGTCCACTTGCATGTCCCACCTACCAACCACTCAACTCGAAATCCACTTAGCTAACTGTTTTGACACTTTAGTTAACTATTTCCAAGTGCTCAATGAGAATAGATTGATATTTGTTGTCCAATTATTATTAAGAGATAATAATAATCGACATGCATTCTAAATTTAGACATGCGATCTATAAGTATACTTCGCACATGCATCTAAAAATAGAACATTATATATATATGGAATTTTCTCACCATTCTAAAAATATACACCAGTAGAATTTGCTCACCATTCTAAAAATAGACTTACACTTAAAAATAGCCTGAGGCTCCATCCTAGTGTAGATGCTTAATTTTCACTAGGATCATCATCTTGTTGAATCTCAACACTCCCTCTCAACAAGAAAGGGATTATCCTTCACCCCGATCCTGTCTCTATGGTATTCGAATTTTCTCCTGGTGAGCGCCTTCGTCAATATATCTACATCGTGATCTTCCGTAGTAATGTATTGAAGCAACATGATCTTTTGCTGCACACAATATCTGATATGATGATACCAGATATCTATATTCTTAGATCTATCATGAAACACAGGATTAATCGAGAGTTTAATGAAACTCTGATTATCACAATGAATCACTGTAGGATCTAAATGAGAACCAAACAAACCAACAAGGATCTTTCTCATCCATACAGCCTCACATGTAGCTTGAATTGTTGCAGTGTATTCCGCTTCCGCTGAACTGAGTGCAACAGATATCTGTTTCCTATTGTACCAAGAAACATCTATAGATATGATACTGAAGATCCCCCATGATGTGCTCTTTCTGTCCGTTGGGCTTCCCACCCAATCTGCATCCGTGAAGCCATGAAACTTCACCTCATGCATCTGTCTATACCACAAGCCATACTCAGATGTTTCCCTCAAGTATCTCAGGACATGCTTGCCCACCTTCCAAAAGAGCTTGCTAGGATTAACCATCTCTTGACTAAGCTGGTTCACCGCATAGCATATTTCTAGTCTTGTATTCACTAAATACATTAGCGAACCCACCAATAGTCGATAGACAGTAGCATCCACTACCTCTCCAGATGTAGCATCCTCTTTCCTCTGGTTTCCTGGAAGAGGAGTATCCATGGGTTTGCAGCTCTCCATGTGAAACTTACCTAGTATCTCCCTTGCATACTTTCCTTGAGACACAAAACTTTCACCATCTCGTTGCCATATTTAAAATCCAAAGAAATAATGAAGGAGGCCCATATCCTTCATCTCAAAATCCTTTGCAAGCTCCTCCTTGCATGAGTGTATCAGTTACTCATCACCAGTCAATATTAAACCATCAACATAAATAACAATGATTAAAATCTTACCCTCCACCACAATTTGGTATAGGTTTACATCTGCCTCACTCTTGGTGAAGCCAAGTCCAGTGAAATAGTTGTCGATCTGAGTGTACCAAGCACGAGGTGCTTACTTCAGCCCATACAACGCTTTTTTGAGTTTGCACACATGCGACTTGCTGCTAAAGATCTCAAATCCTTAAGGCTGCTCAATGTACACTTATTCCTCAATGATTCCATTGAGAAACACAGTCTTCACATCCATCTGATGAATGTTCCAACCCATATGCACTAAGAGAGCAAGGATGGTCCTTATGGAAGAATATTGTACGAAAGGTGCAAAGGTTTCTTCATAATCAATCCCCTCAATCTGTGAGAAGCCCCGAGCCACAAATATGGCCTTGTATTTCTCAACACTCCCATCAACAACTTGCTTTACCTTGTAGATCCATCTTGAACCTACCACTGATTTATCAATCGGCCTTGGAACAATTTCCCAAGCACTATTTTTGAAAATGGAGTCATACTCCTCCACCATTGCATCTACTCATGTGGGCTCCTGCACTACTTCCTGAAAGGAAGATGGCTCAGTCACTATACATTTGCTCATGAGAGCCATGTATCTAGTAAATTGGTCAGGAGACTGTCTTTGTCTGTGATGTGAAGTAGGGGCTCCTACATTCTGTGAAGCATCAAGCCTCAACCTATCGGCTTCTATGGTACACCTTCTGCCAGTTCTGATGTTTGGCTCTGTGTTGGAATCCTCCACTCCATGAAATTCTTCTTGTGGCTAATTCACATCTAGAGACTCATCTTTGGGAACCAATAGTTCCTCCTCTACATGCAAGTTTAGCTCCCTCTCAAGCGACAACCGCATGGCTTTCCCCTCATCAAATTTTATATCCCATCTCATAACAATCATCTTGCTATTAGGAAAATACACATGATAATTATGGGGTGTTTTTTTGTACCCCACAAATATCCCAACTTAAGCAGTCAACTCCAACTTCTTCCTGGCGTTCTTGGTCACATGCACATAAATAGATGAGACAAAAATTTTAAAGTGAGAAACATCCGGTTTCTTACCAGTGAAAGCTTCTTCAGGTGTACTCATGCCAAGTACACTATGAGGACAACGGTTTTGCACATAAACCGCAGTGTTGCATGCTTTCGCCCACAAATGCATTGGTAGGCCCTGACCATGCAGCATCTCTTGTGCAACACCCACAATCGTTCTTTTCTTCCTCTCTGCGACCCCATTTTTCTGTGGGTTATGAGGTGCTATGATTTCTCTTCAAATATCTTCTTTGCTGCAGAAGTATTTGAATTTGTTAGAGATTTATTCTCCACCATTATCGCTCCTCAAAGCCTTGACTTGTTTCCCTGACTCTTTCTCCACCAATGCTTTAAACTCACAGAACTTTGAGAATTTTTTATCCTTCTTCTGCATGAAGAATATCCAACATTCACGAGAAAATTCATCAACAAAAATAAAATTATACCTATGTTTTGCTATTGAAGCAACCGAAAATGGTCCACACATGTCTGTGAGAACTCTCTCCAGGATCACCGAAGCACGGTTCTCCTTTTCATGAAAGGTGGAATTTACATACTTCCCCATGGTGCAACCCTTGCACTGATATAACTGAGCAAGTGTTCCCATTGGAAGTCCAGTAGATATTTGCTGCATGACTTTCAAATATCCATGATGAAGATGGCCCAATCGCCTGTGCCATAATTCACCCTCATCTCGGCTCACCACTTTTTCTGCCTTGCCTATCATGGCAACCCAGCCATCTACCTCAAGCTTGTATATATTATTAACTCAAATCCCTATCCTATTGGATCGACCCATTGTTTTATGTCGTAGGAAAGCTTTTCCATCGTTGAAAACAACGTCATAGCCTCTATCCTCCAACATCGCGACTAAGACCAAGTTTTTATTTAGACTTGAAACATGCATAACATATTTAAAATGAAATCGTTTACCTGACTCTCTCTCAAAGGTAATGGTACCAATGGCAGTCGCACTGTATCATCCATCTTTGCCCATCTCTTTATGCATTTGGAGATCTTTCTCCTCCAAGTCATTGAAAAGATCCTTATCTCCCGTCATGTGGAAGGAAGCACCACTATCAAGATACCACATCGATCCCATTGCACTTGATACCAAGCATGCGATCAAGGAGAAATCAAGTTCAAATTGTGAGGTAAGGGCCTCACCAGCTGCAGCTCCAACAACCTTCTTGTTCTTCTTCTTCTGTGGGTAGTTAGTGGCTAGATGCCCATGTTCGTGACAGTGAAAACACTTCACCTTGGACAAATCCAACTTCTTGCATTTAGACTCGGATTTTGAGTGTAATTTCTTCCCCTTCCCTTTCCTTGCCTTGGCAGCCAAAGCAAAATCCTCTTCATCATCATGCTTTGATGAAGATCCATCTCTTGTGTTCTTCCTGAACTCCTCCTACACTAGATCCAACCATAGTTGTTCCCAATCCGGCAGTTTTTCCCTTCTGTTGACAAAGTCTTGATAACTATGCCAACTCTTAGGAAATCCCAAGAGAGCCAAGTTCACCAAATCATCATCATCAAAAATGATTCCCACACTCCCCATTTCATCCTGACATTGGAAAAACTTCGTGAGATACTTTGGAATATTGTCGCCCTTTTCCATCTTGATCTTTCAGAGTTTATCCTTCAGCGCCAATTTCCTATGGTTGCTGCTACTTTTGAAAATATCCGTCAAATTATTCCACATAGAATATGGAGTGGATTTCCCAAGAAGGCTTGAGACAATGTGGTCTCGCACACCTTCCAACAGAATCCTTCTCATCTTTGCTACTTTCTTATGCCATGCGTCAAGTAATGCATCATCCGTCAAAGTGGGCTTAGGAACATCATTGTCGATGAATTCCTTCAAGCCATTATATTCAAGCACTGCCTCCATCCTGTCCTTCCATGCAATGTATTTCGAGCTGCCCTCGAGTGCATACTCTAGCCACAAACCATTGAAATACATTTTGATGTTTACTCAACTGTCACATCAAGAAATTCTTGCAGCAAATTCAAATTGATTCCACTAACATACTCAAATACTACTTCAAAATTGCAATCTTCTTTGCTCCCATACCATGTAGAAATTGTAATACAAATAATGTATTACCTATATTCTCCTGCAATTATATGCCGCTGTCAAATACATAATCGCTTCTACTAAAATTCTTGCAGAAATTTAAAACACGATCGCCAATTGCAAAGACATGAAGAAAGATCAATCACACATAACACAGATGTTTTTACCGGGAAAGCATAAAGCTAAAAACCCCACTATCATATATTATGTATATATCATGGATCATGAAAAAATATCATACAAAACTCTAATCTAAGATCTCTCAGTACAATGTATAATAGTCTCACACTGTCATACAAAAATTGACAAATACATGCGCCAATTTACTGCCTCCTGACAGCCTGCCTCCACTGCGCAATCCCTGCTGATAACAATCCCTAAAAGAATGAGAGTCTGCTTGCCTTGACTGCACAATACTCATGGGCACATCCAATGTGTGTGTGTTTTCATGAGTGCACCCACTAATGTCACAACTGAAAGTCAAAATATCCCTTTCACCTATCTCTCAACTGGGTCTCCACTGGATCTGACATGCATGTAGTTAAAAATAGTATTTATTCAGTTGCATGTGAGTCCATTGACTGTGAATTAATTAAATAATTAATTCACTGATCTCTCACTAGTGTATGTTTAGTTACAACTAGCACAACTGAGTTTAACTCACTTAACTGAGTTAAACTATTTTACAACTCACATAACTACACATCCAACTCTGTTACAACTTCGAATCACTCAATTACAACTAAGTCCATTTGCATGTCCCACCAACCAACCACTCAACTTGTAATCCACTTAGCTAACTGATTTGACACTTCAGTTAACTATTTCCAAGTGATCATTGAGAGTAGATTAATATTTATTGTCCAATTATTATTAAGAGATAATAATAATCGACATGCATTCTAAATTTAGACATGCGATCTATAAATATACTTCACACATGCATCTAAAAATAGAACATCATATATATATAGAATTTTCTCACCATTCTAAAAATAGACTTACACCTAAAAATAGTCTGAGGCTCCATCCTAGTGTAGGTGTTTAATTTTCACTAGGATCATCATCTTGTTGAATCTCAACACTCCCTCTAAACAAGAAAAGGATTATCCTTCACCCTGATCCCGTCTCTATGGTATTTGAATTTTCTCCTAGTGAGCACCTTCGTCAAGATATCTGCATCCTAATCTTCTATAGGAATGTACTAAAGCAACATGATCTTCTGCTGCACACAATCTATGATATGATGATACTGGATATCTATATTCTTAGATCTATCATGAAACGGATGATTAATAGAGAGTTTAATGCAACTCTGATTATCACAATGAATCACTGTAGGATATAAATGAGAACCAAACAAATCAACCAGGATCTTTCTCATCCAGATAGGATCACATGTAGCTTGACTTGCTGCCATGTATTTCACTTTCGCTAAACTGAGTGAAACAGACCTCTGTTTCCTGTTGTACCAAGAAACAACTATAGATCTCGTACTGAATATCCCCCCTGATGTGCTCTTTCAATTCGTTGGGTTGCCCACTCAGTCTACATCCGTGAAGCCATGCAGCTTCACCTCAGTCGTCTATCTATACCACAAGCCATACTCAGATGTGCCCCTCAAGTATCTCAGGACATGCTTGCCCGCCTTCCAAAAGAGCTTGGTAGGCTTAACCATCACTTGACTAAGCTGGTTCACCGCATAGCATATGTTCGATCTTGTATTCACTAAATACATTAGTGAACCCACCAACTGTCGATAGACAGTAGCATCCACTACCTCTCCTGATGTAGCATCCTATTTCCTCCAGTTTCCTGGAAGAGGAGTATCCATGGGTTTGCATCCCCCATGTGAAACTTACCCAGTATCTCCCTTTCATACTTTCCTTGAGACACAAAAAGTTCACCATCTCGCTGCCATATTTCCAATCCAAGGAAATAATGAAGGAGGCCCATATCCTTCATCTCGAACTCCTTTGCAAGGTCCTCCTTGCATGAGTGTATCAGCTGCTCATCACCAGTCAGTATTAAATCATCAACATAAAGAAAAATTATTAAAAGCTTACCCTCAACCAAAATTTGGTATAGGTTTACATCCGCCTCAATCTTGGTGAAGCCAAGTCCAGTGAAATAGCTGTCGATCTGAGTGTACCAAGCATGGGTTTCTTTCTTTAGCCCATACAATGCTCTTTTGAGTCTGCACACATGCGACTCTCTATTGAAGATCTCAAATCCTTCAGGCTGCTTAATGTACACTTCTTCCTCAATGATCCCATTGAGAAACACAGTCTTCACATCCATCTGATGAATGTGCCAACCCATCTGCGCTGAGAGAGCAAGGATGGTCCTTATGGAAGAATACCGTGTGACAAGTTCAAAGGTTTCTTCATAATCAATCCCCTCGATCTATGAGAAGCCCCGAGCCACAAATCTGGCCTTGTATTTCTCAACACTCCCATCAGTAGCTTGCTTTACCTTGTAGATCCATCTTGAACCTACCACTGATTTATCAACCGTCCTTGGAACAACTTCCCAACCACTGTTTCTGACAATGGAGTCATACTCCTCCACTATTGCATTTACCCATGTTGGCTCCTGCACTGCTTCCTGAAAGGAAGATGGCTCAGTCACTATACATTTGCTCATGAGATCCATGTATCCAGTAAATCAATTAGGAGATTGTCTTTGTCTGCGATGTGAATTAGGGGCTCCTACATTCTGCGTAGCATCAAGCCTCAACGTATCAGCTTCTGTGGTACGCCTTCTACCAGTTTTGATGTTTGGCTCTGCATGAATGGAATCCTCCACTCTATGAACCTCCTTCTGTGGCTAATACACATCTAGAGACTCATCTTTGGGAACCAACAGTTCCTCCTCCGCATGCAAGTCTAGCTCCCTCTCAAGTGACAACCGCATGGATTTCCCCTCATCGAATTTTATATCCTATCGCATAACAGTCATCTTGTTGTTAGGCAAATACACATGATAATTATGGGGTGTTTTTGTGTACCCCAAAAATATCCCAACTTCAGCAGTTGACTCCAGCTTCTTCTTGGCGTTCTTGGTCATATGCACATAAAAATATGAGCCAAAAATCTTAAAGTGAGAAACATCCAGTTTCTTACCAGTGAAAGCTTCTTCAAGTGTAATCATGCCAAATACTCTATGAGGACAACGGTTTTGCACATAAACCACAGTGTTGCATGCTTCCGACCACAAATGCATTGGTAGGCCCTAATCATGCAACATCGCTTGTGCAGGACCCATGATCATTCTGTTCTTCCTCTATGTGATTCCATTTTGCTGTGGGTTATGAGGCGCTATGAGTTCTCTTCGAATTCCTTCTTTGCTGTAGAAGTCTTTGAATTTTTTAGAGATGTATTCTCCACCATTATCGCTCCTCAGAGCCTTGAATTGCTTCGCCGACTCTTTCTCCACCAATGATTTAAACTCACATAACTTTGAGAACGGTTGATCCTTCTTGTGCATGAAGAAGATCCAACATTTACGAGAAAAATCATCATCAAAAATAACATAATACCTGTGTTTTGTTGTTGAGGTAACTGAGAATGGTCCACACACGTCTGTGTGAACTCTCTCCAAGATCACTGAAGCATAGTTCTCATTTTCATGAAAGGTGGACTTTACATACTTCCCCATGGTGCAACCCTTGCACTGATCTAACTGAGCAAGTGTTCCCATTGGAAGTCCAGTAGATATTTGTTGCATGACTTTCAAAGCTCCATGATGAAGATGGCCCAATCGCCTATGCCATAATTTGCCCTCATCCAGGCTCACCAATTTTTCTTCCTTGCCCATCATGGCAGCACAACCATCTACCTCCAGCTTGTAGAGATTCTTAACTTGAATCCCTATCCTCTTGGCTTGACCCATTGTTTTATGTCGCAGGAAAGATTTTCCATCACTGAAAACAATTTCATAGCCTATGTCCTCCAACATCGTGACTGAGACCAAGTTTTTCTTTAGACATGGAACATGCATAAAATCTTTCAAATGAAATGGTTTACCTGACTCCCTCTCAAAGGTAATGGTACCAATTTCGGATGCACTGTATCGTCCATCATCGCCCATATCTATATGCATTTGGAGGTCTTTCTCCTCCAAGTCACTGAAAAGCTCCTTATCTCCCATCATGTGGAATGAAGCACCACTATCAAGATACCACACTGATCCCATTGTGCTTGATACCAAGCATGCGTTCAAGGAGAAATCAAGTTCAAATTGTGAGGCAAGGGCCTCACCAGCTGTAGCTACACCAACCTTCTTGTTATTCTTCTTCTGTGGGAAGTTAGTGGCTAGATGCCCATGTTCATGACAGTGAAAACACTTCACCTTGGACAAATCCAACTTCTTGCCTTTAGACTCGGATTTTGAATGGAATTTCTTTCCCTTCTCTTTCCTTGCCTTTGCAGTCAAAGAAAAATCCTCTTCATCATCATGCTTTGATGAAAATCTATCTCTGGTGTTCCGCCTGAAATCCTCCTGCACTAGATCCGACCACAGTCGTTCCCAATCTGACATTTTTTCCTTTCCATTGATGGAGTCTTGATAACTATGCTAACTCTTAGGAATTCCCAAGAGAGCCAAGCTCACCAAATCATCATCAGCAACAATGATTCCCACACTCCCTAGTTCATCCTGACATTGGACAAACTTCGTGAGATACTTTGGAATATTGTCACCCTTTTCCATCTTGACCTTTCAGAGTTTATCCTTCAATGCCAATTGTTGGAAATACTAAGAGGGGGTGAATCAATATTTATTTTCAATTGTTAATTTTACCAGTTAGATCACTTATATTTAGAACACAAAATGAACAATGATGTAATAGATACTTGTATTAATTCCTTCTTTACAATAAGTAAAGTACAATAATGATATAGGGCTCCAACCCTAGATGAAGACTCCAATCTTCCAGGCTCCAACTTGTATTGTGCGAAGCACCAACTTGGTCTTTCCAAGGCTCCAACCTTGTCAATTTGAGGCACCAACCTCTAGGGCTCCAACCCTATCTCTGGTACAGGCTCCGAACTAATTTCTTGAGGACTCCAATCCTCTAGGCCTCCAACCCTATCTTCCAAGGCACCGACCTTGTCTCCATGAGGCTCCAACCTCTTGGGCTCCAAACCTAAACTTCACTTCGACAAAATATGTTTGGTTATTCTTCACGGCTCCCAAAGTCTTCTTCAATGAGCCCTATCACACTTAGTCTCCATGTCATATCATTAATGACAAGCTTTTCTTCTTAGAATGTGTCACCACTGCTCTTCATTGTACCCAAACAATTTCTCCAAGTTACCTCATGATGACATCAACGATGCATCATGATATTCAATGTTATTTCCAAGATCACTTAAGGCTTCTTAAAAAAATATCTTCAATCTTCTTCAAAATCACTGCTCCTTCAAAAGTACTTCAATATATATGGTTCAGATTGTCTCCAAGATGTTTTCAAAAATATCCCCAAGGAAGCTCGAGTTCTTCAACAATGCTTCATCATAATGCTTAGAGGGACTAGTTGCAATAGATCCTAGGTATCCATTTTCCAAGGGTACTTCAATTAAGCTTCCAAGATCTAGCACAAGTCCTTAACTCAATACAAGGGTTGTCTTCAAGAACTGGTCTAGAGGATGTCCTCAATATTCTACAAATTCCTTCAACAAGAAATGCTTCAAGGATATGTTGACTATCTGATGTCTAGAGACTTGTTTCTCAACCAAGTGTCTGCTCAACTTAGTGTTCCTAAATTGATATCTGAAATTGTCAACCAGGGCTAGTAAACTGTTGAAGTGAAGTGCACTATATGTGCCTAGGTATCTTCTTCCTACTTCGTTGTGTTTAGTGTTTTTCTAGTGTTTTTGTGCTAAGAGGAAAAGAATTAAATTGTAGGCAAAGAGAAGTTATTGATCACACTAAAAACAGAACAAAATCTACTCTAAACTGTGTATGGAACCTAAGAACAGAAAATGCTAATCCATAGATTGTAAAGCTTGACAAGAAAAGTAACTCATAACATTAACTCAGTCCAATTCATTTCATTAGAGGTATGTTGGAACAACTTGAGAATAGGATAAGTTTGATGTAATGAAGTTCTCTTTAGTAAACAACAACTTAAAATATCACAGATAAAATCTCATCCATTGTTAGAAATTTGTTGGAACATTTTGAGAAAATATTATCTGCAGTATAGTAAGGAATCCTATGCTAGAATAACTTATGACACTAGAATTAACCCATTCTGCAACTCAAAATGTCACTATTAAACCTCATTCAAGGGTTAGAGATCTCTTGGAATAACTTTGGAAAAAGGCTGTTTGTAAAATTATGAGAAATAGCAGAACAATTAAGAACTCAAAATGATATAACTAATTCTTGTCCATATGATAATGATGTGTTAGAAGACACTAAGAACAAGAGCAACTTGTAAAATAATGAGGGTCTTTTAAGTCTAATTAACAGGACTAGAATGCAATTAACTAATAAAACTTGAAATACAATAAACATAACTGAACTAAAATGCAATTAACCTCCGAAGTACTACAGCTCTATCTCATTCACGTGTTAGTGATATATTGGAACAATTCATGAGAAAAGGATTTACTATAATATTCGATGTAAGTAAACATAAAAAATGATGCTCAGAAAATTGCCTAAATTAAGAATAAACAGAGTTAAAAATCACTTATCTGGAAAATATGCACAAAGCTTTTCGGACAGTAGGGGCCCTTTACCATCAGATTGGCACACGAATCCTCAACTCCTTAAAATTGATTCAGATCGTGTATCAAAGTTGTACTTCTTTCATTAAAGGAAAAACGCTCAGAAAACAGAGTGTCACAGTTTTTAAGAATTAACAACAGAACATCAACTAGCTAGCTGTCTCTCGGTTCACCGAGTTATTCTTATAAGCAAAATACATAACTTTCATTAAGTAGAAATAGGCATAGGTGTATTTTTCAATCAAAATCGAATTAGAACTCCTGTTGAGGACTCGTACTTTGCTGAAGACATCTGCAGAGTCCTTGTCCTTGTAGAAGTCTACTTCTTAGTTTTGGCTTCCTCCACGTGCATAACCACTTGCAAATTTTTTCTTAGACTTCGTAGAGGGCAAGGAATGATGTAGGAGAGTTCTCGAATTAAACCATATCTTTTTTTCCGTCAAATGACGCCTGTAACCTGTGTGAACATAAATATAGCTGCGGAATATGAGACTAGCTACAGAATGGCTGCATTTTGTAGCTAAGTCTGATAAAAAATCACTATGACAACAAAACCACAAAAGTATAATAATTCAGTCATTGCATGCATTATTAAAGTGACTTTAATCATTCCTATTGATCTTTTAAGCCTATAAATGATAAAGGACAAATGGAATGAAGTGAAATTTGGTGAAAGGAAAGGACATCTTTGGGGATCAACATACCCCCACTACAAAGCTTTTGCATGTCCTCATGCAATCAATCCATGTATTCTGAAACTTCTGCTAGGACATCTAACTTCCTTTTTCTGCTTTTCTTGGTGTTCAATGGCATCCTAGGCTTCCTTATGACCAATTTGAACCTCAGATTTATAAGTGCCTTGCTCAACTTTTTGTTTTTCTTCTTCAGCTTCTCACTAGCCTTGTACAATTTTTCCATTTGCAGAGAAAGAGTTGTGTTCATGTTACTTTTCAGCTTGACTTGTTCCCTTAAAATTTCATTTTCATTTTTTATATGCCTATTAAGTACTTCCAATTCATATTTATCTCTTCTCAGCACTTCAATTGAAGATTCTTGTGGGCTAGGAGTTCTTCCTCTGTTTTCTGAAGCTCTCTTTTCCAATGACTCAACATAATTATAGATTTGTTGTTAGGCTGGGTCTACCTTTGGAGTTCCTCTATCAAGATCTTCTTCATACTGGTACTCAGGAGATCTATCATTTGGTGTCTCTTCATCTTCAATATCTATGATTCCTGTTTGCTTAACTCCTGTTTTCTTCAATATGCCTCTAAGCCTATGGCTTCTTCTCAGTTTAGATGGTCCCTCACCTCTCTCCTTAGCATACTTCCTTATTATCTTTTCCTTTTTAAGATGTTTCTTGATTTCAGCTAATTTTTCAGAGATAATATCCTCACTGTCTTCTTGTATGGATTTACCAGTTTTAAGTTCAACAGATTTGACAAATTTTCCTCTCCTGCTTCTTCTTACAAGTTTTCCTTCAGATGGAGTTTCTTTAGGTTCTTCAAAATGATTCCTCAAGAGGAAATCATCCCAACTGTCTCCCACCTTTTTCAAATGATGCTCAATTAGGATTTTAACTAGGCCATGGTGATACAAGGTGGTTTCTAAGAATTGAACCCTTTTTTGGACATTAGAAGCCATCCTCTTTAGGCTATGGAGTAAGAAAAAGGGTAAATTGATTTCTTCATCTAGGAAATGTATCATAAGTCGAATGTGATAAACATATAGGGTTCCAAACCTTCCCTCACAAGTTATAAACTTTTGCAGAATTAGAAACATATTTCGCCATTTATTATTTAACGCTGAACTAGGAATGCCTTTCTTGAAAACTGAGATATCCATACCTGGTGTTTTTAGCATCTGCCTCCATGCTTCATTGTGAAATTCCTTGTTTTTGAACCATCATTCACCTTGCCTTGGTAACTCTGCTGCTTCTGCTATAAAGGATTCTGTGATAATGAACTTGACATCACCTATTTCAACTTCTGACCCGTTGAATGACCGGGCAAATGACTTGGTGACCTCCTTATGAAACCCATTGAACTTCTCCAAAAACTGTAGCCATCCAACCTGCTGTAACATCTCTCTAATTTGTGGGTAACCTTCTAGATATTTGGTTCCGATTGGTTCGGACCTTACAATGAGTCCCATGGCTTCTTTTCTCAATCTTCAATTTACTGCTCTGTTACTGCTCTCCTATTCAAGGTAAAAATGGCTGTATAAGGTTTTTTTCACCCCAAATATGACTTCTCTATTTCTACAGACAGGAATTGGCTACGGAAAAATGACATGAAGTGGATATGGAATGAGTGAAATACGATGAGGGTAAATCATACGAATAAATGAGTTTGAGAGTTGTCATGAAGTAAAAGACCGTGGAGAAATCCCATGAGGATTTCAAAATCATCACTGAATATTTCGGGTTAGTGACGTGACCTAATAGGTCACTTCAAGTACTAACCGTTAATTTTTAATAAATGATGATTTGATATTGCGGAATGGAAGGGATTTGTCCAAGGATTTTATGATAGGCTTGATCAATATGAATAATCAAAATAACTTTATGAAACATACATATGACTTAACCATACTATAACTTTCATAATCTGTTATCATAATAATTTCACAATTTTACCTTAGCCCTTCTTTCGTTTTTTTTTTTTTCTGTTTTAATATGCTTTGTCTTCCTTTGAAAATCATTGATATTTCAGTCTTCATAATCCCTTTGATTTGACATAGGTGTGCAGGATCAATTTGCTGCTAAAAAAGTGGTTGCTGGATAGTTGGCTGCAGAATATCTGGCTGTAGAATGTTTGGCTACAGAATGTCTAGCTGTGGAATATCTGGCTGCAGAATATCTGGCTACAGAATGTACCTATAAAATCCTTGAGACATGGAATGAAATGATTTGAAACATGGATGGAATGTAGTATGAAATGAAATAAAATGGATCATGAAATATGGTGAAATGAAGCATGAGTGAAGTGAAATATGATGGAATGAAATGGATCATAAATGTGAAGTGGAATGAAATATGAAAAGTGGTCTGCAACTTATGATTTGTAATATTCAATTGCAGAAAAAGATCAATTTTGAAAATATGAAATGAAAATGAAATGGACCATGAAATGGAGTGAATGAAGTATGGATGAATGGAGTGAATGAAATATGAATGAAGTGAGATATGAT
The DNA here is from genome assembly GCA_034641835.2 of Pinus albicaulis. Taxonomy (NCBI): domain Eukaryota; kingdom Viridiplantae; phylum Streptophyta; class Pinopsida; order Pinales; family Pinaceae; genus Pinus; species Pinus albicaulis. Next base: position 1,278,423,448 of record CM076577.1, on the reverse strand, counting down.
GGAGTGAAATGGATCATAAGTGGAATGTGATATGTAAAGTGGGCCTGCACTTATGATTTTATGATATTTGCTTTGCAGGAAAAGAACAATTTTGAAAAGCTAAAGTGTCAGAAGGATTCTGATTTTCACTTTATCTTTTCTATATAAACATGCTAATCAATGATTAGTTTTCATGTTTATACTTTTTAAATTTTTTTAATTTTTAATTTTTTTCATGCATCTAATTTCAGAAAATACAATTAAGTTGATGATGAAGAAAGATTATTCTTCATTAACTTCACATCACTGTTCTCTTGGAATCTCTTGACAAATTCTTCTCTTGAAAGTGGCTTATGATACAGTTTTAATCTATGACCATTTACAAGAAAAGTGACCTCATCTTCATCTATTGTCCTGATTTTTATTCCTCCATTGTCAAAAATTTTCACAATTTCATATGGCCCAAGCCAATGTGTTTGAAATTTACCTTGAAAATCTTTGAACTTTGAATCAAATAAGAGGGCCCAGTCACCTTCTTTGAATTTATTTTCTTTAATGTACTTATCATGCCATCTAGTCCTTTGCTGTTGGACTATATTTGTTCTCTGGACTGCATCTTGTCTGATCTCATCCAATTCATTAATCTGCTCCAATCTATGCTTTTGTGCTTATGTTAGATCAAGTCCTAGTTGGACTACCATTTTAAAAGTTTGAATCTGAAACTCTATGGGACACAAGACTTGTTTTCCATAAACAAGTTCATAAGGAGTATGACCTATTGTGCTTCTCCATGTAGTTCTATAGGCCCACAAGGCTTCAGGAAGCTTGTCTTCCCAATCTCTTCTATGTAAATGAACAGTCTTTGTTAGGATCCCTTCAATGACCTTATTAGTAGATTCCACTTGACCATTTTCTTGTGGATGATAGGGAGTAGATTTTCTGTGTCTGATTTTGTACCTCTCCACCATTTGTTCCACTATTTTTGATGTGAATTGAGCTCCTTGATCTGTAACAATTTCTCTTGGGACACCAAAAAGAGTAAAAATATCCTCAAAAAGAAAATTAACTACAGATGCTTCAGTAGCAGAAAGTAATGGCTTGGCCTCTACCCATTTGGTAACATAATCAGTGCAAACTAATATATATTTCTTTTGTCTTGATGGAGGAATAATAGGTCCTACAAAATCTAAAGCCCATTTTTCAAAAGGTTCAATATGTACCTGAGGCTGTAATGGCATCTCACTTGAAGGAGAAGGTTTCCCTACCCTTTGGCAGCTGTCACACCTTCTGACATATATTTAGCATCTTTAAAAAGGGATGGCCAATAATATCCTAAATGAAGGATCTTATAAGCTATTATTTTATCAGCAAAGTGTCCGCCACAAGGTTCATCATGACATGCCTTGAGGATCTCAGGCATCTCATCTTCCCGAACACATCTCCTAATGATAAAATCTAGACCTGTTTTGTATAACTCATTAGCAACCCATGAATATTTTTCACTGTCATAAATGATATTTCTTTTGTCTCTTGCATTCATTATTGAAGGAAATTTCCCTGAAACTAGATAATTAGCAATGTCAGCAAACCAAGGAGTTTGAGTAGAAATTGCAAAAATATATTCATCAGGGAATTGATCTTCAACTGGAGTATTGTCTTTAATGTTTTGGAGTCTAGATAGGAAATCGGCTACTGTATTTTGTTTCCCAGGCCTATCTAGAATGGTGATGTTGAATTCCTGTAAAAGCAATAACCATCTTATGACTCTGCCATTAGTAATTGATTTGTTCATTAGATATTTAATTGCAGAGTGATATGTGTGAACAAAAGTTTCATAGCCTGTTATATAGTGTCTGAATTTGTTTATGGCATGAACAACAGCTAAAAACTCTTTTTCAGTTACAGTATAGTTTAACTCTGAAGGAGTCAAATTTTTACTGGTATAGTAAATGGCATAAGGAATCAGGTCTTTTTGTCCCAATACTGCTCCTAGAGCTGTATCTGAGGCATCTGTTGAAATATGAAAAGGTAACTTTCAGTTAGGTCCCCTTAAAATAGGTGCTTCAGAAATTTTTGTTTTCAGGGTCTCAAAGGCTAACTGGCAATCAGAATTCCATTTGAATTCACAGTCTTTGGTAAGTAATTTGAAGAGTGGAGATGCTATCTTGGTGAAGTTTTCTATAAATCTTCGATAATATCCTGTAAATCCTAGAAAAATCCTAACATCTTTTTGACAACTTGGAATAGATAAGTTAGAGATGACTTCAAATTTTGACTCATCAACTCTAATCCCATCCCCTGAAATGTGATGCCCCAAAACAATTCCTTCAGTAAACATCATAAAACACTTCTCATGACTTAGTGAAAGATTTGCTTCTTTACATCTCTTTAAAAAAAATTCCAAGTTTACTAAGGCTTCTTCAAATGTGTTTCCATAGACTGTGAAATCATCCATATATACCTCTACAAAATCATGTATTAGATCTGAAAAGATTCCTAGTACTGCCCTTTGAAATGTTGCAGGTGCATTGCATAGTCCAAATGGAAATACTCGGTAAGCGTAGGTACCCCAAGGACAGGTAAATGTGGTTTTGTCTTGATCTTCAAGTGCTACTTGAATTTGATTATAACCACTAAACCCATCTAAAAATGAGAAGTAATTTTTGCCAGCTAATGTATCTAACACCTGATCTATGAAAGGTAGGGGAAAATGATCTTTAAGAGTATCTTTGTTTAATTCCTGGTAGTCAATACATACCCTCCATTTACCATTTTTCTTTGGCACAATTACCAAAGGAGAAACCCACTGACTATCTGAAATGGGATAGATAAAGTTGACATTTAACAATTTCTGCAATTCTTCTTTAACAATCTCTCTAAGATTTGGATTCATCCGTCTCTGAGGTTGTCTGATTGGTTTACAATTTTCCTCTATGTAGATGTGATGAGTGCAAGTCTTAGGGCTTATCCCTTTCATATCAGTGTACTCCCATGCATATGCAGAAGAATGTCTTTGTAATATCTTGACTAGCTTTTCTTGTTGAGATTTCTCTAGGTTCTTGTTTATGTTTAAATTTTTACCTGGAAATATCTTAATTGTAGAGCTACCAAATTTATCCATGGAGTAAAGAGACATCTGTCTTGATGATAAAAACTCAATGTTGGATTCTTCTTGAAATTGTTCATGTTTGTATTCCGAAGAGGATTCAAAATTTTCTAAGGTATTTAGAATCTGGCTATCTTCACTAATTTATGAAATTGTGAAGAGAGGTTGTATGTCTTCTTCATCCTCAATCCATTGAGTATCATCTAATTATGTAATTGTTTTTGCTGGAGGATACAAGGTAAATTTCTTGGTTGAACTACCATCAGATATGTACATATCACCGGATCTACAACTAATGAAAGCATCAACTGTAGCTAACCAAGGTCTTCCTAATATAATAGGATGCCCTCCTAGATTATTCTTAGGAGTTAGGATCATAAAATCCACAGGATACTCCCAAGAATCTAGGGACATTGGAATGTCTTCTATTACCCCATCAGGTTTGATCACAGATCTGTCTGCTAATTGTAATAATGTGGGTGTAAAAAGAAGATTAGGAAGTTTCAGTTTATCCATGATTTGTCTACTCATGATATTGATTGCTGCTTCTAAATCAATAAGTGTGTTTTGGATCTCAGTTCCATTGATGTGTATTTTAACAACTGGATTTCCTGGGTCTAGATACTTTGGAATGGCAATATTACCCATCATGATATCTGCTATTTTTCCTGCCAGTTGAATTTTCTTTGTCTCTTTGATTATTTTTCCTATTTTTTTCATGCTCAACTCCTTTATTGTTTTTGCTAAAATTAGAATTTCCTTGATAGCTTGTAATAATGGGATCTTAATACAAACATTCCTTAGCTCATCTAGGAAATCATAATTAGGCAGCATAATTTTTTTTTCTACACGTCTATCAATTTGTAATCTTTCTGGAAAGGGAGGTGTAGAGGTAGATGTTGATGGCTGCTGTAATATAGGAGTTGAAATTATTGGTTCTTTTTGTTTTGATTTTTTAATATTTGGGTCTTGAAAAGATGTGTCTTCTTCAAGACTTTTATTTACCCATAGAGAATCTTCCTCAGAGTTGTTTTGTTCTTGTATGATTACAGAAGGTTTCTTCTTTTCAAGTATTCTTCCAAACCTAAGTTGAACATCATTAAGGTCTAAAGGAGTAATCAAATAGGTTGGAAACTGTTGGCTTTCTATCATGTATGTGTTCTGAGGATTTTTATTGTTGGGGTTTGGTATGGGTTGGGCAGGTAACTGATTTGTTTTCTGAGGAAATGGTAATGGAAGTGGTGGATTTTGATGTTGTGGATTTTGAGGATTTTGTTGAGGAGGGAAATGTGGATATGGTGGATATTGATAGTACTGAGAGTATCTTCCATAGGGATTTTGTGCTCCTTGTGCCCAAGTTTGAGATTGATTTTAGAATTGGGGCCAAGGTTGCTGCCAAGAATTCCAATTTGGTGGGGGTTGATTATACAGCTGATCATGGAATCCTTGTGTTTGAGGTCCTTGCCAAGGCCTTCTAGAGACAAAATTGAGAGATTCTGTGGAATTTGTAGGGGTTTCTTCTTGAAAGACAGCTTTAAGACCAGGAAGTGAAGGACAACTCTTGGTCTCATGTTTTTCTGAAAAAATTACACAAGTCTCTACTATTTTTGCATCCAAAGGGCACTCTCTCAAGGCATGCTTCTTTCTACATTTGGGACAAAATATTGCTAAGGCATCAGATTCAGATTTTTTCTTGTTTTGTAATTTAAGGGTGTCTATTTGTTCACTAAGACTCCCTAAAATGTTAGATTTGAATTCATCAAGCATATGTCCTATTTCTGCCCTACTTACTGTCCCAGAAGCAGACTTACTTGCCCTTGCAAGAGCAGGGTCTCTTGGTCCTTTTACAGTTTTATATTTCCCTCTTGAAAGGTTGATACATAATTCAGCTATTTTAGGTAATGTGAGCTGAGATATATCCCCTTTTCCCATCATATTAAGGATATCTAACCATTCATCCCTAATTTTCTTCAACAAGAGAGCTTTCAAAGTATCTTGGTCTAAGTTTTCCATTTTTTCTCTTTTGATGTTATAGTTAAACCTCTCCAACAAATCTTCCAGATTTTCATCCTCTTTTTGTAGCATTTTAAACACTTCCTCCTTATGGTTGACTGGCATACAGTAATCCAAATATCTCTCTAGAAATGCATGTTTCATGTCTTCCCATGTCCTAATAGAACTGTTGATCAAACTCATAAACCATTTTAATCCTGCCCCTTTCAATGTTGAAGGGAATAGTTTAAGTTTTTGGGCATCTTTTAAGTAATCATAGGTTCTACATAGGACTTCAAATTAAAATAGGAAGGTTTCAAGATCTTCACTTTTGAGTCCATAAAAGTTTGGAAGGACAGAGGGTGAAATGTTTTTCATAGTTGCATTGGTTTCTTCATCTACTATGGGAAACCCAAAAGAGCTTCCCATTTCCCTTCTACCTCTTCCTCTCTCTGCACCTCTACCTCCTTCTCCTCTACCTCTAACTCTACCCCCTCCAAATAGTGTATGTTCTCCATTAAAGACTCCTCCTCCCCCTTCTTCTGCCATCGTTGATTCTCCTGTGGAAGTGGAAAAGTTTATGTCTCTAGCAGGGGTTCTTGAATCTTCTTCTAGGACAGGTTCAGTGGATGAAGTGGAAGGTATTTCTGATGGAATATCTGATCTTAATTCTTCTGGAAGTCTATGATTAGTAAAGTATGGGATGTGGCTTTGAGTTGGAGGTGTGCTGCCTCTTGGTCTTGGTGGAACAAGTGGTGTTTAGGAATCAAGCTTCTGCTTCTTATGAATCTACCCCTTGAGTCTCTTTCTCTACGCATATCATTGTTTTGGGGAGGTAAGAAACAAGGCTACCTAGTTACACTTCCCCGGAAATGGCGCCAAAATGTCTACTCAACTTAGTGTTCCTAAATTGATGTCATAAATTGTCAACCCGGGCTAGTAAACTATTGAAGTGAAGTGCACTATATGTGCCTAGGTATCTTCTTCCTACTTCGTTGTGTTTAGTGTTTTTATAGTGTTTTTGGTTTTTTTTTTTTTGTGCTAAGAGGAAAAGAATTAAATTGTTGGAAAAGAGAAGTTACTGATCACACTAAAAACAGAACAAAATCTACTCTAAACTGTGTATGGCACCTAAGAACAGAAAATGCTAATCCATAGATTGTAAAGCTTGACAAGAAAATTAACTCATAACATTAACTCAGTCCAATTCATTTCATTAGAGGTATGTTGGAACAACTTGAGAATAGGATAAGTTTGATGTCATGAAGTTCTCTTTAGTAAACAACAACTTAAAATATCACAGATAAAATCTCATCCATTGTTAGAAATTTTTTGGAACATTTTGAGAAAAGATTATCTGCAATATAGTAAGGAATCCTATGCTAAAATAACTTATGACACTAGAATTAACCCATTCTGCAACTCAAAATGTCACTATTAAACCTCATTCAAGGGTTAGAGATCTCTTGGAATAACTTTGGAAAAAGGTTGTTTGTAAAATTACGAGAAATTGCAGAATAGTTAAGAACTCAAAATGATATAACTAATGTAGGTTTTAACCCTGAACAGAAATTATCTACACACGAATCTTATAACAGAAAATAAACAATAGCGAGAGCATAAAACATAAAACAGATAAACACAGAGATTTTCCCCTGGATCCCAAATTGGGACAATGACTTGATTACTATTATATTCTTTAAGTGTTACAACTTTCACCTGTATATATATATATATATATATGCATGCTAAACATACATAAACCCAATCCATTAACCGCAGTTAGAACATATATTTGTAGTTCCCTTGACCCGGATCTACAAAATACAGGGTGAAAACCATTGTACCCCAAAACCATGTGCAATCATGCACAAAACATGGTCAGTCACTTATATAGTGGACTTCGCATACCAAAATTTTTTAGGTGGTATTGCCCGAGCCTGGCTGAGGGGGTTTCGCCCCCTGCTGGCACATACTGCTTGTCTGGCAACTGATATAGCTGAGTAAATTGGAAAGAATATAACACATACCCAACATCCTCCCACTTGTTGTTTTCTTTCCACGAGGGGCCATAGGAGAGCTTAGTCATTTGGCCAATTCTTCAACACCCATTGTTTCTCTACACCCAGAGAACTTCTGAGTGCTCACAGACTTCTTCAATGCATCTGCAACATTCTTCAAAGTGTCCACCTTTACCAGCAACACCCTTTTAGCCTCAACCATATCTCTAACAAAGTGATATTGAACATCAATGTGCTTTGTCTTTGAATGATAAGCAGGGTTCTTAGCCAAGAAAATTGCACTTTGGCTATTACAGTCTATCCTTATAGCTTGCTGTACCAACCCCATACTTGAACACAATCTCTGCAACCAAATTGCTTCCTTGCTTGCATGAGTGGCTGCTATGTATTCTGCCTCTGTAGTTGAAAGAGCCACTACAGACTGTCTTTTACTCATCCAACTGACTGCGCCCCCAAATAGGCTAAACACATACCCACTTGTAGATCTTCTTTGGTCCAGATCTCCAGCCCAGTCTGCATCAACAAAACCACGAATGTCCAACATTCTTTCCAATCCTCGTCTTCCCTGGTAGCACAAGCCATAATCACTAGTGCCACGTAAATATCTGAAAACCCGCTTCATTGCTGTCCAATGCTCCTTCCCTGGGTTTGACATAAACCTGCTCAATACTCCCACTGCATGTGCAATGTCTGGTCTAGTACAGACCATTGCATACATCAGGCTACCCACTGCACTTGCATATGGAACACGGGACATATACTCCTCTTCTTCTTGTATCTTGGGACACTGTTCAGCAGACAACTTTACACCTACAGGAATAGGAACATTCACCGGTTTACTATCCTGCATATTGAACCTCTGCAATATAGTCTCGACATACTTCCTCTGGTTTAACCAGAGCTTCCTCTTTGCCCGATCTCTCTTAATTTCCATGCCCAAAATATAGTTTTCAACACCAAGATCCTTCATGTCGAATTTGGAGAACAGTTGGGTCTTCAAATCTTGGATAATTTCTTTGTCATTTCCAATCAACAACATATCATCCACATACAAAACCAAATAAATAACATGGTCACCAATTAATTTAAAATAAACACAGTGATCCTCCTTGCTTCTGGTGAAGCCAAGTCCCCGTATATAGGTATCAAATTTCTGATACCACATCCTTGGTGACTGTTTTAACCCATACAGAGACTTCTTCAACCTACATACTAGTTCTTTCTTACCCTTCACCATAAAGCCTTCAGGTTGCTTCATGTAGATCTCCTCTTCTAGATCCCTGTGAAGAAATGTTGTCTTCACATCCATCTGTTCTATGTCAAAATCAAATGCTGCAGCAACAGATAAAAGTAATCTAATAGAAGTAACCTTGGCAACAGGAGAAAAAATATCACCAAAATCAATTCCCGGCACCTGGGAATAACCTTTCGCTACCAACCGAGCTTTGTATTTATCCACCTTGCCTTCTACATTCATCTTCTTCTTAAACACCCATTTGCTCCCAATGGGCTTCCTTCCAGCCGGCAACTCCACCAGATCCCATGCATCGTTTTTGTGCAGGGATGCCATTTCATCAACCATGGCCTCCTTCCAGAGTTTTCCATCCTCTGAATCTACTGCCTCCCTGACAGTTCTGGGTTCATCATCAGTTATAGTTAAGGCAAAATCTGAACAGAAAGCAGATGGACTATACCTTTCTGGTTGCCTTCTTTCCCGAACTGATCTTCTCAAAGCTGGAGTTTGTGGCTCTTCATCTTCTGAGTCTTCTTCTGTTGTAAAGTCTGATTCATCCTCCTTTAGCTCAAACTCTATCTTCTCAGGTTCCTTTGGTAGGACTTCATGTTTAACAACATCTTTCACTTCTCTAAACACCACATCTCTGTTGTACACAACCTTCCTTGTTTCTGGGTTCCAAAGCTTGTAACCCTTTAAACCATCCTTATACCCAATAAAGATGCACCTTTCAGATTTATTATCCAACTTGGTCCTTTTCTCCTTTGGAACATGTACATATGCATCACATCCAAATACCCTTAGATGTGAAATAGAGGGTTTCTTACCAGTCCATGCCTCATGTGGGGTCTTATCCTCCAACGCTGATGAAGGTGATCTGTTAACTAAGTAACATGCAGTCTCCACTGCCTCTGCCCAGAATTCTTGTCCTAACCCGGTACCACTGAGCATGCTTCTTGCCTTTTCCATCGGTGTTCTATTCATTCTTTCTGCAACTCCATTTTGCTGAGGTGTATATGGAGTAGTCTTCTGTCGTGGTATACCACACTTCTTACAGAACTCTTCAAATTCATTCTTGCAGAACTCCCCACCATTTATACATTCCTCAACGCCTTTATCTTCTTCATACGTGCGGTTTTCCACCGAGCCTTAAATTCTTTAAATTTTTCAAATACTTGAATTCTTCTCAGAATATATCCATGTATTCCTTGAGAAGTCATCTATGAACAAACAGTACATGAGACTTTCCAGTGATGGGCAAAATGAGGCGCAAATACATCACTACGTGCACAAGTTCTAATATCTTGTTTTCCCTCTTAGCACGAGAGAAGAAAAACTCTTTCGATTACGCATCCCATATACACAATGTTCTGAGAAATCAAATCAGGAGAAAAATTATCATACCTTCTACCACTTCCACCATCTCTATGCGATATCCAGAAAACCCTTCTCTCCAATATGTCCAGGCGTTTGATGCCATAGCATGGTATTTTCTCCAGATACCACTAGGCTTTTTCCTTCACTTTCAGGAACCACATAAATGTTGCATCCATCAATAACAATGCTACCTTGGCCAAGCAGCCACGAGTTCAGTCTGAACTCCTTTGCATTAATAGCGGTGCTCCACAGGAACCATCTTGCAGGGCATCTTTCTCAAATGCCCCGATTTTGCATCATCCACATCTTGCTTCTGCGAAAATCAGATTCGTATGCAGGGAATATCATGAGAACACTAAATGTTCTAATCCTCCACCTGCTGAGTTAGAGCATTCAATACTCACCGATATCGTAAGTTTCCTTCCTATCATCCCCTAGGAAGACATCACCACCATCATATTTCTCATACTCGCGAACCGCTCCCCTATGGGAGTGAAACTTCATGCGAGTCAATCAGCCATGACTCATGATCTACACGTGTCTTTGAAGAAGAAGCGACCACATCCCCATCATCAGGGGTGGTTTTTGCCTCTGAAGGAGCTTCATCGAGATCCTTTCAACTCTAAGAGCTTTAGATCTGCAGTCCTTTTTGTAGTGCCCTTCCTTTCCGCATTTCCAGCACACCTTTACAAACTTTCCAGGAGATTTAGATCTCCCTCTAGATTTAGATCTCCCACTAGAAACCTTATTCTTGTTTTTGTTCTGGGACCTTCCTCGTACATATAAGGCATCTCCATTCTGACCCTCCATATTTCTCCATCTCATTTCCTCCAATAGCAAGGCTAAGACAATGTCATCAAAATTCAAAGTAGTTGTATTGCTACCTATTGCAATAACCAGACTATCCCACGAGTCTGGTAGAGAACACAACAAACTGATGCACTTATCTTCATCTGAGATTTTAATATCAACAGATGACAACTGACTTACCACAGTATTGAAGGCGTTCAGATGCTCTGTCACTAAGTCTCCATCCTTCATCCTCAGGTTATATAGCTTTTTCCGCAGGAACAACTTATTCACCAGAGACTTAGATTGGTACAAAGTCCCAAGTTTTTCCCACAAATTCTTCACCGTAGCTTCCCCAGATACATTCAACAATACTGAATCTGACACACACAACCATATTGTGCTCTTGGCCTTCCAATCCAGTTTCTTCCAGTCTTCATCTGACATTGCCGTTGGTTTAGTACCTAGATCTACCGCGATCCACTGATCTTTATCCACCAGCAGATCCTCCATCTTGAGCTTCCACAACTCAAAACTCTGACCATTAAATTTCTCGATCTCTATCTTTCCGCCGCTCGCCATCTTCTTTCACCGCAAGAATCGATCCCGCAGATCTCCCACTGAACAGGGTCTACCACAGGCCCGAGCAAAAAAACCCTCAACAACAAAGGCGTCCCCTTGAAGCCGAAACACCTCTGATACCAAATGTAGGTTTTAACCCTGAACAGAAATTATCTACACACGAATCTTATAACAGAAAATAAACAATAGCGAGAGCATAAAACATAAAACAGATAAACACAGAGATTTTCCCCTGGATCCCAAATCGGGAAGACCAGCTTGATTTTTCATTATATTCCTTTTAGTGTTACAACACATATATATACATGCCGAAGCATACATAAACCCCAATCCATTAACCCTGGATTAGAACATAACCGTAGTTCCCTTGACCGGATCTACAAAATACCAGGGGTCGAAAACCATCGTACCCCAAAACCATGTGCAAACTCATGCACAAAACATGGGTGGGTCCGCATATGAGTGGGACCACATACCAAAAAAAATTTCGCCGAGGCGCTGCCCCGAACTCTGACAGGGGGGGTTGCTTCCCCCCTTCTTGTGCCCGGCGCAACGTAAAACGCGTGGGGCTAGTCGTGGAAAGAATATAACACATACCCAACATTCTCCCACTTGTTGTTTTCTTTTCACAGGGGGCCACAGGAGAGCTTAGTCATTGGGCCAATTCTTCCACACCCATTGTTTCTCTACACCAAGAGAACTTCTGAGTGCTCACAGACTTTGTCAATGCATGTGCAACATTCTTCAAAGTGTCCACCTTTACCAGCAACACCCTTTTAGCCTCAACCATATCTCTAACAAAGTGATATTGAACATCAATGTGCTTTGTCTTTGAATGGTAAGCAGGGTTCTTAGCCAAGAAAATTTCACTTTGGCTATCATAGTCTATCCTTATAGCTTGCTGTACCAACCCCATACTTGAACACAATCTCTGTAACCAAATTGCTTCCTTGCTTGCATGAGTGGCTGCTATGTATTCTGCCTCTGTAGTTGAAAGAGCCACTACAGACTGTCTTTTACTCATCCAACTGACTGCGCCTCCAAATAGGCTAAACACATACCCACTTGTAGATCTTCTTTAGTCCAGATCTCCAGCCCAGTCTGCATCAACAAAACCATGAATGTCCAACATTCTTTCCAATCCTGGTCTTCCCTGGTAGCACAAGCCATAATCACTAGTGCCACGTAAATATCTGAAAACCCGCTTCACTGCTGTCCAATGCTCCTTCCATGGGTTTGACATAAACCTGCTCAATACTCCCACTGCATGTGCAATGTCTGGTCTAGTACAAACCATTGCATACATCAGGCTACCCACTGCACTTGCATATGGAACACGGGACATATCCTCCTCTTCTTCTTGTGTCTTGGGACACTTTTCAGCAGACAGCTTTACACCTACAGGAATAGGAACATTCACCGGTTTACTATCCTGCATATTGAACCTCTGCAATATAGTCTCGACATACTTCCTCTGGTTTAACCAGAGCTTCCTCTTTGCCCGATCTCTCTTAATTTCCATGCCCAAAATATAGTTTGCGGCACCAAGATCCTTCATGTCGAATTTGGAGAACAGTTGGGTCTTCAAATCTTGGATAATTTCTTTGTCATTTCCAATCAACAACATATCATCCACATACAAGACCAAATAAATAACACAGTCACCAATTAATTTAAAATAAACACAGTGATCCTCCTTGCTTCTGGTGAAGCCAAGTCCCCATATATAGGTATCAAATTTTTGATACCACATCCTTGGTGACTGTTTTAACCCATACAGAGACTTCTTCAACCTGCATACCAGTTCTTTCTTACCCTTCACCATAAAGCCTTCAGGTTTCTTCTTGTAGATCTCCTCTTCTAGATCCCCGTGAAGAAATGTTGTCTTCACATCCATCTGTTCTATCTCAAAATCAAATGCAGCAGCAACAGATAAAAGTAATCTAATAGAAGTAACCTTGGCAACAAGAGAAAAAATATCACCAAAATCAATTCCCGGCACCTGGGAATAACCTTTCGCTACCAACCGAGCTTTGTATTTCTCCACCTTGCCTTCTACATTCATCTTCTTCTTAAACACCCATTTGCTCCCAATGGGCTTCCTTCCAGCCGGCAACTCCACCAGATCCCATGCATCGTTTTTGTGCAAGGATGCCATTTCATCGGCCATGGCCTCCTTCCAGAGTTTTCCATCCTCTGAATCTACTGCCTCCCTGACAGTTCTGGGTTCATCATCAGTTATAGTTAAGGCAAAACCTGAACAGAAAGCAGATGGACTATACCTTTCTGGTTGCCTTCTTTCCCGAACTGATCTTCTTAAAGCTGGAGTTTGTGGCTCATCATCTTCTGAGTCTTCTTTTGTTGTAGAGTCTGATTCATCCTCCTTTAGCTCAAACTCTATCTTCTTAGGTTCCTTTGGTAGGACTTCATGTTTAACAACATATTTCACTTCTCTAAACACCACATCTTGGCTGTACACAACCTTCCTTGTTTCTGGGTTCCAAAGCTTGTAACCCTTTAAACCATCCTTATACCCAATAAGGATGCACCTTTTAGATTTATTATCCAACTTGGTCCTTTTCTCCTTTGGAACATGTACATATGCATCACATCCAAATACCCTTAGATGTGAAAGAGAGGGTTTCTTACCAATCCATACCTCATGTGGGGTCTTATCCTCCAACGCTGATGAAGGTGATCTGTTAACTAAGTAACATACAGTCTCCACTGCCTCTGCCCAGAATTATTGTCCTAACCTGGTACCACTGAGCATGCTTCTTGCCTTTTCCATCAACGTTCTATTCATTCTTTCTGCAACTCCATTTTGCTGAGGTGTGTATGGAGTAGTCTTCTGCCATGCTATACCACACTTCTTACAGAACTCTTCAAATTCCTTCTTGCAGAACTCCCCACCATTATCTGTCCTCAGCGCCTTTATCTTCTTCTTTGTCTGGTTTTCCACCAGAGCCTTAAATTCTTTAAATTTGTCAAAGACTTCAGATTTCTTCCTCAAGAAATATATCCATGTATTCCTTGAGAAGTTATCTATGAATGAAACATAGTACACAGACTTTCCCAGCGATGGAACTGACACGGGCCCAAACACATCACTGTGCACAAGTTCTAATATCTTGTTTGCCCTCTTAGCACCAGAAGGAAAACTCACCCGATTCTGCTTCCCATATACACAATGTTCACAGAAATCGAAATCCAGAGAACAATTAGACATACCTTCTACCATACCATCTCTATGCGATATCCGAAGGCCCTTCTCTCCAATATGTCCAAGCCTTTGATGCCATAGCATGGTCTTTTCTCCAGAGATAGCTAGGCTTTCCGTCCCACTTTCAGGAACCACAGAACTGTTACACCCATCAATAACCCATCTGCAGCAGCAGCTTATGCGTTTCAGTCTGAACTCCCACATTAATACCGGTGCTCTGAACCATCTTCTGGAGGCATATTTCTTAGTTTTCTTGTTTTTACACCTGCATCATCCATCTTTCTTACAGAAATCAGATTTTTGGCCAATGCAGGAATATGCAGAACACCAGGAAGTGTTTTAATCCTCCCACCTTGCAGCTTCAGCTTGACCTTCACACGTCCGACGATTCTGGCCTTCCTATCATCCCCTAGGAAGACATCACCACCATCATATTTCTCATACTCGCAGAACCACTCCCTATGGGGAGTGAAGTGAAAGGATGCACCTGAGTCAATCAACCATGACTCATGATCTACATGTGTATTTGAAGAAGAAGCCAAATACACATCCCACCTTCATCTGAGGTGGTTTTTGCCTCTACAGAAGGACCTTCATCAGATCCCTTTCCTTTCTCAGGAGCTTTAGATCTGCATTCCTTTTTGTAGTGCCCTTCCTTTCCGCATTTCCAGCACACCTTTACAAACTTTCCAGGAGATTTAGATCTCCCTCTAGATTTAGATCTCCCACTCGAAACCTTATTCTTATTTCTGTTCTGGGACCTTCCTCGTACAAATAAGGCATCTCCATTCTGACCCTCCATATTTCTCCATCTCATTTCCTCCGATAGCAAGGCTGAGACAATGTCATCAAAATTCAAGGTAGTTGTATTGCTACCTATTGCAATAACCAGACTATCCCATGAGTCTGGTAGAGAACACAACAAAATGATGCACTTATCTTCATCTGAGATTTTAATATCAACAGATGATAGCTGACTTACCACAGTATTGAAGGCGTTCAGATGCTCTGTCACCGAGTCTCCATCCTTCATCCTCGGGTTATACAACTTTTTCCGCAGGAACAACTTATTCACCAGAGACTTAGATTGGTACAAAGTCCCAAGTTTTTCCCACAAATTCTTCGTCGTAGCTTCCCCAGATAAATTCAACAATACTGAATCTGAGACACACAACTGTATTGTGCTCTTAGCCTTCCGATCCAGTTTCTTCCAGTCTTCATCTGACATTTCCATTGGTTTAGTACCTGGATCTACCGCGATCCATTGATCTTTATCCACCAACAGATCCTCCATCTTGAGCTTCCACAACTCAAAACTCTGACCATTAAATTTCTCGATCTCTATCTTTCCGCCGCTCGCCATCTTCTTTCACCGCAAGAATCGATCCCGCAGATCTCCCACTGAACAGGGTCTACCACAGGCCCGAGCAAAAAAAAACCCTCAACAACAAAGGCGTCCCCTTGAAGCCGAAACAGCTCTGATACCAAATGTAGGTTTTAACCCTGAACAGAAATTATCTACACACGAATCTTATAACAGAAAATAAACAATAGCGAGAGCATAAAACATAAAACAGATAAACACAGAGATTTTCCCCTGGATCCCAAATCGGGACGACCAGCTTGATTTTCATTATATTCCTTTTAGTGTTACAACACATATATATACATGCCGAAGCATACATAAACCCCAATCCATTAACCCTGGATTAGAACATAACCGTAGTTCCCTTGACCGGATCTACAAAATACCAGGGGTCGGAAACCATTGTACCCCAAAACCATCTGCAAAATCATGCACAAAACATGGGTGGGTCCGCATATGAGTGGGACCGCATAGCAAAAAAATTTTCGCCGGGGCGCTGCCTCAGACCTCGACAGGGGGGGCTGCCGATCCCCCTGTGACCCCCCTGCTGTGCCCGGCGCAACGTACAACGCGTGGGGCTAGTTGTGGAAAGAATATAACACATACCCAACAACTAATTCTTGTCCATATGATAATGATGTGTTAGAAGAGACTAAGAACAAGAGTAGCTTGTAAAATAATGAGGGTATTTTAAGTCTAATTAATAGGACTAGAATGCAATTAACTAATAAAACTTGAAATACAATAAACATAACTGAACTAAAATGCAATTAACCTCCAAAGTACTACAGCTCTATCTCATTCATGTGTTAGTGATATATTGGAACAATTCATGAGAACAGGATTGACTGTAATATTCGATGTAAGTAAACATAAAACATGATGCTCAGAAAACTGCCTAAATTAAGAATAAACAGAGTTAAAAATCACTGATCTAGAAAATATGCACAAAGCCTTTCGGACAGTAGGGGCCCTCTACCATCAGATTGGAACACGAATCCTCAACTCCTTAAAATTGCTTCAGATCATGTATCAAAGTTGTACTTCTTTCATTAAAGGAAAAACGCTCAAAAAACAGAGTATCACAGTTTTTGAGAATTAACAACAGAACATCAACTAGCTAGTTGTCTCTCGGTTCACCGAGTTATTCTTATAAGCAAAATACATAACTTTCATTGAGTAGAAATAGGCATAGGTGTCTTTTTCAATCAAAATCGAATTAGAACTCCTATTGATGACTCGTGCTTTGCTGAAGACATCTGCAGAGTCCTTGTCCTTGTAGAAGTCTACTTCTTAGTTTTGGTTTCCTCCACGTGCATAACCACTTGCATATTTTTGCTTAGACTTCGTATAGGGCAAGGAATGATGTAGGAGAGTTCTAGAATTAAACCATATGCATTTTTCCCTCAAATGACACCTGTAACCTGTGTGAACATAAAGATAGTTGCGGAATATGCGACTAGCTACAGAATGGCTGCATTTTGTAGCTAAGTCTGATAAAAAATCACTATGACAACAAAAACACAAAAGCATAATAAGTCAGTCATTGCATGCATTCTTAAAGTGACTTTAATCATTCCTATTGATCTTTTAAGCCTATAACTGATAAAGGAAAAATGGAATGAAGTGAAATTTGGTGAAAGGAAAGGACATCTTTGGGGCTCAACACCAAGGTCCTCAAATGCTACTACAAAATTTATTCTTCACTATGCTCCAAAGTTCAACTTTAATGACATTGAAGGTGTATTCAAATCTGTCTCAAGACTCCCAAAATACTTTCCTCAAAGCATTGTTACTTTGTTTCTTAAGACTTAAGATATGTATAGCAAACCAAACTTAGCCTAAGTCAATTATTGACTTGTCGACCTGAGCTTATCCGAGCCTCTGAGATAGGTGACCAGGACTGTCCTGAAGCTTGCAGCTTCTCCAAAAATGAAACTGAGGTGAGGTTTTGTGATGAATGTCTTCAATCCAAGGTGGCTGCCACAAGTTTGAATCCTTTGAAAATTGCAAACAAACCTTAGCATATGAAATAGGTCCGAGTTGCAATTTTGTTAAGAATCTGAGCCTCCACAAGCCTTCCACAGTTGTAAGCTTCATATACGAGGCTTAAATACACTTCCCAACAGGCTGTAGTGGCCTTATTCCTACAGCTGCAACACCCTACAACAGCTCTGAAACACCCACAGAACAGTCCACAATTATTGTCACAAGTTCTTGCAAATTCGAGCTTCAACAGATAGTTGTTCTTAAATGTTGAACCTCACGAAGGTAATTCTATCCACAATTTCTGAAGTGGAATGTCTAGCAAAGAAAAAAAACGAATTGTAATGTATCCTTCTAAAAATATGCCCAAACTGTAATCCTTTTCTTCACCTTGGCCTCCTGTAAGTATTGTGTGTTTTCACCGAAATTTTATGGCTGGAATGAGGTATCTAATGTCATATATATACTATTTTGACCTCCAACTAAGAGACATTTCTCTTGAGGGAACATGACAACCTACACAAGTCGACTCAAGTCGGCTAGGAAAAATTAATAATTTTTCTAACTTATAAATTCAATTTCTCACAATCTAGAAGGAGTTACAAGGTGTATAATAGCTCATTAGAAAGGGAAAAATATTCTCTACAAGATGATGTCAATTTCATCCTTGGATGAGGTCAATTTACCATCAAGAAAATTATATTTGTGAAATTTTCATTATTATTTTTCATGGCAGCCATTAGGATTTTATTTTTTAGGTATTTAATTTTTAGGGTGCCTTCATCATAGAATTAGTCCATTAAGTTTATTAGGATTATAGCTTCTTCATGACCTTCAACAATCCTCACTATCATGATTCAAGTCATTTAGGCTTTGGGGCTTCTTCATCAAGAAAAAGGATGTCACACAGCAGGAGTTTCATGCTAAGCCTTCTTCTTTATCATATATCATGCACTATGAGCATCTAGGGCTTTGAGCATCTAGAATTTCATTAATGCACTCATGTACTTAGGGTCAAGTCAAATAGATAGAGTTTAGGTATCCTAGGGTTTTCATGAGGTTAGGGAAACAATACAAGAATATTTTCCATCTCCAACAATGCGATATTGACATCAATGACAACCTTGACCAACGATCTCCCCCTTTGTCATTGATGGAAATATTTTTGCCCTTCCAACATTCTCTCCCCCTTTGAAATCAATGGCAAAGGGTTGCCCAAGTACTCACCCTATCGAGCCGCTTCTCTTCATCAATAATAATTCTTCATAAGTATGTTTCTCCCCTTGTCATGGTGCTATTCATTTTGGCAATGTGGTCCATGATAGATTTTATTTCTTCATGTGACGAACCAACTCCCCTTGCCTGCATAAACTCCTCTAGCTCTTCCTTTTTCTTAAGAAAGAAAGATTGTTTCCTTGTGATTAAGAAAAATACATCTTCACAATTTCATGATTTTATTCAACGGAGATACTCCCACTGATACGATCTATCAAGATTTTCCATGTATCATCAAGGATTTCTTCACGGATAGCATCTACAAGAATGGTTAAGAATCACAAGCTCCCCCTAACAGTATGCATCGTCTCCTTTTTGGTAGTCTCATCATAAAAACTTGGAATATCGTATCTACCAAGTATGTCATCATCAAATCAACAACATGCGTTATTGGCTTGAGTGTCTAAGATACTTTCGGATCCAATTTGCTTCCTTATCCATACTTGTGTAACTTTCTTCTCTGGCTTGGTTTTCATGGCACTAGTACATTTGGGGGAAATTCCGACACTTGGTTATGACTCTTTTGACCAAATGTCGGAAATTTCCCCAAATTTTTTCAATCCCGCTCGAAACCGTCGCTATACCAACGTTTAGAGAAAAGTGTCGCAATTGTGACGTTTGGAGGAAGACGTCGCAATTGCGACACTATTCCCCAAAGCGTCGCTATTGCAACGGCTGCCTCCAAACGTCGCAAGTGCGACACAATGTCTAAGTGTCGCAATTGCGACGTTTGGAGGCATCCGTCGCAATAGCGACGCTTTGTCTGCCATCGGTATAACGACACTTATATGCGCACTACATAAAAATACGACACTTATATGCGTGCTACATAAAAATACGAAACTTATATGCGCGCTACATAAAAATACGACACTTATATGCGCGCTACATAAAAATTATTTTATTAAAAACTACATTAATGGCTGATATCACGTGATTCACCCTCCGCTTTTGCAGAACAACATTCGCCCTCACCATTCGCCCTCAGCTCTTGCAAAACAGCATTCGCCCTCAGCATTCGCCCTCAGCTCTTGCAGAACAACATTCGCCCTCAGCTCTTGCAGAACAACATTCGCCCTCAGCTCTTGCATAACAGCATTCGTCCTCAGCATTCGCCCTGAGCTCTTACAGAACAAAATTCGCCCTCAGCTCTTACAGAACAACATTCGCCCTGCAATCGCGCTCAGCGTTCGCCCTTAGCTCTTGCAGAACAACATTCGCCCTCAGCTCTTGCAGAACATCATTCGCCCTCAGCTCTTGCAAAATGGTAAGTTCTTACTGCAGGCCCTTCCTCCTATAGTAGGGTTGACTCTATTTGGGTTTTTTTGGTCAATTCCATTGGATTGTGTTAGGCTATAGGGTTCTCTCTAGATGTCTTCCAATTTTCTTTCAGATGATTTTCAAAGAGGATGTGTAAGATGTGTTTGTGCTTGCATGAATTTGACTCCACCAGTTTCATGAAGTTTAAGGGATTTTAGTTCGAAAAACTCATCCATCTCAACACCCAGTAACGAATTGCCCTTGGTCTGATCTATATTGAAGGTGAAGTGCAAAGTGGTAGAGAACGGGAGATTGAAAGTCATCAACTTTATCACAAGGGTAGTACTCCAGATCGAAAGTGATGAGCTTTAGTTCTCCAGATTTGGGGATTTTATGATATTTGGGGATTTTCTGATGACATACCAAAGGTCACATCCATACAACCATATCAAGGTCAATGTTGAGATCATTCTCATATAGATACAGGTCACTGATATATAGGGTTAATATCATCATCACTATCCACGGAAACCGAATGGTTACAAAATCTGTGATTTTGGTTGGCTCATTTATAATTATTACCCATTTACAGTAGAGCATAGAAACACTAAATATGGCCCGAGTAGAGCCTTTACAACAGGCAATGGAATTGCAGTTGCTTCATCAATAACCAATAGCTCCACTTGAGAAGAATTTTCATAATCTTGGGGCTGGATATACTGTAGAGAAAAAAATTGTAGTTATCATTCGTGCTCCAATATATTAATATACTTTTTACATTGAACTGAAGAAAGGGAAACAAGAAAATGCTAGCCATCATACAATTCTTTGACATAAGAGTTTTGAGTGACATACTTGAAAAAAAGAACTCATCCACTGATATTTATAATCATTTGAGTTATTCAAGTTAAACACAATGTCAATAATCAAGATTCAATACCCTCTATTATCTTCATCACCCAATACAATATTTAAATTTTTTCCAAAGAAACGCTTATTAAATTGGCAGCCATTATTTCTCCTTGCTTTAAAAACCCTACATTTAAATGAAAACAAGCATTGCATTTCAAATACAAAAATCTATTAGTGTTCAAATGTACATGTGTGCATCACTTGTGTAGGGTATTCCTTTTCCACTTTCACATTATCCAAGAATGTGTGCAGTATAGTTCATATTTTTTGTGATTTAGATTTTCTTGAAAAAGGAAAGGTAATTATTTCCCATGGAAAAAGAAGGTTTTCCCTTTTTACTACTGGAAATGGTACAACAAAGTTCCATTTCTACCCGAAACTCCTATGAAATAGGAACCAAATAAATGCCATGTCCTCAATGGACATCATTTGGCTTTGAAAATGGCCATTGCACCGTGTTGTTTCTTATATTACATCATGATAGTTTCTTAGGTCATTTCTTGTTTCTTGAGATGAAAAACAACCAAATAAATTGTGAAGATCCTTTCAATAAATAAATGACCATTTCTCAATCATATCTCAACTATTTTTTATTTTATTCATTGGTTGCTTACTTTGAGAGAAATTTGACACTTTTATAAGGAATATAACATAAAAACACAAAATGGGAAGGAATTGATGAGGTAGATGACCTTTAGATGTTGTCAATTAAGAATTGATAATACACGATGCATGTTCTGTACTACAAACTAGATTCCTTCCTGGAGTTAGGACACAGAGTATTGAATCAAAGTTGTAGTTTCTAATTTCTTGTATTGGTTCATCAATCTTGAAATTCAGACATTGCATGTCTTCATTGCTTCATGTTTGAATAATTTGCATTATATTATACAATAGGAAATTAGGAATTATGATTATTATTACTTTATGGATCTGTTAAGTTACTTTTAAGTTTGCATGGTTTAGTGTGAAATTATTCTTGTGTGCCCCTAGGCCTAGGTGAAGGAATGCCAAGGTCTGAGAACCATAGTTTTTAAATGGTATTGTTTCTTATACCCAAAAACCCCTCAACATCACTTCTTATTAGTTCTTAACAATAGTGTTGTAAACAATTTGAGAATTAATAGAGTAAAATCTCGCACTTCTCAAGATAAAGTCCTAAAGCTAAAGTGTGATACCATGTGTAATTCAATAGCCCCATTGTCACCTCACCAACCTCTTTTCACTTCGGGCTAGCTCTCCTCCAACTCAAGGGGGTTCTCCCTAGTAGATGTTAGGGATCTAATGGCCCAACCAAACCAAGTCAAGAGCCCCCTAACTCTCTATGTTTACTACTATCAATCAAAATATTGAACAATAGGGTCAGACATGCATCGTGAAGATAAAATTGCGAGGGTATTTTTGGGTAATTTCAAAGGGAAAGTCCCCAAACACATATAATGAAGGAATTATAACGTGATTTCAAACATTAAATATCAACAAAATCGTTTAAAGGATACTGAAAGGAAAAAGGTGATGGAATATAGAAAGTGCCTTACTTAAATGCTCTAAGGATTTTTCAATAGTTGCTCCAAAAGCTTCACTTCAAGGCCCTTCAAGATCGTCTCCAACAATGCTATACCATCAGCTTCAACAATGTTGCTCCAAAAATGTCCCCAAGGTCTTCACAACAAGTTTACTAGAAGTTTCTCCAACAATATATTCAATAAGGTCTTCATTGTCAACTCGTCTCTTGTTTGGGTGCCTTAATGTGCAATGACATGTTTCCAGGACTGAATTCAATGCAAGGCATATTCGAAACTCTAACTCTGTCTTCCGGTGTCTTATTAGAAATTATTTCAGTTTTCATTTTGTGTTTTCAAGTTAGATATTGTTTTCAAGTTTTTACATTTATAATTTTATTGCAATGTGGCAGACTGATCAGAGCAGTGCAAGAACAACCCCGAGATGGGATGATCGCGGAAAGAGGCCAGCGGAAGAACATGTAAAGTGCCAGCATTGCTCTATCTTCAGGTATTTTAGTTATTTACATAATTGAAATAATATTAATTTTGTTCAAATATGCAGACACATAACCATGGTACGCCTGATGATTCCCTCTTTGAGGAAGAGCTTTCTTCATCCCTATCTCTAGCGCTCTTGTTGCGAAAAAAGGCACGATATGGAAGGTCAGAATTTAATACTTTGATATACGTGCCTCAAAAACCTGAAACAGAAGAGAGGATAAAAAAACTTATGACCCAGCTAGAAACATATCAGGTAATAATAAAAAGTTAAAAGGATATTTTTTTTGTTTTGCATGAGATGAATTGTGATAGTTTGATTTTTAATTTTTACATTGACTAAACTAACAAAAATTTCTTTTGTATGTAGTGTTTTCTGGCACTTGCTGAACCCGGTGTTCGTGGTAGTGGGACACAAGGGCAAGATATTTCCCAGCAACCCTCTCATACACCTTCTACTCCTTTAGGTGCCAGCCAAGAAACACACCCTGCCCAAGCAGACACCCAGCCAACCGCTGAATGTGTTGGCAGTGATGAGGCTGATATGGCCAACTACATTATTGCGTTTCCTGGAGCTACACGTGTCAGCTCCACAGGGACCATTAATGACACATTGTTGGTGAACGATGAAGGTGTCCCTATAAATCACGTACAACTCCCAGGTAAATTTTAATATTTTAACTATTTCATGTACTCTATCTAAAACATATTTATCATGATTTTTATTTTTAAATTAATGATAATATCCTTTTTTTTCTGTGTAGGAAACAATGAGTTCTACAGGTTTTTGGAGAGCCATGCGTTGGTAATTTTTGGCCCAACCATACGCACAAGGTGGAATTCCCAGAATTCCAACCTGAAAAAATAACTTCTAGATTATCTAGAAGCCCTTTTTGGGGTCGGCACATTTGACAGAAAAGCGGTGGCTCAGGTAGCCGGCAAATATTTGAAATATACCAGGGACACCTATAGGACGCAATTGCAATTTAACCCTAGATATGAGCGTCCTCTCGCAGTTTCAGAGAGTGAGTGGAGAGCACTTATCCATGACGGAAAAGAGAAAAGGGCAAAGAAAGAAGGAAAAATGCCAACTGGACCCGCAAGGTAAATTACAACTTTAATTCAATAGCTTTAATTTTTTCTATGTCTAAAATAAAAGTGTGCTACGTCATATCTGACTTCAATCTTTTGATGCTAGGTTTCCTGACACCTCAAAGGCAACCAAAGCTAGGATTGAAAAAAGGGCCATCACAAGCTAGGCCAAGTCGGCTACTTGAAATTAGCCGCAAGAATTGTAATTAAGTAGCTAAACATCTTATAATTAATTGTATCGCCTTCCAACATTTTTGTAATCCTATAAAATATGATTAAAAATACACAATCATATGTAATGTAGGGTGATGACTTCGAAACAGAAACTACAGAGGAAGATAAAAATATCACTTTCCATTTCGGCTATCAAGCCGTAGTTGAACGTCGCAGAAGCTTGGGGCAGGTCCCAAGATCCAGAATGCCTGATAAGGTAAAACATTAACCTTTCAATATGTTTGTTTTCGTCCATAAATTTAATTTCTAACAACTTTGTTTAAATCAGGGGAGCAGCACTACCGACGAGGAAAATAACCCAGTGTTAGAGCCAGATGTAGATGATCCTCATGTGCAACCTGATCATTGTGGTGGGGACTAGGCCGACAATGCTACTATCAGTGAGGGCTGTGACGGTAATTAATTTCCACTTATAATTTTTTCTAATTATACCTTGATGGTTGTCCTTATAACGTTTTTTGTTTAAATGACAGAGAATTTTTCCCTCGAGGATCTTACCACCAGAGAGGAAGACAGGGCAACAGTCCCAACGGCGACAACTGGTGCACCAGGTAAATAATCTCATTGCAATTTTTTTTATTAATATTACCGAACTAGTTCAATGATATTTAAAAACCGACAATTAAAATTTAATATTATCTGTTTTTGTAGGCGATGCCCCGTCACAGGATGAGACCAGACATCGTGACTACGCAACTAGGTCAGCAGTGCGGGTCGAAAGGCACGAAACAGGAGCAGAGCACGATGATATTGATGATGTAATTAGGAGCTTTAGAAATAGAAAGAAGAAAAAGAAAATTTGATAATGTAAAATATTGTATTATTATAAGACAAACGTTACCATACTTGGAACGTTTTTTGTGTTATATAAAAAACTCATTTATCATACTATTTTTATGTCAAGCATTAATTTCAATGTTTCCTTGTGTACTTTTTGTTGAATTGTTTTTTTATTAGTTATTGAATATTTTTTTTTATGCTCATGAAAGTAAAAAATGAAATATAGATTGGGTATTGGGGAATTGAGAGTGATGTGAGGGGGGGGGAGGGGCCACAAGAGCTTCCACCTTCACGTGGTTGGCCCTGTTTAGTAGAGAATAATTTATTGGAGCGATTTAATCTTGGAGCAAACCTCCCTTGATCCAGCGTAGCAACAAAAAAGTCACCGTTGACTTAGTTGCTACTCTTTCAGATCGTGGGAGGCTTGTTCCAAGTTCATGCGACTCCAATAAATTGTTCTTGAAACGAAGAGGAGCTTATTCAAGTATGTTTTGACATTTTCAACATATGTTCTAACATTATCATAAGAATGCATCTTAGAGTAAAAAATACTACATCAATTACTTTTATTTATTGTATAGATAATGATGGATTTTGATTGACTTGGCAGTGCAGGTACAAATCCTCTTGCATCATGAGCAATACAACTTGTCAACCAGGGTCATGTCCAGGATATTTTTGCTTGTGCACTTGACCAGGTTCGTAATGTCACATTTTGTAAGTTCCTTTACAGTTCATAATTCAATATTAAGCTTGTTCATGATTATTATCTAGGTTTTTTGTATGTGTTTTTTCATCAATTTGATTGTAAGCAACTTTGCATGTTTCCTATTGTTCACTATGATTTCTCCCATTACCACTCCCAGGATGAATCTGAATTTATTGTTACATAGGTTACTTTATTGTTACTATGATTTCTTCATTTACGATTTCATAGGTTACATCATGTAAAGTTGTCAATCTCAGGTTGGTGATGAGCTTTAGTTCTCCAGATTTGGGGTTTTTATGATATTTTCTCCCTCATTTCATTCCTGCATCACCTCGTTTTTTGAGCATGCAAATTCTTCCCAACTATCTTTATATGTCTGTAATTTTGGAATTTGATTTAAAAAACTAGTACCCAACTTTGAGTTCAACTGGTGTTCGTGTAAGGCTGTCTGGGCTTTGGGAAATATTGTTGGAGACTCTGCAACATTTAGGGATCTTGCCCTCAGTCATGGAGCTCTGAGGCAGGTGCTTGCCCAGTTGAATGATACTACCAGAATTTCAATGATAAGAAATGCCACATGGGCTCTATCAAATTTTTTCCGTGACGTAAACCCCAACCACTATTCGAATAGGTAAGTAGAATACATTTTCTGCCTCTTCTTCTTAGTTCGCAGATACTGTGGATTTTTTTTATAGATCTTGGTGCTTGGTAGATTTGGACGTAATATGGACCTAGGCACTTGTTCATTACAATGACTCTGTCATTAGGTTTTAGAAACTGCTCAGAAATTTGGGTTTCACAAGGGGATTACCCTTGCTTTCAATTATCGATTATCAATCACATTCAAAAAAAGTCTTTCGTAGCATTGTTGAGCTCTTTGTAGGTGAATTTTTGAGGCAATTTCACAATATATGAACTAAATTTGTCTGTCCTTTTCAATACTCTGTGCTTGTAATAGAACCAGACAAACAATCTAGTGGCCAATGCAACAAAAACAACACCTCCTATTGCAATGCCTGCAATTCACCCTCTCTGCATGCATGAATGACTATGGCACCCTCTTTTGTGAACAGGTACTGGAGCTGAAGGTACTGGTTTCCATTAGGATCGTGGAATTCAACATCCAAAATAGTATCAAATTCCACTACAATAGTATTCCCCGGCGAGGGCAACAGTTCATTGAGACCTATTGGACTCATCACCCCCAAATAGCCTCCAGGGCTACCCAGAGTGTGATCATCTTTGTTGTTGAGTATATTTTTATTTTTTCAGTGAGAGTTTAGGGTTTCTCTAACATAGCTTCAGAAATCCGATTCAGTGCCTGCTTGAATATCGTCACATAATACTCATGGTTTGGATTAATGAGCATGCTCTGAATGGTTGGTTGATTCATAAGAACCACCCATATAGTCATCTTGAGATATTTCAGAAGTTTTCTCGGGTTTCCTTTTTCACCGTTTCTAGTGGGTGGGATGGTGTGGGGTGATCCATCAATACCGGTGCTCTTGTAGTAGGGAATTTGTTTTTGGGGATATAAAGGAGCATTTGATGTAGATATCCCATTGGATGCATTCATAGATGGGCACAAGAGGTCAAGAATTTAAATTAAAAATATGCAACCTCTAGCATGGCAACCTGAAGGCCGCGAGAGACACTCGTTAAAGATTGTTTTGTGCTGGCCTTAATATAGTCGTGATTTATTTCTATTATCTTAATGCAAATATATAGTCCGGTATCATTAAAATGAGGATTGTGGTTGTATTTCTCTTTGGTTGTTTCTCTCTTAATGCTCCAGAAGTTGCCAAAAGTTGCGATAGTTGTTTAGTTTGCCCGTTACAACTTAAAAGTGGTTTTTAGCAATGGGAGTCATGTTTTTTAAGGTTCATACTAATATGAAGATATTGTAATTCTATATTCAGCATAAGAGAAGATGGCCTCTGCTTTGGGCAGTATGACAACAATTGCCACATCTACCTCATTGGGTAACAATGGAAAGGGGAAGAAGTTGGGTGTAATGTTTGATAATTATGGCAGACAATTGTCTTCTCTTTCAGTTTTTCACCCATTTCCTTTAATCTCTCAAGCAGAAGAGGGACTCTGAGATTACGCGACAGAAAGAAGGTAGTTAATACAAGAGCTATGGAAAAGGAGTTGTACTTCAACAAGGATGGCTCAGTGACAAAAAAATTGCAGGTCAGAGAAAAAATTATGTTTAAAGGAAGGTCACCTGCACGTGAAACTTCACCGCGGTGGATCTTTCCTTGTCCACTTATATTCGATTTTAATGTGTTATTTTAATTTTTCATGGAGGGTTGTTTTGGCATATGGTCTGGCATTCAATTGCACACTTACTGAAAGCATTGTCAATTTGTCTTACAGGCGGTGTGAACAAACTTGCTGATCTTGTTGGAGTCACCCTTGGGGCGAAGGGAAAAATGTTGTCTTGGAGAGCAAGCATGGTTCTCCAAAAATAGTTAATGATGGTGTGACAATAGCTAAGGAGGTAATTTGTAGATGTGTGCTCTGGTTTTCTTTTTAACGTTGTATTAGTTCCCCCTCTTAAATGTCTTAGATTTGGTAGGCATAATTTGAAAACTCAAAGGTGAAAGGAAACATATTTGTTACCCAGTGGTCTACTTGGCCTATAGACTAGCCACATTAGAGTAATGCATAAAGCTTTTCACAACAATAAAAGGAAAGGGTTATGGTTGAGTCAAATTTTATTGTTATTGACAATGTAATGAAATGTATCTCAATGCTATGGTTTTGGCCTTTTTATTGGTTGAATTAGAGGACCCAGTTGAAAATATTGGGGCCAAGTTGGTAAGGCAAGCTGCGACAAAGACAAATGATTTAGTTGGGGATGGAACCACAACATCTGTTGTTCTTGCACATGTTGGAATATTGAAAAATTCCAGAACAATGAATGGAGAATAAATCTCCCTTCCTCTAACACAGAGAAAATAAAATTTCTTTGACAGGAGACAGAGTTTCAATACTTTGAAAACAAACTTCTATTCCCTTCAATAACTCAAAAAAAAACTATTACACTTCTTCCTCACTGAGAGGGATTACAAAATTATGACTGCTACAAAATGCAGTGCATAAAACCAACTCACTGTCTGTTCAAAACAAACATATCCTGTCTCTAAAACACTCTACCATGTTTTTCACTTTTGCACTGATGTGCATACACACTTAAAAAGTTACACTCAGTCTTTCACTTTTTACACACTGCTGTGTAATAAAAAATTTATGTACTGTCTATAAAAAAAACTACCAAGCTTTTTCGACCTTTTTATTTTTATATGTCATAACATATAAAACATATTATAATAAACCCTCTTTTAAAAAAAATAAAATTAAAACTAAATTCTATGGCCCACCTTTCATTTCGCATATGATATATATATAACATATGCTTAAAACATATGTATATATTAAACTATCAAAACATTAAAGAACCCTTTCCGTCGGACTTCAAAAGTCTGAATAGATTGAATTTCAAACCAAATTCACGTTCCAAAATGGGATGCTGACGTCTGCCTAATTTGTAACGCGAATTCTCAATCCAATGTGCCTTATAAAAAATTCGGGTCCGGTTTTCAGGTTTTCAGATTCCTTTCAATTTCATGCGATCCAATATTAATGCTCCACGTGTCCTCCTTTTGAATTTACAAAACTGGCAGGTAAATTTTTGTTTGTTTAATTTTTGGTTGGTGAATTGCGTTAATGTTGGTTGTTGTGTTTAAATAAAATCCTGTACAGAAATATGGCTGCAGCTGTCTACAAAAAAAACTTGCAGGAATTTTAAATGCTGAATTAAATTTCTGGATGGCGTGCAAGCAACCTCCAAAAAAACATGTTGCTGCTGCATCCGTCCTTCTGCTGCAGCAGTTGAAGTTAAAATTCAACAGCACAGGGTTTAATAAGTGAGGGTGTAAAGGTAACTTTTTGTCGAAAGTACTGGATTAAGATCATCTATTCATTTTTGTAGGGTCTTATGGTGTTTGGTTTTTTAGTTTTGGGTTGGGCTTATTGAGTCTAAGATATTTTTTGAGTGAAAAAATTGCTATCAGGTATTAAAAAATTTTGGTTCTTTTGTCAAAATTTATGAGCTTGTTAGAAAATACAAAACTGACAATGGTTGTATCTTAAATTTGTGGAAAATAATTTGAAATGAAACCTTTTTGTTTAGGTTGTTGCAGCAGGTGCAAACCCCGTTCAAATTACTATGGGCATTGACAAGACAATAAAGGCCCTTGTTTCGGAACTCAAAATTTTGTCAAAGGAGGTAAACGCTTGCCTTTTGAGTAGGCTGGTTTTCCTTTTTGCCGATGGTTTGGTGTATCTAATTGAATTAGTTGCCTAAGGTATTTTTGGTTGCAAACTCCTTTCATTTTTCATACAGTATTGGCCTTGTGGAATACATTTGATTGTGTGGTCTTGTTAGATCTACAACATTTGTAGTTGTTTAGTCTTATGGCCGAGGTGCACTTTTATTATGGAAATAGTTGATGCAATATTTTCATTTAATCCTTACTGCAGGGTAGCATGTTGATAAGTTTCTAGTGAAATATTTTGTATTCAAAATGACACTTGATCCTATACAACATCATGCACTTGACTTCAAAATTCATATTCAAAGTGTGCCAGACAATTCTTGCAAAATTTCAAATTGTTTTAAACCATTATCTTTTTCATGTATTGGATGCTGAAAATGAGAAAAAGACTTTGGTATGAAACCAACTGGTGAATAATTTCCAGCAGAACAACCACTTCCAAGACATGATTTAGAAGTAGAACATATGTACTTATGAAGCATAGAAAGATATCCTTGATGCATGGTCAATGTTTGGCTAGGGTTATTTTTGGAGAAAATAACTCCTTATTCCTAGAATAGTGATCTTCAATACAAGTAAATGCCAGAGAAGAGAGATCATCGTGTGACATAAACCTATTAACAAAAGTGAACAAGGAATGATTATTAATTATGGCATACTAGGTTGTCAGTGATTTTGAATATTTGTCTTTAACATGTAAAAATGTTAAATTCCAAATTTACATCATCATGGTTTGGCATCATGAGCTTGACTAATTGTCCACAATGCTCATAATTTCATTGTTGTATTCATATCTATAAACAATGTTTCAAATAATAATAAAAAAGTTCTATAAGAAAAATCCAGACCTCCATGTTGCTGCTCCTTGTGAGACAAAGTCAAAATTGCATTACACAATCTGACACATAAGAATCTCCTATATCCCGGTGGTATGTATCCAAATTCTTATAATAGTGTCTTCAAGACTTATGTTGACATTTCCAATGAGATATTTAAGCAATGAAATATGGAGCCTTCTTCATTTTTGTATATGTAACAGTATTTTATTAATATAAAGAATGATGGTTTTGTCTTTCTGAAAATGAAATGTAAAAATAATTTATTGTGGTCAATTGAAAAGTTTTTTTTTTAAAGCTTTTCATTATGGAAGGGTGACATAGATATATGCCCTTCTAATTGAAATTCAGACCTGCCCTTCAAATTTGATCACTGTGTGGGACCTTAAAAAACAATAAAACTATTCTGCCGCGTGTTATATAAAACATATAACAAAACCTTTGTCAAAACTTCAAACGAACCCTTTAGCCGTGGGTATTTCATCACGAATTGATCATTTTACCATGTACCTTCTTCTAGAGGAATATTATTCCACTTGATTAGGTAATTCATAATGGTTATATGTCAAAGAGATACAGAATGTTTATCTATAACTTTTTGTGGTTCAAGAATCAACTTTCATTCTTCATCTAATTTTGGAAGTTCTATTTACATTGGCATATTTTTTCCCAAAACCTTTTTTAGGAAAGATACATGAAAAGCCTTATGAATGCAAGAAGAAGGAAAATATAACTTCTATACCACTTGTGCAATCCTATGAATAATTATTTAGGGCCATAACATTTTTGAGCTAATTCTTTATTCTTCTTTTTCTTGAATGAAGATTGCTTATAATGCTATAATCTAAAAAATACCCAATTACCCTCCTCAAATTATCTTTCACTTCAATGTTGTTCCCCTTATTGTTTTATCATGTTTCATGTCATTTGAAGGTTTTCCATAATAATTTTCAAAGTTTCTTTAGTATTTTCCATATGTGACTCTATTTCCTATACTTTGGAATTATCTTGCAAAAAGTATGAGATACTAGGAGTTGGATATCCATAAAGGGCCTTAAATGGGGAAATTTTAGTAGATGTGTGATAGGTAGTATCATATTACCATTCTTCCTTGATGAACCCACTTCATCCATTAAGATTGCTTTTCTAAAGAGTAACATTTTAGATAACCTTAAAAACATTTGTTAACTATTTTTGTTTGACCATTTGATTGTGTTTGATATGTAGAACTCATGGCAGCTAGTGTTTCTCCACTCATATTAAATAATTATTTCCAAAAGTTTCTTGTTACTATTACTTTAGGAAAACCATGATGGCTATGAATTTCTTTCACGGACACTTCTGCCACTTGGCTTGTTGTTTATGTACTTTGAGCTCTACAAAAAAAATCTACAAAATTTGTCTATATAAATGACCACAAAAATGTAATACTTACCTTTATATTTCAGTAACCCTGTAATAAAGTCTATTGATATATATTCTAGTCTTTGAATATATATGTGGAATGGTTGAAGTAACCCTAGAGATTTTACTATCTCTCTTTTATTTATTATGCAAACCTGACCTTCTCTTACAAAATTTTGAATATCTTTCTTCATTCCTTCCAAAAATATATTTTTTGATCCTTTGAGATGTTTTAAGGAACCCCGCGTCCTACCATCAGAGAGACATGGGACTCCCTTAATATTTGTTTATTCAAATATGCTTGTGTGCATAAAAATATTCTACATTTGCACCAAAGTATATCTCTCTTTCACTCCCAATGCTCCATAGAGTTCATCCCATCCTTTATAAATTTTAGTTTTTGTTTAGTACTATTGTCATTTTTCCACTATGGCAAGCTTCTTCTAGCCACCTAGGAATAGAAAATGTAATTGGATATAAATTTGAGGCCTCTTCTATTTTAGAAAGAGCATCATGTACTAAATTTTCCTTACCATTTTTTCCGATTATCTCAAAATTAAAACTTTGCATTTTTTCTCCTCATTTTTGTTAATCTTCTAATGAAAATCATAGCTTCAAAAAATACTTTATGCTATCATGGTATATCTTGACTTTAAAGTACCTCCCAATGATATACTATCCCCATTTTTTATTGCATGTAATCTTTCTTCCATTTATTTTTCATACATAGATTTCACCAAATATTTTCTTTGAATTCCTTGCTTTTAAAAGCCAATGATATCCCTTATTGTGTTAATGTTATGTAAATTCCTTGTCCTAGTTCCTCACACTCTACTATGAATGTTTTACCAAAAGTAGGTGCAACTGATGTTGGTGTAGAAGACATGGCATCCATTAAAATAGAGAATGCCAAAGTAGCCTCATCATTCCATATAAATGATATTTTCTTCAAGAGATATGTGAGTGGACTTGAAATGCATGCATAATTCTTAACAAATTATCAATAATATCATGTAAGTCTAAAAATCTTCTAAGAACCTTGATTTTCTTAGGAATAGGTCATTTTGTAATAGCTTGCATTTTTTGAGGCTCCAACTTCACTCCTTCCTTTAAAACAATATGAACCAAATACTCGAATTCTTATTTCCCAAAAGCACATTTGGATATTTTTACATAAAAATGATTGTTCTCAATAATTTGTATAAATTTTCCACATGTTTAGTGTGGTATTCCTATGATTTATTATAAATATGTGTATTATCAAAGAAAACCAACAAAAATTTTATAAGAGATCCTTTGAGATTTTTTAAGGAACCCTGCGTCCTACCATCAGAGAGACATGGGACTCCCTTAATATTTGTTTATTCAAATATGCTTGTGTGCATAAAAATAGTGTACATTTGCACCAAAGTATATCTCTCTTTCACTCCCAATGCTCCATAGAGTTCATCCCATCCTTTATAAATTTTAGTTTTTGTTTAGTACTATTGTCATTTTTCCACTATGGCAAGCTTCTTCTAGCCACCTAGGAATAGAAAATGTAATTGGATATAAATTTGAGGCCTCTTCTATTTTAGAAAGAGCATCATGTACTAATTTTTCCTTACCCTTTTTGCAGATTATCTCAAAATTAAAACTTTGCATTTTTTCTCCTCATTTTTGTTAATCTTCTAATGAAAATCATAGCTTCAAAAAATACTTTATGCTATCATGGTATATCTTGACTTTAAAGTACCTCCCAATGATATACTATCCCCATTTTTTATTGCATGTAATCTTTCTTCCATTTATTTTTCATACATAGATTTCACCAAATATTTTCTTTGAATTCCTTGCTTTTAAAAGCCAATGATATCCCTTATTGTGTTAATGTTATGTAAATTCCTTGTCCTAGTTCCTCACACTCTACTATGAATGTTTTACCAAAAGTAGGTGCAACTGATGTTGGTGTAGAAGACATGGCATCCATTAAAATAGAGAATGCCAAAGTAGCCTCATCATTCCATATAAATGATATTTTCTTCAAGAGATATGTGAGTGGACTTGAAATGCATGCATAATTCTTAACAAATGATCAATAATATCATGTAAGTCTAAAAATCTTCTAAGAACCTTGATTTTCTTAGGAATAGGTAATTTTGTAATAGCTTGCATCTTTTGAGGCTCCAACTTCACTCCTTCCTTTAAAACAATATGAACCAAATACTCGAATTCTTATTTCCCAAAAGCACATTTGGATATTTTTACATAAAAATGATTGTTCTCAATAATTTGTATAAATTTTCCACATGTTTAGTGTGGTATTCCTATGATTTATTATAAATATGTGTATTATCAAAGAAAACCAACAAAAATTTTATAAGAGGAGATCAAACAAAATTTTTCTTAAGTCGAGCCCGCCGGACTTCAAATGGCGATAAACCATAATTCAAACCAAATTCGAGTTCCAAAATAGCCTGCTGACATCAGCCAATTTTGTGACGCGAAAACCAAATGAATTCCACCCTAATATTTTTCGGGTCCGAAGTTGGGCTGGCATACGGAGGGAGAGTTGTGACGCAAATTTCTTATCAAATTCGCCCTAATATTTTTTGGGTCCAGATTTCCACTGCGTGAGCGGCCCAAACAAAGATCTGCTCCAATCAATTTCTACCACGTGTACTCAATCAAAAGTTGCCCTATTCCCAGATGCGGGTGCATTCGATGGCGTTTAAGGTGATGGGACATGGATGTGGTGATTTCATATCAATCCAATTAAGTTTTAACGCTGTTCAATTAGCCGATATTTAAGTTCCAAGGTTTTCACATCAAATCGCATTAAGTTTTAACACTGTTCAAGATTGGACCTCCACTCCTGTTAGTGAGTCCGCATGCTCCAATATTATCCGGCCTTCGGCTCTCATTAATGAGAGATTAATTATGACGGGCATTCTTCGATTGCATTGCAGTCGGGTCGATAAAATGGCGTTTTGCTATGGTTTTCAGACGAGCTGGTTGCTGGGTTACACTGCCTGCTCACTGTGACGAGAAGGAGAAGTGGCCAGCTGAACTGTTGCATAGACCTTGGTGCATATATGCATTTATCTCGGTCTGGTCTGTGTCTGTCTTCCTCGGTTTCATGGAATCCTGCTTCTCCGTCTCGTCTTGTGCCCACTGCTAAGATTGCACCCATGCCTCGCCTGCGTCAAAGGATGTGTTGCCGCAGGGGGAGCACTAGAGGTCAACCCCTGCGCGCTCCCTCCAGCCCCTCAACCAAGCCTTCTTCCCAGTCCATTGATTATGACGCAGGTCGCTATCCAAACAATAGAAGTGGGCGGGGTCGGGTTCTAGGATCTAGCCACCGTATGGGCTCCCCTGCTCCTCATTTCCCCACCGCTTCACCTTCTCCCACGACATGCACTGCACTTTTTTCCTTTAATTTCTCTTTGAACCACCCACAAATCACAGCTTCAATCACCATGGTTTTTCGTGAGGAGGCCCAAATGGAGGAACAATGCACCCGTCCGGCGGGTCTGAGCTCAGAAAAAGCTGGCCAACATTCGGGCCTTCAGGAGGGGAGCAATGGCGTGAATGTGGAGATAGCATCTGGCGATCCTGGACCTTCCGAAGGATGGTGCTGAATCATCGAGGAACCACAGGAGGAGTAGTTTGGTTAATTTGGTTTTCTTGCTTCGTAGGCCCACTTAATTGGGCATGTTTTAGATTATATTACTGTGCTGGACCTCTGTAATATTTTTGAATTCTGTAAACGTTCAAGACTGGTTTCCCCATATGAGGGAAATCTTCTTTTTTGATTTTTTGATGACAATTTTTCCATAAGTCTGGGCAATGTTTTTGACTAAAGTCATGCTGTAATTTTATTCCCACTGTTAATAGATTAACTTTACTTAGAAAAAAAAATGTTTCCCTGTTTCTATTTTAAACTTGTTTTTTGAAATACAGAGCCATGTTTATATGATTTTTTATAGTCGAAGCGCTGCGGGGTGGTTTATTATATTTAATATTTCACGGTCGAATTATGTTCATAACAATTGGAAAAAAAAATGTTTCCCTGTTTCTATTTTAAACCTGTTTTTTGAAATACAGAGCCATGTTTATATGATTGTTTATAGTCGAAGCGCTGCGGGGTGGTTTATTATATTAATATTTCACGGTTGAAAAAAATGTTGCCCTGTTTCTATTTTAAACCTGTTTTTTGAAATATAGAGCCATGTTTATATGGTCTACGTATTATACTCTTTCTCTGTATATCTACAGGAACCTTTTTGCTATGAACAGGGTGGATGTTGTAGTGGGCTACTAATAGAAACAAGCGAGCCTGAACCTTACATCTCAGATGCAACAGATGGTTACCAATTTTGGAATCAAGCGAGCCCGATCTTACAAGCGAGCCTAGGTTTCTGCAAATGGTTTTTATTTCCAGGAACAAGTGAGCCAGAACATACAATCGACCCTGGGCTTATACATATTTTTGCTTTATCATGGATGCTTTTTGTGTGAGGCATATATCAACAGTACATGTCTCTGCACATTTCCTGTATCCGCTTTATGATACTATCTTATGTGTTGACAGGTTATCACTCTGCCTTCAAAACTAGCGATGCTGGTCTATGTTGCTGGTTTATTGATATGGTCTGATGGTCTTTTTATATTTTGGACATATCACACTCCTCACATGATTAGTGTTTTTCTCTATTCAAGGATTTTGGGTACTTTAATTTGTATTTGGAACAATGGACGTCGGTACTCTATCTGTTGCTTTACTATTCTACATAGTACTATTTCACTTTATTATAGATGCCTCGGGCATATTTGGATGATTTCTCAGATTGTCGATAATCTCCATGTGGACCGTTACTGGGTTTTATATCATGTCCCTATATGTGACATGGGGTATTTTTCTATCATTGTCTGGGGTGGGACTTCCACTTTTCTGGATGGATATTTGGGTTCCAATCTTCAGATGTGAAAATGTAATTACTTCATGGACTGTTTTTCTTCATATAATATATTCAAAGCAACGTTTTTTCTCTTGTGCAAAAAAAATGATTGTTTATCACTCACCTTCAAAACTAGCGATCTTTGGTCTATATTCTTTGGTTTATGTTTATTGATATGGTCGATGGTCTTTTTATATTTTGGACATATCACACTCCTCACGGGATTAGCGTTTTTTCTGAACAAAAGTTTTTGGGTACTTTAATTTGTATTTGGAACAATGGACATCGGTACTCTATCTGTTGCTTTACTATTCTACATACTGCTATTTCACTTTCTTATAGATGCCGCGGGCATATTTGGATACTTTCTCAAATTGTCGATAATCTCCATGTGGACCGTTACTGGGTTCTATATCAAGTCCCTGTATGTGACATGGGGTATTTTTCTATAACTGTTTGGGGTGGGACTTCCACTTTTCTGGATGGATATTTAGGTTCCAATCTTCAGATGTGAAAATGTAATAACTTCATGGACTGTTTTACTTTATATAATATATTCAAACAACATTTTTTCTCTTGTGAAAAAAATGATTGTTATAGTCGGCTTATTTGGGGGTGGTTTATTATATTAATATTTCCCACTGTTTCTATTTTAAACTGTTTTTTGAAATACAGAGCCATGTTTATATGATTGTTTATAGTCGAAGCATTGCGGGGTGGTTTATTATATTAATATTTCACAGTCATTGGAACGCCCACAATTCATAACAAATATTGGAGATTTATTGTCCTATTTTAAAGTTTCATTTTTAAAAAAAAATTGAACCCGTTGTTGGTATACCGACGCTTTGCAAGCGTCGGAATTGCAACAGCTTAAAAATGTTGTAAGAGCGAAAGTACAAAAATGTCGGACGAGTGACGTTCAAAACGTTGGACCACATTTCGTCGGAATTGTGACAGTTTACAAATGTAGGAAGAGCGACGTTCAAAACGTCGGACCACATTTCGTCGGAATTGCGACAGTTTACACACGTCAGAAGAGCGACGTCCAAAACGTCGGACCACATTTCGTCGGAATTGCGACAGTTTACAAACGTCGGAAGAGCGATGTTCAAAACGTCGAACCACATTTCATTGGAATTGCGACAATTTACAAACGTCGGAAGAGCGACGTTCAAAACGTCGGACCACATTTCGTTGGAATTGTGACAGTTTACAAACGTCGGAAGCGCGACGGTTTGGGAAACGTCAGAAGAGTGACACTTGTTTGGAAGCGAAGGAAAAAGTGTCGGTAGTGCGACACTTTGTCAGTGCGTCGGAATTGCGACGTGATGGAAAACCACGTTTTTCCCGTCCTCAAACTATCGCTCTTGCGACGACGATGTGTCGGAATAGCGACAAATTGGCCATCGGAAATTGGGCCAAATTTACTAGTGTGGTTTTAGGGACCCAATTCAAGTTACACTCACGTGCCATATGTCTATTGTTATGGAAATTGAAGCACTCCATCTTGTTGATGCATGAGTAATCATGACTTCTTCTTGCAAAATTGATTTTAGAAGATTGACGGGGACCATTATATTTGTCTTTGTGATATGTCCTACAGTATTGTTCCATGTGCCCAAAATTTGCACAAGAATAACAATAACCAAAAAATATACTTTGGTATTTGGAGGATGGAGATTGCCTTGATGTAATTCCAAAGTCATTTTGCCTTGGGATCCTCTGATGATATCCGTTACCTCTTGCATCCTTGACACCATCAACATACTTTCTTGAAGTAGGGTCTCTTCCAATGTCATCTTGACTCATGCTTTTGATGGAACTGGGGGCATCAATATTTCTTCCAAGCTTTTCCACATCCTTGTTGTTTGAAGCATTAGGGTTTGCATCAATTTTGTTTGAGGGTTCTCCTGCATAACCAAGACCTGATTTATCAAGGGGGGATCTTTGATGACTTAGGATTTCATCTAGGGTTAGAGAACTCTTCAAGTTCTTATTAAGCAATTCAACTTCCTTTTTAAGAGAGACAATTTCTCCTTTCAACTTTTCACAATCTTCATCTTTCATGACTAGTTTCTTCTTCATTTCTTCCATCATCCTTGTTGCTTCATGTGATTCAATTTTAAGCAAGATGATATTTGATTTAATTATGAATATTTCTTCATTCTCCTATGCTATACTGCTCACAATTTCTTTTTTTATTCTTTTCGCTTCACATGTTTTAGCCTTGACAAGATTTATGTCTGATTTTAGTTTGAAGATTTCTTCATCCTTTTCTTCTAGTTGGCATATCATGGTGTTTCTCTCCTTTTCTGCTTCATCAACTTGTCCTTCTATGAATGCCAAAGTTTCCATCACCTTCTTGGCTCCTTGTGCTTGTTTCCTTGCTTCTTCTAGTTGAGATCTAAGAGAGGAGACATCTTCCTTGTATTGACCAATCTCTGCTTCAATATTGTTCAAG
Organism: Pinus albicaulis; assembly: GCA_034641835.2. Classification (NCBI taxonomy): domain Eukaryota; kingdom Viridiplantae; phylum Streptophyta; class Pinopsida; order Pinales; family Pinaceae; genus Pinus; species Pinus albicaulis. The sequence continues at coordinate 1,278,383,541 of CM076577.1, read as the reverse complement.
CTCTTAACTCTTTGTTCAAGGTGGCTTGACAAAGTTTCTTCCCTTTTCTTTGCCTTATCCAATTGATTTGTCATAGATATGACTTCTTCACGATGCTTTCTATTGTTTTGATGAAATTCCTCCTTACGTTTGGTGAGCTCCTTATCTCTTTCTTGTATTTGAAGCTTGATAAGGTCAACTTCCTTCCTTTTCTTGTGGTCACCATCTTGCGCTCTCTTCTTAAGTTCCTCATTTTCCTTTTTCAAACTAATAATCTCTTCCATGGAATTTATAAGCTTAGTCGGGAGATCTTCTTCAAAGTATTCATTGCTTTCTTCTTCTTCTAGGTCTTCTTTGGCCTTGGTGTCATCATTCTTATTTTCAACTTACTTGATGGGTTTTGGATTTCCTTCTTGCTTTCCATCACATTTTTTACTAGAGTTCATGGTCAATGATCCTTTTGAGTGAATATCATGAAGTTTATCCCATATGCCTTTTGTTGACGAACATTTTTCCAAATTGGCCTTCATAGAATCAGGTAGCTCATTCAATATTTCTTTCATTGCTCTTGTATTATACTCCTTGGATTCTCCTTCCATCATGCTATCAGTAATCACCAATTTCAAAACTTCAATGCCTTGAGGCTTTAAGAAATTCCTCATTCTTGCCTCCCATATATCAAAGTTTCCATTGAACAATGGGGCCTTCACAAATTGATTGACTTCAATTTCGATGGTTGAAGAAGACACATCTTTAGGAGGATTGGAGAATTTCTTCCTTGGCTTTTCCATTTGTGCTCTAAGGATCAAACTTTAAGTTGTTAGGCTTTGAGTGAAGGTACTGGCTCTGATTCCAATTATTGGAAATACTGAGAGGGGGGTGAATCCGTATTTCTTTTCAATTGTTAATTTTACCAGTTATATCACTTATATTTAGAACACAAAATGAAAAATGATGGAATATATACTTGTATTAATTCCTTCTTTACAATAAGTAAAGTAAAATAATGATATAGGGCTCCAACCCTAGATGAAGACTCCAATCTTCCAGGCTCCAACCTATATTGTGCCAAGCACCAACTTGGTCTTTCCAAGGCTCCAACCTTGTCAATTTTAGGCACCAACCTCTAGGGGTCCAACCCTATCTCTGGTACAGGCTCTAAACTGGTTTCTTGAGGATTCCAATCCTCTAAGGCTCCAATCCTATCTTCCAAGGCACTGGCCTTGTCTCTATGAGGCTCCAACCTCTTGGGCTCTAACCCTCAACTTCACTTAGACAAAATATGTTTGGTTATTCTTCACGGCTCCCAAAGTCTTCTTCAAAAAGCCTTATCACACTTAGTCTCCATGTCACATCATTAATGAAAAACTTTTCTTCTTAGAAGGTGTCACCATTGCTCTTCATCGGACCCAAAAAATTTCTCCAAGTTACCTCATGATGACATCAACGATGCATCATGAACTTCAATGTTATTTCCAAGATCACTTAAGGCTTCTTAACAAAATATCTTCAATATTCTTCAAAATCACTGCTCCTTCAAGAGAACTTCAATATATATGGTTCAAATTGTCTCCAAGATGTTTTCAAAAATATCACCAAGGAAGCTCGAGTTCTTCAACAATGCTTCATCATAATTCTTAGAGGGACTAGTTGCAATAGATCCTAGGTATCCATTTTCCAATGGTACTTCAATTAAGCTTCCAAGATCTAGCACAAGTCCTTAACTCAATACAAGGGTTGTCTTGAAGAACTGGTCTAGAGGATGTCCTAAATCTTCTACAAATTCCTTCAACAAGAAATGCTTCAAGGATATGTTGACTATCTGCTATTTAGAGACTTGCTGCTCAACCAAGGTCCTCAACTACTACTACAAAAGGTATTCTTCACTATGCTCCAAAGGTCAAATTTAATGACATTGAAGGTGTATTCAAATCTGTCTCAAGACTCCCAAAATACTTTCCTCAAAGCATTGTTACTTCGTTTCTTAAGACTTAAGATATGTATAGCAACCCAAACTTAGCCTAAGTCAATTATTGAATTGTCCACCTGAGCTTATTTGAGCCTCTGAAATAGGTGACCAGAACTATCCTGAAGCTTGTAGCTTCTCCAAAAATGAAACTGAGGTGAGATTTAGTGATGAATGTCTTCAATCCAAGGTGGCTGCCACAAGTTTGAATCCTTTGCAAGTTGCAAACAAACCCCAGCAGATGAAACATGTTCGAGCTACAATTTTGTTAAGAATCTGAGCCTCCACAAGCCTTCCAGAGTTGTAAGATTCAGATCCGAGGCTTAAATACACTTCCCAACAGGCTATAGTGGCTTTATTCCTATAGCTGCAACACCCTACAATAGCTCTGAAACACCCACAGAACAGTCCACAATTATTGTCACAAGTTCTTGCAAATTCGAGCTTCAAAAGATGGTTGTTCTTAAATTTTGAACCTCACAAAGGTAAGTCTATCCACAATTTCTGACGTGGATTTTCCAGCAAAGAAAAAAAATGAACTGTAATGTATCCTTTTAAAAATATGCCAGAACTGTAATCCTTTTCTTCACCTCGGCCTCCTGTAACTATTGTGTGTTTTCACTGAAATTTTATGGTTGGAATGAGGTGTCTAACGTCATATATATACTGGTTTTACCTCCAATGAAGAGACATGTCCCTTGAGGGAACATGACAACCTACACAAGTCGGCTCAGGCAAAAGAAATAAATTTTCTAACTTATAAATTCAATTTCTCACAATCTAGAAGGAGTTACGAGGCATATAATAGCTCGTTAGAAAGGGAAAAATATTCTCTACAAGATGATGTTAATTTAATCCTTGGATAAGGTCATTTTCCCATCAAGAAAACTATATTTGTGAAACTGTCATAATTATTTTTCGTGGCAGCCATTAGGATTTTATTTTTAGGTATTTAATTTTTAGGGCGCCTTCATCATAGACTTAGCCCATTAAGTTTATTAGGATTAGAGGTTCTTCATGACATTCAACAATCCTCACTATCATGAGTCAAGTCATTTAGGCTTTGGGGCTTCTTCATCAAGAACAAGGATGTCATATAGCAAGAGTTTCATGCTAAGCCTTCTTCTTTATGATAGATCATGCACTATGAGCATCTAGGCTTTGAGCATCTAGAAATTCATTAATGCACTCATGTACTTAGGGTCAAGTCAAATAGATAGAGTTTAGGTCTCCTAGGGTTTGCATGAGGTTAGGGCAACAATACAAGAATATTTTCCATCTCCAACAATGCCATATTAACATCAATGACAACCTTGACCAACACCAATTTCCTATGGTCGCTACTGCTTTGGAAAAAATCTGTCAAAGCCTTCAACATCACATATGGAGTGGCTTTCCCATGAAGGCTTGAGACAATGTGGTCTCTCACACCTTCCAACATAATCCTTCTCGTATTTGCTACTTTCTTTTGCCATGTGTCAAGTAATGCATCATCCGTTGATGTGGGCTTAGGAACATCATTGTCGATGAATTCCTTTAGGCCATTATCTTCAAGCACTACCTCCATCCTGTCCTTCCATGCAATGTATTTAGAGCTTCCCTTGTGTGCATACTTTAGCCGCAAACCATTGAAATCCATTTTGATGTTAACTCAACTGTCGCACTAAGAAATTCTTGCAACAAATTCGAATTGTTTCCACCAACAAACTCAGCTACTGCTTCAAAATTGCAATCTTATTTGCCCTGATACCATGTATAAATTTTAATATAAATAATGTATTTCCTGGATTCTCCTGATCTAACAATTATATGCCACTGTTAAATACATAATCACTTCTACTAAAATTATTGTAGAAATTTAAAACACGATCGCCAATTGCAAACACATGAAGAAAGATCAATCACACATAACACATATGCTTTTACCGAGAAAGCATAAAGCTAAAAACCCCACTATCATATATTATGTATATATCATGGATCATGAAACAATCTCATACAAAACTCTAATCACTACAATGTACAATTGTCTCACACTGTCATACAAAAATTGGCAAATACATGCACCAATTTACTGCCTCCTGACAGCCTGCCTCCATTGCACAATATCTACTCATAAAAATCCCTGAAAGAATGAGAGACTGCTTGCCTTGACTGTGAAATCCTCATGGACACATCTAATGTGTGTGTGGTTGCATGAATGCACCCACTAATGTCGCAACTGATCGTCAAACTGTCCCTTTCACCTATCTCTCAACTGGGTCTCCATTCGATCTCACATGCATGTAGTTAACAATATTATTTCTTCAGTTGCATGTGAGACCACTGATTGTGAATTAATTGAATAATTAATTCACTGATCTCTCACTAGTGTATGTTCAGTTAAAACTAGCACAACTGACTTTAACTGAGTTAACTGAGTTAACTATTTTACAACTCACATAACTACACATCGAAATATTTTACAACTTTGAATCACTTAGTTACAACTAAGTCCACTTGCATGTCCCACCAACTAACCACTCAACTCGAAATCCACTTAGCTAACTGATTTGACACTTTAGTTAACTATTTCCAAGTGCTCATTGAGAATAGATTAATATTTATTATCCAATTATTATTAAGAGATAATAATAATTGACATGCATTCTATATTTAGACATGTAATCTATAAATAGACTTCGCACATGCATCTAAAAATAGAACATAATCTAAATATATAATTTTCTCATCATTCTAAAAATAGACTCCCACTATAAATAAAATTTTCTCACCATTCTAAAAATAGACTTACACCTAAAAATAGCCTGAGGTTCCATCCTAGTGTAGGTGCTTAATTTTCACTAAGATCATCATCTTGTTGAATCTCAGCACTCCCTCTCAAAAAGAAAGGGACTATCCTTCACCTTTATCTTGTCTCTATGGTATTCGAATTTTCTCCTGGTGAGCGCCTTTGTCAAGATATCTACATCCTGATCTTTCGTAGGAATGTACTGAAGCAACATGATATTCTGCTGCACACAATATCTAATATGATGATACTGGATATCTATATGCTTAGATCTATCATGAAACACAAGATTAATCGAGAGTTTAATGCAACTCTAATTATCACAATGAATCACTGTAGGATATAAATGAGAACCAAACAAACCAACCAGGATCTTTCTCATCCAGATAACCTCACATGCAGCTTGACTTGTTGCCATGTATTCCGCTTCCTATGAACTAAGTGCAATGGATCTCTGTTTCCTGCTATACCAGGAAACAACTGTAGATCTGGTACTGAAGATCCCCCCTGATGTGCTCTTTCTATTCGTTGGGCTGCCCACTCAATCTGCATCCATGAAGCCATGCAACTTCACCTCATCCATCTGTTTATACCACAATCCATACTCATATGTGCCCCTCAGGTATCTTAAATAATGCTTGCTCGCCTTCCAAAAGAGCTTGGTCGACTTAACCATTGCTTGACTAAGCTGGTTCACTGCATAGCATATGTCTGGTCTTGTATTCACTAAATACATTAGTGAACCCACCAACTGTCGATAGACAATAACATCCACTACCTCTCCAGACGTAGCATCCTCTTTCCTCCAATTTCGTGGAAGAGGAGTATCCATGGGTTTGCAACCTTCCATGTGAAACTTACCCAGTATCTCCCTTGCATACTTTCCTTGAGACACAAAAATTTCACCATCTCACTGCCATATTTCCAATCCAAAGAAATAATGAAGGAGGCCCATATCCTTCATCTCGAACTCCTTTGCAAGGTCCTGCTTGCATGAGTGTATTAGCTGCTCATCACCAGTCAGTATTAAATCATAAACATAAAGAAAGATGATTAAAAGCTTACGGTCCACCACAATTTGGTATAGGTTTGCATTCGCCTCACTCTTAGTGAAGCCAAGTCCAGTGAAATAACTGTCGATTCGAGTGTACCAAGGATAGGGTGCTTGCTTCAACCCATACTCTTTTGAGTCTGCACACATGTGACTCACTGCTGAAGATCTCAAATCCTTCAGGCTGCTCAATGTACACTTCTTCCTAAATGATCCCATTGAGAAACACAGTCTTCACATCCATCTGATGAATGTGCCAGCCCATTTGCGCTAAGAGAGCAAGGATGGACCTTATGGAATAATATCGTGCGAAAAGTGCAAAGGTTTCTTCATAATCAATCCCCTCGATCTGTGAGAAGGCCCGGGCCACAAATCTGGCCTTATATTTCTCAACACTCCCATCAACAACTTGCTTTACCTTGTAGATCCATCTCAAACCTACCACTAATTTATCAACCGGCCTTGGAACAAATTCCCAAGCATTGTTTCTGACAATGGAGTCATACTCCTCCACCATTGCATCTACCCATGTGGGCTCCTGCACTGCTTCCTGAAAGGAAGATGGCTTAGTCACTATACATTTTCTCATGAGACCCATGTATCCAATAAATCGGTCAGGAGACTGCCTTTGTCTATGCTGTGAAGTAGGGGCTCCTACATTCTGTGCAGCATCAAGCCTCAACCTATCAGCTTTTGTGGTACGCCTTCTACCAGTTCTGATGTTTGACTTTGCGTGAATGGACTCCTCCACTCCATGAACCTCCTCATGTGGCTAATCCACATCTAGAGACTCATATTTGGGAACCAACAGTTACTCCTCTGCATGCAAGTCTAGCTCCCTCTCAAGCGATAACCGCATGGATTTCCCCTCATAGAATTTTATATCCCGTCGCATAACAGTCATATTGTTGTTAGGAAAATACACACGATAATTATGGGCGTTTCTGTGCACCCCAAAAATATCCCAACTTCAGTAGTCAGCTCCAGCTTCTTCCTGGCATTCTTAGTCACATGCACATAAATAGATGAGCCAAAAATCGTAAAGTGAGAAACATCCGGTTTCTTACCAGTGAAAGCTTCTTTAGGTGTACTCATGCCAAGTACTCTATTTGGTCAATTTAGTGTGTCCTAAATTGCTACATTAATTTTTCAATCCGGGATTCGTAAGCTGACGAAGTGTGGCGCACTATATGTGCAAGATAACCTATCTCTTACTTTTTGTCGTTTTTGTTTTTTTTTCTTTTTATCTTGGTTGGTTTCTTAATGTGAGATGGAAATTCTAAAAGACAAGTATGGTTATGATTTTTCAAGGCAATGATGTCCTTTATAATAATTTACCAAACTTCAAACTTCAAAAGGATTTTGAAACATACAATGAGAAAATTAGTTCCTAAAAGGAAATGAAAATGTGCCACTATTCTAGTTAAACAAACAGTGAACTATTGATCATGAAAACCATTACCCTTGTCTAAACACAAAAGAAACTATACTCAAAGAAAAGATTGCAAGTAAAATAAAACTCAAATCAAATTACATCAACTCATATTCTGACCCCTCACCATTAGTCTCGCTATGGCTTTCGGAGGTAATCATAAACAACTTGAGCAATCTGATATCTAATTTGCAGAAAAATAAACTAATATAAAACTACACACTCATACTTCAATCCCTCACCATTAGTCTCGCTATGGCTTTCGGAGGTAACTGAAAATGACATGAACAATTTAATATCTAACTTGCAGAAAAGTAAACTAATATAAAACTACACACTCATACTTCAATCCCTCACCATTAGTCTCGCTATGGCTTTCGGAGGTAACTGAAAATGACATGAGAAATTTAATATCTAATTTAACTACTAAAGCAAATGTGCAAGACTGAAATAAACAAAACAGTGCTGGAATTAAAAACTAAGAAAAAGAAATCAGCAGAAGGACAATATTGATTCCATGTCATTAGTCATTATAAAATGATGTGCAAATGCCCGGGCTGCCTATTGTAATCTGAAACAAGAACACTGATCAGTTAACAACAACATAAAACATAAAAGATTATGGACAGAAGTAAAATGTAAAGCATGAAAGATTATGGACAGAGATGAAATGTAAATACCATGAAAGATGTAATATATATACATGTGAATGACTATGGTATAATGAACTTAAAGAAATGAAGCATGAAACTATACAGTAATACAAAAAACCTCAGCGTGTGCAGGGGCCCTCTGCACAAACCTTGGGCAACAGCTTTCAAATATGAATTATGCTTGTGAACAGAGTCTTCTCATATATTAAAATGCGGTCATAACAGAGAAATAATGTCACAGCACAATGGTGACGCAATTACATTACAGAGCTAACTATTATGCATATGAGAACACATTATTTATAACAGAGGGTGATATAACTAATTCCCTAAAGTATGCGTTGATGGAAGACACGTGAACCATCACGTCCAGAGATCTAGCATTATGGCCGCCGTGAGGATTAAATCTATGGAGAGTGGTTGTTGGATTCGGCTTATGGAGACGTTTACAGGTGTTGATGTGTCTCCCGTGATTTAAAAACGACCACGCAAATCTCCACGTGATGAGAAACAGAGTTCTGTCACCGTGGGACTCTTCGGTTGACCACCACTTGGCCACCTTTGACCACAGCCTTCTTAGGTGAATTCGACTGAGCCAATAGGACACGATCCATGTCCATGTCATTTCTAACTTGCCCATGTGGCTCGATTTTCCTGAAGACACCTGCAATATAGAATTTAACAAAATGGCTGCGGAAAGTTGCAGCAGCTGCGGAAAGTGACAAGATTCCGCAGCTTAATGAGCAAAAATCTAATTCAAACAGCAGACACAAAACATAGTTAAAAACCACTTTAAATGCTCTTTTATGATTAATATGCAATGATATTGATGACTTAGAAGGTCCAGGTGAATGGAAAAGGTCTAGAAAGGTGTATAAGAAAGATGCAAGTTTGGGACTCAACATACCCCCACTGTGAAGGTGTTGCATGTCCTCATGCAACCAAAATTTTGATAATCCTTCTTCAATTCATATGCCTTGACACCTCTGCTAGTACATCCAGTCCTCTCCTCCTCTTCCTTGGTGCCGCTAACATCCGGGGCTTCTTCATCAAGCATCTGAATTTGATATTAACCAGTGCTCTACTTAACTTCTGGCATTTCTTCTTCAATTTCCTGTTCTTTTTCTGCCACAGTCCCAGATGTAGCATGGTATTGTCATGAATGATCTTGTCCAATTTTCTTTGTTCCTTTAATGCCTCATTTTCATTTTTAATGTGTCTATTTAAAACCTCCAACTCAAAGACTTCTTGTTTCAATGATTGGACTAGAGCTTCTTGTGCTATATGAGGCTGAGTGGATGAGGTGCTAGGGCCCGTGGCTGTCCTTTCTAAGGATTCTATGTAATCGTACACCTCTTGCTGCTTTGGATCTATCTCAGGTGTCGTTTTCCCTGGGCTATCTCCAAAATACTGTGGAGGAGAATTGACTTCAAAATCTGGCTGAAAAGGACTCATGTCAACATCTTGAGGACTAATTTCAACATTTGACTGAGAATGCAGTGGACTATGTTCAACGTCTGGCTGAGAATGAGATGGACTATGTTCAATGTCTGACTGAGAATGAGATGGACTATGGCCAGCTGGAGTTTGTTCAGGTGTTTCTTCTCCCAAATCAATAAAATGGGGTCCTTTCGTTTGTGTTTTCCTCAACTTCCCTCTAAGCTTGGAACTTCTTCTTACACGCTGTGGACTATTGTCTTTTTGATTCTGTTTTCCTTTCCCTTTCTTTTTGGCTATAGCTGACTGTTCCTGAAGGTGAAATAGTCTCTCAGATAACACTTGATGATCTTCTTCTGAGGAAGGGGTTTGATGCACAACCTCAATGCTTCTTTCCTCTTTTGATTTTATTGGCTTTTTACCCTTGGTTTCTTCCTTCCTCCTTTTTGACAGTCTCTCTTCTCTACTAGTTCTTTCAACTGTAGTAGTAGGAGTGCTTTGAGTTTCATCATTTGTTCTCTCTCTCCTACTCCTTCTTGATGTACTACCTTCAGGAATTTCTTGGGGTTCTTCAAAGAAATTTCTAATCAAAAATTGTTCCCATGTGTCCTTTTTCTCTTTTAACTGTTTTTCAATAAAAATTTTCACAAGACCATGGTGATACAAATGTGGTTCTATGTCCCCTAGATGCTTCTAGACGGTCACAGACATCTTCTTCAAATTGTTTAATAAAAAGTATGGAAAATTGAGGGTCTGGTTGTCTAGAAAATTCATCAGCAATCGGGTATGATACATATACATGGATCCAAAACGGCCCTCACAGGTGATAAATTTTTGAATGACCAACAGTAAAGTGGCCCACTCTTCTTTCAAAGCATGAACAGGAATTCCCTTTTTAAAAATAGTTACATGGGTTACGTAGGATCACTCTCCAGGCTTCATCACTAATGCTTTTGTTCTTGAACCAGCGTTCACCTTCTTGAGGGAGTTCTGTAGCAGATGCTATGGATGCCTCATTCACCGTAAATTTGAGGTCCCCAATTTCTACTTCCAGACCATTGAAAGACCTTGCAAAATATTTTGTCACCTCTTTATGGTAGCCTCTAAACTTTTGAATAAACCGAAGCCACTTTGCCTTTTTCAATATATCTCTGACTTGCGGTTATCCTTCCATGAATTTAGGTCCTTCTGGTTCTGTTCTCAACAACTGACCCATCCTTATTTCTGCTCTTTAAAACTTGTCTGCGTGAGGAGGGTTTAACGGAGGTAAGACGGCTGAATGAGCGGAAATGAGCACGATTTATGGAGGAGACCAGTGACTGTAGGTGGATATCAGAGAATAGGTATACGAAATGTAGCGTAACAGAGAACAAAATGGGGTGAAGCAGAACAGAGAAGGGTTACGTGATCACGGTGGAAATGCAGCTGTGAGATCAATAGAACAGTAGGAGGAGTATAATGCATCCGGAAGTATTTAAAATTGGGTGGCTGCAAAGTAAATGTAAGCACGTTTATGAAATAACTACAGATTTTATGCGGCTGAAAGAAGCCGTAGTCAAATCAACCACGTTTCATCATCACAGGTGGAGTATCGGAGTATGAGTGAAGATCGGAGGCTTGATTATGGGACCGTTTGAAAATGAATGCAAGGATTGTGGGAGGATCATATAGAGATTGTGGAATGGTTACGGAGTTTGTCAACACAATCATTGCATATAATGGAGCTATGGTTTATAACTATGTAAAAATGTGCTTAAATGCCATTTGAAATAAATTTTTACTCATACCTTGGAATTCTTGCCATTTTTCATTGGTCTTCAATCAGTTGCTCCTCATTGATATCTTGAATGCCCCATGTCTTCATAATATGTCTTCATACCTGCATTTGATTTCATGATTGTTGAACTAACATCTGGCTGTACATTTTTTTTTTCTTTGAAAAACAGAGTGATAGCTGCAGAATCTGCTTCCGGCTGCGGAAACTAGTGTCAGCTGCGGAAACAGGTGTCAGCTGCAGAAACTGACACAACTATTATTTGGGTGAATGGAAATAGACGGATGATAACTGACTGAATGAAAATGGTTATGAAAGAAAATTTTATTGGTGAAATGAAATGAAATAGATGAAATGAAGTGAAATGGAATGAAGTGGAGTGAAATGAAGTGGAATGGAATGGAGTGGGTGGTCACAAAACTTGTGAAATGAAAGAGATATTTTTTTTTTTGGAAAATATAGGGTGTCAGGTGTTCCTGATTTTCACCCTACATTTTCTGTATAAGACTGCCAATCAATGATTGGTTTTCAGGCTTATACAATTTTTATTTATTTATTTATTTATTTATTTATTTTTTAACTGAAAAGAACAAAGGCTAGGCTGGTGGAGAAGAAGAATTCTTCTATACCAGCCTGATTGCAGAATTTTCTTGAAACATTTTGACAAATTCCTCTTTTGAGAGTGGCTTATGATATACTTTTAATCTGTGGCCATTCAAAATAAGAGGAGTTTGAAATTCATCAATGGTCTTGATTCTTATCGCTCCATTGCTAAAGATCTTGTCAATCTCATATGGCCCAAGCCAATGAGTCTGAAATTTTCCTTTAAAATCTTTAAACTTGGAATCAAATAACAATGCCCAATCTCCTTCTTGAAACTTCTTCTCTTTGATGTATTTGTCATGTCATTTAGCTCTTTGATATTGAACTAGATCAGTTCTTAGAATTGCCTCTTGTCTGATCTCATCTAGCTCATTCAACTGCTCCATTCTATGCTTTTGGGCTTCTGATAAGTCCATCCCCAACTGAACTGCTATCTTGAAGGTCTTGACTTGGAACTCAATGGGAAGCAAGACTTCTTTCCCATAAACAAGTTCATAGGGAGAATGTCCTGTTGTATTCCTCCATGTAGTTCTGTAGGCCCACAAGGCTTCTGGAAGCCTTTCTGCCCAATCTCTTCTATGTAGATGAACAGTTTTGGTGATGATACTTTCAAGAACTTTGCTTGTGGACTCCACTTGACCATTTGCTTGTGGATGGTAAGGAGTAGATCTTCTGTGCTTGATTTTGTATTCTTCCATCAACTTCTCCACCAAATTGGATGTGAATTGGCTCCCCTGATCTGTCACAATTTTTCTTGGAACACCAAAGCGAGTAAAAATATCCTCATAAAGAAAATGAACAACTGAATTTTCAGTAGCAGATACTAATGCTTTGGCTTCTACCCATTTAGTAACATAATCAGTACAAACCAATATATATTTCTTTTGCTTAGATGGTGGATTAATATGTCCAATGAAATCTAAAGCCCATTTTTCAAAGGGTTCAATGAGTACCTGTGGTTGCAATGGCATTTCACTTGAAAGGGTAGGTTTCCCTACTCTTTGGCAGCTGTCACACCTTTTGACATATTGTTTTGCATCTTTGAAGAGGGAAGGCCAACAATATCCTAAAGAGAGGATTTTATAGGCTGTCCTTTTGTTAGCAAAGTGTCCGCCGCATGGTTCATCATGACATGCCTTGAGGATATCAGGTATTTCATCCTCCCTGACACATCTTCTGATCACAAGATCTGGCCCTGTTTTAAACAATTCGTTAGAAATCCATGAATATTTTGAACTTTCCTGAATAATTTTTCGTTTTTCACTTGGAAATAAATGTGAAGGTAGTTTCCCTGTAACCAAATAGTTAGCAATATCTGCATACCAAGGAGTCTTAATAGTTACTGCAAACAAGTATTCATTAGGAAAATTATCCTCTACAGGAGAATCTTCTTTAGTATTCTGAATCCTAGACAAGAAATCAGCTACTGTATTTTGTTTCCCTGGTCTATCCAACACAGTAATATTGAATTCCTACAAAATTAAGATTGATCTTGTCACTGCCATTAGTAACAAGCTATGTTCAGATTAGAGAAAGGGTTAATTTAATGATCAAGATGAATAAAAAGTTTCATAGCCTGTTATATAATGTCTAAACTATTGATTGTGATGAACAACAAATTTCTAAAAACTCTTCAGAGATAGTTCATTCCAGTTGGAAAGTTAAATTTTACTGTATAATAAAATGGCATAATGGACTAAATTTTTTGACTAACATTAAATTCCAGAGTCAGATATGAAGACCAGAGAAATATGGAAAGAGAGTTTCATCTTTGGTCCCCAAGATAGGTGTTTCTGAGATTTGTCTTCAAAAGCCTAACATTGACTATCGTATCCCATTTAATTCAGCCTTTTTTTGTAAGGGGCTGGAGATATTTTGGTGAAGTTTTCTATAAATCTCCGATAATACCCTGTAAATCCTAGAAAACTTCTAACATCTTTTTGACAATTTGGAATGGATAGGTTAGAAATAACTTCAACTTTCACCTCATCTACTCTAATCCCATCCCCTGAAATGTGGTGCCCTAAAAGAATACCTTCAGTGAACATCATAAAACATTTTTCATGACTAAGTGAAAGGTTTGCTTCTTGACATCTTTTTAAGACTTTTTCCAAGTTTTCTAAAGCCTCTTCAAATGTGTCCCCATAAACTGTGAAATCATCCATGTACACCTCTACACAGTCATGTATTAGATCAAAAATCTTAGGCACGCTTTGGAATGTTGCGGGGGCATTACATAACCCAAAAGGAAGTACTCGATAGGCAAAATTTCCCCATGGACAAGTGAATGTGGTCTTATCTTGATCTTCAGGTGCTACCTGAATTTGATTATAGCCACTAAAACCACCAAAAAATGAAAAGTACTTTTTACCTGCTAATGTATTTAATACTTGATCGATAAAAGGCAAAGGAAAGTGATCCTTCAAAGTTGCTTTGTTCAATTCCCTGTAATCAATGCATACCCTCCATTTACCATTCTTTTTAGGTACTATAACCAAAGGAGAAACCCATCAGCTATCAGAAATTGGATAAATGAAGTTTACATTGAGTAATTTTTGGAGCTCTTCTTTCACTATCTCCCTATGATTTGGATTCATCCTTCTTTGAGGTTGTCTGATTGGTATAATGTTTTCCTCAACATAGATATGACGGATGCAGTCTATGATGAATACCTCTAAGGTCAAAGAGGTCTCATAAATGCATAGAATGTTTATGCAAGATTTGCTAGTTCTTTTAGGTTGTGACTTTTCCAAATGTTTGTTGATATTCAATGTTTTTCCCGAAAATGAATGGTAGAGCTACCTTTCAAACCTCTCCTATATGTTAGAATATTTGTCTTGATGATAAATATTCTATGCCTGACCTAAATCCTAAATTGTGGGGTCTGTATTCTAAAGATGTTCTGCTTAATGTGTTCAGAATTTGACTATCCTCACTAATTTCAGAAATGGTAAAGACAGGTTGTATAGTGTCCTCATCATCAACCCATTCATTGTCTCCTACTTCTGTAATTGATTTTGTTGGAGGATACAAATTGAATTTCTTTGTCGAATTACCATTAGAAATGTACATATCTCCATATCTACAACTAATGAAAGCATCAGCTGTGGCTAGCCAAGGTCTTCCTAAGATAAGTGGGTGCCCTCCTAGATTACTCTTGGGAGTCAAAATCATAAAATCAACTGGATATTACCAAGAATCTAAGGAGACTGAAATATCTTCTAATACACCATCTGGTTTAATAATTGATCGATCTGCAAGTTGCAGTAAAGTAGGTGTAAAAGAAGGTTAGGAAGTTTTAGCTGGTCCATAGTCTGTCTACTCATAATGTTGATAGCAGCCCCTAAGTCAATCAATGTGTTTGGAATTTCCATCCCATTTATATGTGTCTTGACAATTGGACTTCCTGGATCTACATACTTCTGCATGGTAATTTTTCCCATCATAATATCTGCAATTTTTCCTACCAGGTGGATTCTTCTTGTGTCTTTTAGTTTCCTTCCTGGTCTTTTGAGACTCAACTCCTTTATTATTTTTGCTAGAATAGGAATCTCTCGAATGGCTTGTAGCAAGGGAATCTTGATACAAACATTCTTTAATTCATCTAGAAAATCATAGTTAGGCAACAAGATTTGTTTTTCCACCCCTTTATCAATTTGTAATCTTTCAGGAAAAGGGGGTGTGGATGAAGATGCAGGTTGCTCAACTATAGGAGTTGTGGGTGTTAACTTTTCTTTCTCTTTTTGAATGTTTGAGTTTTGAAGAGATGTTTCCTCAGAATCCTTATTGGCTTTAAGAGAGTCCTCCTTAGAGGTATCTTGCTCTTGGACATCTATAGAAGGTTTTTCTAAAACTCTACCAGACCTGAGTTGTACATCATTGAGAGGAACAATCATATAGGTAGGAAATTGTTGTCCTTCTATCATGTAAGTATTATGAGGATTTTTATTGTTAGGATTTGGCAATGGCTGAGTTGGAAGTTGATTTGTATTTTGTTGGTATGGAAGCATGAGTTGAGGATTTGGATTTTGTTGAGAAGGTTGTTGTTGTGGAAATGGCAATGAAAGTTGTGGATTTGGGTTTGGAAGTTGTGGAGCTTGTTGATTTTGAAAAGATGGAGAATATTGATAAAATTGAGCAAATCTCCCATAAGGATTTTGCATCCCTTGTACCCATGGTTGATATGGATTTTGATGTTGGGGCCAAGGTTGTTGCCAAGGATTCCAATTTGGTGGGGTTTGAAGATTCATAGGGTTGTTAAACCCTTGAGTTTGTTGTCCCTGCCAAGGTCTTCTTGCAACAAAACAGAGAGATTCTACCGAATTTGGGTCTTCTTGAAAGACAGCTTTGAGTCCAGGAATTGAAGGACAATCCTTGATCTCATGATTCTCTGAGCAAATCATACATGTTTCTACAACTTTGCATCCAAGGGACATTCCCTTAAAGCATGTTTCTTCCTACATTTCGGACAAAAGATGGCTAGAGCATATGTTTCTGCTTTCTGCTTGTTTTGGATCTTAAGGGTGTCTAGTTGTTCACTAAGGCTCCCTAAGATATCAGTTTTGAATTCATCAAGCATATTGCCAATCTCTGCCCTACTTAATGATCCAGTTGCAGATTTGTTAGCCCTGATAAGAGAAGGATCCCTAGGCCCTTTTCCTGTTTTAGATTTTCCTCTTGAGAGATGGACACATAGTTTTGTTATGTCACGAAGTGGAAGTTGAGAAATGTCTCCTTTCCCCATCATGTTTAAAATATCTATCCATTCATCTCTAATGGCTTTTAATATGAGGGCTTTCAAAGTTTCTTCATCTAAATTGCTCATCTTTGCTCTTTTTAAATTGTATTGAAATCTTTCAAGTAAATCCTCCAGATTTTCATCTTCTTTTTGCACCATTTTGAATACCTCATCCTTGTGATTGGTGGGCATACAATAGTCCAAGTATCTATCCAAAAATGTTTGTTTCATATCATTCCAAGTCCTAATAGATTGGGTGGTTAATCCCATGAACCATTTCAAAGCGGCTCCCTTCAATGTTGAAGGAAACAGTTTGAGTTTTTGAGAGTCTTCCATATAGTCATAGGTTTGGCACACGACTTCAAACTCAAACAGAAATGTTTCAGGATCCTCACTTCGCAATCCATAAAAGTTTGGGAGGACAGATGGTGAGATGTTTTTCATCATTGTATGAGTTTCCTCATCAACTATAGGGAATCCAAACAAGTTGTCTCCTTCCCTATTTCTTCCATTATTACCTTCACCATTGTTGTCTCCATTGTTTCCTCCTCCTCTACTTCTACCTCTACCTCCGAATCCATCTATTATTTCCTCTGCCGTGATATTTTCTTTAGAGTCCTCAAATTCCTTTGGTTCTTCTATCAAGGGAGGATGAGAGGGAGTTTCTTCCTTTTCTTCTTCAGGTGATTCTACTTCTTTGATTACAATATATTCTCCTATAGAAGTAAAGAAAGGGTCCTTTTCTAAATGAGATTTAGTAGATGGTGTAGGAGAATCCTCTAATTCAGCTGCTCCTTGAATTCCAAGAATCTTAAGGCTAGGGGTAGATGGTGGTGAATCTTGTCTATGCCTTGAAGAAGATGGAGTTGTGAAAATCGAACTCTTAGCTCTAGCTATAAACCTTCCCCTAGAATCTCTTGCTCTATGCATGTCATTTTTATTATTTTTTTTAAGTTGGGCTAATAATTCTCTTTCTGATCTTCTAGGTCACACTAGGTGTAAGAAGAGAGCATACTTAAGAAATTATCGAACCAATAACTCTCTTTTCTGATCCTCCAGATCACACTAGGTGCAAGAGTAGAGCATACTTCAAGAAGTTATCAAGTTTTCCCTTCTTTTTATTGTTTTTTTTTTTTAAGAAATTGGCTACCTAGTTGCACTTCCCTGGCAACGGCGCCAAAATGTTTGGTCAATTTAGTGTGTCCTAAATTGATACGTTAATTTTTCAATCCGGGATTCGTAAGCTGACGAAGTGTGGCGCACTATATGTGCAAGATAACCTATCTCTTACTTTTTTTCGTTTTTGGTTTTTTTCCTTTTATCTTGGTTGGTTTCCTAATGTGAGATGAAAATTATAAAAGACAAGTATGGTTATGATTGTTCAAGGTAATGATGCCCTTTATAATGATTTACCAAACTTCAAACTTCAAAAGGATTTTGAAACATACAATGAGAAAATTAGTTCCTAAAAGGAAATGAAAATGTGCCACTATTCTAGTTAAACAAACAATGAACTATTGATCATGAAAACCATTACCCTTGCTGCTGTCTAAACACAAAAGAAACTGTACTCAAAGAAAATATTGCAAGTAAAATAAAACTAAAATCAAATTACATTAACTCATATTCTGACCCCTCACCATTAGTCTCGCTATGGCTTTCGGAGGTAATCATAAACAACTTGAGCAATCTGATATCTAATTTGCAGAAAAATAAACTAATATCAAATTACACACTCATACTTCAATCCCTCACCATTAGTCTCGCTATGGTTTTCGGAGGTAACTGATAATGACATGAGCAATTTAATATCTAACTTGCAGAAAAATAAACTAATATCAAACTACACACTCATACTTCAATCCCTCACCATTAGTCTCGCTATGGCTTTCGGAGGTAACTGAAAATGACATGAGAAATTTAATATCTAATCTAACTACTAAAGCAAATGTGCAAGACTGAAATAAACAAAACAGTGCTGGAATTAAACAAACACTAAGAAAAGGAAATCAGGAGAAGGACAATATTGATTCCATGTCATTAGTCAGTATGAAAAAGATGTGCAAATGCCCGGGCTGCCTATTGTAATCTGAAACAAGAACACTGATCAGTTAACAACAACATAAAACATAAAAGATTATGGACAGAAGTAAAATGTAAAGCATGAAAGATTATGGACAGAGATGAAACGTAAATACCATGAAAGATGTAATATATATACACGTGAATGACTATGGTATAATGAAATTAAAGAAATGAAGCATGAAACTATACAGTAATACACAAAACCTCAGCGTGTGCAGGGGCCCTCTGCACAAACCTTGGGCAACAGCTTTCAAATACGAATTACGCTTGTGAACAGAGTCTTCTCATATATTAAAATGCGGTCATAACAGAGAAATAATGTTACATCACAATGGAGACGCAATTACATTACAGAGCTAACTATTATGCATATGAGAACGCATTATTTATAACAGAGGGTGATATAACTAATTCCCTAAAGTCTGCGCTGATGGAAGACACGTGAACCATCACGTCCAGAGATCTAGCATTATGGCCGCCGTGAGGATTAAATCTATGGAGAGTGGCTGTTGGATTCAGCTTATGGAGCCGTTTACAGGTGTTGATGTGTCTCCCTTGATTTAGAAACGGCCACGCAAATCTCCACGTGATGAGAAACAGAGTTCTGTCACCGTGGGACTCTTCGGTTGACCACCACTTGGCCACCTTTGACCACAGCCTTCTTAGGTGAATTCGACCGAGCCAATAGGACACGATCCATGTCCATGTTATTTCTAACTTGCCCATGTGGCTCGATTTGCCTGAAGACACCTGCAATATAGACTTTAACAAAATGGCTACGGAAAGTTGCAGCAGCTACGGAAAGTGACAAGATTCCGCAGCTAAATGAGCAAAAATATAATTCAAACAGCAGACACAAAACATAGTTAAAAACCATTTTAAATGCTCTTTTACAATTAATATGCAATGATATTGATGACTTAGAAGGTCCAGGTGAATGAAAAAGGTCTAGAAAGGTGTATAGGAAAGATGCAGATTTGAGACTCAACATACTCTATGAGGACAACTGTCTTGCACATAAACCATAGTGTTGTATGCTTCCACCCACAAATGCATTGGTAGGCTCTAATCATGCAACATCGCTCATGCAACACCCATGACCATTCTATTCTTCCTCTCCGCGACCCCATTTTGCTGTGGGTTATGAGGCACTATGAGTTCTTTTCAAATTCCTTCTTTGCTGTAGAAATCTTTGAATTCATTAGAGATGTATTCTCCACCATTATCACTCCTTAGAGCCTTGACTTGCTTCCTTGAGTCTTTCTCCACCAATGCTTTAAACTCGCAGAACTTTGAGAATGTTTGATCCTTCTTCTACATGAAGAAGATCCAACATTTATGCGAAAAGTCATAAAAAAATAACAAAATACTTGTTTTTTGTTGTTGAAGCAACCGAGAATGGTCCACACACGTCTGTGTGAACTCTCTCCAAGATCACCGAAGCACGGTTCTCCTTTTCATGAAAGGTGGAATTTACATACTTCCCTATGGTGCAACCCTTCCAATGATCTAACTGAGCAAGTGTTCCCATTCGAAGTCCAGTAGATATTTCAAAGCTCCATGATGAAGATGGCCCAATCGCCTATGCCATAATTAGCCCTCTTCCCGGCTCACCACTTTTTTTGCCTTTCCCATCATGGCAGCGCAACCATCTACCTCCAGCTTGTAGAGATTCTTAACTTGAATCCCTATCCTCTTGGCTTGACCCATTTTTTTATGTCACAGGAAATCTTTTCCATCGCTGAAAACAACGTCATAGCCTCTGTCCTCCAATATGACGACTGAGACCAAGTTTTTATTTAGACCTAGAACATGCATAAAATATTTCAAATGAAATGGTTTACCTAACTCCCTCTCAAAGATAATGGAAACAATTCTGGTTGCACTGTATCATCCATCATCGCCCATATCTATATGCAATTGGAGATATTTCTCCTCTAAGTCACTGAAAAGCTCCTTATCCCCTGTCATGTGGAAGGAAGAACCACTATCAAGATACCACACTGATCCCATTCCGCTTGATACAAAGCATGTGATCAAGGAGAAATAAAGTTCAAATTGTGAGGCAAGGGCCTTACTAGCTGCAGCTACAACAACCTTCTTGTTCTTTTTCTTCTGTGGGAAGTTAGTGGCTAGATGCCCATGTTCGTGATAGTGAAAACACTTCACCTTGGAAAAATCCAAATTCTTGCTTTTAGACTCAGATTTTGAGTGGAATTTCTTCCCCTTCCCTTTCCTTGCCTTGGCAGTGAAAGAAAAATCCTCTTCATCATCATGCTTTGATGAAGAGCCATCTTTGGTGTTCTGCCTGAACTCCGCCTGCACTAGATCCGACGATAGTCGTTCCCAATCCAGTAGTTTTTTCCTTCCGTTGAAAGAGTCTTGATAAATCTCTTAGGAAGTCCCAAGAGAGCCAAGCTCACCAAATCATCATCAACAAGAGTTATTCCCACACTCCCCAGTTCATCCCGACATTGGACAAACTTTGTGAGATACTTTGGAATATTGTCTCCATTTTCCATCTTGATCTTTCTGAGTTTATCCTTCAACGCCATTTTCCTATGGTCACTGCTACTTTGGAAAAGATTTGTAAAAGCCTTCCACATAGAATATGGCGTGGCTTTCCCATGAAGGCTTGAGACAATGTGGTCTCACACATCTTCCAACAGAATCCTTATCGTCTTCGCTACTTTGTTTTTCCATGCATCAAGTAATGCATCATCCGTTGAAGTGGGCTTAGGGGCATCATTGTTGATGTATTCCTTCAAGCCATTATCTTCAAGCACCACCTCCATCCTGTCCTTCCATGCAATGTAGTTCGAGTTTCCCTCAAGTGCATACTCTAGCCGCAAACCATTGAAAGCCATTTCGATGTTTACTCAACTGTCGCACCAAGAAATTCTTGCAAAAAATTCGAATTGTTTCCACCAACAAACTCAGCTACTGCTTCAAAATTGAAATATTCTTTGATCCGATACCATGTATAAATTTTAATACCAATAATGTGTTGCCTAGATTCTCCTGATCTAACAATTATATGCCATTGTTAAATACTGAATCGCTTCTACTAAAATTCTTCCGGAAATTTAAAGCACGATCGCCAATTGAAAACACATGAAGAAAGATCAATCACACATAACACATATGTTTTTATCGGGAAAGCATAAAGATAAAAACCCCACTATCATATATTATGTATATATCATGGATCATGAAACAATCTCATACAAAAATCTAATCCAAGAGCTCTCAGTACAATGTACAGTCGTCTCACACTGTCATACAAAAATTGGCAAATACATGCGCCAATTTACTGCCTCCTGACAACCTGCCTCCACTGCGCAATCCTTGAAAGAATGAGAGCCTACTTTCTTTGAATACACAATCCGCATGGGCACATCCAATGTGTGTGTGGTTGCATGGGTGCACCCACTAATGTCACAACTGATAGTCAAACTGTCCCTTTCACCTATCTCTCAACTGGGTCTCCACTGGATCTGACATGCATGTAGTTAACAGTAGTATTTCTTTAGTTGCATGTGAGACCACTGATTTTGAATTAATTAAATAATTAATTCATTGATCTCTCACTAGTGTATGTTCAGTTACAACTAGAACAACTGAGTTTAACTCACTTAACTGAGTTAAACTATTTTACAACTCACATAAATACACATCCAACTCTGTTACAACTTCGAATCACTCAGTTACAACTAAGTCCACTTGCATGTCCCACCAACCAACCACTCAACTAAATATCCACATAGCTAACTGATTTGATACTTCAGTTAACTATTTCCAAGTGCTCATTGAGAATAGATTAATATTTATTGTCCAATTGTTATTAAGAGATAATAATAATCGACATACATTCTATATTTAGACATGCGATCTATAAATAGACTTCGTACATGCATCTAAAAATAGAACATCATCTATAGATAGAATTTTCTCACCAATCTAAAAATAGACTCTCGCTATAAATAGAATTTTCTCACCATTCTAAAAATAGATTTACACCTAAAAATAGCCCAAGGCTCCATCCTAGTGTAGGTGTTAGTTTTCACTAAGATCATCATCTTGTTGAATCTAAGCACAATTAATCATAGTGAAATGGTCACCAATGATCAGAATATTGTCAATGCCATGCCATGATGAGCACTAGTGGGCACCCCACAATGCGATCAATTCAATTATGCAATTATCTCCCCTGCCACCATACCAGAAAAAATGAAAATGTACAGTTGGATTCAAAAATTGATCCATAAATTGTTGTGGATATTCCACTGGACAATTCTTCACAACAGATCTGATAATAATATATTAAAATACTGAATTTCTACACTATTACAACTTTATTTAAATTCTAGATCTCTAGATTTAACTGTAATTAATGCATGCATGCGAATGGAAATTATGCAGAAACGTAGATAATGACAAAATAAGTTCACACACATAAGACACAAGACATGATCTCTGGGAAACCTTTTCAATAGAAAACCCAACTGGAAGGTGAGACCGCTTCACTCTCCTTGTCTATCTGGAAAAATATGACTATAGGTACAAAGAAGTAATGCTTGTGCTCTGTGGGCTACTAGAGTGCACATATCCTCTATGTGTGCTCTACCTCCTATATATCGTGGCTATATTTGCTTAGCTATGGAACAAAATGCCTCTTCCTCCTTGTGGCCCGTTATAACACGACCCGATAGCTTAATAGTGGTTAATTTTGACTACATCGACTCTTAACTACAATTAAAATATAGAATCTTCTAGAGTATTTTAAATCAAAAACACGTGGCTAGCCCCTTTTCCATGAATAATGGGGGCTGACACGACATCCTCCCGAACTATAGGTGTGAAAACAAGAAGGTCAACTTCTGAGTGGCATAAATTTTGCATACAGAATTTGATTGATGCGCATCTTGCACCATTGGAAATATATCTCTTGGTAGAACAACATCAAAAGATGTTGCGCTAAAGCGATAAGGTTTTACCCCAAAAAAAAAATCGTTTGAAGCCTCAAAATGCTCCCGAAAGGTTTTAGACCTTGTTTCACCAAACTGGGTCCTGCCAGTAAAAACGATCCCGTGATCTGATTACTTGACTTTTTCCACTCCATATGGATCGATATGGATGAAAAATAATTTAATGATCCAATTTGAATCAAATTTAGAGAAAATCCACATCCACAATCCCCTTCGAAGGAGGCCCGATCAAAAGAGCAGATTCAAAAAATTCCATCCAATACAACAATAGAGATGGAACGATGGGAGACCTTAGGGGCCCAAGTTCCAACTTCTTAGAAAAATGCCACTATGCCCAGGGCTATATACTTAATCTCAAGATATTTTCCTTCAAATATTAAAGCATTTATGAATCTCCATATACCTCACAAGACGTAGAGAGGTAGTGTCCTATGGGATTTCACTCAAAGGTTCCATAGGCTAATATATTCATGAAAAGATGAAGAATCTATGAGATAAGAGACTCCTAAGAGCGAGGAAACCTCCTTCCAAATTGAAGCAATAAAGGTACATCACAAAAATAGGTTAATGCAATCCTCATAGTCTAGCCTGCATAGAGAGCACCTACTAGGACCCACAAACTCTATCCTATGTAACTTGACTCTTGTCAAAATGTAGTTGTGGATGACCAACCAAGAAAAATATTTAAGCTACAATGGTGATTCCCACTTCCATAGCAGAGAGGTGAAATTTGAGTGAGGAAGTGTTTGGGAGGACAATGTGATGTGGTCATATACTTCATTGATTAGGATCCTATCATTCCCAATATTATCTCCCCACACAAGTGTGTCCTGCCACAAAGTGAGGCTAATGCTAACCATGCAAAGAAGGTTGCGATATCCTTCCCAATCAACCATCATATCTACTTGAAATCAAATCTTCCAAGCATGTGTCCAGGTATGAGAAATAGAGGTCAGTCTAGACCTCTCCCAAATACCACCAAGAGTTTCCATCCCCCAAGAGCTGAGAGGATTAGTGGTAGAAACTAGAAGGAGATGATTGCCAGTGAAACCTTTTAGCGTCCAATCCTACTTTTATTTTCATCCCATCCCAATTAACCAACGAAGGTTACTGAAGAGCCACAAATTAGATAGTCTGAGGCTTCTCCAAATAATTTAAGGTATGACAGTCGATGGAGCCATTGCTGCAATCCACTCCTCCATAATTTTTTGCTATATATACTTGCCATACATTATGCTTTTCTACAGTCCCCTCTCGTAGACAAGTCTCCATTGATTCACAGTCAAAAGAGCCAAATTAAATCTCCTAGAATCAATGATTCCCCATTCCCCATACTTAACGGGACTGACAATATATTTCAAGCCAATTAGATGTATCTTATTGCCTACACCCAAGACATACCATAGTAATTTGACTATAATGGATTCTATTTTGTTAATGACAGATTGGGGAATGTAGAATAGGTGCATCCAATATACCGGTATGCTAAGCAAGACTACCTTTATCATTATGACTATGCTTCCCATCGTAAGCCATATTTGATCCTAATAGGTCAATTTCTTATTAAACTTAGAGATAAGCCAATCCAAATCAATTAAAGGGTACTTACATGGCTTTAAGTAGCATCCTGGATATTTAAAGTTGTTGGACATAGAGTAAATTTTGACCCCAAATAGAGCAATGATTTCAAGAGACATAGGAGCCTCCTCATAGTCTGTGATCAACTCTGGTTTTTCTTTGTTGATGTTTAGACCAGAAGCTTTACTGAAATCTTTGAAATGCCTGTGGAAGGATTCCCACTTTGGCCTCCTCAACACACAAGACATCGCCCACGAACATGAGGTGAGTAAGATTGCAACCTCTAGATTGCATAATCGTTTGTTTAAAGATAGAAATTTAGTATGAATGAATTGATTGAGAGTTCAAATGGTTACGTTATATAAATGGTTATGGTATGTTGATTACAGATTTGGAATAATTATACTGGACAAATGAAGTTAATTTTCAAAATATTTTGAAATCAATAATTTTATTAAAATTTCAAAATATTTAAAAATATAATAAATATAAAGTGAGATAAACTTAGACTGAGCCTATAATTTTTTCCTTAAATATAAGTTCATCGAGAATAGACTATTTTTGTATTCAATACTTGGTAGTGATATAACAAATAATTATATATCATAATAATAATCGAAGTCATTATTGGGCTAATATTGTATTAATATTGTTGATGCTAATATATATTATTGTTTGTATTTAATATTAGTTCTATAATTTCATCAACATTTTCCTTATAAATTTATCAAGAAGAAGAAAAAAAAATAATTTCTATAATATAATTACATAAAATAATTTATTATATCTTGTTAATATGATACTGTCATGTATATAAGTGCATAGCTCAACTTTTTACTCAACTTATATATAAATTATAGTAACTTAATGATTTATATAATTATACTAAATTATTTTTTAATATAACTATTAATGGCTTATATAATATGATGATAATAATAATTTAATTTGAAAGTCACATTTAACTCATATATCAAATAGATGTATAAGACATTATGAGTTAATTATTTAGTTTATAAACATATACATATTCAACCGGTTTAAATTTGAATTTGCAATCTCATATGAAAAATATAGGTTATTAACTATTATATATATTAGGCTATAACTACATTAATAATTTTGAATTTTTAAAAATTTGTAATAAACACTTTTAATAGATATAAAGTAAAAAAAAAAACTTATATTAATATAATTTCAAATTTTTTAATATAATTAATTAAAATTGTTAATATATAATTTTTATTTATATATAATTATTTGAAAATTATTTATTTTTGTTGATGATGATGATGATGGTTAACTTCTACTGAGACTAAACTTTGGTTTATCAGACCTATAATTTTCTTAGTTCTTAATTATCTGGCTTCTCGTCTTTCTTGGCGAGATCGGTGTTGTAGCTTTCTTTTTCTTCTCTATGGTCTTCCAACTTCCTTTATCTTGCGCTTCCTTCATCTCTTCTGATACTTGGGACACTAGTGTCTTATCTTCGGGATTTCGAAGATCTGCTTTGCTGCCAAATGAAGATTTCTTTTGCGTGGTATTCGCCTCATAAATGTTGATGCTTGAGAGGCTGTCGAGTTCGTTTTTTTGTTGTTGGACGAGGCTTTCCCCCTGCTTGTCTTGAGGGTTGTTTCCTTTTTGCCTGATTTCTTGCGATTCAGAGTTTTCTGGAGAGTATTCTTCCTTGATGACAGTGTAATGTTCCTTTTGTGCTCCTTCCCACCATGTAGATATATGGTGGTTCTTTCTAGCAGAATTTTTCTGGGAGACTTTTGGGCAATTTTTGGCTAGATGGCCTATCTCGAAGCAGGATCAACATCTGAAGAGGACACTTTCATAGTCGAGTTTCTGGTTCCATACATAGTCTTTGCTTGTTGGGATTATTTTAGCTGGGAATCCGGTGCCGAAGTCCATTTTTACACAAATGCGTGCATAGGTGGTTCTAACATATTCCTCTATTTCTGAGCACCTGCAGTAAAATTCCCCATTTGCATATTTAATACAAAGATATAAATATTTAATACATATATTTTATTTATTTATTTATATTTATAAATTTTATAAAAAATATAAAATTATGTATAAAATATAAAATATTACATTAACAAATTTATTTTTAAAAATTATGTGATAAAAAAATACATTTTACAATCTAATATTTAAAAATTTATAACACCTATATAAAAGTAAAATAAAAAACATATACCAAATACATAATCATAATCATGGTTAAGAGCATGTGTTTCCTCTTAAGAGGTCATGAGGGGTAGAGAATGTATGATTTTGTAGACTTAGTAGTCGTTGCGCGGAGGTGGGTCCCTTGTCCCACAAACAAGAGGTCTTATACACCAATTTGGGTGGGTCTCTTGTCCTACCAACAAGGGATCTCATACACCAATTTGATGTCTGGCTTGGCCGTGGCCTTAAAATTAGATAGTAATAATAATATACTCCACACGCAATCACATCAACTATATATTTAAAAATATAAAAGTTCATTAGCCACATCTCACCTTTTTATATATAAAAAATAAAGATAAAAATTTATTAACCATTCCCTCCGAAAGAGGGCATGGTCATCATGGTTTAAGTTATTCAAAAAGTTAAGTAATTAGTGTATTTATTTTAAATAAGAATATTTAGCATGAGTGATTCCATAAGCTCAAGTAGGATATCTAAAGTTGGAATGGTGTGTGATTAATAAATATGCTTTTATAAAGTTGGCATAGAATGGAAAAATTTGAAATTCCTTTACAATATAGAGCTGCCGTCCATAGGCTTTAAGAAGAAGTGAAAGTCAAAATTAGAACTTTAGTAGGCATTTTAGAAAGTTTTAGAAGTGGCATCGGAGTCAAGCAAGGTTACCCTTTATCCCCTACTCTTTTTGGTTTATATATTGACAAACTGGAAGAGTGGCTAAATTTGCAAGGTGGGGATGGTGTTCAATTGGGGGAGTTTGTGATAAAGCTTCTTCTATATGCCGATGATCTTGTGCTCGTTGCTAAATCGGCCCATGAATTGCAGATGTGTCTATATGCCCTCGAGCATTTTTGTAAAGCAGTGGGGATGCAAGTCAATACTAGTAAGACCAAAATAATGATTTTCTCTAATAAAAGGAAGCAAAGCCAACATATGTTCTTCTTTGAAGGCAACATTCTTAAAGAAGTAAATGAATACAAGTACCTCGGGATCAATTTCAACAACAAGCTTGATTGGGAGGATTGTAGAAAGAAGAGAATTTTAGGAGGGTGGAAAGAATTATATGCACTTCAAAATAGATGTAGAGAGGCAGCGTTATGGGATTGGAACACGGTCAAAGTACTTTTCGGACTCCTAGTTTGTCCAGTGATATTATATGGGTGTGAATTGTGGGCTAGCAGCATCCCTGTTTCAAAATGGAAACAAATTGAAAAATTTTAAAAACGCTTGATCATAAGCAAGTTCAAAATAAAAAGTTCGGTTCCCTATGAGATAATGTTGAGTGAAACAGGGGTAGCTCCCATCGAAGCAATTGTCATGGTGCCTCTTATAAGGTATGTAAAAGGAATTGAGAAAATGGGAGGAGGTAGATGGCCGAAAGTTATCTTCAATGAAGGTATGAGTGAAAGAAAGAAATCATGGATGAGACAAAACAACAAATGGATGCAAAAATGGAATATTTACCTGAATGCATGTCCCACAAATAGTAAGGAGTTAAAGAATTTTGTGCTGGAGAAGTTCCGTAAGGGTATATGGGGAAAATAGTTGGGTAGAAAGAAAAAATATTATGTTTAGGAATTCAACCCCACTTGCAATCTCCAACAAAAAGAATACATTGAAGCTAGCATTCCGTGGAGAGCAAAGGTTCTTATTGCTCAATTAAGAACTAACTCACATCAACTTAGGTGTGAAACAGGATGATGGAAGAGACCTAAAGAAGCTTGGAAAGAAAGGGTATGCACTTTTGCACTTCTGGGGCAGTGGAATCAGAAAAACATTTCATTTTGGAATGTGATGCTTTTAGAGACATCAGGGACGGTTACCGCAGTATGTTAACATCAATTCCGTGGCATTGTCTTTTTAGTGATGAAACTGTTAGAAGGTTGGGTCAGCTCATCTTCAATTTGAGTAAGAAAATGATTGAATTACAAAAAGCAAAAAACAAGAACGCTGGTGGTCCCATAGACTATTTTTAGTTTCGTGGACGTTAAAATGTCATTCATTCATTATCATCTACCACCATCTCAATTCTCACTACATAATTTACCAATTGTTTTTAGTGAGACTTCTAATTTCTCTAAAATCTGCCAGAGATTCATTGAAATCAAGTTATCACAAACTTGATTGGAAAATGCCCTAAAAATTTAAATTTTTTTGAAAGTGCTGAATCCACTCCCGCATTCCAAATGTAAAACGAAACGAGTGGTGAAGAGGCGAACGATATCACAGGTATCAGGCTTCCCACTGCTCAACCAGGAAAACCAGACGTTGAATACCGTTAAGGTTAGGGTTACTGTCAGATAATCACTAAAAATGGGGTTGCTCCCTCACATTTATATCAAACCCTATTCCCAACATCCCAATGCTATGGCCAATTTCCCAGGTCAGCGATCTTTTAGAAAATATCATGTAATTCAAAACATACACAGTTACCGTATAATCGCGTTAACTGCATCAAATGAAATAAAATCATCGATCAGTGAATGGTTTGTTCAGATATTGCTAAAATCAAACTGAAAGATGAAACAAATTTGGAGTCCGAGAACTATTCTTTTATAATTTTGTAATATACTGGAAGCTACCACGTTAACAAAAATGATCGGAGGTATCTGAATGCAAATGCTGAATATAACGCACAGGGTTTGAATTAAAAAAAAAATCCACCCGTCCAAATTATAAAATTTTCACACCTTCCGACTTGTTTCAGAGTTTCAAGGAATTATCATTACTGTTTTGCAATTTTTGAAACTATATTTGAGAGACAAATCACATTCCATCCCTGTAACATGCATATGGTATATCGGTCCCTCGTCAAATGAGGTCTATGTTTGTTTATGACATCAATGACTGCTAAAGTTAAAAATACCTACACGCAATAATAGTGGTAGTCTCCCTGTTATGAGTTTTTGAGGTTTTTTTGGTATATTTTATTTGTTAGAGTAACATGGTTGGTTGGTTAGTCTCTATAAATACTTAACTTGGTTGAAGCCTTTCGTCAAGTAATTGGCTTTTTGTCACGAGGCGCTGGGTTTAATTCTTTTTGGGTTCATTAAGGTCAGGATTTAGACCCATCTAGGATCATTACGAGGAAAAGAAACATGGAGTTTGTCTCACAACGTTGGACGGGGAATGTTAAAAGCTGGTGACTTGTTACAGTAAGGCGAGGTCGGTGCTAGCATGCACGGGTAGCAGTTTGGGGGTGAGTCTGAATTTGGGCTCATCATTTTGAAGTTGGTGTGGTCTGGGTTCATCCCTATTGCCTCAAGTTTGATATGGCCTTAAAGTAGGCTGCTAGAGGGCAACCTGAATTTCTGTTTCCTTTGCTAGATTTGTTGGCGTTTTGACTTCTGCATGCCTGTTGACTGCACCCCAAATGGGCTAAGTCCTTTATCTGTTTAACTAACTCTCAAGTCTGTGGGTCTGCACTCTCTTCTGTTGCAGGTATTTTCGATCTAGACTCCTTAGTTCACAACCATGGTTAGGAAGAGAGCATGTTGCCATGGGAGTGAAGTTGGGGCGGGTTTGGTAGTTCCCAAACCAGAATGAGGGTGGCAACTGTTGAAATTTTGTAGTTGTGGCCAGTATTTAAGTCAACAAAGTCGAAAGAAAACAAATTATTACTTTATTATTCATGTAGTTTACAAAGTATCAGGAGGACCTCACCAGTTGAAGGGGTTTGACCAAGTATTTAAGTCAACAAAGTCAAGAGAAAACAATTATTACTTTATTGTTATGTAGTTTACAAACTATCACGACGACCTCACCAGTTGAAAGGGTTTGACCCTTGGTCAAAAAAGACATGATTGGACACATATATATTGACATTTTGACCTTCTCACTACAAATAATTCAGATCACACAAGAGTAATTAATCATCTGTTCACACGTGCGAAGGAGCAAATGAAGTATGAGGTTGACCACTGAAATCCGAAGATAAGTTTGACTTGTTGACTAATGTTGACTTTGACATTTTCTGGGATGTTTTGACTTGGAATTCTTGATTGGTTATTGAACCAAATCTCTGGGCATCTTTGATTGGAATCTTGACTAAATCTATAAACAAAATCTTAGAAGTTGATTGAACATATTTGACCAATGTTGACCACCGGTTAATTATGACAGGGCTGAAATTCAACCTCTTTGAGTATATGTAAATTTTTTTAGTGAAAATCACATCAAAGAAAATTTTGTCAACGCATTTTGAACCAGCAAGTGAAGCCTGATCATGTAACCGATTTAAATAGAAACGTGATGCTGCAACTAGCCATAAAATAGGAAATAAAATCAAAATAATAATAATTTATTTATTTATTTTATATTTTTAAGGAATGAATTAAATGTTTTGATATTTATAATAAATGTTTAATATTTATAATTTGAATTTTATTTTTAAAATAATACTTATTTATTCATTATTATTTATTATTTTTTAGAATAAATTAAATGTTTAATATTCAAATTAAAAAAAATAAAATAAAAAATAAAAAAATAAATAAGTGTTTAATATTTATAGTATGAATTTTATATATTTATTTTTATTTTTTAATAATATTTTATATATTAATAATTATATGTTATGTAATTCAAATCTCAACAAACTAGTTATCTTATTTATTCTATTTGAAAGGTAATTCTATTTACTAATTGGAAATTTTATTAAGTTAAAATTATAATAAAATTTTAATGAAAGAAAAGAAAAAAAGAGGGGAGAGATAAATCAAGAGCTAAAGCAGAGGAAAAAATATGGAGGAGAACAAGGGAAGAAAATAAAAAACTAAGAATGAAGGGCAAGAATCCAACATCTTCTAACAATTCACCCATAATTCTTGTTGAGGTTAACCGGTCTCTTTTCAATTTCCAGGGCTTCTCTCAACTTGCGGTGGTGGAAATGGTCAATTCTTGTAATAACCCTAGCATCTTCAATGCAAATGTGATGTTTTGTCTTCTCAGCATGCTCTGCTAGGGCCGAGGATCATCATCTACTATGTTTAAGGTCAGTGACATGTTCATGAATTCTTTGATTAATAGATCGACCAGTTTCACCTATGTAAGGTGTCCCACAAGAGCATGGAATCAAGTAAACAACCTTACCATCCTTAGGGCAAATAGGGTCCTTAACCGATCTAAGCCAACTCTGAATGGTGCGGAAAGGCTTGAAGGTTGAGGAAACATTATGTTTCTTTAGAATCCTGGCGATTTTATCCATAGTACCTTGGATAAACGGAAGGTGAACTCGAGATAACCGATCACAAGGATCTTTCTTATCCCCATGACCTTTTTCAACTTTTTGAAAAGCTTGAAGACATTGTCTCATGCTATAACCATTCTTATTAAAAAATTTAAGAAGAAACTTTGAGTATAGTTGATTAGAAGTAGCAGAGGCCAAAATTTATCCCATTGACCAGATTTGACTAGTTGAATATAAGTCACTTTTCTCTCTCCTTTGCCCATGTTTGACTTGGAAAGTGGTGTGGTCAATTTGACTCTGTTTTTACTGGAAAAATTAAATATACATTTGATTGAATTGGACAATTTCTCCTAAGAAAAAGTTTCTGGATTTTTCACTAAATAATATTTTGTACCTCTTAAACATCATTAATTTTCTTTGATCCTACTGCATTTATGGTTGAATTTTTTTGAAGTGTAATGACTAAATAAGAGATATAATTGTATCATTGGAATTAATCTTCTGGCAAAAAAGATTGTGCTGGTCTTACTTGCACCTTAAAAATCAACAACCACTTCAGTTAGGCGGTTTGAGAGCAAGTTCGAGTAGTTATTTACGAAAGAGGTGAGAGAATTCAAAGTGATTGTAGCAATGGAAAGGGAATCTACGTGGGATTTGGAGGTGTTGGAATATATCAAGATTGGGCGCTTAAAAAGAGAGCCAATACTCGTGGCAAGCAAAAGCAATAGCTGCTAATCATTGATCTTTGTTGGAGAATCAAAATGCTGTTAAGGAGGGTGATCATGGAGTAAAATAAGCCAAAAATAAAATTATGTTGATGCTGGATCACGTGGTGCTCTACGAGAAGACTATGTAGGTGGTGGATAGAAGTGGCTGTGGCTCTTGGACTGGGTCTGAGTGTGGCAACCATGGGGACTCTAGCTCCATAGAGGTGGAAATTTTCACATCCTCTTAATTAATTTTTGAATGGATAGGTCCTTTTTTTTGTTTGGTTCTCTGTTTTTTTTATAATGGCAGCTCAAGGGAAGCTAGCCTGTGTAGTTTATCTTATAGCTCATTATGGGTTTCTTTAGGAAATATAGTTTTCAAATTCAAATTTCCATAATTGTAATTCATAATGAAAAAAGGTTTATGAAGAAAACTGTGTTAAAAATTGTTTAAAATTACTGGTGAGCTTTTTATCTATGTTTTCTGCTCTATGTCTCTAATTATGAGTGAAGGGTTCACTTGGTCATATATTTCAACGATTTTTAACACAATTTCTCCAGAAACCTTTTTCTCAATATAGTTTTCAGTTTGATGGTAGTCTAGATTTTTGGCTGTTTCCAGTAACTCCTCAAGGACAATTGGCACACTGATACCCTGTTGTTTTGTGTGTTCTGGTTGTTGGAGTTATCACAGCGGAAAACATTAAACAACTAACACACAGCAGAAAACCATACACAGAAGACACTGAGTTTAACGTGGTTCACCCAACCATTCTGGGCTACGTCCACCAAACATAGGCATCGGCAATCTTTATTATCAAACAGGAGATTACAAACTCTCACCCTCTACAAACAATCCATATGGATACCTGTTATATAGCAAAGAGAATCTAACTGCCTCATAAATCCTCTCACATCAAATTTAGGATGCATTAACTCCCTCCCAACAAACTGGAGCTAATCTAGCAACAAATTCCTATTGTTGTCACACACTGAGATTTTTGCCTATTTTATTTAAAACAGAAAATCTCAACAATCTCCACCTTGACAACAATTAGCATGATGCCCTGTTTGTTTATTATTTTATCTTTTCTGCAAGCCAAGAGAAGCCAAACACCAACGCAGCTTCTCTAACAAAACTGGTTTCGTGAACATGTCTGCACAGTTTTCCTTTGTATGCACCTTTTCAAGAGAGACTCCCCTTTCAGTGATAACCTGTCTTACAAAATGGTACTTAATTGGTATATGCTTTGATTTACTATGATAGGCCGGATTCTTAGCCAAATGTCTTGCACTTTGATTGTCACAAAATAACTTGATGTTGTCCTGCAACCTACCAAATTCACCAAATAAACCTTTCAACCAAACCGCTTCTTTGCAAGCATGCGAAGCAGCAATGTATTCTGCTTCAGTAGTGGATAAAGCAACAATGTTTTGTAGCTTTGACATCCAGCTAATA
This sequence comes from Pinus albicaulis, assembly GCA_034641835.2. Classification (NCBI taxonomy): domain Eukaryota; kingdom Viridiplantae; phylum Streptophyta; class Pinopsida; order Pinales; family Pinaceae; genus Pinus; species Pinus albicaulis. Next base: position 1,278,348,910 of record CM076577.1, on the reverse strand, counting down.
GCTCCACCTGCAAGAGTAAAGACATACCCTGAAGTTGACCTTCTCTTATCCAAATCACCTGCAAAATCGGAATCAACATACCCGCAAACAAATTCACTACTCTTATTGTAAGTGATACAATAACTACTTGTGCCTCTCAAATACCGAAGCACCGATTTCACTGCTGACCAGTGTTCTTTACCCGGACTTGCCATATACCTGCTGACAACCCCAACTGTATGTGAAATATCTGGGCGAGTACAAACCATCGCATACATCAAACATCCTACTACATTGGCATATGGAATTCGAGACATATAATCCTTTTCTTCATCTGTATTAGGACATAAACTCGAAGAAAGCTTAAAATGGGAAGCTAAAGGGACTGACACGGGCTTCACATTATTCATACCAAACCTCACAAGTATTTTCTCAATATACTTCTGTTGTGATAGCCACAGCTTACCATTACTCCTGTCTCTGAAAATCTCCATGCCCAAAATCTGTCTTGCTGCTCCTAGATCTTTCATATCAAATGTCCTTGCCATCTGAGTCTTCAACCTGTTGATTTCTTCAATGCTTTTGCTTGCTAAAAGCATATCGTCAACATACAACAATAAGATAATGAACATGCCATTACTTAACTGCTTAAAGTAAACACAATGATCATATTCACTTCTTATATATTTTTGACTCAACATGAAAGAATCAAATTTATTGTACCACTGTCGAGGCGACTGCTTCAGACCATACAATGACTTCTTGAGCCTGCAGACAAATTTCTTATTGCGATGCTGAACAAACCCTTCTGTTTGTTCCATATATATTTCCTCATCTAAGTCTCCATGTAGAAATGCAGTCTTAACATCTAGTTGTTGTAACTCTAAATCAAACAAAGCAACTAATGCTAACACAATTCTAATTGAAACAATTTTAACCACTGGTGAAAAAATCTCATGAAAGTCAATACCGGCTTTCTGAGAAAACCCTTTTGCAACCAGTCGCGCTTTGTACCTGTCTTCCGTATCATCCACACCCCGTTTCAGCTTGAAAACCCATTTACACCCCACAGTTTTCCTGTCTTTCGGAAGTTCAACCAGATCCCATGTGCCATTCTTACCTAAGGCCATCATTTCTTCCTTCATAGATGCTTTCCACTTATCACTTTTCGAACCTTCTATAGCTTCCTGATAGCACAGAGGTTCATCATCGTTAGCGGTCAAAGCAACTGAAGTAACATAATCATCATACCTTCTAGGAGGGCGTTTTACTCTTGTAGACCTCCTTAAAGCTGTTTCTGGTGCTTCCACAATTTGCTGACTACCCTCTGCAGGAACTTCTTCATGACCAGCATCTGAGACCTGTTCACGCTCTATATCTGAACCCTGTTCATAATCTGATTCTGAAACCTGTTCATGACTAGAATCTGAACTATGGTCATCATGACTATCATTAGAAGAGCTTTCAAACTGAATGAGTTGTAAATCAGATACATCATCCTGTTTCAATCTACTATCTACATGTAACTGTACAAGAGAGGATTCATCAAACTTTACATCTCTGTTGATGATGATTTTGCGGGTAGTAGGATCCCACAATCTAAATCCCTTTGTTCCATCACCATACCCAACAAAGATATACCTTTTTGATTTCGGATCTAATTTAGTTCGCCGATGTTTAGGCACTAGAGCATATGCATCACAACCAAACACTCTGAGTTTAGAATAATCACAAGGGTGACCTTTCCATACCTCTTGAGGAATCTTGCAACCTATCGCTGTCAATGGCGACCGATTTATCACATAACAAGCTGTAGCCACTGCTTCTGTCTACAACTCCTTCTGCAAACCAGCGTTACTCAGCATACTCCTTGCTCTCTCCAAAAGAGTCATGTTCATGCGTTCAGCAACTCCATTTTGCTGAGGAGTATAAACAGTAGTCTTATGTCTCTCGATCCCTGCATCCTTGCAATAGTTTTCAAACTCCTTGGAGGTAAACTCACCACCATTGTTAGTTCTTAAACATTTTATAGTTCTACCAGTGATGTTTTCTACCAATGCTCTAAACTGCTTGAAAACTGTAAAAACATCAGACTTCCTTTTCAACATGTAGACCCACACTTTCCTAGAAAAGTCATCAATAAACGATACAAAATATGATGAGCCACCATACGAGGTTGTAGGTGCTGGACCCCAAACATCTAAATGAATATAATCAAGTATCCCTTTACTAGTATGTTTGCCTGTTTTAAATTTTTGTTTACTTTTTTTTCCAAACAAGCAATGCTTACAGAAATCTAACTTTTCAGACTTTAGATTAGGAAGTAATTTGCGATCAGCCAAAATCTTTAACCCTCTTTCGCTCATATGGCCCAACCTTTGATGCCATAGGCGAATGGAACTACTGTCATGTTCAGACACCGTAGACACATGATCTGACCCTGTTCTTCCTTCTAATTGAAACATATTTCCTACTTTCTTAGCCTTCATTACTAGTAAGATACCTTTATAGATTTTCATAACTCCACCTTGAATTACAGTTTTATATCCATTCGTATCCAATGCTCCTAAAGAAATTAGATTTTTTCTTAATTCTGGAACATGTCTCACATCTGTTAACAATTTAGTTGTGCCATCAAACATTTGCGGTTGTATACTTCCTATCCCAACAATATTGCAAGTAACATCATTACCCATGTACACGACGCCATCATCAACAGATCTATACGTCTTAAACCAGTCTTTATGGATACACATGTGGTTTGATGCACCGGAATCTAACAACCAATGTTGATCATGTTTTGACATATTAACAGACAATACTTCGTCGCTCATACCTGAACCAGATGCCGAACCTGTATCTGTCGCATTTGCCTCCTTCTTCTCTGTCGAAGAATCTGCTTTTGAAGTTTGCTGCTGTCGCTTCCAGCAATCCTTCTTCAGGTGTCCAGTTTTCCCACAATGCCAGCACTTCACCTTTGTCTTCTTTCCTTTAGACTTTGAACGAGAGTTGCTATGCTTACCCCCGGAGTGTCTCTCTCTTGAGCGACCTCTGGCCATCATTGCCTCTGATGTAGAGGTGTCAGCATTCGACCTCTTCCTGGTCTCCTCGGACAACAAGGCTCCAACCACATCGTCAAACTCAAGGATGTCTGCAGTACTAAAGCTTATGGAAGTAACAAAGTGATCCCACGATTCGGGAAATGAACACAATAGAGTTATTTCCTTATCCTCTGAATCAAATTTTACATCTAGACTTTGTAATTGTACCAATAGAGTATTGAAAACATTCAGATGGTCAGTAATCGAGGTACCTTCCTTCATCCGCAAACCATAAAGCTGTCGCTTCAGGAGAATCCGATTTGTCAAAGATTTCGTCATGTAGAGCTTCTCAAGCTTCGACCACAGGCCCGCAGCTGTTTTTTCTGACACAATGTTGAACAGAACGTCATCCGCCAGACATAACTGAATTGCGCTCAGAGCTCTGTCATCCAACTCATCCCATTCATCCTCCGTCAAGGAAGAAGGCCTTTTGCTTTTCCCCAACAGCGCTTTCGCCACGCCTTGTTGAATCAGCAGATCGTGCATCTTAACCCTGCAGAAACGCCTCTGCTTCAAAGTTTCTCCAAAATCGATTTTCACATGCCCAGAAAATCGATTTGAATGGCAAGCCCTTCCACTTGAACCGGCTCACGGCTTTGCTGTGGCTCCTCTCACAGTCAGTGATGGTACACCTCCGGTTCACAGTTAACATAACAGTCTCACGCAGCAGATCGGCTCCACGGCTCTTTGTGCTCTTTTATGCACATACAAAATGAATCTGTGTTCTTCAAATCCGCACGGCTCACGGCCTCTCTCTTGGACGCAGGTCCACGACTTTCTGCAATCGGCATCTACGGCCACGAACCACGAGCTTTAAAAGACATCAAAAATGAGTTTTAACCTTGCAGCCAAGGACCACGAGCGCACTGTAACAAGTTTGACCGCTCAACTTTGCTGCTCCGATACCAATTGTTGGAGTTATCACAGCGGAAAACATTAAACAACTAACACACAGCAGAAAACCATACACAGAAGACACAGAGTTTAACGTGGTTCACCCAACCATTCTGGGCGACGTCCACCAAACATAGGCATCGGCAATCTTTATTATCAAACATGAGATTACAAACTCTCACCCTCTACAAACAATCCGTATGGATACCTGTTATATAGCAAAGAGAATCTAACTGCCTCATAAATCCTCTCACATCAAATTTAGGATGCATTAACTCCCTCCCAACAAACTGGAGCTAATCTAGCAACAAATTCCTATTGTTGTCACACACTGAGATTTTTGCCTATTTTATTTAAAACAGAAAATCTCAACACTGGTTTCCTTCCTTACACGTAGGGTTATGGAACACGTGCAATCTCTTTTGATAAAATTTATCCAAAAACACATTACAAAAACATATTCAATGTCATATTTCTTTCAGCCTGGGTTTGCAAAACTTGTTGCAGAGGATCAATAATCAATGGTGCTTTGCTGACTATGATGATTTGGAGTTGCAAGAACTGATGCCATAAGCAGTTATTATACAGACCGTTCATAACAGAGCTCTGGCCTATTCCGCAGAGCTGGCTTCTTTTGTAATTTCTTTTCAAAAACATTCAGTAGTTTAACTAGTTTATTTTTTGCTTTGAAAATCATGGAAATTTAGGCATGATTTTAATAAAATCTAGTAGAGATTTTTGAAAATCCAAATTGTAGCTGTCAAACCTTTTGACTTGCCCAAAAGTTTTTTTAATGATGGTGAATTGGTTTCCAAATAAAAAGCTCAGTAGTCAAACTAGACTGTTTTTTCGCTTTGAAAATCATGGAAATTCTAGTAAGATTTTAAGAAAATCTGGCAGGAATTTTTGTAAATCCACTTTATAACTATCAAACTTTAATATTTTGGGCGCCTTAAAGCTTTTTGATGGCGCTGAATCCATTTCTACCATCAAAATTATGATTTAAACACTGCTACTGTAAGATTTCTTAAATATTTTTGACCCAGATTCCAACCAATTTTGATCGTCCAGATAATTCCTCCAACTCTTCTCGTGAGACAACTCCAATACTTTTTATCTTTTATGTTGTTCTCAGCGTCCCGACTTTTCTTCAGGCGAGCCAGCCAAGCGAGCTTGCTTTTTATTCATCGAGATCCTCTTTTTATGCAAGTCTGTGTCCTCTGGTTTTTTGACCACCTGTAGTCTGATCAGGAAGGATTTTTGGTTTGATTTTTGATGACTACCTAGACCCGTATATAATCTTATCTATGGTAAAGGGTGGCGCACCCTTTCTACTGTTTTTTTTCCGTCTCGGATGGGCTGATTTCTTTTTCCTCCTTATGATTCTTTATATTTCTGACCACCTGTAGTCTGATCAGGAAGGATTTTTGGTTTGATTTTTGATGACTACCTAGACCCGTATATAATCTTATCTATGGTAAAGGGTGGCGCACCCTTTCTGCCTTTTTTTTTTCCGTCTCGGATGAGCTGATTTCTTTTTTCCTCCTTATGACTCTTTATATTGTGAAATTAAGATACAGAATGTCATATTACATTATATAAAAACAACTATTTTCTCTTCTATGAAAACCGCCTTTTTTGTGAAAAATAAAAAAACAAGTCAAACACTGAATTTTTTAACCCAAATTTCAACCCTCCAAAACCAGTTTAGAATTATTCCCTCGTAGCTCAAAGTCGAGATATCAAAACTTCGTAAGCTTTGGCAGCTTATCCCAGGCCAACGAAATATTTCCCCAATAGTATTGGTATCTAGATAAATCCCCTGCAAATTACTTATGTCTGTCAATGTCTTTGGAAGGCTGCCATGAAGCCGACTATTGGTTAAATTGTCCTACTCAAGTGGAATTTGGCCTCTGACAAAATTATCGCTCACATCCATATTCATAACTGATTTCAGGTCCGCATTTTCAGAAGGCAAAATGCCACGGAACTGATTCCGAAGAACAAAGGATGAATGTTCGCTCTCTCGCTGGATTTCATCGAGTTATCGTAAATGGACCCGAGATTCAATTCTGTAATGAACCAGAAATCCCCGAATTGATCGCATGAAAATCCTTGAATGTGGGTAGAACCACGAAATTCTAAATAAATCTCGGTTGCATACCAGCCAGTCTTTTTAAATTTATAAAGCCCTCTTCTTGATACATCACATAATTGTTTTTAATGTACATTAATTTGGTTTAGGTTTTGATAATGAGCTAAAGTGGTTCAAAATGCATCAGTTTTATGATGTCTACAAAGACCAAACTTTGGTCTATTAGACTTAAAGAAACTAATTATTTAGTTTGTTTTAAAATTGTATTCATATGCTTAAAAAGCTTGAAGAGAAGTTTTCCTAGCTCACTATAATTTTGACATGTTAAAAAGTTAGGAAGGTCAGTATTGCAACAACGATTATGAAACTGAGATCTAATGTGGGTGTACACATGGCACTCTAAGAGTAAGTGATTTTCATCCTCAATGTTCATAGTCTCACAACAGAACCTTTCCACCCATGGTGTTTTAGGAACTGCCCAATGACCTGTTTCACTATGGAGCTCATGAAAGTTTGTTCTTATCTTGACTATATTAATTTTTTTCTTTGAGCTAGTTAAAACAGAGAGATATTTTTGATCTTCTAGAGTAGGGTTGATGACCTCCTTTTAATATCTTAATTTTCTTTTAGCCTCTAAATCTTTCTCACACCACATTTTCAGTTTAAACTTAGAAGTAACAATATTTTTAAAGTTATTAATATTTTGCAATGCAACATTTTCATCGATCTCCCAATGGTTTAACCAAACCCAAAAACAATTATGTGATTTATTATGAAGATGTTTATAAATCATGAATTGAATCACAAAAGCCCGAAAAATTTAAAATTATATATTTTATTTTGATATCTTTCGATCTCACAATGATATAAACAATGAAACATTAAATACAACATGTTTCTTTGCATTATCTATCAAAACTGTATATTCATTACATACATTGTAAGATATTATGTTCATAAGAACTGGGTTTCATTGTTGCAAAACTAGTCTTATCAAGCTTAATTTCGACATAACTGTTTATATATTTCCATATTGAAACATAGAACCTGAAAAAATTAGGAGAACCAAATCGTCCATGAGACATGACTAGGTGAAAAATTCAACACATGAATATAGAAAAAGAAAGCACATTATGCTAGACCTTAGCCAGGGCCAAATTTAATGCAATGGTTGTCATATCCATTGCTAACGAGGTGACAATCACACAAGACTCCGGAAGGCGATCAATGATCCGCTCCTTCCCCACCTCTCAACACTATCATGCTCCAGAAATGTAGAAATTATATACAATAAGCATGCATATATCCGGGCTCTCCTGATCTCACAATATTTATCTTCTTGCAAAATACGGAATCCTTCCACTATAATTCTTGCGAAAGTTTAATCAATAATTGCAAAACATATGAAGCAATACAAACACACATAACACAGCTGTTTAACGGGAAAGCCTGAAGCTGAAAACCCCAACTATATATTATGTAACATGGAGATCATATGAAAATCTCATACAAAGCTTATCACAAGCCTTCAGTACAATACAATCATCATACACTAATCAGGACCAATCTTGCAAATCCATGCACCGATATTTGCCTCTTGCTAGCCTGCCTCCACTACGCAATCCAAGCTGATTACAAATACCAATTCAATGTAATCCCACTCTCATTGACTGCATTATTATCATTAGCAACTCCAATGTATATGTAGATGCAATTCATGCATCACTAGTAGTCACAACAGATAGTCTATCTTGCCATTTCACCTATCTCTCCACTGGTCTCCACTGAAATTACCATGCACTGTAGTTAACTGATGTATTGTTCAGTTGATTAATGAGTTATTATTTATGAATTAATTAACTAATTAATTCACTCCACTCTCACTAGTGTATCAATCAGTTAGACGAGATACAACTAGCTCAACTGAGTCTAACTGAGTTAAACTAAATACAACTCCATAACTACTTCTTCCAACTATGTCATAACTTTGCCACTTGAGTTCTAACTGAGTCCTCCATGCATGAACTCTAGTAAACCCTTAGGAATAGCGTAATTTCTTCTCTAAGCTGCTGTGCCACATCTGTGCACTGAACTGAAGTGCTCCAAGAGAATAAGTTGTTGTTTAGAGTCTGATTATTATTTAGAGCTAATAATAATTGACATGCATCTATTTTTAGATCAGCGCTCTATAAATAGACTTCACTCAATATTCTAAAAATAGAATTTCATCTATTTTTCACATTTGACCAACCATCTACAAATAGCATCCAAAAAATTATAGAATACGCTCACCATGTCTAAAAATAGACATACACCTAAAAATAGCCTGCGTGGGCCCCACCTAGTTTAGGTGATTATTTTCCAACTAAAATTAAGGATGATGTTTTAGGATGTCTCCTTCATTGTTTCTTGTTGCAATCTTCAACACTCCCTCTCAACAAGAAAAGATTGTCTTTGCATGCGACACGCAACTCCATGCATTCGCCCTGCAACTCTTACTGCAACACTTCTGAAACTGAAAGGCTCCAAACAACTCAATCAGTCTAATGCATCTATCATCAAAGTCTTCGACTTCTGCTGTTACCAAATGCACATGTCTTCAAGAACCACTATTTTGTTGAACTCTGCACCCATGCACTCTGCACTTGCTGTCAACTCTGAACCGCGCTCCAGTATCCGACACTGTCACTTTGATCTGCCTGCATCAATCCAACTGATCATGCTACTGCTGCTTTGTGGGCTCCTCGTAGCCAGTTTCAATTCATGAGATCCACACCATCTCAATGAATCCTTCCCAGAAATCTCCTCTTGGGATTATCCATGCATGTCGCCCCACCTCTTACCTGGTGGTATAGTTGCATGCACTCCCTCTGCCCATCTGGCATGAAATTTCTCTGCATGAGTGGTTTCTCCCACTCCATGATCCTCATCTTGTGGCTGCTCCACATCCCGAGGTTTACTCTTACCTGCATGCAAATCATGCTCCCTCTCAAGCTTCAATTGCATGGCTTTCTCACACTTCCCAACAGTAGGAGGCTCTGTAGAAATCCCATCTACTTCAAATCTATAAAGATTCTTCTGCATCTCCAGTTGTGGCTGCTCAACAACCTTCTGAGACTGCTTCTCATGTTGCATGTTGAGAGGCTCCCTCTCAACCACGAAGTCACTAACCTCTGCTTTTCTCCTCAAATATTTGCATGCATCTTGTACCTCAGTGCATGTAGATTCCTGGCTCGCGCACATCGCAATTGTCCCACCGTCGCAATTTTTTTTAACAAAAGAGCTGATTATAAATCGATGATATCTCTCTCATCCGATTTTCGATTCGATCGATTTTTTTTTTCAATTTGGGTATTTTTTAGCAAGGAAGCCAAATATGCTATTTGTTTCTAAAATGTTTTCACCAAAAAATTTAGATATTCTCTGCAAACTCGCGCGCCCAACAATTCTTGATCTCATTTCATGTAGAAAATCTATAACACAGCTCTGATACCATGTAGAAATTATATACAATAAGCATGCAATTATCTGGACTCTCGTGATCTCGAAATATTTATCTTCTTGAAAAATACATAATCCTTCCACTATAATTCTTGCAGAAATTTAATCAATAATTGCAAAACACATGAAGCAATAAAAACACACATAACACAGTTGTTTAACGGGAAAGCGTGAAGCTGAAAACCCCAACTATATATTATGTAACATGGAGATCATATGAAAATCTCATAAAAAGCTTATCACAAGCCCTCAGTACAATACAATCATCATACACTAATCAGGACCAATCTTGCAAATCCATGCACCGATCTTTGCCTCCTGCTAGCTTGCCTCCACTGCGCAATCCAAGCTGATTACAAAGACCAATTCAATGTAATCCCACTCTCATTGACTGCGTTATTATCATTGGCAACTCTGATGTATATGTAGATGCAATTCATGCATCACTAGTAGTCACAACAAATAGTCTATCTTGTCCTTTCACCTATCTCTCCACTAGTCTCCACTGAAACTGCCATGCACTGTGGTTAACTGATGTATTGTTCAGTTGATTAATGAGTTATTATTTATGAATTAATTAACTAATTAATTCACTCCACTCTCACTAGTGTATCAATCAGTTAGACTAGATACAACTAGCTCAACTGAGTCTAACTGAGTTAAACTAAATACAACTCCATAACTACTTTCTCCAACTGTGTCATAACTACGCCACTTGAGTTCTAACTGAGTCCTCCGTGCGTGAACTCCAGTAAACCCTTAGGAATAGCGTAATTCCTTCTCTCAGTTGTTGTGCCACATCTGTGCACTGAACTGAAGTGCTCCAAGAGAATAAGTTGTTGTTTAGAGTCTGATTATTATTAAGAGCTAATAATAGTTGACATGCATCTATTTTTGGATCAGCGCTCTATAAATAGACTTTGCCCAATATTCTAAAAATAGAATTTCATCTATTTTTCACATTTGACCAACCATCTACAAATAACATCCAACAACTTATAGATTATGCTCACCATGTCTAAAAATAGACATACACTCAAAAATAACCTGTGTGGGCCCCACCTAGTTTAGATGATTATTTTCCAACTAGGATCAAGGATGATGTTTCAGGATGCCTCCTTCATTTTTTCTTGTTGCAATCTTCAACACTCCCTCTCAACAAGAAAGGATTTTCTTTGCATGCGACATGCAACTCCATGCATTCGCCCTGCAACTCTTACTGCAACACTTCCAAAACTGAAAGGCTCCAAACAACTCAATCAGTCTAATGCTTCTATCATCAAAGTCTTCGACTTCTGCTGGTACCAACTGCACATGTCTTCAGAAACCACTGTGCTATTGAACTCTGCACCCATGCACTCTGCACTTGCTGTCAACTTTGAACCGCGCTCCAGTATCTAACACTGTCACTTTGATCTGCCTACATCAATCCAACTGATCATGCTACTGCTGCTCTGTGGGCTCCTCGTAGCTAGGTGCAATTCATGAGATCCACACCATCTCAATGAATCCTGCCCAGAAATATCCTCTTGGGATTATCCATGAATGTTGCCCCACCTCTTACCTGGTGGTATAGCTGCATGCACTCCCTTTGCCCATCTGGCATGAAATTTCTTTGCATGAGTGGTTGCTCCCACTCTATGATCCTCATCTTGTGGCTGCTCCACATCCCGAGGTTCACTCTTACCTGCATGCAAATCCTGCTCCCTCTCAAGTTTCAATTCATGGCTTTCTCACACTTCCCAACAATAGAAAGCTCCGTAGAAATCCCATCTACTTCAAATCTATAAAGATTCTTCTGCATCTCCAGTTGTGGCTGCTCCACAACCTTCTGAGACTGCTTCTCACGCTGCATGTTGAGAGGCTCCCTCTCAACCAACAAGTCAATAACCTCTACTTTTCTCCTCAAAGCTTTGCATGCATCTTGTACCTCAGTGCATGTAGATTCTTGGCTCGCGCACATTGCAATTGTCCCGCCGTCGCAAATTTTTTTAACAAAAGAGCTAATTTTAAATCGATGATATCTCCCTCATCCTAGCTCCGATTCGATCAATTATTTTTTTCAATTTGGGTATTTTTTTCGCAAGGAATCCAAATATGCTATTTGTTTCTGAAATATTTTCACCAAAAATTTCAGATATTCTCTGCAAACTCGCGTGCCCAAAAATTCTTTCTCTCATTCCATGTAGAAAATCTATAACATAGCTCTGATACCATGTAGAAATTATATACAATAAGCATGCATATATCCGGACTCTCCTGATCTCGCAATATTTATCTTCTTGCAAAATACAGAATCCTTCCACTATAATTCTTGCGGAAATTTAATCAATAATTGCAAAACACATGAAGCAATAAAAACACACATAAAACAGTTGTTTAGCGGGAGAGCCTAAAGCTGAAAACCCCAACTATATATTATGTAACATGGAGATCATATGACAATCTCATACAAAGCTTATCACAAGCCCTCAGTATAATTCAATCATCATACACTAATCAGGACCAATCTTGCAAATCCATGCACCGATCTTTGCCTCCTGCTAGCCTGCCTCCATTGCGCAATCCAAACTGATTACAAAGACCAATTCAATGTAATCCCATTGTCATTGACTACGTTATTATCATTGGCAACTCCGATGTATATGTATATTCAATTCATGCATCACTAGTAGTCACAACAGATAGTCTATCTTTCCCTTTCACCTATCTCTCCACTGGTCTCCACTGAAACTTCCATGCACTGTAGTTAACTAATGTATTGTTCAGTTGATTAACGAGTTATTATTTATGAATTAATTAACTAATTAATTCACTCCACTCTCACTAGTGTATCAATCAGTTAGACTAGATACAACTAGCTCAATCGAGTCTAACTGAGTTAAACTAAATACAACTCCATAACTACTTCTTCCAGCTGTGTCATAACTCTGCCACTTGAGTTCTAACTGAGTCCTCCATGCGTGAACTCCAGTAAACCCTTAGGAATAGCGTAATTCCTTCTCTTAGCTGTTGTGCCACATTTGTGCATTGAACTGAAGTGCTCCAAGAGAATAAGTTGTTGTTTAGAGTTTGATTATTATTAAGAGCTAATAATAATCGACATGCATCTATTTTTAGATCAGTGCTCTATAAATGACTTCGCCCAATATTCTAAAAACAGAATTTCATCTATTTTTCACATTTGACCAACCATCTACAAATAGCATCCAACAACTTATAGAATATGCTCACCATGTCTAAAAATAGACATACACCTAAAAATAGCCTGTGTGGGCCCCACCTAGTTTAGGTGATTATTTTCCAACTAGGATCAAGGATGATGTTTCAGGATGCCTCCTTTATTGTTTCTTGTTGCAATCTTCAACACTCCCTCTCAACAAGAAAGGACTATCTTTGCATGCGACATGTAACTCCATGCATTCGCCCTGCAACTCTTGCTACAACACTTCTGAAATTGAAAGGCTCCAAAAAACTCAATCAGTCTAATGCATCTATCATCAAAGTCTTCGACTTCTGCTGGTACCAACTACACATGTCTTTAGGAACCACTGTGCTTTTGAACTCTGCACCCATGCACTCTGCACTTGCTGTCAACTCTGAACCGCGCTCTAGTATCCGACACTGTCACTTTGATCTGCCCGCATCAATCCAACTGATCATGCTACTGCTGTTTTGTGGGCTCCTCGTAGCCAGGTTCAATTCATGAGATCCACACCATCTCAATGAATCTTGCCCACAAATCTCCTCTTGGTATTATCCATGCATGTCGCCCCACCTCTTACCTGGTGGTATAGCTGCATGCACTCCCTCTGCCCATCTGGCATGAAATTTCACTGCATAAGTGGTTTCTCCCACTCCATGATCCTCATCTTGTGGCTGATCCACATCCCGAGGTTCACTCTTACCTGCATGAAAATCCTGCTCCCTCTCAAGCTTCAATTGCATGGTTTTCTCACACTTCACAACAGTAGGAAGCTCCATAGAAATCCCATCTACTTCAAATCTATAAAGAGTCTTCTGCATCTCCAGTTGTGGCTGCTCCACAACCTTCTGAGACTGCTTCTCACGTTGCATGTTGAGAGGCTCCCTCTCAACTACCAAGTCACTAACCTCTGCTTTGCTCCTCAAATATTTGCATGCATCTTTTACCTCAGTGCATGTAGATTCTTGGCTTGCGCACATTGCAATTGTCCCGCCGTCACAATTTTTTTTAACAAAAGAGCTGATTTTAAATTGATGATATCTCCCTCATCCGAGCTCCGATTCGATCGATTTTTTTTTCTTTTCAATTTGGGTATTTTTTAGCAAGGAATCCAAATATGCTATTTGTTTCTGAAATATTTTCACCAAAAATTTCAGATATTCTCTGCAAACTCGCGCGCCCAAAAAATTCCTGCTCTCATTCCATGTAGGAAATCTATAACATAGCTCTGATACCATGTAGAAATTATATACAATAAGCATGCATATATCCAGACTCTCCTGATCTCACAATATTTATCTTCTTCCAAAATACAGAATCCTTCCACTATAATTCTTGCGAAAATTTAATCAATAATTGAAAAACACATGAAGCAATAAAAACACACATAACACAGTTGTTTAACGGGAAATCCTGAAGTTGAAAACCCCAACTATATATTATGTAACATGGAGATCATATGAAAATCTCATACAAAGCTTATCACAAGCCCTTAGTACAATACAATCAGTATACACTAATGAGGACCAATCTTGCAAATCCATGCTCCAATATTTGCCTCCTGCTAGCCTGCCTCCACTGCGCAATCCAAGCTAATTACAAAGACCAATTCAATGTAATCCCACTCTCATTGACTGCGTTATTATCATTGGCAACTCCGATGTATATGTAGATGCAATTCAGGCATCACTAGTAGTCACAACAGATAGTCTATCTTACCCTTTCACCTATCTCTCCACTGGTCTCCACTGAAACTGACATGCACTGTAGTTAACTGATGTATTGTTTAGTTGATTAATGAGTTATTATTTATGAATTAATTAACTAATTAATTCACTCCACTCTCACTAGTGTATCAATCAGTTAGAATAGATACAACTAGCTCAACCGAGTCTAACTGAGTTAAACTAAATACAACTCCATAACTACTTCTTCCAACTGTGTCATAACTCTGTCACTTGTGTTCTAATTGAGTCCTCCATGCGTGAACTCCAGTAAACCCTTAGGAATAGTGTAATTCCTTCTCTCAGCTACTTTTCCACATCTGTGCACTGAACTGAAGTGCTCCAAGAGAATAAGTTGTTGTTTAGAGTCTGATTATTATTAAGAGCTAATAATAATCGACATACATCTATTTTTAGATCAACGCTCTATAAATAGACTTCACCCAATATTCTAAAAATAGAATTTCATCTATTTTTCACATTTAACCAACCATCTACAAATAGCATCTAGCAACTTATAGAATATGCTCACCATGTCTAAAAATAGACATACACCTAAAAATAGCCTGTGTGGGCCCCACCTAGTTTAGGTGATTATTTTCCAACTAGGATCAAGGATGATGTTTCAGGATGCCTCCTTCATTATTTCTTGTTGCAATATTCAACAAGAACTTCCTCCCCTTGCGTGTCATCGTCACGAAATGATTGAACTCCATCCAATCCATCCGTTTGAACTCCCATGTGAAGCTCCTTGCCATAAATGATTGAGGAGGTGGCTAGTGCAAGGGCTTGGAATTTATTGGCCTCTACTATTAGTTCAAAGCCTAAGAATGTGCTCATTGGCTGACATTGGGACCCTTACATGGCTAGTACCAGCATTTGGGTGGTTCGGATCCTTCTGAGCTAATTTTGAGTAAGTTGTCTTGAGAGTGTTGTTCTCTATAGGCGAGTAGTCCTAATCCTAAAGCAAAGAATGTTGAAACATCTTGGCATTGACTATAGAATTGGATGATCCCCTCATATGTTGGAGGATGATTTCTTGACCACTCTAAATTTGGATTATCACCTCATATTTTGGAGGATGATTTCTTGGCCACTCTGAGTTTGTTTGGCAAGAGCTTGGATTCCCAGATCCTATCACCATCCATGCGCACATTGGACCATGGAGGATCCATTTTGAAGCTTCCTGGTTGCATTAATTATTAATTGAGAATCTCCTTCAAGCACCAATGGATGAAGGTTGATGTCATATGCAATACCAAATCCTTGTAGCATGTCTCTCTTAGCAAAATCATGTCCACTGAGTGGTACTTGTTTTAAAATATTCGTTGATTCTGTTCCTTCCATATCTCCCATAATAGGAACCCTTGGGGGAGCTTGTGATATCCCCTGGTTAACATCCCCCACCCCCCCCCCTCCCCATAAATACATGTAATTATTCCTAAATAACTGAGAAAGGGACATATATTCTATTGCTTGAGGTAGGAGATTGCTTGAGGAAATGATTGTTCTTTAATAAAAAACCTAGTGGGTGGAAAAAACTTAATGCGCTTACTGTGCATTGAATCCAACTGAAATGGAAGGACTAGCCCAAGTTTCCTTTAGCCTAACCGCAAGCAAAGAAAAGGATAGAAAAATTAAGAGCAACATGGGTTGTGTTGTCAAGTGATGGACTGTTGTGCAAGTCATGAATACATGCGAAAAGAGAGAGACACATAAGGGAACATTAGCCGAGAATGTAATATATAGACTAGTTGTGTAGACAACAAAGAGATTTGAAAGGAAAAGAGAATATTGACATTGAATTGAACCCTGAAAATAGTGGTATCCAACTATGAAAAACTTGACATGCAGCTAGTTGGTATTCAATTTTAGAGAGAAAGGGTTGCTTGTAAGGCAGAAGGATCCGTTGGAAGCTTGGGGTCAGTGAACTTGTTGAACTAGGAGAATCACATATGTATTTGTGAGGCCTTGTTGAAAGACCTGTTGGAAAACCATGAGGCTTATGATTTAGTGAGATTTTCCTTTCTTTAATAATTGTTTGTGAATGTTGTTAGCTTATTTTAATCTTTATTGAGTTATTTTTCAACAAACAATTAACAAAACATAAACATGAAGATCAGAAAAAAAAAAGAACACAAGATATAGGCTCTAAGCTAGGGCAAAGCCCCTCCAAGAGGAAAACCCAGAAAAATTCTCTTCTTATAGAATCAGATGAAAGTGAGATATCCAAGACCCATGACCAAAGACTTCAACCCTCTAGATGCCAAGTCAGATCCTCCTTATTCATAGCGAAATTCATAAGCAAGATACCAACATCAGATTCCAACAAGAGATATAATGGGGAAGATCTTCTACAATTCAAACTTCAAGAGACATTATTCATGAAATTCATATTTCAACCTTCGTCTTCTTCTGTGATTTTTTTTTTAAGATCGGATGAGTGAATTGTGTGTGTCCAAATGAGATCAAATCCTCTTCTATTTATATTATTCAAAGGGGTGTAAATAAACATGTCCTTTGGGGTTGAGTCGAATTGGGATCTAGAGGGTTTTTTTTTTTCCTTTTTTCTTTACAATAGGTACAAATAGGACTTTGAATCTTTGACTCAAGAAAACCTACAAGCATGAAGAATATGCTTAACTAATACAAATAAATAATTTTTTGAGCATGAAACCCATGCTTGAATTTTTTTTTTTTTTTTTACATAAAATATACAATAACATATGTACAAAAAACATTATGAAGACCGAACCTAGTTACATTTTCTAACACCCCCTCTTAACTAGGGAGGTATTCATAATTCCAAAACTTGTACAAGGATAATTCTCAAGTTGAAATATTCTCATAAGAAGAGTCAGATTGGTAAGCCATCTTTAAGCATCAACATCATAACCAACATTATCAATTATCAACATAACAAGCTCTAACTTTCCACAATATTAGAGCACAATGTTAGGAGGAATACACATGGATACTTCCATACCCTCTCAAGACACATACCCCATCTAGATGTTCACTAGGTATGTCCTTCTAGGACTATTATTATCTTGGATTCCCAATCCTCAAAGAATATTAGTCCTCTTCAACCACTCTTATCTTAGATACCTTGTCAGATCCTCAAGGAGTGTTGGTCCATGAGACTACTTGCTATCTTGGATTCTCAATCCTCAAGGAGTACTAGTCCTATATTCTTATCCAATCGTCCATCCTCCTATTAGGTCCCTATAATACTAGTGTATCCCTTTATTGTTTTTGTTAGTGTAGCCCCCTTATTTTTATCGTTGTGCCCATGTAGTCTCCATATTGTTATTATTGTTCCCCATAGAAACCCACTATTGTTATTGTTGTGCCCTTAAATTATTATTGTTATGTAGGATATGATTATATTGTGACCCCTTATACTCCTATATATAGAAAGTATGTTTTTTCATTTGTATCATCCAAGAACTGCTCATTTACATAATGTAAAGGAGGTTTCCCCCTCGAAGTACATAATTTTTAAGTTGTTGATCTATCTTTTCTTCTATTTTGTGAGCTCATTGCATAAAATTTGGTATCAAAGCTTTGGATTCTAGGGTTTCAGTTCTTCAAATAGGTCATCTTGGAATTTTCACTATATTCTTTTTTTCTACAAAGCTTCAAAATATAAAATTGAAACCACACGAAGTCGAAATACTGGTGAACCTCATGTACGAATTTCAGATCCTGGTTCGCTATATTTTTAGAGATATGATCTGAGGAAGTTAGGGTTTTTGTAGGTTCCAGAATTTCATCTCAAACATGTGGCTGTGGGAAAATCATCATAACTTTGGTTTCAGGCATCAATTTGAATTATGTAAAAAGTGGCCGAAAGTGCATAGACTGTAGTTTTTTGTTTATCAATTTTAGTGCGGAAGGTCGAAACAGTGACACATGGCACACCGTACAAGTTCACTCTACTAAAACAATTCATAATTAGGTCATTATGAGAGACTAGACATAACATTATTTTGAAGAATCAAAATTAGGCCACACATGTGGCATTGGAAAGAAGACTCAGAGGGCTACTACAGGACTAGAGTTGAAATCTTGGGGTTCTGAAATTACATAGATATAAAAATCAAATATCGAGTTCTTACAAAGCAAAGAAAAAGGTGTGTATTTTTAAGAATTTTTTGCATATGTTTTGTTTGAAAAATCAGTTTGAAATTCAAGGGGCATAGTGAAGCATAGATATCATTGTTTCATTCCAAAATGACTCGAAGCAAGAAAACATAAACACCTATTAAGAAACCAGAAAAATGTATTATGACGCATGATGAAGAGGAAGAAATGAAACATGATATATCAAAATTACGAGACCAAGTGCAAAAAGTGCTGCTCTAGCAAAGAGTAACCAAAAATGAAATGGAAGCTAAGATGGATGGTTTAAAGAATTGTTTAAAAACAGATATGGAAGGTTTTAAGAATGGTTTAAAATCAAACATGGAACGTTTGTGTTGAGAATTTGGAGGGTTGGAGATTAATACAAATTCTCTTCTTGATAATTACTTGTGAGCTTGCTTGTGTGACTTAAATATTTTATTCTTTAGCTTATTTAATATTTCATAAAGTTAATTATCAAAGTACACGAGACACACAAATTAGGCTCCTAGAGCCAGGGAAAAACCTCTCCCTCTTGGAGAGGAAAACCCACGAGAAATTCTTCTTATAGATCGTCAAATGACAAGCACCATGACCCAGACTTAGACTCTTGACCTATATTTGCATCCAAGACCTTGCCATTATTTCTTTGATGTTCTTCAATGCTGATCTTTCCTTCTTTCATCAACTTGCATTGTTCAGCACCAACACTTCGGTTGCTTGAGATTTATATAAGATGAAGTTAGGAAAGTAAATCATAGATTTACTTTCCTACCTTTCTCCCACTTACTGATCTCTTCTTCTTCTCTTTGTTGACCATTGTTCCAAATCTATACAAATATCACCTCTGATCAATAGCTTCACTTTTAAAATACACCACAAACATCTTTAGATAAGTTTGTACTTCAATGCTACCCTTGAACTCAAATAAATCCACACTTCAATGCTGCCCTTGAACTCAAACTGTCATGCTGTAACTTCCACTCTTACTTTAACACACAACCCGCATTTCCTTTTTCTAGACCGCAACACCTTTTGAGAAAACACTCGGAATTATGTACCTTAAAAAATTCTAAAGCTCATCCAACATGCCTGCATTTCTGTTATGGAATATTGCAGTGATTTATTACACAAAGATAACATGAGGATGTATCTTAGAGAGACTTTAAGCTTATCAACTATCCACACTGAAGTTCCTTTCAAGAATCCGCAAACTATTACAGGTAGTCCGCACTTCTATTCATAGAAATCCATATTTCTATCTCTCACTGAAATTCGCAATACTGTCCAGAGAAATTTGAACGGTTATCCCTTTAAATCATCTGCACTGTTCGTATTTTTCCCACATTGTTATCTCTGCAATTGCATTTTGAATATCCGCAATTGATTAGATCCACATTTCTTCCTTTTCTCAAATGATCCGCAGCTTCTGTGTATATATAGGATAACTTTCACTTAATTTAGGCCGACCATACCTCTTACTAGTAGGCCGACTTGTCATGCTATAGGGAGGCTGACTTTATACATTAATATAACATTTCTTCCTTCGTTTGAGTGAGGGTTAATGAGAGCTACTCTTCCATAGTTTTTGGACTTGGTCTAGGAGCATTTCTAGATCCTTCATATATGACACTTATTACATTTTTATCTAGAAGAAAAAACCCTAGATAGACATCAAGAAGAAGTCCATTTAACCTATAATAAAATCTTGCTCATGAAACCCATGAGGCAAGTACAAAATACATTATTACATAGTTAATATGAAGACCGACCTAGTTACATTTTTCAATGCTCCCTCTTAACTAGGGAGGTATTCATACAAGTACATGGTCACTTTCAAACTGAATAATATCATAAGAAGAATTAGATTGGTAATCGCATCTGTATAACATCATATCAACCAACATTGTCCTAATGCAAGGCCTTGACTAACAACCCCATCTCTCAATGAGACAATGGGATACAATGCTGGCGAGACAGATGACTAATAGACACTGTAGTCATTGTCTCTCCAAGGTACATATACGACCTAGGTGTTCCCAGAGTATGACCTTCTTGGACTATTCTTCTCTTGGGTAGCCAGCCCTCAAAGAATATCGGTCCATGACTACTCTTATCTTGAATGCCCTATCTCATTCTCAAAGTGTATTGAATGCCAGATGATTACCCAATCCTCCATTCTGTCTTCCAGGTGAATACTAGAATGATGTGTCCATCCATTCTCTTCACATGGCCTTCACTAAGAATTACAAATGTTAGTCCTGGTCTAGTGCATGACACATGTAATAGAGAATCACATACGTCACTCCCTCTTCAAAAAGGAAGGAGACATTTCAAGTTTCTTCCAAGAAAGAAACTTCCCACCAGGCTCCTCATCAACCAGGGTCCTGCAATAGCAATCCAACTACTCATGAAGAATTCCTCCCCTCGATGCCATGGATTTCGATATTGAGGAAACTTCAACTTTTGGCTTCATAGGGAACATATCATCCATCACTTTCAGTCATGAGTCATGTCCACTATTAGAAAGTGATTCATTAGTCTTCCTCATCTGGTCCACCATTATGCCATTCTCCTTTCCTTCAAATCATCCCCAAGGATCATACATCCTTTCTTATGATTAGCAGCCTTGCACAAATTCATCCAGATAAACATATACATATGAAATTTTAGAACAAAAGTTACCTTAGTGATGTTCTTTCACCATGAAATCTTCCTGTAGGCATCAACATCCTTCATACAGATTGAAACATCTCCTAATGATATGTTTTGTCAAGGGTATTCTTATTTACCAGACTTCTGTTAGAGTCTACATATCTTCCTAGGAGATCTCCTAGTCACATCTTCTGGGCTTACGGATGATAAATGCCTCTTGACATAGTTGCATTTCATGATCTCTTCCTTTCTGCACATTCTCCATTCCTAGGAACTTACAACCTTTATAGTTTCGTGTTCATATACAACCACCTCATATTCCATGACGACATATTATGTTGATTTCATCTGTCCATGCACTCAGAGATACTCCTCCATAGATCATACTTCTAAATACAGGAGTTCATTACCTGCAACCATATGACATGACTTCACAACATCCAATGTTAGCATATATATATATATATATATATATATATATATATATATATATATATATATATATATACCTCATACACTTTTCCCTTGAGTCATCCTGTAGAAATTTCTCAAGAATGAAGAGCTTCATTCTCTTGGTCTGCTCCATCAATATGTCATCACATTCCAGAAATATGTTTCCATGATAACCCTTTCTCTTGATGACTGTTTTCCATTAGTAATGTTATCAGAGAGGTTTTCCCGGAGCTGATTCACCAGGAGCTCCTAACATGATTTCATCAGGATGCTACACTGCTTCCTATCATATAACCAACAAAAATTACTTAAAGGAGAATATAATTTCAATCGTAGTGGATATCCCTTGCTCCTTCTTTCTTAGATTTCTTTGCATCAGGTTCTTCTCTCATTTATGAGATATGGGCTTCTTCCCTATTTCTCTTGTCCCTTTTAGATTTAGGAAAATTACTTTTATAATGCCCATGTTCATCACATCCAAAGCATCGTGCTTTTTCCATACTATTATGAGGACCAAACTTATCGAATCTTCCTTTCTTTCTCGACGTGGCTGCAAAGGCTTGATTCCTTTCACTTAATCCTATAACATTTTCGACTTTCAATCTTATTTCCTCTATTTTGCATAGAGGCTCTAAATTTTTGAATGTCCTGGCTTCTTTCTTCTCATACAAACCTGAAGTGAAGTTTCCCCATTATTTTTGTAGATCATTCAACACCACTGTAGTAATCTCAGTGTCAGACATTACTTCTCTCAGTTTCTGCAGTTGATCTTAGAGAGATTTCTTCTCCTGCAGCACTCAGAGAGAAGAGCTCCACCATTTTCTCATATATTTCTTTTGATGATTCTAGATTTGGTACATCAGAGATGAGAGAGTCTTTTATTGATTCTGTAAGAATCCTTTGGGCTCTTATATCTCCCTTCATGTATTTGGCATGACTTTATTTTCCTTGTCTTCTATGCAGGAAAGTTTGAAACCCTAACCAATTTGATGCTTTATTTGAAAATAAGACATTTTTGATGAAGTCGTAAGGATACTTACTTGAGTAGATGCTTTTCTTATTCTATTAGCTTTCTTGTTGAAGATTATTGCAATAGATTAATCTTAAAATTATTTCAAAGTAGGTGATCTTGGATCCTTGATGATCAAATATTACTTCATAATGGAGATGTCTTCAATAGTGTTGGGAGGTGCTTAATGATTCATCTTCTAACAATGTCAAGAATCTTTGATGTAAAATATTACCTCCCCGATGTGAGGATTCCTTTAATAAGGGTGAAGGTCTTCTTGAGATGGCTTGAGGATTTACTTGCAAACTAATTTGACCTTACACTGCAGATTTTGAATTTTTCTTTGATTCTTTCTAGAAAACTAAATTTTGGTACTTGAGTGTCTCTATGTCAAATAGCCCTTTATCTTTAGCACCTTATCTCTGATACCATGTTGAGAATTTGGAGGGTTGGAGATTAATACAAATTCTCTTCTTGATAATTAATTGTGATCTTTCTTGTGTGACTTAAATATTTTATTCTTTAGCTTATTTAATATTTCATCAAGTTAATTATCAAAGTACACGAGACACACAAATTAGGCTCCTAGAGTCAGGGCAAAACCTCTCCCTCTTGGAGAGGAAAACCCATGACAAATTCTTCTTATAGATCTTCAAATGACAAGCACCATGACCCAGACTTAGACTCTTGACCTATATTTGCATCCAATACCTTGTCCTTATTTTTTTGATGTTCTTCAATGCTGATCTTTCCTTCTTTCATCAACTTGCACTATTCTGAACCAACAATTCAGTTGCTTGAGATTTATATAAGCCGAAGTTAGGAAAGTAAATCACAGATTTACTTTCCTACCTTTCTCCCACTTACTAATCTATTCTTTTTCTCTTTGCTAACCACTATTCCAACTCTATACAAATATCACCTTTGATCAACAAATTCACTTTTAAAATACACAACAAACATATTTAGATAAGTTTGTACTCCAATGCTGCCCTTGAACTCAAATAAATCCACACTTCAATGCTGCCCTTGAACTCAAACCGTCATGCTGTAACTTCCGCTCTTACTTTGACACACAACCCACATTTCATTTTTCTAGATTGCAACACCTTTTGAGATAACACTCAAAATTACGTACCTTAAACAATTCTGAAGCTCGTCCAACATGCCCGCATTTTTGTTGTAGAATACCGCAGTGATTTATTACACTAAGATACCACGAGGATGTATCTTAGACCGACTTGAAGCTTATCAACCATCCGCACTGAAGTTCCTTTCAAGAATCTACAAACTATTACAGGTAGTCTGCACTTCTATTTAGAGAAATATGTATTTCTATCTCTCATTAAAATTCACAATATTGTCTAGAGCAATCTGAACGGTTATCCATTTAAATCATCCGCACTGTTCATCTTTTTCCCACACTGTTATCTCTGCAATTGTCTTTTGAATATCCCCAATTGATTAGCGCTGAATCCACATTTCTTCCTTTTCTCAAATGATCCACAACTTCTGTGTATATATAGGATAACGTTCGCTTAATTTAGGCCGACCATACCTCTTACTAGTAGGCCGACTTGTCGTGCTGTAGGGAGGCTGAATTTGACATTAATATAACATTTCTTCCAGAGTTTGAGTGAGTGTTAATGAGAGCTAATCTTCCATAGTTTTTGGACTTGGTCTTGAAGCATTTCTAGATCCTTCATATATGACACTTATTACATTTTTATCTAGAAGAAAAAACCCTAGATAGACATCAAGAAGAAGTCTATTTAACCTATAATAAAATCTTGCTCTTGAAACCCATGAGGCAAGTACAAAATATATTTTATTATATTTGTCTTCTTCTTTACATAAAAATTCATAATTACATAGTCAATATGAAGACCGACCTAGTTACATTTTTCAACAATTTGAAGGATGACATAAAAAGAAAAATGAAAGACAACATGGAAGATTTTAAGAATGGTTTAAAATAAGACATGGAAGGTTTGAAGGAAGGTTTGACAAAGTTGCTAGAAGAAATTCTTCCTAATGTCGAAAACGTATTAGATGAAACTCATGACAAGAACAAAAGAAATGTTAATTGAAGAGCCACATATTCCAAAGATCGATATGAGGAAGTTTGATGACAAGGATATGGTAACATGGGTACTATAGATGGAGCAATATTTTGATCTTCAAATGTGCAACACACACAAAAGGTACCCCTTGCAACTTTATATTTAGAACCCAATCAGTTTGTATGGTATTGATGGATTTGTTCTCATAAACCACTTGTCACTTGGTCAAATTTTACAGATAGAGAAACACCTTCTTTATCTAATTGATAAATAACAAACAAAAGGGTTCATTGGAAGAGCACATTAAGGACTTCCAAAAATTGAATATAAGGGTAAATGATATTCCAGAGGAGTATATAAAAATGGATTAGTTATAACAATGAGTAATGTGTTAGGCCATTTATTTAATGCATTAGTGCACCATAAATATCAATGGTACATTTCATATAATTTAAGTGCATTGATTAAAAATTTCCACCAAAATATTTTGTCGTTACTGTAAATGGATACGGGAGATTTGTTTTCGGGAATTTCTATAAAAACTTTCACTAGAAAGCATTTTCCTAATAGTGTTAGGTTCCTAGAAGATTGTCCATCAATGAAAGGTCTATAGATATAACATAAAATTCATAGAGTTATTATACTTCATTCACATGATCTCACTCATCCAATGTTAGTTATTCAAACAATGATATTATCCACAAAGCTTGTATGCCAAGGCTTCCTCCCCATCATGGAGATTATATGGCATTTGAGATTGGTGAGCTTGGACTCGCTGGAATTGTGTGTCTTCCAACACTTGTATGTTCCAAGTTGCTATGAATCATTGCATTTTACCTTACCAAAATAAAGTATATTCTAATCACAATAGATTATTTTTTATATATTTTTAAAGACACATGGTGTGATATCCCTTTGGAAAAATTCCCCTCTTACAAACATTGCAAATATTTCATGTATTTTGATTGTAAATTAGAAGGTCTGAGAATTGGGACAACATTATTTTCACATTCACATGGATGCTTTCATCCATAATGCATACAAGTATGCATATAAAAAGGATGGGGACTTCAAGGAGGTGTTATTATAGTTGTATAACTAGTTTCATGTAGACAATGGAGATAAAACACTTGATTATCATCTTCAAAATTAGTTACTCTACACGATGGAAAAGTTACGTATTTATAAAGGTGAGTGATTGAAACTAATCAAAGAGGTTCATAGATCAAAGGTTGGAAGGAATTTTGGTGTATGGAAGTGACCAATTATCAAAGGTATGTTTTATGACTCTAGCCGTAATAAGATGTATCTAGACTTATAAGAAGATGCATGATTTACTATCTAAGAAAACCAAGTAATAAGAAACATGGTCTATATGATCATACCTATTACCACTCATCCTTGGAAAATGTGAGAGGTTTACCCAAAACCAATAAGGGACATGATTATCTATTTTTGGTAGTCGATAGTTTCAACAATACGTGCATTCTCATGCCCTGTAAAGAGATCATCAATGGGAAATAAGCAACAAACTTGTCCTTTGGTTATGTTTGGGTGCATTTTGGGGTACAAAGGAGCATTATTTCAAATAAGGACATAATATTTCTCAATGCATGTTAGAGTACATTTTGGGAGAAGATGTGCATGAAGTTGAAGAGGTCTATAACATTCCATCCATATATGAATATGAAAACGAAAGTAGTAAATTGGAATTTGGTGGAACTTTTGAGGGGTTGCAATAAGAAGGTTCCAAATTCTTAGGATGAAAATATAGTATATACATAACACTATTATGATAGATTAGTCCACACTTCTATTGGAAGGTGACCATTTGAAACTTGTTTTGGATATTTTCCACCTTCACCTTTGGATATTGCATATGGGCAGTGAGGAGGAATGAGGAAGGATATCATAGGGGATGCTTTAAGGGTAATTTTTTTTAGATAATATTAGGTAGATCCATTTGAAAGTGTAGGATATAGTAAAGAGTTCATAGGTAAAGTACAAGCCCAAGCATTATCAACATAGAACAAAGAATTTATTCAAGGTGGGACACATAGTATGGTTATAGTTGAACAAGGAGAGGTTATATGGCCATGGTAAGAAAATCAAATCTCTATGATATGGTATTTTCAAAATATTAAAAAATGTATTAAATAATGACTATAAACTTAACCTACTCCCATACATGTGCATTTACTCAATTTTGAATGTGGAGAATTTGAAACTCTATGAGCCTTCCATGCTAGATCAGGAAGAGGATTAGTTCCTACCAACTATAAAGGATTTAGAACCAAAATATCATATAGAGTTAACAGAGGATACAAATTTGTAAAGAGGTATAAAAATACGAGAAAGTGGAAACATGACCTTTAGTATATTTGGTTGAATGAACAAATTTTAGGAAAGGCTAAGTGGTACTCAAGGAAGAAGGAAGATAAAAAATTTCTGCACCTAATTCAATAAAATATTTTTGGTACTAAAAACCCTTCAAAAATGGGAAGGTATGATCTAGATTGGTTCATTATATTGTTTTGATCCATATTGATACTTTAGCAGTGGGAAAATAAGAGAAATAAATGTATAGAAACAATTTTAGCAATGTGACCAAGTTTGCAGAATTGGGGTTAGAATGGGGCTAGTTTGAGGATTTAACGTGTTTTTTGGGGTTAAAATTTTTCTGAAAATGTGTGGCATTGATGGAAATATTCTACACTTGAAGACATTTCCAAATATGCAAGAATAATGTTTATCAGAGTTTGGATGAAAAATTTATGCCTCTCGAAAGTTGACTTGACATGAATGATCACCATAATTTGTGAGGATGCCACATTAGCCCCGTTATTGATATAAAAAGGGATAGCCATATGGGAACTATGAATAATACTATAGGAGGGTTGAAATAAAACTCATATTGAGGGTTGAATGGGTCAAATTTAACCCCCAGTTATCCATTCAGATGTGTTATAACCTGATCACTACGAGGAAAAGGGGTTCGATTCTATTGTAGAAAATTTTGTTCCATAGTAGAGAAAAGTAGCCAAGAATGGGTAAAGATGAGGTAGAAGAGAGAGGGTTTGTATTTTGTAGTAGCCCACAGGTTACATGCCTCACTCCTTTGTATTTTCACGATTTCTACTAAGATAAAGAGAGAGAAGAACAACCTCACATTATAGTTGGGTTTTCTCTTGAAAGGGTTTCCCGGGTCATATATTAGTGTTATTGTGGTTTTTCAGAGGTTGTTTTATTAGTATTATATTTTCCACATTTTTTATATTGTATGCAAAGCTGAAGAAAATAACTTAATAAATCCATAAATTTAAGGAAAATTAATCCTAATAGTATATATCTCTTATTTCAATATTTTTTTATTATATCTATTATGACAAACTATGTTATGGAATATCCAAAATAGTCTATGGATCAATTTCTAATATTATGCATGAGGATTCCTTGAATTTGACATCATAACCATTTTGACTCAATTGTCATATACTTATTAGGTTATCTCTATAACAATCCCACGTTGAATTTCCATGTAAATAAATAATGTATGGACATTATAAAAGAAAAATAAAACCAAGTTCATGGGACACATATTCCAAGATGAATGAGGGGAAAAACATTACATTGGGACCCACTTGTGGTTAGTTAATTATTTATTGGATATGGAAATTGGCATTGGCATTGGAAAGAGGAAAAATGAAATTAATGGAAAATTATTTATCACAGGATAATAAGGACATGAGACAAATATACAAAGGAAATAAAGGAAAATGAAAGAAATTCCACTTCATCAAGTGGGGAAGAGGAATATACAAGAAAATGATAAAAATAGTAAAAGAATATGCACAAAAGTAAAAATGAAGAAAAAGGAAAATACAATAAATTAGAGAGAGAACATTCTAGGAAAAGGAGAGAAAACTCTACAATAAGAGAGAAAAATAGAGAGCACTTGGATTCAAGGAAGGTACAAGAAAGAGACAAGCAAGGAATCGAGCCATGAAAGAGGAATTCATGTGGAATTCAAGAGGAATATTGGAACAAAAACAAACAAGAGGATTTTTTCCAGCAACAATGTGCATGTGTGATTTATCACGCTGGGATTTGAATGCATGGTTCATGCATTGGATTTTTGGTCATTTTGCTATCATTAACATGGAAATTTTCCTGGATTAATATTTATGTACAACCTTTCCTATGCCATTTCCTAGATAGCCATGATGTAGTGGGTTCCGTATTTTGGTTGAGCTTTGGATCCCAATAGATTTTGGATCCTAGTTGAGGTGGACTCAGGAAAATCCCAAGGGTTGAGGGTGGAGATGGTTTTCTCTGGGTAAGCCCTTGACAAGTGGGTGGAGATAGGAAAATTCCTCTAGGTATGGTGATGAAATTTTGAGGCATCCAATATTGTATTGGTTTTGGTGATTTTTGGACCTGCTATTAGGTGAAATCATCGTGGCTTGAGGGTGGAGATGGTTTCCTCTAGATTCCTTGTTTGGTTATGCTTTGGTTTATCCCATGTGATCCCAAATTCATGCTTGGAATATGAAATGAGGGTGATTTTGCTAGAAGAAAGTTTTGGTTCAATCCCAATCTATGGTCGGGTGGTACGTGGAAGCCCCTGACTTGGTTGGACCTATGCATATGTTAATATGTGTTATTATTTAATGAAGATAAAACATCACAAGTTCTGTTTAATGTGTGATTATGTGAGTGATTTTTCATGGTTTCATTTTGGTTAAATGTTGGTTACATGCATGGTATATTTCTTATGATGTGAAGTGCTCTCGTTAATGATATTTCTCATGGTTGATAGGACCTTCAATGTATCAGCTAATTTGTGATATTGCAACTAGTATGAGAGGGCATCAAGCCTTATTGATGAACATCTGATGAAAATAATGAAACAATGAACAAATGACATATCCAAACCTACAGGCACCTTGGTCACAACATGTTTGTAAAAATGAATAACCATTAGAGAAATTTTGAGGTCTAAAATGAGCCTCCTAATGAATATTATAAAATAATAGTTGAAATACTAAAATAAGATTAGATTATATCATAAAAATTTAGAGGGAAAAAAGGAAAAATTGTTTTTTCAACTCATATTTAAAACCTATCTCCCTACGGTTTTACTCAAATTTCGAGCGGGAGAACTTGTTGGATGCATAATTTAATTCCTCATCCAATGAGTGATATTTTTTCAACTCATATTTAAAACCTATCTCCCTATGATTTTACTCGAATTTCTAGCAGGAGCACTTGTTGGATGCATAATTTAATTCCTCACCCTATTGTCCTTGATAAAAAATAGGTTGGTCTAGGTTTGTCTTAGTTGAGTTAGGTTAGGTTATTAGGGGGAAATAAGGTCACAAAATTCATTAAATTTAAAATTTTGTATATAGTTTAAGGGGGTCTAAATGGTCATTGGTCATGTAATTGAGGTATTATAAAAGTAAAATTCAAAAAATCCAATTGCATGGGTTAAAAGAGTAATTTTATGACATTTGGAAATTTTTTTTGCAGTTCGCAACGTTTTCTGTGTAAAACAATCTATTTTCGCTACAGACTTTCCTGACAGTTCTGTAGCAAATCTGTCATCCCACTAACTGAAAATGCTACGAACTTTGTCTTTTCTGTTAACAGTGGGGTAATTAGTATATTTTCATCATTTTAGTGGCCATAACACATTTTTTCATCATAGTACATTTCAGTTATGTGTCATCTTGTGTCATTTTGCATGCATGGAAATCATCATGCCTTCCATCATTTCATTTTCCCTCTCATCTATCTTTCTTAATTAATCCTATTCCCTCATTCGAACAACAACACTTTGCCTTTCATCCTTGTAAGTTGTTTAAGCCTTTTTCCAGCAGTCTTCACTTTTGTTTTTTTGTCTAGTAGCTCTCTTAGGCTAGCTGTTACCTTTGTCAAGGAAGGTGCTTGTTGTATTAGACAATTTTTCAAGTGTCAAAGCTTGAAGCTAATCAATTCTATATTAGAAGGCGTGTATCTGCATAAAAATCCAAATAAAGGTGGCTATGTAGTTAGATACGAGCCCATGGACATGAAGCTGATTGTAGAAGACCCTAGCTTCTCACAAGCCTTCACAAATGTAGGTTGTTTAAGGTTTTGCCAAAAACTGTAGGGATATCATGCACATGTGTCCAAGGATTTCATTGTAAACTTCATTGGTACAACTTCAAAGGTAGGAATCCTCAATTTTACTGTTTATCCCGAGACCATTGCACAGGAAACTGAGATTCCAAGGTATGGAGAGGAGTGGTTCAAGGAAACAAAGTTCAAGCTTCAAAACTATGATGAATTTATAAATCAGGAGCACATAGGAATTGACATGACCTTAGGCATCTCTAGGAATTGCTTTAACGAAAACTACTCAAATTTGTTGATGGTGATTCAAAAATATTTTACTTGTGAAGGTATATTTCACATGATCTACCAATACCACTTCAGACTGTTGCTTCATTTCACAGGTAACCTATTGATATAACATTCTTTCTGTTCATAAGTTTAGGAAAAATGGTTGATAAGGTGCAAGCTAAACCTGAAAGCAATGATACTTATATTTTTCATCATGTTTTAATCAAATTGTTAGTTATGGAGGAGTTGAAGAAGCTGAACAAGGATTGGGATAATTTTCTGTTTTTGAGTGAGTATGAGGTAGATGTCCTCACTCCAAGAAAGATTCCTAGGCCAAAGGAAAACACTCCTAGGAAGGGAAAAGAGCCAAGAGCTGAAATAGAGGTAGAACCTGAGGTGGAGGTGTAGCCCATGGTGGAGCCAATGGAGGTAGATATTGATCAGTTGCAGGAGACAGTGGTACTTCATTAAACCCCTACCAAAATTAAAGTTAAAATTGATACAAGTGCTCATAGAAGAATCACTAGAAGTCAGACATATGGGAAATGCAAGATTGAAGACATATTGCAGGCAATTGATATTGAAGAAACTCCCGTGCTGAAGCCTGTAGAGGTTAAAGGAGAAAAAATGAAGAAAAAGGGTCTTAGAGATAAGAAGCTAGATTTTTTTACTGAAAATTCAGGATTTGTTTTTAAACCTAGGAAGCCACTCAATAGGTCAAAAATATCAAAGGGAGACAAATTTGATAAACTACATTAAGAACCAGAAAATAAGAAATAACCAACAAGGGAATAAATCATAGTTATCTCCAACAGAAACAGAGGTGATCAAGGCAAGGAAAGGCAAATAAAATGTTCAAGAAAAGTATGAATTGGAGCTTCTAAGAGAAAAAATTAAGGAAGCGAAAGAAGAAGTTTCAGAAGCTAAACTGGAGTTAACAAACTTTAAACAAGAGAGGAAGGAGCTCATAGACTTCAAAAAATAAGTGAGCAAACAAATTTATTTTTATGACGAGGTTGCAGAAAGGTAAAGGAAGATGTTGAGAATAACATTACCACTACACAGGATGTTGAAACATACCTGTAGGAGAAACTTGTGGTTGAGATTAGAAATAAGGAAGCTACATGGCCAAGTCAAAGAATTAGAAATCCAAATGGAGATGGTGCAAAAACAATTGAAGAAAAAGGGTTTGAAGATGGTTGTAATGGATGACCTTGTTGCCCCTTGAAAAATGGTAAGACACATTTTTTGGCCATTTTTGTCTTAGGATACTATATCAAGTCAGTTACAAAGTTGCAAACATGTTTTGTGGAGATAAAGAGTAAAAATTGCAAACTCTAGAGAAGTCAAGCAAGTTCGTAGGAGCTCCAAGCTTAAATCTAAGTTTCCACTACAAACTCGCTGTAGAATGTTTTGAGGTAAAATTTGAAAAATATATCATGAAAACGGTGAATAAAAACACGTGTTTACCTTATTCTACCTAATGAAGACCCTCCAACTGGCAGCCAAGTCAGAAAAAGTGCAAAATGGACTGAAATGAAAACGCTACAAAAACTATGCTACGAACTTGCCTTAAAATACTCTATTTTTACATCGAGCTGGATTTTTGGTATTTTGTAGAAATTAATCTATTTACGGGAGCAGATGAGTCATCATAAGAGGTTGAAGAGTATCATTAAGACACCTATTGATTAATGCCACTCAACAAAAGGATGATGTGGCTGCCAGTTCACCATTTTGTCCACCCCACCAACGCACAAATCATCCTCAAATTCCGAATATCAGATCCTAAATTATAGCATGACAATTTTCCACCTGATCATGGATGTTGCCACCTTAGACAAAGTTTTTTGGTTCGATAAGCATCATTAGTATGGGTTATTTAAAGTTTGTTGATGAAATTCTTAGTGATAGAGTCCTTTTAGGTTACAAACTCTTTCCAACAGAATTATCTCTATTTTCTCTCAATGTAATGAATTCCTTTTGGGATTGGAACTCTACATCAGTTTCAAGAGTCTAGACCAGGTGTCAGACCTATGTAAAATGGTTTTCACTCTATAAATAGAGAATTTTTAGAGTTAGAGAGGGTTGATGGATGTAATGACCAAAGATACTATTGTAATATTTTTTCTACTCAGTTAATAGACAGTTGTAGAAGACTTTTGTTCAAACCTGAGATTTCGTTTGAGTTATTATGTATTTGTGTTCTTTATCTTTTGAATTTTATCTCAAATTTCTCATACATAATTACTTGGAATTCATAAATTATTATTCTTCAACTTCCTTTATGTATCTTGTTTGTTGTCAGAATTTGTTTATAAGAACTCATGTGCCTCAGCTTCCATGAATGATACTTTTATGTAATTGAGTTTCCATACTGATTTGATGCCCAATGGTAGCCCTCACTCATCTTTCACCTACAACAAATTATCTAAAAGGCATTTAAGAGTTATTTATCTTCATTTTAAGCTTTGGTTATTGAATATCATATCTTTTCTTGAGAGAGCCCTCTCTGGTTGGAAGGGTTAACTTCCAACCCTAAGTGGTTTTAAATATTTACACTGAATTAACTATTGAGAATCCCAATTAGTCCCAATTTGGTGATAACACATCCAATGAGTGCCCATGTTGCATACTTTAGATGAACCCTGCTACACGAAAAAAGATAAATACATGAAAATACATGATTGCAATAATATTTTTCAAGTATTTCTCATTTTTTGTGTATTAGGGTCAATCAAAAGTATGAAACATGGGTAATTTTGGATGAGGAATAAAATTCCACATCCAATGAGTCCCCCTACTCGAAATTTGAGTAACATCATAGGGAGATAAGTTGAAGATACAAGTTGAAAAAGTATATATATATATATATATATATATATATATATATATATATATATATATAATGAGTAAATGATGAATCATCCCCCTTGGTTGACATCATCATCTTAAATTATATTTAGTTCTTATAAAGTTGATTTTGGTTGTACATTTTTATTTTGAGGCCCATTTTCGACCTCAAAATTTCTCTAATGTTGCACTGGGAAAGATTGAGCAAGAATAGAGCTTGGAAAAAAAAATGAAGACTCAGAAACCTTATTGAAAAATTTCTAAATAGTTGGTTGAGTTTTGGTCCTAAAATTATAGAAAAAAGGTCTGTGGCTGCACTCTCTTAACTAGGAAATTTCGGCCATAGCCGCACGAAGGATGGGTTGTGCGTGCGACTGGAAGCCTTTGGCCATACTCATAGGTCAGCATGCATTCAATTGTGAATTAAATTGAGGAAAAATAATGCTTCCTACTTAGGGAAATGATCACCAAGGAAAGTTGGGCTGATAGCAATGTGATCATGTACCCCTGGGTGTTTTGCAGTCAGGATTGACGAGTTAGACCCCATTTTCGTAATTGGATCTTGGAAGTTAGGTCATGCATAGTAACTATCAGCTCATGCTTACCATGGTAAGTATGTAAAAGTGGGTAAATGTGGGGTGGGGTGTTATAGATTGGTATCAGAGCAAGTTCACAACATTGGACCTTGGGGTAAATGCATATTGTTATGCATGCATGTCAGTGACCTATATGTTTATTATACATGTATGTTTGTTAATTTACTGTATTACTATTATATCCATGTACATGACGATTTTACAATTTTATGTTATCATATTGACTGCACATGTACTGATATATTCTTGATATTATTATGTATCGTGCTAATCTGGATTGACCTGTGCATATGCAAGAGCCTCACAAAAAATAAATTGAGGTAATGCTCTTAATTATTCCTTTTATTTGATTTATTTAACAGTGGTATGTTGTAGGAAATAGAAGGCCAAGAGATGAAGAAAAAAATGGTTGAGTATAGTTCATATGATTCCCCGTACAGGCCAAAAGAGAAATAAGTGGGATGGGAGAAATCAATTTGGCAGCAAGGAGAGGGAGACTCTTGATCTAGCAGAAACATTAAGAAGTTTGAAGACAAATATCAAGAGTTGTAAAGAGGATAATGAATGGTTTATTGAAGCCCAAGAAATCCTTGCAAAATATCAATAAAAACAAGATGAGGCTAATGTAGTTATTCTTCAACGAATTTCATATTTATAGAAGTAGGGATAACTCGACACCAGTCATGGATAAATACAAGAAGAAAATACTAATGGGGTAGATGGAAGTCAGTCTAAAAAAAGTTACAAAATGGACTGTGATGATAAAATAAAGAGTGGAAGATCCTTGAGTACACCTAAGAAGAGGTCTAGTATGCATGGATTTTATTTTATATCTACTTCTAGGAGACATCATTTCCATCACCGCTAGCATCATCATAGGAGGAGCGAGAAGGAGTATTTTCTAGAGGAATTCAAGAAGGCCAAGCCTCCTAATTTAATGGTGAGATGAAGAAATCAAAAGATCCAGAAGCATGGATGATTGGAAAGAGGAATATTTTTAGACTTCATGATTACTTAGATAATATGAAAGGCAAGATAGCTACTTTCAGTCTCAAAGGAAAAACATATAAATGGTGGGAAGATGTAAATTCTGTCAGGGGCATAAGAGAAGAGAAGCTAACTTGGGAAGAATTTGAAAGACTCTTCTGAAATAAGTACATGTCTGAGAGGTATTATGATGGAAATAGCAATTAGGAATTCTATGAAATTAGGATGGGTTCCATGTCATATGAAGAATGTACAACCAACTTTCTAGATATATTGAGATATGCACCATATCTCAAGGATGAGAAAGTTAATATTCAAAGGTTCATCAATGCATTTCCATTATCATTCAAAGATTAGATTGAGTTTGATGAGCCTCATTCATTGGAGGAAGCCATCAAGAAGTTGAAGCATTGTTATGAACAGTCAAAGCACAAGCCCAAATTCAAACATGACTGGAAGGGTAGTGAGAAGACTAAAGGAATATGGCCTAAGAAATGAGGAATATCTTAGGATGTAGGTGAAAAGGAAAATATGGCTCCTCATAAGAAGTCCAATGCAACTGAGAAAGGAAGTGGATATCAATATGTTGAGTAACATAATAAAGATAATGGAAGAATCATTAAAGTGTCAGACTTATGGTGAAGACCATCATAAGAGAGATTTTACATCGTATCAAGGTGCTAGGAAAAATATCTACAATGATCGGGAGGCACAGAAAATTAGGGATGTAGCTCAGAGAATTCCACAGATCTATGCATATAACATGCAGGTAAACCACCAAAGATCCATCATCGAGATGAAATATAAGCTTTGTGATTGAGTTTTTTCTATTTTTGTTGATCCAGGATCACATTATAGCTATATTAGTCCTGAACTAGTGGATTAGTTCCATCTAGAAAATGAAGCACATGCAGAAACTGGGTTGGTGAGGTTGGTTATAGGGACCTGTTGTGACCACCAACAACCCCCCTTTTTATTTTAGTATTAGTAATAATACTAAATAAATGGGGACCCTTAGTTAAAAAATCCAAAAAAAAAATCAATTAGGATTTGTTTGCCTTTCAAATAAAAATTTCTATCATAAACCTATAGGAAATCCCTTAGAAAGAATATTTAGAAACACTTAAGTTTATGATAGATTATAATAAAATTTCTCTTGAAACAATATAGCACATCCATAACAAAAATAGTATATATAAAAACGCATTGATCGCAGATCGCATAGCGCAGAAAACAGAAATGATTAACGAATATCTTTTGCGCTCTTATTCATTATGCACTTTTGCGATTTTGCGCTTTTGCGATGATTTCATTTTGCGATTGTACGCTTTTCATGATTCTGCGCGTTTGCGATATGCGCTTTTGTGATTTTTGCGATATGCGCTTTGCGCTATTGCGAAATTCCCGTTTTTGCGCTATTTTTATGACTGTGATGATTTCATTTTGCGATATTGCGACATTGCAATATTGCGATATTGCGCAGCAAATCGCAGATCGCAATGTCGCAGATTCATGTAGGCACGCTATCCCAAGGCAATCTTCCCATATGTCAAATCCGTTATGCGCTTTAAAGACTTGGCTTGCTCATTTCTGCATAGAATAGCAGCAAGGCCAAGGATTCTCCCATACACAGACATGGTGAGATGGGTACTGGACAGTGCTGATATTTCAGACAGGCAATTCAAGACTCCATCTGAAGAGCTAATTGGGTCATTCACCGTAGAAGATCTGAGATTAATGTATAAGCTGCCAGAACCTCAGGCAACTTTCAATAAGCAATTTATGGAAGAGTTTGCCAAAGAACACTCAAATTTGGCAGAATGCACAAAGGAGTGGACCAAAAGAAGTGAACCATTGAAGAAGAACAAACAAGGTATGTACAGCACGGGTTCACTTACCTCTCCTTATTGTTTTACTGCTGCCATGTTATGCAAGCTTTTTGGAAAGCCTGACATAAATATGATGTTACCCGAATGGCTTCCTTTGTTGAATGCGGCTGTTAATTCTACAATTGTAGATTGGGCCAAAATCCTATCTGATAATCTCACCACTGCTATTTTTCATTACCGGTCTAAACGAAATGTTTCCCAGCGGGTTTATCCGCCTTTTTATTTATCTGCTTATGTCATGGACGCCATCTGTTATGTCTCTAAATTCCCTGTGATGGGCTGGAAATGGACTATCCACGATCCTTTGCCCATTCATGTGTACCATAAAGAACTATGGGAGTCTGAGTTTATCCCCCATTTTTATCAAATTTGTCATGGAATAATGTTGCCATTGTACAGAACATTGTATAATAAGGATTCCCCGAGGTTATCCTCAGAAACAGAGGTTGATATTCTCCCCGTCGCAAGATGGTTTGGAGAGGAATTGTTCACCTATATTATGGTTTTTGGAAGTTATGCTTCTCCCCATGTTTTACCCTTATATGTTCCAGATAGACTTGTAGCTCGGGAAATTGCTTATCAGACCTGTAGCCAGGGAGGTATGACAAAAGATTTAGAAGACAAGAAAAAGGGCATTTGGCCACAATTTCCCATAAAATGTGGAACATTTTCACTGTTGGATATTGGTCATGCATTTCACGAGATAGGCAACATTACATGCCTACAGCTGTTCAAATTCTCAAGAAGGTTATTTGACCAAAATGATATTGTTAAGAATTTTACCAATGCAATCAAAGTAAGGGAATTTGTCGGGGAGCAGGATATTTTTGATGATATGTTCCAAGCAAGAAATTCATTCAAAGAGGTTTTGAATTCAGCTAAAGCGTAGCTATCTCCAGAGGATTTTCAGGAATTCAAGCTGTACAGAGAAAGGAGACTAATTCCTATTCCTTTGGATAATCTATGCTTAGAGCCCGCAAGGGAGAAAACTCCTAGTGTTAGTCTTAATGGCAGTTCAAGCACAGGTAAATCCAAATCAAAATCTGACAGAGATTCTGAACACTCCAATACATCCAAAGAAAAGGAAGATAAAATGGAAGAATCCATTAAAGATTCTGCACAATCTAAAGAGCTTGCTCAACAACAAATTTTGACTCCTCAACAGACAAATCCTCCTCCACCCAATGTACAGCAACAGCCAGTCACCATTGAGTTAGATAAAGAATGGGAAACCTTTAATCAATTGATTAATATAGAAGGACAGAATGTACAGACCCCTGTCCAGACAACCAAAGTTTTGAACGCAGGAACAAGCAGCACAGCCGCAGTAACAGAGCACATACCAATCACACCCTCCTCTGAAATTGTACTTAATGTAGAAGAAATTCCTCCTCTGGATGTATTTTATAGCCCAAAATACAAAGCAGTAGTAAAGAGACAAAGAAAAAAGAGAAAAATAGAAAGTGCAATTGCTACTGAACCAGAACAAGTAGATGTTTTGTGGAAATATCTTGCCACAGAGCCTACTCATAATCTCACTAAGTTATCTCAAATAACGGGAGCTTATGCTTCTGCAACAATTGATAAAGCAGTTGAGATACAACTTTTGTTGGATGAAAAAGAAGAACAGATAAAGGCTCTGCAACAGCAATTGCAACAGGTACAGGCCAATCAGGAAGCACAATTAAAACTTGAAGAGTTACAACAAAAACTTCAAGAAATCCAAGAACAGCATAAGGATGATCCTAAGCTTCCAGAATTCATTTCAGAGACCATCTCTTTGAACAATCAACTACTGCAACAAGAGGAAGTTTTCTGCCAAAAAATATTGCAATGGAATTCTTTGTGCCAAGAAAGCGATAAAATCACAAATCATGTCGTAGATTTACGAAATGATTATGATTTTATTAATGAAAAGATCAATGATTATCTAGCATGGCAAAAGACAGAAGAAGGCAGAAAAGCTGGTGCACCCATCATTAATGAAAACCATAAAGAAATATTGTTCAATAACTGGGATGCACAAATCAGAAGGGCATAAAAGGCAGCAGAGGAGGCAGCTACAGCGGAAAACACTCTCACTGATTGTATAAATGACAA
Source organism: Pinus albicaulis (assembly GCA_034641835.2). Lineage (NCBI taxonomy): Eukaryota > Viridiplantae > Streptophyta > Pinopsida > Pinales > Pinaceae > Pinus > Pinus albicaulis. Next base: position 1,278,309,294 of record CM076577.1, on the reverse strand, counting down.
TTTACACAAAGCTAATTTGATCCCAGAAACTGTTCCAGGATATCTCCCACGGGAAAATCAATTGCAAACAGAATGGAGGCAAAAGGCAGAAGAAAGAGAAAAATCCATCCAAGGGCTGACAAGATTGAATTGGGACTCATACTGGATGTACTTGGTGAAGCCACACAGTCAGCACAGTGCACTTAATTGTATCATCAATGCTACAGAGAAGATTGCTCCTACGCTTGCCGACTCTGTCTTTTCAGGACAGTTGAATTCCGAAGTCGGTCAACCGCATCTTCTCAAAACTATGCTAGATGCCTGCAAGTTTAAAGATCAAATTCATAGATAGATATATTTAGTTTTAATTTCACTGTATTTTAGCCTAGGAAAAGGAAGATCATTGAACCGAATCCTTAATTTTTCTAATAAACTATTTTTAGAGTTAGTTAAGTAGTATTTAAACCCCTCTCATGCATTTAGAGAGGGGTCCTGGATCTTAATATTTTTGGACTTGGAGATTGCATTTCTGTACTCCATTGTCTTATATATTTTTGAAAAGGATCACATCTGGTGATTTTCATGCGAAATTATCTTTGAAGTGTTGCATTTCTGTACCTTTGGAATTTGATTTTGCATTATAGTTACTGGATAGAGTATCAGATTGCATTTGAAACTCTTCAAGATGAACAAGGTATTTCTATCTGTTCACTGTTGATCTCTTTTGTTTTATGATATTCATTTTAAATTGCTATCATTTATATGTATATTGGTTTTCACAACGCTTTCTTTTATATATCATTTCTAAGTATAATTGAAACGTTATTTTTCATAGTTACATGTAAATGGTATACAATGATGAATGCAATATGTTTACATAACTCTGTTTAATTTCTTAAACAGAGTTATCTTTATTTGTTTCTGCACATTTCAATTTAATTAATAATACATTTTCATGGTTATTGTTGAATTGGAACAATCTTAAGTTGTATTCACATTTAGCTACCCGGGTTAATATTAGAAGTCCTTTATCAGTATTTAGCTTAAATTAGATAGTTTTATTTTAGTTAGTTTAGTACCATTTCCATCCATCCAATCCAATCCATTTAGTTACAAGGAAACTGGTCCTTTAAATCCATTCGGAGCCACCATTCCAAACGGAAAAGGAGTTTTCTTAAGGTCCCGACCGGGTGGTTTTCCCCGATGTTTGAAGCAGAGATTTTCTAGGCTTCAACATTTTTGGCGCTAGAAGGAGGGCCTGAGCTATGAATGGCAAGTAAATCTTTATCCACAAGCCATTCTGAGAGCAAAAAACCCTCATTAACTTCTTCAATTTCTTCTGAAATTCAGAATCCAAGAGAAGAAATTGCAGAAAATATTCAAACACCCACTACCAAAATCTTTAAACATTCAGACAAACAACATCCTGAGTATCCTAAAGTTCAAGATCTAATTCATAAATTGAAAGGATTCTCATTATCTTTAGAAGAGTCTGAAATATATGAAGGTAGTGTAAGCTCAAAATTTATTCCTTCAAAACCTCTTACTAGATTGCAAAGTGAAAAACTTGGTATTCCTCCGAGAGAATTTCCTTTACCTAGTAAGGGAAAAACAAAAAGAATTCAATCAGAAACAGAAAGTGATACAAGTTCACCATCTCATATTCAATCACCTGTTTCCAAAAGCACAACTCAACAAAGTGTAGTTGTTTCATCATCATCTTTTCAATCATCATCTCCACAAACATCTTCTCCTCAATCCTCATCAATCTTAACATCATCTATTCCAACCACTTCTATTCAAATACCACCTGTTTCTTCTATCCCTCCAATAGTCATCCCAATAATGGCACAGAGACCATGGTCTACTCCAGGAGCAGTCAACATGGCTGCACCTTTACACGATTTACCAGACAATCCTGGAAAATGGCTTCCAAATTTTAGCCCAGATCTTAATATTCAAGCTGAAGAACATATCAATAATTTTATGCTGGCTATTAATTTGAATGGAGTCATACATGAAGATGTTGTAGTTATATTATTCCCATATACTCTTCAGGGAGTAGCAGGATCATGGTACTTTTCATTACCATCAGGATCCATAACAAGTTGGGACATTTTTGCAGATCATTTTTTGACCAAATTTGGAGATGATCGATCAATTGCAACTTTACTCAATGATCTCTCAAATTTGAAGATAGAACCCAAGGAACCTATAAAAGAATTCAATGCTAGATTCAACAAACTTTTGAACAAAATTCATACAGATTCACAACCTAGTGAGCAAGTCAGAATCGAATGGTATATAACTGCCTTACCCTCAAACATAGCAATTTTCGTGGATAGAGCTGCAAAGCCTACATTAGCTGAGAATATGAAAGAAGCTATTGCAGTAGAAAAACGTATTACTTCTCTGGAGAAGAAAAATGCTATTGAAGAAAGGAAATCAAATAAGGTCAGCTTCAGAGATGATTCAAAGAAAAAGACCAAAGATCCATATGACATGGAAGGTTTACAGAAAGTTCTTAAAACCATGTCAAATGAAATGGTTGAAATGAAAAAACAAGTGGCTGAAACTTCTACCAAGAAACCATTCCGAAATTTCAGAAGAAACCAAGTTGAATCTAAACCACCTAATGCAATTTCTAATGCAGAATCAGAAGAAGAAGAAGAGGAAGAAGACACATCTATAATATCAGATCAAGAAGACGAAAATGAAGAAATAGCTGAATTAAATGGAATGTGGGATTTCATTCTCCCTAATTCTGATAGTGAAGAAGCTATGCCTGTAAGTACTAGGAGTAAATCTACAGCAGAACCAGTGCAAACAGTTCCAAAAAAGAAAATTACAACTCCAAGTACCAAAGACAAACCCGCTGTAAAGAAAAATTCTTCATTACCTACTCAAAATCAGCCATCCTCTTCTAATCCTCTCACATCAACAGCGAAAACTTTAGTAGTGTCAGAACCCATGGAATACAACATTGTCGAAGACATGAAAAAAATCAAAGCCAACATTTCCTTACATGAACTCAGCAAACTAAAACACCAGCAAAAGTTGTTATTAAAAGAACTTAACGCTACACCAATTTCTCCTGTACCAAGCGGTGTAGTTGCAAAAGCAGCAAGAGGGACTGGTAAACCACCAGATAAGGTAGATGCTACTGATACTGTGCTCATTGGGGAAAAGTCAAATTCTCAAACTCCTCCTTTTCTTTTGACTTATGAGATGTACAATAAAAATCTACACAATTGTTTGATTGACTCTGGAGCTTCCTCCAATATAATGCCTACTTCTGTCTGTGCTAAATTGAATATTGAACCACAGAAATCAGCAGTTCATATCGTTCAGTTGGATCTCTCTAAAGTCTAGGTGGTAGGAGAAATCAATTCAGTCACAATCAGATTAGCTTCTGATCCTAGGATTGTCCAAAGAATTGATATTTTGATTGCTGATATTCCTGAATTCTATGGATTAATCTTGAGCAAGGACTGGTCTGCAAAACTTAACGGTTATATCTCGACTGATTATTTTCATATGTGGCTTCCCTACAAAGGGAAACCAAATCAAATCAAGATTGAACGAGAAAAACATATGACACATACTGTCACTGAATTTGAACAACCTAATGAACCTGTGGCATTCAACAACAATATTCTTGGAGGTTATTCTGCTGAATCATTTCTTGGAAACTTCAAAGCTCCTCAGTAACCTTTTTCTGTAAATACTTTTGTTTCTCAGATAGAAAATTTTTCACAATCTGATTCTTCCAGAATTGTAAATATTTCAGATGTAATTGTAGATAAGCCAATAGATAAATCTTTATTTTGGTCGTTATATTTTGATGGATCGAAGTCTAGTGATGGAGCTGGAGCTGGATGCATATTGATTGATCCAAATGGAGAGAAAACCATGCTGTCATGCAGATTAGAATTTGAGTGTACTAACAATACCGCAGAATATGAAGCCTTGGTTCAAGGACTTTATAAAGCTATAGGGTTAGATGTTAAATACTTGAAAGTTTTTGGTGATTCCGAGATTGTCATTAAACAAGTTAGGAATACTATTCATTGCCTTTCAGGACATCTTAAACACTATCAAACCCTAGTACAAGACCTCACCACTCATTTTTTAGCATTCAATATTTCTCCTATTCCTAGGAATCAGAATACATCAGCTGACTTGTTAGCTAATGTTGCATCTAGACTCTTACCTGCTGAAGATTACAGTCCTGATAGGTTTTCTGTAGAATTGATTTTTCGTCCATCTGTCCCAGATAATGTTACAAAATGGAGAGTTTTCTATCATGATCAAGATATTCTAAATTTCATGACTTCAGAGAAATCATATGATGAGAAAATTATTGACGAAGAAGATCATGATTTACAAATTGCTTCAAAAAGTAATGAAAACCCCATTCCAAAATCTGTTATTAAATTAGAGGATTTATATGACATTAGAGACAGATTCAAGAAAGTTGTTAATACAAAACTTCAAAGTTCCACTTTGAAGTTTGAATTAGTAAATCTTGGTTCTGATTCTAAACCTCAAAACGTTAACTTAGGACTCAATTTAACACCAGAGGAAAGGAATGCATTCATTAAACTGCTGAACAAGTATAAAAATGTGTTTGCTTGGAATTATGATGATCTAAAAACATATGATACTTCGGTTATTCAACACACGATTCCAATGCTTCCTGATATTAAACCTGTTCAATAGAAGTTGAGAAAGATCCATCCAAATCTCGAAAATCAAATCAAATCAGAACTCAATAAACTTTTGAAAGCCAAAATTATTTTTCCAGTCAGGCACTCTAATTGGGTTTCCAATATGGTACCTGTAAGGAAGAAGAATGGTGATATAAGAATTTGTATTGATTTCAGGAATTTAAACAAGGCATGTTTAAAAGACAATTTCCCATTGCCAACCATGGAACAGATACTTCAAAAGGTAGCCGGTTCTGAACTTATGTCTTTTCTTGATGGATTTTCGGGCTATAATCAAGTTTTAGTTCATCCAGATGACAGATTGAAAACAAATTTCAGAACAAAATGGGGAACTTATGCTTATCAGAAGATGCCTTTTGGTCTAATAAATGCAGGAGCAACTTTTCAAAGAGCCATGGACATAGCATTCAAAGGTCTGATCAATAAATTAGTTGTTGTTTATCTTGATGACATAACGGTATTTTCAAAAAAGAGAGCCAATCATATACATGACTTAAAACAAATATTTTAAAGATGTAGAAGGTTTGGTATTTCCTTAAATCCGAAGAAATCTTTCTTTGCTTTAGATGAAGGAAAACTCTTAGGATTTGTTGTGTCAAAAGATGGTATATATATTGATCCAGATAGAGTGAAAGAAATTTCTGATATTTCTTTACCGCATAACAAAAAATCCATGCAATCATTTCTTGGACAGATCAATTTTGTAAAAATATTCATTCCTGATTTTTCTTTAATTGTTTTACCTATGCAAAATATGATCAAGAAAAATTCAATATTCAAATGGACGCATAAAGAAAAAGAAGCTTTTGATTCAATCAAACAAGCGATCATTAATGCACTAACATTGAATACCTCGGATTTTTCTAAAGATTTTATTTTGTATACTCTGGCCACTAAAACATCTTATGCAGCCGTTTTAACACAACTCAATGATCAAGAAATCGAAGCACCAATTTCTTTCTTTAGCTCAAATCTGCAAGGAGCTGAGCTTAATTATTCCGATGTTGAAAAACAAGCCTTTGCTGTGTTTAAATCAATCAAACATTTCAGACCTTTTCTCTTGAAAACACATACAAAAATCATTGTCCCATTCTCTGCAGTAAGGCAATTATTAATTCAAAGAGAAGTAGGAGAAAAGAGAGCTAACTGGGTAACAGCCTTGCAAGAATATGATGTTGATATTAAACCAGCTAAGATTGTTAGAGGACAAGGTTTTTGCAGATTATTGGCAGGAGCTCATAACATACCAGAAGATCAAGATTCAAATCAAGATATTCAAGTAAGTCAAATAACTGTTACAGATGCTGAATCTCAGTATGCTGATCTCATCTATTACTTGAAGAATGGGTATGCTCCTTCTAAATCTCAGCTATAAGAGTAAACGCGCTTTAAGGTTAAAAGCTATTAAATATGAAATCATTGATAATGTGTTGTTTAGAAAAAATTATGATTCAATTTTATTAAGATGTTTGGAAAAGACTGAAGCTGAAAAGGTTTTGCAGGAATTGCATGATGGACCAGCAGGAGGTCATTTTGGAGGTGATACCACAACTCACAAAATAATTCGTGCTGGTTATTACTGGCCTACCCTTTTTAAAGATACGCATGATTACGTAAGGAAGTGCCAAATTTGTCAAACTGCAAGTGGAAGACAAAGGAAACCAACTTTTCCTTTGCAACCAGTAACTATCGAGCAACCATTCGAACAATGGGGGCTTGATATTATTGGTGAGATAGTACCTCATTCTTCCAAATAGCACAAGTACATCCTTACTGCAACTGATCACTTTACAAAATGGGTAGAGGCAATCCCATTGAAGGTAGCCAATTCTGATGCAATTATTGATTTCATAGATCAATTCATCATAACCAGGTTTGGTGTACCTCAAGCTCTTGTTTTTGACAATGCATCTTACTTCTCTGGAAATAGTTTAATTGAATTTGCAGTCAAAAGAGGTTTTAAATTGAAATATTCAACAAATTATTATCCACAAGGTAATGGTTTGGCTGAATCCACTAATAAAAACCTTATCAAAATCATTAAAAGGACTGTTGATCAAAATCAAAAGAATTGGCACAAATCTCTAATCTTTGCGTTATGGGCTGATCGTATCACTGAAAAAGCTTCAATAAGGACTTCACCTTTCAATCTTGTTTATGGAAAAGAAGTCGTGATACCATCAAACTTAACACTTCCATCATTAGCCCTAGTGTAGTTTATTGAAGAAAATCCTTCATCATCCATTCAATTGAGATATGATCAAATCCTTAAATTAGAAGAAGATAGGGATAAAGCAAAAATTACTCATGAAAAACATCAACAGCTTGTAAAATCTTCTTTTGATGCAAGTTCTACCGGCTCAAAAAATTTGTCAATTGGTGATCTTGTTTTGAAATGGGATAAAGCACACGAAGAAAAAGGTAAACATACCAAATTTCAGAAAATGTGGCTTGGACCATTTCAGATCGTTGAGAAGATAAGCTCAAATACATTCATTCTCCAAGATTTAACAGGTAAGAGAGAATCTCTTCCTGTAAATGGGCTTATCTTGAAGAAATTCTTTTCCTAAGGAGGTAACCCCTTCTTAAACTATACATATTTCTTTCTGCAGATTTTGATTGTTTTTGTTTTCGCAAATAAAGGTTGTTTATGAGTCTCTGATTGACTGTTTACTATTTAAGAAAATTTCTTCGGAAAAATATTATAAATATTTATTTTATGTAAATAAGAATTTTTAAAGTAATGATTACGGTTTTTGAATAGTTTCAAATAAGATGTTAAACTTTGAAAAGATTATTTCAATCATTTACATGATATTTTGAAAACTTGAGGAAAATGTAAATCATTATTAAGTTTATCAAGCAGAGAAAGATTATCTATAAAAGTAAAGATTTTCAAAAGTTTTGGAACTCAAAAAACTCTGAAAATTGTCATCCATTGGTTCTTAAGGATAAAACTATTTCACCCCATCCATTTAAGTTGTCATTTTTTAGAATGTAATTCTAAGAAATTATACAAAAATTTTAAGAGATAAGAGGTCTCATTACGAGCCGACTTACCATGTTCATAAGGAATAATAAAACTGACATTACCAATACTGCATACCAAAACAGGGTAATGGCTTATAAATATAAGACAAGGGGTCTCATCACGAGCCAGGTTGTTCAGTTTAATTATAACTAGTGAATGGCATTGTTAATCACTGGCTACCAAACCAGAACAATGGCTCTTAAGAATAAAAATAAATAAAAGACAAAAACATGAGATAATAGGTCTTATGAATTTATCTTTTAAAAAATCATAATTTTAATTGGATGGGATAATGAATGGTTAATGGTTTAAAGGTAACCCTGTCGAGACTATGAACGTTTGCTGGCAGCAGAGGCAATACCTATGGCAATAGAGTATATTATAAAACCAAAACTTGGAGAGATCCACTTACTTCATTATTAACACCAATCAAAGCTTGATATAACCCAAAATGTTTTTATTTCTTAAGGAATTAGAAAGAAATTATGAAATGATTTTTATTTCTTTTTCATAAGTTACATTTTATTTGAATTATCATCAGATAGTTTTTATTATCTTTAAAAACCTTTACTTACTAAAGATAGAATGTTCATTTTATTTTTTCAGAGATAACTGTTTCTTCCAGTGAATCGCCAATTGTTGTGACCACCAACAACCCCCCTTTTTATTTTAGTATTAGTAATAATACTAAATAAATGGGGACCCTTAGTTAAAAAATCCAAAAAAAAAATCAATTAGGATTTGTTTGCCTTTCAAATAAAACTTTCTATCATAAACCTATAGGAAATCCCTTAGAAAGAATATTTAGAAACACTTAAGTTTATGATAGATTATAATAAAATTGCTCTTGAAACAATATAGCGCATCCATAACAAAAATAGTATATATAAAAACGCATTGATCGCAGATCGCATAGCGCAGAAAACAGAAATGATTAACGAATATCTTTTGCGCTCTTATTCATTATGCGCTTTTGCGATTTTGCGCTTTTGCGATGATTTCATTTTGCGATTGTGCGCTTTTCGTGATTCTGCGCGTTTTTGATATGCGCTTTTGTGATTTTTGTGATATGCGCTTTGCGCTATTGCGAAATTTCCGTTTTTGCGCTATTTTTATGACTGTGATGATTTCATTTTGCGATATTGCGACATTGCGATATTGCGATATTGCGCAGCAAATCGCAGATCGCAATGTCGCAGATTCATGTAGGTGCGCTATCCCAAGGCAATCTTCCCATATGTCAAATCCGTTATGCACTTTAATGATTGTATTAAATTATTGGATTGATTATTAATGTGAAAAGAGATTTTGTTTAGATTGAAAGTCGTTTCACAATTTAAATATTATATTTCATCCGCTTTCACATTCAAAACAATCTCATCACCTTTCTTATATCATTACTCTCATTTATTCGTAAAACGCAGGCACGAAGGAGCAGACCACTATACAAAGCTTTCGCTAAACACTATGGGTAAGAAGGAGAAGAGCTCAAGTTCTGAGAACAAAGAAATGGCTTCGCTATACGCAGACACCGCCTGTAACAAGGACGTCGGTATATCCACTTGGGAGGGAATGTATAAACTGTTAGAAGATGAAAACCCTGTTGTGATAAAAGTTGCAGCTATAGCAGGTTCAAAGGATACGTCTGAAGCAACCCTTAGAGACTTGGCTTGCTCATTCCTGCATAGAATAGCAGCAAGGCCAAGGATTCTCCCATATACAGACATGGTGAGATGGGTGCTGGATAGCACAGATATTTCAGACAGACAATTCATAACTCCATCTGAAGAGCTAATTGGGTCATTCACCATAGAAGATCTGAGATTAATGTATAAGCTGCCAGAACCTCAGGCAACTTTCAATAAGCAATTTATGGAAGAGTTTGCCAAAGAACACTCAAATTTGGCAGAATGCACAAAGGAGTGGACCAAAAGAAGTGAACCATTGAAGAAGAACAAACAAGGTATGTACAGCACGGGTTCGCTTACCTCTCCTTACTGTTTTATTGCTGCCATGTTATGCAGGCTTTTTGGAAAGCCTGACATAAATATGATCTTACCTGAATGGCTTCTCTTGTTGAATGCGGCTGTTAATTCTACAATTGTAGATTGGGCCAAAATCCTAATTGATACTTTGACCACTGCTATTTTTCAATACCGGTCTAAACGAAATGTTTCCCAGCGGGTTTATCCGCCTTTTTATTTATCTGCTTATGTTATGGACGCCATCTGTTATGTCTCTAAATTCCCTGTAATGGGCTGGAAATGGACTATCCACGACCCTTTGCCCATTCATGTGTACCATAAAGAACTATGGGAGTCTGATTTTATCCCCCATTTTTATCAAATTTGTCATGGAATAATGCTGCCATTGTACAGAACATTGTATAATAAGGATGCCCCGAGGTTATCCTCAGAAACAGAGGTTGATATTCTCCCCGTCGCAAGATGGTTTGGAGAGGAATTGTTCACCTACATTAGGGTTTTTGGAAGTTATGCTTCTCCCCATGTTTTACCCTTATATGTTCCAGATAGACTTATAGCCCGGGAAATTGCTTATCAGACCTGTGGTCAGGGAGGTATGACAAAAGATTTAAAAGACAAGAAAAAGGGCATCTGGCCACAATTTCCCATAAAATGTGGAACATTTTCACTGTTGGATATTGGTCATGCATTTCATGAGATAGGCAACGTTACATGCCTACATCTGTTCAAATTATCAAGAAGGTTATTTGACCAAAATGATATTGTTAAGAATTTTACCAATGCAATCAAAGTAAGGGAATTTGTCGCGGAGCAAGATCTTTTTGATGATATGTTCCAGGCAAGAAATTCATTCAAAGAGGTTTTGAATTCAGCTAAAGAGCAGTTATCTCCAGGGGATTTTCAGGAATTCAAGTTGTACAGAGAGAGGAGACTAATTCCTATTCCTTTGGATAATCTACGCTTAGAGCCCGCAAGGGAGAAAACTCCTAGTGTTAGTCTTAATGGCAGTTCAAGCACAGGTAAATCCAAATCAAAATCTGACAGAGATTCTGAACACTCCAATACATCCAAAGAAAAGGAAGATATAATGGAAGAATCCATTAAAGATTCTGCACAATCTAAAGAGCTTGCTCAACAGCAAATATTGACTCCTCAACAGACAAATCCTCCTCCACCCAATGTACAGCAACAGCCAGTCACCATTGAGTTAGATAAAGAATGGGAAACCTTTAATCAATTGATTAATGTAGAAGGACAGAATGTACAGACCCCTGTCCAGACAACCAAAGTTTTGAACACAGGAACAAGCAGCACAGCCGCAGTAACATAGCACATACCAATCACACCCTCCTCTGAAATTGTACTTAATGTAGAGGACATTCCTCCTCTGGATGTATTTTATAGCCCAAAATACAAAGCAGTAGTAAAGAGACAAAGGAAAAAGAGAAAAATAGAAAGTGCAATTGCTACTGAACCAGAACAAGTAGACGTTTTGTGGAAAGATCCTGCCATAGAGCCTACTCATAATCTCACTAAGTTATCTCAAATAATAGGAGCTTATGCTTCTGCAACAATTGATAAAGCAGTGGAGATACAACTTTTTTTGGATGAAAAAGAAGAACAAATAAAGGCTCTGCAACAACAATTGCAACAGGTACAGGCCAATAAGGAAGCACAATTAAAACTTGAAGAGTTACAACAACAACTTCAAGAGATCCAAGAACAGCATAAGGATGATCCTAAGCTTCCATAATTCATTTCAGAGACCATCTCTTTGAACAATCAACTACTGCAACAAGAGGAAGTTTTCTGCCAAAAAATATTGCAATGGAATTCTTTGTGCCAAGAAAGCGATAAAATCACAAATCATGTCGTAGATTTATGAAATGATTATGATTTGATTAATGAAAAGATCAATGAATATCTAGCATGGCAAAAGACAGAAGAAGGCAGAAAAGCTGGTGCACCCATCATTAATGAAAACCATAAAGAAATACTGTTCAAAAATTGGGATGCACAAATCAGAAGGGCAGAAAGGGCAGCAGAGGAGGCATCTATAGTGGAAAACACTCTCACTGATTGTGTAAATGACAATTTACACAAAGCTAACTTGATTTTTGAAACTGTTCCAGGTTATCTCCCACAGGCAAATCAATTGCAAGCAGAATGGAGGCAAAAGGCAGAAGAAAGAGCAAAATCCATCCAAGGGCTGACAATATTGAATTGGGACTCGTACTGGATGTACTTGGTGAAGCCACACAGTCAGCACAGTGCACTCAATTGTATTATCAATGCCACAGAGAAGATTGCTCCTACGCTTGCCGACTCTGTCTTTTCAGGACAACTGAATTCTAAAGTCGGTCAACCACATCTTCTCAAAACTATGCTAGATACCTGCAAGAGCAAAGATCAAATTCATAGATAGATAGATTTAGTTTTAATTTCACTGTATTTTAGCCTAGGAAAAGGACAGTCATTGAACCGAATCCTTATTTTTTGTAATAAACTATTTTTAGAGTTAGTTAAGTAGTATTTAAACCCCTCTCATGCATTTAGAGAAGGGTCCTGAATCTTAATATTTTTGGACTTGGAGATTGCATTTCTGTACTCCATTGTCTTATATATTTTTTGAAAAGGATCACATCTGGCGATTTTCATGCGAAATTATCTTTGAAGTGTTGCATTTCTGTACCTTTGGAATTTGATTTTGCTTTATAGTTACTGGATAGAGTGTCAGATTGCATTTGAAACTCTTCAAGATGAACAAGGTATTTCTATCTGTTCACTGTTGATCTCTTTTGTTTTATGATATTCATTTTAAATTGCTATCATTTATATGTATATTGGTTTTCACAACGCTTTCTTTTATATATTCATTTCTAAAGTATAATTGAAACGTTATTTTTCATAGTTACATGTAAATGGTATACAATGATGAATGTAATATGCTTTTATAACTCTGTTTAATTTCTTAAACAGAGTTATCTTTATTTGTTTCTGCATATTTCAATTTAATTAATAATACATTTTCATGGTTATTGCTGAATTGGAACAATCTTAAGTTGTATTCACATATAGCTACCCAGGTTAATGTTAGAATTTCTTTATCAGTATTTAGCTTAAATTAGATAGTTTTATTTCAGTTAGTTTAGTCCCATTTCCACCCATCCAATCCAATCCATTTAGTTACAAGGAAACTGGTCCTTTAAATCCAGTCGGAGCCACCATACCAAACGGAAAAGGAGTTGTCTTAAGGTCCCGACTGGGTGGTTTTCCTCAATGTTTGAAGCAGAGATTTTCTAGGCTTCAACAGGACCAAAATAAGAGTTTCATCATTGGGAAATGTTTTGTGAATTTGAGCTTAATGGCTTGTCTACAAAAACCAACATGAATTTCCTTCCTTTGGGTGCATATAACATGATTTTGGGAATGGATTGGTAGTTTATTCACATGACCAAGGTATATTTATATGACAAGGACATTAATTTCCTAGATGAGGATGAAGAAAAGAGAGTCTCGTGGGGAAATAATAAGCCTATATCAGTGATTATGGTTACAACCATGCAAGCTAAGCGCGACCACAAAAAGTTATGTTTATTGTTTGGAGTACATGTTTCTAGTAATAAAGGGTTGGATGATGAGGATGGTGAAGTCCTGATTAGGTATCCTATTTTATGATAGTCTTAGGATGTGTTTCCTACAGAGATTCTAGAGCTATCTCCTCATAGAGAGGTGGATTTCTCTATTGAGTTGACGCTAGGAGAAACACTAACAACTAAGAAACCATACAGGATGAGCTCTTCTGAGTTGGTGGAACTGAAGTTGCAACTTAAAAATATGCTTGATGATGGATACATAAGGCCAAGTGTATCTCCCTAGGGAGCACCAATGTTGTTTGTAAATAAGAAGGATGATACTCTCAAATTTTTCATTTATTACATGCAACTGGATAAGGTGATTATCAAGAACATGTATAAATTGCCTCAAATTGATGATTTGTTTGATTAGCTAAAGGGAGATGCAGTATTTTCTGTTGGACATTGGTTTCAAAGCTCCCCGTGTGTTTCGTGACATGGAATAACTGCCTCTCGTGGATCCTAACTCTGGTGATTGTAGCGAAGACTAATGCCTGCGGGTTTTGGTCTAACGAAAATCGTGATTCCAAGAAGTGGTATAAGAGCGACAGGTCTCAAGTTCGAAACTCACCCGACTCATGTTGGGGGGGAGATTGTTGGACATTGGGTTCAATGCTCCCCGTGTGTTTCATGAAATGAAATAATTTCCTCTCATGGATCCTAACTCTGGCGATTGTAGCAGAGACTAACGCCTGCGGGTTTTGGTCTAACAACAATTGTGATTCCAAAATTTTCAAATATTGATTTGAGATCAAGATATCATCAAGTGCACATCAAAGAATATTTAATCTAGAAGACTACAAATATGAGTTTGTGGTGGTTCCTTTCAGTCTTACCAATGCTCCAACCACCTTCATGTATATGATGAACATTGTGTTATGCCCTTACCTAGATAGGTTTGTGATAGTCCTTTTTGATGATATATTGACATACTTAAAGAATGAGGAAGATCATGTAGAGCATCTGGAAACAATATTGAGATTTTAAAGAGAGCATAAGTTATATGCCAAACTAAACAATTGTAGTTTAATTTAGACTCAGATTCATTACTTGGGAGACATTTTTTCCAAGGAGGGGATAGTAGTGGATCCAGAAAATATTAAGGCTATCATGCAGTGGCCAACTCAAAATAATGTGAATGAGGCTAGATAAATAATTGGACTAGCAGGTTATTATAGGAAGTTCACTAGGGACTTATCCAAGATTTCTATCCTATTACAAATTTGTAGAGGAAAGGAAAGAAGTTCATTTGGGATGATCAATGCACAACCAAATTTGATCAGTTGAAGCCATTGCTTATCAATACTCCAATTTTGAGGATTACAGATCCTGATAAGAACTTTGTGGTTTCTATAGATTCATGCAATCACTACAAGAAAAAAGGACATTGGTGAGGGTCATGCTTGTGACGGACCTTTAAGGTCCGTCACCAATGTCACATATGGTGACGGTCCTTAAAAATCATCGTTGAAAGTGTATATAGTGATGGTCCTTTAAGGTCCGTCGCCAAAGCCATTTTCAGTGACACTTTTGGTGAGGGTCGTTAAAGGCCCATCACTAATTCTCTCTTTGGTGACACTTCTAGTGACGAAATTTTAATGACCCTCACCAATGCAATTTTTCTTACTTTTGGTGAAGGTCAAAAAATGTTCGTCATCATTGATCATTCCAATGAGATTTTGATGACATTATGTTCTTGTTAATATATTTTTTTTCAAAAGATAACAATTTAATACCATTATTGTGGGGTTTTTTTTATAATATTTCCAAGGCCATAGTGGTTAGAGTCAATCAATTTTTTAAGAAGTAATTAGTGTGTATCATTTCCCTCAAGTAATGACTAGTCGAATAGAGTTTTCCTATGAGTCAAAACATTATTCATATCTATTAAGTTTATCATCTAGAAAATTACCTTTAGATAAAGTCCCACTAGTGTGTGTAGGAAATATATTATTTAATACATAATCAAGCTCTGTCAATTCTATAAATGAGAAAGACCTTACACTCCTCAACAATCTGGGCACACCCTAAATTAATGCTTTGGCACACACTAACATTTCTTAACACCTCGCATGTCTTGGAACATATTTGTATCTAGAACATCTTGTCATGACAATGACACCCAAGCACATGGTGGCATGCACTAGCACAACATAGAAATCTCCTAGCATGTGTTGGCATGCACGTAGTCCCTAGCATGCCCTGAGACACCTTGGTTGAATGCATTGACATACATTAGCACTTGGCACACAATGCCACTTGGAATGTATTGGGACTTATTATTAGTGTGGTTAGCATTCCCCTTTTGAAAAATATAAAGTCTCAAATTATCAACCCTCTTATTGGTTCTTCCTTTTGTTTCCTTGAAACTTCTTGACACATATTGAAATACCCTAGCACCTTGCACATCCTTAGCACCTGGCATGTATTGAAATATCTTGGCAGTATTTGGCACATATAATTAGCACACCTTGGAACTCCCAAGCACACTTTGAGACTTCTTGACATGCCTTGATATTCCCTAGCATGCCTTACCAATCCTTATCATATATTGTCAGTCCCTCCTTAGCATGACAACTAGCAATCATTAACACTAGTCCCTGGCACATGTTCCTCATATTCATTAACTTCCATGAATTTTGACGTAGTTCTCCCTTAATATTTTTTCCTAGTACTCCTTAACACTCCTCAACATGCATTAACACTCTTCAACAAGCCCTTCCACTTCATAGCATGCATAAAACTCCGTGACACATATTGGCACTTGGCACGTGTTAGCGCTTGGAAAGTCTTAACATGTATGGAATACATTGACATTCCTTGGTATAATTTTGCATGGTTTGATATTAAATTTATTTGAGATGAACTGTTGGAAAGTAAATGAGAAGCAATAAGGAAAGACTTGGCACTTAGAATGCACAAATAATTTGCAATTGGCACCTATTGGCACCTAGTTTTGGTGTGCCTAGCATGCCCCTCTTGGAAAAGGTAAATTGATGACTTATTAACCCTCTTATGTGTTCATTCCTTGTAGTTTAACTTGCTTATCCCTTCTGTTCCCTTGACATTCCCTGGTATGCATTGACACACCCTTTCACATCTTGGCATGCCTTATCACTTGGCACATCTTAGCATGTTTGACATACCTTCGCACTATCTGACACATCTTAGCATTTCATAGCATGCCTTGGAACTCATGTCCTCACAACTAGCCTTTAAATTTTTTCACGACTTGGGAAACTAATCAATTCCTTGGCTACTGCAGTTCATATGACAATATTCCTTACTTCAACTGCAACAACTTGACCAATTGCACCTAGTACAATTAGATTGTGCCTTATTAACCTAAGAACTGCCTATGACTCATCTTATACCACTCATGTACAAGCTCGACTTGTCCCACTTGACTAGTTACTAAGACAAGGATCACATGATCTAGCCAAGGCCATAAAACAACTAAGCAACATAGCTTACATAGGAAACATTTCACATGTATTTTTAGTTCATATAAATAGTATAACATTAAATGAGAGTTTGCAAGAACCACAAGATGCCCAAGGAACACAAGATATAAGCCGACACAAGTCGAGTGCCCCAAAACTTATACACAACTATGTACAATATGAAATGATCTATAATAGTTTAAAACATGAGAATGTAGCCAAAGTGTGCCACATCTCATATAAAAAAAATAGCTAAAGGAAAAACAATGTTGTGCCTAGCACAAAGTTATCTCCCTTTGTCTAAAACTTCTATGTCGAGCCTCATATAACAACCGTAGGATTGCCTCCTGTAAATCATATTCTGAACTTATCCTAACACACTTCGTCCTTAACACATTGGAATTTGCTAACACTCCTCGACACACACTCTTATTTCTTCTTTTCCATGCATTTTGACCTAATTATCCCTTGATATGCCCCAACACTCCCTAACACTCTTCAACATGCATTGACATTGTCTGACATGTGTTATCATGCCTTTTAATTCCTAATGTGCATGCCCTAACCATCCCTAGCTATCATTCGCTCACAACTACCCTTACTTAATTTGCAACTTGGGAACCCAACCAAGCCCTCGCTTAACTACAAGAGCTTGACCAAGTTACGATTACTACAACTAGACTATGTTGTTGAATTGTGTAGCTTGGGAGGTACTCCACAAGCCTAGTGAGATGGGTTTGTGTGATTTTTTTCACAAAATGAATTCTGGGCAAAGAAGCCAAGAAAAGGGATTTTGGACCCAAGATAGGGTTTAAAATCTAAAAGAAAATTAAAAAGGAAAATTGATATTTCCTAAGGTCTAAATGGATAAAACCTGTAAGTTCTAGAGGGTTACTAAGAGGTCTAGGAAAAAATATTTAAGGAGGCCTTAGGATAAAGGAAAGAAAATCAAGTGAGAAGTAGATCATTTGATCAAGGGGGTGAAGAGAGATGTAGACCTGAAGTAGGTCGAGTAAGAGGGCCGAGTAAGGGTTGCTAAATGGAGGCCATGATCATCCTCCAAGAGCAAGATCATCATGTGAGGGTTCACAAGAATGTTGCATACCTTAATGATCGGTTCAAACCAGGAAGTAGGATGGTATATTTTTGGTTCTCTTGTGGCAGATCAAGCTTAAGAGAGGTTTCTCATGAGAATCTGGGCATGTGATTTGAATGGTGTCTTTGTATGAATGCCACATCAAATTCTGAAATGTTGAAATTTGCAACAAGAAACATTGAAATTGGAAACCATAAAGGATAAAAAAAAAATGCACCCACATTGGTGAGGAATTTTGATGCACCAGGAGTGAGGAATGCGGGGCATCTAATTTATTTTTCCCCTAAATAAATTGGACAATAAATTGTAATTTCATCTCATAACAACTTGTGTCAGTTAACTAAGTCATGACGACTCAATTAGATCAAGTTCGAATTGAGGGTATAAGATGAGGCATGTAGAGGTATTAATCTAATATTTTGGAGTCCAGTTTCAGTTTATGCATTAGTGGGGTGCAAGTGTGAATTAGTTAACTCAATAAAATGAGTTAAAATCAGTTTAAATAGTTCTAACTAAGTGATGAGATAGTGAGAGGCCGACCAATGAATTAAATTAGATTTAATTCACAATGAGTGATCAACCATATAACTGATAATTCACTATTAATAGTTGCATGCATGTCAGTTCTGAAGAAGACCTAGTTGAGACATAGGTTAAAGGGAACATAACTATTAGTTGTATTTATACAAAATTTCCCATGTGCAATGATAAATTCATTGGGATTCCATGATGGATTGCGCAATCAAGGAAGAATGATTTTTATAATTAATAGGGAGGTAATTCCCTAGGAATTGCATGAGTAAGGAAGACTGAAGGAGGGCTGAGAATTGGCTAAGTACTAGAACGAGTTTGCATAGATAAATGAGAGACAATTAGTAGAGTGTTGGAGAATCTCATGAGAGATTAAGCATTGTATTGTTTCATGATTCCTTGACTTAATACACAATAGATATAGAGTGGTTTTGAGAAGTTGCTTTACCCAGATACATCTTGTGTTGTGCAATTGATAATTGATTTCTCTTACTTATATGTGATTGTGTGATCATGTTTTGTTTCTGAAAATTGTAGGAAGGATTCAATATCTTGTTTTAGTACATTATAAGATTAGATTGAATCTTGTTGGTTAGATTTTCTACGTTGTATCAGAGCAGGAATTTTTTGGACGACGCGTTTGCAGAGAATATCTGAAGATTTTGGTGTAAAAATTTCAAAAAAATAGTGTATTTGGATTCCTTGCGAAAAACTACCCAAATGGAAAATCAATTCGGAGATCGGATGAGGGAGATATCGTCGATCTAAAATAAACTCTTTTTTAGAAAATTTTGTAATTTCCGGACAATTACAATGTGCACGAGTCAAGAACCTATATGCACTTGAGGTACCATATGCATGAAAATATTTGAGGAGCAAAGCAGAGGTTAGAGACTTGGCTGTTGAGAGGGAGTACAAATTACCTCTCAACATGCAGCCTTAGAAGCAGTCTCAGAAGGTTGTGGAGCAGCCACAATTGGAGAAGCAGAGAGGAGATCGAGTGGAAGCATCCACTCAAGCAGAGAACTCCATGAGGGGGGAATTTCGAGCCAGATGGACAGAGGGAACACATGCAAACATACCTTTAGGTGAAAGGTGGGGTGATGTGTAGACATAATTACCCCTCAACATGCAGCCTTAGAAGCAGTCTCAGAAGGTTGTGGAGCAGCCACAATTGGAGAAGCAGAGAGGAGATCGAGTGGAAGCATCCACTCAAGCAGAGAACTCCATGAGGGGGGAATTTCGAGCCAGATGGACAGAGGGAACACATGCAAACATACCTTTAGGTGAAAGGTGGGGTGATGTGTAGACATAATTCCAAGATAAGAAATTTGGGTAGGGTCCATTGAGATGGTGTGTCGCATGGATCGATCCTAGCTACGAGGAGTCCAAAATACAACAGTAGAAGGAAGGATCAGTTAGATTGATGCAATCAGATGTGAGGAAGACATCAATTAGAGTGACATATGTTAGATACTGGAGCACACATTAGAGTTGGCAATAGTGCAAATGACACAGATGTAGACGTCATCAGCAGCGCAGAGAGTCTAGTGTATAGGTGCGATAGCTAGCAGCAGTAAGGAGAATCTGATGACAAATGGATTATATTGATTTAGTTTTTTTAAGGCTATTCAGTTTCAAGATTTGTAGGAGAAAACAACACTAGAGAAGTGTTGCATGCAGAATTCCAAAGGTACCGGAATGGGATAGATTGAATTCCTTTCTTGTTGATAGGGAGTGTTGAAATTTGCAACAAGAAACAATGAAATTGGCAACCAGAAAGGACAAAAAATAAATGCACCCACACTGGTGAGTAATTTTGATGTACTAGGAGTGAGGAATGTGAGACGTCTAATTTATTTTTCCCTTAAATAAATTGGACAATAAATTGTAATTTCATCTCATAACAACCTGGGTCAGTTAACTAAGTCATGATGATTGAGTTCACTCAAGAAATTCAAGTTTAGATGATCGAGGTGGATATTGTTGGCCACCTGCCTATTCCACTTGGGCCCTTGCCATTTTCTCTTTTAGTTTTTCATTTTCCTTAATTATAGCACAATTTACTATTTTTGTCATTTTTTCGGGTCTTGAACATTCATAGCAGTTTTGAGTCCCCAAATGACATTTTTTGGGAATGAAAGGTTTTGTAATTTGATAGAAATAGCATTAGAAGTTTTATTCCTAGGATAGATCTTTGTAATTATGTATCATGTGCATCAAACATAGATCATATGACCAAGTTACGACCTCGAGAAGTTGGCTACCCAACTACCTCCAACGGGGCCCATAAAATCTTTGTGTTACATCTCCTCAGGTTAGGGTTTTATATTATTTTTCAATAATAAAAAATCCCTTGAGCCTTATTGTAACACAGTTCAGAGGCATGTAGCCACCACATCTCTTCTCGGAGATAAGCTACCATCGTCCAAGCTAGTTTTTTTTCCATTGTGTCTGTAATCATTTTTTAGTATTTGATATTAATAAAATGAAGTGTTATTCCTACTGCATCTCTATGTTTATGTTTGTTTCTATATTTTATTGCATTATTTCGTATGTCCGGATTATGAGGGTCTAAGATGAGGCATGTAGAGGGATTCTAATATTTTGGGGGTCCAGTTGAAGTTGATGCATTAGTGGGGTGTAGGTGTGAATTAGTTAACTCAATTAATTGAGGTAAAATTAGTTTAACTAGTTATAAATGAGTGATGAGCTAGTGAGAGGTCCTCTTAATTAAATTAGATTTAATTCACAATGAGTGATCAATCAGATAACTGATAATTCGCTATTAATATTTGCATGCATGTTAATTCCGAGGAAGACCCAGTTAAGACAAAGGTTAAAGGGAACATAACTATCAGTTGTATTTATACAAAATTTCCCATGTGCAATTTTAAAGTCGTTGGGATTCCATGATGGATTAGTGCCATAATCTCTTAGCCCTCCACTCATAACGCTTAAGCCATCAACCCCTTGACGCATTAAACCTTAAGCCATTAACTCCTAACCTAGAATCCGTGAACCCCCTAAGCACTAACCCCTTATTCTCTTAACTCATGACCCTTAAACCTTAATCCATAACCCCTAAACACCTTAAAACATAACCCCTTAACCCCTAACACCTAAATACCTTAATTATTAAGACTTTAACCCCTAAATCCCTTTCCCGCCAAGCCCTTAGCCCTTAAATATTAAATCTTGAAGCCCTTAACCACTTAGTATCCAAGGCAGAAAACAACACATCAAACCAACAAAATAACCTCGTAGGAGAATCCTTCACCTCTAACTAAGAATATTGGTACCATTTGATTTTTAGAGAAATAGGTATCGGTCTTGAGGGTGCGTGTTTGTGGTTAATGCGCTTATTAACATGTATACCAAATGTAGAACAACTGGATAATTTGAAAAACCTCAATAAGAATTGCTCCTAATATCTACACTTCATGTTGACATGGAGCTTGTAGTGCTCTCCTACATAAGGATTTGGCAATGAATAGATCACTCATAAAGACACAAACTTTTCAACCCTAATGAATAAGGAGCTAACCCTTGATACACATAATTATGTTTACTAAACAAACACAATTGTGTCAATTTAGAATACTATACATACGAGAAAATAAAATGATATTATCCACATAAATGCTTGAAATAGCCTCACATTTTCCATGAGTGGTGAGCCAAGGGGTGAATGTAGGGCACTATTAAAGTTACATCATGTTTAAATTCCTTTTACATCACAAGATTGTTCTCCATTAGGGTTTATGCGTCATCACAAGGGAGCATGACACCTTTTTGTGGGGGAGAGATTAAAGTTGTAACACAATTCAAGTGACATACACCTCCAATGTAAATGAAATCATTATATGTTTGTGTCAATCCCTCCTTAGCAAACTTGGAACTCACTGACACTCCATATCACACACTCTTATCCGTTCATTTCCATGCATTTTGAAATAGTTCTCCCTTGTGTTTCCGTGGAACTCCCTGACACACATTGGCACACCCTAGAACTTGGAACATCTTGGCATGTCACCTTGGAACTCTATCATTCCTTGGCACTACCTAACATACCTTGTCATTCCCTCCTTAGCACACCTAGAACTTGCTAACAATCCATGTCACACACTTTTATTCATTCATATCCATGCATTTGAAATTGGTGCTCCCTTGTTTTTCCCTGACACTCCATAACACTCCCTGACATGCATTGGCACACCCTAGCACCTAGCACATCTTTGTTGAGATTCAACAAGATGATGATTCTAGTGGAAATTAAGCACCTACACTAGGTGGGTCCCGTAGGCTATTTTTAGGTGTATGTCTATTTTTAGACATGTTGAGCATATTCTATTTATAGCAGGAGGCTATTTGTAGATGGTTGATCAAATTCTGTTTATAGATGAGATTCTATTTTTATACATATGGGTGAAGTCTATTTATAGATCACATGTCGATTATTATTAACCCTTAATAATAATTGGACAATAAATAATAATCTATTCTCTTGAAGCACTTGATTTCATTTAACTGATGTGGCAAACTAGTTGACTGAAGGAATTTCGAGTTCTAAGGTTGGTTGGTGGGACATGCAGAGTGACTGAGTTATAACTGAGTGATTCGAAGTTGTAACTAAGTTGGATGAGTAGTTATGTGAGTTTTTATTTAGTTTAACTTAGTTAAGTGAGCTAAACTCAGTTAAGTGAGTTAAACTCAGTTGTGTTAGTTGTAACTAGTTGCAACTAAAGATACACTAGTGAGAGATTAGTGAATTAATTATTTAATTAATTCACAAGTAGTGTCTCACATGCAACTGAAGAAATACTACTGTTAACTACTTGCATGTCAGATCCAGTGGAGACCCAATTGAGAGATAGGTGAAAGGGTTTGTTTGACTATTAGTTGTGACTATAGTGCTGCATTCAATGCATTTACACACACATTGGAGTTTCCAATGAGGATTGTGTAGTCAAGGCAAGGAAAGATCTAATTCATTTAGGGATCTTCTTCAACAGGGATTATGTAGTGGAGGCAAGCTGTCAGGAGGCAGTAAATTGGTGCATGTTTATGCCAATTTTTGTATGACAGTGTGAGACGATTGTATATTGTACTGAGAAATCTTGTATTAGAGTTTTGTATGAGATTGTTTCATGATCCATGATATATACATAATATATGACAATGGGGGTTTATCTTTATGATTTCCCGGTAAAAACTTCTGTGTTATGTGTGATTGATCTTTCTTCATGTGTTTGCAATTGGTGATTAAATTTCTGCAAATATTTAAGTAGAAGGATTTTGTATTTAAAAATGGCATATAATTGTTAGATCAATAGAGTCCGGAAATACATCACAGTATTATTAAATTTCTACAATATTGGCGTGTTTCCCTTGCACATAGCATGCCTTATTACTACCTTGCATACCTTGTCACTCCCTCCTTAGCACACCTAGAACTCACTAACAGTTCCTGTCACAATCTCTTAATCGTTCATTTGCATGCATTATTTTCACCTAGGGCTCCCTTGTCTGTCCCTAGGACTCCCTAACACTTCCTACCATGTGTTGGCACACCATGGAACCTGACACATCTTAACCGCATGCCACTCTAGTAGTACACTAGCATGACTTAGTAATGCCTAACATACCATGTAACTCCATCCTTAGCACACCTAATGAGAGAGTACTAACACTCCTCAACAATCTTGACACACCTTAACATGCTTTGGCACACACTAATATTCCTTGGCACCTAGCATATCTTAGAACATCTTTGTACCTAGAACATATTGCCATGACTAGGATGCCCAAGTGCATATTGGCATGCCTAATATCAGGATCACCCTGCTTATACCCACATTATCCTTTATCCTATGCATATAATAATGCATCCCAAATTCATGCCCCAATTAAATCTCAATCTGGGCAAACTCAACAATTTAATGCGGAAGCTTATAAATTAAATCTTCAAGGAGGATTTCTTCAACTTTTAATACATGGTTATAAAACCACAACCTAGATTACGTGTCTATACTTACGCGGACGCTTAAATTCAATCAATTGTTATGAAACAATATATACATAAGACTCAACAATCAAATTTACATGCGGGAGTTGATTTCAATCTCTGTTTTGAAGTCTTCGATTAACACTCAGATGGTTATAAAAACCAAACACCACAACCATACACTTTATGGTTCAAACCCATCTTATGAAATTGAATCAACATTTCAATTTGGCATTAATATCAAATAAAACTTTCGACCAATACATATATAAATATATGTACCCAAGGCTCTCATTAACCACACTTGTTTCAATTTTATATTATTCTTTACATAACCAAATGCTCACTCATTTCCTTTGTAAAAAAATAAATACAATCATGTCCACAACTTGGCAACTTACCTCTCTAATGACGATGAGACACATCATGCCATATCGTTGAATATTCAACGCTCGTGGTTCAATAAACCTGCACCAATCCCTTATTAATCGAATGGTCTTCGCATTCCAGTTTCCAATCCAACGGTAATCGCACTACCAAGTTGCACAGGTTTTACTTCTTCATTTCCATGTGACAAAAGCTATTTCTAATTTACCATACTTGCCACGCATCCTCCAATGGATGCTATCACGTTCTAAAAACAAAAACTACTTACCACTTATTTATTATGCAAAACTGCTCGTTTGTATTCATCAAAACCGCCTTCAGGTTCACATAGAACTCACGGTTCCGCCTTCAACTCTACATCATCGGGTTCTAAACTCCATTACATAGCCGCATTAATTACTGTTTCAATAAACAGTTCTGCTCTCTTGTATTACTTCTGTGCCATCGAATTTACATTTGATTCACTCGATTTTATTCAACTTCAAGATTGAACAAAACCAATCCTTGACCCTTCGGTCTTCATTCTCCAATGTTTACACATATTTTTGGTGGTTTCTCATGATTCCGTCTTAACACAGAATTTCTGCTTCAACTGTTTCGATCCCTTCATCGTTTTATTGCCATCGACTCACAATTTTTTTCTACATATGCCAACGCACCATCAATTTGGTTCTCTGTTTGTTCACAACTCATTCTTTGCACCTTATGAGCTCCATTCGACTGCGCCTTTCGAGACTCCAATATACCAAGCTATTTCAGTTTTAAAACTCCCTTTCACCATTTCTATGACCTTTGAACTACCATTAAGTTCTCGGCAACCTTACATGGCATTTCTGCCACTTTTGTGCGATGAGAATTCACAACAATTTCTTAATGGTACTCAGAACCATTATTAAATATTAATTGCAGAGTGGTATCAATTACCGGATCATATTTCTTCTAAAAACATTGATCCATACTACAATAAATGATCGATCCTTGGTAGAATCAGTCCACACAGAACCCAATTTATAATTGAATATTTATCCCTTGTAAAACCACAATAAATCTCCTGAACTCATTCATCATATCATTTGAATACAAGTATTCTGTTGATAACTCTGAGTATTTTCAAACATAATTCAACAGTGAATGCCCATCTATTTCAAAGCAGACTCCTTCATATATACATAAGAAATAAAATACAAAAAACTTCTTGTTTCTGGCCTGATTTTCAAATCATTGGCCCTTTTTACAATTTCCCATAGGCTTACAAACTCTGTTTGTCCAAACCACTCTAATTCCTGTCTCCTACCTATCTATCCATCTCCCTTTAAGGCTTGATAATTTATACAAATTTGGATGAACCGATTTAGGTTCAATTCCTTTAATCTCTCAACAAAATGCTCAAAATCTGCAAACTCCTAAAATCTAGATTCTATCCCTAAAATCTTGAAACTGAATCTAACTTAGGATTTATAATCAATTTCTAAATATCTCAAATCTAAACTATCTAATTTCCCTCATGTTCTCCAATCATTCGGGAACATTTACAAAATATCACAATATTAATATCTCTCATTAATTAATTAAAATCACTCAAAAGCCCATTAATATTTACATAAAAATCAATATTTTTCCAAAGACATAAGACCCCCCTATGTTTAATAAAACACAAGGTATTTTCCGAATCTAATGCCCCTGCATCAGACTCCCAAGGTTAAAAATGATCATGATCTCCTGATCATGTGCCTTTAAGTCTTTGTCCTCCTGGATCCCACACTTTTCTCTGCAAGTTATCATCTGTTTCTGCTGTTGTTTGCTGCTTTTCTCCAGGTCTCCATAGTTTATGCTGCTTTGCTCTACTGGCTGCACTTTCACAGTCTGTCTCTGTCTTCCATTCGCTTCTGATGTTGATTTTCCTATTTCTCGCTGATATCTTCCTCTGAGATAATTTCATCATTATCTTTCTGATTAGTTCAATTTCCTTGTCCAATAATTCTTCAGATTGCTGATTTCTTGCTTCTGCTTTTACTCCTGCTCTTGCTTCTTCTTGCTGAGCTCTGACTCTTAATTGCTGAGCCCTTGTTGCCACCCTATCATCCTTACCCTCTTGTTTTCTGCAATTGAAAACTTTCTCCAAATTGTCACTTATGTCAATTTCTTTGCCTTCTCCCGTCAGAAATTCATTGGACTAGTACATGATGTACTCTTCACTGTTATCTTCATCTCCTTACATATGCAATTCCCAATTCTGAAATTGAGATTTCTCTCCTTGAACTGAATTCTGATTATTCAACATAAATTCCAGCAACTTAATTTCTTCATTCCATGGATTTGATAATTCCACAGAATTTTCTTCTTCTTCTTTCATTTGACTGCTCAACTGTGTCAAATGTTCTCCAGTACCTGCAATAAAACCTGCATTCATAAAACAATTGTTAAAATAAAAATCATAAGGCCTCAGTGCCTTTCTTTCCTCTTCCAGCATTTCAGTATGTTGTCCTCAATTTTCCTCCTCTATCAGCACATCAATATGATGATTCATTTTCCCTAAAGAATTCTTTGAAGAATTCTCAAGACTGTCAACTAGTCTTTCTTCTACATCATCTGTCTCCATGATGTTTTCCTGTTCACTGTAGTGAACTCTGCCTTCTGAAATCTCTCTTTCATACTCTGAATTCTCCAACAAATATTCTAACAATGAAATTTCTCTCTGGAATTCTTTAAGAACTTCATCATCACTTACAATTCCTGCATTCATACAAAAATTTTCAGTTTGAAAATCACAATGTTCAACAATCTCAACTGTTGCTTCATATATCAGCTCTTTATACTGGATATCTTCTTTTGCATCCACAATAGTTTCTCCTTGTGCTGTAACAACTTTAACCATCAATGCATCGCTGCTATCCTAATTCAAGAGACATTCCTCATCTTTGCTTTCTTCTTCAGAGTATTTATATTATGAGAGATATTTACCCATACTCTTGATAGCTTCACAAGATTGCACTCCCTTCACTGCAAAACCTGTAATCACATTAAAATCATTATATTAAAAAACAAAAGGTTTTACATCATCCAGTTGATCTGGATTTGCCCAATAACTTAGGAAATCATCAATAATTTCCTCTTCAGCAAGACAAACTTCTTGCTATCTTAAATCTTCACCATGGTTCCTAAGATCTTTTACAGATCTCCATTCTTCATTTATACCCATGGCTTCACTCTTCTCTGCTTCACAAAAAGAAACTTCCTCTTTCAACTCAGCTGTTCTGAGTTCTACACATTCCAACTGTACACTTATCCTCTGTTCAAGCTTCTTCATTTCTTCTGCAAACTGCATGTTCATTTTTTATTCTCTCTTCTCTTGTAGCCTTTGCCACTTTACTCTCTTCTTATGAGACAACCAACTCTCTGGCTTTCCTCTATCATAAATTTCAATTTATTAAACTGTTCCATGATCTCAGCTAATTCTTTGTCATATTCTGCATCAATCAACTGCAACTTTATGCCATTTGCCTTGGCATCTCCTTTCTCCTTTCTTCTGATGTGGTCTCTCTCTGAACCTCTGCCATCTCTTCTATGACTATCAGTAGTCATCTTCTTCTCCATGAGTTACTTACCCATGAGTTTCACTAAAGCCTCTGCAATAACAAGTTCTCCTTGTTACAACTTACCTCACCAATCCTTTCCTCCGGATTTGGTCTTTTGGTAATCACTGGTCCTTTTTCTACTGGAACCTTTTGAGAATTCTTCTCTGTGCTCCTTCTAGGCTTCAAATCATCTGCAACTTCTAGAATACAATTGTCCTATCCATCCAACATCTGTTGAATTATTCAAGGTTTTGCCACATTTTCTTCTTCACTTTAGAATCCTCTGTTGGACTCCTTCATCAATTCTCTCAAAGCTATGATCTGCCTCGTGCTGAGATTTTCCTCAACTGCCTACAACCTGAATTCTACAAACAGATTCTTCAAACCAGAGTTATAATAATACTTTTCAACTCACCTTCAAGATCAGTGTTGATATTTCTTTACCTCTCAACTACAATGCATCTCTGTATGTTGCAATTTTATCAGTTTCAAAATATGATCTCTTTTCATCACACATGCAATTAATTCAATTAAAAAACTTGAACCTTAAAAAAGAGCTATTCCAGCTCTGATACCACTTGATAACAGGATCACCCTGCTTATACCCACATTATCCTTTATCCTATGCATATAATAATGCATCCCAAATTCATGCCCCAAATAAATCTCAATCTGGGCAAACTCAACAATTTAATGTGGAAGTTTATAAATTAAATCTTCAAGGAAGATTTCTTCAACTTTTAATACATGGTTATAAAACCACAACCCAGATTACATGTATATACTTATGCGGAAGCTTAAATTCAATCAATGGTTATGAAACCATATATACATAAGACTCAACAATGAACTTTACATGCGAGAGTTTATTTCAATCTCTTTTTTGAAGTCTTCGATTAACACTCAGATGGTTATAAAAACCAACACCATGACCATACACTTTATGGTTCAAACCCATCTTATGAAATTGAATCAACATTTCAATTTGGAATTAATATCAAATAAAACTTTCGACCAATACATATATAAATATATGTACCCAAGGCTCTCATTAACCACACTTGTTTCAATTTGATATTATTCTTTACATAACCAAATGCTCACTCATTTCCTTTGTAAACAAATAAATACAATCATGTCCACAACTTGGAAACTTACCTCTCTAATGACGATGAGACATGTCATGCCATCTCATTGAATATTCAACGCTCGTGGTTCAATAAACCTGCACCAATCCCTTATTAATCGAATGGTCTTCGCATTCCCGTTTCCAATCCAATGGTAATCGCACTACCAAGTTGCACGGGTTTTACTTCTTCATTTCCACGCGACAAAAGATGTTTCTAATTTACCATACTTTCCATGCATCCTCCAATGGATGCTATCACGTTCTAAAAACAAAAACTACTTACCACTTATTTATTATGCGAAACTGCTGGTTTCTATTCATCAAAACAGCCTTCAGGTTCACACAGAACTCACGGTTCCGCCTTCAACTCTGCATAATCAGGTTCTAAACTCCATTACATAGCCACATTAATTACTGTTTCAATAAACAGTTTCGTTGTATTGTATTACTTCTGTGCCATCGAATTTTCATTCGATTCACTCGATTTTATTCAACTTCAAGACTGAACGGAACCAATCCTTTACCTTTCAGTCTTCATTCTCCAATGTTTACACATATTTTTGCTGGTTGCTCACGATTCCGTATTAACACTGAATTTCCGCTTCAACTGTTTCGATCCCTTCATCATTTGATTGCCATCGACTCACGATTTGTTTCTACATATGCCAACGCACCATCAATTTGGTTCTCTGTTTGATCACAGCTCATTATTTTCACCTTATGAGCTCCATTCGACTGCGCCGTTCGAGACTCCAATCTACCACATTGTTTCGGTTTTAAAACTCCCTTTCACCATTTCGATGACCTTTGAATTAACATTAAGTTCTCGGCAACCTTACATGGTATTTCCGCCACTTATGTGCGATGAGAATTCACAAAAATTTCTTAATGGTACTTAGAACCATTATTAAATCTTAATTGCAGAGTAGTATCAATTACCGGATCATATTTCTTCTAAAAAAATTGATCCATACTATAATAAATGATCGATCCTTGGTAGAAGCAGTCCACACAGAACCCAATTTATAATTGAATATTTATCCCTTGTAAAACCACAATAAATCTCCTGAACTGATTCATCATATCATTTGAATATGAGTACTATGTTCATAACTCTGAGTATTTTCAAACATAATTCAACAGTGAATGCCCATCTATTTCAGAACAGACTCCTTCATATATACATAAGAAATCAAATACAAAAACCTTCTTGTTTCTGGCCTGATTTTCAAATCATTGGCCCTTTACAATTTTCCGTAGGCTTACAAACTCTGTTTTTTCAAACCACTCTAATTCCTGTCTCCTACCTATCTATCCATCTGCCTTTAAGGCTTGATAATTTATACAAATTTGGATGAACCAATTTAGGTTCAATTCCTTTAATCTCTCAACAAAAACCTAAAAATCTACAAACTCCTAAAATCTAGATTCTATCCCTAAAATCTTGAAACTGAATCCAACTTAGGATTTATAATCAATTTCTAAATATCTCAAATCTAAACTATCTGATTTCCCTCATGTTCTCCAATCATTCGGGAACATTTAAAAAATCTCACAATATTAATATCTCTCATTAATTAATTAAAATCACTCAAAAGTCCATTAATATTTACATAAAAATCAATATTTTTCCAAAAACATAAGACCCCCCATGTTTAATAAAATACAAGGTATTTTCCGAATCTAATGCCCCTGCATCAATGCCCTAGCACACTATAACACTTTCCCTAGCATTCCCTGTAACACCTTGGCATGAATTGACATACATTAGCACTTAGCACACATTGACACTTGTCATGTAAATTAGTGTGCCTAGAATACCCCTTTTGAAAAAGATAAAGATCCCGTCTTGAACTTTGTTTCTGTCTTTGGAAAGGATTGACAATGTTTCACAACAAACTCCAAAAAATAGCCTTGTATGATAGTATCCACCTAATGATTAACGATATGGGTTATATAATCGTTCAACTAATTAGGAGAAACCAAAGTCCATATAATCCAATACACGGTCCTCTTTTGTCAACAATTTGGACACTTTGTCTCAATATATCTTTTTCTTTGGAAAGAGGAAATAAACAATATGTTCTAGATATTTCAAAAGAGAGCAACCTTCACCTGTGTTCCTCTCCTTTATGCCACGTGATGTGAATTCCGATTGTCATCTTCTTGACTTGGGCATTCTTATTTTGTAAATGTGACCCTTGACTGTGTCATGAAAACCCTCCAAAACATTCTTAAATGATGGGAGATCCTCTTCATGCGTGAAGCTAGTGAAATGTGACAAGCCATCCAAGATACCTTAAAATATTTGATTTGTGCCCTGGGGAATGTGAAAGATATCCTCAATAGAAAACATGCATAAAAATTTGTAGCCAAGTGCCCCAAATATGAGTTTTTTCCACATGTGCAATTGTGCTTCCAAATATGTGAACTCAACAACAAAACACACCTTAAATACATGAATGCTTCTCAACATATGGAAGAAAAAGCAAACCCTTACCCTAGTTTTTTTATGTTGGCAATTTGGGCATTTTATCACAAGATATCTTCTCTTATTTGGAAAGAGGACATAGAAAAGCTTTTAGATTCTTCTAAATGGAATACTCTTCACCAATTTCATTCTCCTTTACACCACATGATACAAATGCCAATTTTCATATTCTTGACTATGACGCTCTTCTTTTCAAACATGTGACCCTTGACTATGCCATGAAATCCTCCAAAATATTATTAAAGGATAGGAGCTCCTCTTCATGCATGAAGCTAGTGGAATGTGACAAGTTATCCAAAATTCCTCCAATTATATGATTTGTGCCTTGGGAAATGTGAAAGGTACCCTCAATGGAAAAGCATGCATAAATATTTGTGGCCAAGTGCCCTAAATGTGAAATGTTGCCACTTGTGAAATTGTGCTTCATGATGATGCTCAAACTGGAACCTTAGTTGTATAAGGCTGACAAGGTGTCACTTTGGGTCTACTCAAGGTTATTGCCACTGTCACCTTAGCAATGAATCCTCTCACTTTGGATTACTTATTGAATCTTGGGAGTATCCCAAAGCACAAATGTATGTGGTATTTTATGTGACTAGATCACTAGCATCGAAAACCATCTTTCCATTGGATGGTTCAATATCTTGATGATCCCTATCCTATTGACCAAAACATTTGTATTCATTATTTATTTCTCTGTAGAATATTCATCAGATATTGATGGTGTTAATGAGCCTATTTTTGGCTCTCTTCTTTATGGAAACAATATTATCTTTGACATCGTTATTCCTACCTTTACAAATATAGGTTTTCACTTCTATCCCATTGGGGAAGTAACTTTTGTCAATGAATGGCTACACAACATGGACCCTATGAGCCAATTGTTCATGTCATCTATGTAGTTCCCACATGACACAAACATTCGATGGTCTATCATAGCCAAACACTCTATGATGGGTTTCATAGATACCCAGCCTATGACAACGAGTTGTGTTCTATTGCTGAAGGCTGTAAGAAGTGGACAAATTATATTTTTCCAAAATAAATGGTCATCCACATCAATTGTAAGGCTTTTCCCACTCTAGATATTCCTTTGGAGTTAGTTCCCATGGATTTTATGTCATGTTTTCCCTCAACCAAGCATGGCAACAAATGTGTTTTTGTTGATGTTGATCACCTCCTTAGGATGGGAATTTTGGCACCTTGTAAGAAGATTTTCATCACAAAACCTAGTCATAAGCTCATATTCAATTATAATTTGGTTCATTTTGGGTTGCTAAAGACAATATTTACTAATAGAGATAGTAGGTTCCTCAATATTTTATGGTTTAATCTTTGGTCCACGATGGACATCAAGTTTGACCAAATCCATTGCCTTCCATACCTAGATTGATAAATAAAAAGTAGTCAATAGAATTATTGTAGATGTCCTTAGAGTATACAATTGTGAGAATCCACATACATGTGTTGAAAGCCTTTCATATTTTCAACATAAATTTAACATAACTCTTCATATTTTTGTTAGCCACAAGCCATTTCAGGTGTGCTCGGGGTCCCAACAATTGCACAAATTTATGTAGCTATATTCTTGGAATAACACATGAAGATAACTCCCATACTTTGAACGAGGTAAGAAAAGAAACCAATTTTGAGGAAGGTATCCAACAAATTCAACACCGAGTTAATGATATTTTGTAGAAAGTTGCAAACTCCAAGTACAAGTAGATACACAATCCATTGGGTTCCACATAAGTCTCAGGTTGGTGACAAATTATGGTTGGAATTGCATAAATAGCAATTGACACACTACCATAAGAAGCTCATACCACTTTGATTCAATCCTTACACCATCACCAAGGCTACGGGTGATAATTATTTTGAGGATAATCATAAAATGATTTATATTACTTCAAAGGTATATGTTAGGATGATTTATGCTTGATGAGGTGCATGTCTAGAAAGAGTTCCTTTAAGAGAAAAAAAAATATGATCGCACCATTACTGATATAAGTAATTGTGATATTATACTTTAATGGCATCAGGTAACTACACAAGAGAGTTTAAGAATGGCATTTTTAGGGTTTTTTTTTTATATCAAGATATGAGGATCATTATGTTTTTTTCCAAAGCAATTACATATGACTAATTTTTTTAAATAGTACATCAATCTAATATTATTTCTCTTACATGATCCTAGGTTATAATTCAAAGCATCATAGGTACTAAAACTCATGAAACTTTTGTTTTTTTCTCTAAATAACTAAAACTCCCAATTGTGCTACTCTTTATATTCAAACTTGCACTATTGTTAAGACTACTTCCTCTAATTCTTATTGTTCCTCCATAAGTAAGCTAACTACTAGGTGGGCTTGAACCATTATTAACAAGCTAGTGTGGTGTTACCTAATTGTATTTATGAAGCATAAGGGGTGGGGTTGGTACAATGCCAAATTTTCTATTGTCCAGTGCCATGCCCACTACTAGGTTCTCGTCCTCCCTTAATAGTTGGGACACATATGTTGGCCTTAGGATATGGTTTCACATTAGTTCATTTGGTTCTTTCTCATCCACAATCTAATTCTACATTGCATCCAACCTGTCACTTTGTAATCACATACATCTTGTAAACCCACTCTAGTGTGTTCATCATACCTCATTGAGGTGCCTTGACTACTACTCCTTATTGAGCCATATTTTAACATAAACCATTTGTTTCACAACCATTCTCTAGCCAACTCACCTTTCCCATTTAAATTATCCAACTCTCTCATCCTCACTTCACTACCCCCTTCCTCGCTAATATCTTTTTGAAACTCCTCATTTCCTTCTTCATTTCTCACATCTAGTTCAACCACCATTGGTTAGTTATCTCTACTTCCTGAAAGCTTGTCCAACTTGCTCTTTAGATTTTGTATCCTCCATGATCTTTTGGTTCTTTGAGCTCTCATATTTTCCAACCCCATTGTAATCCATTCCTTAATGAAAATTTTTACACCACCATGCTCATTGAGTTAGTAAAAAACTACTTTTCCTTCACGAACAACATTTCACATTTCTATCCTTGTAAAATTTGTGTTTACCAATATTGAATCAATAAATCTTAATTAACACATTAAATTAAATAATTATTAATTATTAAATCAATAAATCATAATTAAAAAGTTACATTAAGATTATATAATCATTATTACTTAGGTTATATTAATATTATAAGAGTCACTTTCCCATAATGATGGAGCACTTTTCTAATTTAAAAGTTTCTCAAATAATTTTGTGGGAAATTTTTAAAATTTCAATCTCTTTTCAATTTTGTATTGAAGAATTTCAGAACAAGCATTTGGGAACATAATGATATCGAGTCGAGAGAGGTGCGCAGTATTTGAGGCGATGCTGAATAGGTCTTCAACTTTTTTTTTTTTCGGAATGCATATGTTCTACACATTTTATAACCCATCAAATAATATTCGACAAAATAATCCTCGTTGACAGGATTTAGCTAATAGTAAACATCATTGGTAGCCAAATAAACAATCACGATAGATATATCGTCTAAAATTTTAACAAAATAAAATACAGAGAAACCCTAACGGACTCATTGCTACACAGAGCAATCCATTAACTAGATTAACGATAACATTCCTTTGCATCCAATCCAATGCTCATCTATTAATCTACTTTTACTTAGATCTCTGTCTCATCTTTCTGCGCTTCCTCTTAAGACGCCTCATATGCTTCTTCTTCCACTTGGTCCTCATCTTGGAATGGTAGAGAGTTTCTTCTCGACGCGCAAAGCTTTTCCTTCCGTCGGCTTACAGGTGAGAACCATAGGTCTTCAGATTTAAGCATAACAAAGTGAAGGCCAACTCCCAGGCTCCGGCACCTGATCTCATCCCACTTATGGGTTTGTGGGATTCAATCGCTGAAATTCAGCTTCAAATAGATTCGTGCATTCCCCATTGACTAGTTCACTGAATCTTGAAACAAAGTAGGGTATTGACGTGTTCCCGGAGAATATTCATGTTAGGGTTTGAGATATACCAAACTATTCTTTGACGAGAGTTAGCCCTCGCATAAATTTATAGATAGATTATTAACTCCATTATCTTCGAGGAGCACGGTGGATCCCTCTCTTCCTCTGCATTGCATCGCATCAGCAGATCTCTGGGTTCCACTCAAATTAGCAGATCATTCGTTTCCCTTCGGAGGACATGGCTACGAAGTTTGTTCAACTATAGAACAAGGCAGATGTGGCTTCACTTTTTGTAGAAAATCATGGTAGTGTCTATTACAAGCAACTATTGGAGCAGAACAAGAAATATATCTAGAAACTGGCTACTATGGAGAAATTCAATGAGATTTCAAAGCATTCCTGGCTGATATGAATCATTTTGGAAGGAAGTGGACCTTTTGAAGCAGAAATTGAAAAAAAGTTAGGAGTTGAAAATAGAGGATGTTGGAGTAGGAGTTCTATTTACACTGGAATGATATGCATGGGGTTGCGTTGGTGAGATTGTGGGGCGAGGCTTCACACTTACAGGATACTATGTTTGAGCGGTGCCCAAAGCATTTCCACTTAAAAGATTTGAATTTTCTTAGGGTATGAAGGATGAGCTTTAGTGTTTCATATTTTTTGGCTGAGATTCAAACACTTAACAAAAATACCAGTTTCAAGGTTCTTTTCTTTGGAGTTATTGATTCAAACATAGCCATACATTTAATAATATTTCATAATATTTCAGAGTAATAAATGTTCTTGAGTTGCCCCTTATGCATGGTAATTCAGTTAAATGGTTTTCATTTTTTCTCAGCCCTATTCTTGGTTGGGAATGTTGATTTCACTTCAGACCTGTGTCAAGGATTCATCACCTGGATGTTAATTATTGTCTTTTGATTATTCCAATATTTAATGGGTCTAACTGAAATAGCTATTATTTATTTCTTGTTATGTGAATGCATCATTTGGATGTTAATTATTGTCTTTTGATTATTCCAAGATTTAATGGGTATGAATGAAATAGCTGCTATTTCTTTCTTGTTATGTGAATGCAGTAAATAGTTTTTTTAGAGATATTAATTAATAGGTGAGGCTCTTATGGCGGAAACCCTTCCAGTCTAGCACGACAGGGTTATGAGCTATGTTGTTATAGCCATTTGCTCTGCGAGGCTTGGTCTTCCATGGTTTTTGCCTAAAGTAGGTATCTTTTTTGGCTTCACTGTTTTGTATTATAAAGAGGTTTTTGCACATATTTAGTGCATTTGAATTTTTATGAGCAAAGTGAGCAAAGTGCTCAGGTGATCCAAGCTTTGATTCTGATAGGCCTATCCAATTTCCTGAATCTGCAAACCTCTTACTCAAACAACACCAGAATGGGACTAAACATGCAGATTTAGAGGCCTTATATTCATGCATAAGTCTAAACTACATATTACTGCTTCACAACTGTTCAAACATGAGAGTTGAGACCATTTTCAAAGAGGCATATTCCATAGTGAACTTTCTCTATAATTTTATTGATTACTATTGATTACTGTTCAGATATTCTATCAGAAATGCATGAATTACACCTTTTTGGCTGTGCTCCTAAAGTTGGATGCTTTCTCCAGTAATTCCCTTATGATTTTTTCTTTCTTTGTTTATTTTTTCTTTTGCATGCATTGTGTAAACCTAATCATTTTTCTTTTAATGGGTTGGCCATTCCTATTCTTTAGTGCATATACCTTTATATCTTCCCAAAAAACCATTCGTAGGCATTTTGTAATCAACAATGTCTGTATTTCCTGTTGTCATCAGCAGATATGAAAAAAATGTGGTTCTCCCCTGAGTTTGGCCTCATAAGATTAAGAGCAATTGCTGGTTTATTGTACCTTTGTTCAAATATGAGATATGAGACCATTTTCAAAGATGAATCTTCCATAGTTAACTTTCTCTATAAGTTTACTGATTATTGTTGGGATTTTTATAAGAAATCCACTAGTTACACCCTTTTGACTATGGTCCTTAAGCTGGACACTCTCCCCAGTAATTCCCTTATGAAAATTTCTTTCTCTGTTGGATTTCTCTCTCGCATGTGCCATGTAAATATTTTCTTTTTTATTTTAATGGGTTGTGCATCCCTCTTCTTCAGTGGCTGTACCTTTAGATATGTGAAAAAAATCATTCACAGACATTCTTTACACACCAATATGCATGTCTTTCTTGCTGTCATCAAGCCCATGAAACATCTGAAAAACTGTGGTTTTCCCTTAAGTCTTGCCTCATAATATTCAGAGCGGGTGCTGGTTTATTGTATCTTTATTGCTGGCTATAACAGTAAAGAAAGTACAAGTCATCCAAGAGATGAGCTCACAAATCTGCCACATGTAAACTAATAGTAGTGTTGTAGCTGATGGTATTTCCCATGGGTTTACAGTCTATGATGTTTTCAAACATGTGCATGTAGTTGTGCTTGATGCAAAGGTATTTTTACATATTTCCAACTTTTGGAAAGTTGGGATCACCATGCTACTCTTCAAATGTGATGAAAATCACATGTGCAGTCCGCCTTTTTGTTGGTGACAATACTTGGTTCCAACTTGGGAACGTGTTCTTCTTAGATGTGCACGAGAACCTAAGATTCATTTCATGCACATATGAAACTAGCCTCCATGTTCAACAAAAATATCATCACTACATAAAAGGTTGGCCCTTATAAAGCAAAGCACAAGACATTAAAGCCTATGAATCTAAGAAATCAAGAATGATGCTCAAAAGAGTTTATTCAACTCTAAACTACTGCTCAATAGAGCTTATTCATTTCCTATCCTGTTGTAGCATGTGCCAAAATAAGTCTTCCAGTTGAAATTAGTAAATTAATGCAACCATCGTAGCACCTCATGGATACAATGGTCATTTCCTATGTGCTTACTCATCATGCAAAACTAGGAAAACTCAAAACCAAAATTTTTGCAGGATGGAATCTTGTCATTGCTGGGCTACAACAGAACCTGGGTACTTGCAAATGAAAAATGTCATCAATTTTGATGTAACAGTGGACATGATCTGCCAAAAGATATGTGTAGTCGTCCTGAAGAGGATGTTTTTGAACTCTGTCAAACCACATACTGCCCCCTTTTCTTGAAACTTCCATTTTTCCATCACATGAGATCACATACTATTGTCCAAATTATTGTTGTTAAAGGTCTGTATTGGATATATGAAAACTTTTCACAAGGGAAGCATGATATGAAATTCTATATTTTAAGGAATATTGATTCAATAGTCTTCCATTACCATTATTAGGCCACCACAAGTGCTAGTGATCCAACCCATCTGGAAGTTCTGCACCTAAGGCTATAAGTGATAGGCCTATAAATAGTTGGGGAATGTAGTCCACTGTCATAGCTACAGAGTTTACCCTGATAGATCACATCCACACTTCCACAAACTTTTTTATTTTTGAACACAAGAATCAACCAATTAGCATCATCAGGCTTAAGATTTATCAACAGTTCTTATCCAATATTATCTAGTGTCCTAGGGTGATTTTTCCCTTAGGGTTTCTATTCTGGCGAGGGTTTCTTCAATAAATCTTTAGTAGTAGTACAGATTCATAAAAAATATGTATGCATAAATATAAAGAGTCTCAACAACTATATAATGTATGCATGGATATAAAATTCCCATAGCAATAATACTTCAATCAAAGCACAACAACTCAGGGTTGATTGCCCAGTAGCAATGAATGTATCCAATAAATAGTCAATATAGGGTTGATAAATCCATACACACTAAAATTCTGCTACACTAACCAATCTAAGCATACTATCTTAATTTAATGTCTATTGGATATTCTAAGTTTATTGCATAGGGCTCCGACTTATCTTAGAGATAACCACAGAGCTGGAAATGTCTCTGCTAGTCTCAAAAAATTAGGTTGTTTGTCGAAATCCAGTAGTCTTGGTCCCTCTGCTTAGGGCTAATATTAACCTTAAAGGCTATGGTTGGCTTAGACTTCTGAACAACACTGCAAACGTACCCTAGAAAATGTAATCGCACTCTTTTGTTTCTCTCTTGGACAATAATGCACTAATAACCTGCTTGAACCAATTATGTTGTACTGGTTTGCAAGGTCTATGTAATCCAGAGTAAGATGAAACAACCTCAAAGATAAGTACTTGTGGCATTTGTGATACCAAATTGACCCCTATTCAATAATTTTTTGGGCCAGCATTGATCCATGTGAAATACATCCAAAATCCAATTTTCATTTCTCAATCTCATGTCAAACACTAAGTAATTTTAGAGTACAAGCACATTCTATTTTTATATTAGGCTATTTTAAGATGGTTTCCACATCATAATTGACTCTTGGTCAAGCACCCTTCCCTTCTGTGCTAAAAATCTAAATCGTTTAAGCTTAAAGTTCTTTCCATTCTTTTATTGTGGACAAGGTACTCAAATTTATGCAAGGGGTTTGGGTCCCATTGTTCCTCTGGATACAAAATATCATGTGAGTTAGCTATTCTTATAGTATCATGAAGAGCACTCTTCAAAAACATTTCACATTGACCACCTCTGCCAATTCTTGTTTATTTTTGAATTATATTAGAACTGGTCCTATCCCCCAGAGCATGCAAAAAAGTGGGTACAAATTCATTCGTTAATTGTGTTCTAGGATATTTATACAAAGTAGTCAGGTACATGTCTACAACTACAACTATTTGTGGGATCACGTCATATAACTTTCACTTAATTTTTTTTATAAATATTTCAGTTTCTTGACTGGGTTGTACAGGGTTTCATGCACTAGATTGTGCATTGGAATGTTCTCCTTTAGCTATCTTTGCAAGGTACTCAATAGGCCTATAGTTGTGAACCACTAGTTGCTTGGTTCCAACATGGCTAAGTCAAATATTTAACTTGGCATCAACCCTTTCACTCACAGTGTTGACACCAATGCAATGATGAAAGAAAATAGTCCACTTAGGATGAACCACATCCTCAATGTGCTAGAGAACATATTTCCTATGAAAAATATTATAAGGCTTATGATCATATCCAAACTTGTTACTCCTGCTAGTAGCATTTTTTAAAAATAATTTCCTACAATTCATGTTTTTGGTTACCTTTGCATATATAGATCTTATTGATGTGAATCACTCTTTGAAAGGTACCCCATAAGTTGAGTGGTTAGATTAGAAAAATCTTGTTTATGAATACGTTGAGAAAATGTCCTGTTGCTTGTTTCAATATCATTTTGACCTATGTCATCGATCATTCCAGAATGCACCTTTTCTAGGCCCCAAAGTTGTCCCTCAATGTCAGCTTCATGCGGATTTGTTAGATGTTCGCTGTCTATATTTCCTTGTAAAAATCTAGTGCATGAATGATTGTCCACATGTTCATGGAGAAGAGAATATCTTTGCATTTGATGTGGTCTAGAGAGAATTTTTATTTGGGTCAAGCATGTATTCTTCATCAATGATTTTCTTGAAATCGCTTTCATTCTTAGCATTGTAGTTGTAAAT
Organism: Pinus albicaulis; assembly: GCA_034641835.2. Lineage (NCBI taxonomy): Eukaryota > Viridiplantae > Streptophyta > Pinopsida > Pinales > Pinaceae > Pinus > Pinus albicaulis. The sequence continues at coordinate 1,278,267,768 of CM076577.1, read as the reverse complement.
ATCATTGAGGGTTTCATTACAGGTTTCATCAATCTTCTGGGGCTTTCCAACTTCATTATTCTCAACAATAGAGCCATATAGAGGTGGAAATGGATCTGTATGATTAAGAGCTTCATTAATTGCATGTTTATAACATACCTTTTGTTTTTCTACCATGGAATATGTTATCACTATAGTAATTCTCAAGTTGTGTGATTATGGTTTTTAGTTAAAGAATTCTAGAGGTAACCAAAAACCTACTTCAAACTCTAGGATCTAGCCTTCCTAAGGTTCAGAGAGGGCTCTCTCTTTAAAGTTCAACTTTGTTTTAATTTGTGAATACTAGGCTAGTTATGAAAGTACAGTTTTGGTTTTGTATTTAGGGAAAGATAGATAACCCTTGGAGATCTTGGAAATTTATTTTTGTGAGGTGGTATGAATAGGATAAAGGGCACTTAAGAATCCTTTGATCCGAAAAAAGAAGTAGTAGGAAGAGGTCAAACGAGCAGTATTGTAGCTGAGCAGTATAATTGGTAGCCTGTGATAGTTGAGCAGTATTATTACCACTCTAGTAATTCTCAAGTTGTGTGATTATGGTTTTTAGTCAAAGAATTCTAGAGGAAACCACAACCGACTTCAAACTCTAGGATCTAGCCTTCCTAGGGTTCAGAGAGGGCTCTCTCTTTAAAGTTTAACTTTGTTTTAATTTGTGAATATTAGGCTAGTTATGAAAGTACAATTTTGGTTTTGTTTTGATAGATTTAGTGGGAAAAATCACTTGAAAGGATGGATAGTGGGAAATATATTTGTCCATTGGGATATGGAGTCAAAATCAAGCAAACAGGACTAGGATCAAGGGAAAAAAGGTCAAATGTCTTCAGGGCAAGATAGATAACCCTTGGAGATCTTGGAAAGTTGTTTTTGTGAGGTGGTATGATCGGGATAAAGGGCACTTAAGAATCCTTTGATCTGGAAAAAGACGTAGTAGGAAGAGGTCAAACAAGAGAGGGAGAAATTAAGGGTTCCCTACCCTAAAAGTCAGAGGAAAACATATAAATGATAACTAGTTAAAAACAAGGTGCTTTTAACAAATCCTATAGTAATGCTCCTAGTTATACATTCAGATTTAGCATAAACATAAATGGATGCATGTAACAAATAAAGGAAACAATGACAAGTGAGGAAAATACTTCACTCCAAATAGCTCATCATAGGAATCCTGAAGTATGATGCCAATTTTCTTTGATCCAGCCCGCTACTCGAAGTTTTAACACACAAAAGCTTTAAAGTCCAAGAAGAAATGACTATAACAATCCCAACAATTTTATTCGACACAAAATACTTCTAAAGATGAAGTATTTATACATAATGTTTTACAAAATATCCTAGAAGACTTCTTGGAATTATCTTAGGAAAATAAAATATTTTTACAATAATAATAGAGACAGTTGCTTAACAAATCAACAAGCTATCCTATTTTATCCATAAGAAATAGAAACATATTAAGGATAAGAAGCAGCTGGCTACCTTAGTGTCCTCCTTGCTAGCCTTTAGATATTTTTAGAATCTGATCTTCCTTGTCTAATACTCTTTCTCAGATACTCTTTATTCACTGATACTCTTTAAACTCTTATACTCTTTAACCAAAAAAATGTTTTACTAATGTAAATAAAATCTGTTTTGACTGTAATTCTGAAAATGGTTTTTTGTCTTTGTTTCATCTTCTTGTTTTTATCCTTCACAGTAAATCTGTGAGTGCTTGCCAATCCTCATTTTTAGGAATTTGAATATTCTTTAATTTCCTAAAGTTCTCATCAACTTCTATATATCTAGAAAATGTTGGCTTGATGACAAACAAGTGTTTGATCTCATGCTGTAAGTAAAATAAATCTTCAAAACTCTTAAGTAACACTTTTCCTATTGGGATGCCTTGAACTGTTGGTTTATTTACTTGTTCCTTGGAAAATTCTCTTATATTCTTATCATAGTCATTTTGAGGCATCAATTTATCATTAATAACCATGATATCAGGAAGTCCTTTTTTCCTCAAACGTGTGAATTTAACCATGAACCTGGTTATGGTAGTATTCATACCTTCACACTTTTCTTCCAGCTGTCTCATCAAATTTCTCTTTGTTGTGACTTTCCTAATTTCTAGGATAGTTGCAGTTCTGTCTGTGATTTTGAGTTCTTCCAACTCCTGTCTATTTTTGATGTTAAGGAAATTGATTAGCCTTATAGCTTGCTCTGGTTTGTCAGCCAAATCAGTTTGAGTCTTTTTAATTTCTACTTGGGCTACTAGAAACAATTCTCTTTGCTCAAAAATTACCTGAATTGAAGGCCATACATCATGGATGGATTCAATGATATTATTTCAAAGGTAATTTTTGATGTATGATATTTGATCCTTCAAAGTTAATTATTTTTGCAACTTTTTTAACTCTTCACTCAATCTGATGGCATTTTGTTCATGTGCCTTAGCATTTACCTGAGATAATTTATTTGAATTTTCAAGATTTTCAACCATTTTTGTCAACCTGTTAATCTCATTTTTCTTTAAAGACATCTCTTCCATTGCTTTCACTATATTGCTAGCCTCATCAGTAGGCTGTACTGTTGTTGTATAATATTCAATGGTTGATGTTGTGGAAGAAGTCATTGGCACTGCAGTAGCTAGTGGTTCTTTGGGTGCCAACTTTTCTCCTAAATTTTAAGGCACTGTTGCAGTGATAACTGGAATGAATGTAGGAATCACTGGTTATTTCACTGTCTCCTTTTCTTGGACAAGTTTGTCCATCTGTATTTCCATTTCCTTAACCTGGGCTGTCAACTGAAGAATTAAATTCACCACTTCATCTTTTTCATTCTGTTCCTGTATGACTTCTTTTGTCTGAGGATGGTCACTTTGAGGAAGTTTGAGTTGTTTCCTCAAGGCTTCTATATCCTCATTTTTATTTTTCACTAATAATTCAGCTGCTTTAATATTTGTAGGATCATATCCCACTTGTAAAAATAGTTCTTCCAAGGCTTTTATCCTTAGATCCTTGCCATACAATGAGGTTTTGTCCATCTTCATTTGATCTTGCATGTTGGAGATATATTTTGTAGCTTTTAAGCAGTCATGGCTTTATTTGTGACTGTAGAATAAAGCATCTCTAAAGTCTGCCTGTGGAACTCAATTTGATCAAGAGCATGGATTTTATCTATCTGGACCTCCAAATCAAATTTCTTATAATCAACCACTATCTTAGGAGTTTTGACTGTGGGCTCCAACACTAACATGATTAGATTTTGATTAGTATAATCAAATTCAGAAAGAAGCCTATTTTGTATACTAGGAGTTTGTTTGAAATATTGAGAATAAATGTTATTCTTTATCACTTCACTCTTTAATTTAATCTGCTTATATTTCTCTTTTATATCCAAATCCTTTTCCTCAGTTTCCTCTGAGGAAGAAGCTTCCATGCTTTGCTGTCTTTCCATTAACTGTGTGTCTTCATTATTGATTTGTCCTTCATTCTGATTTGGCTCATTGATAATTACAGTAGCAACATTGGTCTCTGAAAAATCTGTATTGGTATTTAAAGGCTCTGTTTCTTCAACATCTATTGCCACTTTTCCTTTACCTACTGAATCTATTTTGGGCCTTTTGTTGTATATGATCTTAAACTTTGTTTTTTTTTTAGTTTCTGCCACATAGGATCCTTCTTCCCTTATTCTTTTGGTGGAATTCTCTGGCTGATTTGCACTCTCTAAGGTATGAATAGTATTTACCTTTGTTCATTGCATCTATTAAAGTGTTTTTAGTCCATTCAATATGATTGGAAAACTTTTCTATTTCTGGTTTAGCTTCATGAATAAAGGGTGTTAACTTGCATTTAACCCTTATCTTTCTCAAGATCCCTTGTAGATCATAGTTCCAAGGGAAACTCTCTTCAAATTTATATTGCAATAACTGATTTGCTGCCTCTTTTTCTGCATCCTTGTGATTACATATGAATGACCCAATTTGATTCTTAAGTTTGAAATGTGTCTTTTTCTTAGCTGCCATGAAATTTATTGAATCATAGTTTAGGATCTGCCTGATATACTCCAAGGAAAAGATCCTCATTGAAGGATGTTTGGGTAACTTGTAACGTAATAAGTTTGACCCAAAGACTCTGATTTCAGTAAATTTCTCATACAAATACCATTCACCAAATTTACTCTGCTCTAATAACTTCAATATCTTTTTCATTTATTCATTTACTCTTGGCTGCTCTGTCTTGGTCAACATTGTGATCACTGGATGTAAAAATAACTATGAAAACTTTGAATAACTGAAATCTGTACATTCTTTCCTGAGCATGGATGTCCAAAAGATGATAGATAGAGGATTTCCCTCTATGTCAAGTTTTTGGAAAATAACTAAAAAATTATCTGATTGGAAGTATAAAAACATATGGAAAAGACAGGAGGTATATCTGAATACTCCCTCAATTTTCAAATTGGTCAATTGATAATGAATACTATTAGTAATGAAACCATCATAATCAAAGATTACTGAGGGTGGTTGACCTGTAGAAAAGGTGGATAAGAATCCCAAGACGGACTCATCAGTGTGTTCATCAGTAAAATATCCAAGGATGAAGGAAAGCATGGAAATCACATGTCTTGAACCTTCAGGGAATTTAGAAGTAGGATATGGAAGATTTAACTTGGTAATTTCTACATGCAGAGGCATAAAACTCTGAAAAATCATGAATCTTTTAGGAAAATCTAGGCCAATATATAGCTTGGTGAGGGCCTCTATAGACAAAGGGACTGCTTGGGGGTCAGGCTGAAGCTGTAGCATCTGGTTAATTGATTCTGCAGTGATGGTAAAAATCACATCTTTATTGGCATTTACAATGGCTCTTTACTCTGGAACATAGTACTGCTGACACAATCTTATGACCTCTTGACATGGGTGAGTTAATGGAACAACATACTTGGGTAAATGGGATCCCCAAATATGGAATTATTCTTGATCATCTAATGACTTTTCATAGCACTAGTTATGGATATCTAACAAGTTGAATTCAACAATGGGATCTGCTATCTTGTAATCAATATCAGCTAGGGGAATGTGTTCAATATCAATAACTGGGGGTTGTAATGGATTGACAACAATATCAGTACTTGAAGTCATGGCAGGGGTAGGTTTAGGTGCCTTAGAAGCTTCAGGCTTGCTTGCACTCTGTTTCTTAGGCATTTTGATCTACTTCTACAAGTTTAGACAGTTTGTAGAAGAAATTTACTTTTAACAGAGGATTTATTGGGCAAATTTGGCAAAGTATAGCCTCTTCTTTGGGTTTTATGTCAAATTAGGCCTGTCAAAGAGGTTTTGAGGCTTTAGAACTGGTTTAAAATTGAAAACAAGGGTTTCCTGAATACTTGACTGAGAAATAGGGCTGAAAAACTCTTTTGAAATGGTTACAGAGGCTTAGGGTACCTGAAGAGGTTTTCTGGTTTATTTAAGAGCTTGAAATAGATCATTTAAACTGTGAAAGCTCATAAATTTCTTCAAAGTAGCGCGCAATAGTAAAAATAGGGTTTCTGGGAAAAATTTGCTAGAGTTTGGCCTGTTTTTTAGGCTTTTGGCAGTTTCTTTTCAATGGATTCTTAAATTCTAATTTTTTTTTGTTGTTTTTACAGGTCCTTTAAATCGATTGCAGGTTCCAATTTGAGAAAAATACCTTTTGTATGCAGGTATTTGATCTTCGTAATGGTTTTTAAGGTTCTGGATGAGTTGATGGCTTCAATAGCTTATCTAGAGCAATATGAAGCTCCTCGCCAATCTTCACAGGTTTCAGGGCAAATTATGCAAGTTTTGGGCATAAAAATGGTGGAAAATGGCTTAAAAAAGAGTGTTTTACAGTTGGGAAGGCAGTGCAGAGAGTTAAACGTGCAAGAAGGGTATGAAATGAATGTATTTTTGAAGCTTTATTAAACATATTAGTTACATTGATCCGTCATTGAATGTAGGTCGCATCGACAGGAAGGACGGTTTCAGGATTGAACGGACAAAAAACCAGTGGTTTTTGCACAGAGTTGTGGTGGTAAGTGGTTTCGGCTTGAAACCACGCGATCCAGTAAGAAAAGGCCACATGGAGGAGAGATAAAATTGTGAAACCACCCATTTTGAACAACTTTGGCGTTTGGGTGATTGTGCATCTCTTCTGTGTGATTTTGGATGATACTATCGGATCAGAAGTTCATATGCGAATGATCAAGATTAGTTTGGGAGTTGCATTTGAAATGGGAGTGGGACAATGATTTTTGTATGCGAGGAAATGGGTTTTGAATCTTATAAATAATCATTTTATTTAACTCAAAACCTTGGGTTATATGAATATAGGTGGGGGGGTAATGTTTTTGTTTAAAACATTTGTAAAATGTTTCAAACTTTATTTGCAGGCGCGATAGTAAATATTATATAGTTTAATAAACCTTTGAATGTTTTTCAAAAACTATAGGGGGTGGAATTATTTCAATAGGGATAGGTTTATACCAAGGGGTTTGTAGGGCGGGGTTTATTTGCACACATGGGAATCATAAAATTTGGTCTAAATGTAAAATATTGGGTTTTGGGGGTTATTTAAATATAAGGGGTTTAATATATACGAGAGGGTAAATTAGGGATTTAATAAAAATAGGTTAAAGGTTAATATGAAAAAGGGTAGTGAAATGGAAATAAAACACATATTATCTCTAAGTAAAGTGTACAAAATAAAGCATTGCTGATCTTTTATATTACTTCACTAATACTTAGGATAAATGTAATTTTGAGGGTTTTTATGAATGATTTTGAAGGGAAATTAATTATTTTAGGGTTTTCAATTTTACTAAGTAAGAATGTGTCTTTACTTAGGAAAAAGGGGCTTTGATATATGAATGAAGGGTAAATGTTGATGAATGAGGGTTTAAAGTAGGAATTCAATATTTTTAACTGACCAGTCATCGAGCCTTGGGTCCGGTCCCAACAAAAGTAAGATAAATGCTCTAAGCCTTTTTTACTGATAGTTTAGAATATCAAATACTTATAGGGGAAGGGAAATTAGTATTTTTTCCCGATGATGCTTTATTACATGATTGCTCAACTGCTTTCTACCTACCCAACTTTATTTATAACATTTTTTCTTCATTTTGTAGGTGAATTTAGGCTTGTAACCTTAAAACAATTTTCTTTCAAAGAATAAAACTATCTAAATCTGCCTTATTTCATCCGAGGGCTCAGATTAAACTATTAAGCTCCTCATTATTCTCTACCTATCCACTGATTTTTCAAGTTTAAACTATTTGACAAATCTTTATTCTCTATCTAAAACATGAAATTGAAAGCATGAAAAGTTAAGATTAAATTGTTTAAATAATCATGGATTATGGCATTTATTGACACTCTGCACATAATCATTATTCTTGCAGTAAAAAGTAAAAGTAGTGGCATTTGGACTTGCTCACTTTTAGGTATTATTTATTTTTCTTTTGGGGTTTATATTTTTCTAAGTCCTTTGATCTTTCTTTTAGGACTTTTTACCCTCTTTTTGGCTTTTTTATTATTTTCACTTTTTCAAAATATGGGAAAAAAACTTGCAGAAAGAAAGGTATGTACATATTTACAAGACTATCAAAGTCAATTCAAAATTTATGAACCCTATTATTATAGGACCCTAACAGAATATTCATGACATATGTCGATAACTTTGTATTCTAGATGAGTATTGACAGTAAAAGGGAGAAACTTCCATATCCCATCAGGATTGAGGAATAAATTTAGATCATAGGCATAAAAAATAGGGGGACCATCAGATTCCATGAATAGGATATTTGAGGGTTGAATTATAAAATTAATTGTTTCTTCACTTAGATAATCATGAGGGTCACATTATTACTTTCATGGTTTTGAAAAACCCTTTGACTTTATTGACCTCAAGCTCTAAGAAACCATGATTGCTTCCGTTTATTTCTTACACAATCATGATTAAAATCAAAGTGCAACGTGGGGGTACATTACTGCTCTACTCAAAATCACAATGGAATGTCGTGGTGCCAAGTATATTACCATGAAAGTTTGCAACTCCCTTACTTTCATTGTTTGACAAAATAGGATTAGTGTGATTGAAGTATAATTCTGTGACCTCAAAAGTGTTTTTAGGATTTAAATTATCAGCAAGGGAAGCATGACCTTCATCATAATTTTCAAATGGTTGATCCTTTTGCATAGAAACATGGTTTCTACCCGACTAGAACTGCATACATCTTGTATCATTGGTGGAACTATTAAAATAAAATTCATTTCCTATGTTTATTGCTTTGTCATGTTGGAAATCATGACTAGCCTCTTCACAACGGTGAAAATTATTATCATGCTCATTTTTTTCATGAAAATATTTCATAGAATCTAGGACAAATACATCAACACATACCATTTATTTGATGAGGATGGGGTTTGCTGTGGGGCTATGTTGGTCACAAAGTAGCCTGTCCATCATGAACTAATCTTGTGAATTTGGAGGGTCCCTTTTAGTGATATTTTTATCATCTTCAAGAGGGGTGGGAGCTTCTTCTTTTTGTATGGCCGCCACAAGGTCTTGAAAGGTGTTTTCATCCCATATTGTCTCCGGATCCCATGTTTAGCACAAAATTTATTGAAATATTTTAAGTAGAATTCCCCACCAGTATCATATTTAAGAGAGGAAATATGAAAACCTAACTATTTATCTATTAATGCTTTGAAATTTTGAAATTCATTAAACACATCATATTTTAGTTATAGAAAATATACCCACATTTTTCTACTGAAATAATCAAAAAATGAAAGGAAGTACCTAGGACCAGTGGTTGATGTCATGTTCATTGGTCCAAATATGTCTGAAAGGACCAACTGAAGGACCCTCTACACTCTCTAATCTTGTCCTTCATAAAATGGTATTCAATGTAGCTTCCCTACCTGACAAGCTCTATAAACTCTATGGATCTTCTACAGAATGTTCGGAAGTCCATATACTAGTTTCTCTCATGCCAACTGAGAGAGATAGGTCAAGTTGAGGTGCCCATACCTATAATGCCATAGGGGTGCTAGATTTTTCAATAAAAATTACCTTTAACTTACAATTTCTAATAATATCAATATTCAAAAATATTAAGATAGTGAAAGCTAAGAGATTCATCTAAAATGGATCATTATAATCTTGGACATATAAAGCACTCATCATTGCAAAGTTTCCCAAAGGTCAAACAACCTCAATTATATGTTGAACCTACCACCTAATTTGAGGTTCAAATCCTAAGCCATCAAATTCTCAAGTGCAAAGGTGAAATAAGAAAGGTACGAGTCACTATAGGAGATCAATGTTTCTTTTCAAATTTCTTCTTCCTTCAACTAGAGGGATTGATGAGATCCTAGGAGTTTAAACTTTAGTGTTTTCAAACCTTGGGAACATATGACATGAATCATATGAAATGTTTATTTCCAGTAAGCATGAGGGTAGAATGATTAACTTAAATGATATTTAACACAATCCCTCTAGATTTGTCTCTTCAAATGTGAGGGCACCCACTCTCATAAAGGACATGTTGGGAGTTTAAAATTTAGTGTTTTCAAACCTTGGGCACATATGACATGAATAATATGAAATGTTTATTTCCATTAAGCATGAGGGTAGAATGATAAACTTAAATGGTCTTTAACACAATCCCTCTAGATTTGTCTCTTCAAATGTGAGGGCACCCACTCTCATGTTCGCATTTACTGATATTAGCCTTTAGGAAAATATAAGAAAATATAAATTGGACTAATGTATAAATCCATGTGAACATGATACCCATTCACTCTCTCACACACTCAATGTGAAAAGTTTGTCTCCTAAAGGACATGATTTGGGCAGTATATTAGTTGCCTCAAAAACTTAGGTTCGAGTCAATTCTTCATGCAACATGATACTAAGAAGTTGCTAAGTTGTCTCCTACTAATATGCTAAACTGGTTAGCATCAGTTCAAAAATTCTAGATGACACTCATGGTGTTGCAATGTTATTTAATCTTACAATTTGGCATACTTTCTTAGTCCCACAACGCTGAAACAATTTCCTCAACTATTAATCCTAAAGAAGACCAATAATGGGTGAACATGGATAGGCCAGCTTAAATTTTCTCATATTTCTTCCATCTCACTTAGACACTTATTTTGGGAACTCTTCTACATTTACTATGTCAGTTTGCTAAGGCCTAAGATGGGAAAAATAAATAACAAGTATGTGCAAGTAGCAACACACTTGACTTGATTGAACTCAGACTAGTCTTATGATGGATTTACATTTTAAGGGCTTCTCTCCTAATTCAAAATTGCTGAAGATATATAAACTAACTATTTCATTTGTCCTACAATTCCTATAGTGCACATGGAAAGCTTCTTTGCAAATCTATTTTTTTGCATATGGTAGGCCTCTGAATAGACTAAGCCTGTACTAGCATAATGCAAACATGACCTGCAAGTCACCACTGTGTTTTGGTTTCTGAAGGCTGCTGCATTATTCACTGACTAGTGAAGTATCAACTAGTGAATAAGTTTTAAGCTTTGGAGAAGTCACAATATATATTATAATTTTGTCTTGCAGATTGGCCTCTTGACCATTTTTTTCTAGGAATGCCTCTTATGAAAAAATAAGTTCTTTCCTAATAGGTTATGACCCTCTTGAAAATACCGGGTTCACTAGAACATTAGAAGCAAATATCTAATGCATGTATCATGCTACCACTACAAGCCATTGTAGAAAATAGAAACCAAGGTGAAAAGGGATTTATAGCTACATTGCAGATGTGTTACAGTGACAATACTTCCTTGAATGTCTATTCTCCAACATCCATAGCATTACCACAAATAATCACAGTTTGTATTTAACTCCAAATAATATACATTCCAATAAGAAGTTGTCAATCATAGTTTTACCTTCTGGCAATGATTTTCCTTATGCCCTGCTCTCAATTTTAGTCAAAAACTAGATTTCCTATATTGATGACATTCCTACTGTAATATGATCAACCATCGGACAATTATCTCATTGTAATTCTAGATAAAATGAATAGTGTAACCAAATAATAAATAAATTGAAAATGATAGTAGATATTTCAGGGTAAGCAACTAAATAGGTAGTACGTGTGATATGATATTCCATAATTCACTACCTTTCCCATTTATAAAATAGTTTCTACAACAATTCTGCTGCATATTTGTTCTTTATGTTGCTATTTATTGAGATTTTGGCTCACACGGGGATTATAATTAGCCTTTCCATAGGAGATACATATGGCTTATGCAATTGGCATACCATTGTTGTTACTGTAACTAACATTTCCTGATAAGAAGTTATAGTTGAAACATTGAATTTACTTGTTTTGGCTTCCTAATTTTTATGTATGGCATATATAATACCAGTTGTCCATTGGGATTCATACATAACCAAATGAAAAAGTATTTAACTATTGCTAAATGCAAAAATGTGATAGGATAGGATTGGAGGGATTTTGTGCAAATTATAATGAAAAATAAAAAAGTGAAGGCTTGCACCTCCAGTGCAGTGATAGCAGGGTTTCCTATTTATAATCTTCTAGAGTTATTATTATTATTATTTGTTCGTTTCTTTCTGATTGTTCCTCCTCGGTCAAGGTGTTTCCCAAGTTTGTTAGCTCTGAATTCTAAACACGCTGCTTGATGTATTATAGTGGAAAAACCTCACATCTTAGCATAGGTCCAAGATCTAGTTCTGGTACAATAGCGCAAATTGTGGAAGATTTGGTAAGTGCCTGCTACTGAAAGCCTTGCCACTGTGACCCAAGTGCTATTTGGCCACAACTAGAAGGTTAGTGCATTGGGCAAAAGAGAACGTTGTGTGCATTGATGCTACACACAAGGCATATTTTTGCAAGCCCTTTTTCCCATCGTGTGCAAGAGCAGTTTGAATCTGCAAGTTGCATATAGCATTCTCTTTTCCCAATAAAATAACCTTCTAGTGTTGCATGAGATTCTAGCCTCTTTAGACTAAGGAACTGTCTAGACTTTGTCACTCTTGGTTCGTAGTTATCCTGTGAGTTTAGTCTGATTGCAAGACTTTTTCCTTCACATTCCTTCTCAATGTTTCTGCCATAACCTTAGAGCTACTTGATTTTGGGGTTATTCCCTAGATATCTCTTGGGGCCTAGACCAACCTCCTAATCTGCTGGAAGCATTTATATACCTCCAACAGGTATCACTTATCATAGGCATTTTTGTTTCTCCAAAATGTCATTACTCGCAAAAGGGTGCATTCTAATTTAAGATTCTTTCTCCCACAAATAAACATGTTGTGTGCAATGTGGTACCTGTTGGGTGATTTCGATGGCTTCTACAAACTAGTTATTAGACAATGTTTCTAACCTCTTAGGAAGGAGCTACTTAGCGGTGGCTACCTCTTTGACAATTGTTGGTATTGATTGTTCATTATTATATTGAAAAATTCTTCGTCGGGGATTAAAGTTTCAATTTTATCAAGTGTCTCTTGTTTCATATTCAACACAAGATGGAATTTACATGCACTCATTTCATTGGAGCAAGGATTTTTGGCTTGCCTTGAATATTGAAATCAAGTTACAGAAGTGATCCCTAAAGATGGAGCATCATTGACAACAATTCAAGCTCCTCCCAGTGGATGTTTTCTAATCCCTCTTCTTCTGCTCCTTCCCCTTGTCATCTTCATTTGTTTACAAGGCATGACAAAGATATCCATAAGTCTAACTTTTAGCCCAAAAGAAATTGTAATGATAGTGGAAATGTTACGAGAATATTTTTATTATCACTAATGGTCTACCCATTATAATGAGGGATGTCTTAAGAAAATAGTTCTCAACACATATTTCAGTGGCTGAGGAAAAGGAAGGAGAAGGTTAAAATTATTATAGTCAAGAATCCCAGTTACATAAGTGGTTGTTGTGGACTTCCCAATCCATGGTGGGAATGCCTTTGCTACTAAGTACGGTAATTCTAACAGTTCAAAAAAAATTTGGAAAAACAATTCTAAGCCCACAATTAGTCTTAATCATCATTGACTACTTCACTTTAGACAAGGATGCTTTGTTTGTGAAAAACTGTTGCATTATAGTTAATGGTAGTGATACAAATCTTATTTCACAAGATCATCTGACTTTTCTTAATTTTCCTTCAAAATGTTAACCTTGGTCTAAAATTTTAGGGTTGGATGAAGGGTAAGGAACCAATGCAAGTTATGAAATTTTGTTATTGACCACTCTTTGATAGTATTAAGTATGATGGCACTCTTGTTGACTGTTGTGGTCTTATTCCTTGGAAGGTTTATCAACACGATTGCCATGAAAACTATTATACATTGTCTTGAAACTTCCCTATTTTTCCGGAGAAGTTAGCGTCATGCTAGTGATTAATTTGAAACTATATTTTAGTGGAAAAATTCATTGTTTTTTGGTATAATAGTTCATAATTTATTCTGATCTTTTCTTGCAAGTGTAATAGTCACGATGATAAATGTGTGGGTTACTTCAAAGGGTTCTCAATTCTTTCTAGATACACTTTTCATCATTTGCTTTGAATACTTCTCTAGTGCTCCTGAGGTCCATGTTTTTATGTTGATTGGATGTTTCTGTGGAAAATTTTTCCTAAGGTTCTGCAAGGTAAATCCAAATGCAAAAAATACTATTTTACATATTGATATTTGTTCAAGACATTCTTGTGTGATACTTGAACTTCATCAATCTAGATTTCTATTTCGTTATCTATATCAATATATAAGAACAAACCCATGGATTGTTCATATTTCTCAAACTGTGGAGTTGTTCCTTTCCTATTGCATGTTCTTTTATATTGTTGTGTTGTGATTCAAATTTCTAGTTGTGCTTTCTAGTTATTGTCCTACGTAGTACATGCTTTTTTAGATTATATCAAAATTTATTCTTATTTTCTTTTTATTATGTATATTGAACATATTATTTCTAGAAACTTTTGATCTTCCTAGATTTTCTATTCCTTTCGTGTATCTTTGCACCTTTAGGGGAAATTTCTAGTTTAAAGTCTAATTATTTAAAGGGTGCTAGCTCAATGGAAGAGCACCTGATTTACAAGCAGGAGGTTGGTGGTTAGATTCCATCGTACCCTGATATTCATAGGGAATGTCGAAGATCATTTTTTGGTGACAGATTCTCTTTTTACCATCACCAGTGAGCTTATGGTGACATTTTTCGACCCTCACCATAATATGAAATGGTGATGGTCAACGAACGCCACCATATATACGCATCAATAGTGACGACCAATAAAGGTCCATCACCATCAATCTTTGTTGTTGACATGAAATGGTGAGGATCATTGTTTGTCATTATAGTCATTATTCGTGACGGACCTTGATGTCACCAATGAGTTTACGGTGACAGTCAATGAACGTCGCCATATATATGCACAAATAGTGACGGCCATGAAAGGTCCATCCCAAAAAATCGTTGTTGTTCATATGAAACGGTGACAGTCAATATCCATCATTATAATTAATATTCGTGACATACCTTGAATGTTACCACAACACATACTTTCGGCGATGCCACCTTTGGTGACGTTCAATTTTTTGGTGACGGAGGCTATTGTCCGTCACCATTGCTCATATGAAAAGGTAACGGTGAATATCTGTCACTGTAAATCATTATTGGTGATGGACCTTGAATGTCACCACAACACCTATACTTTCGGCGACGCCACCTTTTGTGACATTCAATTTTTAGTGAAGAACGCTATTTTGACCCTCACTAATGAGCTTATGGTGACCATTTTCGCCCCTCACCAATGTCCTTTTTTCTTGTAGTGAATAAAGGAATTGGTGGAGTCCTAATGCAGGAAGGGAAAGTGGTTTGTTATGAATCACATAAGATGAATGAGCATGAGCAGAATTATGTAACTCATGATCTTGAGTCAGCAACTATAATTCATGTACCGAATATGTGGAGCCATTATCTCCTTGGCAGGAAGTTAATTTTGACGAGTGGTCATAATGGACTGAAGTACTTATTTGACCAACCAAATTTGAATGCAAGACAAGATAGATGGCTTGATACATTTAGTGAGTTTTATTTTGAAATTAGGGACATCAAAGGAAAAGAGAATCAGGCTTCAGATGCACTTAGTAGGAGAGTGCGGGCGAATAATATTTTAGTGTGAGCTCTTATGGGACCTATTTGAAATAATAGTTCATGCATGCAGGGAAACATGATGAGAGGTACCATCATTTGAATTAGAGATTTTAGCAACAAGATGAGGGTGATAAGGATGAGGAGTATCAATTCACAATAAATGTCTTGGTTAGATTTAGGAGTATGATCTATATGCTTGATGATAGTGAATTGAAGAAGCTTATTTTGAGAGATTTTCATGTCAGGCCATATTCAAACCATCTAGGATAATAAAAGACTTTGAAAACTATTCATAAGTTATACTATTGGCTTAATTTGAAGAAAGAGTTAACTGAGTTTGTTGCTAAGTGATTGGGTTGTCAATGGATAAAAGTTGAATGCAAGCATCCAACTAGTTTGTTGTAGCCTATTTGATTCTAGAATGAAAATGGGAGGTTATTTCCATGGGTTTTTGTTGTGGAGGTTAATCCCCTCTATGGACAGAGGTAATCCCACTAGCCCTAGAGTGGGTCTAGCAACAAACAAGACACGACACGATATCGATTCCTAGTTACAAAAGACAAAACTATGATGGACAGCTTACCTCAAGTCCTATGCTTCTATTGTCGAAGAAGAAGTGCGCTTCCGTTCCTAGCTCGACATATCACAATCCTTTCACTCGTCACGTCCGGACACTTGTACGTATGCAGAGAAAAGCGACGACATACAACGCAATAATTCAAGCATGTAACTATCAATCAGTCAAAAAATATTGAATCAAATTTCATTACAAAAATAAGAAATACAACGATGGAACCAACAACATAGTCGAGCATATATTAAAGATACGAAATAAATATTACTACCGAGTTCCGACGTCGCGTTCTTCCTTCGGCAGGGCTTCCAGCGGAGCGTGTCTCACAAAGCTTGTCGGGAATCTCGACAAGGCTCTCTCTCTTACGAGGATCTCCTTGGCTCTGCTCTCAATAGTCGCTCAGCTATAGTTTTATTCCCAAATGTTCAGCTAGGTTGAAAATGGAGAGGGTAGTCTTTCATAGAGAGAGAAGAAGAGGTTAGGATCCCTATAATCATGGGGGTAGTCCTATCTCTTAGGAAGGTTCCATAAGAGGTATAAAACCACTTCCTAAACAGGGAGATCTGAAGCCAAACAACCCAACTTATTTTTGATGATTCATTCTGAAGTTGTTAGAATCAAAATTTTGCCTCTTATTTTTAAAAAACATTCCCAAATAGGCTTGGCACAGAAAATACACAGGGAAAAAGTGCCAGGTGGTGCGGGCTTAGTGTCAGTTTACTAGGTTGGCGTGAGTGATGAACTGGCTGCTCGCGCCAATGCCCAAACATATGTTTTTAGTGATTTTCCGGGGAAATGTTCTCCAGGAGAATTCTTTCCCTTATGCAGAAGGATGCCATCAAGGTGTTTTCAGGACATTTTACTGTTCACAGGTCACGAGAATAGTCCTCCAACGTACGGGACGAGGGATTGCAGGGACGGTGACAAAATGCTGTGTAACAGATGTCCCCTAAAGCATGAGGTCCGAGAGAGAGGGAGTGGTGAAATGCTTTATGAGAACGCATTCAACTGAAAACACTATCGTCGAAAGACCTACGATTACAAATACAACTGATATCTCTGATACATGATATGTGGTATGGGCACAGCCATCCATAATAAAGTGTACAAAAATCGAGATCCAAGGTACGGATGCAGCCATCCAGCAAAATAAGGATCAAAAAGTAGACTTAGGTATGGTCGCAGCCATCCAATCAAAAGAGTCATGTAATAAGTCATAATAATCCACAAAGAACCCACAACCTGGATTTCATCAGACAAAATCCAAGGTCTTGCGCTCCATCTCGACCCGAAAAAAGTACAAGTTCGAGCATGCGAATATATGAGCTGAAGTCGAACATGCAAGAACATCGTATGATTACCAGCCAATGATGAAAATTGTTAACAGACGCGAGAGAAACCACCAATAATGACAATGGTTCTCAAGGTATAGGAGGTACAATCCACGGAATGTGAACAATGATCTGGCGTCGAACACCCGTAGAATCATCCGATCGAAAGCCAATAATGAAAACCTTGCGTCGAATGTGAAGAACCTGCCATTGAGGCATGTAGGCTCCAAGGTACAGAAGGGAGTCTCTAGATCAGATTCCTGGATAATGAGATGAAGTCGATAGGAATTGACCTTATCGAAAGAGGGCCATAATGTTTCCCACATCATCGACATGAGACAGATGAATATAATGTTTTTGTGAATCAAGACCGATAGAGAATCAGAGGGAGGTTGAAAAATACAGGGACAAACCTCTCTTGAACATATCGGCGGCACGACACTAGATTTGGCAGTATTTGACATCATGGGATCTGAGGTCATGGTGACGTGGAAAAGAGCAGATGAGCGGTCAAAAGAGATTACCCAAACACATGGAGGTAAGCAGATAACGAGATGAGATGTCCGCAACCCGACACGAATGCAAACAAGTGCCATGTTCAAGAGCGACATACTGCCAATACGACTACAATCTTGGTTCCATTTTCCCCCACCATTTCTGGTGAGTACCCCAATTATTTTTTTGAACAAGCTTGAAGGAGATAGCATATAATTATGATGTAAGTTTGTCCTACGAGCCCTAGGAAGGAGGAACTCGAGTAACTTCATGATGACAGAGTCCGATGTCATCAGTTTTTAATGAGTCTGAAAAAGGGAGGACTCGACATCTTTTCATATTTAGGGAGTTTGAAAACAAGGCGGAAAAGAAAACTCCAACAAGGCCCTTTTCGTAAATAGTCCCTTAGATCTGAAAAGGTAGAAAACTGTGTCCAAGAGAACCTCTTAGTCGCGATAGGATAAGGTATTCATTTTTCATAAATAATCTATCCCAGCCCGAAAAATGGGTAAACATATATTGGGTAGATATCGTTTCGTAGCCAATTTAACGAGTTCAAAATGACAAGAATCTCGGCAATATTTTCAATTTTAGAGAGTCAGAAAAGAGCTGAAAGATGACTCCTCCTGGAGGAACGAGTGGTTTTAAGGGTAGCTACTGGTTCCGGTAATGGTGGAACTGCTCAGAACAAGTAAAGGTCAAGAGGCTGGCTAACAAGACCACTCATCGTAGTGGTTCCTCAGGAATGGGTAAAACAACCAAGTGAAGGCATATGAACGTCCAAGCAGATAGGGACGATGGAATGAGAAAACCAAGGATAATCTGGCAAAACAGGCTGATAAAATGGAAATCACGAGAGGGAAAATGGGAATGGTTTCATTTTTACACAAGCTTGAAATCAGGAAACTCTGCTTGAAGTTGGTTTCATTTTTACACAAGCTTGAAACAAAGATAAACTATGCTTGAAACCGGTTTCATTATTACACAAGCTTGAAATGGAAACAAACTATGCTTCAAAAAATAAGCATGCCCCCAGCATGGTGACTCAATTCGAGGTACATGCCCCCCAAGCTTCAGTCCATATGAAAGGCAGATGGAGTGAAGGTTCAAATTACGATATCAAGGGAAAGACTTGAATGGGATTTTACAAGATCTGATCAAAGACTCGAATTGAACGGGAACGTGTTTCATTGTTTTAATGAGGTTGACACATTAAAAGAACTATCATTATGAGCTAATTCATT
Organism: Pinus albicaulis; assembly: GCA_034641835.2. Lineage (NCBI taxonomy): Eukaryota > Viridiplantae > Streptophyta > Pinopsida > Pinales > Pinaceae > Pinus > Pinus albicaulis. Next base: position 1,278,248,944 of record CM076577.1, on the reverse strand, counting down.
TTTTAACAAGGTTGACATAGAAGACGAACCATCCTCCGACACCTTGTTTCATTTTTTAAGGAGCTTGGCACAAGAAAAGGAACTTTTCTCTGACGACCTTGTTTCATTTTTTAGGGAGCTTGGCACAAGAAAAGGAACTAGGCTCCGATGACCTTGTTTCATTTTTTAGGGAGCTTTACACAAGAAAAATGAACTATGCTCTGACAACCTTTCATCATGATGAAGAAGAAGTCATGGCTTCCAAGAGTTCCACACTGGATGGGAGAACAACATCTTGAAAATCAAGACCCAATGCCCCCAACACACGATGCACAATGGCACTATCACTTAATGCGGGCACGGGACAGGTAGCCACATAATTAACCTGCGTCGGGGAAGATAAAATGAGTGGATAAAGACCCGAAAGGGACGATGGTGGACCAGATGTCACGTCAGGACCAAAGAATGAAAGCTAATCAATGGTCACGATTCGACCTTTGTTTGGGAAATAAATCACACAAAAAAGGGAAGAGAAAACTGCCCCCATGACATAAGTACAGTCGCGCCCCAAGAGAAAATTGAAATCCAAGGGGCCTGGAACAACCATCACATCTATATGGACGAGTTTCCTTCCCAAAGTAACAGACAATTTGGGAAGGATCCCTAATGGTTGACTGGTTCTTCTGTTAAAAGCCAACATATTCTGCGTAACATGCACAAGCGGTGGAGAACCAAAATCTTGCCAAGTAGTGGAAGATATAATAATAACATATGTGCCTTCATCTAAAATGGTGCTGGGCACGATCATATCAAAGACATGTACCGTGATCTCAAAAGGCACATAAGAAGGAAGGCGGTATCCTGCGAATCGACCCCAATCGAAGGAAGCGACCAAAATACTTGGAGGGAGTACCATTTAACTGATATGGTCATCCCCTGGTGTTACCGAAACAAGAGGAGCATCCTCCTGGACCTCCATCACGGGAGCAAGAGGAGAAACTTCTTGAACTGTAGGGACAGGAGAATATTTCTCCAAGTTCGAGGAATCTGAAGAAGCAAGAAGAACATGAGAGGGATGAGATCCACTCTCGACGGAAAAGAACTGATAAAACATAGGCAGGGTCAAGTCGACCAATTCCATGTCCAATGGTTGGTCGGGAATGGATTCATGAATTTGAATTTATGAAGGAATGGGATCAACCAAGGATGACTCTTGACTGATCGTGGAATCAACTAGTGGAGGACTCGAAGAAAGTTTCTGGTAACCAGCCGAAAAGCAGGGTGCAGAAACAGTAAAGTTGTCCAACACTCTCTTGGCTTCATCCATGTACAGAAAAAGGTGAATAGGATGATGCCCTTCACACAAATTACATGGATTGGTAATCTTACCCTGTTTCTTATGAGTCTTATCAAGGATAGCTGAAGACGTGCCACCAATATGACTTCTAGAAGCCAAAGGCAACGATGGATGGCGGTCGGACCATACTTCAAGTACCTTGGGAATGCCAGGGCAGTCTCGAAGAAAATGGTCACCTTTGCACAACATGCAAGGGAATTTGAATTTGCATGGAAGGTTGGATGGTTTGTCGATGGATGGTTTCTTGAGCACAATAGCCATAGAGCTAGCCTCTCCTTTATCTGACTTCTTCTTTTTCGTCTTCTTCTTCTTCTTCTTAGCCACCTAGTTACTAGAATCTAGACTTTCACCAAGCAAAGTAGAAGAGGAGGACGAAGAAATAGGCGAAGAAGGGGAGAGTTCCACTTTATAATTAACACGATGTTGTTCAGGTGGAGAATAACCAAATAGGGAACCCAACAGTTAACCCAAGCTGGGATAACGTTGCCATATAAGGAGCACCAACATTCCCAAAAGAAGGAGAAGGACCAAGATTCCCCTCGGAGGGGATTCCTTGGTTGGTAAACTCCTGAAATGTTGCCATTAGAAACAACCCTAAATCAAAATGCTAAGGAATATGACTTTAACTAGGAATATTTTGTGGGCAAGTAATATTTTAAGACACTGAAATAAAACTCTGCCGTTTCATATTTTAAGAGTCGAGAAACAGGCAAAAGGTGACTCTATCACTTTCAGGTTGAAACAAACATGAAAGGAAAAGAGCTTGTCGATCTCTTATCTTTTTAAGGAGTCACGAAAAGATCAAAATGACTACTTAGGTACTCTAATCAAGAGGGTGGACCAAGTTTTCGTGAACTGCCATATACACCTTGGTGATCAAATGAAAGAGAAATGACCAAGGACTTAACATACGTGCAGGTAGTCTCCCCGAATGTTGTGTTCGGTGTATCAAAGTTACAAGGTGGCAGACTTGGCTTCCTATGGATAAAAGGATTGAAACCTAGAGGAGTCTCCCTTTATATACTCGATGGTATGGGGAGCACAAGTCCATACTAGTGTTGTCTAAAGCCAGATGGCGAACGACAACTACTAGGTTTTAAGACGCCGAAACACGTCTCTAGCCTAGACCACTAAACTTTTTGCATTAGGTTTCAATGCTTTCTTAGGTTAATTGAATAAATTTTAAGTTGATCTTGTATTTATGTTTCAATTCCAAGGTCCTACTGAATGTTGAATCTCACGAATCCCTAAATGCAAGCTGCATGCCAAAGCAATACCATTTCGTTCAATGAAGAGCTATCTACGAGAGAGTTAGGAGCTTTCAAGTGATATTAATAATATGAACATACAAAAACATCCACTATTGAATCTGATGCAAGCTAATGAAACTGAAAAACTCTTCCCTAGAATTATATAATGCTAGAAATGCAAAGGATTTTCCAATTTTCACTATGCTAATCAAGAATGCAATTTTTTTTTTTTTGGTATTTTTCAATATATCAAAGAAAGTGCACTAAATGATATGAAAAATAAACCAAAACACCAATTTGAGAATGGTGAAGCGAGAGCTGAAACAAAACAATTTCACTTAACTCAAAACAAGCACAACAAGACTCAAACCAATGACGAAATCCCTCAGACCAAAGAAAGATCTCAAAAGAGACCCAAACAAGATGTGTAATCTAGGCTTGGAGTGACAAGAGTAAAATTGAATGAAAGAGAGGAAAAACACTCAATTAATGCAATCACTCAAATGGATCCAAGAAGATGAATGCAAAGAAGAAAAAACGAAGTTGACCGGGAAACAAAGGACCCAAAACTCCCACGGGGGGCTTAGCAGGTTGAAGCACCTAGAAAACCTAAGGTTGAAAAGAAAAACTGATAGAAAAGGGAAAAAAACCGAAGGATAAGGGATAATCTCAGTAAAAAACAAATCTAAAGCATTCAAATCAAGCTAAGAAAACACCCAGAGACACCAAGATGGACCAAAAAATCCAAAATAGGGAAAACCCTAGCACCTATAGGAATTGGCACGATTGTATGGGTATAATCCGCACCAGACAGGGTATGGCATGAGTGATAAACTGGAAACAAGGTTCAGCTGGCACGATTCACAGGATGGACCCGCGCCAATCAAGCCAACCTTGGAAAGATGAAAATTTTGGAAAAACAGAGGTCAAATTTATCCTCTGGGGCTGAACAGGGGTCTTAGACTCAACAAAGATAATCAGAAAAGTAAGATAAGCAAGCAAAGACCAGGGAGACAACCTAAAGAATGAAAGACAAACTCACACTAATCCCCAGTGGAGTCGCCAATTTGTTGTGGAGGTTAATCCCCTCTGCGGACAAAGGCGATCCCACTAGCCCTAGAGTGGGTCTAGTAGCAAACAAGACACACTAAGATATTGATTCCTAGTTACAAAAGACAAAACTACGATGGACAGCTTACCTCAAGTCCTATGATGTTGTTGTCAAAGAAGAAGTGTGCTTCCGTTCCTAGCTCAACAGAACACAATCGTTTCGCTCGTCACGTCTAGACACTTGTACGTATGCAGACAAAAGCGACGACATAGAACGTAATAATTCAAGCATGTAACTATCAATCAGTCAGAAAAGATTGAATCAAATTACATTATGCAAATAAGAAATACAACGATGGAACCAATAACATAGTTGAGCATATATTAAAGATACGAAAGAAATATTACAACCGAGTTCCAACGTCGCGTTCTTCCTTCGGCAGGTATTCCAGTGTAGCGTGTCTCACAAAGCTTGTCGGGAATCTTGACAAGGCTCTCTCTCTTACGGAGTTCTCCTTGGCTCTGCTCTCAATAGTCACTCAGCTATAGTTTTCTTCCCAAATGTTCAGCTAGGTTGCAAATGGAGAGGGCAGGCTTTTATAGAGGGAGAAGAAGAGGTTAGGATCCCTATAATCATGGGGGGAGTCCTATCTCTTAGGAAGGTTCCATGAGAGGTGGAAAACCACTTCCTAAACAGGGAGATCCAAAGCCAAACAACCCAACCTCTTTTTGATGATTCATTCTGAAGTTTTTAGAATCAAACTTCTGCCTTTTATTTTTAAAAAACATTCCCAAGTAGGCTTGGCATGGGCAATACATAGGGACAGAGCGCCAGGTGGCACGGGCTTAGTGTCAATTTCCCAGGTTGGCGCGAGTGATGAACTGGCTACTCATGCCAATGCCAAAACATATGTTTTTAGTGACTTTATGAGGAAATGTTCTCTAGGAGAATTCTTGCCCTTATGTAGAAGGATGCCATCAAGGTGTTTTCAGGACATTTTACTATTCATAGGTCATGGGAATAGTCCTCCAATGTACGGGACGAGGGATTTCAGGGAAGGTGACAAAATGCTGTGTAACAGATTCCCCCTAAAGCATGAGGTCTGAGAGAGAAGGAGGGGTGAAATGCTTTATGAGAACGCGTTCAACTGAAAACACTGCCATCGGAAGACCTACGAGTACAAATACAAATAATATCTTTGATACATGATATGTGGTATGGGTGTAGCCATCCATAATAAAGTGTACAAAAACCAAGATCCAAGGTATGGATGCAGCCATCCAACAAAATAAGGATCAAAAAGTAGACTCAGGTATGGTCGCAGCCATCCAATCAAAAGAGTCATGTAATAAGTCATAATAATCCACAAAGCACCTGTAGCTTGGATTTCATCAGACAAAATCCAAGGTCTTGCGATCCATCTTGACCCGAACAAAGTATAAGTTCGAGCATGCGAATAAATGAGCTGAAGTCGAACATGCAAGAACATTGTCTGATTACCAGCCAAAGATGAAAATTGTTAAAAGATGCGAGAGAAACCACCAATAATGACAATGGTTCTCAAGGTACAGGAGGTACAATCCACAGAGTGTGAATAGTGATTTGGTGTCGAACACCCGTAGAATCATCCAATCGAAGGCCAATAATGAAAACCTTGTGTCGAATGTGAAGAACCTGCCATTGAGGCATGCAGGTTACAAGGTACCTGAAGGGAGTCTGTAGATCAGATTCCTGGATAATGAGCTGAAGTCAACAGGAATTGACCTCGTCAAAGGAGGGCCATAACGTTTCCCACATCATCAACACAAGACAAAGGAATATAATGTTTCTGTGAATCAAGACTGACAGAGAATCAGAGGGAGGTTGAAAACAGTAGGGGCAAACTTCTCTTGAACATATCAGAAACACGACAATGGATTTGGCAATATTTTACATCATGGGATCTGAGGTCATGGTGACGTGGCAAAGAGAAGATGAGTGGTCAAAAGAGATTACCCAAACCCGTGGAGGTAAGAAGATAACGAGATAAGATGTCCCCAACTTGACACGAATGCAGACAAGTGCCATGTTCAAGAGCGACATACTGCCAATACGACTACAATATTGGTTCCATTTTCCCCCACCATTTCTGGCGAGTACCCCAATTATTTTTTTAAACAAGCTTGAAGGGGGTAGCATATTCTTGTGATGTAAGTTTTTCCTTCGGACAAATCCAACCTAGTACATTTAAGGAGCCCTAGGAAGGAGGAACTCGAGTAACGTCATGACGACGAAGTCCGATGTCATCAGTTTTTAATGAGTCTGACAAAGGGAGGACTCAACATATTTTAATATTTAGAGAGTTTGAAAAGAAGGAGGAAAAGAAAACTCCAGCAAGGCCCTTTTCGTTAATAGTCCCTTAGATTTGAAAAGGTAGAAAACTTTGTTTGAGAGAACCTCTTAGTCGTGATAGGTTAAGGTATTCCTTTTTCTTAAATAATCTATCCTAGCCTGAAAAATGGGTAAACGTATATTGGGTACATATCGTTTCGCAGCCAATTTAACGAGTTCAAAATGACAAGAATCTCGGCAATCTTTTCAATTTTAGAGAGTAAAAAAAGAGTTGAAAGATGACTCCTACTGGAGGAACGAGTGGTATTAAGGGTAGCTACTAGTTCTGGTAATGGTGGAACTGCTCAGAACAAGTAAAGGTCAAGAGGCTGGCTAACAAGATCACTCATCACAGTGGTTCCTCAGGAATGGGTAAAACAACCAAGTGGAGGCATATAATCGACCAAGCAGATAGGGACGATGGAATGAGAAAACCAAGGATCATCTTGAAAAACAGGCTGATAAAATGGCAATCACGAGAGGGAAAATGGGAATGGTTTCATTATTACACAAGCTTGAAATCAGGAAACTCTGCTTGAAGTTGGTTTCATTTTTACACAAGCTTGAAACAAAGATAAACTCTGCTTGAAACTAGTTTCATTTTTACACAAGCTTGAAATGGAAACAAACTATGCTTGAAAAAATAAGCATACCCCCAACATGGTGAATCGATTCGAGGTACATGCTCCCCAAGCTTCAGTCCATGTGAAAGGCAGATGGAGTGAAGGTTCAAATTACGAGATCAAGAGAAAGACTCGACTGGGATTATACGAGATCTGATCAAAGACTTGAATTGAACAAGAAAGTGTTTCATTGTTTTAACAAGGTTAACACATTAAAAGAACTATCCTCATGAGCTATTTTTTTTTAACGAGGTTGACATAGAAGACGAACCATCCTCCGACACCATGTTTCATTTTTTAAGGAGCTTGGCACAAGAAAAGGAACTATGCTCTAACGACCTTGCTTCATTTTTTAGGGAACTTGGCACAAGAAAAGGAACTATGCTCCGACGACCTTGTTTCATTTTTTAGGGATCTTGACACAAGAAAAACAAACTATGCTCTGAAAACCTTTCATCATGATGAATAAGAAGTCATGGCTTCCAAGAGTTTCACACTGGATGGGAGAACAACATCTTGAAAATCAGGACCCAATGCCCCCAGCACACGATGCACAATGGCACTATCACTGAATGTAGGCACGAGACAGGTAGCCACATAATTAACCTGCAGCGGGGAAGATAAAAATAGTGGATAAAGACCTAGAAGGGACGATGGTGGACCAGATGTCACGTCAGGACCAAAGAATGAAAGCTAATCAATGGTCACGATCAAACCTTTGTGTGGGAAATAAATCACACGGAAAAGGGAAGAGACAATTGCCCCCATGACATAAGTATAGTCGTGCTCCAAGAGAAAATTGAAATCCAAGGGGCCTGGAACAACCATCACATCTATATGGACGGTTTTCCTTCCCAAAGTAAAAGGCAATTTGGGAAGGATCCCTAATGGTTGAATGGTTCTTCTGTCAAAAGCCAACAAATTCTGTGTAACAGGCACAAGCGGTGGAGAACCAAAAGCTTGCCAAGTAGTGGAAGATAGAATACTAACATATGCGCCTTCATCTATAGTGGTGCTGGGCATGATCATATCGAAGACCTGTACTGTGATCTCAAAAGGCACATAAGAAGGAAGGCAGTACTCCTGTGAAAGACCTCCTCGGCTGCAGATACCCATGGGCATGCAATGTAGGGCGGACATTCGATTCAGGATGGAGTTAGGCGACCGACTATTTAGATTCTTGGTTGATGAGGGAGTCTACCCTACGACTATCCGAGAGATCCAGGCTGATCGTACACTCATAGAGCTCTTGAGCGACATGCCCCGTGATATGATGAGCCTTATGCGTCATATCATCGGAGCTTCCAGCCTATTAGTGGCCAGGAGGGATAGGCGCCATGGAGATGCATGACACAAAAACTCATTGGAAGATAATGATAATGAGGGGAGTGATCATTCTAGTACTCCACCTCCTCCTCCTTCACCTGGCGCCAGAGATGAGCAACCAATATCTAGTCCTGAGCATGCATATTTTGAGTAGGCACTATCTTAGAAGGCACCTCGTGAGCAGACACCATCTGAGCAGGCACCTCTTGAGTAGGAATGTTCATCTCAGTAGGCACCATCCATTGAGCAGGCACCATCTCAGCAGACACCTCCTGATTAGACACCATCTGAGCAGTCACCTCCTGAGCAGGCACGTCCATCTGAGCAGGCACCATCGACTAAGCAGGCCTCCAATTAATATGAATTTTATGTTGATGTTCTTAATTTACATGTTGGTGTTCATCATGATCTGTATATTGTTAAGTCATGTTAGATATGTTCGTTTAATGTGCTTGCAGATAGATGTGTATGTTATAGCAGTTATTTGACATGAGATGTATTTTTGATATTTGTGTTGTGATGATCTTATACAATGCTTGCATTTTGTTAGATGATCATGATCACGATGATTAGATGATGTTAGAGAATTTGAATGTGTATTTTAGAATATGATGTTTGTACGATGTTTATCATGACTGTGATGTTTATTTTTAATATTAAATTATGATATTTATTAAAATTGTAATTGTAATTGTATGTATTGTCATGATTCAATTTTATTAAAATTGTAAAATCATAATTGTAATTGTATGTATTGTGATTGTAATTGTATGTATCGTGATTGTAATTGTAATTGTATGTAAAATTGTAAAATTGTAATTGTAATTGTTTGCAGCAAAATTGTAAAATTGTAATTGTAATTGTTTGCAGCAAAATTGTAAAATTGTAATTGTAATTGTTTGCAATAAAATTGTAAAATTGTAATTGTAATTGTATGTAAAATTGTAAATTTGTAAATGTAATTGTATGTAAAATTGTAATTGTAATTGTAATTATATTGTGAAATTGTAAAATTGTAATTGTAATTGTATGTATTGTCATGATTCAATTTTATTAAAATTGTAATATTTGTAAATTAATTGTCAAATTTGAACCATAACTAATGTATGTAGTAAAATTGTAATTGTAAATGTATGTAAAATTGTGAAATTGTAATTGTAATTGTATGTATTGTCACGATTCAATTTTATTAAAATTGTAAAATTTGTAAATTTGTAAAATTGTAAATTAATTGTCAAATTTGAACCATAACTACTGTAAACTTGAATCATAGTAAAATTGTAAAATGTATACCGTACATATTGTTAAATTACCATAATTGTAAAATTGTAAATTTGTAAGAATATAAATAATTGTAAAAAAATAAATCTAGAATAATATGAATTTTTGTAACATAATAAATCTTACAAAATAATGCAAATAAATTCTTGTTTAGAATTATCATTATTTTATTATGATCTTACATACCAAAAATAACAATATAAATTAACACATTTTTAAAATTTTTGAAGATATCATATATATATATATATATATATATATATATATATATATATATATATATATATAGGGTGGATTTATTTAAGTAATGATATAGTGAAAAACCGTTGATCTAGAAAGCAATGCACTGATCAAGTTATTTTTTTTAATGTCAATTCCTAAAATAATACAACTACTTAATTGATTTAAATAATTTTTTTACTTAAATAAATGCACCCTATTATATATGTGTGTGTGTGTGTGTGTGTGTATAATAGGGTGCATTTATTTAAGTAAAAAATTATTTAAATCAATTAAGTAGTTGTATTATTTTAGGAATTGACATAAAAAAAAAACTTGATCAATGCATTGCTTTTTAGATCAACATAATTGGAAATTATCAAGTGAAATTATTTTAACATTAACCCAATGAAAAGCAATTAATTCAAAATACATATTATAATGTTTCAAAAAAAAGAGTCTTAGTTATAAGGTTAAGTCCTCTTCTTTATAAAAACTCATCTTAAATAGTAAAAATGTTGAAATAGCACATGTACCATATCACTCTTTGTTCTCATCACCCTCATTATCTTCTAGCTCGCTTGACATGCTAACACTATTGTTCTCAAATATATGTTTTGATCTAGGGTCATGTATCAATACGAACCACCAATCCCCATCCAACACATATGTGTTAAAAAAACACCTAGTTGCAGTGTTTGGGGAAAGCATAAAGCTCCTTAGCTTCATCCCACATCTTTCTATAGTTGATACATATCATCATACTATCGTGATCTTGCTTTACATTATTATGATCAAAGGTGTTCCACCACTTGCACCTAAAAATAACACATTGGAAAGAAGAGAAGTCCACTTCAATGATCTCTTGTATCTTTCCAACGTAACCTAACATCCATCATACTAGGTTTTGATCATAGTGGTTAGATTGACTAGATTAATTGAACTCGACTTCCACTCCACAACCTTGTGTCATGTGTCCATCATCATCATTTTCTGTGCAAAAATGGTGTCCATATGCCCACATAGATAGGAACAAATGCACCTGTAAAAAAGTTAAAAAATCATAGTGTCATGTGTCTAATAACCCAACTGTTAAAAGATATAAAATATATATGTTAAATTTCAAAGGTGGATTATTACGTTTAAAATGTACATAAATAGATTATTACCGAGTTGCTGCACCCAATCCCTATGTTTAGCGCATCCACTTCAACATGTGGGTAATGGCCGTTTGCACCATATTTCTCTCTGACTTGGTCAACAACCCAACAGTAGCGACATATAATTGGCATATTTTCTTTCAAATGATCAAGATAAGGAACACTTCTACCGTTCAACTATCTGAATTCTTTCCTGTCACTATCCCATTTCATCCTCTTTTGTTCGTACAATGTGACCCAGAGTTGTGTCACTTTGGAATTTTAAAGAACGAATTTATTTATTGCTTCAATTTATGCATTCGATAATGAAGTAAAATCGACATATAATACATATGAGATCAAAATATACATTATATCGAAGTTCAATGTGAGTATTTACTTTGTGTAAATTTGAAAAATTATAAGTCGCTTACTCTTTATCAAGCACCTTTTTCCATTCATTTGGATAAGCTCCCCTTATCTTTTGTCTTCATCCCTTTCATAGTCCCAAATCACTGCACCCGATGTGTTGTCGATCTGCTTGATGTACTCACTGGCATAATAGAAAGATTCATACGATATGTACCCCTCTGCCATAGACCCCTTGGTTTTTTGCCTTTGTCGAACAAAACCTTTAAATTTATTCATGTACCTCTCTGAGAAGAGCATCCAACGACAAGAAACCACCCCAACTAATTCAACCTCATCTACTAGGTGGATTAGAATTTGAACTTGTAAGTCCATGAAACTCGTCACAGTTCCTTCTCAAACATACAAACAATCTCAACTATCTCATGACACCATTGTGGAATGATAGCCACATGAATCTCCTTTTACGTGATCCAATTTAAAAATGTATATTATTTAGATATGGCATGTCCTAGGTCTTGGGAGAAGTCATGTTTCACACACCCACACACGAACAAAGGATAATGACACTACAAAGTTATAAACACATGAAATATACAAAATTAATTATGTTTTATGATCCCACGAGATAAAAATTATTAATATAACAAATAATAAAATAGCTATTTTGACATTATACGTTCTCTTAGAATATTCAAATGGTCATGCGATTTCAACCTTGACAAATGGTCTTCCACGGTGAAGAAACTTCGTAGTGAAGACCCATATGAAGATGGCACCCTCACACCCATTATAACTTCCTTTGACAAAGAAAGATCATCTTTTTTTAAAATCAATGGGACATCACCTTATTTGAAATACCAATTAGAGCGACCAACCTCTGATCCTATACTTTCTAATTGTCTTGGCCAATGTTTCTTTTTAGTTTTTAAGTAATAAGATCTTTCCTAATAACCACTATATCACTTTGTTTCGATGATATGTGCCTCCATAAAGAAGATGAAACATTTTTAAATATATGCATTGGATCTAATAAGTGGGTAATCTTAAGATGCTCCAAATATGGGAGGTTATAAAAGATATATCTCCTTTTCATCCCAATGGGAAGTTTCTCAACATAGTTGTTGAAGAATTATGGATCATTGAACATAGGCTCCCCATTTGAATCGAACATTTCTAGGAAATCCTTCTCCTTCTCTCTCTCTTTTATATGCTGTAAACCATTCATCTAGTGTCGTTATTGTAGGCACCATTTAAAGTGGATGGTGCTCTTCTGTAAGGGTGTTATTCTAGGAGGAATACCTTGGAGTAGTCATACACTATCTTTCGTAGGTTGTTGGACCATCTAGCTTTCAGAGAAGGTCCACAACATTTACATCCATAATATCCTTTTGCTACAATACCTATGAAATTATTGTATACAAGATGCATGGCACGTTAAATAATATCATGAAGATAAGAACAATTTCAACAAATTAAATTAATATGTGAATAATATTGTTACGTATATAAACAAATCAATAAACATGTAATTTACCAGAGAAAACTCCTAATATTGGATAATAATGTGTCATGTAAGCACATATGCCATACAACATAAAACTCCTCTCTGCTGTGATGGGTCTTGATACATTATATACATTTATCCCATCCCATAATTTCTTCAATTATTCTACTAGTGGTTGTAAGTAGACATCCATATTCTTCACTTGTCTTTTACTAGGGACTATGAGAGCCAACATAAGATGTTCATTCTTCACATACAAACATGGGGGGATATTTTTATTTTTCACTACTGCATGCTAAACATAATAGTTGGTGTTCTGGAGGGAATATGGGTTGACACCATCCATGGCTATCCGGAGTTGTAGAATTCGTACTTCATCCTTGAATTTTTCGGGCCATGTATCCTCTATATGCTTCATGGCTATTGAATATATTGGGATTCACATAACTCCCAACTCACTTCTATGTGAGGCATGCCATCCTTGAAACATAGCTAATTCTTTGCAATGAAAGAGCCTTTGAATCCTTAGGATTATAGGCATGTGCCTCAATATCTTAAAAGGAGGACCACATGATTTGCCCACTTTTTTATTTATGATACCTGTCATGCCAACATTTTAGACATATATCTTTGTTTGCATATTATCCTCTATATAGATTACAATCATTTGGATATGCATGATATAATATGTACTCAACACCCAACATTTTAAACAATTTCTTTGCCTCTTTGCAGCTACCAGGCAAGAGATTATCACTCGGAAGAACCATATTTGAATAACATGTAGTTGGTGGAAAATATTAAATTTACAATGCCAATAATTATTAATGTTCATAAAATTGACCATTTGTAATGTTGATTGTGTGACAATATTTCTCAAAATAAGGGATTTGATGCTCAATTACCTCAAAATTTCCAAGAAACATGCATTCAACAAGCCAAACTTTTCTTTGAAGTTTTACAATAACATCATTGTCCCCAATTGGGTAGACTTCGACTGACTGCCACATCCAAAGAGAGGGGTGGTGGAAGAAAATTTAAGGCTTTCTAAAAGGTATCAATGATGTGAGCATCATCCCCTAGATGATCATCATTCTGGAATGCATATAATAACATTGTCTCCATGATAGTCATATCCCTTAATTAATCATCCATACCAACCTCTATTTGATTGCTTCCATTTCCAGCTTGTGAATAACTATTATCGTTGTAGTCATTCCTAATTGGTAAATCTGGACGTAGTGGGAATTGAATAGGTGGTTGATTTAACCATTCTTGGTATCGTTCCTCTCCGAATTTTTCTCTTAATTCAACCTTCTCTCGATTTGAAATTATCTTGGGGTGCAACGGAAGATGTTAGGTAGGTTGCTCATCATCACTAGAATCCTAATAGTTTCAAAAATATATTTTAATATGATTAGTACAAAATAAATTATATCAATTAGTAAGCACGTCAATACATGATTAATTAGTTTTGCGTTGAAATAATTACATTATACCAAACAATTATTATCATGATTGTCCCAGGATTGTGGCTAAAAGATGACATGTTACAATTGGCAGGGTGAAGCGATTTTCCATTTCCATCTACCAACCGTGCCTTGTGGTATGCTGCCCCTGATAAGAGCTTCTAACATTTTGGAACTGTTTGAATATTTTGTGCATTTGAACTCGATTCCGAATCTACATGAACCTGAAAATTTGTATACATTAGTTTTATTCCACTGATTGACATGGATAAAAAAGAAAATTTAGTTAGATAATGAAAATATAAATAAAATTTGAAGTAATTACGTCTGGAGATGGATAGGGAGAACTCTGCGATGGAATTTGAGAAATATTATGGAACAAGTTGGATTTTGAAGAATTGTTCATTTGATATAATTATGATATTTTCTCCCTGCATTTGAGAAAAATCAACAATTAATTTTGGTGTACATACCTAAAAGTAATTTTGGTGCCCTAAAAAAGGAGTTATTGTTATCGATGCTAATGTACTGTTAACCACATTGGTGCGATTTTATTACCGGATGCACCAGTGCTGTTAGTTAACAAATGCACCGAATATCGGGGGAAAAAAAGTGCAACCTTATTTTTTTGAAGTGAAAAAAAAGTGGTAAACTGAGAAATGAATGGCAAATGATTTTCATAAATATAATTTCATAAAAATTTATTTAAATAGTAAAATATATTCATTATTTCATTATTTTGCATAAATTTTCAGGGAGGGATTTGCACGAGATACATACCTAGAGCAAGAGAGCACTGTGGAGCAACAAAATACTTTTGAACATCAGCACTATTCAGAGAATCAGAATTTGAAACATTTGGTGATTCACACAAAAACCCTGTAGTATAGTAAAAATGTTAAATTTTACCATAATAATTATTTTTTTACAGTTTATGTTAGATTTAATACATGCATAGTAAAATTTTTAAATTTTACTGCGATTTTTTCTAATAAAATCATTTACAATCTCTATTCCTATTTACATTTTAATTAAAATTCAGAAAAAAAAATAAAAAATCCATTCTTACATTAAACCCTTGCTTCTTCTTGTTTATGTGACTGCAAAAATTCACAATTAGGGCTTTTCATTTTAGATTTATAGGGTTTGTATTACTATATATATATAGGCGTATGACATCTAACCTACGAGACCACTTGGAGAGTTAGATCCCAATCCCTTTCGGCCCTTGCATGATTTTTTAAAAAACAACTTTTGTTAATCGACGCACATTGTATAAAATAGCACACCGGTGCACGATTTTAGTATAACACACCGGGCATGTATTGATAAAAATTACTGTTTGATAAAAATAATTTTTTATTAATTTATGTTTATGTTAATTGATGCTCCAGTATTAATATAATGCACTGGATCTTCTATTAACAAAGAGCACCGTACAATGTTTCTACTATAGTGGCGGTGTGTTTATAAGAACTTATCGCACCATTTTTGGTGCTTCAGTTGAAAAATTCGCATCGGGTGTTTAATTTAGATAGACACACCATTTTCTTGATTTTTTTTTGCCTGAAAAGTATGTGATTTATTTATAAAATATATTAATGAATGGTACATTTTTTATATTGATAAATAAATGGCTGACAAGAGTTCAAGTAACAAAGATACTGATAGCACATCCAAAAAAGAAAACAAGACAATTCCTTTGTAAATTCTTTACAAAAATTGTTATTTTTGAACTATATGTAAGTTTAACTAATATGTATTGTTTAGTGTGTATCATGCAGATCCACAAAATGATGAAGCTCGATAAGATTATTTATGATCTAAGACCAGTGGAGTGTAAAATCTTGATGGAAAAATTGCAGAAGGATGAATCAAGTGAATGAAAAAATACTATCAATCCAATATGAGTTTCTTTTTTGAATTTTCATTAATAATATACTTTAAAATATTAGATAACACGTTTCAAACAATGTATTAATTCATATATGTTTAATGTTATACATGGACCAACAACGAAGAAAATGAAAGTTGTTATGAGAAAAGAAAAAAAATAGAACATGGAAATGAAAATGAATTGCTCCTTAGCTCATTTAGAGTGATGTTTGAGGTTAATGAAAGGGGGAAATTTTTTTACAAAACTTTGAGGGATCTAGTGGAATGAATGTATAGACGTTTTTTCCACTTACAATACAAAAAAGAATCCAATGATTCCAAGAACCAAATTTTATTTAAACTACATGAAGAGTTTCCAGAGAATTGGTCAATGAGACACGTCAGACTTTTAATAGCAAAAACGTACAACAACAAAAAGAAGGATTGAAAAAGTAATATTTTTTTAAATGTTTTTCTAGAATTATATGTATATATTACTACAAAGAAATAATTTATAAATATCACTTTTTTTATATTTAGTTTTCATATATCAATATAAAAAATAAATATTTTATTGTCATGTTACTTTTTCATCAAGATTATGAAAATATCAAAGGATGAACGAGATGATATTAGAAATATGCGATTTTGAATGTCTAAAAAGATGTACAAAGGATGGTAAAAAAAATGGGCATAATTACATCACATGAGGAGCCATATCAACAACAACATGCTTCAAATGTAAAATGTAATCATTGAATTTTTTGATTAGGTGCAATAAATACAAATTTAGCATTAAATATTAATTTTCAAGTATTTTCTTGCAAAAAATAAAAGAAAATGGAACCCATTCAGCACATAAAACATGACAACAAGGAAGAAAAGGGTTGATATATAAGTTTGTGAGTAGTTTTTACTTCCTTATAACAACTTAACTAGATTTCATTTTTGTATATTTTAAGTTGTTTTACAGCAATCATCATTGAATGTCTTCAAACATGTGCTAACATACAAAGAAGAACCAACAGAAGAATTGATTGACATTGGGTTAAATATGGGTTGTCAATATATGTTGGCATATCATAAATTAATTGTGGAATTTGTAAGTATCTATCTTGTTTTACTTAGCTCCGTCTATAATTAATAGAACAACAAAACATTTTATATTAAATCTATGATTTTTTATGGGGTATAAAAATTGTAGGAAATAAAGTATGGAACTGCGCCAAAAAATGAATTATTGAAAGAAGGCATGAAATTTGGTTTTGAAAGAATGTGTATAGTTCACGAGTCAATTATTGCTATGGTACATTTCTTTTCGATTTACAATGATGTATATTATTTAATATTGCAATTTTCATTATTCTCACCAATGTAGATACACTCATTACACTTTATTTTTATGTTTGTAGATGGAACTTGAAGAAGAAGAAAACAATCAACAAATTGAAAAAAACATTCCTCCCAATAACCCAAGTCATGGAAGTTGCTCGAGAAGTGACAAGAGTTCCAACAAAGAATGATCATAAATATGTTTTGATATCAAAGTAAGGCATTGTATTTTTTTAAATATTTGTTTGTGAAATCAGAAATTTTGTTTAATGTAATGGACATAGTGTCCCAATTGAAAGACAAAGGGATACCAATAACTGTCCCATTTTGTATGATAAAGAGTGTATATATATATATATATATATATATTTAATAATAATAATAATAAAATATGTTTTAATTTATTATATTACATTCTCCATTGTCGCTATGAAATGTTACACCACTGATTCAATATATGGATGATTAAATATTATAATGAGGAGATGTGAAATCTGATGATATGATAAAAAAAATTCATCCAAACATCACATTCAAATGCACTAATAAAAATTTAATTGATATGGATACTATTATAATATATGTGTCGACTTTTGATGAATAATGAATTTTAAAAAATCACAATAATGCACTATCACGGGTCGATGTTTCTAAAAAATAGAGAATGAACACTAGTGCGTGTGTATGATACTGCGCGCAGGTGTGTGTGTATGATATTTTGCGTCGGTGAGTGTGTGTGATACTATGCACTGGTGCGTTTCTACAACCTATGAGCACCATACCAAATACCAATACCAATTATAACACTTAGTGCATTTTATCAACGACTATGACCCATGCAGATAGGTATTGCATGCATTGATATGGTTTGCATTTAATGCGTCATTGTGTTTTTACAACTTAATAGACCGGTGCATTTTTACAGGTTAACGAACCGGTGCATTTTTACACGTTAACGACGTCGGTGCATGCATCTTCTATTGGCACAGTGCGTATTTGTTGGTGACACGCACCTGGACGTTGCTAAATGCCCAGGGCTTCTAAAATTTGTTTCCATCCCGATGCTTGGTATGTTTACAATACCATTGCGTACAGGTTAAGACAAACTGGTGCGTTCACACATGAAGTGCACACCAATAAGAAATACATCCATAAAAACCTCCGGAAACCAAGTTTTTTTTAGTTGTGTTGAAGTTCCGTTAGAAGCTCCGTAAAAACCTCCATTACTAAAAATGGATGTTGTAGAAAATGTTTTTTTGACAATTTTTGCCAATTTTATAACACTAGAAACCTCCTTTATAACCTCCACTAGAGGGTCTTTTCCTTGTAGTGAAATTTACTCATACAATACAAGAGGAAAACAACTCATATTAACATATGAAAATGCAATCAAGTCAGGGAATTCCATGTACCACTCGACCATAGATTGGTTTGAACCAAATATTTCTTTCAACCAATCACCCCTGCACCAAATATAAGGCCAAACTACCTCAACCCTCAACTATTGATTCCACCTTATGGTAGGACATCACTAACAATCACTAGATCAATCTCTACCAAATATGTCCAAAGCTGTCCAGAGCTCTATAGTGTTTGTTCCAACCCAGATTCTAATAATAGTAACTCCACCCACAACTATCGCTAGGATCCAAAGATTTTGTCCGTCCAAGGATTTGAGGACTAGTAACTCAACCCCCCAAGGGCTCTAGAGCATTTTTCCTACCAAGGCTTCTAGGACTAGTAGCTCAAGCCAAGCTGTTACATGCCTTCCAAAGTGTTTGTCCAACCAAGGCTTCCAGGAACTAGCAACTCAACCCATAACTGTAAGGAACATGAAAACCAATCATAAAACGAAAGGGAAAACCCACAACACCATGACCATCCAGGAAATGGAAAAGCTAGGGAAAACCACTATCAATCTAAGCAATCCTTCATGCCAATGACAGATCATAACCAAATAACCACATGCATATGTCATGAATTCCAAAAATATCAAGGAAATAATACATGCAACTCAATACCTACAAAGTAAACCCGATTTATCTCTTGATATCATTGTTCCCTTGTACTTTTCTTCTTTTCCTTTACCTTCTTTCTCCTAATCCAATGTATTCCCAATATCCTCCAAGAGTGCTCCAATAACTCTAAGTGTGCAAGAGTATGAGATACATAGAGTAGGATGATAGTGCTAAATATTGATCTGGAAAAAGCTATGAACTAATCCTCATAAGAATTTTTATCATTGAGGCTTGTATTTTCCTCATTTTCCATTATTTTCCTTCATTTTCCTTCTCACATTCAACCTGTGACCCTTCACCTTAATTTTAACCTAATTTCCTTTATTTTCATAAATAAAATTCCAATTAATTCCACTTTTCCTTTCCAAATACTTTTCCATTACCTTTTCCAATTTTCTTATCCATTTATTAATCACAAGTGACTCCCCATCACTATGTTTTTTCCCAACATTCAGCTTGGAATACATGTCCCATGACCTTGGTCTTATTTTTCCTTTATTGACTTTATTACATGGATTTTTAACCAGGGTTGTTACAAACACTCCCCCTAAGGGGAACACCGTCCTCGGTGTTTAATGACACATGTAAACCAAAAAAACACATTCTTCCCATGGATATTTATAATACAACCCAATGCAACATTTTCATCATATCATACTGCTGAAAACAAAACTAAAATATCATGAACAACATATCGCTTATTGAAGGTTTATAGCATAGCTCGATTTGGTATTTACATACATATACATATTCATATATAGACATAACCAAAACATAATAGACAAAGATATACCAAAATAAATCCACTCAACCAATGAATAGAGAAGGATACATAGACCACATCTGATCAACGATTTCCCATGTAGCTTCATCGGGCCCAAAGTGCTTCCAATGCACTTTAACTTGATTGATTGCTTGATTTTAGAGCATGAGCATCTTTTGCTGCAAAATAAATTGAGGTTCCAGCTGGAATTCTCCTTCTGGATCCACCTGCAATTTAGACTAGTCAATAACATGATCAACATCTTTCACATACTTCTTAAGAAATGACACATGTAAAACATCATGGAATTTCACTTTCAGAGGCAATGTAAGTTTTTAGACCACTGGTCCAATCCTCTTAAGGATATTTAAAGGCCCATAAAAACTAGGTGTAAGCTTGGCACATGATCCAATCCTCAAGGATCTCTTCTTAGGATTGATGTGCAAGTATGCTTGTTCCCAAACTTGAAACTTCTTAAAATGCCATGTGTTGATATCCATAGCTCTTCTTCCTACCTTGTTCTTCATTTATATTCTTATTTATAACCCACATTTCATGTTGTTACACAACATTTTATCACTGTCCTTTTACTCCATGTTCCTAGATATTGGAGAACTCATACATTGGTCCCTATGTGCTTTTCCCATCATGGAGCACATGCCCTTGGATCCCACAAAGTCTAAAGATCGATCTCCCTTTGACTCATTTATGGAGAATCTCCCTAAAAACCTATTTTTTTGGTGTGGCATGACCACCCTGTGTATCACCAATTCTTATGGAAAATCATTAGCCTGTGACTTGCATTGATAGGCGTTGGTGTGGACCCCATACTCATGCTGAGTCGAATTCTAGAAGTGTTTCATAAAAGGAGACAAAGCTTCATGGACTAGAAGATTCGAGAGCAGAGAGCTGGATGTTTTTTTATCATGATATAGTCAACATTTCTCCTTTAGGTTTCTTGTTCCTAAAAAAGAGGAACCACCCAAGGAGATATGGCCTCCTTCCATCTTATGAGGATCCATGTCCCCTCCTCCCATGGCTATAAAATGATCCCTTTCCATATGCCTTTGCTATAAGAGAAGAAGGAAGCATAGAGGAATAATATGAAGACTGCTTTAGCTATAGAAGGAGAGAGTTGAGATCCTTAGCCTCCTTGTGTTAAGCTTGGAAAAGATTATTTTTGAGACATGCTTGGATTCAAACCCATAAAATGAGAGCTCCAACATCAAGACGAAGGTCTTGATTATAAAGAAGAGAAAGGAACACGATCTGGAGTGAAAGATAAGTGGATGCACTCCAAGGGAAAAAGTAATCGACACAAGTTTAAGGTATGTACTCCTATTGTTTGTTTCCAATTGAATGTAATCTAGGAAAGTAGACATGTGTTTGACTTGATTGTTTCTAGACCCACTCTAGGGCTAGAGGGATCGTATCTGTTTGCAAAGAGGATTTACCTTGACAAAAAATTGGCGACTCCACTAGGGAGTTCTTATAGTGTCCTCTGAACAATTTGAGATTTTGATTTTTTGTCCACTTTCATCAAATGCCCATTTATCTCTTGATTTTAGCTTCTATGATTGATTGTGGTCATCAATCTTCTTTTGAAGTGATAAGCCTAGCCTTTTTTGAGAAAACCCTTATATTTTTTGTGTTATTCCTTGATCAGCGCTGGTAAGTCTTTGATAGAAGCGCTGACTAGCGTCAGTTTCATTAAAACATAAGCACTTATCCCCTTCCAGTGCCAGATGTAGCCTCATAGGTGTGCTGATTTCTGAGTATGTTTTTTAGGGTTTCTCTTCATTGGTTGCTAGTGTGTCTTATTCTTCTAGGTTTCTTCCTCTGCTCAAGATTTCCCTTATTCTCTTTTGTTCAAGTGAATGGATTGTATCAATTAGCGTAGCTTTGGTCTCTTTTTTGTTGAATTGTGCATCCTCACCACCCTTGGGTTTCTAGGTGATTTATCTCATTTGAATGATTGCATGCGTCATCAAATACCAGACCTACTGTTGAGTTAGTTTTCTCATTCAGTTTAAACCATTTGGATTTGGTTGTCTTTCACTTTTCGGTTGGTTTTTGTGAATATAGTTTCAAGTGTCCATTTTGTGTCCACTTAGTTCTCTCTTTCACCCAGAAGCATAGAAAACATTTCTTGCCTTCAACTGAATTTTTTTTCTATGTGTGTCAATTATTGTGAAAAAGAAATAATGTTTTGTTTTGAGGAAATGATTTGAAATTTCTCTTTGGTACTTTGATTATTGTGTCTTGTAGAATTTTGAAGAATTTCATTACAAAGTACTCGAAGAAAGTGATTACATTTGAAGTGCGTTTTGCATCCTTTTTGAATTTTGTTTATATATATATATATATAAATGAATTCATTTTTCATCTAAAGTGAAAATTTTCATTTCATTTACTTCTAGTGCATTTAGTGAAAAACTAGGAAAGTGAAAGAGATTTTCGTTTTCGCTTTGGATTATGCACTTAAGGAAGTAGTGAAAATAATTGTCATCTAGTACATTGGTTGACTACTGCATTGATTGTGTGAACCTCTTCCTCTCAGTTAGTGTATTTTTTCGTCAGCATAAATATTTGTATTTTTCTCATATAGTCTCGTTTTAGGGATTCAAGTGACATCGGTAAGGCCTTAAAATCGAGACTTAAATTCAAGATAAACTTTAAAAATTTATTCAATGAATATAAGGATAATTTGGAACTTAAGGCAAAACATTTAGAGGTCTAGGCTAGAGACATGTTCTGGTTTCTATAAACCTGGTAGCTATCGCTAACAACCTGTGTTGCATTCCAGGAGTGAAATCCCATCCCACGTGCAAAGTATATAGCACTTGCAACACGTATGATAAGTATAATGGGACGCTCTCACTAAACGGTTCCACATTAGACAATGCCAACACGGACTTGTGCTCCCCGTACCATTGAGCATATAACGGGAGACCCTAGTAGGTTGTTATCCTTTAGCCACAGGTAACTTAGTCTTCCGCCTTGTAAACATGATACACCGAAAAAAACATTCAGGGAGATTGCCTGCCTAGAACAATCATTTTATTAATTAATTAATTTATATTTTTTTTCTTTTCAGTTCTAAAATAAATTTCCCATGAGAACATGGCACACTCGTGAAGTTATTTCTTAGCCACATCATGAGTAACTCCTTATAAATACATTTTTAAAAACCCTTGAATAAATCACCTACTTTCGTCTCCTGCTACTGAGATAAAGTCATTGTGGTTGAACCATCAAGTTCAGCTTCCCCTTCATCATCTACCACCGAAGGGACATCACCACGAGTCTCTTCTGATGCTTCACCATCAGTTTGAGCCCAAAATGTTGAGCTTTCAATTCTTCCAAGTGTTCAACGCCTTGCTACCCAGTCTCCTCCTGACGAGCCAATAAGCTATGTCTTGTTTCCTCAGAATCTACTATTTGATTAAGTAGAAGTTTCTCCTCAATAGTAGCATAGTTCGTTTGAGACACCAGGCATACCTTTGGTGCCTTCACCACGTACACTTCGTACTACCACACATTAGTTATTTCCACCTATGGATTCCAAAGGGGAGGTATCTTCTCCCCTTGAAGTTTCAAGTTATCTTAGTGGTGTGGACGATTATTTGTATGAAGGGCATCAATATTCCCTCCTAAGAATTTTCCTTATGGGGAACATATTCCTCGCTCTGCTTCGCATCCATCTACCCAGCCATTATCCTTGGGTCACTTATTTTCTGGTGTTTCAAGTGCCACATCCATGTACCACAACACCATTTGGAAAAATACTATGGTGCTTACATCTGGTTCATTTGTATCTAGCGCATCTTCTTCTATCCCTACTAAAAATGCAGTTACATCTGTTCCAACACAACCAACTATCTTCATTAGTGCTTCCACATCTCCCGTCAGTGCACCAACATCGATTTTGTTGATCCCAGCTGCTGGGTGGTAGCCAACTTTGTCAAATTTTTCCCAAGATTCAACTGGACCATCTATGGGTGGATCACAAACTCACATTTTGGGAACTATTCAAACTATTGGTAGTATCTCTTTTTCTTCTGGATCATCTATTTCGGTTGGGTTAAGATATGATCAGTATCAGAAAGCTTTGCAAAGCTAGATAATTAACCAACGACCCTATTTCCCTTATGGTTCTCAACAACTGCAGACTCCACCCTTGAATTCGCAAGGTTTTCAAGGTCAGTATGGGATTCATGTTCCTTTATAGTCAGGTACTTATGCATATTAGCAGGGGCCTAATTTCATTCAACAAGGTCAACCCTTTTTTCAATAAGGATAACCTTATCTTCAATCTGGTCAACCTTTTTCTCTCTAGGGTCAGTTTTCTTACGCTCAATAGGGAAAAACTTTTTTTTCAACAAGGACAACCTTACACTTAGCAAGGACAAAATTTTGTTCAACAAGGACAACCCTTATCTCAACAAGGTAACATATTTTTTTAACCAGGTCAACTTGGGTCTCAGGGCCAACCATGCCAACATCAACAGCCTCAAGGTACCATGATGCAAAATCCTCAACATCCTCAAGGTCAACCTTTGAGTTCACAAGGTCAGCCTCAAGGTACCATGGTGCCAAATCCTCAACAACCTCAAGGTCAACCTTTGAGTTCACAAGTTCAACCTCAAGGTACCGTGTTGCAAAAAATTCAACAACAAAAAAATCCTTACATTGCTTCGATGATTTATACTCAACCTGGACCTTAGTGGCCTGCTACAGGTCAATATCCGTTTTTTGTTCCACAACCAGGATATGGTCAAAATCCCCAAGGTTTCAATCCTTATGGGAAAATTCCTTCTGGAAAAAATCTGTGGGGGAAATATTTCTCCCAACCTGGTTGGAATCCCAAAATGGGCCTTTACCAAAGACCTATTATGCCTTTTAATCCGCAATTGCCTTTTCTTGAAACTTTGGAACTACCCGATGTGTCAAGATTGACCAATGACCCAATTCTCCATAATCCATATTAGGTTCCCGTTCCTACTAAGATTCCAAGAGATTTCCCTAAATTCGAAGGAAATTCTGGAGAAGACCCCCAGGCACATGTCATGACATACCATCTATAGTGTTCCTCTAACTCGTGGGTTGATGACTCCATCCGTCTACGTCTTTGCTAAAGAAATTTGACTGATGCCACTACAAAGTGGTACATCGAGCTTCATCGTGGAACTTTCCAAGATTTAAATTCTCTAGCTATGGCTTTCCTCATGCACTTCTAGTTACCTGCTCACTATGAAATAGAAACTCACCTCCTTAAGTCCTTGAAACAAGATATTGCCACACACATCTCCTATCACATCCATGAATGGAGACAGCAACATCATATGATCAAATTTGACATTATTGACCAGCTCTTGACCGAATGGTTCACTAAATACTTTGTCAATGAGATAGCCAAGGATATTTCTATGGGGGAATGTGTCACTAAAGAATAAGCTATTTCTCATGCACAATATCTTGATTTGGTTTATTTCTAGGCACGTTATATGAAATATTTCCTAATTCCCTGCACACTTCTACCAATCCTGAAACTTCGAAAGCTGCGATGACGCCACCTATCATCGACATCATTGGGTCAGTTACCCAAACTTAGTGAAAGTATCCTTCTACTTCTACAAAGTAGAAATCCATTTCCTTGTCTAATTTTTTCCTGCAGAATATTTCGAATCCTGGTAAAACAGTGGAGGTTAATGGTGTCCAGTCTACCACGACAGAAAAAACTTCCAAAGGTAAAAATAAAGGCAAAGGAAAATCCAAATCCGATGCCCCAAAACAAGATTCTCCCAAACCCAATATTGATGATGGAACTAAGCATAAGCCTAAGTGCCCTTGCCTGATTTGCGATTATGAAAACTATACTAAAGACTTTCCTCGAAGGGATGAAGTTAGTTGTTTACTCAAAGGTACTTAAGGGACTCTGACTGTCCTCAAAGTACCGTTTCCATCTCAAAAAACTCAAATGGTAGACCAACCCCCATGTTCTTCAGTGTCTGGTTCCCAATTGTTTATGATGAGCGGGACAATGCCCATTTCCCTAGCCACTAGATCCAAAGATTATTTGACTCCTCCTCATCAGTCGGTAGAGAAATAAATTGATGATGATTCTTATCCTTCTACTCCGCCCACTTCCGGTCCCCTTCACATCGAGAGACCTAGTTGCGATCCTGTCATCCGACCACCTTCTAAATGTGTGCTTCAAAAATCCTCTTATAACCCAAATTGTCAAGCTACTTAACATTATAATATAATTGAGGATCTAGCTCAAGCACCTTCGACTATGTTTTCATTTGAGGTTCTTCAAAGTTTCCCTTCACAACAGAAATCACTACTTTCCTCAATTGGAGGAATTGATCCTAGTGATTCGAATATTATCACTTTTGATTTGGAAAACAATGTTCCGCGCCTTCCTTATTATCTTTGCTTCCTCATTCAGGTCATCATTAATGAGAAAAAAATCCATCAAACTGTCGTAGATGAAGGTGCATCCACTTGCATCATGTTTGTGTCTTGTTGGAAAGCCATTGGCTCTCAGACTCTTAGTCAATATCCAAACATCTTGGGGGCCTTTGATGGAATAGGTTCCCATACTTTTGGTATTCTCCCTAGCTTACCTATAACCTTGGAAGGAAAAATGATCAATATCGAAGTAGAGGTTGTTGATGCTAATCTCAATTACAATCTTCTATCGGTTGTAGTTGGACCCATGCCATGTTTTATGTGGTTTCCACTCTATTTCATGTCCTTCGTTTCCCGCATCAAGGGCAGACCATCACTGTCGACCAATTGTCCTTTTTCGCTACTACTTCATCAGAAGGAAATGTGCCATATGTCAGGCATACCAACGTTCCATGTGAAAGTGAGGGTGTAGGTATTTTTAAAGGTTCTACCTTAATGGGTATTTTTTCTCTCCCACCTCCAAATATCGTCCTGATCAACATGATCTCTACTTAGTATGATCCTTGGATCATTCCTTCTCCTGATAAATTTGATTCCTTTGGTGATGTTATGCCATTAAGCCCTGTTGAACTCGATTATTCTGAAATTATCTTGGCTTCAGCTCTCACTTCTAGCCACACTACTCTTAGTATGCACTTAGACGCGTATTCTCAATCTCCTTGTCTTGGTTATTAGAATTCTTCTGATCCCTTGAATGATACGTTTCCCACCAATGAAATTATCATTAAAACCATGTCTCTTGATGAAACACCTTGGGATGATACCCGTCATTGTTATTCGTTTCTTCCAAGTTTTGGAGAAATTTCTTCGTGTCTTGAAAACTTTTCTTCCCATGCTCTGACCTGTCCACTTCAAACGCCCATATTAATGCATGAGGTATTTTCTAAAGGAAACATGGGAAACATCATTGCTATGATGCCAATCTACATTTCTGTCAAACCAGAAATTGTGGAGAACATCCACATTGGGGTAACTTGCTCTCCGGATGAGATCAAGTTTTACACTAGTATTTTTCAAGAGTTCCATGATGTATTTGCATGGTCATATGAAAAAATGAATGACATCTATCCTAGTATAGTGGTGCATGAGATACCCACTTATCCTCATGCGAAGCGTGTTCGTCAACGACTCTGCCCCATGCACCCTAGAAAGGCAGCCGCTATAAAGGGAGAAGTTGAAAAGATTCTCAAGGCTGGATTCATATATCTGATCCCTTTGACAGATTGGGTTTCTAATATAGTCCACGTAACTAAAAAGAAGGGTACTATTCATGTTTGTGTTGATTACCGTGACATCAATCGTGATTTTCGTAAAGATAACTATCCCACTCCTTTTATTGACCAAATGATTGATGAATGCGCTAGGAGTGAGATATTTTCTTTCATGGATGGTTTTTCTGGGTACAACCAGATTAATATCTTACCAGCTGATCAACATAAGACTGCTTTTATCTATCCACGGGGAACTTTTTCCTACAAGAATCTCCCTTTCGGCTTAAAAAATTTCGGCGCCACTTTTCAACGAGCGATGTCATATGAATTTCATGATATCAAACACATCTTTCAACCTTATCTGGATGATTTACCCACCCATTCAGCTAAGCACCATAACCATCCTGCTCACCTTCAAGAAATTTTTCTTTGTTGTAGACACTATAATATCCGACTTAATCCGCATAAATGTGTCTTTTGTGTTAAATCCAACAGACTCTTAAGGTTGTCATCTTAAAGGAAGGAATCTGTCTCGATCCTCTAAAATTCGAGGCTATTGTCAACTTACCCCCTCCCTCATCTTTACATCAGCTGTAGAGCTTACAAGGGAAAGCCAATTTCCTTCTTCGTTTTGTACCTATCTACGCTAAGCTGGCTAAAGTTTTTACACGTTTTCTTAAAGAAAGGGATCCCATTTCTATGGGACGAGGTCGCTCAAAAGTCATTTGATTCCTTAAAAAATGTTCTTATCAACACTCCTTTACTGCATCCCCCTAATTATTAGTATCGTACTTTTCCAAGATGATGATAATGGCATTGAACATGTTTTTTACTACATCAATCAAAATCTCATGGATACTGAGACTCGATATGCCCATGTCGAGAAATTAGCTTTAGCTGTGGTTCACACTGTTCAACGTTTTTTCATTAAATTTTACTTCGCAGACTACTTGCCAAGTGGGCTGTAATATTCCATGCATTAGAGAATTTTGAGATTTGGTAGACTCCTAAGAAAAAATGTACAACAAAAATAAACTTTATAAGAACCAATAGGATTCAAGATGATGATGTCAACCATGGGGGATGATTCACCATTTTTTAAGTAAAAAGGTAAAAATATTAAAAAATAATAAAATAATAAAACTACCTTTCAGCTCGTATTTCAACTTATCTCCCAAAGTTTTTACTCAAATTTCGAGTAGGAGTACTCGTTGGATGCAAAATTTAATTCCTCATCAAAGGAGTACCCATGTTGCATACTTTTGATGGACCCTGCTACACGAAAAATGAGAAATACATAAAAAAATGTTATTGCAATCACGTTTTTCATGTATTTATCATTTTTCATGTAGCAGGACCCAACAAAATTATGCAACATGGGTGTTCCTTGGATTAGGAATAAAATTTTTCATCCAACGAGTACTCCCCACTAGCACATTTTCCCCAAATTATGACGGCCAAAATGTCGCTCTTACGACACATAGGCATCCCAAGAGCGACGTTTTGAGGTGAGGAAAAATGTGGTTTCTCCTAACATCAGACTTCCGACACAACTTAACTATTGGTAGAGTGACGATATTTCTGACGTTTTTTTGGAGTCGTCACAATTCAAACATTTCAAATTATCCATCGCTCTTCCAACATTTCATGATTCGTCGTTCTTCCGATGTTTCTAAACGTCGTTATTCTGATGCCAATGAACACTACTACCGACGTTTTGAGCGTCGCTCTTCCGACGAAATTTAAAAAAAAAAAAAAAGGTAACATCGTAATACTGAAGAAAATATATATATATATATATTTAAAGGAAATTCGTAATATAGACTGAAGCAAATGTCAGAATACTGACAAAAAAAAATTAAAAAAAAATTAACGTCGTAATACCGATTGAAGCAAACGTCAGAATACCGACCAAAAAAAAAAATTAATGTCGTATTACCGACGGAAGCAAATGTTGGAATACCGATGGAAATATATTTAAAAAAAAAACATTAGCGTTGTAAAATTAACTTTGATCATGCTTTGAAATTTTTCTTTTTTGTTTTTAACTAATATAGCATAAGGATTATCTTACATTATTAATCACTTAATGTTTCACTTATCTTTTTTTTTGTTTTTAACTAATATAGCATGAGGATTATCACAGTCGATTAATTTTTAGATAGATTATTATACCAATTACATGTGAATACAACCATTATGGAGTAATTTATGCTTTATGGAATATACGGTGAGTCGTGTCCACATCATTTACCATCAATATCACTTTATACTTCTATTTTAATTAGATTTCTGCATTCCCTTATTTTTGCAAATAAAAAAGCGTCACTTCCTGTAGTTCGGCTGGATGATGATCTCCAAATTTACTTGTACACAAGGGACTATTGCCACATTTTCTTGAACACTGGTATATCCTTCTAGTATTTTCAGAATAGAAATCTAACCACTATTTATTTGTTTACTATAAAAGTATAAAAACTTAATTGGAATCACATCTTTATCATTGTTGCTTGAAATTGTAGTGGAAATATTTAATCCTCACCTTGTAACATCATTGTACATAAGGTAGTGCACTTTCACATCTGAACTTTCCATAATATTGGCAATAATATCCAACAGGATTAGAAATTATAAGGTATATTTTCAGATAAGGAAGCATTAAATAGTTTAAGACCATAAAGCATTCACGAAAGTGATATTCTAGATAGTCGTAAAGGTCAACCCAAATTTAGTGTTGAATAATAATTAGAAATGATTTTTATGATTTAACATAATAACCATCATCAAGATGAATAAGTTCTTGCAAAAATTAATGACCTGAAGAAATAGGGTGTGGTATTCTAACAACTAAATCAATTATTTCGAATCAAATAAAAAAGAGTATCTTTCACGGGAGAAAATTGCATAGAGAGGAATCTTTGCCCGACATTGTGCAACACTTAACACACTCCCAAACATAGAAAATCAATATAAATTCTAGTTTCAAATGAGTTCTCTACCTCTCTAGTATAAATTAAACCCTCTCTGCTGCCTCTAAGAATTTCAACCAACTAATTTTCCACTACCTTCTCAAAGAATTGGAACAATGTCAGAAAATGAAAATTCTCTGGCTAAACCATCCCAGATGCTCACTGATCTCCTGAGACCATCTTGATAATGTTAGAATCACCTACAACCATATCAAACAAGAAAGTTCAAGAGTCTCACTCAAAAGGTATAACTGTACTATAAATGAAAAAGAAAAGGCAAAGACCTTGATAGATCACTTCAATTGCAACAACAGGTCCAATTATTTCCATCATATGAATTATTGTTTTGAACAGCTCCAGAGGAGGCCAATCACACAATGAATAACAGAAAACACTGACCAAGGTTGTTGAACCATGCCAACAAACCAAGACACCAAGGCAGGCCACCGTTGACACACACTGCACCCAACAGGGTGCCACCTTTAAGGGGTCCAGAACCATTTGCAACAAGTTGAAGAGAGATAATTATAGGGAGATTAATTAGTTAACATCGTGGAAATGTAAAAAATGAAGATATTTTTAATGGTTTTCTATCTGAACTCCAGTGTAGAGTTTTTTTAGAGATTCAGAAATGGGGGAGGATGATATCTGTCCCACCCCAAGGATTTAAAATCTTAGAAAATTTTTCTGGTACAAGGAGGAAAAGAAAATTGGCCTAGAATTTATGGAGAATGGATTGTTTATGAGATGGGGTAATCCACATAAAATTGAATCCAGTACCATTACTGATGGTCCATCCCCCATACTAAGCCTTTGACTTTCCTAGATACAAAGAATTTGAACCTTCAATTCATTGGCATTTTTGCCGAGAGGTCACTTTGTAATAATTTTTATTGTTCACAAAATTAAAGAGACAGTTTCACAACCCCACCCCCCACCACAAAATAAACCCTTGAGGATGCTCCAATGACAATAACGCTTTGGGTAGCATTGTTGAATTTACCTTAGATAAACGGCTGAAGATTTCAAAAACAAAAAAGGAATGGATTTTGGAATAAAGTTCAATGTAATAGATTCAAATCAATGGATCTAAAACATCTGGATCATATTGTGATGCTAAGAAAATGAATGAGAATGAGGATAATATAGCACTGCATGTTTAGGTAACTATTGTTTAATTTACCCTTAAAACTTTGGGAAGATTCAACTTATGGAACCAAACACAACACCTTGAAGAAACTGTTCAAGATTTCAGAAGATACAAATAATTGTATAGCCTAAACAAATTTTTATTCAAGTCATTGAATCTAAAACCATATTCAGTGTCTTAAGATGCAAGAAAATTACTGACCATTCACCTTTTTTGTAATGTCTGCTTTACGCATTGACTTGAAAAAAAATGCAATAGAAAAAGAGCATTGAGAAGCTCTACAATTTTCTATGTAGAGAAACAGTTGAAGACAAAGCCATCTAGGATGATAGGGAATTCTCTTTGATAATTTAAAAAATCTCAAAAAGAGAAATAAAAGTCAAAGGATGTAACCACTTTCAAATCCTGCAAATGAAGTGACGATAATGAGCACAAAAAAATAGGAATGCCCTGAAATGAAGAAAAAGGTTGTCAGTCAAACAACAACCTGCTTAGATATCATAGTCACCCCTTTGACTACAAATGAATGAAAACGAGGATAATCAAACACCACAATTTTGGGTAACTATTATTTAATTTACCCTTAAAACTTTGGGAAGATTCAACTTATGGAACCAAAAACAACACCTTGAAGAAATTGTTCAAGATTTCAGAAGCTACAAATAATGGTATAGCCTAAAACAATTTCAATTCAAGTAATTGAATCTAAAACCATCTTCAATGTCTTAGGATGCAAGCAAATGACTTACCATTCACCTTGGTTGTAATGTCTTCTTTAAGCATTTCCTTGAAAAAAATGCAATGGAAAAAGAGCATCGAGAAGCTCTACAATTGTCTATGCAGAGAAACAATTGAAGATAAAGCCATCCAGGATGCTAGGGAATTCTCCTTGATAATTTAAAAAATATCAAAAATAAAAGTAAAAGTAAAAGGATGTAACCACTTTCAAATCTTGCAAATGAAGTGACGATAATGAGCACAAAAAAATAGGAATGCCTTGAAATGAAGAAAAAGGTTGCCAGTCAAACAACAACCTGCTTGAATATCATAGTTACTCCTTTGAATACAAATGAATGAGAATGAGGATAATCCAACACCACAATTTTGGGTAACTATTGTTTATTTTACCCTTAAAAATTTGGGAAGATTCAGCTTATGGAAACAAAAACAACACCTTGAAGAAAATGTTCAAGATTTCAAAAGCTAAAAATAATGGTATTGCCTAAACCAATTTCTATTCAATTCATTGAATCTAAAACCATCTTCAATGTATTAAGATGCAAGAAAATGACTGACCATTCACCTTGGTTTTAATGCCTACTTTAAGAATTGACTTGGAAAAAAATGCAATGGAAAAAGAGCATCGAGAAGCTCTACAATTGTCTATGCAGAGAAACAGTTGAAGATAAATCCATCCAGGATGCTAGGGAATTCTCCTTGATAATTTAAAAAATCTCAAAAAGAGAAAGAAAAGTAAAAGGATGCAACCACTTTCAAATCATACAAATGAAGTGACACTAGAAAATTTGGTGCAATTTCCGACGGCAAAATCGTCGCTATTCCGACACACAGTCGTCGCAAGAGCGACAGTTTGAGGCCGGGAAAAACGTGGTTTTTCATGCGGTCACAATTTCGATGCCTTTACAAAGTGTCGCACTACCGACACTTCCCCGTCGCTTCAAAACACGCGTCGCTCTTCCGACGTTTCCTAAATCGACGTTTGTAAAGTGTCGCCATTCCGACGAAATTTGGTCCAATGTTTTTAACGTCGCTCTTCCGATGTTTGTAAAGTCTCGCCATTCCGACGAAATGTCGTCCGTCGTTTTGAACGTCACTCTTCTGACATCTTTATACTATCTCTCTTCTGACGTGTCTAAACTGTCGCATTTCCAACGCCGTACAAAAGTGTCAGAAGACCGACGTATTACAAAAGTGTCACAAGACCGACGCTTTCCAGAAGCGTCACAATATCGACGCCAGGAAGAACTATCGCAATTTCGACGAAATGTGGTCCGAAATTTTGAACGTCGCCCTTTCGACCTCTTTTTTCTGTCGCTCTTCCGAAGTTTCTAGAACTGTCGCAATATTGACGGACGTCACAAGACCGACGAAAATGGAAATCGTTCAAAACGTCAGAAGAGCGACACTTACAAGGCGTCGATATGCCGACAGCAGTTTCAATTTAAAAAAAAAAAAAAATGAAACTTTAAAACAGGACAGTAAATCTCCAATGTTTGTTATCACAATAAGAAATCAATGATCAGTGATCACGTCAAATTTTCCTCGTAGCGTGACGGGTCTAATAAATTTTATTGTAAAGGTTGCTGGCCAGTGACAACTGGCGCAGCATTGAAGGAAATGCATTAAAGAAAATTAATTAGGCTACGAACTCCAAGCCAACTCGCAACAACCCTGATAATTTTCCTTACCAACTTCCAAGTTGTGACTCGGGCTTCAGACTCCAAAGCTAAGAATTTTCTTTTCATCGTGTTGGAGAAGAGAACTGCAACCTGCAGCAAAAGAGCAATTCCTCAGTCTCACTGATCAGGACTCGTAGTCATTCCTTGCTAACACGGTATGTGGAAATTTTGATAAGATAAATTTCTTCACCCTCGTTTTTACTAAATTTATTCTTTTGAAAAGGGCCTTGTTCCATTTCAGAAATTTTCAACTTTCGACTTCTAGAATTTGTACATATGATTTTTGGACTGAGGTTTTGTTATTAATGAGGATATAGTGTCTTGGTTCTCTCTGTATAAAATAATTGCCTCTTTTTTTCTTCATGTTCAGGGTTTTTGATTTTATCAAAACCTATCTCTCTTTTAAGCATGCCTGCAAATTAATATATTCCAGGAATGTACACAATTCCAGGCTTCATGTACAACGTATTGTATCAACTATATTTTAACAAGTGAGTTGCATGCCCATATAGTGTTACAGATTATAGGGCTTCATTTGGAGAATAAATGATAAGCCTGGCAGCACTAAATCTAAGTAATTCCCCTCATCCCTTAAAAGACACCTCTAAATATAACTAGAAATTTCAAATAGTTAGTAAAGGAAAAGTACAAAGATATAACAGATATGTGTTGAGCCAAAATTGGTATGGATAAAACTTAAAAAAAATTATGGACTTTGACAAAAAATCGTCTTATGCATACAAAATTAAAGAAGCATTGGCATACTACTATGTTTACAAATTTAAGGACAGGCAGAGTGAGTCTTCGGGCAACACAGTTTCATGTGGAGACCCTAGATCCTTGTACCCACAATATCTAGTGACTTAAAAAATGATTGCCAAAACAATGCCTTTGCTATGCATGTAAGAACACCACTTGTATAATGAGGGAGATGTAATATTGTCCGAGAAGCAGATTTATACAGAGTGGTCCAAGATTGTGTATTTATGGAAGATACAACTGATTTTGGCATGAAACATGTATCCAAGATTTCAATGTGGCCTTATTTTAGAGCCCATTGATGATTTACTATGAAACCTAAACTTTCAAAACAAAGACATTGAAATCACAGGATCTCCATCACGAATATCATAAATATTAACTATATTTTGGGCACTAGCAGTAGATACCATAAGAGGCCCACATGGCCTGTACCACCAATGTTGAGTCTCTGGCACAACATTTGCAAAGCCAAAATTTCTCCCCGAGACATCCCTCTCTGCCAAAACTGGAGAGATGGTACTGGACGTTGAAGTGAAGGCCTCTGATTCAGTATGGAATGCCATAATTTATTTATTATAAAAGTCCCATGAACAAAAACCTGAGTCCAATGTACAACCTGCAGATGATGCCACAACATATTTACCAGAGCGACCATCTGAACCAGCTGCTCTGATCAACCAGCAATCACCCCACATGTTTGGGGTAAGCCCATATGGAGCTTTATATTCAACCTTCTCCTGGAGATTGGAAAATAACAATACTGAGTATTACTCATACATCAACTTCCCTTTATGTTAAGGGAAAATTTAAAGAGTGCATAAATATTCTTGAAATGCCAATCATAGTTTCTAGAAAATTTCAACAGTCTTTGAAATGAACTACATCCTATTTAAACTACATCAAATATTTAGGCAAATCATTTTTTTAAACAGAAATTGGTGAATTTTATTTCAAATATAGAAATTTAAACCATGAGAATAGTCTAACCCCTAGGCTTTTCCCTATTTCTAACAGAAAATCCCAAAATGTATAAATTATAACACCCATAAACCCCAAAATTAAGTACAATAATTAAAACCTCCACACCTCTGAATTTGCTATATCGTGAAAATAGTAGCATCCATCATCACGGGAAAGCAAAACCGATTCTCCTTATGATACAAACCAACCTGCAGTAGATGTCTTATGGCTGAGTTGATTCAATCGATCACAGGAAACCTCTTCAGTTTCTTCAATATTGCCAAAATGCTCTGGCTTGTTTTCCTGATCATCATCAAAGTCCATATTTTCATCACATTGAATTAGTTGGGGTTCATTACGATCAGGTCCAATGCCTATTGTAGAGCTTCGGACATCCAATCCAATATTGGAACTACCATACCCGTTCCCATTAGAGATTGTAAATCCTACTTCTGGCTTTAATTCGGTAAGTTCAAGAGCACTAGAACTGGATTCAGTTGATTTAGACTTGGTATAGTTGTCCTCTAATTTTTATTCCGATACAACACTATACTTGTGCTTCAACACAGACAGAAATTCTGCAGCAATGGGATCTTCATCTATGGGGATTATGGATCTGCCCTCAAAAGCATCCCGAATATCTGATTCATTTTCATTCAACTGATCATGCAAATCCACCCTCATCTTCAGCATAGCAAGCTGAACTGAAGGCCCGTTTTTCAGCAATTTATGGTGGGGGTAAAGCCTGTCTTCCAGATCTTGACTATTTAAGTGTTTAATTGGTTTTTTCAAAGACCTGACCATAGAATCAAATGAATCCTGTGAATCTTGCGAAATAATAAACAATAGTAAGGCCATTATTTATTGGTTTGAAATAATAAACAACATGCAACAAACCCGCATAATTAGTAAATTATTTAAAGACAATGTTGGAAATATGTTTCCTGTATCCTATTATATGATTGTCCTTGATGGCAAGCTCTGTATTTAATGGAGAATCGATATAAATAAGGACGAGTTAATTCATGTGTGAACATATGTATGCATCCCGATGAAGGATAATTGACATCCGTAAGAAACCCTGTGCTCTGTATGTTGATCGAGGAACCGATGTTAATACGGTTGACAGTGTATCCAAACTGGTAGACAGTGGAGTTATATATATTCGTTAAATATATGATGGAAGGGTCTACTCTATTAGTAAGGAGCTGACTGGCTTTCATGGAGAAAGGAACGAGGAGCGAGAGAAAACCAGTTATAACGCGAAAGAACTAAAACAGAGTATTTGGCATTGAACTTTCGGTGGAACACGGACTAACCCTTTGGAATCATGAACGAAACCTGGAAGGAAAGAGGTGGAACATAACAAATGGAAGCGCGACGGAACCCTGCGTGGAAGAGCGGAACCGTGACCGAGAAAACAGTGAAGGTGGTTTGTGGTTTCTATCGCACCACCTTCGACGGGCAAGCAGTTTTCAAGAGGTATGGGAGCGATTCCATAGAATGCGCGACACGCGTCCTTGTATGACTCCACAAAACCGCTTGTCACTGCGTGCCATCGCGCGTTATTGCTCGACCCAGGATGCCCAGCGATATTGATAAGCACCGTTGATCTAGGAAGGGGTCATTGGACGGTGTTCATTTGCTATAGATGCGCGAAAGTTACCCAAGGTACGGCGCGCCATCGCGCATTATCATCCGTGCATCATCAATGAACGATATCCATCAGATCATCTGATGCCGAGCGATGTGTTCTCCACCGTCAGATGGAAACGATTGTAAGCGATGGGCCCCAGTTTTTTAAATTATGTT
This sequence comes from Pinus albicaulis, assembly GCA_034641835.2. Classification (NCBI taxonomy): domain Eukaryota; kingdom Viridiplantae; phylum Streptophyta; class Pinopsida; order Pinales; family Pinaceae; genus Pinus; species Pinus albicaulis. Next base: position 1,278,211,255 of record CM076577.1, on the reverse strand, counting down.
GATTGGGCCGTCGATTATGTATGTGGGGCCGGAACCAAAGGTCTATTTAAAAGCCTTTTGATAAAAGCGCTGGTTATTACTATAAATTTCTATTATATATTTAATTGCCAAAGGTTGTGAATAATATTTATTTATCAAATTCCACGAATTTGATAAATAAAAGAAAGGAAACCATCAGCGGCATGCTATTGGTACTTTACCTTGGCTATAGTATTATTTGGCGGAGATAGCGATTACCTTTGGGACAATTCGAGCATGGAACAACAAAGATTGGGATTTCAATTTGGATTGGTTTGACTTTTAATAATACCATTAGAAATTGAATGGTTTTGACCCATGGTTTCAATAAAGGCGAAAACTATATAAGGTGATGAGAATCATAGTACGAGGTGTGCATGCAGAGGCATTGTAAATAAAAATCTCTTTATGAGATCTGCATGATCGAACTCTGTTGTCTGATAACGCTGAATCCATGATGCACCTATGGAGTTGATCGAGGAAATGAAAAAGCTCTAGGAAGATCAGCAAAGAAATAATAAAGATTTGATGCAAGTCTGATGAAGAAATTGAAGAAATTCCGTGGATCTGAGGGTTGAAGTCTTCTGCATAGAAGTGGAAGCTTTCTGCCAGTTCAATATGGCGCTAAATTAAGGGGTCGAAGCTCCCTTCCAGGAGAGGCTGGAGAATGAGAGAAGGTTGAAGCCTTCTGCAGGTTGGTGCCTGCGTGCTGGTATGAGTCTGCGCCAGCACAAAATTGTAAGATGTTTTCTTTATAATAAATATTGAAGACTGAGACGACAGTAGCGGTGGTTTTCTCCCAAATTTGGTTTCCACCTTAAATACCGGTGTTCATATGTGTTCCTTTTGTGTAATGGCTTATTCTGTTATTTATTTTCACATGTTTACTAAAAGAATGATGCAATAATCCAAGTAAAGAATTAACAGCATAATAAGATCTCTGGTGAAAAGTTTTCAGTCAGCCCTAAATACTGATTCACCCCCCCTCTCAGTATTTTTCCCAACAAACAATAATTCCTACATATTAAAATATAAAGTTATAACATACTAGCTCATACTCGAACATAACATCTGTATCAATATTCTTCTGTATCTTCTTGATCTTCATCCAACTGATCGACATCTATATCAACATCTGATTCAGAAACGGTGTTGAAATGATCGACCATGTCATCATCATCATAAATTATGTCATTTTCAATAATATCCTCATCGACATCATCATCAATAATTTTTGCCTCATCTCCTATGCATGGTTCATCTTCTAAGATATCTTCTTCGTCTGTCCATGCATCTTCCTACTCATTTGCCACTGCATCATCTTCTTCTTGATCAATATCATCTTCTTCCTCTACAGTATACTCTACTGGCCTTCCTCTTGGATCATATCTAATAGCAAATGACCATTCCTTCTCACCTGGAACCTCTGAGTAAAAGACTTGTTCGCATTGGATTGGAAAAACATAGTGATCTTTTCCTTCTTCAAACTGCGATGTTTTAACCATTGGAAATCCATTGTCATGTTGAATAAGTGTTCTATCATCATCACGTACATTCATTTGTAGCCTATACCATTTGACGTCGAACAAAACTATTTTGAAGGAATTAAACTCACACTCAACTATATCATCTAAGAACCCATAATATCTATTTTCAGATTCTCGAGGATGTCTGTCACTCCTGGAGGAAACATTAGTGACCTGGAATACTGCAGTTATCCCACTATCAGAATTTTTCCTGTTATCATCCAACTTTTTAACGCGAAATTGACGACCATTGCACCACATAGCCTTGTGGTGTTTCAACTGCAATATGCCAAACATGAAAAAGATGCATTGTTAATTAATAATTAAACATATAATTTACACAACATGAAAATTAACTGAAAAATCAAACTTCTTGTCACATTATAAATAGGTGAATTAATTTCTTACCTTTCTATCTTTCAAACCATATGCTAAATCGATTTCCCTGTCCGTAACGTTCCCATCTCCACTACGATACGCTTCTCTAATCAATTCAGACAGTAGTTGCCATGATAACCTACCGTCGTTACGTGCTTTACATGTTTCAATCCATTCACTCATCCAATCAAGATTGTTTGCAATGTATAAAAGTAGCGCCTCATAATCTTGAGCACATGAATAAAAAAACAATAATTCACCAATATTAATAAATATTACTTATAACCAAGGTAAATTATATTAATTAATAAACTATGAAAGAATAAGACCTGAATGAATATAATGATCATATACATGATGTAAGAAAATGAAACATTATATGTATTATACATAATAAATCTTTTACCTCTCACTTTCTTCATTCTACCTTTTCCCAACAGGTGCTCCTCTTCAAATTTTTTGATGGAGTTCACATCCCAAATGCAATCCACCACCTTCATGAATGGCGCAGCTAATTTAGGAAGATAATGACTAATATACACCATGGATTGATATACCACATATCCCTCCACCATAGAACCCTCAGGTCGTGCTCTTTGTTTAACCAAAGCCTTGAAGGATTTCAGGTGCCTCTCGACCATCCACATTGACCTTCTGTGTACTGGTCCACACATTTAAATCTCCTCAACTTGGTGCATCAAGTAGTGTTCTTGTGCATTGAAAAATGTTGGAGGTAGATACTTTTGCATTTCACACATTAGCCGAGGAATTTCTCTCTTCCAATACTTTATTTCATCTTGATGGTTTTCTTTCAATGACAACCATCTGCAAATCATTACGCAAGGTTATTTCAATGAAACATAATATATATTTTATTACAAGTAAATTAATACATCATTTCATCAAGTACAAAAATAAATTGTAGCAATTAGATTTTGCGTATAAATCAAAACTACTTACCTCATGTATTTACTAAGACCATATATAACTTGTTTGGCATTGTTGTCGAAGTCGTTTGGGAGAGATACAGGTAGAACATACTATAACAATAAAAAATGAATCGTTATTGGTTTCCAAATTAAACAAAAAAAAGGAAAATTTAAAATATGTATTCAAGCAATAACAAACAAAAACGTATACCAAAAAAATTACCTTAACAAAGGTATGCCAATCATGTGTTTTCACCCCACCGAAGTCACCTTTCTTTGTTAAGATATTATTTATGTTTGAAGCAAAACCTGTTGGAAATTTAATTCTTCTAATGACCTCTTTTACATCATTGCTTTGTTGTTCTGTTAATAACCATGGAATATTATTATAATTTCAACCTCCATTGTTATTTGATCCGTCGATCACACTTTTCATTGCATGATTTGATTTCTCAATGTCAGCACAAATTTTGTCAATTTTATCTCTATCATGTGCACCATCTATGGTTCGCCATAACATTTTTGTCACATTCTTCCCGACATGCATTGTATCAAACAAATGAGCTATTTTTAGGTCCTCATGGTAGGGCAACCTCGCGAATTGAGAAGGATAACATTTCATTCCAGGTGGAAGTACAATATTAGTACCTTCACGGCGACGATGACCTTGATATCAAAGAATAAAATAAATCAGAACAATATTAATTATAAAATACAATAAAATAAATTCATTAGTTAAAACAAAAATTCCAAACATTACATAAACAAATAATATATATATATATATATATATATATATATACACACACACACATTACGTACCAGCTGCTCGACGATTATTAATTCTGTTATATTCCAACATCCACAACTGAGGTGTCATTCTTCGTGGTTTTAATCTAGTTTCTTCTTTATCATTGAAAATATGTTTTTCAGTAGTATGATACTTATGGTTCCTAGGGAGGAAGTGCCTAAACTCATCAAACACCATATTTTTTAAGTCTGGTGAATGAAGATACTTCATCTTAGGGCCACAAACTGGACATGCAAATCTACCCTTTGTTTGAAGACCTACAATAGATGGATCAATAACAATTAATATACTATGATATCATTTTTAAAACATGCAATATAGTATATATAATTTAGATAATTATGTATCATATTAAAGTGCAATGAAATATTACATACCACAAACATGTGTTAGTCCTGGGGCATCATGAATTGTCCATACAAGCATTCCATGACATTGAAATCTCTTCTGCTTGATTGGCTTAGTGATGTCATACATAGTGATGCCATGCCATAACTGTATTAGCTCATTGATAAGAGGCTCAATATATACATTCATATCTTTGACCTGGTACTTACCTAATTGTTCAAAGTTACGGAACATAATAATTACTCCCATGATATGTGTATATATAAGTAAGTAAATAAATAAAATATATATTTATTCAAACAACGAGAGAAATGAAAATGTTACATTCAAAGAAATAATGTATCAAATACCTGGAATAATCATAGTCAACATTATGTGCTCTCTCTTTATTGACATCCAAGGAGGAATGTTATTGTTGATAACGAAAATAGGCCACACTGAGTAAGTAGATCTAAGCTCTCCGAATGGATTAACACCATCAACTGCCAATGAAAGCCTGACATTACGAGGTTCATTTTTAAAATCTACATATTTTTCCTCGATTTCTCTAAATGCAGAACCATATGCAAGCATTCAAAGAACACCATCTCCACTTCTATTCTTTGCATGGTAATCCATAAACTGTGCTATGCTGTTACACCTGAACATTCGCTGCAAACATGGAATTATGGGAATATGACGAAGAACCTTTTGAGGCACCTTTTTGGTTAGTTGATCTGTTCGATATCTAGTGGTACCACATTTCGTACATTCTGTTTTCAACGCATGTTCTCCATAATATATAATATTATCTTTAGGACATGCATCTATAGTGTTATATTCCATTCCAAAGTGTTTCATAATAGCACGTAGATCTCGATATGTTCGAGGTAAAGTATTTGGCGATGGTAACAAATATTCACCCAACAATCTACAACAAAAACAAAAAGTAGTGTCTTGTAAAGATTATATATATATATATAGATATAATAGTTATTAAAACTGGAACCGGTGACCGGATCGGTGGAGCTAATGAACCGGGTTTCGAACCGGAACCGGTCTAATCGGTAGCGATCAGATCTCAATGAACCAGTTTTAAAAAAAATACATTAAATAATTATTTTTTAATAAAATGAAAAAAATAAATAAATAAATAAAAACTATTTTTAAGATTTGCAACCATGATTCCAAGCCAATAGAGACAAAATATGAAAATTTTGCTCATTTATATACCATGCAAAGGTGAATATATCAAAATGGCACCAAATGCAATACATATCATCAAAAAATACATAAGCAAACTTGTTGAAGTAATGTATCAGGTTTCTCTTATATTATTCACTATGTTTTATTGCTGAGTTAATATTATAATATACAATCTGTCCCTACTCAGATCTGTTGTCAATTCATTGTATCAGCCTTAAAGACAATTCTGGGTTCAGTATATATATATATATATATATATATATCAGACCAGCATTTTGAAGATCTTGTATTCTTCATTATCTATGTTTGCTTGCCAATAAATTTCTAGAAAAACATCTACAACACTTAGAGGTATTAAATTGGTTTATGAAACCCACTATTAGTGCTATTTGTAACAAGTTGAGAGAGCATTACAACTTCAGCAGTCTGCTCACAATGTGTTTGACAAAATTTATCACTGAAAAGATTCATTAAAACCCAGAAAACTCAGTAGCCAGTTTAGTGCATTTCCAAGCGGGAATTTTCTAGTGGTCAATTTATTATTGCCAATCACATTTTCATTAGGTTGTATGTTGTTGTCCCTTGAGTGGCGTCAGACCATTTGCATCAGTCTTGATGCCATGATCAAATTGCTTATATGTTGTGTGAAAGGTTTTGTATTTATGCTGCTGCTATGTGTGAGCAGAGAGAGAGGGTCTGACAGTTCCTAGCTGAGTGTGAAATAAGGTTGTTGCTGATTGTTTTGAGAACAGAAATTGTCATCAAGTACACTTGATGAGTTGCATGCTGCCAGGGATTTTATGCTAGCCAGCCTTGTATTTATCAGTCATCATGTGTATTTTTGCTACTATAAGGTGTTGAGTATGAGTTATTAGACAAGTTTGTTGCTAGTATAATAGAGGAATTTGCAGCTCATGGAGGAGACACTGAGGAATTTGCAACTCATGGAGGAGCACCTAACTGGTCGATTAAGTACGGAACTGACCGGTTTATGCATAAACTGGCCGGTTCCTTACTTAACCGGCCGGTTAGGTCCGGTTAACTGGCCAAAACAGGTGAGAATAGGCTATTGACCGGGTTGCAAGGCCGGTTCCAACATGCAACTGTCCTGACCGGCCGGTTTTGATAACTATGATATATATATATATATATATAACTTATTATTTTACACATTTATTACAACTAAAAAAAGGGAAAATAATCAACATTTACATATATGTGATCATATATACATATTGCATATCTTAGGAGTTGTGTCATACATATGTTCGACAAATTATTCATAACCTTTAAGTTCACCAGCAACAATAGCAGAGAGCTGGTGAACTTAAAGGTTATGAATAATTTGTCGAACAGATGTATGACACAACTCCTAAGGTATGAAATATGTATATATGATCACATATATGTAAATGTTGATTATTTTCCCCTTTTTTAGTTGTAATAAATGTGTAAAATAATAACTTATATATAAGTTATTATTTTACACATTTATTACAACTAAAAAAAGGAAAAATAATCAACATTTACATATATGTGATCATATATACATATTGCATACCTTAGGAGTTGTGTCATACATCTGTTCGACAAATTATTCATAACCTTTAAGTTCACCAGCAATAATGTAGCAGAGAGAAGAGTTGCATTTGAGTGTTCAAAAAGTCATTCACTTGACCTTTCAATCAGAGGTACATCATAAATACCGTCACTGCTATCTCCACCATCATCATCTGACTCACCATACAAGTCTTGGAGCATTTGATTTGTCCCATAATTAATGTGAACTGTCTCATTACCGTCATCATGATCTACCTCCATGGGATCATTAAAATTACCTTCATCATTCGCTTCATGTTCTTCACCTTGTACAACATCATTTCCAATACTAATATTTGCTGCAATATTCTCTTGTACTGGTGCAACATCATCTAATCTACTACTATTTTGATGTGGAAGCTGGTTGATCATCTGCAAAAAGTTGGGGGGCAACTGTGCCTTTATGAAAATTACAAACATTAATAATTAAACATTAGTGCACATATAAAAAATATTAAAATAATATAAAATTTTACGATATAAACAAAATGAAGATAGATAATTAATTACCACGGGACGATAGTCATTCGATCCACCATCAATGTGCCCATATTTCCTACAATGCACTGTTGCTGTTGCTATTAAAACTATAACATTATTTATCATACAACATTTTTTACAAGGGAAATAAACTCTGCCATCACCCCTTTCACCCTTTTGAATTGTTTTTCCAGCTCCAATGTTTTCTTCCATTGATGCAAATTATCCTATAAAGAAAACAATAAATCTCTCTCAATGGTGTAGAAAACCCAAGACTTGTTGAACTCAACGGGAGCTCAATATATAAGCAAAAAGAAAATAAAAGTGGGCATTTTACAAATTGTGAGCTTTTTACAAAATGTGGGCTTTTTACAAAATTGTGGGCTTTTTACAAATTGTGGGCTTTTTTTATTCTTAATGCATTTTCTGTAGAATACTAAATATATTTGTCCAAAATTTCAGATGCAAACTATAGTCTCTACTACGTTTGGAAAATTGGAGGTTTATAAAAGATAAACTGCGAACAGAATTGTACCACTATGATAAGAAGCTGTCAGAAGCATTCCTTCTGCTTCACAAACGTGGAACTACCTTAAGAATGCTTATGGTTGATATAAATATTAGAGCATGGCAGTTAAATGTAGTAGTTATGCTAAAATAATAAATAACAGCTTGAGAGTGCTCTTCAGATACTGTACGAATGCACCAACTTAAGGCTGTACCATTACTAAAGATAAATGGCCAAAAATAGTCAATTTTGATATTGTGAAGTTATGTCTTTCTCGGTAGCAAAATGGGGATAGGATGGAAAATATGAGAGAACTAAGTTCCAAGGACTAAAAAACCAAGGCCAACATAGTTCTGCCTTGAATCAGAGACAAAACAAAGCTGCCCAAAAAAGTGTTTGAGAGCACCCATTGAAGCTCCTATATATAACAGAGTCAACATTTTCCTATTGAACAAGTTTGTATAGTCAAAGCCACAGCAAGATCAGATAGCCACGATCCTAAATGAGAACCAGAGCCAAAGCTAAGACATATCCATGTTTAGCAGAACAAGACAACCATAGCAAAGGATTTGACCACAGAACCAGATCATGAGAGATAGCAAGATTCTTGCTTCCACTGTGGAAATGTAGAAACTGTACAAGGGCTTTGCTTCCAGCAGATTTCATTGTGACAGTAATTGCTATGGTTTTGTAAGCGCTCATTAGTAGAATCTTAAAGCCATTCCGGAATTCTTTTAACCTGGAGATGGTTTTCTGTGGTTATAAATCCTCATGTTCAAATTCCATTGTCGATTGGTTGTGTTTGATATTATGTTTTTATTGTCCGCAGTTGAATTTTCGCACAGAAAATTATCAGTCTAAAGCGGAGCAATTTTGCGATGTTTCTTTTGCTTCCTATTGTGAAGTATTTCACTCAGAACTCTACTCATTGTAACAGAGGTCTTGGGCATAGAACAGGGGACTTGGGTTTTTTGGAATCAAACTTCAGGTTAAGATGCTCATCTGAAGAATGGCACAGTGAGCCTTAGCATGGAGTTGGGAGTACCAATTTGAAGTGAGGTAGGGAATTGTACAATAGACCAGTTAGATTTCTGAACCCTAATACAAAAGTTTCTTCTTCTTTCAAAACGTGTTTCTCCTTTTCTGTAACCAATGTGGGTCCTGTTCTTGTTTCAATTGGGGATGGATGAGAATTTGTTATTGCTCCAGATGATCACACTCTGGGTAGCCCTGGAGGCTATTTGGGGGTGATGAGTCCAATAGGTCTCAATGAACTGTTTCCCTCACTGGGGAATACTATTACAGTGGAATTTGATACTATTTTGGATGTTGAATTCCACGATCCTAATGGAAACCAGTACCTTCAGCTCCAGTACCTGTTCAGAAAAGAGGGTGCCATAGTCATTCATGTGTGCAGAGAGGGTGAATTGCAGGCATTGCAACAGGAGGTGTTTTTGTTGTTGCATTGGCCACTAGATTGTTTTTCTGGTTCTGTTACAAGCACAGAGTATAGAAAAGGACAGACAAATTTAGTTCAGATATTGTGAAATTTCCTCAGAAATTCACCTACAAAGAGCTTAGCAATGCTACGAAAGAATTTTTTTCAATGTGATTGATAATCGATAATTCCAAGCAAGGGTAATCCCCTTGTGAAACCCAAATTTCTGAGCATTTTCTAAAACCTGATGACGGAGTCATTGTAATGAACAAGCGCCTAGGTCCATATTATGTCCAAATCTACCAAGAACCAAGATCTATAAAAAAAAATCCACAGTATCTGCGAACTAAGAAGAAGAGGCAGAAAATGTGTTCTGCTTACCTGTTCGAATAGTGGTTGGGGTTTACCACGGCAAAAATTTGACAGAGCCCATGTACCATTTCGTATCATTGAAATTTTGGCAGTATCATTCAACTGGGCAAGCACCTGCCTCGGAGCTCCATGACTGAGGGCAAGATCCCTAAATGATGCAGAGTCTCCAGCAATATTTCCCAAAGCCCAAACAGCCTTACACGAACACTAGTTGAACTCAAAGTTGCCCAAACAACCTTACACGAACACCAGTTGAACTCAAAGTTTGGTAGTAGTTTTTTAAATCAAATTCCAAAATTATAGACGTATAAAGATAGTTGGGAAGAATAATTTTATGCCTCTAAAATGAACGTGCTACCTGTTCTCGAACATTATCATTCCCAGAGTCAAGAAGTTCCACAAATATAGGTAGTGCCCTGTAATCAATCACAACCTTTGTATTCTTAGAGGCTCCAAAAAAACCCAAATAGGGTCAAACCTACTACAGGAGGAAGGGCCTGCAGTAAGAACTTACCATTTTGCAAGAACTGAGGGCGAATGTTGTTCTGCAAGCGCTGAGGGCGAATGCTGAGAGCGAATGCTGTTCTGCAAGAGCTGAGGGCGAATGCTGAGGGTAAATGTTGTTCTGCAAGAGCTGAGGGTGAATGCGTTCGTGATATCAGACGTTAATGTATTTTAAAAAAAAATCATTTTTATGTAGCGCGCATTTGAATTTTAGCATTTCAAATCATTTTTATTTACATTTGATTTTTGCATTTCTAATACAAGTGACAAAAAAATTTCTACAAGAGGTTGAAATTTTTACTAGATAGCCATGAAAGACTAATTAAAATGGCTTAAAATGCAAGTGGAACTTCAAAATAAATGTAATTGAAGGTTCTCTCCACTAAATTTTTGCAAAAGTGCTTACATTATTTAAGTTATCTAGGATATTTTTTTTGTATTACAAAATCAAAATTAAATAATGAAATAGTTGGGTAGTCTTATTGTTTCAAATTAGGACACAATTTTCAAAATGGTGATGAAGTTTCATGTGATGATTAACTGACAATATTCTCCTTTCCTATCCTTGAAAAACTATACAAGGTTCCCTGTTGCCACATGAAACCCTAACTCATGTAGCAGCATAGGACCAGTCCTCCATTTTGCCCGTCATAAGGCATTTTGCACATATTTGACGACTAGAATTTGCGAATTCCCGTTTTCCATGAGGTGCTAGGAAGGATAGAAGACTTAATTTTGACGTTTGAAATTTTTTCAAAAACGTTCTTACACCCTTTAATTTCCACTTACCAATAATTTTGCAACACTAGTCCTCTTCACAATTGCAAGGTTGTACTCAAAATGTAAGGAAAGTTACTTTTTTGGCTCACTCAATGATCCAAGTGGACACTAGTGGCCACCTTCCTATTCCACTTGGGGTCCCACCATTGTCTCTTTCAGTTTTTCAGTTTCGGCACAACTTACTATTTTTAGTAGTTTTTCGGGTCCTGAACTTCTGGAGCCGTTTTGAGGCCCTAAATGACGTTTTTTGGGCATCGCGCCTCTAGCGAATATCACTATGTATCATTCTGTTCCAGAATCATATTCATGGATAAAGTTGTAGTACTCAGATAGATCTTTCTAATGATGTATCATGTGCATCAAACAGAGATAGTATGCCAAAGTTACGTCCCTGGGAAGTTGAAACACCAATTTACCCAAACGAGGCCCACAGTTTTGGCACTTCATCTCCTAGGGTTTGGTTTTTGGATGTTTAGGGTTCTCCATTGTTTCTCAATAATAAATAGGCCCTCAAGCCTCATTGTAACTCAGTTCAGAGGCCTGTAGCTGCCTCATCTCTCCTCAGAGATAGCTACCAGCGCCCTAGCTAGTTTTATTTCCATTCTGTCTATAAGCAAATTTCAGTTCTTTGATATTAATAAAATGAAGTGTTATTTCCACTGCATCTCTGTATTTATGGTTATGTGTTTATTCTGTTGCATTCCTGCATAAATCCGGATTAATGGTATCAGAGTGGTTTTCTTTTTCTCGATCCTTCTTTGCATGTCCCCAATGAGGTCGGGGTATAAGGAGTTAGGGCTCAATCTGGTGGAACCTTTGCAAGATCATCCTCGCAAACCCCGACAGACGCCCATGGGGGACGAAAATAAAGATTAGGGAGCAAGAGATCCTATCAAAATATTTCTCAAGGAGGCCCTCAAAAAACAAAGGAACGCGATGATGGATAACTTTGCCCAGATCCTTCAACGACTGCCCATTGGTGGCGCATCTACATCCAACAGCCACTCTGGAGGTGTGACTCCTTTTAAGGTACAAGTAAATTTTGGCATTCCCATATTTGAGGGTCAAATAGATGCAGATGCCGTAGATGGATGGTTGAATCTATTAGAAGGATATTTCTCGGTTCATAACTTTTCCGATAGGGAGAAGATTATTTTTGCACTCCTCAAAGTTTCCCCCCATGTCAAGGACTGGTGAGAAAGCCACTGTGAGAAAAAGGACAAGACAGAACCCTCTTTTTTCTTGGTCATACCCACTTGGAATTCTTTCCGAGACGCTGTCAAGGAAAAATACTATCCCATGGGGAGCTATGAGGACAAGTACATACAATGGACCACGCTATGGCAACAAAGGGATCAAGATGTGCATGAGCTGACAAATCTATTCCATGCCCTGCGCACCAAGTTGGGTATCAAAGATTCAGAGAAACATCTGGTGCTAAAGTATCGCAGTTGTCTGCACAGATACATTTAGGAGGTAATGGAGTTCATCGACATCTCCTCGCTTGGTACGGCATACCGGTATGCTGCCAAGATTGAGCAGAAATTCAAACAGAAGAAGCGAGACTTTGGATCTACGAATCAAAACTAAGGGAAAGGTGCTCCCAAACAACAGAACAAAGGACAGAGCCAAGGCACGGTGCCTCAAGACAACCTGTCGAAGCCACAAGGAAATAAAAACACTGCAAAGCCAAAGAAGGACACGTGAAAGTGGTGTGAGTTCCATATTAAGAGCTCCACTCGCAACACAAGTGAGTGTCGGGCCAAGCAGTCGCTGGTGGCCGAGATGCGGGATTCTGAGTCAGATGCATGCTTTGACTTTGAATCAGAACCTAACAAGGGGAATGAAAAAGGGAAATAGATTATTGATGCGGAGCCCAATGCCACTATTTCCACTACAAAGATCCAGAAGGAGGAACATCTCTTCCACTCCCAAATGTGGGTAAAGGGCTCCTCGGTATAGTTCATTGTCGACAATGGGAGCCAAAAGAACCTCATTTCGGCAGATGTCGTGAAGCGGTTGGGCTTGCCGACCACATCTCACCCACATCCATACAAGATCTCCGCGTCAGCCAGCAGTGCCGCCTTCCCTATAGCATCAAGCCCTTCACGGATGAGGTATTATGCGACGCTGTTCCTATTGATGTTTCTGATGTATTATTAGGACAACCATACTTGTGGAAGCGTCATGCGGTGTATGAGTCTTGGCCTTGTGCTGTTATTGTTACTTTGGGAAATAAGTTGTACAGGATACCAGAGGTACCACCTCCTGCTACTATCTCTTTGGTTACTGCAAAACAATGCAATAAGCTCATTTCCCAAACCAGGAAATTCATTTTCTTGATGATCCGCCCCCAGGGCAAGAAGAAGACTATGGCCACAACCTCCAGAAAAGGCTCCTCTGCACGACAACAACAAATGGATAAGGTTGTGGAGGAGTACGGGGACATTTTCACCTCACCCACAGGGGTTCCTCTACATTGTCAAGTCAAGCACCCGATTGATCTGACAGCAGGTGTGCCGCTACCCAACGGACCGATCTATCGGTGCTCTGTTCTGGAGAACAATGAAATCAAGAGGCAGATTCAGGAGCTGCTGCAGAAGGGTCACATCCGACCAAGTTCATCGCCCTGTGGGAGCCTGATAATTTATTATTTTGAAATCATAGTTCTAAATTATCTCTTTTTCTGTGAGCAATGTAATCTATTAATTGTAAGTAGATTCATTATAAAAATTCAAACTGATTTTAGCGCGAATGATGACAATTTATATATTAATTGGTTTTTAAGAGTATTTTTATTATGTAGGAGCACTGGAAAGATAAATCAGGACTTCATTTTCTGTTTTCCTTATTTTATTGGGCTGAACTGGAGAAAATTGAATATGAATAGTGAGTTAATTGTAAGATCAATGGGCCAAGGCCATACATCAACATTAACCATAGGTGGGAAGTATAAAAGCATGGATATTCATGCAAGTATAGTTATTAATGTAAGATCAAATTTAACTCTTAGCTTCACTAAAGAAATAGAAGGCAAAGATCTAGCATCAATTGAAATTCACGTGAAAAAGTAGATGAAAAATGTACAATCATCCAATGGAGAGGTAATCTATAATTATCCAGTAAGAGTCTTGGCTATGCCTTGAGACTAAACTAATTCTCAATATTTTTGAATAATCATCCATTGGAATTTAGTAGGAAAACCATAGTAAATCATTGTCCAATGGCCATGCAAAAATATAAAAAAAAATAATATTTGTTGGTTGTTTTTCAATAGGTGGACCATGATGGGACCATTGAGAAGGTGGGGGTGTTTTTTTAATCATGGAAGTGAGGTTTAGTAGATTGATAGTCAAGTTACCTTTCCCTATAAATTTTCTCGATCAAGTTATTCATTCATCGAACTTTGATTCATTCCTACTGTTTTGATACACAATCCAATCCAGTTGAGTCTTGAGTCTTCTTTGAGAATGGAATTCATAGGTTGTCAAGAAAGAGGTTATCATGCACATGCACTCTTCTTTTCTTGGTATCTTTGTAACTATGTTCAGCCTGAGTTCTATATTTTTAAATTATCATAATAGTTCGTGATTATTAGTCTTTTATTTTGTCTTTTAAGAATTTTAATTTAATTATTATTAATCATTAAATATATATATATATATATATATATATATATATATATATATACATATAGTTATTATATTTATTAAACTTTCAATGGTACATCAACTTTCATACATGAGAACCCGGATGCGGGTGAAGTTGGTAGTGTTTAACGTGATGGGATGGGGGTGTGGCATAAGGGGTAGCCACTGGCCCACCCGCAAGAGTGCTGTCATTCAGTTCTTAATGTCGACTGATCGACGTTTAATGCCATTTACTCCTGGTGCTCGAATAAACCATAGTCCCGCTCCTCGATACACATTCGCATGCCGCGACATGACTCAGCCTCCAGTTCATACTTATGGTGGTTTATTGCAGTCGATTCAAAGTTTCATGGTAGACTGGGTTGTTATTATGGAACGTCCCTCTAGTCTTAACAAAATTCCCTCGCCTGTGAATCTGTGGTGCGCTCCAGGAGCAGGGCTTTCTAATGTTCGCACTGTAATTGGTAAGAGGAGCTGTCTCAATTGTTGTTTGGATTTTGGAGAAAATCTCCACTTCTCCCACGCTGGTTCCTGCAAGCTTGCTTCTGTCACCCTGTTTCCCCTCTCGCCTCAGTCTTTTGTCCATATTTTGCCTCCCTGTCCTGCTGTCTCGAGTGCGACTATGCCGCGCCTCAGGCAAAGAATGCGCTATCGAAGAGGCTCCACGAGGCGCCAAATTCGACACTCTCCCTCCACCTCTGGCACCTCCTCTGCGTCTATCTCCCAATCTGACAGTCAACCTAGAGGGCGCCTTCTCCGCTCGGGCCGTCGCTTTTCTTCCCCCACTCCTTCCGCTCCTCCTGCTCAAACCCACACCGCACATTTTTCCTTTAACAACACTCTCAATCAACCCAGGGTGACTGCCTCAATTACGGTCATATTTCGTGAAGAGCCTCAGGAAATTGTTCCCAGTTCTCGCCCGGCGAAATTCAGCCTCTTGGTGGCTCAGGATTCGGCGCAGTTTGTTGGGCTGAAGCACCCTGATAGTGCGAACGTGCAGGGTTAGATGGGCAAGGCCACGTAGGACCTGGCAAACAAGGAAGCGGTGGGTCAACCTACTGAGAGGCAGGACGCAGTGCAAGTGAGCGAGGCGTAGATTACTCCTCCTCCTCCCGGGAAGGTGATCCATTCTATTGTTGATCTGTATAATGCTGACAGGGAACCAGATGAACTCTGGTGCAGAGTTGTCTACGAACCTCCTGATGAATAGTTCCTCCTCTTCACTCTGGTTTTTTTCTTTATTTCTGCCCATTCTCACGGGCTTGTTCATGTGTTTCCTGATATCTCTGAAAATGCATCTATTTTTTTTGCTTCGATATGGTCTCCAGTACTACAATTCTTTGGTTCCCCTGCGCGGGATTTTTCAAATGAACTGTTTCAGACTGGTTTCCCTCTTGCAGGGTAGTCTTCAAACTATGGTTTTTTGTTTCAAATTCCACAGCACTCGGCAATGATCAGGCTTTGGCCCGCTGTACTGTACTCCTTTTGTTAATATAATTACTTTTACTTAGAAAAAAAAAACTTTCATACATGAGAAAATAGATACTAACAAATGGTACATTATGGCGTGATTAATTTCAACATTAATCATCAATTTCTGCACACAGAGACTAATTTCTCTGGAAGCCTCATATTTCTTTGGCTTGTTATTCTTATAACTACATAGACATAATTAATAGAGAGATTGAGGACAGAAAAAAATCTAGCGCTTAGTCTCCACTACTCAACATGTTTTGTGAGAAATAATACGTAGATTGATTTCTTTGAGTGCCTTAGTGTTCTTTGGCTCATTTTTTTAATCACAACAACAATAAAAAATGCACTGAGGATTTGTTCTTAGTCCGATTATGCAATTTTTATAAGACAGATTATGCAATATTAATAATAAACATAAATTTATTGCAATTTAGGGAAATCTCGTTCATGTTTTTTTCTTTATATTGGAAGGTTACTTGATTTTTGAAGTAATTTTTAGTAGATCATAGCATATATTGAGGAAATATTAGTTTGACAAGAATCAGTTATTTATCTTGAAACTTTAGGTATTAAAAGTCCATGACACATATATATCACACTCCAAAATCCAAAGAAAATGGAAGAGCGTTCAATTTTTTTAATCAAACTTTTATTGGTGAAGGGTTAATTTATTACGAGAACATCATTAATGAAGTGCAAAATTTTAAACGTAACATTTATTGACTAGAAAAATAATGACCAAAACTTCAAAAAAATTTGTGTGACGGGTAAAGAGAAGTCCAAATTCCAACCCTGCCTGCCACTTGTTGGTGAGTGGAGGTTACTCACTTTTCATTTACAGCTTACCATGTTACTCATGTTACCAATATTTTCACATGGCTCACTTTTAGGTGACTAATTATTGTAATTCTTCTTTATAAAGAACAATTGGTAGATAATTGTATATATTATTTGAAATCTATAACAAATCCAGGCAACAAAATTACAACAAATAGAAAATTATGCAAAAAAATCACCAGGGCACTACTAATGTGTGGATACCCTATCATTTCTTAGATCCTCATAACTTACCAACACCTACTATATTGGTATACACATAATATGGCATTTACCTTAAGTATTTCATATGTATCTAGAAGTAAATAAGTTGTATGACAATTGTTATGGCAGATATAAGATGTGTATTATAGTTTATATTTCAATTTTTCTTAAGTAGCATGCATGTGCGGTCCATATAGTGACTACAATTACCAAATATATTTTAGTGAAGATGTGAAGATGATCTCTCATTAGGTCCTAATTACTTAAAGCATCATTAATTAGCTTTCCAAATGAATAAAATATGTTAACAAATTAGTAAAAACTAGAAAAACAAATCATGCTTTAAAAAAATATGGCACAATGAGTCACACTCTGAGATTTATTTAATTACTCATCAAGTGTCGCTACAACATATATATGATCACCATTACCATAGAAATGGGACATGTGACCATCATTTTGGTTTCGCCAATGACATTCCACATCATGAGCATTGTTTAAGGTTGATTGTGTTGAATTTTTTTAAACAAATCATTTATACATTTTATGGAAATTATAGACACAATTTATAATCACATTACAAGATCATGATGTATGGATATTCCTTATCATTTATTAGATACTAAAAACTTACCAACACCTAATTGATTGATATACACATCATATAGAATTTACCCCTAGAATGCCACATGTATCCTAAAACAAATTAGTTGTATGGAAATTGTTATGGTGCATATATGATGTGTATTACAGTTTATCTTATAATTTTGTTGAAGTAGCATACAACAATTTACATAGTGATATGAGAACCACTCTCTAGAGTATACATCAATTTTGTACACATGGCTTTTCAGTTTATTTTTAAGATATATCATTGGTGATGCTCACATGATTATATAATGAACCATTAAGTTGAACTATGAAATTATTCCTCACAACACACACATATTGATGAATTAATAATTTTTATCATATAATTTTTTTAATCTATTTTGAAATAAAAATAAAAATTATATATAATTATTTCTAAGAAGAACAAGAGAGAGTTACCATATCTTCGTAAAACATATAATAGCGACGTTTGGAGGAATCCGTCTAGCGACTCTTTGGGGCATAGTGTCGTAATTGCGACACTTTTTCTAAGTGTCGGTATTGCGAGACTTTTCTCTAAATGTCGGTATAGCGACGGTTTCCCAAGATTAATGGCCTAAAGTGAACCCGATAACTTACCTTTTACCTTTTCGGTAAGCGTTGCTCTTCTGACGTTTTGAACGATTTCCATTTTTTTCGGTCTTGTGACATCCGTCGATATTGCGACAGTTCTAGAAACGTCAGAAGAGCGACAGAAAAACTTCGGAAGCGTGACGTTCAAAATTTCGGACCACATTTCGTCGGAATTGCGACAGTTCTTCCTGGCGTTGATATTGTGACACTTCTGGAAAGCGTCGGTCTTGTGACACTTTTGCAATAGTGTCACACTTTTACAATTGCAACACTTTTTCTAAGTGTCGGTATTGCGAGAATTTTCTCTAAATGTCGGTATAGCGACGGTTTCCGAAGATCAATGGCCCAAAGTGAACCTAATAACTTACCTTTTCCCCGCACCTTTCCTTTTCATCGTGGTCGTTCACTCGTTGAATCCAGATCCGACGGCGCTAATACATTTCTGTGCTCATAAAGTAATCGTTTGATGTTTTGTCAAAGCCGCGCGAAATGGGTGGTTTTTCCAAACCACCCGCACTTTCGTGTCGCCACCATGTTGTATCGCGTTCGAAAAGCTAGTTTCCGCTTACCACCATTTACCCTCGCGAATACCACTGGCGGTATTCCCTAAACCTCACCGGTTTAACCCGAGTTTAATGTCATTTAACTATGGTTATACCATCGAAGGATAACATTAAAATTATTATTTGCATTCAAATTTTCACCTTTTCGCTTTAAACCTGTAAAAACATTGCAGAACTGTTTTTCCTCAAAATCACGTTGTTTGAACCCTGAGAAACTTTTAAGAGCCATTTTCAACCTACCAGTACCATTTTTCGATGCCCATTGCCCTGAATTTCCATTACAAAGTACTACATTGTCCTCTGCGAAGCCATTTTCAAAAAATTGAAGACTGAGCACCTCTGCAACGTCTTCAACCGAATTCCGCTGGTTCTCCAGGTACTTTTATTCAAAGTTTCCCTCTGAGATTTCAAAATTCCTGTCGATTTCAAATAATTACCAAAGTTACTGCAAAAAAGTGTCCATTTTTCAGGGAAAACTCTGTCAAAATTTCCCTGGAATCCCTAATTGCCCTTTCTCGTAGTTTTTTCCATACCCTGGTCCGTTTTTCTGTTGAAATCGATTTTAAATACATGTTATGAGCTTTAAATTCCTTGCATTTCCTAAAAAACTTGCTCAGAAACCCCATTTTCAGTAGAAATTCTCCAAGAAACCCCTGTTTCTCGTAAAGGAACTTAGCAAACCGTTTAAGCTTGCTTCATTCATTATTAAAAATGACCAAGAAATAGGTAACCCCCAAGAATGGAGGCCCAAAATCTCAAAATAAGTCTTATGCAAAGATTCCTCGGCTTATGCCCTTCAAAATCGACAAACCAACTCCTTCACTCACGGTTGATTCTACAGAAGTGGTTAGACCAGTCTAGCCTCCAGTCATTTCTCCAGATAAGAGCCCTTTAGTTGATCTGGAATGTAGAATACTAGACCCTAATGTAGAATTTAACCCGCTTGATGTCTATAATTGGTGCTATGGCAAATCAGTGGAAAAGGGTGACAAAGATATTCCAATTTGGGAATCCAATATGCCTAGATATATTGTCCCTCTCACTCATTCTGTTCCTGAATTTATCAGATTATGTGAAGCCTATTATATGCCAGAACAAAGATGTATTGTAAACAAAGAAAAAGAAACCCTATTTTACATCACTGAAGAGTCGATAAATTCCATGCTGCAAATGAATCATGACCCCAATTCTGCTTCTATATCAATAGAAGATTTAACCCAACTATATCTTGACTTGGATTTCAATGCTAGATTCAAGATATACCAGAATTTTTGTCCAAATCAAGTTGATATTCCTAAGTTAAATCATCCTTTCGACACCGTTGATTTCCCAGATGAAACTAGACAGATTGTCTCAATTCTCTCCTTCATACTAGGATACGCCAGTGATGAATTCACTGATGTGGCTATCCTAGTTTTTCTATCAACTCTAGGCCCTGGTCAATCACCATCCATTCAGTCCAATTTTGCTAAATTTATTGCTGAAAGTATGCATTATCAGTTATCCAAATTATCAGAAGAAGGAGTTTTCAGATACTCCTCTTATCTAATCCACCTCTTCTTATATTATCAAACAGATAAGTTTCCAATTGAATGTCAGAAAGTGGATGCAGAAGGAAAATTTCTATCAGTAGTATTTTGGTCATCTATTCTAAGGAAATGGAACAAAGAGTATAGTTTTACAGATTTCAATGACTCATTTATAGCCCCTACTATGTATCTCTTGGAAAAAGAGGAGATCCCTAGGATCAATGATGAGACAAGAAGAATTTTGCAGTTATCAGAGAGCTACAAAACTAGAGATTGGTATTTATATAAAAATCATATAGAAATCAGAGGGTATGGCTCATCCCTGGCCCCATATAAGTTACCCAGATTTGTTACTACAAGAATATTTGCTTTAGAATATCTGAGACAACTATTGAATGTAGATGAAATCCACTTCATATCTTTCAAGAAAAAGACCCAATTTAAGCTGAAAAATAAAATTGGGCCATTCATTATGAATAACAGAGAAGCTGCCAATGAGATAAATGTCAAACTTAAAGAGTATAAGTTCCCATGTAGTTTTACATGGAAGTATGACCCACAAGGTATTTTGAGTGCAATAAGGGTAAAATGTAAGTTGCCTGTTTACTTGCATGATCCTAAGCCCCATATTGAAAGATATGTAAATAAAATTGAATGGGAGCCAAACACCCTATCTAATGATGATTCATAGGCAGTATAGGTAATACAGGTAGACAGTGGCAAAGGCAAACATATTGAACAGACAGTACAGGTGGCTTCTACAAGCAAAGATACTGATAATGTACATAAAAGAGATAGAGAAGGAGATAGTTTCATAGCTGAGACTATTGAGGACATAAAATTCAGAACTCCTTATAGTAAAAGAAGAAATTCAACAGAAGAAGAAAAGGATAAGGATGTAAATATTGATATAAATGATGAAGCAACAAGAATCGTCACTCAAACATTAAAAGAGCTTCAAAATGTAAAAATTGGAACACAACAAAAAGATACAGTCATGAAGGAAAACTGGGCTACTGTCGATTTTCCTCCTTCTTCTTAGGAAACTGACAATACAGAGTAAGAGATTCAGATCAGATTCAGACAGATTAAAGAGAAGAATGAAGAACTCAAGAATCAAGTTCATTCTAGATTTCTTAAGGAAAATCCTGGAAACAAAGACAGGCTTCTTTCAGCATTTCATTATTCATCCAATAAATTGGTAATGTCATTCTTGAAGCCTACAGTGGCTGAGCCAAAATCAGTGGCAGATTGTTCCAAAACAGATCTTGAACTGGATGCAGATGCCATTCATGAATTATATCAAATTGAATTTCATAGGAGCAATACTGAAATGCTATATTCCAAAATTGTCAGTAAAACTATGAAATCAATTAGGCTTGAGAAAACAGTGCTCAACCTCCAAAATCAAATGAGGTTGGACAAAACCTCACTGTATGCTAATAATTTAAGAATAAAAGCACTAGAAGATATAGTGATTGAAGCAGGGGGTGACCCAGCCAACATTGAAGGGGAAAAAGTCTTAATTAAACAAAAAAATGAGGATATAGCTGCTCTTAGAAAATAGTTGAAGTTGCCTCAGAGTGAAAACTCTCAAGCAAAAGAAATTCTACAGCAAAAAACAGAGAATGATGATTTAAAGCAGCTTGTACATCAAATTACAGGTCGGATAAAAACAATGGAAAGTCAAATAGAAGCTCTAATGAAAGAGAATGAAGAACTAAGAAAAGCACAACCAATGGTCATTCCTACAATGATCCCCACTGTAAACACTGCTATACCATCTACTTTGGCAGAACACTTGGCACCGAACGGAGTACTGCCAACTGCAGTGCCAATTACTTCTCTAATATCTGCCTCTTCTTCTTCATCCTCACAGAGGACCACACCACAAGACCAAGATAAAGATATTCTTAGTTTGAGAGGCACTATTAAAAATTTGGAAAAATCCAAAAATGATGCCTTTACTACTTCTAGAGGACATGAGCAAAGGGCTGATCGACTAAAAGAACAGGTAAAGACTCTGCAAGCACAAGTAAATCTTACAGATCAAGTGGCCTTTATAAAAAATCATTTATGGACCAAAATTATTGATGGCATTCATTCTCAATGGCCTTCAATTTGGATAATTTATGAACAGAGGGAGTTACTTCAAGTTGCTAGTGCAGAGATTGACAAGACTAAGAGGGAAATTGACAAAAAACTAGCCCAAGAAATCCAACTCATAGCTTTTTTAAACAGTAAAACCAGGGAAGAGTTGGAAGAATTGAAAATTGTTGATAGAACAGAAACCATTATTCAAATAAAAAAGGTCCTGAAAAAAAGAAACATAATGAGTAATCTAGAGGACTGATGTAAAGACATGAATTTATCCATCTCAAGATTTTTAGCCAAATACAAAACATTGTCAAAGAAGGTTTGCATGATATTCATGCATTGAATGAAAATTTAATGCCTCAGAAAGATTATGATCTAAAAATCAGAAATCATGCAAAAGAGCAAGCCAGACAACAACTGCCTCAAGGATCGCCAACAGGCAGAATACTTCTTCAGTATTTTGAAAATCTGTTCTTTTTAGATAATGAGATCAGGCATATGTTCACTATAAAGCCTAACTTTGCCAAGTATACAGAGGTAGATGAAAGTTACAGAAAATTGAAGACTATGAAGATCCCCTCTGCAGAAAAGTGGCAAGAATTCACAGATCTGCTGTGAATTTAATGGATAAAAAAACAGGAAATTCACTTGGAAATTCATTTTTTACTGTTACCTCAAATGGTAAAAATACAGGGTTAAAGTGCACAACAACAATCAGTTCAAATTAGAATAATCAGTTCTATTTTTGCTTGTAAAAAGGTAATAGCTTGAAAACTGTTTTGCAGCTGTCCCTCTTTTTAAGTTTTCTTTCCTATTTTTGATTAAAACATTATCTCAATTCCTGAGATATTTTGTAAACATTTTTTTGTATAAATACTTCACAATTCGAAGTATTCAGTGTGAATAAAATTTCTCAAGACAACTATAGTTCATGCTCTCTACTTGGCATTTTAATGTTTTCTACTTTGTTCGTGCTCTCTACTTGGCCATTGGCCCGTGGGTGATATGGAGTTGTAATCTTGTGCTGAATGTGGTAGTTTTGCAATGTTTCAGCTAATTTATTACCTACAAATTGTGGTCCTCCATCTGTGATTATTTCCCTTGGGAGACCATAGCGCACAAAGATTTGGAAAAGAAATTGTACTACAGAGTCCTCTGTAGCTTTTGAAACTGCCTCTGCTTCGACCCACTTAGTGACATATTCGGTTGCAACTAGGATGTATGTTTTTTGGTTTGAGGGAGGAATAATAGGGCCAACAAAATCAAGTGCCCAACGTTCAAATGGTTCAATCACTAGCTGAGGGTTCAAAGGCATTTCATCAGACTGCCCAGGGCGTCCTGCCCTTTGGCAGCTATCACAGGCCTGCACGAATTTTTTGGCATCCTTAAAGATGGTAGGCCAATAATAGCCTGTTCGTAAAACCTTATGGGAAGTTCTATGGTTCCCAGTTAGATCCCCTCCTTCAATATTCTTATCTGTAGCTTAAGGATTCTTAAGTGCCCTTTTGCTCAAATTCCATCCACTCCATCAAATCAAGCCTATACATAGCCTTAGAAGGTCACCTATCTTGCCCTTAGCACATTTGCATCTCTGAGCCTTATTTCTTAGTTTTGCTTGCCTAGAGAGTTGACTCCATTGCCCAATATTCTGGTAGATCCTTCTGGTTTACCTTGAAATCTCTTTATTCCCACCAATCTTTTAAAATCAAACCCAAATACACAATCATAGCTAGCCTAATATCCGTTACTAAAACAAAGCTAAATCATACGGAGAGATCCCTCTCTAGAGTTCAAGAAGGCTAGATCTTGAATTCCCAAAGTGGTTCTTGGTTACCCCTGGTGTTCTTAACTACAAAAATCCCTATCCCACAACCTGAGAATTACTAGGGTGATAACAGGCCTTGGGGGTATTATGATCCTTGGAGGAAACTCCCATAGCTAGAAGAGTTGACAGAGAAAATTGGATCGAGTACAAAGGTGTGGCAAGTGGGTTTTACCTTGTACCAATTTTTATGGTGCATATATGATGTGTATTACAGTTTATCTTATAATTTTGTTGAAGTAGCATACAACAATTTACATAGTGATATGAGAACCACTCTCTAGAGTATACATTGATTTTGTACACATGGATTTTCAGTTTCTTTTTAAGATATATCATTGGTGATGATCACATGATTATATAATGAACCATTAAGTTGAACTATGAAATTATTCCTCACAACACACACACACACACACACACAAAGCGTCGCTATTGCGACGGATGCCTTCAAACGTTGCAATTGCAACACTTAGACATTGTGTTACAATTGCAACATTTGGAAGCATCTGTCGCAATAGCGACGCCTTGGAGAATAGGGTCGCCATTGCGACGTCTTCCTTCAGACATCGCAACTGTGACAATTTGTCTAAGTGTCGGTATTACGACACATTTATCTAAACGTCGGTATAGCGACGGTTTCGGGCGGGATTGAAAAAATTTGGGGAAATTTCCAACATTTGGTCAAAAGCGTCGGAAGCAAGTGTTGGAATTTCCGCAAAATGTAGTAGTGTGACGATAATGAGCACAAAAAAAAAGGAATGTTCTGAAATGAAGAAAAAGGTTGTCAATCAAACAACAACCTACCCGAATATCATAGTTACTCCTTCGACTACAAATGAATGAGAATGAGGATAATCCAACACCACAAGTTTGGGTAACTATTGTTTAATTTGCCCTTCAAACTTTGGTAAGATTCAGCTTATGGAACCAAAAACAACACCTTGAAGAAATTGTTTAAGATTTCATAAGCTACAAATAATGGTATAGCCTAAACCAATTTCTATTCAAGTCATTGAATCTAAAACAATCTTTAGTGTCTTAAGATGCAAGAAAATGACTGACCATTCACCTTGGTTGTAATTCCTGCTTTAAGCATTGACTTGAAAAGAAATTCAATGGGAAAAGAGCAACGAGAAGCTCTACAATTGTCTATGAAAAGAAACAGTTGAAGATGAAGCCAACCGGGATGCTAGGGAATTCTCCTTGATAATTTAAAAAATCTCAAAAAGAGAAAGAAAAGTCAAAGGATGTAACCACGTTCAAATCTTGCAAATTAAGTGATTATAATGAGCAAAAAAAAAAATGGGAATGCCCTGAAATGAAGAAAATGGTTGTTAGTCAAACAACAACCTACCTGAATATCATAGTTACTCCTTCGACTACAGTGAAATCAAGAAACTTAGGTTACACAATTTAAATTAGCGAGATCATGGAAAAAATTCTCTCAAATGAGGGAGAACAAGGAACTTTTAAGTTACTCAATTTACCATAGGGATATCAATGGTATTTAAAACATACTTGTCCAACAGAAGAGGAATAAAATATGAACCGGATATAACGAAGCATGAACAAAAGATCCAGAAATCAGAAATAAGAAACAATTGTTCTTACATGACCATAGGACTTGGTTATCAGGTAGCAGATCCAGAGCCAACAACAAGAAAAAATAAACTGAGTGGATGAAGGATGAAGAAAGAAGGAAAAATTGAGTGGGAGTAAGTTGTAACTTGTCCCGAAATGTTGGGTGTGGACCTGTTTCAAATTTGACTAAAATAATTTTAATCAGGAAAAAATATAGAAGAAAAACATGAAGAACACAAAACCAAGCCTAGGCTAGATGAAGTTATATTGACCCAGTACATGGCAAACTCAGTTTTAATTTAGAAGTCAATATATCATATTTTCATGTGAGAAACAATTACCTGGATCCACAATGCTAAGACAGGACACACGATAATACTTGCCACATGTTGTTCCCAGATATGCTCTTAAATATCATGGTTGAAAGTGTTGTTCTTGGGTATGCTACTATAAAATTTTGTATTTCCCTTAATCCATAATGAACTCATGGTAAATTGGTCAAAGAAAAATCACTATTTAAACTAATCATTGAAATTGATCATTTCTTATGAAGATGGAATGTGAATACTATGGAAACAATTTTATTGGTATAATTATGTTTGGTACATGATCAACTTGGTGAATGAATGATATATATTTTTTCAATGTGGGAGCATAACTCGTGATTTATGTATTATAAGTACCTTGTTATTATATCTATTTTCTCCCAATTGTACCTTGTATGTTAGTTAAATTTAATGGTGGATAAGAACATTAGGGACACCTATTTATGGAAATTCATAATGTATAATAATTTTAGTAGGATCACCTTTCGTTACAAGCAAGTTGTCAAGGATCCGAGATATTTAACTGTTCAATAAACTAAGTTTTTCCAAACTCCCCAAGTGTCACTTCCCACTGCCTCTCCACATGACCAGATATGATTATAGACTGATATTTCCCACATATTTGAGCCACGAAAAGATAAAGACCAAATTATATTGTCCGAGAAGAGCTAAGTAATTATGTCTAGAAGTAAGTCATTGCATATTTTTAGTAGAATCCCTCCACGGATCCAAGCCTAGGAATATTATAGATCCACTAAACTGAGTTGTAATGATCCTTCACACACATCCAAGTTGTGAGATGACACAGTCCTGAAACCAATCTTTATTGGTCTGAGGTGTAAGGAATTGTTTTGAGGTCTATAGAATTATACTAGTAGAAGATTGATGCTGGCGTATGCATGTGCCAACTCTCCCCTCACTGTACCTCTTCTATATCATTATTGCACCTCCTCTGTTATAACAGAATATAAATTGTTGCTATTGTTGGTACACCTCTATTGTTGAACATGAATACTTTCAGAGAAACAAGGTAAGAAAACTCTAACACTCCCACTTTACAAGTGTTCTCCACCAAGGCAATATACTATTACAAAACCTTGAACCCCCTATTTGCTAAGGGAAACATCATCACATTGACTATCTGTGAACCTAAAGAGATATAACCTTAGATCACTACTCCCTTCTATACTCTGAAATCTCTTTAGAATATTCAAATTATGCATTCCTTGTTCAAGGAATACTTCATCAACAACCCACCATTCTCTAACATTGTTTCACGTCCTCTGTTCTAATATAATCTAAATTGTTTCTATTGCTAGTGTGCTTCTATTGCTGAACATGAACACTGTCGAAGAAACAAGGTATGAAAACTATAAAAATCTCTCTTTACAAGTGTTCTTCACCTTGTTGCAAGATAACCTTGTTCAAGAGTTCCTATAACTAAATTTTTAATAATATATGACACAACGAACATGGGACAATTTGAAAGGAAGGGTCCAATATTGTGTATGCCCATCTTTTGACTAGGCAACTAGAATGCAGAACCAATGTTAATAAATAAGGGTGATCATAAGAGATATAAATCCATAGAATCCTAAGTATGTAGATGTAGATAAGGCAAATTCTTTCCCCTAGAGCAAGACTCCTAGTTCCTTTACACATTTTTCATAAAGGTGTAGAGCCCCTTTTATATCGATAGATTACAAATGCTAGATCACAAGTTCACCTATAATATTATATAATCACCTTAATGAGCCTAGAGATATGTATTCAACTAAAAAAGTGGAGGGTTCAATTGGTTTTGTTCGATGTTATTGTTGTGATTTAGTTCTTGAGTGGTTAAGTGTAATTTGTATTATGTTTATAACTACTTTTGTTTCTGCTATGAGATTGTTGGTGAAGTGAACAGTTCACTTCACAAGAACATCATGAACTATATAAAGTAATCCATATTAAATAATAATTATTTATTCTGAGAATATTTACTTGAGTTTCAAATTTTGTAAGCTCTTTCACTGGTACAACTTCATTGATAACAACATTAGGTTTTTCCACATCAAATGTGTAGGTGTCAATGCTCTTATCCTTGTTTTTGGATCTTTGTTGTGCCTTCTCTCTTTCTATATCTTCTTTATTTTCATTAGTATAGATTTATTATTATTTCTCAAATGAAAATTTATATCAACTTCAGTCGACAAATTTTTTATTAATATATTCAATCTCTCTTTTGTGAGCATTTTTTATGTTGTTAATTTGTTGTTGTAGTTCATTTATTTGTTGTTGGAATTGTGAATTTATGTATATTGTTTTTATGATCATCTCCAAAATAAAAATTCCCAAAGCAGAAAATTTTAGGTGAATAAGGACCTGTACAATTTCTGGGACATTCATTCCCCTCCCATTTGTGGAAATTCCCCTAGACTCAAAGCAATATTGGCTCCCTCCCTCCATGAAATAAGATAACACTCATGACTCAACCTAAGAAGATGGATCATACATAAGCACAATAAAGAGTAAAGAAAACAAGAAGCAACAAATAATAGATCCATGGCTAAGCTAATAATAGTAAGCTAGGCTTTTGATATAGATGAAAGTACATGAACCCTCCAAATGATCAAGGTTTCATCGTCGAACTGAAAAGAATTGGGAAACCCAGAAAGAATAAACAGTTTAAGAGTACTAATAAATAAGGAAAATCCTATAATAGTTCACATTCAGTAAACTGAATTAAATCTGTTGAGTTCTAATAAAATAAATATGAAACCTCCATTTGGAAGAGGGAAGAGTTTGTAAAATAGGAAGCTCCTACAAGGTATATTACCGATGGGTTTGGACGATCCCAATAGTGGAACCGAGCAAGTCTGGTCCCCTCAGGGTTAAATCAACTAAGAAAAGTCACTTTAATTAAATGGGTATATTTAAACATAAATATCAGAGCATAATTTAAATGAGAAGATTGTGTTAGTGTCAGTCTAATCATACTGCCATCAGTGATCAAAACTGCTCTTTTGCATTTGCATATTAGGTGTCTCATACCGAATAAATTTCACCATTCCCCTAGGTCATGGATTCATTTGATGGTAGTATTGTTTTATCAGTTTTCCCTCATGAGGTACTTGCTAATATTCCTTTCTATGGTCTTTAGTCATTAGTCACTTTTATTCTTTAAATCATATCAGTAGGTCATAGGATGGGTCTCATTAGTTTCTAGGGTCTCACCATGGTAAAATTAATGAGTCAAGTATCAATAATATCAGCAAGGTCATGAGGATGTCAATAAGCTCAAAGTCACAGCACCAGAAAGATTAAAGAGACATTTTATTCATCTTGATGTAATTCTCACCTCAAAACCATGTTTTGAGGTGAAAACATGATATTTTACCTTTATTATCATTCATTATGTATTTTTATATCATCATATGTAATAAGTCACAATTCAGAAGTTGTTATCTCCACAAAATGATGTCCCTGACTTCAGAGAATTTTTCCGCAGCATGTTCAGCGCTAGATCATCTTCAAAGCAGATCCATCAGAAAGAGCCCGGAAAGAGCTTTCCAACGGTATGCTACACTCTCAAAACTGACTTATGAATTGAATTTTATGCTTAAGTGAAGTAAAAGCCCTCTATCCCCTAAGTCCCCCCTATTTCCCCATTTTTCCCTTTAAAATTTGTGTTATTAAAGTTCAATATTCCTTTAAAAATCCCTTTCCCACCCTTCTGATTATAAAATCGCGTTATAAATTACTTCTTAAAAATATATATATGCGATTTTATTATTAAAACCACTTCCCCTCCACGACCCATTGGACTTCATAATAAAAAGTTCCATATTATAAAGCCCCTGCCCCTTTAACCACTTCCCCTTTTTTCCTTCCCCGCCAATCATATAATAAAAATTTATAATATAAAATTTCAAATCGCAATCGCAACTTTTATATGGTACGTTCCGATCGGTCCATCGCAAAACTTGCGATGCGATTGATCGCGTCAACCTCTGA
This sequence comes from Pinus albicaulis, assembly GCA_034641835.2. NCBI lineage: Eukaryota > Viridiplantae > Streptophyta > Pinopsida > Pinales > Pinaceae > Pinus > Pinus albicaulis. The sequence goes on along the minus strand of CM076577.1, from coordinate 1,278,181,068 downwards.
TCGCTCATCCCACCGTTGATTACTCCCGCCGATCGGATGGCCCACCATAAATCGCACCATCGCTCTGATCTCCCAATTGCATCGCACATTCCCTCCCTTCTGATGCGATTAATCCTCTTCCCCCCATCTCCGATGCGATTGCGATTTACCGCACATCGCAAATCGCAAATCAGCGGATACAATTATTTGATACACCCGCCCTCATTCTCGATTGCGATTTGCGATGGCGCTGTTATATTTGTCACTTCGCCTGCCCCCCTCTCCCGAGCCTGATTTGTGATTGCGATTATACCCCGGTCCCACCATTAAAATCCTCCACCATTCATCATAAAACCCATTTCTCCTTTGTAAAGGTGAAAATTCCGCCGCTTTTTTTATTACAAAGGCTTTCTCCCCATCGCATCGCAATATTGGTAATGTACTACCTCGCTCTACCCCCGATTCCGATTGCGATTGAATCATGTTTTAAAATGATATCTCTCCGCTCTTGCTCCGACTCCGATTGCGATTTATATGCGGGTCTCGCCTCTCCCTTCCTTTTTCCCATTTAAAATTCATTTTTCCCTTCACAAAGCATATAATTTATTTCAGTTTTATTTCTACGGCATTTTATTAAAAGTCAGAGAATAAATAAATAAAGGAAAGCAAAGGAACAGTCCAAGGGCCGAGAGCTTAAAATAAAATGAAGATATCTACAAAAGCAAAAAACAGGAGATCTATTCACTAGATTACCTATTTTCGTTTATGCAGCCTAAACAACAAATCTTCAAAGTAGACAATGTGATGTTGTCCCCTACTTTCAGGGGAAAATTTTTGTATTACTTTCTATGATTGTATTTCAGCTGTTAGAACAGCCCCCGCTTCTATTGATCTGTGTTCCCACATTTCAGCTTATTTATTGTATTGTAAATCATTTGTAAAGCAGTTTTTCCTGAGTAGGAAAAAGTAGGGGAATAATGTGGAAGAACATCTTTGCGCTACATTTTACAGTTTGACAGGAATTAATAAGAGATGCAGCTCTGATTTGTGGGATCCATGTGGTATGAGATTTAGCATTTGTTTTTCTCCTTTGTTTCATATGTGAATTTTTATGTGTTCCATTCATCCATAAACATTAGAAAGGCAGAATCCATTTTATATGCTCTACTTTGGGAAATAATTCATACTCTGTATTTTTCTTCTATTTGAAAAGGATCCATTTATTGTGCCCTTTTTAGCTCCTCACCTGTCTTTCCATCCCATCCTTATTAAATTTTAATTTGCTAAGTTTCTTGCCTATCTTGCCCCATGAAATACCCTGTGTCCTGATTTAATTCCCGGTTTCAATTGTCCCTTAATATCCCACACATCCCTGAAATTCATTCTTTCATTTATTTTATTAAACCTTTTCCATCATTTTATCTAGCCTAATATCAGTCCATTTATTGTGTTCCATTGAATATTCTTTTACGGAGAGAGCCCTCTCCTGTCCTTGTAGGGCTAGCTACAAGGCTGAGCGTTGTTTAGTTTGTTACCCTATTTTGCCTTTGCAGCTTGGGGTCCAATTCAGGTGCTAACATTCTCTGGCGACCATACTGGGGAATGTTCAAGATTGTTGTTTGTTAGTGTTATTTGTTTTATAAACTACAGATGGAGCCTAAAGTTATGCCAGGTAGCCTTCGAAATGCACATTTCTTTGAAGTGCATAAGTAGATAAATGATGCTTCAGTCAATCTCCGGTCTAGTTTTATAGACAATAACACCTGACTTGTAAAGATTTGCCCCAGTACATCAAATAACTCCAAACTTTTGAAAGATGATGTTCAGATTTCTGCTAGGCTGTAGAATAATATTTTTGTAAAATAAACATTTCACCACAGTGGCTTCAAGAAGATACACCAGGGCTAATCCAGATCCAAATCCTCCCCCTGTGTTTGAAAATCCAAATCTTATCCCATGAATTTTTAGAAGACAAGAAGGATCATTAAGCCCCAGACTTGTCTTCAGATCCTATACTTGGCCCAGTGAATGGTTTTTTGTAGAAGATCTTTCCTTTGATGAGAATTTTGAGCTTTCTTTATTTAGGAATAAGTCTGAAAATGACATTGATGATACAGTTTTAGATCCTGACTTCCATGTAGATATTGAAGTCCAAAGAGAAAATACTTCCATTGACGATTACATTTTGAATTCTCCTCAGTCCATCACTGTAACTAATCCTCCTGAGCCTTCCGAATCATCAGGAGCAACCTTTCCCCCTCCCAATTCATTAGTATTCCCATCAGTAAATTCCCAATTATCATCTCCTCCATTAACACCTCCCTGAAATCCTACAAATCCTGTTGTAAATCCACCCAGAATTATGGCTGCCAGGTATGCACCTCTGGTCTTACCCTAGGTTCTCGATGATATGCCTGCTGACTATCAAAGAAAAATTCCTATTTTTGATGCCACTCAAAGCATCACAGCTCAACAGCATGTTGATAAAATGAATGAATTTTTTGATTTGCATGAGGTAGAAGCAGAGAATGTGACGATGAGGCTGTTTGTTCAAAGTTTCGGAGGCGAAGTCAGAAAGTGGTTTAGAGCCCTACCGCCAGACACAATTCACACGTTGCAGGATTTGCACACTCATTTCCTGGACCGGTGGGAGGTAAAAAAGAACCCACTTCAAATTCTGTCTAAATATGAGAACATTAAAAGGAATGTGCGTGAAACCATGCAGGATTATTGTTTGAGATTCAATGCTACATATAATTCTATTCCAACTAATTTGAAGCCTCCTGAGGGATTGGCATTGTTAAAATTTCCCGACGGATTGATGCCGACATAGCATATCAGTTGCGTGAAAGAGATCCGTCTTCACTTGAAGACATGCAGAAGATAGCGGTAAATGTTGAAGCTAATCTGCTGGCTAAAAGAGCATGAGTCAAAGCTGAGAAAAGAGTCACAATAAGAGAGGAGGCCTCTACTTCAGATAGTAAAATGGACACTCTGATCAGAATGGTGGAAAAAATGGTCGATAGGTTGACCATTGCAGACAGACCAGAGCCTCAAATAAGAAATCCGAATTTCAGAGGGCAGCAGCCGCAATTCAGAATTAAACAGAGAGAGCCGAGAATGCAAGACCAAGTTGCGCCACCACAGCAGCAGATTAAAACTCCTTTGCAGCAGAACTACATGCAAGGGACAGATTCAGATGACGATGATCCTGTCATCGAGGCTAATCACTTTTTCACGGCTGATGGTACGCCCATTTTCCTTACAGAAGACGAAGAATACACAGTGGCGACTCCAGACATTCACAAAGACCAAAATTTCATTTTGGCCAATGATACAATACTGGAAGAAGAGTCTGATGACTATCAGAGAGGGTATATGAATGCTTTGTTGGCTCAGCAAAGGTAGTACTCTTTAGGGAACATAGAGGATACAGTCAGCCCCATCCAAAAAAGAAAGGAGCTTCAAATTAAAAATGACGCACAGAAGAAGGGAAAGGAGCCAGTTGAACCTTCTTCTAGTAAAGCGCCTGCAGTTGCTAATACAACCAATGAGAAGAACTAGCAGAACACAGTGAAGGAGCCAACAAAGAAGAAATACCCTCCCATTAAATAGGTAGAAAAAGCTCCCTCCTTTAATCTATAAAATGAAATCTCAAAATTAAAAGTGTCTATGCCCCTCACGGAGTTGGTGAAGAATAGTGCGTATAAAAATCAGGTGTCCAAAGTATTGCAAATCGATTCTATATCTGATACAGTCAACATATAAGACGACTACCCTGAACTTATTTTTGGTCCAGCCACAAAAGAATCCGAAGAAAATGAAGTCCCTCCTTTTTACTTGAGTCTTAGAGTACATAAGTTTATCCTGCATAATGCTATGTTGGACTCTGGGGCCTCACATAATTTGATGCCCAAAGCTGTCATGGAGAAGCTAGGCCTTGACATCTCTCGAAAATATCATGACTTGTATTCCTTTGACTCAAGTAGGGTCCACTGTATTGGTTTAATTAAAGATTTGGTAGTGTCTTTAGACCAGATTCCAGCAAAGAATGTCTTGATGGATGTAGTTGTTGCTGATGTCCCACCAAGATTTGGAATGCTTATATCTAGGTCTTGGGGTGCAAAAATTAAGGGAACCATACAGCTTGACTTCTCCTATGCCACTATCCCTATATTTGGCCAGTTGAGGAAGTTATATAGGGAAAAGAAAATGAAATATATGATTACCAGCAAAGACAAGCCTGTAAATTATCCCATCAATGCTATCCATACAGACTTAGAGTATTTTGTCTTGTATTCCGATGGTGGTTTAAATGATGAGAATGTTCAATTGGTACAATTGGATGAAATACCTGATATTTCAGAAAATTTCAGAGAGGTCCTCAAAAGGGAAAAGGACAAAGCAACAAACACTTCTGAAATTCCTGCCTGCCAGCAACAAAGGGACATTGAAAAACCAGAAATTAGCCAAGATAAAGAAGATAAAGAAACAAATTTCTAGCATCTTCAAGAAGAAGAAGAATGTTTGTGGACCATGGATTGTGATGGTGTAGTAGGAAATAATGGCGCTGAAATTGGCATTTGGGTATGCAGCCCTTTTTCCGCTCCAAACAAGGTGCCAAGTAATGTAAGGGTTTGTTCTTACAAATTGGATTTTGATTGTTCAAATAATGAGGCTGAGTACGAAGCCTTGATTGCTGGTCTGAAAATTCTTAGAAATTTTAATGCTAAGAGGATTGCAGTATATGGCGACTCCGAATTAATAATCAAACAAGTGAAGGGATAATATCAAGAAAAACATCCAAGATTGAGGGCATACAAAAATGCAGTCTTGGACATTTTGAAAACATTCTCAGATTATACTTTGAATTGTGTCCCTCGTATTCAGAATGGTATTGCAGATGCACTAGCAAAGGCAGCAAGTAACTTTAAGATTCCGATGAACTCCAGTAATAAGTTTGAAATTCATGTGAAAGATAGGCTTGTTCCTGAAAATTTAAGGTACTGGCAAGTATTTTGGGATGATAATGAGATTAATGCATTTTTGCAGGGTGATGGAAAATTCAAAGACACTCCCATAGAGGGTGAGTATGAGGTTGATGATCGAGAGTTGGAAGAAAACTAGATGGACATATTGCAGTTGAAGGATAAAGTAATTCCTAGAGGTCTCATACCTCTAGAGGAGCTTTTTGATCAGGATGATGTCGCAAAGAAACCAAGCTTAGTGCCCATAGAGAAAGGAATTGAAGATGTGAATATTGGAACAACTGATCAGCCCAAGTTTGTCAAATTATCAAAGGCAATATCCCCTGAGGTAAAGGAGAAGTATGTTAAATTGCTTTCTGAAATTTCTGATGTATTTGCATGGGATTATTCAGATTTGAATTCCTATCAAGTCGGATCAGAAGCCTTTCAGACAGAAGCTGAGAAGAATCAATCCAAAGCTACTTCCATCGATTGAAAAGGAGTTAAACAGGTTGTACAAAGCAGGAGTCATAGTTCCTATTAGATTTTCTGATTGGATTTTGAATTTGGTCCCAGTGCGTAAAAACACTGGAGAAATAAGACTATGTATTGACTTTCAGAACTTGAATAAGGCATCCTTAAAAGATAATTACCCACTTCCGAAAATGGACCATATTCTGCAGAGAGTAGTTGGAGCATCTAGGATGTCACTACTTGATGGCTACTCAGGGTATAACCAAATCTTGGTGCATGAGAAAGACCAAGATAAAACTTCCTTTACAACACCCCGGGGAACCTTCCGGTATGCCAAGATGCCCTTTGGATTGAAGAATGCTGGAGCCACTTTCCAGCGTGCAATGGACATTTCTTTTGCAAATGAAAAATATGTTTTTTTGGTTGTTTATTTGGATGATTTGACAGTGTTTTCAGGTTCAGATGATGAGCATTTTCACCATCTAAGAGTGGTTTTTCAGCGTTGCAGAAAGTTTGGAATTTCTCTCAATCCCAAAAAGAGCCTTTTTGCCATGGATGAGGGAAAATTGCTTGGGAATTTCATCTCTAAAGATGGCATCCACATAGATCCATCCAGAGTGGAGGCAATCCAGCTCATAGATCTCCCACGAAACAAGAAAGAGATTCAGGCCTTTAATGGTAAGATGAATTTTTTACGCAGATTTATACCTAATCTGGCTAAGCATTTAAGAGAAATGACCAATATGTTGAAGAAAGACAACACTGTTAAGTGGAGTGAGGAAGCTATCAAGTCATTCAATCTGGTAAAGTTTTCTTTGTCTAATGCCCCAGTTCTGATTAGTCCCTACTATACTCAAGATTTTATTCTATTTTCGTTTGCATCTGAGCATACTATGGCTGCTGTTTTAATGTAAAAGAGAGATGAAGTAGAAAAGCCAATTTCCTTTTTCAGTAGGAATATTAGAGATGCTACTTTAAGATATAATATTATTGAAAATCAGGCATTGGATCTTGTCAAGGTGTTGAAAGATTTTAGAGTCTATAGTCTACATTCACACACTATAGCGTATGTCCCTAACATAGCAGTCAAGGATGTGCACATGCAAACTAATCCAGAAGGTCGAAGAGGCAAATGGATAACAACTATGTTGGAGTACGATCTGGAGATCAAGCCTACGAAGTTGATCAAAGGCCAAGGCTTGGCGAAATTGATGGCTCAATCAAATCTGCGTTCTTTAGATATAAACCTCATTTCAGCAATATCGGAAGAACAAGATGAAGGTTTGCTGGTTCCCATTTCAGACATTTTTCTGCAGTCCCCTTGGTATTTAGATATTGTGTATGTTCTTCATCATCTGTCACCTCCTCCGGGCATGTCTAAAAGTAAAGGTAGATCTTTGAAACTCAAATTTGCAAAGTATTGTATTTTGAACAGTGCTCTGTTTTGGTAGGATCTGGGAGGCGTTTTGCTAAATTGCCTAGTTGAAGAAGAAGCTTAGAAGGTAATGCACGATTTCCATAAAGGTGACTGTGGTGGTCACCTGTTTTGGAAAACCACAGCAAACAAGATAATGAGAGTCGGGTATTATTGGCCCACATTGTTTTTTGATTTATATCAAACAGTGATGAAATGTCATGAATGTAAAATTTTCCAAGGGAAGAAGAAATTTCTTCCACTTCCTTTGAAACCTATTTCAGTGAATGCGCCCTTTCAGCAGTGGGGGCTCGATTTTATAGGATAGATACATCCTGCGTCCTCAGCACAGCATCGATGGATATTGACTGGGACAGACTACTTTACGAAATGGATCGAGGCCATCCTTGCCAGGCAAGCAACTGACACGGTAATAATTCAATTTCTGGAATCAAATATTTTGTCCCATTTTGGTTGCACATGTAAAATTGTGACAGATAATGCAACCGCGTTCAGGTCAAAGAAAATGATCGATTTCTGTGATAAATACAACATCTTGCTGGGCCATTCAACAACGTATTATCCACAAGGTAACGACCTGGCGGAGTCATCCAACAAGTCACTGATGAATATAATTAAGAAGATGTTGGAGTCAAACAAAATAAATTGGCACTGGAAGCTTATCAACGCACTGTGGGCAGATAGAGTCAGCAGTAAAAAATCAATAGGTATGTCACCTTTTGAGCTGGTTTATGGTACTGATGTTGTCTTTCCTACTTCTCTTACAGTTCCAGTTATGAGATTATTACAAGAGGTTGGCAGTGAAGATGATGACAACTGGCGAAGAATCAACCAGATGATTCACCTTCAACAAAAAAGAGAAGAAGTGTCACAGAAAACAAGTCAATTGCAGGAGAAGATTAAAAATATCTTTGACAGGAAAACTAAAGCAGAATTTTTTCAGTTGGGTGATGTAGTGTTGAAATGGGATGCAAGAAATGAATAAAAAGGGAAGCGTGGTAAATTTGACAACCTTTGGAAGGGACCATACATAATTATAGCATACAGGGGTCAGAATGCCTTCTTGCTTTCAAAAATGGATGGCCAGGATTGTCCTGGAGGAGCAGTAAATGGTAGGCTATTGAAGCACTACCATTGTTGAAGACATGGACCAGAATCTATTACATCATCATTGTATATACCATTTTATGTTCTTCAAAAGCAGAGTTCAAGTGCACAGTCATTCAAGTTTGGGGCCCGAGGTGAAGGCTATAAAACTTGGATGATATGTGTATGGTTTGGTTTTATTTCATTTTTCAGTCTTAGTCTAGAGTCAGAGTTAGTTTGCATTTGTGTCAGTTTTCAAACATTTTTGACTCCATGCCCAATGGATAAGGCTACTTGGTCTACAGTGTTCTTGGCACCTCCAAGGAGCTACCATCCCCATTGGAGCCAATGTTAGTGTCAGTCTAGTCATACTTCCATCAGTGGTCAAAACTGCTCTTTTGCATTTGCATATTAGGTGTCTCATACCGAATAAATTTCACCATTCCACTAGGTCATGGATTCATTTGATGGTAGTATTGTTTTATCAGTTTTACCTCATGAGGTACTTGCTGATCTTGCTTTCTATGGTCTTTAGTCATTAGTCACTTTTATTCTTTAAATCATATCAGTAGGTCATAGGATGGGTCTCATTAGTTTCTAGGGTCTCACCATGGTCAAATTAATGAGTCAAGTATCAATAATATCAGTAAGGTCATGAGGATGTCAATAAGCTCAAAGTCACAGCACCAGAAATATCAAAGAGACATTTTATTCATCTTGATGTAATTCTCACCTTAAAACCATGTTTTGAGGTGAAAACATGATAGTTCACCTTTATTATCATTCATTATGTAATTTTATATCATCATATGTAATAAGTCACAATTCAGAAGTTGTTATCTCCACAAAATGATGTCCCTACCTTCAGAGAAGTTTTCCGTAGCATGTTCAGTGCCAGATCATTTTCAAAGAAGATCCATCAGAAAGAGCCCGGAAAGAACTTTCCAACGGTTTGCTACACTCTCAAAACTGACTTCTGAATTGAATTTTATGCTTAAGTGAAGTAAAAGCCCTCTATCCCCTAAGTCCCCATTTTTCCCTTTAAAATTTGTGTTATTAAAGTTCAATATTCCCTTAAAAATCCCTCCCCCTCCCTTCCGATTATAAAATAGCATTATAAATTACTTCTTAAAAATATATATATGCGATTTTATTATTAAAACCACTTCCCCTCCATGACCCATTGGACTTCATAATAAGAAGTTCCATATTATAAAGCCTCCGCCCCTTTAACCACTTCCCCTTTTTTCTTCCCCGCAAATCAGATAATAAAAATTTATAATATAAAATTTCAAATCGCAATCGCAACTTTTATATGGTACGTTCCGATCGGTCCATCGCTAAACTTGCGATGCGATTGATCGCGTCAACCTCCGATCGCTCATCCCACCGTTGATTACTCATGCTGATCGGACGACCGACCATAAATCGCACCATCGCTCTGATCTCCTGATCGCATCGCACATTCCCTCCCTTCCGATGCGATTACTCCTCTTCCCCCCATCTCGGATGCGATTGCGATTGACTGCACATCGCAAATCACAAATCGGCGGATACAAATATGTGATACACCCGCCCTCCTTCCTGATTGTGATTTGTGATGGCGCTGTTATATTTGTCACTCCGCCTTCCCCCCTCTCCCAAGCCCGATTTACGATTGCGATTATACCCTGGTCCCACCATTAAAATCCTCTGCCATTCATAATAAAACCCATTTCTCCTTTGTAAAGGTGAAAATTCTGCCGCTTTGTTTATTACAAAGGCTTTCTCCCCATCGCATCACATTATTGGTAATGTACTACCCCGCTCTACCCCTGATTCCGATTACGATTGCATCATGTTTTAAAATGATATCTCTCCGCTCTTGCTCCGACTCCGATTGCGATTTATATGCGGGTCCCGCCTCTCCCTTCCTTTTTCCAATTTAAAATTCATTTTTCCCTTCACAAAGCATATAATTTATTTCAGTTCTATTTCTACGGCATTTTATTAAAAGTCGGAGAATAAAGAAATAAAGGAAAGCAAAGGAACAGTTCAAGGGCTGAGAGCTTAAAATAAAATGAAGATATCTACAAAATTAAAAAATAGGAGATCTGTTCACCAGATTACCTATTTTCGTTTATGCAGCCTAAACAACAAATATTCAAAGTAGACAATGTGATGTTGTCCGTTACTTTCAGGGGAAAATTGTTGTATTACTTTCTATGATTGTATTTCAGATTTTAGAACAGCCCCCACTTCTGTGGATCTGTGTTCCCACATTTCAGCTTATTTATTGTATTGTAAATCATTTGTAAAGCATTTTTTTCTGAGTAGGAAAAAGTAGCGGAATAGTGTGGAAGAACATCTCTGCGCTACATTGTACAGTTTGACAGGAATTAATAAGAGATGCAGCTCCGATTTGTGGGATCCATGTGGTATGAGATTTAGCATTTGTTTTTCTCCTTTGTTTCATATGTGAATTGTTATGTGTTCCATTCATCCATAAACATTTTCCTTTGAATGCTTTCAAGATAGAAAGGTAGAATCCATTTTATATGCTCTACTTTGGGAAATCATTCATACTCTGTATTTTTCTTCTATTTGAAAAGGATCCATTTATTGTGCCCTTTTCAGCTCCTCACCTGTCTTTCCATCCCATCCTTATTAAATTTTAATTTGCTAAGTTTCTTGCCTATCTTGCCCCATGAAATACCTTGTGTCCTGATTTAATTCCCGGTTTCAACTGTCCCTTCATATCCCACACATCCCTGAAATTCATTCTTTCATTTATTTTATTAAACATTTTCCATCATTTTATCTAGCCTAATATCAGTCCATTTATTGTGTTCCATTGAATATTCTTTTACGGAGAGAGCCCTCTCCTGTCCTTGTAGGGCTAGCTACAAGGCTGAGCGTGGTTTAGTTTGTTACCCTGTTTTGCCTTTGCAGCCTGGGGTCCAATTAAGGTGCTAATAGATTGTAAACTGGTAAAAGTAGTTTTTGCTGGCACTGAAACAGAAACAGTCTAGTCCTAATTATGAACCAGAAAATAATTTTATTTTAGACACAAAAAGAGTAAATCCTTAGTTATCAATACATCTTTAAACAAGCTTCAATGAATCTATACAGGGTTTAGATGTATGCCAGTTAGGAAACTGACGACTGCATGTCCATACAAAAAAATGGAGTAAAATAAAAGAAGTATTATAGGGGAAACAAAAGTATTTTTACTTACGTAGAAAACATGCATTCAGAGAAATGATAGCTACATAATGAGTAAATAGACAATAGAAAGATTTCAGAAACTTAATATTTGCACATAATTTCTTCAGTAAATGACCATACAGTAATTTAACAATAAACTTCATTCACTGTTCAAATGAAATCAAACTCGTAAAATTTTCTTCTGGGTAAAAACCCCACCCTGTTACCATGAGATTCCAATTCAGATATGATTAAAAAAATATAGAAAAGCTACTCATAATGTATATGGCCAACACTGCATGTGGTGTAACATTATATAGAAAGGAAACGAGATAACAATACATTAAAAGATTAGGGTGAAACCTTGTAGTGTATAAAAAACCATGGATAGACTTAACTTGCATAGTGTGCGGCTAGAATAATACAACCTCTCGACATAGACGTAAATTTGGCACTTAGGGCCTTACACTCAAACCTAATGTAAACAAAGGCAATCAATTAAAAACCCTCAATTTTGGATCAGAGTTTTCCAACCCAGCTAAGCTAAAACATTAACTTTACAACAAGCCCAATGGCATGGCAAGGGTGCCATGATAAATACTTCAACCTTGATAGAGTAAAACCCTATAAGAACTAAGCTGTGAAATGGCTTTGTACTTCGCTATGATAAAATATTTTTGAAATAAATAGGATAGATAAAAATGGAATGAAGGCCTCCCTTTCAACCATTGGCATGGAATCTGTTAAGCTCTTTGGAGATGGAATTGAAGCATCCTGGATGTACCTACAAAGGAGACATAGCACCGAAAAAATAGTTACACTGAGCCATGAGTTGAAACCTTCAGGTAAATGAATGGAAAACAATAATAAAAAGGAAGTAATGATGTTACACCTGCAAAACGAAAATTTGGAACCTGGAAGCGAGAGGAAGTAACTCCAGTGTTGCAGCCAACGAAGGATTTCATGTCTGCGGATGCCATGCCAACCACTAGGGGCGAGGAGATGAAACCTATTCATGGCATAATAATGATTCAAACCAGCAACTCCAAGATTTGCAGAGCGGTAGAAAAAAAAACAATGATATTGAAAAAGGGTTTTCAAGTTGGGGTAGGGTAGTTAGGGTAAAACAGTGTTAAACAGACTTACCATATGCATATTTCATTAAACCTTGTCTTACGTAGACCTTCGACCTTTGGATGCGGCCATTTGGATGCAGACCCTGGTTTACGTGGACTTTCGGCCTTTGGATGCGGACATTAGAGATTGGAATATGTTTTAATTGCTATTTAATTGGAATATGGTTTAATCTGTCGGTCTTGTGACGTTTAGGAGGCAAACCAACACTTGTCCCGCAACATCGTAAGACTGACGGTTTGTCCCTAAACGTCGCAAGAATGACGATTTTTCTCCTAAACTTCGCAAGACCAACAATTTTCTCCGAAACTTCACAAGGCTAACGGTTTGTCCCTAAACTTCGCAAGACCGACAGTTTGTCTCCTAAACATTGCAAGACCGACACCTTGCTTCGAAATGTCACAATTCTGACGGTGTGTCCCAAAACGTCGGTATTCTGACGGCTGTCCTAAACGTCGATATTCCAACGATACTCCCAAAACGTCACTATAGAGACAATTATTGGCGAGATTAAAAAAATGAGAAAAAATGGGGAAATTTCTGACAACACTTCAAAAGTGTCGGAACTAAAGTGCCAGAATTTTGACCATATTTACTAGTGCTCGCTCGAAATTTGAGAAAAAAATTTGGGAGATAAGTTGAAAAAGTACTTTTTTCTTTTTTCCCTCCAAAATTTGATGATGTAATCAAGTCTTATTTTATTATTTCCACTATTATCTTATAATTTCCTTAGGAGGCCCATTTTAGACCTCAAAATTCCCCTAATGACCTACATTTTGACTCGCCAGTTACTAGGGGGAAAGTATTCTAAATGGATCGTCATCCTACAAGAATTCAATTTGGAATTTATTGCTGCGAGATCTAAAAAATCATTGGTATTTTCCAAGTTAATATGCTCCTTTCCCTCTACATCTGTCTCTTTCAGTTTTGACGAGGAGATTCCAGATGATATTCTCTTCCTTATCAGCACTCATGACCCCGGGCATGGTGATATCATTGTGTATCTCCAAAATCAAAGTTTTCGATCTAATTTTACCAAAGAAGATCGTCAACGCATTTGACATCACTCTCAACCTTATCATGTCATAGGAGATAATTTGTACCGCGTCGGTGTTGACTCAATTCTTCATCGATGTTTGAATCTCGAAGAGGCTGAGAGAGTTCTTAATGACTACCATTCCAGGGCATATGGTAGTCATATATTTGGATACGATACTACTCAAAATATCCTTCACGATGGATAATTTTGGCCTTCCATTTTTAAGGATTGTATTCTTATCGTCTGCAAATGTCATGCTTGCTAGATTTACCAAAGAAAAATATGTGCCCCACCCACAACCTTACACCCAGTTATTACCATCGGTCCTTTTGCTAAATGGGGCATTGATTATATGACATGTAACCCTCGCTCGGTCGTGCAAAATGGCTATATTATTTTTGTCATCGATTACATTACCAAATGGGCCGAGGAGACAACTACATATACCATTGATGGTAGAACTGTAGCTAATTTCTTATTTAATCATGTTATAACCTAGTTTGGAGTTCCTCAAGTCATTGTCACCGACCATGGATCTCATTTCTGCCATTACATGATGGTTGAGTTGACCACACAGTTGGGTCTGCGTTACGACATCTCAACTCCCTATTACCCTTAGGCCAGCGACCAAGTTGAAGTTGTCAAAAAAGTCTTAGTTACCATACTTTAGTGCACTATTGGGATTCACAAGTCCAACTGATATCTCATGCTATTTTCAGCACTTTGGGCTTACCGAACCTTAGAGAAAAATTCTACTAGATTTACTCCTTTTTAGTTAGTATATGGTCTAGAATCAACCTTACCAATTGAATGCGAAATCCCTTCACTCAAGTTATATGTCGAATTACTCCAAAATACTTCACCAGAAGAGGAACATATTCTATATTTGGAAAGGCCTTACGAAACTCAACGCTTCTCCACTTTAGTCATTGAAGCTCAAAAGAAATGGGTCAATGCCCATTTCGATCAGATTGTTTCCCCATGTGCCTTCTATGAAGGAGACCTGGTTCATTTATATCACCAAGCTCACGATAAATTGGGAGCAAGGAAATTCAAACCTATGTGGCATGGTCCATACATTTTCAAACATGCTTTTCAAAAAGGGTCCTATGAGTTAATTGAATCTAAAGGAAACCCTTTGGATAAGCCTTGAAATGGGCTTTACCTCAAAAGGAATTATGCATAATCTCTCTCATATAATTAATTTTGTACATTAGTGTGTTTTCAATTTTGTAAATTTTGGTTTGGTTTTCTTTTTCGAGCACTTTTCCTTCTTATATTGTTTTTACTTGGTTGCAAATGCATTTAACTCCTTATGTCGGTTTTTCTGCTGGTGCTTGCCGTAGCACCCAGAACCTATCCTCTGTAGCATGGGAAATCTATGACCCTAATGGTGAGTTAGTGGATCTACAAGGTATCTGTTTAGGTCGTACAACTAACAATATTGCCAAGTATAGTGCAGTCATTGAACTTCTATCAGAAGCAATTACTTTTGGCATTAAGGAATTGGTGGTAAACCTTGATTCATAGCTTGTTGTGCTTCAACTCAATGGGAAACATTCCATCAAAAATAATAAAATTTTGAGAATGTATCTGTGTGTTTGTCTCTTAAAAATAAATTCTGGTTACATCACATATTAAAATATTCCAAGATGCATGAATACATTAACATATGCATTGGCTAATTATGTGCTAGATAGAAATTTGTGAAAATTTTAAAACAATGAATCATCATGGTACATATAACATGAATATATATATATATATATATATATATATATATATATATGCCGATAATGTTTTCAAATAGTTCAGTACATCATGGTCGAAAAATACATATGTGTTCTAGTACACGAATGACTCTTAAGTCCCCCAAAAAAACTACAGAACTAAAACTAAAATAGACTAGTCATCGTGATGCTCATGATAACAAGTCACTGATCTAATGACTTGGGTAAAAAATCGATGAATATGGTATGAGACCCCCATGGTGTGCCTTTTCTAATGACGAGGGATGTCATTGCAGCGGGTATATTCCGGAATACCTCTAGTCATTTGATCTAGATTCTGCGCTATTTCCTCCTCGTTGTCTTCTCCTTCCTCATAAGGAGTAGCCTCAAATTGCCTCACCACTCTTCTCACCATTGGAGACATCCCAATAGGTCCTTTCAGTCCAATATTTGCAGTATATAAGTTTAAACATTAGAACAAATATACCAAAAATGTAATAATATACAAAAAACTTAAAAAACAAGTTTTACCCTCATCATCCCAAAATTCGCCTTCTAGAAGCGAAAGATTTGGGTCACCTCTGAAATTGGTCCCAGAATATGGCCAGTCCTCCACCATAATGAGTTTATGCCTCAACCATACAAAAAAGTTTGGTTTGTATGACATATGATGACCACCTCCTGCATGAGGCATCAAATCGCTCCATCGAATCATTCGAGGATCCCGTGGTACTAGTGTAGCCAATTCTGCCCATTGAAATTGAAACAATGGTACTCATTCTAAGAATAATGATACTATAATCGAACCATATCCAAACTACTTGAGGTGGTTATTTTTTCACTTAGTGAGTTGCATCTTCATGTTGGCCAATACCGCTTCCGACTAGTTGAAAATAGTAAGTTCCATATAGTCTATTGCATGCTGAAAGTGAGACTTAGTAGCCTCATGTAGAGCTTGTGCCCCAAAAACACTTGTAATAGTCTGCAAAATTATCTTCAGAGGAAAGTTATTTACTCTCCTAATATCGATTTTGCCACTTGTTGACTTATGTGCTTCTAGGAAATGTCTGGCTATTAACATTTCCATACCTTCTTCCATAACCTGGGTACCTGCTAACTAGATCTTCTCCCCTCTTCGCAATAATCCAGAGATAAAATAAATGTCAGAGATCTCAATCTCCAACTCTTGGTCGCCAATAATAAACCTTTCATGACCAATATCCCATATACTTATGAGATACTGTAGCAATTTTGGCTGTGATCTCAAACTTGGTGGCTGGAAAAACTTCAGGAGCCCACATTTCCTTAAGGCATTTAGGCAGGCAGGGTCTTGCATGCCCTCTCGGTCTTCTGCCTCATTCTCCCTTTCCTTCCACTCAATAACCATTTTTCTGGTTGATTTCTACCTGCCAAGGACAATCATTTAACCCGTTGTCAAATACTTGAGAATAAAAACTCATTTTCAATGGTGATTTTTGGAGAAATTTCGTATTTTTCTTATTCTCTGCACTCAGCGTGCCTGTTTTTAAAATAGGTCTGCCAATTGACGTGGTAAATTTGCACAGAATTTGGGATCGGCGTGAGTCCAAGGATGGTGCCCGCGTTAATCTCCAGCAAAAATAAATTTGAAAACCCACCCAAAAAAAAACCTAAAAAGAACCTTAAAATTGTTAAAAGCAGGCATTAAATTAAAGAGAGAAGATGTGGCTCTTACATGGTGCAAACGGTTCGGAAAATGACTTCCTGGATTAGTGGCAGTCAACTCCTGATGATCAAGGTAAAACGAGGTAAAAATGCTTCTCCAATGACTTGTAAAAGTAAATGGTAATTTTTTTTTTACTTCTTGTTTTTATAACTTTTTAGAGTCATGGTTAGGGTTTTTTTATCAATATTTTAATCGTCTTTTCCTTTAAAATATATAATACTTTCATTTTGTGCAGCGATAGGGTGAAATATTGATGGATGATGCCAAAACAAGTTTTAGTTTATTACATTTTCGGACTCAGTAAAAAAAAACGAAATAGTCACCTTTTTGGAGTCACCTTTAAGCTCTTTTCTGACTCTTGAAACATGAAAATATTTCCGAGTACTTGTCGTTTTGAACTCGTTAAAGAAAAAAAATGTCGTTTACCCAGTACATGTTTACCCCTTTTTAGGCTGGGATAAACTATTTACGAAAAATGAATACCTTAGTTAATCATGACTAAGAGGTTCTCTCGAACGTTGTTTTCTAACTTTTTGGATTCAAGAGACTATCTATGAAAATGGACTTTTGGATTTTTCTTTTCTTCTTCTTTTTCAAACCCCCTAAACATGAAAAAGATCCCAATTTTTACCTTTTTCGGGCTTGTTAAAAATAAATGACACGGGACTTGTGTTACATAGTAATTTTTCACCATGCCATTTTCCCGTCCCTAATCCTGAAATGCCTCGTGAAAAATCCTGTGCAATGTTTCCATCATCAAGAAATATGCTAATATATCCCCTTGAAGACCCAAAGAAGGCTTCCTTGAAATATTACTGAAGAAACTTGGTCAACTTCCTATTTTCCTGGGTCAACGCTCTTCCTGGTGCTATGACCGCGCCGATGTCCTTTTCCTAGTTCTGGCCCAGTGCTGTCAGCACCCTAATTTCTTGGATAACTACGTTTGTACCCTTTCTGGAAGTGCTTTCTCAAATGGAGGAGAAGCTTCATCCCCTAGAAGCTCAAGGGAAGTGACTTGGTTGTTGAATAGAGATGATAAGGTCGAGCTCTCTCATTTAGAGCCTTGATCTCATCCATGGGGGATCATCCCTTAGAAAGTGGGCCTTCCTTGTCCTTTCATGGGCTCCCAACCTCCTTCTCCTTTCTATAAATTTACATCCCTCATTACCCAAAGTTTTAGAGCTTGGTTGATCATTGTCAGACTCATCTAAACTCTCATCCCTTTGCATGCTAGCATCATGATTAAGACTAAGTGCACGGGAGAAGGAATGTTTTTGAGATGGGTGAAGGACTCATATTTTCACTTAAGGATGCCTCCAACATCAAGGCCTGTTTTTCAGCTCTCCTTTTGTAATTTATCAATAATAACATCTGATGTTTTCTTTCTATATTTGCCAATATGATTATGCAAATGTACTGGAACTCCTTGATCCTCTTGATAGCTAGTGTTTATGTTTATTATATATTGTATCACATTTTTTGTTGTCTCTTGATCATCCACAGGTATTTGTGTGCCATCAATAGCATGAAGTGGGCCTACAAGCATCATGGATTGAGGTCACCCTCAATAGATCTAAGGATAGCGATTGGAAAAAGGTATGTCTCTTTCCTCACTGCATTGTAATAATTAGTTAAGAAATCTTATGTTAGAAAGAATCTCATGTCGCTAGACCCACTCTAGGGCTAGAGAGAATGCCTCTATCCGTAGAGGGGGTTTACCTTGAAAACAGAACTGGCGACTCCATTGGGGAGATTTAGCCTTTTAAGTCCTCCTTCCCCAAACTGATCTTTGATCAGTTTCACTGATTTTTGAAATTTAAATCTGCTTAGGCCTCTGTTAGCTTTTGTAAGGATTTTTAGTCACTTCATTGTGTCAGGTTTGGTGTTTGTGTGAGACTCTTTTTAATTTTTCCTTGTTTTTTTCGACCACTGCCCTTTTTGTCTTCATAGTAGCGTTGGAAGCACTGTTCTATATAGTACAACCGCGTTGATTGGCCTTTCAACACCCTTCTTCTTAGTAGAGAAGTGCTGATATCAGCCTTGGGAAAATTTGAGTTTCTCTTCTGATTTTATAGTGTGTCTTGGCCCTTGAAGGAGTTTGTGAGATCTCAGTGATCTCCTTGCTGTGTGTTTGACTTACCTATCTTCTCTGAGTGAGTCTGTTTCATGTCTTTGATTTGTTGTAAGTTTGGGAACTTTTTTCCATTTGAAACACCCTTTGTCACATTTTTCTTGTCTAGTTTCGAAGAGAGTTTGTGTATGATTTGGTCATCTCCGTAGTTCTGAACATTTCCCTTCAGTTTAGTGTCAAGCAAAAGATTATGGTTTGTTTGGCGCACAAGTCTAGAAGAGCGTGTTTTGTCTAAATTCAAAATAAATTGTAAGTGATTTTCTTTTTCGTTTTTTTTTAGATTATCTTTGTCGTCTTAAGAAGAGTGAAAATAATTTCATTTGTGCATTCTTTAAAGCTATTTTTTTTTGGTTTGACTAAAATAACAGTACAGGAATTTTTCATTTCTTCTTTCATTCATTTGTTTTTATTTTGATTACATTTCAAAGTGAAAAACCAAAAAATATTTTCTTCATCTTAGTGAAAGGAAAGACATTTTCATTTTCAATAAGTTGCATTTGTTGGGAAAGTTAATTCAATTGGAAAAGCATTGCATTTTCATAACTATGAACTAGTTTGGGGGGGCATTACTGTTGCTGCAATGAGTGTTGTTGGAGTAAGGCCCCCTGAATGCAATTTTGGGATATATTTTTGGAATATTTTGAGTAGTTTAGTCGTGCACAACACAAGTTAAGGGAATTTGGGATGGGTCAAAGTCCCTCATGCATTGTAATGGGAAAAAAGGGTAGATCTAGGGGTCACAAACCATGGTTTTCAGATCCTATTATAGAGCGGGCTAAAAGCATAAATAAGGGTCTAGGATGAGTCGAAGAAGACATGTTTTTTAGTTAAGTTTATGGTACGTTGTTCATGATAGATATA
The DNA here is from genome assembly GCA_034641835.2 of Pinus albicaulis. Taxonomy (NCBI): domain Eukaryota; kingdom Viridiplantae; phylum Streptophyta; class Pinopsida; order Pinales; family Pinaceae; genus Pinus; species Pinus albicaulis. The sequence continues at coordinate 1,278,161,341 of CM076577.1, read as the reverse complement.
ATTTGAGGTATTTGTGAGGCTTTTTCTTGGTAAAGGCTCATGTTGGCTATGTGCACAAAGACATTAAGTCCTGCTGTGTGTAGACCCCACTGGCTGTGTGCGCGGGTATGAGAAAGAGACTGTAAGAGGAACTTGAACTATTAGTGAATAAAAGGAAGTTTTGCTGATATTAAATGTCTCTGTGATATGTTATGAGTTGCGCTGCATGTTATTTCCATTTTATTTCTATGCTATTGAATACAGTTAGTAGATCAATTACACACATATATTAGATGCTTAAAAAAACAATGAATGCATAGATCTGGTGCTATTGGGTTATAATTCTCTTTGTTAATTAATTATCTTATGAGTTATGGGCTGCACAAAAGGAATTTTGTTAAGTTATATTGTTAGGGGTTTCTAGTTAGGGCTTTCTCTGCATAGAACTGTTCAAGATCTAAAGGCACCCACATCATTAAAGTCTCTCTCTCAGGGTGTGGAAACCTGGTTCCATCACCCTCCAATGCTAATTTGGGTGAGACCTTGACTTGCGCAAGAAGGTCATTTCTGAAAGGGCCAGTGGTACAGGGGTTTTTTGGTTAACCTAAAATTTGAACCTGGGTCAAGACCCCTCAAGCCAACAAATTTGCTATAATTGTGGAGATCTAGGACATTATGCACACGATTGACCTAACTCTGCATGGAAGTCCTGCAGGTACTGTAAGCAATTTTATCACGTAAACGAGGAATGTTCCGGAAATGGAACCATTTTTTGGCTTGAGGGGTCTTGACACAGGTTCAGATTTGAGGTTAGCCAACAAACCCTTGTACTACTAGCCCTTTCGGAAATGAATTTCTTGCACAAGTCAAGGTCTCACCCGAAGTAGTATGGGAGGGTGTTGGAACTAGGTTTCTATACCATGAGAGAGAGACTTTAATGATGTGGGTACCTTTAGATCTTGAACAGTTATGCACAGAGAAAGCCCTAACCAAAAACCCCTAACAATATAACTTAACAAAATGCCTTGTGTGCAGCCCATAACTCATAAGATAATCAATTAAAAAAGAGAATTATAACCCAATAGCACCAGATCAATGCATTCATTGTTCTTTTAAGCATCTAATATATGTGCGCAATCGATCTACTAACTGTATTCAATAGCACAGAAATAACATGGAAATATCATGCAGTGCAACTCATAACATATCACAGAGACATTTAATATCAGCAAAACGTCCTTCTATTCATTAATAGTTCAGGTTCCTCTTACAAACTCTTTCTCATACCCGCGCACACAGCTAGCGTGGTTTGCACACAGTAGGACTTAAGGTCTTCGCGCAAACAGCTAGCAGGAGCCTTTAATCAGACAAATCTGCACAAATACCTCAGAGTAGATCTATCATGAACAATGTACCATAAAATTAACTAAAAAACCTTCCTTCTTCGACTCATCCTAGACTCTTATTTATAATTTTAGCCTACGCTATACTAGGGTCCGCAAACTGTGGTTTGTGATCCCTAGATCTACCCTTTTTGCCCATTACAATGAATGAGGGACTTTGACCCATCCAAATGTCCCTTAACTTGTGTTGCGCACGATTAAAATACTCAAAATATTCCCAAAATATATCCCAAAATTGCATTCAGGGGGCCTCGCTCCAACAGGCTCCCAAAACATAATCTTGTGATTCGTCCCGAGTCACAGCGGTGACAAGGTCGTCATCTTGCTCTGGAGCTCTTCGAGGGAAATGGAAAATGGTGTTAGGATGTCCTCACTCTGTGCAGATGCATTCTCTATGATCTCGACCAACTTTTGTGAAGCTGGCCCCTCAGTAGCTAAAGTGACCTTGTCCAATGTTTGATTCAATGTTTTAACCACAACATCCAGGTCCTGCAAGAGTTTCATCACTTCATCCGCCCAAGGATTCATATGATCACTGAGAAATTTATTTTTATGGTGGAGCCCATAAATTTTGTCTCTTAGAGCATGAATGGTATGAAGGCAAGCTGGTCGCTGGGCTACAACAAGGTTGGGCATGGCTTCTTCAAACTGATCGAATTCCTACTCTTTGTGCCGCAAATCCTGAGTGAATTTTCGAAGAAGTGGGTCTCATTGCACTAATGACCATAGCTCCATATAAGTGTCCAATAATTTAGATCCTTTGGTGATGTTAGCAAAAATACTTCTGGTGGCTTCCTTAACCATTGCAGCTCACTGAGTTCGTACCTCCAGAGGAGTCTCAGGCTGCAACTTCGCCTACAACAAAGGAATCTATTTCTTAAATTTTTCTTTGACTGTCTAGATCTCAGACCTGAAAGCATTCAATGTAGCCACCAAGCTCTCAATTTTTACCTCGGGCGCAACAGAGGCAGGAATGATAATTTCGAGTACCTCTTCACACAAGTGGTCGATTAAATGTTCTACGCTTGGATGGATTTCGTCGCCTTGGTTATGATTTTCTGCTCCACCTCGCTCAGCTGCTGCTATGCACGCACCTCTTTGCTTTGTTTTTCAGTAGAGATGAACAAGTGGAGAGTGTGTAGCTACACACTCGTTATCCTTGCAAAATCAAGGTCGACCTCTGTACATGCTTGGACTTGTGTGCACAAGGTTGATTGCTCTATGGTCATAACTACGCGTGGGAAGGGGAAAATTATGCTTTCCATTGTGGTGATCAGGGATGTTTCTCGCAGGCTCGCTTGAATCGGCCTCGCTTGATTCATGCTCGCTTGTAATGTGTCTGCCTTCAGCTGTAGCACCTGTAATCTGGACGACAAGGCCTCCACCGTGGCCTTGTGTTGCTCTGCCATGGTTTTCCACCTATACTCTGACACGGTGGCGATTGCGTCTGCTATGTTCTCCAGGTCTTCGTCAGTTAAGGTTACCTTCGCATCTCCGCTGGACTTGTCTCCCTTTCGTTTCTTGCACTGAAATTTTGCAAAATCACCAGTGCGCTTTGTACCTCATGGGGAATCTGCACCATCCCCACCAACATCTCTAGTCTCTATGTCTTGCTTCGGCTCCTACTCTTGTCGAGTCTCATTGGTGGTGTCTTTGGTGGTATTTTTCTTGCTTGAGCGCAGCTTGGTTTCCTTTGTTGTACTCTGCAGAGCGGTACCTTTTGGGGATGTGTCTTTTCCGGATGTGCCTGCTGTAACCGAGATGGTGGATTTGAGTCCAATATTCCATGCTGGCGGCCATGTTGCTATGAATTGGTCCACTTTCGCCTTCATGACCATGTAGGGTAGACTGTACCATGCTGGGTTTGTGCACGCTCTAATTTTCATGTTATGCATAGTGACATGGAAGTCAGAAATACGTTTGTATTTGTCATAAAATGTAGGCAACTGTATCAGCCTGGAGTGTATTATTGCTGCCAGAGCACCTTTAAACAACACCAAAAATATCTTATTTTCCTTGATTCGTTGTGGGTCCTTGAAATCCCACAGACTGGCGTAGCTTGCCCCCTCGCATACGCCTGGCTCGAGCTCGGGGAGCACCGCATCCTCGGGAATCTCCCAAGTGACTAAGGAAATCAACAACAACAACTGCGAATAGCAGAAGGGCTTCCCAGGTCCCGTGCCTTGTGCACATTGTCGAGAAACTCCTCAGACAGGAAATTGGGACCAATTATAGTTGACCCCCTTATCACATTGTCCCACCAGCTAGATGACATGAGCAGGGACAGTTGTTGGCTGAAATTTCCACATAAACTTACATCCGAGCAAGAGGGTGCCCATGTGCACCACGGGGTCAACGACACTATTGACGAAGAATCCTCTTTTTTCATGTTCCAGCTTGTATTTTTCCTAGACAACAGTGACCACCTTCTACTCATTACTCTTTCCAATCCCTTTCATGGGATGTGGCCCCTTCATGGGCAAGGCGGTGATCCTGTGGATCAACACAACATCAATAGAAATGTGGCCTTGAATTCATAGACAACCATCACGAATTAAGGCACGCAGCTACTGCATGCACATACTAGTGATAGGGTACCTCCAAAAATAGGGAATTCTTAGCTGGTTCAAGATCCTCAATACATGCAATCCACACACCCAAGGCATCAACTCAACCTTTGGCACATCGTCATATAACACCTGCTCCAAATAGAGCTCTGGGACCAGAGCCAAAAAATTTTCCTGATTAGCCAAATCGTGATCGTCAAATTTGATGAGGGGTATGTTGCCAAACATATCTTGAATTATATGGACTTCCTGTGGGATTAATGGCATCTGGAGATAGTCCTAGATCGCATCAACATTCTTAAGGGCACGCACTATTGGCTTGCGTGACTTAACGTAGGGCAGTCGCCATGAGAGCGGGGCTACTAGCAGGGCCTCCTCTTTAGCAGTCATGGGGCGCTTGGATGGATCACCCATATGTGAGCGCACCTGGGGAACTTGCCGGGGAGAGTGCACAATCCTTAAGGAGGTGTGTGACTTAGATGTAGCGCACTTCACGGATTTTCCTTTTCCTTTGGCCGACATGGACATGACCTCTTCAACTTCAGGGGTGACTTCGAAGACATCTTTAGATCCCAGCTCAGTGGAGGTAGTAACTGGCATCAAATCTGCGGGGTTAGTGGCTGTCATCCTTACTCAGAACACAAACTTTGGATTGCTACTGTCAGAAGGAGTACCTCGCCCAAACATACAGATCGTGTGGAAAAAGTGAACACATAAATTGTAGCAAAGAAAAAAGCATGAAATCTTTACAGAGAAAAGGAACTGATTATGACCTGCGACCTTCCTTTTATAGGCCACCGTGGGTAAAAATGGTCAAGTTACCATTAAATTCGACTTACCCTTGAAAAAAAGATAAAAAATTCTCCAATATCGTTGCATTAAATGCCAAACACCTGCTCCTTGCAACAGTAAAATTGCTTTTTTACCCATATTTACTGTTCCAACGGCTAGTTTTATTCGTTGCCCACTACCCCTGTGCCTCAGTCGCACCTACCCGCACCTGTTCACCTATGCCCTACTGTTGCGCTTTCATTGCATATGTCTGCGCCTTCCCCTCATAGCACGTGCATATCCTCCAATGTTGATGTTCCAACCATATAGTCATTTGGCAGGCACCAGATTGTCCCTATAAGGCTTCAGATGACTTCCATTTTCATACCCAGGAAGGTAGTCTCCTCGCAGCGTGGCCAAACACACCACACCACCATCAGTAATATATTTTACTATATACGGTCCCAGCCAATGCTTACAGAACTTCCCTGGGTGATGTCAAAATTGACTATCATAGAGAAAAACCAAATCTTATTCCGTAAATACCTTATGTCGGATGTGCCAGTCATGCCAATATTTTTCACGTGCCTTCTGTACTTACTGATGAAAGTTAGCAATAAACTGATCTTCTTCCAAGGAAACTAGCTACTTCAGGTGTTCCTTCATGATGTCAGGTTCCGTCATATTTGTGAAAGCAGTAATGCATAGGCTGGGGACAATTTATTCCATGGGCATGATGGACTCATGTCCATAGACCATCCTAAAAGGAGTCTTCCTAGTTAGCTTCTTGAATTTAGTCCTATAGGCCCATAGCACCGAAGGGATGCGCATGTCCAAGTCATTCTGATTGACACTACAAATCTTGGTAAGTGCACTCTCCAAAATTTTGTTGAAAGCTTCTACTGTGCCATTAGCTTGTGGGTGATATAGGGTTCTTTTCATGTGATGGATCTGAAATTATTCCGTTAAAGCTTCAATAGTTTCATTAAAGGAATGCGTACCTCTATCTCTCATCAAGATCTTTGGGCAGCCAAACCTGGTCAAAATATGCTCAAAGATTAAATGCACAGCAGTATCTACAGTAAAATACTTAACAACCTTTGCTTCCGCTCATCTGGTCACATAATCAGTGGCAGTAATGATATAATGTGTGCCAGTTTTCTTTCCGGGGGATTGATTTGTCCATCAAAGTCTATAGCCCATTTATCGAACACCTGCAAGGGAATCTGCGGTTGCAGGGGAATTTTATCTTTGTGTGAGGGCTTCCTCATTTGCTGACATGCATCATAGGCTCGACAGTACACATGTGCATCGCTATGGAATGTGGGCCACCATAAACCAACATGCAACACCTTCTATGCAGTGGCTTTCCCTGCGTAGTGTCCCTTGCCACCCCTCCATGAGCCTCAACCAAGATAGCTTGTCTCTCATGTTCTAACACATACCTCCACAATACCTCATCTTCTCCCAACTTGTATAATCATCCTCCAATCACAGTGAAATCAGTTGTGTGAGCCACTGACTCTTTCTTCTGTTGCATTGAATATTCTATAGGTGCTGTTGAGATTGCAATAAGATGATGAGCTTAGTGGAAAGGAGTCGCCTTCACTAAGTGGGCCCACGGGCTATTTTTGGTGCAAAGTCTATTTTTAGACATATGGATCATGTTCTATGAGTTGCAGGATGCTATTTGTGGATGGTTGGTCAAGTCATAAAAAATATATGGACTTATATTTTTAGACATACTGGGCAGAATCTATTTTTAGATTGCCAGTCTAAAAATAGATATGTCGAATATTATTAGCTCTTAATAATATTTGAACTATAAACATTATCTTATTCTCTTGGAGCACTTCAATTAAGTACTTTAAAATGTGCTTCTGAAATTTGTGAAGAGAATTACGCTATTCCTAAGGGTTATGTGGAGCTATTGCATGGATACTTCAGTTAGAACTCATGTGACAAAGTTTGGTGGAGTTGATTGAGGAAGTTAGTGGAGTTGTATTCAGTTTAACTAATCTAAACATAGTTGAGCTATTTGTAATTGAAAAAATTAGTGAGAGTGGTGTTAATTAATTATTAATTAATTCACTAATTATAAAATCATTAATCAACTAAAGAATGCATCAGTTAACTTTAGTGCATGGACAGTTTCAGTGGAGACCAATGCAGAAATAGGTGAAAGAGCAGGTTAACTATTAGTTGGGACTATACAGTTGCTATTTGCAACACACAGTGATTAGAGAAGCCCATGAGGATTGCACAGTACAATCCAAGTGGTTTATTTTATTTAATGAGCCATCCCATATCATTGATTATGCAATAGAGGCTGGCTATCAAGTGGCAAAAGATTGGAGCATGTGTTTTTCTAGATCTAGCTTGATAGTGTGTAGCAATTCGAGGTAGTACTGAGAGCTTGTGAGGAGCTTTGTACTATGATTGTTACATGATCTCCATGAAATATAATATACAGATAGTTGGGGTTTTCAACTTTAAGATTTACCATTAAATACTGTGTTCATATGTGTGATTGTTTGTGGTTTTAATGTGTGCATGCAATTGATTTTATTTCCGCATGAGATGATCAATGGTAGAAGAGATTTTGTATTACGCATGAAGCTAAAATATTGTGTGATCAGGAGAATCTCAGTGAATAATATATCAATTATTCAAATTTCTACATGGTATCAGAGTGATATTGATCATTGGAGAAATTGCAAAACATTGAAGCGGTTGAGTTTTGTGCTGGTGGAATTCGAATTTGCAGCAGTGTTTTCTTGGTGTCGAAGTTGAGATGTCTTTCAATGGATTGCGATTGGAGTATGCCCTTGAGGGGAGCTCGAATTATATTGCATGGAAGGACAGGATGGAGGCGGTGGTGAATGAAAATGGGTTGAAGGAGTTCATAGATGCAGAAGTTCCAAAACCTACTTCTAGTGATGCTGCCGTACTTGACGCATGGAAAAAGAAGACAACAAAGTGTCGAAGGATTCTGTTGGAAGGTGTGAAGGATCACATAGTGTCTAGCCTTCATGGTAAGGCTTCTCCATTCTTGATGTGGAAAGCTTTGACAGACTTATTCCAAAGCAAGAGCGACAAGAGGAAGTTGGCGCTCAAGGATAGACTCAAAAACATAAAAATGGAGAAAGGCGACAGTATGCCCAAGTACCTCACGAAGTTCATCCAATGCAGGGATGAGCTGGGAAGTGTGGGGGTTACCGTTGATGATGAGGACTTGGTGAGCTTGGCTCTCCTTGGGCTTCCGCAGAGTTGGCATTCCTATCAGGACTATGTCAATGGTCAGGAGAAATTTCCAGGATGGGAATGACTTTGGTCAGATCTTGTGCAAGAGGAGATAAGGCAGAGTACCATGGACGGATCTTCATCAAAGAACTCTGATGAAGAGAATTGTGCTTTGGCTACCAAAGCAAAGAAGGGGAAGAGCAAGAAAGCTTCTCAATCCGGTGCGAAAGGCAAGAAGCAGGACATGTCCAAGGTGAAGTGCTTTCACTGTCACCAACAGGGACATTACGCCACTAATTGTCCACAGAAGAAGAAAAATAAGTAGGCTGCTGGATTTGCAGTTGGAGAGGCCTTAGCCTCACCGGTTGAGCTCCTTCATTTTGAGCTAGATTTTCCTTTGATTGCATGCTTGGTCTCAAGTGTGATGGGTTCGGTGGTTTCTTGATAGTGGTGCGTCTTTTCACATGACGGGATATCGAGATTTGTTTGCGATCTAGAAAATAAAGATCTTGGAGTGCATCGAGATGGGAGATGATGGTAGATACGGTGCGGCCAGGTATCGGAGTGCATCGTCGGTACATTTTCCTTTGAGGGAGTCGAGTAAACCCTTCGTGAAGAAAGTGATGCATGTTCCGGGATTGAAGAAAGGAATATTATCTACGTAAGATTTGTTAGAAGACAAGGGAATTATGATGTTGTCTTTAGCGAGGGGAGAAAAGTTTCTGCGCAATACAATGCGATGGTGGTGCCGGAGGATAGGAGGTCGTTGAACCTTTATCAATTGCAGGTAGATGGCTGCGCAGCAATGGCAGGCAAGGCAGAAGGAGTGGTGAGCCGGGATGATGGCGAGTTGTGGCACCAGAGATTGGGCCACCTTCACCATGGAGCTTTTAAGATACTGCAGCGGATTTCTATTGGGCTTCCTAAAGGCACTCTTACATAGTTAGATCAGTGCAAGGGGTGTACCTTGGGAAAATTTGTGAAAGCCAAATTTCACGAGAAGGATAGTCGCGCCACAATGATCCTTGAGAGAATTCACACAGACGTGTGTGGACCTTTCTCAGTAGCTTCGACAGAAAAGCACAGGTATTATGTGATATTTGTTGATGATTTTTCTCATAAGTGCTGGATCTTCTTCATGCAGAAGAAGAGCGAGACATACTCAAAGTTCTGTGAGTTCAAGGCACTGGTTGAGAAAGAATCGGGGAAGCAAATGAAGGCTCTTAGGAGCGAAAATGGTGGTGAATTCATCTCTGGTGAATTCAAGGACTTTTGTAGCGCAGAAGGAATTTGAAGAGAGCTCATAATACCTCATAACCCACAATAGAACGGGGTTGTAGAGCAGAAGAATAGAACGATTGTGGGTGTTGCACGGGAAATGTTGCATGATCAAGGCCTTTCCATACACTTGTGGGCTGAAGCATACAATACTGCAGTATATGTGCAGAACCATTGTCCTCACAGGATACTTGGCATGAGTACACCCGAGGAGGCGTTTTCTGGTAAGAGGTCTGATATTTCCCATTTGAGGATTTTTGGTTCACCTATTTACATTCATGTGATGAAGGATGCCAGGAAGAAGCTGGAGCCGACTGCAAAGGTTGGGATATTTGTGGGGTAAACTGATACGCCCCACAACTATCCTGTGTATTTTCCAGACAGTCGCAAGACTGTTGTCCGACAGGATATCAAATTTCATGAGGAGAAAGCCATGAAGTGTTCGCTTGAGAGGGAGCCACACTTGCATGCAGATGAGGAGCTATTAGTTCCTAAGGATGAGTCTCAGGATGTGGATTAGCCACAAGATGAGGTTCATGGAGTGGAAGAGACCACTCAAGCAATGTCAACCATCAGAGGGCGGAAGCGCACTACAGAAGTTGAGCGACTTGCTCAAGATGCAGAGAAGGTTGTAGGAGCACCTACATCACAGCGCAGACAGAGACAGTCACCTGACCGGTATACTGGATACATGGCTCTTATGAGAAAGTGTATCGTGACAGAGCCATCCTCTTTTAAGGAAGTTGTGGAGGATCCCGCATGGGTAGATGCCATGGTGGAAGAGTATGATTCAATTGTTAGAAACAGTGCATGGGAGATTGTACCGAGGCCGGAGGGGAAATCAGTGGTGGGTTCGAGATGGATCTACAAAGTGAAGCAGGCAGTTGATGGGAGTGTGGAGAAGTACAAGGCAAGATTTGTTGCCCGAGGCTTTTCACAGATTGAGGGGATCGATTATGAGGAGACCTTTGCACCTGTCACAAGGTATTCTTCCATATGGACGATTCTTGATCTCTCAGTGCAGATGGGGTGGCACATTCATCATATGGATGTGAAGACTGTGTTCCTCAACGGAGTGATTGAGGAGGAGGTGTACATAGAGAAACCCAAAGGTTTCGAGATCTTCAGCAGCGAGTCGCATATGTGCAGGCTCAAGAGCGTGTTGTATGGGTTGAAACAAGCACCTCGTGCTTGGTACACATGGATAGACAGTTATTTCATCGGAATTGGATTCTCCAAGAGTGAGGCGGATCTGAACCTATACCAGATTGTGGTGGAGGGTAAGTTGCCGATCATTGTACATTATGTAGATGATTTGATTTTGACAGGTGATGAACTGTTGATACACTCATGCAAGGATGATCTTGCAAAGGAGTTTGAGATGAAGGACTTGGGCCTCCTTCATTATTTCCTGGGATTGGAAATTTGGCAGCGTAGTGGTGGACTATTTTTTTCTCAGGGTAAGTATGCCTGGGAGATATTGGAGAAGTTCAACATGCATGGCTGCAAGCCTATTGATACTCCTCTTCTTGGTGGATGGAGGAAGGAGGATGCTACTTCGGCGGAGGTAGTGGATGCCACTGTTTATCGACAGTTGCTGGGGTCACTTATGTATCTATTCAATACATGACCCAACATATGCTATGCAGTTAACCAGATTTCACAAGCTATGGTTAAGCCTACCAAGATATTTTGGAAGGCGGGGAAGCATGTATTGAGATATCTCAGAGGCACATCGGGATATGGATCATGGTACAAACAGGAGGATGAGTTGAGGTGGCATGGCTTCACGGATTGGTATCATCATATTAGATATTGTGTGCAGCGAAAGATCATGTTACTTTCATACATTCCTACGGAGGATCGGGATGCTGATATCTTGACGAAGGCGCTCACCAGGAGAAAATTCGAATACCACAGGGGTAGGATAGGGGTTGCAGATAATCCTTATCTTGTTGAGAGGGAGTGTTGAGATTGCAACAAGATGATGAGCTTAGTGAAAATAGTTGCCTTCACTAAGTGGGCCCGCAGGCTATTTTTGGCGCAAAGTCTATTTTTAGACTATGTCTATTTTTAGACATATGGATCATGTTCTATGAGTTGCAGGATGCTATTTGTGGATGGTTGGTCAAGTTGGAAAAAACAGATGGACTTCTATTTTTAGACATATTGGGCGGAATCTATTTTTAGATTGCCAGTCTAAAAATAGATATGTCGAATATTATTAGCTCTTAATAATATTTGGACTATAAACATTATCTTATTCTCTTGGAGCACTTCAGTTAAGTGCACAGATGTGACACAGGAGCTGACAGAAGTAATTATGCTATTCCTGAGGGTTAAGTGGACCTATTGCATGGATACTTCAGTTAGAACTCATGTGACAGAGTTTGGTGGAGTTGATTGAGGAAGTTAATGGAGTTGTGTTCAGTTTAACTAATCTAAGCATAGTTGAGCTATTTGTATCCAGTTTAACTAATTGATACAATTAGTGAGAGTGGTGTGAATTAATTATTAATTAATTCACTAATTATAAACTCATTAATCAACTAAAGAATGCATTAGTTAACTTCAGTGCATGGACAATTTCAGTGGAGACCAGTGCAGAAATAGGTGAAAGAGAAGGTTAACTATCAGTCGTGACTAAACAGTTGCTATTTGCAACACACAATGATTAGAGAAGCCCATGAGGATTGCACAGTACAAGCCAGGTTTTTTATGTTATTTAATGAACCATCCCATAGCATTTATTACGCAATAGAGGCTGGCTATCAAGTGGAAAAATATTGGAGCATGTGTTTTGCTAGATCTAGCTTGATAGTGTGTAGCAATTCGAGGTAGTGCTGAGAGCTTGTGAGGAGCTTTGTACTATGATTTTTACATGATCTCCATGAAATATAATATATAGATAGTTGGGGTTTTCAGCTTTAAGCTTTCCCATTAAATACTGTGTTCATATGTGTGATTGTTTGTGGTTTTAATGTGTGCATGCAATTGATTTTATTTCCGCATGTGATGATCAATGGTAGAAGAGATTCTGTATTATGAATGAAGCTAAAATAGTGTGTGATCAGGAGAATCTTGGTGAATAATATATCAGTTATTCAAATTTCTACAAGTGCCATTCCAGTTTTCAAGAAGTGAATAATGTTCAAAAAGTTCTCATCAACCACCTTGACAGCGAAAAATTGTGCATCGAGTAATACTTCTTCCAGAATAGTTGGCTCTTCACCATTTTCAATTTTAGAAAAGTGATCAGGTTCCACATTTAGTCTCCCAGGCTTGAAAATAATCTCAAAGTCATACTCCTAAAACAGTAGCAACCATCTACATATCTTCCCCCCCCCATACAGGCTTATTGACCAAGTATTTTAAATCTGAATGGTCAGTGAACATTTTAAAATTTCCTCCCAATATATAGTGCCTGTATTTCTGCAGGTCATACACCATTGCCAATCCTTCTCATTCGGTAGTAGAATAGTTGCAGTCGGTGCTAGAGATCTTCCTGCTAGCAAAAGCAACTGGATGATCAATGTCTCCTTCTCCTGGTTGTGCTAAGACAACCCCAAGTGCTATTCCTGATGCATCCACATGCACATGAAAGACCTTAGCCCAATCTGGAAATATTAGAATAGGTGCAGTGATCATCCTTTCCTTCAACAGCTCAAAAATTTTCTGACATTCTTCATCCCAGAAAAAAGACATATCCTTCTTTAGAAACTTTTGCATTGGTGCAATGATCAAGGCGTACCCCTGAATAAACTTTCTGTAGTAACCCGTATGTCCTAGGATGCAGCGAAACTATTTCTCATTGGTGGGGACCTCTAAATTGATGATAACTGCGATCTTGGTTGGGTCAACCATCAATCACTGCTGGCACAAGATGTGCCTCGACAAAATTCCAAAAGGTATGCAAAATATACACTTATTCAAGTTCAATGAAATATGGTGTTTCCTGCAGGTATCCAACATCACGCGAAAGTTATACACATGTTTCTTTACCAATCCAAATATTGTCCAGTCATCAAAATAGACCTCCAAAAACTTATGTATAAATTCTTTGAATACTGCTACAACCATGCGTGAGAAAATGGTAGGGTAATTCTTCAATCTGAATGGCATGACAGTGTACTGGAGGGAGCCCCATTCGGTTGCAAAGGTTGTCTTGCTGTGGTCTTCAAGTGCAATTTTGATCTGATGGTACCCCGAAAATCCAGTAGTGAATGAGTACGCTTCTTAACCTCCCACATTATACAAGATTTAATTAGAGAATGACATAGGGAAGTTATCATGTACACAGGAATCGTTAAGCTTGCACAGGTCTACACAGATCCTTATCTCTCCTTTGGTTTTCTTCTCTTGGACTACCATTGGGCTTACCCAATCAGACTATTCCACGAGCTCAATGATACCTGTGGCCACCATATTATCTAACTCCTCCTTGAATTTTTTCTTATATTTAGGGTTCAGCCGATAGGGTTGTTGATTGATAGGACGTGCATCTAGCTTCAAGGTGATCCTCATAACACCCAGATCTAGGCCTACAATTCCCTTGAGCTCAAAGAACTTCGTAGGAAATGGATCCTGATATTCGGTCAATAGTTGCGCAATATTTCCAAAAGTATCATCGTTCCAGTAATCCCAAATTTTGGCCAACTTGGGCTACCCCTTCGTCCCAATGTTGACTTTCTTCAACTTCAATGGTTTGGTAATGTCCACTGTTTGCAATGAGGTTCCTGCCACTGCGCGTTCTCCTTCAGATTCTTGGATTGTAATATTTCTAGGATCTTCATCTCTATCCTCTATTGAAAAATTCCTGCAGTTGATAATATCTTGCATCTGTGCATCCCAAGTTGGTGCAACACATTCCTTCTGAGGCAAAGACTCATCAAAGACAAGAGCATATATATCCTGCAGGGCTTCATCCAATTTATCTATCCCTCCAATTGAGCCTAATATTTCCATTAAATCCTCTGTCATTGTATCCCAGTGGCGAGTGCATTGGTGAAGCTCCACATCTAAGTATTAGGTGGTGGGGATCGACCCTAATGAATGAATAAACATATGGACCCATTCATTCTAGGTCCTTTCATTCCATACCTCCATCCACATATCCAAGTGCTTGCGTGGATCCCCACAGCCAGAAAAGAGCTCAATAGGTGGGTTGACTGGAGGCTCAAAGCGTAATATCATAATTTTTAGACATACCTCCTAGTCCTGGAAAGCCCCCTTGTGTGTTTCCCACCAACACACAGGGATTGTGGGCATAGCCAAGTCAAGTGCCCAAAATCTCCGTTCCTCAGGGACATATTTTTCCAGTCATTTAAGAAATTCCTTAACACTACCAGAACCATCAAAGTAAGAAATTTCTCTTACCTCTGAGGAGATGCACCGAAATCTCTTTGTGATCTTGAGGCAGTGCAACGCAGATACGTCATGCAACTGGTTCTTCCAATTTTCCGTCTCGCCATATGAATCTGAGAAACATGAGTTTTCTTTTCCCCCATTTAACATGCCATTAGCTGTAGGGTTGATCCAATCATCATCTCACACAGTCAGTTTGTAAATATGGTCAACATCCTCCTCATCGCACGTCAAATCTGTATATCGTTCACCTTGTGCTGGATCTAGAGGGATTATTACCTGCATACCATCATTCTCAAAGAGCATGCTCCTCCTTTTTAGGTTGATGATACCTCCCATGTCAATAGTCAAATCCAGTCCTAATAGAGGAGGGTAAGGGTTCGCATCATCCACAAGCTGGATTACTTTGAAATATGCATATACTTTAACTCCCGCAATGTCTACCACAACCTTAAGCAACCTTCCCAGTGGAATGATCTTTTGCTAGTTAGCCATACGTAGTTGAATGGTGAACCACTCCAATTTGGGTTCTCCCATCCTTTTCCAGGTTTGTTTTGGCGGGACATTGGAATAAGATCCTAGATCCAAGATGACTTGATCCATTTTGTACTCTCCAATCTGCGTACTCATATGCATCTCTCGACTAGTCCTCTTCTTGTTCTTATAAATCTTGTTCACAACTTTAATCTCCATTCGGGGGGCTTCCTTTTCGACACAACTGTCTATAAATGCTTGGAGATTCTCTATCGCCTTCTGGTTGCACAGTAACTTCATACAGGCTTGAAGGAATGGTTTGACTGCTTTGTCGACTTTTAGATCCACGGAAACTTTTGATGTTGACGCTCACGCCATAACAAAATATCTTTTAGCATCTATAAAAATTTCCTTCTCTTTGTTTAGGTCTAGGCCTTCCTTCTTTTCGGATGCCTTTCTGATCCATGAATCTGCAACAGCTTGCTCTGTAGGTCCTCCAATGGTCGTATGACTATGCGTTATTTCATTTACACTAGGGCCATCATCGTGTGGCTCAGATTTGACCATTTGCATGTTATGCGTAAGTGTATGCTGATTTTCATGCATCTTAGCTATCAGAATGGGACATTCCTCAATTACGTGATCAAATTGCCTACAGTACTTGCAAGAATTCCGTGCCGGGTTAGGGAAATCACGTGCGTAATGTCCTGGATCTCCACAGTTATAGCAGATTAATTTCCCTCTTCCTTGACCTATGCATCCACCTCTGCCCCCTCCCCTTCCTCTTTCCAGGGATCCTCGATGTCCAGAGGGATATGATGGCGAAGAGGTTTCGACCTGCCTTCTATACAAATTTGCATTTTCTATCATAAGCTCATACATCCAACCTTGGTGTACATCATGACCAAGTGATGAACAATATCTGCAATATTGTTGCTTCAATTCTGGCACATAGTCTCCTAGTTGCGGGAAATGGTCAGTATCATGTTGGACAACTACCCGACAATCAATGCACCATAGGGTGGGGTTTCTGGGCCCCCAAACCTCCCTAGGGTGCAATGGATTTGGTCCTCCAGCTCGCAGGTAATCCATAAACACAGGGCACTAATCTTTGGCGTGGCTTTCTCCTTTAAAACGAATGCAAAAAACATATACACCAACCTCTTTACCCTTATGTCTTTGTAGGATCTTTATCTCTAAGTGAACATCTTCCAACTAAATTTAAATTTCTAGAGTCGCAAGGGGAATATATTCTCTAGGCGCAACCTCCAACTTCATAGCGATCTCCAGGGCTTTAGCCTGAGTAGAAATATTCTGCTGTCCCATAGGACCATGTAGATGGGGTAAAAACATGGCGATGAACCATTCCTTATGCTGGTCATCATCGTAAACAAATCATTGATCACTGATAGTTTTCTTCAGTCGTTGATTGGCTTCCCAGACTGATTCTTTTGCTCCTTGCTTGAAATATTTTAGCTCTACCACTAACTGTGCGTAGGAATTCGATTTTTTGAACTATTTCTTTAGTTCCTTCTTGATATCAATGATAGTAGGAGAGGCATTTTGTTTCAGATATCCCATAAACTAGTCTAGCGCACAACCTTCAAATTCCATGTTTAGCTACACTCTTTTCATAGCATCAGTATTAACATTTTGTGCAGTCCATATTGCATCAGCTACGAACCAGAACTGATCCATGTCCTCATCCTCTGCACCCCTAAAGGTGGGTAGCTTCATGTGCGCAGCCATATCGTCTGCAGGTTGGGGTGGCGGCAGGGTATGAGATGTCTGATTCCTACATGAATTTGAGTATGGTGTAGCAGGAGGGATACCTACAGCACGTGTAGCCTTAGTTTCTTCTAGATCCAAAAAATAACTTAGAGGGTTGTATGCATATCTTTCCCTTCTATGATTTATCCGATAATACTTATCGTTGCGCATGGTGCTTTCAATATGTTCGTATTTCATTCACTTGGTGTGGCTACACAGAACACCTTTTTATCTCAATAACATCTTAATCAGCAAGGGCAATGTTCGCAAGAATTTACCTCTCAAACCCTTGAAAAATATTCTCTTGGCTTCAGAGTATGACACAAACAAATATATTGCAAACTTCATCACAAATCCACCAAAGATACTATCAACCCAATGATCTACGATCCGGGTGATTTTGTTATCATTCTTTTCCAATTTTTTGATCAATTCACGGGTCCACTACATAACCCTATCACCCTTCCAATATGTCTGGAACTCCGTTAATCTTGACAACCACTCCTGCAACTCATGTGAAAAGGTCACGAAGAAGATCTCGTGCACCTTTGTGAAGATATAATTATTCTTCCACTTTTTAGTAGAAAATTTCTTACTTCTGTTTTACTTTAGGGAAAAATCTTGGATCTTCTTTTCAAACCACTTGTCAATTTCATAATTTCCCGGGTTCCAAAAACCCTGATTCATCACCTAGTCTCTCTCTCAAAATTCTCCCGGTCTTAGCAACGAAACAATTTTTTGGCTTGAGGGGACTTGACCCAGGTTCATATTTGAGGTTAACCAACAAACCCATGTACTACTGGCCCTTTCGATGATGACCTGCTTGCGCAATTCAAGGTCTCACCCGAAGTAGTATGGGAGGGGGTTGGAACCAGGTTTCTGCACCCTAAGAGATAGAATTTTATGATGTGGGTACCTTTAGATCTTGAACATGTCTGCACAGAGAAAAACCCTAAGCAGAAACCCCTAACAATATAACTTAACATAATTCCTTGTGCACAACCCGTAACTCATAAGATAATAAATTAACAAAGAGAATTATAAACCAATAGCACTAGATATATGCATTCATTGTTCTTTTCAGCATCTAATATATGTGCGCAATCAATCTACTAACAATATTCAATAGAACAAAAATAACATGGAAACAACATGCAGTGCAACTCATAACATATCACAGAGACATTTAATATCAGAAAAACTTCCTTCTATTCATTAATAGTGCAGGTTCCTCTTATAGACTTTCTCATACCTATGCGCAAAACTAGCGGGGTCATCACACAGCAGGACTTAAGGTGTCTGCGCACACAACTAGCAGGAGACTTTACCCAGACAAAGCCGCATAAATACCTCAGAGTAGATCTATCATGAAAAACGTACCATAAACTTAACTAAAAAACCTGCCTTCTTCGACTCATCCTAGACTCTTATTTATACTTTTAGCCTACGCTATACTAGAGTCCACAAACTGTGGTTTGCGACCCCTTGATCTACCCTTTTTTCCCATTACAATTCATGAGGGACTTTGACCCGTCCCAAAGTCCCTTAACTTGTGCTGTGCACGACTAAAATACTCAAAATATTCCAAAAATATATCCCAAAATTGCATTCAGGGGGGTCTGCTCCAACAAGTGCATTATTGCTTGTCTCTCTTCCCTAAATAGTTTAGGATTCATCGAAATTGAAAGCTTTTTTATTGCATTTAGTCTACACCATAAGGATTCAGGTGACATTCCTTTGAGCCTTGAAACTGAAACTTTAAGCAAGATCAACTTAAAATGAACCCAATTTACCTTAAGGAACATTGGAATTAACAAGAATATTTAGTGGTCTAGGCTAGAGACGCGTTCCGAGATTGTTAAACGTAGGAGGTGTCGCTAACAGTCCATGTTACAACCCATGGGTGATACCGTGTGCCACATATGGAAGTATATTGATGTATGATAAGTATATTTTGGACACTCTCATCAAATGGTTACGCATTAGAAAACACTACTATAGACTTGAATCCCACGTACCGTCGCGTATATTTGGGGAGACACCACTAGGTTGCAAGCCTACCATAGGTAACCGAGTCGGCCGCCTTGTAGACATGATACTCTGAACACAACATTCAGGGATATTGGATATTTTACGTTAAGTCCTTGGTCAATTTTCTTTCATTTGATCACAGAGGTGTATATTCTAGTTCATGGATACTTGGTAAACCTTTATGCCTAGCACACCCTTTTTTATTTATTTTTTGTTAATTCTAAAAGTAACTTCCCACGAAAACATCTCACCCATAAAATTCTCCAACTTTTATTGCTTGGTAAGTTGTGATTTTGTTCGCTTCTCTCCTTTTTGATCTTATTCTCAAAGGTCATTGTGGCTGAATCATCGAATTCACCCACTCCCTCACCTAATGGATCTCAAGAACCTCCTCCTCCTGAGGTCCCTCGTTTTCCGGTTGGACCCCTTGAAGCATAAGGTGAGGAGATTGGAATTTTCATCAGTGTTCAACCCATATCATCTTGAGAACCTCTTGATGATATGAGTATGAATTTTAGTTTTGTTGTGCTAGTTTCATCTTCAGATTTAAAATTGATTTTTTGATCTTATGCTTGATGTACATAGGTTTCCTTGTTGTTTATGTGTGTCCAATAGGTAAATTATCTAAGTTTTATGAGTGAATTGATCTAGAGAATAAAGCATGAAATAAATATGTTGAAAAACAACAAAAACAAGAACAACAAAGCATCAAAATTGATCCATCAACACAGAGTTTTGATGAAGTAGTTCACCCCTCCTGGGCTACATCTACTTGGTCTAGCTTCCATGGCTTGGGCCTTTGTATTAGCTCAAAAGTAAGAAATTTCCATTTAAATTCACCTACATCTCCTGAAACATGCTCCAATGGCTCTAGAATGTCCAAATATATCATAAATCACTCTTATTTCTCCTAATTTGGTCTAAAATTTCTCTAGATATGGTCAAAACCATTTTCCCTAGTAAATTGCCTCTAAAACTAGAGAAGACTCTAGTTAGGGCCGCCAATTATGGAGGTCTGCTGAACTTGGCGGATTCTACCGAATTCACTGCTAACTTAATTTGTGAGTTAATTAATTCTAATGGATATTAATTATCAGATAAGCTTTATTACCGCATAAAGTGCGTTTAATACTAATCTGAATTTAAACAATGCTTAGCGCATAATACAAGGTTTAGGGTCATATAACTCCATATTAACACATTAATGTCCGTGCATAAAAATATCTACTCCCACTATTGTCTGGTGGATGGTCTCATGGGGAGGGGGTTGGCCCCCTCCATACCCCCGCCTCTGCAACCATATGAAATAAAATATAATGCAAACCCGTGGTCTATTAAGAACCATGGTAGTGGCTTCACAGTAAAGGCAGAGAGTATTTATGGGGGAGGTCATGGGGTCGAGCCTTGACCTTCACCCAACCCCGTGTATACATTTTTCCACCGGATACATACTCTCCAAATACTATATGCGCCCGAACTTTGGTTTAAAGTAAATATGCCACCATATGTAATACCTTTGGACTTTCCACATAATATGTTTAAATTTGATATGCGCCACCATAATATATGTATAACTCAGAATTTGGAAAATAAAATGCAATTCGACCTTGCAATGATTTAATTATAAATTTGGAGAGGTTCCACTAGAGGGAGCACGTGGTAGCCCCTGGCTGCACCATGTGTCATCCTCTGGTTGGGCTGCCCCAAACCATAATATAAAAAAAATTCGAATTCAGTCTTAGGATAAAATTCCTAAAAAACGTTTCACCTTCAAACCAAACTAGCGAATCCTATAGTGACACTTGTCACAGTGTCATTGGGAAAAAATGAAGAATATTCCCAAAATATACCCTGTATGCTAACTGGGCTACCATGTCATCAACCTATCATTGTTCTGCAAAATTTTCAGCTATTTAGGAAAATGAACAACAGGCTCTATCTTCTTCATCCAGACTCTGTTTTCGACAAAATGAATTATGCCAGATTCCTGGCGATTATCTCTTC
The DNA here is from genome assembly GCA_034641835.2 of Pinus albicaulis. Taxonomy (NCBI): domain Eukaryota; kingdom Viridiplantae; phylum Streptophyta; class Pinopsida; order Pinales; family Pinaceae; genus Pinus; species Pinus albicaulis. The sequence continues at coordinate 1,278,140,457 of CM076577.1, read as the reverse complement.
GTTGTCATTTAGTTTCCATTCAATTCTAAGCACTTTCATTTTTGAGCTTTTATACTGAGCACCCGATCACCTGATGATTCTCCTTAGAAAAAATTGAAAGAATATGAGTCGAAAAGCCCCGAACCAACTGCACAGTTCTTGGCCTTTCCTTCGAATCCTCTCTTTGATCCGATTGTAGTCTCTCCTCAGCAAATTTACAATGCTTTTGATCGGCTTGGAATCCATTTTCGTGCTTCTTCGGTAGAATCTTGCTCTATCGTCCGTTGATTGTTTCCTGATGAAATGACATCTAATGCTGATGATGTTCCTTTCATGACTACTCCTCAAAGCACTCTTCAGGAAACCTATGGCTTGTATATCCCGAAAGCCTCTTCATCGGTTTTTCCCTTCGAGGGAGAATTACTTGGATTCACACCTCACGATTCAGGTAGTGGAACCAAAATACCATCTATTTATGTTGCATCTATGCTCCCGCATAGTTATACCTCTTTGGGAAACCTTATTTTTGGAGCTTCCAGTGGTACACCCTTATTTCTGGATTCTATTTGGTCAATGGGTATCCCTCCATCTTCCGAACCGTTACTTTCGAATGTGGTCACAGTGTCTCACCCTATTGTTTGACCAATGGTCACAATTGGTCAAATGACCGTGTCATTCAGATCCTCCATCCCCTATTCGTCATCTATAATTACTGCAGTCCCACCATTGAGTGGGAAATCCACGATTCTTCTGTGCTTGGGGGGTAGTCTAACCCTCTCTATGAACCTTCCCTTTGAGGTGGGTGTCAACCGAGTTCTGTATTTGTTCCTAGGGTGAGTTAGCTTCATGTTCAATATTCTCACGTTCATCATCCTTTTCAGCAACCAAACACAACATATTCATATGTTCAACAACCTAAAATTCCTTATATTCAAAGGCCGAACATATAATATCATCAATATGTCCAACAACCCTAGCCTTCGATGAGTGCTATTGTGACTAACACTCAGTTTGGTTCTTATGCCCAAGCTGGTTTGAATCTCCTTATGGGTCAATCTGGTCCTTTCCCTCATCATTCTAGTACTTAGTACTAGCCACTTCCTCAAGGCTAGTACGAGCAATCCGAGTCTGGGCCGCAACTTGGTGCTTCATATCAGCAAATTCCTCAGTACAAATAGGCTTAACCAGTACCTTAGGGTAGACCCTATGTTCAGCGAGGGCCATAGGCTGGACCTCATGTTCAATAGCGACCACAGGCCGAACCTTATGTTCAACAAGAGCTGTAGGTTGGACCCTACGTTCAGCAGGGACTAAAAAATAGAACTCATGTTCAACAGGGACCTTATCCTGGACCCCATTTCCAACAAGGCCCATAGGCTCAGTTCCTGTAGGGGTCATATCAACAACTCGATCCAAGTTCGTATCAACAATATTTGTAGCAAGATCCTTACCAACCATGGGGGTAGTATGCATATACAGGTCAAAATTCGCCTTATTGGGGGTACAATACTTATAAATAAGGTTGTAACTCCTCGAAATTTCTCGCCTCATCATCCACCTTTTTCGTTCTTGGCTACGTTGGAATTTCCATATGTGTCAAATATCACAAATGACCCCATCCAGCATCAGCTACATTAGCCGCCGATTCCAACTAAGATTCCAGGAGATTATCTGAAGTTCGAAGGAAAATCTTAGGAAGACCCCAAAACCCATGTTATGACATACCACTTGTGGTGTTCCTCTAATTATTGGGTTGACGATTCTATTCATCTTCACCTTTTCCAGAGAAATTTGATTAGTTCTGTGGCCAAATGGTACATTGATTTCCCTCGAGGGATTTCCTTCGATTTCAATTCCTTGGCTATGGCCTTCTTCACTCACTTCTAGCTGCCTGTCCGGTTTGAAACCAACACCCATCTGATCACCTCGTTTAAGCAGTCAACTGCTATGCATATCTTGGATCACATCCATGAATAGCGGTGTCATGATCGCCTCATCAAATTTGAGATCCATGATCAGCTGTTGACCGAATGGTTCACAAAATCATTCGTTCCGAATATTGTGAAAGATCTTGCAATGGGTGGGTGTGTCACGTAAGAGGAGGTAATTTCTAGAGCTCAATACCTTGACTTAGTTTATTCCTAGTCCAAGACTATGTATGATTTATTACCTGATGCATCGCATCCTTTGACTAATGCCACATGATCTCAGTCTCCTATTATGCCTCTAGTGGATGGTGTTATTAGGACAATGGTCTATAATGATAATAGCGCACCTAAGACTTCTTCAAAGTATAAATCCACTGTTGCCGCTCTGCCCCCTACTCCTTCCCATAACCAGAAGAATCCTGGTAAAAAACAAAGGTAAATGCTGTTCAGTCTACCACAACAGCTAAATCCTCGAAGGGTAAGAAAAAGGATAAAGGAAAGTCTAAATCCGAAAACCCTAAACATTATTCAAGGAAGTCATTTGTTAGTTATTCTTCAACACATAAGCCAAAATATCCTTGCCTAATATGAGATGATGATCATTACACCAAGGATTGTCCTTGGCATGCCGAAGTTGCCTGTCTTCTGAAGGGTGCACCCGAGACTCTGACCATTTTGAAAGAAATTTTTCCTTCCCAAAAACACAAATGGTAGATGAGGCTCAATCATCTGGAAGCTCTCAAGTTTTCATGACTAGAACATAATCCATTTCCATCACCATGAGAAAAAAATATTATCCATATCCATTCAAGGCTCTTATGGAGCCAAAAGTTACAGATCACCCTTCCTCTTTCGTGCCTCCTACCTCTAGTCCTCTTCATATCGAGAGATCGAGTAGTGAATCCATCATCCAACCACCCCAAAAATTTGTTCTTCAAAAATCGTCTTACAATCTGAATGGGAGAGAATCACAACACTAGAATATTGTAGAAGATCTAGCTCAAGCGCCTTAAATGATGTTGGATTTGGAGGTCCTTCAGTCATGCCCATCACAATGAAAGACACTACTCTCTGCCATTGGAGGGATTGATCATTCAAATTCTAATCTAATTATTTTTGATTTCAAGAATTTCGTTCCTCGCCTCCCATCACAGGTAGATTTTCCGATTCAGGTTACCATTATAGGAAATACTATTCAACAGACTATTATTGATGAAGGCGCTTTGACCTGCATCATGTTGGTCGCATTTTGGAAAGCCATCAAATCTCCCCTATTGAGTCAGTCCTCGAATACCTTAGAATATTTTGATGGTTAAGGTTCTCAGCTGTACAATATTCTCAAGGAATTTCCCATCCCGTTGGAGGGGAAAAAAGTAACCATGGAAGTTGAGGTGGTAGACACCAACTTGAACTATAATCTCCTTCTTGGGCATAGTTGGACAAACACTGTGGTTTGTGTAGTATCCACCCTCTTTTTCCTCCATTAGGGGAATTTTGAGGTCTAAAATGGGTGTCCTAAGGAAATTGTAAAATAATAGTGGAAATAATAAATGAAGATTTGATTACATCATCAAATTTTAGAAGGAAAAAAGAAAAAACTACTTTTTAAACTCTTATTTTCAACTTATCTCCCAAAGTTTTTACTCAAATTTTGAGCAGGAGTACTCATTAGATGAAAAATGTGATTCCTCATCCAAGGAGTACCCATGTTGCATACTTTCGATGGATCCTGCTACATGAAAAATGAAAAATACATGAAAAATGTGATTGCAATCATGTTTTTTCATGTATTTCTCATTTTTCATGTAGCAGGGTCCATCGAAAGTATGAAACATGGGTAATCCTTGGATGAGGAATTAAATTTTGCATCCAACAAGTACTCTCGCTTGAAATTTGAGTAAAAAAATTGGGAGATAAGTTGAAAATATGAGTTGAAAAAGTAGTTTATTATCTTATTATTTTTTGTTATTTTTACCCTTTCACTTAAAAAATGGTAAATCATCCCGCATGGTTAACATCATCATATTGAATCCTATTGGTTCTTATAAATTTTATTTTGGTTCTACATTTTTCTTAGGAGGCCCATTTTAGACCTCAAAATTCCCCTAATGCTTTGTTTCCCTCATCAAGGGAAGATAGTGACTATGGATAAGTTGGATTTCTTCCCCTTCGAGTCTTCAGCAGGTAACATTCCACATGTTGGGAAAGCCGCTACTACTTATGAGAACACTGGGTCGAGTCTATTCGAAGACTCGTCTCTTATGGGAGTTTTTCCAGTTCTGCCTCCGAATGTCACCTCTGTTAATATGATTTTTTCTAGTCATGATCCATGGATTGTTCCCAATCCCGACCAGATTGAGATTTTTGGTGATGTTATGTCTCTTAGCCCGACAAAGAAAATGTATCAAGATATTCTCACAGCTTCCAAGGCTACATCTTAAGCTAATAATCATTTGGTTTCTTCCCTAGACACTTATGCGCAGTATCCCTGGTTTAGTTCTTGGGGTTCTGATGATCCCTTGAATGAGACTTTCCCCACAAATGATTTTATCATGGAGTTCATGTATCTCGAAGAAACTCCATGGGATGATGGACATCATCGTTCCTCATTTCTCCCAATCCTAGGTGGCATCTCCACTTGTCTAGGTTCCCATGCTTCGCCGGTACCGACTGACCCACTTCAGAATCCAACTTTGATTCATGAAGTGTTGTTCGAAGGGAACATGGGAAATATCACTATGACCATTCCGTTCAACGTCTCTATGATTGATGAGAATGTATTTTTCCATGTTTCTTGTTCTCCCCATGAGCTCAATATTTGCACTGCTTTCCTCCAAAAGCATGACCCACCCACTTCCTTCGACCCTGTTCTTACTGTTTGGTTATTTACTGTTGGGGGAATTATTTCCATGCTTCAAAACCCTTACTCGTCCAAGGGGCATGGGAACTTCACTGCTGCTATGAATATTCTCACAAAATTGGCTGAGGTAATGCTTACGCACGGTGTCAATGGTATAACTGTGGGATTAATTTTGTTAATCATGAAATAATGCCATCAACTGAGTTCATTCTTGAACTCTATCTGAAAAAATATTACACTTAATCATAAGTGTGATACTGTGTAAATTAGTGTGCTTTGAGTTTATTTTTGGTGTGATTGTTTGGCTTGCAGACATATTTCCTCTACTCACCTTATGTTCCACTTGGTTTGCAGATGTCTTCCAATCATTACATTGGTTTTGCAGATGGCACTTGCTGTAGCACACAAAAACTCTCTTCCACAACATGGGCACTCTTTGCTCCTGATGGTGAGTTGATTAATTTACAAGGCATTTGTTTGGGTTGAATAACTAACAATATTGCCGTAGTATAGTGTGGTGATTGAACTATTATCATATGCCATTGATATTGGGATTAGAGATTTGGTTGTTAAGTTGGACTCACAACTCGTTGTGTTACAATTGAATGGGCGTTATTTTGTGCGCAATCCACAAATTTTGTGTATGTATTTACGTGTTAGATTATTGGAATGGTATTTTGATTTTATCACATATCAACACATTCCAAGGCATTAAAATACATTAATATATTCCTTAGAAAACCATGTATTAGATAGAAACCTGTGCAATATGTAAACCAAGACATCTTTATGACACACGAGTAGCCATAGAAACACACACACACACACACACACACACACACACACACACACACACACATATATATATATATATATATATATATATATATATATATATATATATATATATATATATCACATATTTTGTATACTTTCGAGGCATTAAAATACATTAACGGATTCATAAGAAAACTATGTGTTAGATAGAAATTTTTACAAAATGTAAATCAAGACACGTCATTATGATACAGTAGTATCATAGAAAGCACAAAGATATATATATATATATATATATATATATATATATATATATATATATATAGAGAGAGAGAGAGAGAGAGAGAGAGAGAGAGAGAGAGAGAGAGAGAGAGAGAGAGAGATATTAGTCTGTAAGTGTGTTACATCCAAAATCTCAAAAAATATGTGTTCTGTTACAAAATTTCTCTTTGAGTCTACATTGGTACAGAAAGTAAATAGGGATTCTATTCACCCACATGGTGCTCATTGTAGCAAGTGACTGCTCGAATTACTCGCTAGAGTAATCAATACAGTCTGCCCGAAACTCTGACAGTGTGTCTCTGGAAGCGCAATGGAATCTCATCGAATGTAGGATACTCTGGAATGCCTCGCGTGAGGACAACCAGGTTCCACTCCACCTCAACTAATGTGTCTGCTCCCTCCTCATAAGGATCATCTCCTCCTGGACGGGCTACCCTCCACGCGATTGGTGACACGACAGGAGGTCTCTGAGGACCCATGTATGTAAACAATCATAAGTTTACGTGTCTGAACACATAGCAAAAAAGAACATCTAAAATGTAAAAAATGTTTAAAAATAATTTTTACTTGCATTAGTCCACTGTGTGCCTAGTGGGATTAGTAGATCTGGATCTGCTCTAAAGTCGATGTTGGCATATGCATAGTCATCAACTGCGATAAGTTGATGTCACAACCAACTGAAGAAGACTGTGGGAAAATGAATCTATTTCCCCCTCCTTGTCGGGGCTTTATGTCGCACCATCTCATTAACCTCGGGTCCCTCAAGGCGGGATCATGGATCTCTAGCCACTGATACTGGAATAGGAGTACTCTCTCGAGAAAGAAGGTCACCAAAATTGACCTGTACCCAAACTATTTTAGTCTCCCTATCTTGTAGTTGGTTAGCTGGCTCTTCATTTTAGCTAGCAACTGCTCACACCAGTTGAACATCGTTGGGGCCAAGAAGTCCACCACATAATGGAACTAATATTTCATTGCCTCATGAAATGCCTGGGATCCTACCACTCTCATGATGCAATGCAGAATTCTGCACATAGGAAGCAATCTGATGGAAGATATGTCTACCTTCCCACTCTCTGTCTTCCTTGCCCCATGACAGTATCTTTGGATGAGCATTCTCGTGCTCTCACCCCCTGAGCGAGCTACAGAGATTTGGATCCTCTCCTCTTGCATGGATAGTCCAGTGATAAAATAGATGTCCATCACATCTATCTCTAACACTTGGTCCTTGATGATGAACAACTATCGGTCCACATCCCAGATACTGATTAGATACTGGAGAAGCTCCAGTTGAGCTGTTAGACCATATGTTTGGAAGAATTTCAATAATCTGCAATTGCGCAAAGCATTGATGCAAACTTGGTTTTTTAAGGCTTGGTGGTATTCCGCCTCATGGCCTTATTATTTCTATTCGACCTTCATCTTCATTGAAAGCACCTGGAAAACATGTCCAATTGGTTTTTTAAGAGCATTCATGGAAGAATTTTTAGAAAATAATGGTGGAGTTGGGCGATTTTATCTTTTTAAATATTTTCTGCAACCAACGCTTATGTTCGAAATGATTTAATGCTTGTGGCATGCTGCCCTAACGGGCTAAGCACTACCATCGCGACCCCAATAGCTCGAAATCACGTCAGTCACAGTCGATTTTAAATTTTGAAATCTCTCCCTTGAACTCCCTAATTCTAAAAACCAAATTCCAAATGAATCGAATTAAATTATAAATTAGTTTTAGAGCTCTTACCTAGCACTGACGGATCAACGAATGGTGTCTCAGATCAGCTGCATCACTGATTTGAAATTCAGAGAGAAACTAGACAAACTTCTCTTCACAAAATGGAAAGCTAAAAATGATTTCGATTTTTGGTCTATTTATATATTTTTGAAAAAAAATCGCTAATATTTTATTATTTTTCCTCGATATCTGTGATTTTTTCCGTTTATGTGCGATACAGGACTTTCACACTACTGATGATCGTTTCTGATGTAAACAAGTTGAATTTTATCTCCTTTTCGGGCTCGCTAAATGTTTATGAAAAATGAACCCTCTTGGAGTCAAATTTCACTCTTTTCTAACTCTTGAAAAATGAAAATATAGTCGAGTACTTGTCATTTCGAAATCGTTAAAGTGAATGAACTGACGTGATCTCAGTATACATTGACCCCTTTTTTAGGTTGAGGATTACTATTTTTGAAAAAGGAATACCTTGATCGAACATGGTAAAAAGGTTCTCTCAGACATAGCTTTCTACCTTTTTGGATTCGAGAGACAACTTACAAAAATGGACATGATGGAGTTTTATTTTTGTTTCTTTTCAAACTCCCTAAACATGAAAATTTACCAAGTTTACCTTTTGTTGGACTCGTTAAATATTAAACGATGAAAGACTTGTCACCATGATGAGACCAAGTTCCTCCTTCCTAAGGCTCGTTAAAATTACCAGGATGGATTCATTTGAAGAATGAACTTATATGTTGAACATATGCTATCATCTTCATGCTGGCTACAAAAAATAAAGAGGTAATAATTAGCAATAATGGGGGAAAATTGAAAGTAAACATCCTATGTGTATTATGGACAGCTTGTTGCTCTTGAACATGAAACTCATATGCAGTTCATGTCAGGTTCGGGACATCCTACATTCATCACTTTGCCTCCATGGGTTTGGGAAATTCATTTTCCTCTTATCTGATTACCAGTTTCTTCAACATGACCTCTGATCCTATTTGAGTCAAATGTTGCCACACTCCAGAGTCATGTCGCCAGTATGTTCAAGAGAATTCCTTTTCGTCAAACATATTTTGCATATTCGACCCTCTCTATTACAATCCCGAATCACTCCTATCATCTTAAGATCTATGTTTTTTCATGTCGATGATGTGGGAATCATCATGGCCCTCCTTCGATGAATCACTTATTGTCGACTTCAAATCATTATCTAGGATGGTGATTTATAAATTTCATTAAGTACCTTGGAACTTGCATGCCTCAATGGCAAGTTCTTCATGTTTGATGACAGGTTCACATCATTGGCCTTCGATCCAATGATTCTACAAGTGTTCGACTTCAACAAATTTATTCACACTTGTAGATTGTGTTGTTGTACCTTGAGGTCCATCATCATTAATGGTGGTCTCTCTTGTGCCTATTAACAGTTCTCATCATTGACTGGTAATTAGGTGGATTCTACCATGTTCAAGTCCAACACATTTATTCAAATGGCTAGAATTGTACATTGGGTTGATTGAGATCATGGTGAAGACCCTGGGTCACATTTGTTTTTTGGTCCAGGTTGCGAGGAGTTATTGAGTATTCATGATTGTATACATGATCCTATATATACAAATGGTTGTGTCCATACAATGGATCCATTTCTATGATCTATTTTAGAAGGATGGCTTCAACCATACTGTGGGTTCATGTGTCATTTAATGCCTAGTGCAACATTATGTGGTTAGGAATATTTATACCAGAGATGTCATATATTTTAAATGTTTGGTTTGGTAGGTTCTTCGAAGGTGGTATGTGTTATTTGCCTTGGTTCATAAAGCATTTCAGCCATCACTCCCTATTCTGCCTTCATGCTTTAGGGGGAGTTTGTTACACAATAATTTTTCACCATGCTCATTTTCCCATCCCTAATCCTAAAATGCCTCATGACGAATCATGTGCAATGTTTCCATCATCAAGAAATATGCTAACATATCCCCTTGAAGATTTAAAGAATACTTACTTGAAATATTACTGAAGAAACTTGGTCAAATTCCTAGTTCCTTGGGTCAACACTCTTTCTAGTGCCATGAACACACCGATGTCCTTTTCCTAGTTCTGGCCCACTGCTGTCAGTGCCCTAATTTCTTGGAAAACTGTGTTGATCCCCTTTCTGGCAGTGCTTACTCAAATGGAGGAGAATATTTGTCCTCTAGAAGCTCAAGTGCAGCGAGTTGGTTGTTGAACATAAATGATAAGGTCCATCTCTCTCATTTTAGATCCTTGACCTCATCCATGGGGGATCATCCCTTAGAAAGTGGGCCTTCCTCCTCCTTTGATGGGCTCCCAACCTCCTTCTCCTTGCTATAAATTCACATCCCTCATTCCCCGTATTAGTGTTAGTATTTGCATCCTTCCATCAGCGATCAAATAAAATATTTCATGTCATGTTAAGGGGTCCCGTTATGAACTTTTTTTCATTCTATTAGGTCATCATGCAAAAATTTGGTCACTTGGTGCAAATTTAGGTCTGATATCACTCCTTGAAAATTTTATAACTTGCTAGCTCATTTCACCAATTTGCTGAGTGTACCATCATTCAAAAGTTTTCATAATCATTAAAGTCATCTTTATCATGGTTTCATTTAGTATAGAGTCCCCATTAGGTCATTAGGGTTCCAACCACCAAATATGTCATCCATGCATAAAATCTAGCAATGGAGGAATAGTTACAGTTTTGTTTCATATTTCTTCTAATTGAAAATAATTCATGTTTCCAATGCTCTTTTCTGAAACCCTAGAAGTCTAGACCACTCCATCAGATGCCCTAATGTGTTAAGATACTTACCTACCTTGCCCCATCAGATCCCTAGAATTTTGATCCTCTGATCTATTCACCATCCAACACCTCAAATTTATCAACCAAACCCTAGTGATACTATACCTAGCCTAAAATCCTCTTTATCCAGTCATATTGGCTGTGATCTTGTGGAGAGAGCCCTCTCCTACCTAGTAGGGCTAGCTACTTGGAAAAATATTGGTCTTTGGTTACCTTTGCTGGTCTCTTCTCAGCCTCAGAGATCTAGTGGAGTGATAACACCCCCAAGTTTTAGATCTTGGTTGATCATTATCAGACTCATCTGAACTCTCATCCCTTTGCATGCTAACATCATGATTAAGCCTAAGTGCATGGAATAAGGAATGCTTTTGAGTTGGGTGAAGGACTCATATTTTCACCTAGGGATGCCTCCAACATCAAGGCTTGGTTGTAAGCTCTCCTTTTGTAATTTATCAATAATAACAACTAATGTTTTCTTTCTATATTTTTCTATATGATTATGAAATTTTTCTAGACTCCTCGATCTTCTAGATAGATAATGTTTACGTTTATTATATATTGTATCACATTTTCTATTGTCTCTTGATCTTTGACAGGTATTCATGCGTCATCAGTAGTAGGAAGCAGGCATACAAAGATCAGTAGCAGGAAACGGGTCTGCAAGACCGAGTTTCTCCTTCATAGGGATCCTAAAATTTACTAGGATGGATTCATCCGAAGGATGAACTTATATGACAAGCATATGCTATCCCCTTCAAGTTTGCATTGAGAAATAATTGGGTTACTCACCAAAAATGGTAGGGGGAAAATAAAAGTATTTATCAGTTGTGTCGACAGTATGTCACTCTTGAACATAACACATCCTCTGTTTCATGTCGGGTTTGGGTCATTCTCACTTCGTCACTTACCTTCCTGGGTTTGGGTTATCCATTTTTGCCTCTCATCTAATATCTGCCACATCACCATGACCTTTGATCTTGTGTCTTGTCAAAATGCTGCCAAAATATGGAGTCATGTTGTCGATATATTCAAGAGCAGTTCCTTTTGCAGCTTATTCATTACCTGATTCTCTATTCCAGTATTGATTCACAACTGTCTTGTTTCCCATATTTCGTGTCGATGGTGTGGGATACATCGTGAACCTCCTTCGGCAGATCAATTCCTGTTGACTTCAACTCATTATCCGAGAAGCTGATCTAGATACTCCCTTCCGGTACCTTAGAGGTTACATGCCCTAATGGCAAGTTCTTCACATTCGACGATAGGTTCACATCATTAGCCTTCGATCGAGTGATTTCACGAACGTTCGACTTCAGTTCCTTATTCACATCTAGTGATTTGTACTACTGGTACCCTGAAGACCATTGTCATTATTGGTGGTTCCTCTCATGCCTATTAACAATTTACATCATTGACTGGTAATCAAGTGATTTTCTTGCATATTCGACTTCCGCTCATTTATTCGCATGCTTGAATTTGTACTTGGTTGGGTCATGACGGAGCGAAAGACCTTGGATTTTGTTTTATAAAAGTCCAAGCTACGAAGCAATATGAGTTATTCACGATTATATACATGAATCTTTTATATGGATGGCTATGACCATACCGTGTGTCCACATTTGTGATCCTTCTTATTCTGGATGGCTGTGCCAATACCATGGATCCATTTACATGATATTTTTACGGATGGTTGCATCCATGCATTGTGTTCATGTATTTTTATCAGATATTTCAGTTACGTATGTATCTATATGCTTGATTCATAGGTTTTCCAGTGACGGTGTCCTGGTACTTTCATGTACTCGTAAAGAAATTCAACCCTCACTCTCGTTCTGCCTTCATGCTTTGGGGGGCATCTGTTACACAAAATTTTGTTGTTGTCCTTTTAATACCTATTCCTAAATCTTGGAGAACTCATACAATGGTCCCTGTGTACTTTTCTCTTCATGGAGCACATGCCCTTGGATCCCACAAAGTCTAAAGATCAATATCCCTTTGACTCATTTTTGGAGAATCTCCCTAAAAACCTAATTTTTTGGAGCGACGCGACCACCCTATGTATCACCAGTGCTTATGGAAAATCCTTAGCCTATGACCTGCACTGATGGGCACTGGTATAGACCCCATACTCGTGCTAATATACTTATGGAATTGTTTCAAAAAAGGAAATGAAGCTTCATGGCCTAGAAGCTTCGAAACTGGAGAGCCGGATGTTTGCTGATCATGATATAGTTGAGCTTTCTCCTTTGGGTTTCTTGTTCCTACAAAATATGAACCACCCAAGGAGAAAAGTTCTCCTTCTATATTATGAGGATCCATGTACCCTCATCCCATGGCTATAAAATGATCCCTTTCCATATGCCTATGCTAGAACAGAAGAAGGAAGAATAGAGGATGAATATGAAGATCACTTTAGCTATAGAAGGAGAGAGTTGAGATCCTTAGCCTCCTTGTTTTAAGCTTGGAAAAGAGTTTTTTGGAGACGTGCTTGGATTTAGACTCATCAAAGGAGAGCTCCAACATCAAGGTGATGGTCTTGATCATAAAGAGGAGCAAGGAACGTGATCTGGAGCAAAATATAAGTGGATGCACTCCAAGGAAACAAGTAATCGACATAAGTTTAAGGTAGGTATTCCTATCGTTTGTTTCCAATTGAATGTAATCTAGGAAAGTAGACACTTTTTTGTCTTGTTTATTGCTAGACACACTCTAGGGCTAGAGGGATTGTCTCTGTCCATAAAGAGGATTTGGCTTGAAAACACTCGTTCCATCTTTGCCCACATTTTTGGTATAATAAACACCCTATTCACTGGATCACTCCACCTGGTGAGAGTATTACAACTCCACCCATAAAGTGCCTCAAACATACTCATCCTCAAACATTCATGATACCCATTGTTGTAAGAAAATTAAAACAGTGGTATATACTCTTCCCACTTCCGCTAATGGTGCATAACATACATTCTCAACATGTCCTCTAGAATCCTTTTAACCCTCTCTGTTTGTCCATTTTTCTGTGGATGATAAGATATATTGAAGGAAAACTATGTACCAAAACCTACAATAACTCTTTCCAGAAACGTGAAGTGAAATTAACATCTCTGTCTGGCATAATATTCTTTTGAATACCATGTAACCTCACTATCTCTCTAATGAAGACTTGTGCTACATCAGTAGCTAAATAAGTAGACTTAATCACGATGAAGTGAGCTACCTTAGTCAACTTGTTAGCTACAACCATGATAGAATCATGTTGTTTAGATGTCCTTGAAAAACCTGTAATGAAGTTCATATAAATGAACTCCCATTTCCACTCTTGAATCAGAATTAATTGTATTAAACCACTTGGATGCTTACACTCTTCCTTTACCTGTTGACAATCCAAAAATATTGCAACAAAATCTGCCTCCTCTTGCTTCAAATTCAGCCAATAGTAGAACTTCTTCATCGCTTTCAACATCTTATAATATCCCTGGGGACTTGAATAGGGATTAAAATGAAATTCCCTCAAGTTAAGCTTCTTGACCTCGGTGTTATCTGAAACATAGATACTACCCCTAAATATTGTCAAACAATATATAGTGGGATGATAGTCGACATGATGATCACCTGTACCCTAATTTTGTAAAATGTGCATAAGGTCCCTGTACCTTTCATCTTGAAATCCTTCCTGTAATATCCGATCCTGTAAATTTGTCTCATATGAACTCATACTTGCTACGCTATTTACCTGCATTCTTCTGCATAGATAATTTGCAACACTATTCTCCTTTCCCTTAATGTACCCGATCTCAAAGTCAAACTCGCTGATCGTCACCAAACAACTAGATTTACTAGAATTCAGATTAAGTTGGTCAAAAAAGTATCTCAATCAAATATGATCACTCATCAAGATGATGTTCCTGCTAAGAAGATAGTGCCTTCACATATTCAAAGAATGAATGATCACTTCTAACTCAATATCATGCATCACATAGTTCTGCTCATGGTTATTTAGTTTCATTGACTCATAGCATAGTATATATACCTCCTAAATCAAGACTCCACCAAGGCCTCTCTTGGAAGCATATGTACACACCACAAACTCTTTATTTGGATCTTCAATCTTTATAAATGGAGAATTAGTAAGCCACTGCTTCAAATTTTCAAAATTCAGTGTACATTCCTCTGTCCATTCAAATTTCTTTCCTTTCTGCTACAATAATTTAATTTAATATGATAAGAAATCCATGAGAAGTTCCTGATTGTTGTGTAACCAGCTCCAAAAATAGAAGAAAAGAGATATGAACGCCTTAGAAATAAGCCACTTCGAGGGGGCAACCTCCAATACATTACATAAATGAACAATTCTTGGATGATACAATTCAAAAAACCTCCTTTCTATATATAGGAGTCCATGGGGCCATAATGTAATCCTAGTGGGCTACAATGTAATCCTAGCCGACCTAACAATAATAATTTAAGGGCACAATAATAACAAAATGGGGGTTACAAGGGTACAATAATAACAATAAGGGGTTTACACTAACAATAATAAGGGGCCACACTATTAATATAGGGACTTAACATGCCCCTCTCCTTCAAACAAGTGTTGTCCTCAACGCTTGATTATTTCTTGATGCTTTTGTATAAAATTCTCATCGTCCCATGTGGAATCTTCTACAGGAAAGTTCTTCCACTTGCTGAGATAATTTGAAATTGATTGTACTTGTCGAGTTCTTGTTTCTGTGATTGCTTCATAACTTCTTTCGATGTGATATTGATCTTCCAGTTGTTTCATTTGATTTTGCACCAAAGTTAGGTTATCCTTTGAGAGTTGGAGAACTTGTTGTTGATGCTCATTGTGATATTCCACTACTTTATCATCCATAATAGATTTTATTTGATCCTTAAAACCATCCAAATTAGCCTCCATTTTTTCTTTTAAACCATCTATGTCATCTTCGGTTGCTCTTCGTAAGATCGAAATTTGTTGCACTTGGTACCGTAATTTTGATATCTCATATTGCAATTCTTCCTCCTCATGCGTCATAGTATAGCTTTCTAAGGGCTTAATGGGCATGGAATTATTTTTTGGAGGCATAATAGAACCCATTACTGACAAAAATTCTTCAATATTCCCTTGGAATCATTTCAACTTGACTCTTCAAACAAGACTTATGCAATTCGGAAAAAACAATACACACCTTTTTCTTGCTTTGAGGAGCTCGATATTGAAATTGAATTATCTCTGTAATTGAAAATATTCAATATCTGAAATTTAGCCTTGCAGTAGCCCTCTGAAGCTTCTTTCCAATGCCACAGGTCTGACCTGATTTGGATTCTCCAAGACAAAGTTGTGTCCAATCTCCCACAATGACCTAATTATGGACTGGTTCAGTAGAGCGAAGTTGTACGACTTGCCACGTGTCACTGTTTCATCCTTTGTCTCTGAAATTGATATCCAAGAAACTACAGTCTATGTACTTGTAACCACTTTTTACGTCACTCCAATCCGATTCCCAGAGAGAGAGTTATTGAACGTTTCCCATGATCACCTCTTTGAGATGAAATTCAGGAGCCTGAAAAAGAACTACCTTCCACAGATCATATCTCCAAAAATATTGCGAACCAAGCTCTGAAATTTTTTGAAGAATTTCCTCAGGATTTCAGCTTCGCACCATACAAATTTCAGACTCTGAACCTTCGTACAAAAAACATTATAGCGCAAATGCCACGATGACCTGTTTAGGAGCCTGAAACAATACCTAACTTCCACAGATGATATCTCCACAAATATTGCGAACCAAGCTCTAACATTTTTAGAGAAGCTTCCTCAGGATTTTTGCTTCTCACCCTAAAAATTTCAGCTTCTGAAACTTCGTAGAAAAAAAGTTATAGCGAAAATGCCACGATGACCTGTTTGGAGCAGCGAAACCCTAGAATCCAAAGCTCTGATACCAAATGTTGTGTAACCAGCTCCAAAAATAGAAGAAAAGAGATATGAACGTCTTAGAAATAAGCCACTTCGAGGGGGCAACCTCCAATACATTACATAAATGAACAATTCTTGGATGATACAATTTACAAAACCTCCTTTCTATATATAGGAGTCCATGTGGCCATAATGTAATCTTAGTGGGCCACAATGTAATCCTAGCCGACCTAACAATAATAATTTAAGGGCACAATAATAACAAAATGGGGGTTACAAGGGTACAATAATAACAATAAGGGGTTTACACTAACAATAATAAGGGGCTACACTATTAATATAGGGACTTAACACTGATGAGCCTCCTATAATAACTTATTAACCCCATGAATTATCTCGCCTCATCCACATTCCTAAGTTATTCCCATTCCATGATACCTCTTATCATTTCTGGATCCACTGCTATGCCTTCCTTGGAAACTTTATGCCCCAAGTAACGTACCTTTTTTTGAAAGGAACTACATTTTCTAAGCTTGGCATACAACTGATGCTTTCTTAGAAATATCAATACTGCTTCTAAGTGTTAAACATGATCATCCTCATCCTTATAATATATCAATATATCATCAACGAATACAATTACAAACTTGTATAGATAAGGACGCAACACACTATTCATCAAGCACATAAAAGTAGCTAGAGCATTAGTCAAACCAAAAGTAACCAAAACAAAATCATCATGCCCATACTTGGTCTGGAAAGTATTATTGTATATTTCCTCTTATTTGATGTGAACCTGATGGTATCCTGATCTCAAATCAATCTTCGAGAACACTACTTCTCCCTTCAACTGATCGAACAATTCATCAATCCTAAAAAATGGATATATATTCTTGATGGTTACCTAGTTCAACTTCCTATGATCAATGTAAAACCTAAGAGTACAATCCTTTTCATTTACAAACAATACCGGTGCACCCCAAGGCAATACAATTGTCCTAATGTATCTCTTATCAAGTATTTCCTTCAATTGCAACGTCAATTCCACTAACTCTGGAGTGCTCATCTTGTAAGGTACCTTTGATATAGGGGTTGCCCCTGGTACCAACTCAATAGAAAATTCCACCATTAGGGGATTTTTGAGGTCTAAAATGAGCCTCCTAAGGAAAATGTACAATCAAAATTCACTTTATGAGAACCAACCACATTTTAGGGGATGCCATCATCCCTAATGGTTGAGGTGGCATTGCTTGAGTTAAATGCACTTACTTGTCACATTCTCAATGGTGGATAAAATCACATGGGTAACCATGGTACTGCTCTAAGTACTTTTAAATTCATAAACCAAAGTACTCATAATAAATGTTATTCCACACTTTTTGAATAAAATATTATTATTGTCATTTCATATTTTTTGAAAGAAACAATGCATATCCCTACACAATATTCATGTATTTACACACCTTTCAATAAACATTATATTTGTATATTTTCAAATATGTATTTTTAAATTGTATATTCATCTCATTTTACTTAATATTACAATTTCAAATTAATTATAAGTTAATATCTATAAACATATATTATACACATGAAATCAAAATAAATAAAAAAGTTACCTTGTAATTTTAGTATAAATCAAATCTATAAATAACATCATTATTATATTAGTAGAATACAAACATATTAAAATTAAAGAAAAAAGAAATTTTAGTTTTGTAAGACGAAAAAAGGTATATTAGTTTTGTATGTTGAAAAAATATATATTTGGTTTAACATAGTTTAGGGCAAAAAAATACTAAATTTCAATGTATATAAATCTATATTATACTTATAAATATAAATTAAATTTATTTCAATATATTTTTTTTTCATTTGTTTTAAATAAAACTCAATTCATTTCATTATGATTATATTAATATATATAATAGTATGAAAAAAAATCTAAATGTTATCGAATATATATTATATTCATTCTTATATTATATATTATTTCTTCTTTTGTTATCAATCAAATCAATTCCATATGTAATATAAACTCATACATAAAACAATATATTACACATATTTTATTTTATTACATTATTTTTATATAGTATATTAATTACATGTTATTATATAATTTAAATAATATAAATTTTAATTAATAGTATATTCTATAATTAAGAATATATGAATTTCTATTTATATTTTATTTGAAGTTATTTAAGTACAAAGGACAAATGCATTAGTTGTGCAATGATAATGATTTTTTTTTGAAAACATCATTCTTATTTATAGCCACATCAATACAAATTTTTTATAAATTTTATTTTGGTACAACTTTTGAATTGAACTTAACCATGGTTATATGGATTTTGGTGCAAAAAGTGAATCACAAATTCATAAATATTATTTTATTAGTTTAGTTATTATTTTATTATTTCCTTAGGAGACCCATTTTAGACCTCAAGATTCCCCTAATGTTCCCTATGAGGTAGAAACTCTAAAATCTTTGTGGGGAATGCATCTTAAACTTCCATAAAATTAGGTATCTGCTTAATACATCCACATCCTCAACATCCCTAACTTTATCACTAGAAATATGAACTGCAAATAACACACATCCTTTCTTGTGACTGTGCTTTACCTGCATAGTTGTAGCCTTTTTGACAGATGTAGTCTTCTTCTTATCCTGTAATATTCTCTATTCCCCATTGTCATCCAAGCACTAAATAACCTTCTCATAAAGATCCACCTTCTTCTTGTGAACATGAAACCAATCCATACCCAGAAGCATGTTGTATGATCCCAATGGAAGTACATTCATATGTGCTGATGTAAGCATATCATTCAGCTTAAATGCACAAGATCTTACTCAATTTTGAACTCTTTTCTTTGTACTTGTAGCCAACTGCACTAATCAAGACTCTGGATGCACTTCTTTTCACAAACAACACTTATATATTCGGTTAGGATTAACATAACTATAATTAAACCCATGGTTAATCAAAATAGAAACAAATTAATAAAAATTCTTACTGTCCATCTTGATAATAAATGTTTGGTGATCCACATGTCTGTTATACAATGCTGCATAGAGGAATACTCTATTCAACATCCTCAAATTTTTTCACTTCCTCTGAACTGTAGATCTGAGGCCTACCACCTTCAGACGATGAACAATAATTCTTGAGATACTCCTTACCACATATATAACACTACAATTGTCCCTCACCATCACCTTTGTTCAGCTGCCCTCAAACCTGTTACCCATGTCCCTTTCTAGTTACATTAAACTTATTGTAAGGAACAACATTCTCTTTTTCACTTGCATCTTGAGGTATTGTTTGCTTCGATAGCCATTTACCTATATCTTTGTCTTTCCATTTATAACCTTGTTGAGACTCTGTTTTACACTTCAATTGTTCATAATAGTGTTTGAACTTTCCAATTACTTCTTCAAGTGGCTGAGGCTCATCATACTCAATCCGATCTTTAAATTATAATTGTAATCGACTAACAAATCTTTGAACTTTGGCCTTCTCATCCTTAATATATGGTACATACCTTAATAACTCCAAGAACTTAGTCATGTACTCTTCATCTGTCATCAATCCCATATTTAGCTCATAGAAATCCTTGGATTTACAGTCATAATACCTCTTTGAAAAATAATTCTTCCTGAAGAGTCTCTTGAATTCATGCCAAATTAACTCCTTTGTCCTGATGTCTCTGAACCACTTCACATGTTCCCACCTGATATATGCTTTCCCTTTGAGGCTGAAAATAATTATCCCAACCTTCATGTTCTCTGTATAGTCATGCATCTCAAAGAATTTATTAATCCCAAGTAACCATTCCTTTGCATCTTCCATCCTTGTCAACTCTCCATTAAATTTAGGTGGCTTTCATTTCTTGGAATCATCTAGAAAATATCCCCTATCATTCCTCCTGTAAGGATGATAGCAACAACGACCATGATACTTGTCTGAAATAGAAATAGAATAGAAACCACATCCGTCACCTCTCCTATCCAGTTTATCCAAGAACCTGCCATCTCTAATCGTGTCATCTCTATTTTACCTATTCCCACCATTAGACTCACTTCCATAGGCTCCATTAGTCCTTTCCTCCTGTACATAACTGACTCGTCATTGTCCATGTCTTTGCAAGTATGACAAACTATGAAAGGTAGTTTCATTGGCCTCTACTTTTTTCTCATATGCTTTGGTAAGTCTCTCCTATGACTGAATGATATGTCATTATATGTGTTACAAATTCTTGTTTTTTCTTTCAAACTTCTCAAATTGTTTTCTATGTGAGGGTAGTACTCATCACCATGTTGCTCATATGATATATAGGGAAAGTCTCGTGAACTGTAGTCTACTAGATTTCTTGTCATGTTTTATCCTTCTAATTCTTACAAGTATACCATGTCAGCTAAACCAAAATATAAACTAATCAACATACCTCAGTGAAGTTCAGGGGAGGCTATCTCTTTTGCAAAATCAGTCTAGATTAGCATGATACATGTATAATCAAAATCATAAAAATATACTGACATCATTTCAATCATCATCCTGATTACCATAAATTACAATACTAATTGCATACCACGACCTCATGCACATCAACCATGGCCATAACAATGAATTCATAGAAAACTTGTAGACACTGACATGCATAGAAAAGGAATATACAACCGACATGCATTCATGACGATCACATCCCAGCAACAACATGAACAACTTCTACATGCCAACATAACTGCAATAATCACCACCACCATGCATACATAAGAACATATACAACCTTCATGCATGCATGACAAACACATTCCACCCATCCAGTCCAAGCATTGAACCATGCTCTAATACCACTCTGTAACACCACCTTCCATATCTACCCACTTTCACTTACCCGTTAGGGTAAACTTGAGCCGAGGGTTACTAGTGACATGAATCAACAACCTAGATAAAATTAATGAACTCGAGCTGGAAAAAAGGACCTTGTTGACTTACCTCAAGTGCTATAGTACCCCTAAGAGATAAACCACCCTTCAAGGTGCCCAAAACCTGAGTTTTGTTTTCACTGACCTAGACTTCCAGACATTGGCACAACACTGCCTGAATTTGATTGTAACTCTCCAGTCGCATGCATAATCCTGTAAGAGAGCGACTGCAATATTTTTCACCTAGTTCTATGCCTGCGACCACGATATTTGAGCCATTTTTTTAGGGACAGTATCTAGACAACTCTTTAGAACTTAATGAAACTTTCTAGAATAATTAATGACACAAATAAAAATACTCTCATACAAAACTTAGACAAGAACTTGACCTAACCAGGTCTAACCATGATATACATTTCATCAAACACATCATGAACATGTAATCTACAATTCATAATTACATATCTGAACATAGGGATCTCTTACTTATTTGAGAATCATCAAGAAGGTTTGATGCCTTCTCATAATAGCTTCATTATCATCTATTAGGCCATACATTTATTAACCATTCATTTACTAATCAAAACATGATGAGAGCTATAACCAAAGTATGTCATGAAACCATGCTTATAACCAACACATAAATAGAATGATAAAAATGATAGAACAACCATTAAAGCCACATAATAACAAGAATAAATACTTATGAAAACACATGAGGAAAAAAGCTCTTATTAACATATGCAAAAACCAACCAAATCAGGAAATTCCATGTACCACTCGACCATAGATTGGGTTGAACCAAATATTTCTTTTTGCCAATCACCCCCATGCCATATTTCAATCATGAATGTGAGGCTCACCACAAAACCAATCAGGGCTTCCTCAGGCTTTACCGCTTATCCCGCCATTACCGGTCAAGATATTTCTAGGCCCAAAACCATCATCTACACAACCAATATTTACCGCAATCCCACCATTACCGATCATTGGATTCCTAGGCCAAACAATAAACATACATTACGAGGCTTTACCGCAATTCTGCCAAAACCAGTCAAGGGATCACTAGGCCCTAAACAAGCATGAATTCCTCCAAATGTATTCACTAATACCTTGAGGAATTTTCTCGTCTCCACCCTTAGCATTTAACGTGTATCCCGCCATTACCGGTCAAGGGATTCTTAGGCCCTTGGGAATTTTTGTGAGACCACCTTACTCGGTTCCAAAATCATCTTACAATCCAACTCAACCAAATGAAATGACCTCATCACACCATGACTATCTGGAAATGGAAAGGCAAGGGTAAAACCCACTGTCACACCTGGGAAAACCCATGCAAATTACAACAAGAGAAACAAATACACACATGCATATGCCATGCATGCCAAAACTAGCAAGGAAATCATACATGCAAATCGATACCTGCAAGTAATCTCGCTATAACCACTTGATCCAACTATTTCTTGCTTGAACTTTTCTTCCCTTTGCTTTGTTATCCTTCCTTTCTCTAATGCTATAGTGCTCCAAGAATGTTCTAAGTGTGTGAGAGAGAGGGTAGAGAGAAAGTTCCAAAACTGAATTGACAAAAGTTGCGAACTGGTCCTCATAAGCCTTTTTATTAATGAGGCCTTTGTTTTCTTCAATTTCCTCCTCACATGTAACATGTGGCCTTTCACATTTCTTTTCTCATAATTTCCATTATTTTTCATAAATAAAATGTCAATTAATACCTCTTTGCCTTTTCAATTTCTTTGCCAATTTACTCAGCCATAATAAACCAAATGAACAATCACTAGGATTTTTTTCCCAACATTAAGCTTGGAATACATGGCCGATGACCTTGGTATTATTTTTCCTTTATTAACTTTATTACAAGAACTTTTAACCAAGGCTGTTACAATCATAGATTTTAGTTATCACTCATGCCACTCCTCCACGGGAATCTTTGTCATTAGGTTCATTCTTCTCCTTCAATCCCCCTATATCTCATTTCAGGATTGACTCTTTTTAAATACAATAAAAAATTAATTAAATTTGCACTTGAAATTGAAAATATAAAATTGAGAAAACAAATTCTCAAACTGAAATTTAATTAAATAAAAAAATTAAATTTGTACTTTCTATTGATCTCTTCCAAGATTTATTTGACATAAGAAGACAATATTTGAACGAAGTTGCAACAACAAAGCTTTTAATAAATCAAATGAAAATAATCAAAACTTAGAATAGTTTCTTGTTGCAAATTCATGACCCTATTTTCTGCTAAATTTTAGGTAGTGTAAAGGAGCAAATCTGGTCCTACAACCACTCTCAAAGTCTTATCCATGAAACTCATTTGGTTGAGTAAATCTCAAGATATAGCTCTAGAAAAATTGAATTTTAAAAGTGAGTGTGTAATGGAAAAACCAATAATAATAATAAAAATAAGCATTTTTATTAAATTTTTGTTTAAAATAAAATATTTAATTTAATTAAATATATATATATATATATATATATATATATATATATATATATATATATCATTGACATTAAATAGAGGAGGGACTTTGATGATACGTGAATATATGTTAAGGAAATGGGAATGGTTTGGAGGCCCATGAATGGGATGTGGGTGGTCTCCCTCCCAAAGCTTTCCACTGCATGTCATTATATTATAATCTTCCCACTTGAATCCTTTTTATTTTTCCCATTAAATTAATCGTACGGATTTGATTATTCCGGGAGAAACCAAATGCTTCAAAAGTTGAACCTCTTGTAGCTACCATAGATATATATATTTGGAATCTAGTGGTTTTGTAATTAAATTAATTAATTTAAAACTCAATTTAATTAATAAAAATGAATTGAATAACGATATTTACAAATTATTTAAATTAATTATAATTAATTAGTACCTAATAATTTAAATATTATTTTTAATTAATCTAATAAAAAAATTAATTTAATTAATTAAAATTAAATCAATTAAATTAAAATAATTAAATTTATTTATAATCTATAAAAGATAATAAAATACAAATTTTAAGTGGAGGTAATGAAATTCAACTAACCAAACGTAATTTTAAAACCGAGAGTCCTAATTTAACGAAATTTGAGTCATTGATAAGTTGTCAACAAACCACACACAATGAGACAATCAAAACGAAAATCTGAGAAAAATAAAAATCTGGCAAAATTAACAAAATTAAGGCATTAAAGGAGTGATTTGTCTAAAATTTACATAGAGGGTCCCCATATTTTTTGTAAAAAATTAACAAGGGGTTGTGGCCATAACACTTCCCTATCTCTCACTCAATCATGGTTTGACGTCACACCGCCATCTCCACGATGACATGACGTAGGGGCACACTGAGTCAACCCCCCTCTCTTACCCTTCCTGCCCTGCATGTCTCTCGTGCACGGGATTCTGCCATAGCCACTATGGATTGTTATCAACTATGAAAATTTCTTAAACTTAAGAGATCCGACTGTTAAATGTTTATTTACTTCTCCTACTTACATAGGTTATTAATCTAAATATTCAACATTAACATTGAAGTAAATATAGTTAACAACATATACATACAAATCAAATACTGAATAACATGCTCATAGAAAAAGTGACACACAAGGATTTTCTGGACAAATATCCCCAGAAAAACCCAATGCAGAAAAAACAGTGCTGCTAAATTTTGGAGGGTTTTTATTATTATGCAAATTCTAAGTACAACAATCCTGGGCACCCAAAATGGTTAACTCGACAAAGAAATATAAATGGCAGCAATACCTCTATCCCGGAGACATAAAATATGACTATTTCACACCCTCAAACGAGATTTACAGAGCTCAACCCATTTCCGGCCTCTGGAAACCCCAACGCTATTCTGAATCCCTCTGTGTCACCCTTTGTGCTACTTTGGAAGGGCCCACGTCACCCTAGAAGGGGTTACGTTGCCCCTGCGCTGCCCTAACTGAGTCTGCGTCAGCCTTGCTTGGCTCCTGCTACCTCTATGCTATCGTTGCAGGGATCTTGGCTGGACTGTGTAGCTACTGCCTCTGCACTGCTCTGGAATGCTCCTTCCTTGTCCTCGTTGTACTCTTGGTCTGGGATCAAACCATCCTGCTTGATAATAATGACCCTCACTGTAGCTGAAACACTTCTGAAATTCTTAGCAAACCACACCCTAAAATATCGGCTTAGATTCAATGCTCTGCTAGTGTTTGTGTGTTATCTAACTGACCCAAAGCCCTTATCTTATACTTTTCTCATTGGAAAACCAACTTCCGTGATCTAATCTCTAATTAACGGCTAATATTAGAAGCCACTTGATCCACGTCACTAAAGTCATTCTCATCACATGTTAATTTAATTCACTTTAATGTTTTAATTTTCCTAAGTTAGACTTAGGGTCCTTCATTAAAAAGATTAATTATTTGAAGAAAACTTAAAGTAGATAGAATTATTTTAAACTCCTTCTGGGACTTGGAGATCTCATGTACTCTAGCGCCTCCACAAAATTTGGGTGCTAGAGCACATCTGATGCTACCCCAACACCCCAAAATATCAACACTCCCTCTTAGCGAGGAATGTGCTCTAGCAATACTCTTCACATCGAAGTACTGCTCTGATCTATAGCATTGGTCTCTGCGGTGATGCTTGGCTTGTTGTCCTTCATCACTGCGCTGCTTCTGCTCTTATGTACCATTTCCCGCCACTTCTACATCCGTACTGCAGCTCCCACTCAAATTGTTGCATCGTGTTGATCATAATCAGCTTCCTATTAAATTTTGGCAGGAAATCTGGTTTAAATCACTCAACCCCCTCCTCCTACCCTCCAAAGAGCTTTATTTGCCTATCGCTGCCTTTCCCCGCCCGAAAATTACACTCTAAAAGGCCGCAAAACCCATATATGAAAATATTAAGGGACTAGCCCCTTTGCCGCAAGCCTCTTAACCACTTCCCCCATACGCCCCAGTGCTAAGACCAAGCGCTTAAGTCTTTAGCACCAATCACAATCGGAGTGTCGGGCGGGCGCATTTCCTTTGTTAACACCGAAAAACTCCGATGCGATTGTATTTTGTTGTTAATTCCTCCACTGTGTTTTGCACCGTTGATCCGCCATTTAGATTGAACGGCTGACGCTTTATCGCACTCCCTGCCCCAATCGCAATCGCAACATTTACGTGAAGCCCGCCCGATCGATCCATCGCAAATATTTGCGATGCGATTGATCACATCGCATGTCCGACCCCCGATCCGCCTGATCGCAACTCCCCTCCAATTGATCGCATCGCGTTTTCCCTATTGCGATTGTGATTAGTCCCCACTCTCGTCTCCGATTGTGATTTGCGATTCCATATGGGTCCCACCTCATATGCACTTCCATTATATTTCATGCATTTCCTTTGTATTTCCTCTGCAACCCGAATCTTCATATTTTTCATTAAAGTCTTATGTTTCATATGTATTCCCCTAAGGTTCATAAGTCATTCCACGAGTCAATATCCACCGCTGCACTATCTTTCCTCCCCCCTTCATAGCCATTCTCCCTATGCATAGCTTTCATAACCAAGTTTGCCGGTTTTGTAGGATTACAGCGACAGAAAATTGCCATTATTCATAGCCTCCATTTCAGAAGTTGAGAACGCATCAAAGGACCATCTTTCAGAGGAAAAACTTATGAGGGAAAATCTGAGAAGCTGTTACGGCATGGCTTGCATTAAAGAAGCCAGGATTAAATTCTGTCAAATCCCCCAGAGCCATTCAAAGCACAGATTTTTGTAGATGGAGACATTAATGTCGCGACAAAGAGTATCAGTGAAAGATTGAGGATTTCAGCATTCAGCATTAAAGGTTCTAAGCCCTAATCCGTGGCTTAGAAGACAAAGGTACCAGATCAAAGATATCCTGGATCACACAGAGGGTACAATGCACAAGAAACAAAACCCTTTGGGTTTCATTTCAGCCGAATTTTCTTTCAGGAAAGGACGAAACGTTCATGTGGTTTTACTCTCATACCGTGTTCCTGAAGAGACCTCCATCCGAGCGCATTTATTTCAGAAAGCAGGCAGCGGAGTACATACAACAAAACATAATCATTCAACAGTTTGGGCGCGAATGTTTCCGCCATTTTGTCTTAATGAGGAAAATTAAATGTTCATCACCTACTTCATTTATTAAGTTTTTTTTTTCTCTATAAAACCCCTAAAGAACATATTATTGAGGGTTCCGGATTTTATCAGAAAACTATGCAGTGAAAGGCTTTTTGTATACATTTTGTAAAGACTCTCGTATGAAGGCTCAGAGCCCATAGGGTCTCAGTGAGGAGGAGTTCTATCTATTAAAGATGATTCTAGTCTTTGGTATTTCATAGTCTATAACTTTCTCTTATGTGTTATTTTAATATATCATTTCATTTCATCCATCTTTCATGTATCATGTTTTGGAATGAAAGTGGCTCACTGATTTTTGGTATGGATTCGTCCTAGTTGATGCCCATGCTCGGATCAGTCAAGCGCTTTAAATATGTCTCATGCATGATATTCTGTTCCACTATTCATCTAAACCATGTTTCTGCTATATTAGTTTCTTTGGGAGGGTGTTTTTAAAACGCTACTGCTATGTATGGATTCTTAGATTGATAAGCCCATGCGTGGTGGTATTGTGTATCTGGATATCAGCTCAATGTTAACTAATATCTCCTCTACATTTCATTCACTACATACACCTTCTGATAACTTATTTCTGTGAAGTATTTATGAATCAACCCACTTTGCAGTAAATTGTCTCTGAATTGTCTGATGCATTTGTATTAGAGTTTTGCACCATGTCTCTGCAGTATTCCTATATCTGTATCAGTTTCTGAAGGTCTTGGTCCCATTCAGATTAATTTTCCTTGTTTTACAAGAGATAGCATGAGAGCTTTTATTGATAACCTAGTCTGTTATACCATATGCTCCTTGCTATGATAAGATGTCCTAGGCACTGGTCTATCACAACTCTAGGCTGTCTCTAGGAGTGACAAAATCTTTCTGGCGCCGTTTCCGAGGACGAAGTTGAGAAATTTTAATCCCTGGGCCTCGAAAAAATCGGATTCACTCTTCAAGTAGGTAAGTATGGAGAGTTGAGAGTTGTAGATCCCTCACCTTGGCGACTCCACATTTGTTATTTGATAAATCTATTTGCAGTCCTGGCTCCTCGTAAGCCACACCTGAGGTCAGATACGTCTAAGCCAAAGAAATCCTCTGTGTCTGACCCAGAAAATATCATACATAGAAGAATTTGGAAGGAAAGGCGATTAATACGAACTGAAATCCCTGAATTTTCTGTAGAAGACTATCCATCCTCTTCCTCTCAAGAAGTCCAAGTAGAAAATCCTTACTCCACTGAAGAAAATACTGAATACTACTTAGATAGCCCACCCCGGGGAGGTGTCAGAACTAAAGAGACTCTTCACCCTACTCCCGAGGCCGAAGAGGTTAAGGAAATCACCGAAGTAGCTGCTGTTAACCGTGAACTCTTCCCATCAACACCTCAGGCTGTTGTACAATATATTCCTATTGTTATTCATACTCCACTTCCACCTCCTCCCGCTTCTTTTACACATCAAACTGTTGTACTACCTCCACCTCCTCCAATGTCCAATGTTCTAGCCTTCTTGTTGAAAAAATATGCTCCCCTGGCATTACCTCAAGTGCTAAATGATATGCCACAGGATTATTTGAAGATCTTACCCCGATTCAATGGGGAAAATGAGATTGATGCTCAAAAACATCTAGAGGTCTTCTGTTCTTTTGCTGAGAATTTTAATGTGGAACACTTAGATGTGGTCTTAAGGCTTTTTGTCCAATCTCTTGATGGTGAAGCTTGAAAATGGTTTAAGACATTGGCAGGCTGTTCTATTACCACTTGGGATAATATGGAAGATACTTTTCTTAGAAAATGGGGAGAGAAGAAATATCATGGACATTGTCTCATTGAGTTCAATACTCTAAAGAAAAGACATAATGAAGGAGTATCATAATTTATCAAGAGATTTAATAAATTGTATTTGAGTCTTCCTGCTGATATGAAGCCTCATCAAACTGCTGCTAAGGTTGTTTTTGTAGCAGCTTTTGATTCATAATTTGGTTTCTCTCTCAGAGAAATAAATCCTGCTACTCTGGATGATGCTCAGTCAGATGCACTAGAGTTGGAAGCAAAATTTTCCTCTACTAGAAAATAAAAGGGAAAATTTGAGCAAGATACCAGAAGAAGGGGGAAAGAGGAGGTATCTACCTCTAACCAAGACAGAGACTCACCTAATGACAGAAAGGAGGAAATTACCAAACTGATTAAGAAAGTGGTCAAGCTTGAACTGGAGGCCAAGAATTCAACTTTCAAGAATTTCCACAATGCTCCAAACAGAGGTTTCAATCCTCAGTATAGGAAACCACCCCTGCAAATATTGCCAAGAGAAACAAAGGAGCAACAGGATCAGGTACCACACCCATAGTACCTGGAAGGGCCAGTAGATGATTCTACTGAAGACACTGCCTATGGATTGGAGGATAAAAATCTCACCTTTTCAAATAGTGATGGAGAAGAATACCCTTTGCAAGGAAATGATGGAGCCGAGTGCTCATTGCAAGAAGAAGAAAAGACCAGAGACACAGAAGAAGCAAAAATTGATCATTATCGTAAACAATTTGATGATTTCATGCAAGAACATTTCAATAGAAGATATGATCTCAGATCTTCTAGGAAGAGGACTTGTACTCAAGATCAAGAAGAAGAGCCACATCAGAAGGAAGCACCTGCTCAGGAGGAGTCAACAATATAGAAAGCCACAGACAAAGGTAAGGGACCTCTAAACAAACCTTTGCAGTCTAGTGATCAAATTCCTTCCTCTTCAAAAGCAGTCATTCCCCCTAATGTCAAGTCTGTGTCTAAAGAAGTCAAGCCCCCAGCTGAAAATAAAGAGTCAAAAGAGGTTGTGATGGAAAAGTCCCCTCCTGCTTTCAGTCTGCAAAAGGAACTTGAAAAGGTCAAAATCCCAGTCCCCTTGACTGAATTGTTGAAACAACCTGCATATCAATCCCAAGTCACTTCATTCATGCTCCCTCCAGAAGCAACACTCACTCCAGATAGCCTCAACCTTCAAGAAGAAAGACCCATGGTTGTCTTTGGTCCACATGTTGAGGAATTAGATGCTTCTACTCCTCCCTTTTATGTGTTTCTAGTGATCCATGACCTGCTATTACATAACTGTATGCTAGATTCTGGAGCTTCCCACAACCTTATGCCTCTGTCAGTCATGGAACAACTAGGTTTAAAAAACACATGTCCATATAAATACCTCTACTCATTTGATTCCAAAAGAGTTAAATGCTTGGGGCTGATCAAGGATTTGGTGGTTAATTTGGCCCAAATCCCAGCAAAAAGTGTGCTAATGGACATAGTGGTGGCTGACATCCCAGCTCACTTTGGTATGTTGCTGTCAAGGTCCTGGGGAACAAAAATTGGCGGATCAATTAAGTTGGATTTAACATATGCCACTATCCCAGTTTTTGGTGGCCAAGAGAGGAGGTTATACAGAGAAACTAGATTTGTCAAGATGGTTACTAAGGCTAACAACTCTGTTAACTCACCAGTCTATAGTAAAGAAGGAGATTTATCATGCTTGATGCTAGAAGAAGATCAAGATTCTGCTCATGAACCATCCTTTTGCCAGATCAAGACTGAGCAACCCTCAAAGAGCATTGAATCAGGAATATGGACACTACATTTTGATGGAGCAAATTCAAGAGAAGGTAATGGAGCTGGAGTGCTATTGATTTCTCCTGCAGGAAAATGGATCCCACTGTCTTTCAAACTAGAATATGAAGCCACCAATAATGTGGCTAAATATGAAGAACTTCTGTTGGGATTACAGACAGCTAGGAGCATGGGTATACAAAGTTTAAAAGTTCTAGGAGATTCTGAGCTGGGGGTCAGACAAGTCAGGAATCAATGTCACACCAAACATCCTCAACTGAGGGCTTATAGGAATGAAGTTTGGGACATGGTAGAAAATTTCTTCTTGGCATTCAATATCCAGTTCATGCCCTGGGAACAAAATAGGATGGTTGATTCCCTTGTTGTGGCTGCTAGTACATTTAGACCACCTCAGACCCCTCTTTTAAGATATGAAGTTGAGGTGCGTTATCGGCCTTCAATCCCAGATAACATCAAACACTAGCAGGTGTTTGAAGATGAAGAACAAATGAAGAGATTCCTGGAAACAGTAGGAGAATTCTCCAATATGGAGATTGATGCTGAAGAAGAGGTTGAGTCTGAACATACTTCATAAAGAAATTGGGAGGAGAATGTGGTAGGTAACAAGGTGTTGCAATTAAAGGGAAACATTATACCTAGAGGGTTGGTGCCTCTAGAGAGATTATTTAACAAGAATGATGTCCCACTGCATCCAAGCAAAGTGGTAGAAGAAAATTAGGTAGAGGACCTGAATCTTGGTTTTGAGGCCAACCCCAAAATTGTAAAACTGTCCAGGAAGATCCCAGAAGAATATAAAAAGCTATATCATAAATTATTTCAGTCTTACAAAGATGTGTTTGCATGGTACTATCAGGATTTGAAAACTTTTGACATCAGTATTATGCAGCACAAAATTCCACTGAAGGGAGATGCAAAGCCTCACAAGCAGAAGCTCAGACAAATAAATCCCCTGCTGCTCCCTTCCATTGAGAAGGAAATTAAGAAGTTGTTAAAGGCCAAAATAATTGTGCCATTGAGGTACTCTGAATGGGTGGAAAACCTGGTCCCTTTCCGGAAGAAGAATGGGGAAATAAGGCTATGTGTGGATTTCAGAAATTTAAATAGAGCATCCTTAAAGGATAATTATCCACTGCCTAAAATAGATCACATCCTGCAGAAGGTGGTTGGAGCTTCTAGGATGTCAATGATGGATGGATTCTCTGGTTATAACCAGGTGGCTGTACTTCCAGAAGATCAAAATAATACTACTTTCACCACACCATGGGGTACATTTATGTATGCCAGGATGCCTTTTGGACTGATTAATGCAGGGCCACTTTTCAGAGGGCCATGGACATTGCTTTTGTTGGGGAACAAGATAAATTTCTGGTAGTCTACCTCGATGATATCACTGTATTTTCAAAAAATGATACTGAGCACATTTAGCATATGCATAGAACTTTTGAGAAATGCAGAAGGTATGGTCTTTCCCTTAATCCTCAAAAGTCTTTATTTGCATTAGAAAAGGGTAAACTGTTGGGACACATTGTGACTAAATATGGGGTGAAAATAGACCCTAAGAGGGTAGAGGTTATAAATGGTATTTCTTTCCTAAGAAATAAGAAAGAGGTGCAGGTATTCCTTGGGCGCATAAATTTCCTAAGAAGTTTTATTCCTAACTATGCTAAGATAGTTAGGCATATAACAGACATGCTCAAGAAGAATAATGAAGTAAAGTGGTCACAAGAATCACGAGAGGCATTTACTAGGATAAAAAACGCTTTTGTAGAAGCTCCTATGCCAGCTGGGCCAGATTATGACAAACCTTTTATGATCTTTTCCTTTGCATCACCTCATACAGTGGCTGGAGTTTTATTGCAGAAGAATGAAGAAGGATATGAGCAGCCTATTGCTTTTTTCAGTCAGGTGCTCCGTGATGCAGAATTTCAGTATAACATATTAGAAAAACAAGCATGCGCCCTAGTGAAATCCCTCAAAGCATTTCTCACATATATCTTGCAGTCCCATATCACTGCATTTGTGCCTACAGCTGCTGTAAAATATATCCTTATCCAGGGGGATAGTGAAGGAAAAAGGGGAAAGTGGATTGCAAAATACAGGAATATGAACTAGATATCTGACCTACCAAGCTGATCAAAGGACAGGGGCTGGCCAAGATGTTATCTGAATCAAATTATCAGGCTTTGGGTATAAATTTATCCATAATAGTAGCTGAGGAATCTGAAGAAAAATAAGAGAGACAAGGGATTGGGGTAGCTACTCCACAAACACAAATAAAGTACCTCACCAGTCAGTGGTACGAAGAGATAGTAGAATATCTCCTTACACTCAGATGCCCTCCAAGTTGTGATAAAAATAAATACAGAGAACTGAGATTGAAATCACAGAAGTACATAGTCGCCAATGGTCGGCTATACTGGCGAGATCCCTCAGGAATCTTACTCCTGTGTCTCACAGAGAATGAAGTCGAGAGTATTATAGCAGAATTTCATGAAGGAATCTGTGGGGGACATTACAGTTGGAGGGCCACTACTCACAAAATCCTGAAGGCTGGTTTTTATTGGCCCAAGATTTTTGGAGATGTCTTTGCCCAGGTTAGAGCATGTGATAAATGTTAGAAATTTGTTGAAAGATAGAAGATGGCACCTCTGCCCATGATTCATGTACACGTGGATTAACCATTTAGACAATGGGGGATCGATTTTATAGGCGAAATACATCCTCCGTCGAGTGGTCAGCATAAGTGGATTTTGACTGCCACAGATTATTTTACAAAATGGGTGGAAGCTATACCTGCAAGGAACGCAACAGATACTGTGATAATAAAATTCATGGAGGAAAATATCATATCCAGATTTGGTTGCCCTGCCAGAATAGTAACTGATAATGCCCAGGCTTTCAATTCTGCAAATTTTTAGAGTTTCTGTCAGCAATATAATATCACACTAAGCCACTCTACAGCTTATTATCCACAGGGAAATGGCTTGGCAGAGTCTTCCAATAAAACCTTGGTAAGGGCACTAAAGAAGACTATCAATGAAAATCAGAAAAATTGGGATTCCCAATTGAAATTTGATCTGTGGGCTAATAGAATTACCAGCGAGAGAGCAACTGGGAAATCCCCATATGAATTAGTATATGGGAGGGCAACAATATTTCCTATTCAATTAGCCCTACTAGTAGCCCGATTCATGCAGGAAATTCAATAAGAGCCTGATGATATGATCAGGAGAATAAACCAGCTGGTGGAATTGGAAGAAACACGCAATCAGGTAAATCAAAGGTTGACAGAGTATCAGGAGAAGAGGAAATACCTTTTTGATCAGCATGCTAAGGACTGGAATCTACAAATTGGTGATCTAGTGCTCATATGGGACATCCGGAGAGCTGAAAAAGGAAAACATGGTAAATTCGATCCGCTCTGGTTTGGTCCTTTCAAGATTGTGGAGCAGGGAGGTAACAATACTTTCAAGTTGGAAAATTTACAGGGTAACTTGCTTGATGCCCCTATGAATGGTCAGTTCCTTAAGCCCTACTTTCAGTTCTGATGGAGACCGAGAAAGCCTGATGTATCATATTGTATATTAGCTTTTGTTTCTATCTTTGTTGAATAACATGGGGCTCTGTTTAAATTTCTGAAAAGTAAGAAGTGCTGAAAAGTAGTGGCTGCATAGAAGATGATCGGGAAGGTCTGCTTAGTTCTCGACACGTCCAGGGACGAACGTGCCATCCCCAGGTGGAGCCAATGTTGATCATAATCAGCTTCCTATTAAATTTTCGCCGGCAATCTAGTTTAAATCACTCAACCCCCTCGTCCTGCGTTCCAAAGAGCTTTATTTTCATATCGCTACCTTTCCCCGCCCCAAAATTACATTCTAAAAGGCTGTAAAACCCATATATGAAAATATTAAGGGGCTAGCCCCTTTTCCACAAGCCCCTTAACCACTTCCCCCATACGCCCCAACACTAAGACCAAGCTCTTAAGTCCTTAGCGCCAATCGCAATCAGAGTGTCGGGCAGGCGCATTTCCTTTGTTACCACCGAAAAACTCTGATGCAATTGTATTTTGTTGTTAATTCCTCCGCTGTGTTCTGCACCGTTGATTTGCCGTTTAGATCGAACAGCCGCGCTTTATCACACTCCCTGCCCCAATCGCAATCGCAACATTTACGTGAAGCTTGCCTGATCGGTCCATCGCAAATATTTGCGATGCGATTGATCGCATCACATGTCCGACCCCCGATCTGCCTGATCGCAACTCCCCTCTGATTGATCGCATCGCGTTTTCCCTATTGCGATTGCGATTAGTCCCCACTCCCATCTCCAATTGCGATTTGCGATTCCATATGGGTCCCACCTCATACACACTTCCATTATATTTCATGCATTTCCTTTGTATTTCCTCTGCAGCCCGAATCTTCATATTTTTTCATTAAAGTCTTATGTTTCATATGTATTCCCCTAAGGTTCATAAGTCATTCCACGGGTGAATCTCCACCACCACACTATCTTTCCTCTGCCCTTCATAGCCATTCTCCCTATGCATAGCTTTCACAACCAAGTTTGCGGGTTTTGCAGGATTACAGTGATAGAAAATTGCCATTATTCATAGCCTCCATTTCAGAAGTCGAGAACGCATCAAAGGACCATCTTTCAGAGGAAAAATTTATGAGGGAAAATCCGGGAAGCTGTTACGGCACGGCTTTCATTAAAGAAGCCAGGATTAAAATCGGTCAAACCCCCCAGAGCCATTCAAAGCACAGATTTTTGTAGATGGAGACATTAATGTTGCGGCAAAGAGTATCAGTGAAAGATCAAGGATTTCAACATTCGGCATTAAAAGTTCTAAGCCCTAATCCGTGGCTTAGAAGACAAAGGTACCAGATCAAAGATATCCTGGATCACACAGAGGGTACAATGCATAAGAAACAAAACCCTCCGGGTTTCATTTCAGTAGAATTTTCTTTCAGGAAAGGACGAAATGTTCATGTGGTTTTACTCTCATACCGTTTTCCTGAAGAGACCTCCATCCGAGCGCATTTATTTCAGAAAGAAAGAAACAGAGTACATACAACACAACATAATCATTTATCAGTTTGGGCGTGAATGTTTTCGCCGTTTTGTCTTAATGAGGAAAATTAAATGTTCATCACCTACTTCATTTATTAAGTTTTTTTTTTCTCTATAAAACCCCTGAAGAACAGATTATTGAGGGTTCCAGATTTTATCAGAAAACTATGTAGTGAAAGGTTTTTTGTATACATTTTGTAAAGAATATGGTATGAAGGCTCAGAGCCCATAGGGTCTCAGTGAGGAGGAGTTCTATCTGTTAAAGAGGATTCTGGTCTTTGGTATTTCACAGTCTGTAACTTTCTCTTATGTGTTATTTTAATATATCATTTCATTTCATCCATCTTTCCTGTATCATGTTTTGGAATACGAGTGGCTCACTGATTTTTGGTATGGATTTGTCCTAGTTGATGCCCATGCTCGGATCAGTCAAGCGCTTTAAATATGGCTCATGCATGATACTCTGTTCCACTATTCATCTAAACCATGTTTCTGCTATATTAGTTTCTTTGGGAGGGTGTTTTTAAAATGCTACTGCTATGTATAGATTCTTAGATTGATAAGCCCATGCGTGGTGGTATTGTGTATCTGGATATCAGCTCAATTTTAACTAATATCTCCTCGACATTTCATTCACTACATACACCTTCTGATAACTTATTTCTGTGAAGTATTTCTGAATCGACCCGCTTTGCAGTAAATTGTCTCTGAATTGTCTGATGAATTTGTATTAGAGTTTTGCACCATGTCTCTGCAGTATTCCTATCTCTGTATCAGTTTCTGAAGGTCTTGGTCCCATTCAGATTAATTTTCCTTGTTTTACAAGAGATAGCATGAGAGCTTTTATTGATAACCTCGTCTTTTATACCATATGCTCCTTGCTATGATAAGATGTCCTAGGCACTGGTCTATCACAGCTCTAGGCTGTCTCTAGGAGCGACAACACATCGTGTTGGCAACTACTGCATTGCAACTCAGTTGTTGAGAGTAAGCAACTGAAGGACCCCTTCCCAAATGACAGACAAGTTAGTTGGGTTGCATCTCATCACTAAAGCTCCATAGGCTGTTGCACTACGATGTCCTCCTAAAGCCACTACACTGCTACAACTCTGTACTGCGTAAACATGCCTCCTCTGCGCCGTTGAAGTCACATCAACCCCTCAGTGTTGCTGCCTTACGCTGCTGCTGCCTCTACTCTACACTTCTCCCTCTTCAACATCCTAGCCTCTGCCTCTGCTTTATCCGTGATCTTTGCACCTACTGATCCAGTCATTCGTTGCTACTGTCTTAAGGTTCCTATAGCACGGATGTGATCCAAGAGTTGGGCTACTCAAGGATCCCACCACCACTCTGTAGCTCTTCTACAGTTCAATATCACCCCACCTCCATGGTTCATGAGCACTCATGGTTACATCATCCTCGAAGCCATCGTCTGCTACAACAACCTTGGAACTAGGAGCTTTATTGTCCTTATTTCTTTGAGGACAATTGCTGGTTAAGTGTCCAAGTTCACCACATTGGAAATATTTTATCTTTTACAGATCACACTTATTTTTCCTTTGTTGCTTCTTTGATGCCAGAGCTGCATATTCCTCTTTCTCTTTCTTCACCTTTCCTGCACAGGTGCTAGTTTTCCTCTTGGTCATTTTGTAGATCTCATCTTGTCGGAGGATAGCCCACATATCATCCCAGTTAGGAAGGTCCACTCTGGAAAAATGTTTCCTAGTCCTTTGTGACTGCATTTAGAGCAGTCCTCACCATAACATCATCCTCCACCTTGACCCCCATGCCAGTCAAGTGATCCCAGATCGACTGCAGTCTGACTAGGAAAGGATTGATTTCCTCTCCTGTGGTTATCATGAATAACCTCAACTAGTTCTCCAGAAGCATATTCCTCTGGACGAACTTCCCCTTATACAATTTGGTTAAATCTTCTCGGCTATGTGTGGTACCACATGATCTTTAACCCATCCATGATGAAGTGCTTGGCATGTGACACTACTTCATTATGATCTGCTAGGTGTTTCGCATCGGTTGGTGTAGCCAAGAAACTTTCTACATGCTCCCTCAAGCCATATGCCTCCAGGATTACCAGAATTCTAGCCTTCCAAATAGAAAAGTTGTACAAACCATCCAAACTATCCTAATCATGCAATCTGTGTGGCACCATATGCTCAGATCTAGTTATTCGGAACATCTCTTCCTCTCCCCTCTTCTCAACTGAGGCTCAGATCTAGGATCCTTGGAGAAAAGGCACCCTATGCTCCCTCTAACAATTGATTTCCTCCTTGGAAGTCTTCCAGATGCAATGAATCATCTCTCTTCGATCACCCTACGATCGATCCTCATATTTATTTTGGCAATGAAATCTGTTGAGCATCTATTCTCCTCCCACTCTTTGTCAATTTAGCTTATGCTTTATTCTACATCGACATAATCTTCACCCCACCAGCAATTGCTGAAGATATCTAGCTTAGCTTCTGGTTCACAGCACTCTGCACAATAATTAATTACTGGAATGTGTCACCCTGGCTGGCCTTTGCGTGAGCAGACTGGCTCAGCGCACCGACTGCGCAGCGCAGGCTGCTCTTGCGTCCCTTTGGAAGGCATTTTGCTGTCTCTGCATCACCCAGCTGGGACTGTGTTAGCCCCTGCATGGCTCTTGCTGCCTTTGCGTCCTTTTGGTGTTGCACTCCCCCCTTCGGTTTCTCTGTCGCCACTGCTGCTTTCTCCAAAATAGATTTCTTCAGCCATATTGCTAGAGATCCAGTTTGATCTTCAATCGCTCTGATACCATGTGAAAATTTATTGAACTTAAAAAACCCTACTGTTAAATCTTGATTTACTTCTCCTACTTACACAATTTATTAATATGAATATTCAACATTAACATCAAAGTAAATATAGTTAACAACCTACACATACAGATCAAATACTGAATAACATGCTCATACACAAAGTGACATATAAGGATTTTGTGGACAAATGTCCCCAAAAAAACCCCAATGCAGGAAAACTGGTGCTGATAGCTTATGGAGGGTTTTATTATTATGCAAATTCAAAGTACAACAATACTCAACACCAAAACTGGTTAACCCGACACAAAAATATAAATGGAAGCAATACCTATAACCTGGAGATAGAAAAATATGACTAATTCACACCCTCAAACGAGATTTACAGAACTCAGTCCCTTTCCAGCCTCTGGAAACCCAACACTTCTCTGAAGCCCTCTACGTTAGCCTCTGTGCTGCTTAGGAATGTCCTACATCACCATAGAAGGGGTTACACTGCTCCTGCACTACCCTAACTGGGCCTGCATCAGCCTTGCTTGGATCCTCCTACCTCTACCCTGCCCCTGCTAGGCTCTTGGCTAGACTGCATAGCTGCTGCCTCTGTGCTACTTTGGAATGCTCCTTCTCTTCCCTCGTTGTACTATTGGCCTGGGATCAAACCATCCCGCTTGCCAATACTACCCCTCGTTGCAGCTAAAACACTTCTAAAATTCTTAGCAAACCATGCCCGAGAATCTCAGCTTAGCTTCAGTGCTATGCGAGTGTGTGTGTGCTCTTCAACTGACCCCAAGTCCTTCCTTTATACTTTTCTCATTGGAAAACCAACGACCATGATCTAATCTCTAATCGACGGCTAATTTTATAAGCTTCTTGATCCACATCAATTAAGTCATTCTCATCACATGTTTAAGTTAATTCACTTTAATCTTTTAATTTTCCTAAGTTATACTTAGGGTCCTTCATTAAAAAGATTAATTATTTGAATAAAACCTAAACTAGATGGAATTCTTCTAAACACTTTCTGGGGTAGTTCTCATGTACTCTAGCTCCTCCACAAATTTTGGGAGCTAGAGCACATCTGATGCTACCCCAACACCCCAAAATATCAACATCAACATTTCATTCCAAAAGCTACATAGTGAGCTATCATTGACATCAAAGGGCAAGTTTTATAGACTATGATTTATGTCAGATCATCATTTGGACTGAA
Source organism: Pinus albicaulis (assembly GCA_034641835.2). Lineage (NCBI taxonomy): Eukaryota > Viridiplantae > Streptophyta > Pinopsida > Pinales > Pinaceae > Pinus > Pinus albicaulis. Next base: position 1,278,100,420 of record CM076577.1, on the reverse strand, counting down.
AAACCTAGGATGGATTCCCGATACTGGAAACCCCACCAGAGAAAGGACCTATACATACATGAAGAATATCTACCTACACTAGAATATTAAGATGATCATGGGTCACTTTCTTAACGACATTGATGACACCCAACATGAGCTCCTCATTTTCATGTCAGATATCCTAGAATAAATTGACAACCTAAAGAACAAGTTGAATGACATGGGTGAAAATCTCAAGAAAATTTTATCTACCACCCAGACATCGTCAACCAGAGTAGAGGATTCTCCCTCTCCAACTCATACTTCACCCTGTAGAATGAAAACTCAAACACAACTCTAGGAAGAATGATAACTCTTTCTGTTTAGTTTATGTTCTTTTACTTGTTTCAAAATGTATTTTGGTCTCTTGGTTTATGTAATTTTGTCTATGTAAAGCCCTATTTCTAGTTTAAATTCTTAGATCCACATGTCATAAAAAATCTAAGCAATACGAAAATTTTGCTTCTGTGATATTGGTTTGACATCCCCTAGGGCAAACCATACCAACCCATTTATGTTGTAAAGTACTATCATCTTACAAAAAAAAAATGTAAAAAAAAAATTATAATTTTTTTTTGTAAAATGAGTTATGGGTTTTGGACATGTGGTATTAATAAGCCATGATACGAGCTAATGGGATTGTAACAAAGCCTATTTACAAGTTAATAATATCCATGGTAAATATCCATGGCTAAGAATTTTGTTATATTGTAACTTCATTGTTAGTATTAATTTTTTATGTGCTTATTAATTAAATTTAAATATGCTTACAAAATCATTATTTAATTTATATAATAAAATAGTTTTTAATTTATATGTGATATATTTTAATACGATATGTATATTATGATTTGTTTAATCTAAAAGTCTATTCATAATTTTATTAATAAAAAAAAAGTTACAATATAATAAATTGAATTTTATTACTTTTAACTTTTTAAGCCAATATTTAAAGGCTTAGTCTAACTTAATAACCAAATGACTTTTTTAGGACATTTTTCTTTGGTTAATTTTAATCAAAATCGAGCAAAGATTTTTAAAAATTTGAGTTTAAATTGTTTAATCTGCATAGTTATCTAGTACACAATTTTTAAAAACTTGATTTTAAATTGTTTAATGCATAATTCTAGTGCTTGGAAGTTTTTAATGGTAAATCCATTTATGCATTCAAAAATGTATTTTAAACAACAAAAAATCTTGAAATTGTAAAATAGACTACACTATATTTAAATGTTTACACTCTTTTACCCATATATCTTTGTATTAATATAAATTATTTATTATTTTTTAATTGAGCTCACATGTATATATTTATAAACATTTGAACCACTAACATTATGCCCAACCCTTACACAATTAAATTAAAATATAAAAACTTTATTTCAAAATAAACACATCTCTAATTTATTATTATAACATATTTATTAAAAACTAATTATATTTTTATTTATTTATAATTAAATTAAATTTATATATTAATGTTAAATTCCATTTAACCACTGTTATGTAGATGCTTCCAAATTACAGCTCCTTCATGGTAACAACCTGCAAGGAGCTCATATTGGAGGTTTTGATCATATTACCAAGGTTGAAATTTCAAAATACACCAATCTGGTCTATGGCTTGGCTGTGATCTTAAAAATAGATAATAATAATAATAATACCACCAAGGTTGAAATTTCAAAATAGACCCTCTGTTAAATTTTAAGATTTTCACATTTTTCTATCACGTTTCAAATTTCACATTTTGAAAAATAAAAAGAAAAAGAAAAAAGATTTTTTTTTTATAAATTGTATTGTACATTAAAATCAATCAATAAAAGCAATTTCTATATCAAATTCCATACCTAATACCCAACCTCACGCATTAAATTCCACACCTAACACGCAACCTCAATGCGTAAGAAGCAGCCTCGGATGATCAACCTGGCATTCAATTCTGCACAAAGGGAATGTATAATGTTCGCCGACTCCGATTCCATTTAGCAAATTTATTCACAAAAGATTTAAAAGGAGTGTTTGAATTTTGTTTTTATATGGTAGAAATAGATTTATTGTTATAATAAAATGAGAGATATTTAAAATATTGAAATTTGATCATTGTAACTTAAATTTCTCAAATTTTATAATTTTCATTATTTTTTAACCAAAATTTCCATTATTTTTTGAACAAATTTGAAACTTTATTATACTGCCAATCCATCCTGGCATCAAAATGAGGGCTATGTTTGGTGGCTGAGTCTAAAAATGAACAGCAATAATAGGTGTGGTCTTTCTGTTATAAGTCTTGGAAATTTTTTTAATTTGTTGGAGTAACATAGGGTTCCATTTGGTTCATGCAGGCTGTTTAAATTTTTGGCATAATTTATTTGAAAGATCATTTTTACTTTATTTTAAATTTGAATTTATTAAATAAAAAAGTATTTTTCAAATTGAAATGAAATGTGATTGATACTTAAATATATTTTAAAATATATTTGTTATCATTTAACTTTGTTTTTTTTATAAAGATGGAGAAAAAACTTTCATATATTTTATTTATTTATTTTTTATAATATTATATAATTTAAATTTTATATATTATTATGTATATGTACAAAAGAGATATGTGTGTTGGGGAAGTGGTAAGCTTTGGAAGAGTAATAGAAGGATAGTATGTATGAGAATTAAAAGTTATTTTCTTTAACTTAGTTAAAGAATATATATATTTTTTGTTAAGGTTCTATTCTAACTAGTAAATTCCATCCAAAAAGTCTTGTTCTATGAGATTTATTTATCATCTTGCCATATATGAAATTGAAACAAAAGTTAGAAATATTAGATTAGCAACCATTCTTAACAAATTTAGAACTTTGGTAAAAAATAAATTGCAAGATTGATTTTAAGGTGTTCAAATTATAAATCATGATTACCAAGTTCCTACAACTAATTAGCAATATGCTAATTATCTACTTAAGTAACACATCCATATGCGTCTTTTTCCATCCTTTATATAAATAAAATTCACCAATTTTTATATAAAAAAATATTATTATATATACACAAATAATTTATTAAATTTATATTAAATTTATTATTATTAAATTTATAATTTTGTATAGTATATTATTTTAAATTAACTTATGATAATATTTTTATTAAATATAATTATAATTTAAAATATATATAGTGTATAAACCAATTTTTAAATCATTTATAAAATTTATAACATCAAATATCTTTAAGTTTAGAAAATTTAAGTGGGTGAAATGGTTAAGAATATGTGTTTTATGTTAAGAGACAATATTTAAGTTAAGACAATTTAAGTGGGTCTAATGATTAAGAATATTGTTGGAAATACTTAGAGGGCAAGGGGGGAGGGGGGAAGGCAGAGGGGTGTGAATCATTATTCCTTTCAATTAGAGTATTAGTTAATCTTCAATTATTATCAGTGTTTATACAATGATAGCAGTAAACAAAAGGAACACAAATGCACACAGTTTTTAAGGTGGAAACCCTCTCCGGGACAAAAACCATCTGAATGCTTTTCTAATAATTCTTTAATATTCAACTCCAATTGAAAATAAATCTCCGATTTCCTAGAATCTAGAAAAGCATTCTTCTCCAGCTCCCACTGGATGGACGCTCCAATGCTCGAGATTCTTTAGTAGTCAACTGAATGGATGCCCCAACACCCAATGAGCTACAACTCACCCTACCACCACCCTACGACCTTGAAGTTTTCACAGGCTTGAACCTATTGGCGACTTCATGCACCAGCCTAACACCACCCTACCACCCTATAAAAGAATAAAATAAGAATGGACTCCCATACCAGGGAAAATGGTCCACTTTAAAATGATATAGAATGATGTAGAAGAAGAAGACACACTAGACCATAACCCCAACTATGACAGAACCACCTAATGATGATCCTAGACCTCCCGACACTGGCTCTTCCACTCTTGGCAGATAGACACTTGTAAATTTTTTTACAATGATGTATTTACAATGACTTAGTACAATGATATCTTTACAGTGGCTGTATGCAGTGCTGCCCATTTGAAGTTTTCATGTGATGAAATTCTTGATGCTGTCCTGCACCTTGATTTTTTCTCTTTTCATGCTACCCTCTGTTGTATCTTGCTTTGCTTTGCTGCACTAGAAATTCTGGTCCTTTGCAACCCTTGAAAACACATGATCTAACTTTTTCTTGCCTTCTAGGAGCTCGATATTGAATCTGTTGTATCCCTGTTATTTCAGATCCCCAATATGTGATTTTCGGTTCTGTAGTAGTCCTCTAAGTCTTCTTCCCAATGCCATAGGTCTGACACAATTTGGATTCTTCAAGAGAGAGTTATGCCCAATCTCTCACAATGACCTAATTATGGAATTGTTCAGTAGAGCGAACTTGTACGGCGTGCCCTATGTCACTTTTTCTTCATTTGGCTCTGAAATTGATACATTAAAATCTACATTCTGTGCACTATCTCACACTTTTTACAAAATTCCAATCTGATACTTAGAGAGAGAGTTATGACGATTTTTCCAAGGTCACTTTTTGAGATTAAGTTCAGGAGCCTGGAAAAACATTGACTTCCATAGATCATATTTCCGAAAATATTGCACACCTTGACCTGAAATTTTTACAGGAGCTTACTTAGGATTTCGGCTTCGCCTCATAAAAATTTCAGCTTTTGAGCCTTTTTAGAAAAAACTTTAGAGAAAAAATTGCACGATGACCTATTTCAGGTAGCGAAATACCTAAATGAGGAGGATATGAGGATCACAATTTATATAAATGCTTAGGTTGAGAGGGTTTTCAACAAGTGAATGTGGGAGGTATTTTAGGAGCTTAAAAATTATTAATTATTGACTTTTCAATGACCCATGCCACAACCCCATGGGGTCTTAGCCCACTAAATGAGGTTACAAACTTCAAACATTAATATCTCTCAAACCGTGAAGAATTACATGGTGTGCCATATATCAATGGAAACATCTCAACAAGTAGAAACCATAAAAAATATTCTTGACCCAGAATATAGTAATTTTTTTAGGTCAAAATTCCCATGCAAGATTGGGGTAGCCCCTAGTGCTGCTTGGGTTGACATCAATGAAAAACACTGACAAAAAATCTCCGCCTTTGGCATTGATGGAAACAAAAGTACTCCCCCTGCGATCATGACACCTCTTCCTACAACATTCTCTCCCCCTTTGACATCAATGGCAAAGCGTAACTCCCCCTAACACACAACCATCTTGTGGACCTGTACACACTTCCACTCCCCCTAACACACAACCATCCTCCCGACCTATACACACTTCCACTCCCCCTTTATATTATTAATAAGGAAAATCTAATGAGAACTTGGGAGAATCCCAAGCTTCTGGCGAAGATATTCAAATGATTCATGAGTACTCTTACGATCATCAACGCTTCTTGCCCAAACTGCATCTGTAAAGGCTTGAATAATGAGATTGTTACCCTTGGGATACCACAAGCCATATTCTATTATTCCCTTTAGATATCGAAGAATTATTTTAATGGTAATAATATGTGATTCTTTTGGTGCTGCTTGGAATCTTGCTACTTTTCCAACTGCTTGCATAAAATCTGCCCGGGAGGCTATTACATATAGAAGACTACCAATCATAGATCATTAAAAACTTTGATCCACATCCTTAGATGAGTCGTCTATGCTCAATTTGCAACCTGTTACCATCGGGGTAAGGATGGGTTTGCAATCTTCCATTTCAAATTTCTTGAGCATTTCCTTGATGTACTTGGCTTGACATATAAATATTCCTTTCTCTTGTTGAGATATTTGAAGCCCTAAGAAGTATGTCAGCTCACCAAGTAAAGAAATCTCGAGCTCACTTTGCATCTTTGTAGCAAAGTTCTTACTTAGTCGATCATCATTGCTACCAAATATTATATCATCCTCTTTAGCTATTAGACGTGATTTATTTGTTTCATCCAAAACATATATGTCGTTTGGAGCTCAACTTGTTGTAGCCACAATTTCACCATACCTGCCTTTCTTGATTTCACATTTTGTGGAGTTGAATAGTATTGTGTGTCCTTGATCACACATTTGTCCAACACTGAGCGGATTGTGATTCATGTTTTCAACCAATAGAACATTCTTGGCTAAAGCATCTTTTCTTGCAGCTTTGCTTCCGAGAGTGACGGTACCTGATCCTATAACATTTGAAGGTCCATCATTTCCAAAGGACACAGTTCCATCCTTCTTCTCTTTCAGAGATACAAATTTCTTTCTATCTCCAGTCATATGTGTTGAGCAACCACTATCAACATACCACACATCTTTGTTGTTTTGAGCCTTGAGAGCGAGAGAAAAATTATCAGTCTTCTTCTTCTTCCATGTTCGTTCGTTTTGTTGCTTCAAAGATTCTTCTGCAGGATTTTCAAGTATGTAGTCCCTGGCTATGTGTCCAAAGTTATGACACTTGTAACATTCCATATTATTTCTTAAATGTTCAAATATATTGATGTTTCGTTGAACCCTGGGAGGTTCATATTTGATAGATTTCCTGGAATTGTATTGGTTCTTAGGGTACGTACGAAATTCTACAGCTTTATGACCAAATTTTTCACATGAATAACAATAGCCATGAAAAATATGTTGGTACCTGGATGAAAATCTTCATCAAGGAATTGTCTTCCAAGGATGTTCTTACGAATCTTGTCCAATGAAGTCTACATGTATGTTAGATCTCATAGGTTCATTGTATTTTGTTGTAGAAGGTCTTGCTTCTTCTTCTTTGTAACCAAGGTCAGTTCTGTAGTTGTAAGATCATTGATTGTTGATGAGTTCTTCCAATACCCTTGAGCTATTGGCATAGCTTTAGACATTTTTTCCCTTCTTCACTTCCTTACACAGCGAGACTACTTCGGCTTCTAATGATTCCCTTTCTTGGTTGCTTTCTTCCAACTTCTTTTGAAGTGAATCTTCAATACATTTGTGTTCTTCAACTTCAATTTTGAGATCTTGAACTTGTTCTTCAAGAGTATTGGAACGGATCTTCTCAGCCTTGAGCTCTTTTATAAGCTTGATTGCCTCCTTAGAAAATTCTTCTATGGTCATCCCTTCTTCTTCGTTGTTTGATACCTCTTGTTTAATGTGCTTGGCCATAAAAAATACTCTCTCATTGGATTCTTCTTCACTGTCATTGTCTTCATCGGATGATGAGCTATCTTCTTTAGAGAGAAAGTTCCTTATAAATCCTTTATTTTTTCCTTGCTTGTTGAATTTATTAAAGCCTTTCTTTCTTTTGAGTTGCCATCACTTCTGTTCGGACATTTTGCTACGAAATTCCCAACCTCACCACAACCGAAGCATATCAATGGAAGTTTACCCTTGAATTTTCCCTTACCAATTTTTAGTTTTCTCATAAATTAAGCATATTCTCCATCTGAAAGACCTTCTTCATCATCTTTCTTTTCTTCACACTTGTAGGTGTAAGTTTGTGCCTTTGAATGTTTTTTCTCCTTATTCATTTTCTTAGATGCAGCGAATGAAGTTTCTAGATGTGAAGTACCCTCTTCTTCATCAAGTCTCATTTCATATGCTATGAGAACTCCATGTAATTCCTCTTTGTTGGGTTTTTCCAGATTTTCACTATATTCTAAGACCGATACCTTTGGATTGAATCTCGCTAGTAACGTTCTAAGAATCTTTCGTATAATAGTATTCTCGTCAACATGCTCTCCCAATCCTTCCAAAGTGTTGGTTATTTCATCAACATGTTGGAAGTATGCAACAATGTTGTTATCTTCTTTTATTCTGAGTTGCTAAAATTTTGCTTTGTAGATTTGAAGCTTTGCTTCTTTGAAATTTGAGTCATCTGCATATATATTCTCAAGTATGTCCCATACATTTTTGGCGGTTTTATAACCCAACACCTTATGATAAGCAGATTCAATAAGTCCTCTGATAATAATATTCTTTTCTTTTGCATAATTGACCAAATTCTTCTTACCTTGTTCGTCCGCGGTTGATGTAAATCCATTTTGAATAGTGTCCCATACTTCTTAACCTTGCACCAAGAGATATACCTCCATTTTTCCTTTCTAGAGTGCATAATTATTTTCATTGAATAGAGGTACACCATTCTTGGTATGCTCCATGACCTCCTTCTAGCTGTTAAAATGCTATTGAAGGAACCAAGCTCCGATACCAATTGTTGGAAATACTAAGAGGGGGGAGGGTGAATCAGTATTCCTTTCAATTAGAGAATTAGTTAATCTTCAATTATTATCAGTGTTTGTACAATGATAGTAGTAAACAAAAGGAACACAAATGCACACAATTTTTAAGGTGGAAACCCTCTCCTGGACAAAACCACCTAAATAATTTTCTAATAATTCTTTGATATTCAACTCCAATTGAAAATAAAGCTCCAACTTCCTAGAATCTAGAAAAGCATTCTTCTCCAGCTCCCACTGGATGAATGCTCCAATGCCCAAGATTCTTCAGTAGTCAACTGAACAGATGCCCCAACACCTAATCAGCTACAACTCACCCTAGAACCACCCTACCACCTTGAAGTTTTCACAGGCTTGAACCTATTGGTGACTTCCTGCACCAGCCTAGCACCACCCTACCACCCTATAGAAGAATAAAAGAAGAATGGACTTTCGTATAAGGGAAAATGGTCCACTTTACAATAATATAGAATTATGTAGAAGAAGAAGGCACACTAGACCATAACCCCATCTATGACACAACCACCTAATGATGATCCTAAACCTCCCGACATTGCCTCTTCAACTCTTGGTAGATAGACACCTATACAATTTTTTACAATGATGTATTTACAATGACTTAGTACAATTATACCTTTACAGTGACTGTATGCAGTTCTTCCCACTTGAAGTATTCATGTGATGAACTTATTTCTGCTGTTCTGCACCTTGATTGTTGCTCTTGTCATGCTACCCTCTGTTGCACCTTGCTTTGTTGTAATGCCCTAGAAATTTTGGTCCTTTTCAGCCCTTGACAACACATGATGTAGCTTTTTCTTTCCTTCTAGGAGCTCGATATTGAATCTGGAAAATCTCTATTATTTCAGATCCCCAATATGTAATATTCAGTTGTGTAATATTCCTCTGATTATTATTTCTAAAACCACAGGTCCGTCTCAATTTGGATTCTTCAAGAGAGAGTTATGCCCAATCTCTCACAATGACGTAATTATGGACTGGTTCAGTAGAGCGAACTTGTACAACATGCCCCATGTCACCATTTCGTCATTTAGCTCTGAAATTGATATATAAAAAACTAGAGTTTTCCCACTATCTGCCACCTTTTATAGAATTCTAATCCGATACTCAAAGAGAGAGTTATGACGATTTTCCCAAGGTCACTTCGTTGAGATGAAGTTTAGAAGTCTGCAAAAACACTAACTTCCACAGATCATATCTCCGAAAATATTGTGCACCATGATCTAAAAGTTTTACAGGAGATTACTCAGTATTTTAGCTTCCCCTCATAAACATTTCAGCTTCTGAACCTTCGTAGAAAAAATGTTAGAGCAAAAACTCCACGATGACCTGTTTCAGGTAGCGAAATCCGTACATGAGGAGGATATGAGGATCACAATCTATATAAATTCTTAGGTTGAGAAGGTCTTGAACAAGTGTACGTGGGAGGGATTTTAGGAGCTTAAAAAGGATTAATTATTGACTTTTCAATGACCCATGCCACAACCCCATGGGGTTTTAGCCCACTAACTCGGGTTACAAACTTCAAACATGAATATCTCTCAAACTGTGAAGAATTACATGGTGTGCCGTATATCAACGGAAACATCTCGACAAGTAGAAGCCATAAAAATTTTTATTGACCTAGAATATAGTAATTTTTTAGGTCAAAATTCCCATGCAAGATCGGGGTAGCCCTTGGTGCTGCTTGGGTTGACATCAAGGACAACCACTAATCAACAATATCCCCCTTTGGCATTGATGGAAACACAAGTACTCCCCCTGCGATCATGATGCATCTTCCTACAACATTCTCTCCCCCTTTGACATCAATGGCAAAGGGTAAGGCCCCCTGACACACAACCATCTTGCAGACCTGTACACACTTCCACTCCCCTGACACACAACCATCCTACGGACCTGTACACACTTCCAGTCCCCCTTTATATTATGAATAAGGAAAATATAATGAGAACTTGGGAGAATCCCAAGCTATAGGCAAAGATATTCAAATGATTCACGAGTACTCTTGCGATCATCAATGCTTCCTGCCCAATTTGCATTTGTAAAGGCTTGAATAATGAGATTGTTACCCTTGGGATACCACAAGACATATTCTGTTGTTCCTTTAGATATCAAAGAATTCCTTTGACCACAATATTATGTTATTGATTTGGTGTTTCTTGGAATCTTGCTACTTGTCCAACTTCTTGCATAACATCTCGCCAAGAGGCTGTTACCTATAGAAGACTACCAATCATAGATCTGTACAACCTTTGATCCACATCCTTAGATGAGTTGTCTATGCTCAATTTGAAACTTGTTACCATCGGAGTAAGGATGGGTTTGCAATCTTCCATTTTGAATTTCTTGAGCATTTCCTTGATGTACATGGCTTGACATATAAATATTCCTTTCTCTTGCTAAGATATTTGAAGCCCTAATAAGTATGTCAGCTCACTAAGTAAAGACATCTCGAACTCACTTTCCATCTTTGTAGCAAAGTTCTTACTTAGTCGATCATCATTGCTACCAAATATTATATCATCCTCTTTAGCTATTATACATGATTTAGTTGCTTCATCTAGAAAATATATGTTGTTTGGAGCTTGACTTGCTGTAGCCACAATTTCACCATACTTGCCTTTCCTGATTTCACATTTTGTGGAGTTGAATAGTATTGTGTGTCATTGATCACACATTTGTCCAACACTGAGTAGATTGTGATTCATGCTTTCAATTAATAGAACATTCTTGGCTAGAGCATCTTTGCTTCCTAGAGTGATGGTACCTGATCTTATAACATTTGAAGATCCATCATTTCCAAAGGACACGGTTCCATCCTTCTCTTTCAGAGATACAAATTTCATTCTATCTCTAGTCATATGCATTGAGAAACCGTTATCAACATACCACACATCTTTGTTGTTTTGAGTCTTGAGAGCAAGATCACAATTATCAATCTTCTTCTTCTTCTATGTTCATTCGTTCTGTGGCTTCGAAGATTCTTCTAGAGGATTTTCAGGTATGCAGTCTCTGGCTATGTGTCCAAAGTTATGACATTTGTAACATTCCATATTATTTCTTAAATGTTCAAATCTATTGATGTTTCGTTGAGCCCTGGGAGGTTCATATTTGACATATCTCCTAGAACTGTATTGGTTCCTAGGGTACGTGCAACATTCTATAGCTTTAGGACCAAATTTTCCACATGAATAGCAATAGCCATGAAAAATATGTTGGTACCTAGATGGAAATATTCGTTGAGGAATCGTCTTCCAAGGATGTTCTTGTGAATATTGTCCAATGAAGTCTACATGTATGTTAGATCTCATAGGTTCATTTTATTTTGTTGTAGAAGGTACTGCTTCTTCTTCTTTGTAACCGAGGCCAGTTTTGTCGTTGTAAGATCGTTGATTGTTGATGAGTTCTTCCAATGCCCTTGAGTTGTTGGCATAGTTTTGGACAATTTTTCCCTTCTTCACTTCCTTACATAGCGAGACTACTTCGGCTTCTAATGCTTCCCTTTCTTGGTTGCTTTCCTCCAACTTCTTTTGAAGTGACTCTTCAATATATTTTTGTTCTTCAACTTCAATTTTGAGACCTTGAACTTGTTCTTAACGAGTATTGGAATGGATCTTCTCAGCCTTTAGCTCTTTTATAAGCTTGATTTCCTCCTTAGAAAATTATTCTATGGTCATCCCTTCTTCTTCATTGTTTTATACCTCTTGTTTAATGTGCTTGGCCATAAACAATACTCTCTCATTGGCTTCTTCTTGGCTGTCATTTTCTTCATCGGATGATGAGATATCTTCTTTAGAGAGAAAGTTCCTTTTAAATCCTTTATTTTTTCTTTGCTTGTTGAATTTCTTAAAGCCTTTCTTTTCTTTTGAGTTGCCATCACTTTTGTTCGGACATTTTGCTGTGAAATTCCCAACCTCACCACAGCCGAAACATATCAATGGAAGTTTACCCTTGAATTTTCCCTTACCAATTTTTAGTTTTCTCTTAAAGTAAGCATATTCTGCATCTGAAAAACCTTCTTCATCATCTTCCTTTTCTTCACACTTGCAGGTGCAAGTCTATGCCTTTGAAGGTTGTTTCTCCTTATTGGTTTTCTTAGATGCAGCGAACACAGTTTCTAGATGTGAAGTACCCTCTTCTTCATCAAGTCTCATTTCATATGCTATGAGAACTCCATCATTAGGGGAATTTTGAGGTATAAAATGGGTCTCATAAGGAAAATGTACAATCAAAATTCACTTTATGATAACCAATCACATTTTAGGAGATGACATCATCCCTAATGGTTGAGGTGGCATTTCTTGAGTTAAAGGTATTTACTTGTCACATTCTCAATGGTGGATAAAAGCCCATGGTTAACCATTGTAGTGCTCTAAGTACTTCTAAAGTCATAAAGTAAAGTACTCATAATAAATATCATTTCACACTTTTTGAATAAAATATTATTATTGTCATTTCATATTTTTTGAAAGAAACAATGCATATCTCTACACAATCTTCATGTATTTACACACTTTTCAATAAATATTATATTTGTATATTTTCAAATATTTATTTATAAATCAAATCAATTCAATCTGTAATATAAAATTCATACATAAAACAATATATTTTATTATATTATTTTTATATAGTATATTAATTACATGTTATATATAATTTAGATAATATAAATTTTAATTAATAGTATATTCTATAATTAATAATTTATGAATTTATATTTATATTTTATTTTAAGTTATTTAAGTACAAAGGAAAAATGCATTAGTTGTGTAATGATAATTACTTTTTCTTGAAAATCTCATTTTTATCTATAGTCACATCAATACAATTTTTTTATTATTTTTATTTTGGTACAAATTTTGAATTGAAATTAACCATGGTTACATGGATTTTGGTGCAAATAGTGAATTGCAAATTCATACATATTATTTTATTGGTTTAGCTATTATTTTATTATTTCCTTAGGAGACCCATTTTAGACCTCAAAATCCCCCTAATGGTAATTCATCTTTGCTGAGTTTGTCCAGATTTGCACTATATTCTAAGACCGATACCTTTGGGTTGAATCTTGTTGATAACGTTCTAAGAATCTTTCGTATAATAGTCTTCTCGTCAACAGGCTCTCCCAATCCTTCCAGAGTGTTGGTTATTTCATCAACGTGTTGGAAGTATGCAACAATGTTGTTATCTTCTTTCATTCTGAGTTGCTCAAATTTTTCTCTGTAGATTTTAAGCTTTGGTTCTTTGACATTTGAGTCACCTGCATATATATTCTCAAGCTTGTCTCATACATTTTTGGCGGTTTTACAACCCAACACCTTATGATAAGCAGATTCAATAAATCCATTGATAATAATATTCTTTGATTTTGCATCATTGACCAAATTCTTCTTACCTTGTTCATCCGCGGTTGGTATAAATCCATTTTGAACAGTGTCCCATACTTTGTAACCATGTGCCAAGAGATAGACCTCCATTCTTCCTTTCTAGAATGCATAATTATTTTCATTGAACATAGGTACACCATTCTTGGTATGCTCCATGACCTCCTTCTAGCTGTTAAACTGCTATTGAAGGAACCAAGTTCTGATACCAATTATTGGAAATACTGAGAGGGGCAGTGAATCAATATTCCTTTCAATTAGAGCATTAGTTAATCTTCAATTATTATAAGTGTTTGTACAATGATAGCAGTAAAAAAAGGAACAAAAATGCACACAATTTTTAAGGTGGAAACCCTCTCTGGGACAAAAACCACTTGAATTATTTTCTAATAATTATTTAATATTCAACTCCAATTGAAAATAAAGCTCCAAATTCCTAGAATCTAGAAAATCATTCTTCTCCAGCTCTCACTGGATGGACGCTCCAACGCCCGAGATTCTTCAGTAGTCAACTGAACGGATGCCCCAACACCCAATTAGCTACAACTCACCCTAGCACCACCCTACCACCGTGAAGTTTTCATAGGCTTGAACCTATTGGTTACTTCATGCACCAGCCTAGCACCAGCCTACCACCCTATAGAAGAATAAAAGAAGAATGGACTTCCGTAAAAGGGAAAATGGTCCACTTTACAATGATATAGAATGATGTAGAAGAATAAGACACACTAGACCATAAACAAAACTATGAAACAACCATCTAATGATGATCCTAGACCTCCTGACACTGCCTCTTCAACTCTTGGCAGATAGACACTCGTACAATTTTATACAATGATGTATTTACAATGACTTAGTACAATGATACATTTACAGTGACTGTATGAAGTGCTGCCCACTTGAAGTCTTCATGTGATGAAATTCTTGCTGTTTTTCTACACCTTGATCACTGCTCTTGTCATGCTACCCTTTGCTACATCTTCTTTGCTTTGCTGCCCTAGAATGTTTGGTCCTTTGCAGCCCTTGACAACACATGATCTAGCTTTTTCTTGCCTTCCTGGAGCTCAATATTGAATCTGGTGTATCTCTATTATTTTAGATCTCCAATATGTTATTTTCGGTTCTATAGTAGTCCTCTGAGTCTTGTTTCCAATGCCATAGGTATGGCCTAATTTGGATTCTTCAAGAGAGAGTTATGGCCAATCTCTCACAATGACCTAATTATGGACTGGTTCAGTAGGGAGAACTTGTATGGCATGCCCCGTGTCAATGTTTCTTCCTTTGGCTTTGAAATTGATACATCAAAAACTACAGTACGTGCAATATCTACCATGTTTTACATAATTCCAATCTGATACTCAGAGAGAGATTTATGATGATGTTCCCAAGGTCACTTCTTTGAGATGAAGTTCAGGAGCCTGCAAAAAACACTAACTTCCACAGATCATATCTCTGAAAATGTTGTGTACCATGATTTGAAATTTTTACAGGAGCTTCCTTAGGATTTCAGATTCTCCTGATAAAAATTTCAGCTTCTGAACCTTCATAGAAAAAAATTGAGAGCGAAAATTCCACGATGACCTATTTCAGGTAGCGAAATCCCTACATGAGGAGGATATGAGGATCACAATTTATATAAATGCTTAGGTTGATAGGGTCTTCAACAAGTGAATGTGGGAGGGATTTTAGGAGATTAAAAATTATTAATTATTTATTTTTCAATGACCCATGCCACAACCCCATGGGGTTTTAGCCCACTAACTGGGGTTACAAACTTCAAACATGAATATCTCTAAAACCGTGAAGAATTACATGGTGTTCCATATATCAACGGAAACATCTTGACAAGTAGAAACCATAAAAAATATTCTTGACCCAGAATATAGTAATTTTTTAGGTCAAAATTCCCATGCAAGATCGGGGTAGCCCTTGGTGCTGCTTGGGTTGACATCAATGACAATCACTAATAAAAAAATATGTGTTTTATGTTAAGAGACCACATGTTGAAATCCAATGGGATAACGTTTTCACCTATCCATCTCAATTAGGGATGACAGAAATCTATCCATTTCAAGTCTCTTTACTTGTCCCAACTGGGGATGACATAAATCTATCCAATATATACACGCCTAACCATGAAGGATAAACTAACCATACACCCCAACCATGAAAGATACACACCACCCCTAACCATAAAACGTAATTGAAAATGAAAACCAACTTTGAAAAATAAACACTGACCATGACCATGGACTCTAAGAATAATGATATTTATTTTATATATACTATTATATTTAATTTATATACTCATATATCAGATCTGGAACATTATTGATATAATTTCCCAAGTATCTATCTTCGACTAGTCTGGCCCTTGTAATATACCATGGACCAATACCATTTTGAGGCTTCCTACTCCCCTTGAAAATTTCTCACAAACAAATGTCCACCCTCTCCATCTCTTGACTCCTTGAGCAACAAATGAACCCAAATCCTCGATCACAACAAATTCTTTCCACATGTGTTCTCCAACTATTAATGGTGCCATTGGTGCAGTATCCCTCCCAATTTGCAAATGTTTCAAATGTACGATACAATAAAAATAAAAATAAATCATCCTCCAACCAAAGCCAAAGTAAGAAACACGTCCATCAAAATGATACAATAGCTGTAACGATAATGATAGTGAAAAAAAAACCAAAGTCATAGAAAAATCCATCCAAATGTTATTGCGGACAACAACGACTCATAAAATAGTAATCCAAAAATAAAACGATGACAGAGGGGCAACACTATCAGGTATCCGTCTTCACCTTGCTCCACAAAAAAGATCCAATTTTGAATAGTGTATGACGATAGAGGCCCAACACTCTTAGGTATTAGAATTCACCCTACTCGACAAAAGAAAGTCGACGTTGAACAATGTAGGGTTAGGGTTACTACCTATCAATATCCAAAAATATGGTTGATCCCCAAAATTTATATCCATCTCTATCCTCATGTGGTATACACACAAAATCATACTTCTGACCCTTCAAATCACGTGGTTATATTTTTTTTTCCATCTATAGATGTTGAGCATCTGTAGGCAGTGATAACATCAACGTGCATAAACACCTTGGGCTAAAAGTTATGACACCGCTTGCTACCTTTAATGACTTAGAGATCCAAGAATTGATGCCATGAGGAATTATTATACCGACATCTTCATAAGCCTGGGCTATATTTCACCGAGCTAGGTTCCTTCCAAATCTCCATAGGAAAAAAATACCACGACTGATAAGTTATTTTCATTGAGACATAATGTGTTCAAACACAAAATTTGATGCAGACTAGGTGCAATAAGGTCAGAGTACGCTGCAGAATTGAGTTTTTAAGACCCCTCACAAAACCCATTTCTTTTGCAATAGAGTTCAACTTTGGGAGTTAGCAACATACATAATACACGAATCAACAACATATTTTCAACATACGCAGACCAAAAAATAACCCGAACCAATGCAGAAACCCAAATAAAATGCAAACACACAAGAGCTCTTTCCGGAGGGACCCACACAGCTCCAACCAATCATTGGCAATCACACTTCACACAATATAGAAGTTAACTCAAAATGTTAAAGTCTATTCCTAGTGATTTGCGATTTTGTGCCATGCTAACACGTGCCTTCCACTTCGCATTGAAAATCCCTTAACTTACCCCGCGACAGTCCTTAATGCTAACCCCAAAAATTTGCGATGTGAAATTGTTGCTTTCAATCTACACTGTTGGTTTCGGCTGGATCTGATGGTCCGCAAAATTCACTCTCCGTGCCACTTTGCATCGTAAACCTTTTAACTTACCATGCGACATTCCTTAACGCTAACTGCAATATTTTGCAACTTGTGATCACCTCTTTCAATCTCCACCGTTGGTTTCTGCAGGATCTGACAATCCTCGCAACTTCTCCTCCGTGCCAATTCACATCGCAAGTTAAAATATTTAACTTGTGAAATATTAACTTTTTTTTGTATTCCCTGCGATGTGAGACAATGTTATGGTTGTGACATGTTTTTACCGTCGTTGATCGATTTTTATCGACCGTCCTCATCAAACCTGCAATTTTTATTGGGGTTCATACTATGGTCAACACGATATTTCATTCAACAAAGGAATGTGTAGGATAAGGCCTCGCCGCGCCTGCAAATCCGATTAAGTTTCTTGTGGTGCGATTTAAATACAAATATTTGACTTTCAATAGAGGTTTTAACTAACAAATTTAAAACAGGGATCCCGTTCAAAGCACATAACACTTAGAATTAGGTTGGAAATGAAATGATATTTAAAAATAAAAAACAAAGATCCATATTAAACACAAAACACTTGGAAATAATTTGGAAATGGAAAAACGCAAAGCCAAACCCTCAGATGGTTGATTTTACATTTACTTCTGCTTCTCTGTTCTCTCCTTTCTCTCCTTTCTCTCTACGGATGGAGAAACCCCAAAATGGTGGATTTGGTTTGGTTTTATGCCTTTCCCAAAATCCCCATATGGTTGAGAAACTGTCATTCAATTTCAAAAACAGTTTATTCAACTAAATACTTAACTAATACTAATTTAACCATTATTTTTATTCTACAAATTACAATGGATGAGTTAGCCCAAGTTAACTTAAACAAAATATTAAAAAAAACAAAGTCTTCAAATTCTTAGGACTACTAGTCCTCTTTCCAAGCCACAACATGTGACCAACTTGTCACATTGCTGGCTCTACCTTAATGCTCCTACATTAGGCTCTCGGGGTAAATTAAATTCATGGCTCCTGTCCATGAGATTTTTAATAGAGTACCCTGCGCTTTGAATTTGGGAAACGTCTAACCAAGAAAAATCCTCCAGAGGATGGTCCTTCCATTTGACCAAATATTTTAAGTATTCTTTGTTTCGCGTCTTCCTGGCCACCTCTCTGTCCAAAATTTGTTCAATCTCCAACGGCTGTGCTAGAGGCATTTGTTTAATCCATGCTCTCTCTTCTTCCTGGGTGTCCCATGTTCATCTCTCTAAATTGTCCTCTTCATCAACAACAGTGTATGGGTACAGATCTGCCACATTAAAGATGGGTGAGATTCCTACACTCAGATGTAACTGCAATTCGTAAGCATTTGTAGAAAACTTTAGAATAATTTGACAAGGCCTGATATTTTTCATATTCAATTTGTTTTAATTGCCTTTAGGAAACCTCTCCTTGTGAAAATGTGCCAGTACTAGCTCTCCTACTTCGAATTGTACCTCTCGCATTTTCAAATCTGCTCACTGTTTATATTTTTGGTTGTTGTCATGTAGCTTCAATTTGACTTGTTCATGTAGATCATTGATTTCTTTCACAAAATCTTCGCCATCAGCACTCCTGCGTTCTAACTGATCCAAATCCCGTAACTCAAATAATCCATGTGGGTGTGTTCCACATAGGATTTGGAAAGGACTTCTGGCCATGCTTCTGTTAGGTGAGTCATTGTAAGAAAAATCTGCTTGTGCAAGCACATGATCCCACTGTTTGGAATTTTCACCAACTAGGCTCCTCAGTATATTTCCTAAACTCCTGTTCACAACTTCAATTTGCCCATCTGACTGAAATTTAGTTTGGTGTCTAACTTCTTCCACAATGTTCACCAGAATGGCCTGTGAACTTTACATCCCTGTCCGAGATGATGGACTTCGGCAAGCCATGTAATCTGACTATCTCTGTAAAGAAAAAATGTGCTACATGTGTGGCATAAATTGTCTTTCTGCATGGAATGAAATGTGCCATTTTGGTGAAATGATCCATGACCACCATGATGGAATCGAATCCCCATTGTGTCTTTGGTAGACCTAAGACAAAGTCCAAGCTGACTGAGTCCCATGGTCTATTCGGATTGGGTAAGGGTGTATACAACCCTGCATTCTGGCTGCGTCCCTTTGCATGCTGACACACTTTACATATGATCACGAATCTCTGTACATCCCTTCACATTATCGGCCAATAGTAAAATTGGCTCAGCTGGTCCAAATTATTATCTATGCTGAAATGTCCGGCCAAACCTCCATTGTGTTTTTCTTGGATTAAGTTCTCTCGCATAGAACATTCCGGAATACAAAACTATCCTCCTTTGAACAACAACCCATCCTACATGTTATAGTCCAACCATGGACTATTCTCTCTCAACAGTGGATTCTAACAAGCTTCATAAGCTTTCTTAAAATATGCATCTACTTCATACAAGTATTTGAGATGCTCAAATCCCAACACTTGCACTATGCTTTCTTGTAATATTGGAATCCTCATGCTTAACACATCTGCTACCTTATTGGCTTGACCACTTATGTGTTTCAAAACAAATGTAAAACTATGCAAGTACTTCAACCACTTCGCATGTTTATGATTCAGCTTGTGCTACTGCATAATATATTGCAATGCAAAATTTTCTAAAAATAAGACAAATTCATTAGCCAACAAATAATGTCTCCAATGCTTCAATGCTTAGACGAATGCATAAAATTATTTGTCATAAGATGTATACTTCTGCCTGCTCTCATTTAACTTCTTGTTGAAATATGCTACTGGATTATCTTCTTGGCTGAGTACCGCACCAATGGCTATTCCAATGCCATCACAACGAACTTGGAAATTTTTTTTGAAGTCTGGAAATTTTAAGATTGGTTTTTCAATGATATTATTCTTTAAAAAATGACAACTTCTCTCAGCGGATTCCGTCCAATGGAAAGGCTGATTTTCCTTCTTAATGGTATCCAACATAGGTGCACAAATACCACTGAAGTTCTTTATAAAATTCCGATAGAAACTTTCCAATCCATGAAAACTTATTACTTCAAACAAAATTTTGGGAGATGGCCATATAAATATGGCTGCAACCTTCTCTTGGTCCATCTTCAAATCATTCTCAGAAATTAGAAAGCCTAGATAAATCAATTCCTTCTTGAAAAAAAACATTTTTTTAAATTCATTTACAATTTATTTTGCTGCAATTTTTCTAGCACAAACCTGACATGCCGAAAATGTTCTTCCTTTGACTTGCTTAAAATAAGTACATCATCTAGATATACAATCACAAACTTACCAATGAATTCTTTCAACCTCTCATTCATCAAAAAAATGAATGTGCTCGGGGAATTGCTCAGCCCAAAAGGCATGACCAGCCATTCATAAAAGCCTTCATTGGTCTTGAAAGCTGTCTTCCATTTGTCACCTTCTCTAATCCTGATCTGGTGATAGCCACTTTTTAGATCTATCTTTGAAAAATACACTGCTCCACTCAGATGATCCATCATATCATCCATCCGAGGTAAAGGAAACCTATACCTGATAGTGATCTTGTTTATTGCCCGGGAATCAATGCACATCTGCCATTCACCTCCTTTCTTGGGAGCTAAAATAGTCGGAACAACACAAGGGCTAAAACTCTCTCGAACCAGTCCTTTATCCAACAATCGTTGTACTTGCTTCCTGATCTCCTCATTTTCTTTCAGACTCATCTAGTAAGAAGCCTTGTTTAGAAAACTGGGTCATGGAATAAAATCAATATGTTGACTAATGCTCCACTTTGGTGGTAATTTATCTGGTAGATCATCCACCACAATATCATTAAACTCTTGCAGCATATCATGTATTTCCACAGGTAAAGCAGTGATTTCCGTATGCATCAATACTACTCTTTTCCTCTGCACAACTGCATAATTCACCTCATTCTCCTCAATTGGTTGTAGAAACTCCTTCTTGCCTATCAACAATTTTTTAGTATCACTGGTTTCTGCAGTCTCTTATTCTTTCATGGGAACTAGCGTATGCTTTATCCCATCCTTCACAAATCTGTAACAATTATTTTCCCCATCATGGAAGACCTTTCTGTTATATTTCCATGTTCTTCCCAACAGAATATGGCATACATCCATAGGCATAATATCACAAGTTATCTTATCCTTGTACTTTCCAATGTGAAACTCCACCTTGCACTGCTCATCAACCAGTAGTTGGTGTCCCTTCTGCAACCAAGACACCTTATAGGGTGTCAGGTGCTTCGACTTATTCTAACCCAACTTTTCCACCATCTCAGTGGCTACCAGGTTATCAGCACTCCCACTATGTATAATCAATTTGCAGCATTTTCCATGCGACTTACACATAGTCCATAACAATGCTTTCCTCTGTGTCAGGTCAGCCACCTCTTTAGCTAGTTTTTGTAAAACCTTGTTCAACACCAAGGCCTCTCCTATTTCAGGCACATTCTCCACCTCTTGTGGTGATGCCTCTATTTCATCAAGTTGAGAAACATACACTCCCCTCTGTCCAATTGGTTCATTTTTAGGACATTCAAAAGACTTGTGTCCCCATTTGTGACACTTGTAACACCGGTAGGAATTTCCTCTGCATCTGCCATTACCTCTTTCTCGCTAGTATGGCCTCCACCTTTGGTGTTACCTTCCTTCTCAGTTTGTCCTGAAGTTTTCGAACTACTGCCTTCTTTATTACTGTTGGCAGTGCTACCTCTACCAAAGGACTGTCCTCTTCCTCTACCAGATCCACATCCTCTTCTTGCATTCTGCTTCCCGACAATCTTTTCTTCCGCCTTCAAAGCACACTCGTATGCCTCCTCTATAGTTTTTAGGGAACGAATACTGATCTCATACAAGATTTCCATCCGTAGACCATTCATAAATCTTGTTGTCTTATTAGGGATATCTTCAACATACCCAGCCCTCAAGTTCAATTTATAGAACTCTTATGTGTATTCCTTTACAATCATTGTCCTCTGTCTTAGGTTCTGCACTTGTCTGTAAAGGGAAATTTGGTAATCTTTAGGTAGGAAATTGATTTTCATATTTGTAATCATCCTGTCCAACTCTTGATCAAAGGATTGTTCAGTATTATCCTTTCTGCCTGCACACTGTCCCACCACAGTGTGGCGTGTCCTTTCAACTTAGTGACAACAAACCTGATTTTTCTGTCCTCACTAATTTCCTCATACTTGAAGTATTTATATAACTCACTTATCTTGTTCAATAATTCTTCTGTGGATAAACTTCCATCATAATTGGAGAGCTCTAATCTTGGCTTGCTGCTAGCCATCAAAACAGATTTCAGTAATCTAATTTCTGGTGGCTCGTTCTCTAGCTCATATATTTGTGCCTCTAGCTCCTCATCTTCACTGTCATCTCCACCTTCAGGGTCCCTACGCCTTCCTAATTCTACTACTACCAAACGTGCTAAAATCACTCTAATTTCTTCGTGTAGTTCTTCATTTGCTGCTCCCCTTGCAACTCTTCCTCGACCTGTTCTTCCTGATTCAACTCTTCCCCCACCTCTTCTTCCTACTTCCATATTCACTTAGGAATAAAAACTTGCTCTGATACCAATTGATGTAGACCAACTGAAATAAGGTCAAAGTACGCTGTGGAATTGAGTTTTTAAGACCCCTCACAAAACCCCTTTCCTTCGCAATAGAGTTCAATTTCGGGAGTTAGTAACATACATACATACACGAATCAACAACGAATTTTCAAAATAAGCAGACCAAACAATAACCCAAACCAATGCAAAAACCCAAATAAAATGTGAACACGTGAGAGTTATTTCCGGAGGGACCCACACGGCTCCGACCAATCGTCGAAAATCACACTTCGTACAATATGCAAGTTAAATCAAAACGTTAAAGTCTATTCCCAACGATTTGCAATTTTGCGCCGCGCTGACATGTGCCTTCCACTTCACATCGTAGATCTCTTAACTTACCCCGCGACGGTCCTTAACACTAACCCCAAAACTTTGCGATGTGCGATCACCTCTTTCAATCTACACCGTTAGTTTCGGCTGGATCCGACGGTCCGCGCAATTCCCTCTCTGTCCACTTCGCATTGCAAACCTTTTAACTTACCATGTAATGGTCCTTAACGCTAACTCCAATATTTTTTGATTTGCGATCACCACTTTCAATCTCCACCGTTGGTTTCTGCAGGATCCGACAGTCCGTGCAACTTCTCCTCCATGCCAATTCACATCGCAAGTTAAAATATTTAACTTGCGAAATAATTTTTTTTTTTCTATTCTCTGCGATGTGCGACAATGTTACAATTGTGACGTGCTTTTATCACCATTGATCAGTTTTCTATCAATTGTCCTTGTCAAACCTTGAAGTTCGATTGGGGTTCGTACTGTGGTCAACAAGATATTTCATTCAACAAAGGAATGTGTAGAATAAGGCTTCGTCGAGCCTGCAAATCTGATTAAATTTATTCTGGTGTGATTTAAATACAGATATTTGAATTTTAATATAGGTTTTAAATAAATAATTTAAAATAGGGAGCTCGTTCAAAGCACAAAACACTTATAATTAGGTTGGAAATGAAATGTTGTTAAAAAAAAAAGATATCACGATTAAACACAAAACACTTGGAAATAATTTGGAAATGGAAAAATGCAGAGACAAGCCCTCAGATGACTGGTTTTACATTTACTTATGCTTCTCTATTCTCTCCTTTCTCGCTACGGATGGTAGAACCCCACAATGGTGGATTTGGTTTAGTTTTATGCCTTTCCCAAAATCCCCATATGGTTGAGAAACTGTCATTCAGTTTCCAAAACATTTTATTCAACTAAATACTTCACTAATCCTAATTTAACCATTCTTTTTATTCTGCAAATTACAATGGATGAGTTAGCCCAAGTTAACTTAAACAAAATATTAAAAAAAAAAAAAGTCTTCAAATTATTAGGACTGCTAGTCCTCTTTCCAAGCCACAATATGTGACCAGCTTGTCACATTGCTGGCTTTACCTTAATGCTCCCGCATCAAAATTTTTGGTAGCTTTGATGGGATTCCCCAAATTCAATGATTGCAATTGAGAACAATATTTCTTATGCCTTGGATAAAGAAGAGACTTTGGTATTATCCACTCGTAGCAGCTGGTGGTCTCGAAATCGAAACTCGTTGCAAGTCTTATCATCACCTTTATATACACACATTGAAAATTTTATTTTCCTTTCCTCTTTATATGATTGTGATCAATATATTTCCTTAAACAAAGAAAAATTAAGAACATATGACATAGTCATTAAATTTTAAGAAAATTTAGAAATTTAATTAAAAAAATCAAGCCATTAAATTTTAATTTATTTCAAAATATTTTATAAATATAGAATCAAGTTAAATTCAACGGACCGCAAGAAAAAAACTTACACTACAATTTAATTTGAAATCATCATATTACAACACTCCCATATAATTTAAAATTTTACATTCTTTAACACACAATTCTTGAGCTTTTTCGTGCTCTCTAAAAATTAAGGATAATTCTTCCCTTGGCCAATACATAGGGTAGATTCCTAGATCCACCTAATCCAATGGAAATGTCACTATTGTTGAAAAGCTTTGTATTGAAGTGATAACAAGCATCATTGTGTTTACTTTTGCATGAAACATATGGTTTTGGATAATGCAATTGTTGAACTATTGTCACAAAAAGTTGAAGTTGGGTCATTCTTAGTATGTGCAAGATCTTTGAAGATTCTTCTTAGTCATACTTTGCATGATGCTACAGTAGATGCTAGAAGTTTTTTCTTAGTCATATTTCACATGATGCTATAGCACCGCTACATATTTTTCTTATGTAGAAGATATTGAGACAATGAGTTGCTTCTTAGAATCCCATGATATCAAAATTGTGACTAAATGAAAAGTATACAATGAGGTTTTTTGGACATGTGGTATTAATAAGCCATGGTACTTGCTAATGGGATTGTAACAAAGCCTATTTACAAGTTAATAATATCCATGGTTAAGAATTTTGTTATATTGTAACTTGTAACTCTATTTTTAGTATTAACTTTTTATGTGCTTATTAATTAAATTTAAATATCGTTACAAAATCATTATACAATTTATATAATAAAATGGATTTTAATTTATATATGATATGTATATTATGATTTTTTTAATCTAAAAGTCTATTCATAATTTTATTAATAAAAGAAGAGTTATAATATAATAAATTGAATTTTATTACTTTTAACTTTTTAAGTCAATATTTAAAGGTTTAGTCTAACTTAATAAAGAAATGAATTTTTTCACGACATTTTTTTTTGGTTAATTTTAATCAAAATCGAACAAAGATTTTTAAAAATTTGAGTTTAAATTGTTTAATATGCATAATTCTAGTGCCCCAGGAGTTTTTCAGGGTGCTTAATCCATTTATGTATTAAAAAATGTATTTTAAACAACAAAAAATCTTGAAATTGTATTGCTGGATTTTGGTGAATTCCATTGAAAAAGGCTATTTCGTCTATAAGTTAAACTACACTATATTTAAATGTTTACACTCGTTTATAGATCTATGTGTGTATTAAAATAAATTGTTTATTATTTTTTAATTGAGCTCATAGTATATATATATACATATATATATATATATATATATATATATATATATATATATATATATATATATATATATATATATATATATATATATATATATATATATATATATATATATATATTATAAACTTAGTAGTTCCTTTCTATTTTCTATTCATAAAAACAAAATGCAGGTTATAGAAATATATAGCTTCTAGTCTCAACCTGCCCGTAGGAAACCATGTATATTGGTCATCTTAAAGAGTTATAGGCCATCCAAAACTTAAACATCTTAAAGCACTCTCTTACTGTCTTTAAGGGTCTATTATATATCTTTACATCCATAAACATATATAAAAAGTAAATGCTATCCATTTTCATTGCAAAAAAACATAAATTTAGAGAAATCAATCCTCAAAAGACTCTATGGGAGCTGGATCTTTGACACTCGATCCTGGAATATTCACCTGATGCATGCTTTTCAACTGTCTATCGATACATACGAGTCAAACATTCTGGTGGTGCTACTGTAAATTGATGTCCTAGACATCTCTACGGATTTCCGCCAAAATTGAGGTTGCATGCGAATCTCCCCCAATCTCTTGGACTGTGAAAATCGCCTTCACGAATAGACATTTCAGGGTCCAGTAGGTACGAATCAAGTGTTTTAAAAGAGACAGACTACTGCAGGTATTATCCTGATTAGTTAAAATGGGGTCCATATCTTACTCGACCAGTTATGCTTCCTCTTTGGCCCTTGCATCTTGTTCCCACCCGGAGATCAAGGATTTGATATGGTTGGGAGTGCCATTCGAGTAAGCCTGAAATAGTTTCTCCATTATCTCTTTACCAAACTTCCGTCCTCATTTGGCTGGTCCATCTTTGGCTTTCCCCTTGGATTTTCATTCCTTCTCGGTCAACTGAGCTTTAACCATTGTCTTCAAAACCCGGTCTTCCAACAAATATCTGTGCAGGTGAGAATTGCTAGGAAGAAATACAGTAGTACACAACATGGAAATATCAAAGTTATATGAATTGACAAAAAGAACTTGGTTCTATCAGGGAGCCACCGGATACTCGACATCCCTACCAGGAGAGATACTAGCTTGCACGTTTGGCAATGCCTTAACAGATAGGTAGGACACCACCTTCCAATAATTGGTGTGCCAACTCTTCAAATTATTAACTCTAAACATAATAATATGGAACTGATGCAACAAAACCACATAAATAGCCCCTACTATACAGAAGATTCCCCTCTTAATTTGGATAACAACATCATGAAAAACGACATTAGCCCGAAAAACCCAGACGAAGGTGTTAGGGTCCTATAATAATAAGATTCATAATTTTGAATTTTCTATGTTAAAATATTGTAATATTGTACATACCTTTGCTTTTTGCAAATTTTTTCCCATATTTAAAAAATTAAAAGAGGGTAAGTTGCAAAAGAACAATCAAAGGAAAAAAAGAAAATATCAAAAAAGGAATATTAAATATGAACCCCACTAAAATGGATCATGAAAGTGTTGCATGTTCAAATGTCACTACTATTAGTTTACTTTTGCAAATAATATTGTGTGCATCTTGCCCTAAATTCCACAATCCATGAGGGTCAAATAGCTCAATATTGACTTTAAATGCTTTAAATTTCATGCTGATAGATAGAGAATAAAGATCTAGCCAAACTGTTTAACCTTGGCAGATCAATAGTTAGGTAGGGAATAAATAAGGAGCTCTATAGTTTAATAAATGTAGAGCCCTTGGAAGAAATAAGGAGCTCAACAGTTTAATCTGAGCCCTTGGAAGAAATAAGGATAGAATTAGTTAGTTTTTTTATTGAAAGAAAAATGAATAAGGGTTTGCAAGCTCAAATGCACCCATGTAAAAGAAGAAAAAATGTTAGGGTACATGATGGGTAGGTAGATTACTGTCATAAGTTATGAAAGGCAGCAATTGGTCATCTCAAAATCACTAATATCCCAAAATCCCCTTCCCTTTGTTTAAAACCCTAATGCCACTTGCAAAAAAGGCATTTTCCCTTGTAAAATTACCCCTTCCCCCTTCATATTAACTCTTTCCCATCATTTTACTCATTTCCTTTCTTAAAATCCCATTTCCCTAGATAAAAGTCTATTTTTCCTTTAGAAATTAATTTCCCTTTACTAATTTCCCTTTTTCGATAAATTCCCCCTAGAAATCCCCATATCCTAAGTCTAAATACACTTTTTAACACTAAAATCGTAATGTATTCATTTATCCCTTTGTATATTTTTCCCGCATTAACATTCATTATTTAACTCCACATATTATATATCCTACCTTTTTATATTAATTTCCCACTATTCTAAAATCCTGACCAACTAATTATTTCTTTAGATTTGCGAATAAAACCAAAGCCATTTCTTACCTCACTGCAAACTAGTTTTTGATTAACAAATGTTTTATTTTGCAGGTTGTTAGCAGATCATAAGCTTGAGGAAACAATTTTAATACTATTTAAAAACCTGTTTCTTCCAGATTCTCGAAATGAGAATTCGAGTGGTTTTCTTTAAAATAAAAGAGAATTATCATAGAGACAGTAATGTTCTAACAGAGAGGAAAGGCTTTTACTCAGCAGAAGGTTACATATAGGTGAAAGAAGACAAATGGAACAAACAAACAGATGTGAAAGTCTTTTCAAAATTTTAAAGAGGTTTTTGTTTCTAACATCCTCATATACAAAAGCCTCTCTCACTTTTCTAACAACCATTATGGTTTTCAAAATTTTAAACAATATTTGAAAGCACTTTTTACAGAAAATTCTTGTTTAGTAATCATTTTGCAGAGAATATTGTGGCCAATAAGAAATGAATCTTACCAAACTGGAGGAGATTTATTTTCCTAAGATGCCGACCTACAAAAACCTATCTCACTTTATGTACAAGTATTACAGAATGAGATATACATGCACATATTCACAGCCTATGTTTCGAACTGTGCAAAGTTCTGTTTTAAACATCATTTTGCAGAACCTATTTTGAACAACTGGAGCGGAATTTTAGGAAAATGAGAGAGGTTTTTCTCGTCAACATATTTATCTACAATAAAATATTTCACTTTTTACATATCTATCTCGTATTGGGATATAGAAAAGGATTTTGGGACCCTATTTTTCAGAAATTCGGGAGGAAAGACAGTCAGTGACTTGGATGCCACCTCATCAAATAAGAGTTGCTATCAAATTTGAATTGCTCTTATTTGTCACCAGAAATTCACAAAGATAGTGCCAAGTAGATTCATTAGTTTTTAATGTCCTATGTTTGAGTTCTATTTATGTAACACAATTGTAGATATTTGTAAGTAATCTTGATATTTTTTCAAGATATTTTACTTTAGAATTTGTATAAATGCTTCATCATTTGAAGTAATAGAGGTTGGATTTTGTAACCAGGGACCTCACCATTTAGGGTGATGCAGTCCACTAAGTTCAAGTGATTATTTGCATTAATAAAAGAGCAGTTGTTTCAGGATTCATGTGCCATATCTACTAGTGAAGTTTTCCTCATTGTATATGTACTTTCCCTTGTTTCCATTTTATTGTTTTCTTAATTATGAATTGTCTAACATGAGTATCACTGCAAAATCTATTAAGATTATACACTCTGCCTTTAACTGTTAGTAATCTACATGTTTTCTTCTGATATCCAGATTAGGGAATTCTTCATTGCTCCCTAGTTTTGATTGAGCCTCTATTCTTATATCCAGATTAGGGAATCCTTAAATGATCCCTAGTTTTGATTAAGTTTTCCTTCTTATTTTATTACATTTCATCCAAGTCTAAAGGATCCAGTAGTAATTTCTACCTTGCCCTATTTCACTTCAGCTTGATACTTCTAAAAATTGATAACCCAAGCCTCTTTGACTCCATTGCCCAATGGCCTTCCTCTGCATTTCCAACCAAAACCAATTCAAAAACCAACTATATACTTATTAAATAGCCTAATATCTATTTCAAATAAAGCTAAATCATACAAAGAGAGCCCTCTCTGAGTTTAGGAGGGCTAGATCCTAAACTCAAAAGTAGGTTTGTGGTTACCTCGGTAAATTATTTCTTTAACCTTGAGAAATTATTGAGTGATAACATAATGGTGACGATATTGGGGAAGAACATATTCTTCAAACAGATTATACAAGGATCTGATTTGATCTATGATGTCGGACACTGATTAGAAACACAAGGGTTAAAATCATCCACCTGGTGACTCTAATTCCAAATCATTTTCAAAATTAAGACTCCACTGGAGAAATGAACCCGGAAGAACATCATGGGAATATCAGGTTTTCAACTTCAATATTAGTCCAAGACATTATGTTCTTTCTTATCAAGAAGGTTTGTCAATGTATATTGCATTTGAGTGATGATCTTAGACTGATATTTGATTATTTTCCTTTGAAGAGTGTAAATATAAATTCTCCTTTTGAGAAAATTTCTGATGGAACTAATGATGATCATTTTCCAATTGATAAGCCTCAAGAAATCAAGACTGATCTTATAATTCCTGTATATGTTCTTGTACCTTGTAAAGTTCCTGATAGATATAAGCCCCTCATCTTACCTCTTGTACTCCATAATTTCCATGATAACTATTACAAATACCTCCCTCTGTTTGATGGAGAAAATGATAACATCACTGCTGAAAAACATATTCAAGGTTTTGAAAATTATATGGATTTATTTGAGATTAATAAAGATGATGTTAGAATCAGGTTTTTTTCTCTTTCTTTGGAAAGTAAAGTTAAAATTTGGTTAAAAAATCTGCCTATTGCAACCATCTCAAATTTCCAATAGCTTTCCAAAATTTTCCTTGATAAATGGATAATCAAAGTCAATCTTTTCATAATCATAGAAGAATATAATCAATTGAAAAGATAATGAAATAAGTCAATACATAAATTTTCTGCCAGATTTAATCAAGTTTATTATTCAATGCCAGAAAATATAAGACCTCCTCCTGATTCAGCTCTCTTCCATTACCCAAGTGCCTTTGATCCAGAAATATAATTTCAGTTAAGAGAAAGAGATTCAAAAAAACTTGAAAAGATGCAAAATATTTCAATTGATGTAGAAGTTAATTTGAAAATAAGAAAGGAAAAGTTGAAAGCAGAAGGAGAGAAGAACAACATTACAAAGGTAAAACTTGACATTTTGGTAAGTAAAATAGAAGAAATGATACATAATATCACCATGAAAGATGAATTTTTTGTTTAAGATCATCATGCAGAAAAAGAAGATGTTGTTGGCCAGGAACGCTTTGCTAATCTCAACTCCCATAGATCATAAAATGGATTTATAGATCAATATGAGGAGAAGCAATTTTATGATCTAATGTGTATGTTTGATGACATTCCTTCTTTTGATGATTTGCCCAAGTATGATCATTATGATGATAGTTATGTTCTCCAAACTCAAGCTAACTTTACAGAACAATCAAAAGATATTTTGTGGGATGAAGAAACTCAGTTTCAGCAGCCAGAATACAATGATCAACCAATACAGATCAACCATGAGAGTGAAGAAGAAAGTGCATAAAATTTGGAAGTAAATCATGGATCTCTACCTCTTTGTTTTGCTTCATTTTAGTTCATCAAAGACAACTTTAATGCAATGAAAAATCATCAGTATTTAGAAATTGTTATGGAAAACAAAGAAAATAATGAATTTCTTGATCAGGATTATTCAGTTTCACAATTACAGTTATCAAATTCCATTGAAATACCTGATCAAATGATACATGATAGTTCTATACCACTATGTTTTGAAACATTTCAGATTTTAAAGGAAATGTGGTATAATATCTTTAGAGAAAAGGATGAGAAGTCCATAAAAATATATGAAATCTCATTTAAATCCATATCCAATAGATTGAAACCATCCTCACAAGTTTTTCATGATCCAATAGTAGATATGTTGGATAATGAATGAATTCAAAGCCTTTCTCCATTTATTGACTATGAGCTTCAAGATAAAAATGATAAAGGTTTCATCAGACAAACATTTTCATCACAAAGCTTATTTGAAAATCAACAATTAAATTCATAGGGAAATAAAGATGAAGATAATAATTCAGTTTCATGGTATGGAGGCCATTAGAAACACATGTGCAATTGCTTAGAATAGTTTGAAAGTTGTACATACACTTTGGAAGATCCTTTCGTACAGCTTATAGAGTCAACAATGGAAATTGAGTATTTCCTCATCTTTACATCCATTGACAAGTTTCTAATGGTTTGCAGAATTACAGTTTTGACAATCAACAAGCACATGCAACAAAATACCTCAATGTATATAATGCTTGAATGGTTGCATTGGCTCTTTCATTTTATCTAACCAGCAATTGGACAGCTGATTAGCGTAAGTAGGTAGAATTTCAGTTTATTTCAATTTCAATTTTCAAGAAAGTATTGAAATAAGTCATTAAGATTCATAACTGAGAATAAGGCTCTAAGGTATTGATGATTTAGTAATTTAGTTTGAAGGTTGCAACACCTTGTAGTTTCAAATCAGATTTCAGTTTGCAAAAAAGGTTCAATTTCAGTTCAAGATTTTCAATCACAAAGATTATACAACAAAGCATATGCATGCTTGGGATCAGCTCAATGGATCAGGCTACTAGTCGACGATGTTCTTGAGATCTCACAAGGAAATGCCATCCCCATGTGAAGCCATTGTTAGGGTCCTATAATAATACGATTCATTTTTTTGAATTTTCTATGTTAAAATATTGTAATATTGTACATACCTTTGCTTTATGCAAATGTTTTCCCATATTTAAAAAATGAAAAGAGGCTAAGTCGTAAAAGAACAATCAAAGTAAAAAAAACAAAGATAAAAAAAGGAATATTAAATATGAACCCCACTAAAATGGATCATGGAAGTGTTGCATGTTCAAATGCCACTACTATTAGTTTACTTTTGCAAATAAAATTGTGAGCATCTTGTCCTAAATTCCACAATCCATGAGGGTCAAATAGCTCAATCTTGCCTTTTCATGCTTTAAATTTCATGCTGATATATAGAGAATAAAGATCTAGCCAAACTATTTAACCTTGGAAGATCAGTAGTTAGGTAGAGAATAAATAAGGAGCTCAACAGTTTAATCTGAGCCCTTGGAAGAAATAAGGATAGAATTAGTTAGTTTTTTGATTGAAAGAAAAATGAATAAGGGTTTTCAAGCTCAAATGCAGCCATGTAAGAGAAGAAAAAATGTTAGGGTACATGATGGGTAGGTAGATTACTGTCATAAGTTATGAAAGGCAGCAATTGGTCATCTCAAAATCACTAATATCCCAAAATCCCCTTCCCCTTGTTTAAAACCCTAATTCCACTTGCAAAAAAGGCATTTTCCCTTGTGAAATTACCCCTCCCCACTTCATATTAATTTTTTCCCATCAGTTTACTCATTTCCTTTCTTAAAATCCCATTTCCCTAGCTAAAAATCCATTTTTCCTTTAGAAATTAATTTCACTTTTTAATTACCCTTTTTTCATAAATTCCCCCTAGAAACCCCCATATCCTAAGTCTAAATATTAAAAATAATGTATCGGGCCCCATGGTAAATCCTTCCCCAAAAACATTTTAATACTTATTCTAATGTTTATTAATTTCCCAAAACACTTTTTAACACTAAAATCGTAATATATTCATTTATCCCTTTGAATATTTTTCCCGCATTAACATTCATTATTTAAATCCACATATTATATATCCTATATTTTTATATTAATTTCTCACTATTCTAAATTCCCGACCCACTAATTATTTTACACATGTTAAATAAACCACACATATAATTCCCGGGCCCCACCTCCTATACCTAACTATCAATTTTCAAACACCCGACAACTGTCGAATATCTGTTCCTCACATCCAACGACCAATGAGCCTTTTCACACCCACGATAGCCTGATCTATAACATTCCAAAAGCATGTGAAATAAGTGGTTTTCACTACCCCGCTCCTCGCTACTTGGCACTTCCACAATCCATCGCATATTTCAAAATAAAACCACATACCATCTTTCCTTGATGCGAAAAAACCACCAAGCAGTTTATCTCTATATGAATAATACTACCCTGCCATTTGAATTTGACCCCGCGTTGTGTGAAGAACATCATACCATCATTCCACTCCAGCACTGTGTGAAAATCCAACATTGTTTCAAAACCCTCCAATTGAATTATTTCTGTAGATTTGCGAATAAAACCAAATCCATTGCTTACCTCACTACAAACCAGTTTTTCATTAACAAATGTTTTATTTTGCAGGTTGTTAGCAGAACATAAGCTTGAGGAAACAATTTTAATACTAGTTAAAAACATGTTTCTTCCAAATTCTGTAAATGAGAATTCGAGTGGTTTTATTTTAAAAAAAAAAAATTTATCACAGAGACAGTAATGATCTAACAGAGAGGAAAGGCTTTTACTCAACATAAGGTTACATACAGGTGAAAGAAGAGAAATGTAACAAACAAACATATGAGAAATAATTTTCAAAATCTGAAAGAGGTTTTTGTTTCTAACATCCTCATATACAAAAACCTCTCTCACTTTTCTAACAACCATTATGTTTTTGAAAATTTTAAACAATATTTGAAAGCACTTTTTACAGAAAATTCTTGTTTAGTCATTATTTTGCAGAGAATATTGTGGCCAATAAGAAATGAATCTTGCAAAAATGGAGGAGATTTATGTTCCTAATATTCCAACCTACAAAAACCTATCTCACTTTATGCACATTTATTACAGAATGAGAGATACATGCACATCTTCACAGCTTATTTTTCGGACTGTGCAAAGTTTTGTTTTAAAAATCTTTTTGGAGAGCCTATTGTGAACAACTGGAGAGGAATTTTAGGAAACTGAGAGAGTTTTTTCTTGAAAACATATTTATCTACAATAAAATCTTTCACATTTTACATATCTATCTTGGATTGAGATATAAAAAGGGATTTCGGGACCCTATTTTTCAGAAATTTGGGTGGAAAAAGCTCAAAGAGAGTTAGTGACTTGGATGGCACCTCATTAAATAAGAGTTTCTATCAAATTCAAATTGCTCTTCTTTTTCACTAGCAATTCACAAAGATAGTGCCAAGTAGATTCATTAGTTTTTAATGTCCTATGTTTGAGTTCTATTTATGTAACATAGATGTATATATTTGTAAGAAATCTTGATATTTTTTGAAGATATTTTAGCTTAGAAATTGTATAAATACTACATCATTTGAAGTAATAGAGGTTGGAATTTGTAACCAGGAACCTCACCATTCAGGGTGATGCAGTCCACTAAGTTCAAGTGATTAATTTCATTAATAAAAGAGCAGTTTTTTTAGGATTCATGTGCCATATCTACTGGTGAAGTTTTCCTCATTGTATATGTGCTTTCATTTGTTTACATTTTATTGTTTTCTTAATTATGAATTGTCTAACAGGAGTATTACTGCAGAATCTATTGAGATCGTACACTCTTGTTGGGAAAAATACTGAGAGGGGGGGGGGGGGGGGGGGCGGCGTGAATCAATATTTAGAGTTTATTGAAAATATTTTGAATTTTTATTTACAGAATTCCATACACGGCTTTGATGAACCCAACTCGGGTATACACATGTATATAAGAAAAGAAACTAGCGTATACTGATGTGATTTTGTAAATTAGAAAAAAATTTCAGGAACAATCTTTAACTCAGTTTACCAGTCATGCATCTGTTAGATAATGAGTATATATGTGCAGTAACAGTAGTATAAATCATCACACAATATAAACACACATGGACACCAATATTTAAGGTGGAAACCCAATTCGGGAGAAAACCACTGTCGCTGTCGTCTCTGTCTTCAATATTTATTATATGGAAAACTATTTACAATATTTTACTGAAGCAAACTCATATCAGTACATAGGAATCTACCAACAGAAGGCTACAACCTTCTCTCGTTTTCCGGCTGTTACTGGAAGGAAGCTACAACCCCTTAATATTTTTTACCAACCACTACTGGAAGGGAGCTTCAACCCCTTGATCCTAACACCAGCTTCTACTGGCAGGAAGCTTCTACTTCCATACTGAAGGCTTCAACCCTCAGAACCATTGCAGACCATGTTTCATCAATTTTCATACTCGATCAAATAGCATCAAAAAAACTCTCCATAAACATAAAAAATTATAAACTTAACCCAATACTTCAATTAGAACAGTGAGACCACTGTAACCAAAACTCAGAAATAACCCAGAGTTCAGAATAAATATGTAGATACAAACTCAACCCTGAACCATCATCAACTTAAAATGCATACGCTACTTTGCTTCATTGAACCCGCATATATAAGCACTTTCCTTCATACCAACCTGCATATAGCTCTGTGAATACTGTTTTTCAGAGTGTAATCAGTCTCAGATCCAGATCTGAGGCTTTTAGTCAGATATCTTTAGAAATGCAGAACCCTTCATCAGTTAGTCACCATTAACCGTGTTTATTCTCTCATTGATCAAATTTGTACATAATCAACTTACCAGCATATACAGTATTCAAACAACCCAAATCTTCAAGAAGACTTCATTGACATACAACAAACAAATAGTAGGAATCACTAAAAAACATCTGCAATATGCTTCAGAAAACCCTAAAATTCCATACGTGCCTTTTCTGAAGCAAACCCACGTATATACTTGCTTTTACTGAGAAAAACTAGCATATATATCTGTAAATGTAAACTTTGCAGAATGAAATAGATCCATAGAACTTACCTAGATTCCTTCATTTAACTTCAGCAAAGTTGCGCCAGGTCATAGATCTAATCATCTCTTCAATGGATCACACAAGAACATAGTCATTTCTGATCTAGAGATCATGAACCATCATTGTAACCATGGGTGCATCATAGATTTAGATCTATCAAATAAAAACAGAGTTCATCCCATGCAGATATACCTCAGAGAAATTTATTCAGTCACAACCCTTACTCAAGCACACCTTGCACTATGATCTTCTTCTCCTTATATAGATTTAGCCTTTACCAATACCATGAGTCAAAACCACACAACTTCTGATGGTATTTTTGGATGGAATCAAATAGTCAATACAACGCTCAATACTTTGGGCTAATACCATGGTAATGCCCCTTGGTATCATAATTTTAGAGCGTAAAAGGCATACGCGACTTGGATCATTCTTATCCACGTGTATACGCGACTTATCATCATAAAAACTACGTATATACTTATCCTAAATGTATACGTGGGTTGCCTTCATAAAAGTAGCGTATACATTGCATCCATACGTGGGTTGCCTTCATCTAACCTGCGTATACATTGTGACATCTTATATTTATCATTTCTCTGGCACTTACTGGAATTCCTTTCCCTGTCACATCTGAACTGACCTGTAGAATCATCATTTTTACATCTTTAACAAATAGGTTGTTATCAAAATGACAACTCATCAAGAGTTTTCCATCAAGTACAACATCATCAAGTAGGTTGCCATCAAGGACAACATATTGCATCATATTGCCAACAATCTCCCCCTTTGGACTTGATGGCAACCAAGATTCTCTCCCCCTTTGAAATCAAGGGCAAAAAGCAGATCAAATACCAAAACAAGGTTTCGTTTCCCTTGTAGAAAGAAGAGCTCTGTAGATCTGATGTGCACTGAAATTACCATGCTCCCCCTAAGTTCATGCTGAATCTTCAGACATATTTTTCAATGAAGTACATGACTCTATAACTCAACCTAGTATGACCTTTCCTATCACTAAGGACTCATACATACATCAATGATCCATCTAAGTGGAATTACATATTTAACTTAATTTCCCAACCAAGTGGGTTTACAAATTTGAACAAGTCCTTACATGACTGAATATAACAATTTTACATCACAGGTCTCAACATGACCTTTTCATCAAATTACAGATATGACTTTTTACAACCAAAACCAAAGAATCTCAAACGTGAGAACATAAAAAAGAAACCAATCAGAATGCCAAAAATGCATCCTTTTCCACAAGACAAGTGCTCCCCCTTAGCTTGTGCATCCTGAACACCTGACAACACCACAACTATTCTAAAATGCTGACCTAGAGAATTTATGTCAGCAAAACCCATACACGGTTTTATGCATAGAAACTCATGTATATACGTGATTTGTCTTTATGAAACCCGCATACTAAATTTAATCTTCTGAAATCAAGTAGATCTGATATGAGAGGCAGAGACAACTCCCAGCTTCTGTCAAAGATATTCAAATGCTTCCCTGGGAAGAGGTTTAGTAAATATATCAGCAACTTGTTCTTTGGAAGGAACATACTCTAACTTAACCTTTTTTTCAAGCACTTGTTCATGTAGGAATTGATACTTGATAGGAATGTGCTTGGTCTTGGAATGCATAACAAGATTCTTTGAGATGCTAATGGAACTTGTATTATCACACAAAATGGATATGGGAGGTGAAAATTTGATTTGAATGTCTTGTAAAGTCTGCATCATCCAAATTAGTTGTGTGCAACATGATGCGGCAGCCACATATTCTGCTTCTGCTATAGATAAGGCAATAGAACTTTGTTTCTTGCTGAACAAAGATACTAATTGGGGCCCCATATAGAATGCATCACCACTAGTGCTCTTTCGATCATCAAAATTTCCAGCCCAATCTGCATCTGTGTAAGCATGAAGAGTGAGATTAGCATTCTTTGGATACCATAGACCAAAGTCTTGAGTCCCTTGTAGATATTTGAATATTCTTTTTACAGCCTAAAGGTGAGACTCTTTTGGATTAGCTTGGAATTGTCCAACAATCCCAATTGCATGCATAATGTTTGGTCTTGTCCCGGTGAGATAAAGTATACTTCCAATCATGGATCTGTATTCTGGTTGATTCATCGTGAGAGAATCATCATGAGAACTGAGGTTACACCCAGTTACCATTGGTGTACTTACATGTTTGCAGTCTTCCATCCCATACTTCTTCAGAATTTGCTTAAGATATTTTGCTTGAGATAAAAATATGCCATATGTTGCTTGTTGCACTTGTAAGCCAAGGAAAAATGTTAGTTCCCCAAGTAAATACATTTCAAATTCTTGCTGCATAACATAAGAAAATTTCTGACTCATGGAATCTTCATTACTTCCAAAAATGATGTCATCAACATATACTACTACAATCAATAGTTTATCATTTTCAGTTTTTGTGTGTAACTTGCTATCAAAAGATCCCTTTGAAAATCCTTGTTGATGAAGATATTTGTCAAGATGATAGTACCATGCCCTTGGAGGTTGTTTGAGACCATATAAAGCCTTTTTAAGTTTACAAACAAGTTTTTCATCATTGCCCAAAATGAATCCTTCTGGTTGTTCTATATAAACTTCTTCTTCTAGATCACCATTGAGGAAAGAAGATTTAACATCCATTTGATAAACTTTGAATTGTTGAAAGCTTGAAAAGGCAAGAAACGTTCTCATGGCTTCAAGTATAGCTACAAGAGAAAAATTTTCTTCAAAGTCTATACCTTCTTGTTGAGCATACCCTTTACAAACAAGTCTAGCTTTGTTTCTAATAACATCTCCATTTTCATTTAACTTGTTTTTGAATATCCATTTTGTTCTAATAACATTTTTATCATGAGGTCTTGGAACCAATTCCCAAGTATGATTCTTTTCAATCTGATAAAGTTCTTCATTCATGGCTTGAATCCAAAATTCATCTTTGCTAGCTTGATTGACATTATGTGGTTCAATAGTGGATAGAAATGCTAGAAAGCTAGTAGATCCTACAAGAGATCTTCTTGTTTGGACACCTGATCCCTTTTCTCCCAAAATTTGAGATTCTGGATGATTATTTTGAACATAACTGGATGGAGCCTTTTCAGATAGATCTTCTTTTGTTTCTTCATTGGGTTCACCTTCTATATTTTTTCTATTTGATGCAAGAAGATATACATCACCATCATCTTTATTTGTTGTTGGTATTTACCCTTTTGGAGCTGAGAGAGACTCATCAATTACAACATCAATGCATTCAACAATCTTCCAAAGTCTTTTATTGTAACATTTATATGCTTTACTTCTAGAAGAGTAACCAAGAAATATTCCTTCATCTGCTCTCGATTCAAACTTACCAAGTTTTTCATCATTGTTATTGATAAAACATTTGCTTCGAAAAACTCTAAAATGATTTACAGTTGGAAGATTACCATACCAAAGCTCATAAGGAGTTTTATCATTGTTCACACGAACATGAGCCTTGTTAAGAATATTTACGGTAGTATGTGCTGCTTCTCCCCAAAATGTGCCAGGTGTTCCAGAATCATCAAGCATAGCTTGAGACATTTGTTGAACTATTCTATTGATTCTTTCTGCTACGCCATTTTGTTGTGGGGTACCAGCTACCGAAAACTGTAATTTTATGCCATGTTGTTCACAAAAATCAAAGAATCATCTGATATATATTCACCTCCTCAGTCAAATCTAAGAAATTTGATTTTTAGATCTAATTCATTCTCAACTAGGGCTTTGAAGATCTAAAAATTTTCAAATGCTTCATATTTGTGTTTTAGCAACCCAATCCAACACATTCTAGAGAAATCATCAATAAACAAAATATAATATTGTTCTCCACGGGGTGAATTTTTCCTCATAGGTCCACATAGGTCGGTATGAATGAGTTCAAGAGGCTTAATTGCTTATCCTTATTTGGCATTGAATTGCACTCTAGTTTTCTTATCGAATTGGCAAGATTTGCATATGGTACTTTCAGGCAGAGTAATGTTTGGAAGATCACGAACAATTTTGAGTCTGCTAGATTTGTTGATTTGAGAGAATCTCAAATGCCCCAATCTTCTGTGCCATAACCAATTTTCTAAATATTTACCCAAGTAACATTGTTCTTTACAAATTTTAAATACATACAAATTGCTTGGTGTTCTAGTTCCTTTTATTATTGTTTTTCCTATGTCAAGTTCACATACAACACATTTGTTTGAGCTAAAGACAGCTTCAGTTCCTTGATCACACATTTGACTTACACTTAAAAAGTTATGTTTTAATCCATCCACATACATAACATTGTTAGCTTTCACCTTTTATTTTAGAAAAACAAAACCTTTTCCCTTAATGACAACAGGAGTATCATTTCCAAAAGTAACATTCTTTTCTCTTTCTAGAGCATTGTATGCAAGAAGTTTATTTTTGTCACCTGTCATGTGTTTTGAGCATCCGCTAGCAATGTACCATTGATTTCCGTCTCCTTCTGCAAATAAAGCTATGCCATAGTTCTCAACTTGTAAGTCCTTCTTTCTCCATACCTTGGAACTTGAAGGTATATGCTCTTTTGGCTAAAGTTTGCTCCTCCATTCAGATTCTTCATGACCAAAGTTATTGCAATAAGCACATTCAATTTCATTTTGAAGAGGAGAAAGTTGTTATACGTATTCTTCTTTATTTCGGTCTCATTTCTTTTCTTTCTTGCTTCTCTGGTCATGATGGTTTTGTATGCAACACATTGAACAATTTTATGACCAAAATTATGACATGAGAAACATTGTCCATTAAAGAATAATTTCTACGATCATGGAACCTTCTATTTGTGTTTACCTGTTGATTGGTATTTCTTTGAAATATATTTCTGTTATTGTTCTTTGTATTAAGGTGGTCATGCTTTAACTGTAAATTTTCTTTGTTCCCTTGCTGAGTGACAAAATGTTGTAGGCTGGATGTAGCTGCATTTAGATAGTTTAGTGCTGAAGACTGAGAAGATTCTCTGACATATCCAAGACCTGTCTTTAAAAGAGGAGAATGTTGTACCTTGATAATTTCATCTAAGGTTTTAGATCCTTTAGCAAATCTAAGATTCAAATTTTTCACTTTTTCAATTTCTTTTCTTAGACTTACTATTTCACATTCTAATTTCTCATTGTGTTTCTCCTTTTCTACAAGCTGATTCTTTAGAGTTTCTATGGATATTTTGTTTTCTTCCAAACATATTTTTAGTTGATTGATTTCTTCAAGAAAATCATTATCTTCTAGGGCATCCATAAAGGTATCCTTAGCCTCACTAGAATCTTTTTCAAATGCCATGAGAAGTATAACATCTTGATCAGATTCTCCTTCTTCACTATTTGATAACCCATCACTATCTTCATGAGTATAATAATTTTTTCTATTTATAAACTGATTCTTATTTCCTTTTGATACTTCCTTTCCTTTTTCATGAATTTCCTTATGAGGACATTTTGCAGCATAATGACCAACTCTTCCACAAGCAAAACATTTAAAAGGAAGCTTACCTCTGAACCTTCCAGTGCCAAGTTGTAGCTTCTTTACAAAATTTACCTCATCTTCTTCTGAAATATACCTTGATCCTTCTGTTTCGTGTACTTATTTTCCTTTTGCAGCAGCTCTAAAGACAACTTATTTGACTTCAAATGGACCTCATTTTCTCATTTCACAAGAAGTTAGAATACCATGAAGTTGAACAATAGTAAGAGTTTGTAGATCCTGCTTCTCTTCAATAGCAGACACTTTTGACTCAAATTTGGAAGTTAGAGATCTTAAAACCTTTTCTACCAGAGTAGTGTCAGTTATTGTTTCACCCAAATTTCTCATACGATTTACAATATTATCCAGACGTAAAAATAAATAGGAAATTCTCTCCTCATTATGCATCCTGAGATTTTCATATTGAATTCAGAGAGTTTGAAGTTTAGCACTTTTTACCTTTGTATCACTTTCATAGCTTCAAAATGATTTTATCCCATATATCCTTTGCTATATTCAACTGCATGACTTTGAAAAATTCTGATTCAGTCAGACTCCCTAATAATGCATTGACCACCTTTGCATTAGCTTCATAGTTCTTTCTTGCCATTTCATATGTTGGAACTGAGGCTAGATATTGATAACCTCCTTCAACTATAGCCCATACATCTACTCCAAGAGACTGAAGATAGGAACTTGTCCTTGTATTCCAGAAGATTAAATTGTTTCCGTTGAAGAGAGGAGGCTTGATAGATGCTGTCCCTTCTTGATTTCTCATCTTGGATGATCTTCCTTCTAGAGACTAAGCTTCTTCAGAAGGACCTCCTCTCATACCAATTGTTGGAAAAAATACTGAGAGGGGGGGGGGGGGGAGGGGGGGGAGGTGAATCAGTATTTAGAGCTTATTGAAAATATTTTGACTTTTTCTTTACAGAATTTCATACGCAGCTTTGATGAAACCGACTCGTGTATACATGCATATATAAGAAAAGAAACTAGCGTATACTGATATGATTTTGCAGATTAGAAAAAAAATTCAGGAACAATCTTTAACTCAGTTTACCAGTCATGCATCTGCTAGATAATCAATAAATATGTGCAGTAACAGTAGTATAAATCATCACACAAGAGAAACACACATGAACACCAAAATTTAAGGTGGAAACCCAATTCGGGAGAAAACCCCCGCTGCTGTCGTCTCTGTATTCAATATTTATTATATGGAAAATTGTTTACAATATTGTACTGAAGCATAATCATATCAGTACGCAGGAATCTACCTGCAGAAGGCTACGACCTTCTCTCATTTTCCAGCTGCTACTGGAAGGGAGCTACAACCCCCTAATCTTGTTTACCAGCCACTACTGGAAGGGAGCTTCAAACCCCTGATCTTAACACCAGATTCTATTGGCAGGAAGCTTCTACTTCCATACTGAAGGCTTCAACCCTCAGAACCACTGCAGACCACGTTTCATCAATTTTCATACTGGATCAAATAGCATCAACACAACTCTCCATAAACATCAAAAATTATAAACTTAACCCAATACTTCAATCAGAATAGTGAGACCATTATAATCAGAACTCAGAAATAACCCAGACTTTAGAATAAG
Organism: Pinus albicaulis; assembly: GCA_034641835.2. Taxonomy (NCBI): domain Eukaryota; kingdom Viridiplantae; phylum Streptophyta; class Pinopsida; order Pinales; family Pinaceae; genus Pinus; species Pinus albicaulis. The sequence goes on along the minus strand of CM076577.1, from coordinate 1,278,056,498 downwards.
TATGTAGATACAAACTCAACCCTGAACCATCATCAAATTAAAATGCACATGCTACTTCGCTTCACTGAACCCATGTATATACGCGCTTTCCTTCATACCAACCTGCGTATAGCTCTGTGAATATTGTTTCTCAGAATGTAATCAGTCTCAGATCTAGATCTGAGGCTTTCAGTCAGATATCTTTAGAAATGCAGAACCCTTCATCAGCTAGTCACCATCAACCATGTTTATTCTCTCATTGATCAGATTTGTGCATAATCAACTTACCAGCATATACAGTATTCAAACAACCCAGATCTTTAAGAAGACATCATTGACAGACAATAGACAAATAGCAGGAATCACATAAAAACATCTGCAATAAGCTTTAGAAAACCCTAAACTTCGATACACGCCTTTTCTGAAGAAAACCTGCGTATATACGTGCTTTTACTGAGACGAACTAGTGTATATATATGTAAATGTAAACTTTGCAGAATGAACCAGATCCATAGAACTTACCCAAATTCCTTCATTTGACTTCAGAAAACTTGCGCTAGGTCATAGATCTAATCATCTCTTTAATGGATCACAAAAGAGCATAGTCATTTCTGATCTAGAGATCATGAACCATCATTTTAACCATGGGTGCATCATAGATTCAAATCTATCAAATAAAAACATAGTTCATCCCATGCAGATATACCTCAGAGAAATTTATTCAGTCACAACCCTTACTCAAGCACACCTTGCACTATGATCTTCTTCTCGTTATATAGATTTAGCCTTTACCAATACCATGAGTCAAAACCACACAACTGCTGATGGTATTTTTGGACGGAATCAAATAGTTAATACAACGCTCAATAATGTGGGCTAATACCATGGTAATGCCCCTTGGTATCATAATTTTAGAGCGTAAAAGGCATACACAACTTGGATCATTCTTATCCGCATGTATATGCAACTTCTCATCATAAAAACTGCATATATACTTATCATGAATGTATACGCGGGTTTCCTTCATAAAAGTAGCATATACATTGCATCCATACGTGGGTTGCCTTCATCAAACCTGCGTATACATTGTGGCATCTTATATTTATCATTTCTCTGGCACTTACTGGAATTCATTTCTCTGTCACATCTGAACTGACCTGTCGAATCATCATTTTACATATTTAACAGATAGGTTTCTATCAAAACGACAACTCATCAAGAGGTTTCCATCAAGTACATCATCATCAAGTAGGTTGCCATCAAGGAAAAAATATTTCATCATATTGCCAACAACTATACCTTCAACTATTAGTAATCTACATGTTTTCTTCTCATATCCAGATTAGGGAATTCTTCATTGCTCCCTAGTTTTGATTGAGCCTCTATTCTTATATCCAGATTAGGGAATCCTTAAATTCTCCCTAGTTTCAATTAAGTCTTCCTTCTTCTTTTATTACATTTTATCCAAATCTAAAGGATTCAGTAGTAATGTATACCTTTCCTTGGTTCACTTAATCTTGATCCTTCTGCAAATTGATCACCCAAGCCTCTTTGACTCCATTGCCCAATGGCCTTCCTCTACATTTCCAACCAATACCAATTCAAAAAACAACTCTGTACTTATTAACAAGCCTAATATCTATTTCAAATAAAGCTAAATCATATAGAGAGAGCTCTCTCTGAGTTTAGGAGGGATAGATCCTAAACTCAAAAGTAGGTTTGTGTTTACCTCGTTAAATTATTTCTTTAACCTTGAAAAATTATTGATTGATAACATAGTGGAGACCATACTGGGGAAGAACATATTATTCAGAAAGATTATACAAGGATCATATCTGATCTATGATGGTGGAGACTGATCAGACACATAAGGGCTAAATTCATCCACCTGGCTACTCCAATTTCAAATCAGTTTCAAAATCAAGACTCCACTTGAGAAATGAACCTTGAAGAACGTCATGGGAATATTAGGTTTCCAACATGGATCTTAACCCAAGACATTATGTTCTTTCTTATCAAGAAGGTTTGTCAATGTATATTGTATTTTAGTGATGATCTTAGACTAATATTTGATTATTTTCCTTTGAAGAGTGTAAATATAAATTATCCTTTTGAGAAAATTTCTGATGGAACTAATGATGATCATTTTCCAATTGATAAGCCTCAAGCAATCAAGACTAATCTTACAATTCCTGTACATATTCTTGTACCTTGTAAAGTTCCTAATAGATATAAGCCACTCGTATTACCTCTTATACTCCATAATTTCCCTGATAACTATTACAAATACCTCCCTCAATTTGATGGAGAAAATGATAACATCACTGCTGAAAAACATATTCAAGGTTTTGAAAATTATATGGATTTATTTGAGATTAATGAAGATGATGTTAGAATCAGGCTTTTTTCTCTTTCTTTGGAAAGTAAAGTTAAAATTTGGTTAAAAAATCTGCCTATTGCAAGCATCTCAAATTTCCAACAACTTTCTAAAATTTTCCTTGATAAATGGATAATCAAAGTCAATTTTTTAATAATCATAGAAGAATATAATCAATTGAAAAGACAATGAAATGAGTCAATACATCAATTTTCTGCCATATTTAATTAAGTTTATTATTCAATGTCGGAAAATATAAGACCTCCTCTTGATTCAGCTCTCTTCCATTACCCAAGTGCCTTTGATCCAGAAATAGAATTTCAGTTAAGAGAAAGAGATTCAAAAGCACTTGAACAGATGCAAAATATTGCAATTGACGTAGAAGTTAATTTGCAAATAAGAAAGGAAAAGTTGAAAGTAGAAGGAGAGAATAACAACATTGCAGAGGTAAAACTTGACATTTTGTAAGTAAAATTGAAGAAATGATACATAAGATCACCATGAAAGATGAATTTTTTGTTCAAGATCATCATGCAGAAAAAGAAGAGGTTGTTGGCTAGGAACACTTTGCTAATCCCAACTCCCATAGATCAAAAAATGGATTTATAGATCAATATGAGGAGAAGAAATCTGCTGATCTAATGTGTATGTTTGATGACATTCCTTCTTTTGATGATTTTCCTAAGTATGATCATTATGATGATATTTATGTTCTCCAAACTCAAGCTAACTTTATAGAACAACCGGAAGCTATTTTGTGGGATGAGGAAACTTAGTTTCAGTAGCCATAATACAATGATCAGCCATAAGAGTGAAGAAGAAAGTGCAGAAAATTGCGATGTAAATCATGGATCTCTAACTCTTTGTCTTGCTTCATTTTAGCTCATCAAAGACAACTTTAATGTAATAAAAAATCATCAGTCTTTAGAGATTGTTATGGACATCAAAGAAAACAATCAATATCTTGATCATGATTATTCAGTTTCACAATTACAGTTATCAAATTCCATTGAAATACTTGATCAAATGATACATGAGAGTTCTATACCACTATGTTTTGAATCATTTCAGCTTTTAAAAGAAATGTGGTATAATATATTTATAGAAAAGGATGACCAGTCTATAAAAATCTATGAAATCTCATCGAAATCCATATCCAATAGATTGCAACCATCCTCACAAGTTTTTCATGATCCAATAATAGATATGTTGGATAATGGATGCATTCATAGCCTTTCTCCATTTATTGACTATGATATTCAAGATCTAAATGATAAAGGTTTCATCAGACAAACATTTTCATCACAAAGCTTATTTGAAAATTAGCAATTAAATTCGCAGGGAAATAAAGATGAAGATAATATTTTAGTTTCATGGTATGGAGGCCATTAGAAACACATGTAAAATTTCTTAGAATAGTTTAGCAGTTGTACATACACTTTGGAAGATCCTTTTGTATAGTTTATAGAGTCAACAAAGGAAATTGATTATTTCCTCATCTTTACATCTGTAGATAAGTTTCTAATGATTTGCATAATTACAGTTTTGACAATCAACAAGCACATGCAACAAAATACCTCAATGTATATAATGCTTGAATGGTTGCATTGGCTCTTTCATTTTACCTAACCAGCAGTTGGACAACTGATTAGAGTAAGTAGGTAGAATTTCAGTTTATTTCAATTTCAGTTTTCAAGCAAGTATTGAAATAAGTCATTAAGATTCATAACTGAGAAGAAGGCTCTAAGGTCTTATGATTTAGTAATCTAGATTGAAGGTTGCAACACCTTTTAGTTTCAGATCAGATTTCAGTTTGCAGAAAAGGTTAAATTTCAGTTCAAGATTTTCAATCACAAAGATTATACAAAAAAGCATATGAATGCTTGGGATCAGCCCAATGGATCAGGCTACTAGTCGACGGTGTTCTTGACATCTCACAAGGACATGCCATCCCCATGTAAAGCCACTGTTAGGGTCCTATAATAATAAGATTCATAATTTTGAATTTTCTATGTTAAAATATTCTAATATTGTACATACCTTTTCTTTCTGCAAATTTTCTCCCATATTTATAAAATGAAAAGAGGGTAAGTCGTAAAAGAACAATCAAAGGAAAAAATAAACAAAGATAGAAAAAGGAATATTAAATATGAACCCCGCTAAAATGGGTCATGAAAGTGTTGCATGTTCAAATGTCACTACTATTAGTTTATTTTTGCAAATAATATTGTATGCATCTTGTCCTAAATGCCACAATCCATGATGGTCAAATAGCTCAGTATTTAATTTTCATGCTAATAGATAGAGAATAAAGATCTAGCCAAATTGTTTTACCTTGGAAGATCAATAGTTAGGTAGAGAATAAATAAGGAGCTCAATAGTTTAATCTTAGCCCTCGGAAGAAATAAGGATAGAATTAGTTATTTTGTTGATTGAAAGAAAAATGGATAAGGGTTTGCAAGCTCAAATGCACCCATGTAAAAGAAGAGAAAATGTTATGGTACATGATGGGTAGGTAGATTACTGTCATAAGTTATGAAAGGTAGCAATTGGTCATCTCAAAATCACTAATATCCCAAAATCCCCCTCCCCTTGTTTAAAACCCTAATGCCACTTGCAAAAAAGGCATTTTCCCTTGTAAAATTACCCCTTCCCCCTTCATATTAACTTTTTCCCATAATTTTACTCGTTTCCTTTCTTAAAATCCCATTTCCCTAGCTAAAAGTCCATTTTTCCTTTAGAAATTAATTTCCCTTTACTAATTACCCTTTTTCAATAAATTCCCCCTAGAAACCCCCATATCCTAAGTCTAAATATTAAAAATAATGTATCGGGCCCCATGGTAAATCCTTCCCCAAATTTTTTTTTAATACTTATTATAATGTTTATTAATTTCCCATAACACTTTTTAACACTAAATTCGTAATATATTCATTTATCCCTTTGTATATTTTTCCCGCATTAACATTCATTATTTAACTCCACATATTATATATCCTACATTTTTATATTAATTTCCCACTATTCTAAAGTCCTGACCCACTAATTATTTAACACATGGTAAATACACCACACATATAATTCCCATGCCCTGCCTCCTATCCTGACCTATCAATTTTCAAACACCCGAGAACCGTCAGATCTCTGTTCCTCAGATCCAACGACCAATGAGCCTTTTTTCACCCACAACAACTCGATCTATAACATTCCAAAAGCTTGAAAAATAAGCAGTTTTCACTGCCCCGCTCCTCACTACATGGTGCCTCCACAATCCATCGCATCATTTAAAAGAAAACCACTTACCATCTTTTCTCGATGCAAAAAACTACCAAGAATTTTATCCCTGTACGAATAATACTACCCTGCCATTTGAATTTGACCCCAAGCTATGTGAAGAACATCATACCATCTTTCCACTCCGACACTATGTGAAAATCCAACATTGTTTCAAAACCCTGCAATTGAATTATTTATGCAGATTTGTGAATAAAACCAAAGCCATTGCTTACCTCATTGCAAACTGGTTTTTCATTAACAAATGTTTTATTTTGCAGGTAGTTAGCAGAATATAAGCTTGAGGAAACAATTTTAATACTAGTTAAAAACATGTTTCTTCCAGATTCTCGAAATGAGAATTCGAGTGGTTTTCTTTAAAAGAAATTAGAATTATCACAGAGATAGTAATGTTCTAACAAAGAGGAAAGGCTTTTACTTAGCAGAAGGTTACATACAGGTGAAAGAAGACAAATGGAACAAAAAAAACATATGAAAAATAATTTTCAAAATCCGAAAGACATTTTTGTTTCTGACATCGTCATATACAAAAACCTCTCTCATTTTTCTAACAACCATTATGGTTTTGGAAATTTTAAACAATATTTGAAAGCACTTTTTACAGAAAATTCCTGTTTAGTCATCATTTTGCAGAGAATATTGTGGCCAATAAGAAATGAATCTTGAAAAAATGGAGGAGAGTCATGTTCCTAAGATGTCAGCCTACAAAAAACTATCTCACTTTATGCATAGGTATTACAGAATGAGAGATACATGCACATCTTCACAGCCTATTTTCGGACTGTGCAAAGTTATTTTTTAAACATCTTTCTGTAGAGCCTATTGTGAACAACTGGAGCGGAATTTTAGGAAACGGAGAGAGTATTTTCTCGAAAACATATTTATCTATAATAGCCTCTTTCACTTTTTACATATCTATCTCGGATTGAGATATACAAAAGGATTTTGGGACCCTATGTTTCTGAAATTTGGGAGCAAAAAGCTCAATGACAGTTAGTGACTTGGATGCCACCTCATCAAATAAGAGTTGCTATCAAATTAGAATTTCTCTTATTTGTCACCAAAAATTCACAAATATAGTGCCAAGTAGATTCATTAGTTTTTAATGTGCTATGTTTGAGTTCTATTTATATAACACAGTTGTAAATATTTGTAAGAAATCTTGATATATTTTCAAGATATTTTAGTTTAGAATTTGGTCATCATTTGAAGTAATAGAGGTTGGATTTTGAACCAGGAACCTCACCATTCAGGGTGATGCAGTCCAATAAGTTCAAATGATTATTTTCATTAATAAAAGAGCCGCTATTTCAGGATTCATGTGCCATATCTATTGATGAAATTTTCCTCATTGTATATGTGCTTTCTTTTGTTTCCATTTTATTGTTTTCTTAATTCTAAATTGTCTAACAGGAGTATTACTGAAAAATATATTGAGATCATACACTCTGCCTTTAACTGTTAGTAATCTACATGCTTTCTTCTGATATCCAGATTATGGAATTCTTAATTGCTCCCTAGTTTTGATTGAGCCTCTATTCTTGTATCCAGATTAGGGAATTCTTAAATGCTCCCTAGTTTCAATTAAGTCTTACTTCTTATTTTATTACATTTCATCCAAATCTAAAGGATCCAGTAGTAATTTATACCTTGCCCTGTTTCACTTAAGCTTGAGACTTCTGCAAATTGATCACCCAAGCCTCTTTGAATCCATTACCCAATGGCCTTCCTCTGCATTTCCAACCAAAGCCAATTCAAAAACCAACTTTGTAATTATTAACTAGCATAAAATATATTTCGAATAAAGCTAAATCATATAGAGAGAGCCCTCTCTGAGTTTATGAGGGCTAGATCCTAAACTCAAAATTAGGTTTGTGGTTACCTCGGTAAATTCTTTCTTTAACCTTGAGAAATTATTGAGTGATAACAAAACAAACATACAATAACCTTTACCAACCCAAAAATTAAAATTCTAAACATTCTAGAAGAAATACCAATGGTTTTAGCCAGAGCACTCACCCGATTTCCACAGGAATCATTGTAGCCAAACATTATCAACTCACCACCCACACGAAAATCATTATAGGTCATATGGTCAATTTCCCAAAGATTTTGACGGTCATAAGGATTAGTTACAAATACATGCAAAGGCCAGAAGAAATAAGGGTACCATAGAAGGTCAGGGAAAAAGAAATCCAGAGAAAGAGATGGATATGCATGTCCATTACCACTCCATGAAAAATATTCTACATGCAGACATGAATTAATGAAGTACAACCATGCAAGGCTAGTAGAAAAGTTAGAACAAACAATGATAACAGAGGCGACCACGAATTGAGGATGGTTTCAATTAATTACTCCCTTATCAGGAAGGTGAGTGGCCAAAGTACCCACCAGAACCCCACAAATAAAATCCAGAGAGGAAGAGACGTAAATTTCATTATGAACCAAGCAAGGAACGATAACATCTTTAAGAACCAGGTAATCCCGGGCCATGAATTGCAGAAGGAATGAGTAATCCAAAATAACTTGTTAAAAATGGGCGGAGGACCAGATACAAGCTTCATGGCATAGGTAAGAGGAAAATTCAATACATACCCTTCTAGACGACATGCTAAATTTGACAGAGCTCTCCACCGAATGCGTAGCTGCCTCTTGATGCTCTGCGCTCCACCGACTACCTTACACCAGAAGTCGACAAAATGAATTTTAATATGCCGCCTCCACCTCCCACGCTGACACTTTCCCCTAGATTTTTCTGACCAGCCACCTGATGTGCATGGTTGTTTGACATGCTTCATTAATTCAATCATTAAGCTCCGTGGGTGGAGCCTCCCACCGTTGTCAGCACACATCATCATCAATGTGGGTTTGGCAGTTGTTATGTACACTCGCCACGTCTTTCCCCACATATCTCCCCACGTTGCACCACTTGGCACCCCGATCGAGGGTTATGGTTTCCATTTTTATCCCCATCCTGATCTAATATCTCCTGCAGATCTGCGAGACCCGACTCCTGTAAGGTTTTCTCCCATGAGTTATCCATGATCCTGCCTTGGTTATTGCAACCCCAGTTTACGAGGAGATCAACTGCCTCATTACTCGATCACCTAAAATGGGACATAATTATGTAGCTTATGCTCATCATAATGTCCTTGATCTCCTAGATAAGTCTGGATGTTCGCCAAATATTTCTAATGTGTTCACAGCGCGTTCCTCTCTACAAATTTTGGAGAATACCTATGACCATAACCAAGTCTCCTTCCACCTCGAGTTGATGATAATTTCCCCTTATTGCAACTATGAGCCCTTTCTTAGCTGCATATAGTTCAGCCTCATTGTTACTAGCATGACCCAATTCCATAGCATAAGTTCTTAGAAATTGGCCCTGACAATCTTGAAAAATCCTCCCCGCCCCTGCTTGACCTAGGTTACCCATCGAAGCTCCATCATAATTCAGTTTAATAAAACCTTGCTGTGGTAGGTTAAACTTGTCCCTTACTTGATAGGCCATCATTTTGAGTTCCCATGAGGCTGGTGCCAGCATTTGGGGGTTAAGATTTAACTGAGCGAGGATCCGTGCCTCCTGACCCTGTATTGTCCAATCCTCCTGAGCCCATTTTTCTTCTAGGATACTCTCTCTTACGTTTTGTACAATGGTTTGCTATATTTCAGTGGTTTTCTCTTTCTCATCTCATAACATTCTCATATTTCTTTCCTTTCAAATTTCCCAAAGCAGGAAACCAAAAGACATTGACCAGACTCTGTTGACAACAAGGCTCTGGTATCCCCCTCATCTCCAATTTTCAATCATGTGTTGGATGCTTTCATTATCTCTATGATTTTGCTCGAATAATGTGGATAAGTTTTGCCACATAAGGTCAGTAACAAAGCAACTATTGAGGAGGTGTTCCAGAGTTTCGATGTTTTCTCCAGACAATACACAAACAGAGGGGACCAACATCCCTTGTCTCTGCAATTGATCCCAAGTAAGTATTCTACCATGCCCGACAATCCATAAGAAATATTCAATTTAGGGCCAATTTTTGCTAGACCAGACTCTCTTCCATAATTTGTCATCAGGAGGTTGTAAATTATTAGCTTTAATGTTGTAGGCTTCTTGAGTTGTAAACATGCCTTTTTTTTATAACCCCATTGTAGAATGACATTCCTAGTAAGTATAGGTAATTTCCTAGATTTCATTTCTTTCTCCAGCTTTCCTCACTGCTGTGTGTCTGGGGCATGTTACCAATGATTCTTCTGCTTTTACTTCCTCCAATAAGGATCATTTTGTTCCTCCCAATAATGATCTAGCAATTTGGAATTCACTTGATTTGTAAATAGGAAAATATCCACTAGGTCGAGCCTACTGAACAATTTTTCTCTCTGCTACCATGAGTCCTCCCAAAACCGGGTTGTCTTACCACCTGTGATCTCCAAGAAACTTTGATATCTGATGAGGTTCCTATTGGAAGAATCTAAGTTCCATATCCCCAATGCTTTAGGTATGTTCTAAACATACAACCTATCAAGAACATTATGTGGCATTTCATATTTACGCTGCCAGATTGTTTTCCAGAGGTCTGTGCGACCCTGCTTCCATCTCTGCCACAACTTTGCTCCCATTACCTGGTTAATAATGTAGGGATCCCGAATAACAAAACCTACCTCCATTTTAGTTTGAATACGATTTTCCTAGGAAAGAAGAGCCCATTTGCAGATTTTTTTGTGATCCTTTCCATAGGAACTTTTTAAAGATATTAGTCATCTCAGTGAAGCTAGATTTAGGAGAAGCCATCCTTGATATTTGGTATATGGGAATAGATTGTAGGACTAATTTAATAAGGACCACACGAATAGGAGCATTTAGTGCTCGAAAGGACCAGTTTTGGAGTCGATTTTGGATAAGAGTAATGAGGTTCTTCCACTGGGATACATGAAGGGAGTTAAGGGAAAGGGGCATCCCAAGATACTTCGTAGGCAGGGATCCAATGTTGAAACCTAGGGTGCGAGCCAAAAACCATTGATATTGAGGGGCGGTGTTAAAGAAGAAAACATTGGTTTTTTCATTATTGATAAGGGTTCTGGATGCTGCCATAAACTCCTTAATAATGTATAGGATGACTTTCGATTCTTTAAGGGTTTCCTAGAAGAAAAGCATAATATCATCCATGAACTAATGATGTGATCGAGTAAGGCCAACCCCCCAAATATTCAAGTCTTTGAAAGACCCGTCAAAAACCTTGTGTTTGATATATCTTCCTAGACCTTCCACAACAATGATAAACAAAAACGAAGATAAAGGATCTCTCTGTCTTAGCCTTCGAGAGGAATTGAAAGGGTCGGAGGGAGAACAATTGAAAAAATTAGAGAAATTAGGGGTGGAGATAAAGGATAGGATCCATTGAACCCATCTCTGATCAAAACCATAAGCCTGCAAGATATTCTGAAGGTAGGTCCAACTGAGACGGTCGTAGGCTTTGGCAAGGTCCAGTTTTATAAACATGCCTTTGGATTTAAGGGTGCAGAGGGAGTGGATGGCTTCCTGGGCTATGACAATACCATCCAGGATTTATTTTCTTTTTACAAATTGAGTCTGTTCAAGAGAAATAAGAGCAGGGAGAATGGGCTTAAGAAGATTCACCATGATAGTAGACAAAATTTTGGAGATAACATTACAGAGGGCGATAGGTCTGAAACATGAAGGAACATCATAATGCTCATGTTTCGGAATCAAAGCTATAAAAGTAGAGTTAAAAGTGGGGTATACATGTCTTGTTATTCACAACTCCTCCACCAGGTCGAGGATATCTTGGCCAATGAAGGACCATGCAACCTGAAAGAATTCAGCAGTAAAACCATCGGGTCCCGACGCCTTATTTTTAACTAAGCCTTTGACGACTTCCTCCACTTCCTCTAGAGTGATTTCTCTAAGTAGGACCAAATTCTACTCTCTATTGACTACATTGGGTATAAGCTGCTTTATTCTTGCTATTGCTTCCAATCTGTTATGATTTGGTTCCATTAGGATTTCATTGAAGTGATTCACTAGCAGTTCCTCTAAATCCTGATGTTGGATGAGTCTATTTCCTACAAAATCTTTGAGAGAGAATATGCGATTGTGCTGCCACCTTTGGATCATTGCTTTATGAAAGAAGCTAGAATTCCTGTCCCCTTCTCTTAGCCACTGAATTATATATTTTTGTTTCCACAAAATTTCTTCTTGTTTACGAGATTCTTATAATTTGATGATGATGATTACTTCCTCACTGACAAGGGCCTTCGATCTCCCATGGAGAATCATCTGCCATTGAATTTGTTTCATTTGGCCCTGCATTGTTTCCTTGTCCTTATGTATATTCCCAAATTCATTCTTATTCCATTTCTTAATTTTCTGCTTGATGTCTTTGAGTCAGAGTTGAAAGGTATGCATCCTATTTTTCCATTTAACTCCACTTTCTTCCCACTAGCTCTTGACTTTTTCAATGAAGTTCGGGTCTCTTAACAAAAACACTTCAAATATAAAAGGCCTATTCTTGTTCCTCTATTTCATGTCCACCTCTAGGCATATTGGCCAGTGACCTGATCCCATGCATGGGAGAATAGAGGCTTCATAGAAGACATCTGTGCTGGTGAGATATTTTGATATTAAGAATCTGTCCAAGCGAGATGTCTTCTATGACTATCTGTGAGGGAATTTCTCTTGATCAGGGTTGTAGCATTCCTCCCATTACCGAAGAAACAATCCCGCATTATAGTAGAAGTACGGTCCGCCTTCAAAAATCATTTCTTTGTCTAGAATATTTGTGAATATTATTGTAAAGAACCCCCTAAGCCCAAATTTGATATTAGTGTGTCCTTTCGGTTGCCACTTGGTCTAATATTCCCAAAAGGGAAAAGAAGGAATAAAGTGCATAAAACTGGAAATATGTAAAAATAAGAATAGATCAAAGCATGAGACAACAGTAGATCCATTCAATTATGAATATAACAGAAAAATAGGTACAATATCTTGAGGAAAATATCACTCAAGTTGGGCAAACAAGCCTCCCATGAAATTATACACCTAGATCTAAAATGTTGTTAATAAATGAAATACAGGAATGCAAAAAACTGCGTTGTCTAAGAGAGAATAGCAGCTGAAAGATATAAAAATATATTGTTGCTGATATAATGCTCTAAAAATGCTAAGGCTAGAGATCCATGCTTCAAAACATATTTCCACGACAACCCAGAAAATGTTTCCGGAAATACACACTATACAAATATAGTAGATTTGGCCCTAGGGCTGAATAATCTCTACAACTGAATCACTGATGGGAGATGGCTGATCTGATATAAAATATGGCTGATCCTCCTCCAACAGATCTCCTAAATGAAGGGCTGATCCCCACATAAGAAACCCAAACACTCCAAATAGGGCAATAAACCCACTACTGCAACTTCTCTCCAAAATAATGCAGTCCTCGAGGGAAACTACGTTGTAGTTGATGACTGTTACTTGGCCTAATTCCCAAAATATGTAATGAAGCCTTGATGACTTCCTCACAAGCTCTCGGATGAAAAGATGATCCCTCTAATGGAAAACTAGCTCAGAAATTGGAGATCTCTCTCCTCCACTGCTACACCCCTGCAACACAACCCAAATCTAAATATAAATGCATTGTACATGAGACTGAAGCTTGGCCAAATTCCTGAATATGGAAGTATAGTGAAAAAATCCTCCAGGAGCTTCTCAATGGAAGAGGTGGGATTCCCGATCAGGAACACCCTGTGTTAAACAACACTATAATCTTTGCTAAACAGCTGAAGAAATCTATATGTCTAAATAGACCATATATCAAAACATAAAATATATCAGCATAATGAATATGGCTACCATCGTCTTCCTTTTATAAGATATGAGCTTCCAAACCCTAAGCGCCATCCATTAATGACACTACTTCCATGCAATGTGTCTCCATCTAAAACTGCGTTGTCCCTCCATTAATGTCCACTCCTCCATGAAAATGTTGTTGATTTGGTCAACGTTGACCTAGTCCACATGTTTTAGCCTTTGTTCACACATTAGGGTGTTTTATTAAGCTGGAAAGATGATCCACTTTCACATGAGAAGTGGTTTTATTCTTCATAAGGAGATTTATGGGTCTCCCTGCCCAATTATTCTCCTATCTAAGTGACAAAACAAAACTTTACTATTCCAATTAGTTGCAAGCTAATTTAGGAATATTACAGTCCTCCCCTCCAAAATGTTGCTTGTCCTCAAGCAACTGCATGGGTACTGCGAATTCTCCAATGGATACGTCTCCACCCAAGAATATAAATTTACCTTTGGTGGATAAACCAAATAGCTCTCATCATGAAAAAGTGGGAGATATATGGAAAGAGTTATATGCTGTCCATTGGCCTTCTCAATGCATGAGAGTTGGGTGCCTCACTCCCAATGAGAAACTCCAATCTCCATGATATCATCCAAACAAAATGAGCCATCCTTGGTAGCTCATAGAAATAATCACCAATCCCCTGCTTCGGCAATGTATAAGGGCTGCATGGCTAAAAATGAGAGATAAAATTATTCAATTTACGCTTTCTTTCTCTCCATTTATGATAAACTTGGAGCTGCTGATCTTGGGCTATAATAACATAGTCCTCATGAGGCCAAAAGATACTTGGAATCTCATGATACAACTCCTTGTTTCTAGGAATGTTTCTTTCCCAATCCTTCCTGCATATAGTGAATAGAGTGTTATCACCATATGGTCTCCAAAAGAAACATGGACCAAGTGTCATATAACATATTGGATGGCGAAAATAGTCCTTCAAGTGAGACCATCGCTATTCTTCTTCTTGTTGTCTCAAAACATTATGTGATAAGTGGCCATCCAACCACTTGCTTGCTGCCATAAGCTTCTCAAAAGCTTGAAAATAGTAGAGGACATGAGGTGTTGGCTGAATACAATCCAAGAAAAACATATCTTGCCCAAATTCCTCTATAAAGTGGTCATCCCCATCACTGAATGTAGTCCCAAAAGGACTATGAAATCCAAAAAGACGTTTTCTCTCTTGTGGAGCAATGTGCTGCAAATGTATGGTAAAAGAATGTACATACATTGTTAATTGATCAATAAGCATCAAAACACAATATTTACCATATATTATAGACAAGTTGGTGAAGAGGTCCTTAGATGAACCTTCCCATATCTTCATCAAGAGGGGAAGTGATTGAAACAACCTTGCAAGGTGGTTGCTTTCCTCCTCATGCATCAAACAAGCTACATATCTCTTGATATGTTGGTGCACATATTATTTGAGATCCTCCCAATATAATCCCTCCATGATGGTGTGATAGGACTCAATGGAATCCTCATGCTCTGAAAAGAGTGCCTCATATGCTACATGTAGAATCCCTCCTTGAACTTGGAGTCTCTAGTCAAGTAGATATGATCATGGAAATAAATGACTCCATCAACCACTCTATACCTCCCATCTACCACTTGACCATCAAGAACCTTACATGTGAAGAGGTTCTTGGAATACTCCACCAAAAGTTGGGACTCCCAATATGGATCTAGGCTTCCCAACAATGACAACGATGTAGAAATATTAAATAAAGCACTTGTCTCATCATATATCTCCTCCTTGACATGCCAAATGCCAAAGCCACATGTTGAAGTACTGCTACCCCACTTTTGCCTCCTCCCTTGCAGTTGATCTTTCCCAAGACAAGATTTAAGTACATGGAGTTCAACCTCCTCTTGAAAGGTATTTCCCATCCAAAACTACCATAATTTGGCCAATGCATACAAGAGTGTCAATAACCTCTTGTCATATTCAAAAATATTCCTCATGTGGGGAAGTATCATTTGTTGCTCCAAGGCTATGGAATAGCCCTTTGAAACCATGCTCATGTCATCATAGATTTCTAAATCGTCATCTTTTAGCACAAATAACTGAGTGGGAGATAGCAATGTCCATATCAGAAAATTTCTCACCCCTCCTTTGAACCCATCAAAGGTTCTCTGCGTTGTGCTAGCTCCTCCCAAGGCTCCTTCCTTAGCCAAATATATCAATGATGCACCATGTTGAGAGAACTCTTTATTCATCTTCCAATCAGGGGGTCTCCCTGGTGGAATGCCTCCATGTAATGAAACATCAAGGCCTAGAGCAAGCTGTATATGTGACTGGACTACTGTCCTCACCGCGCAAATCATCCTACCTCTTATGTGCATTAACCTTTTGAAATAGAGAGGGGTGTATGATCCTAATCATAGGATGCTTATCCTCCCCCCTATCTTCTTCTATCTTCAAGATCTCACAATATGTAAATGATGGCACATGTTGCTCATGGACTGTGCCCTGATCTCCACATGTGAGATTATTTGGAAATCCTCGGAAGGGTACAAGAATTCCTCTCTTTGGAGAAAATTCTCCATCTTCCTCTTCATGAGGTACTGGATCTGCTCCTGTTATGACGACGTTGTTACCTCTTATCTTCTCTTCCCCTTCATCATGAATGGAGGTTGTCTCATCATCATTAAGAGGTTCTTTGTTTAGTTCCTCTTTTGAAAAAGAGACCTTCATGTCTTCCTTTTGAGAAGAGAGCTCTTTCTGAAGTGGGGATCTTGCCTCTAGCAAGGTATTCTGCAAGTTTTTAACCCCCTCAATTTTTTTTTGAAATGGAGTTGGATTTATAGATCCTTCCAAGTCATGCAAAGGTTTTGTTTGTTTATGCTTGGATAGCTCAACCAAGGAAGTTTTAGAATGTTTTTCATTAAATATTTTTATTAACATCCTAGTGAACCTTGCATAAGTAGATATATTTACATCTTTTAGTGAAGAAGATTCATAAAACCACCAGGCATAAGCCTTACCTTCAAGGTGCAGTGCTGCTACTCTAATGGCTTCATCTTCTGAAACTTGGTGTTGCTGCAAATAGGTGTCTAGCTCCTCCACCCAAGCCCTAGTTGAACATTTAAGTGACCCATCAAAAGTAGATAAATAGAATCTACCCACATCATGCTACTTGCACCTTGTGCTTCTATCATGGTTGCTAGGTCTTCTATCCTCTTTGATCTTACAAAACCATTGGAAGTTTAGATGATCTCTAAATCTCTGAGTTTGAGATTCATACTCTTGAAGATAGTCACCAAGAGTCTCCTCTGGTACATATCCTCCCTCCATCTCTCTTGCTATGACCCTAGGCATGGTACCACATTGTAGATCTGATGGTGTAGTTGAATGCACACACCCATAATATGAAAATATGGAGCTTTTTTCATGTACAAGACCTCTTGGAGAATCTCTACATCTCTCCATTCTCATCTCTTTGATGTCTCTGCAAATGCACTGCATAGTTTGAAGAAGAAGTTTTGAGAACTCCTTCCCTCTTGAAAATGAAGTTTTGCCTTCATCTCTTCTGCAGATCTTCTCCCTCCTATGAGAAGCCTCCTTAGATGACATAATGGCTGAAGTACACAGGCTGAGCCAAGTTTACGCTCTGATACCACTGTAATATTCCCAAATGGGAAAAGCAGGAATATAGTGCATAAAACTGGAAATATGTAGAAATATGAATAGATCAAAGCATGAGACAACAGTAGATCCATTCCATTATGAATATAACAGCAAAATAGGTACAATATCTTGAGGAAAATATCACTCAAGTTGGGAAAACAAGCCTCCCATGAAAGCATACACCTAGATCTAAAATGTTGTTAATACATGAAATACAGGAATGGAGAAAATTGCACTGTCTAAGAGAGAATAGTAGCTGAAAGATATAAAAATATATTGCTGCTGATATAATGCTCAAAAAATTCTAAGGCTAGAGATCCATGCTCCAAACAGATTTCCAGGACAAACCAAAAAAGGTTTCCGGAAATACACACTATACAAATATAACAGATTTTTCCCTAGGGTTGAATAATCTCTGCAACTGAATCACTGATGGGAGATTGTTGATTTGATATACAAGATGGCTGATCCTCCTCCAACAGATCTCCTAAATGAAGGGATGATCCCCACACAGGAAACCAAACACTCCAAATAGGGCAATAAACTCATTGTTGCAGCTATTCTCCAAAATAACGCATTCCTTGTGGGAAACTGCGCTGTAGCTGATGACTGCTACTTGGCCTGATGCCTAAAATATGTAATGAAGCCCCGATGACTTCCTCACAAGCTCGTAGATGAAAGGATGATCACTCCAATGGAAAAATAGCTCAGAAATTGGAGATCTCTCTCCTCCAGTGCTACACCCCTACAACACAACCCAACTCTAAACAGAACTGCATTGTACATGAGACTGAAACTTGGCCAAATGCTTGAATGTGGAATTATAGTGCAAAAATCGTCCAAGAGCTTCTCAGTGGACGAGGTGGGATTCCCGATCAAGAACACCCTGTGCTAAAGAGCACTGCAATCTTAGCTAAACAGCTGAAGAAATCTATATGCCTAAACAGACCATATATCAAAACATAAAATATATCAATATAATGAATATGGCTACCATCCTCTTCCTTTTATAAGATATGAGCTTCCAAACCCTAAGCCCCATCCATTAATGACACTACTTCCATGCAATGTGTCTCCATCTAAAACTGCCCTATCCCTCCATTAATGTCCACTTCTCCATGACAATGTTGTTGATTTGGTCAATGTTGACCCAGTCCACATGTTATAGCTCGTGTTCACACCTTAGGATGCTTTACTAAGCTGGAAAGATGATCCACTTTCACATGAGCAGTGGTTTTATTCTTCATAAAGAGATTTATGGGTCTCCCTACCCAATTATTCACCCATCTAAGTGACAAAACAAAACTTTAATATTCCAATAATCTGCAAGCTAGTTTAGAAATATTACACTTGAGTTGAATCCATTTTAGAAGATCTTTCTCAGTTGGAAAAATACCTATTAATTTGCAGATTAGGGCATGATCCTTCATATACTCTCATTATTGGTCTAACTTGTTGGGAGGAATGACAAAGCGAGGCTTCTTTGTGGCTCGAGGCAGACATTGGCCTCTGGTTTTTGCACCGGGCCTGTATTAGGGCCAACCCCCCTGCAGGCCTGTTTTCTTACCACTATAATCTCCTGCCGTTACTTTTCGTTAGGAGGGAATCTCATCCCTGCCACCATGCTACTTTACAATTGTGTTGTAGTAGCGTTGCTATCAATGTTGTCAAAAAAAAACTAAATATAACCAGATATATATTTATAAATATTTACACCACTATAACACTGTGCCCAACCCCTACACAATCAAATTAAAATACAAAAACCTTATTTCAAAATAAACACATCTCCAATTTATTATTATAATCATATTTATTATTAAATTAAATTAAATTTATATATTAATGTTAATTTCCATGGAACCATTGTTATGTAGATGCTTCCAAATTACAACTATTGTCGATAACAAAAGAACAGATAGCCTCGATCTTAACAACCTGTAAGGAGGTTTGATAATGACAACAAAAGAACGGATAGCCTCGATCTTAACAACCTGTAAGGAGCTTTGATAATGTTGACGCTTTGGTCATACCGCCCAGGTTGGAATTTCAAAACAAACCATCTGTTAAATTTTAGTGTTTTCACATTTTTATATAAAGTTTCACATTTTGTAAAGGAAAATAAATTTATAAATTATATTTATAAGAAAAACAATGAAATCAATTTTTATATCAAATTCCATCCCACCCTCTCGCTTTAAATTCCATACGTAATACCCAACCTCAATGCGTAAGAAGCAGCCTCTGGGCTGATCAAACCTGGCATTCAATTCTGTGTAAAGGGAATTTATAATGTTAGCCGACTCTGATCTTCCGGCATTAATGCTATCCCTGCAGTATTCCATAGTCCATGAGTCCAATATTCCATTTTATGCTGTTGCAGGTCCCGCATTCCAAAACGAGTGGCGAAGAGCCCAACGATATTAGAGGTATCAGGCTTCCCACCGCTCAACCAAGAAAAGGGCCGACGTTGAACACCGTTCAGGTCCAAGAAAAGGGCCGACGTTGAACACCGTTCAGGTTAGGGTTACTGTCAGATAAACCCTAAAATTGGGGTTGGTCTCTTTAGGCGTAGTTTACTGAGTCCGCGTTTTGACCCAGAATTCTGTAATGATTTTCAGAAAATCTGGCAAAGATTTGCCCATAATCTTGTTTACAGTTGTTAAACATTAGTATTTTGAGTGTCCCAGAGATTTTTGATAGTGCTGAATCCATTTCCATTATCAAAAATGGATTCCAAGCACTGCAACTACCTGATTTTTTAAAATTTAGTTAACGGGATTCTAGCAGATTTCTACCGTCCAGGCTAAAACGCTACCTATGTAGACAACTCCTCACATTTATATTAAACCCGATTCCCACCATCCCAATGCTATGGCCAATTTCCCATGTCAGTGATCTTTTAGAAAATATCATTGATCTTTTAGAAAATATCATTTAAATCAAAGCCTACACAAGTACCACCATATATTCACTGAATCGAATGAAATCAAATCATTGACCAATGCATGGTGGGTTCAGATATTGCTAAAAACAAACAGAAAGATGAAAAAAAATTGAAGTCCGAGAACATACTTTTATAAATTTGTAATATAATGTAAGCTAACACTCGAATGTATAATGGGAGGACAAATATATATTGTTGAAATTTGGTTAATTTTTTATTAAAAAATATGATTTTAGGAATCTTTGAATTTTATTTTTGATGGTTGAAATAGATTCAGTACAATTGCAAATTTTAGACAACCAAAATCTTGAAACTTACAACTGTGACCCTTAACAAATATATACCTTCCAACCATTATTATTATAATCCACTATTATTATAATTCTCAAGTGCTTACCTGTATACCTCTTGTGTATACATAAGTCAGTCTAGAAATTTGAATATTAATCACTTCAATTATAATACTTTCAAAAAATATATATCTCATTTCATATATATTTATATATCTTTATTTTTACTTTATTTGTTAAAATATTTATTTTTATTTTTATTGAATTTGTTAAATAAAAAATTTCCTTCAAAGTAAGAAGAAACGTAATTGATACTTGTATATGTTAAAATATCATGTATTTTATTTATTTATTTTTTATAAAATTTTATATAATTTAAATTTTACATGTTATTATGTATATGTATAAAAGAGGCATATGTGTTGTTGAAATGTTTAGTTTTGGAAAAGAAGAGTAATTGAAGAATAGTATGCATGACAATTACTAGTTCTTTTCAACAATTTAGTTAAAGAATATGTTTTTTTTAAGGCATTATTCTAGTTAGTACATTCTATCCAAAAAGTCTTGCTAGAGGGGATTCATCTATCCTCTTAAAATGAATGCAATTTGAAACAAAAACTATAAATATTAGATTAACAACCATTTTTAACAAATTTAGAATTTTGATAGAAAAAATGAATTGCATGATTAATTTTAGGAAGGTTTTTAAATTATAAATCATGATTACCAAGTTACTTCAACTAATTAGCACTGTGATGATTATCTACTTAAGTAACACATCTATGTGCATTTTTGCTAATCTTTTATAAAAATAAAATTCACTATTTTTTGTGTAGAAATATTATTATATATATAAAAAAATGATTTATTTAATTTATATTTAATTTATTATTATTGTTATTATTATAATTTTTTATAATATATTATTTTGAATTAACCAATGATAATATTTATTTATACAATAATTTAATATAAATATAATTTAAAATATATAAAGTGTATAAATGAATTTTTAAATAATTTATAAAATTTATAATATTAGATATCTTTCAGTTAAGACAATTTGAATGGGTTTAATGGTTAAGAATATGTGTTTTTTCATTAAGAAACCACATGTTCAAATCCACTAAGGTATTGTCCCTACACTTTTCTAGTCTTTTGACATATCTCAAGTGGGGATCACATAACTCTATCCATCTCCAGTAGGATGACATAACTCTATCCATTTCAAGTCTCTCTTGGCATGTCTCAATTGAGGATGGTATAACTCTATACACTTGCTTCTAACTCTATCAATCTCAAGTGAGGATGACACTCGATGACATAAATTTATCCAGATGCTTCTAATTTTATCCATCTCAAATAGAAATGACATAAGTGAAATGGGAAATTGTGAAAATACTATAGGATAAAAGAGTTTGTTATCTTTGCCACAAAAGAATATTGATAATGATATTAAAATTAATATAATTTTTAAATTTTCATTTTCAAAATTAAAAATAAAAACAACTGATTGAAAATAAAAACTAACCATGGCATGCAAGATAATTGAGAATGAAAATCAACTTTGAAAAATAAACACTTACCATGCACCAATGGACTCTATGACTAATTACGCCGTAAGGTGTCACTATTTGAAAACAACTCCCCTATCCGCCACTGTGTCCATGTTTGAGCCATTGGATCAAATGTTAGACGATTGAAATGTTCTAGGCCATTAGATCAAGTAAATATTTTTATACATGTTTTTTATAATGTTAGTTTTTTTCTTTTTAATAAGTTAGATTGAATTTAGGTTTCGGTGACCTTTAAGTTAAAATATTGTTATTAAAAATTTGTTACTACTTATATATTTAAATATTACATTTTTGTGCTACTATGCTCTCCAACAAAGTATAATACAAAGGTTGTAATGTCATGTTTAACATTTTGACTATGTCAAATTACAAAAAAATAAAATTAAAAGTTAATTAAATAAAAAAATTGACATAATGTAATGAACATTTTAACTAGGTAAAAATACAATAAAAATTAAAAATAAATCAATCTTACTCTGGATCTAAAATAATTATTTAATAAAATTATTTTTAAATGTTTATAACTATTATTCTTTTAAAATTTTACTTAATAAAATGTATCTAAATTTTTATACATCCAAATATACATAGTTTTTCTTATTCTGTATTATTTTTGTTACAACTATTTTATTATTCCAAAAATACATGGTTTTTTTTGTTATATATTATTTATGTTACAACTGTTTTATAATTCATGATTATTATTTCTTAACATATAGAAAATTAAATTAATAATGAAATTTTTTAAAATATGTGATATTTTTTTAATTTCCAAATTATTTGAGAGGACATGATTTATCTTGAGCAATAATGATTAATGTTCATAATTCTCATTTATTAAATAACATTAAATTTACCTTTAAAGGGGTAGGTAACAATTGTTTTTATCAAATTACAGAGATTGCTGCTCTGCCTGCGCGTTGCAGCCCCTGCAAACCCTAGCTGCTCTACCTGTGCGCTGCAGCCTCTACGGCTGCGCCTGCTCTGGCAGGGCCTCCTGCTTCTGTCGCTGCTTGGTTGGAGCCCCCTCCTTTTGTGCTCTTCTCTGTCACGGCTTTGGTCTGCACCTCTGACCTTTGGTTGCGGCGTTTCTCTTTGCTGGGAAAGGGAGATAGTAAATAATCAAGTGCTGGAACAACAACAAAAATTCAGCAGTTATGCTTGCTGCGCGTTCTGAGCTTCGCTAGGGTTTCTGCTGCGTGGCTGCCCCTGCGGCGGCCGGCCTCAGGCCTTCCCTATGGAGTCGATGGGTCCTTCTATGGATCCACATTCTTCTTCTGCCATCGACGCCTTCAACCAGCTTCTTGCTGGTTTGCCTCAAAAGAAAAAAAGCGAAGCATCCAAATTTTTTAAGAAGCTAGATGAAATTCCTGAGATCTCTTTGCCTCCGGAGGCCCCCATTCAAGTAGCTTTATATTTGGCGGATCGAGGTCTCATTGGCCAATTCACGGGTCTGTCGCCTTCTCCGAAAAATACTGAGCAATGGGTTAACAGGAACTGGGCTCCTCTGATCAAGGAAAAGGTCACCTCTTACTTTCTAGGGAAAGGGTACTTCCTCTTCGAATTTTCCTCCAAAGAAGACAAAGACTTGATCTTCCAAAATGGGCCGTATTTCATGGGTTCTCAGGGCCTCTATCTGAACAAATGGACTCCGGACTTTGATCCAGCTGTCGATGTTCCCAAGGCTGTCCTGGTGTGGGTTCGTCTTCCAAATCTGCCAGTTCACTGCTGGAACTGGAGTTCCTTGAGATACATTGGCAACACTCTCGGGAAATTCATAGATCGGGAAAACAATAAGGATCAGTACGACTGTGCCAGGATCTGCGTGGAAGTAGATCTAGAGGTGGGTCTTCCAGAGGCTATCAAAATCAAAGTCGGAAGCTGGTCTCATGTACAGATCTCGGACTATGAGCAACTGCCGTTCAAATGTAGGAAATGCCACGTTCATGGACACTTTGCTAGAAACTGTCCTTCCAACGCTGAGCCAGAGAAAGGGATTGAAGAGGGTTGGAACCAAATCAAGCGAGCAAAAACCAATCATAAAGGGAAAAAACCGGGAGGACCCTCTGGAAAAGGCCCTCTTCAGGCTAATGTTCATCGCCCTCCCCCCAAAAAGGCGCAAGAAAACAAGTTTGACCCACTAAGCCAGCAGTCAGAAACTCCTCCGGAGGTCGAGACTCAAAATCCAATTTCTCCAAACAAAGGCTCTCCCTCGGTCTCCCTCAAAGGAACAAGTGCCAAAGAATCCAAAGGCATGACTTCAGAAGAAGAGGAAGGAGAGCAGGAAATGGATGAGTCAGAGGTGGAAGGAGAAATAGGAGACACCCAAACCTCGGTACGAAGATCTACAAGAGGCCGGAAAATTGACAGGGAAAAAAGAGAGCAGGAGACTTATAAAGATAAGCTACAGGGTAGCCAGCCAACTCTGGAAAAACTGCTAGCCTCAAAGTTTAGGATGTTGAAAAATCAGCCCCAAGGCTCCAAGGGAGCCCACCAGAAACATAAATAATGAAGATCATCTCCTGGAATTGTAGAGGTATGGGGAGCAAAGTCAAGGAAGAAGCCATGAGAAGCTTAATAAGAACAGAAACTCCAGACATACTTCTCGTCCAAGAGACTAAGCTGGAAGACGTAGTCTTCCTGCAAGCAAGCAAGAAGATTTGGTTCAAAAGTGAAGCTAGAGCAATCTCTGCCCGGGGCGCTTTGGGAGGGATTGGCACTCTATGGAACGCCAGCAAATTTGCAGTCACCTTTGAGGCTAGTAATACTCACTGGTTGCTGCTGAAAATGCAGAACCTGGACACCAAGGAAATATTCTGTCTCTTCAATGTGTACACTCCAGTAAATGTCGGAGAAAAAAAGGATTGTTGGGATTCTATAAGGCACCAAGCAGACTTGAAAAATCTGGAAAATATAATTATTGCTGGAGATCTCAATCTCACTCTTCACTCATCTGAAAAAAGAGGAGGTAGCGCTATCCGAGATCCGGCAAGGGAATGGGCGGAGGATCTAATGCAGGACTGCGACTTGATGGATATCAAACCTTCTTCTGGTAAGTTCTCTTGGTCTAATAAAAGAGTGGGCCCTGGTCATATTGCTGCTAGATTAGACATATTTTTCATTCAAAGCTCCTATCTGTTTCTTGGATTAGAACCTAGAATGCACATTCTTACTCACAACATCTCGGACCACAAGCCTATAAAGTTAGAGCTCCTTGCCCATCTAGATCTGGGACCCATCCCATTTAGATTTAGTCCCCTCTGGGTCAAGGAATCAGATTTCATGCAAATAGTCAAGGAAAGTTGGAGTCAGCCTGTCAATGGATCTCCATTCTTTATCTGGGAGGAGAAACTTAGAAGAGTAAAAGGAGTCCTAAAATGTTGGGTCAAAACCCTGTCCAACCCTATCACAGAAAGAAAAGCCATTAAAGTAGCTCTTGCCTCTCACCAATCTCATTTGGAACACACTATAGTCACAGAGGAGCTGTTAGACCAAGATGCTCAACTACAACAGTGCTTTCATAAGGCCTGCTTAGTTGAAGAAGAATACTGGAGATTGAAATCTCGAAATCTCTGGCTCAAAGCAGGGGACATGAATTCTTCATTTTTCCACAAACAAGCCCAGGCCAGGAAATGCTTCAACACTATTTCTGAGATTAAGGAGGACAACGGCACCCACAAGGATTTTGAAGACATTAAAAAAGCAGCCTTTTCTCACTTTCAAAACTTGTATAGTGAGGATAAGGATCCGGATCATCTCCCAGATCTGCTTGACATTATTCCTTCTACAATCTCTCCTCGTATGAACGAGATCCTTGAGGCCAAAGTCACAAAAGACGAAGTCAAAAAGGCCCTTTTTGATATGGAACCGGATAAGGCCCCTGGGCCGGATGGATTTTCTGCCAGGTTTTTTCAAGTTTGTTGGTCGATTATTGAAAGGATCTGCTCAAAATGGTTCAAAAGTCTCAAAATACTCAGAAAATTGGAGGCAGCACAAACTCCGCTTTCTTAGCCCTCATTCCCAAGGAAAAAGGCGCCAACAATTTCTGCAGATTCCGCCCGATTTCCTTGTGCAACACAGGATACAAGCTAATCACTAAAGTAATTGCAAACAGATTGAAGCTCATTCTCCCCAAGATTATTCCGAAGAATCAAGGAGGCTTCATCAAAGGAAGGCAGATCATGGACAACTTCACCCTTGTTCAAGAGGCAATTCATTCAAGCCTTCTTCGAAAAGAACAAGGTATGGTGATTAAACTAGATTTAGCAAATGCTTTTGATCGAGTTAATCATAGCTTTCTTTTAAAAGTCATGAGCAAGTTTGGTTTTGGAGATAATTTCATCAAATGGATACGGGCTTGTATCTCGGAACCATGGATTGCCCCTCTTGTAAATGGAAGAGCCACTGATTTCTTCAAAGCTTCGAGAGGGCTAAGGCAGGGGTGTCCCCTTTCCCCTTTGCTCTTTGTCATCCAAGCCTCTGTTCTCAGCTTCCTATTAGACAAAAAGATGCAAGATCAAGATATTAATGGACTGTGTATTGCAAGAGGGGTCAAAAATATAAACCATGCCTTATTTGCGGATGACACTCTGCTTTTGGGTGCTGCCTCCCTTTCCTCTGCCTCCAAATTTAAAGCAGTTTTGGATGATTTCAGTGAAGCCTCAGGCAGCGTTGTAAATAAGAGCAAATGTCATATCTTCAGCTGGAACATTTTGCCCAGATTGCTCTCTACTATTTCTAGATGTTTGGGTTTTGCAGCCTCCTCTACTTGGACCTCTTTCAAATATTTGGGCCTTCCTGTGTTTCTTAAGAGACCTGCAAGCAAAGATTGGCTCCCTCAGCTCGAGAAATTCAAGTCTAGGATCCAGGCGTGGGGTTTTTCCTGGCTCAACGCTGCTGGCAAATCTGTCCTTATTAAATCTGTGCTTACTAGCCTTCCTCTTTTTCAATTTGCTATGCTTCTTGCTTCGGCAAACATACTAAAAAAAATGGAAGAGTTCATGCGGAGGTTTTTTTGGAAGGGTGGAAAACAGAATGATCACAAGATTCCTCTTATCAGTTGGGAAACCATCTCTAGGCCAATTTGGGAGGGCAGTTTGAATTTCAAAAACCTCTGCCAGCAAAACGTGGCTATGGCAGCTAAGATTATATGGAGGATCATTGCGTCCAAGCCAGGCTGGGCCCAACTGGCTCTCTGGAAAAAGTACTTCAGAGGTCCACGTTCTAGCTGTTTAGGCAATGTGATCCATTTGCCTAATTCGTCTTTTCTTAAACTATATGCTAAAGCTGCTCCTCTAATCAATGAACACTCCTACTGGATCCCTGGAAATGGTAAAAAGATCAATATTTGGACTGATAAAATCATGAATAAGGACCCAATTTAAGACAGAGCCTCCATCAGAGCGCTGCGTTGTTGGATGGATAGAGAGGGGTTGTGTTCGTTGTGGGATATTTCACTTTGGTGCGATTCTGTTTGGGCAGGCTGGAAACGTATTGAGGTGCCAGTTCAACTGGCCAATGAATGGTCCATGCTGCTCGACCTCCTCCATGGCTTGGCCCCCACACGCATGAGAAAAAGAGATTCAAAAGGCTGGGGACCGAATGCCAGTGGCTACACCGTCTCCATGGGCTATGCCAAGCTGAAAGAAAGGCCATACGTCCCACCTAACCCTGCACCTTGGCAGGGTGTCTGGCGTTTTCCTTCTTGGCCCAAAGTCGATTTTTTTGCTTGGCTTCTCTGCCATGGCAAGATCCTTACGTATGAAATTCTGCAGAGAAAAGGGTTTTACGGTCCCTCCATCTGTTCGTTGTGCAACGATAATGCAGAGACAGCAGTCCACTTAATCCTCGATTGTAATTTTTCTAAGCAGATCTGGTGCTTCTTTATTCACAATTTGGATTCCAATTTTTTGCTCCCTCGTTCCATTGTTTATCTTTTTTCTAATTGGGCAAACAGATATCCTGGCCCTCCTCCCAAAAATCAGATAATCAAAACTGCATGGGATGTCTTGCCAAAGGTTATTTGTTGGCAGATCTAGCTAGAATGCAACAGAAGAATCTTCAGAAATATTAAACAAAATCACAAAGTCTTAGAAATCAAGATTAAATGCCATTTAAAGGAGTGCTTGACAGATATAAAAGACGACTCCAATATCAGCCAACAGGACATTGCTTGGGGATCATTCCTTGACTTGCATTTTCAGCCAACAGTTAGAATCGCTCCTCCTCTTAAAGACTGGCAAATAAGGAAATCTGAAACTGAATTTAAAGATTGGCTCAATTCGCACTCAAGGCACTCTCTCTTTTTTTATGGAGCAGCAAAGGGAAATCCGGGCAAAGCTAGTGCTGGAGGTGTTGTTGTTAGTCCAACTGGGGAAAAAATTCACTCCTTTGCTTGGGGGCTTGGAATCTCATCCAGCATCCAAGCTGAGGCTTTGGCCCTCTATCAAGGCCTCAATTTCCTCAAAGATTTAAGTATAAGTGAAGCTAATGTTATAGGTGATTCCCAGATTATTATAAACGCAATGGTTTCCAATTCTCAAGCCTTGGATATCAAACTGGCAAGGCTAATATCCAGAATTAAGGCTTTGGAAAACGCTTTTCAGAACTTGAACTACTTTCATGTGCTGAGAACTCATAACAAAGAGGCGGACACTGAAGCCAACAAAGCTGTTCTCCTTTCAGCCGGGGTCAAGATGAAAGATGAAGAAAAATTCCGGGAACCCATCCCTTAAGCTGATTGTTGACATGTTTTACTGCTTGCTCTTAAATAAATTTGTTTGTATCTTCAAGCTGGGAAAAATCTCTGAAAGCGAATTTATAGATATCTTATCAAGGAAGAAGTCTTCAAGTTTCAGTTGCATTCTCATTCTTAGCAGGGAGATGCAGCAGGATTTAGACATCCTCATTGTAATCAAATTTTCGGCTTTCAGGCCAAGATGAATATAAATACAACATAACCGTTTCTGTCAAAAAAAAAAAAAAAACAATTGTTTGTATCAAATTACAGAATAAAAGAGACATGGTGAAGAGAAGCTTCCAACCTTACAACAAGCCCTAAAAAGGCATAACGTTGAATGTATGGAATCCATTTTCCCTGATACACATGAGAAGTGCAATGAAAAATCTTGGAATTTGGAAAATGTCACGAAGCTTATCTCATGTTCCATTCATTTAGATCTAAATTATATGGAAGAAGAAAAGTAGGAAAATGGATACTTATCAAGAATGTATGATTTTTTAGAAGGAAATGACGTTGACAAGGCTATGGAGGACCAAATAGAAGAGGACTCTTCAGAAAATGGGGTCCTCAAGGATTTTGGAATCTAGATGAGCTACATTATCTCACTGATTCAAGCAAGCGCTCAAAAATAGACATGCAATAGTGATATGCAAACAATTTATTCATAAAAAAGAGAAAGCTAGAATTATAACCTGAGATAGAGTTATGGGAAGAGAAACATTCCAATTGTAAGGAGGAGTCAAAGTTACATGAGTAGTAGGTCACTCAACATAATTCTCCCCTGCTTATTCTGGAGGAGAAAGATCCTACTACCTCATCAATTGAGGAAGGCGTACATGAGAAAATCAGAAGAGATTCTTCAATGTCATTTTCATTTGAAATTCAGTCACTCTGCTCTTTTTTGTCTAGTAGTCTCTTTACCTCTTCCCTTAAATTCAATGATTGAGAAAATACTAGACAAAAGATACTTACCTATTGTAATGAGTTGAAAAATTCTTATTTATTAAATAACATTAAATTTACCTTTAAAGGGGTTAGTAACAATTGTTTGTATCAATCCCGGATGCGGGTGGTCGGAATGTTCAATAGGATGCAAAGGCGGTGGGTTGGTGCGTGGAACTCCATCACTGCCACCCTCCTTTGCGTCCTGTATGCAATTAATTGCATTAAAATTTCATCGTCTGGGGCATTCAAGTTGCACATTTTCCCACACACCAATTTTGTTAACTGCGCCATGGCTTCTCCGGCAAGTTTCATTTCGGCTCTGATACCCTTTCACTCCTGCTGCTCCTTGGTGGATTTGGAGACCAGCACCAGGACTATCACGGGTCGAAGGTGCTCACTCTCCTACTGCGTTAACCTCGCACCTGGGCTACATTTCTCGCTCACCCCCCTTTGCTCTCAAAATTCTGGCTTCAGAGCCGAAGAGATTCATTCTTACCAGCATTGGGTCTCTAGTTTGGGTTTGCCTAACCCCTCTTACTCTGAAATTCCCAACACCTTTGAGTTCAACTCTATTCATCAGGATAACATGCCTAGATTGCGCCACAAGTTGAGGAGTAGGCACGGCTTGAGCCGTGGGGGTCTCTCTCAGCGCCCTCCTTCTTCTTCGCCCAACTCCTCTTCTCCGCAATCTGACTCATGGAGGGGGCGGTATCCAGAAACCCGCAGTGGTAGGGGCGCTATGGCTGGGCGTCGGGATGCTCTGCCCGCTCGTCGTCTTTCTAATCTCCTCCCGAGTCAGCAGCACAGGGCACAATTTCGTTTCCCATGTCTGCTTAACATGCCAACTATCATTGCCAATGTAACGATTGAATTCAAAGAAGCGCCTCCAGATGTGAATGTAGAGCTTCATGACTCTCCTCCGGGGCATTTGGCTACTGACAGAACTCTTTCTCCTTCAACTGCTGGCCAGCAGTGGATGCCAGACGTTGGCTGCTCCTCTTTACTTCCCAATTCGAATTCTGTAGAGGATGGCTTCAAGATTGATTATACTTTGGCCACGTCTGAAGAGAAGATGAAGAAATCTATCTTACAGGAAAATCCGGAGGCTACTGAAGCTGTGCTGAATGAGGATGCTCCTGATGATTATGCTTGCCACATGGTCGAGTCTCCTCTGCCCTCTCCAGGTGATTAATGGTTCCTCTTCTTACAGATTTGGTTTTGGTTGTTCGTGGTGCCAGGTTCAGTACTGGCATCTATATGTTTTTACAGTCTAGTTGGCTCTCCTTCCACTGTTTTTTTGAAAGCCGGTTTCCCATATATGGGCGGCAGTATGTCATGTTTAAGTTCGTTCAGGTCTACACATATGTAGCTAAATGTGGTGGTTTGATATGTTGTGTGAAAAGTGTTAATGTGCTTAGATGTTAGTCCATGCTCCCGGGTTGTATCTGCCTCCTGGCATTGTATGTTGATATTTTGAACTGGCTGTACCAGAATGCTCATCTTGCGAGCCAGAACTATGAGGCTTTTGCCTCCATGTAACTGTAACTTTTTTGTATATTAATAGATCAAGCGTATTCAGAGAAAAAAAAAACAATTGTTTGTATCAAATTCAAGGATACAGAATAAAGGAGACATGGTGAAGAGAAGCTTCCAACCTTACAACAAGCCCTAAAAAGGCATAACGTTGAATGTATGGAATCCATTTTCCCTGATACACATGAGAAGTGTAATGAAAAATCTTGGAATTTGGAAAATGTCACAAAGCTTATCTCATGTTCCATTAATTTATATCTAAAGTATACGGAAGATGAAAAGTAGGACAATGGATACTTATCAAGAATGTATGATCCTTTAGAAGGAAATGACGCTGACAAGGCTATGGAGGACCAAATAACAGAATTAAAAATATAAGAGGACTCTTCAAAAAATGGGTTACTCAATGATTTTGGAATCCAGATGAGCTACATTATCTCACTGATTCAAGCAAGCACTCAAAAATAGACATGCAATAGTGATATATAGAAAATTTATTCATAAAAAAGAGAAAGCTAGAATTATAACCCGAGATAGAGTTATGGGAAGAGAAACATTCCAATTGTAAGGAGGAGTCAAAGTTACATGAGTAGTAGTTCACTCAACATAATTCTCCACCGCTTATTCTAAAGGAGAAAGCTCCTACTACCTCATCAATTGAGGAAGGCCCACATGAGAAAATTAGAAGATATTCCTCAACGTTATTTTCATTTGACATTCGATCACTCTGCTCTTTTTTGTCTAGTAGTCTCTTTACCTCTTCCCTTAAATTCAATGACTCAAAAAATACTAGACAAAAGACACTTACCTATTGCAATGAGTTGAAAAAAAAGGTATCTATGAAGGGTCACTTGGGGAGGAATCTATTATTTAAAAGATAGGGAAAATAATTTCATTTCAAAACAAAAATGTACTATCACTAGGGAATGGTGTTAACACATTTAAAATTTGTTCCCATTCTTGTCACTACAAAATTTGATTGTTTCTTTTTATTTGATGGGAAAATAATTGATCTTTAAAAGGCACTAAAGTCTTAAATTATGATCCTTAAATAAGTCGCTAGATTATGTGATTATGAGTTGGTTTTTTATTCTTACTTTTGGGTCTTCATGATGTTTGTTATTCTCACTGAGGTGAAAAGTTGCAAAGAAGTGGAATATTGGTCGTTCAAAGAGGAATTATAGAAATATGGTTGTAGATAATTTATTAATATAAATGATCTGAACTGAGATTAATTAATCATCCCCAAGGGTTAAAAAGGGCCCAAATGTCTCTTATCCATGAAATTTATGATTAAGATAACTCTATGCTCTATGTTCAAATGACAAGTGAAGGTGGAATTACCATACTTAAGCTTCTTAGTAGTCTCTTATGAAGTAAAACCTTTCATAGTGATAATTTTTTATTCCATTAAATAATTCTAGTTGTAAAGCAGAGTCAAAGTTCTAGGAGTAGTATCAGAGGAATTCAACATTGCGAATGTGATAGAAGAAAATAATTCCGTGGAAGGGTGAAGTCTTCCCAACTTGGTCATAAAAACCAAGTGTATCCTTCAAGCAGAAAAAAATAAACATGCAGATTTCTTCATATAGAGGTCTTGAGTACTTTGGCCAAAATGTCTTATCCATGATGAAAAAATACATCTTACATGCAATTAATAACAAAGAAGTTGTTCCACATCAATTACCCAATATGGATATTTTGATTTGAGGTCAATAAACTTAATTCTCCACCCCTTATTATGAAGGATAAGTTGGAGCCGAGAAATTTCCTACTACCTCTTCTTTTTTATATGTTATTATTTCTATACCACAATCTTAAGGTGTTTCCTTTGCAACATGTGGTGCAATTGATAGTTATATTTATTTTATATAATATATATTTAATTTAGATACTCATATATCAGATCATGCTTTCCCAAGTCTCTGACTTCGAACAGTCTGGCCCTTGTAATATTCCATGGACCAATACAATTTCGAGGCTTCCTACTCCCCTTGACGATTTTGCCAAAAAAAATATCCACCCTCTCGACCTTCTGACTCCTTGAGCAACAAATGAAACCACATATGCGATCACAACAAATGCTTTCCACATATGTTCTCCAACTATTAATGCTGCCATCGGTGCTGTATCCCTCCTAAATTACGAAATATGTTTCAGATGTATGATACAATAACAGTAATAATAAATGATCCTGCAACCAAAGCCAAAGTAAGAAACACATCCATAAAAATGATACAATAGCCGTAACAATAATGGCAGTGAAAACAAAACGAAAGTCACAAACGCATCCATCCAAATGCTACTACGGACAACGACGACATGTCATATGCCTACGACTCATACACCTGTAATCCAAAAATAAAATGATGACAACACTATCAGGTATCAGTATTCATCCCGCTCCACAAAAAGGAGCCAATGTTGAACAGTGTATGATGATAGAGGCCCAACACTCTTAGGTATCAGACTTCACCCTACTCGACAAAAGAAAGTTGACATTGAACAGTGTAGGGTTAGTGTTAGGGTAACTGCCTAACAATATCCAAAAATAGTGTTGGTCCCCAAAATTTATATCCATCCCTATCCTCATGTGGTATACACACAAAATCATACTTCTGACCCTTCAAATCATGTGGTTATATTTTTTTTCCATCTACAGCTTCTGAGCATCTGTAGGTAGTAATAACATTAACATACATAAACACCTTGGGCTTACAAGAAAGTTATGAATGGTGGCTTGCTGCCTTCAATGATTTAGAGATCTGAGAACACATTACATGAGGAATTATTAGACCACGATCTTCATTAGCCTAGGATATTATTTCACAGAGCTAGGGATCTTCCCAATCTCCTTAGGAAAAAGTACTGCGACTGATAAGTTATTTTCATTGAGACACAATGTGTTCAAACGCAAAATTTCTGGCAGCTTCGATGGGATTCCTCAACTTAAACGATTTCAATTGAGAACAATATTTATTACGTGTTGGATAAAGCTAGAGACTCTGGCATTATCCACTTGTAGCAACTGGATGTCTCGAAATCGAAACTCGTTGCAAGTCTTATCATCACCTTTATATACACACATTGAACATTTTATTTTCCTTGCCTCTTTATATGACTGTGATCAATATATTCCCTTAAAAAAAGGAACATTAAGGACAAAGGACATAGTCATTAAATTTTCAGAAAATTTTGAAATTTAATTAGAAAAAACAAGCCATTAAATTTTAATATATTTCAAAATATTTTATAAATATAAATATAAAATCAAGATAAATTAAACTCAATGCAAGAAAAAAAACTATCATTTACACCACAATTTAATTTGAAATCATCATACTACACCACTCCCGGATGATTTGAAAATTTACGTTCTTTAACACTCACAATGATTGAGTTGTTTGGTGCTCTCTAAAAATAAAAAATAATTCTTCCCATGGGCTCAAGATTTGTTTTGACAGGAATTGAAGCAATACCTGCATGGGTACCAAACTGTATTAGGGCGTAATTTAACAAAAACCTGAACCGAAATAATCATAAAAGACTACATTAAGATAGGGCTTGATATGTATTACCTCAGCCATGAAGTCCGACGTGGTCCGATGTCGAAACCCTGCACGGAAAATCACAAGACAAAGTCACAAATTAACTACCGTGTTGATAGAGAAAACATGAACAAAGCCTAAAATATATATATGGAAGATTATTATTTAACTTACTAGGGGTTGTTGAAGTCTAAGGGTCAAAGTAGACTCCAGAGAACATAGATCTGGGGGCCTCATCAAGGGTTTTGCACCACATCCGAGCTGCAAAATCATAAACACCCAGAAGTAAACCTTGAACCCACTAATCGGAGAACTTAACAGAAAGACAAGGTGAAAATAAACAAATAAGTGTTACATAAACCTGAAACATAGAACAAAACGATGAATATACAACATAGTCAACTCTTGAAAGACTTAGATGAAGGATTTTCTCAATACCTGGTCATAGGGTGCAAGGAAAGTGAGTTTACTCATGGCACAAGCAAGAAACTAGGTAGCAGTAGTGATGGCGGTAGAGAGGTTGCAAAGCAGGAAACTCCAAGCTCGCTAGAGCGGAATGAATAAAACAATTAGGGTTGGAAGGGTGGTCGATGCCCTAAATCGATACCAAATAATCCCAACCGTAGATCTCACACCATAGATCTAACGGGCGAAGGGTCGAAAAATGTCATAAAAGTGTAATGTAAACCATGCAGAGAGGATTTGCAAAGTATAACACATCATATCCAATCCCAAATCATTTAACACCTAACACAAGTAGGTTAAAAATCTTCAATCAAATTCCTTTCAAATGTATTGTTGAGTCCATAATAATAACTTGATAAAACAGGGTTGTTAGACCTGCGGCCTAATCATTTTCATGAATATGAATTATAAACTTAGCATAGGTTATAAAGTTAGGATGCCAATGGATGAAGCTCTTATATGGTACACGCCTAAAGATAGGGTTAGAAAGGCATGTATAGGAATTCGAATGTGAACATTCGAATTATATAACATAGACATATGGTAATTAAAACTATAATTACAATATCTATGATTAATGTCAAATAATTAACCTTTCTTATATTAAAAGGAATCATGATAATAAGGGTAAAAGTATTTTTTTTTGTTAATTTATATGTTGATGTTATAAGTGGTATTAGAGCAACGTTCATATGCTAGGACCCAAATGGGTCACTTAAATAATAATCGTTGCATGTAAAATTGTGCACATAAAGTAGAAAAGACATAATGAGAAGGGGATCGACGCATCTAGTACCTCGAAATGCAGGGGAACCTACACTCCAAACCAATCTTTAAATGAATCTGTAAATGTGGATAAAAATGAGTGTAGACTAGCACTAACAAACTAGTAGACTGCTGGAGGAACAACAACATCAAACAAGTATAATGCTGAGTACAGTGAAGAATATATAGGAAGAAATGGACTGGATAAGGAGCGACAATCAAATATTGATGCAAGAACAAGAGAGGATACTCAAAAGCATTTCCGACAAGCAGAATCAAGGAATGGTGCAACGCAGTCCTGAAAGGGACACTAAGGGAGAAAATGATCGACAATGACAAACTAATGACAAAACTAATGACTGAATAGAAGGGAGTAATTCACAACAAAGAAATAAGAACAAAAATTATAATGAAGCTGAATCTAGTAATGTGTTCGATCAACATAAGATAAAGAAACAAAATGTGGAACTACAGGGTGAGTTTTGAAAAATCAAACTATCTACTTTTGATGGGGAAGATGGAGAAGTGGTTGAGGCTTGCTTAATTAATATGAACAAGTACTTTCAAGTTTATGAATATAGAAGTAACCTTAAAGCTCATTTGGCCATTTATCATTTGAGAGAGAAAGCTACCTTGTAGTGGGAGGAAGTAAAAAATGTCCGAAGTTTTGAAGACGAGAATGTGACATGGGATGAATTCCAACAATATTTCAAGAATAAATATTTAATAGAATGTTTCTATGATGAAAAATCTCAGGAATTTCATGATTTAAGACTAGGATAGATGAAAATGGATGAATTCATAACCAAGTTGACATCCTTATTAAGATATGTGCCTTACCTGAGAGATGAGAAGGCTAAGGTTCAACGGTTATTGAGCAGTTTACCTACTCACATGAAGGAACAAATTGAATTCGTGAATCCAAGGAAAATGGACAAGGAAATTCGAAAAGCACGAATGTGCTACCAATAGTCCAAGGAAAAGGAGAAATAGGAAGAAACTGGCTGCCAAAGAAAGGACATAAGAATAATTCAAATTATAAAAATACCAGGTCTAGTAATTTTAAAAATTTTGCAAGAAATTCAGTAAGTAGGCAGTTTGGAAGAAATCATCAGAGAACAAAATGGCCTACATACGAACGACCCATAGAGGCTTCCAGTAAGCCAGAACATAGACAAACCCAGAAAACTCATCTACAGTGTTGCGGGTGTGGCGAGGCACACTATTACAAGAACTGCGCTCAGCGGGGAAGAAATGAAACAATAGTTAACCTACAAGAAGCCTCTATGGTGGTGGATGTGGCCTGAAATATACTCAGAATTAATGTAGCTTTAGAAGACCGGCAAGCATACTACCAACTAACAATTTGATAAAATTAGAAGGTAAGTAATTTTCACGAATGATTTCTATTTTGGTTGACCCATGTGCCATTTTAAGTTATGTAAACCCCCAAATAGTAGAAAATTGTAACTTACAAAGTCAGAAATTCAAAAACCCATGGCTGGTACAACTAGGTACTGGGACAAAGAAAAGAGTTTGTGCCAAGGTTCCAAATTGTTCTTTGGAAATTGGAGAACAAGAGTTAAATGTAGAACTGAATATTCTACCTTTGGGATCTTATGACATACTATTGGGTATGGACTAGTTAGAAAGACATGGGTCTCTAGGGGATTGTAAAGAAAATATTATATACTTCAGAGCGGAAGATGGGACACGCCAAGAATTACAAGGAATTAAGAAATATTTACAATTACGTCCCATCATAACATTTTAGTTGAGTAAATGCATCATAAAAGGAGGCCAAATTTATGCCATTCAAGTGGGTTTTGCTAACTCTAAGGAAAATACCCCTATGTTGGAAAATATACTAGTGGTACAGGATTTCATGGATGTATTTCCAGAAGATGTACCAGGTTTACCCCCAAAAAGAGACATCGATTTCACTATTGAACTAATGCCTGGTAGAACACCAGTTTCAAAAGCACCATATTGGATGAGTGTACCCGAGTTAACAGAATTGAAAATGAAACTACAAGAACTATTGGATAAGGGGTATGTTCGAGAAAGTGTATCTCCTTGGGGAGCACCGGTGCTATTCGTAAAAAAGAAGGATGGAACCATGTGAATGTGCATGGATTACAAAAATACCCACTGCGATGTATAGATGATCTATTAGATCAGGTGAAGGGAGGGACTGTATTTTGAAAAATAGACTTAAGATCTGGATATCACTAGATCCAAATAAAAGATGAGGATATTTACAAGACAACCTTTCACACCTGATATGGGAATTATGAGTTCGTGGTATCATCGTTCGGCTTAACCAATGCACAAACAACATTCATGAGTCTGATGCATGGCATATTTCACCCCTTTTTGGACAAGTTTGTTCTTATATTTATTGATGACATTTTTATTTATTCAAAAACCATGGAAGATCAGAAGGAGAACTTAAGTCTAGTGCTAGAGATGTTGAGGAGACATCAGCTGTATGCCAAGTTTAGCAAATGTGACTTTTTCAAAGAACACATATAATAATTAGGCCATGTCATTTCCGCTGAAGGTATATAAGTAGATCTTGAGAAAATCAAAACTATCACAGAATGGAGAGTACCCCAGAATGTGGAAGATATCCATTCCTTTATGCGACTGGCTGGATATTATAGACGTTTCATCGAAGGATTCTCAAAGATTT
Source organism: Pinus albicaulis (assembly GCA_034641835.2). Classification (NCBI taxonomy): domain Eukaryota; kingdom Viridiplantae; phylum Streptophyta; class Pinopsida; order Pinales; family Pinaceae; genus Pinus; species Pinus albicaulis. The sequence continues at coordinate 1,278,017,827 of CM076577.1, read as the reverse complement.
CTTTTCCTATTACATCCTTACAGAGGAAGAGAAAAGTGTTTAGATGGACCAGTGAATGTCATACTAGTTTTGAATTGTTAAAACACTTGCTGACTACTACCCCGGTGTTGAGGGTAGCTGACCCCAACAAGGAATTTGAAGTATGAACCGACGCTTGTAAGGAAGGAGTGGGAGAAATTTTATCCCAAGAGGGAAGGCTTGTTGCCTATGAGTCAATAAAATTAAAGGATCATGAATATCAATATTCAGCTTATGATTTAGAGCTAACAGCAGTAGTGCACGCACTCAGAGTATGAAGACACTACTTATTGGGGAAGAGATTTGTGTTGAAGAAAAATCACAATAGTTTAACCAACTATTTTAAGAAATCCATTTTGAACGCTCGCCGGGAAAGGTGGAATGCATTTTTAAGTCAATTTTATTTTGACATTCAACATGTTAAAGGAAAAGAAAATTGTGTGTCTGATGCCTTGAGCATAAAAGTGCATTGTGTGTATGAAATTTGCTTTAATCAAGTAGAATGTAAATTTTAGGATCAGATAAAATAAGAAGCTACAAAAGATCTTGAATACCAGTTCTTATGGGAGCAAGCATAGGAAACAAAAAAACTGGAAAAATCATTGGAATATGGGATTAACAAGGACTAGTTTTTAACCTTTAAAGGAAAATTATATATTCTAAATCAGATGAGTTTGAAAGAACTGATCTTGAACGAATATAACCACAGTAATTATTATGGACACTTGGGATACCAGAAAATGCACACAACAATCAGGAAAGTTTATTTCTGGCTGGGTATGCGAAGGAATATTACTGAATATTTAAGAAAATGTCTAGAATGTCAACACTTTAAGGTGGAGCATCAACATTCAGCAAGATTGTTGCAGCCCATACCTATACCTGAATGGAAATGGGAGGTTATATCATTAGATTTTATTACTGGTCTACCAAGATAAAAAAGGCTTAATGATTCCATAATGGTGGTGGTTAATAGATTGAGTAAGGAAACCCACTTTATACTTGTGCAATCCACTTACAAAATAGTGAAAATTGCACATATCTTCATGAGAGAAATTTTCAGGTTGAATGCCATCCCAAAAACAGTCATCTTGGATAGGTATGTGAAATTCACGCCAGCCATTTGGAAGGCGTTATTTATTGGATTGGGAACACAAGTTAATTTCAACGTTGTTTATCATCCACATACGGATGGAAAAATTGAGTAAGTAAATCAAATCCTAGAATACATGTTGCACATGTATGTAATGCAACAACCAACGAAATGGGAAGACTACCTGCATCTGGTGGAATTCACCTACAATAATGGTTACCAAGAGTCTCTTAAAATGAGTCCATTTGAAGCCTTATACGAGAGACATTGTCACACTCCCATTAACTGGAGAAGTCCCAAAACAAAATTAATGCTTGGCCCAGAGATGTTGGTTGAAATGGAATCAAGAGTAAGAAAGATTAGTCAGAACCTGAAAGCTACTCAAGATCGACAGAAGGTGTATGCGGATAAAAATATAACCTACTGAGAATTTGAAGTGGGTGATTATGTCTATGTGAGAATAAAACCTAAGAAAAGTATTCTAAGGTGGACTTCTTATGCCAAATATGCTCCGAGGTTCTTTGGACCTTTCCAAATTTTGGAAAGAGTGGGACATGTGGCCTATCGATTGGCATTACCCAGCCATATACGGGTGAAAAAAGTGTTTCATGTATCAATACTGAAATGATATGTGCATGATCGGAGGCATGTAATACACTGGAATTTTTTTTAGGTAGGATAACATTGAATACCAAATCTCGAAAAGGAAATTTTTTTGTGATTATTAACTTTAGTTCTTGCTGAAGGTAGGTCGAACTGGATGATGAATTCATGGTACAGCCGCAAGATATTCTCGATCAGAGAAAAATCACGCTCCGGAGGTGAGCCATCACCCAAGTTAAAGTGCAATGGAAGCACTTTAGCCCAGAGGAGGCTACATGGGAAGACGACAGATTTATGCATGAGGCATACCCAGAGCTATTTGTTGATTTGGAATAGAACACCAAGGACAGTGTTTACATCCAGAGGGGGAAGATGTGATAGTTGGATTATTTCCAAACTATTTTGTTAATCTATTTTAAAAAGAGATTATACACTATTTTTTTTAAATGAGATTAAATGAATGAACATGGTTATTATGTTTTGAATAAAAATTAATTATAGAATTTTTTCCATAAAAGAGTGATGATAAAGTATTCCAAGATCTGAGAGTAGTTGGGAAAAAGTAGTTAAAAAAAATTACCTTTCCTCTGAAGATAAAAGGTACATCCCAGTGAGGAAAATGGGTTCTGTGACGAAATGAAAAATAGTGAAATAGAAAGGGAGAGATTCAATCCAGAGCTGGTGGTGACCAGTGGAAACTCATCAACCCTGAATTCTAGAAGTAAAGATTACTGGACTGGAGGTCTTGAGGTCTCAACCTGAATTACTGCTAAATAGCCCTACTCTAGTGCAGAGCACGGGGGGATATGAGGATGTAATAGCCTCTCTCATGGTAGGGAGGACATCATCAACAGTTTCCAAAGTGAGATAAGTAAATATTTTTCTTGAAAAGTAAGGACTATGAAAACTGCCTATGAAATTTTTGTTTAGACAAATATATGATTTTAAAAATAATGAAAAGGAATTTAAATTCAAAATAAGGAAATGTGTTTATCATTATTTTATCTTGTTAAAGATTTTTTTTAGAGTAAAATAGCAGGAAAACTACGTTTGTTGATTTACATATTTATTAATGGTATGATTAATAACACGTTGGTAAATATTTACATCTATATTTCATACTGAGATATAGGGTACTCCCTTTAGTATAAGGGAAGGCCGGTTGTAGAATATAAATGGAGAAAACATATCGAAAATAAACTACAAAACTTGTAATAAGGTAAAAAACTGTTCATTTAGTTCAGAGTAGAAAGCCTGGATAAAACAAGTCGTTTCCCTTTCACTATTCTATGCTATACATGGAAAAGAGTTACAGAAGTATCTTAGAAGTCATGGTGGTTCAGACATTAGTTTACATGATTAACTGGAGCACAAAAAATTTGATAACAGAAACAAAATAAAGTAAACAATATCAATTTTCCCATAACATTTATGATAAGTCTATAGAGGGATATATAACCCAACATTTGTAAAAGTCCATATGGTCATGAGTATAAGCCTTAGAAAGACTCAAAATATAGATAGAATTATATTATTGAAAAGAAGCAGAAATCATACCATGCCGGAAGGAGAAATGAGAGAGACAAATGTAGATAACCAATAATAAACTAAAAAATTATAAATGTACCAAGAAACAGAATCAAGTATAGATATCCAAAAGTAAATTCAGAGTTCCAAATACATAACAATATGCAACGAAAAGAGAGAAGCTAAATTAATAACTATCACGCTCTGTGCTGAAATGAAGGTAACATGAAAAGTTTCATAAAAAACTTAGGTCAAGAAAAATCCTTCTCGAGTTGGACCCGAGAATCGCTTGCTTATATCCAAAGTAACAATCTAAAAAGTGTCAAGTTTATGCAATTAATACAACCCTCAACTAGGGTGAGGCCCATTGTAAATTCGCCAAAAATAGAAACTCAAAACAATACTAAAGACTATAAATCATAGCAGTTTCTACGATTTCTCAGAAAATATCCAGAGAGCAAAACAGGAGTGGTGTTGCATCTAGGGTTAACCACCAAGCTCGGAAATCCATCTATCTATATCAACAGTATTAAGCTGACATTATGAAGATGGAATGAATACTATTTTTGCAATATTTGTTTTGACAGGAATCGAAGCAATACTTGAATGGGTACCAAACTGTATTAGGGCATATTTTTAGCAAAACCGTGAACCGAAATAATAAGATAATACTACATTAAGATAGGGCTTGGTATGTATTACCTAATCCATGAAGTCCTAAGTGGTCCGATGTCGAAACCCTCGGTGGACAATCACAAGACAAAGTTACACATTAACTATCGAGTTGATAGAGAAAACACGAACACACCCTAAAATATATATATGGCAGATTATTGTTTAACTCACCAGGTGTTTTTGAAGTTGAAGGGTGGAATTAGACTCTGGCGAACAAAAATATAGGAGCCTCATCAAGGGCTTTGCACCACAGCTGAGCTGCAAAATCATAAACACCCAAAAGTAAACCTTGAACCCATTAACCAGAGGACGTAACATAAAGACGAGGTGAAAATAAATGAATAAGTGTTACAGAAACCTGAAACACAGAACAAAACGATGAATAGATAGCATAGTCAATTCTTAAAAGAATCATATGGAGGATTCGTCTCAATACCTGGTCATAGGGAGCAAGGAAAGCAAGTTTGTTGATGACGCAAGAAAGCAACCATGTAGCAATAGCGATGGCGGTAGAGAGGTTGCAGAGAAAGCACCTCGAGCCTCCCGAGAGTGGAATGAACAAGAAGGTTAGGGTTGGAAGTCACACCATAGATCCAATGGGCCAGAGTCAGCAAATGTCATGAAAGTGTAATGTAAACCATGCAGAGAGGAAGTACAATGCATCATATCCAATCCCAAATCATTTAACACCTCATAGGGGTAGGTTAAAAATCTTCAATCAAATTCCTTTGGAATGTGCTATTAAGCCGAGAATAATAACTTGACAAAATAGGGTTGTGAGACCGGCGGTCTAATCATTTTCGTGAATATGAATTATAAACTTAACATAGGTTATAAAGTTAGAGTGCCGATGGATGAAGCTCTTATATGGTACACGCCTAAACATAAAGTTAAAAAGACATATATAAAATTCCGAATGTGAACATTCGAATTATATCGAATTATATAACATAGACATATGATAATTAAAACCATAATTACAATTTCTATAATTCTTGTAAGTAATTAACCTTTCTTAGATTAAAATGAATCATGATAATAAGGGTAAAAGTAATTTGTTTTTGTTATTTTACATGTTGATATTACAAGTAATTAAAAAGATAAATCTTAAAGACATTTAACCGTTAATATTCATAATCATGAACGTTGTTTGTAGCATACTGGAAATCATCACGGATAAATTTGTTTGTGATAGGCCATCCAAAAAATGCACTGCTCTCATTTAATAAGAAGATAATAATAACACTATAGTTATTCATGTAATGTCTGGCTCGACTTTATTTATACTTCAAAATAATAATTAGGGTCGTTGAAATCACAAGGTACCGGGGCATGGGGCCTCCTCTAGCCACAGTTGCCTCTCAGGTGAGATCGTTTGCTTGAACACGTTTTGCTACAATTTTGAAAAGCTTGTTGTTTTGTTATGCATGGTTGGTCTCTTTCAAAAACCGCTCTATATATGGCTTCCTACAATTAGATATAAAATTTTAAATTTATAGACTGCGCTATAAACTTAGAGTTTGAATGGATTTTATTTCTAACCAGGGTTGCTTTTATGCATGAATGTATTTTATTTCTCACAAGGAGAAGTGTAAGTGTTTTTATTTTCTGTATTTAGTGATAGTGATAAAAGATTTTAAAGTATTGTGAATTTGAGTTATTTAAAATGGGTTTTGAAAATATATTTTAATTTTAATTATTTAAAATGGGTTTTTTAAATATATGTTTCAATTTTAATTTTTTAAAATATGTTTATATCATAAATCAAAGTTCATCACATCATTAAAAGAGTTTTGAACTTGTTTAGGAGAATAATAATTGTTATTTCCAACCACTCAAAACAATTTCAATTGAGAAAAATTCTTCTAAATTCAATAATAATAAAAATTATAAGTTATAAATTCAATAATAAAATTTTTAATAATTTATGAGTTCTAAATTTAGTAATAAAACATTCTATAAGATTGTGAATTTTATTTATTTAAAATGTATCGATAAATTTATCAAAAAATCAAGTTCATCACATCATTAGAAAGAATTTGAAAGGGAAATATATCTCAATTACCCAAAACAATCTCAATCCACAAAACGTTTTCCACATAAAAATATTCACAAAATCAAAGTTCATCACATCATTAAAAGGGATTTGAGCTTGAGGATAATAATGGTTACTCCCAACCACCGGAAACAATCTCAATTGACAAAAAGTCTTTCATTAATATTGTATTTTTATGAGTTTTAAATTTAATAATAAAAATTTCTATAAAATTGTGAATTTTAAATATTTAAAATGTATCAATAAATTCATAAAAAAATAGAAACTCATCAAATCATTAGAAAGAATTTAAACCTTGACATATAGTCCCAACTACCCAAAACAATGATATTAATTTTCTATCTCTATTTTAATTTAATAACTTTCTTTAATCTAAACTTTTAACTATAAGTTTCTATAGATTATAATTAATTACTAATTTTTTTAAAATATAAATATTAATTATAATTTAAAATTTTCCTTTCTTTATGAAAAGCTACATATTTTTTTCGGTTCAGGGTGAGAGACAGGGTTGAATCTACCATGGGTTTAGCACCACCATAGTTATAAGAACGAGGATAATACATGTATGGGGTGGTGTGGCCACTTCCATGCATTCTCATGTGTAAACAAATGGTAATGTAAGTTGGCTCAATTGCATAGGGATTTCTTGTGAGTATTATGTCTGAAGCATGGGGTAAGCTGGTGCCCTTGTATTGTATTTGGTGTTGCTTAGAGGTATTTTTGGACCTTGCAAGGAGTCTAGCTAGTTAGAAATAATTAATTCCTACTTGTCTATGGTTGTAATTCTCCATTTGAGGAGTTTGTTCCTACATAATAGGAAATAACTAGAATATAGTTTCTCCTAGTTTAGTGTGTGGTTGAGAGAATCTCTCAACCACATTACTGTACGTCCAAGATAGAATTCCTATCTTGAGACTTTTGCTTGTATAAATATGTGTGTAATTTATTTCATTCATAATATAAAATTTGATTAGCATTTGCAGTGTGATATTTTATCTTGGTATCGGAGCTTCAGAGCCCGTAAGGGCCTATGGCCCTTACTGGGCATAAGAAAATAAATTATTTATATTAGTGTTAAGTTTGGTTGTCCATCCGGTGCTTGAGCGTTGCTGTATGCAGAGAGCTGTGCTGTTTGAGAGCGTGCGTAAAGAATATTTGTGAGTGTGGATCATTTGGTTCGTGGATCGATAGGCGGATTTGCACTATTAAACATGGTGTGGCTACTGGGATCCGAGCATGACAGCACCCTGTGATTAGCGAAAGCATAGTTGAGATTTACTAAACAGATCGGTAGTCGGACGAAATTGTCAGATTTAACCTTTGATCCTAGAACAGAAGTGAGGCATGCAGGAAAGGATGACAATGTGCCTGCTTCTGGAAACCATTAGCTTCCTGAAACATGCACATCACAATATTAAAGACTCAAGAGCAATCTGGTTGCTGTATTGATCATGCTAATGTGTTTTGGAGGACAAATACGCAAGCAGCATTATTTGAAAACCGTGCTGCCTCTCGTTTTGTTGCTGCAATCAAAGGAGCGCTGTTGTCCAGTTCTATGCAGGACTCAGGATTGAAGAACTCACGTCATGATATTTTTCCGTTGAGAATTGCAGAGTAGAAGGTTGGAGCACTGTAATTTGCTGTGAGGTCGAGGTGAGGAAAGAAACTCGACGTGCTGTGTAGAGATAGCTGCGATCATGGTGCACACTTTTATAATAGATGTGATCGCCCAAAGGGGAGAAAATTGCAATGTATGGACAGTGACGCCATGTTCACTGACATGGTCTTCGAACTCCCCTTTGAGCGCTACAAGAATCACAACTTCATCATGCACGGATGGGAGGAGCTTGTCTACAATCGCAAGAACTGGATCGGCCTTAACACCGACAGCTTCTTGCTTCGTAACTGCCAGTGGTCGCTCGACATGCTGGATGCACGGGCGCCTATGGGACCCAAGGGGAAAATTCGTACCGAAGCCGAGAAACTGCTCACGCGCTCGATCGTTGGCCGACCTGAGTTCGAAGCTGACGACCAGCCAACATTGGTGTATTTGCTAATCACACAGAGAGAAAAATGGGGGGACAAGGTCTACCTGGAGAGCGCTTACTATCTTCATGGTTATTGGGGCATTCTTGTGGACAAATATGAGGAGATGATGGAGAAGTACCACCCGGGTCTTGGGGATTACCGCTGGCCCCTGGTCACTCATTTCGTCGGTTGCAAACCCTGCGGCAAAGTTGGGGATTACCCTGTGGCATAGTGTTTGAACACGATGGAGATCGAGCAGATCCCGTAGAGCCTACCCTTATCTTTTACATAGACAAGAGAAAAGTTCGACGTGCAGTAGAGGAGGTGTGAAGACAGAGATTTTTTTTTATGCTCGACTTGAAACAATGGCCAGTTTCTGATCTTAATGTGAATGATGTTGCAGAATTTCCGACATTAATATATCATTCAAGAGATGGCTCGTGTGTTGGACCTGCTTTTCTGGCTGCACAGAGAGAGAAGTTTATGTTATTATCTAAAATTTTAATTCTCTCATGATGTTTTTTAAATTTGCAATGTATTGATTAACTGTCATGATAATGAAACTTGGTTGTAATTTAAGTGACATTAGTATGACCAAATATTGTCACAATTCTGAGTGTGTGTTGGAACTGGTCATTCCAACACTAAGCAAATTTGCAGGGAATGATGAACACATGACAGTGAAAACGACATCAATTGGAGCTACATCAGAGATTGGAGGATGATCGAGATCGTGTTGCAGATTGTTAGCAAGCATGAGGCAGCATGCCTAAGAGCAGTGACTAGCCTTGATACTGTGAATAGGGGAAGTGGAATTACGTTGTGATGCTGGGAGAATATTGAAACGCGACGGAGGATTGGACCGTGGAGTCCTGGATTAATGTTCTTGAAGGGAAAATTGTGTTCTCTTCGTGTGGTTGTGAGTTCCTATGTTCCGTTCCTTTATCAGTAGACCCCTCACAGGTATCGTTGGTGAAAAATGGCTACTGGTATGTTTGGAAAATAATCATCTTTGGGCAGAGAGGGAATTAATCTGAAGAGTTTATGCTTTATTTAGTTTCTTGGAATCATGTTTAAAATTATTGAGCCTTATTGAGCCTAGCTAACTCAATGTAAGTAAATTTATTTTGTTAGAATTGGCCAATCTAACAAATGACAGGTTAGCATGGAATTCCAAGAATTCATTTGACAAAGAAAAGGATGCCCAGAATGCAGGAGAAGATGAGGTAATGAAGCAGCAACAACGTTTATGGTGGACAACAATGTAAATGTTTGTTTGAGATAGTGTGGTTTGTGGAATAGACTCCCTAGCATGTTATAAGCAAGTCTAGTTGTTGTAATGGTCATTGTATGTACCCAGAAACTCCAAAATGTTGAAGTATGAAATGTAGGCTTTTTAAAGCCATCTGAAAGTTCATGGTGATCTTAAAACCACTTTGTAGAGCCTTTGTGGCTGGTTTCCTTCGTGGCTAAAAGTGCCTTTGTGGCCGCATGTACACGAGTGGCCGTGTGTACATGAGAGCTGTGTGCTCACAGAGCTTTGTGCTCGATTGAGCAGGTGGATTGCAGTAACACCTGGCTCACAGTATCAGATGATTCATTAACCTCTGAGAAGAAGGGGGTTGGCGTGCTTTCTTAGCTGACAGTCGTGCTGAGAAGTGCAATTGGCACAACTGTTCAGTACATACTCGTGCCAACGTGCCAAATCACAGGAATGGCGTGGAAGCGCACGATAAACTCGCTTCAGGATTTTTATTCTGGGCGCGGATTTTTTATTCACGAAGACGCCAACTCAACTTCATGGGGATCCGCGGGAAGCCTCATCTTCGCTGGACGGTTTGTGAGAGGAGAAGATCGGAGAAGTTGCGGATCTATTCGGGAGAGGCAGATTGGAAGATCCGCGGGAAGCCTCAACTTTGCTGGACGGTTTGCGAGAGGAGCAGGTCGGAGAAGTTGCGGATCTGTCCGAGAGAGGCAGATTGTGTTTTGGAGGTTTTGCACATGCAATTCGCCTGATGGTGGTGGATATGTAGGTACATATATGCAGTGATAATGGTCGACATAATCATGTATGCGAAGGACATCCTACAGGACTAGCGGTTGCAGCGGTTGGTACACATGCATTTTGATAGATGGTTGCTCTTTTATATGGACGTCGACATATTATTTGTTATGTTTGACCACAACCAGAATTTGTGAATCACAATCATTACAAGTAGTCATTAAGGGGGGGATTTAGAAATAATTAATTCCTACTTGTCTATGGTTGTAATTCTCCATTTGAGGAGTTTGTTCCTACATAATAGGAAATAGCTAGAATATAGTTTCTCCTAGTTTAGTGTGTGGTTGATAGAATCTCTCAACCACATTACTGTACGTCCAAGATAGAATTCCTATCTTGAGACTTTTGCTTGTATAAATATGTGTGTAATTTCTTTCATTCATAATATAAAATTTGATTAGAGTTTGCAGTGTGATATTTTATCTTAGCTACAACAACAAAGAATATGGCATTGGAGGATGCACAACCCCATAATGTTGGGACGATATGGGCATTGCAACATGGCATGGACATTCAATATATTAGCTAGTGTAAAGGTTCTCGGTGAACCTCTCGTGGTTGGACAACAAAACAAGCTCTTGGAGGTCTAGAGTGATGATCATGGAATGGTTAGGTCTGAGATGTCACAATAATTCCAACCCCAATCGAGGTCTAGGAAGGGGGGTGACCAGGGGAATTTGCACTATAATATATGAATTTGCACTATAATATATGATTGTAATCCCAATCCAAAATTTGTACTATAATTTATATTTGCAATTAAGCTGTACATCCTTCTATTCTCTAGTTTCATGCCTCATTGAGAATGAGTATCAAAACAAGGAGGCCTTGAGTTTTACATACCTCCCACTTTCTATTGAGACTGGAACAATTTAATAAAGGTTTTAAGGCCGAATATATGGCACTCATCCTAGGTATCAAATATAAGCTTCGCATACCTGCTTACCACAATCAATCTATTATATACCATTCAATGTATGAAACTTAGGAAATTTCCCTGTAATTTTGGAAAAAACCAATAACCAAAAAATTGGACTAACCTAGATATCAAATTGATACTTGTGAAAAAACAATAAATCTACATAATTAATGAAATGAAGCTTGCAGCATCTCACGATTTGTTCGATTTCTTTTTAAATAGGCTTCTTTTCTTTTTGTATTGAATTTGTTTTGTGGAATGTGAATGAAAGTTGTTTCAATTTAACAAAAGTGTATTAAATAAAGAATATGGAACATGAGGCACTAACACCTCCAATAGTGGTGCTCCATTGCATGCTATCATTTTAATTGTAAGTTACATAATTAAATTGTAAGTTACATTATGTAACATACAATTATTAAAATATCAAAAAGATTATTAAAAAAATAAATCATAATTAAAATATTAAAACAATTATTGTTACATAGAAATTAAACATAATAAATTCCTATAATACCAAGAAAACATAATACATTGGCTTGTTATTCTATTCTTAAATAACAATAAAACACAATAAATTCTATATCATTAATTGTGAAAGAACCATATAGCAATAAAACACAATAAATTCTATATCATTAATTGTGAATGAACCATTTCTTGTTTCAAAATGTGAAGAGGCATCCTTATCCAGTTTATGAATCCCAATGAACATGTGGCTATATAACAGGTTTCATAATTTTATTATTTGGCTATAAGACAAGTTTCATAGTTTTATGGTGGTTCAAATAGTGGAGGCTTTTTTTTGGATGTTTCATAAAGCCACAACTTCAATGATGTGACTTTAACTTGCATTAATCTTCATACTTGGTCAATAGTTAATGACATAGTAAAATTTTAATTATAATTTAGTAAAAAAATTATTTAAAGTTGCTATTTCCAAATTTATGGACATAATCACACTATATTTAAATGTTTACACTCATTTACTAATATGTCTTTATATTGATATAAATTATTTATTATTTTTTAATTGAAATGACAATTATATATTTATAAATATTTACACCACTATAACATTGTATCCAACCCCAGACAATTAAATTAAAATATAAAACCTTATTTCAAAATAATCACATGTCTAATTTATTATTATAATCATATTTATTAAAAACTAATTATATTTTTATTTATTTATTTTAATTTATTATTATAATCATATTTATTAAAAACTAATTATATTTTTATTTATTTATTTATAATTAAATTAAATTAAGTTAAATTTATATATTAATGTTAAATTCAATGTAACCATTGTTAATGTTAGAGGCTTTGATCATACCGGCTTGGATCATACTACCCAGGTTGGAATTTGGAATTTCAAAACAGACCATCTGTTACATTTTAGGGTTTTCACATTTTTCGTAAGTTGGAATTTCAAAACAGATCATCTGTTAAATTTTAGGGTTTTCACATTTTCCGTATCAAGTTTCACATTTTTGCAAAGAAAGATGGATTTATAAATTTTATTTGACATGAAAATCAATCAATGAAAGCAATTTCTATATAAAATTCCATACATAATACCCAGCCTCACGCATTAAATTCCATCCCTAATACCCAACCTCACGCATTATTCAATGCATTAGAAGCAGCCTCGGGATGATCAAGCCTGGCATTCAATTCTGTGTAAAGGGAATGGATAATGTTCGCAGACTCTGATTTCACGGCATTAATGCTATAGCTGCAGTTTTCCATACTCCATGAGTCCAATATTCCATTTTATGCTGTTGCACGTCCCGCGTTCCAAAACGAGTGGCGAAGAGGCCAACGATATCAGAGGTATCGGGCTTCCCACTGCTCAACCAAGAAAAGCGCCGGCGTTGAATACCGTTCAGGTTAGGGTTATTTTCAGGTAAACCTTAAAAATGGAAACTTTAAAATGGATAGGGTTGTAGACTATTTTTAGTCTTTTGGAAGTTAAAATTTCATTTCATATATCAAACTCAATTCCCACCATCTCAAATCCCAAAGCTAAAGCTATAACCAATAGCTATTTTTTTTTTTCCAAAGATTTAATAAGAATGTTTGAATTTTGTTTTTTATGATAAAAATATATTTATTATCATAATAATAAAATAAGGAACACTTAAAATATTAAATTTTGACTGCTGTAATTCAAATTTCCCAAATTTTATACCATGTTTTATAAAAATGAAATAATTTTCATTATTTTTGAAACCAAAAATTCCATTATGTTCTAAACAAATTTAAAACCTTATTATACTGTCCATCAAGATATCCTACTGTTGTATATACATATACAACATGCATATGCTATATCCATCCTTGCATCAAAATGACGGCTATGTTTGTCTGTGATAGCAGTGGCCGCTGAGTCTAAAAATGGGCAGTAATAATAATTGTTGTCTCTCTGTTATAAGTTTTTGGAGGTTTGAGCAATCTAGGGTTTGTTACCACTGATGGGTAGTTTATTTGATGCAGTCTGTCTAAATTTTTGGCCTTTGTCCTTCTATATACATAATTTATTAAAAAAATTATTTTTATTTCATTTTAATTTTAAATTTATTAAATAAGAAAATATTCTTCAAATGGAAATGAAATGTGATTAATACTTAAAAATATTTTAAAATATATTTGTTATTATATTAATTTATATTTAAATATATTTTAAAATATATTTGTTATCATATTACTTTATTTTTTAAAAAAATGGAGAAAAAACTCTCATATATTTTATTTATTTATTTTTTGTAATATTATATAATTAAAAATTTATATATTATTATGTATATGTACAAAACAGGCATATGTGTTGGGGAAGTGTTAAGTTTTGGAAGAGTAATGGGAGGATAGTATGTATGGCAATTAACTTTTCAATAATATATATATATATATATATATATATATATATATATATATGTGTGTGTGTGTGTGTGTTTTATTTTAATTAATACATTTCATCCAAAAAGTCTTGTTTCATAAAATATATCTATCATCTTGAAATATATGAAATTGAAACAAAAACTAAAAAGATTAGATTAGCAACCATTCTTAACAAATTTAGAACTTTGGTGAAAAAATGAATTATAAAATTGATTTTCTTGAAGGTTTTCAAATTATAAATCATGATTACCAAGTTACTACAACTAATTAGCACTACCCTAATTATCTACCTAACGAGCACATCTATATGCATCTTTGCCAATCTTTTATATAAATAAAATTCACCAACTTTTGTATAAAAAAATATTATTATATATACACAAAAATACTTTATTTAATTTATATTTAATTTATAATTTTGTAAAATATATTATTTTAAATTAACTTATGATAATATTTTTTTATACAATAATTAAATATAATTATAATTTAAAATATATAAAGTATATATAAAGTGAATAAACCAAATTTTAAATATTTTATACAATTTTTAACATCAAATCTCTTTAAGGTAAGAAAATTTAAATGCGTTTAATGATTAAGAATATATGTTTTCTGTTAAAAGACTAGTACATGTTCAAATTCAATGAAGTAGTGTCTGTGCACTTTTATTATCTCTTGACATGTCTCAAAAAAAATGACATAACTCTTTAGAGTTGCTTCTAACTCTATATCTCTCAAACAGAGATGACACAACTCTATCCATTTTAAGTCTCTAAAGATGGCATAACTCTATCCCCTTGACATGATTGAGAATAGAATAACTCTATCCAATATATACATTCCTAAAAAAAAAAAAAAACTAAACATACACCCCAACCATGAAAGATATACACCCCTAACCATGAAAAATAATTGATAATAAAAACCAACTTTGAAAAATAAGCACTCACCATAACCATAGACTATTTATTATATTAATATTTATTTATATATAATATTATATTTAATTTATATACTCATATATTGATCTGGAACGTTGTTGATATACTTTCCCAAGTCTCTGTCTTCGACTAGTCGGGCCCTTGTAATAGACCATGGACCAATACTATTTTGAGGCTTCCTACTCCCCTTGACAATTTTGCACAAAAAAATGTCCACCCTCTCCATATTCTGACTCGAGCAACAAATGAACCCAAATCCTCGATCACAACAAATGCTTTCCACATGTGTTCTCCAACTATTAATGGTGCCATCGGTGCAGTATCCCTCCCAAATTACGAATGTTTCAGATGTCTGATACAATAACAGTAACAATAAATGATCCTGCAACCAAAGCCAAAGTAAGAAGCACGTCCAACAAAATGATACAATAGCCGTAACAATAACGACAGTGAAAAAAAACCAAAGTCACAGACACATCCATCCAAATGTTATTGCGGACAACGAGGACTCATACGCCTGTAATCCAAAAATAAAACGATGACAGAGGGGCAACACTATCAGGTATCAATCTTCACCCTGCACACAAATAAGAGCCAATGTTGAACAGTGTACGACGATAGACGCCCAACACTCTCTGGTACCAGACTTCACCCTGCTCAACAAAAGCAATCTAACGTTGAACAATGTAGGGTTAGGGTTAGGGTTACTGCCTAACAATATCCAAAAATAGGGTTCGTCCCTAACATTTATATCCATCCCTATCCTCATGTGGTATACACACAAAATCATATTTCTGACCCTTCAAATTATCATGTGGTTATATTTTTGTTTCCATCTACAGCTGCTGAGCATCTGCAGGCGGTAATAACATCAACGTACATAAACAAGTTGGGCTTACAAGAAAGTTATGAATGGTGGCTTGCTGTCTTTAATGATTCAGAGATCCATGAGCCGGAATTATTATACCGGCATCTTCATAAGTCTGGGCTATTATTTCACAGAGCCAGGCGCCTTCCCAATCTCCTTAGGAAAAACTATCGTGGCTGGCCAAGTTATTTTCATTGAGACCCAATGTGTTCAAACGCAGAATTTCTGGCTGCTTTGATGGGATTCCCCAACTTAAACGATTGCAATTGAGAACAATATTTCTTACACCTTGGATTAAGCCAGAGACTCTGGTATTATCCCCTCGTAGCAGCTGGAGGTCTGGAAATCGAAACTCGTTGCAAGTCTTATCATCACCTTTATATACACACATTGAACATTTTATTTTCCTTGCCTCTTTATATGACTCTGATCGATATATTTCCTTAAACAAAGGAAAATTAAGAACAAAGACATAGTCGTTAAATTTTAAGAACATTTTGAAATTTCATTAAAAAAATAAGCCATTAAATTTGAATTGATTTCAAAATATTTCATAAATATAAAATCAAGTAAAATTCAACGGATTGCAAGAAAATAACTGTCATTTACACCACAAATTAATCTGAAATCATTATGCTACAACACTCCCCTACAATTTGAAAGTTTAGATTCTTTAACACTCACAATGCTCGAGCTTTTTCGTGCTCTCTAAAACTCAAAAATAATTCTTCCCTTGGCCAAGACATCTGGTAGATTCCTAGATCCGCATAATCCAATGGAGATGTCACTATTGTTGTTGACAAGCTTGCTATTGAAGTGATAACAAGTATCATTGTGTGTACTTTTTCATGAAACATATGGTTTTTGGATAGTACCATTGTTGAACTATTGTCACAAAAAGTAGAAGTTGGGTCATTCTCACTATGGGCAAGATTTTTGAAGATTCTTTTTAGTCATACTTTGCATGATGCTATAGTAGATGTTAGAAGTTTTTTCTTTGTCATATTTCACATGATGCTATAGTACTTGCTACATATTTTTTTTATGCAGAAGATATTGAGACAATATGTTTCTTCTTAGAATCCCATGATATCAAAATTATGACTAAATAAAAAGTATACATTGAGGTGTTTCATCAATGATATCAATAAAGTCATTGTTTATGTATCTTGTGAGTGTGTTGTCTTCATAAGTTGAGTACCACAATCCATAATCAATTTTTCCTACAATATAACTTAAACTTAATTTTCCAAATTTTCACTTAGAGTGCTTCCAAGACTCCATAAATATGGAAATGGAACTACCTCCTTGAGTGAGCTACATGAGGCTATATACAAGCCTCTTATATAATGTTGAACCAACTACTAGTTCTTCATCCTACTTGTTCATATTGCAATATGTTGGTTTGCATTTGTTCATCCTCTTCAAGGTATATGTACTATACTTTTGTTGACATACAAAAAATATTTGAGCATATTGCTTAACTTAAGTTCCCAAAAATTAATTCATGACTAAGACTTTTCATGTAAAATTCTATTTTCATGGAATCTTTGAAATAATCTATCATGATTTTAGTATATATCATATAGCAACATAAAGGAAAACCATAATTATTTTACTTAGTTGATATGATTTAGTGCAAAGAGTGGGATTAATACATCTCTCTTGCTGAAACCATTGTTGAGAAAATAAGAGCCAACTTGACTATGCCAAGCTCTTGGAGCTTGCTTCAATCCATCTAAAGATTTATTTTTCTTGTACACTTTGTATTCTCAATCTTTTACTTGAATCTTGATGGCTTCTTTACATCCACCTCTTCTTCTAAATTTCCATTAAAAAAGGACGACTTCACATCCATCTCATAAAATAGGGAATAGTTGTGGGTTACTACAACTAACAAAACTCTAATAGTATCCAATTTTTCTACTAATGCAAATGCTTTACCATAGTCAATATTAGGTTGCTAAGAAAACCCTTTTCAAACTAGCCTCACCTTATGTTTTCCTACCCACTTAACACTAACTAATGTTAGTTTATTTTCTAGGAGATCAACAAGATCACATGTTTCATTCCTTTCAATGGATTCAATCTCTTCATTCATGGAATATACCCAATGTTTCCCTTTCATTGCCTCTTCAAAATAAGTATGTTGATAGTATAATAAGGAAAAGTGAGCTTTTTCATCCATGACATCACATCCTCCATAGATTTTCCTTAAACTCCTTTTTTTTTTTTTTTTTTTTTTCCGCACTGAAGCACTAGTGAACTGCTAGAAGAATAATTATTTATTTGATTTTACATTGAATGTACTAACTCACTACTAGAAAGAGAACTATTTTCAATCTCTCCTTCTTATCTTTGCACTTGTAACCTTGGTAGTCTTGGTGGGGGTATTAGTTGTCCTAATTTTTTTGGTTGTTCATATCAATTTGGAGAAATGGATTTGAGTTGAATTTGACATCTATGCTCGCTAAATTTTCTTTGTGACAGGTTATACAATATGTAATCTTTGGAAAATTAACTATACCCAATGAAGATGAACTTTTTACTCTTACTATAAAGTTTTCTTCTTATCTCTTCAGAGACATGTGCATAGGAAAAACAAACAAAAATTCTAAAGTGAGAGACACTTGAATTCATGAGACTCCATGCTTATTGAGACACTTTACCTTTCACACTTTTTGGTGAAGATCTGCTCAATATGTAGACTAGACAAGCAACAAATTTGGCCCAAAAATCATTGAACATAATTTTACCTTTGATCATGTTCCTTTCCATGTTCATGATGGTTTCATTCTTCCTTTTAACCACTCCATTCTATTTTGGAGTATATTTGGTGGTGAAATACCTTTTAATTCTCTACCTTCTACAATAAGGTGCAAACTCCTTTGAATCGTACTCTCCTCCTCCATTGAATTGATATGAGCACTTTAACATATTTTCCACTTTGTTTTTATGCTACACTTTAAATTCTTTGAGCTCTGTGAATATTTCAAGTTTTTTTTAAAAGAAATGTACAGGAAATGTACCCAAAATTTCCCACTAAATTCTTCAATTAACATTATAAAATAAAAGGTTCCAGTAATGGACTTAGTTCGTATGTTCCACATAGACCTATGTGAACTATTTCAAGATGCTCTTTGGATTTGTAGGCGGCCGTTGGAAAGTTATCTCTTTGATGTTTGCTAAGGATGCAACTTTCATAAGGGTCAGTTTGTTCATTCAATATAGGTATTCCGTTACCCATTATTAGTTTTTGCAAGAGTTCAAGAATCCAAAAAGGTAGGTTACCATATCTAGGATGTCACAACAAAGTATCATAAGTGCTAAAGACATTTTGTGTATATGATTACTCTCAAATTCAATGTGTTTTTGGTTATTCAAACATTTGCAATAAGTTTACCACTAGGTGGCTTATCTAATATTATGCATGTGGAGTCTTTGAATTTGACATCATAACCATTTTGACTCAATTGTATTTTACTTATTAGATTATGTTTAATATTAAATACATACAAGACATAAATAATGTTTTTTTTCACAATTTTTTGGTTAATACTAACACAATACCTTCACCTAAGGCCTTGAATTACTTATCATCTCCTAAAATAAATTTACATTTAATAGAATTGTAAATACTAGAAAAGAATTATTTTCTACTTATTATATGATTATAGTGATTTGACATGAAATGATAGTTGCAAATAAGATGTTACTTTTTTAGTGTTATAGATATTAGCTCCACAAAAAAAATTAAGAATGCAATATTTACTATAGAGTTTATAAAATAAGGTTAATATTGTATTAATTTTCCATTTTAAGATAGGTGAAGCATTCACTTTTTCATGGAAAAACAAATCAACTAGCTAATTATTCCTTATTGAAAAAAGTTATCAGGAAAAACTTTATATTAAATTATTTAGGTTGGATAAATATTTATGACCACTATTTCTTGTGTTGGGTAAATATCA
Source organism: Pinus albicaulis (assembly GCA_034641835.2). NCBI lineage: Eukaryota > Viridiplantae > Streptophyta > Pinopsida > Pinales > Pinaceae > Pinus > Pinus albicaulis. The sequence continues at coordinate 1,277,998,153 of CM076577.1, read as the reverse complement.
TCTTTATTAATATTCTTGATGTTATATCTAACATGCATATTCTATTTCCATTTACTTGTTATATTAATGTTTATCATTGTAGTTTTACATATTAACATTTCAATGAAAAATATCAATACAGGTTTGGAAACCCATGGACATAGCTATGAATAATAATATGAAATAATCAATTTTGATAAAATTTTCCAACACAACACCGGATTGAAGGGATAAACTGAAGATATTGTGTAAGTGAATTTACACATAAATTGTGATGAGAAATATACCTTTAAAGCACACTAATATGCACCAAATATCATTCCAATAATGTTAAAATAACATAAAATGATAAGAATCTCATTTAATCAATTTTTTGGTAGGGAAAATATATTCCTATTCATTCATAAAATATTTAAGAAATACTTAAAAATAAGGCAACTATATTGTTGGGTTGAGTCATCATAAAAATAATCTAGTAAAACTATCTCCCTAGAACCTACCTTTCCTTAAATATCTTCTGCCCAGCCACTTAAATAATTTTTTTCTATTTCATTAGAAAACTCTAGATGGGATTGACATTGAATAGTTTACAATAAAATTTGAAATAGAAGGTAAAATTTTAGTTGTATATTATTTATTCATATCAATCATAATAATATCTAGTCATTCATATTAAAAACTTTATGGGTCATAATTTTCTTACGCTCAATTCATAATATTCTCACTCATTTTAAAATTTATCTCTTTAATATTTATTCAAATATATTCAAATATGGATTATTCCCTTCTTCATAATATAAATGGTATGGACAAAAAGAGAAAATTCAAGGATTTCCAATGCTCCCAAAATTCTAAAATTCAAGAGTTTATAGTATTCATAAGATTACAACGCTTAGATCTCTATATATTTTGAGACAATTTGAAGTCCTTAATTTACGAAATGTACTTAGTGAGTTATTGGAAATCTAAGCATTATTGTTCGTTAACTTAGATCCCTTATGAATAGATTTCAATAATATGGTATAAGTTGGCACTAATCATATAATTAACCTCTTTAAATGGCCTCCTACAATAAATATATTTGAAATAGGTCAAATAAAAACTTATGTTTCTAGATTTTTGAACCATGATGATAATACATATCTTATGGAGGTGATAAAAATGGATAAATTGAAAGAGGTTATAGATATCATTCAAAAGGATAAAATCCCAAGATCAAAATATTAATATTTTAAATTATGTCAAGATTATTTTGAATTGGGAAATAGAATTTCCTAATTAATAATAAAAAAATTTTGTCAAGTAGTAACTTAAGTAAAAATCACATTTCTTTTTCAAGTAAAATCAATGCAATGCAAGACAATAACAAAAATGTAAGTATAAAACCTAGATTAAAGTGATAAAATAAAAATTCATAAACTGGAAAAAATGCATGTAACCACAAGCTATATACAAAAACCCTAATTTAAGAAGATGTAACTACATTGTAAGAAAGAAAGGAATTTTTTTATTTTTTTGGTTAATTATGCTATCTATATTAATTTGAAAATAGAAATAGTACATATGGTACACGCTGGACTGGTAAGTCGGGCTTAACCAATACCAACCTTAGTTGCACAGTTTCAGGGCTGCCTCTGTGGAGGAAACTAGCCCGGCAAATACTTGAAGCAGGAAATTAAAAAATGTGCAGAAGCACTGGTGTATCCAGAAATTACAAAATATAAGAATAAGTATAACTTGAAATTCCGTGGTGATAGCACACATGAAAAAAACAATGAAGAACTAACAAGCATCAAAGTCCTTAGTCTTCACCTTCATCATTACTATCTGGATCTTCATCCACTATGGGGAATGCGTACGCCTACCGAGCCACTTCCTCTGTATTAGTGGGTGGACGCATAGGTTTGGGGACCGGTGCGCAGAGTATGGGAACCACCGGATATTCTTCGCTAGGGACGCACGTCCAAGTTCCTTGAGAATCCATAATCCATACATATGTATCTTCACCTTCATCCTCCTAAGCTGGAAGAAGTTTAGTCTTGCGAGGCGGGAGGTGCGCCTGGTGCGCAATGGTGGACTTCTAAGGTCCACATCTGACCCTCTACGAAGCTTGCACGGGGGCCTCCTCTTGATCCGGTCCAGGGCTCCGTCTAGCGAAATTGCGTGAGGAGGAGCCTTCAACAGACTCAAGGCGATTTTCCGTCCCACGGTGATAACTACCGGGGAGTGCCCCTCTCTGCCCAGCACGGATAGTTCTTTGGTGCAACCTAGGTTCCCTAGCCTGCTGAAGCAGAGGTGTGACAGAGATGGAGGGATGCTCAGTAGGGGGAGAGGGTCAAAGCAGGGGAGAAGAAAGTGGACGGGGGGAACGATGAAGGGGAGAGCACGTCAAGGGATGTGGGGTAATGGGTGCGCACATACTATTGAGACTAGAGGGACAGATGGAGCTGGGATAAGATGCTTAGACTGGATAAATTGCAGTCCATTGATTTCTACGCAACACAACTCTAGGAAGAGGGCTGCGCAGCGGGCTGGTAGTGCAGGAGGGCAAGAACATAAGCAACAGAAGAGACTAAAGGAGCTAACAATGTATCTATTTGTGCTAAGGGGCCTTCCTTTTAGAAATGTCTGTAACACATGCAAAGGGAAAGATCATGATTGAGCCTTGCACGCACCTGCGTGCCATAACCATTTTCATGAGCGGGCTCGAGTGAAGAGTTCTGGACAATTGACATATCGATCAATGCAATCATTTAGGGTGATTGCTGCAGAGAGGTACCCTGGAGGGGGTGACTTTGTCAAAGCATGTCTTCATCATGTCTTATCTCATTCATCTCATGCAGATGGTTATTGGTTTGAGGATTCACATCAGGACCTGCACTGCAGATCTTCATCCTCATGGGCGTGGGAGAAGCGATTGTCATTCGTACTCCTACTGTCACCTGCATCCGGGGAAGAAAGAAAGGAAATTTACTTAGAAGATATATATCAATATTTTCCTAAGTTAAATATACATGCTGCTACTTATGTATTAACACTAAAAAATAACAAGATTCATAACAAAGGAAATATACACATTTTAGAATCTCTAATGGGTATCTTTCAAAGTGAAATACCATAAGAGAAGCAATAAATCTCAAATTAAAATTCATTACTAACTATATATTTGGCCATTTAAATTGTTTCCAAAGGACTGTGATATATTCCTTCTAACATGTATTAAAACCAATAAAATTGTAAAAAATGTATATAACGATAATTTATATAAACTCATAATTTAAGATAGAACATGTAATCACAATTCATATAATATATTATTCTAAGCAATAAGGAAAGGTTGTTCAAAAGATATATCTTTCTATTTTCATATTATCCTAATCTCTACAATAATTGTAAAAGTCAAATGTACATGTACTTGCGAAACAAATTTTATAAAAAAGTTGTTACTAATGGCATATATGTATTTAAAATTTTACTATATAGGTTATCAACATATGAGTCTCATGGTAAAATCAATATAAATCCATCTATGTTATTTAATTAGGTAAAAAAAAAAATGTTTATTCATGAAAAAACCTAATTAGAAATGACAATATTTGTTTTAGTAGAATCACAAAGTTAAAATTCATTTCAAAATTGGACTGTTTAAATTATATTTATAATTATGAAGCATTTCTCTTGATTAAAAGTTATAAAAGTTAATATAAATTCATTTTTCATTATATTTATTCAGAAATCTTAAAAAATACATTCACAATTTTTTTAAGCTCTATGATATTTCTTAAATTTTTATTTAAATGATTCACATGAAACAAAATTTATAATGTTAATATGTTAATATTTAAAATAAAATGATTGTTTACATACCTATTATATCATAGATGTTAATATGAAATGTGATGAAAAAACATATAAGATAACTTGATTTTCCATGGCCAATTTCACGAGTTGAGGTAGCTTTTAATATAATTGTTTTAACCTTTAACGACCTTCATAACATCAAATAATATGGATGAATACCATAGGCCACCCAATATCATGGGCTTGAATACTATGTAAAGTGAATATTTGTCTCTTTTTTGTTTTTAAATAGAAAAATATGATTCCAATTTTCCCTTTCCCCAATTAATAGTATGTTAATATGATTTTTTATTTCTCTTGTCAACTTGAGAATAAGTCAATATGATTCCTTATGAGATATATGTTGTGGGTATTTTTGAAATAAGATAAAATATGAAATATTTAAACAATATAAATATTTTCTAACCTCAAAATATTATTTTAAATTTCACATTTTTACTATATTTCTTCTTTAAAATTTACCCTCTTAAGCTCCACCCGTATTCACATTTGACCATTTATTTGTTCATTCACTTTGATAATGACCATAGTTTTTTCAATACATTGGACTTTGGATTTTCATGTCCATTTTTTCCCTCTCCCTATGTGAAAGTGTATAAAGTTGATTTGATTCTCTTAGCTATTCAGATGTTGTTCTTTCTTCTACTTGATGATTACCTTTATGTATTTGAACTCTTGCTCCATTTATTCTTCTTTTCCCTCTTCTAATGAATGGTTGAGCCTTGAAGGTATGTTCTTTGAATTATTATTCCATGTTGATTCTTGATTCATGGGAAAAAATATAACCCATAATTTCTTCTATTATGAGTATAGATAGGGCTTTGGACTCTTCCATGTCAATTAAAACCATTTCAAATTTTCAACAATTTTCAAATCTTCAATCTCCTCATTATGAATTCCAGCTTGATGCACATCCCCCATCAATTTAGTAATGAATTGGTGAATGTTCTTAGCCTCCTTTATTTTCAAGGTTTCAATCTCTCTAATTTTATTGTATTCACTTTTTCATTACCCTGATATGCTAGTTCCAACATATCCTAGACTTTATTTGCATTAGATACTTCGACTATCTTGAAAAGATTCTAGTCATCCACTTAATATTGTTTTTGGGGCATTATTAATGGTTGGAAAAGTTGTTTGATTGAGAAGCCATTCTCCACTATGTCCAAACATTTCAAACAATAATCCTTATGTTTGCATTAGGTTATTTGTAAAATAATTTTTTAAAATATATTTAAGGATAAGTTAGTAACAATGGAAAGAAGAAATTTTACCTAGTTTAGTAAATGACATCTATAGTAAGGGTATGTAACAATAGTGATATTCAACTGGAGTTAATTATGCCATTGTTTATGGTACTTTTTTCCAACATATCCAACCAATTTCTTGGTAATATTAGACCACTTTTGTATATCATGTTTTTTTATAAGATTTGTAAGTAAACTATCTTCATATGCGGTCCAATGACCATTGAATACATTGTTTTTCTTATAGAAACTACTGGGTTTTTTCAAAATACTTTGTTGATTAATTATTTTGTTATTTTCTTAAAGTATTTTAGACTCTATGGTAAAGACACGTTATAAATATCCAGTTTGTGGTATTTATGAAATAGTTGTATCTAGGGTAATAGTGAAAAGCTCCATTAATTTTAGTTTCGTTAAAAAAAATAATCTACACTAGTGTAGTAATGGAGACTCTTCATGCCAACTACTATTTTCAATGATTAAGAAATAAGGGTGAATATAAAATCGATACCTTCAAGGTCACTCCACTAAGGAAGGGTCGACATGAGAGAGAGAGTTGGTCCAACCAGATTTGCTATGGGGTTTCGCTTTAGAGGTCAACATTATGAAAAACGAGCTGGGGGAGAGTGGTGAGCTCGTATCCTTCTTTCTTGAGCTTATATTCTTCTTTCTCCATGACTAAATTTATAACACCTTCAGCCTTTAAACCTTTTTTTGGCTTGAGGGGCCTAGAAGCAGGTTCAAAGTGTATTCATGCAACCAAAAAAACCCTCCAACTACTGACCCTTTTGGTAGTGATATGCTTGCGCACACCAAAGTCTCACCCGGAGTAGCAATGGGGGTGTGCTGGAACCAGGTTTTCGCACCCTAAGGGAGGGATATGATGTGGATCTAACCATTTCCAATATGATATAATCACTATTGTGTTGTGTTGATGTTCTTAACCCAATTCAGATCTAACTTAAACAAAACCCTTGACACATATGCGGTTATCGCGCAAACACATAGATCTAATCTTATTCTGATCTACTTAATAGAAACCCTTAATACTGATATAATTCTTGGGAAAACAGACAGATATATTATTATATAATTAACCCATACATATGCACATCAATTAATATCAAGTACACCATAGATCTATAAGCAAATCCTTAACTTATAAAGCATTAACACATATAATAGAATTAGACAAGTAAATGAGAGACTTTGCAAAAAATTCTCTTTATTAAGTATATCTTCAATGAGTATAGTTATTTCTCTTGAACACATAGCCACAGAGTCCTCGCACACAACCCAAGACTTAGGTATTCGTGCACACAACCGCAGGAGCCTGTCTCTATCTAGACTAATCACAGAAATTTCCCAAAATTGTATTACATAAACATCAGATATTCTATTAACATTGATTGATTCTTGACTTGACTCATACATGCCCTTTTTATATGAATTAGACGCGTAAAAACCATGGAATCAAACCATCGTTTGAGCCCCATTTTTTACCCTTTTTCCCGTTACAATATGAAGGACCTTTGACCTGCCCCAAATCCCCTTAACTTGCGCCCTGTGATTTAGAAAAAAATGAAAAAAAATTGACTCAAGAGTTGACCTAGGGGACCCTATCCCAACAGGACCCCAACTCAAATGCGTGACTCACCCTCAAGTCACTCTGATTTGGGTTCCTGCATTTTGGATTTGAGTGCCTGGATGGATTCGTGTAGAGGCTGGATGGCCTCGACACTCTGTTTTGCGATGTTCTATGCTTCTCTGACAATATTTTCTATGCTAGGCCCCTTTAGTGCCAAGATGATGTTGCATTGAGTTTGGAAGAGTCCCTTGAGCACACCCACAATGGTCTGTGACAACTAAGTGCTTCCTCGGCCCATGGTTAGGTCCTTGATACCATGAGCTACTCCTTGCGACACAACACATTAATCTCACCCTGAATTTTGCACCCTTCCTGTAACCTAATAAATCTCTGTGTGTGAACTATGGTCCACACAACGACCTGAATTTCATCGAAATGTTGTTGTTTATCCCTCAAGTTTGTTCATAATTTATCGAGCACTAGATCTTATTATATGGAGGACCATATCCCCATTGCATCTTTGAACAATTTGTTGTCCTCGTCCACAATTCTGGTAATGCTGGATGTTTCTTGCTAGACAATGGCAATTCATTGGGCTAAGACCTCTCGTGCATTTTCTTGCTGTAAATTAGTCTCATTAGGGGAATTTTGAGGTCTAAAATGGGCCTCCTAAGAAAAACGTACAACCAAAATAAACTTTATAAGAACCAATAGGATTCAAGATGATGATGTCAACCATGGGGGATGATTAACCATTTTTGGAGTAAAAAAGTACAAGGAATAAAAAATAATAAAATAATAAAACTACTTTTTCAACTTGTATTTTCAACTTATCTCCCTAATTTTTTACTCAAATTTTGAGAGGGAGTACTCGTTGGATGAAAAATTAAATTTCTCATCTAAGGAGTACCCATGTTTCATACTTTTGATGGACTATCCTACATGAAAAATGAGAAATACATGAAAAAATGTGATTGAAGTCATGTTTTTCATGTATTTCTCATTTTTCGTATAGTAGGGTCCATCAAAAGTATGTAACATGCGTACTCCTTGGGTGAGGAATTAAATTATGCATCCAATGAGTGTTTCTGATTGAAATTTGAGTAAAGACATATGGATATAAGTTGAAAATATGAGTTGAAAAACAGTTTTACTATTTTATTATTATTTATTCTGTTTTTCCCTCTAAAATTTGATGATGTAATCTAACATTATTTTAATATTTCCACTATTATTTTATAATTTCCTTAGGAGGCCCATGATTTTAGACCTCAAAATTCCCCTAATGGTGGGTCAATAATCTTCTGCTCCAATTCAGTGTGCACTGTCTCAATATCTGTCTTTGAAGCCTTCAATGCAGTGGTGTGTTTCTCGAACTTTGTGGAAGGTGCAACGTTGGATGACATCCACAATCCTAGAATCTCGCCACAGAGTTGAGTGATAATTTCTTCAAGCTACTCGTGTTGACTCTCTGCAGCGTGTTGCACCTATTTGGCCTGCGGTCAGTCTTAATGTAACTGCTCGGTCAATTTCTCCGCTTCTATTCAAGCGCGTGAAGCCTAGTACTCTCCATACTACAATTCATTTATAATTTTTCTATGCATCATGTGCAGGTGGGCACTGGGGAGCACAACCAAGTTGACTCCAATGTATGACTAGGATCTCTATGGTGCACTGCATTGGTTGTGATGGATGAAGTGCTTCACCAGGAATATATATTAATATGATTTCTGTGGTGGATTCTATGATCAGAGTGCTGACTAAAAGCATGCTCGGTTGAACTATGCTAGATTTTTTCACCCTTGCTTGAGTCTCGCTCGCTTCAACTTGCAATTGTTGGAGGCCTTGCTGAATGTCTTCGATGAAAATAATTTATTATTCTTCAATAGTACTCAAAGCTTCCTCAGTGACTGTCTTGACCGTGTTCCCAATTTCATCATAATCACCTTTAGTCAATATGAGGGGTTCAGTCCCAATATTATTGGAGGCTTTCATCTTCCTGCGTGATCTGATTAGGGATTGGGGTCCTATGTTGGTACCTCAATGGGTCTATGTCTCCGTTGCAGGGGTGTGTACACTGTCTCCATAAATTTACTCAAACTCTTCATCATTGGGAACATCCATAGTGTCCGTTGGCTGCTCCTTTGTCTCCTCGTGGTCGTATGTTCCTGCATATCTTTCTTTGTGTCTTTCTTGGTGTGCGAATTCGATGCAAATGGCTTGGCCTAGGCGGTAGAGGTGGCATCAATATATGTTGCTGTTGTCAACTAGGAAGGATGCCAGTTGGAGGTGACTTGGACGAGGTAATCCTCTGTGACAAGGTAAGGTAGGTCATATAACACCTTGGACATATCTTCCTTTGTAAGAATGTGCACATTGCGAAAAGACACTTTGAAGTCTGCAATGTGTTTATATTGGTCATACAATGTGGGAAAGAGGTGCTACTTTAGTCAAACAACTTGGTGAAACTCCATTTGGAATAAGACCCAATTTTTTTTTCTCAGTCACTCATGCTAGAATCTTTGTCACCCATATCAATGCATAACACGCTGCTTCAAATAGACTAGGTTCAATCTCGAGGAGGAGTGACTGCAACGACGGATTCCATCCCACTAGCATGACGAGCAACAATAACCACGTGTAGTGGAACAATTTCCCTTCTTCTTGCACCTCCCATACATTCTCCAAGAATTCATGGCACATGTACTTGGCCTAGTTGTATTGGACACCTTTAATGCATTGCACTTTTAACACAATGTAATGGAATTTCTTTGGCTCGACATTTCCGCATCATCTTTCAGGCTAAGATTTGCGTGGAAAAGTGTACAGGGGTGTCATTGATGGCATTGACAACAAATCCCCACGTATTTATAACCACTCCATATGATTTATTCACGTCATCTGTGATCTTCTTCTCCTGGCCCTTTCGGAAGTGATTTTCTTGTGCAGAGCAAAGTCTCACCCAAAGTAGCAATGGGGGAGTGCTGGAACCAGGTTTCAACACCCTGAGGGAGGAATATGATGTGGATCTAAGCATTTCCAATATGATGTAATCACTATTTTGTTACGTTGATGTTCTTAACCCAATTCAGATCTAACTTTAACAAAACCCTTAAAATAGATGTAATTATTACACAAACCCAAAGGTATATTATTATATAATTAACCCAGACAAATGTGCATCAATTAACAAAAAGTACACCACATATCTATAAGAAAATCCTTAACTCATAAAGCATTAACACATAGAACAAAATCAGACAAGTAATCCAGAGACTTTGTAAAACCTTTTGTTTATTAAGCAGATCTTCAATGAGTACAGTTGTTTCTCTTGTGCACACAACTGTAGAGTCCTCCCACACATCCCAAGACTCACATCTCCATGCACACAACCAAAAGAGCCTGTCTCTATTCAGACAAATCACAAAAATTTCTCAAAACCGTATTAGATAAACATCATATATTCTCTTAAGATTGATTGATTCTCGACTTGACTCATACATGCCATTTTTATATGACTTATGTTACACCAATTTTTGGTCATCTAACCATTTACAATTATATGGATCAAAATGCACCATGTAAGACCAATTTTACCATAGTAAAATTTCTTTCACTATAATAAATAATTTAATAAACCATAGTTTATTAAGTTATTTCTAGTCCAAATAGGAAACCCCATGAGGAATAATTAAATAAATCCTTATTTATTTAATTTTCCTCTAGGAATAATTAATTAAACCTTTGTTTAATAATATTCCTGGTAATGTTTAACTCAAGTAATGAGAAATAATTATATAAATAATTATTTGACTTATTATTCTCTAGGAATAATTAATTAAATAATTATTTAATTAATATTCCTTGTTAAATTTGACTAAATCATTTAGGAATAATAATAAAAAATCATTATTTGTTAATTTATTCCTTTATACCATCCTAGAAATGATAAATAAATATTTTATTTGTTTATTATTTCTAAATAAAGGGGTTTAACTAAATTAAATTCCTTTTCCCTCCAAAAAAATATAATAAAATATTCCAAGTAGTTAGATCTAGATCTTGGTTAATTATATTTTATTATGCACCATTATCAAGGATAACTCAATATGTTATTATAAATAGGAGGGTTTTACATTCACTTCTTACCTTTGATCCTTTTATCATGGTCGGACTTTGATCCTCTTATCATTGTCATACTTTGATTTACTTTGGTTTACTTTTTTCTTATTGAGCTCCCTTTGAGTTCTACACGTCTTGGGTATTCTACACCATTGAGAGAGAAACTCTGATGCTGAAGCATTTGAGGACAACCAAGAACCCATCCCATTGAGGGGGATAGTATTAGCTCCCTTCCCACATGTTAATATAATACAAAAAGCTCTTTATAATTCTTGTCTTGTCCATTGGATATTTTGGAGAAACTGTTATTTCATTTTGTTGTTTAGCTGCTTTATTTGCATAGATATGGGTTTATTTTGCTTTTTTTTAACCGTCTATTGCATATCTAGGAAGTTAGATAGCCATCTTGGTTGTTAGTGTTTTTTTTCATGTGCAACTAAAGTGATATCTTTTCGTACACTTGTGTTAAGAATTCATTCTAACAATTGGTGAATGCATAGGGTTTTATTAAAATTTCCTCCATGACCATCTACTTCAGTAGCTATGGTTTTTCTTCAGATATTTTTTAGCCTCTTAATGTTGTTTTTAACCCTTTATGCCCTAAAACAGTAAAAAATCTACCTTCCACATGTTTCTGGGTGTTTTCGACAGGTAAGAGGTATTAGTCGTGCCATAGACGACAAATGTTTTTCACAACCTGTCGTCGAGAATTTTGGAAGTGAAAATCACACTTTTTAGTCCATAGCCTGTGAGTTCAGGGCCCAGATAACATATGTTAGGCCAAAAACTACGAGCTCACTAGTGTACAGGTCAGTTCTTGCGAGCTATAGTTTTTTGAAGGGTTTTTTTCTGTAATTTTCAGGGTTTTCTGCACACACTGTTCACGGTTGTCTGACCTCTGTCTGCACCCATCTTAGGCCTGGATATTATCAATTTTTCTATTTGATGTGGGAAAAATACCCTTAGGGCTTCAGTATGCTTCCATATTTTTAGGAAGGGTTTAGTTGAGTAGGTAGTCTGAGATTTTGCAATGCTTTCAGCCATTTTTTAAGGTCTTATCCCTATTTCTTTCAGATCCATTTAGATCAGTTATTTTCTCATCCAAAATTCCCTATTGAGTCTTGTTTGAACTATCCCTTAGGGTCCCTCTTGTTTCCCTTAGGGTTTTAACCTGTGGCTTCCCATTTTGCAACAATTTTCCCTCTAGTTTCTTATTGTTTTTTGCACCTCTTTTCATCAGATATGAGTCATTAAATCCCTATCCCTTAGACCTTATATCTTTTGGAAACCTTGTGAGTTTTGAGTCACTTTCACGGGCCTCTTAGAAAATTTTCTTGGGATCCATTCTTTTTGGGTTGAATTTATGCATCTTTAGTTGTTTATTGTACTGTCGTTTCAGTTTTATTTACACTTATACACCATTTTTTATTTTTCTTTATACAAAACGGTCTAGGCTTGATTAAAAATAACACATAGATTGTACACACACAAACCTAAAGCAAAGAGAACTTGGTTTACACCGGCAAGCCAAGACATAAACATCGTAATTAATTTATTTGCCCATCTGCGCCTTTGTTTATCTCTCTTCATTATTGGGTTACTTGTGTTTTGTGATCATTGCGCCCCCAAGACGTTTATCCTAGAGACTCCTAGGTCTTCATCCTCAGTTTCTGTTAGGAAGACTTACTCCACCTCATAGACGCTGAGTCCCTATACCGACTCTCATTCTAGTCCATCATGCCCTCACTCTGATTCCGAACTCGGTTCTCCTATTCCTCATTCTCACACCATGTTAGGTGCCAATGTAGGTATTGTTCCTCAAGTTGGTTGCGGCCCTGGCCCTAACTTTGGAGCTCCCAGTACCATAAAATCATATGCTGATTTACCTGTATATCAACTCTGTTTTTCTTTCTTCACTGTTGTCCTTCCAGCCTTCATATCTACCCCTATATTATCTTTGGATCTTCACATCTTCTCTGTCTGCTCCTTCTTCTTCATAAACTCTCTCCCATATACTCCTCTCACTCTCTAGCCTTTTATGCATATGCTGGTAACATTATTTATAGAGATCATCTCATAATTGTTTGCATTCCACAGGGAATTCGAACTGAACAAGTATGACTCTTTGTCTTCCCCTTCTCATTTTCTGTCCAGCACATTCAGAATAATATAACAAAGTGTATACATTTCTGTATTAAAGTAGAGTTTTTATTTGCCTACGGATACTTGCCTTTGCATCACATACAACAAAAATAATTAATTCATTTATATTTACAGTTACAACACATATATTCCAATTCGGCCCTTTCATCTCTTGGTTTTCTGATTATTTTTCTTCTCTGCCTGCTGTCAAATTTCTAATTGTGCTGCATGGGAACGGGTCCTTTCAACTGTTTGAGCCTTTCCTTGCTGTGTTCAACCTTTCATTTTGTTTTACGTTATAATCCTATTTTTCTCTCTGAAGTGATTTAACAAAGGAAATCCACATACTTTCAGACTTGAAATGCTTTAGGTTTCAGCTTCGATCTATATCGCGTCCACTTTCTTTATCGTACTTCGGAAATTCAGTTATCCCATGTGTCTTCATCCAACTGATCTCCCGATATGCGATGTGCGATGGCTTCCGCAGGCTGTGTTATCGCTTTATCGTGCTTCGGCATTTCAAGCATTCTTTGCTATATGGCTCCTTTTCTTTCCGATGCGATTTACAAAGGAAATCACTTACATCCGGACTTGAAATATCTTTAAATAATGGTTCTGAGCTTGTATCGCATCCGGCTCCTTTATCGCGCTTTGTCCTAAGCTTGCGATGAGCAATATGCAATTAACTTCGCATCGCCTCCATCGCATCGCATCGCAACTTTGCTCTTACGATCTTCACCCCTCAGATCTTGCGATTTGAGATATGTGGGTCAGATCCACGTCATCTCCATGTCATCGTGCCACGTCACCTTGCAATGTCATCGCCACGTCACTTTCCACGTCATCATATCGCACTTCACATTTTCTGTGACCACTGTGTTTGTGCGATTTTTCTCCAAAGCGATCATCATCGTTGATCTGTTCAGATCTACAGTCCTTGTTGCTCCTAGCACTTCCAATTAACACTTAAAGTGCTTAGCATAATATTATCTTTGGAAATGTTTAATTTACTTTTAAACAAAGGTTAAAATCCCCTCAGCAGTGTATTTCCGAACTTCAACCACTTTAATAAAATTCCATTGAAATATCATTAATCCTCCGGAAATATTAAAAAAACTTTGGAATATTTAGACCTTCGGAAATAATTTCGGACTTCAAACCCTTAATAAAACTTCATTTCATACATCGTCGGGTCCATACCTTATTTCACCGTGCCTCTCCATAATATTTCCCGAGCTTAAACTTTATGTTATAAATTTAACATAACACTTTATAACTTACCCTTTCCGCCTATCAACAGGCCACACATATGTTGAGGCATGCTTGCACGTTAAATCATATATGGCCCATAATTTACCAAAGGAACATATGCTCATACATCTGACGGCTGATGCCTCATCGCACTCCAACTCACCAATCCAATGGTTATCGCATAATAAGATGTACGACGTTTAACATACCTTGTTTTAAACCCCGTGGAATTACCGACGCGAACACCGTCGGATCTCCCACAGATCTAATCGGACGGCAATTGCGTTCATTCCACCTCTGTATATTATCAACCAAAAGCGATGCGAAATGGGTGGTATTGCGCTCATGACATGTCACAATATCATTCGATCATGTTCAAAATGAATAAAACCACTCATATGCCGAAAGCAACGCGACAACAATGTATGGTTTCTCTAAAACCGCTTGTCCTTCAAACTTTGTTTTAAATCGCGTTCAAATGCGGATTTTCACCACTTCTTCGTTTAATTTTAATTTCTCATGAGAAACCTCCTTTTCATTGCATAACTCAATAAACAGAGACTGATTATCGTTGCATTCTTAACCAAAGAACCAGAGTTCTAATTTTCTTCTGAACCCTTATTACAGAGGTTAATAACTCTTGATGCTACACAGAAAACCATAAGTAAATGACTTTCCAAAGGGATAAAACCCTCCTTTCTGCTGCGTAACTCAATAACCATAAATAAATGAACATTGCCCGATCTTAAGCAAACAAACCAAAATTCTCTAAATTCCTCCGAATCTTTACACAGAAGTAAATATACTCAAAATTCTACACAGAATGTATAAAAAAAATGGATTTCGGAGAGGTGAAACAATTTCACTTTCTCTACAACAATTTCATCTAAATCTGATCTGCTCCCTTGTCATGGTGCTGCTCCTTTGTGCTCCTTTGCCATCAATGATAATATTTCCAACAGTGTCCCCCTTCGGCATTGATGACAATACTCCAATGCCTCCTCCAAGACTTCCTTTGCTTGCTTTTTAGAAGACCCTTTCATCTTTTGCTTGCTTTTCCTCGCCCTTTGACATCAATGACAAAGGGTTGCACATTTCCCAATGTAGTTTTGATTTTTTTTCATAATACTCTGATCTTGAGGACCTATTCCATGCACTGCTCTTTTGTGACAATTTATTGACCGCTCTCCCCTTGGAGTGATGCTTTCTTGTCTGATATTGACTATCACTTGTCTTTTGCACTGATCCTGTTTCTTGTCTGCAGTCCTTATTGTCATTTTCATTCATTTTTTTTTTCAATCATATCAGAGAGTAACATTTGCATACACTACCCCTAGTTTGTCTCTTAGATATTCGAATGGTTCTTTAGCAAGAGGTTTTGTGAATATGTCTGTTGTTTGTTCCTTAGTTGGTACATATTCCAACTTCACTAATTTCTGTGCTACTTGTTCTCTGAGGAAGTGGTACTTTATTGGGATGTGCTTTGTTTTTGAATGAAGTACAAGATTTTTTGATATACTTATTGCACTTTTATTGTCACATTTGATAGAAATAGGTTCATCAATTCTTACCTTCATGTCTTGGAGAGTTTGTTTCATCCACATTACTTGTGTGCAACATGCTGCTGCTGCTATGTATTCTGCTTCTACTATAGATAGAGAGATAGAAGTTTGCTTCTTGCTTAACCATGCCACCAGAATTTTTCCCAAACAGAACGCACCTCCACTTGTGCTTTTCCTATCATCCACATAGCTGGCCCAATCTGCATCTATGTATGTTGTCAATGTGAAGTTTTTTCCTTTTGGATACCATAGGCCATAATGTGAATTACCTTGTAGATATCTAAATATTATCTTGATTGCTAGTAAATGATTTTTTTTTGGTGCTACTTGATATCTTGCCACAAGTACTACTGCCAACATAATGTCTAGTCTAGAAGCTATTAGGTATAGCAGACTTCCTATCGTGGATCTGTAAATTTTTTGATCTACATTTGTTGATCCATTATTAGCACATAGTTTGCATCCAGTGATCATGGGAGTTGACACAGGCTTGTAGTCTTCCATTTGAAACCCTTTCAATATTTCTCTTAAGTATTTTTCTTGTGAAATGAAAATTCATGTGTTCTTTTGTTGAATTTTAAGTCCTAAATAGAAGGTGAGCTCTCCAATCATTGACATCTAAAACTTTGATTCATTTCTTCAGAAAATCCTTTTGCTAACTCATCCTTGTTGCTGCCAAACATGATGTCATCTACATACACTACTACAATCAAGAGTTCACTATCATTAGCCTTTATGTACAAGTTTTTGTCTACTCCTTTCTCGAACCCTTGTTTTTGCAAGTATTTGTCCAGCCTTTAATACCATGCTCGAGGAGCTTGTTTCAGAACATATAAGGCTTTCTTTAATCTGCACACATAGTCATGTTAATCTGTTAATGAGAATCCTTCAGGTTGTTCCATTTAGACTTCTTCCTCTAGATCTCCATTCAGGAAGGTCGACTTCACATCCATTTGATATACCTTGAAATTATGATAGCATGCAAAGGCTAAAAACATTATGATTGCTTCCATTCTGGCTATTGGGGCAAAGGTTTCATCATAATCAAGACCTTCAATTTGTGAATATCCCTTGCATACAAGTCTAGATTTATTTCTGATTACCTGCCCTTGTTCATTCATCTTATTGTTGAATATCCATTTTGTGCCAATGAAATTTTTCCCAGTGGGTCTTGGAATTAATTCCCAGGTATTGTTCTTCTCAATTTGGTCCAGTTCTTCATTCATAGCATTTACCCAGTTTTTGGCTTTGCTGGCTTCTTCGAACTTCTTTGGCTCTATTTGAGATAGCATGGCTAGGTATACTTCTTTTGTCTGTTCAACAAGCTGTCTTCTTGTCTGGACTCCCACACTCTTGTCCCCAATGATTTGATCTTGTAGATGGTTCTTTTGAGTGTGTCTTGAGGGACCTTTTGAATTTAATTCAGTGTCTTCTGTTGTTTTTCTCAATTCATCATTGTCTTGGTTCTCATCTTCACGATCATCTAGAGGATCGCTGCATCTTGTGTTTCTTGTTCCCTTTGGTATATCTTCATCAAATCTTACATCAATGCTTTCCAAAATTTTGTGCAATATTTTTTTGTAGCACCTATAACCCTTACTCTTGGATGCACATCCTAAAAATATTCCTTCATCAGCTCTTGCATCAAATTTCCCAAGTTTTTCATCATTATTTTTTATGAAACACTTGCTTTCAAATACTCTAAAGTTCTTGATTGATGCTGGTTTACCATGCCATAATTCGTAAGGAGTCTTACCACCATTTTTTCTTAGATGAGATTTGTTGAGAATATGAATAGATGTGTGTACTGATTCTACCCAAGAGGTTTGGGGAATGTTACTTTCTTGCATCATGGCTCTTGCAATCTGTTGTACTGACCTGTTTTGTCTTTCTGCCACTCCATTCTATTGAGGTGTACCTACAATTGTAAACTGTTGTTTTATCCCATTTTCATTGCATAGGTCTGCAAAATCATAGTCTGTGAATTCACCTCCTTTGTCTGATCTGATGCATTTTATCTTGCATCCCGTTTGATTTTATGCCAATGCCTTGAATATCTTGAATTTCTCAATTGCTTTGGATTTATTTTTGAGAAATGCCACCCACGTCATTCTAGAAAAATCATCTATTATCAGCATGAAATAAGATTCTTCGCTTGGTGCTTTAGTTCTTGAAGGACCACATAGGTCCATGTGTACAAGCTGAAGTGGCCTAATTGTTGATAGTTCATCTTTGGTCTTGAAAGATGTGCGGGTCTGTTTTCCCAATTGGCAAGATTTACATATGGTATTTGAAGGCTTCTTTATTGCTAGCATATCTCTGACTGCATTCTTCTTGCTCAGACTGATGATGTGGTCAAAGTTTATGTAAGTTTTAACCCTGAACAGAAATTATCTACACACGAATCTTATAACAGAAAATAAACAATAGCAAGAGCATAAAACATAAAACAGATAAACACAAAGATTTTCCCTTGGATCCCAAATCGGGACGACCAGCTTGATTTTTCATTATATTCCTTTTAGTGTTACAACACATATATATACATGCCGAAGCATACATAAAACCTAATCCATAAACTCTGGATTAGCATAACCGTAGTTCCCTTGACCGGATCTATAAAAAATACCAGGGGCTGAAAACCATCGTGCCCCAATACCATGTGCAAAAACCATGCACAAAACCATGGACGCGGACTACCCACCAGAAATTAAGGACCAAAAAATTTTTGCCGGGGCGTTGCCTCGGACCCCGACAAGGGGGGCTACTGCCCCCCCTGTGACCACCCCGTTGCACCCAGCGCAAAGGGGGGGCTATCACCCCCCCTCTTACCCCCCTGCGCGTGCTTAGTCGTGGAAAGAATATAACACATACCCAACATTCTCCCACTTGTTGTTTGCTTTCCACAGGGGGCCACAGGAGAGCTTAGTCATTGGCCCAATTCTTCAACACCCATTGTTTCTCTACACCAAGAGAACTTCTGAGTGCTCACAGACTTTGTCAATGCATCTGCAACATTCTTTAAAGTGTCCACCTTTACCAGCAACACCCTTTTAGCCTCAACCATATCTCTAACAAAGTGATATTGAACATCAATGTGCTTTGTCTTTGAATGATAAGCGGGGTTCTTAGCCAAGAAAATTGCACTTTGGCTATCACAGTCTATCCTTATAGCTTGTTGTACCAACCCCATACTTGAACACAATCTCTGCAACCAAATTGCTTTCTTGCTTGCATGAGTGGCTGCTATGTATTCTGCCTCTGTAGTTGAAAGAGCCACTACAGACTGTCTTTTACTCATCCAACTGACTGCGCCTCCAAATAGGCTAAACACATACCCACTTGTAGATCTTATTTGGTCCAGATCTCCAGCCCAGTCTGCATCAACAAAACCACGAATGTCCAACATTCTTTCCAATCCTGGTCTTCCTTGGTAGCACAAGCCATGATCACTAGTGCCACGTAAATATCTGAAAACCCGCTTCACTGCTGTCCAATGCTCCTTTCTTGGGTTTGACATAAACCTGCTAAATACTCCCACTGAATGTGCAATGTCTGGTCTAGGACAGACCATTGCATACATTAGGCTACCCACTGCACTTGCATATGGAACACGGGACATATACTCCTCTTCTTCTTGTGTCTTGGGACATTGTTCAGCAGACAGCTTTACACCTACAGGAATAGGAACATTCACCGGTTTACTATCCTGTATATTGAACCTCTATAATATAGTCTCGACATACTTCCTCTGGTTTAACCAGAGCTTCCTCTTTGCCCGATCTCTCTTAATTTCCATGCCCAAAATATAGTTTGCAGCACCCAGATCCTTCATGTCGAATTTGGAGAACAGTTGGGTCTTCAAATCTTGGATAATTTCTTTGTCATTTCCAATCAACAACATATCATCCACATATAAGATCAAATAAATAACACAGTGGCCAATTAATTTAAAATAAACACAGTGATCCTCCTTGCTTCTGGTGAAGCCAAGTCCCCGTATATAGGTATCAAATTTCTAATACCACATCATTGGTGACTGTTTTAACCCATACAGAGACTTCTTCAACCTGCATACCAATTCTTTCTTACCCTTCAGCATAAAGCCTTCAGGTTGCTTCATGTAGATCTCCTCTTCTAGATCCCCGTGAAGAAGCGCTATCTTCACATCCATCTATTCTATCTCAAAATCAAATGCAGTAGCAACAGATAAAAGTAATCTAATAGAAGTAACTTTGGCAACAGGAGAAAAAATATCACCAAAATCAATTCCCAGCACCTGGGAATAACCTTTCGCTACTAGCCGAGCTTTGTATTTCTCCACCTTGCCTTCTACATTCATCTTCTTCTTAAACACCCATTTTCTCCCAATGGGCTTCCTTCTAGCCGGCAACTGCACCAGATCTCATGCATCGTTTTTGTGCAAGGATGCCATTTCATCAACCATGGCCTCCTTCCAGAGTTTTCCATCCTCTGAATCTACTGCCTCTCTGACAGTTCTGGGTTCATCATCAGTTATAGTTAAGGTAAAACCTGAACAGAAAGTAGATGGACTATACCTTTCTAGTTGCCTTCTTTCCCGAACTGATCTTCTCAAAGCTGGAGTTTGTGGCTCTTCATCTTTTGAGTCTTCTTCTGTTGTAGAGTCTGATTCATCCTCCTTTAGCTCAAACTCTATCTTCTCAGGTTCCTTTGGTAGGACTTCATGTTTAACAACATCTTTCACTTCTCTAAACACCACATCTCGGCTGTACACAACCTTCCTTGTTTCTGGGTTCCAAATTTTGTAACCCTTTAAACCATCCTTATACCCAATAAAGATGCACCTTTCAGATTTATTATCCAACTTGGTCCTTTTCTCCTTTGGAACATGGACATATGCATCACATCCAAATACCTTTAGATGTGAAAGAGAGGGTTTCTTACCAGTCCATACCTCATGTGGGGTCTTATCCTCCAATGCTGATGAAGGTGATCTGTTAACTAAGTAACATGCAGTCTCCACTGCCTCTTCCCATAATTCTTGTCCTAACCAGCTACCACTGAGCATGCTTCTTGCCTTTTCCATCAGTGTTCTATTCATTCTTTCTACAACACCATTTTGCTGAGGTGTATATGGAGTAGTCTTCTGTCGTGATATACCACACTTCTTACAGAACTCTTCAAATTCATTCTTGCAGAACTCCCCACCATTATCTGTCCTCAGCGCCTTTATCTTCTTCTCTGTCTGGTTTTCCACCAGAGCCTTAAATTCTTTAAATTTGTCAAAGACTTCAGATTTCTTCCTCAAAAAATATATCCATGTATTCCTTGAGAAGTCATCTATGAATGAAACATAGTACACAGACTTTCCCAGTGATGGAACTGACACAGGCCCAAACACATCACTGTGCACAAGTTCTAATATATTGTTTGCCCTCTTAGCACCAGAAGGAAAACTCACCCGATTCTGCTTCCCATATACACAATGTTCACAGAAATCGAAATCCAGAGAACAATTAGACATACCTTCTACCATACCATCTCTATGCAGTATCCGAAGGCCCTTCTTTCCAATATGTCCAAGCCTTTGATGCCATAGCATGGTCTTTTCTCCAGAGACAGCTAGACTTTCCGTCCCACTTTCAGGAACCACAGAACTGTTACACCCATCAATAAAAGTGCTACCTTGTAGCTTGTACAAAGTTCCAGTCCGAACTCCCCGCATTAATACCAGTGCTCCCCGAACCATCTTGCAGGCATCTTTCTCGAACACTGTTTTTACACCTGCATCATCCATCTTGCTTACAGAAATCAGATTTCTGGCCAATGCAGGAATATGCAGAACACCAGGAAGTGTTCTAATCCTTCCACCTTGTAGCTTCAGCTTTACCTTTCCACGTCCGATGATTCTGGCCTTCCTATCATCCCCTAGGAAGACATCACCACCATCATATTTCTCATACTCGCAGAACCACTTCCTATGGGGAGTGAAGTGAAAGGATGCACCTGAGTCAATCAACCATGACTCATGATCTACATGTGTATTTGAAGAAGAAGCCAAATACACATCCCCACCTTCATCCGAGGTGGGTTTTGCCTCTGCAGAAGGACCTTCATCAGATCCCTTTCCTTTCTCAGGAGCTTTAGATCTGCATTCCTTTTTGTAGTGCCCTTCCTTTCCGCATTTCCAGCACACCTTTACAAACTTTCCAGGAGATTTAGATCTCCCTCTAGATTTAGATCTCCCACTCGAAACCTTATTCTTGTTTCTGTTCTGGGACCTTCCCCGTACAGATAAGGCATCTCCATTCTGACCCTCCATATTTCTCCGTCTCATTTCCTCCGACAGCAAGGCTGAGACAATGTCATCAAAATTCAAGGTAGTTGTATTGCTACCTATTGAAATAACCAGACTGTCCCACGAGTCTGGTAGAGAACACAACAAAATGATGCACTTATCTTCATCTGAGATTTTAATATCAACAGATGATAGCTGACTTACCACAGTATTGAAGGCGTTCAGATGCTCTGTCACCGAGTCTCCATCCTTCATCCTCAGGTTATACAGCTTTTTCCGCAGGAACAACTTATTCACCAGAGACTTAGATTGGTACAAAGTCCCAAGTTTTTCCCACAAATTATTCGTTGTAGCTTCCCCAGATACATTCAACAATACTGAATCTGAGACACACAACCGTATTGTGCTCTTAGCCTTCCGATCCAGTTTCTTCCAGTGTTCATCTGACATTCCCGTTGGTTTAGTACCTAGATCTACTCTGATCTACTGATCTTTATCCACCAGCAGATCCTCCATCTTGAGCTTCCATAACTCAAAACTCTGACCATTAAATTTCTCGATCTCTATCTTCCCGCTGCTCGCCATCTTCTTTCACCGCAAGAATCGATCCCACAGATCTCCCACTGAACAGGGTCTACCTCAGGCCCGAACTAAAAACCCTCAGCAGCAAAGGCGTCCCCTTGAAGCCAAAACAACTTTGATACCAAATGTAGGTTTTAACACTGAACAGAAATTATCTACACACGAATATTATAACAGAAAATAAACAATAGCGAGAGCATAAAACATAAAACAGATAAACATAGAGATTTTCCCCTGGATCCCAAATCGGGACGACCAACTTGATTTTTCATTATATTCCTTTTAGTGTTACAACACACATATATACATGCTGAAGCATACATAAACCCCAATCCATTAACCTTGGATTAGAACATAACCATAGTTCCCTTGACCGGATCTACAAAATACCAGGGGCCGAAAACCATCGTGCCCCAATACCATGTGCAAAAACCATGCACAAAACCATGGACGCGGACTACCCACCGGAAATTAAGGACCAAAAAAATTTCGCCGGGGCGCTGCCCCGGACCCCAACAGTGGGGGATACCGCCCCCCCTGTGACCCCCCCGTTGCGCCCAGTGCAAAGGGGGGGCTATCGCCCCCCCTCATA
Organism: Pinus albicaulis; assembly: GCA_034641835.2. NCBI lineage: Eukaryota > Viridiplantae > Streptophyta > Pinopsida > Pinales > Pinaceae > Pinus > Pinus albicaulis. The sequence goes on along the minus strand of CM076577.1, from coordinate 1,277,974,947 downwards.
CCCCCCCACGCGTGCTTAGTCGTGGAAAGAATATAACACATACCCAACAGTTTAGGTGTCCCAGTCTTCTATGCCATAACCATGATTCATCAAGTTTTCTTATGTGGAATGCTTCATTATCTTCTTCTACTATATAGACATTACTTTCTATTCTAACACCTTTGATCAAGGTCTTTCATGTGGTGCTTGATCTCACCTCACAGTCTTGGGATCTGAAAAGGACCCCACAGCCTTTATCACACATTTGACTAACACTTAGCAGATTGGCTTTCAGCCCATCCACAAATAGTACATCTTGAGCCTTTCCTTTTCCATGATTTTCCCTGCTTTATCATTGCCAAATGTTACATTTCCAGATTTATTTTCATCAAAGGTTACAAACATGCTTCTATCTCCAGTCATATGCTTTGAGCATCCACTGTCCAAATACCATTGGCTTTTCTGATCTTGGGCTATTAGAGCCAGTTCACACTTATTCAAATTCTTTTTCCACTACAGGCAGCTATTTGTTTGGCACCTTTTTTGAGAAGATAGACCACATTCTTTGAGAGGACATTTGGAAGACACGTGTCCGATTTTATGGCATACAAAGCATTTGATTATATTGTTAAATGGATTATGTGTAAGAGTGAACTCTCCATTATGCATGAATCTCCTTGGGGTTTTGAACATCAGTCTTTGTCCAGATGTTCTACACTCCATGGATTTATGGCTGAACCTCTTACAATAAAATCAATACCCATGGAAACGATAAGTGTACCTGGTGAAGGGTTTTCCTCTCCATTTGTTTGCTTGAGGTAGCCTTTTCAATTTCTGCATCCTTTTCTGATTGAACTTGATTATCTTCATCTAACAGTATGCAGCAATATGTCCCAATTTGCGGCAGAAAAAACAAGTGATATTTCTCATAGGAGGACATAATCACTTTTTACAGCTTCCGAATTTATTCAATTCATATTCAGGATTGTAAGAGCCTTTTTTAGCTGACTGTTTCTTCATTTCTTTCTTTGTCTCTTGATGTTGCTACTTGTTTCTATTTGTTTCATCACACATCAAGTTCTTGCTGTATTTTGTTTCTGCGGTTCCTGTTTGAGCTATTTCATTATCCTTTACAACTTATACAAAAATGATATTCTTTTTATCTTCTACCTTGGACTTACTGGTTTCTCCTTCATATACTATCCTAGCCTTTATGAGAGGAGACCTTTGAGCATTAAGAATCTTGTCCAACTATTTAGTGCTTGTCATTCGAGGAGTGTTCATTGATAGTCCCTTTTGGGTGTTTTCTAGTTTCTTTCTCAGCCATACCACTTCTTCTTCCAATTTCTTTTGCTCCTGATTTTTATCTTCTATTTGATTTAACAGAATGTCTTCCACCTTCTTAGCTTCTTCAAGTTCTACTTTTAATTGAATGAGGTCTTTTGAATTTGGTACCTCTTTTACACATTTGAGGAGAATGTATTTCTGTTTTTTGCACTTGAGTTTAAGTCTGTCTATTTCCTCCAGGGCACTTCTTAGCTCCCCCTCAAGATCTACCTCACCTTCTTCCTCATATTCTAGAAGGAATCCTTCAGACTCTTCCTTGGCCATAAACACAAATTCAAAGGTTCCTTCTTCATTAGATGATTCATCTGAGTTTTCAAATGCACTGCTATCTTGCTGAGCATAAAATGATCTTCTATTGAATCTCTTCCCTTTCTGCCAGTTCTTTTTTTTGGTTTTCTCTGTCTCTTGAGTCGGATTCTTTGTTTCCTTAAGAGGACACTTAGATGCATAGTGTCCAACTCTTCCACAGTTAAAGAATTTAAATGGAATTTTACCTTTATACTTTCCTGAGCCTCTATCTAATCTTCTAACAAATTTGGCCTCTTCTTCATCAGAGCAGGAGCATGTATCTTCTTTTTCTTCTTTGCTCTTCTCTGTCTTAAAGGCTGCTTCCCTCACATTTGACTTCCTCCGTGGAAGTCTCATCTCATAGGCTGTTAAGTTTCCAAGTAATTGGTTCATGGTCAATGTTTCCCAATCATCTGTTTCTTCTGTGGTAGAAACCTTGGGGTTAAACCTGGATGGTAAAGATCTCAATATATTTTGTACAATTACAGATTCTCTAATTGTTTCTCCTAGAGCTTTCATGTTATTTACAATTTTTGTAACCCTTAAGAATAAGCTGGAAACATCTTCTTCTTCATTCATTTTTTTATTTTCAAATTGAGCTCTATAGACTTGCAGCTTGGCAGCCTTCACCTTTTTATCACCCTCATGGATACTTTCTAATGTATCCCATATTTCTTTGGCAATATTGTTGTGCATTACTTTTATAAATTCTGCCTCACAAAAACCACTCAAGAGAGCATTCATGGCTTTTGCATTAGCTACAAAATCTAGTTTGGCATCTTTCTTTGAGTCAGACTCCTTTGGGGCATATCCCAATTCCACAACAGCCCAAACTTCTATTCCTAGAGACATTACGTATGTCCTCATTCTAATTTTCCAGAAGGCATAATTTGTACCAGTGAACAAAGGGGCTTTATTTGTTGAGCATCCTTCTAGACTAGCCATCTTGGGGACCTAGGATCTCCTTCCAGTGGTTTAACTCACACAGAAGGAACTTGCGCTGATACCAATTGTTGAACCCTTGGTTAAAATGAGAAGGGGGGGGGGGGGGGTGAATCAGTCTAATGCAGTCATGTTCTTATTAAAATTTCTTTTATACTCATGCACATCATCATTTTGTGATCAACTTAATATACAATGGAACAAAAATCTTAATAAGTGAGCAGCAGGTATTAAGCAGAATAAATACAGAGTATCAACACATAATCATCATGCATATAGACAACAGATATAAGTGGAAACCCATAAGGGAGAAAACCACATCTTATTATTGTTGTGATGCAAAGGAAAGCTCTAACTCCCTCTCACCACTGGTTTTCTGTAGGCTCCAACCTACAGGAGGCTACTACCTCAATTCTGCAAGCTACAACTTGCAATGAAGCTCCCACTCCCATCTATTTTCTGCAGGCTACAACCTACAGGAGGTTCCTACCTCCGCCAGCTACAACTGGACAGTTGTCAAGCTACAACTTGATATGGAAGCACCAACTTCCTCACTGTACCATAAAATCATATGCTGATTTACCTGGATATCAGCTCTGTTTTTCTTTCTTCATTGTTGTCCTTCCAACCTTCATATCTGCCCCTATATTATCTTTGGATCTTCAAAGCTTCTCTGTCTACTCCTTCTTCTTCATACACTCTCTCCCATATACTCCTCTCACTCTCTAGCCTTTTATGCATATGCTGGTAACATTATTTATAGAGATCACCTGATAAATTTTTGCATTCCACAGGGAATTCGAAATGAACAAGTATGACTCTTTGTCTTCCCCTTCTCATTTTCTGTCCAACACATTCAGAATAATATAACAAAGTGTATACATTTGTGTATTACATTGGAGTTTTGATTTTCCTATGGAGACTTGCCTTTGCATCACATACAACAAAAATAATTAATTCATTTATATTTATAGTTACAACACATATATTCCAATTCGGCCCTTTCAGCTCTTGGTTTTCTGATTATTTGTCTTCTCTGCCTGCTGTCAACTTTCTAACTGTGCTGCATGGGGACAGGTCCTTTCAACTATGTGAGCCTTTCCTTTTCGTGTTCAACCTTTTCCTTTTGTTTTACGTTATAATCCTCTTTTTCTCTCCAAAGCGATTTAACAAAGGAAGTCCACATACTTTTGGACTTGAAATTCTTTAGGTTTCAGCTTCGATCTGTATCGCGTTCGCTTTCTTTATCGCACTTCGGCGATTCAGTTATCCCGTGTGTCTTCATCCAACTGATCTCCCGATATGCGATGTGCGATGGGTCCCATAGGCTATTTTATCGCTTTATCGTGCTTCGGCATTTCAAGCGTTCTTTGCTATATGGCTCCTTTTCTTTCTGATGCGATTTACAAAGGAAATCACTTACATCCAGACTTGAAATCTCTTTAAATAATGGTTTTGAAATTGTATCGCATCCGGCTCCTTTATCATGATTTGTCCTAAGCTTGCGATGAGTGATATGCGATTAACTTCGCATCACCTCCATCGCATCACATTCATCGATCGCATCGCATTGCAACTTTGCTTTTACGATCTTCACCCCTCAGATCTTGCGATTTACGATATGTGGGTAAGATCCACGTCATCTCCATGTCATTGTGCCACGTCACCTTGCCATGTCATCGCCATGTCACTTTCCACGTCACTTGCCATGTCATCATATCGCACTTCGAATTTTCTATGACCATTGTGTTTATGCGATTTTTCTCGGAAGCGATCATCACCATTGATCTGTTCAGATCTATGATCCTCGTTGCTGTTGGCACTTTCGATTAACACTTCAAGTGCTTAGCATAATATTATCTTCAGAAATGTTTAATTTACTTTTAAAACAAAGGTTAAAATCCCCTCGGCAGTGTATTTTCGAACTTCAACCACTTTAATAAAACTCCATTGAAATATCATTAATCCTTCGGAAATATTAAATTTTTTTTTGAATCTTTAGACCTTCGGAAATAATTCTGGACTTCAAACCCTTAATAAAACTTCATTGCATACACTGTCAGGTCCATAAATTATTTCACCGTGCCTCTCCATAATATTTCCCGAGCTTAAACCTTATGTTATAAAGTTAACATAATACTTTATAACTTACCCTTTCCGCCTATCAACAGGCCGCACATATGTCGATGCATGCTTGCACGTTAAATCATATATGGCCCACAATTTACCAAAAGAACATATGCTCATACATTTGACGGCTGACGCCTCATCGTGCTCCAACTCACTAATCGAACGGTTATCGCATAACTAAGATGTATGACGTTTAACATACCTTGTTTTAAACCCCGTGCAATTACCGATGCGAAACACCGTCGGATCTCCCATAGATCTAATCAGACAACAATCATGTTCATTCCACCTCCGTAGACTATCAACCAAAAGCGATGCGAAATGGGTGGTATTGCGCTCGTGACGTGTTGCAATATCATTCGATCGCATTCGAAATGAATAAAACCAATCATATGCCAAAAGCGGCGCGACAACAATGTATTTTTTCTCTAAAATCGCTTGTCCTTCAAACTTTGTTTTAAATCGTGTTCAAATGTGGATTTTCACCACTTCTTCGATTAATTTTAATTTCTCATGAAAACCTCCTTTTCTTTGCATAACTCAATAAATAGAGACTGATTATCGCTTCATTCTTAACCAAAGAACCAGAGTTCTAATTTTCTTCCGAACCCTTATTACAGAGGTTAATAACTCTCGATGCTACACAGAAAACCATAAATCAATGAATTTCCAAAGAGATAAAACCCTCCTTTCTGCTTGCATAACTCAATAACCATAAATAAATGAACACTGCTCGATCTCAAGCAAACGAACCAGAATTCTCTAAATTCCTCCGAATCTTTACACAGAAGTAAATATACTCAAAATTCTACACAAAATGTATAAACAAAATGGATTGCGGAGAGGTGAAACAATTGCACTTTCTCTACAGCAATTTCATCTGAAGCTGATCTGCTCCCTTGTCATGGTGCTGCTCCTTTGTGCTCCTTTTCCATCAATGACAATATTTCCAACACTGTTATGAAAACTAAGCTTCCTTCTGACATCCCTAAGTTCAAAGGAAATGCTGGAGAGTACCCTTGTAATCACGTCTAGTCTTTCCACATGTGATGTTCATCCAATTATATCACTAATGGCTCCATCCATCTTTGATTATTTCATCCTATGCTCACTAGAGATGCTACAAAGTGGTATGCCAACCAGGCCTCTCCCTCTCATTCCACTTTTGCGATTCTTGCTAAAGAATTTATGTCCTACTTCCAACTACCTCTCTGATATGATACTGGTACCGAGTTGTTGACCGCATTCCATCAAAAATTTTCTACCCACCTTTCTGACCATGTCCAAGAATGACGTAGAAGGAGGAGCTTATGTCGAGCTCCCACATTCGACGACAGTGTCTATATGGATTGGTTCTCAGAACACTTTTTCCCTCTATTGGTAAATATGTCACATCTCACTTTCCTCAGAAAGAGAAAGAAGCTGTCTAAATCGTGTTGAAATATGACCTCATCTATGCCCAATCTGGTTATGTTGATATATGAGTTGGTGGTGCCAATGCACCGGGGGCATCTCATGTCACCGGCAGTATCGTTGGATCTCTTTCACATCCATATACTCATCTTCCCATGTGTTATGGTTTCCCTCATGGAGGGGTCATATCCTCTAGCACTTATCCCCCTCCAGGAAACATGTATCAGGGACAAAGAAAATTTTCCCCATTGCATCAACCGATGCCAGGGCCTGTGTTTTCTCAACCTGTTTACCCCAATGTTTCTCAACCTCCTTTCTATCCTTATCAATGGCCTAGTGCTCCAGCGCCTTTGGCATTAGCACCCTAGACTCATATGCCTTCTCAACCTCCGCCACAGAAACCACCTCCCCCTCCGAGTCAGGTGTATGAATAGCAGAGCGCGTCCGATCCTAAAAATTCCAAGAAAAAGAGGAAAGGCAACCAAAATCAACCAACATAAGGTAATCAAGGGCGCCAAGGGAAACCACCAAACACTAGCAACTAGCAAAAGGGCAATCAACCCAATTAGGATAGGCCTCTTTGTATGAACAAGACTTGTTATGGTTGTGGTGTCCATGGCCATTATACTCATGATTTTCCCCTTTTACCCCAAATGCGTTAGTTTTTGGAAGCATAAACAACATCTAGAGGACAAAAAATCCATGGTTTCATCTCCTCCAAATACTGCGCCTATTCAACTGGTTGTTTTTACTGATCCTTTCCCTAAGCAAGGATATGTGGATACCCAACCCCCTCAAGGTTAGGCCTCCTATCAACCCTCGCGGTCTCGTACCTCTGGTTACCAGATTCTCATGATGAATTCTGAAATGGTTAATATCGCTGATGCCAACCTTCAAGCTCGATCATGCCAATATGGCAAGCCTCCTACTTCGTCTACAACTGAGTCTCAAACCAAAGTTTCCATAGAGTCTAGTTCGACACTTGATGCCCTTTTACAGTTCCCTCAACCATGAGCAAAGGTCCTTCTCAAGATCCCCAAAGGGCCATTACGTCGAATTGTTGCTTTTGCCAAAGCCGCCCATAATTACAACATAATATATGACTTAGCACAATATCCTAAGCTGCTATGTCAACGCTGGAAGTCCTCCAGTCGTGCCCTTCACAATGTAAAGCTCTATTATCTGCTATGGGCAGTGTGGATCCTTCAGATGCTCAGTTTATTGTCTTTGATGTTGACAAGTCATAACATCCACCCTTACCTTCATTTGTCGCCTTCCAAATATCAGTGAAGATACGTAATGCCCATGTTTCATGATGTATCATTGACGAGGGCACATCCACCTGGGCGATGTTAGCCTCTGCTTGGAATAAAATTGGATCACCTGAGTTAGCCCCATCCACCATTACTTTGCATGCTTGGGATAGTCAGTCTTCTCAGCCCCTTGGCATGTACCGCAATTGTCGTGTCACCCTTGCGGGAAATATTTTTTGTATTGACATTGAATTTATTGATGCCCCCTTGGAATACAACATCTTGTTGGGTAGTAGTTATACCTATGTGATGTCTACTGTCGCATCTGTGGTTCATTGTAAGATTTTCTTTCCTCACAATGGAAAGATCGTTACCATTGATCAATTGACATATTACGAACCGAAATCTCAACTTTCCCCTAAGTCTATCATATCTTCGATGGTAGATAAGCAATCAATCACACCTCTTACCAATGTCTCACCTGGAGTCTATAAAGATTCCACCTTGCTAGGTGCTTTCCATGGTCCCTCCCTTCTTGTCATAGATCCCAGCTCGTTGAATGTTTGCATGATGCAACCATCTCGGACTAACCACAAGTGGTCTGGTTCAACCGCCCAACAGCCTACACCTTTACAACCTGCTAGTGGTCATTCGATGGAGCCTGCAGGGCCTTTCTTTCAAGGCCCTTCCTCTTCTTCTGGTGTCTCTTCCACTAATTTTCAACCAGGAATGGTTCCCCCTAGCCGTAACTTGTTAGGAGCCATTCCGCTAGGCCATTACCCCTTTGGTCAGATACTGTTTCTTGCTCCCCCTTTTGGAGTATTTTCGGTGTTTGTTATGGCTATGTTGAGCCTTCCCAATTTGACCCTGGGGATCCCAGTCCAATACATCGATCCCCCAGCCGAAACCCCTCCTGGTGAGCTCCAACCTTATACTGCTTTGAACCTGGTCCCATCGGTTGCCACGAATCCTACCTTTGCTTCAGTTCCTTAACGACCTCAACAGGAACCTATTCTTTTTATGAAAGCATCTGTTTAGGGGGGAAAAGCCAGAAATAAGGAAGCTAAGAATAAGGTTTCTGAAAAAAATTCTGCTCGTCCTAAGCCTCCAAAGAAGTCACCTTCGTGCGCTTTGTGTGATGTTGTTGGGAAACTACCCCAAATTGTCTTGAACTTCCTCTTCTCAAACCTGTGGTTAGCAAATCATTTTCTGAATCCGATATCTCGGAGGTCCATGTTACTATTGGAAATAATGAGAGGGGGGATGAATCAGTATTTCTTTCAATTAGAGCATTAGTTAATCTTCAATTATTATCAGTGTTTGTACAATGATAGCAGCAAACAAGAGGAACACAAATGCACACATTTTTTAAGGTGGAAACCCACTCCGGGACTAAAACCACCTAATGCTTTTCTAATAATTCTTTAATATTCAACTCCAATTGAAAATAAAGCTCCAACTTCCTAGAATCTAGAAACGTATTCTTCTCCAGCTCCCACTGGATGGACGCTACAACGCCCAAGATTCTTCAGTAGTCAAATAAACGGATTCCCCAACACCCAATGAGGTACAACTCACCCTAGCACCACCCTACCACCCTATAGAAGAATAAAAGAAGAATGGACTCTTGTACCAGGGAAAATGGTCCACTTTACAATGATATAGATTGATGTAGAAGAAGAAGATATACTAGACCATAACCCCAACTTTAACACAACCACCTAATGATGATCCTAGAACTCCAAACACTGCCTCTTCAACCCTTGGAAAACAGATACTAGTACAACTTGTACAATAATGTATATACAATGACTAAGTACAATGATACCTTTACAATGATTGTATGCAGTGCTGTCCACTTGAAGACTTCATATGATGAACTTCTTGTTGCTGTTATGCACCTTGGTTACTGCTCTTGCCATGCGATCCTCTACTGCACCTTGCTTTGCTTTGCTGCCATAGAAATTTTGGTCCTTTGCAACCCTTGACAACACATGATCTAGCTTTTTCTTGCCTTCTAGGAGCTTGATATTGAATCTGGTGTATCTCTGTTATTTCAGATCCTCAATATTTGATTTTCAGTCCTGTAGTATTCCTCTAATTTATATTTCCAATTCCACAGGTCTGACCCAATTTGGATGCTTCAAGAGAGATTTATACCCAATCTCTCACAATGCCCTAAGTATGGACTGTTTCAGCAGAACGCACTTGTATGGCATGCCACGTGTCACTGTTTCTTCATTTGGCTCTGAAATTGATAGAGAAAAAATTACAGACTGTGCACTATCTACCAATTTTTATGGAATTCTAATCCAATACTCAAAGATAGAGTTATGATGATTTTACCAAGGTCACTTCTTTGAGATGAATTTCAGGAGCCTGCAAAAACCCTGAGTTCCACAGATCATATCTCCAAAAATATTGTGCACCTTCATCTCAAATTTTTACTGCAGTTTCCTTAGGATTTCAGCTTCACCTCATAAAAATTTCAGCTTCTGAACCTTCGTAGAAAAATAGTTAGAGCTAAAATTCCACGATGACCTGTTTCAGATGGCTGAATCCCTTGCATAAGGAGAAAATGAAGATCACAATTTATATGAATGCTTAAGTTGAGAGGGGCTTCAACAAGTGAATGTGGGAGGAATTTTAGGAGCATAAAAAATATTAATTATGACTTTTCAATGACCCATGCCCCAACACCATGGGGTTTTAGCCCATTAACTAGGGGTACAAACTTCAAACATGAATATCTCTCAAACCGTGAAGAATTACATGGCGTGCCATATATCAACGGAAACATCTCGACAAGTAGAAACCATCAAAAGCATTATTGACCCAGAATATATTAATTTGGTAGGTCAAAATTCCCATTCAATATTGGGTTAGCCCTTGGTGCTGCTTGGGTTGACATCAATGACAACCGCTAATCAACAATCTCCCTCTTTGGCATTGATGGCAACACAAGTACTCACCCTGCGATCATGAAACCTCTTGCTACAACACTCTCTCCCCCTTTGACATCAATGGAAAAGGGTAACTCCCCCTGAAACACAACTATCATGCGGACCTATACACACTTCCAGTCCCCTTTATATTCTGAAAAACGGAAAATCTAATGAGAACTTGGGAGAATCCCAAGATTTTGGAGAAGATATTCCAATGCTGGTGAATATTTAATATGTGATTCTTTTGGTGCTACTTGGAATCTTGCTACTTGTCCAACTATTTGCATAACATTTGGTTGGGAGGCTATTACATATAGAAGACTACTAATCATAGATCTGTACAACCTTTGATCCACATCCTTAGATGAGTTGTCTATGCTCAATTTGCAACCTGTTACCATTGGAGTAAGGATGGGTTTGCAATATTCCATTTTAAATTTCTTGAGCATTTCCTTGATGTACTTGGCTTGACATATAAATATTCCTTTCTCTTGATGAGATATTTATAGCCCTAATAAGTATGCCAGCTCACCAATTAAAGACATCTTGAAATCACTTTGCACCTTTGTAGCAAACTTCTTAGTCGATCATCATTGATACCAATTATTGTATCATCCTCTTTAGCTATTAGACATGAATTAGTTGCTTCATCCAGAACATATATGTCATTTGGAGCTCGAGTTGCTGTAGCCACAATTTCACCATACATGCCTTTCCTGATTTCACATTTCGTGGAGTTGAATAGTATTGTGTGTCCTTGATCACACATTTGTCCAACATTGAGAAGATTTTGATTCATGTTTTCAACCAATAGAACATTATTGGCTAGAGAATCTTTGCTTCCGAGAGTGACAGTACCTGATCCTATAACATTTGAAGATCCATCATTTCCAAAGGACACGGTTCAATCCTTCTTCTCTTCCAGAGATACAAATTTATTTCTATCTCCAGTCATATGCGTTGAGCAACTGCTATCAACATACCACACATCTTTGTTCTTTTGAGCCTTGAGAGCGAGAGCACAATTATCATTCTTCTTCTTCTTCCATGTTCGTTCATTCTATGGCTTCGAAGATTCTTCTGGAGGATTTTCAAGTCTGCAGTCTTTGGCTATGTGTCCAAAGTTTCGACATTTGTAACATTCAATATTATTTCTTAAATTTTCAAATCTATTGATGTTTTGCTGAGCTCTGGGAGGTTCATATTTGACGAATCTCCTGGAATTGTATTCGTTTCTAGGGTACGTGCGACATTCTACAGCTTTATGACCAAATTTTCCACATGAATAACAGTAGCCATAAAAAATATGTTGGTACCTGGATGGAAATTTTCATCGAAGAATTGTCTTCCAAGGTTGTTCTTGGTGCATCTGCATTCTCCAAATGCTCATATTTTACGTCGTATCCGTGGTAGGCCTACTGTAGCTTCTGTAGAAGGTCCTGCTTCTTCTTCTTTGTAACCGATGCCAGTTTTGTCATTGTAAGATCGTTGATTGTTGATGAGTTCTTCCAATGCCCTTGAGTTGTTAGCATAGTTTTGGATACTTTTTCCTTTCTTCACTTCCTCATGCAGCGAGACTACTTCGGCTTCTAATTCATCCCTTTCTTGGTTGCTTTCTTCCAACTTCTTGTGAAGTGACTCTTCAATGCATTTGTGTTCTTCAACTTCAATTTTGAGACCTTGAACTTGTTCTTCAAGAGTTTTGGAACGGATCTTCTCTACCTTGAGATCTTTTATAAGCTTGATTGCTTCCTCATAAAATTCGTCTATGATCCATCCTTCTTCTTTGTTGTTTGATACCTCTTGCTTATTCTGCTTGGCCATAAACAATACTCTCTCATTGGCTTCTTCTTCACTATCATTGTCTTCATCAGATGATGAGCTATCTTATTTAGAGAGAACGTTCCTTTTGGATCCTTGCTTGTTGAATTTCTTAAAGCCTTTCTTTCTTTTTTAGTTTCCATTACTTTTGTTTGGACATTTTGCTGCAAAATTCCCAACCTCATTACAACTGAAACATATCAATGGAAGTTTACCTTTGAATTGTCCCTTACCAATTTGTAGTTTTCATGTGAAGTAAGCATATTCTTCATCTGAAAGACCTTCTTCATCATCTCCCTTTTCTTCACACTTGCAGGTGCATGCCTTTTCAATTGAAGTTTGTTTATCCTTATTGGTTTTCTTAGATGCAACGAACGTAGTTTCTAGATGCGAAGTACCCTCTTCTTCATCAAGTCTCATTTCATATGCTATGAGAACTCCATGCAATTCCTCTTTGCTGAGTTTGTCCAGATTTGCACTATATTCTAAGACCGATACCTTTGGGTTGAATCTCCCTGGTAACGTTTTAAGAATCTTTCGTATAATAGTCTTCTCATCAACTGGCTCTCCCAATCCTTCCAGAGTATTGGTTATTTCATCAACGTATTGGAAGTATGCAACAATGTTGCAATCTTCTTTCATTCCGAGTTGCTCAAATTTTTCTCTATAGATTTGAAGCTTTGCTTCTTTGACATTTGAGTCACCTGCATATATATTCTCAAGCTTGTCCCATACATTTTTGGCGGTTTTACAACCCAACACCTTATGATAAGCAGATTCAATAAGTCCACTGATAATAATATTCTTTTATTTTGCATCATTTACCAAATTATTCTTACCTTGTTCATCCGTGGTTGATGTAAATCCATTTTGAACAGTGTCCCATACTTCGTAACCTTGCGCCAAGAGATAGACCTCCATTCTTCCTTTCCAAAGTACATAATTATTTTCATTGAATAGAGGTACACCATTCTTGGTATGCTCCATGACCTCCTTCCAGCTGTTAAACTGCTATTGAAGGAACCAAGCTTTGATACCAATTGTTGGAAATACTGAGAGGGGGGGTGAATCAGTATTCCTTTCAATTAGAGCATTAGTTAATCTTCAATTATTATCAGTGTTTGTACAATGATAGCAGCAAACAAGAGGAACACAAATGCACACAGTTTTTAAGGTGGAAACCCACTCCCAGACAAAAACCACCTAATGCTTTTCTAATAATTCTTTAATATTCAACTCCAATTGAAAATAAAGCTCCAACTTCCTAGAATCTAGAAAAGCATTCTTCTCCAGCTCCCACCGGATGGATGCTCCAACGCCCGAGATTCTTCAGTAGTCAACTGAATGGATGCCCCAACACCCAATGAGCTACAACTCACCCTAGCACCACCCTACCACCCTATAGAAGAATAAAAGAAGAATGAACTCCCGTACCAGGGAAAATGGTCCACTTTACAATGATATAGAATGATGTAGAAGAAGAAGATATACTAGACCATAACCCCAACTTTGACACAACCACCTAATGATGATCCTAGACCTCCCAACACTGCCTCTTCAACCCTTGGCAGATAGATACTAGTACAATTTGTATAATAATGTGTTTATAATGACTAAGTACAATGATACTTTTACAATGATTGTATGCAGTGCTGCCCACTTGAAGACTTCATATGATGAACTTATTGCTACTGTTATGCACCTTGGTTGTTGCTATTGTCATGTTATGATCTGCTGCACCTTTCTTTTCTTTGCTACCATAGAAATTCTGGTCCTTTGCAACCCTTGACAACACATGATCTAGCTTTTTCTTGCCTTCTAGGAGCTTGATATTGAATCTGGTGTATATCTGTTATTTCAGATCCTCAATATATGATTTTTGGTCCTGTAGTAGTCCTCTGAGTCATCTTTCCAATGCCATAGGTCTGACCCAATTTGGATAATTCAAGAGAGAGTTATACCCAATCTCTCACAATGCCCTAATTATGGATTGTTTCAGCAGAGCGCACTTGTACGACGTACCGCATGTCACTTTTTCTTCATTTGGATCTAAAATTTATATAGAGAAAATTAAAGATTGTGCACTATCTTCCAATTTTTACAAAATTCAAATCTGATACTCAGAGAGAGAGTTATGACGATTTTACCAAGGTCACTTCTTTGAGATGAATTTCAGGATCCTGCAAAAACCCTAACTTCCACAGATCATATCTCCAAAAATATTGTGTACCTTGATCTGCAATTGTTACTGTAGCTTCCTTAGGATTTCAGCTTTGCCTCATAAAAATTTCAGCTTCCGAACCTTCGTAGAAAAAAGGTTAGAGTGAAAATTCCATAATGACCTGTTTCAGATGGCCGAATCCCTTGCATAAGGAGAAAATGAAGATCACAATTTATATGAATTCTTAAATTGAGAGGGGCTTCAACAAGTGAACGTGGGAGGGATTTTAGGAGCATAAAAAATATTAATTATGAATTTTCAATGACCCATGCCCCAACCCCATAGGGTTTTAGCCCGATAACTGGGGGTACAAACTTCAAACATGAATATCTCTCAAACCGTGAAGAATTACATGGCATGCCGTATATCAACGGAAACATATAGACAGGTAGAAACCATAAAAATAATTATTGACCCAGAATATATTAATTGGTTAGGTCAAAATTCCCATGCAATATTGGGTTAGCCCCTGGTGCTTCTTGGGTTGACATCAATGACAACTGCTGATCAACAGCTACCTTACCCAATTCAGCTGAGAAACTCAAAACGTTGTGCACAAATCACCCTTGTGTGTTGTGTGATATTTATGGCCACTATTCTCACCTTTTTCCTAAACTCAAATATTTTCAAGACACTCTTGACGCTGTTTTCCGAATCGAGGCCGAATGTAGCGAACTCGCTACTCCTTTACTCATGCGTTTGGCTCAACCTGAACAAGAGGAGATTTTCATACCTCATCCCTATGTTAAGATGATGGAACTTACGACCACTATCCTCTATTTGTCATCATCCATGAGATCCCTAGTGGAAAACCCCTATAGGGCATTCCCTTATATTTCGACCGAACCTCCTTTGGCGATCACCTTTGGCTCAACATCAGTAGATGTTTCATCTACTAGCTCTTCGTCTACCCTTTATAACAATGCGTATGTGAACCATATCTCTCATGATGATGGGTCAGGTAGCCCCGCCACATCATGTGGTATTTCTTCTACTAGTCCCCCCATCTTTCATTCTAATGAAGACATTATGGAAGAAATTACCACCCCTAAATTTCCATGGGATGATATGCACCACTGTGCATACTTCCTTCCGCAGCAGTCCGATGACCAGTATGTTGTGTAGTCTAAAGAATTTTTCTCCGATGAGGTCAATTGGTTTAGAAATCCCATTCCTGCACCCGATGCTTTCGAAGAAGGAAACATGGCCAATATCTCTCCTACTGTTAAAATTAACATTTATGATAAACCGGGGATAGAATAAAACATTGCCTTAGGGGAAGATTTCACCCCATAAGAAATTGAGGCTTACACTAAGCTATTCAAGGAAATCCATCCTGTTTTCACCTGGTCCTATTCAAATATTCCTAGACTTGATCCTTCCATTGTCGAACACCATATAGATACATGGCTCGATGCCAATCCAGTCCATCAAAAGTTGAGACCCATTAATCCTTCCTGACGTGAGGCTATCAAGGCCGAAATCGACAAGCTCAAGCAGGATGGTTTTATTTATCCTATTGAATACACCACTTGGGTCTCTAACCCGGTTCCCGTCCTAAAGAAACAAGGCAGCATCCTTGTCTGCACTAAATTTTGAAACCTGAAAAAAGCTTGTCCCAAAGACAAATACCCCACACCGTTCATTGATCAGATCATAGATGAGTGTGCGGGGCATGAGGTTCTATCATTTATGCATGATTTCTCTGGATTCAACTAGATAGTTATCCGCCATGATGATCAGTTAGAGACTATGTTCATTAGTTCATGGGGAACTTTCGCTTATAGGGTCATGATGTTCAGCCTAAATAATGCCAGAGCCACTTTTCAACGGGCCATGTCATGCTACTTGCACGACCCGGCACATATTATCCTTGCCTACCTCGACGACCTCACTGCTTGTTCTAGGTGGTAGGTGCAACACATCCATGATTTGCATACCGTCTTCCTTTGACATCGCAAGTATAATATCTGCCTCAACCTACTGAAATGTGACTTTTGTGTCCCTACCGGTTATCTCTTGGGCTTCATCGTGTCCAAAGACGATATCACGCTTGATCCTCTTAAAGTTCAAGCCATTCTCGAACTTCCCATTCCTCATACCTTGCACTAGTTACAAAGCCTCCAAGGCAAGGCGAAATTTCTTCGTTGGTTCGTCCCTGACTATGTCACCATTGTGTATGGGTTTCTAAGACTCCTTCGATCTACCATTCCATTCATTTGGGATCACCATTATCAATAGTTTTCTGATGCCTTAAAACATGCTCTCACTTTCAATCGCTTGATTAGTCCTCCTAACTTTGAAAGGGATTTCATCCCATACATCTTAGCTTCCACCCATTTGATCGCTAGTGTCCTTATTAGGAAGATGACATCAGAAATGAACATCTCTACTATGTTAGTAAGAACCTTGTAGGCCCCCCTGTGTACTAATCACATGAAGAGAAGCTGGCACTGGCCGTTGTGTTCTTGATCGAGAAACTTCGCCATTATATCATTATGCATTCCACCAAGGTTGTGACTAATTCCAACCTATGTCTTTCCTATTGAGTAAACAGATCATCAATGGGAAGTATGCCTATTGGATCGTTATCCTTCAGGAGTTTGATCTCGAATTTTTCACACCCAAGAGTAAGAAAGGTTTAGCCCCTGCTGAGCTCATTTATGAATTGCCTACTGGTACACAAGATCTGCCGGTTAATGATGATTTACTCGATGAACACTTGTTCGCCATTACTTTGGATGATCCTTGGTATGGTAACATCCTTACCTATCTGTGAACCCAAAATTTCACTCCCCCTATTAATCGTGATGCTCGACGATGTATACGACACCAAGCCCCCCGCTATCTCCTTATTGGTAACGATCTGTATCGTCGCGGTGTTGATTTTTTTCTCCGTCGTTGTCTCGCACACATTAAAGCTGAGCAGTTTTTTAATGCCTACCACAGCAACGCTTGTGGTGGCCACCTCTTCAGTTTTGCCACTGCCCATAAAGTCATGCACGTTGGGTATTTTTGGCCTTCTCTCTTCGGTAATTTCATTGAAGCAGTAAAACATTGTTCCAAATGCCATCTTTTTTCCCCAAAGGCGCGAGCTCCTCCTTCTCCTCTCCATCCTATCATCTCTGCTGAACCATTCTGTAAGTGGGCCATTACATTTATGGAGTGTCTACCTCCATTTGCTGGTAACCACAAGCATATCATTGTGGCAGTTGAATATTTCACCAAATGGGTCGAGGATATTGGTTCCCTGTAATTTTAGCAGATTGGCAAGACTAAAGCTGCAGAGACAACATTATGAACCACTTTGGTATTCTAGGATCTAGCCCTCCTGAATCTAGAGAGGGATCTCTCTATAAGTGCAAATATTGATTTATCTTTTAAGGCTTTTGGTATGATATTAGGCTAGTTATTAAGAACAAGGGTTTTTTGTTTGTTTGGATGGTTGAGCATGATTTTTAATTGAGTGGAAAGTCCTAAAAATCAAAGAGTTTCAAAGGGGTGAAGATGTGAATAATCAGAAGAAGATTCAACTGATAGGATAGATATGAAACAACACTTAGTCCATTGGGCTATGGAGTCATAAAAAGGTTTAATTGTGAAACAATTTCAAGAGTGGTCCAAGGGGCAGGTCATCTATATCAAGAGATATTTTTATATTAAATGATGGATTGGAACATCAAAAGTGTTGAGAAGGTGGTAAAAGTCAATAATTTCAATAAGGATTTATCAACTTTCCATACAAGAAAAGCCTTTTTAAGCAACTATTTGAAACCAACCAAAGGATAGGGCTAACCATAAACGTCTTTGGACAAGCTTGTATTAAAGCTAACTTATCAGACAAACAATCCAGTAATCCACATGACTATTTTCAGAAAGGATGAAAACAGATAAGAAAACGAAGTGCAGGTTAAGATCAAGAAAGATACCTTAAAATCAAAGCCTATTTTCAACATACTCTTAGGGAAACCTTCAAAACAACCTTTGGAGAAAGAAACTAGAAGACAGGGAAAACCATAAACTTTTCTAGTCTAACTCTACTAAGCATATAATGAAAATATCATTCAAGAACTTCCTTTAAATTTTTGCACATCAAGACAGGGGCAAACCAACATTCCTTGATAATGTTTACACTTAACTTAAGTCATTCTTAAACACACAATTGGAGGAAAACATAAAGATAAAGCTTATCAGTGAGAGTAGGGTACTTTGGACAGTAAATCCTAGCTCTATATTTGTTGTTATTTATTAGAGAATAAGTGAAAAAAATGGCATACATGAAAGGAAAACAATAACAGTAAGAGGTACTTCACCAATGATATAGACCAGGATCCCAAGAATCAGCTTGTATATTGATGTCAATCTAGTTACATACTTCAAGTCCAATGTTTCAGTACAACAATCATCTTCTCTTCTCAGCCTAACTTCTTTGATCACAAATAGAGCTTCAAGAGCCTCTGAAAACTATTTACATGTAGAAATTTTTGAGCAACAAGTATTACATCAAAGTCTAGCAACCAACCCCTATCTCATCTTCTTCAGAAGTATTTATAGAAGAAACGAGGAGGTGGCATACAATAAAAGATCTCTAGTTCAATTAATACAAGTTAATGCTTCTCGGCCTTTGAGGGGCTCAAAGGAGAATTTTTCTGATATTTCTCTGTATTAATTGGTTTTCATTAAATATTCAAGCTATTTGGCAAATTTTGTTGACTTTAAAGCTCTTTAAGGAGGCTGGAAATAACTTTGGCTATTTTTAACAAAATATCACTGATAAGGTAATAACTATGCCTTCTTTTGATTTATTCGAGGCTCTAGGTGGCTCTTTGGTAGCTGAAGAGGATTTGATTAACCTCTGATGTGGCAGTGAAGGACTCTCGGACATGATAGATCTCATTGTTTTTCCCTAAAAAAATGTTAATTTTCTTTTGATCTGTGTTTTAGGCCTGATTAGGCTTAATCTTTGTCTTCAGGTCTTCATACTAACTTTAACTGTGTGGATTAGGCCTTTGATGGTCAAATTTATGCCTTAATCCCTCAAAAATGTGTTTAAAACCTTTAAACAGTTATTTCTACTTTGATATCACCCTTTGACACTGATACTCTTTGTATAATTAAGGTTCACTGTATTTTTGCTGTTTTGCAGGTGCAGAGAGGTTTTGTGACTTCACAAATGCTCATGAGGCACAGGTGGAATCACAGTTTGAACCGTGTGGATTCATTTTCTTCATGAATAGTGGCCTGGGGAATCATCATTCCCAGCCTTTGTTTTACTTTAAAACTATGGTCGAAACCTTAATAACCAGCAAAAAATGAACAAAATTAAGAAAATCCCATGAAAAAATAGGTTAAGGTTGCTTTGGAGGTTTTTTGCATGAGATTGAATCATGGCCGTTGGATCAAAATAACCAACGGTCGAGATTTCTCGATGTGGTTCAATGGGGAGGCGGTTGGGTGAATGAAGTTAACATTAAGTCCGAGCCGTTGGATCAGATTGATCAACGACTGAGATTGATCGGGAGTTCAGATGGTGGGGAGAAATGTAATGGGGAAAAAGTTTTGATCGAGACCGTCGATCTTCAGAGATCGATGGTGGAGAAGTATCGACGAAATTCCCAGGAAAATGTGCGATGGAAAATGAATTGGGGGGAATATTTAATCAGGGCCATCGGATAAAAGAAATGAATGGTGGAGATCTCACGATAAAATCTTTGGAGGATAGATGGAGGGGGAAAATCTTGGGGTTGACAAGTAATGTGAGTTGTTCGATTAGATGGATGAACGGTCAAGATCTTGTGAAGGAGTCTTTCGGAGAGCAGAGGGGATGGGTGATGAAATGGGAATGAGAATGGATGAGAGTCATTTGATCAACAGGATGAATGGTCAAGATTGACGAGGAAATCCTTTGGGAGCAGAGGTGGGGGGAAAAATACTTGTGATCGGGTTAAGTTAGGACCGTCAGATTGGATTGATCAACGGCTAGGATTTAACGAAGAATTACATTATGGAAGAGGGTGGTAAGCGAAAACAGCTGGTGGTATTCACGCAGCTCTGAGGCGGTTAAAAAATATTCCCAAAAAAACGCGATATAGGTCAGCGTTTGACACGTGTCTTTTAAATACTACCCATATCGCGTAATTTTCTGGCATTAACGTTCAGGTGCAAAATTATGCGATATGGAGTTTCAGCCGTCAGATGAAAGGCGGAGAGATCTGACGGTGGGAATGAGAGCGCGATGGGGTAAGATGTGCGGGAGAAAAAGGTGGGCAGGGTCAAAGGTGGTTTAGATGCTGACCGTTGGATCTCAGGAATGGACGGTTGAGATCTATCCATAGGGAAGAAATGAAAAGGGCGGGGTGATAATGGAATACATGTGGTGGCTTGTGAATGGATAGATGTTTTTTGAGGCGGAGGTAGGTCCCAAAGGATTTGGGCCTATCGGGTTACATCTCAACCATTAGATCTTAGGAATGAACGGCCCAGATTTAATGATGGAGCACTGAAAGGAATATGAGGCAGGGGATCAGGCGGAGATTTGGCACAATGAGGACCGTTGATCTACAAAGATCAACGGTGGATTTTCACCGAGAAGTTAAACTGTCGGGCTTATGAAATAACAAAGGGAAGTCAGGTTAAGATCCTGGCTGTTAGATTTTTGGAATGGACGGTCGAGATCTGATCGTAGAATCGCATCGACGGAGGACAAAGGGTAAAGAAACAATGAAATGTGTCGATGCGATTAAGCGTTGGCCGTCAGATCTTGGAGTAAGATCGATGGTCAATATTCAATTGGAGGGGTAAAGGAGGAAAGTTATGGGTGGAGTGCGAAGAAACATTTAGCCATTGGTTCTTGTGGATTCGACGGCTAAGATTCAATCGAGGGAATCTGCATCGGAGAAGGAAAAAGGGAAAAGTGTTAGGGGAAACTGCAATTGCCGATTTTCGATGGAGCGAGAGTCGTCGATCTAAAAACTAGATCGACGGTGGAGATTTAATCATGAAGGCGAAAGGAGGAAAGACGAGTTTTTGAGTGGAGCGTGATTTAATCTAAGCCGTCGGTTCTTGTGGATTCGACGGATTAGATTTCATCGGGGCATCGCAATCGGTGGAGGAAAGGGGAAGGCACAAAGGGAATTTTGTGATGTGATGAAGTATCGACCGTCAGATCGAAGGATGATCGATGGTCCAAATTGAATCGGAGATCGCATCAGCGGGGGGCAGTATGATGAATGGGTGTTTTGTGATGAGCCGATGGCTGTTGATCTGCAGAGATCAATGGCCCAGATTTACTTCAATTTATACGTTGGGTTTATGAAGAAAACAAAGGAAAAAGGGGTTCGGGGAAAGGTTTTTTTAATGTTTTTAGTGCCTGATTGCGGGGCTATGGTCGTGTGAAAGGGATGAGGAGATAGGGGTTTAAGAAGAAAAAGGCTAATCGCAATTAGAGTTTTCAAAGTAAAAGGCAATAAGGAGATAGAAAACCCCGATTGTGATTGCGCGATGGGGGTTAACTCTAGGTCATGGCTCTGGGTTTTATGCGGAGAAAAGGAGCTGGGCTTAGGCCAAAGGGGCTTAAGGCCTAAATGTAAAAAGACTTTTTTTTAGGATTTTTGAAGGAATTTTTTAGGATTTTGAGAGTTCTGATAAGGTTAAAAAAGGAGTTTTAAACCTTATCAAAAGGAATTTATGAAGGAAATGAAGGAAAATGAGGGAAATGGAGGAATTTTATGAAGAAAAAGGGGATGAAAATGGTGTTATTAATGAATGGAAGGAGGGGTAAAATGAAAGGGAAAATGGGTTTTTTGCATAGTCTTTCTCCTTGCAAACAATAGATTTTTCAGGATTATGAGGGAAACAACAGTGAAGATTAACTAAAGGATTAGTTATCTTCATAAGACTATAATAACTCACAATTTTTCCATAAAATTGTTTCTTGAAGGCTTAAAAATGATTTAGCCACCATTTGATATGACAAATTTTTATAGGTAGCTAACAGAGGCCATGCCAATGTTCAATAACATGGCAGCTACTGCAGCCCTTTTCCTTCAACCATGTTATCGCTCAATTTGGGGTTTCGAAACAATTGGTCTCTGACCATGGCTGACATTTTGAAGATGAGATTTGGTGTGAGATATCCTCTCTGTTGGGCTTTGAGCACTAATATTCATCATCCTATTACCCCCAAGGTAATGGTCAAGTTGAAGTGGTCAATAAAATCCTTAAAAATATGCTTCAACGAACGGTGAACAAGCACAAAACCAACTAGCACCTTATGTTATTCCTTGCCTTGTGGGCCTATAGAAATTCTATTAAAACTGCCACTGTTTTTACTCCTTTCCACCTTGTTTTTAGCGAGGAGGTAGTCTTACCGATCGAGTGTGAAATCCCTTCCCTTCACTTAGCCATTGAAATTCTCTGTGACACCCAACCGTTAGAAAAAAGACTTATCATGCTTGAGCGTACGTCCGAAGACCGTATTGTTGCCTTGCAAACCATTGAAGCGGCCAAGAAGTGCACCAAAGCTCAATATGACCGAAAAGACCACCCTCATACCTTTCACGAAGGAGACCTTGTTCTAGTGTATGACCAGGCTCATGATGTCCTTGGTCATGGGAAGTTTGACTCATTATGGTTAGGGCCTTACATCATTAGTAAGGACTTAGGAAGAGCGGCATATCTACTAGAATATTTCAAAGGCCACCCCCTTCCTAACCCTAGCAATGCACTCTACCTTAAGAAATTTTACCCATAAGATCTCCCATCAAGATTTCTATTTTATTTCTATCACATAGTTCGGTAGCTTGCATATTTCTTTCTGGTGATTTGATACTTCACCAGGAAGACTCTTTTCCAATAAGGGTCACTTTTCCGCCTCTCAAAACTGAATTTCTGCACCTATGCCACTTGTACTTGGGGCACCACTTAGCCTTCATACCTGTCGATGCTTGTGTCAATTTTCGTCATAACTAAGCACCGCTTACTCATGCTTTTATGGTCCCACCAGGCCTATTCTATTTGGCAGCATCATCGAGTCACCCTTGATCAGAGAATCTGAGTTAAGCCATCATTGGATCCATGGAGTCTGTTCCAAAGTCCATTTTTCCTCTTGTCATAGTATTCCATCCATTCATGCCTTGTCCCTCTCTCGTGTAGCCCATTTTTTCCTCCAGTCCCACTGTCCCCCATCCCCTTAGGAGTTGAGTCAGTCGTTGCAAGTTCATCCAATATTTTTATGCTCTGACAAGGGAAGTCATCCGTTTTCTACTCAGTATCCCCCATTCCACCATCATCCCTAGTTTCATTCCATCAATCACTCTACTATGATCTCTCGTGCCTTAGTTGAGGATTCCTCATTACCTCACATATGGCGAACCTCCTTCTGTCGACATTAGCACATTCATTTCAGAAGACAGGTCTAGAGAGCGGTCTATCTTGGTTCCAACTTCCATTCTTTTTCAGTGCCTTAGATCATGCAAAGGGGCTCCTTATTTCCCTTTGACTTTATTATTTCTCATTCACTCCAATTCAACATGGTCAAGATTCGTATACTCGATATTTTGGTGATCCAACAGATTGATCCAGTGATTCCTAGGTATATGTGAGATGTTTCAAACCTCATGATGGGGTGGCCCTTCAAGTAGCCCCCCACATGCCCGAATGACTTCATTTTATTCTACAGCCTCAGATGCAGCTCCACAGATTTGATGGGCTCGGCCCCAGCCACTTGCAGCGCCTATAGCATGTATGTATCACTTAGATCATCCATTCATATTTTCAGAACCCTTTACTGTTTATCAAGGCTTATCTGGTTGTTACTATATCTCATGTACTCAAATATTGTTGTATTTAGCCATGGCTGTTGTCCCAAGCATAGTATGTATGTGGGATCCATTATATTTTTTTTCTGGCCCATGTTTACACCATCATATCATGTACTTTATAGCTGAGCCTCATTTTACTGGGTGAACCATTATTCTTTATACTTTTTCATCTCGGCGGGCATAGGTATGCCTCCCCCACCTCATTGAGAACAAGTACCCAAACACTAAAGGAGACTTGCCTTTCTCGGTCTCGCCCTCTCAGGGTTATCGTCCTCTCTCTCTTCATTTCACCTACGTATCTCTCTCTCAATGACTTCCCTTCAGTGTCTAGTGATTGTGTTCTTAAAACATACTTCGGTCATACGATTAGCTCCTAATGCTCGCATGTTGGGGGGAAATCTCTTAAACCAATTTTTGGTCATCTAACCATTTACAATCAGATAGATCAAAATACACCATGTAAGATCAATTTTACCATAGTAAAATTTCTTTCACTATAAGAAATAATTTAGTAAACCATAGTTTATTAAGTTATTTCTGGTCCAAATAGGAAACCCCATGAGGAATAATTAAATAAATCCTTATTTATTTGATTTTCTCTAGGAATAATTAATTAAAGCTCTGTTTAATAATATTCCTGGTCATGTTTAACCCAATTAATGAGAAATAATTAGATAAATCATTATTTATCTTATTTTTCTCTAGAGATAATTAATTAAATCATTATTTAATTCATATTCCTTGTTAAATTTGACTAAATAATTTAGAAATAATAAAATAAATCATTGTTTATTAAATTATTCATTGATCCCATCCTCGAAAGGATAAATAAATATTTTATTTGTTTATTGTTTCTAAATAAAGGGATTTAACCAATTTAAATTCCTTTTCCCTCCAACAAAATATAATAAAATATTCGAAGGAGTTATATCTAGATCTTGGTTAACAATATTTTATTATGCATTGTTATCAAGGATAACTCAATATTATGTTATAAATAGGATGGTTTTCCATTCACTTCTTACCTTTGATCTTTTTATCATGGTCAGACTTTGAACCACTTATAATTTTCATACTTTGATTTACTTTTATTTTCTTTTTTCTTATTGAGCTCCCTTTGAGTTCTACATGTCTTGGGTATTCTGCACCATTGAGAGAGAAACTATGAAGCTGAAGTGTTTGAGGACAACCAAGAACTCATCCCATTGAGGGGAACTGTATTATTTCCCTTCCCAGGTGTTAATATAATACAAAAAATTCTTTATAATTCTTGTCATGTCCAATGGATATTTTGGAGAAACTCTTATTTCATTTTGATGTTTAGCTACTTTATTTGCATAGATCTGGGTTTATTTTGCATTTTTTTCAACCATATATTGCATATCTAAGAAGTTAGATAGCCATATTTGTTGTTAGGGTTGTTTTTCATGTGCAACTAAAGTGATCTCTTTTCATACACTTGCGTTAAGAATTCATTCTAACAACTTAGTTGCAAAAAAAATGGACTTAAACTGTGGATTAAGACCTATGCATTACCCTTTTTCCCATTACAATATGATGGAGCTTTTACCTACCCCAAAGTCACTTGACCCACGAGATGTGCTTTAACAAAAATGACCAAAATTGACTGAAGACTAGACCTAGGGGACCCTAGCCCAACACTTTATGCTCTCCACTCTATTTACTATCCATTCTATAAAAATGATAGAAAAAAAAATAGATATTTTCCATTAGCACACCAGCAAAGATCTAACTAAATAATAAATTTCTATAATATAAAAACCAATTAAATAATCATGAGAAATTTATTAAACACTTGAAATTACATATATTAATAAAACACTTGAAATTACATATTTAACATTTTCCATGATGCAGAATAATTTTTAAAGACATATGCAAAAAATAGTTAGCATAAATCTTCATGAACCATATTGTAAATCCACCTTTTGTGTCTCACACGTACACTCACTTTGTCAAGATGTGGATTGTACCATCTGTTTCAACCCATCAAATATAAACGAATATTTTTTATGATTTCTATGAAAATAGTAAATTGCACCATCTCTTTCAATCCACCTAATAAAAACGAGTCATTTTTATTTTGTCCAAGCAAATAGTAAATGGGAAAATGAGAAAGATGCTCCAAAACATGTAAGATTCCATTGGTTCCATATGACATGTGCTCACAAAGAATTCATCTACATGTAGACCACACAACATGCAAAGAGAATAGTGGAGGAGATGCTGATTGTAACATGGAAGAAAAGGAAGGAGAAACTATGCAATACATGGTTCCAATTTTGGGACAAAGGGGGAATTGGAAGGCCGAGGACTAAGGTACTAAATTATATCCATGTTAACCCTAAATATATCAAGCACCGAGGGGGATCAAATATCTCGAGGTACAAATCTATTTTTTGAGTGAAAAACTTGAGAAAAGGTTTGCACCTAGAGATATTTGATCCCTCTCCGTGCTTGATATATCAGGGGTTAAGACGGATCTAGGCTGGTTTTAGTTGTCTATGGTGATGCAAAATTTTTTGAACATATTTAATTATTTTTATCATTTTAAATACGTTAAATATGTCTAATATTAATTTAGTCAATTTAGCTTTAAATTTTCTTAGTTAACTCAGTTTGTTGAGATGAGAGAGACAATCAGTAACTTGAATGATGAAAAATGCTGAAATAAAATTTTTAAATGCAAAGTGATAATGTAACAATGTTGAATGATAGAAAATGTGAATAATAAGAATATAGTGAATTACAAACAATCTTCATTGCAATCAATATAAAACTATTCTATTCTACTATTCTTATTGTCACACCTATTAGTTATTTTCTACTACCACGTTTGAATGCAAAGTGATTAACAATGTTGAATGATGGAAAATGGGAATAGTAAGAATATAACTAATTACACATAGTTTACAGTTTTAAGAAGAAGACATTTCAGGTAAGTGAACGTTTTATTTAGATTGAAAATTAAAGTATTGTATTTATGATTGAATTATTGTAACAAATAAGTCAATTCACGTCAATTCACGTCATGAATACTATTTATGTGTGTACACTAAGAGAGAATTTGCATGTTTTGGGGGTGAGATAGAGATATAGACGGGGGAGGTGGGGGGAGAGGGAAGAAGAGATAGGCAAATAAAGGGAGGGAGGAAGAGACATATATATGGAGAGAGAAATGTTAGTGAGATAGAAGAGGAATAGAAAGAGAGAGAGGGAGTGGAAAAGGGAGGGAGGGAGAGAGAGAGAGATATACATATATGGAGAGAGAAGTATTAGAGAGAGAGAAGGGGAAGAGAGAGAGGGAGTGGAAAATGGAGGTAGATAGATAGATATGGAGAGACAATGTGTATGTTTGGGGGGTGATATAGAGAGATAAAGAAGGCGAGACAATGGGATATAGAGATATATATGGAGGGGGAAAAGATGTGATTACACTGAAATCAATTCACACTATTAATCTAAGTACTTTGAAATTAATGTGCATCATGCATCTAGTTGCATCAAATTAGAAATCAACATCTATACTGAAATCAATGAATCTAGTGCAAACAATAAAACATGATAAGAAATCAACATCTACACTAAAATAAATGCATTTAGTTCAAACAATCAAATAGGATTAGAAATCAACATCTACACTAAAATCAATGCATCTAGTGCAAGCAATAAAATAGGATTAGAAATCAATATCTACATTGAACCAATGCATCGAGTGCAAACAATAAATTATGAGTAGAAATCAACATCTTCATTGAAATCAATGCATCCAGTGTAAGGTATTAAATAGGATTAAAAATCAATATCTACACTGAAATCAATGCATCTAGTGCATTAGAGAAATTTTGAGGTCTAAAATGGGCATCCTAAGAAAAATTTACAACCAAAAGAGTCTTTAAAAGAACCAATATGATTCAATATGATGATTTCAACCATGGGGGATGATTCACCATTTTTGGAGTAAAGAATAAAAATATTAAAAAATAATAAAATAATAAAACTACTTTTCAACTCGTATTTTCAACTCATCTCCCTAAGGTTTTACTCAAATTTTGAGTGGGAGTACTCATTGGATGAAAAATTTAATTTCTCATCCAAGGAGTACCAATGTTGCGTACTTTCGATTGACCCTGTTATACGAAAAATGAGAAATACATAAAAAAACATGATTGCAATCACATTTTTCATCTATTTCTCATCTTTCATGTAGAAAGGTCCATTGAAAGTATGAAACATGAGTACTCCTTGGATGCGGAATCAAATTATCCATCCAATGAGTGTTCGCGCTCGAAATTTGAGTAAAACCATAGGGAGATAAGTTGAAAATACGAGTTGGAAAAGTAGTTTTTTATTTTTTCCCTCTAAAATTTGATGATGTAATATAATATTGTTTTATTATTTCCACTATTATTTTATAATTTCCTTAGGAGGCCCATTTTATAGCTCAAAATTCCTCTAATGGCAAGTGATCATATGAGATTATAAATCAATATCTACACTAAAACCAATGCATCCAGTGCCAACAATCAAATAGGAGTAGAAATCAACATATACACTCAAATCAATGCATCTAGTATAAGGTATTAAATAGGATTAGAAATAGACATATACACTCAAATCAATGCATCTAGTGCAAACAATCAAATATGATTAGAAATCAATATCTACATTGAAACCAATGCATATAGTGCAAGCAATCAAATATGAGTAGAAATCAACATCTACAGTGAAATAATTGCATCTAATGTAAGGTATTAAATATGATTATAAATAAAAATATACACTGAAATCAATGCATCTAGTGCAAGAGATCAAATATGATTAGAAATAAAAAACCACACTGAAATCAATACATCTATTTTAGTGAAAAACAAAAATATTCATGACTTTCTAGATTTAACTTATATGTTTGTATTTGTCTTTGTGCGTCTCTTGCTCCTTCCCTCTCTCTCCACCTTACATTTTGTTTCTATCTCCCTCCCTTTCTCCTCTCTCTCTCTCTCCACCTCTCCCTCCCTTTCTCTATCTTTCTCTTCTTCCCTGTCCCCCCTTGTCATCTATATATATATATACCTCTCTCCATTTCTCCTTATTTGTCTCTCTATCTCATCCCCTTAAACACATGTCACACTCTCTCTCCGTCTTTCTCTCTCTCCATATCTATCTCTCTTCCTCCCTCCCTTTCTTTGTCTCTCTCTTCTTCCCACTTGTCCCCTCCATATATATCTCTATCTCCCTTTGTCTCTCCTTCTTTATCTCTCTATATCAACCCGCATATTCTCTCTCTCTCTCTCTCAATATCTATCTATCTTCCCCCCTCCCTTTATTTTCTTATCTCTTCTGCCCTCTCTCCCCCCTCCATCTATATCTCTATCTCCCCTTGTCTCCCCTTCTCACCCCCAAAACATACACACTCTCTCTCCATATCTATTTATCTCTCTCCCTCCCTCTTCCTCTCCCTCTCTCTCTTCCCCTCCTCTCTGCCTCTCTCTTCCCTTTGTCTCCCTCTCTCTCTCTCTCTCCCTTGTCACTCCCTCTCCCTCTCTACCTTTCTCTATTTATGTCTTTCTTCCCCTTACAACTCCATCTCTCTCTCTTCTCTCTCAAGTCGTGTCTCTCTTCCTTCCTCTCTCTCCATTCGTCTATCTCCATTTCTCTCCAACCTCACTTTCTCTCTGCCCCCATCACACACACTCTCTCTCTCCACTGCCCATCTTTGTCACTATTTCCTTCTCTCTCTCATTCTCTCTCTCCCCCTCTCTCCTCCCTCCATATCTATGTCTCCTTGTCTCTCTCTTCCCCTTCTTTCCATATCTCTATCCAATACTTTTCTCCCTTCCCTTGTCTCCTCTCTTCCTCATTCCATATTCATCTCTCCCTTATCACTCCCTCTCACTCTCCACCTCTATCTCTCAATGTATTTTTTCTTCCCTCCTTCTCTCCCCCCCCCCCCTTGAAATCCATCTCTCTCTTCCCTCTTCTCTTCTTCTCTCTCCTCCCTCCTCTCTCTCTTCCTTCCTCTCTCTCCATGTTGCTCCCACCTCTATGTATCTCTACCCCACTCTATTCCCCCTCCATCTCACTCTCTCTCTTAAATATGATCCCATTATATTTTATTTAACAAAGTATCTAAATTATAAAAGAAAAAGAAAAAGAAAAAGAAAAACCAACATAATTGCTTGTAAAATATTAAACCTATATTTTGGATCAATCATGTCAAAAAAATGCAATAATAAAAAACTTAAAAGAATCATGCACTATCTTTACTCCATCATTGTTAGTCACTTTGTTTTCTCTCTTTGGTTGGATCCTTGGTCAAAATGCATCTATTGTGGTTCTTTATAATATTATTTATATTATATAAATTTCACATATGTATATATAAAAGCATTTTCATTTTTAATTTACTAAAACCTTGATTTAATCTCTATGGAAATATTTTTGGTAGTAAGGATGAGAATATTTTTTAGATTTAATTAAAAAATGTTATAAAATTAAATTAAAATAAAGTATTTTAAAAGTATTTTTATTTTAAAATATTTTAAGGTTTTTGGGCATTTAGTATTGATAAGCCATGGTACTGGCCCATGGTATTGTAACAAAATAATTAAAAGCCAAAATCTATAACATAATAATAAAAAGCATAGATGTCTCATGGTATTAACCCATGGTATTATGATTTTATTCCATCCTCTCCCTCTCTCTCTCCCTCTTTCTATCTTTCTCTCCTGGGGTATTGGCCCATGGTATTGTAAAAAATCCTATTTAAAAGTTAATAATATCCATGGTAAATATTCATGATTAAAATATTGTTATATTGTAAATATTAAAATTTTGTCCACTTATTAATTAAATTAAAAAATGGCCATGCAATCATTATTTTAATTTATATGGTAAAATGGATGTTAATCTATAATTACTATTTAAAGATAAAAATGACACTGCTGTCTACTTAAAGAATAGGAGTCCTACTAGATGTCTAGGCTTCAAAAGGGGTTTTGAAGCCTAGAAATCTAGTAGGACTCCTATTCTTTAAGTAGACAGCAGTGTTAATAGCTTCTGCCCAAAAACCATTCGATAGACCCTTACCTTGAAGCGGTGTTATGATCATATCAGCAGTGTTATGATCATATCATCTACATACAAAGAAATCAAAATAATTTGCCTCTGTTTATTAAACTTGGTATACAGATTTGGATCATTCAAGCTCCTATGAAAGCCATGTTGTACAAAAAATGAGTCAATCTTCTCATACCACGACCTGGGTGCTTGTTTTAAACCATAAAGTGCCTTTTTCAATTTACAAACAAGATGTTCCTGCCCCTTTTTCACAAAACCTTCAGGCTGAACTAAATAAATTTCTTCTTTCAAGTCACCATTCAGAAATGCAGACTTAACATCTAGCTGGTGTAGCTGCCATTTATGTTTTGTTGCTAAGGAAATTAGAATTCTAATGGTGTTTAATTTGGCTACAGGAGCAAAGGTGTCATCGAAATCTATTCCCTCTTGCTGTGAGTAACCCTTTGCTACCAGTCTAGCTTTAAGTTTTTCTATACTCCCATCTGCATTTATTTTAGGTTTGTACAGCCATTTTCATCCTATGGGGGTTTTACCTTCAGGAAATTCAACCAAATCCCAAGTATGGTTTCTGTTTATTGATTCTATTTCCTCATGCATTGCAGCCCTCCATTCATCAGATTTACTTGCTTCCTCATAATTTGCAGGTTCTACAATGTTCAAAATCTTTGACATTAATGCATAGTCTTTCAATTTAGATGGTAATTGAGTCTTCCTACTTGATCTCATTGGTAGGGGACTTACCTGAAATCTGTCTATTTCAACCTTCTTTGGGCTTGCATCATTGAATACATTACCTGTTACTTCTTCTTGTTGTTTCTGCTCCTGCACTTCATCATCCTCACTGTTTTCTTCCATTAGTAATGGAATGTGCCAATCACTGTTAGAGTCATCCTTTCCTTCTTCAACCTGTTCATGAAATATGATATCTCTGCTTGTAAAAACCTTATGAGTCACAGGATTAAATAACTTATATGCCTTGAACTCAGTGCCATATCCAACAAAGATACATTTCAAGGCTTTTGGATCTAACTTCTTCCTATCTGCCTTAGGTATGTGAGCATAAGCTTTTGACCCAAATATTCTTAAATGACTCACTGCTGGTTTGAATCCAAACAATGCTTCAAAAGGGGTTTTGAAGCCTAGACATCTAGTAGGACTCCTATTCTTTAAGTAGACAGCAGTGTTAATAGCTTCTGCCCAAAAACCATTTGATAGACCCTTACCTTGAAGCATGCTCCTTGCGCACTCCACAAGAGTTCTGTTCTTTCGTTCTGCCACTCCATTCTGCTAAGGAGTGTGGGGCACTGTGAACTGTTGAACAATCCCATGCTGCTTGCAGAAATTCATGAATTCTCCCAACCTGTATTCTCCCCCTTGATCTGAGCGGAGAATTTTTATCCTTTTTCCTGTCTGGTTTTCTACCATAGATTTAAACTCTTTAAAATATTGAAAGGCTTGACTCTTTTTACTCAGAAAGTATATCCATGAGAACCTAGTGCAATCATCTATAAATAAGAGAAAATAATATGCACCTCCTAATGACCTAGTCTGCATAGGTCCGCATATATCTGTATGCACCAGTTCTAAGATATCTCTTTCTTTTCCATTAACATGCAAAGGGAACTCTTCTCTATGCATTTTCCCTAATGCACATCCATCACAATCCAGCTTAACATTATGGAAAACAGGGAGTCCATCAACCATACCTTTTCTCTGAAGTAATATGAGGTCTTGCAGATTAAGATGGCCAAATCTCTGATGCCAGAGATCTTCAGCTATCGATCCAGTTGCAACCATTGCTTGCTTTGTCATACTTTTCACGTCTAATCTGTACAAGCTCCCCACGCGCACTCCTGTTGCAACTGTTTCAATCTGGCTATCCATTATGACACAGTTAGTCTTAAAGAATTGAACTTGCATGTCCTGATCAGTAGTCATTGAGACAGAGATCAAATTTTTCTTAATTCCGGGCACATACAATACATTTTTAAGGTGTCTAATGTTACCGCTAGGTAATTTTACCGGAATGTCACCATATCCTTTGATCTCATATCCACTATCATCCCATAAATAAATTTTCGACCCACATGAAGTTTCTTCAAGACATTCAAACCAGTCCTTCTTACCAGTCATATGTGAGGATGCGCCAGAGTCGACATACCATATGTCGTCCTCATCTCCCTTTGAAGCTGAAAGGGCACAATCGGCTGTAAATAATCGAAGTTCGTGGCTATGGTCCTCTTCTTCCTCAACAAAGTAACCCTTATGTTTTCTTTGTTTGTTTCTTCCTTCGTCTGCCTGCCTCTTATAACAATCTTTAATCTCATGACCAGGTTTTCCACAGTAAAAACATTTCTTGCTGGGAAAATTATTAGCAGACATACCTTTAAACGGTCTCTTCTGAAATGTGTTGGCTCCTTTCTGCTGCTGCTGTGGTTGCTGTTGCTGCTGTGGCTTCTTCCCTCTGTACTGTCGCCTTTTAGCCATCAGAGCAAGTTCATTGGTCTGTGATTTCAGATTTTGTCGTCGCTCTTCTTCTTGTAGCAGAATCCCTGTCAACTCTTCAAACGTAGGGGCTTTCTCCCTTGCTGGCAACCCTGTGATGAACATCTGATATTCATCTGTCATTCCATTCAATGTGATCGTGACCAGATCTGAATCGGAAACTTTCTCTCCGATATCTCCCAATCTGTCCTTCAGGTCTTTGACTCTCGCAATGAATCCAGCAGCGGACTCATTCTCCTCCATCTTCATCGCAAACAGCTTGCCTTTGAGTGACAAGACACGGTTTGGATTCTGTTTCTGGTATAGGTTTTTAATCATCGTCCAAATGTCAGTGGCTGATTTGCAGTCTCTAATATGCGGGATAATATTGTCCTTGACGGACATCTTCAATATGACCTTTGCTTTTGTCTCCCTTTTATCCCAGTCTTGTTCTTGTGCAGCTGATCCTGGTCTCAGCTCACTTCCTGTAACGATCGACCACGCATTTGCGCTTTCAAGTAAAGTCTATATCTTGAATTTCCAGTTGGAGAAATTCGATCCATCGAGTTTGCCAGACTCGTGGAGATACGATTCTATACTGTTATTCATATTGGACTGATAAAAATTTCTGATCCTCTGATGAATAATTCTACCCAACTGAATAATTGCAGGACACACTAAAAAAAAAAAATCACCACATACCAGATCCTGACCACTTCAATGTGCCACCACCGGGCAAATCCGATCTGCTGCCACCGAGCAAATCAGGAGCTTCAATGTGCCACCACCGGGCAAGTCCGATCTGCTGCCACCGAGCAAATCAGGAACTTCAATGCGCCACCACCGGGCAAGTCCGATCTGCTGCCACCGAGTAAATCAGGAACTTCAATGTGCCACCACCGGGCAAGTCCGATCTGCTGCCACCGAGCAAATCAGGAACTTCAATGTGCCACCACCGGGCAAGTCCGATCTGCCACCACCGGGTGAATTCAGAACTTCAATGTGCCACCACCGGGCAAGTCCGATCTGCCACCACCGGGCGAATTCAGAACTTCAATGTGCCACCACCGGGCAAGGCCGATCTGCAAAAAAAAAAAAAAATTGCAGACCTTCCCAAAGAGAAAGAGGCTGGTGCTTATTCGATTCGAAAAATCCACGCCCAAATCAAAATGCGTGCGAGTCCCAGCCCTGGCGCTTCTCTGATGCGAAAAAACCGCGCCAAACTGCGCCAAAATCAAAATCCGCGTGAGTCACCAGCCCTGGCGCGCTTTTTGCGTGTACTTCCGCGCCACTCGCGTATTTTGGCACGTTGGCGCGCTTATCTTCCTGAAACCCACGCCAATGGCGCGACTGTTCGCGAAAAAACCGCGCCAACCCTTTCTTCTGCTCAGAGATGATCAGTCATCTGAGACCTATCTTCAGGTGTTACTGCAGTCCACCTGAATCTACGAAAACTTCTGTAAGCTCTTCCGCCACTACAGTTCTGTAATCAATGATGCATCCTAAAAAAAAAATTAAGGCTGTCCCTACTCTGAGCTCCGATACCAAGATAAAAATGACACTGAATTGAAAAAGAAGGAGTTGCAGCTCACAGGTGAGTACTGCACCTGGAGACTACACTCAAACAGAGAGAACACTCTGAGTTTACTCTACATTCATGAATGAGGAATTACATCATTAAGTACAACACTAGGAATTAGGAAGTTGCAAACAAACTCCTAAATTATAGGAACTAATCCTAAACTAAGGAGATACGTTACAACTTGTGTAACCATTTCTCCATTAATATAAAATAATATTAATTATTTTCAACTTTTAACGCTATATATTTTAATGTGATATGTATATTATACCTTATTTTATCTAAAAAATGTTCATAATTTTATTAATAAAAATAAATGAATTTAAAAAATACCTCACATCTCACATATCACATCTAATGCTAATCCATCTAACGCTCACACATCTAACATGCCCACCCATCCAATCTAAACCTAAACTTGGATGCAAAGGGCCTCTAAGCACAATAACATTTAAGAAAAATTCTTAAAAATAATTTATTTTATTATATATATAGGGGTTCCAATTTTGAGACAAAAGGGAATTGGAAGGACAACGATTAAGATATACAATTTATGCAAAATTATATATATATATATATATATATATATATATATATATATATATATATATATATATATATATAAAAGGCGTTAATAGAGTAATTATAATCAATAATATAATACAGAGTATTTTAGTAATAATTTTTCTTTTAATTATTCAAATTGATTTAATTTTGAGTATTTAAAGAGGTGTTATTATGATATTTAGGTTATATAGGATAATGTGCATTATTGTGTGATAAGTTTTCATAAATATTTACAAAATTTAATCATTCAAAGTGCACTATTTAGTAGAGTAAATTATTTAAATGCTAACCAACTTCAACCAATAAGGTAGAGAAAATTTTATAGTTGAAATTTGCTTAATTGGATTTTTTTTGGATAATCTATTGAAGCTCAACCAATTTGTAGGCGTCAATACTTTGTAGGTGTGTATTAGAATAGTATTAAATTGGGGTCTATCAAGTCTTAAGTGGGATAAAATCTCTTTTCACTTTAAAAGAGGTTCCATCTCAAGATATTTTATCTATATCCATATTTAGTAGATTTAAAGTTAAGATGAGTCTAGGCTAGTTTAATTATAATTATAATTATAATTATTAATTTTATGTTTTTTTATTTTATTTTATTACAATTATTAATTATTAATTATAAATATACAGGGTTAAGAATTTTATTATATTGTAACTTTATTGTTAGTAATAAGTTTTTATGTGTTTATTAATTAAATTTAAATATACTTACAAAATCATTATTTAATTTATATAATAATATATTTTTTAATTTATATGTGACATATTTTAATATGATAGGTATATTATGATTTGTTTAATCTAAAATTCTGTTCATAATTTTATTAATAAAAAAAGAAGTTACAATATACTAAATTGAATTTTATTACTTTTAACTTTTTAAGCCAAAATTTAAAGACTTAGTCTAACTTAATAATGAAATGACTTTTTTTCACTACAATTTTTCTGGTTAATTTTAATCAAAATCAAACAAAGATTTATAAAAA
Organism: Pinus albicaulis; assembly: GCA_034641835.2. NCBI lineage: Eukaryota > Viridiplantae > Streptophyta > Pinopsida > Pinales > Pinaceae > Pinus > Pinus albicaulis. The sequence goes on along the minus strand of CM076577.1, from coordinate 1,277,938,061 downwards.
ATTGAGTTTAAATTGTTTAATCCGTATAATTCTAATGCCTATTTGTGCCTATTTTTGAGAGATTGAGTTCAAATTTTTAATCTACAATTCTAGTGCAGCTAGAGTTTTTAAAGGTGCTTAATCCATTTATGACTTCAAAAATATATTTTAAATAACAAAAAGTCTTAAAATTATATTGCCAGATTTTGATAAATTACAGTGAAAAAAGCTATTTCTTATATAAATTAAACTACACCATATTTAAATGTTTACATTAATTTGGTCTTTATATTAACATAAATTATTTATTATTTTTTAATTAAGTTCACAGTTATATATTTATAAATATTTATACCATTATAACATTATGCTCAGCCTCTACATAATTAAATTAAAATATAAAATTTTTATTTCAAAATAAACACATCTCTAATTTATTATTATAATAATATTTATTATTAAATTAAATTAAATTAAAATATTAATGTTAAAATCGGTAAAACCATTGTTATGTAGATGTTTCCAAATTACAATTATTGTGGATAACTAAAAGAAAAGAACATGGTAACAACCTGTAAAGAGCTCTGATAATGTTTGAGGCTTTGATCATACCACCAAGGTTGGAATTTCAAAACAGACTCAGTTAAATTTTAAAATTCAAATTTCCCATTTTAAATTTATAAATCTTTCTTTTATAAATTTAATCTGACATGAAAATCCATCAATGAAGCAATTTCTATATCAAATTCCATATCTAATACCCAACCACAATGCGTAAGAAGCAGCCTCTGGGATGATCAAAGCTGGCATTCAATTGAAAATCAATCAATGAAGCAATTTCTATATCAAATTCCATACCTAATACCCAACCACAATGCGTAAGAAGCAGCCTCTGGGATGATCAAAGGTGGCATTCAATTCTGTGTAAAGGGAATGGATAATGTTCGCCGAATCTGATCTTACGTCATCAATACTATCGCTGCAGTATTCCATAGTCCATGAGTCCAATATTCCATTTTATGCTGTTGCAGGTCCGGCATTCCAAAACGAGTGGCGAAGAGGCCAACGATATCAGAGGTATCAGGCTTCCCACTGCTCAACCAGGAAGAGCGCCGACGTTGAATATCGTTCAGGTTAGGGTTACTGTCACATAAACCCTAAAAATGGGGTTGGTCCCTCACATTTATATCAAACCCGATTCCCACCATCCCAATGATATGGCCAATTTCCTATGTCAAAGCCTACACAGGTACCACCATATATTAACTGCATCGAATGAAATCGAATCATCGACCAATGCGTGGTGGGTTCAGATATTGCTAAAAACAAACAGAAAGATGAAACAGAATTGAAGTGCGAGAACATTCTTTTATAATTTTGTAATATACTGTAAGCTAACACCATCGAATGTACAATGGGAGGACTCATATATATATATATATTTTGTTTGTTGGAATTTGGTTAATTTTTTCTTAAAAGATATGATCTTAGGAGTATTTGAATCTTATTTTTGATGGCTGAAATAAATTCAGACTTATTATCAGAAATTTTTGATATCCAAAATCTTGAAATTTGACAAGTATAATTTTAACAAGTATATACCTTCCAACCATTATTATCATAATCCACTATTACTATAATTCTTAATGCTTATCTGTATACCTCTTGTGTATACATAAGTCAATCTAAAAATTTGAATATTGATCACTTCACTTATAATACTTTCAATATATATATATATATATATATATATATATATATATATATATATATCACTTCATATATATTTATATATCTTTATTTTTACTTCATTTATTAATTTTTTTTTGTTTTTATTTTATTTTTAAATTTAAAATTTACTTTATTTATTATTTATTTTATTTTTAAATTTAAATTTGAAATTGTTAAATAAATAAAAAATTCTTCAAAGTGAAAAGAAACGTGATTGATACTTTTATATGTTAAAATATTTTGATTATCATATTGCATTTCTTTTATACGTACGAAAAAAAATATGATGTATTTTATTTATTTATAATATTTTATATAATTTAAATTTTATATATTATTATGTATATGTAAATCAGGCATATGTGTTGTTGAAATGTTTTGTTTAGTTTTGGTAGAGAAGAGTAATTGAAGAATAGTATGCATGACAATTATTAGTCTTTTTGGACAATTTAGTTAAAGAATATGTTAGGAATTTTTCTTCTGTGATCCATAAATTGTGATTAAAATCTTTCGGTGAAAATCACATTAGAATAGATTTGGTCGACGTGTTTCGAACCAGCTAGTGTGGTTCATCATATGGAAAGGTTTGTTGATGACACCTGTGTTGTATGGCCTCATGGTAAGGAGAAATTGGATCTTTTCTTTCATCATCTTAATAATCAATGTAAATTCACCATGGATTTCAAAGATAATGGTAGCTTGCCTTTTCTTGATGTCTTCATTTCTAGGATTGATGGCGGTTCTCTCTCTCATCAGGTTTTTAGAAATAAGACGCACACTGAGCAGTCCTTACATGCTAGTTCTCACCATTTCCCTGCTTAGAAACTTGGTGTTCTCAGCACCCTACGAGAGCCTTTAGAATCTCTAATGAACACCACTTTGAAGGTGAAAAGGATCATCTTCTTAAAGTTTTTTACAAGAACGGTTATAACATGAGTCAATGTCTTAAAGCTTTTCGAAAAGCGGAAAAAGGTCCTAAGGGTAAAAAAGAACCCTGCGATCAGTTGTTTGGAGTTCACCTTTTGTTTATCAAAGGTACTACGGATAAAATCGCCAGGATTCTAAAGAAACATAATGTTTCCTCAACCTTTAAGCCCTCCCACACCATTTGGAGTTCACTTAGCTCGGTTAAGGACCCGATTTTCCCGAAGGATGGTAAGGGTGTTTACTTGATTCCATGTTCCTGTGGGACCCCTTACATTAGTGAAACTGGTCGGTCAATTAGTCAAAGAATTCAAGAACATGTTGCTGACGTGAAGCATAGTAGATCATACTCCTTTGCGCTAGCGGGGCATGCTGAGAAGACTAATCATCACATTTGCATTGAAGATGCTGAGGTTATTGCGAGGATTGACCATTTCTACCACCGCAAGTTGAGAGAAGCCCTGGAAATCGAAAAGAAGTCGGTCAACCTCAACAGAGATGATGGGTGGATGATTAGCAGATGTTGGATTCCTGCCCTTCATTCCTAATAAAACTTATAATTAGTTAATTAATTAATTAATCTATTTTTATTTTTATTTATTTTTATTATTTTTATTATTATTATGTATTTAATTCTTAATTAATTAATTAATTAATTAATTAATTTTTATTTGATTATTTTTATTATTATGATTTATTTAATTAATAATTTTATGGTTCTATTTTTTTTTATTTTTTTTTAGTTTTATCTTTATTTATTTATTTATTTTTATTTTTTTTCAAAATAATAATTGTTTGATGAATTTTGGAATCACATAGCATTTAATTATTAAAAATAAAATAATTATATAAATTCAAACCATAAATATTATTTATTATTTTTAACATTTAATTTATTTGATAATAATAAAAATACATATATAGACATAAACATCTATTATATTCTTTAAATATATTAAATTAATAATTATTATTTTTATTAAAATAAATATAAATATATAAAAGAATATATTTTATTAAAATGAATATATATAAATGTGTAAAATATTTAAATTATAAACTTTAATAATTTGATTTACTCTTTTTAATATAGAATAAAAATTAAATTAAATAAAATTATTATTAGTTAAGTCAAACTAGTCGTTATTTTACAAATGGCTAGTGGTAGCTTTACTTTCTATTTAAAGGGGTTACTTGATCAAATTTTCCATCTTGTCCTGATGATGAACCACACTGGCTGGTTCGAAATGCATCGACCAAATATATTCTGATGTGATTTTCACCAAAAGATTTTAATCACAAAGAATATGTTTTTTTTGTAAAGTATTATTTTAGTTAGGTATAATTTTAATAATAAATTCTGCTTTGCGGTGAAAATTTTGGGGTGAAAATTTTCTCGATTAATACTTGGGTTTGTGGTGAATTTTCTCGATTAATACTTGGGTCTGCGGTGAATTTTCTTGACTAATACTTGGGTTTGCAGTGAAATTTTCTTGATTAATTTTCTCGATTAATACTTGGGTCTGGGTGAAAATTTTTCTGATTAATATTTGGGTTTCCGGTGAAAATTTTGCGGTGAATTTTCTCCATTAATACTTGGGTCTGTGGTGAAAATTTTAAGGTGAATTTTATTGATTAATACTTGGGTCTGCAGTGTTTTTTTCTCGATAAATTTTCTAACCTGGCAGTTGAGGATACTTGGGTCTGTGGTGAACCTGGGCACTTGAGGTTTGTTGTCTGGCTTGCTGATATTCAAGTGCACACATTCCTTATCTTTTTCTAATACATATCTGCTAATATATTCTCAAGTATGAATAATTCACCACAACTACCAAAGATTACGAAAGGTAGACCTAGCATAGTTACTCTACAAAGCCGTTATGAGTATATAGAGTCTTTAGATAAATGTAGAGAAGAAAGAGAAGTCAAGCTACAAACCCTGTTAGAAGCCATGCTAGAAAAAAAATTCACATCTCTTGAAGAAAAGATCCAAAAACAAATAGAAAATAAAATAGAACAATTGGAGAATAAAATGGAGGCAATGGAGACTAGGTTGCAGGTCATAGAAAAAAAAAACCAAGATATGAACCAAACATCCCAGCAAGGAGATCTTGATAATATAGAGAGTTTTAAAATGAAGGACATGATTAAAGAACTAGAAGAAAAATTTAACAACAGTCTCACCCTAAATAGTGGGGCAGGTAAATTAGATATCAAACCAATTAAAGATGAAATGAAAAAATTGATCGAATTAGGCCATGTGCGTAACAAAAGGGCCTTGAAATTTATAATCTTAGGTTTGAAAGAGGAGGTAGACGAGGATACTTTAGCCATAGCCCAGACATAATTACATAATAGATTACAAATTGAAACCACGTGTCTCACAGAAGCAACAGGGTTAGGGAAATTAACTGATAATAAATGATGGCTGATCCGAATAAAGGTGAGCTCTACTCACAATAAGTATGACATACTTAGTAAAAAATCAAGTCTAAAAGGAACGGGAATATTTATAAATGAAGATCTCATTCTAGAAGATCAAACAGAATTAAGAAAGGAGGTTCAAAATGTAAAAGAAGCTAGGAAGGAAGGAAAATGGGCAATAATCAGAAATAGAAAAGCCGTTATTTGAGATAGAAACCGAAAATATAGTAATAAATAGAAATTCAACATGCTGTGAATTCTTTCTTGGAACTTTCAGGGCTTTCCATGGAATAAAGGCCCAAAGCTAAGTTGGATCTCAAATGATGTTGATATTATATTTCTTGTTGAAACTTTGGAGCATGAAGAATATAAGGTCCCTAACATAGATGGATTTGCACTATGGTCTAACTGTCTACCCAGAACAAGCGATCCTCCCGTAGAGACATTGGGGGCATAGCTTGCTACATTAATAATAACAACTCCCCCCATGCTAGGATTTATAAAAATGACCCTTACAACCAATATAGTTGGATTGAGATTACTGACATTAATGATAAAATGACCTACATAACAATATGTTATTTTCCCCCCATCAATTCTAACTTCTATAAGAAAAAGAATCTAGATAAAAATAGTCCTTACAATGGTTTAGAGAATGATATTTATAGCCTAAGGAATGAAGGTAATATACTTTTAGTGGGTGAATTTAATGCTTGAACTTCAAGCAACCAAGCTATTCTTCTAAGCAATCATTCCAACCCTAATCCTGTTGGTTAGACGAAGACCTTACGATGGCTATCCGATACAAAAGGAGCTCTGAAGACCTCGGGGATATTTTTTTTGGGTCAGAGCTAGTAAAGATCTGTAGTGCTCAGGATCTCATAATTTGCAACAGTCTAAAGAAGTGGCCCAATTCTAGCCAGATGACCTGCATCCATGGGCTTGGAAACAATGTGGTAGACTATGTCATTTCTGATCTCCCTATATACAACGAAATACTAAATTTTGACATCTTAGACGACCACGAGCCTCACTCTGATCATATGCCTTTACTTATAACTCTCAATTTTTTCATGCATAGAGATCCTATTGAAGACAATCCTTATAGTCAAAAGAACTTAATCTTTGATAGAAATAAAAATGATCTCTTTCTAAATGGATTAAAAACTAATTTTCTTCCTTTATCTAGTATAGACAACATAGATGACCTCTATCATAATTTTACTACAACCCTCTTATATTCTATTAACAAGTTCTCAATTGAAGTCTCAAGTAACAAAAGAAATAGCAAAACCAACCCATGGTATGACAAAGATTGTAAAAGTGCGAGGAGAGCAATCAAGGAAGTTGTTGATGAATCTCTCAAAATTTACAAGATAAAAATCTACAAATCCCTAACTAAAAGGAAAAAAAGGCAATATATTCGTAAAAGACAAGAGAATCTCTTATACCTCTCTAAGGTGGCTCCTAAGAAATCCCGGAGGCAGATTGTAACTAGGAAAACTAAAGATAATAATAAAATTTCTTTACACGACTGGAATTCCTATCTTAAAAAGCTTTATGAATCTCCAAATGCTAGGGATAACTTTGAAAAAATGCTCACAACAAAAGAATTTTTCTCATTAGAAGAAATTGATTTTGGGGTTAAATGCTTGAGAAATGGGAAAGCTAAAGAAATTGAAGGTTACTAGGGGGAAATCTTAAAAATTGGAGGTCCTTTTGTCATCCCCCACATCCATAAGCTTTTCAACCAAGCGGTCAAGCAAGGGTTCCGTAAACCTTGGACTCAGAGCCTCATTATCCCTATTTTTAAAAGTGGGGATACAAATAAACCCTCTAATTATCATACAATTATGATCATCCCTCTCGTGGCCAAGTTATATGGTATTATTTTGGAAAAGAAGTTGAGCATTTGGATTGAAAGTGAAGGTAAGAGGGCTAAAGGACAAGCGGGTTTTAGAAGGCAACACTCAACAACGGACCACCTCGTTATGCTTAGGATCATTGTGGAGGAATGAAACAATGATAAATCCAATCTCTTTTATTGCTTTGTGGACTTTAGAAAGGATTTTGATACGGTTCCTAGAAGCAACCTATGGAACAAATTAGAAGAGCTAAATGTTCCTTTCAAGCTAAGAGCGGCCACTATAAGACTATACAAGAATGTAATTGCCAAGTTAAAGAGCAATGAGGGGTGGTTGAAAGATATTAAGTATAATATTGGAGTTAAACAAGGTTTCTCCCTCTCCCCTACCCTATTTGGCATTTACATCGACAAGCTAGAAGGTTGTTTAGAGGAAGCAAGATGTGTTGGTAGGATCTTAGCTGGGATAGTCATCATCCTTCTTCTCTATGCTGACGATATTGTTCTTCTCGCAAGGTGCCCATCTAATCTTGATAAGAAATGTAGACTTCTTAAGGATTTCTACTTTACCATGGGTATGTCTGTTAACACTGACAAAACAAAAGTTATGATTATCAAATCAAAGAAGGACACTTATGCTAATTTTATGTATGACAATAGTAACTTGGAGGAAGTGTCTTCTTACAAGTACCTAGCAATTGATATTCATCACAAGCTCAACTAGAACTACAACATTCAGAAAAGGATTAATGGGGGGTGGAAAGCTTATTTTGGTCTTGAAAATAATTGTAAAATGGAAAACCTCGTAATGTGGGATAGAAAGAAGTTCCTCTTTGAAACTTTAGTCACTCTTGTTATCTTATATGGATGTGAGGTTTGGGGCTGCAACATCTCTAGAGAATCCTAGAGAAACATTGAGCAAATCTAGAAGCGTTTTATAACATATTACCTTAAAATTAAAAGCAATACACCCTATCCTATTCTACTTATAGAAGTGGTTCTTTCCCCTATTGAGAGCCTAGCTATGACTAGGCTTATGTTGTACAAGCACAAGCTCAATAGCATAGGAGACCATAAACTTCCTAAGCTAGCTTTAAATTCCAGCCAAAACCACCTAAGGCTTAAAGGAGGTTGGTATAAAGACACCATGGCCTGGGTAAACCATTGGGAGATCGAAGAGAATGTTGCATTGAAAAACAGTAATAGCATTAAAAAAATTGTTACTTCTAAGTTCAAAGAAAAAATGTGGTGTGAGAAAGATCTAACACCTAAAAGAAAATTAAGATATTATAAGGAGGTCATCAACCCCACCCTAGAAGATCAAAAGTATATCTTTGTTTTAACTAGCTCAAAGAAGAAAATTAATATAGCTAAGATTAGAACGAACTCTCATGAGCTCCATAGTGAAACAGGTCGTTGGACAATTCCTAAAACACCATGGTTCTAAAACACCATGGATGGAAAGGATTTGCCATCTCTGTGAGAATATGAACATCAAGGATGAAAATCACTTTCTCCTAGAGTGCAACGCGTACAGCCACATTAGTGCTCAATTTCATAATATTTGTTGCAATACTGACCTTCCTAGCCTTTTAAGATGTCAAAATTATAGTGAGCTTGGGAGGCTTCTCTCCAAGATTTTTGAGCATAGGAATAAAATCTTAAATCAAACTAAATAACTCTTTTCTTTAAGTCCGATAGACCAAAGATTGGTCTTAGTGGACGTTAACCATCATCATCATCATCATCATCATCATCATATATCGAAAAAGTCTTGCTAGAGGAGATTCATCTATCATATTAAGATGCAATTTGAAACAAAAACTATAAATATTAGATTAACAACCATTCTTAGCAAATTTAGAATTTTGTTGGAGAAAATGAATTGCAAGATTGATTTTTAAAGAACATTTTTAAATTACAAATTATGATTACCAAGTTAATTTAACTAATTAGCACTTTGATTATTATCTACTTAAATAACACATCTATGTGCATTTTTTCTAATCTTTTATAAAATTAAAATTCACTAATTTTATATAAAAATATTCTTATATACAAAAAAAAAAAAGAAGAAAAAAGATTTATTTAATTTATTATTATTATTTTTATAATTTTGTATAATATAGTAAATGAATTAACTAATAATAAATTTTTTTTTATACAATAATTAAATATAATTATAATTTAACATATATAAATTATATAAATAAATTTTTAAATAATTTATAAAATTTATAATATCATCTCTAAGTTAAAACAATTTAAATGGATTTAATCATTTAAAATATGTATTTTCTCTTAAAACAAAAACTACATGTTCAAATCCAATGGGGTAGTCACAGACACATCCAAAGTCATAGACACATCCATCCAAATGTTATTGCGGAAAACGACAAAATCCAAGAATAAAACAACGACAGAGGGGCAACACTATCAAGTATCAGTCTTCATGCTGCTACACAAAATAGAGCCAATGTTGAATAGTGTATGATGATAGAGGCCCAACACTCTCAGGTATCAGAATTCTCCCTGCTCGACAAAAGAAAGTTGACGTTGAAAAGTGTAGGGTTAGGGTTAGGGTTACTACTTAACAATATTCAAAAATAGGGATGGTCCGGAACATTTATATCCATCCCTATCCTCATGTGGTATAGACACAAAATCATAATTCTGACCCTTCAAATTATGTGGTTATATTTTTGTTCCCATCTACAGCTGCTGAGCATCTACAGGCAGTAATAAATTCAACGTAGATAAACACCTTGGGCTTATAAGAAAGTTATGAATGGTGGCTTGCTGCCTTTAATGATTCAGAGATAAAAAACTGATGCCATGAGGAATTATTATACCGACAACTTCATAAGCCTGGGATATTATTTCACAGAGCCAGGCGCCTTCCCAATATCCTTAGGAAAAACTACCGAGGTTGATAAGTTATTATCATTGAGAAACAATGTGTTCAAACGCATAATTTTTGGCAGCTTCGATGGGATTCCCCAACTTAAACGATTGCAATTGAGAAAAATATTTATTACACCTTGGACAAAGCCAAAGACATGGTATTATCCACTCATTGTAAGTCTTATCATCACCTTTATATACACACATTGAACAATTTATTTTCCTTGCCTCTTTATATGACTGTGATCAATATATTTCCTTAAGCAAAGGAAAATTAAGAACAAAGGACATAGTCATTAAATTTTAAGAACATTTTGAAATTTAATTAAAAAAAATCTCCATAGGAAAAGCTACCGCGGCTGATAAATTATTTTCATTGAGGCACAATGTGTTCAAACGTAGAATTTCTGGCACGACATGATGTTTTTTGGTATGTTTATTAAAAATGTCTGGTGTGACATACACAACATTTTCTCAAAATTCAACCCCGATCGGGGTGCCAAGTAGAAGAGGGTGGGCGTCAGACTATGCCATGCGGTGGAGGAAGTCTGATGGGCCATCACGCATAATAATTAATGGAGGGTGGTGGAGGTCCTTCCCAAATGCCCATTAATGCGCATGAAGAAAGATGTCCAACATCATCAAAGTCTATTAGGTGGAACTTGGAAAGTACGTCGGGAGCGAGGAGGTAGACTGCATAAGGTGAGTTTCCATTTTAGTAAGGGTGTTGTTACAGAGCAGCGAAATCAACTTCACTCTACGACGGAGAACATGCAGGGGGAAGGAAATTGACAGCACCGGTGGAAGATAACTTGCTATGTAATGGTTCTCGCAACCCTCATCTCCCAATTCGATTTTCCTCTTCCCATTCTACAAAACAAAGATGAAGGTCCTTCTTGTGTCTCTACTAATTTTGTTTCTTTTTATGATCGGAATTGGCCTCATTTCATGTTTTTCCGTTTCTCTAGTTGTTATGGAATGGCAGTGGTTGTAGGTTAGGATATAGAACCCTGTTTCCACAGCCTTCCCTTTTCCTATCGTCATAATCTCTGTAATGGTATTTATATGTTGTATGGTTGTCTGTCTTGGTATTTTACTTTGACTATCATAAAAGACGTGGTACTGGTTCCTAACTTCTTACAAAATTTTAAGGATGCTCAGGCCTATATGAACTCTTTGAATTTTTGGTCGATTTCATGTAGCAATGGTATGTTTAATTGTATGCAGCTCTGTGTTTGCCGTCAAACCCTGTCTTTTATGGAATACCTGTGGGTTAATGCATGGAATAGACCTCGAAAGAATGGTTGTGACCATAGTTGGATTATACTTCATTTCCTGATTTTTTTTTAGTACCAATGGATTCATGGGGGTAGTCAGGGTAAGGGTTGCTTTCGGGTTATTTTTTGTCAATGGTTGTCAAAAAATTTTCCACGGCGGAATATTCTTTCTTGTAAGTCTCTATTTTTGATAAATAAATTGTGGAAAGGGTCCAGAGAGCTTATTCTTGGTAAAAATTTAGACTCTGGCAACAAAACCCTGTTCGTTCTGATACTAGGGATTCCTGAGGCATTCATCAGAGTGTATACGGTTCATGTTACTGATCTCTCTCTATACACAGGGTTCCTATCCAGATTTTTAGGAGACATTCTCTGTCGGGCCATCATGGCAAAAGGACAAATAGGTAAAATCAAAGACATAGATAGAGGAAAGAAACAACAAATCAATCAGACTGTTGGTCCAAGTAAGAGAGGCAAAAAGAGTAATAAGCAAATCCTCGAGAATATTGTTGATTTATATGAGTCTTGAAATTTGGTTCATATCTGAAATATAATTCAGGGTTGGGAGAGACAAAATGATGATGAAGATGATGACCTGAATGAGCAGGCAACTAAAATGGACATTATATTAGACCCATGTAGTACAAGAGGTCGTGTATCTCTATTTCAACAATCAGTTAAGACTTATTGGAAAATGAAATCTGTTCTAGCAAAGGCGATGGCGAGCAAGGAAGTAAGGGAAGACAACTCATCAGTGCTTTTTGAAAATCAATAGATAAAACAAGACATTCATGAGATGGCTAAGGCATGGATCCAAGCAAATGCCAGAATTGGGAAAATTGAGTGTTAACTTCAAAGCATGAAGAAAGTGGAACTGCTGGGCTCCACGACGAAGGAATCGAGCCCTATAGACTCTTCTGATGGAAAATATTCTTAGTTTATAGTTTTTCTCATGTTTTTAGCGGTTATTAGTTATTTTTTATGTTTTAGTTGTAAATGTTATGGACATAGTAAAGTGATAAAAGGAGTACGTAGAAGGAAAAAAGAATATCAGTTTTGGTTAGCCTTTAACTCTCTGCGGTGGCCAACAGACCTAGTTTCCTTCGGGAAGATTGAGGCTACTATAAATGATAAAATATGTATAGCAACTTGCTCTTTTAAAATTTGAAAATATAAAGGTACTACGAAATTTACAAAAGAAAACATTTTCTCAAAGTTTTGTGCAGAAACATTTTCTCAAAGTTTTGTGCAGCCACTGGGATGTTGGCAAATGAAGGTATGTCATGTCTTTATCATACTGATAGAAAAACAGAGTTATATGAAGAGATAGGCAAGTTGTTCAATTTCAGAACTGAGAATCTTGACAATGGTTTTAAGTACATTGTATTTCATATGAAACCAAAAAAATAGAGAGTAGACTATTGATTATGGTTTTGGTCATGGTTGGTAGAAAAAAATAATAAAAGGATTCATGGATGGACTTTGATATGGTTATCCAAAGGTGGTAGAATAATCCTCGCACAAGTTGTTTTGCAACAATTAACTGTCTATTTCACATTTATACTATGTCCCAAAGAAAATCATTAATAAGATCAGATGACATGGAATGGAACAATAAAAAATGGGCAAATATTGGCTAGTGAAAATTACAAAATGTTGTTTACAAAGCAATATGGTCAAGAGAGTAACTATTGGTTTAAAGAAGTATGGAAAGTAAATGCACAAAATAATATGATTATCTTAACATGGCTAATATGGACGGAAAAAAAATTGACGTAGAAAAAATTACAAAAGAGAGGGAAAATTGGCCCTGGCATATGCATATTAGGTTTGAATGCAAATGAGGACAATGAACACTTATTTTACTGCTACAATTTTTCACGGAACGTCATTCATCACTAGATTATGAAAACATTACAACATTCTTTTCATGGATCATTTGAAGGCTGAAGATTTCATCAAATGGTGGATGAAAAAAGATAAGAATATCGGAAACATCCATGTTTTATTTCACTAGTGTATTTGGTGTTGCATAAATAAATGGATTTTTGATGAGGTAAGCAGCTGTCTAGATAAGATATGCATCAGGAACATTAACTTATGGGAGAAGTTTAAAATAAAACAGAAGCCCCTATAGGATTTATAAAAAAGATTGAGACCTTTAGAAATCCACTACCCAGATAGATTTTTTGATGGGGCATCTCAACAGTCGAGGTGTGGTTGTGGGGCTTGGTTGATGATTTCTCCCACATGCCACTACAAAATTCACTGGAATGGAGGTATGGGGACAAATATGAGAGAAGAAATATTGGCTTTATGGGGACTGACGTGGTTCACAACTCATCTTTATTTGGACAAAATTTGGAATTTTGGAGACTCACAGGTTCTCATAGAACACCGAAAAAAGTGTACCTCTCTCAATCCTGGGTACCTCAATGCATGGATGGACAGAATAAAAGAACTTAGATCATATTTGTCCACTATCATATTCAAGCATATATTCAGAGAAAAAAACACACAGGGAGATAGGATTTCCAAAAAAGGCCTACAAGGAAATTTTGGGGAGATTCACTACGAGCTTACTGACTCTACAGGAACTAGAGCCAGAGGTATGGAGGTATGGTTAAATTCATATGAAAGAAAGAATATAGAGAAACATAAAGTTTGAAGACTTGTATTTTTGACACTGGCTAGATGGAGGAAGATTTCCACTTACAAGGAAACTTGATATAGGACGAAAAATAATGCTGAACAAGATATAGAAATATATGCAAATATTAACATGTCTTTTTTGTGATAAACTGTCACACACAACAAAATCTAGCTTCTTCGTTTTTTGCTTATACTAAAAAGTAGGTATATGTTTATGTAAATACTTAAAAGATACACTCTGGTATAATCATGTAATTTCCAACTTAAACGATTGCAATTGAAAAAAATACTTCTTACACCTTGGGTAAAGCGAGAGACTCTTGTATTATCCATTCGTAGCAGCTGGAGGTCTCAAAATCGAAACTCGTTGCAATTCTTATCATCACCTTTATATACACACATTGAACATTTTATTTTGCTTGCCTCTTTATATGACTGTGATCAATACATTTTCTTAAACAAAGGAAAATTAAGAACAAAGGACATAGTCGTTAAATTTTAAGAACATTTTAAAATTTAATTAAAAAAATCAAGCCATTAAATTTTAATTTATTTCAAAATATTTTATAAATATATAATTAAGTTAAATTTAACGGACCGCAAGAAAAAAAATATCGTTTACACCACAATTTAATTTGAAATCATCATACTACAACACTCCCCTGTAATTTGAAAATTTACGTTCTTTAACACTCACAATGCTTGAGCTTTTGAGTGCTCTCTAAAACTCATTAATAATTCTTCCCTTAGCCAAGACACGTGGTAGATTCCTAGATCCACATAATCGAATGGTAATGTCACTATAGTTGATAAGCTTGCTATTGAAGTGATAACACTTATCATTGTGTTTACTTTTGCATGAAACATATGGTTTTTGGATAATGCAACTTTTGAACTAATGTCACAAAAGTAGAAGTTGGGTCATTCTCAACATGTACAAGATCTTTGAAGATTCTTCTTAGTCATACTTTTCATGATGCTATAATAGATGTTAGAAGTTTTTTCTTAGTCATATTTCACATGATGCTATAGCACTAGCTACATATTTAGTTGGGTCATTCTTAGCATGTGAAAGATCTTTGAAGATTCTTCTTAGTCATACTTTGCATGATGTTATAGTAGATGTTAGAAGTTTTTTCTTAATCATATTTCACATGATGATATAGCACCTGCTACATATTTTTCTTATGTAAAAGATATTGATACAATGAGTTGCTTCTTAGAATCCCATGATATCAAAGCTGTGACTAAATGAAAAGTATACATTGAGGTGTTTCGTCAATGATACCAATAAAGTAATTGTTTATGTATCTTGTCAGTGTGTTCTTCATAAGTTGTGTACCAAAATCCATAATCAATTGTACCTACAATATAACTTAAACTTATTTTTCCAAATTTTCACTTAGAGTGCTTCCAAGACTCCATAAATATGGAAATAGAACTACCACAATCCATAATCAATTGTACCTACAGTATAACTTAAACTTCTTTTTTCAAATTTTCACTTAGAGTGCTTCCAATACTCCATAAATATGAAAATAGAACTAGCTCCTTGAGTGAGCTACATGAGCCTACATACAAGCCTCTTATATAATGTTGAACCAACTACTAGTTCTTCATCCTACTTGTTCATATTGCAATGTGTTGGTTTGCATTTCTTCATCCTCTTTAAGGTAAATGCAGTATACCTTTGTTGACATACAAAAAATCTTTTAACATATTGCTTAACTTGAGTTCCCAAAAAGTAATTCATGAGACTAAGATTTCTCATGTAAAATTCTATTTTTATGGAATCTTTGAAATAATCTAACATCATGTTTTTAGTATATATCATATAGCAACATAAAGGAAAACTGTAATGATTTTACTTCACTGATATGATTTCGTGCAAAGAGTGGGATTAATACATCTCTCTTACTGAAACCATTGTTGAGCAATTAAGAGACAATTTGACTATGCCATGTTCTTGGAACTTGCTTCAAGCCATATAAGGATTTATTTTTCTTGTACACTTTGTATTCTCAATCTTTTACTTGAATCATGATGAGTTCTTTACATGCACCTCTTCTTCTAAATTTCCATTAAAAAAGGATGACTTCACATCCATCTCGTAAAATAGCTAGTAGTTATGGGTTACTACAACTAACACAACTCTAATATTATCCGAATTTTCTACTAATGAAACTTTTTTACCATATTCAATACTAGTTTTCTAAGAAAACCCTTTGCAAACTAGCCTCACCTTATGTTTTCCTAGCCACTTAACACTAACTAATGTTAGTTTTATTTTCTAGGAGATCAACAATATCACATGTTTCATTCCTTTCAATAGATTCAATATCTTCATTCATGGCATATACCCAATGCTATTCTTTCATTTCCTCTTCAAAATAAGCAGGTTGATAGGATAATAAGGAAAAGTGAGATTGTTTATCCATGACATCACATCGTGCATACATTTTCCTTAAGCTCCTTTTTTTTAATTTCTCATTGAAGCTACTGAACAAATGCTAGAAGAATAATTATTTATTTTATTTTATGTTGAATGTACTAACTCACTACTAGAAAAATAACTATTTTCAATATGTTCGTCTTATCTTTTCACTTATAACCTTGGTAGTCTTGGTGGGGGTATTAGTTGTCCTAAATTTTTTGGTTGTTCATATCAATTTGGAGAAATGGATTTGAGTTTTCCATTGTTTCATTTTTCATGTCACTCCAAGAATTTGACATCTAGTCTCACTAAATTTTCTTTGTGAGTAGGTTATACAATATGTAATCTTTGGACAATTAGCTATATCCAATGAAGATGAAATTTTTACTCTTACTATCAACTTTTCTTCTTATCTCTTCCTAGACATGTTCATAGGAAAAACAAACAAAAAATCTAAAGTGAGAGACACTTGAATTCATGCCACTCCATTCTTATTGAGACACTTTACCTTTCACACTTTTTGGTGAAAATCTACTCAATATGTAGACTAGACAAGCAACCAATTTAGCCCAAAATTCATTGAACATAATTTTACATTTGATCATGTTCCTTTCCATGTTTATGATGATTTCATTCTTTCTTTTAGCCACTCCATTCTATTGTGGAGTATAGTTGGTGGTGAGATACCTTTTAATTCTCTACTTTCTACAAAAAGTTGCAAAATCCTTTGAGTCGTACTCTCCTCCATTGATATGAGCACTTTGACATATTTTCCACTTTTTTTTCTACTACCACTTTAAATTCTTTGAGATTTGTGAATATCTTAGATTTTTTTCTTGAAGAAATTTATAGGAAATGTACCCAAAATTTCCTACTAAAGTAGTCAATTAACATTAGAAAATAAAATATTCCACTAATGGACTTAGTTCGTATTGTTCCACATAGACCTATGTGAACTATTTATAGATGCTCTTTGGATTTGTTGGAGGCCATTGGAGATTTGTCTCTTTGATGTTTGTTAAGGATGTGGCTTTTATAAAGGTTGGTTTGTTCATTCAGTATAGGTAGTCAGTTACCCATTGATAATTTTTGCAAGAGGTCAAGAATCCCAAAGGTAGGTTACCATATATAAGATGTCACAACTAAGTATCATAAGTGCTAAAGACAGTTTGTGCATATAATTGTTCTCAAATTCAATGTGTTCTTGGTCATTCAAAAATTTGCAATAAGTTTCCCACTAGGTGGCTTATCCAATATTATGCATGTGGAGTCTTTGAATTCGACATCATAACCATTTTGACTCAATTGTCTTCTACTTATTAGGTTATTTTTAATATTAAGTACATACAAGACATCAATAAAGTTTTTTTTCACAATTTATTGGTTAATACTAACACAACACCTTCACCTAAGGCCTTTAATTACTTATCACCTCCTAAAGTAATTTTAGATTTAATAGAATTGTAAATACTAGAAAATAATTCTTTTCTACCTATTATATGATTTCTAGAGCCACTTTCCATCAACCATGGATCCTTATTGTGATATTCTATAGTGATTTGACATGAAATGATAATTTCCAGTCACATGTTCCTTTTGTAGTGTTAGAGATATTAGCTCCAACAAAAACTTTAAGAATGCAATATTTACTATAGAATTTATAAAAGAAGGTTAATATTATATTAATTTTCCATTTTAATATAGGTAAAGAATTCAATTTTTCATGGAAAAAAAAATCAACTCGCTAATTATTTCTTATTGAAAAAAATTATTAGGAAAAATTTTATATTAAATTATTTAGGTTGGAGAAATATTTATGACCACTATTTCATATGTTGGATAAATATCATCACTATTAATCTTCTTGATGTTATATCTAACATGCATATTCTATTTCCATTTACTTCTCATATTAATGTTTATCATTGTAGTTTTACATGTTAACATTTCAATGGAAAATATCAATATAGGTTTGGAAACCAATGGACATAGCTATGACTAATAATATGAAGTAATCAATTTTGATAAAATTTGCCAACACAACTCCAAATTGAAGGGATAATGGGAATATATTGTGTAAATGAATTTACACATAAATGGTGATGCACAATATACCTTTATGGCACACTACTATGCACCAAATATCATTTCAATAATATTAAAATAACATAAATTGATAAGAATCCCATTCAACCAATATTTTTGCAGGGAAAATATCTTCCTATTCATTTTTAAAATATTTAAAAAATGAATAAAAATAAAGCAACTATATTGTTGGGTTGATTCATTCATATTAAAAACTTTATGGATCATAATTTTCTTTTTCTCCATTCATAATATTCTCACTCATTTTAAAATTTATCTCTTTCCATCAACTATAATTCACATTAGAAAGTGATTCATTCCTTAAATATTTGATATTTATTCAAACATGGATTATTCCCTTTTTCATAATATAAATGGTATGGAAGAAAAGAGAAAATTCAAGAGTTTCCAATGCTCCTAAAATTCTAAAATTCAAGAGTTTATGATATTCATAATATTACAACGCTTAGATCTATATATTTTGAGACAATTTGAAGTACCTAATTTATGAAATATACTTAGTGAGTTATTGGTATAAGTTGGCACTAATCATATAAATAACCTCTTTAAATGGCCTTCTACAATAAGTATATTTGAAATAGGTCAAATAACAACTTATGTTTTTAGATTTTCGAACCATGGTGATAATACATATCTTATAGAGGTGATAAAAATGGATAAATTGAAAGAGGTTATAGATATCATTCAAAATGATAAAATCCCAAAATCAAACAATTAATATTTTAAATTATATCAAGATTATTTTGAATTGTGGAAATATAATTACCTAATTAATAATAACAAAATTTCTTAAATAGTAATTTATGTAAAAATAAGATTTATTTTTCAAGTAAAATCAATGTAATGCAAGACAATAATACAAATGTAAGAACCAAATCTAGATTAATGTTGATAAAATAAAAAATTCATAAAATGGAAAAAATCCATGTAACCATAAGTTATATAAAAAAATTCATAATTTAAGAAAATGTAACTAAATTGTAAGAAAAAAAAGAAATTTACTTAGAATATATATATTTATATTTTCTTAAGTCAAATATACATGATCCTATTTATGTATTAACACTAAAAAATAACAAGATTCATAACAAAGGAAATAGACACATTTTAGAATTTCTAATGAGTATCTTTTAAAGTGAAATATTATAAGAAAAGTAATAAATCTCAAATTAAAATGCATTGCTAACTATATATTTGGCCATTGTTTCCAAAAGACTCTCATATATTCTTTCTAACTTGTATTAAAACCAATAAAATTGTAAAAAATGTATATAACCACAATTTATATAAACTCATAATTTGAGAGAGGACATGTAATTACAAATAATATAATATATTATTGTACGCAATAAAGAAAAGTTGTTCAAAAAATATATCTTGCTATCTTCGTATTATCCTAATCTCTACAATAATTGTAAAATCCAAATATACATGTACTTGCGAAACAAATATTATGGAAAGAGTCTTTACTAATCGCTTATATGTATTTAAAATTTTACTATATAGGTTAAAACATGAGTCTCATGGTAAAATGAATATAAATCCATCTATGTTATGTAATTAGGCAAAAGAAAATGTTTATTCATGAAAAAACCTAATTAGAAATGACAATATTTGTTTTATTAGAATCAGAGAGTCGAAATTCATATTCACAATTGGACCATTTAAATTATATTTATAATTATAAAGCATTTCACTTGATTAAAAGTTATAAAAGTTAATATAAATTCAATTTTAAAAATATTTATTGAGAAATCTTAAAATATATATTCACAATTTTTTTTAAAGCTCTATGAGATTTATTAAATTTTTATTTAAATGATTCACATGAAACACAATTTATAATATTAATGTGTTAATATTTAAAAGAAAATGATTGTTTACATACCTATTATATCATATATTTTAATATGAAATGTGATGAAAAATATATAAGATAACTTGATTTTCCATGGCCAATCACACGAGTTGAGGTAGCTTTTAATAGAATTATTTTAACCTTTAAATGAACTTCATAACATCAAATACTGTGGATGAATACTATAGGCCACCCAATATCATGGGTTTGAATACTATGTAAAGTGAATACTTGTGGCTTTCTTGTTTTTAAATAGAAAAATATGATTCCAAATTTCCCTTGCCCAATTAATAGTATGCTAATATGATTCTTTATTGCTCTTGTCAACTTGAGAATAAGCCAATATGATTCATTGTGAGATATATGTTGTGGGTATTTTTGAAATAAGGTGAAATATGAAATATTTAAAAAATATACAATATTTTCTAATTTCAAAATGTTATTTTAAAATTCACATTTTTACTATATTTCCTCTTTAAAATTTACTCTCTTAAGCTCCACCCTTATTCACATTTGACCATTTCTTTGTGCATTCTCTTTGATAATGACCATAGTTTTTGCAATACATTGGACTTTGGATTTTCATTTCCACTTTTCTGATTCTCATGTTGTTATTTATTCTACTTGATTATTACCTCTATGTATTTGAAATCTTCCTCCATTTCTTCCTCTTTTTCTTCTTCTAATGAATGTTTGAATCTTGAAGGTATGTTCTTAGAATTATTCTTCCATGCTGATTCTTGATTCATGGGACAAAATATAACCCATCATTCATTCTATTATGAGTTTAGGTAGAGCTTTGGAATCTTCCATGGAAATGAAAATCATTGCAAATATTCAACAATTTTTGGATCTTCAATCTCCTCTTTATGAATTCTAACTTGATGCACAACACCCATCACTTTAGTCATGAATTGGTGAATGTTATTAGCCTCCTTTATTTTCAAGGTTTCAATCTCTCTAATTTTATTGTATTCACTTTGTCATTACCTTGATATGCTAGTTCCGATATATCCTAGACTTGCTTTGCATTAGATACTCCCACTATCTTGAATAGATTCTAGTAATCCACTTAATCATTTTTTCTTGGGAATTATCAATGGTTGGAAAAGTTGTTTGATTGAGAATCCATTCTCCACTATGTCCAAAAATTTCAAAAAATAATCCTTATGTTTGCATTAGGTTAGTTGTAAAAGAAATTTTTCAAAATTTTTTTAAGGATAAGTTTGTAACAATCGAAAGAAGAAATTTCACCTAGTTTAATAAATGATATTTATAGTATGAGTATGTAACAACCTTGATATTTAACTCAAGTTGATTATGTCATTGTTCATGGTACTTTTTTCCAACATATCCAACCAATTTCTGGGCAATCTTAGACCACTTTTGCATGTCATTTTTTTTTATAAGATTTGAAAGTAAACTATCTTCGTATGTGGTCCAATGACAGTTGACTACATTGTTTTTCTTATAGAAACTATTGGTTTTTTCCAAAATATTTTGTTGATTAATTATTTTGTTATGTTCTTAAAGGATTATAGTATCTATGGTAAAGACATGTTATAAATAACCATTTTATATTATTTATGAAATAGTTGTATCTAGGGTAATAGCGAAAAACTCCATTAATTTTAGTTTCATTAAAAAAAATAATCTACACTAGTGTAGTAATGGCAACTCTTCATGCCAACTACTATTTCCAATGATTAAGCAATAAGGGTGAATATAAAATCGATACCTTCACGGTCACTCCACTAAGGAAGGGTCAACATGAGAAATAGAGTTGGTCCAACTAGATTTGCTATAGGGTTTCGCTTTAGAGGTCAACACCATGAAACACAAGCTCAGGGAGAGTGGTGAGCTCGTGTCCTTCTTTCTCGAGCTTGTATTCTTGTTTCTCCATGACTAGTGTTACAAAAACTTCAATATTTAAACCTTTTTATTGGCTTGAGGGGTCCCAACCCAAGTTCAAATTGTATTTGTGCAACCAACAAAACCCTCAAACTACTGGCGCTTTTGGTAGTGATATTATTGCACAACCAAAGTCTCACCTGAAGTAGTAATGGGGAGGTGCTAGGTTTCGACACCCTGTGGGAGGGATATGATGTTGATCTAACCCTTTCCAATATGATCTAATCATTATTGTGATGTGCTGATGTTCTTAACCTTATTCAGATCTAACTTCAACAAAATCCTTAACACATATGCAGTTATCACACAAACATATAGATATACTCTTATTCCGATCTACTTAACAGAAACCCTTAATACTAATATAATTCTTGCGTAAACACAAATATATATTATTATATCATTAACCAAGACAGATGTGCATCAATTAGCAGTAAGTACACCACATATATATAAGCAAATCCTTAACTCATAAAGCATTAATACAGAATAGAATTAGACAAGTAAACATTAGACTTTGTAGAACCTTCTCTTTGTTAAGAAGATCTTACATAAGTGCAGTTCTTTCTCTTGTGCACATAGTCATAGAGTCCTCGCACACAACCCAGGACTTAGGTCTCTGCACACACAACCATAGGAGCTTATCTCTATTCAAACTAATCACATAAATTTGTAGAAATTTAAAAAATCCTGTGATGCATTACCGGACTCTCATGATCTAACAACTATATCCACTGTTAAATACAAAATCCTTCTAATTAATTCTTTGTAGAAATTTAATCGACAATTGCAAACACACGAAGAGAAATCAATTGCACATAAAAAGATGTTTTTAACGGGAAAGCATAAAGCTAAAAACCCAAATTATCATATATTATGTATATCATGGATCATGAAACAATCTCATACAAATCTCTACTCCAAGAGCTCTCAGTACAATATACAATTTTCTAACTGTTATACAAAAATTGGTTCACTCATGCACCAGTTTATTGCCTCCTGATAGCCTGCCTCCACTGCACAATCCCTGTTGAAGAAGATCCCTGAATGAATTCAATCTTGCATTTCCTTTACCACAAAATCCTCATTGGCATCTCCAATGTGTGTGTATATGCATTGAATGCACCACTATATTCACAACGGATAGTCAACCAGACTCTTTCACCTATCTCTCCACTGGGTCTCCACTAGATCTGACATGCATGTAGTTAACAATAGTATTTCTTCAGTTGCATGTGAGACTGCTGCTTGTGAATTAATTAAATAATTAATTCACTGATCTCTCACTAGTGTATCATTAGTTACAACTAGCACAACTGAGTTTAACTCACTTAACTGAGTTAAACTAAATAACAACTCACATAACTACTCTTCCAACTATGTTACAACTTTGTATCACTCAGTTACAATGAAGTCCACTGTGCATGTCCCACCAACCAAAATTGGAATGCATAATTCCTTCAATCAACTGGTTTGCCACATCATTTAACTGAAATCAAGTGCTTCAAGAGAATATATTATTATTTATTGTCTGATTATTATTGAGGGCTAATAATAATAGACATGCATTCTATTTTTAGACATGCGATCTATAAATAGATTTTTCCCGTGCATATAAAAGTAGAAACTCATCTATAAATAGAATTTGATCAACCATATATAAATAGACTCCTGCTATAGATAGATTTTTCTCAACATTTTAAAAATAGAAATACACCTAAAAATAGCCTGTGGGCCCCACCTAGTGAAGGTGCTTAATTTTCACTAGGATCATCATCTTGTTGAATCTCAACACTCCCCCTCAACAAGAAAGGGATTATCCTTCACCCCCATCTTGCCTCTATGGTATTTGAATTTGCTCCTGGTTAGTGCCTTCGTCAAAATATATGCATCCTGATCTTCCGTAGGAATGTACTAAAGCAACAGGATCTTTCGCTGCACACAATCTCTGATATGATGATATCGGATATCTATATGCTTAGATCTATCATGAAACACATGATTAATTGAGAGTTTAATGCAACTCTGATTATCACAATGAATTATTGTAGGATCTGAATGAGAACCAAACAAACCGACCAGGATCTTCCTCATCTAGATAGCCTCACATGCAACTTGAATTGCTGCCATGTATTCCACTTTCGCTGAACTGAGTGCCACAGATATATGTTTCTTACTGTACCAAGAAACAATTTTAGATCCAATAATGAAAAACCCTCTTGATGTGCTCTTTCTATCCATTGGGCTGCCTGCCCAATCTGCATATGTGAATCCACACAACTTCACCTCATCCATATGTCTATACCATAATCCATACTCAGATGTGCCCCTGAGATATCTTAGGACATGCTTGCATGCCTTCCAAAAGAGCTTGGTAGGCTTAACCATCACTTGAATAAGCTAGTTCACTGCATAGCATATGTCTAGTCTTGTATTAACTAAATACATGAGTGAACCCACCAACTGTCGATAGACAGTAACATCCACTACCTCTGCCGATGTAGCATCCTCTTTCCTCCAATTTCCTGGAAGAGGAGTATCCATGGGTTTGCATCCCTCCATGTGAAACTTACCGAGTATCTCCCTTTCATACTTTCCTTGAGACACAAAAAATTCACCATCTCCCTGCCATATTTCCAATCCAAGGAAATAGTGAAGGATCCCCATATCCTTCATCTCAAACTCCTTTGCAAGGTCCTCCTTGCATGAGTGTATCAGCTGCTCATCACCAGTTAGTATTAAATCATCAACATAAAGAACAATGATTAAAAGCTTACCCTCCACCACAATCTGGTATAGGTTTGCATCTGCCTCATTCTTGGTGAAGCCAAGTCTAGTGAAATAGCTGTCGATTAGAGTGTACCAAGCACGGGGTGCTTGCTTCAACCTATACAATCCTCTTTTGAGTCTGCACACATGCGAATTGCTGCTGAAGATCTCAAATCATTTGGGCTGCTTAATGTACACTTCTTCCTCAATGATCCCATTAAGGAATGCAGTCTTCACATCCATATGATGAACATGCCAACCCATCTGCGCTGAGAGAGCAAGGATGGTCCTTATGGAAGAATAATGTGTGATAGGTGCAAAGGTTTCTTCATAATCAATCCCCTCGATTTGTGAGAAACCCTGGGCCAAAAATCTTGCCTTATACTTCTCAACACTCCCATCAGCAACTTGCTTTACCTTGTAGATCCATCTTGAACCTACCACTAATTTCTCAACCGGCCTTGGAACAATTTCCCAAGCATTATTTCTGAGAATGGAGTCATACTCCTCCACCGTTGCATCTACCCATGTGGGCTTCTGCACTACTTCCTGAAAGGAAGATGGCTCTGTCATAATACATTTGCTCACGAGAGCCACGTATCCAGTGAATCAGTCAGGTGACTGTCTCTCTCTGCGCTATGAAGTAGGGACTCCTACATTCTATTTTGCATCAAGCTTCAACCTCTCAGCTTTTGTGGTACGCATTTTTCCTATTCTGATGTTTGGCTCTTCATGAGTGAACTCCTCCAATCCATGATCCTCTTCATGTGGCTGATCCACATCTAGAGGCTCATATTTGGAAACCAAAAGTTCCTCCTCTGCATGCAAGTCTAGCTCCCTCTCAAGCGACAACTTCATGGCTTTCTCCTCATTGAATTTTATATCCCGTCGCACCACAGTCATTCGAATGTTTGGAAAATATGCACGATAATTATGGGGTGTTTTTGTGTACCCCACAAATATCCCAACTTGAGCAGTCAACTCTAGCTTCTTCCTGGCGTTCTTGGTCAAATGCACATAAATAGATGAGCCAAAAATCTTAAAGTGAGAAACATCCAGTTTTTTAGCAGTAAAAGCTTCTTCAGCTCTACTCATGCCAAGTACTCTATGAGGAAAACGGTTTTTCACATAAACCACAATGTTGCATGATTCTGCCCACAAGTGCATTGGTAGGCCCTAATCATGCAGCATAGCTCGTGTAGCACCCACAATCCTTTTTTTTCTTCCTCTCTGTGACCCCATTCTGTTGTGGGTTATGAGGCGCTATGAGTTCTCTCTAAATTCCTTCTTTGCTACATAAGTCTTTGAATTCGCTTGAGATATATTCACCACCAATATCGCTCCGCAGAGCCTTCACTTTCTTCCTTGACTCTTTCTCCACCAATGCTTTAAACTCACAAAACTCACATAAATTTGAGAATGTTTGATCCTTCTTCTTCATGAAGAAGATCCAACATCTACAAGAATAGTCATCAACAAAAATAACATAATACCTATGTTTTACTGTTGAGGCAACCGAGAATGGCCCACACATGTCTGTGTGAACTCTCTCCAGGATCACCGAAGCATGGTTCTCCTTTTCATGAAAGGTGGTATTCAAAAACTTACCCATAGTACATCCCTTGCACTAATCTAACTACGCAAGTGTACCCTTGGGAAGTCAAGTAGAAATATACTACAAAATATTTAGGGCGCCATGGTGAAGATGACCCAATTTCCTGTGCCATGAATTGCCCTCATCTCAGCTCACCACTTCTTCTGCTTTGCCCACCATTGCAGCGTAACCATTTACCTCCATCTTGTAGATATTATTGACTCAAATCCCTATCTTCTTGGTTTGACTCGTTGTTTTATGTCGTAGGAAAGCTTTTCCATTGCTGAAAACAACGTCATAACCTTTGTACCCCAACATCACGACTGAGACCAAGTTCTTCTTTAGACTTGGAACATGCATAACATATTTCAACAGAAATGGTTTACCTGATTCCATCTCAAAGGTAATGGTACCAATTTCGGTCGCACTGTATCATCCATCATCACCCATCTCTATATGCATTTGGAGATCTTTCTCCTCCAAGTCACTGAAAAGCTCCTTATCTCCCGTCATGTGGAAGGAAGCACCACTATCTAGATACCACACCGATCCCATTGCGCTTGAAACCAAGCATGCGATCAAAGAGAAATCAAGTTCAAATTGTGAGACAAGGGCCTCAGTAGCTTCAGCTCCAAAAACCTTCTTATTCTTCTTTTTCTATGGGAAGTTAATGGCAAGATGCCCATGTTCGTGACAATTAAAACACTTCACCTTGGAAAAATCCAAATTCTTTCCTTTAGCCTCAGATTTTGAGTGGAATTTCTTCCCCTTCTATTTCCTTTCTTTGGCAACCAAAGCACAATCCTCTTCATGATCATGCTTTGATGAAGAGCCATCCCTAGTGTTCCTCCTAATCTCCTCCTACACTAGATCTGACCAAAGTCGTTCCCAATTCGACAGTTTTTCCCATCCATTGATAGAGACTTCATAGTTGTTCCAACTCTTAGAAAGTCCCAAGAGAGCCAAGCTCACCAAATCATCATTAGCAACCGTGATTCCCACACTCCCCAATTCATCCCAACATTGGACAAACTTTGTGAGATACTTTGGAATGTTGTCGCCCTTCTCAATCTTGCTTTTTTTGAGTTTATCCTTCAGCGCCAATTTCCTATGGTCGCTGCTACTTTGGAAAAGATCCTTAAAAGTCATCCACATTGCAAATGGAGTGGCTTTCCCATGAAGGCTTGAGACAATATGATCTCTCACACCTTCCAAAAAAATCCTTCTCGTCTTCGCTACTTTGTTTTGCGAGGCATCAAGCAATGCAACATTCATCGAAGTGGGCTTAGAAACATAACTGTCGATGAATTCCTTCAAGCCATCATATTCAAGCACCACCTCCATCCTATCCTTCCATGCAATGTAGTTCAATCTTCCCTTAAGTGCATACTCTAACTGCAAACCATTGAAATCCATTTCGATGTTTACTCAATTGTCGCACCAAGAAATTCTTGCAGCAAATTCAAATTGTTTCCACCAAAAAAACTCAGCATTGCTTCAATATTGCAATATTCTCTGCTCCAATACCATGTATAGATTTAAAAAATATTGTGATGTATTACCGGACTCTCCTAATCTAACAATTATATCCATTGTTAAATACATAATCCTTCTACTTAATTCTTCAGGGAAATTTAATCGCCAATTGCAAACACATGAAGAGAAATCAATCTCACATAACAAGATGTTTTTTACCGGGAAAGCATAAAGATAAAAACCCCAAATATCATATATTATGTATATCATGGATCATGAAACAATCTCATACAAAGCTCTACTCCAAGAGCTCTCACTACAATATCCAATCATCTCACATTGTCATACAAAAATTGGTTCACTCATGCACCAATTTACTACCTCCTGACAGCCTGCCTCCACTGCGCAATCCCTGCTGAAGATCCCTCCTGAATGAATTCAATATTTCCTTGCCTTTACTGTGCAATACTCATGGCATCTCCAATGTGTGTGTATATGCATTGAATGCACCACTCTAGTCACAAATGATAGTCAATCAGACCCTTTCACCTATCTCTCCACTTGGTCTCCACTAGTTCTGACATGCATGTAGTTAACAATAGTATTTATTCAGTTTCATGTGAGACCACTACTTGTGAATTAATTAAATAATTAATTCACTGATCTCTCACTAGTGTATCATTAGTTACAGCTAGCACAACTGAGTTTAACTCACTTAACTGAGTTAAACTAAATAACAACTCACATAACTACTCTTCCAACTCTGTTACAACTTTGTATCATTCAGGTACAATGAAGTCCATTGTGCATGTCCCACCAACCAACCTTGGAATGCGTAATTCCTTCAATCAACTGGTTTTCCACATCAGTTTACTAAAATCAAGTGCTTCAAGAGAATATATTATTATTTATTGTCTGATTATTAAGGGCTAATAATAATAGACATGCATTCTATTTTTAGACATGAGATCTATAAATAGATTTCGCCCATGCATCAAAAAATAGAAACTCATCTATAAACAGAATTTGATCAACCATCTATATATAGACTCCCACTATAAATAGACTTTTCTAAACATTCTAAAAATAGACATACACCTAAAAATAGCCTATGGGCCCCACCTAGTGAAGGTGCTTAATTTTCACTAGGATCATCATCTTTTTGAATCTCAACAAACTTTCCCAAAACTGTATTACATAAAAATCAGATATTCGCTTAATATTTATTGATTCTCGACTTGAATCCTACATGCTCTTTTTATATGACTTGTACACTAAAACAATCATGGACTCAAACCATGGTTTGAGCCCCATGTTTCACCCTTTTTCCCGTTACCATATGAAGGAGCTTTGACCCACCCTAAAGCCCCTTGACTAGCGCGTTGTGCTTTAACAAAAATGAAAAAAAATTGACTCAAGACGCGACCTAGGGGACCCTAGCCCAACAGGACCCCAGCATAAAATCGTGACTCGTCCTCAAGTCACTTTGCTTCGGATTCTTGCATTTTGTCTTTGAGCACGTGGATGGATTTTTGCATAGGCTAGATGGCCTTGAAATTTTGTGTTGCGACATTTTGTGCTTCTCCAACTAGATTTTCTGGGGCAGGCCCCTCCGTTGCCAAGCTGATTCTGAATTGAGTTTGGCAGAGTCCCTTGAGTGCACCAACAATGTTCTATGACAGTTGAAGTGCTTCCTCGACCCAAGGTTTGGTCCTTGATACCACAAGTTTCTCCTTGTGGCACAACATATTAATCTCACCCTAAATGTTACAGCCTTCCTGTAACATGATCAATCTCTATGTGGGAACTAGGGCCCAGACGACAACCCAAATTTCATCTAAATTTCTTTTTTTATCCCTTAGGTCTGTCCATAATTTCTCGAGCACTGGATCTTCTTGGATGGAGGACCATATCCCCATGGCGTATTTGAACAAGTTGTTGCACTCATCCATAGATACGGTAATGCTGGATGTTGTTTGTTAAACAATGGAAGCTCATTGTGCCCATACCTCTGGTGGATTTTCTCGCTGTAACTTACTCTATAGGTCAGAAACCTTCTTCTCCAAGTCAGCGTGCACTATCTCAATATTTGTCTTTGAATCCTTCAGTGCGGCCGTGAGGGTCTCAATCTTTGTGGAAGGTGCAATTTTGGAGGGCATCGAAAATTCTAGAATATCGTCACGGAGCCAAGTGATAATTTCTTCAAGCTGCTTGTGCTGACTCTCTACAGTGTGATGTGCCTATTTCGCTTGTTGCTGGTCTTGATGTAACTAATCAGTCAATTTTTATGCTTCTGTTTGGGTGCGTGAAGCCTAGTACTCTTGGTACTGCAATTCATCTGTAATTGTGCTATGCATCATGTGCAGTTGGGCACAGAGGAGCATGACCAGGTTGAATCTAATGCCTGATTAGGATCGAGCTGTGGTGCAATGAACTCGGTGTGATGAATGAAGTGCTATGCTAGGAATTTGTATTAATCTACTTTCTATGGTGGATTCTTCAACTGGAGTGCTAATTGAAAGTGTGTTCGCTTGATTCATGCTTTCCTAAATCTTGCTCACTTCAACCTGTAGTTGTTGAAGGCCTTGCTGAAATTCTTCGAGGAAAATCTTGTATTATTGTTCAACGGTACCCCAATATTCCTCAATGACTGTCTTGACCATGTTACCAATTTCATCATAGTCACCTTCGGTCAATATGAGGGGTTCAGTCCTGGTCTTCTTGGATGCTTTCTTCTTCCTACGTGATCTGAGTCAGGACTGGGGTCCTCTCTTGGTACCTCAATGGGTGTATGTCTGTGTTGAAGGGGCGTCTGCACTGTCTCCATAGATTTCATCCAACTCTTCGTCACTGGGAACATCCACAGTGTCCTTTGGCTGCTGCTCCATCTCCGTCGCGGTCGTAGGTTCGTGTGTATACTTATTTTCATCTTTCTTGGTGTGCAACTTTTACATAAATGGCTTGGGTTAGGTGGCAGAGGTGGCACTAGTATCTTTTGCTACTATTAACCAGGAAGGATGCCAGTTGGAGGTACCTTAGACGAGGTAATCCTCTGTGAAAAGGTAATGCAAGTCATACCACGCCTTGTACATATCTTCCTTTGTAAGAATGTGCACATTTTCAAATGAAACTTTGAAGTCTGCAATGTGTTTATATTGGTTATACAATGTGGGAGAGAGGTGTGACTTTAGCTAAAAAACTTGGTGAAAATCCATTAAAACCAAAAAAAAAATTCTCGATCACTCGAGCTAGAATCTCTGTCACCCACTATGATGCATAACGTGCCACTTCGCATAGACTATATTCAATCTCAGGGAG
This sequence comes from Pinus albicaulis, assembly GCA_034641835.2. Lineage (NCBI taxonomy): Eukaryota > Viridiplantae > Streptophyta > Pinopsida > Pinales > Pinaceae > Pinus > Pinus albicaulis. The sequence goes on along the minus strand of CM076577.1, from coordinate 1,277,906,840 downwards.
ATGTGACTGCGACGATGGCTTCTATCCCACTAGCGTGACGAGAAACAAAACCCATGGGTAGTGGAAAAATTTCCATTCTTCATGTGCCTCCTAGACATTCTACAAGAATTCTTGGCACATGTACTTGGCCTGGTTGCATTGGAAACCTTTAACGCATTGCGCTGCTAATGCAATGACTAGTAATGAAACTTCTTTGACTCGACATTTCCACATCATCTTGCAAGCTAAGATCTGCAGGGCAAAGTGGACATGGGCATCATTTATGGTGGTGAAAAAAATTCCCATGTATTTCTAACCACTCCATATGCTTTCTTCACGTCATCTGCGACCTTCTTCTCCTGGCCGTTTCAATAGTGATTTTCTTGCGCAGACCAAAGTCTCACCTGAAGTAGCAATGGGGGGGTGCTGGAACCAAATTTCAACACCCCGAGGGAGGAATATGATGTGGATCTAACCCTTTACAATCTGATTTAATCACTATTGTGCTTCATTGATGTTCTTAACCCGATTCATATCTAACTTCAACAAAACCCTTAACACAAATGAAGTTACTTCGCAAACACATATATCTACTCTTGCTATGATCTACTTAACAAAAAACATTAATAATGATATAATTCTTACACAAACAAAATGATCTATTGTTATATAATTAACCTAGACATATGCGCATCAATTAACAACAAGTACGCCACGGATCTATAAGCAAATCCTTAAGTCATAAAGCATTAACACATAGAACATAATCAGACAAGTAAACCAAAGACTTTGCAAAACCTTCTCTTTATGAAGAAGATCTTTAATGATTACAATTATTTCTCTTGCGCACATAGCCGTATAGTCCTCGCACATATCCTAGGACTTAGGTGTCTGCACAAATAGCCGCAGGATCCTATCTCTATTCAGAATAATCATAGAACTTGCCCAAAACCATATTACATAAACATCATATATTCACTTAATATTGATTGATTCCTGACTTGACTCATACATTCCCTTTTTATGTAACTTAGATGCACAAAATACATGGACTCTTTTCCCATTACAATATGAAGGAGCTTTGACCCACCCAATTCCCCTTGACTTGCACATTGTGCTTTAAGAAAAATGAACAAAAATGACTCAAGAATTGACCTAGGGGACCCTAGGCCAACACTTTTTTCTCTCCACTCTATTTACTTTCCATTTTGTAAAACTGATAGCAAAATATTAGAGATTTTCCATTGTCACACCAGTAAAGATCTAACTAAATAATAAATTTCTATAATATAAAAACCAATTAAATAATCACTAGAAATTGATCAAACACTTGAAATTACATATTTAACATTTTCCATGATGCATAATATTTTTTAAAGACATATGAAAAAATAGTTCACATAAATTTTCATGAACCATATAGTAAATCAACCTTTTGTGTCTCATAGGTACTATTGTTATGGAATCCCCCGTCGAGCTGGGATGCCTAATGATAAGGGGCCCTATACTTCAAATCAAAAATCATAATGACCGCATGGACTGTCAAAGCCTCCTTTTCACCTATTGAAACCTTTGAAAGGACTTAAAATCCACCTTTTGGCTTTAAAAGTGCTCTTTTTAACATATCAGGTCTCTAAGCGCCTTCCCACTTAAGCCCTCAGCCCTCATTTCTCATATAACCTTGCTTTATGACTAACGGCTAAAATTCCATAAGTCAATCGTTGCAAATTCGACGGTCATCGCTTGATCGCTCCATCGCACATCACGCATCGCTCTCCCCAATTTCCACTTTATGTTTCACCGTTGATGTCCATTCCCCGCCGATTTAATCTGATCCGTTGATATGGCTCCCCTAGTTCCAACAGTCGGTGCTTCCTCACTCCATCATGCGGTCCCCACCCATTCCTCCATCACTTCATTGCTCATCGTCACTTGCTTTTCCATCGGCCATCGGCATATCGCAACCACTAAATTCTTCCTTCCCAGACCCTCTTCTCAATCAATTTCCGATCCTGCTATGCATTCTCCACCATCCATCTCACAGATCCGACGGCTCGTGTTGATTCACCTCTTCTTCCACCCGCAGGCACTTTCAGCACAAAGGTCAACCATATGAGTGCACTCGTAGTTGACTCCTTGGGCTATGGGATATCTTCATCCGACGGTCCAGATTTACTACGGGGGCACCCAACCCGCAAACCTGTCCATACCTCAAGTGCCCCTGCTATGTGTAATTTCTTTCAATTTTCCACATAATCCCGTTGGTCCCACCCGACCATGCTAGGACCTTTCATCATCTTTCCTCGTGATCTCCACTGTTGATCCTCGTGATCCAATGGCTCCCATTGATCCCCTCTTTTCAACTTTTCCCAGTAGCTTTTCGCTACACGACAGGGGTGCTAATGTCATCGCCGGTCCCACCCAACCACGTAGGTTTGTCCTTCGCATTCATTTGTAGCCGTTGATTTGGATTGCCCAGATCAGACGACTCCCATCCAGTTTCGCATTCATTTCACCAAATGACATGATTGTGTTGTTTCCACGCGAAATGTGCAGTTTTGTAAAAGACAAGCGTTAGCCATCAAGCTGTATTGCGTCCATTTAGCCCCAAACCGCTTACCACCTCAACCCCGCATGAATACCACCTCCGGTATTCTCGAAAAGCGCCATTGTAGTTCTTTGCACCAAATACAGTTTTGAACCTTGTTTTTCATGGTTTTTCACCGTGAGACCCTTTTCCACTGCATCTACTCCCTCCGCATTGCTCCTCTACCTTTACTTGAGCCATGTAAAGAATTCAAACCATAAACACAAGATTTATTTAATTTTTTTGTTGTCTACGCTGGTTTTTCACAGCCTTTTAATGAACACAGGCCCTCACCTAGCCAATCACAGTGGCTCGAGGCCAAGGATGACGATCCTCCATGCCCAGGAAGCAGATAAAAATATGTAGAGAGGCATTCCACATCCAAGACAATGGATCATGACCATTGGTCGTTCTATGGGACCCTCCAGCATAGAAGGCTAGTTTTTTGACTACTGGTAGTACCGCATGCTCCAACACAGAAGGCCAGCTCTTCCCATGACTAATGATATCTCTTTCGCCAGAAGCAGCAGTGGTTCCAGTTCATCAAACAACAATAATAAGTCATGACGGGTCTTGTGTCGTCTTTTTACTGTATATTCCCTTCACTTTTTCATTTCGGGTGAAATATTCAGATTTACTCCCGCAGATTTACTTTCAGTTCAGTCAATTGTTACATTTCAGTTAGAAACGGCTTTAGGCCTATATTTTAAGATGATGAGAGGCAGTTTTTCCTCATCATCATTTCTGTTTTGATTTAGACCTGCAACATAATACCAGCACGTGGAGAAGATATTTTCCCAAAATATCTTCTCATGCATAGGAATCAGTGGTTATAAAACCAGGAAGAAAACACTAAGAAAAGGTTCCATATTTTCCAAAGGACTCACTAGTTCAAGTGCTCTGTATGAATTTTGTATGAACTCTGATATTAGACGTTTGAAGAGCCCGTAGGGATTCAGTAATAAGAAGCTTTGCTAGAATTAGGGATTCCTCTCTGGATGAATCACAGTTTGTAACTCTTCTCTTTGTTTTTGAATATAAATGTTCATTTCATGCCTCTCCACATCTCTTGTATCTCATGCTCTGGAATGCGAGTGCTCCCATGTTTAAATGTGAATTTATCATTACAGATACTCATGTTTACTCATACATAGCGCTTTAAATATGGCTCAAGCTAGATACTCTATTTCGTTTTCTCGCTCTTTCGTTGTTCTTCTGATATTAACTAAAATAGATTCTTGTCTTTGAACAAGCCCAGATATATGGATTCTTATCTCTGCATAGGCTCAGTATATATGGACTCTTATCTTTGAATATGCCCATTTATAGTTGATATCTTATTCCATCTTCTGTCATAGTCATCGCTCACATATATTACTTGATATTTGTGTGTTCATTTGAGAAGTCAGCCCCCTTTACAGCATTCTGTCTTAAAGCTGTCTGATGCATCTACTTTTTGAAGTTTGTACTCAGTTTCTGCACTTTCCCATTTTTTATGTTTAACTTTGGGGTCTTGGTTCCACCGTTATTAAAACCATTAATCCGAGTGATAGTTGCACGAGAGCCCAACATTTTCAACTGAAATCAGTTGAGTCATATGCTCCTTGCATTTTTAAGATGTCCTAAGCACTGGTCTTTATAAAACTCAAGGCTATCTCTAGGAGCTACAACATCTTTCTTGCACCGTTCCTGGGGAAAGAATTTGCAGAACTAAATCCCCGAGCCTCGAAAAATATCATCCACCCTTCAAAATAGGTGAGTAGGAAGGGTTTGGATTTGTAGATCCCTCACCTTGGAGACTCCACTCTCATTTAAAGGAAAAATCCATTTGTAGTCCTGGCTTCTCGAAAGCCACACCTGAGGTCAGATACATCCCAGTCGAAAATGCCTTCAGTGTCTGATCTAGAGAAGATTTTACACAAGAGAAGTTGGAGAGAAATATAACCAGCTTATACAGATATTCCCAAATTCTCCCTGGAAGACTCTCCATCCTCGTCTCAATTAGCTCAAGATCAAGGTCCTGATTCTACTACAAGAACCCTTGATTATTACTTCTGATAACCCCTCCCTGGAAAATATTGAAGTAAAAGATGAGGCTGAATCTATAGATACCATGAGCTTCTTTTTGCATCCCACTCCCGAAGCCGAAGAAGTTAAAGAAGTCATAGAGTTTTCAACTTCTCATACTCCAGCAGTTCAATCAGCCCCTCAAGCCTTTGTTCAATATATCCCCATTTTCATACATACTTCTCTTCCACCACCTCCTTTCATACATCAGAATCCCCCGCCACCTCCACAACCTTCGATGGTTGTTCCTGGCTTCCTATTGAACAAATATGCCCCCTTGGCATTGCCTCAGATCCTGAATGATATGCCTCAGGATTACTTAAAGATCCTGCCTCGTTTCAATGGAGAAAATGATACTGAAGCTCAGAAGCACCTAGAAGTTTTCTGCACCTTCACAGAAAATTTTAATGTTGAACATCTGGATGTGGTATTGAGGTTGTTTTTCTAGTCTCTAGATGGAGAGGCAAGAAAATGGTTCAAGACTTTGGGGGACCGCTCCATTACTAACTAGGAGGAGATGGAAAATTCCTTTATGAAGAAATGGGGAGAGAAGAAGGACCATGGATACTATCTTACAGATTTCAATGCACTTAGAAAGAGACATAATGAAGGTGTGTCCAAATTCATCAAGAGGTTTAACAAATTATATACAAGTCTCCCAGCCGAAATGAAGCCTCACCAGACTACTACTAAAGTGGTGTTTGTAGTAGCCTTTGATTCAAAATTTAGATTCTCTTTAAGAGAAAGGAATTTTTCTACCCAGGATGAAGCCCAGACCGATGCATTGGAAGTGGAAGCCAACTTTTCTTCTACGGGTAAATCAAAAGGGAGGTCAGACCAGGAAGCTATACGGAGAGGGAAAGAAGAAGCATCTACCTCTGGTCAAGATAGAGAGGTAGTAGATTACAAAATAGAGGAGATGAGAAAAATGATCAAGAACCTTTCAAGAAAGCTGGTGAAGCTTGAGCTCGAGGCAAAGAAAACATCCTCCAAGCCATTCCAAGCTACTCCGAATAGAGGTTATAATCCCCAATACAGAAAACCTCCTTTACAAATATTAAAAAGAGATCAGAAGGAGCAACAAGACCACATACAACCTCCAATGTATCTGGAAGGGCATATGGATGGCCCTGCCGAAGACATCCCTGATGGGAAAGATGATCAATATCTTGCTTACTCAGAAGGTGAAGAAGTGGAGCTTTCCTTGCAAGAAGAAGAAGAAAAAACATGTGCTGTTGAAGATCCAAAGATCGATGATTACTGCAAAAAATTAGAGGACTTCATGCAGGAAAAGTTCAACAAAAAATATGATCTCAGGTCCTCTAGGAAGAGGATGCGCACACAGAACAAGAAGAAGAGATGCCTCAGAAGGAGACCGTCGCTCAGAAAATTGAAGTTAAAGGTAAGAGACCTATAACTGAACCTTTACATTCTAATGAATCTATTCCTTCCTCTTCTAAGTTTGCATCTAATCCAAATGCAAATGTTAAACCCATCTAAAAGGAAGAAAAACCTCCAGCCAATAGTAAAGAGCCAAAGGAAAGTCTTGTAGAGAAACCTCCTCCCATGTTTAGCCTTCAGAAAGAGCTAGAAAAAGTAAAAATTCTAGTCCCTTTGACTGAACTCCTGAAGCAACCAGCCTATCAGGCTCAAGTGTCATCATTCATGCTTCCTCAAGGAGCTTCTCCAATCCTAAACAGTTTAAACCTCCAAGAATAAAGGCCCATGGTTGTGTTTGGTCCTCATGTTGAGGAACTAGATTCTTCAACCCCACCTTTCTATTTATCCTTAGTAATTCACGACCTATTATTGCATAACTGTATGATGGATTCTGGGGCATCCCATAACCTATTACCTCTGTCGGTGATGGAGAAATTGGGGCTGTAGATCACTCGCCCATATAAATATCTCTACTCTTTTGATTCCAAGAGAGTCAAATGCCTAGGGATGATCAAGGATTTGGTGGTAAATCTAGACCAAATCCCAGCGAAGAGCATGGTAATGGACATAGTAGTGGCTGACATCCCATCTCAGTTTGGGATGCTGTTATCAAGATCATGGGGTACAAAAATTGGAGGATCTATAAAGCTGGACCTAACCTGTGTGACCATCCCTGTGTTTGGAGGTAAATAAAGGAGATTATACTGGGAAACAAGGTTGGTGAAGATGGCCACTAAAGCTCATAATTTAGTGAATTCACCAGTGTACAACAAAGAGGGTGAGTTCTCTTGTTTAATGCTTAAGGAAGACCAAGATTACTTGCAGGAGCCATTTTTCTATCAAGTGAAGACTGAGCAATCTTCAAGTAATGAAGAAGGTGGGATTTGGACCTTGCACTTTGATGGAGCCAACTCAAAGGAAGGGAATGGAGCTGGGGTTCTCCTTATCTCCCCTACTGGACAAATGGTCCCATTATCGTTCAAATTAGAGTATGAAGCCATGAACAATGTGGTCGAATATGAAGCATTGCTCCTGGGTATGTAAACAGCAAAGAATATGAATATTCAAAGCTTGAAGGTTTTGGGAGATTCAGAATTGGTGGTGAGAAAAGTAAGAAATAAATGTCAGGCTAAGCACCCATGATCGAGGGCTTATAGAAATGAGGTATGGGACTTGGTAGAGAATTTCTTCCTAGCATTTAATATTCAATTCATGCCCAGAGACAAGAACAGAATGGCAGACTCTCTTGCATTAGTTGCAAGCACTTTTCGGCCGCCTCAAAATCCCCTCCTAAGGTATGAGATAGAGGTCTGTTACCATCCTTCCATCCCTGACAATTTCAAACACTGGAAGGTGTTTGAAGACGAAGATAAGTTCAAAAGATTCATGGAAACTATTGGGGAATTCTCTAATATGGACATAGATACTGGCGATGAAGAGACTGAGGACCTTCCTCTGAATAAATGGCAGGATACCATGGTTTGGCACAAGGTGCTGCAGCTCAAAGGGAACGTAATACCCAGAGGACTGGTTCCCCTAGAGAGACTATTTGATAAGAATGATGTCCCGATCTGGCCAAGTAAGGTGGTTGAAGAATGATCAGGAGATCAAGTCCCTTGTAAAAAAATTCTCAAAAATGAAGTTGCTTAGAATTGGTTCGAATCAGCTCGACTGGAAAGAGCTCGGAAAGACGATCCTGTAGATGTGAATGGCACTGAAAACTGATGCCGTATGAAGAATATATTCAGCTTGGAAGTTCGTCAATTTCAGTTAAAAAATGGCCCAAATTTGACTTTATAAAAAAAAATATTTTTATTAAAAAAATAATATTCTACAGAATATTTTGGGAATATTCCATAGAATATTCTACAGAATATTCTGGGCACAACCAATTATAGGGCGCCACGTTGCCAGCCCGGAGGCCGCCACGTGGCCCGAAGGTTGAACGAAATTGACATATCAAAAGTTTTGTTGCACGCGGCAGGAATCAAACGCGGGTCGATGGGATAACAATGGAGTGGCCTGACCGTTAGGCCAGCGTGGTGGTTCTTATTATCATTGGTGGGTAAATTTATTATAAAGTTTGTTTTTAATATGGCCGGGGCCGTAAAGGGGCCAGCCCTTACGGACCAGCCCCCTCCTACATAAAACCAGATGCTCGGAACCCATGGCTACGTCAATCGGCGCGCAGTGGCGGGGTATGGTCCTGTTTATATAGCGCCCAGAGCGGAGATTATTAAACTCTATGGTTTCAATATTAATATTTTCACGTTTAACGTTGGTTGATTCAACCAACTCTGACAGGTGCGGTTCCATGGGGCTTCTCTGCCAGCCCTCCAATTTCGGCGGTCAGTTCGGCGGAACTCCCAAATTCAGCGCCTGTCTCTAGATTAGTCAGACTATCTGGCAGTTAGCCAAACTTAGCTGGAGTTATTCTAGGCAAAACTGGCAGTTGGAGTAAAAGAGCCATAACTTTGGCTAGGAAAGTCTTTTGGTACAAATTTTTTTTTGATTCTGGGGTATTGGATCATTCTGGAGCTGTTGGGAGTGTTTGCAGAGCCATTAGGGCGCTCTATCAGAGAATTTACCAGCGTTTTTTTGTCATGGAGCCACCAGGGCCTAAGGGAAGAAGAGTTGTTTTGGACTACCTTCATCCAATGGAGGTGTTTGTTTAGTCATTTTATACTGATTCGAGCCTTCTGAATATTAATTTGCAGTGTATTTTTCCATTTGAGGCTTCTATACAGTTGTATTCACATTTTGAGCATTTAATCAAAAAGGTAAAAGCCTAATTAGAGGCTTTTGGACCCAGCGGAGGTAGCCCAAGAGAGGGGTGAACCGCTTAAACAATTATTTGTTGTCATACTATATAATTTTGCTGCATATTTTCAAATTCTGCTCCTTTAAACAGTAATTTTTTATAAGAAAAATTTTCCCAAGCAGGTTTAAACAGTGAACAAAACTTATTAGTTCATCTTCAAACCACTATACTTCATTTGCAGAATATGTATACTTGCCTATTCACACATTAAAGCTGGATCAATGAATACTTTGCATATAAAACAAATACTTTCATTGATCGGATCTCAGTGATTACATTTTATTTCTTTAGGCAGAGTCTGTAGAAGGGCCAGGTAGCCTCTGGATTCATCCTTTCTTTGAAAGGTGAAATACCCGGTAAATTCCCCTACAGTCAATCTCTGTATGAGAAATACTTTGTTCTCATAATTTCAGATCAGGTTGGTATCAGATCTCAAGGTTTTTCTTAAAAGTTTGAGAAATTTGTGCAAGTAAATTGTATTATTATGCAAAATTTGATGCTCACTAGGCTAAAATTGAAAATATGGGAAGGTCAATTGGTTGGAGAACAAGTTAATCCTCAACCAAGGAGGGCTAGAGTGCCATTACATCCACCTTCCATTTCATCCTTAGTAGCCTTTGAATCAGCCACAAACATGTCATCCAGAGAAGGAGAAGTACATGAGGAAATGGATCCCAAGGAAGAAGAAAGAGTCTTTAGAAAAGCTTTCTTGGACTTGACTGAGATGGTTAGGATCCATCATCATCTTCATCCTCCACATCATCCTCTTCAACTTCTGAAAATCAGTCACAAAAAACAAATACATCTCTAAAAAATCCTTTGTTAAGGCTTGATGTGAAGTTTGAGTTGTCGATGTTTAATGGTGATGTGAATGCAGAGAAATTGGATAACTGGATTAGACAACTGGAATTCTATCTAAGAATTCAGAATCTACATGATGATGACACTAAAATTCAATTAGCCTCTTTGAGAATGGATGGAGCAGCTTTAGTTTGGTGGGAAGCCGAGACTAGAGAGGAGATTAAAAAGCATGGTAAGATAACTCTAACATGGAATGAGATTATTACAGCTATTAAGAAACATTTTTATCCTCTTGCTCATATTTAGAAAGCAATTATGAATTGGCAAAATTTTAGGCAACTTAAGGGTCAAAATGTGCAAGATTATACCCAAGAGTTTAGAAGGAGAACACTTCTACTTGGAGTAGACTTAAAAAGTCAAGAAACCTTCTTGAAATACATAGGAGGTTTGCACAGTTACCTTAAACATATTATCCTAATGTTCAATCCTACCAGCTTAGATGAAGTCTGTGTGTAGGCTACACATTTAGAAGCTAGAGGAAAGAATACTTTTGATGAGGGTAGAAACAAGACTTTTCAAAGGAAAGAATAAAGAGAAAAACAAAGGAAAAGGCAAGAAAAATGCATGTATCAAACAAGAGGGTGAAAAGGTCATTTGTAAACATTGTTCAAAGAGTGGCCATGAAGAGAAAAACTATTGGAAACTTCATCCTAAAAAAAGAAACCAATTTAACAAAAACAAGGGAAAGAAGAAAAATGCAGCTACTACATCTACACCACAAGATTTAGGTGATGATTTAGGTGACGAAACAAAAATTACAGCCATGGGTTTGAAAAGTTTGAAAGGGAAGGAAATTGAAACTCAAGCAAGTGCTAGTTCTTCAAACTATCATACACAAGCTCCTAATGAGGAAGAAAGAATTGAACTGTTCCATGTGAGGGTAGTGTCAAAACATACCAAAATTGACACACTATTTGACAGTGGGTCACAAGCTAACCTCATATCTGAAGACTTGGTCAAGCAGCTTAAACTTGAGACCATTCCACATCTGAAGCCTTATCCACTTGGATGGATATGCAAGGATGCCAACTTGCAAGTCTCAAGGAAGTGCATATTGCGCTTTGCAATAACTGCACACTTTATTGACACAGTTGAACTTGATGTGGTTCCACTTGATATATCTGGTATTGTTTTGGGAATTCCTTACTTGTTTGACAGGAAAGCGATCTTATATCACCATGAAAACAAATATCATCTTTTCAAAGATGGCAAGGAGTTTATTGTCAGAGCTCATCGCAAGAAGACAAATGTTGCAATGGTAAATGCAGGACAGGTAAAAAGGCTAGTCAATTCAAGCAAGAGTTTTGTACTTCTTATGGTCAAGCCAAAGGTTGATGTGAATCATGAGTCATTTGAAAATTGTGATGCAAAGCTTAAATCTGATTTATATGATGTAGTTGATGCACATCATGAGATTTTTCAGGAACCAACAGGTTTTCCTCCTAAAAGGGAGATTCAGCATGAAATCCATTTACATCCAGATTGTCCTCTTCCTAATATAGGCATGTATCGCATGTCTGTTATGGAGAATGTTGAAATAAAGAAGCAGATTAAAGAGTTGTTGGACAAGGGTTTCATAAGGCCAAGCACTTCGCCATGTGGGTCACCGATAGTGTTGATTCCGAAGAAAGATGGAACTTGGCGTATGTGTGTTGACTTTAGAGCTTTGAACAAGATAACGGTAAAGAATCATTACCCACTTCCAAGAATAGATGATTTATTAGATCAGCTGAAAATGCAAGATATTTCACTAAGTTAGACTTAATAAGTGGTTATCATCAAGTAATAATTGAAGAAAGAGACATTTGGAAGACAACTTTTAAAACCAAACAAGGACTCTTTGAGTGGCTTGTGATGCCATTTGGTTTATGCAATGCACCTGCAAATTTCATGCAGGTAATGGATGATGTCTTACATCCTTTTCTTGATGATTTTGTTATTGTCTACTTTGATGACATCTTGATTTTCAGCAAGACAAGAGAAGATCATGTCATGCATGTCAGTAAAGTACTTGATGTTTTGAAGAAAAATCAGTTATTTCTTAAGATGTCAAAGTGTGAATTTGAAAAGACTTCTTTGGTTTATTTGGAACACATAGTAGGTGGAGGCACTTTGAGAATTGATCCTTCCAAAGTAGAAGCGATTGTGAATTGGCCTACTCCCAAGTCCATTACAGAGGTAAGAATTTTTTTGGGTGCAGCTCAGTATTGGAGAAAGTTTATTGCTAACTTTTCTGCCATAGCAGCTCCTATGCATGCAGTGACAAGTGTGAAGCGTGCTTTCCAATGGGGAAGTAAGCAACAAAAATCTTTCGAATCTTTGAAAGAAAAGATCAGTTCAGCTCCGGTTCTTGCATTACCTAATTTCAGACAGCCATTCGAGATTTAGACAGATGCTAGTGATTATGCCATGGGTGCAGTTCTTTTACAGCATGGTAAGCCTATCGCTTTTCATTCCGAGACATTTAATGGTGTTGTTGTGAATTATCCTACATATGATAAGGAGTTGTATGCGTTGGTACAAAGTGTCAAAAAGTGGAAGCACTATTTGATGGGCAAAGAAATAGTTGTGCATACCGACCATCAGCCTTTACAGTATTTGCAGTCGCAAAGTAAATTGCAGCAGTCACGACATTTCAGATGGATGGGTTTCCTACAACAATTTCACTTGGTAATAAGGTACAAGAAAGGTATTCACAATAAAGTTGCTAATATGCTTTCAAGGCCTATTATTAGTGCTAGTATTTTTCTTAAGAATGATTCTATTGTGCATGAAAGCTACATAGAACAGTATGCATCAGATGAATATTTTAAAGAGGTATATGCTAACTTGAGTAAAGGGAAACATGTTGAGGAGAATGATTATCATTTGCATAATAATTTTCTGTTTCACTTGGGAAATTTATGTATACCACAGGGAGAGAGATTAAGCATGATGAGAGAAGCTCATTCTTCTCTTATTCCTGGTCATTTCGGTGTAAGCAAAACGGTGGCACATCTGCAGAGGTATTGTTATTGGCCTCGCATGGTAGATAGTGTTACACATTTCATTAGAGGTTGTTCATTATGTGCTACAAGCAAGCCTAGCAATAGGAAGCTTGGATTGTATACGCCATTTCTGGTACCTTCTAGACCATGGGAAAGTGTTTCTATGGATTTTGTTGGGGGATTACCATTATCTAGAAAGCAGCATGATTATCATTTTGTAGTAGTTGATCGTTTCAGAAAGATGTGTATTCTTATGCCATGTAAGAAAACTATAACCGCTGAAAAAACTGCTGATTTATATTTTCAACATGTATGGGTTCATTATGGCTTGCCTACTTCTATTGTTAGTGATAGGGATTCCAGATTTGTTGAGAATTTTTGGTCCAATCTATGGAAGATGATGGACACCAAGTTGAAGAAGAGTACTGCTTTCCATCCGCAAACAGATGGTCAAAGAGAGGTAGTGAACAGAACCATTGTGCATATTTTGAGAGGGTATTGCAGCAAGCATCCCAAGCTTTGGGATGAGCATTTGCATTACATTCAGCATGCTTACAACCGGGCCAAACACTCTTCTACAAATACTTCGCCATTTGAAGCTTGTTTTGGATATTTTCCTAAGTCACCATTAGAATTCATTCTTGATAAGGATATTTCCATTGATGGGCATAATGACATTGACAAAGCTCGCATGTTCATTGAAAGAATTCAGCTCATTCATCAGCAAGTTCAAGAACAGCTTGAAAAGAGTCAAGGCAAGTACAAAGAAAGACATGACAAACATAGAATTGATCACAAGTTTCAGGAAGGAGATGAGGTATGGCTGCATATAAGTAAGGATAGAATGCAAGGAGAAGGTAAAAAGCTGAAGCCTATTCATTATGGTCCATTCAAAATCCTTAAAAAATTTGGAAATAATGCTTTTCAACTAGATTTTCCTTCATACATGCAAATGTATTCCGTTGTTAATGTGGAAAATTTATGTTTGTATGAACCTCTTCTTATTGATGATTCTAAAAATCATGTTCAGCTACCATCCATAGAATATTTCTCGCAAAAATTTTTGGATGAGTTGAAAGAAGATGCAATCCTTGACAGAAGGACACACACTTCAAGGAGGGGAGATGTTGATTATCTAAGGGTTGGTTTAAAAGGCAGTAAACCAAGCAAAGCAAAGTGGATGGAGTTGTAACAAGTGAGGAGGCTATATCCTCACCTTCTTAACAGGTAATTGAAAGCTTTTGAGGGTCCAAAAGCTTCCCATTTGGGAGGTGTGATCAGGAGATCAAGTCCCTTGTAAAAAAATGCTCAAAAATGAAGTTGCTCAGAATTGGTTTGAATTAGATCGAATGGAAAGAGCTCAGAAAAAAGATCCTGTAGACGTGAACGGCACTGAAAACCGATGCCATATGAAGAAGATATTCAGCTTGGAAGTTCGTCAATTTCAGTCAAAAAATGGCCCAAATTTGACTTTATATAAAAAAAATATTTTTATTAAAAAAAGAATATTCTACAGAATATTCTGGGAATATTTCGTGGAATATTCCACAAAATATTCTGCAGAATATTTTGGGCGCAACCAATTACAGGGCGGCACATGGCCAGCCTAGAGGCCACCACGTGGCCCCAAGGTTGAACAAAATTGGCATATAAAAAGTTTTGTTGCACACGGCAGGAATCGAACGCGGGTCGATGGGATAACAATGGAGTGGCCTGACCGTTAGGCCAGCGCGGTGGTTCTTGTTATCATTGGCGGGTAACTTTCTTATAAATTTTGTTTTTAATATGGGCGGGGCCGTAAAGGGGCTAGCCCTTACGGACCAGCCCCCTCCTACATAAAACCAGATGCTCGGAACCCACGGCTATGTCAATCGGCACGCAGTGTCGGGGTATGGTCCCATGTATATAGCGCCTGGAGCGGAGATTATTAAACTCTATGGTTTCAATATTAATATTTGCGCGTTTAACGTTGGTTGATTCAACCAACTCCGACGGGTGCGGTTCCATGGGGCTTATCCACCAGCCCTCCAATTTCGGTGGTCAGTTTGGCGGAACCCCCAAATTCAGTGCCTGCCTCCAGATTAGTCGGACTATCTGGCAGTTAGCCAGACTTAGCTGGAGTTATTCTAGGCAAAACAGGCAGTTGGAGTAAAAGAGCCATAGCTTTGGCTAGGAAAGTTCTTTTGGGACGAATTGTTTTTTGATTCTGGGGTATTGGATCATTATGGAGCTGTTGGGAGTGTTTGCAGAGCCATCAGGGTGCTCTATCAGAGAATTTACCAGCGTTTTTGGTCGTGGAGCCACTAGGGCCTAAGGGAAGAAGAGCTGTTTTGGACTACCTTCATCCAATGGGGGTGTTTGTTTAGTCATTTGATACTGATTTGAGCCTTCTGAATCTTAATTTGCAGTGTATTTTTCCATTTGAGGCTTCTATACAGTTTTATTCACATTTTGAGCATTTAATCAAAAAGGGAAAAGCCTAATTAGAGGCTTTTGGACCCAGCGGAGGTAGCCCAAGAGAGGGGTGAACCGCTTAAACAATTATGTGTTGTCATACTGTATAATTTTGCTGCATATTTTCAGATTCTGCTCCTTTAAATAGTAAATTTTTATAAGCAAACTTTTCCCTAGCAGGTTTAAACAGTGAACAAAACTTATTAGTTCGTCTTCAGACCACTATAGTTCATTTGCAGAATATGTATACTTGCCTATTCGCACATTAAAGCTGGATCAATGAATACATTGCATATAAAACAAATACTTTCATTGATCGGATCTCAGTGATTACATTTTATTTCTTTAGGCAGAGTTTGTAGAAGGGCCAGGTAGTCTCCGGATTCATCCTTTATTTGAAAGGTGAAATACCCGGTAAATGCCCCTACAGTCAATCTCTGTATGAGAAATAATTTGTTCTCATAATTTCAGATCAAAGAAAATCAGGTAGATGACCTGAACCTCGACACAGAGGCTGATCCCAAAATCGTGAAATTGTCCAATAAGGTGCCTGATGAATACAAAGGGAAATATCGGGAGCTATTTCAGACATATAAAGATGTCTTTTCTTGGTCCTATCAAGATTTGAATACCTTTGACATTAGAATTATCCAACACAAGATTCCATTAAAAGGAGATGCTAAGCCCCACAAACAGAAATTAAGGTAAATCAATCCTTTAATGCTTCCTTCCATTGAAAACAAAATTAAGAAACTGCTGAAGGCTAAGATTATTGTGCCATTAAGATAGTTTGAATGGGTAGCCAACCTGGTCCTGGTTCGAAAGAAGAACGGAGAAATAAGATTGTGTGCTGAATTTCAGAACTTGAATATAGCATCTCTAAAAGATAACTATCCACTACCTAAGATGGACCATATATTGTATAAGGTGGTAGGATCTTCATGAATGTCCATGATGGATGGAGTTTTTGGGTATAATCAGGTAGTAGTGCTTCCAGAGGACCAAAGGAAAACTGCATTCACCACTCCTTGGGGAACGTTTATGTATGCTGGAATGCCATTTAGATTGATCAATGTGGGGGCTACATTTCAAAGGGCCATGGACATTGCTTTCATGGGGGAACAAGACAAATTCATGGTGGTGTACCTGGACGACATCACAGTATTCTCAAAGGATGATGCCGAAAATATAGAACATTTGCGCAGGACTTTTGACAAGTGCCGCAGGTATGGATTGTCCTTAAACCCCCAAAAATATTTTTTTGCTTTAGAAGAGGGTAAACTGTTGGGGCACATTGTAACAAAGGCAGGGGTAAAAGTTGATCCGAAAAGGGTATAAGTCATAAAGGGTATATCCCTACCCAGAAATAAGAAAGAGGTCCAAGTTTTTCTTGGACGTATAAACTTCTTGAGAAGATTCATACCGAACTATGCCGAGATAGTTTGGTACATAACTGAGATGCTGAAGAAATATTATGAAGTAAAATGGACTATTGAGTCACGGGAAGTTTTTAACAGAATTAAAAATGCTTTCACAGAGGCTCCAGTGTTGGCAAGACCGAATTATGCTAAACCCTTCATGATCTTTTCATTTGCATCTCCCCACACTGTCGCTATAGTATTATTGCAGAAAAATGAAGAGGGGCATGAACAACCTATTGACTTCTTCAGCCAAGTGCTCTGTGATGCTAAGATAAAATATAAAATCCTAGAGAAACAGGCTTATGCCTTGTTTAAATCCCTCAAGGATTTTTGGATGTATGTCTTATAGTCAGCTATAACTGCATTTGTACCCACAACAGCTGTAAAAGACATCTTGATTTAGGGAGATAGTGAAGGAAAGAGAGGCAAATGGATAGCCAAGATATAGGATTATGAGTTGGAGATATGCCCCAGTAAGCTAATAAAGGGATAGGGATTAGCCAAGATCCTTTGTAAATCAAACTGTCAGGCTTTGGGGATAAATTTGTCTATGGTGGCAAATGAAGAGCCTAGAGGAGCAGATGATCGGTGCAGGATAGAGACTGCTACATAAAAGACTCATATGAAGTACCTTCTCAATGCTTGGTACAAAGACATTGTAGAGTACCTCTTGACTCTTATATGTCCTCCAAGATGTGACAAAACAAAGTATAGAACGCTGAGGCTAAAATCTCAGAAGTTCATCTTAGAAAATGGTTGTCTGTACTAGAGGGACCCATCGAGCATACTACTTTTATGTCTCACAGAAAATGAAGTAGAAGAAGTGATGGCAGAATTCCATCAGGGCATCTGTGGTGGCCATTATAGCTGGAGGGTCACGGCACACAAGATCCTAAAAGTAGGCTTTTTCTGGCCCAGACTCTTTAGAGATGTTTATGCTAGGGTAAGGGCCTGTGAAAAGTGTTAGAAATTTGTTGAGAGGCAGAATTTTGCACCTCTGCCTATGATCCCGGTACACATAGCAGAACCTTTCCAGTAGTGGGGAATTGATTTCATTGGCGAAATTCATCCCGCCTCAAGCGGGCAACACAAATGGATACTAACAAAAACCGATTAATTAAATAAATGGGTTGAGGCTATGCTAGCAAGGAATGCTACAGACACAGTGGTGACCAAGTTTCTGGAAGATAACATCATCTCAAGGTTTGGGTGCCCTGCTAAGATTGTCATAGACAATGCTTAGGCTTTTAAGTATGTCAAATTTATCAAATTTTTCCAACAATATAATATTGTATTAGGACACTCTACTGCCTATTATCCACAGGGAAATGGATTGGGTGAATCTTCAAACAAAACTATGATAAGGGCACTGAAGAAGGCCATAAATGAAAACCAAAAGAAATGGGATTCACAGCTCAAGTTTGTGCTATGGGCCAACAGAATCACTAGTAAGAGGTCAAAAGGAAAATACCCATACGAATTGGTATATGGTAGAGTAGTAGTTTTCCCAATACAATTAGCCTTACCTGTGGCTAGATTCATGTAAGATTGTCAAGAGGAACCAAACGATCTTACCAGAAGAATAAATTAGTTAGTAGAGCTGGAAGAGACTCGAATTAAAGTGAATCAAAGGTTGACTGAATACCAGAAGGAAATGAAAGACATGTTTGATTAGCATGCTAAGGATAAAAGGATGCAGGTTAGAGATCTAGTGCTAAGATGGGATATTAGAAGGGATGAGAAAGGAAAGCATGGGAAGTTCGATCCTCTATGGTTCAAACCTTTCAGAATCGTAGAATCCGGAGGAAACAATAATTTCAGACTGGAAAATTTGCAGGGCGATATGCTCGAAGCCCCTGTGAATGGGCAATTCTTAAAACCATTTTTCCAGTATTGATTCAGGCCGAAAGGTCTGTTGTATGATATTGTACATTATTTATTTGCTTTTATTATGATGTTTACTGTTTTGATTTGTCATGAAGAAGGAAGAGAAGGCAACAAGGGACTGAGTTCACAGGAAGAATGCTAACAGATGGGCTGCGAAGTTCTTGAAGCATTTGAGGACAAACGGGTAGTCCCAAAGTGGAGCCAATGTTGTTATGGCATCCTCCGCCGAGCTAGGATGACTAATGATAAGGGGCCCTATACTACAAAGAAAAAATCATAATGACCGCATGGATTGTCAAAGCCTCCTTTTCACCTATTGGAACCTTTGAAAGGGCTTAAAATCCACCTTTTAGCTTTAAAAGTGTTCTTTTTAACATATCGGGCCTCTAAGTGCCTTCCTGCTTAAGCGCTTGGCCCTCATTTCTCATATAACCTCGTTTTATGACCAACGGCTAAAAGTCCTTAAGCCCTCTTCGGCCATCGGACTTTACTGATTCCTAAATCCATTCATTTTCTCTTTTGATTCACTGCCAAGGCCCATCTATGCCGAAGAGATCTTGACCATCGATCCCCGCAAATCCAACAATCATCACTTGATCACTCCATCGCACATCACACATCGCTCTCCCCCATTTCCACTTTATGTTTCACCACCGATATCCATTCCTTGTCGATTTAATCTAAGCCATTGATCTGGCTCCCCCAAATCCAACAGTCGGTCCTTCCTCGCTCCATTGCGTGGCCCCCACCCATTTCTCCATCACTTCATCGCTCATCGGCACTTGCTTTTCCATCGGCCATTGACATATCGCAACCTCTAAATTCTTCCTTCCCCGACCCTCTTCTCAGCCGATTACTGATCCTGTGATGCATTCTCTGTCGTCCATCTCACATATCCGACGGCTCGTGTTGATTCACCTCTTCTTCCACCCACGGGCACTTTTAGCACAAAGGTCAACCATATGAGTGCCCCCGCAGTTGACTCCTCGGGCTATGGGAGATCTTCATCTGACGGTCCAGATTTACTACGAGGGCACCCGACCTGCAAACTTGTCCATACCTCAAGTGCCCCCGCTATGCGTAATTTCTTTCAATTTTCCATATAATCCCACTGGTCCCACCTGACCATGCTGGGACCTTTCATCATGTTTCCTTGTGATCTCCACCATTGATCCTTGTGATCCAACAACTCCCATTGATCTCCTATTTTCAACTTCACCCAATATATTTTCGCTACATGACAGGGTTGTTGATGTCATCGCCGGTCCCACCCGACCGCGCAGGTTTTTCCGTCGTGTTCATTTGCAGCCGTTGATCTAGATTGCCCAGATCAGACAGCTCCCATTCAGTTTCGCGTTCATTTCACCAAATGACATGATCGTGTTGTTTCCATGTGAAATGGGTGGTTTTGTAAAAGACACGCATTAGCCATCAAGCCGTATCACGTCCATTTAGCCCCAAACTGCTTACCACCTCAACCCCACATGAATACCATGTCCGATATTCCCAAAAAATTCCATTGCACCTCTTTGCATCAAATACAGTTTTTGAACCTTGGTTTTCATGGTTTTCAACCGTGAGACCCTTTTCTGTTGTGTCTACTGCCTTCGGATTGCTCCTTCACCTTTACCCGAGCCATCTGAAGCAATCAAACCATAAACACAGGATTTATTTAATTTTTTTGTTGTCTGTGCAGGTTTTTCACTACATTTTAATGAACACAGGCTCTCACCTAGCCGATCATAGTGGCTCGAGGCTGAGGATGATAATCCTCCATGCCCAGGAAGTAGATAAAAAGATGCAGAGAGGCATTCCACATCCAAGACAATGGATCATGAACATTGGCCATTGTATGGGACCCTCCAACACAGAAGGCCAATTTTTCCACTACTGTCAGTACTGCATGCTCCAACACGGAAGGCCAACTCTTCCCATGACTAAAAGTATCTCTTTTGCCAATAGCAGCAGTGGTTCCACTTCATCAAACAACAATAATAAGTCATGACAGGGCCTGTGTGGTATTTTTACCGTATATTCCCTCCACTTTGTCATTTGAGGTGAAATTTCAGATTTACTCCCGTGGATTTACTTTCAGTTCAGGAAACGACTTTAGGCTTGCATTGTAAGATGATGAGATGCAGTTTTTCCTCATCATCATTTCTATTTTGATTTAGACTTGCAACAACATACTAGCATGCAGAGAATATATTTTCCCAAAATATCTTCTCACGCATAGGAATAAGTGGTTATAAAAGCAGGAAGCAAACACTAAGAAGACGTTCCAGATTTTCCAAAGGACTCACTAGTTCAAGTGCTCTGTATGTATTTTGTATGAAATATGATATTAGATGTTTGAAGAGCCTGTAGGGATTTAGTAATAAGAAGCTTTGCTGGAATTTGGGATTCCGCTCTGGATGATTCACAGTTTGTAACTCTTCTCTTTGTTTTTTAATATAAATTTTCATTTCATGCCTCTACACATCTCTTGTATCTCATGCTCTGGAATGCGAGTGCTCCCATGTTTAAATGTGAATTTATCATTACAGATACTCATGTTTACTCATACATAGCACTTTAAATCTGGCTCAGGAAGGATAATTTGTTTCATTTTATTGCTCTTTCGATGTTCTTCTGATATTAACTAAAGTGGATTCTTGTCTTTGAACGAGCCCAGATATATGGATTCTTATCTCTGCATAGGCCCAGTATATATGGACTCTTATCTTTGAATATGCCCGTTTATAGTGGATATCTTATTCCATCTTCTGTCATAGTCATCGCTCAGATATATTACTTGATATCTGTGTGTTCATTTGAGAAGTCGGCCCCCTTTACAGCATTCTGTCTTAAAGTTGTCTGATGCAACTAATTTTTGAATTTTGTACTCAGTTTTTTCAGTTTCCTATTTTTTATGTTTAACTTTGGGGTCTTGGTTCCACCCTTATTAAAACCATTCATGCAAGTGATAGTTGCATGAGAGCCCAAAATTGTCAACTGCAATAAGTTGAGTCATATGCTCCTTGCATTTTTAAGATTTCCTAAGCACTGGTCTTTATACAACTCAAGGTTGTCTCTAGGAGCTACAATAGGTACACTCACTCTATCAAGATGTAGATTATGTTGGTCAGTGGTTGTCATTGATGTCAACCCAAGCACCACCAGGGGCTACCCCAATATTACATGGGAATTTTTACCTACCAAATAACTATATTCTAGGTCAATAATGCTTTTGATGGTTTCTACTTATCGAGATGTTTTCGTTGATATATGGCACGCCACGTAATTCTTCACGGTTTGAGAGATATTCATGTTTGAAGTTTGTAACCTGAGTTAGTGGGCTAAAACCCCATAGGGTTGTGGCATGGGTCATTGAAAAGTCAACAATTAATAATTTTTAAGCTCCTAAAATCCCTCCCATGTTCACTTGTTGAAGCCCCTCTCAACCTAAGCATTTATATAAATTGTGATCCTCATATCCTCCTTATGCAGTGATTTCACTATCTGAAATAGGTCATTGTGGAATTTTTTCTCTAACGTTTTTTCTATGAAGGTTCAGAAGTTGAAATTTTTATAAGGCGAAGCTGAAATATTGAGGAAACTCCTGTAAAAATTTTAGATCAACGTGCACAACATTTTCGAAGATATGATTTGTGGAAGTCAATCCTTTTGTAGGCTCCCGAAATTCATCTCAAAGAAGTGACCTTGGGAAAATCGTCATAACTCTCTCTCTGAATATCGGATTGGAATTCTGTAAGAATTGGAAGATAGTGCATAGAATTTAGTTTTTTATGTATCAATTTTAGAGATGAAAGAAGAAATAGTGACACATGGCATGTCGTACAATTTCACTCTATGGAAATATTCCATAATTAGGGAATTGTGAGAGATTGGGCATAACTCTCCCTTGAAGAATTCAAATTGGGTTAGACCTATGGCATTGGAAAGAAGACTCAAAGGAATACTACAGGGTCAAAAATCACATATTGGGGATCTGAAATAACAGAGATACACCAGATTCAATACCGAGCTTCTAGAAGGAAAGAAAAAGCTAGACCATGTGTTGTCAAGGGCTGCAAAGGACCAAAATTTCTAGGGCAGAAAAGCAAAGAAAGGTGTAGCAGAGGGTAGCATGACAAGAGTAGGAATCAAGGTGCAGAATAGCAAGAAGAAGTTCAGCACATGAAGTCTTCAAGTGGGAAGCACTGCATACAGTCACTGTAAAGGTATCATTGTACTAAGTCATTGTAAATACATAACTGTAAAAATTGTACTAGTGTCTACCTGCCAAGAGTTGAAGAGGCAGTGTTGGGAGGTCTAGGATCATCATTAGGCGGTTGTGTCATAGTTGGGGTTATGGTCTAGTGTGTCTTCTTCTTCTACATCATTGTATATCATTGTAAATTGGACCATTTTCCCTCGTACGAGAGTCCATTATTCTTTTATTCTTCTATAGGGTGGTAGGGTGGTGCTAGGTTGGTGCATGAAGTCACCAATAGGTTCAAGAATGTGAAAAATTCAGGGTGGTAGGGTGTTTCTAGGGTGAGTTGTAGCTCATTGGGTGTTGGGGCATCTTTTTAGTTGACTACTGAAGAATCTCGGGCGTTGGAGCGTCCATCCAGTGGGAGCTGGAGAAGAATGATTTTCTAGATTCTAGGAAGTTGGAGCTTTATTTTTAGTTGGAGTTGAATATTAAAGAATTATTAGAAAAGAATTAGGTGGTTTTTGTCTCGGAGTGGGTTTCCACCTTAAAAAATGTGTGCATTTGTGTTCCTTTTTTTTACTACTATCATTGTACAAACACTAATAATAATTAAAGATTAACTAATGCTCTAATTGAAAGTAATATTGATTCACCCCCCCCTCTCAGTATTTCCAACAATTGTTATAGATCTTGGTTCCTTTAATAACAGTTTAACAACTGGAAGGAGGTCATGGAGCATACCAAGAATGGTGTACCTCTATTCAATGAAAATAATTATGCACTCTGGAAAGGAAGAATGGAGGTCTATCTCTTGGTGCAAGATTACGAAGTATGGGACACTGTTCAAAATGGATTTACACCAACCACGAATGAACAAGGTAAGAAGATTTTGGTAAATGATGAAAAATAAAAGAATATTATTATTATTGGACTTATTGAATCTTCTTATCATAAGGTTTTGGGTTGTAAAACTGCCAAAAATGTATGGGAAAAGCTTGAGAATATATATGCAGGTGATTCAAATGTCAAATAAGCAAAGCTTCAAATCTATAGAGAAAAATTTGAGCAACCCAGAATGAAAGAAGATGGCAACATTGATGAATATTTCCAATAAGGTGATGAAATAACCAACACTCTGGAAGGATTGGGAGAGCTAGTTGATGAGAAGAATATTATATGAGAGATTCTTGGAACGTTACTAGGGATATTCAAAGCAAAGGTATTGGTCTTAGAATACAGTGCAAATCTAGAAAAACTCAGCAAAGAGGATTTACATGGAGTTCTCATAGCATATGAAATGAGACTTGATGAAGAAGAGGGTACTTCGCATCGAGAAACTGCGTTCGTTGCATCTAAGAAAACTAATCAAGAAAAACAACCATCAATTGAAAATACATGCACCTGCAAGTGTGAAGAAAATGGAGATGATGAAGAAGGTCTTTCAGATGAAAAATATGCTTACTTTACGGTAAAACTAAAAATTGGTAAGGAAAAATTCAAAGGTAAAATTCCATTGATATGTTTCAGCTGTGGTGAGGTTGGGAATTTCGCAGCAAAATGTTTGAACAGAAGTGTTGGCAACTCAAAAGGAAAGAAAGGCTTTAAGAAATTTAAAAAGAAATGAAAAAAGAAAGGATCCAAAAGGAACTTTCTCTCTAAAGAAGATAGCTCATCATCTAATGAAGACAATGACAGTGAAGAAGAAGCCAATGAGAAAGTATTGTTTATGTCCAAGCACAATGAACAAGAGGTATCAAACAACGAATACGAAGGGTTGACCATAGACGAATTTTCTAAGGAGGCAATCAGGCTTATAAAAGAGCTCAAGGCTGAGAAGATCCGTTCCATTACTCTTGAAGAACAAGTTCAAGGTCTCAAAATTGAAGGTGAAGAACACAAATGTATTGAAGAGTCACTTCAAAATAAGTTGGAAGAAAGCAACCAAGAAAGGGAAGCATTAGAAGCCGAAGTGGTCTTGCTGCGTAAGGAAGTGAAGAAGGGAAAAATTGTCCAAAACTATGCCAAAAGCTCAAGGGAATTGGAAGAACTCATCAACAATCAATGATCTTACAACAACAGAACTGGCCTTGATTACAAAGAAGAAGAAGTAGGACCTTCTACAACAAAATACAATGAACCTATGAGATCTGACATGCATGTTGACTTCATTAGACAAGGTTCGCAAGAACATCCTTAGAAGACGATTCCTCGATGAGTATTTCCATCTAGGTACCAACATATTTTTCACAGGTATTGTTATTCATGTGGAAAATTTGGTCATAAAGCTGTAGAATGTCGCATGTACCCTAGGAACCAATACAATTCCAATAGATCCTTCAAATATGAACCTCCCATGGCTCAACGAAACATCAATAGATTTGAACATTTAAGAAATAATATGGAATGTCACAAATGTCATAAATTTGGACACATAGCCAGAGAATACGGACTTGAAAATCCTCTAGAAGAATCTTTGAAGCAACAAAACGAACGATCATGGAATAAGAAGAACACTGATAATTGCGTTCCCACTCTCAAGGCTCGAAAGAAAAAAGATGTGTGGTATGTTGATAGCAGTTGCTCAACGCATATGACTGGAGGTAGAAGAAAATTTGTATGCCTAAAAGAGAATAAGGATGGAATCGTATCCTTTAGATATGGTGGATCTTCAAATGTTATAGGATCAGGTACTGTCACTCTCGGAAGAAAATATTTTATAGCCAAGAATGTTCTATTGGTTGAAAACATGAATCACAATCTTCCAAGTGTTGGACAAATGTGTGATCAAGGACACACAATGCTATTCAACTCCACAAAATGTGAAATTAGGAAAGGCATGTATGGTAAAATTGTGACTAGAGCAAGTCGAGATCCAAACGACATATATGTTATGGATGAAGCAACTAAAGAATGTATACTAGCTAAAGAAGATGAAAGTTGGTTATGGCACAAACGAATGGGTCACATAAACTTTGACAATATTGTTGGGATAAGCAAAAAAGAAGCAGTATGCATAATGCCGAAAATCTAAAAACCTTCCAACACACTATTGGAGGCTTGTCGGCACGACAAGCAGATAAAAGTCCAATTTAAAACAAAAGAACACTTTGCATCACATCCATTGAAATTGTTACATATTGATATATGTGGTCCTGTGAGAACAAAAGGATTAGATGGAGAATTATATTTCATGTTAATGATAGATGACTATACCAGGATGATAGTCATCAGTTTCCTAAAGAAAAACTATGAAGCATTTGAGTGCTTTAAGATCTACAAGGAGTTGGTCGAAAATGAAACTGATTTGAAAATAAAGTGTCTAAGATCAGATAATGGCAGAGAATTCACTTCCAAATTATTTCAACAATATTGTGACGAAAATGGAATAAAAATACAATTTTTAATAGCACGAACACCTCAGCAAAATGGAGTTGCTGAAAGAAAGAACAGAACCATACAAGAAATGGGTAGAACAATGTTGAAGGACTCAAAATTGGATGAAAAATTATGGGTTCAAGAAATTGATACGACAGTCTTCATTATCAACTAAAGTCTTCCCATAAATAATTGTAACAAGACCCCATATGAACTATGGAAAGGAAAACCAGCTAATGTAAAATATTTCAGAATCTTCGGAAGCAAATTTTATATCAAAATAAAAGATCAAAAATTGGGTAATTTTGAATCATGTGTTTATGAAGGTATCTTTGTTGGTTACTTATGCAAAATAAAGGCCTAGAAATGCTATAATATAAGACAAAAACAGATAGTGGAGATCATAAATGTTACATTTGACTAAGGTGGTGTTCTAACAAATAATGATGAGGATCTAGAATCTTTGAAACTTGAGATAGAGACTGAAAAAGACATAGATAAAATTCTAGAACAAGAAGCAACTATCAACCAGGAAGAAGTAAATAATGATCATCAAGATATATCAGAACAACAACAAGAAGCTCCTCCAAAGAGAAAAAAAGAATGGATTCAAAAGAACCATCCATCAAATCAAATCATTGGTGACATAAATGAAGGTCGACAACTTCGTTCATCACAACAAGCTCACATTTCTTTTCTAGTAACCTTTGAGCCTAGTAGTTTTGAGGAATCCAGGAAGAATGAACATTGGGTAGTAGCTATGAATGAAGAATTGGATCAAATCGAGAAGAATAACACCTGGGAATTAGTTCCATGACCAAAAGATAAAAATGTCATTGGGACAAAATGGGTGTTCAGGAACAAATTGAATGAAGATGGATAGGTTACCAGAAACAAAGAAAGATTGGTTTGTAAAGGCTATGCACAAGTGGAAGGAATTGATTCCGACAAAACATTGGCACCAGTTTCCAGAATGGAAGCCATCTGAATGTTTCTCCCTATGCATGTTCAAGAAAAATCAAAGTCTACCAAATGGATGTGAAGTCAGCATTTCTAAATGACGAATTAGAAGAAGAAGTTTACATCAAACAACCTCAAGGTTTTCTACTATCAGAAAAAGAAGACTATGTTTGTAGGCTAAAGAAGGCTCTATATGGTCTCAAGCAGGCTCCCAAAGCATGATATGCTCGTCTTGATGGATATATACATCAACAAGGGGTCAAGAAAGGTATTGTTGATAGCAATATTTATGTACAAATAGATAAATATAATTTAACAATCATTGACGTATATGTGGATGATATAATATTTGGTAGCAATGATGATCGACTAAGTAAGAAATTTTCTACAAAGATGCAAAGTGAGTTCGAGATGTCTTTACTTGGTTAGCTGAAATACTTCTTAGGGCTTCAAATATCTCAGCAAGAGAAAGGAATATTTATATGTCAAGTCAAGTACATCAAGGAAATGCTCAATAAATTCAAAATGGAATATTGCAAACCCATCCTTACTCCGAGGTTGTACAAATCTATGATTGGTAGTCTTCTATATATAATAGCCTCCCAGCTAGATGTTATGCAAGAAGTTGGACAAGTAGCAAGATTCCAAGCAGCACCAAAAGAATTACATATTATTGCCATCAAAAGAATTCTTCAATATCTAAAGGGCCCTGAAGAATATGGCTTGTTGTATCCCAAGGGTAACAATCTCATTATTCAAGACTTTACAGATGCAGATTGGGCAGGAAGTGTTGATGATCGTAAGAGTACTAGTGGAGCATAGTTTTATCTAGGTGGTTGTCTCATATCATGGTTGAGGAAAAATCGAACCTCAATATCGTTATCTACAGTGGAAGCAGAATACATTGCAGTGACATCATGTTGTACTCAAGTCCTTTGGATGAAACAAAATTTGCAAGATCTTCAAGTACAATTCAGTGAGCCTATTCCCATATTTTGTGAGAACACTAGTGGCATTAACATCTCCAAGAATCCTTTCATGCATTCAAAAACAAAACACATTCTGATCAAATATCATTTTGTTAGAGAACAATTCACTGAAAAGAATATCAAACTTGAGTATGTTGGTGAAAAAGAACAAGTCGTTGATATATTCACTAAATATTTACCTCATGAAGAATTTGAATATCTTCACCATAAGCTTTGGATTCTCCCAATTTCTCATTAGATTTTCCTTATTCATAATATAAACTGGGAGTGGAAGTGTGTACAGGTCCGTAGGATGGTTGTGTGTCAGGGGGAGTTACCCTTTTCCATTGATGCCAAAGGGGGAGAGAAAGAGGTGTCATGATCACAGGGGGAGTATTTGTGATGCAGTCAATGCCAAAGAGGGAGATTGTTGATTAGTGGTTGTCATTGATGTCAACCCAAGTAGCACGAGGGGCTACCCCAATATTGCATGGGAATTTTGACCTACGAAATTACTATATTCTAGGTGAATAATTCTTTTTATGGTTTCTACTTGTCGAGAAGTTTCCACTGATATATGGCACGCCACGTAATTCTTCACAGTTTGAGAGATATTCATGTTTGAAGTTTGTAACCCCAGTTTTTGGGATAAAACCCCATAGGGTTGTGGCATGGGTCATTTAAAAGTCAATAATTAATAATTTTTAATCTCCTAAAATCCCTCCCACGTTCACTTGTTGAAGCCCCTCTCAACCTAAGAATTTATATAAATTGTGATCCTCATATCCTCCTTATGCAGGGATTTCTCTATCTAAAACAGGTCATCATGGCATTTTCGCTCTACAAAGGTTCAGAAGCTGAAATTTTTACAAAGATATTGGAACAGGGTCTCCTAACAAGCTACAAAACCAACCCATTTTGGTTCTTTTTGTTATATTTAGTATAGCGCAGGGGTTTTAGGGTGGGTCAAAGCCCCGAAAAGCATTGTAATGGGGCTAAAGGGTAAACTAGGGGTCTGAAAACCATGGGTTGTGGACCATAGGAATGTTAAAGCTGGATTGTTATAAATAGAGAGGCATTTTGGATTGTAAGAGGTAAGAATTGGCTAATCTATTGATGCGATCTGTTGTGTAAGCGATCTATTGGGGTTTTTGGGGAACGAACTCCTGCTGGCTATGTGCGTAGAGATCCTAGTCCAGCTGTGTGTGGACCCTGCTGCTGCGTGCGCGGGATGGGAAGGGAATTGTAAGGGTAATGAATGAATGAATATGCAATATTAATGGATCTGAATCTGTGAGTACTATTGAATGAATTGCTGATAATTACTGTGCTATGCATTTTTTTATCTTTGCGCTGCGAAGGTCTGTATATTGAATGATTGGGTCTATTCTGCTTTGATTATATTATGCTGTGAAGTTTCGTGTATTAAAGTGAATCTATATATGTTATGTCCAGGTATGTAATGTTGTGTTAAGGTTATGAAAAGCTTCTAATTATAGATCTAGTGCACGTAGATGAAATTGGACATATACTTGACCCTACGTAGAGATAATCTGAATAGAACGCGGTCTTGCTTGCCTTACCCTTCCTTTCTCAGGGTGCAGAAACCTGGTTCCAGCACCCACCCATAATACTTCGGGTGAGACTGTGACCTGTGCAAGCAGGTCACTGCCGAAAGGGCCAGTAGTATAGGGGTTTGTTGGCAAACCTTGCACACCGAACTTGGGTCAAGACCCCTCAAGCCAAAAAATGGTTCCGTTGTCAGGACCTGAAGAGAACTGAGAAAGTTTTCAGGTAATGAAAAGAGAATACTAGAAGCTTGAAAGAAAAGAGATTGAGGACTGGTTCGAAAGGCAGATCGAGGAGTTTGCGGTAAGAGAAAACCGAAGTGAAAAATTAACAGTGGAAAGGTGGAAGAATAGGTACATTCTTACTGAAAGCTACAAAATATTCTTTGTAAACTTTGAAATTGAGCTTTAGGAGTGGCTGGCCAGGCTGGTAGAATTCTAGAAGTGCTGGAAGGATGAGCGAGTCACTCAGTGGACTCTCGATCTGCTTGAACAACTAGAGAGAACCGATAACACTATTACATGCATGGTGGATCACTGGGTTGATAGTGTGCTGGGAGGCTTTGTGACAGATTTTTTCATTGACCAATCTGTATCATACTTTGAGGTCGAGCGATGATTCTTCAAAGTATTCTTCGGTAAGTTTCTGAGGACGTTACCATTACTGATCAAGAAGTTGCTGTGTGAAAAGAGCATTCTGTGCAGCCACACAGACTAAATGACCTCGGATCCAGACGGGAGTGTGACATGCAGTGGTAAGTATTATCAGACCAACCTTGATGGGGGAAGGGCCGCCTATAGCCCAATTAGGGAACCAACCACATCACCACCTAGGGCACGCAGGGGTAAGAACTCACCTATAACGTCATCCCTGGATAGTGATATGGCTGCACATTTGAAACTACCTACCTTTAGGGGGGTAGGAGATGAGGACATGGATCGATTTTGGTTCATTGCAGACTCTGTCTGGACTATGCAAAACGTGGCAAGCGATACAATCAAAAGGGAGAAACTATCCTTAGCCTTTGAAGATAGGGCACTGGACTGGTATATGCGATATGTTGCCCAGAATGGGACCACTTCCATTCAGGATATTAAGAACGCTCTGAAGCAACAATTCTGCAAACCAAAGTCCTATTATCGGTTAGTGGCAGACGTAAAAGACTTCAAACAGGGTGTGTTTGAGTCAGTGTGGGAGGCAGATCAATGGCTAAAGAAGGCGATTGGGGAAGGATGGTTCGAGTATGATGATAGACAACATATGGAATGGTTCACCGCCATGTTGTTACCTCACCTGCGCACGCCAATGAATCAGCAGACCTTCGAATCGTAGGAGACATTTGTAGAAGCCGCTATGAAGTTAGAAGCTGCTCCCCGAGAGGATGCCTCAGTAGGAGTCCAACAGATCCAGGAACAACTTGGAGCTATGCACCTAGAGATACAGAAGCTACAAAAAGAGTGAGGAAAAGACATTTGCGCAGATCTCTGGTGTATACGTTGCCGAGTGTCTGGTCACACAAAGGATCAGTGCCCTCTACTGACTGATTATATCCAAGCTAGAGGACCTAGCCCACTGCGCCCAGGGGTAAGTAGGGAGCCTGCCCTGTTGTGACCAGGATCAAGTGGATCTGCGCTATGGTGCGATTATTTTCAGGTAGCGGGCCTCCACGATACGAACCATTGTCCTCGGCTGGGTGCGTATGTCCCAGAGCTAAAAAAACAATTTTGTTGATTCTGTCAGTCCATAGGAAATGATGAGAAAAATTGCTGAACATATGACCTGATGATAGATCGTAGGAAATTATATTGGGTACAACCGGACACTGTGTCACCCAAATTGATTGTGCACTTTGGAGGATCCCCAGACTGAGGCAGAGGAGGCAGAGGAGGAAACGCAGGCCAAGGACGAGGCCAACTGATCTGTTATAATTGTGGATAAATAGGGCACTTTTCCACAGAATTCCCTAATCCCACCTGACCGTTGTGTAAATACTGCAAACAACTGGACCATGAGGTAGAAGACTGCCCCATCTTGATAGCCAAAATGCAGGAAAAGAAACCTACCCCTATGCAGAACGTACAGAGGGTTAAAAATGAACTAATAGAAGCAGATCCAAGTGTAAAGGTCATAACATGTAGTGGGCTGGACACCAAGGAAATAAAATAGGTACCTTGCGAAGAACAGGCACTACCAACAGCGCTACGCAATCTCAGAGCGAGAAAGAAATTGAGACCTTCTTGAAGGTGTGTCTGAAATTACTCAAAAATATGCAGGCCATAAGAAACCTCCTAGATTTAATGAACACCTACACAGCTTGGCCCACCTTGATCCTGGAGACCAAGGACATGCACAAACTGTATAGCTCTAAGAAACACACAGGGAAAGAAATGCGACTAACTGCACAAATCAGGGACTATGAAATGGATCAGGTTATCTTGGATCTTGGATCTAATGCCAATGTTTTACCTAAGAAAACTTGGCAATGAATGGGGAAGCCCAAATTGGAATGGTCCACTATCCAGTTGCGCATGGCGAACCAACAGAAAATCATTCCGTTGGGTAGGTTACCAAAGGTTATGGCTGACATTGCAGGGGCAAGGGTCCTAGCTGACTTTGAAGTAATTGAGATAGTTGAAGATGCGGACCCCTACCCTACGCTCCTCGGACTAGATTGGGCAATGGACATGGGAGGCATTATTAACCTAAAGAAACGAAGCATGGTGTTTGAAAGTGAAATTATGCATGTCATAGTACCCCTGGATCCCGAAGAAGGTGCTCGGTATATTGAACCTATCCACATCAAGGAATAATTAGATCATATCTATAATATCACTGCACAAGATGAAGATCGAGTTAGCCCCATGGATGAAGGGTTGCTCCATTGGGAAAAGAACAGTGAATTATTTTCTAACTCTGATGAAGAGCTGGAGAACTGGTAGAGCCGGTTGCATGAGGTTTCGGCACTTCGTAGCCTATAGACCATCAAAAGCTTCTATCGCATCTCTACCATGGAATGAACCTTGCCTTGCCAAGAGGCCACCGATGACACTCTGAAGCCTGTGAAGCCTAAGGGGTCCACGGAATGTAGGTCTGAGGCACTACCACTAACCCGGTATGAAGCACCTACGCAGGAACCTGTCTCCCTTGCTCAGACGAATTGCTGGAGTAGGGTAATCCTGTGTATAGAGACCCCCTTAGCTAGATGGGCCCCAAAATCAACCAACCCACGTGGTGACCTTCTCACTCAAGGATGCGCTTGGCCCTTGCCCAACTAGATTATGGACCTGTCTGCAATCATGAGTATCCAGGAGAATTTATGGATGACTGAAGAATTAAATCACCTATGGACGTCTGATGCAGCTGTCCTGCACAAAATTGATCCTTCCATGATCGACATAACTTCCTCGAAAAGACTCCTGATCAACTTAAAGGCTCACCGTGTGTCAACCGTCTGTTGAAGTATGAAAGGACCTCCAACACGTCAGCCACACCTTGACATCATGACGACGCGACCTTGGATATAAACAAAGAATATCAGCTCATCTAGAGTTAATGTGAAAAGACACTTACAAACGCAGGGAAAGGGTGGTAGATTATCAATATCACCATTTATGATCAAGGGTATGCTCCACATATGACCTAAATTTCCATTAAGTAACTTCAATTGGGGCGCGAATGGCTGGAAGAGGATGGCTTGGGATATTTATTCAACTATCAAGCGGTATTGGCTATCTACCTTACGTTTCTTTCTACTTATTTCCACGATTCATGTCACTCGTCTCTCCGGTATGGACCCCAACGTACAGGAGGAACAGATAAGAGGGCTGGAAGAAGCTGAGTGCAACAATATGAGTGCATGAAGGCCGCCTGTAAGGATTAGCTACGAATCGAGTTCGGCAGGAACTCTACAGTACCGAAACCTGCTACGACATCTCTGCCATTTCCAGGCCCCGTCAGCTAGAAGCAACATATATTTAATCCCCCACATTGTCACTTCTGAATCAAGTTCTAGGGACATACAAGTCGACTTAGCATAACTCTCTACTATAGAACTATGAAGCCTATAGGCCAACGTACTGTAAGAGGTACACTGCTGCGGCCAAGAAAGATGCAAGCAGTATGACCTGACCCCAGAAGAATGCGCCCAGTGAATTGCCATGGTCACTAACGCCACACACTCTGTTCAGAAACAACTGGCACAGGGAGCCCAATTGTTTGAAGAGGCTACGCAGCTATGGATGAAATCACTGCACCACCCCATGCTTCAACATGTCCAATGAGAGTTTACATAGGCAGAAGATGCTCTAGATCGACTTCGGGCCTCCACACCTCCCCCCGGCCACGCACATCGCCTGGCCGCCATGCACTATATTGAGGACCTTCGTCACTCCAAAAAGGTTGCATACAAAAAGTTGAAACCATGGACTGATGCTGCACTCCAGCTTGCACAAGATGCGCAGTCCGCCATTACACGTCTCCACCGGTTATTGGAACGCGTTGGATTGGATCTCAAGGGGCCTGCTTCCCTGACAATGATCAACATTGTGCAACATGTAGCGGCCCGAAGTAAGGAAGTGCTTCCACCCCTCCTTCGCTCCTTGGCTACCTTACACACGTAGATTGAAGTTGTGCCACCAAAGTGACTCGAGAAGAGTCACAAGATCGTGTTGGGGGACTGTTGGAACGGGATCTCCTAAAAAGCTACAAAACCAGCCCATTTTGGTTATTTTTGTTATTTAGTATAGCACAGGGGTTTTGGGGTGGTTCAAAGCTCATAAAATAATTGTAATGGGTCTAAAGGGTAAACTAGGGGTCCAAAAACCATGGGTTGCAGACCATAGGAATGTTAAAGCTAGATTGTTATAAATAGAGAGGCATTCAGGATTGTAAGAGGTAAGAATTGGCTAAGATATTGATGCGATCTATTGTGTAAGTGATCTGTTGGGGTTTTGGGGGAACAGACTCCTGCTGACTGTGTGCGCGGAGATCCTAGTCCAGCTGTGTGCGGACCCTGCTGCTTCGTGCGCAGGCTGGGAAGGGAATTGTAAGGTGTTGTGTAACTAGCTCAAAAAAGAGAAGAAAAGAGATATCAACACCTTAGAAATGAGCCACTTCGAGGGGGAAACCTCCAATAAATTACATAAATGAAAAATTCTTGGATGATACAAGTGAACAAAACCTCCTTCTATATATAGGAGTCCATGGGGCCACAATATAATCCTAGTGGAGCCACAATGTAATCCTAGCCGACCTAACAATAATAATGTAAGGGCACAATAATAACAATATGGGGGTTACAGGGGTACAATAATAACAATAAGGGGGGCTACACTAACATAATAAGGGGCTACACTATTAATATAGGGACTTAACATGCCCCTCTCCTTCAAACAAGTGTTGTCCTCAACGCTTGATTATTTCTTGATGTTTCTGTATAAAATTCTCATCCTCCCATGTGAAATCTTTTACAGGAAAGTTCTTCCACTTGCTGAGATACTCTGAAATTGATCGTACTTGTAGAGTTATTGTTTCTATAATTGCTTCATAACTTCTTTCGATGTGATGTTGATCTTCCTGTTGTTTCATTAGATTCTGCACCAAAGTTGGGTTATCCTTTGAGAGTTGGAGAACTTGTTGTTGATGCTCGATGTGATATTCCATTAATTTATCATCCATATTTGCTATTATTTTATACTTCAAACCATCCAACTTATCCTCCATTTCTTCTTTTAAACCATCTATTTCATCTTCAATTTCTCTTCGTAAGATTGAAACTTGTTGCACTTGGTACCGTAATTTTGATATCTCATACTGCAACTCTTCCTCTTCATGCATCATCGTATAGATTTTTGAGGGATTAATGGGTATGGAATTATTTTTTGGAGGCATTATAGAACCCAATACTGATAAAAATTATAAAATATTCCCTTGTAATCAATTCAAATTGATTCTTCAAACAAGACTTATGCAATTCAGAAAAATATACACACCTTTTTCTTACTTTTGAGGAGCTCTATATTGAAATTGGATTATCTATGTGATTGCAAAAATTCAATATCTGAATTTAAGTACCAACGTAGCCCTCTGAATTATCTTTTGAATGCCACAAGTCTGACCTGATTTGGATTCTCTAAGACAAAGTTGTGTCCAATCTCCCACAATGACCTAATTATGGACTGGTTCAGTAGAGCGAACTTGTATGACTTGCCACGTCTCACTGTTTCATCCTTTGTCTCTGAAATTGATAGCCAAGAAACTAAATTCCATTTACTTGCGACTGCTTTTTACGACATTCCAATCCGATGCCCAGAGAGAGAGTTATTGAACTTTTCCCACGATCACCTCTTTGAGATGAAATTTAGGAGCCTGAAAAAGCGCTACCTTCCACAGATCATATATCCAAAAATATTGCGAACCAAGCTCTGAAAGTTTTTGATGAATTTCCTCAGGATTTCAGCTTCGTACCATATGAATTTCAGATTCTGAACCTTCGTAGAAAACAATTTATAGCGCAAATTCCACAATATCCTGTTTAAGAGCCTGGAAAAAGGCCTAACTTCCACAGATCATATCTCCGAAAATATTGAGAACCAAGCTCTGAAATTTTTAGAAAAAATTTCTCAGGATTTCAGCTTCACACCTTAAATATTTCAGCTTCTGAAACCATGTAAAAAAAAATTTATAGCAAGAATTCCACGATGACTTGTTTGGAGCAGTGAAACCCTAGTATCCAAACCTCTGATACCAAATGTTGTGTAATCAGCTCCAAAAAGAGAAGAAAAGAGATATCAATGCCTTATAAATGAGCCACTTCGAGGGGGAAACCTCTAATACATTACATAAATGAACAATTCTTGGATGATACAAGTGAACAAAACCTCCTTCTATATATAGGAGTCCATGGGGCCACAATATAATCCTAGTGGGGCCACAATGTAATCCTAGCCGACCTAACAATAATAATGTAAGGGCACAATAATAACAATATGGGGGTTACAGGGGTACAATAATAACAATAAGGGGGGCTACACTAACATAATAAGGGGCTATACTATTAATATAGAGACTTAACATAAGGGTAATGAATGAATGAATATGCAAGACTATTGGATCTAAATCTGTGAGTACTATTGAATGAATTGCTGATAATTATTGTGTTATGCATTTCTCTGTCTTTACACTACGAAGGTCTATATATTGAATGATTGGTTCTATTCTGCTTTGGTTATATTATGCTACGAAAGTCTGTGTATTAAAGTGAATCTAGATCTATTCTGTCCGGGTATGTAATGCTATGTTAAGGTTATGAAAATCTTCTAATTATAAATCTATTGCACGTAGATGCAATTGGGCATATACCTGACCCTGCATAGAGATAATATGAATAGAATGCAGTCCTGCTTGCCTTACCCTTCCTTTCTCAGGGCGCAGAAACCTGGTTCCAGCACCCACCCATACTACTTCATGTGAGACTGTGACTTGCGCAAACAGGTCACTGCCGAAAGTGCCACTAGTATAGGGGTTTTTTGGCAAACCTTGCACACCAAACCTGGGTCAGGACCCCTCAAGCCAACAAAATCGAAGCCAAAATCCTGAGGAAGCTCCTATAAAACTTTGCAGGCTCCTAAAATTCATCTCAAAGAAGTGATCTTGGGAAAATCGTTATAACTCTCTCTTTGAGTATCGGATTGGAATTTTGTAAAATTTGGAAGATAGTGCATGGATTTTAGTTTTCTATGTATCAATTTCAGAGTTGAATGAAGAACAAGTGACACGTGGCACGTTGTACAAGTTTGATATACTAAAATAGTCCATAATTAGGAATTGTGTGAGATTTGGCATAAATCTCTCTTGAAGAATCCAAATTGGGTCAGACCTATGGCATTGGAAAGAAGACTCAAAGGAATACTACAGGGCCAAAAATCACATATTGGGGATCTAAAATAACAGAGATACACTAGATTCAATATCAAGCTCCTAGAAGACAAGAAAAATCTAGATCATGTGTTGTCAAGGGCTGCAAAGGACTAGACTTTCTAGGGAAGCAAAGAAAAGCAAGGTGTAGCAGAGGGTAGCATGACAAGAGTAGAAATCAAGGTGTAGAATAGCAACAAGAATTTCATCACATGAAGTCTTCAAGTGGGTAGCACTATATACAGTCACTATAAAGGAATCATTGTACTAAGTCATTGTAAATACATTATTGTAAAAATTGTACTAGTGTCTATCTACCAAGAGTTAAAGTGGTAGTGTCGGGAGGTATAGGATCATCATTAGGTGGTTGTGTCATATTTGGGGTTATGTTCTAGTGTGTCTTCTTCTTCTACATCATTCTATATCATTGTAAAGTGGACCATTTTCCCCAGTACAAGAGTCCATTCCTCTTTTATTCTTATATAAGGTGGTAGGGTGGTACTAGGCTGGTGCATGGAGTGACCAATAGGTTCAAGCCTGTGAAAAATTTAGGGTGGTAGGGTGGTGATAGGGTGAGTTGTAGCTCATTGGGTGTTGGGGCATCCATTGAGTTGAGTACTGAATAATCTTAGGCGTTGGAGCGTCCATCCAGTGGGAGCTGGAGGAGAATGCTTTTCTAGATTCTGGGAAGTTGGAGCTTTATTTTCATTTGGAGTCGAATATTAAATAATTATTAGAAAAGAATTAGGTGGTTTTTGTCTAGGAGTGGGTTTCCACCTTAAAAACTATGTGCATTTGTGTTCCTTTTGTTTACTGCTATCATTGTACAAACATTAATAATAATTGAAGATTAACTAATGCTCTAATTGAAAGGAATACTGATTCACCCCCCCTCTCATTATTTCCAAAAAATTGCACCATTTGTTTCAACCCATCAAATATAAACAAATATTTTTTATGATGTCTATGAAAATAGTAAAATGCACCATCTCTTTCAATCCACCTAATAAAAACAAGTCATTTTTATGTTGTCCAAGCAAATATTAGATGGGAAAATGAGAAAGCTACTCCAAAACATGTAAGCTTCCATTTGTTCCATATGACATGTGCTCACAAAGACTTCATCTGCGTGTATAACATGCAACATAAAAAGAGAATAGTGGAGGAGATGCTGACTGTAGCATGGTGCAAAAGGAAGGAGAAATTATGAAATGCATGGTTCCAATTTTCGGACAAAGAGGGAATTGGAAGGGCAAGGACTACGGTACTAACGTATATCCATCTTAACCTTGGATCTATCAAGTGCCGAGAGGGATCTGATATCTCGAGGTAGAACCCTATTTTTTTAGCGCAAAACTTGAGGAAAGGTTTGCACCTCGAGAGATTTGATCCCTCTCAATGCTTGATAGATCTGGGGTTAAGATGGATCTAGGTTGGTTTCAGTCATGTGTAGTCATGAAAAATTTGTGGATCATATAATTATTTTGATCATTTCAATTACGCTAAATATGTATAAGATTAATTAATTTAATTTAACTTTAACTTTTCTTTTTTAACTCAGTTTGTTGAGATGAGAGAGAATGTTAGTAACTTGAATGATGAAAAATGATGAAATCAAAATTTTAAATGCAAAGTGACAATGTAACAATGTTGAATGATAGAAAATGTAAATAATAAGAATATAGTGAATTACAAACAATACATTGCGATCAATCTAAAACTATTTCATTCTAATATTATTATTGTCACACCTATTAGTTATTTTCTACTACCACCTTTGAATACAAAGCGATTAACAATGTTGAATGATGGAAAATGGAAATAATGAGAATGTAGCCAATTACACATAGTTTACAATATAAAGAAGATATTTCGGTTAAGTGAACATTTTATTTAGATTGAAAATTCAAGTATTGTATTTATGATTGAATTACTGTACCAAATAAGTCAATTCACGTCAATTCATGTCATGAATATTTTTTATGTGCATACACTAAGAGAGATTTTGTATGTTTTTGGGGTGAGATAGAGATATAGATGGAGGGGAGGAGAGAGGGAAGAAGAGAGATGTGAATACAGGGAGGGAGGAAGAGACATGGATATGGAGATAGAATTCTTAGAGAGAGAGAAGGGGAAGAGAGAGAGAGAGAGTGGAAAAGAGAGGGAGAGAGAAAGATAGATAGATATGGAGAGAGAAGTGTTAGAGAGAGAGAGAAGGGGAAGAGAGAGAGAGAGGGAGTGGAAAATGGAGGGAAAGAGATAGGTAGATAGATACATATATAGATAGATATGAAGAGAGAATGTGTATGTTTGGGGGGTGATATAGAGAGATAAAGAAGGAGAGACAATGGGATATAGAGATATATATGGAGGGGGCATTGATGTGCTTACACTTGAACCAATGCACACTATTAATCTAATTACTTTGAAATTAATGTGCAATATGCATCTAGTTGCATCAAATAAAAAATCAACATCTACACTGAAATCGATGCATCTAGTGCAAACAATAAAAAATGATTAGAAATCAACATCTACACTAAAATAAAAGCATCTAGTGCAAACAATAATATAGGATTAGAAATCAAACTCTAAACTAAAATCAATTAATCTAGTGCAAGCAATCAAATAGTATTAGAAATTAATATCTACACTAAAACCAATGCATCGAGTGCAAGCAGTCAAATAGGAGTAGAAATCAACATCTATGCTAAAATCATTGCATCTAGTGTAAGGTATTAAATAGGATTAAAAATAAATATCTACATTGAAATCAATGCATCTAGTGCATTATAGAAATTTTGAGGTCTAAAATGGGCCTCCTAAGAAAAATTTACAACAAAAATAATCTTTAAAAGAACCAATAGTATTCAATATGACGATGTCAACCATGGGGGGTGACTCACCATTTTTGGAGTAAAAGAATAAAAATATTAGAAAATAATAAAATAATACAACTACTTTTTCAACTCATCTCCTTGATTTTTTCTCAAATTTCCAGTGGGAGTACTCGTTGGATGAAACATTGGATGAAACATTTAATTCCTCATCCAAGGAGTACCCATGTTGCATACTTTCTATGACTTTCGATGGACCCTGCTATATGAAAAATTATAAATACATGAAAAAAAATTATTGAAATCATGTTTTTCATATATTTCTCATTTTTCATGTAGAAATTTCCATTTAAATTATGAAAAATGAGTACTCCTTGGATGTAGAATCCAATTATTCATCAAACGAGTGTTCCCATTCGAAATTTGAGTAAAACCATAGGGAGATAAGTTGAAAATACAATCTAAAAAAGTAGGCTTTTGCTTTTTCCCTCTAAAGTTTGATGATGTAATATAATATTATTCTATTATTTCCACTATTATTTTATAATTTACTTATGAGTCCCATTTTATACCTTAAAATTCCTCTAATGGTAAGCGATCATATAGGATTATAAATCAATATCTACACTAAAAACAATGCATCCAGTGCAAGAAATCAAATATGATTAGAAATAAACATCTACACTGAAATCAGTGCATCTAGTATAAGGTATTAAATAGGATTATAAATGGACATCTACACTAAAATCAATGCATCTAGTGCAAGCAATCAAATAGGAGTAGAAATAAACATCTACACTAAAATCAATGCATCTAATGTAAGGTATTAAATAGGATTATAAATCAAAATCTACACTAAAATCAATGCATCTAGTGCAAGAGATAAAATAGGATTATAAATAAAAAAACTACACTAAAATCAATACATCTATTTTAGTGAAAAACCAAAATATTCATGACTTTCTAGATTTAACCTATATGTCTGTCTTTGTCTCTGTGTGTCTCTTGATTCTTCTCTCTCTCTCCGCCTCTCCCTCCCTTTCTCTATATTTATCTTCTTCCCTCTCCCCCCTTGTCATCTATATCTATATATACCTCCCCCATCTCACCTTATTTGTCTCTCTATCTCAGCCCCCTAAACACATGTCACACTCTATCTCCCTCTTTCTCTCTCTCCATATCTACCTCTCTTCCTCCCTCCCTTTC
This sequence comes from Pinus albicaulis, assembly GCA_034641835.2. Lineage (NCBI taxonomy): Eukaryota > Viridiplantae > Streptophyta > Pinopsida > Pinales > Pinaceae > Pinus > Pinus albicaulis. Next base: position 1,277,865,306 of record CM076577.1, on the reverse strand, counting down.
CTTCTCTCTTTATTCTTCCCTCTTGCCCTCTCCATCTGTATCTCTATCCCCCTTTGTCTCTCCTTCTTCATCTCTCTATATCATCCCGCATATTCTCTCTCTCTTCCTATATATATATATATATATATATATATATATATATATATATATATATATATATATATATATATATAGATATATATATCCCTCTTTCGCTCCCTATCTATCTCTTCCCGTTCTCTCTCTCTCTCTCTCTAATCCTCTCTTTCTCTTTCTATCTCTAACTCTCTCTCTTTTCCCCTTCTCTCTCCATATCTATCTATCTTCCTCCCTTCATCTCTTTTCCTTCCTCTTCTACCCTGTCTCCCCCCTCCATATATATCTCTATCTCCCATTTTCTCCCCTTCTCACCCCCAAAACATACACACTCTCTCTCTCTCTCCATATCTATTTATCTCTCTCCCTCCCTCTTCCTCTCCTTCTCTCTCTTCCCCTCCTCTCTGCCACTCTCTCGCCCCCCCCTCTCTCTCTCTCTCTCTCTCTCTCTCTCTCTCATAATAATTGCTCCATATCTCCCTTGTCACTCCCTCTCCCTCTCTACAATTCTCTCTTTATGTATTTATTTCCCTTCCAACTTCATCTCTCTCCTCTCTATCAAGTCCTCTATCTCTTCCTTCCTCTCTCTCTCTCTCTCTTCAACCTCCCTTTCTCTCCCCCCCCCCACATCATACACACACTCTCTCTCCACCCTCCATATTTATCACTACCTCCCTCTCTCTCTCATTCTCGCTATCCCCCTCTCTACCCCCTCCATATCTATGTCTCACTGTCTCTCTCTTCCCCTTCTTTCCCTATCTATATCCTATAATTTTCTCTCACTTCCCTAGTCTCCTCTCTTCCTCATTCCATAGTCATCTATCCCTTATCACTCCCTCTCTCTCTCCACCTCTATCTCTCAATGTATTTTTTCTTCCCTCCCTATCTTTCCCCCTCCAAATCCATCTTTCTCTCCCCCCCTCTCTTCTCCTCTCTCTCTTCCTTCCTCTCTCTCCACATCGCTCCCACCTCTATGTCTATATACTGACCCACTCTATTCCCCCTCCATTTCACTCACTCTCTTAAATATGATCCCATTATATTGTATTTAATAAAGTGTCTTAAAAAAAAATAAAACATAATTGGTTGTAAAATATTACACCTATATTTTGGATCAATCATGTCAGAGAAAATACAATAATAAAAAACTCAAAAGAATCATGCACTATCTTTCTTGTATCATTGTTAGTCACTTTGTTTTCTCTCTTTGGTTGTATCCTTGGTTAAAATGCATCTATTGTGGTTCTTTAAAATATATTTATGTTATATAAATTTCACATATGTATATATAAAAGTATTCTCATTTTTAATTTACTAAAACCTTGATTTAATATCTATGGGGATATTTTTAGTAGTGAAGATGGGAATATTTTTTAGATTTAATTAAAAAAAGTTATAAAATTAAATTAAAATAAAGTATTTGTAAAATAATTTTATTTTGAAATAAGTTATGGTTTTTGGGCATGTGGTAATGATAAACCATAGTATTGGCCTAATAATTAAAATATTATATCTATAACATAATAATTAAAATCATAGGTGTCTCAATGGTATTATGATTTTCTTCCATCCTATTTAAAAGTTAATAATATGCATGTAAATATTCATGATTAAAAATATTGTTGTATTGTAAATATCAAAATTTTGTGAGCTTATTAATTAAATTTAAAGATGGTTATGCAATCATTATTTTAATATATATGGTAAAATGGATGTTAATTTATAAGTACTATTTATATGTTATATATTTTAATGTGATATGTAAATTATAAGAAATACCTCGCATATCACATATAACACTCATCCATCTAACACTCATCCATATAACACTCACACATAACATGCTCACCCATCCACCCTAACCCTAAACTTAGCTGTAGAGCGCCTCTAGGCACAATAAAATTTATGAGAAATTCTTACAAATAATTTATTTTATTATATATATAAGGGTTCAAATTTTGGGACAAAGGGGTAAAAATGTGAAGCTGAGTTACACTTTCGTGAGAAATGCGTCCAAAATTTTCACTCTCCCAATAGTTCAACCAAACTTTAAAGAAGTTTGGCCAAACTTTTAGAAATTTTGGCCGAAATTTTAAAATTAATTCGGTCTAATTTTTTCTGTTGTTAACATTGACGGCGTGGGTAACCCAATCTTTGGTTGGAGATAGAAAAGATGATAATAAAATTTTGACTGAACTATTGGTTTGACTGGACTATTAGTTCAGCTAAAATTTGTTTAAAAGTCTGGCCAAAATTTTTCTTATAAATATAGTGACGATCAGAACCTCAGAAGTTTTCAAAGGTTTTCTAACCATTATGTTGTTGGAGGGATAAGGTTGTTTGCTCGACAGTTTTTTCTGTAACTTGGCATTGTTGGCTTGGTGTCCTCATCCTCGGCTTTGCGTTTGTCTGCAACTTGTCTCAATATCCTCGTCCTTGGCTCTGCGTTTTTCTGCAACTCGGCTCGGTGTCCTTGACCTCGACCTGACGTGATCGTCGTTATTTTTATAGGTTATACTACTCACTGTTATTCATTATTTTAACTCACTGTTATTCAATGTTTTAGGAAAATCCCCCTCTTTCAAATGTTTTTTGTGTTATGGATGTGGATTTTATGTGAATGAATGATGCTAGCTTACTATGAGAACTTTCATGTATTTCCTAATTGTAATATGTTATAGTAATTGTTATTATAGTCTTGAGAGACACCTTATTCTCTTCTAAATATTTATATTGTAATATGTTATAGTAATTCTTATTATAGTCTCGAGAGAGAACTTATTCACTTATTCTTTTTACAGGTTATACTACTCACTGTTATTCATTGTTTTAACTCACTATTATTCACTTTTTTTTCATTGTTATTCATTGTTTTAGGAAAATCCCCCTCTTTGAAATGTTTATGTGTTATGGTTGTGGATTTTGTGTAAATGAATGACTCTAGCTTACTGTGAGAAATTTCATGTATTTCCTAATTATAATATGTTATACTAATTCTTATTATAGTCTCGAGTGAGACCTTATTCTCTTTTAAATATTTAAGGTAGTATTCCTAGGGGGTATATCTGCATAACATGCCCAACTTGTATGGTGGGATCAAACCCCTACAAGAATGTTTCTATCTCATATCAATAGTAAAAGCCTAGTGATGGTGTTTTTGACTAATGTGATTCCCTACGCTGTTTCTTGGTGTAGTGTCTGGATGTCCTGTTAAGGTAGGGTGGATTCTATACGCTGTTAGGGAGGAATCAATAGCTTGCATGTCTGTCTTGATCCCCTACTAGTCTGATAGCCTTATTGTTAGGAAGGATTTGATCCCAAGGGTGTTAGGAAGAATGGATACGATGTTCATGTTATCACTCGTTACATTTTAAAACTTTCATTGATAGGGTCATGCAGGTCATTCAGCAAAATTGATGTCGTCTCCTAAGTCATTTTTGAGATAATTGATTTTTTTTTTCATTTGATGAAGTCTACCCTAAGTTTGAAACCCATCCAAAACCATGTCATATCATTTCAAATAAACCTAATCTCATCTAGTTGTCATTCTCATGCCTTTTTACCACAAAACATAACATTAGCCATTTTTTCATATTTTCATAGCGAATTATAAAGGAAATCAACAGATTTCGCAACAAAAATGCCTAATAGATTTGTAGCAAATCTGTCCTAATAAATTTGTAGCAAATCTATCAGAAGCCTAACTGTCTTCGCTACAAAAATGTGTTTTATATAACTTGGCCTGTCAGAGTTGTATGATGTGTCAATTTATGATTATAGCAGTAAAGGTGGAGGTCAGTCAAGGTTGTTATGGTAAAATTCAAATGTACATAGCCATATTTGATGTCATCATTACCCTTTTTTCTTGCATGTGCTATGATTGAAGCTCAAGTTGTCAGTTAAAATTTTAAACCTCACCTCAAATAGCCTTTTTTCATATTGTGTTTCATCCTTGCATGTGAGTTGATCCCTGCAGAGCTGCTTCATCGAGCCAAGTAGGTTGCTGTCAAATTCAAATTTTGCAGGTGTCATGAGCAAGCGAGGCAGTGAAGACTATAAATAATCCATGTCTATAAGAAATAAAATGAATAAGGGTGGCCATTGTCATAGGTATGAGCCCATGGATTTGAAATTACTCAATGAAGATCCTACTGCTATGGAGGTTTTTATAAGGACTGGCTACTTGCTATTTTGCTAGAGGTTGTAGGGTTTTCATTACAGGTTTCAAAGGGTTTTTCCACCAACTTCATAGGAATAGCATCAAAGGTTGGAATTTTGAATCTTACAGTGACACTACAAAGCATATCATTATCTATGAGAATTCCTAGAGGTGGTGAATAGTGGTTTAAAGTTATTAAATTCACAATGTAGGATTGTAAAGAGTTTATCAAGAAAGAACACAGTGAAGTTGATTTGAAAAATGCTATCCCTAGGAGTTTTATGAAGGAGAATTATGCAAAACCATTGATGGTCATTCAAAAATATTTTACCTATGAAGGAAGATTTCACATGGTCTACTCATACCATCTCAGACTTCTTATGCATTTTGTAGGTAAGAGGTCACTTGACTTAGCTTTCTATTTATACAGAAGTCTAGGGAAAATGTCAGATAAGGTTCAAATCAAGACAAAGGGCAGTGAAACATCTATTTTTCATCATGGTCTAATTAAGTTGTTAGTGTTGGAAGAATTGAGAAGGTTAGACAGAGATTTAATTTCTTTCTTTTTTATGAGTGGTTATGAAATTGATGTGGTCACACCAAAGAAAACCTAAAAACCTATAACTACAACATCACCATATATGGAAAAAGAAGTTGAAGAAGAAAAAATATCATCTCTCGCAGAACCAGTGGACATGGGAGGAGAACCTGTAAAAGAAGACTGACACATGTTAAGAAACACCTGCAAAATAGAAGCATACAATCAGCAAAAAAGGCAGCAAGAGGATCACCAGAATCCAGACATTGGCTAAAGGCGATTTGGAGGATATCCTTCATGCAATTGACATTGAAGAATCATCGATAGTGTAATTTGAAGACACTGAAGATGGTGGAAGAAAGCTAAAGAAAGGTAAGACTGCTAAGAAACTAGATTTTGCAGGTGAGGATGTTGGTTTTATATTTCATCCAAGGAAGCCAATGACCAGACATGCAAAGAGGGCCATGGAAAGCAAAAAGACTGAGAAAATCAATGAAGTTGTTCAGCCAACAAGAATCATAGATTTGTCTCAATCAGCAAAAGAAGAAGTGGTTATTAGGCAGAGAAAGGGCAAAGAGAAAATAATCAAAAAATAAAAAATAGAATCCCTCAAAGAGCAGTTGAAGGAAGAAGGTAAAGAGATATTAGTTCTGAATCTAGAGGCAAAGAAGCATAGATCTGAGAAGGTTCAATTTGAACAAATGAGGAAAATATGAGATGAACAAGTCTCAAGTGTTTCAAAAATTTTGGAAAATACATAAATGTTGCTGAAATGGACTCAACCATTAAGAGGGGAGGTCCATTAGGGGAATTTTGAGGTCTAAAATGGACCTCCTAAGGAAATTATAAAATAATAGTGGAAATAATAGAATAAGATTTGATGACATCATCAAATTTTAGAGGGAAAAAAGAAGAACTACTTTTTCATCTCATATTTTCAACTTATCTCCCAAAGTGTTTACTCAAATTTCGAGTGGGAGTACTCATTGGATGCAAAATTTAATTCCTCGTCCAAGGAGTACCCATGTTGCATACTTTCGATGGGTCCTACTACACGAAAAATGAGAAATACATGAAAAACATGTTTGCAATCACGTTTTTTTTATGTATTTCTCATTTTTCATGTAGGAGGGTCCATTGAAATTATGCAACATGGGTACTCCTTGGATGAGGAATTAAATTTTACATCCAATGAGTATTCCCACTCGAAATTTTAGTAAGAACTTTGGGAGATAAGTTTAAAATACGAGTTGAAAAAGTAGTTTTATTATTTTATTATTTTTTAATATTTTTAACCTTTTACTTAAAAAATGGTGAATCACCCCTCATGGTTGAAATCATCATCTTGAATCCTATTAGTTCTTATAGAGTTTATTTTTGTTGTACACTTTTCTTAGGAGGCCCATTTTAGACCTCATAATTCCCCCAATGAAACATATTTGGAGGATGAACTTACAATTACAATCCAAAAAAATAGCGTTAAAAGATGAAGTGGAAGATCTTTAGGAGCATCTAGACATGATTCAAGTTGAGTTGGAAAAGAAAGGGCTGAAGATGAGAATGGTAGAAGAACCCATCAGCCAATTAATTGTAAATGAAGAAGAAACACCAAAAGAGTAAAAAATTGAGCTGAAACAAGTTTGATGAGGCTCATGGCTTGCAAAGAACCTAAATTTTATCTCTGGAGATCATTTTTTCAAGACAGTCACAAAAAAAAATTTTGGTTTTTGAGACAGTTTCGTAGCGTGCTTTAGGCTTGAGGCTCGAAAATTCTGAATATGCAATTTTTCTTTGAAAAACATTCTTGTCAAGGATTAAGGAGGGAGATTGGTTTATTTGAAGATGTTTTGGCATGGTAAAAGTTTTTGACCAACAAAAGTGGCAAGGAGATAGGTGAAAAGGAAAGTTTTCATGCGCTACGAAAACTCGCTACGAAACTACCTAAACTGCCCTGTTTCGTAGAGAGGGTTTTTTTTAGGATTTTTTTTTAAGGATGAAAATTTGTCTTGAATTTTAGAAACCTTGGCGAATCTTACTAGTCAAAAATTGCAAATTATAGAATGTTTGTTGATATATTTGTAAAAACATGCGAAATTGTAATAGTTTTATAGATAGTCTTTATACAATTTTGGTGATTTTTGAGGTAAAATAATTTATACTATAAAAATTGGGCAAATCATATTTAGAAAAAAATGGATATTGGCGAATCATTTTTTTTGAAAAACCATGGAAAATTAGCCCACTTGCGAATATTAGCCCCTAAAATTTTCCATGACATCAGCCAGCTGGAGACCTCTAACCCGTTAGTGGGCCATCTTAGCAGATGCTCATTACTCAAAATTAGTGTCGCACATCCAACTCAATAAGAAAAATAGTGATTAAAGTGAAGGTTATCCATTCCTGAAAAGTAGGGTTGTTTTCCTTAGATCTAGGGGTATTTTAAATATGTAAAGTGACAGTGAATTTTCCCTCCAACATGTGATATATATTATGTAACTATTTCACTGTTATTAAAACTTAATTTAATAAATAGGAGATAGAGTCCTATTAGGAGTATGACTTCTTAAAGGATAGTTGTCCTTATTCTATTTCAAGTAAGTAGTTTCAGTTATGATATGTGTCAGACTTAGAATTCGAAGATCTAGCCAGCTGGGCATATAATTTACATTGTAAAGAATGTCTATTTAGAGACTAAACATCGAAGAGCAAAGGGTTGGAGAATATTGCACCAAATTTATGCTTGTATGTTTTGTTCATTATCAATAATATATAGTGACATTCTACGTTCAGACCTGAGATCCTTATGAGGTGTTTAATGTGTTATTGCTCTGTAGCTTTATGTCTAATCACTTGCAATGAATTTTATCTCTCATTACTCAGAATTCATGCTATCATGATCTGACTTCCTTTCGGGGTGAAATTACTATTTTTTCCTTATATTGTGTGTATGAATCATCTTTATTAAAGACCTCTATTTTCCTCAGCTTCCATGTGAATAATTATTGTCACTAAGAGTCTTGATGTTAACTCCATAGCCCAATGGTAGCAAGCCTTATTTTTTCAACTTGCAATCATACAAACCAAGTCACAATTCATAGAGTTAGCCATCTAGTATTATTTCTATTGAAAATCATAAATCCCCGTTGAGAGAGCCCTCTCAAACTGAAGAGACTAATCTTCAGTTAGAAGTGGTTTGAAAAAGTTACATTGAGTTGATTGATAAGCAACCAATCAAGATCAATTTGGTGATAACACTTTGGTGCGTATGCCAGGAGTCTGAAGACATATTTCCCAAAGTTTTTGTGCAGACAGTGACACTGAACTCTTGGAGGTAGTAGGAGCTGAAAAATTTTCGAGGCTGCAAAAATACCTTGACGATTCCATTGTTGAAGGATTCAAAACTTCGTAGATTCATAGTGATTCCACTTGACTTATGAAGATCTCAGATTATGCCATTCTTGTTTCGAGGTATGCATGTGTATATTTTTTATAAATTTATGGTTTCCCAAATCCTTTTCCCAGGGATGCATATTTTTTAAGGAATGGTCCAAAATTTAATGGAGAAGATTTGAGTTTGACCTTGAAGCATATATTAGATTTTCATGACTTTACTGAGCTTCTTAGAGTCAGACATGATGATATTTTCATCATATTTTTCTATGATTCATTTGAAGGGAAATGTAAATAATGGATTGAAATTTTTCCTATTAGATCTATTAAGTCATTTGCATATTTTTGGCTTATTCTTTTGGAAACATGGATGGAAAGAATAGAGTTGGTGGCAGAATCTCCTTCCATTCAAGGTTTTAAACAATGCAATGATGATCACACTAATAAGGAAGTGGAAGAATTTTTTTCTTTGTCCTTGTATTCTTATTTAAAGTCATTTGAGTGAAAGTGAGAAGATAAGATTCAATTTTTGGATGAATTTGCTAAGAACATTGAGAAAGACATGGAATTTTTAGAAGATCAAATTCAATCCTATCGTCTTCATGGTCAAGGTCAGTCTTTTCAAAAGTTTTCATGTCAAAATACAAAGAGAAGGTGACGTACCTTTTTCTTTTGAGATTGAGGAAGAATGCCTTGTTCTTGAAAATCAGTTTGATAGCACACAATTGAAATCTTATGTTGCTAAAGAAAGCATATATGAGTTGTCTAAAACTGCATAATGTCTTGAGGACTATCAAACAAACTATGTCTTCTATGATCCTATAGCTGACTACATGGAAGAGTTCTACAGTCCAAATTTCCAATTTTGTTTTCATTGTGAAAATCAGACCCGTCTCCTCTTACCTTTATCATTTCGGAATACATTTTAATTTTGGTTCAAGTGAAGTCAAGAGGTTCAAGTATCAGATCAGCTAATTTTCTGGCTTTATTGGAGGTTTCATGTTGCTTGAATAAAAAATGAAGATTGCAGTTATTAGGGTAGGTAGGAGTGTGTGTAAATAAGATCAAGTAGTCTGAACAATTTTGTCAGCATGTACAGTGGTTATCATCAATATTGAGCCTGAGGAGAAGGCTATAAGAGTTTGAAGAAGGCTTGGAAAAATTTAGAAGTTTATTTTCAAAAATATGGGTGGCATTGGAACTATAGGTTCTTTGGTGTACCCATTAGGGGAATTTTGAGGTCTAAAATGGGCCTCCTAAGAAAAATGTACAACAAAAATAATCTTTATAACAACCAATATGATTCAAGATGATGATGTCAACCATGGGGGATGATTTACCTTTTTTTCAATAAAAGGGTAAAAGTATTAAAAAATAATAAAATAATAAAACTACTTTTTCAACTTGTATTGTCAACTTATCTCCCAAAATTTTTACTCAAATTTCGAGTGGGAGTACTCGTTGGATGTGAAATTTAATTCCTCGTCCAAGGAGTACCCATGTTGCATACTTTCAATGAAACCTACTACATGAAAAATGGGGAGTACATAAAAAAACGTGATTACAATCACTTTTTTTTAATGTATTTCTCATTTTTCGTGTAGTAGGACCCATCAAAAGTATGCAACATGGGTACTCCTTGGATGAGGAATTAAATTTCGGATCCAATGAGTACTCCCACTCAAAATTTTAGTAAAAACTTTGGGAGATAAGTTGAAAATATGAGTTGAAAAGGTAGTTTTTTCATTTTTCCCTCTAAAATTTGATGATGTCATCAAATCTTATTTGATTTTTTCCACTATTATTTTATAATTTCCTTAGGAGGCCCATTTTAGACCTCAAAATTACCCTAATGACTGGGGCACACCATCCCAAGTGGATCCACTATTATCACTTATTAAGTTTCAAAACTTTCATTGATAGGGTCATGCAGGTCATTCACCAAAATTGATGTGGTCTCCTAAGTCATTTTTAAGATATCTGATTTTTTTTTTCATTTGATGAAGTCTAACCTAAGTTTAAAACCCATCCCAAACCATGTCATATCATGTCAAATCAACCTAATCTCATCTAGTTTTCATTCTCATGCCTTTTTACCATAAAAATTTCTACTAGTCAGTTTTTCAGATTTTCATAGCAATTTACAAAGGAAATCTACATATTTCGCTACGAAATTACCTAATAGTTTCGCAGAAAATCCGTTAGAAGCCTAACTTTCTTCACTACAATTTTTTTTTTTTCCTAACCTAGCTTGTTAGTTTTGTATGAGGTTTCAGTTTCTGATTAGAGCAGTAAAGGTGGAGGTCATTCAAGGTTGTTATGGTAAAATTCAAATGTACATATCCGTGTTTGATGTCATCATTACCCTTTTTTCTTGCATGTGATATGATTAGAGCCCGAGCTGTCAGTTAAAATTTTAAACCTCACCTCAAATAGGCTTTTGTCATATTGTGGTTCATCCTTGCATGTGATTCGATCCATGGAGAGCTACTTCATCGAGCCAAGCATTGTTGTCAAATTCGAATTCTGCAGGTGTCATAAGCAAGCGAGGCAGTGAATATTATAAAGCATCCATGGATGCAATAAATAAAATGAATAAGGGTGGCCATTGTCATAGGTATGAGCCCATCTATTTGAAATTACTCAATGAAGACCCTACTGTTATGGAGGTTTTCATAAGGACTATGTACTTTCAATTCTTCTAGCGGTTGCAAGGCTTTCATTTACAGGTTTCAAAGGATTTTCCACCAAATTCACAGGAACAACATCAAAGATTGGAATTTTGAATCTTACAGTGACACTAGAGAGCATATCATTAGCTACAGGAATCCCTAGAGATGGTGAAAAATGGTTTAAAGGTATCAAATTCACAATGTAGGATTGTGAAGAGTTTATCAAGCAAGAACGCAGTGAAGTTGATTTGAAAAATGATATCCCTAGGAGTTTTATGAAGGATAATTATGCAAAACTGTTGATGGTCGTTCAAAAATATTTTACCTGTGAAGGAAGATTTCACATGGTCTACTCATACCATCTCAAACTTCTTCTGCATTTTGTAGATAAGAGGTCACTTGAATTACCTTTCTATTTATACAAAAGTATATGGAAAATGTAAGATAAGGTTCAAATCAAGATAGAGGGTAATGAGACATCTCTTTTTCATCATGGTCTAATTAATCTCTTAGTGTTGGAAGAAGTGAGAGGTTAGACAAATATTGGATTTCTTTCTTGTTTATGAGTGGTTATGAAATTGATGTGGTCACTCCAAAGAAAAGCTCAAAACCTAAAACTACTACATCATTAGCTATGGTAGAAAAATTTGAAGAAGACAAAACATTATCTCCTGCAAAACTAGTGGACATGGGAGCAGAACCTCTGCAAGCTACTGACACCCCTCAAGCAACACCTGCAAAACATAAGCATACAGTAAGCAAACAAGGCAACAAGAGGATCAATAGAAGTGAGACATTAGCTAAAGGAAATCTAGAGGATATCCTTCATGCAATTGACATTGAAGAATCACCAATAGTGCAAGCTAAAGACATTGAAGATGGTGGAAGAAAGCTGAAGAAAGGTAAGACTGCTAAGAAACTAGATTTTGAAGGTGATGATGCTGGTTTTATATTTCAGCCAAGGAAGCCAATGACTAGACATGCAAAGAAGGAAATGGAAAGAAAAAAGACTGAGAAAAATCAATGAAGCTGCTCAGCCAACAAGCATCACAGATTTGTCTCCATCAGCAAAATAAGAAGTGGTTATCAGGCAGAGAAAGGGCAAAGAGAAGATAATTGAAAAATCAGAAATAGAATCCCTCAAAGAGCAGATGAAGGAAGTAGGTAAAGAGATATCAATTTTGAAGCTAGAGGCAAAGAAGCACAGATCTGAGAAGGTTCAATTTGAACAGATGAGGAAAATATGGGATGAACAAGTCTCAAGTGCTTCAAAATATTTGGACAATGTAGAAATGTTGTTGAAATAGACTCAACCATTAAGAGGGGAGGTCAAACATATTAGGAGGATGAACTTACACTTACAATCCAAAAACAGAGCATTAAAAGATCAAGTGGAAGATCTTCAGGAGCAGTTGGACTTGATTCAAGTTGAGTTAGAAAATAAAGGGCTAAAGATGAGAGTGATAGACGAACCCATAAGCCAATTAATTGTAAATGAAGATGAAACACCAAAAGAGTAAAACATTGAGTTGAAACAAGTTTTATGAGGCTCATGGCTCACAAAGAACCTAAATTTTGTCTCTAGAGATCAGTTTTTCAAGACAGTCACAAAACAACAATTTTTGGTTTTTTAGATAGTTTCGTAGTGTGCTTCAGGCTTGAGGCTAGAAAAACGCTACGAAAATTATGAATATGCAATATTGCTTTGAAAATCATTTTTCTGAAGGATTAAGGAGGGATATTGGTTGATTTCTAGATGTTTTGGCATGATAAAAGTGTTTGACCAACAAAAGTGGCAAGGAGATAGGTGAAAAGGTAAGTTTTCATACGCTATGAAAACTCGCTATGAAACTACCTAAACTTCCATGTTTCGTAGCGAGGGGTTTTTTGAAGATTTTTTAGCATTCCAATAGCACATCAGCCAGCTGGAGACCTCCAGCCTATAGTGGGTCATCTCAGTAGATTCTCATTACTCAAAATGAGTGTCCCACATCTAGCTCAACAAGAAGAACAATGATTCAATTGAAGGTTATCCATTCCTAAAAAGTAGGGTTGTGTTCCCTAGATCTAGGGGTATTTTAAATATGTAAAGTGGTAGTGAATTGTCCCTCGAACATGTGATATCTATTTTGTAACTATTTCACTGTTATAAAAATTAAATGTAATAAATAGGAGATAGAGTCCTATTAGGAGTATGACTTCTTAAAGGATAGTTGTCCGTTTTCTGTTTCATGTAAGTAGTTTCAACTATGATAGGTGTCAGAGTTAGAATTCAAATATCTAGCCAACTGGGCAGATCATTTACAATGTAAAGAATGTCTATTTATAGACTAAACATCAAAGAGAAAAGGGTTGGAGAATATTGCACCAAATTGGTGCTTGTATGTTTTGTTCATTATCAGTAATATACAATGAAATTCTACTTCCAGACCTGAGATTCTTATGAGTTGTTTAATGTGTTATTTCTCTGTAACTTTATGTCTAATCACTTGCAGTGAATTTTATCTCTAATTACTCATAATTAATTTTGTCATGCTCTGACTTCCTTAGGGGTGAAATTACTGTGTTTTCCTTATATTGTGCATATGAATAATCTTTATTAAAGACCTCTATCTGCCTCTGCTTCTATGTGAAGAATTACTATCACTAAGAGTATTGATGTTAAATCCATAGACCAATGGTATCAAGCTTTCATTTTTCAACCTGAAATTATAAAAAACCATGTCACAATTCATAGAGTTAGCCATATATTATTATTTGTATTGAAAATCATAAATCCCCTTTGAGAGGGGACTCTCAAACTGAAGAGGCTAATATTCAGTTAGAAGTGGTTTGAAAGGGTTAATTTGAGTTGATTTATGAGCATCCAACCAAGATCAATTTGGTGATAATATTTCAGTTCGGTAATACCTACCTTCCTTTCAGTATTTTCCTCAATCGGCTCTACTTCTCTTTGAGGGCATTGAAAAACACACTAGACCCACGTGAAATTCATAGTCTTAGGAGAAGACACAACACCTTTAGAACATATATTTTGAAACTCCTTAAAGGAAATTATCTACCCTTTATTTATTCATTCCCAAGCTCACAATAACCTCTTATTAGTGATACAACTATAGCCTGTTTCTGATATGAGTAACTAGTAATCACAAAGCTCTGCTTCTTTGAACCTGGTTGAATTGATTCTATGTGGTGTTATAATTCCTTCTGTGAACATCTTCATGCATGAAGTTTATGAATAACTTATTTTTAGTTTGTAAAATGATGGATTGATTCTATTAATTTCCTCTATGTTTGCTGTAGCATGCTTTGTGAGGAAGCATAGCATTGTCTACGTGTTTGGATTGTATCCCACTGTTAGTAATCCTAGATTCAATGGTGGGTCTTGGGGTCATGAGGTTATTATTTGCTATGTATTTTTCACCTCATGTATTATGTGATAAAACTTAGATTCTCTTTGTTAGCAGAGGGACTTATCCACAGTAGAATTATTCCTGCGTACCCAAACATCATACAATCTCTTCACTCCTCATTGAAGACCATCATTTGGTGTTCGATGCATTCTACAAATTGATATCCTACATGTCAAGGAATGAACACAGACTTCGTATTCCATTTTATACCATCAAAACAAAACATGTTACAAACCTTATTTTTCAATAATATAGTATAACTTGAAATATCAGTGGTCTTTGCCTTGTGAGCTCATCTGTTTGTGCTTTGTCCGCAAATTTCGTTAATTATATATCCCATTTCCATTCTCCTGTCCAAGTATTTATGATCTAAGCATGCCAGATGTTCTCTGATTATATTTCTCTATATTGATTATATTATTGTATTATTGAAAATGAAATAGAATTAGTTTGAAATGTGTATTCATATATTTTGGGTTTTTAGCTAACAAGTTAATATAGTGCATGCATTGAGAAAATATATGTGCTTGTATTGATTATATTATTGTATCATTGATAACGAGATAGATTTAGTCTAGAATGCTTATTCATATATTTTGAGCTTTTAGCTCACAAGTTAATATAGTGCATGCATCGTGAAAATATTTTGAACAAAAGTTAAGATGGTTTTTTGTATTGATTTTTTTTTTGAAAGGAACAACAAAAAAATGTTTTTCATCATTTTGGGGCTTTAATTGATGATTTTTTGGGCGTTTAAATTTTTTTTTCTTTATATATTTATCTTGTTGTATCAATGCCACATGTATTGATATGGAAAATCCTCTCCACATTGGCATCCCTTTTTTGTTCTAAATATGCAACTTACAACTAACATAGAGATGCACAACCTAGATACTCAATATGTTAAATGTTAAAGTTTTAATGGAAACAATAGAAGAATCCTAAAGCCTAGAAAACCATTTATTTTCATCATCAATCCATTCACTAGTATTTGAAAAAGTATTAGACAAAGAATATAATGATATCTAGATTTTATTTTTTCCTTAATAGTTATCCTTGGAATATTATCAAGTACTATTTTATTTTCTACTTCCAAAATATTTATTTTGTCAAAATATGTCGGAGAATTCTTAATATGACTTTGATAATATTTGATTTTTTTAACTTGTGATTCTAGTGAATATATATTGATATTTCCAAAAAATATCTTTTAAATTTAACTCTTATTTCTCATGAAAAAATAGTCATTTCCTTCAATTGTTTCTGGTATAATTTCTTCATTTCTTGTTTAAGTTGATTGTGAAGGATGAGAATCTATGTATTATGTTTCTTTAATATTTTTTCTCTTCAATCAAATACTTATGATTTATTAATATTTCCTGTTGAAATTTCACCTAGGCCTTTGGTTTTCCAATTCACTAATAAATTCATTGACCATCCAAGCATTAGCATTGGAAAAATATCCCAATGTTTAGGTTGTACCCATACCAACTTTTTTATCAGTATTAGCCATTATTTGATTTACATTGAATCATAATTTTTCGATGAGTATTTGATGCCTATATTACTTATAGACATCTTTTCTAGTGGACAGTATACACTATATAATCGCCACATAAATCCCCGCTAATGTATCCTTATGTGTAGGTTTATCATAAAAATAATCGACCTCTACAAAAATATAAATGTATGTTTGGATGGATTCGACTGCTCTAGCTATCTCTGTCTCTACTATTGGATATGGGACTGGTTCTCTAATTAATCAAGCAGTAAGAAATATTGGGAAAGATTGTGTTGATTCAATTGAAACTTGCTAGCCTCTATTCTGATGATATCTGCAAAGAACACTCCTACTACTCTGAAAATGAACTAATCATGATCTGCTCGTGTCTTGCTTGTGAATATTATGTTCTTGATATCCATGGCAGGTTGGAACGTAGAATTTATATTAGTGGTTGGATTTATTTCTATAACAATGCAGTGGACATCACGGTTTTTTGGCAACAACAATCATTCCACTCTTTTTGAATATGATAGTGACAACTCTAATCTGGATGATAGTGATGACAATATGTCTATATTATTCTTTGATAGTGATTTGGAGACTTGTGTATACTTGTTTGTTGTTGGATTGGTCCTAGGTGGCCTAATGTCATTAATGTCTCATGATAAATGACAGTTTTTCAATATTAAAGAGTTTTTTCAAATTCTAATTGTCTTATGGATGGTTTTTTTCAAAACTGATATCCGCTTTCGAATAGTTAGAATCTTTAATTTAAGAAAAAACCAGTGGTGGTATGGCTATTCTCAGCTAGGATAGACCAACACTATAGTGTGTGACTTCTACAATTTTAAGAAATATTTTTGATATGATAGTGACAACTCTAATCTCGATGATAGTGATAACAATATGTCTATATTATTCTTGTGACAATGATTTGGAGACTTGTGTATACTTGTTTGTTATTGGATTGGTCCTAGGTGGCATAATGTGATTAATGTCTCATGATATATGTAACTTTTGCAATCTTAAAGATTTTTTTTAGATTGTAATTATCTTATGGATGGTTGTTTTAAAAACTGATATTCCCTTTTGAATAGTTAGAAGCTTTAATTTAAGAAAAAACCAGTGGTGGTATTGCTATTATAAGCTAGGATAAAGCAACACTATAATGTGTTACTTCTACAATTTTAAGGATTCTTTTTTATATGACAATGAAACTCTAATATGGATGATAGTGATAAAAATACATATGTCCATAGTATTCTTCTGACAATGATTTGGAGACTTGTGTATACTTGTTTATTGTTGGATTGGTCCTAGGTGGCTTGTATTGATTATATTATTGTATCATTGAGAACGAGATAGATTTAGTATGGAATGATTATTCATATATTTTGGGTTTTTAGCTAAGAAGTTAATATAGTGCATGCATTGAGAAAATATTTCGAGGAAAAGTTAATATTGTTTTTTGTATTGAAATGTTTTTTTTTGAAAGGAGCAACAGAAAAATGTTTTTCATCATTTTAGGGCTTTAATTGCTGATTTGTTGGGCGTTTCAAATTTTTTTTTTGTTTATCTATTTATTTTATTGTATCATTGCCACATGTATTGATATGGAAAATTCTCTCCACATTGGCATCCCTTTGTTGTTCTAAATATGCAACGTACAACTAACTTAGAGATGCACAACCTAGATACTCAATATGTTACATGTTAAAGTTTTAATGGAAATAATAGAAGAATCCTAAACTCTAGAACACCATTGATTTGCACCATCAATCCATTCACTACTATTTGCAAAAGTATTAGAAAAATAATATAATGATATCTAGAATTGATTTTTTCCTTGATAGTTATCCTTGGAATATTTTCAAGTACTATTTTATTTTTTACTTCCAAAATCTTTATTTTGTCAAAATAGGTTGGAGAATTATTTCACTCTTCAACTCAAATTTTTATTTTATTACAAATATTGAGTAAATCATGTTGGTGATATTTCCATTTACTCAAGTTCCTTTAGAAATCTTCTTGAATATCCATTAGTTTAGAATTAATAGATAAAATAATATGACCGAAAAATCTCAATATGACTTTGATAATCTTTGGATTTTTTAACTTGTGATTCTAGTGAATATATCTTGATATTTCCAAAAATTCTCTTTTAAATTTAACTCTTATTTCTCATGAAAAAATAGTCATTTTCATCAATTGTTTCTGGTTTAATTTCTTCATTTCTTGTTAAGGTTGATCTTGAAGGATGACAATCTATGTATTATGTTTCTCTAATATTTTTTCTCTTCAACCAGATACTTATGATTTATTAATATTTCCTGTAGGCATGTTGCCTTAGCCTTTTGGTTTTCCAATTCACTAATAAATTCATTGACCATCCAAGCATTAACATTGGAAAAACATCTCAATATTTAGGTTGTACCCATACCAATTTTTTTATCATTATGAGTCATTATTTGATTTTCATTGAATCATTATTTATCACTGAGTATTTGATGCCTATATGACTTATAGATATATTTTCTAGTATCCACTATATAATCCCCATAAAAATCCCCTCTAATGTATCCTTTTGTGTAGGTTTATCATAAAAATAATCGACCTCTACAAAAATATAAATGTATGTATGGATGGACCCGACTGGTCTAGCTATCTCTGTCTCTACTATGTAGAAATTATATAAAAGATGCATGTATATATCCAGCTTCTCTTGATCTAACAATATTTTATCTTCTTGCTAAATACAAAATCCTTCCACTGTTAATATTTTGCGGAAATTAAAATCAATTGCAAACACATGAAGCAAATAAAAACAATCTCAC
This sequence comes from Pinus albicaulis, assembly GCA_034641835.2. NCBI lineage: Eukaryota > Viridiplantae > Streptophyta > Pinopsida > Pinales > Pinaceae > Pinus > Pinus albicaulis. The sequence continues at coordinate 1,277,846,721 of CM076577.1, read as the reverse complement.
ATAACACAGTTGTTTAACGGGAAAGCCTGAAGCTGAAAAACCCAACTATCATATATTATGTATCTTGGAGATCATGTAACAATCTCATACAAAGCTTAGTACATCAATCTCTCAATACAATATAGATTCATTACACACTGTCATGCAGAAATTTGCATCACTATGCACCAATTTCTTGCCTCCTGACAGCCTGCCTCCACTGCATAATAGCTGTTGAAGAATAGCTCTAAATGAATTTGAATTACCCTTATGTTGATGGCATAATCCTCATTGGAAACTCCAATGTGTGTGTGGTGCAATCAATGCATCACTATAGTCACAACAGATAGTCCATCTTGTCCTTTCACCTATCTCTCCACTAGGTCTCCACTGGAACTACCATGCACTGTAGTTAACTGTTGTATTGTTTAGTTGATTAATGAGCTATTATTTGTGAATTAATTAACTAATTAATTCACCCCACTCTCACTAGTGTATCATTCAGTTAGATTAGATACAACTAGTTCAACTGAGTTTAACTCCATTAACTGAGTTAAACTGAATAACAACTCCATGAACTACTCTTCCAACTCTGTCATAACTTTGCCACTTCAGTTCTAAGTGAGTCCTCCATGCATGAACCACCATTAAGCCCTAGGAATTGAGTAATTCCTTCAGCCCACTAAATTTCCAAATATGTAAACTGAAATTAAGTGCTCCAAGAGAATAAGTTGTTGTTTATAGTTGGATTATTATTAAGAGCTAATAATAATCAACACTTCTATTTTTAGATCGATGATCTATAAATATACTTTTCCCAATATTCTAAAAATAGGATTTCATCTATTTTTTTCCAAATTGACCAACCATCCACAAATAGCATCCTGCAACTTCTGAAATATGATCACCATGTCTAAAAATAGACTTGCGCCAAAAATATCTTGCGGGCCCACTTAGTGAAGGCGAATCTTTTCACTAAGCTCATCATCTTGTTGAATCTCAACACTCTCTCTCAACAAGATAGAGATTATCCTTCACTCTGATCCTGCCTCTATGGTATTCGAATTTTCTGCTGGTGAGCGCCTTCGTTAGAATGTATGCATCCTGATCTTTCATAGGAATGTACTGAAGAAACATGATTTTCCACTGCAAAAAATCTCTGATATGATGATATCGGATATCAATATGTTTAGATCTATCATGAAAAACATGATTAATCGAGAGTTCAATGCAACTCTGATTATCACAATGTATCACTATAGGATCTAAATGTGAACCGAACATACCAACCAGGATCTTCCTCATCCAGATAGCCTCACATGTAGCTTGAATTGCTTCCATGTATTATGCTTCCATTGAACTGAGTGCCACGGATATTTGTTTCCTGCTGTACCAAGAAACTGTCGTAGATCCGATACTGAAAATCGCTCCTAAAGTTCTCTTTCTGTCTGTTGGGCTGTCTGCCCAATCTGCATTCGTGAAGCCATGCAAATTCACCTCATCTGTATGTTTGTACCATAAAACATACTCAGATGTACCCCTGAGATATCTCAGGACATGCTTGCCTGCCTTCCAAAAGAGCTTGGCAGGCTTAACCATCACTTGTGAAAGCTGGTTCACCACATAGCATATGTCCAGTCTTGTATTAACTAAATACATGAGCGAACCCACCAAATGTCGATAGACAGTGGCATCCACTACCTCTTCTGATGTAGCATCCTCTTTCCTCCAATTTCCTGGAAGAGGAGTGTCGATAGGCTTGCAATCTTGCATGTGAAACTTCTCAAGTATCTCCCGAGCATACTTGCCTTGAGACACAAATAGTCCACCTTCCTGCTGCCATATTTCCAATCCAAGGAAATAATGAAGGAGGCCTAAATCCTTCATCTCAAACTCCTTTGCAAGATCTGCCTTGCATGAGTGTATCAACTGCTCATCACCCGTTAGTATTAAATCATCAAAATAAATAACAATGAATAAAAGCTTACCCTCCACCACAATTTGGTATAGGTTTGCATCCGCCTCACTCTTGGTCAAGCCAATACGAATGAAATAGTTTTCGATCCATGTGTACCAAGCACATGGTGCTTGTTCAGCCCATACAATGCTCTTTTGAGCCTGCACGCATGCGACTCATTGATGAATATCTCAAATCCTTTAGGTTGATCAATGTACACTTATTCCTCAATGATCCCATTAAGGAACATAGTCTTCACATCCATCTAATGAATGTGCTAAACCATCTGCGCTAAGAGAGCAAGGATGGTCCTTATGGAAGAATATCGTGCGACAGGTGTTAGTGTCGTTATCTTCATCCCTCCGTTAGTGATCAAAATTCTCTTGTTGCATTGCATATTAGGTGTCTCACTCAGTCAGCTGCATTCCATTAGGAGCATGGATCATCTGACGATAGTGGCTTTTTATACATTTTCCCTCATATCCTTTACCTACTGGCCCATTTTCATTCATCAAGATCATCTGCACTCACTTTTTGTCCTTAAATTTGTAAGATTCATTTCTAGGGTTTTTAGTCCGATTAGGTCTAGGGTTTCATCAATAAGATCTTCAAAATTTCCAATAATGGTCAGCAAGTGCATGAGGAAGTTGAATAAATTTCCAGTACTAAAAAAGTTTCATCATCATATGCCTAGAAATGTATTTTTCCTCAAAACTCTATTTTGAGAAAAATTGAGTATTTTACCTTCATTTGTATAAATTTAATGTAATTTCATGTTCTCTCATTTGTAAAAAATTCCAATGGCAACCCTGGTCACCTTGTCAAACTTCAAAAAAATCATTCTCTGAAAGGCAAAAAAAAAGAAAATCTTTTAGTTAATCAGAGGCCAAATGAAGCAAACTGCCTAAAATAGAGTTAAAAAAAAAAAAAAGTGTCAAAGGTAAACATTACAAAAGTGGTTTTTGGAGTGGAAATTTAAAGCCTTTGGTATATAATTCATTTTCCATGTTCAAAGGGCTCATTTTCATTCCAAGAAGAAAGAGTGAGCAAGAAAAGGCAGTGTTGAATGAAGGGAGTGAAATTGCAGCAAAGTCGTGCAAGTTTGTGGGCGTGGCGCATTGGCTGAGAGGCGCGGCGCATAGAGCCTGCGCGATGCATTGGGTCGGCCTCCACAGTGTTAAAACACACAGGTGCGACGCATAGAACAAGCACGGCACATTGGATTTGTGGTGCGGCGCGTAGGGCCGCAAGGCATTTTCACCACGATTCCATTCAAAACTTCAAATTTGCTTGGTCTCCTTCGGTCTAAAGTAAGTCATAAACTTTTCCAATGCCAATGAATGTGTGTTTTATGATGTTTATGAGGATTTAATAAAAAAAATTCAAACCCTATTTCCTTGCTCAAGACATGATAGCCTAAGGTTTGTACATTAGTTTTTGTGGCCATCACTCCCACATCCTTTAGTTCTTCACTGTTTTTCTAGTTTCATCAACCCATTTCCATATCCCCCATATCCCTAAATTCACTCATTCACTATCCCAATTCCCATTATCCCAAAACCTAGCTACAAAATTCCCAAACCCCAATTACTATCCCAAAAGCCTATAAATTGTCACTAAAACCATTGAATTCCCCAAATTCCAATTGGTAATATTCCCAAAATTCCCCTTACCCTCTCCCTTCATAGTCCCTCACACACTTTCCTACACTTGGCAGCAAACCAAAGACACCTAAAACCCCTCATACTCATCTAAGACAACACAAACTTTGGTAAACATGGAGACATATTCTTCTTACGACAAAGATGAAGAAACACACAGTGACTCTCAAAATGAATTGCATGCACCAAGGAGACCTCACAAGAGTGGTAAACATGTACGAGAAGAGCCTACTTCACTTGCTGAGCTACAGGCCTACCCTCTTTCTATCACATGTTTTCAACAACAGTCTTGTCATCAATTTTGTGAGATGGTTACTAGAGTCTAGTACCATCAAGAGGGTGCTAGATTGTTTATGATTCATCTACATAATGGCCAGGTCACTCTTGCAGGTGTAACATTCACCTTGACACCAGAATCTATCTCTCTAGCAATTGGTATTCCAAATGTCGGAGAGCAATGGAATAAAAGGTAGCAAGTTGATAGGGAAAAATATGAGCCATACATCAAGCGTGGTTTTTTGAGACAACTCAGCAGAGTTTTTCCTTTTTGGTACGTGAAGGATTCATATGCTCCTTTGATGAAACTCATTATCTAATATTTCAGTTGTGAGGGCCGGTTTTCTCGCTTATATGCCTATCACATCAGATTACTTGCACTTTACCAGGGTGAGAATGATGAATCTCCCCTATTTCATGTGCCGAAATATTGAGAAGATGACCACCCTAGTGCAAAAGAAAACTTCTAAGCAGTAGTATAATAGTATCTATAATTTTGCACTCATCAAAATTGTGGTTATGCATCAGCTTGGTTTGCAGGATATTTCATGGGAGTATTTCATTTCTCATGAGTTCTTCACAACCCCTTAGGTACCTCCAGAAGCTTTTCATGAGACCAGTGGACCTTCACATCTTTAGGAGGGTCATGAGACACAAACCGCTAGTGTGACGGTGTTTGACACCTATCAGAAGGGCACTAGAAGGTTGTTTGCATCATCCAAGTGAGTATTATCTCCACCCGAGGTGGAAGGGGTCTGTTAAGTCCCTATATTAATAGTGTAGCCCCTTAGTATGTTAGTGTAGCCCCCCTTATTGTTATTATTGTACCCTTGTAACCCCCATTTTGTTATTATTGTGCCCTTAAATTATTATTGTTAGGTCGGCTAGGATTACATTGTGGCCCACTAGGATTACATTATGGCCCCATGGACTCCTATATATAGAAAGGAGGTTTTGTAAATTGTATCATCCAAGAATTGTGCATTTATGTAATGTATTGGAGGTTTCCCCCTCGAAGTGGCTTATTTCTAAGGCGTTTATATCTCTTTTCTTCTACTTTTGAAGCTGGTTACACAACATTTGGTATCAGAGCTTTGGATTCTAGGGTTTCGCTGCTCCAAACAGGTCATCGTGGCATTTTCGCTATAACTTTTTTTCTACGAAGTTTCAGAAGCTGAAATTTTTAGGGTGCGAAGCAGAAATCCTGAGGAAGCTTTTCTAAAAATTTCAGACCTTGGTTCGCAATATTTGCGGAGATATCATCTGTGGAAGTCAGGTCTTTTTTCAAGCTCCTAAACAGGTCATCGTGGAATTTTCGCTATAAATCTGTTTCTACAAAGTTTCAGAATCTGAAATTCATATGGTGCGAAGCTGAAATCCTGAGGAAATTCGTCAAAAAATTTCAGAGCTTGGTTCGCAATATTTTTGGAGATATGATCTGTGGAAGGTAGTGCTTTTTCAGGCTCCTGAATTTCATCTCAAAGAGGTGATCGTGGGAAAAGTTTAATAACTCTCTCTCTGAAGATTGGATTGGAGTGCTGTCAAAAGTGGTCACCAGTACACGGCCTGTAGTTTCTTCGCTATCAATTTCAGAGACAAAGGACAAAAAAGTGACACGTGGCAAGTCGTACAAGTTCGCTCTACTGAACCAGTCCAGAATTAGGTCATTGTGGGAGATTGGACACAACTTTGTCTTGGAGAATCAAAATTAGATCAGACCTGTGGCATTTGAAAGACGCTTTAGAGGGATACTACAGGGAGGAATTTCAGATATTGAAGATTTTAAATTACAGAGATAATTCAATTTCAATATCGAGCTCCTCAAAAGCAAGTAAAAGGTGTATATTGTTTTTCCCGAATTGCATAAATCTTGTTTAAAAAAATCAGTTTGAAGTGATTCCAAGGGCATATTAAGCATATATTTCAATATTTAGTTCTGAAATTCCTCCTAAAAATAATTCCATACCCATTAATCCCTCAAAAATCTATACTATGACGCATGAAGAGGAAGAGTTGCAGTATGAGATATCAAAATTACGGTACCAAGTGCAACAAGTTTCAATCTTACGAAGAGCAATTGAAGATGAAATAGATGGTTTAAAAGCAGAAATGGAGGCTAAGTTGGATGGTTTGAAGGATCAAATAATAGCTAATATGAATGATAAATTAGTGGAAGATCACAGCGAGCATCAACAACAAGTTCTCAAACTCTCAAAGGATAACCCAACTTTGGTGCAGAATCTAATGAAAGAACAGGAAGATCAACATCATATCGAAAGAAGTTATGAAGCAGTCATGGAAACAAGAACTCAACAAGTACGATCAATTTCAGAGTATCTCAGTAAGTGGAAGAACTTTCTTGTAGAATATTTCACATGGGAGGATGAGAATTTTATACAGAAGCATCAAGAAATAATCAAGCGTTGAGGACAACACTTGTTGAAGGAGAGGGGCATGTTAAGTCCCTATATTAATAGTGTAGCCCCTTAGTATGTTAGTGTAGCCCCCCTTATTGTTATTATTGTACCCTTGTAACCCCCATTTTGTTATTATTGTGCCCTTAAATTATTATTGTTAGATCGGCTAGGATTACATTGTGGCCCACTAGTATTACATTATGGCCCCATGGACTCCTATATATAGAAAGGAGGTTTTGTAAATTGTATCATCCAAGAATTGTTCATTTATGTAATGTATTGGAGGTTTCCCCCTCGAAGTGGCTCATTTCTAAGGCGTTTATATCTCTTTTCTTCTCTTTTTGAGTTGGTTACACAACAGGGTCTCGCTTCCTTCATCAGCAGTACAGGTACAGGACAAGGGTAAGAGGCCAATACATGATGAGGGGCCTTCAAGAGAATAGGAGACAGATTTCATCCTCATTCAGGATGATGAGACTAATTTGGGCCCACAAAGCTCAAAGTTTAGGGAGATCATTCAGGAGCAGAAGGCGGAGAAAAATACTTTGTCCCTCAAACTAGAAAGAGCCCAGTGGATAATCAAATACCTTGAGCAAAGAAACAAGTAGCTAGAGGATCAGCAAACCATCATGGAGCTGTGAAACATACGGGAGAACCTGCAAGCTTCCAAAAGGAGCAAAGCCGAGATGACATCACTTGAGTAAGAGATTCAGGCTGATCATGAAACTTGGATTGAAAGAGTAAATATTCATTTGGGAAAGTTGTTGGAGAAGGCAAACAAGGAGAAAAATATGTTGAGGCACATGGCCAATCATTATTGGCCAAGAAATCATGTTTGCAAAGCAAGAATCAAAATTTTGAAGGCCAAGATGAAGAAGGCCTCAAAGCTCAGAAAAGACATGATAGACTTCATATCTTGGCTGAGGCTTCCTTGGCCCAGCATAACACATAATGGAGGACACTCAACCCAAATTTCAAAAAATTTGGAACACTTTTTTCATTTTTGAAAAATTTGGCCTAAAAACATACTTTTCTGCTCTATGCATCGTGCCACTTGTCGTGCGCTTTTGATAGGGGATTCTTTTTTATGAAAACTCAGAATTTTTGGATTTTTCATGGAAAAATATGCATGCATACCTATGGCCAAGAAATTTTTACAGGTTTTTGGCTTCCAAAAGGGTCAAAAACACCCCAAAAATGACCTTGCTGCCCCTTTTTTGACACACAGGAAGCACTGTTGGGAGAAATCTGTTTTGGAGGGGAAAATGAAGACAAAATTCAGAAATTCCACTTGTGCTGGAAAGTAGATAGGTAGAAAGTTCCAAGAAGCTAACTTGGAGCAAATTTGGACACTGTGAAGGCCTCCAAAATCAGCTGCAAACTGGCGCGACGTATAGAGAAATCAGGCGCGGCGCATTGGAGTATTTTGCTCATTTTTGACTCAGTAACTCTATTTTTCGCCTAGTTTTTGACAGTTTGATTTTATTACTTCTAAACGTAAAAATCATGATGTAATTTGATGGATCTTGATGTAATTTTGTTAAATTTTCACTCATGGAGGTAGATTCATCCATCAAAAGGTGAATTGCAACTGAATGAATCAGTTTCCTAGTTTATAGAGGCAAGTTGTTCCACTGCCTACTTTCTAGTTCTCAGTTTAGATTTTATTGGAACAGCTCCTAAACTTGTGAGCTAGACCCCTAGAGGCTGGGATGAGTTATTGTTTGTCTATATCTTGTTTTTTTTCAGTCATTAGCATGGTTGGACTTTTGGGAATGCTTTGAGCATCATTGTACATTCATCTCTGTAGTTTGGCAAAGGAATAGACCAGGGTTTGCAGCACTCTTTGGGATGCATGTGGAATTATGCTTTGGTAGTGTGTTTCTATCTGTAAATTTAAGTCTACTGGTGTTTTATGTATACCATTTTCTCTCTTATTTCTTATTAACTTAAACAAACAACGATAAAGGTAGAATTCATTAAAATTTGCAGTGCTCTACCTAGGGTTTGTTTAAATTTCTATGTTTTCAGATGTTTGGAGAGGATCCTTGAAGGTTTCTTGCCCTCTTCAAATCTTCACCTTTATCATCTCTCCATTTCCTTCAAATTGAAAGTGTCAAATAAATTTTCTCCCTTGCCCCATTCAAATCTCTGCAAAACTGAGCCTCATTCGCCAGACCCAAAATCTGCCTTTCCCTTTGATCCAGGAAAACACCCTTAAAATCAAATAAAAATCTTGTGCATACATATATAGCCTAAAATCAGCCTTCATTAAAGTCATCTCAAGCCTCACTGATCATTTTTTCCTGAGATTGACAAGGAAATAGCCCTCTCCTGATCTGGTAGGGCTAGCTACTAGGTTAAGTGTGGTTTGATGTTACCCTAGATTCTGCCTTTCTGAGCCTGAGGTAGATTTAGGCCATAACATAGTGGCAACCATACTAGGGATCTCAATATTGTTTGCTTGTTAGTGTTATTTATTTTATAAACTACAGACGGAGCTTGAAGTTATGCCAGGTAGCCTTCGAACTACACATTGCTTTGCAAGTGCATAAGTAGATAAAGACTGCTTCAGTCAATCTCCGGTCTAATATTATAAAAGAAACATATAACTTGCAAATTACCCCAGTACATCAAAAAATTCTAGATTTTTGGGTGATGAGCTTAGAATCTGATAGGCTGAACAAGTTGATTTTGTTCGTTTGATTTTTGGGAATAATTCAACACACTGGCTTCCAAACGACACACCAGGGCAAATCCGAATCCTGATCCACCTCTTGTGTATGAAAATCCAAATCTTATTCCGAGAATACTTCGTCGAGAAATTCGTGTGATTCCTGTGTTCAAATCTCATTCATGTCCTGTTGTTTTTGAGTATCTTGAAGCTCTTGAGTTTTGATGAAAAATTTGAGTTGTCATTGTTTGAAACTAAGTCTGAAAGTGCTGTTAGTTTTACTGTCCTAAATCTAGAGTTTGTCAAAGACCTTGAAATTGAAAAGGCTAATAGATCAATTGACAGTTATATCTTGAATCTTCAAACCTCTATTGTGGCTAAAAACATTCCTGAATTTATAGAGTCTGCATCTGCAACTCTTGTGTCATCCGCAATTACATCTAGTTCAAAAATTCCTACAGAGCCTCCTTTCATTCCCACCATTCTCGTGCAACCTTCTATCTATGATAAAAAATCTACAGTACTATCACCTCCATCCACACCACATACACCTCATACATCAATTTCCCCACTCCTCCTATATCCCTAAGACCGGTTGTAAATCCACCTAGAGCAATGGCTGCCTGATTTGTACCCCTTGTGTTGCCTCGAAATTTGGATAACATGCCCACAGATTATAAAAGAAAAATTCCATTGTTTTATGGCACTCTTCAAAGTGTTACTGCTCAGCAACATGTGGATAGGATGGCAAATTTCTTTAACCTTCATGAGATTGATGCGGAAAATGTGACAATGAGATTGTTTGTACAAACCTTTGGAGGTGAAGTAAGGAAGTGGTTTAGAGCTTCTCCAGCTGGTAGTATTAATACATTGGCTAATCTTCAGAGACAATTCTTCGATCGATAGGAAGTGAAGAAAGACCCTCTTCAGATCCTTTCCGAATATTAGAATATCAAGCGGAATGTTGGTGAGTCTGTTCAAGATTATTGTATTAGATTCAATTTTGTTTACAATGAAATTCCTGCTGATATAAAACCACCTATGGGGTTGGCTTTGATTAAGTTTCCGGATGGTTTCGATCCTGATATGGCCTATCAATTAAGAGAAAGAGATTCGGCTACTTTGGAAGACATGCAGAAAATTGCAGTCAGCGTTGAAGAAAATCTGCTTGCCAAGAAAGCTAGAACAAGAGCTGAAAAGAAGGTAACAGTAAAGGAAGAGGTTTCCACTTTATATCAAGTGCTCCGAAAGATGGAAGAGATGTTTGACAGATTGACGATTGACAAGTCTGAACCGCAAGTCAGAAATCCTAATTTCCGTGGCCAGCAGCAACCACAATTTAGAATCAAGTAGAGAGAGCAACGAGCAAAATAACAAGCAGTACAACAACAAGTGAAGACACCCTTAGAGCAGAATTTTGTACATGGTCCGGAATCAGATGAGGAGGAGGATGCAATTGGAGAAGAGAATCATTTCTTTACACCTGAAGATATGCCAATTTTTATCACTGAAGACGAGGAGTATTCTGAGAACTCAGCTATACAAAGGGATGATAATTTCATCGTGGCAAATGAAACAGCTCTTGAAGAAGAGTCTGATGAATATCAGAGGGAGTACATGAATTCCTTGACTGCCCAGCAACAACAATATTCACTCAGAAGTAGAGATGTACCCATTAATCCAATCCAAAAAAGAGAGGAAGCGACAACACCAAACAATGATCCACTCATTGCGCAGAAGAATGGAAATGAGACAGCTGATCCCACCACTAGAAAATTACCATCAGCAAATCAAAGATCCAATCAGCCAAATATATCAAAGGAGAAAACTGAGAAGAAGGATGTCCCAGCTAAACAGGTAGAGAAAACTTCAATTTTTAACTTAGAAAATGAAATTGCTAAGTTAAAAGTATCCATTCCTTTGACTGAATTGATGAAGAATAGCAGCTATAAGGGTCAGGTGTCTAAGATTTTGAGTTTAGATCCATTATCTGATATGGTAAACATGGAAGATGATCAAACTGAGTTGATTTTTGGTCCAACATTGGATGGTAAGTCTCAAGATAGTGATGTACCTCCTTTTTACATCAGCCTTAGGTTGCACCACTATATGTTACACAATGCTATGTTTGATTCTAGAGCCTCTCATAATCTCATGCCTAGGGAAATCATGGAGAAATTGGGATTGGATATCACTAGAAAGTATCATGACCTTTACTCTTTCGATTCTAGTAGAGTAAGATACATTGGTCTTATCAAATATTTGGTGGTTAGTTTGGATCAGATTCTGACTAAAAATGTTTTGATGGATGTGGTTGTGGCAGATATTTCTCCTATATTTGGTATGCTTCTTTCCAGATCTTGGGGAGTGAAACTTAAAGGGACATTGCAGCTTGATTTCTCCTATGCTACTATTCCCATGTTTGGTCGGATGAGGAAATTATACCGGGAGCAAAAGATGAAGTATATGATTACTAGTAAGGAGAAACCAGTAAAGCGTCCAATTAATTATGTACATACTGATTTACAATCATTTGTTTTATACTCAGATAGCTTTAATGATGTAAATAGCCAATTAATTGAAGTAGAAGACATTCCAGAAATCACTGAAAATTTTAGAGAGGTGTTAAAGAGAGAGAGAGAAAGACTTGATAGTACCGCTGAGAAATCATCCTTTCGACAACAGCAAAATGTTGATGGACAGCAAGAAGAAGTAAAGAAGCAAATAGAATTTCAGCATTTGGAAGAGGACAAAGATGGTTTGTGGACCATGGATTTTGATGGTGCAGTAGGAAGGGACGGTGCTGGAATTGGCATTTGGATACGCAGCCCTGTTTCCTCCCCAAACAAAGTGCCAAGTAATGTAAGGGTCTGTTCTTCTAAATTGGCTTTTGATTGCTCAAATAAAGAGGCTGAATATGAAGCTTTAATTGCTGGTTTGAAAATTCATAGAAACTTAAATGCCAAAAGAATTGCAGTGTATGGCAACTCCGAGTTAGTTATTAAGCAAGTGAAAGGTGAATACCAAGCTAAGCATCCTCGAATGCGGGCCTACCACAATGCGGTATTAGATATCTTGAGATTGTTTTCATATTATACTTTGACATGTGTCCCTCGTATTAAGAATGGCATTGAAAATGCACTTGAAACAGCAACAAGTAATTTGAAAATTCCGATGAATTCAAGCAAAAAATTTGAAATTCATGTGAAGCATCGTCTGACTGTCCCTGAAAATCAAAGGTATTGGCAAGTGTTTCAAGATGATAAAGAGATCGATAGATTTATGAAAAATGAAGGTAAATTCAAAGAAACTTCTATTGATGGGGAGCATGATGATGGCGAGGCAGAGATAGAATTCAATCAGATGGAAGTTTTGCAGCTGAAGGATAATGTCATTCCTAAAGGTCTAATACCTTTAGAGGAGCTTTTCGACCATTATGATGTAGCTCGAAAACTGAGCTTGCTGCCAACCGAGAAAGGAGTTGAGGATGTGAACATTGGATCAACAGAAAATCCTAAATGGTGAAATTGTCTAAGGCATTTCCCCCACTGGTAAAAGAAAAGTATATCAGTTTATTATCTTCTTTTGCTGATGTATTTGCTTGGGACTATTCATATTTGAAGACATATGACATAAATATAATTCAGCATACCATCCTGATCAAGCCAAATCAAAAACCCATTCGACAGAAGTTGAGAATAATAAACCCAAAGCTGTTGACCTCAATAGAGAAGGAAGTGAATCGGTTGTACAAAGTTGATATCATCATCCCCATAAGATTTTCAGATTGGATTTCCAATTTGGTGCCCGTGCGCAAGAAAACAGGTGAGATTCGCTTATGCATTGATTTTAGGAATCTGAATAAAGTATCTTTGAAAGACAACTATCCATTGCCCAAAATGGATCACATACTTTAGCGAGTAGTTGGAGCATCTCGCATGTCACTGCTCTATGGTTATTCCGGTTATAACCAAATTCTGGTCCATGAGGATGATAGAGATAAAACAACGTTCACCACTCCGTGGGGAACTTGTCATTATGCTAAAATGCCTTTCGGATTGAAGAATTGTGGTGTGACCTTTCAGTGAGAAATGGATATGGAATTTGCAAATGAAAAATATGTCTTTCTAGTTGTTTATCTTGATGACTTGAAAGTGTTTTCTAATTCAGATGAAGAGCACTTTTATCATTTGAAGATTGTATTTCAGCAACGTAGAAAATATGGTGTATCTCTCAATCCAAATAAGAGTCTGTTTGCCATGGATGAAGGCAAGCTTCTCGATCATATTATATCAAAGGATGGTATCCACATTGATCCAGCCTGAGTGGAAGCCATTCAGCAAATTGATCTTCCCAGAAATTAAAAGGAGATCCAATCATTCAATGGTAAGATGAATTTCTTACGTCACTTTGTGCCCAATCTTGCAGAACATTTAAGGGAAATCACAAACATACTCAAGAAAGATAGTGTAGTGAAGTAGACTGAGAAAGCAGTAAAGTCTTTCAATTTGGTGAAATTGGCCCTTTCTTTAGCTCTGGTTTTGATCAGCCCGGACTATACTCAGGATTTCATTTTGTTTTCATTTGCCTCGGATCATACTATAGCAGCAGTCTTAATGCAGAAAAGAGACCAGCTTGAGAAACCAATGGCATTTTTTAGAAGAACCATAACGGATGCAGCTTTAAAGTATAATATTATTGAGAAGCAAGCTCTTGCCTTAGTAAAAGCATTGAAATATTTTTGAGTTTATATTCTGCATTCTCACATCATTGCTTGTGTTCCTAATGCTGATGTTAAAGAAGTCTTAGTGCAAACAGATCCAAAAGGGAGACGAGGGAAATGGATTGCAGCCTTGTTGGAATATGACATGGAGATCAAACCTACAAATCTCATCAAAGGACAGGGGCTGGCTAAAATAATGGTTGAGTCAAATCTACATGCCTTGGACATTAATGTCATTGCTACTATGCTTGAGGAAAATGAAGAAATTTCGCCTATTCAGGTATCATAAATTTTTGTTTTTTTTCCTTGGTATTCAGAAATTTTTTATGTACTCCAAAATCTGTCACCACCACCAGGAATGGCTAAGAAAAAAAGTAGGACATTGAAATTGAAGGCTGCTAAATTTTGTATCATGAATAATGTGCTCTATTGGAAAGATCCCGGTGGTGTCTTGCTCAATTGTTTGGTTGAAGAAGAGGCAAAACAGGTTATGGAAGACTTTCATAAGGGAGATTGCAGAGGTCATCTTTTCTGGAAGACAATGGCTAAAAATTTTTTTAGAGCAGGATATTATTGGCCAAATTTCTTTGTTGATGTGTACAAAACTGTTAAAAGCTTTCATGAATGTCAGATTTTTGAAGGGAGGAGAAAATTGCAGCCCTTACCGCTCAGGCCCATTAAATTAAGTGCTCCATTTCAGCAGTGGGGTTTGGAATTCATTGGCAAGATCCATCCTACTTCTTCAGCGCAGCATAAATGGATCCTTACAACGACGAACTATTTTACCAAATGGATTGAGGCGATTCCCACTAGGCAAGCCACTGATTCGATAATCATTTCATTTCTTGAAAACAATATTTTGTCTCGTTTTGGCTGTCCAAACGAGCTGATCACTGATAATGCAGCAGCCTTTAAATCTAAAAGAATGATTGAATTTTGTGATAAGTATCAAATCACTTTGGGGCACTCAACCGCATATCATCCACAAGGTAATGGATTGGCCGAATCCTCAAATAAATCCTTGGTCAATATTATTAAAAATCTACTGGAAATAAACAAGAAAGGTTGGCATAAGAAACTGGTTAATGCACTTTGGGCAGATAGAGTAAGTCAAAATAAATCTATAGGCATCTCCCCTTTTGAGCTCGTGTATGGTGTTGACACTGTATTCTCGACCTCTCTCACAGTTCCAGTGGTTAAAATTCTGCAGGAAGATGGCAGTGAAGATGATCATTTGAAACAAAGAATTAATCAAATGATCCATTTATAGCAGACTAGAGAGGAGGTTTTTCAAAACACTTTCAAGTTGCAAGAGAGAATCAAGAAGATATATGATCGAAAGACAAAGGTGGACAAGTTTCAAATAGAGGAAGTGGTGCTAAAATGGGACGCGAGAAACGAAGATAAAGGTAAGCATGGCAAGTTTTAGAATCTTTGGAAAGGACCTTTTAGAATTGCTGCATATCGAGGCCAAAATTCTTTCCTTTTGAAAGAAATGAATGGAGAAGATTGTCCAGGTGGGCCAGTCAATGGTCGGCTACTCAAACGGTACTATTTTTTAAATGCTTTCTGTTGTCATATGTATCACTGTACATACCAGTTTGTTTAAATTTCATTGCGAGTGTGTGCTATCATCATTCTTTCAGTTTGGGGCCCGAGGTGAAGGCTATAAAGCTAAAGGTTGATTTCAGTTTCGGTTTGGTTCTTTTGAGTCAAGTCTTTCAGTCGATTTCAGTCTTGAAATTGAGTCAGTCTTGAGTCAAATTTCAATCTTGAAATTGAGTCAAAAGTCTGGTTTTTGTTTGTTGAAGTTATTGACTCCATATCCCAATGGACGAAGGCACTACCTGCTTTCCCAGAGATCTGTAGTTCTTGGCACCTGCAAGGAGCTACCATCCCCATTGGAGCCAATGTTAGTGTCAGTATCTTCATCCCTCGGTCAGTGATCAAAATTCTCTTGTTGTATTGCATATTAGGTGTCTCACTTAGTCAACTGCATTCCATTAGGAGCATGGATCATCTGACAGTAGTGGCTTTTTATACATTATCCCTCATGTCCTTTACCTGCTGGCCCATTTTCATTCATCAAGATCATCTGCACTCACTTTTTGTCCTTCATTTTGTAAGAGTCATTTCTAGTGTTTTTAGTCCCATTAGGTCTAGGGTTTCATCAATAAGGTCTTAAAAATTTCCAATAATGGTCAGTAGGCGCATGAGGAGGTTGAATAAAGTTCCAGTACTAAAAACGTTTCATCATCATATGCCTAGAAATGTATTTTTCCTCAAAACTCTGTTTTGAGAAAAATTGAGTATTTTACCTTCATTTGTATAAATTTAATGTAATTTCATGTTCTCTCATTTGTAAACAATTCCAATGGCAACCCTGGTCACCTTGTCAAACTTCAGCAAATCCATCCCCTGCAAGGCAAACAAAAAGAAAATGATTCAGTTAATCAGAGGCAAAATGAAGCAAACTGCCTAAAACAGAGTTTAAAAAAAAAAAAGTGTCATAGGTAAACATTACAAAAGTGGGTTTTGGAGTGGAAATTTAAAGCCTTTGGTATATAATTCATTTTCCATGTTCAAAGGGCTCATTTTCATTCGAAGAAGAAAGAGTGAGCAAGAAAAGGCCGAGTTAAACGAAGGGAGTGAAATTGCAGCAAAGTCGTGCAAGTTTGTGGGCGTGGCGCATTGGCTGAGAGGCGCGGTTCATAGAGCCAGCACGATGCATTGGGTCGGCCTCCACAGTGTTAAAACACACAGCCGCGTTGGGTTTGTGGCACGACGCGTAGGGCCGCAAGGCATTTTCACCACGATTCCATTCAAAACTTCAAATTTGCTCGGTCTCCTCCGGTCTAAATTAAGTCATAAACTCTTCCAATGCCAATTAACGTGTGTTTTATGATGTTTATGAGGATTTAATAAAAAAAATTCATACCCTATTTCCTTGCTCAAGACATGATAGCCTAGGGTTTGTACATTAGTTTTTGTGGCCATCACTCTCACATCCTTTAGTTCTTCACTTTTTTTCTAGTTTCATCAACCCATTTCCCTATCCCTCATATCCCTAAATTCACTCATTCCCTATCCCAATTCCCATTATCCCAAATCCTAGCTACAAAATTCCAAAACCCCAATTACTATCCCAAAAGCCTATAAATTTTCCCTAAAACCATTCAATTCCCCAAATTCCAATTGGTAATATTCCAAAAATTCCCATTACCCTCTCCCTTCATAGTCCCTCACACACTTTCCTACACTTGGCAGCAAACCAAAGACACCTAAAACCCCTCATACTCATCTAAGACAACACAAAATTTGGCAAACATGGAGACAAATTATTCTTATGACAGAGATGAAGAAACACATAGTGACACTCAAACTGAATTTCATGCACAAAGGATACCTCACAAGAGTGGCAAACATGTACGGGAAGAGCCTACTTCACTTGCTGAGCTGCAGGCCTTCCCTCTTGCTATCACATGTTTTCAACAAAATTCTTGTTATCAGTTTTGTGAGATGGTTGCTAGAGTCCAGTACCATCATGAGTTGGCCAAATTGTTTGTGCTTCATCTACATAATGGCCAAGTCACTCTTACAAGTGTGACATTCACCTTGACACCAGAATCTATCTCTCTAGAAACTGGTATTCCAAATTTCGGAGAGCAATTGAATAAAAGGCAGCAAGTTGACAGGGAACACTATGAGCCATACATCAAGCCTGGTTTTTTGAGACAACTCAGCAGAGTTTTTCCTTTTCGGTACGTGAAGGATTCTTACGCTCCTTTGATGAAACTCATTATAAAATATTCCAGCTGTGAGGGCCGGTTTTCTCGCTTATATGCCTATCACATCATATTGTTGATGCACTTTACCAGGGTGAGAATGATGAATCTCCCCTATTTCATGTGCCAAAATATTTAGAAGATGACCACCCTATTGAAAAAGAAAACTTTTGAGCAGTAGTATAACAGTCTCTATCATTTTTCACTCATCAAAATTGTGGTTATGCATCAACTTGGTTTGCAGGATATTTCATGGGAGGATTTCATTTCTCATGAGTTCTTCACAACCCCTCAAGTACCTCTGGAAGCTTTTCATGAGACCGGTGGACCTTCACATCTTCAAGAGGGTCATAAGACACAGAACGCTAGTGTACCAGTGTTTGTCACCTATCAAAAGCGCAGTAGAAGGTTGTTTGCAGTAGCCAAGCAAGTATTATATCCACTTGGGGTAGAAGGGGTCTCACTTCCCTCATCGGCAGCACAAGTACAGGACAAGGGTAAGAGGCCAATACATGATGATGGGCCTTCAAGAGAACAGGAGACAGATTTCATCCTCATTCAGGATGATGACACTGATTTGGGCCCACAAAGCTCAAAGTTCAGGGAGATCATTCAGGAGCATAAGGCGGAGATAAATACATTGTCGCTCAAACTAGAAAGAGCCCAGTGGATAATCAAATACCTTGAGCAAAGAAACAAGCAGCTAGAGGATCAGCAAACCATCATGGAGCTGTGAAACATACGAGAGAACCGACAAGTTTCCAAAAGGAGAAAAACCGAGATGATATCACTTGAGAAAGAGATTGAGGCTGATCGTGAAACTTGTCTTGAAAGAGTAAATATTGATTTGGAAAATATGTTGGAGAAGGAAAACAAGGAGAAAAATATGTTGAGGCACATGGCCAATTATTATTGGGCGAGAAATCATGTTTGCAAAGCAAGAATCAAAATTTTGAACGCCAAGCTGAAGAAGCCCTCAAAGCGTCGGAAAAGGCATGATAGACTTCATATCTTCACCAAGGCTTCCTTGGCCCAACATAGCACATAATGGAGGACACTCAGCCCAAATTTCAAAAAAATTGGAACACCTTTTGCATTTTTGAAAATTTTGGCCTAAAAACAGATTTTTCTGCTCTATGGGTCGTGCCACTTGGCGCATGCTTTTGATAGGGAACTCTTTTTGATGAAGACTCAAAATTTTTGGATTTTTCATGGAAAAATATGCATGCTTACCTATGGCCAAGAAATTTTGACAGGTTTTGGGCTTCCAGAAGGGTCAAAAACACCCCAAAAATGACCTTGCTACCCCTTTTTTGACACACAGGAAGCAGTGTTGGGAGGAATCAGTTTTGGATGGGAAAATGAAGACAAAATCCAGAAATTCCATTTGTGTTGGAAATCAGACAGGCAGAACTTTCCAAAAAGCCAACTTGGAGCACATTTGGACACCGGGAAGGCCTCCAAAATCATATACAAACTATTGCGACACATTGGAGGATTATGCTAATTTTTGACTTAGTAACTCTGTTTTTCACCTAGTTTTTGACAGTTTAACTTTCTTACTTCTAAATGTCAAAATCATGATGTAATTTGATGGATCTTGATGTAATTTTGCTAAATTTTCACTCATGGAGGTATATTCATCCATCAAAAGGTGAATTGCAACTGAATGAATCAGTTTCCTAGTTTATAGAGACAATATGTTCCACTGCCTACTTTCTAGTTCTCAGTTTAGATTTTGTTGGAACAACTGCTAAAATTGTGAGCTCAACCCCTAGAGGCTGGGATGAGTTATTTTTTGTCTATATCTTGTGGTTTTTCAATCATTAGCATGGTTGGACTTTTGGGAATTCTTTGAGCATCATTGTACATTCATCTCTGCAGTTTGGCAAAGGAATAGACCAGGGTTTGCAACACTCTTTGGGATTCATGTGGCATTATGATTTGATAGTGTGTTTCTCTCTACAAATTTAAGTCTACTAGTGTTTTATGTATACCATTTTCTCTCTTATTCTTCTTAACTTAAACAAACAAGGATAAAGGTAGAATTCATTAAAATTTGCAGTGCTCTACCTAGGGTTTGTTTAATTTTCTATGTTTTCAGCTGTTGGAGAGGATCCTTGAAGGTTTCTTGCCCTCTTCAACTCTTCAAATTTATCAAATCTCAATTTCCTTCAAATTGAAAGTGTCAAATCAATTTCTTACCTTGCCCCATTCAGATCTCTGGAAAACTAAGCCTCATTCCCCAGACCCAAAATTTGCCTTTCCCTTTGATCTAGGAAAACACCCTTAAAATCAAATCAAACTCTTTTGCATACATACCTAGCCTAAAATCAGCCTTCATTCAAGTCATCTCAAGCCTCACTGATCATTTTTTGCTGAGATTGACAAGGAGAGAGCCCTCCCCCGATCTGGTAGGGCTAGCTTACCCTAGATTCTGCCTTTATCAACTTGAGGTAGATTTAGGCCATAACATAGTGGTGACCATACTGGGGATCTCAAGATTGTTTGCTTATTAGTGTTATTTATTTTATAAACTACAGACAGAGCTTGAAGTTATGATAGGTAGCCTTCGAACTGCAGATTTCTTTGCAAGTGCAGAAGTAGATATACACTGCTTCATTCAATCTCCGGTCTAGTCTTATAAACGTAACATATAACTTGAAAATTTCCCCAGTACATCAGAATAACTTGAAAATTTCCCCAGTACATTAGAATCTGATAGGCTGAACAAGTTGATTTTTTCCATTTGATTTTTGGGAATAATTCAACACACTGGCTTCCAGACGACACACCAGGGAAAATCCAGATCCTGATCCACCTCCTATGTAAGAAAATCCAAATCTTATTCCGAGAATCCTTCATCGAGAAAGTCCTGTGATTCCTGTGTTCAAATCTCATTCATGTCCTACTGTTTTTGAGTATCTTGAAGATCTTGAGTTTGATGAACAATTTGAGTTGTCATTCTTTGAAACTAAGTCTGATAGTGCTATTAGTTTTACTGTCCTAAATCCAGAGTTTGTCAAAGACCTTGAAATTGAAAAGGCTAATAGATCAATTGACAGTTATATATTGAATCTTCAAACTTATATAGTGGCTACAAACATTCCTGAATTTATAGAGTCTACATCTGCAACTCTTGGGTCATCCGCAATTACATCTAGTTCACAAATTCCTACCGAGCCTTCTCTCATTCCCACCATTCCCGTGCAACCTTCTATCTATGATAAAAATATGCAGTAGTATCACCTCCATCCACACCACATACACCTCATACATCAACTACCTCGACTCCTCCTATATCCCTAAGACAGGTTGTAAATCCACCTAGAGCAATGGCTGCCCGATTTGCACCCCTTGTGTTGCCTAAAAATTTGGATAACATGCCCGCAGATTATCAAAGAAAAATTCCATTGTTTGATGGCACTCCTCAAGTGTTACTACTCAGCAACATGTGGATAGGATGGCAGATTTCTTTGACCTTCATGAGATTGATGCGGAAAATGTGACAATGAGACTGTTTGTACAAACCTTTGGAGGTGAAGTGAAGAAGTGGTTTAGAGCTTTGTTGGCTGGCAGTATTACTACATTGGCTAATCTTCAGAGACAATTCTTGGATCGATGGGAAGTGAAGAAATACCCTCTTCAAATCCTTTCGAATATGAGAATATCAAGCGGAACGTTGGTGAGTCTGTTCAATATTATTGTATTAGATTCAATTTTGTTTACAATGCAATTCTTGTTCATATAAAGCCACCTATGGGGTTGGCTTTGATTAAGTTTCCGGATGGTTTCGATCCTGATATGGCCTATCAATTAAGAGAAATAGATCCAACCACTTTGGAAGACATGCAGAAAATTGCAGTCAGCGTTGAAGCAAATCTTCTTGCCAAGAAAGCTAGAACAAGAGCTGAAAAGAAGGTAACAGTAAAGGAAGAGGTTTCCACTTCAGATAAAGTGCTCCGAAAGATGGAATAGATGTTTGACAAATTGGAAATTGACAAGCCCGAACCGCAAGTCAAAAATCCTAATTTGTATAGCCAGCAACAACCACAATTTAGAATCAAGCAAAGAGAGCAGCGAGCACAAGAACAAGCAGTACAGCAACAAGTGAAGACACCCTTACAGCAGAATTTTGTACATGGTCCAGAATCAGATGATGAGGAGGATGTAATTGGAGAAGAGAATCATTTCTTTACACTTGATGATATGCCAATTTTTATCACTGAAGACGAGGAGTATTCCTAGAACTCAGCTATACAAAGGGATGAGAATTTCATCTTGGAAAATGAAACAACTCTTGAAGAAGAGTCTGATGAATATCAGAGGGGGTACATGAATGCCTTGACCACCCAGCAGCAATAATATTCACTCAAAAGTAGAGATGTACCCATTAATCCAATTAAAAAAAGAGAGGAAGCGACAACACCGAAGAATGATCCACTCATTGTGCAGAAGAAGTGAAAAGAGACAGCTAATCCCACCACTAGAAAATTACCATCAGCAAATGAAAGATCCAATCAGCCAAATATATCAAAGGAGAAAACTGAGAAGAAGGATGTCCCAACTAAAGAGGTAGAGAAAACTTTAGTTTTTAACTTAGAAAATGAAATTGCTAAGTTAAAAGTATCCATTCCTTTGACTGAATTGATGAAAAATAACAGCTATAAGGGTCAGGTGTCTAAGATTTTGAGTTTAGATCCATTATCTGATATGGTAAACATGGAAGATGATCAACCCGAGTTGATTTTTGGTCCAGCATTGGATGGTGAGTCTCAAGATAGTGATGTACCTCCTTTTTACATCAGCCTTAGGTTGCATGACTATGTGTTACACAATGCTATGTTTTATTCCGGAGCCTCTCATAATCTCATGCCTAGGGCAATCATGGAGAAATTGGGATTGAATATCACTAGAAAGTATCATGACCTTTACTCTTCCAATTATAGTAGAGTAAGATGCATTGGGCTTATCAAAGATTTGGTGGTCAGTTTGGATCAGATTCCGACTAAAAATGTTTTGATGGATGTGGTTGTGGCGGATATTCCTCCTAGATTTGGTATGCTTGTTTCCAGATCTTAGGGAGCAAAACTTAAAAGGAAATTGTAGCTTGATTTCTCCTATGCTACTATTCCCGTGTTTGGTCAGATGAGGAAATTATATTGGGAGAAAATGATGAAGTATATGATTACTAGCAAGGAGAAACCGGTAAATCATGCAATTAATTATGTACATACTAATTTAGAATCATTTGTTTTATACTCAGATACATTTAATGATATAAATATCCAATTAATTGAAGTAGAAGACGTTCCAGAAATCACTGAAAATTTCAGAGAGGTGTTAAATAGAGAGAGAGAAAGACTTGATAGTACCGTTGAGCAATCAACCTTCCGACAACAGTAAAATTTTGATGGACAGCGAGAAGAAGTAAAGAAGCAAACAAAATTTCAGCATTTGGAAGTGGACGAAGATGGTTTGTGGACCATGGATTTTGATGGTGTGGTAGGAAGGGACGGTGCTGGAATTGGATTTTGGATACGCAACCCTATTTCCTCCCCAAAAAAAGTTCCAAGTAATGTAAGGGTTTGTTCTTATAAATTGGCTTTTGATTGCTCAAATAATGAGGCTGAATATGAAGCTTTAATTGCTGGTTTGAAAATTCTTAGAAAGTTAAATGCCAAAAGAATTGCAGTGTATGGCGACTCCGAGTTAGTTATTAAGCAAGTGAAAGGTGAATACCAAGCTAATCATCCTCAAATGTGGGCCTACCGCAATGCGCTATTAGATATCTTGAGATTGTTTTCAGATTATACTTTGACATGTGTCCCTCGTATTCAGAATGGAATTGCAGATGCACTTGCAACAACAGCAAGTAATTTGAAAATTTCGATGAATTCAAGAAATAAATTTGAAATTCATGTGAAGCATCGTCCGACTATCCCCGAAAATCAAAGGTATTGGAAAGTGTTTCAAGATGATAAAGATATTGATGAATTTTTGTAAAATGAAGGTAAATTCAAAGACACTTCTATTGATGGGGAGCATGATGATGGCGAGGCGGAGATAGAAGTCAATCAGATGGAAGTTTTGTAGCTGAAGGATAATGTCATTCCTAAACGTCTAATACCTTTAGAGGAGCTTTTCGACCAATATGATGTAGCTCGAAAGCCGAGCTTGCTGCCAACCGAGAAAGGAGTTGAGGATGTGAACATTGGATCAACAGAAAATCCTAAAATGGTGAAATTTTCTAAGGCATTTCCCCCACAGGTAAAAGCAAAGTATATCAGTTTATTATCTTCTTTTGCTGATTATTTTTCTTGGGACTATTCAAATTTGAAGACATATGACACAAATATAATTCAGCATACCATCCCGATCAAGCCAAATCAAAAGCCCTTTTGATAGAAGTTGAGAAGAATAAACCAAAAGTTGTTGCCCTCAATAGAGAAGGAAGTGAATCAGTTGTACAAAGCTGGTATCATTGTCCGCATAATATTTTCAGATTGGATTTCCAATTTTGTGCCCGTGCGCAAGACAACAGGTCAGATTCGCTTATGCATTGATTTTAGGAGTCTGAATAAAGTATCTTTGAAAAACAACTATCCATTGCCCAAAATGGATCACATACTTCAGTGAGTAGTAGGAGCATCCCGCATGTCGCTGCTCGATGGTTATTCCAGTTATAACCAAATTATGTTCCATGAGGATGATAGAGATAAAACAACGGTCACCACTCCGTGGGGAACTTTTCATGATGCTAAAATGCCTTTCAGATTGAAGAATGTTGGTGCGACCTTTTAGCGAGCAATGGATATGGCATTTGAAAATGAAAAAGATGTCTTTCTAGTTGTTTATCTTGATGACTTGACAATGTTTTCTAATTCAGATGAAGAGCACCTTTATCATTTGAAGATTGTATTTCAGCGGTGTAGAAACTATGGTGTATCTCTCAATCCAAAGAAGAGTCTGTTTGCCATGGATGAAGGAAATATTCTCGGTCATATTATATCAAAGGATGGTATCTGCATTGATCCAGCCTGAGTGGAAGCCATTCAAAAAATTTATCTTCCCCGAAATAAAAAGGAGATCCAATCATTCAACGGTAAGATGAATTTCTTACGTCGCTTTGTTCCCAATCTTGCAGAACATTTAAGGGAAATCAAAAACATTCTCAAGAAAGATAGTGTAGTGAAGTGGACTAAGAAAGCAGTAAAGTATTTCAATTTGGTGAAATTGGCCCTTTCTTCAGCTCTAGTTTTGATCAGCCTGGACTATACTCAGGATTTCATTATGTTTTCATTTGCCTCGGATCATACTATAGCAACAGTCTTAATCCAGAAAAGAGACCAGCTTGAGAAACCAATAGAATTTTTTAGTAGAACCATAAGGGATGCAGCTTTAAAGTATAATATTATTGAGAAGCAAGATCTTGCTTTGGTAAAAGCATTGAAATATTTTCGAGTTTATATTCTACATTCTTACAGCATTGCTTATGTTCCTAATGTTGCTGTTAAAGAAGTCTTAGTGCAAACAGATCCAGAAGGGAGACAAGAAAAATGGATTACAGCCTTGTTGGAATATGATGTGGAGATAAAACCTACAAATCTCATCAAAGGACAAGGGCTGGCTAAACTAATGGCTGAGTCAAATCTACATGCCTTGGACATTAATCTCATTACTGCTATGTCTGAGGAAAATGAAGAAAGTTTACCTGGTCAGGTATCATAAATTTTTGTTCTTTCTCCTTGGTATTCGAACATTGTTTATGTACTCCAAAATCTGTCACCACCACCAGAAATGGCTAAGAACAAAAGTAGGACACTGAAATTGTGTTGAACTCTTAGTTAAACTGAGAGGGGGGGGAGGGGGTGAATCAGTTTAACACATTCATAATCTTTTAAACCTTTTATTAAACCTTATTTACACCTTCATTTCATGTCCAACTTAATATGTGAGTAATATTAGAATGTGAACAACAAGTATTAATATAATATAACAGCAGACTTAATATGAGAGAAGCAGGTATTAAACAGATGATATAAATCAGATCAACACATAAACATCATGCACAGAAACACCAGATATAAGTGGAAACCCATAAAGGGAGAAAACCACATCTTATTATTGTTGTGATGCAAAGGCAAGCTCCAAATCCCTCTCGCCACTGTTTTTGTGCAGGCACCAACCTACAGGAGGCTCCTACCTCAATTATGCAACCTACAACTTGTAGGGAAGCACAAACTCCCTTCAATTTTATGCAGGCACCAACCTACACGAGGCTCCAACCTCAGTCAACTACAACTGACAGCTATCAAGCTGCAACTTGATAGGGAAGCTCCAACTTCCTCAATTTATAAAACTGAATGTTTGCTGATTTACCTCAGATATCAGCTTTGTTCTGTAGCTTCTCTTTCTTCTCTTCTTTTCTTAATATTCTCTGCCTTACACTTATATACTCTACCTCCTCTATATTTTCTCTCTCTTAAAACTATTGTGCATATCCATGTGATATTATATATATAGTTCCTCACATGATTGTTTGTATTTCATAAAGAATTTGGAGTGAACAGTCATAACACTTTGGCTTCTGTCTTCTTATTCCTTTATCCAACTCATTTTTTAAAATTACAATAATATGTACAAATTTCCATGCTACAGTGGGATTTTGTCTTTTCCTTAGGATACTTGCCTTTGCATCACAAACAATATAAACAACCAAAATATTTACATTATCAGTTACACATTTCAATATCACTCAGCTCTTCTTCTGAACTTTGGCTTTACTGGATTTTGTCTTTTTCTACTGCTGTTAAGAAATTGTTATGCATACTCTTTGTTTACTGTCATCTGCATAATTCACCTGTTCACTGCACTTTTGAATCCCTTTGCTGTACATCTTCCTGTTAACCGAAATTTCATCTCTGCACGCTCTCCTCTTCTTTTTCTTTTTCCATACACATTCATATTTCAGTCTTTACAATATTCCATATGGGACTATATATATCTGAATTAACCCTAGACTTTGTTTTTAAACCGTAGGCATTTCAAAATGCATCCATATGCATTAAAATTATAATCAGTTCCAGACCATTCTTATGTGCACATTCCACTTTAATATATCAGATATTGTAATATATATTAATCAAGTCATAATCTCATTTTTTCTCTCACTTACTCCATGCACACGGTCATTACATATACAAGATGTATGGTATTTAGTCAAATATTAAGATCCTTGGTGATATGTAATATGTTTACGAACTTCCACTTTTCCGTCGAACCTTATTTAACTTAAAACCTTAATTGAAAAAAACACACATATGCGTGGGCCGCAACGCTAATGGTCTCTCCATCCAACGACTGTTATCGCGTCGCCTCGGCCTTGACGATCAAACGGATATCGCACGGGCTACTTGCTCAATCAATAAAGTGCGATGGCGCGGCGTACCTGTGTTATCCTTCGCGCACCTTTCGAACACAGCCATCGTCAGATCGCTTCCCTCCAGATCGACGACTTGTGTCAATATCACTCCGCGTCTTTGGTCGATGTTTAACGCGCAATGGCTCGCAGTGGGAGGTGGTTTTGCTATGTCGGTCGGGGACACGCATCGCTCAGTCTATGGAATCAATCCCAACTCCTCTAATACCGCTCTCCATATAAGGGTGGTGTGATGAATACCAGAAACCACCGTTACTGTTCACAACGCTCGTTCTGGCTTCCGCTTATTTACACAAGGTTCCGTCTGAATCTCCACACAAATTTTGATTATTCCTCCAGTTTGTTTTCTCCGTTGTTGTTATGGATAACTTCACCACCATCGCCAACCATTAACACAACAACGCATTTATATGATAGACAAAGTATTACTAATTCTTTCAACAAAACCTTGTTTTGACCGGATCTAGATTCACTGTTCGATCAATGATCGTAACAGTCCATGCAAGATCCACTCTATAACTGAATATTAGTCCTTTGTAAAATCCACCTTAAATATCTTGAACTTGTTTATTATGTCAATCGAATATGAGTGCTCTATTCAAAACTGGGAATAATTTCAAACATAATTCAACCACTGAATGCCAACTGATTCAAAGCATATACAATCTCATTGCATATCATATGGTTCAAAGATGGAATTTAACTCAGAGACCGAGTTCTTCTATTTACATGCAGACTTACATGGATTTATTTTATCAACAAACCCTTGTTCTAAGTACTAGTTCATAAATAAACCTCTATTTCACACTCCTTTAGGCCCTTTCAACTCCACTTCTCTGTCTCTAATTCCTCTGTTGCTTCTGCTTCAATTCCTCTGTTTCTTTTGCTGCCTCTGCTACCTCTCTGTCTCTTTTGCCTTATGGATAGTTTAGGTGTTGCTCTTGTCTTCACCTTTGCCATCAATGCCAACATTTCCAATAGTCTCCCCCTTTGGCATGCATGGCAATACAATTTTTCTGTTTACATACACTTTCCCTACTCTTCCTCCCCCTTTGACATTAAAATGGCAAGGGGTTGCACATCTCATAGTGTAGATTATGTCCTTTAATCCTATTTTTTTATCCCTTTTCAACATTTTGTGCATTTCCTCTCTCTGAGGTCTTCTGACTTTATACCCTGCTGCTCCACACTGTGGATTAAATCTAAAATGCTAACGCTTTAGCCTTTTCATTGACTCCTTTATGCTAGATGTATTCTTTCCATAATCCTTTGATCCCGAGGACATGATTCATGCTTCCCTTGTTGAATGATCTCCCCCTGGAATGATATTTTCATTTATGTTCTCCCCCTGAAACTGTGCTTTCTCTTTATATCAGAGAGTAGCATCTACAGATACTACCCCTACTTTATCTCTCAAATATTCGAATGTTTCTCTAGCAAGAGGTTTGGTAAATATATCTGTTGTTTGTTCTTTTTTTGGCACATACTCTAGCTTCACTATCTTCTGAACCACTTGTTCTCGAAGAAAATGATACTCGATTGGGATATGCTTAGTTTTTGAGTGAAGCACAGGATTTTTAGATATACTTATAGCACTTGTATTATCACATTTAATTGAGATAGGTTCATTAATTCTTACCTTCATGTCTTGAAGAGTCTGCTTCATCCACATGACTTGTGTACAACATGTTGCTGCTACTATATATTCTGATTTTGCTGTAGACAGAGAGATAGATGTTTGTTTCTTGCTTAACCATGCCACCAGACTTTCTCCTAGATAGAAAGCACCTCCACTTGTGCTTTTCTTGTCATCCACACAGATGGCCCAATCTGCATCTGTGTATGCTGTCAAGGTGAAGCTTTTTCCTTTAGGATACCAAAGTCCATATTGTGTTGTTCCTTGTAGATATCTGAATATTATTTTTACTGCCAGAAAATGGTTTTGTTTAGGTGCTGCTTGATATCTAGCCACTAGTCCTACTACTAGCATGATGTCTGGTCTTGATGCTGTCAAATACAACAGAATTCCTATCATGGATCTGTAGATTTATTGATCTATATCAGCAGATCCATCATCAGCACACAGCTTGCATCCTGTGATCATGGGAGTTGACACAGGTTTGCAGTCCTCCATTTTGAACTTTTTCAACATTTCTTTCAAGTATTTTTCCTGTGAGATAAATGTACCTGTGTTCTTTTGCTGAATTTGAAGTCCTAAGTAGAAACTAAGTTCTCCAATCATGGACATCTCAAACTCTGTTTTCATCTCATGAGCAAACCCTTTTGCTAGTTCTTCTCTGTTGCTTCCAAACATAATGTCATCAACATATACTATAACAATAAGGAGTTCATTTTCATGAGCTTTTATGTACAAATTGTTGTCTACTCCACCTCTCTTAAAGCCTTGTTTTTGCAAATATTTATCCAGTCTTGAGTACTAAGCATGAGGAGCCTATTTTAGTCCATATAGAGCCTTCTTTAGTCTGCACACATAGTCTTCTTTGTCTGTCAATGAGAAGCCTTCTGGTTGTTCCATGTAGACTTCTTCTTCTAAGTCTCCATTCAGAAATGCAGATTTTACATCCATTTGATATCTTTTGAAGTTTTGGTAGCATGAAAATTCCAGGAACATTCTGATAGCTTCCATTCTGGCTACAGGGGAAAATGTTTCATCACAATCAAGTCCCTCAATTTTTTAGTATCCTTTGTAGACCAGCCTGTCTTTATTCCTGATTACTTGTCCTTGCTCATTCATTTTGTTTTTGAATACCCATTTTGAGCCAATGATATTTTTCTCAATTGGTCTAGGAACTAGTTCCCACGTATTGTTCTATTCAATTTGGTCCAACTATTCATTCATTGCCTTTACCCAAGACTTGTCCTTGCTGGCTTCTTCGAATTTCTTTGGCTCTATTTGTGACAACATGGCTATGTATACCTCTTCAGTTTGTTCTGTTAGTTGCCTTCTTGTTTGGACCCCTACTCTCTTGTCTCCAATGATCTAATCTTTAGGATGGTTCTTATGACTATATCGTGAGGGAGCTTTAGAACTCAGCTCTATATCTTCTATTGTCTTGCTTGTTTCCTCATCATCTTGGTTTTCTTCTTCATGGTTGTCTAATGGACTGCAACAGTCTGTATCCCTTGTATTGTTTGGAATTTCTTCATCAAATCTCACATCAATGCTTTCTACTATTTTTTGAAGAGCCTTGTTGTAGCACCTGTACCCTTTGCTTTTGGATGCATATCCTAGAAATATTCCTTCATCTGCTCTTGCATCAAATTTTCCAAGATTTTCACCATTATTCTTTATGTAACACTTGCTACCAAAGATTCTGAAATGTTTGATTGATGCTGGCTTTCCATGCCACAGTTCGTAGGGAGTCTTGTCACTACTTGGCCTTAAGTGAGATTTATTAAGGATATGTACTACTGTGTGCACTGCTTCTTCCCAAAAGGTTTGAGCAATATTATTCTCTTGCATCATGGCTTTGGAAATTTGTTGAATATATCTGTTTTGTCTTTCTGCTACTCCATTCTGCTGAGGTGTCCCTGTAATAGTAAATTGTTGTTTTATGACATATTCATTGCAAAGGTCAGCAAAGTCATAATCTGTGAATTCACCTCCTCTGTCTGATCTGATGTATTTCAGTTTGCATCCTGTCTGATTTTCAGCTAATGCTTTGAATATTTTGAATTTGTCCAGAGCTTCCGATTTATTCTTGAGAAATGCAACCCATGTTATTCTGGAGAAATCATCGATTATTAGCATGAAGTAGGATTCTCCACTTGGTGTTTTAGTTCTTGCAGGTCCACACAGATCCATGTGCACAAGCTGGAGTGGTCTACTTGTTGATACATCATCTTTGGCCTTGAATGATGTACGAGTCTGTTTACCCAATTGACATGGTTTGCATATGGTATTAGAAGGCCTTTTTATATCTGGCATGTCTCTAAATGCTTTCTTTTTGCTCAGTCTGATAATATGATCGAAGTTAAGATTTCCTAATCTCCTATGCCATAACCAAGACTCCTAAGTTTACTAAGATGGCATGCTTCATCTTCCTCTTTCACAATGTAAACATTTCTCTCTGTTCGAACACCTTTGAGAAGAGTCTTACCTGTGGTGCTTGATCTGACTTCACAATCTTGTGCTCTAAAAAGAAATTCACAGCCTTTGTCACACATCTGGCTAACACTCAGTAAATTTTCTTTCAGCCCATCTACAAATAGTACATCTTGGGCCTTTCCTTTGCCATTGTCTATGCTGATTGAGCCTTTTCCCTTGATCTTACCTGATTTATCATTGCCAAAAGTAACATTGCCATATTTATTTTCATCAAGAGTTATAAACTTGCTTTTGTCTCCAGTCATGTGTTTTGAGCAGCCACTGTCCAGGTACCACTGGACTTTTAGGTCTTGAGTAGTTAGAGCCAAGTCACATTTATTCTCCTTCTTTATCCACTGGAGGCACCCTTTTGTTTGGTATCTTTTGTGAGGAGATGAACTATATCTTCTTAGAGGAAATTTGTAAGGTATATGTCCAACTTGATTGCATACACAACATTTGATCATAATTTTTGTAGAATTATGAGTATGAATAGAATTTCTTTGATTCATAAATCTCCTTGAGGTGTTAAACATCAATCTTTGTCCATACTTTCTACACTTAATGATTTTATGACCAAATTCCTTACAATAAAAGCAGTAACCATAGAAGCTATTTGCATACCTGATGTAAGGTTGTCTCTTCCATTTGTTTGCTTGATGCAATCTCTTCAATGTTTGCATATTTTGCTGGTTTGAATTACTCCTCCTTGCATGACAATATGCAGCAATGTGTCCTAGCTTGTGGCAATCATAACAGGTGGCATTCTTCATAGGATGGAAGAATCTCCTTTGATGGTTTCCAAATTTTACATACTCAGGGGTCTTAGTATTTATTACATTCTTTGCTACTAGTGGTTTTTTCTCTTCCTTATTACAGATTTCTTCTTTTGAAGGAATTGTTTGAGCTGCTTCATCATTCTTCTTTGCTTTTACAAAAATAATCTCTTTGTCAACCTTTTCTTTTCCTTTACTTGATTCTCCTTCATAGCCTATTCCAGTCTTTATCATAGGGGATATTTGGGCAACCAGAATTTCATTCAACTTACTAGAGCTTGTTGTTTGAGAAGAGTTTATAACCACTTTCCTTTGAGCATTTTTTAATTTCTTCCTGAGACATACTACTTCTTCTTCCAAATTTTCTTGTTCTTGAGTTTTTCTTTGATTTGCTTAAGTAACATGTCCTCTATCTTCTTGGCTTCTTCAAGCTCTAATTTTAGCTTCTTAAGGACTTTTGAATTCTGTTATTCTCATACCTACTTGAGGAGAATGTCCTTTTGTTTTCTGCATTTCAGTTCGAGTCTATCAATCTCTTCTAGAGCACTTCTTAGATCCCCCTCAAGGTTGACTTCACCTTCTTCTTATTCATATTCTAGCAGGAGACCTTCAAGTTCTTCTATGGCCATCAATAAGAATTCAGAGGTTCCTTCTTCACTTGAGGATTCATCTAAATCTTTAGATGTACTGCTGTCTTGTTGAGCATAGAAGGATTTTCTGCTGAACTTCTTTCCTTTCTGCTAGTTCTTTGATTTATTTCTCTCTAACTCTTGAGCCTGATTCCTCACTTTCTTGTGAGGACACTTAGCAGCATAGTGTCCCACTCTTCCACAGTTAAAGCATTTGAAGGGGAGTTTACCTTTGTATTTAATTGAGCCTCTATCCAATTTCTTGACAAACTTTGCCTCTTCTTCATCCGAGCAAGAGCATATGTCTCCCTCTTCTTCTTTCTTATTTTCTGTTTTAAAGGCTGCTTCCCTCATACTTGGCTTCTTCTGTGGGAGCCTCATTTCATAGGCTGTTAGATTTCCAAGTAGTTGGTTCATGGGAAAGGTCTCCCAATAAGTTGTTTCTTCTATTGCAGACACCTTTGGATTAAACCTAGATGGAAGAGATCTTAGAATCTTTTGCACAATTATACTTTCTGGCATTTTTTCTCCAAGAGCTTTCATATTGTTAATAATTTATGCAGCTTTTAGGAAGAAACTGGCAATGTCTTCATCATCATTCATTTTTAAGTTTTCAAACTGGGCTCTATAGACTTGAAGTTTGGCAGTCTTTACTTTCTTATCTCCCTCATGTATGTTTTCAAGAGTATCCCATATTTCTTTGGCAGTGTATTTGTGCATTACTTTGATAAACTCTGCTTCACACAATCCATTCAGGATGACATTCATGGCTTTTGCGTTAGCCACAAAATATTTTTTTGTTTCTTTCTCTGTATCAGTTGCCTTTGGGGCATATCCTAATTCCACAGCAGCCCAGACTTCTATTCCTAGAGACATTATGTATGTCCTCATTCTGATTTTCCAGAAAGCATAATTTTCCCCAATGAAGAAAGGGGCTTTATTGGTTGAGAATCCTTCTTTACTAGCCATCCTGAGAACCTAGGATATCCTTTCACTTGTTATACTGCTACAAAGGAACTTGGCTCCGATACCAATTGTTGAACTCTTAGTTAAACTGAGAGGGGGGGGGGTGAATCAGTTTAACACATTCATAATCTTTTAAACCTTTTATTAAACCTTATTTAAACCTTCATTTCATGTCCAACTTAATACGTGAGTAATATTAGAATGTGAACAACAAGTATTAATATAATATAACAACGGACTTAATATGAGAGCAGCAGGTATTAAGCGGATGATATAAATCAGATCAACACATAAACATCATGCACAGAAACACCAGATATAAGTGGAAACCATAAAGGGAGAAAACCACATCTTATTATTGTTGTGATGCAAAGGCAAGCTCCAACTCCCTCTCACCATTGTTTTTCTGCAGGCACCAACCTACATGAGGCTCCTCCCTCAATTCTGCAAGCTACAACTTGCAAGGAAGCACCAACTCCCTTCAATTTTCTGCAGGCACCAACCTACAAGAGGATCCAACCTCAGTCAGCTACAACTGACAGCTATCAAGCTACAACTTGATAGGGAAGCTCCAAATTCCTCAATTTATCAAACTGAATGTTTGCTGATTTACCTCAGATATCAGCTCTGTTCTGTAGCTTCTCTTTCTGCTCTTCTTTTCTTAATCTTCTTTGCCTTACACTTCTATACTCTACCTTCTCTATATTTTCTCTCTCTTAAAACTGTTGTGCATATCCATGTGATATTATATATATAGTTCCTCACATGACTGTTTGTATTTCATAAAGAATTTGGAGTGAACAGTCGTGACTCTTTGGCTTCTGTCTTCTTATTCCTTTATCCAACTCATTTTTTAAAATTACAATAATATGTACAAATTTCCATGCTACAGTGGGATTTTGTCTTTTCCTTAGGATACTTGCCTTTGCATCACAAACAATATAAACAACCAAAATATTTACATTCTTAGTTACACATTTCAATATCACTCAGCTCTTCTTCTGAACTTTGGCTTTACTAGATTTTGTCTTTTTCTACTGCTGTTAAGAAACTGTTCTGCATACTCTTTGTTTACTATCATCTACATAATTTTCCTATTCACTGCACTTTTGAATCCCTTTGCTGTACATCTTCCTGTTAACCGAACTTTCATCTCTGCACGCTCTCCTCTTCTTTTTCTTTTTCCATACACATTCATATTTCAATCTTTAAAATATTCCATACGGGACTATATATATCTGAATTAACCCTTGACTTTGTTTTTAAACCGTAGGCATTTCATAATGTATCCATATGCATTAAGCTTATAATCAGTTCTAGGCCATTCTTATGCGCACATTTCACTTTAATATATTAGATATTGTAATATATATTAATCAAGTCATAATCTCGTTTTTTCTCTCACTTACTCCACGCACACGGTCATTACATATACAAGCTGTATGGTATTTAGTAAAATATTAAGATCCTTGGTGATATGTAATATGTTTACGAACTTCCACTTTGTCGTTGAACCTTATTTAACTTAAAACCTTAATTGAACAACACACACATATGCGTGGGCCCCAATGCTAGTGGTCTCTCCATCCAACGGCTGTTATCGCGTCACCTCAGCCTTGACGATCCAACGGATATCGCATGAGCTACTTGCTCGATAAATAACGTGCGATGGCACGCCATACCTGTGTTATCCTTCATGCACCTTCTGAACACAGCCACTGTCAGATCGCTTCCCTCTAGATCGATGGCCTGTGTCAATATCGCTTTGCGACTTTGGTTGATGTTTAACGTGCGATGGCGTGCAGTGGGAGGTGGTTTTGTAATGTCAGTCGGGGACACACGTCGCTCAGTCTATGGAATCGCTCCCAACTCCTCTAATACCGCTCTCCGTATAAGGGTGGTGCGATGAATACCAGAAACCACTGTTACTGTTCACAGCGCTGGTTCTGGGTTCCGCTTATTTACACAAGGTTCCGTTCGAATCTCCACACGAATTTTGATTATTCCTCCAGTTTGTTTTCTCCATTGATGTTATGGATAACTTCACCACCATCGCCAACCATTAACACAACAACGCATTTATACGGCAGACAAATTATTACTAATTCTTTCAACAAAACCTTGTTCGACCCGATCTGGATTCAATGTTCGATCAATGATCGTAACAGTCCATGCAAGATCCACTCTATAACTGAATATTAGTCCTTTGTAAAATCCACCTTAAATCTCTTGAACTTTTTTATTATGTCAATCGAATACGAGTGCTTTGTTCAAAACTGGGAATAATTTCAAACATAATTCAACCAATGAATGCCAACTGATTCAAAGCATATCCAATCTCATTGCATATCATATGGTTCAAAGATGGAATTTAACTCAGAGATCGAGTTCTTCTATTTACATGCAGACTTACATGGATTTATTTTATCAACAAACCCTTGTTCTAAGTACTAATTCATAAATAAACCTCTGTATCACACTCCTTCAGGCCCTTTCAACTCCACTGCTCTGTCTCTAATTCCTCTGTTGCTTCTGCTTCAATTCCTCTATTTCTTTTGCTGCCTCTGCTACCTCTCTGTCTCTTTTGCCTTATGGATAGTTTAGGTGTTGCTCTTGTCTTCACCTTTCCCATCAATGCAAACATTTCCAACAAATTGAAGGCTACAAAGTTTTGTATCATGAATAATGTGCTCTATTGGAAAGATCCTGGTGGTGTCTTGCTCAATTGTTTGGTTGAATAAGAGGCAAAATAGGTTATGGAAGACTTTCATAAGGGAGATTGTGGAGGTCATATTTTCTAGATGACAACGGCCAACAAAATTTTGAAAGCAGGATATTATTGGCCAACTCTCTTTGCTGATGTGTACAAAACTATTAAAAGCTATCATGAATGTCAGTTTTTTGAAGGGAGGAGACAATTGCAGCCCTTACCGCTCAAGCCCATTGAAGTAAGTGCTCCATTTCAGCAGTGGGGTTTGGAATTCATTGACGAGATCCATCCTACTTCCTCGGCGCAGTATAAATGGATCCTTACAGTGACGAACTATTTTACCAAATGGATTGAGGCAATTCCCACTAGGCAGGCCACTGATTCGGTAATCATTTCATTTCTTGGAAACAATATTTTGTCTCATTTTGGGTGTCCAAACAAGCTGATCACTAATAATGCAGCAACCTTTAAATCTAAAATAATGATTGACTTTTGTGATAAGTATCAAATCACTTTGGGGCACTCAACGACATATCATCCACAAGGAAATGGATTGGATGAATCCACAAATAAATCATTGGTCAATATTATTAAAAAGTTGTTGGATATAAATAAGAAAGGTTGGCATAAGAAACTGGTTAATGCACTTTGGGTAGACAGAGTAAGTCAAAATAAATCTATAGGCATTTCCCCTTTTGAGCTCATGTATGGTTTTGACACTGTATTCCCGACCTCTCTCGCAGTTCCAGTGGTTAAACTTCTGCAGGAAGCTGGCAGCGAAGATGATCATTTGCAACAAAGAATTAATCAAATGATCCATTTACAGTAGACTAGAGAGGAGGTTTTTCAAAACAATTTCAAGATGCAAGAGAGAATCAAGAATATATATGATCGAAATACAAAGGCAGACAAGTTTCAAATAGAGGAAGTGGTGCTAAAACGGGACACGAGAAACAAAGATAAAGGTAAGCATGGAAAGTTTGAGAATCTTCGGAAAGGACCTTTCAGAATTGCTGCATATCAAAGCCAAAATGATTTACTTTTGAAAGAAATGAATGGAGAATATTTTCTAGGTGGGTTGGTCAATGGTTAGCTACTCAAACGGTACTATTTTTTAAATTCTTTCTGTTGTCATATGTATCACTGTACATACCGGTTTGTTTAAATTTCATTCCAAGTGTGTGCTGTCATCATTCTTTCAGTTTGGGGCCCGAGGTGAAGGCTATAAAGCTGAAGGTTGATTTCAGTTTTGGTTTGGTTTGTTTGATTCAAGTCTTTCAGTCGATTTCAGTCTTGAAATTGAGTCAGTCTTGAGTAGGATTTCAATCTTTAAATTGAGTCAAAAGTCTGGTTTTCGTTTGTCAAAGTTATTAACTCCATATCCCAAAGGACGAAGGCGCTGCCTTCTTTCCCAAAGATCTGTAGTTCTTGGCACCTCCAAGGAGCCACCATCCCCATTGGAGCCAATGTTAGTGTTGATAATTGCATCCCTCCATCACTGATCAAAATTCTCTTGTTGCATTGCATATTAGGTGTCTCACTCAATCAGATGCATTCCATTAGGAGCATGGATCATTTGACAGTAGTGGCTTTTTATACATTTTCCCTCATGCCCTTTACTTGTTGGCCCATTTTCATTCATCAAGATCATCTACACTCACTTTTTGTCCTTAAATTTGTAAGAGTCATTTCTAGGGTTTTTAGTCCCATTAGGTCTAGGATTTCATCAATAAGGTCTTCAAAATTTCCAATAATGGTCAGCAGGTGCATGAGGAGGTTGAATAAAGTTCCAGTACTAAAAAATTTTCATCATCATATGCCTAGAAATGTATTTTTCATCAAAACTCTATTTTGAGAAAAATTGAGTATTTTACCTTCATTTGTATAAATTTAATGTAATTTCATGTTCTCTCATTTGTAAAAAATTCCAATGGAAACCCTGGTCACCTTGTCAAACTTCAAAAAATCCATCCCCTGCAAGGCAAAAAAAAATCAAATCATTCAGTTCATCAGAGGCAAAATGAAGCAAACTGCCTAAAACAGAGTTAAAAAAAAAAAAGTGTCAAAGGTAAACATTACAAAAGTGGGTTTTGGAGTGGAAATTTAAAGCCTTTGGTATATAATTCATTTTCCATGTTCAAAGGGCTCATTTTCATTCCAAGAAGAAAGAGTGAGCAAGAAAAGGTCGTGTTGAATGAAGGGAGTGAAATTGAAGCAAAGTCGTGCAAGTTTGCGGGCGCGACGCATTGGCTGAGAGGCGCAGTGCATAGAGCCAGCGCGACGCATTGGGTCAGCCTCCACAGTGTTAAAACACACAGGCATGAGACATATAGCTAGCGCGACACATTGGGTTTGTGGCACGATGTGTAGGGCCGCAAGGAATTTTCACCACGATTCCATTCAAAACTTCAAATTTGCTCTGTCTCCTCCGGTCTAAAGTAAGTCATAAACTCTACCAATGCCAATGAACGTGTGTTTTATGATGTTTATGAGGATTTAATAAAAAAAATTCATACCCTATTTCCTTGCTCAAGACATGATAGCCTAAGGTTTGTACATTAGCTTTTGTGGCCATCACTCCCACATCCTTTAGTTCTTCACTGTTTTTCTAGTTTCATCAACCCATTTCCATATCCCCCATATCCCTAAATTCACTCATTCACTATCCCAATTCCCATTATCCCAAAACCTAGCTACAAAATTCCCAAACCCCAATTACTATCCCAAAAGCCTATAAACTGTCACTAAAACCATTCAATTCCCCAAATTCCAATTGGTAATATTCCCAAAATTCCCCTTACCCTCTCCCTTCATAGTCCCTCACGCACTTTCCTACACTTGGCAGCAAACCAAAGACACCTAAAACCCCTCATACTCATCTAAGAAAACACAAACTTTGGAAAACATGGAGACATATTCTTCTTATGACAGAGATGAAGAAACACAAAGTGACTCTCAAACTAAATTGCATGCACCAAGGAGACCTCACAAGAGTGGTAAACATGTACGGGAATAGCCACTTCACTTGCTGAGCTACAGGCCTGCCCTCTTGCTATCACATGTTTTCAACAACAGTCTTGTTATCAGTTTTGTGAGATGGTTACTAGATTCTAGTACCATCATGAGGGTGCCAGATTGTTTGTGCTTCATTTACATAATGGCCAAGTCACTCTTGCAGGTGTGACATTCACCTTGACACCAGAATCTATCTCTCTAGAAACTGGTATTCCAAATGTCGGAGAGCAATGGAATAAAAGGTAGCAAGTTGACAGGGAGCACTATGAGCCATACATCAAGCCTTGTTTTTTGAGACACTCAGCAGAGTTTTTCCTTTTCGGTACTTGAAGGATTCATACGCTCCTTTGATGAAACTCATTCTCAAATATTTCAGCTGTGAGGGCCAGTTTTCTCGCTTATATGCCTATCACATCAGATTGCTGATGCACTTTACCAGGGTGAGAATGATGAATCTCCCCTATTTCATGTGCCGAAATATTGAGAAGATGACCACCCTAGTGCAAAAGAAAACTTCTGAGTAGCATTATAATAGTATCTATCATTTTTCACTCATCAAAATTGTGGTTATGCATCAACTTGGTTTGCAGGATATTTCATGGGAAGATTTCATTTCTCATGAGTTCTTCACAACCCCTCAGGTACCTCTGGAAGCTTTTCATGAGACCGGTGGACCTTCACATCTTCAGGAGGGTCATGAGACACAGACCGCTAGTGTGCCAGTGTTTGTCACCTATCAGAAGGGCACTTGAAGGTTGTTTGCAGCAGCGAAGCGAGTATTATCTCCACCCGGGGTGGAAGGGGTCTCGCTTCCTTCATCAGAAGTATAGGTACAGGACAAGGGTAAGAGGCCAATACATGATGAGGGGCCTTCAGGAGAACATGAGACATATTTCATCCTCATTCAGGA
Organism: Pinus albicaulis; assembly: GCA_034641835.2. Taxonomy (NCBI): domain Eukaryota; kingdom Viridiplantae; phylum Streptophyta; class Pinopsida; order Pinales; family Pinaceae; genus Pinus; species Pinus albicaulis. The sequence goes on along the minus strand of CM076577.1, from coordinate 1,277,806,693 downwards.
TGATGACACTGATTTGGGCCCACAAAGCTCAAAGTTCAGGGAGATCATTTAGGAGAAGAAGGCGGAGATAAATACTTTGTCCCTCAAACTAGAAAGAGCCCAGTGAGCAAAGAAACAAGTAGCTAGATGATCATCAAACCATCATGGAGCTGTGAAACATACGAGAGAACCAGCAAGCTGCCAAAAGGAGCAAAACCGAGATGACATCACTTGAGCAAGAGATTGAGGCTGATTGTGAAACTTGGCTTGAAAGAGTAAATATTCATTTGGAAAAGCTGTTGGAGAAGGCCAAAAAGGAGAAAAATATGTTGAGGCACATGGCCAATTATTATTGGGCGAGAAATCATGTTTGCAAAGAAAGAATCAAAATTTTGAAGGCCAAGTTGAAGAAGGCCTCAAAGCATCGGAAAAGGCATGATAGACTTCAGATCTTGGCCAAGGCTTCCTTGGCCTAGCATAGCACATAATGGAGGACAGTCATCCCAAATTTCAAAAAATTTGGGACAATTTTTTCTTTTTTGAAAATTTTGGCCTCAAAACAGAGTTTTCTGCTGTATGCGTCGCGCCACTTGGCGCGCGCTTTTGATAGGGGACTCTTTTTGATGAAAACTAAGAATTTTTGGATTTTTCATGGAAAAATATGCATGCCTACATATGGCCAAGAAATTTTGACATGTTTTTGGCTTCCAGAAGGGTCAAAAACACCCCAAAAATGACCTCGCTGCCCCTTTTTTGACACACAGGAAGCAGTGTTGGGAGAAATCATTTTTGGAGGGGAAAATGAAGACCAAATTCAGAAATTCCACTTGCGTTGGAAAGTAGACAGGCAGACCTTTCCAACAAGCCAACTTGGAGCAAATTTGGAAACCGAGAAGGCCTTCAAAATTAGTTGCAAACTGGCGCGATGCATAAAGAAATCAGGTGCGGCTCATTGGAGGATTTTGCTCATTTTTGACCCAGTAACTCTGTTTTTCACCTAGTTTTTGATAGTTTGACTTTCTTACTTCTAAATGTCAAAATCATGATGTAATTTGATGGATCTTGATGTAATTTTGTTAAATTTTCACTCATGGAGGTAGATTCATCCATCAAAAGGTGAATTGCAACTGAATGAATCAGTTTCCTAGTTTATAGAGGCAAGTTGTTCCACTGCCTACTTTCTAGTTCTCAGTTTATATTTTTTTGGAACAACTCCTAAACTTGTGAGCTCGACCCCTAGAGGCTGGGATGAGTTATTGTTTGTCTATATCTTGTGGTTTTTCAGTCATTAGCATGGTTGGACTTTTGGGAATGCTTTGAGCATCATTGTACATTCATCTCTACAGTTTGGTAAAGGAATAGACCAGGGTTTGTAGCACTCTTTGGGATTCATGTGGAATTATGCTTTGATAGTGTGTTTCTCTCTGTAAATGTAAGTCTATTGGTGTTTTATGTATACCATTTTCTCTGTTATTTCTTCTTAACTTAAACAAACAAGGATAAAGGTAGAATTCATTAAAATTTGCAGTGCTCTACCTAGGGTTTGTTTAATTATCTATGTTTTCAGCTGTTTGGAGAGAATCCTTGAAGGTTTCTTGCCCTCTTCAACTCTTCACCTTTCTCAACTCTCCATTTCCTTCAAATTGAAAGTTCAAATCAATTTCCTACCTTGCCCCATTCAGATCTCTGCAAAACTGAGCCTCATTCCCCAGACCCAAAATCTACCTTTCTCTTTGATCCAACAAAACACCCTTAAAATCAAATCAAACTCTTGTGCATACATACCTAGCCTAAAATCAGCCTTCATTCAAGTCATCTCAAGTCTCACTGATCATTTTTTGGTAATATTGACAAGGAGAGAACCCTCTCCCAATCTGGTAGGGCTAGCTACCAGGTTAAGCGTGGTTTGATGTTACCCTAGATTTTGCATTTCTCAGCCTGAGGTAGATTTAGGCCATAAAAATAGGTGCAAGGTTTCTTCATAATCAATCCCCTCAATCTATGAGAAGCCCTGGGCAACAAATCTTGCCTTATACTTCTCGATGCTTCCATCAACAGCTTGCTTTACCTTGTAGATCCATCTTGATCCTACAACTGATTTTCCCAACGGCCTTGGAAAAATCTCCAAAGCACTGTTTCTGACAATGGAGTCCTACTCCTCCACCATGGCATTTACCCATGTGGGACCCTACATTTCTTATTCAAAATAAGATGGCTCTGTCACGATAAAATTTCTCATCAGAGCCATGTATCCAGTAAATCGGTCAGGTGACTGTCTCTATCTGAACTATGATGTAGGGACTCCTACATTCTGTGCCACATCAAGCTTCAGTCTCACAGCTTCTGTGGTCCGCTTTCTGCCTTGTCTGATGTTTGGTTCTGCATGAGTGGACTCCTCCACTCCATGAATCGCCTCTGGTTGATGATCCACATCCGGAGGCTCATCTTTCGGAACAAGAAGTTCTTTCACTGCATGCAAGTCTAGCTCCCTCTCAAGCATAGCTTGCGCAGGACCCATGATCATTCTGTTCTTCCTCTTTGCGACCCCATTCTATTGTGGGTTATGAGGCGCTATGAGTTCTCTTTGAATTACTTCTTTTCTACAGAAGTATTTGAATTTCCCTGATATGTATTCACCACCATTATCGCTCTGTAGAGCTTTCACTTGCTTCCCCGGCTCCTTCTTCACCAATGCTTTAAACTCACAGAACTTTGAGAATGTTTCGCTCTTCTTCTGCATGAAGAAGATCCAGCATCTACAAGAATAGTCACCGACAAATATAACATAATACCTTTGTTTTGTTGTTGAATCAATCGATAAAGGTTCATACACATCTGTGTGAATTCTCTCCAGGATCACCAAAGCACGGTTCTACTTCTCATGAAAGGTGGTCTTCACAAACTTACCCATAGTACATCCCTTGCACTGATTTGACTGTGCAAGAGTACCCTTGGGAAGTCCAGTAGAAATCTGCTACAAAATCTTCAAAGCGCCATGGTGAAGATGGCATAATCTCTTGTGCCATAATTCGCCCTCATTCCAATAGTCACCAACAAATATAACATAATACATTTGTTTTGTTGTTGAAGCAATCGAGAAAGGTTCATACACATCTGTGTGAATTCTCTCCAGGATCACCAAAGCACAGTTCTCCTTCTCATGAAAGGTGGTCTTCACAAACTTACCCATAGTACATCCCTTGCACTAATATGACTGTGCAAGAGTACCCTTGGGAAGTCCAGTAGAAATCTACTGCAAAATCTTCAAAGCGCCATGGTGAAGATGGCCCAATATCTTGTGCCATAATTCGCCCTCATCCCAATAGTCACCAAAAAATATAACATAATACCTTTTTCTTGTTGTTGTTAAGAAATCGAGAAAGGTTCATACACATCTGTGTGAATTCTCTCCAGGATCACCAAAGCACGATTCTCCTTCTCATGAAAGGTGGTCTTCACAAACTTACCCATAGTACATCCCTTGCACTGATCTAACTGTGCAAGAGTACCCTTAGGAAGTCCAGTAGAAATCTGCTACAAAATCTTCAAAGCGCCATGGTGAAGATGGCCCAATCTCTTGTGCCATAATTCGCCCTCATCCCATCTCACCACTTCTTCCGCTTTGCCCACCATTGCAGCACAGCCATCTACCTCAAGATTGCAGAGATTCTTAACTTGAATCCCTATCTTCTTGTTTTGACCCGTTGTTTTATGTCGAAGGAAGGATTTTCCCTCACTGAAAATAACATCATAACCTTTCTCTTCCAACATTGCGACCGAGAGCAAGTTCTTCTTCAGACCTGGAATATGCATAACATCCTTCAACAAGAATGGATTACTAGACTCCCTCTCAAAGGTAATGGTCCCAATTCTAGTCACACTGTATCGACCATCGTCAGCCATCTCTAAATGCATCTGGAGGTCCTTCTCCTCCAAGTCACTAAACAACTCCTTGTCTCCCATCATATGGAAAGGCGCACCACTATCAATATACTGCATCGATCCCATATAGATTGAAACCAAGCATGCAATCAAAGAGAAATCAAGTTCAAATTGTGAGGCTAAGGCCTCTCTAGCTGTAGCTGTAGCAGCCTTCTTGTTCTTCTTCTTTTGTGGGCAGTTAGTGGCAAAATGCCCATGTTCGTGACAGTGAAAACACTTCACCTTGGACAAATCCTGCTTCTTGCCTTTAGCCTCAGATTTTGACGGAAATTTCTTCCCCTTCCCTTTCCTTTCTTTGGCAGCCAAAGCGCAATTCTCTTTATCTTCATTCTTCAATGAAGAGCCATCCCTGGTACCCCACCTTATCTCCTCCTGCACAAGGTCCGACCAAAGTCGCTCCCATCCCGACAGTTTCTCCCGTCCATTGACAGAGTCTTCATAGCTATGCCAAATCTTAGGAAGCCCAAGGAGAGCCAAGATCACCAAGCCCTCATCATCAAAATTAATCCCCAAACTTCCCAGTTCATCCCTACAGTGGACACACTTCGTGAGATATTTTGGAATATTGTCACCCTTCTCCATTTTTATTTTTCTGAGCTTGTATTTCAGCGCCAACTTCCTATGGTCGCTGCTTCTTTCGGAAAATCTGTCAAAGCCTTCCACATTAAGAATGGAGTGGCTTTACCGTGAATTCTGGACACAATATGGTCCTTCACACCTTCCAACATAATTCTTCTTGTCTTTGCTATCTTCTTTTGGCATGCGTCAAGTAATGCAACATCGCTAGATCCTAGCTTAGGAACATCGCTATCGATGAACTCCTTCAGGCCATTATCCTCCAGTACTGCCTCTATCCTATCCTTCCAGGATATGTAATTTGAGCTTCCATCAAGGGCATACTCCAATCGCAACCCATTGAAAGACATTTCAATGTATACTCAACTTCTGCACCAATAATTTTCTGTAACAAATTCGAATTGTCCACCAAAACAAACTCAACAATTCTTCACAATTGCTATCTTCAAGAATTAACACTACTCTAATACCATGTAGAAATTATATACAATATGCATGTATATATCCAGTTTCTCCTGATCTAACAATATTTTATCTTCTTTCTAAATACAGAATCCTTCCACTGTTCATCTTTTGCGGAAATTAAAATCAATTGCAAACACATGAAGCAAATAAAAACAATCGCACATAACACAGTTGTTTAACGGGAAATATTGAAGCTGAAAAACCCAACTATCATATATTATGTATCATGGAGATCATGTAACAATCTCATACAAAGCTTATTACATCAAGCTCTCAATACAATATAGATTCATTACACGCTATCATGCAGAAATTTGCATCTCTATGCACCAATTTCTTTCCTTCTGACAGCCTGCCTCCACTGCGCAATCCCTGCTGAAGAATAGCTCTGAATGAATCCGAATTACCCTTGCCTTGACTATGCAATCCTCATTGGAAACTCCAATGTGTGTGTGGTGCAATCAATGCATCACTATAGTCACAACAGATAGTCCATCATGTCGCTTCACCTATCTCTCCACTGGGTCTCCACTGGAACTACCATGCATTTTAGTTAATTGTTGTATTGTTCAGTTGATTAATGAGTTATTATTTGTGAACTAATTAACTAATTAATTCACTCCACTCTCACTCGTGTATCATTCAGTTAGACTAGATACAACTAGCTCAATTGAGTTTAACTCCAACACTTCTATTTTTAGATCCACGATCTATAAATAGACTTCGCCCAATATTCTAAAAATAGAATTTCATCTTTTTTTTCCAACTTGACCAACCATCCACAAATAGCATCTTGGAACTTCTGAAATATGATCACCATGTCTAAAAATAGACATAGTCTAAAAATAGACTTGCGCCAAAAATAGTCGGCGGGCCCACTTAGTGAAGGAAAATCTTTTCACTAAGCTCATCATCTTGTTGAATCTCAACATGCTATTAGATATGGGACTGGTTTTTTAATGAATCGAGTAGTAAGAGATATCTACTCAATATTGTGATGATTCAACTGAAACTTGCGAGACTTTGTTCTATTGATATGTGCACATAACACCCCTACTACTCTAAAAATGAACTGATCATGATCTGCTTCTGTCTTTCCTGTGAATATTATGTGCTTGATATCAGTGGCAGGTTGCAAAGTAGAATTTATAACAGTGGTTAGATTTATTTCTATAACAGTGCAGTGGACATCATGGTTTTTTGGCAACATCAATTATTCCACTCTCAACTATTCCATTCTTTTTGAATATGACAGTGACAAATATAATCTGGATTTTAGTGATAACAATATGTCTATAATATTCTTTGATATTGATTTGGAGACTTGCGTATACTTTTTTGTTGTTGGATTGGTCCTATGTGGCCTAATGTGATTAATGTCTCATGATATATGTCACCTTTTCAATCTTAAAGAGGCTTTTCAGATTGTAATTATCTTATGGATGGTTGTTTTCAAAACTGATATTCCTTTTCAAATAGTTAGAAGCTTTAATTTAATAAAAAACTAGTGATGGTATGGCTATTCTCAGCTAGGATAGACCAGTACTACAATGTGTGACTTCTACAATTTTAAGGACTCTTTTTTATATGACAGTGAAAAATCTACTCTGGATGATAGTGATAACAATGTCTATAGTATTCTCGTGACAATGATTTGGAGACTTGTGTATACTTGTTTGTTGTTGGATTGGTCCTAATTAGCCTAACGTGAATAATATCTCATGATATATGTCACTTTTTCAATCTTAAAGAGTTTTTTCAAATTTTAATTGTCTTATGGATGGTTGTTTTCAAAATTGATATTCCCTTTTGAATAGTTAGAAGCTTTAATTTAAGAAAAAACCAATGGTGGTGTGGCTATTCTCAGTTAGGATAGACCAGCACTATAATGTGTGACTTCTATAATTTTGAGGAAGTCTCATCTCATATGTTGTTAGGTTGCCAAGTAATTGGTTCCTGGTCAAGGTTTCCCAGTTTTTTGTTTCTTCAATGACAAAAACCTTAGGATTAAACCTCGGTGGTAGTGATCTCAATAATTTTTGTACTACAAAAAATTCTTTAATTTCTTCTCCTAGGAAAATCATGATATTCACAACTTCTGCAACTCTTAAGAATAATGCAACTATATCTTCATCTTCATTCATTTTTAATTTTTCAAAATGAGTTCTATGTGCTTGTATTTTGGTCATCCTCACCTTTGTATCTCCCTCATGAATATTTTCTAATGTATCCCAGATTTCTTTGGCAGTATTAATGTGCATTGCTTTGATAAATTTTGACTCACTTAGACCGCTCAAGAGTGCATTCATTGCATTTGAATTAGCTATAAAATTTTGTTTGGTTTCTTCCTCAGTTTCTATCCCTTGGTGCATATTTTTCTTCCACAGCAACCCAGACTCCTACTCCAAGAGACATTAAGTATGTCCTCATTCTTATTTTCCAAAAATCATAGTTTGTGCCAAGAAACAGAGGGGCTTTATTTGTAGATCTTGCTTCTAGGCTAGCCATTTTGGGGACTAAGGACATCCTTACAATGGTTAAACTCATACAGAAGGAACTGGATCTCATACCAATTGATGAACCCTTAACTAAACTGAGAGGGGGGCTGGGGTGAATCACTTTAGTACATTCATGGACATTAAAACTCTTTTCTTTACACCTATTAACTACTTCATTTTGTGAGCATCATAATATATAATGAATCAACAAAAAGAATGTGTGGAAAACCAGTAATTAAGCAGATTAAAACATCCCATCATCACATAACCATCAAGAACATACACAACAGATATAAGTGGAAACCCATAAGGGAGAAAACCACATCTTATTATTGTTGTGATACAAAGGCAAACTCCAGCTCCCTCTCACAATTGATTTTCTGTAGACTCCAACCTCTGTGCACGTCAGAATTAGTACAACTTGAAAGGAGACTACAATCCCCTCACTCAACATGAAAATCATATGCTGATTTACCTAGATATCAGATCTATTATCTTCCTTCTTCACTACTACATTTTCTACCTTCATTTCTACTTCATATCAGCTCATGATGTGCACAACATGTCTATCAGCTCTCTCTTATTCTTCTTCTCTCTTCCATTCAACATCTCTCTTACATTCTTCAACTCTCTTCCATTCTGCTGCTCTCTCACATTATTCATCTCTCTTCCATTATGTTGCTCTCTGGTCTCACTATGCACACTGATATTACATGTTTTATACATATAAATACATGATTGTTTGCATTCTACATGGAATTCGAAGTGAAAAGACCTGACCCTATGCCTTCCACCCATTCGATTCCTTACACTTCAATTCAGGTTATTACATCAGAAATAATCATTACAACACTCATTGGAGTTTTTCCTATGCCTACGGAGACTCGCCTTTGCATCACATACAATAAATTATAATTAATTCATTTACATTTATAGTTACAACAAATATATTTCACTCAGCCCTTTTTGCTCTTGGCTCATTTTGCATTTGTCCTTTCTATTGTTGTCACTGTATTTTCTATTTTTGTTGTTATATTATAATAGTTCTGCACAAACGCCTTTTTCTCGACTCGGCCCAACTATTGTGTTTCCAACAGTGCCACCATATATCCTTTTGCCCAACTCTGCCTATCTTCCTTCCTTCTCTTTCCAGCAACGATCTCCCTTCTGCTTTTCTAAATACCCTACTCTGCCTGGAGGTTTTGCTGATCTCGACTCGACCCATGGTGCCTATCTCCTCATTACCACGACATTCAACATACTCTCCCTTTTTATCTATGTCGGGTCACTTACCCAAGCCTTTCTGCCCACGTTCAAACTTTCTTCCATTATCAAGGTGTAACTGCTTTACCCTCTACACGTAGTGTCGGGTCTTATTCTACCCGAGTCCTTTTGTCACGTTCAACCTTTTCTTCATAAACCGTCATTACCACATCAACCATTTTTCTACACGAGTGCCAGGTCTTACCCGAGTCTACTGCCTGTGTTCACTTTTCTTCATAAAAAAACATAACTACAAAGAACCCTCGAGCTTAAATAAATTCCAATTAACCATTGAACAACCTCTTAATTCCAATTAACCTTTGAACAATCTCGTGTCCAATCCCTTTATCCCATTTCGGCGATCCAATCGTTCTACGTTATAAGCCTCCTCTATTCTCCAATGCGATTTAACAAAGGAAAACCACATACACCCAGACTTGAAATCCTTTAGGCTTCAACATTGACTTGCTTACGTCTACTTGATTATTGCACTTCGCACTTCTGCGTTCTCATGTATTTCTTGTTATGTAGAGCTCTTCCAAACCCCGATGTGATTTCTTAAAGGAATTTCATATACACGTGGATTTGAAATACATTTTCTTTTACTTTTGAAAGGTATCACATTTGCTTCATTATTGCATTTCGCATTTCGGTGATTCAACCTTGTTCTTATGATCTTCACCCTTCCGATCTTACGATTTGTGATATGCAAATGGGTCCCATGCCGGACTTTAAATCCTTTGGACTTTTTCTTTGAAGCATATTGCATCTGGCCCCTCATTGCTCTTCATATTTCGGCATTTCAACGTGGTACATAAGCACAATCCCTTCTGAGCTTTGCAACTTCGGCATTTCACAATTTCGACATTTCACAATTTCTCTCTCTCTGCTATTTTGAGATACTCCTTCTGCTGCGATTTGCGATATCTCCGCCATCATTGTTCTAAGCGTGAAATTTTGGAAATTTACCCAACTCTGCCCACAGAACTGCACACGCTGCATACACCTTCGTGTACTGTTCTAAATGCAAAGTAGCCCCACTCTGGCCCGCTCATTCATTGCTTTTCTTTGTTGCATGCATTCTGTATGCATACACCTGACTTGACCTTTGCTCCACACTTTTCTTTTGATTACTGTTCTGAATGTGAATAGCTCAACTTGACTGTGAACTCCACAATTTTCTTCTTTGATCATTCTTATGCTGCTCCTTGCCTCTTTTCTGCATAATGCTTTTCCCTCCATTGTAATTTTGCGTGATCTGATCTTTTGTCCTTAATGATAATTTTGGTGTTGCTCCTTTCTACTCCTTTGCCATCAATGACAATATTTCCAACACTTTATGGGGTGCTATGAGAGTTTCATTTTGGCTAGAAATAGACAACATTGTGATAGTGGGTTACTCTCTCACTTTGATCAAGAGAATTTTTTTTTCGAGATTCCCTCTCTTTCCAAGCGAGGTCTTACTCTTCCCCTTGTTTCATGGTCTTTGATCTACAGTGGAGGTTGATAGCAGGGAGTGGACACAAGATTATTTTGTGATCTAATGTTGATCTTTTTCTTATTGGTGGCTTCCCTGTTTTTCTTTTCTTGTTTTTGTCCATAGAGATGGCTTCTGCTTTGAGGATTGTTACCAATGCTGGGATTTGTTTTTTCGTACAGCCTGGTTTTTCTGGACCATATTTCTACTTTTATGTGATGCCTTTGTGCTCTCCATGTGCGTGTTGATGTTCGACAGAGATAGTGTCCATTGTACTTTTCAAGCTACGGGATATATAGGTGAATTCATGATATTATGATCATAAATCAGTTCGATGTCAATGTAAGACTTTCACATTTTAATAAATGAAGGTGTTTTTTTTCTTATTAAAAAAATATTCAATACGATTCATAAATTTACTCGTGAATCCTCAGGGTTGAACTTATTCATATCCTACGAATATCTAGAAATCCTCAGAACAACAACTAATTCTACCCTATCACTTACTTGAAGATGCTAGACTTGAAATGTATACCCTTGGTTGGTGTTGAAAATCTTTATTATCCAGAGAATTAGGGTTTTGGTGGTCAATCTTGATTGTAGGTATAGGTTAGAACAGTTCTGCAGAGAATAAAATTCGTTGTGTTAAATGGAGAGATGATTCGTTTGTTTAAGTGAGGACCGTCCTGCAGAGAATAAAAATTGTTGTGTTAAATAATGAAATGATTCATTAAATTCAAAGACAGGTCGTCCTTTTTGCAAATATCGGTGCTCACCATCTACACTATGGGAAGTAGAACAGATTATGAGTACCCAAACCAAGACGGATCCAAAGAAACATTTGGCTAGCATGACTCATCTTGGTATAAACTTCAAGGCCTTGTGCCGAAATTCATTGTGAATTGAGACCTGCAACCTATTTTATACAGTGGATAGGATTTTTAATAATGTTCAGAATACTTCAAAATGAACCAGACTTATATAGGAACCAATCGAAAACTTGCAGTGGAGAAAAATCCAGTTCATAAATCAATTGCCTTGTGGGGTTTGTAAAGATGGTGACGGACGGGCCGTCAGAAAACAGCTGTACTCACTTCATGCTCTCACCAGCTATTGCATTTGGGCATGGTTTTTCGGAATGTGATAGAATAACATGCTCTCACCAGTTATGATTTTATTGTTTTTTACAAATTTGTTGTTTTTTTAGATTTTTATGATTTATAAAAATTAGAGATGTTTTAAAGTAAACAAAAAGCAGATTGATTAATTTTTATAATTAATTTTTATAATGCTCTTGTATTAATAGGAGAGGTCTCACCACCAACATTTAAGCTTACATGGTAAGTCCAATGAATCTCTTAAGCACATGATAATCACAAACTTTTTTTCTAACTTTGAGTTGTAGAAATGCTTCTCTAAAGCAACAAACAATGTTAGGGGACCCTTCTCATATTTCTTCATTTTTTTATTTCATTAAGTTTACTCTTTCCGAAGGAGCTTATTCGAGCTTATTCTTGAAGGCTTATTTTTTCCTATAATATATTCATTGAAATGTATTTATGTTTCATTTTTCACATTTGTATGAATCATTTTTGACTGAAATGTACTTATGTTTCATTTTTCACATTTCCATGGATCAATTTTGATATTTAATGGGCATTAATTATACTTTAACTTAACTTAAATTAAATATATTTAAAAATATGTACATTAATTACACCTTAACTTAACTTAAATTAAAAATATTAAAAAATATAGGTATTTTGATGTGCTAAATACATAAAAAAACATATATTTAATCCTCAAAATCAAGATTTTTTTTTTTAAATCTAAAAAACGCTTACTGGAGAAAACAAATATTTTACTAAATTTATTGGCTCCACTATGTTTCTTTGTCCATCAAACTATGTTTCCGCATTTTTTTAGAAAGATGTTTATGCCTTTGGATTCTTTTTCATGATTGTAGACACTTTGTGCATCTTCATTGTCTATGATATGCATTCTCGAGCTTAGATTATTCTCCTTGTACTTTTAATTCTATAAAATATGTAAAAAAACATCTTTGTTACTAACTATACTTATTATGAAAAAATTCATTAGCCAAATACATGTCACTCTTCATTTCTATTCATGAGGAGTATAGATGCATTAAACTAGATCATGATACTTTGAAAAATACCCCTCGAATCATATTTCTAATAACTATACTCATGTTTCATTCTAGTCCATAATATGAAAGTTACATCCTTTAGAAGTTTGTCATTCTCACTGATGTATTCCTCCTTTTTACCATGTAATTATTCTCAAACGCTAACTTCTACCATGTCTAGAAGAAAAAAAGTGAGGAACCAAAATGAACTTTTATATTTGGCATAGCTATTATTATTGATTGTGAGTATAATTCAACTTTTAGATTGCAAATCTAATGCCTCATTCAAATTCTACATCAATCTAAAATTTTCAAATTTGTCCTTTTTTCATTTTCTCTAGACTTGGAATGTTAACAAAATTGGCCATCTATTAAATAATGCATTTTTAATTAAAAATATATATATGCATATATTACTAAGGAAAATTTGTCTGTATTGATGTGTATTGATGAATAGATAAAATGTTGAGTACATACAATTTTCGATTTTATGAGATGGGTAAGTTTTGTCCTCTTAAAAACTCTAAAATGTGCCTCGAAATATTGTATTTTGGCCTATTTATTTGTGTCTCCATTCCAAACCGTGTCATGTTTGATTCTTGGACCCACAACAAAAATTTCACCAATAATAGAACATTTCTCAAAAAGTAGTGGCATGTCCTTCAAAATCCAATAATTCTACATTTTCTCAAAAATTTAAGATGAATTGGCTAGTATCCTCATTAGAACTTTTGTATTCCTTGACACTATGAAATCAACACCTAAAATTAATCTAATTTGGATTTAATATGACAATATAATAGTGGAAATGAGATTTGGCATCATACTATTTCTTACACCATCATCTTGATGACATGGAAACTAGTTGATGTGTTATGACATGCACGTATGGAAACTCAATCCTTAGGTATTATGGTATATTGTATTACTCACCTAAGAGATAATGTGAAGAGTCACAAGTGAACATAAATAGCCATAAATATTCGACCTTAGAAGATGAATGTAAAGATAACAAAATGATGTATTTATATCTATCATATTAATGATAAATGCATCACACACCCATCTAAATTCCATTTTCATGTGTCTAAAAATGGTATTATAGCCATAAGTTTATGGCCCTCAACCTAATCACTCTTTCCATGTAAATATCATTCTCGATAATTTCGACACTTAAACATGTCCTCTCTATTGTTTTCTTAAACTCTTTCCGCTATTCTTATTAGAGATTCTAAGTTAGAAAATTTTGTCTACTATGTCTCTTCCACACCCTTCTATTATCCACTCAAGAATAGATTCTCTTTTCCTATCCTTTATATAATGCCACTTATGGAAAAATATTCAATATAAATATGTAAAACAATCTAGTATTTATATAGCAAGCAATATTACTTAATTCAAATAGTAGCAAGAGCTAGACTCCTATTTTAGTTTAAGATGTCCATGGGAGAACTATTTACCATATTTTTACTTTGTTTTTTTTGTATCTTTTCAATTTTATATATCATACAATAGAGTGTATAAAAACATGTTAGAGATGTTTTTGTACTTAATGGGAACTTCAAGCACCCCCAAACTCCATCCACCATGAATGGAATAGTTGTCATTTGTTTAAATTCCATTCCCTTCTAGTAGATTGATGATTTCATTAAATAAATATCAAGAAAAAAATTAAAGAAACATGGTGTTGGTAGCTAAAGAAAGAGGTCACACTATTAGACTAAAAAATGAGGACAATTTAATCTAAAAGAATCCAGATAAAAAAAAGTTCCTACTACTCATTCACCTTTAGTATTGCAAATACTTACGCCCAAAAGGAGAGCTTGAAAATATTTGTTTCTAGTAAGGTGTTATCATTTATAATTTTGTGAAACATTACTTGAAAAGGTCATTCAAGTTCCTAGAGTTCATTTGTCACAGGTTGATATAGGAAAATTTATATTTTTTCATTTTTAACCTATCCTAAAGTTCAAACCCACCTCTATATAGGTCACATTATATCATATTAGTCATCATTAGATGTCAAATTCCATCTCCCAAGTGTTCAAATCCAAAAAGGACACTTTAATGAGTTTTTCCTCTTTTTGTGGTGTTTACACTGTAAAATAGCAGTTTTCGCTACGAAACTGCCTAATATTTTTGTAGAGAAATTGTTAGGAAATGAACTAACCACGCTACGAAAAAGGGTTTTCTACCTGTCTTTTCAAATCTAGTGCAAGGTGTCAGCCTATGACTAGAAGTGTTAGGGTGAATGTCATTGAAGTCAGTTAGGGTTATTTCAAAGGTACAAAAGTCATGTATGAGGTCATCATTACTATTTTTAGCATGCATGAGTCATGATTAAGGCATGAGTTGCCATAGAAACTTTAAAACATTACCCAATTAAGTCTTTTTTCATTCTTAGCTTCATCTTTGCATGCTATTGAGTTCTGGGGAGCTGTTTCACCAAGCCAAGCTGGTTGCTGGCATTTTCAAAAGTTGTAGGTGTCACTAATCAAGTGAGGCTAAGAAGGTATATAATCACCATGGCTGCAAAGAAGAAGATCAACAAAGGTGGTCACTTCCTCAGATATGAGTCATCAGACATGAAATTTTTAAATGAAGACCCAATTGCCTTAGAAGTATTTAGAAGAACACGGTGTTTACAATTCTTCCAAAGATTCCAAGGGTGCCATTTGAAGGTTTCTAAGGATTTTTCTATCAATTTCAATGGGACAGCTTCAAAGGTGGGAATGTTAAACCTCACGATTACACCAGAGACCATTGCAGCAGCAATAGGAATCCTTAGAGAATGGGAACAATGGTTCAAAGGCATAAAGTTCACCATGTAGGACTGTAAAGAATTTATCAAGCCAGAGCATAGTGAAATTGATCTCACAAATGCCATCCCAAGGAGCTACATGAAAGACAAATTCTCAAAGCTGCTGCTAATTATTCAGAAGTACTTCACCTGTGAAGGGAGGTTTCACATGGTCTATTCCTACCACCTTAGAATTCTACTGCATTTTGTGGGTAAGAGGTCCCTTCATTTTCCCTTTTACTTATATAGAAGTATAGCTAAAATGTGAGATAAGGTCCAAGTTAGAAAATAAGGAAATGAAACCTCTCTCTTTCATCATGGTTTGATCAAGTTGTTGGTGTTAGAAGAGTTAAAGATATTAGGAATATATTGGTCATCTTTTCTGTTCATTAGTGGTTATAAAGTAGATGTTGTCACTCCTAAAAGAGTTCCCAAACATAGAGATGTTTCATCACCTATAGTAGGAAAGAAAGTTGAGCCAGTGAGCATGGAGACAGAGCTTGTGCAGAAGGTCGATACACCCAAAGCTACACCTACAAAACAAAAGCCAACAGTTAGAAAACATGGTATCAAGAGAGTTACAAGGAGCCAAACAGTGGCTAAGGGTAACTTAGAGGAAATTTTGCATGCCATTGATATTGAAGAAACTCCCATTGTCGAAGCTGAAGACATAAATGAAGGAGGAAGGAAGTTCAAGAAAGGAAAAATAGATAAGAAGTTAGAGTTTGCATGTGAAGATGTAGGATTCATGTTTCAAGCTAGAAAATCAATGACAAGACATGCAAGAAAAGTCTTAGAAAGTATAAAAGAGGCTCAGAAGGTCACTGAAATCATTCAGCCACCACCAAGTGTCATAGACCTCTCCTCACCTACAAAAGAAGAATTGGTCATCAAACAAATGAAGGGTAAAGAGAAAGTCACTGAAAAAATAGAGATTTAAATCCTTAAGGAGAAGTTGAAGATGGAAAATGATGAAATATCAGTCTTGAAGAAAGAGGCAAGGAGGCACAAGGTTCAAAAGGTGCAGTTTGAAAAATGAAAGAAATATGGGAAGAACAGGTCATAACTGTATCAAAGACCTTGGAAAATACAAAGAAATTGATCGAATTGACTCAGCCATTAAGAGGAGAGGTCAAACACATCAGAAAAATGAATTTGCATTTGCAATCTAAGAATAGGACACTAAAGGACCAAGTCAAATACCTTTAAGAGAAATTAGAACTAATTCATGAAGAGCTGGAAAAGAAAGGTTTGAAAATGACTGTGGTTGAGGAGCCCATTGCTCAACTGATCATTAATGAAGAGGAAACACCACAGGAGAAATAAGTTGAGGTTGAACATGTTTCGGAGGTTTCATTACATTCAGAAAATAAATTTTTTCTAGGAGGAGGTCATTTTGTGAAGACAATTTTGAAATGTGAAATTTCTGCACTTTTACACAGTTTTGTAGCATTTCTCAGGCTTAAAGCTAGGAAAACGCTACGAAAAAACCTGTAGCAGCCTTTTTGCCTCTAAAGCCACTTTTTTGAGTTTTCAAGGAGCGATATTGATACTGGTGATGTGTCATGAATTTATTGACACCGTGGAACAACAAAGGAGTGAAGTTATTGGATGTAGAAGCTACTTTTTCAACGCTTCCAAAGCTCACTATGAAACTATCTTGTTTTCATAGCGAGCTATTTTTGAAGGTTTTGGAGAATCTTAATGGAAGTTTTGGACATTTGGACTCCTCCAACATGTCAAGGGACCTTATCATCAAAGAATTATGACTCGAAGGACGTGTTGTGGAGACAGTTCATCATCCCAAGAAACTTTGAAGATAAGAGTTATACATTCCTGAAAAATAGGGTTATGTTCCACTAGTATAGGAGGGTTTTTAATATCTAAATTGGTGATGAACTCTATCATGAGTCTTTCAAGCATGTGATGCTTATTTTGTAACTGTCATGTAATTGTTTCACAAGATAAGGTTGAGTGATGTAATAAATAAGAGTTTGATTCCTATTAGGAAATGTTTTCTTTAAGGTGTAGTTGTCAGTTTTCAGTTAGAAGCCATGTATTTCAGTTATGTGATGTCTCATAGGATAATTTGATGGTCTAGCCACCAAGAAGATCATATTTATTGTAAATAAGGTCTATTTAAAGGCAAGAAATCGAAGTAGTAAGGGGTTGGAGATTTTTTGCACTAAACTGTTGCTTTTATGTATTTGACTTATATCAGTAATACATAGTGACTTTCTTCTTGACATACCTAAGATTATCATGAGGTTTTTAATGTTTCATTGATCTATATCTTTATGTTTACCACTTGTAGTAGATTTCATCTATATTACTCAAAATTCATAAGTTTATGCTCTAACTTCCTTTAGTGATGAAATGACTGTGTTTTTCCTATGTTTTATACGTTATTTGCCTTTGTTAAATACCTTTATCCACCTCAGCTTCCATGTCAAGAAACCTTGCCACTAAAATTACTCATTGTTGACTCCATAAGCCCAATGGTAGCAAGCCTACATTTTTTTAAACCTGCAAACATAAAAAACAAGTTACATTTTCCATAGAGTTAACCATCTAGTACTATCATTATTCAATATCATAAACCCCCTTGAGAGAGCCATCTTAGACTGAAGAGGCTAAGCTTCAGTCAAAAGCTGGTTTGAAACAGTGACACTAAGTTGTTTGATAAGAAGCCAATCAAGTACAATTTTGTGATAACATAAGGCATGGGAGCTACTAATGAAAATTATTTACATCAAAATTCATTGATATTCACAAGCATGGGCCTTATATGAAACCTATGACATAACTAATATTACATTCTATGGCCAATTTTTTTTAGATTACAACACACATTTCCTCATACTAAGATATGTCTCTTCAAAAGAATGTCGAATAAGAGTTGGATGGATGTTATTTTCGACTAAATATCTATTGCATTGGACATAGTGTTGAATACAATCACCAAGGTGAGAAGCAATTGTGGATATATATGTGTTTCTATAATCAAGATTAATATCAATGGTAACTTGCAAAATATTTTTTTAAGTTTACTTGTACTAAGTTGAATTGCACTTAATAAATGGGTGCATTCTCAGTGAATCCAACACACTCCATTTTCATTATTACCAGTGATTGATATCTATGGTTAACCTATATTAATTGAGAAAGAACAAGTGAACAACTTAGAAAATAATTTGTAAAAAATTGTTTATGGTAAATATTGTATTTCTAATATGTTTATTAATTAGTTTTAAATATGAAACTATAAAATATAATGGTTAGTAATACGAATAATTATTATTTAAATTTATTTTAATGTGAAATATATACATAATTCTTTAATAAAAAAAATGATTTAAAGTTTTATTAATAAAAACAAAATTACAATATAACAAATTGAATTGAATTGAATCTATTTTTTATTTTTTATTTTTGCATTTAGAGCCACTCACCACATGACTCAAATTACATAATCATAATAATAATAATAATAATAATAATAATAAAATTCATAATTTAAATAAAATTGAGGTAAAATAGTCAATTTAGTGTGGGTTGTTTTTAAGAAGTTTTGAGTTGCAAATGTTTTTTTTGTGTACTATATATATATATATATATATATATATATATATATATATATATATATATCAACTTCACATCTACCAAGCACCTAGAGGATAAAATCTCTTGAGGTGAAAAACTCTTTCAGAGTGAAAAATGATTTGGTTCTCTCAACTCTTGGTATATTAGAAGTTAATATGGATCTAGGCTATCTTAAAATAAATTTTAGGTTATTATTATTATTATTATTATTATTATTATTTAGAGGAATGGACAAGTGAGTATTGAGGTGACATACAACATGATTATGATGGATGCCACTATACCTCTAGGTGAATCCATGCATATCCCAATGATCAAGGCCATTTGAATCTCCAACCACATACTTTACAAATAATTTATGAATCTCAAACCATATACTTTACAAAGACTTAATATCACGACCATCATCAATCAAGATACCTAGTTGGGACAACATTATGTTTTTATTATTATTATTTGATTTAAATCTTTATTAATGAACAAAACAACATCTTTTATTGAGTGTAAATTTAAATGTTTACAATCATTTACAACCACTACACTATCTCTTCCATATCAAACTAACAAAACTCACAAAAAAATGTTCTTAAATATGATATAAATATCAAATTATTTGTATTTAGAATTTTAATATAATAAGTTTGTTTCCTTTTGAATAAGAATATAATGTATATGATTGGGATTGGATATACAATCTTTAATTATGACTTAACTTATTATCATTATTATTAAAGAAGAAAAAATATATAGAAAATGTGCACAATTCTCATTGTTAATGGTTTACTAGATTAATATAATATTAAAATTTTAGCATATGCACATAAAAAAATATCTTAGGAAAAAAAATCCTCTCCAAAAGAGAGAAATATAGGAGTTCTCATATAATAATGGAGTTGAAAATATATATCCTAGAAAAATTCACTAAATGGGAAGAATATAGGCCGACTCCAATTAGGAAGCACTAAAAGTTGAAGTACCAAATTTGTGAAAATTAAATCCATGAAATCACAATGAGATTAGTTGATCTCTCAAGCAAATTATGGAAACTAAACTCAAACATGGTACAACAACAATCATGAATATTTCAAAATATTGTTACCATGAAAAATAAAAAAATACTAGCAATGCAATCAACACAACAACAAAAAATCACTGTTTGTCATCATTAAACTATACCCCAAAACACAATTGCGTGAGAAGTGGGAATCAACAGATAACAACAGGAAATTTGTAGCACTACATAATCAATGAAACACAACACTATGAATTGTGCAAACATGTGTTCAAATAATGCCATGACCATCCATTTATCCAATCACAATTGATCCTAATGGTCAACACTAGCCTAGGGTCCATCTTTTCATATTTCCACTAAAAATGTCTTTCATTTGAAAATATCTGAATGAAGGGTTACTATGTGACCAATAATTTTATTCTTGGGTGATTTTATATATTGATGATGTTAATAGAGAACAACTTTGGGTTCTGCAAAATCAAAGTTGGATGCAACAATACTATCATGTGGAATGACATTAATTGGGAGGTCATCAATCTATTTATCACAATCAATAAAAGCATGTTATTCTTGGACCTCAATCTAAATTCCTTTAGTATCTTCAAATAATATTATCCAAGCTCAAGAAATACAATGTGGAGAAACATTTGTGACTTCCAGACCCCCACTACAAGTCCATAGTTGTACCTCGTGTGCAAGGATTCACAATGCAGGGTAGCGATCGAACCAATGCGCTTCACCGCACCGAAAGCTGAAGAATGATCTATTAATGACTAGACAACCATGTGATTGGAGCAAGATCTATGTGCAATCATGCCTAAGATGAGGGTTGAACTGAGTTCATGCAATTGTACAGAAAATCTGTCTCCTAGCATTCATATTAAATTTGAAGTGATCGAACCGTTGGGCATGTTTGCTACAAAAAATCAAACAATATGGAATATAATCACTCATTAGGGGGAACTTAAGATCTTGAGCCCTGAGTTACCCAACCACTGTGATCTTGTTCATATGGACCAAACACAAAATTCTCTCGAGTGAGTGAAACTTCTAATGTAGAGAAACTCGGCTAGGTTACATGTGGAGAAGGTTTGAGGGTTGTCAAGTCACGGATATGAGAGCCTGTTAGGTCCATATATTACTAGTATAGTCCCTTATTGTTGTTAGTGTAACCCCCTTATTGTTATTATTGTACCCTTGTAACCCCCATATTTTTATTAATGTGCCCTTAAATTATTATTGTTAGGTCAGCTAGGATTAAATTGTGGCCCAATGGACTCCTATATATAGAAATAAGGTTTTGTAATTTGTATCATCCAAGAATTTTTCATTCGTGTAATGTATTGGAGGTTTACCCCTTGAAGTGGCTTATTTATAAGGCACTGATATCTCTTTTCTTTTATTTTTTGAGTCGGTTTCACAACATTTGGTATCAGAGGTTTGGATTCTAGGGTTTTTGCTGCACCAAACTAGTCATCGTGGAATTTTTGCTATAACGCTTTTTCTATGAAGGTTCAAACGCTGAAATTTTTAGAGTGTGAATCCAAAATCCTAAGGAACATTTTCGCAAAATGGAAAAGCTTGGTTCTCAATATTTTCAGAGATATGATCTGTGGAAGTTAGGGCTTTTTGCAGGCTCCTGAATTTAACCTAAACAGGTCATCATGGCATTGGCACTATAACTTGTTTTCTATGAAGTTTCAGAAGCTAAAATGTTTAGAGAGAGAAGCCGAAATCCTAAGGAATATCGTCTAAAAATTTAAGAGCTTGGTTCGAAATATTTTCAGAGATATGATCTGTGGAAGTTAGGTCTTTTTCAAGCTCCCAAATTTCATCTCAAAGAGGTTATCATGGAAAAATATTCATAACTCTATCTCTGAGCATCGGATTGGAATGCTGTAAAAAGTGGCTACAAGTACATAGACTGTAGTTTATTTTCTATCAATTTCAGAGCCAAAGGAGGAAACAGTGACACATGGAAAGTTGTACAAGTTCACTCTACTGAACCAGTCCATAATTGGGTCATTGAAGGAGATTGGACATAACTTTGCCTTAAAGAATCCAAATCAGGTCAGAGCTATGAAATTTGAAAGAATATTCAGAGGGCTACTACAAGGACACATTTTAAATATTGAGGATCTGCAATTACAGATATAATTCAATTTCAATATGGATCTCCTCAAAAGCAAGTAAAAGGTGTGTATTATGTTTTTCCCGAATTGCATAAGTCTTGTTTGAAGAATCAAGTTGAATTGACTCCAAGGGAATATTGTAGAATATATATCAATATTAGATTCTAAAATGGCTCCTAAAAATAATTCAACACCCATTAAGCCTTTAGAAGGCTCTACTATAACTCATGAAGACGAAGAATGGCAACATGACATATCAAATTTACAAGAGCAAGTGCAACAAATTTCGCTCTCGCAAAGAGAAAAAAAAAAATGACATGGAAGTTTTGAAGAAAGACATGGAAACAAAGATGGATGGTTTGAAGAAAGGCGTGGAATCTAAGATGGATGGTTTGAAGAATGGCATGGAAGCTAAGATATATGGCATGGAAGCTGGCATGGAATCTAAGATGGATGACATGGAAGCCAAGATCGATGAAAAAATGGAAAACGTGAAGAATGATCTAAAAGTAGACATGGAAGGTTTGACAAAGTTCATACATCAAATGTTTCCTGATGGTGAAACGATAATAGAGGAAACTCATGATGAGAAAAAAATAAAGGTTAATCGTGATTTCATAAACTCTAATGTTGGTGGGAAGAACCACCATATTCCAAAAATGGATATGAGGAAGTTTGATAGAAAGGATCCTGTAACATGGATACTACATATGGAGCAATATTTTGATCTCAATAATGTGCAAAACACACAAAAGGTACGCATTGCAACTTTAAATTTAGAACAAAATACATTTGTATGGTATCGATGCCTTTGCTCCCGTAAAAAAATTGTCACTTGGTCAATTTTTACTGAGGAAATGATATATTGCGTGAGGATACAAAGAGAAACACCTTCTTTAGCCAATTGATAAATATCAAACAAAATGGTTTAGTGGGGGAGCACATTGAGGACTTCCAAAAATTGAATATAAGGATAACTGATATTCCAAAGGAACACAGGATTGATCTCTTCATAGGTACTTTAAAGGGTAACATCCAACATGAAGTTCGTGTTTTGGAACATGATTCATTGGAGAAGGAATTTAGGTTGGCAAGAAAAATTGAATGTAAAATTATGGCGACAAGGAAGCCTACCACTCACTTCTATAAAGAGGGAAGTGTTGCTACTCCTAGATTTCCACAACCTACAAGGTTGACACCACAACAATTGGAAGAAAAAATAGAAAAAGAGCTTTGCTACAGTTGTGATAGAAAATACACTAAAGGTCATAAGTGTGTTGAGAAGAAATTATTTTACATATATTGTGAAGAGGAAGAAGAAAATGAACAAAAAGAGGATATACGCCAGGAACCAACCCTAGAAGAGGAAGAAATGAGTCTGACCATATTGTGTAATGCATTGGAAGGAATTACCACTCCTCAAAATCTCAAGATAGAAGGACATATCAAGAATAAAAAGGTAATAGTGTTGATTGATTCAAGTAGTACCCATAATTTTATTCATTGTAAGGTAGCCAAGGAATTGAATTATTTCCTATACCAGCATGTCAAGTGATGGTTGCAAATGGAGGAACTATAAATTTCTCTGGAAAATGCCATAATATCAAGCTAACCATGGGGGAATATGTATTGAATATGCCAATTCTTTCCATTCCTATGGGAGGTGATGATGTTGTACTAGGAGTAAAATGGTTACAATCTTTGGGGACTGTAGCTTTTAATTTTCAAGAAATTTTCTTGAAATTTTTTTCAGAAGTAAAGGAAGTCGAATTACGAGGTATTACAGGGAATCTAGGAAAGATAATAAGCTCTAATGTCATGACAAATCTTATAAATAAAGAACAACGAGTCATAATTGCACAACTATTCTCACCAGAAGTTCCAACATCAAAATCATCTATTTCTGCAGATCTCCAAAACGTCTTGGACAATCATTCCAAGGTTTTTAAAACTCCCAAACGACTCCCACCTATTCTTGATCATGATCATGCTATTCATTTGATTCCAGGAAGTGTTCCTCCAAATATCAGGCCTTATAGATATCCTTATGTCCAAAAGAGAGAAATTGAACGTATGATTGCAGAAATGTTAGAGGCGGGTATAATTCAACCTAGTCAAATTTCTTTCTCTGCTCCTATAGTATTAGTACACAAGCAGGATGGATCATGGTGCATGTGTCTGGATTATAGGGAGCTCAATAAGCTCACCATTAAAGATAAATTTCCCATTCCTGTGATTGATGAATTATTGGATGAATTACATGGAGAAATTTATTTTACCAAGTTGGATCTTTGTTCAGGATATCATCAAATTAGAATGAAGAAGATATTCTGAAACAAAATTTCGAACTCATGAGGGTCATTATGAATTTTTGGTCATGCCTTTTGGCCTTACCAATGCACCTTCTACATTTCGAGGGTTGATGAATTCCATTTTCAAACCCTTCCTTAGAAAATTTGTGCTAGTATTTTTTGATGATATACTAATCTACAACAGGTCTTGGAAGGATCATGTTCAACATGTTGACAGGGTGCTCAAACTATTGCAGGAGAAACAATTATATGCAAAAACATCCAAATGTTTCTTTGTAGTACAAGAGGTGGAATATCTGGGTCATATTGTATCTCACGAGGGTGTTAAAGTAGACCCTAACAAAATTAAAGCCATTAAGGAATGGAAATTCCCCACAACCATAAAGAAGTTACGAGGATTTCTCGGGTTAACAGGGTATTATCGCAAGTTTGTTAAGAATTATGGGAGAATAGCAGCACCTCTAACAACATTATTGAATAAATATGCATTTTCATGGACTCCTGAAGCAACTAAGGCCTTTGAACATCTTAAAGAGGCAATGTGCCTAGCACCGGTCTTAGCTACGCCGGACTTCACAAAAACCTTTATTGTGGAATGTGATGCCTCAGGAAATGGAATTGGTGCAGTTTTAATGCAGGAAGGAAGACCCATTGCTTTTGAAAGTCATCTAATCAAAGGAAATTATTTACAGAAACCTATTTATGAGAAGGAAATGTTAGCAATACTGCATGCACTAAAGAAATGGAGAACTTACCTAATGGGAAGACACTTCAAGGTAAAAACTGATCATGATAGTCTTACACACTTTTTGGAACAAAGACTATCTTCAGAAGAGCAGCAAAAATGGGTCACAAAGATGTTGGGTTATGACTTTGAAATAATCTACAAAAATGGAAAGCTTAATGTTGTTGCAGATGCACTCTCAAGAAAGAATGAAGAGGTGGAAGCATTGCTTTGTGCCATTTCTATTATCCAACCAGATTGGATAACCGAAGCTAGAGATGAATGGAAGAAGGACAAAGATGTATGGACACTCATTCAAAAGTTGCAGCAAGATCCTAGTACATCTGATACATTTAGTTGGAAAAATGATTCCTTATGGTACAAAGATCGCTTATATCTTTGTAAGAATTCCCATCTAAAACAAAAGATTCTTCTGGAATTGCACACTTCTGCTTTAGGAGGACACTCGGGATTTTTAAAAACTTACCACAGGGTGAAGAAAGAATTTTTTTGGGATGGCCTTAGATCTGATATTCAAAAGTTTGTGGCGGAATGTTTGTTTTGCCAGCAGAATAAAGTGGAAACAATTAAGACCCCGGGACTTCTACAACCTTTATCCATTCCAAGTCAACGTTGGGAGGAGATTTCAATGGATTTTATCACAGGTTTACCTAAGTCAAAAGGAAAGAGTGTCATCATGGTGGTAGTTGATAGACTTACCAAGTATGCACACTTTTGTGCATTATATCATCCATTTAAAGCAAGTACAGTTGCTACTACATTTATGGACACAATTCAAAAGATACATGGAAACCCAAGGGTTATTGTGAGCGACAAAGATCCCATTTTTACTGGAAATTTTTGGACGGAGTTATTTTCTTGTTTGGGTACTCAATTAGCTCATAGCTCATCTTATCATCCTCAATCAGATGGTCAAATTGAGATAGTAAATAAATGTTTGGAAGGATATCTTCGTTTTTTTGTATCTGATAAACAAACACAATGGGTCAAGTGGTTACCTCTCACTGAATGGTGGTATAACACTTCCTTCCATACTGCAGCAAAAATGACCCCATTTATGGCACTTTATGGATGTCATCCACCATCCATCACATCATCTTTAAGAGAAAATTTGAAGGTTCAAGCAGTGGAAGATCACATCGAGCATCAACAAGAAGTTCTCCAACTCTTAAAGGAAAGCCTGAATTTGGCACAAAATCAAATGAAACAACAGGCAGATCAACATCGTAGCGAAAGAAGTTTTGATATAGGAGACTGGGTATTTTTACAGCTACAACCATAGAAACAGATGTCCCTCAAGCAAGCTAATAAGGATAATAAATTATTTCCAAAGTACTATGGTCCTTACAAGGTCTTGCAAAAGATTGGTACTATGGCATACAAATTGGAGCTTCCTGCTTCTTCATGAGTGCATCCAATTTTCCAGGTTTCATGCTTAAAGAAGGTTATAGGTGAAAATCTTCCAGTTCAAACAATATTTCCAGAACTTGATGAGGAAGGAAAAATTATGTTGGAACCTAAAGCAGTCACGGAAACAAGAACTCGACAACTATGGAATCAATCAATTTTAGAGTATCTCATCAAGTGGAAGAACTTACCCACTGAAGATTCTACATGGGAGGATGAAAATTTTATACAAAAGAAATCAAAGCTACTCAAGCATTGAGTACAAAACATTTTTGAAGGAGAGGGGCATGTTAGGTCCTTATATTACTAGTATAGTCCCGTATTGTTGCTAGTGTAACCCCCTTATTGTTATTATTGTACCCTTGTAACCCCCATATTGTTATTATTGTGCCCTTAAATTATTATTGTTAGGTCGGCTAGGATTACATTGTGGTCCCATGGACTCCTATATATAGAAAGGAGGTTTTTTAATTTGTATCATCCAATAATTGTTCATTCATGTAATGTATTGGATGTTGCCCCCTCGAAGTGGCTTATTTCTAAGGCGTTGATATCTCTTTTATTTTATTTTTGGAGCTGGTTTCACAACAGAACCAATCCAATGTGGCCACTAGAGCCGAGTGACCAAGATTAGGCCATGGAGAAAATAGAGTGGAATATGCTCATTTAAAAATTCAAATGACGTTGTTTCTAATCTTTTCATAGGGAGAGTAGAAAACAAGGTAGATGTTGCCGAATCTTGACCACGATGCATTGAGGTCTACTTAGAACACCTAACATATCATTGATTTGTTATAATAAATATCAGACGTAAAGTTTTCGAATATCATAAATGAGAAGTAAAGTCATTGATTCTCTAAACCCTTAATGAACAGTCATTCATATAACAAAGAAAGAAAATAAAATAAAATAAAATCCAAAAAATTGTGCATGGGAGGAAATTATGTCATATTTGATAGAGTAACAATTACTTAGTATTCCATTTATACCAATGGAGGATGATAATGAGATAACTGTTGAGATTCAACAAGATGATGAGCTTAGTGAAAAGAGTCGCCTTCACTAAGTGGGCCCGCAGGCTATTTTTGGCGCAAGTCTATTTTTAGACTATGTCTATTTTTAGACATGGTGATCATATTTCAGAAGTTGCAGGATGCTATTTGTGGATGGTTGGTCAAGTTGGAAAAATAGATGAAATTCTATTTTTAGAATATTGGGCGAAGTCTATTTATAGATCTTCAATCTAAAAATAGAAGTGTAGATTATTATTAGCTCTTAATAATAATCCGACAATAAATATCAACTTATTCTCTTGGAGCACTTAATTTCAGTGCACAGATTTGGAAAATGAGTGGACTGAAGGAATTACACAATTCCTAGGGTTTATTGGTGGTTCATTCATGGAGGACTTAGTTAGAACTGAAGTGGCAAAGTTATGACAGAGTTGGAAGAATAATTCATGGAGTTGTATTCAATTTAACTTAGTTAGACTCAGTTGAGCTAGTTTTATCTAGTCTAACTGAATGATACACAAGTGAGAGTGGAGTGAATTAATTAGTTAATTAATTCACAAATAATAACTCATTAATCAATTGAACAATACAACAGTTAACTACAGTGCATGTCAGTTCCAGTGGAGACCCAGTGGAGAGATAGGTGAAAGGGCAAGATGGACTATCTGTTGCGACTATAGTGATGCATTGATTGCACCACACAAACATTGGAGTTGCCAATGAGGATTGCGCAGTCAAGGAAAGGGTAATTCGAATTCATTCAGAGCTATTCTTCAGCAGTGATTGCGCAGTGGAGACAGGCTAGCAGGAGGGAAAAGATCGATGCATGGATTTGGATTAGTGTGTGACGATTGATTGTACTGAGAGCTTGATGTACTAAGCTTTGTATGAGATTTTTACATGATATCCATGATACATAATATATGATAGTTGGGGTTTTTATCTTTATGATTTTCTGTTAAACAACTGTGTTATGTGCAGTTTTTTTTATTTATGCTTCACACGTGTTTGCAATTAATTTTCCGCGAAATATTAACAGTGGAATGATTATGTATTTTGCAAAAAGTTAAATATTGTGAGATCAGGGGAATTTGGATTTATGCATTCTTAGTGTATAATAATTTCTACATGGTATCAGAGGAGTGTTAATTATTCAAGATTGCAATTGTGGAGAATTGTTGAGTTTGTGCTGGTGGACAATTCGAATTTGCTACAAAAGATTCTTGGTGCAGAAGTTGAGTATACATTGAAATGTCTTTCAATGGGTTGTGATTGGAGTATGCCCTTTATGGGAGCTCGAATTATATAGCCTAGAAGGATACGATGGAGGCGGTGCTGGAGGATAATCAACTAAAGGAGTTCATCGATAGTGATGTTCTAAGCTGGGATCTAGCGATGCTGCATTACTTGACACATGGAAAAGGAAGATAGCAAAAACAAGAAGAATTCTGTTGGAAGGTGTGAAGGACCATATTGTGTCTAGCCTTCATGGGAAATGCACTCCATTCTTAATGTGGAAGGCTTTGACAGATTTGTTCCAAAGCAGAAGTGACCAGAGGAAGTTGGCGCTTAAAGACAAGCTCAAAAAAATAAAAATGGAGAAGGGCGATAGTATTCCGAAATACCTCACGAAGTTTGTCCACTGCAAGGATGGACTGGGAAGTGTGGGGGTTATTTTTGATGATGAAGACTTGGTGAGCTTGGCTCTCCTCTAGCTTCCGAAGAGTTGGCATAGCTACGAGGACTCTATCAATCAACGGGAGAAACTGCTGGGATGGGAAAGACTTTGGTTGGATCTTGTGCAGGAGGAGATAAGGCGGGGTACCAGGGATGGCTCTTCATCGAAGAATGAAGATGAAGATAATTTCACTTTGGTTGCCAAAGCAAGGAAAGAGAAGGGGAAGAAATTTCCTTGAAAATCTAATGCTAAAAGCAAGAAGTAGGATTTGTCCAAAGTGAAGGGTTTTCACTATCACGAACATGGGCATTTCGCCACTAACTGCCCATAGAAGAAGAACAACAAGAAAGCTGCTGGAGCTGCAGCAGGAGAGGAATTAGCCTTGCAATTTGAACTTGATTTGTCTTTGATCGCATGCTTGGTTTCAAGCTATATTGGATCAGTGTGGTATCTTTATAGTGGTGTGTATTTCCATATGACGGGAGACAAGGAGTTGTTTAGTGACTTGGAGGAGAAGGACCTCCAGATGCATATAGATATGGGCGACGATGGTTGATATGGTGTGACCGGCCTTGGGACCATTACCTTTGAGAGGGAGTCTGGTAATCCATTCTTGTTGAAGGATGTTATGCATGTTCCAGGTTTGAAGAAGAACTTGGTCTCAGTCACAATGTTGGAAGACAAAGATTATGATGTTGTTTTCAGTGAGGGAAAAGCCTTCCTTCGACATAAAAAAATGGTTCAAACCAAGAAGATAGGGATTCGAGTTAAGAATCTCTACAAGCTAGAGGTATATGGCTGTGCTACAATGGTGGGCAAAGTAGAAGAAGTGGTGAGCCGGGATGAGGGGGAATTATGGCATAGGATATTGGGCCATGTTCACCATGGCACTTTAAATATTTTGCAGTATATTTCTACTAGACTTCCCAAGGGTACTCTTGCGCAGTAAAATCAGTGAAAAGGATGTGCTATGGGTAAGTTTTTGAAGACCACCTTTCATGAGAAGGAGAACCGTGCTTCGGTGATCCTGGAGAAAATTCACACAAACGTGTGTGGACCTTTCTCGGTTGCTTCAACAACAAAACATAGGTATTATGTTATATTTGTTGATGACTATTCTCGTAGATGCTAGATCTTATTCATGCAGAAGAAGATTGAAACATTCTCAAAGTTCTGTGAAATTAAAGCATTGGTGGAGAAGGAGTCAGGGAAGCAAGTGAAAGCTCTAAGGAGCGATAATGGTGGTGAATAGATCTCAGGCGAATTCAAATAATTCTATAGCAAAGAAGGAATTCGAAGAGAACTCATAGCGCCTCATAACCCATAGTAGAATGGGGTTGCGAAGAGGAAGAAGAGAACGATCGTGGGTGCTGCATGAGCTATGCTACATGACCAGGGCCTACCGATGCACTTGTGGGTAGAAGCATGCAACACTATGGTTTATGTGCAAAACCGTTGTCCTCATAGAGTACTTGGCATGAGTACACCTGAACAAGATTTTACTGGTAAGAAGCCTGATATTTCTCATTTGAAAATTTTTGGCTCATCTATTTACATTCATGTGACAAAGGATGCCAGGAAGAAGCTGGAGCTGACTATAGAAGTTGGGATATTTGTGGGGTACATAGAAACACCCCATAATTATCGTGTGTATTTGATAGACAGTCAGATGACTGTGGTGCGACAGGATATAAAATTTAATGAGGTGAAAGCCATGAAGTTGTTGCTTGAGAGGGAGCTACACTTGCATGTAGAGGAGGAAATTCTTGTTCCCAAATATGAGCCTCTAGATGTGGATCAGCCACAGGAGGATATTCATGGAGTGGAAGAGTCCACTCATGCAGAACCAAACATCAGACAAGGCAGAAAGTGTACCACAAAAGCTGAGAGACTCAAGCTTGATGCGACACAGAATGTAGGAGTCCTTACATCACAGCGCAAACAGAGACAGTCACCTGACCGATTTACTAGATACATGGCTCTTATGAGTAAGTGTATCGTGACAGAGCCATCTTCTTTTGAAGAAGTAGTGCAGGAGCCCACATGGGTAGATGCCATTGTGGAGAAGTATGACTCCATTTTCAGAAACAGTGCTTGGGATATTGTTCCAAGGCCGGTGGGAAAATTAGTTGTAGGATCAAGATGGATCTACAAGGTAAAGAAAGTTGCTGATGGGAGCGTCGAGAAGTATAAGGAGAGATTTGTTGCCCGAGGCTTCTCACAGATCGAGGGGATTGATTTTGAAGAAACCTTTGCACCTGTCACATGGTATTCTTCCATAAGGACCATCCTTTCTCTCTCAGCGCAGATGGGTTGGCACATTCATCAAATGGATGTGAAGACTGTGCTCCTTAATGGGATCATTGAGGAATAGGTGTGCATTGAGCAGCCTGAAGGATTTGAGATCTTCAACAGCGAGTTGCATGTGTGCAGGCTCAAAAGAGCATTGTATGGGTTGAAGCAAGCACCACGTGCTTGGTACACTTGGATCGACAGCTATTTCACTGGACTCAGCTTCTCTAAGAGTGAGGCGGATGCAAACCTGTACCAAATTGTGGTGAAGGGTAATATTTTAATCATTGTTCTTTATGTTGATGATTTAATACTAACGGGTGATGAGCAGTTGATACACTCATCCAAGGAAGATCTTTCAAAGGAGTTTGAGATGAAGGATTTGGGCCTCCTTCATTATTTCCTTGGATTGGAAATATGGCAGCGGGAAGGTGAACTATTTTTGTTTCAAGGCAAGTATGCTCGGGAGATACTGGAGAAGTTTCACATGCAAGGCTGCAAGCCTATCGACACTCTTCTTCTAGGAAATTGGAGGAAAGAGGATGCTACATCGGCAGAGGTAGTGGATGCCACTGTTTATCGACAGTTGGTGGGTTCGCTAATTTATTTAGCTAATACAAGACCGGAAATATGCTATGCAATGAACCAGCTTTCACAAGCGATGGTTAAGCCTACCAAGCTCTTTTGGAAGGGAGGAAAGCATGTCCTGAGGTATCTCAGGGGAACATCTGAGTATGGCTTATGGTATAGACAAACGGATGAGGTGAAGTTGCATGGCTTCACAGATGCAGATTGGGCAGGAAGACAACAGACAAAAAGAGCACACCAAGAGGGATTTTCAGTATTGGATCTATGACAGTTTCTTGGTACAGTAGGAAACAAAGATCCATGCCACTCAGTTTAGCGAAAGCAGATGGTTTGGTGATAATTGCCCTAAGATAATACCCAGAAACTAGTTGAAGACCTTTAATTGGTTTGATTAACTGATAGGCAAGGGATTTCCCAACCCCGGTAGAAGTGTGACAAAAAGTGTCGTGTTCAAGAGTGGTGTAATGCTTTCATAAATCAAAGTGTAACAAATGAATCTGTTTTCTCTCTTTTCCCCCACCATTTCTGGCAAGTACCTCTTTATTTTTGACAAGCTTGAGGAGGATAACATTTTCTTGTTTATAAGCTCATCCTTCGGATGAGTCCAACTTAATTTAAAATCGAACCCTGAGAAGGAGTGGTCTATTCCTGTTTGTAATCGACA
This sequence comes from Pinus albicaulis, assembly GCA_034641835.2. NCBI lineage: Eukaryota > Viridiplantae > Streptophyta > Pinopsida > Pinales > Pinaceae > Pinus > Pinus albicaulis. The sequence continues at coordinate 1,277,774,095 of CM076577.1, read as the reverse complement.
TGTCTTTTACTGTTAAATTTTAACGAGTCCAGTATAGGAGAAACTTGGTGTTTTTCATTTTTAGGGAGTCAGAAGAAAAAAATTAAGAAAACTCCATGGGTGTACCTTTTCATAAATTTAGTCTCTCAGGCCTGAAAAAGGATAAAATAATGCGAGAGAGAACTCTATTGACCATGATTAGTCAATGTATACCTTTTTCGTAAATAGTCCATTTCAGTCCGGAAAAGGGGAAAACTTATACTGAAGGGACAACCGTTCATTTAATTTAACGAGTTCGAATAGTCAAGTACTCGGCAATATTTTCATGTTTAGAGAGTCTGAAAAGGGCTTAAAAGAGAACTCTAGGGTTTCAATTTTTCGTAATTTTTAAGAGTTCGAAAAAGTGATAAAAGTATACTCATCATTTTCACTTTTTTGTAAGTTTTAACGAGTTCGAAAAAGGGATAAAAATATACTCCTGTGGCCAACTTTCAATTTAATTTACGAGCAGGAAAAGACGGAAAGAACTTGCCATTTTCATGTGTTTTACGAGAATGAAAGATAGCAAAATAATCTCAGGATTTTCATGAGTTTAACTAGTCTTGAAAATAATAACCGAAATAGACTCGAGATAGGTTTCATTTTTACACAAGCTTGAAACAAAGAAAACTTTGCTTGAGAATGGTTGCAATGCCCCCCAAGCATAACTTGCTAGAGCGCATGCCCCCCAAGCTTCATTTCATTCAACTAAGCAGACTACTAATGACTAAAAGCTGGATGGAATGAAGGTTCATTTACGAGATCATATGAAAGACCGGACCTAAAACGTAAGAAAATTATGCAAAAACTGAAATAACTAACCTAAATATACGACTTAACATTTATGAGATCTAGTCAAAGACCCGACTCAATTAGGGGAGGATTTGTTTCATTTTTTAATGAGCTTGACACAGGAAAATAACTATGCTCATGGAAATGTGTTTCATTTTTTAACGAGGTTGACATAGTAACAGGAACTATCCCCACCTACATGTTTCATTTTTTAACGAGGTTGACACAGTAAAAGAACTGCCCTCAAATCTAATCTCTACAATCTACCTATATAACCTACTGATTCATTTTTTAATGAGGTTGACACAGGAAAATAACTGTCCTCATGGCCCACTGATTCATTTTTTAACGAGGTTGACACAGTAAAAGGAACTTTCCTCTTGATCCACTGATTCATTTTTAATGAGGTTGACACAGTAAAAGGAACTTTCCTCATACCTGATTCATTTTCTTATGAGGTTGATTCAGTAACAGGAACCATCCTCAGAAACTACTTATTTCTAATCTACCTACATAACCTACTGATTAACTTTTTAATGAGGTTGACACAGGAGAAGAACTGTCCTCATACCTGATTCATTTTTGAACGAGGTTGACTCAGTAACAGGAACTATCCTCTAACCGACTGATCCATTTTTTAACGAGTTTGACACAGTAAAAGGAACTATCCTCACAAACTACTTGATTATGGCTTCCAAATAGAAGAAACACATGTCAAGGGACACACCTCGCTCATGGCTTCTAGGAGGTCTTCATTAGATGGAAGAACAATTCTATGAAAGGAACACATATCAAGGGATTCAAAAGGGATAAGAACATCGCGTTCAAATAATCCCATAGAGTTTTCCATGTCAATTACTGGATCTAAGTCAAATGAAGTCGAGAAAATAGTGAGAGGCTTGCTTTCATCGGTAACTGAAAACATGGGACTGGTTGCCACATAATTAACCCGTGGTGGGGTAGATACCAAATTAGTATAAGGAACATTTAGGGGTGTTGGATTATTGGTAGTCGAATCAAGACTAGGGAATGAAAGTTGGTCAATAGTCACAATGTTTCCATTGTGAGGGAAAGACATCACGTGAAAGAGTGTCGATACGACATCTTTCATTTCATATACATAGTCTCGCCCAAGGATTAAATTGAAATACAAGGGGCCTATAACTACCATAAGATCAATAAAAACATCTTTACCTTCCAAAGTAATAGAAAACTTAGGAAGGATCCCTAAAGGTTCACTAATGGTTCTGTTAAAATATTTTATATTTTGCATAACAAGCACAAGCTGAGGGGAATCCAAAGCTTTCCAAGAAGTTGAGGATAAAATACTAATAGAAGCACCTTCATCTACATGTGTGCAGTGTATATTCGTACCACCAGCCTTCATAGTGATTTGGAAAGGGATGGAGGAAGGAAGACGAGGTTCTGTCAGTCTAATCCAATCAAATTAAAAGACCTCTGTACTTGGAGGGGGTTTTGTAGAAATAGTTGAAATTCCCCCCAGCGTAGAAGAATCTAATGTAAAAAGAAGAACCTGAGCGGTATGAATTTCACTCTCTTCAGGGAGAGTGGGATCGACCGAATGTTAAATAGAGTTGACCACTTGATCAACTAATGGATTATCAACCTGAGTGATATTAGTTTCACTCTCCAATGGAAGAGTGGGATTGACTGTACTTGAAATTATATCAATCACTCCGTCAGTTAACGGTAGGTTGGGAGAAAATTTACGGTAACCAGTTGGAAATTCTTGTTGTGGAACAGTAAGGTTTTCCAACAATTTTGAGGCCTCATCCATGTGAGGGAAAATGTGAGTTTGATGACTCCCTTTGTATAACTTACAAGGAAACCTAACTTTACCCTTTTTCCTAGGAACCCGACTATCATTGGTTGATGGATCAATGGAAATTTGATGGGATTTGTCTGACCATACTTCCAAGACCTTTCGAATACCGAGACAATTGATAAGGAAGTGGCCACCCTTACAAAGCGTGCAAGGGTATTTGGGTTTACGATGCATGTTGGAGGTTTCCTCAACACTACTAACATTTACAGCCATGGTTGGTTGGTTGACTTCTTTCTTATCTTGCTTCTTCTTCTTCTTCTTAGTCACTTGGTTACTAGCATCAAGGCTTTTACCAAGTGAAGAGGAAGAAAGGGAGGAAGAAATATTGGGGGAAGAAGGTAAAGGGTCAACAGAAGGTTGGTGATGTTGATATGGTGAACTCTGTCGAGGTGAAGCATCCAGTTGAGGTGGAACAATTGGAGTATTCGGGGCCAACGAAGTTGAAAATAACCATACCGGTAAACCTATTATAAATCCAGGTAATGACAATGTAGCCATATAAGGAGGACCAACATTTCCAAAGCAAGGAAAAGTACTAGGATTCTCGTTAAGAGGGGTTCCTTGGTTGGTAAATTCCGAAACAGTTTCCATTAGATTCAACTTCAGTGAATTTTAGTAACAATTTTAAAATTGAAATTAACAATTCACAATTCACACCTAACAATTAAAATTCACAATCCACAACTATGGTCTCTAAAAGTAAAAACAAACAAATGAACACGCACTATCAAATCTAGGAGTCAAACCACACACAAATAGTACATTCCCACACTAAAAACACTAGTTGGTGATGAAATCCAACATTGTAGAATTTTAATGCAGAAATGGCGGTTGGAACAGTTACCCCGACAACCTGCTTAATGAAACAGACCGGTGCAAGTTTCTCCACTATACCATCTCGAGTGAAGATAACCCTTCGAAGAGTCCAAGTGAGTCTAGCCAACGTCTGTTATAGGTATAGTGGGATCTTCCCTCCACCGTCACCTTGGGAAAGAATCCTAAAGTTTATGGCCACTAATTTTACCAACAGAAACAAATATACCTGGGGGAACAGTCTATGATCCGACAAACACGCAAGGGAAGAGTAACAAAGCTCAATCCCCTTGAAGGCTCCTTGACATAATCCAAGGTTTACGGACAAGTGACCCCATGCTCCTTGACAATGTTCAATCCTAGGTTTACCATTTTTAATACGTGTATATCTTATATTGTTCCCAATGAGGAAGGATTGATTACCTCACTGGTTTGGATATGATCTCATGCTTGAATCCTTTAGGAGGAGCTTCCCAGAGCATACATGCAACAATTAGAATTTTCCTACCGCAATATCGACTACTTGTTTGTTTTACTGTCTTGGAGAGTTAACTAAAACCTATTCCAAGACACTAGCCTGAGCTATGTTGGTGGAAAGAGCCCTAAAAATGTAAAAATTACTAGATGAATTTTATCAAGCATTGTGTTATTTAGGTTGTTATTACTCAAAGGGTAAATGGATATGAAACCAATGGTGTTATGACCTGACTCAAAACTGAATGCAATCAAATATGATAATGTAATCTTTTCAATTCGATGAATCCTAACTAAAGTAAGGAGAGAGTTTCCATTCACTTCCAACAATGCAAAAATTGATAAATAAGAGAAAATATAACAAATTCTCTAATGCACTAATTTCATCAAGAAAAACTAATGCTAATCAATTCCATATTTTTTTATTTTTATGTTTTTTAAAACAAGCATAAAAGCATGTAAATTCAAATTAAAGAAACTGATCTAAATCTATGATTGATTTTTAAGAATGTAAACTATGCAGTTGTAATCTATGCACAATTCACATGAAAAATATGCAAATGTAATCTATGCACATTTTTCATTCATATTCTGAAAATGAGAATTCTAATTATGCAAATGTGATATATGCAAGATAATTCTCAAACACAAGATGATTCTAATGTAATCTAAGAACCAATCAAGTGTGAGTAAAGAAAATTGTGTGAGAGTTCCAAAGATCAAAAAATAAAAACACTCAAAGGCGATTAACACTCAGACACAATTTATCCCCCCTCGGCGAATGAGGGGGAAACTGTTTTGCAAAAAAAAAAGAAAAAAGATGAAAAATTGTTCAGATTGAGACAAACCTCCAAGTAATGACCAAAGGAAATCAAATTAAGAATTTCTCCAAAAAGAAACTCAAAACACCCAATTAACTTAATAGAGACTGATGAGATTGTAAAATTGTTGAAAGAAATTCACACAAGGCTTTCTGACAGAAAATACAAGTCTGGGTATACACTGAGAATCTAACAAACTGATCCAGAAATGAGAATTTTAATTTTTTCTAAAAAATTTCATAGGGTCCGCAGGTTTCAATGTAAACAGCTGCGGTCCCGCACTGTTTATACAAGAAAAGAGCAGAGATGCCCGCACTGTTTCTAAAAGAAAAGTGTGAATACTAGAAAAATTAAAGAAAAATAAAAAAAAATTCTAAAGCACTTTTCAGGGATTCTGCAGGAATAAATTACCCAAGCGAGTATAATCAAAATCAGAAAAATAATTTCACAAGTCAAAAATAAAAGAAATCGAAGTTCAAGATCCATTCCCCAATGGAGTCGCCATTTTGTTGGGTGAATAAGTCGTTCTTGCGGACAAGACAGACCTCCCAAGTGTCCTACGGACAGTTAGCAACAAATGGAAAATTAAATCTATCTTTCTCTAGATATATCGTGATTCATAATTAAATGCCATAAAGACTTAATGATCCTACCTATGATCCAACGCTTGTTTGTAGTAGTAGTCCTTTAGTCCCCCGAAAGAGTTTCCTTCAAAGATTTGTAATCACAAATAAGAAAACATCAAATAACACCTGCATAGCATATATTCATAAATCATATCTATTATGGTGATCAAGGAATCCATAAAATAAACCAATCAATTGACAGCTTATTGAGAAAAATGGACTTATTTGTATTAACTTAAATAAGGAAAGCCTTACAACCATGTCCGCCTTGATGTCATATAGGCCTTCCTGGGGTCCGGAACATGCGTTTCCTTTACTCTGAAAAGCCTTGAACTCTTCCAACCGAGATACATACAGGTATGTAATCCTTCCCACATAAAATATCAGCTAAAAGGGTCTAAGTTTCAACAGCATTTCAGTTCCAACAATAATAAATCTTGAGCTCATCCATTGTAAGCCTTTGAGGCTGCCCTATGCCTCTTTTTATAGTGAAAGAGAGGAAGTTACAGCTCCAAACAAGAAGGGATAGAATCCTCCTTCAAAGGGATTAGCTCCTTACATCAAGGGGTTAGCTCCTTAATGGATGGGATGCATGAACCTGAAAAGAGCGAACTTTCCACCGCAAGAATGTTTCTAGAAGCTTCCAAAAATGACTCATACTGAGCTTCTAGATTTTACTTGCGCCCTTTTTTACCCTTTATAGGGCTCCGCACTTTTAATGAAGAAAAAGTGCAGAACATACTGCAATTTTTCTTTACAAAAGGTGCGGTACCGAAGTTAAAGCTAAGAAAAAGTGCGGTACAAGTCTTTTAAGGACTTTTATGAGCTTTTCTCTTATTTTCAAGGCTTGATATTAGGAACTGATGTGTTTAGACTTGGAAGGGAGAAATGTATGAGTGATAATGAGCTCATAAAAACAAAAAAATGTCAAGGTGACAATTTTCATTGTAACAAGCAAAATACATGGTAGCAAGTCAAGCTGCATCCAAGGCAATCTGGATGAGGAAGATCCTGGTTGGTTTCTTTGGTTCACATTTAGATCCTGCAGTGATACATTGTGATAATCAAATTTGCATTAAACTCTCGGTTAATCATGTGTTTCATGATATATATAAACATATTGATATCCGGTATCATCATATTAGAGATTGTGTGCAGTAGAATATCATGTTGCTTCAGTACATTCCTATGGAGGATCACGATGCAGATATTTTGACGAACGTGCTCACCAGGAGCAAATTCGAATACCATAAAGGTAGGATCGGGGTGAAAGATAATACCTATCTTGTTGAGAGGGAGTGGTGAGATTCAACAATATGATGAGCTTAGTGAAAAGAGTCGCCTTTACTAAGTGGGCCCGTAGGCTATTTTTGGCGCAAGTCTATTTTTAGACTATGTATATTTTTAGACATGGTGATCATATTTCAGAAGTTGTAGGATGCTATTTGTGGAAAGCTGGTCAAGCTAGAAAAATAGATTAAATTCTATTTTTAGAATATTGGGCGAATTCTATTTATAGATTGTCGATCTAAAAATAGAAGTGTTGATTATTAGTAGCTATTAATAATAATCCGACAATAAACAACAACTTATTCTCTTGGAGCACTTAATTTTAGTGCACATATTTGGAAAATCAGTGGGCTGAAGGAATTACGCAATTCCTAGGGTTTACTGGTGGTTCATGCATGGAGGACTTAGTTAGAACTGAAGTGGCAAAGCTATGACAGAGTTGGAAGAGTAGTTCATGGAGTTGTATTCAGCTTAACTCAGTTAGACTCAGTTGAGCTAGTTGTATCTAGTCTAACTGAATGATACACTAGTGAGAGTGGAGTTAATTAATTAGTTAATTAATTCACAAATAATAACTCATTAATCAACTGAACAACACAGTAGTTAACTACAATGCATGTTAGTTCTAGTGGAGACCCAGTGGAGAGATAGGTGAAAGGGCAAGGTGGACTATCTATTGTGACTATAGTGATGCATTGATTACACCACACAAACATTGGAGTTGCCAATGAGGATTTCACAGTCAAGGAAAGGGTTATTCGAATTCATCCAAATCTATTCTTTAGCAGGGATTGTGCAGTGTGTTGGTCACTTTAATTGTTTAACAATTCAAGTGCCACATAGATTTTCAACCCAGGAAGGTCTGTTTGTTTCAAAGGCAATCACACACTATATATGCTCAATTCCAAAAGCAAAGAAATGTTGTAGTATTAATCACACTAACTACACTAATCACACTGACCACACCCTGCTTTAACAAAGCTGAAGCCTACTTGAGTTACAGCAAAGATAATCCTTCTATTGCAGACTTTCGTTAAAAGGAATCCTGGATTACATTAAAGAAATAATGAAAGGAAATCATTCTACAAAAAGGAAGATCAATTGAACTATAATAGAGAACAGGACCCTATTCCTCCAAGTAGGAATATTCAACACCTATTTCTTGATTACCAAACTATCACACACTCATTCCATAAACAAGATTGCTGAATAAAACAACTCACAACTTCTCAAGAATGAATTGTACGAAATCAATGCAGTAGTAATGAAAACAAAGCTCTAACAATAAACACAAGATTTCAGAACTGCATAAATAACCTCAGAAAACAGGGTTCAATCAAGGTGCGAATAACATAAACAGTTAACAGAATATGGAAGCAAATGGGTGAATCTTGTGAATAAGGCGGGCCCTTTCCTTCTCACAAGATTCCCTAGAGAAAGGAATTAGATTGGAGTGCTCAAAACAAACTTTTATTCATCCGTCAAAAAGTGACATATTACAAAGAGTTACACTCCTTCTCTATTCAGAAATATCCACCTCCCGTAGTCTTTAACTCTCCTTCTAATGCTGATGTCTCCTCTTTTTAAAGAGGAGACATCTATTACAATTGATTTACATCACAGAAATTTTATTTTTACCCCAATCTGATCTTCTGTTCTAAAACAGGGTCTTTCTGTTCTTCCACAATAGAATGTTGTTACGATGGATACAATAATACTGGCTTCAAGATGGCCCGTGTAACAACTTCCCTTACTTATCTTTTCTCGTTGCCGTCATACTTGAAATGCTCCATCAAAATCGCAAATCACGAGTTGTTTTAGCAACGGGATTTGCATGCCATGTTGACTGTTTCAGCAACACAATCTTCAAAATCGATTATCTACAGTCTTTAAACTATCTCAGCAACTATATTCCTTCGATTAATTATTAAATATAAAAGTAATGTAGAATTATATGCAAAACAAATTAAACATATAGTAAAGAGAAGAATATTATATACTTTTGGGAAAAATGGATGAAAGTGATAATGTAAGCTTTAAATATGGACTAAAAAGAGTATAGTGGTAACAAAATATGTGGTCAAAATGGTACATTATGAGGTCGTAACATCCCCCCAAACTGAAAGGTTTGCATGTCCTCAGGCAACTTGTAGTCTGAGTTAGAGTCTGGATACTTACTTTTTGCATGCAAATTACTCAAGCAATAGTTGTGGAAGGTGGTATCTGTTAAAGCTCTGAATCCTTGATTACTTTGCAATTTCTGCCATGCTGCTGCTTCATTGCTATTAGCCAACCTGTAGTGAGCTTGATATTTTTCTGCTGGCATCCATAAAATAGGAAAGTGAAAATGGTAGCCTATCCAATTTTCAGCACATTTCTGAACACATCTGATGTAGTTAGGTACTCTGAATATTGCAGTTTCAAGGTTAACAGGACTAAAAGGATTATACTCTTGTCTCTCCTTAGAGGATTGTTGCCAAAACATGTTTTTTGCTCTCAGAGCAACAGTCTCTTTGGCCCTAATAAACTGGTGACACTCTTGGAGTACTGAGGCCTACAATCGCTGTATATGTCTAATCATTCCTGGCTTCTACAAAAACTGATGATATTCTGCCAAAAAAATGGCGGGGTTTCGAGGTTCTGGCCTTATCCAGAGAAGGTGATTATCCTCATTGTGCCTAGTTTCAAGAAAAGCGGTTTGCCATGTGATTTGATTGGCAAGAAAGGAAACAAATGCCCTAATCTGTACATCACCAACAATAGGATTAAGATTGATCTCTCTATTTTCAGGCATAGCCTCATTATGAAGATACAACTCACATAATAGATGTTGATCACTAGTGGAGGCCTCTGCAAACTTTTTGACAAAATGCTCAGTTGTGAGCAACTCATGAGGTCTTCCATCCTTAACTGCTTTCAACTAGAAATAAACAAGACGTTCTGAAAGAAACAAAGAATAGTTCAAAGATGGTTTCCTGGTGGCTAACAATTTTTGTACTAGTTGAAACATTAGGAGTAGTTTATATTTTAATTCTTTATTCTCTTTCTTGGAATCACTAAGTTGCTGAAGTGTCTGCTCCCATTTATCCCAATTAGAATACATATGATTTTTCCAGGCCAATTTATGTTGTTGTAAAATTTTGTCTTGATCAATAACATACTGCCTCTTCCACTTATTCATTATTTCCAATTCTTTCCATGGTGGAGTTTGTGTTCCGGTATTATAAGTAATGGGCTGAGGCATAGTCTGAGTAGCAGAATCAGTTAATGTAGGGCAGGATACCTGTACCTTGGTTTATTTCTCCAAATTTTTTGAAGGCCCTACTGGTTCTTCTGTAACAGTAGGGAATTCTTCCCTAACTGCAGATGATATGGATGCTCCAGGCATTGGAACTTTAACTATCTTATATCCTTCCTGTTGATAGATGTTTCCACATTGATGACACATGTATTCTTTATAGGGATCATTCTCTGTATTTTTTTCTTGCATGGATGTTGTATGGGCCAAGGTATAAATATTTAGTTCCTTGTCAAAGGCTTCCCTTGCCATTACCAATTATTTCTTGCAGGCTTCTAATTCTGACTTTAAAAATTCATTTTCTTCTAAAAGAGAGGCCATGGTGACTGGACCCTGTGTATCGGTTGCTTTTTCTGAAGTTGATTGTTGTTCTTTTGTTGTAGCTAGTTCTTATGTTACAGCTACAGCGGGTTTCTTTTTAGTAACATCTTGGATGTTTGACTTTTGCACTTCAGCAGTTGGTTCTTCTGTTTCAGCTGCTGAGTGAGTAGTTGGTTCTTGTGGAGCAGCTACTGACTGAGTAGCTGGTTCTTGTGGAGAAGCTACTGGTTGTGTAGAAAATGATGTCATATTACCCTGGGCATCTGGTTCTTGTGGAGCAGTGCCACAGGATGAGATGGGTAATGATTCTAGGGTTTGGAATGGTGGTGATGAATGAAGTTTTAGAAAAATGGCTGTAGGGTCAGGGGTAATGGGAATGGTTGCTGATTCAATGGTCGTCTTCATTATTCTCCTAGGTAGGAAAGCAGAAAAAGCAGTAGCTTGCTTTTTATTTTTATGGGAAGATTTTTCTCTAGGAGAAGGGCTATTGGAGGAGGTGGCTGATTTGGATGTAGCCCTTGTTTGCCTTTTTGATACAAAGGCGGTTGTAATTCGCCTCTTTCTTTTATGAATAGGGGAATATGGTGATGTTTCAGCCTGAGATTCATCGCTAGGGATGTGGACACTGGGGTGGGATGACTTTGCTAAATGAGATGGGCTTGAGGACAGGTCAACTGGATTGATAGGTTCTGAGGATGGAATCAATGGAGGATCTGAGATATTCTCCAATTGCTGCTCATAGGAACTTTCAGGGATTTCTTGGAGATTTTCAGCTTCTTAGGGAATTTCGGGAGCTTGCTCAGGGGTTAAAGGTAAATTGTTTAGAGGAGGGTTTTTTTGTGCAAAGCCCCTTTGAATCAATAACTGACAAAGGCAATGATGGGTGAGGGAAAGTAATGGAAATCTTACCCGTCTACAATAATATGACATATTTCTAATACATCCAAGCAAATAGTAGGGAATGTTTACTAGTCTACCATGTCGTAAGTGGCTCATTAAGACAAAGTCATGCTGATAGACTACCTGATAGCAACCTTCGCAAGTTAAATAATGTTTGAAAAATTCAGCTACCTTTGGCCATGGAGGAGGTAATGAGTGCAGTCCTACGCCACGACCTTTAATCTCAACATGTTCTCCTCGAAGAAGGAAGTCTTGTTGCGTGTTTAATATGATGTGCTTCCTACTAAACCACCAAGCACCTGTGACTGGAAAACCCGAGACTTGCACTATGTCGTCCTCTGAAACCAGAATTCAGACCTCGTGGATAGTGGAATGGTCCTACTGAAGGTTCTGTGCAAATTCCAGGACCTGCTGTGGGTCGAATTCTTGAAGTCTTTCAAAATATGCCACCCATCCTACCTGTTGGAAGATCTGATAAGCATCTGGAAACAATTCAAGGAGAGCTATTGAGCCGGGCTCATGTCTAATGGCCGGTCCTCCCATAGTTACTAGCTTAGGTAAAATGCAGAGGCAAAGAGCAGAATTACCAGACTTCGAACAGAGTAATTGTTGTGACTGAGAACATGGAGTATAGGTAAAGGGCCGAAGTAATGGGTATAAAGAGTGATGGCAGTTTGCATGCTGTGAAATGATGGTTTGTAATTTCGAAATTCCCCCCCATGTATGGTGAAATGATGTTTTTGAGGGTGCGGAGATTGTAGTTATAATGAAAAAAATCTTCTCTTTAAACTATTGTTTAATTGTATTACATAAAATTCACATACCTTATATTTACCTTTGCTTTGTAATTCGAAATATATAGTGCTTGTTTATGATAGCTTGATACTGATGGAAGAACTTTAGAATTATTTGAAATATAAGGGGGGATCATATTAGAGTCTGCTTGATGATAAGAAAGAGGGAATGAATGGACAATATTCACATAAGGAGTATGAAGAGTGAAAGTGAAGGAATGAAATAATTGCAACTAAAAGGAATGGTATTTTAGCAATGGAAAGATAAATGACATGTTGCTGAAAGAGGTGTTTTAACAATGGAAAAATAAGGAAAATGTTTCTAAAAGTGATGATTTAGCAATAGGAAGATAGGAGGAATATTTGCTGAGAAATAGTATTTCAGTAGTAAGGAATAGGGAAAATATTTGCTGGAGAATGGTGTTTCAACAGTGGCTAAAATGGGAAAAATAGGAAAATGATATGAAAAGGGAAAGAAAGAATGAGGGAATGAGTGATGAAATGTTACTCGGAGATGAGGAAATTAATTTAAGTGAAGGAAACAAAGCTTCTCAGATTGAAGCTTGGATCTTCTTGTGGTGAACTTGTCCTCCTTAGTAAATTCTTCCTTAATCAAGAATCTGCAAAATAAAATTGTAACATGCCAACCCTTGACAGGGATTATTAGTTTTAAGAAATCTAATCTAATACTAAAAATATAGTGCAAAAAACAATTAAATGCTGTGAGGAGCAGAAGACTCCCCTAGAAAAAGATAATGTGCATCTGCCATGCAAGTGGCCTTAGAATCTTCTTTAGAAAATGGGCACTGGTACAAACGAAGCCTATGACCATTTACTAGTAGAGGTGTTTTAGAATCATCAATTGTTAAAAGTCTTACTGTTCCATTGGGAAAAATAGAATCTACTTCATAAGGTCCCAGCCATCTTGTACGTAACTTAACTTGAAAGTTCTCAAACCGAGAATCATACAATAAGGCCTAATTACATTTTTGGAACTACTTGTGTTTGATGGTTTTATCATGCCACTTTGTTCTTTGTTGTTGGATCATAGTTGTTTGATGAATGCCATCTAATATTTTTTTGTCCAGTTCAAGAAGCTGCTGCAACCTGGCTGTTTTTCACATCAGTCAAATCAAGATTAACAGCTAAAGCAGTTCTTAAAGTTTTAATTTCAAATTCCACAGGAAAAACAACACTTTTACCATAAACCAATTCATAGGGAGAAAATCATGTAGTATTTCTCTAGGTAGTTCTATAAGCCCATAATTCTTCAGGGAGTTTTTGAGACCAATCCTTCTGGTTATCCCTCACTATTTTGGTTAGAATGGCTTCTATTAATTTATTTTTACTTTCCACCTGCCCATTGGCTTGGGGGTGGTATGGTGTAGTCATTCTATGATGAATATGGTATTTCTGAAGGGTAGATTTGAAACCATGAGAATTGAAAGGAGGTCCTCCGCCTGTAACTAGCTCTCTAGGGATTCCAAATCTAACAAAGATTTATTCAAATATGAAAGCTAGAACAGCTTATTCATTAGCTCTAAGAAGTTCTTTGGCCTCCACCCATTTAGTCATATAATCTGTACAGACTAATATATAAACCCTTTGGTTGGATGGAGGATTAATGGGTCCTATAAAATCTAAGGCCCATATTTCGAAAGGTTCAAGTATTACCTAGGGGTTCAATGGCATTTCATCTCTATGATTAGGTTGAACCATTCTCTGACAGCTATCACAAGCCCGTACATATTTATTTGCATCCTTAAACAGTGAGGGCCAATAATAACCCATCCTTAGAATTTTATGTGCCATTCTTTTATCAACAAAATTCCCTCTGCAAGGGCCATCATGACAAGATTTTAGTATGTCATACACCTCATCCTCTCTAATGCATCTTCGGATTTCATGATCAAATCCTGTGTAGAAAAGACACCCTCTTATCCAGCTGTACCTGACACTTTGTTGAATGATTTTTCTCTTTTCTCTATGTGACAAGTGTGCTGGTAACTTTCTTGCAACCAGATAATTGGGAATGTCTGCGTACCAAGGTGAGTGAGCAGATACTGCAAATAAATACTCATCAGGAAAGGAATCATCTACTGGAATATTATTATCAGTTTTTAACCATGAAAGGAAATCAGCCACAACATTTTCTTTACCTGCTCGATCCACAATTGTAATATCAAACTCTTGCAGTAACAATAGCCATCTGGTAACTCAAGCATTTGTGACAGATTTATTCATTAAATACTTAATAGCCGAGTGATTAGTATGGAAAAAAGTAGAGTAACTAGTAATGTAATGTCAAAATTTATTAATGGCATAAATTACTGCTAAAAATTCCTTTTTGGTAACTGTATAATTAAGCTCAGCAGGGGTCATGTTCTTATTGATAAAGCAGATCGCATAAGGAAGATGGTTTTCCTCATGTCCCAAGACAACTCCAATTTCAGTATCTAAAGCATTAGAAGATATATGAAAGGGAAGTGCCCAATCAGGTCCTCTCAAAATAGGAGCTATGGATAACTGATGCTTGAGTTCTACAAAGGCTTCCTGACAAAGATTAGTCCACTTAAATTCAACATTTTTCATGAGAAAAACAAATAAAGGAGAAGCTATCTTGGAAATTTTTTTAATAAATCTCCTGTAATATCCAACATGTCCTAGAAAAATTCTCACATCAGTTTGTCTTTTAGGAACAGGAATATTCTGAATGACTTGTATTTTGGATGGATCTACCTCAATGCCTTGAGATGAGATAAAATGTCCAAGCACTACTCCACTCATCATCATATGACATTTTTCAGTACTTAGGGAGAGGTGAGCTTGTATAAAATGTTTAAGTACCTTCTCAAGACTTTGTAATGCATCTTCGAAAGACACACCATAAGGGGTAAAGTCATCCATAAATATTTCCATGGAGTCATTCAGCATATCATAAAATATTCCTATAACAGCCCTTTGAAAAGTTGCTGGTGCATTACATAGTCTAAATGGAAGAACTTTATAGGAAAAATTTCCCCAAGGGCTAGTAAAAGTGGTCTTGTCTTGGTCTTGGGGTGCAATTCTGATTTCATTATACTCACTAAATCCATCTAAAAAGGAGAAGAATTTATTCACTGACAAACCATCCAACACCTGATCAATGAATGGAAAAGGAAAGTGATCCTTTTGAGTGGCTTTATTTAGGGCTCTATAATCTACACACATTCTCCATTTCCCGTTTTTCTTAGGGACTATTACCAATGGGGAAACCCATTCACTGTCAGATACAGGGTAAATAAATCCTACATTAAGAAATTTCTGAAGCTCTTCTTTAACAATTTCTCTTAAATTAGGGTTCATTCGTCTTTGGGGTTGGCAGACTGGTCAACAAACTTCCTTAATATAAATTCGGTGAGTACATAATTCAGGAGATATTCCCTTCATATCCGTGTAATCCCATGCGAATGATTCCTTATTTTCAAGTAGTAACTTCATTAATTGCTGTGTTTTAGCAACTGTCAGATCATGATTTATGTTCAATGTTTTGCGAGGTTCGATTTCTACTGTTATACTTTTAGAAGAGATGGTGGTTGATGTTTGAGGTAGATCTTCAGATTTAATCTTTTATTGGGTATCTATTTCCAAAAGTGCAGTCAATTGATTGTGTGTTTCAGCAGTCACAGAGGAGGGGTCATAGATAAAATTATTAATTACTTCATCCTATGTGTTGTATTTAAGACTTAAATCTTGCCCGATAGTCAAAATCGGTTGAATAGAATTATCATCATAATACATCCATACAAAATTTTCATTGTTAACCATGGGTGTAGCATGGCGGTAAAGACTAAGTTGTTTAGTTTCATATCCATTGGAAATTTTCATTGAACCAGATCTGCAACTGATAAAGGCATCGACTGTGGCTAGCCAAGGCCTCCCCAGAATTAGAGGATGTCCCCCCAACTTTGTTTTAGTTTTTAACACCACAAATTCAGCTGGGTAATTCCAGGATTCAATCGAGATAACTAGGTCTTCAACAAATCCTTCCGGTTTGATTGTAGAATGGTCAACTAACTCTAGGATGGTTGGTGTTTCTCTAATTGTGTTCTTTAGCTATAACAATTGTAAAGTTTCAAGAGTAATAATGTTTATAGCAGCACCTAAATCTACCAGAACTTGAGGAATTATTGTTTTACCAATTTGGACTGTCACAGTAGGATGGTCGGGATCACCATATTTAATTGGAAGAGTCTTACCAAACATTAATGCAGATAGATTTCCCATACATGAACTGTAAGGGTATCTTTAGCTTTCCTACCAGGTTTCTTTACAGAAATATCTCTCATGGTTCTGGCATAAATTGTTACATCTCTTAGTGCCTATAAAAGTGGAATTTTAACATACAGATTCTGCAATTCCCCTAAAATATTAAAAGCAGGTAGCTTAGGCATTTTAGTTAAAACTAAACGCTTGGGGAATGGTGGTTATGCTGTTTCATCACCCTTATTAGGGGGTGATTGTACCTCTTTTTGTGAATCATGTTTCTCAGTTTCTTCTTTATCAGAATCGAAAGAAGTAACATCATCAATGATAGGTTCAACTATTCTCCCAGATCTTAAATCAATGTCATTACATTGTGCAGGGAAAACAGGAAATGTAGGCTGGTTCTGAATGTCAATAACTTGCACAGATTTATTATTTGGGTTAGGATTTGGTTGTACAGGTAGCTGGGGTCTCATTTGATTATTTGGTGGAGCACCTGATGGTAGAGGAAGTGGTTGTTGAAATTTAGGAAATTGATTTAGAAATGGGAGTTGTTGGCCCCTCCAATTTGAATTCCATTAATTAAAATAAGACGGTTGTTGTGGGGGCCAAGAAGTCCACATTGCAGGATCTACAAAGGGAGGGTTTGTGTGTTGCATGGGTGGGTAATTCATTTGATTAAAGGTTGGGTATTGAATTTGGTTAAAGGGAGGGTAATTTTTTTGACTAAAAGAAGGATAATTGTTCCAACGATTAGAAGATGTAAATGGCATATTAGAATTCATACATTGTCCTCGTGGTTTCCATTGTCTTCTTTGTGTTAGCAGATAGACTGCTTCAGCTTCTTCTTCCGTTGGTTGCAATGTTGCCTTTATTCCTGGTAGAGAAGGGCATTGTTGTGTTTCATGATCTTTCTCACAAAGGGTGCAAATTGGTATCTTGTCCAATGGGCATTCCCTTAGTGGGCGTTTATCTCTTCATTTGGGGCAAAAGATAGCCAAAGTTGATTCTGCTTCGGCCTGTTTCTTTTTAACCTGCAAGGTGTCAATTTGTGAAGCAAAAGAACTTAACATTTCAGTTTTAAATTCTTCAAGTAAATTACCTATTTCAGCTCTTGTTGCTCCCCCACTGGCTGATTTCTGAACTCTTGAATATGTGGCATCTCTGCTGTTTGACCTGTTCCTTGTAGCTCCTCTTGAACATCTTTTACAGAGGTCAACAATTTCATCATATGGTTCTTTAGATATATCTCCTTTACCAAGCATGTTTAACATGTATAAACAATCATCCCTTACCCCTTTCAGTAATATCATTTTAAGAATATCCTTACTTACACTGGGATGATCGGATCTCTGCAGATTGTACTGTAGTATCTCCACAAAGTCTTCCAAATTCTTGTCCTCCTTTTGTACAATCTTGAATAGTTCCTCCCTCTTTTCTCTTGTCTGATGGTAGTCTTGATATTTAAGTAGAAATTTCTATTTCATCTATTCCCATGTTGTGATTACCTGGCTTCCGAGACTCATGAACCACCTTAATGCATTTCCTTTTAGTGTTGCTGGAAACAGTTTTAGCTTCTGAGCATTAGTAACATAATCATAACTTCTACATAATATATCAAATTCAAAAAGAAATTCGTCAAGAATTTCAGAGGATAAACCATGGAAGTTGGGTAAGGCTGACAGTGGGATATTCTTCATAGGTGTTGCTCCTCTAGGGAGATCACTAATAGGAAATACCAAGGTAGAGAGAGAATTTTCATCTTTTCCCTCTCCTTCAGGATCTACTCATCCTCCACCAAAGAATCCTTCGTTATTTCCTTCCATTGGTTGATCTCCTACTGCACTTTCTCGATCTTCAAAGTTTTCTACTGGCTCCTTAATGTTTTCCACTGGTTTTTCAATATTTCCTGCTGATTCCTCAACGTTCTCTACTGATTATTTAGTACCTTTTTGAGTTCTATCAGGTTCACAGGCTTATTATCGATACCTAAACAATATAATCACCATGTAAACATAAAAAAAGCTACTATTATTACGCAGATCTTATCAACACCTTCATATCCACGTGCGCATCAGCAATTATCATCACATAGTAGTACAATCGCAACTAATTCATATATCACAGACACAATTGCAGATAATTCAAATAACAGAAAGGTACTTCAATAGTAAGTACAACTAGTTTAGATAACATAACAAATTCCGTGTTCATTAACGTCCAAAACCAAGTTACAAACCCAAGTCACAACCCATGCACACAGCCAGCAGGGTCCGCACACAGCAGGACTAAGGATCTCCACGCACACAAACAACAGGAGTCATTACCCAAAACTACCCAAAACAGATCTCAACATTTCGTATGTAGCATCAATATTACTTACTTACCTCTAGACTTAAACTATCTATCTATTTATATCATCATATCCTGCACTATCCTGTGGTCCACAAACCATGTTTTGCGGACTCTAGGTCTACCCTTTGACCCATTACAATATATTGGGGGATTTGACCCACCCCAAAGCCCCTATGCAAGACTAATTACTACAAAAATATATCAAAAACGCAGCTAGAGGACCCCGTTCCAACAATATATTATTTAATAATTCAATTTTCATTATTCTCATGAATGTATATACACTCATTACAATTTATTTTTATGTTTGTATATGGAAGGTGAAGAAGAAGAAAACAATCAACACCGTGAACAAAAAATTCCTCAAAATAACCCAAGTCATTGAAGTAGCTCGAGCAGTGACAACAGTTCAAGCGAAGAATGATGATCATGTTATGTTTGGATATCAAAGCAAGGCTTTGTATTTTTTGAAATATTTGTCTGTGAAATCAGACATTTTGTTTAATATAATGGACATAGTATCCCAATTGAAAGACAAAGGGATACCAATAACTGTCCCATTTTATATGACAAAGAGTGTCTTATTCATATATATATATATATATATATATATATATATATATATATATATATATATATATATATATAATGTGTTTTAATTTATTCTATTGCATTCTCCATTGTCGTCATTAAATGTAACACCACTAATTAAATATATGGATTATTAAATATTATAATGAAGAGATGTGAAATCTGATCATATAACAAATTAATCCAAACATCACATTCAAATGCACTAATAAAAATTTAATTGATATGAATACTGTTATACGATATGTGTCGTCTTTTGATGAATAATGACTTTAAAAAAATCACAATAATTATGATATGGTATAACAAATTAATCCAAACATCACATTCAAATTCACCAATAAAAATTTAATTGATATGTATACAGTTATAAGATATGTGTGGAATTTTGATGAATAATGAATTTTTAAAAAATCTGAATAATTGCACTATCACAGGTTGATGTTTCTAAAAAATACAAAATGAACACCGGTGTGTGTCAGTTACCGTACACCGATGTGTTTGTATGATAAATCGCACCAGTACATTTCTACGACCTATGGGCACTGCAAAAATACCAAGACCAATTATAACTCTCGGTGCTTTTGTGCGATACTATGCACCAGTGCATTTATGTGAGATTTCTCACCAATGTGTTTCAACGACCTATGGGCATTGCACAAATACCAATACAACTTAGAACAAGCAGTGTGTTTGTGTGATACTGTGCACCAGTGCATTTATATAATACTACGAACTGGTGCGTTGATACGACTTATGGGCACCGCACAAATCCCAATACCAATTAGAACGACTCGGTGCGTTGTATCACCTACAGTGCGCCTGGTGTGGTTTTAGACCTTTACGACCTCGTGCATGCACCTTTGACCACCCTGGAGCGACCGTCTGGATGACATGCACCAGGATGTATCTAAACATTCCGGCGTGTCCTTTATTTGTTTTCTATCTCGTTTCTTGGTAGGTTTGCAGGACCGGTGCGTTTACTCTAAAATGCACTAGTGTGTTGACACCTGCATAACGCACTGAGAATAAAAAAAGCCCGTAATAACCTCCGGCCACCCTTTTTTTTTATTTGTGTTGAAATTCCGTTAGAAACTTCACAAAGACCACCATTACTGAAAATGGATGTTGTAGCATATGATTTTTTGACAATTTTGGCCAATTTTACAAGACTAAACCCTCTGTTATAACATCCGCTAGAGGGTCTTTTCCTTGTAGTGAAACTTTTTTGACCTTATTTCTACCCTGATGTGGAGAAAATTTTACATGTCTTATGTTTTTCCTTTCATGGCATAGAAAACCATTTAGTTTTCCTTGTTGCCATTCTCTTCAAACACTCAGCAACCACATGGTTATATAAGCCACAAAAACTACATGGTTTTCTATGCCATGTTTTATGTTCACTATTACCAATTTTCTTGTAATAAAAATTAGCTTTAGAATACAAAGAATTTTTTACCTTGCTTTGACTCTCTTTTCAAAATGCTCACTCCAATTTGGAAATGACCAGCAATCACGATCACTGGAGGCTTGTGAGGTACTCCCAACATCCTTCATTATCTCGTACTTTTCGCATGAAGATTCTCCTATCTCTTCCTTTCTAACATAGCCCAATATTGCATTTAGTGTTAATTCCACCACCTAAATGGGATTCACAATGATTTTCCCATTAGCTCCTAGACCCTTTCCCTCATATCCCATATTTTTCAATAACCTTGAATGTCAATTGTTGATTCTAGAGAAGGTGATGATGGCTTCACTAAGCCTTCATTGTGCTTCAAA
The DNA here is from genome assembly GCA_034641835.2 of Pinus albicaulis. NCBI lineage: Eukaryota > Viridiplantae > Streptophyta > Pinopsida > Pinales > Pinaceae > Pinus > Pinus albicaulis. Next base: position 1,277,753,129 of record CM076577.1, on the reverse strand, counting down.
TTTTCCAAGGTCTCTTCCATGGCTCGTAATTGAAGTTGCAATATTTGTTTCTCCTCCTCTACTTCTTGTAGAAGTCCTCTCAATTCAACGTTCTCTTCTTAAAGGATTTCGTTGATCTCTTCATTTGAATCATGAGAAGAATATTAAGAAGAAGTATATTCACTCGAAGATGGAGATGGAGCATCGTTATTTTCTCTTTCTTTCTCTTTTTTCTATCGTGTCATTTTCTCCTCATAATCTGCATACATTATATCTACCATGTTCTCCATCCTGTAGAAGGGCTCGTCAATATCTTTTTCATCCTCCATTATCTTTCTATTTTCACATTCCATATCTAGTTATCATTCAAACATGAAATTTGCATCAACAAGAAGAACAATCTCATAACAAAATTGATATGGATTATCTCAGCTACTGGAATTAACCAAGATATTTTACTCTTGTGATGTTAGCACAATTGCATGTGAAAGATTATAAAAAAAAATGTGTATACTTTAAATAAGAGGAGAGATAAATGAAATTATCAAATCAAATAATACACACAACTTGATAACAAATTTCGCTCAGTGTGGGTTACATCTCCAGGGCTTTCTTAAAGTGGGGAGGCCTCTTTCATTAATCTTCAGCAAAATCAAATTACATGCTTCTACAAAAGGCACCTTATACCTCCACTTCTGGAGATGGCATAAAAATGGACACCTCTGGTGAAGAAATGGACTGCATATTTGAATTCCTGGCATGAAATCATTTCAAATGACTATAAAATCGACCCCTTTCTGGGTCGGTCAAAATTTTGACCCTTGGGAATCTCATATATTCCCCAAAGATTCATTCTCGTTGGTTGATTGGAATGTTGCTACTCATATGAAAATTCTAACATTACCATTGTGCTCTTAATGAAACGATGATTAAAATGAGTATAAAGTCGATATGGTTCTAAAACTGTGAAATTTTGGCCCCAAGGGAATCTCCAAGATTCCTAAAGATTCCATAAAGATTTTGTGTTGCGGGTTGACTGATAAATATGAGGAAACTAATTACACCATCACAGTCACTGCTAAACACTGAGAAGAATGAGTATAAACTTGACATAATTCTGTCACCATGAAAATTTGGCCACAAGGGAATCTCTTAGATTCCTTGTGATTCCACAAAGATTCCTATATGAAATTTGACAAAAGATATGTTTCTCAAATGAGGAAACTGATTACACCATTGTGTTCCCTGTGAAATTATCATTAATTTGAATATAAACTCGATATAATTCTGACACTGTGAAAATTTGGCCCCAAGGGAATCTTTTAGATTCCTCATGATTCTACAAAGATTCCTATATGAAATTTGACTAAAGATATGTTTCTTAGATGAGGAAATTGATTACACCATTGTGTTCCCTGCGAAATTCTTATTAATTTGAGTATAAACTCAACATAATTATGAAAATATGACAATTTGGCCTGAAGGGAATCTTTTAGATTCCTTGCATATTCCCCCGCGTCAGGGTTCCACTCCTCAATTTCTGTGTCCACTCAGGGTTCCACCTCTAGATTGGGTTCTGTGCCTATGTTTCCTTGTGGTTGAATGGAAAATATGAGTTTAAATTTAAAAGAAAACTTGGCATTAATTTTTAAGTCTGCCTACATGGTAGAATGGTTGGAAATGTTACTTTGTTGGTTTGTTGGCCAATTTTATTTTATTTTTTGTTATTTTTGTTTATTTTTAAAAAATATGGCCAAAATTCGTTGGCCAAAATTTTGGGGTCACTGTAAAAATTAAGTACGAAACAATTTCTCTAGTTCTGTTCACTGGAAAGTTCAAAATTGTTGCCTCATTAATTTCCACCAAATTTAGTGGCTCTCCCATTTTTAGACAGGCTTCCAAATTTAGTTGGCGCTCTGCTAACTTTAGGCAAGGGGCCTAGTTGACCAAAACTTTGACTAGCCATAACTTTCGAATATGATGTCGGATTGAGGTGTTGTTTGTATCATTGGAAAGATTGCGATGATCTATTCGACATGAATCTAGTTTCATTGCAATCCAATAAATTTTATTTGTGAGCCTTTGTTGAGCCATATTTGATTTCTGATCCTCTATGGAGCGACCTGGATCAATGTTTGTCTCTCTGAAAATTTAGCCTGCTCCCATTAACAAGTCAAATGATTTTCTCTCCATTCAATTTTTCTAATTGAACTGCACCTGCATATCTAACATGGTGACTCACATACAAACCCAACCAATATATTTCAAATTTTCTAGGGCGATTCAAAAAAAAAATTTCATACATCGACCTAATATTACATCCTGAATTTGTTTTTGCTTGATGCAGTGATCATGTCATGCCTTTTCCCTGTCCTTTTTCACATTCTATTGGAATCCTACCATAAATAAATCCTCTTCCAGTTGCAGTAGCTCCACTAGTATTTGCTTGACTGCACTAAAATTTGATAATCATACAATAATTTGGATACTAATTACTATCAATTATGCTCTAATTATTGCTTCTAATCCATAGACCAACCAGAAAGGTGTCTAACCTATAAGATTTATCAATGTGTTCTTGTAGGCCCATAATACTGTAGGAATCCTTAATTCCTAGTTGTACATGTTCATGTTAGAGACCTTCGTCAGAATGGTTTCCAGAATTTTGTTGAAGTCATCAATGGTGCTTTTTCTTCTTGTGGATGATATGGTATTCTCTTTTTCTATTGTACTAGGAACTCCTCCACGAGTGCTTTGATAGTTTTATTTAACAATTGTGTTCCCTGGTCATTCATTCAAAATTTGTTGCATCTGAAGCAAATGATGAAATTTTCAAATTAAAATTCTAGATATAGTGTCTGAGCTTCAATCCTTGACAGATGTTTCTTCGATGCATTTGGTTAGAGAATATATTATGGTGATAATGTATCGTGCTCCACTCCTCTTCATTGGCATGTTGATTTTCCCAATAAAACCAATGGCCCACTTCTCAAATGGTTGTAAATTCAATTATGGATGGAGTGGAATCCCATATCATCGCAAAGGTTTCCCATCATTACACACACCATAGATGTGACAAAAGTCCTTTACATCACGATGGACCATCAGGCAGCATAAACTAGCACTTAAAATATTTGACATCATCGTCATGCTACTCCTTCATATGCATTCATCAGTATGGTGGGTGTCTCATGCTTCAATACAAATTTTTAGAGTATTCCATCTATGCCCAATTTGTACATACATCCTACGATTAACTGATAGTCTGTGGCCTTGACTACCAACTACTTCTTCTGTTCTGTTGTGTACTCCTATGATTTCATCCTTGTGCTAATAAATTGGATGAACTCTACAAAATGATCGTCCACCATATCCACATGAAATAGTTCAAATTATGGTAAGAAATCATTTACATTTCCTTACTCTTCACTATAATATATCCTTGAAAACTTATTTGTCCCCGCGTTCACCTTACCAGGTTTTAGAATTACCTCAAATATCATATCCTTGAAGCAATAGCAACCATATGCATATCCTTCCCCACAACATTGGCTTGTTGATGAGGCAATGTAATGTAGAGTGTCTATATATAGCTGGAAATGTAAACCTAGTAGATAATGTCTAAAATTTTGCAGCGTGTACACCATCACCAGTCCCTCACATTCTATTGTGATGTAATTCTGATTCACTGTAGATAACTTTATACACTAGCAAAAGAAATCAAATGGTCTATTTTGGCTTCTTAGAGTTGTGCCATGAATACTCCTAGTCCTATGGATAATTCATCAACATGGACATGAAATACCTTACGCCAATTAGGAAAAACTAGGATTGGCACATATACTAATTTTTCCTTTAGTGTATCCAATTCATGATGACATTCTTTGATCCATTTGAACCTAGAATCCTTCATTAATAGCCTCTCTTTCATTTTGGTGTTCTATGCATATCTATGCATAAATTTTCTATAGTACCCAATATGTCCCAGTGTTTCACGCAATTGTCGCACTGACATTGGAGGTGAGAGGTTCACTATTATAGTGATATTTTTCGAATATACTAGTAGTCTTTATTTCAAACCACATGACCAAGATAATTTCCTATCGATGAACAAAAAATAGACTTTATTAGGTTAATATAAATATGCAACTTCATGCATTTATCTATCATAAGTCACAAAAATTCAGTGTCCTTCCATAAGAAGTGGGAAAAGTAGTCGAATCATCTAAGTAAACTTCTAGGAACTTATGAATAAAATATTTAAAAGTTTTTGCCACCACTTAGGAGAACACCACTAGTGAATTATTCAAACCAAAGGGCATGACTATGTACTAAACCAACTCCCACTCTATTGCAAATGTTTTCTTGTGATGGTCCTCCTTGGAAACCTTAATTTGGTGATAACCTGAGAACTTGTTTTTAAATGAATAAGCTTCCTTCCTCTCGACATTCTGTAAGACTTTGTCTGTAAAATGAGTGGGGAATGTATCATGGACATAGGTGTCATTCACTTTCCTCGAGTCCACCCAAATTAAAATCTCTCTTATCTTCTTCTATTGCACAACCATTGGACTAACCCACTCTGAGTCCCCAACAGGCTCCATGATACCTACTTTCAACATCTTGTGAATCCCCTCCCTAAATTTTTTCTAATAAATGGAATTGAGGAAATATGTTATTTGGCATATTTTCTTCACACCTGGTTTCATAGTGATATCCATCTTGCCTAACTCACCCACTGTACCCTTCATCTCTGCAAAATTGTTGGGGGACAAGTCTTGGAATTTCTGCAATAGGCTGAAATATCTCCTATTATCTCTTCATCCCAATAATCTCTAGCCACCATGAAATTAGGGTTGTCCTCAGTATCAATATTCACCTCATACATTTTGATACGCTCTGTACAATCTGGTGCGACAAAGTCTAGCTTTGGTCTAATCACCTATCATTCTCCCTCGAACCCTAGGATATTCAAATCCCTTGGATTGTCATTTTCATCAACCTTTTTTTCCATGCCATGACAATGCTAATTTCCTAGCATTTTGACAAATATAAATAAAAGCACAAAGTGGTACCTCCTTTGGCATAATCCTTGGTTCCAATGCAAATATTTTATCCTTCATGTTTCATGAAGCCTCACATATTATTTGATCTAACTCAAATTGAAAAGTAAATATAAAACATTCTTCCATCATTTCCTACTCTATAATACCTTGTCATGGTTCCAACTCCATGTACCAATTCTGAGGCATAGTTTCCAATGTGTACACAAAGTGGTGCACCCCCTCAACCTTTAGAATTTATCCCTCTCTGCATTATGTGACACACTTTTCCATATGAGAAAATGTGGATTCATAAGTAGTATACTATTCTTCATATTCCCCAGCATCGAAACCAAACCTAATCTACTATAGGTGCCTACATTGTTGCCATTATTTTTCATGTTCCTTGGGAATTTCCCGCCAATGTGTGAGAGAATATCTGAGAGAAATTTCTAGCATGGGAAACTGGAGATGGCCTCGCACTTGCACTTCAAATTATTTGACAAAGGTAATGGTGTCTATCAAACCATTGAAATGGGGATGTTCCCAAATTACTGTGCCAATCCACTGCACTAAAATATTAATATGAGCACATATTCTTGTAGAAACCTTGTGGAGGAACTACTATCAGTTCTCTAACACCTTGTTTGAATTTGACAAAAATGAAGTAATCCTTTGCTAGCTCAATGTGCCATCTACGGTTGGTTTGACACAATCATCACATGGGGATGTTATATTATAGATGTTGTCAAGGTCAACTACATCGAGGTCCTCTCTCAAAAGTTTGATGTATTGGTCCCCCTCCCTAGATCCAATGGAACAACTACCCGTAGATATCCAACTTCAAAACTATTATGTCGCTTCTTCAAGTTAATAATGTATTGAATTTCATATGCCCAACCAATACCAAGAAATTTTGAGTAACATTTTATATTTTCCATAATTTTGATGACTTCAAAGTCCACCAAACTCTTTACTCCATCAATATTAACTTCAAAATATGTTAACTCTCTGATAGGGAATATATGATATTGGTTGGAAAAGTGCAACTGAAATTTGGACCATAATAGCATGGGATTCACATCACCTCCCAGGTGATATTTGGTAGGATATTGACATCAAAACCCAAATCTAATATAATATTTTCCATATCATAATATGTTATATGGGTACCAAACCAAAATTCCTTGTTTGTGCACCTCCTACACAACAATTACCGTCCTTGGAGATATTTGAATCACATTAGCTTCCATGTCTTGTGCATAGTAATCATTTTTTTCTTGCGTGTACTGATCAATCATCTTGTTTAGTCTCTCTATAACACATTCATTTTTCATTATATTAAGAAAGATTCTAAAAAAAATAGATGGGGCTTACCTCCCTTTGAGTCACTTCAGGTGGAGGCTTCTCATAGATTGGTAAAGCATCATGAATTGGTGGCTCATGTGGATGTCTTTCCAAGATCAACACACCCTATTATGCTACTAATCAATCACTCATTTCATCCTTATGTTGATATGTTTTCATTTATGGAAAATAAATGGTTAACTATGTTCAATAACAAAGAAGTTAAAATCAAACTATTAATCCAAAAGACATTTGACAATGCAATGAAATTCAACCCTCCCGATCATGAAGTAATGTATGTAACCCTTATAATTTTTTCTAGTGAGAAAAATTTGGTATGACACATTGAAAATTAAGGAATAGGTTTGCAAACGCGTGAAGCATACCTTTGGAGGTGTCTAGAACAGACGCAGGCATGGATCAAGATAAATTTTCACCAAGTTATATTCAATGCATTAGAGACATGTTCATGGATCCCAAATAGTTTAAAGTAACCTGAAAAGCATTGCAAATACATGAAGATTTCATCAAGAAACTTGGTAGCACTCTACAATAAATCTCTAAGAATGTTTTTTTTAGGTAACTCCAATTTCAAGGAGGAGACCATCATGTGTATCCTTCTACATCAAAAAAACATAGTAATGCTTTGGATTCTACAATTCAAGAATTTCACCACCTTCCAGTTCAATGAATCCTCTAGTAAACCCATTTTTTTCCAAGCTAGATAAGTCAAATTACCTATTAAATTTGGGATTAAACCCTCTTCAATTTGGCCTGCATTGAGATCAATTCAACACTCCTATATACATGATGATTCAAAGTTGGCTCAATTTGTATAAATAAACAACACGTTCATCCATTTGCACATCCAACTTGGCCAAGGAAGGGAATATTCAGAAGATCACAACAAAGCTAGAGAGATAAGGTTCATATATGATGAACCAAGAAGCAAGTTAAGGTAATTCTCTTGTGTTTTTATCATTTTTGTTTCGATGAAGGTTGACTAGTGGGCTTAAGATTAGTTCTTGAAGCTACTTTTGCTAGATTTCTTTGTTGTGTATTGCGGAGAATTCATAATTTCATACCTCTTTTATTCTTGCCTAAACTCATTTCGAAGCTCTAAAATGGGTGCACTTTGTAGAAGAGAATTTGGTAATTTTGGAGCTTTTAAATTTGGCCACTTTGGAGAGAATTCGGTCACTATGGAGCTCTAAAATTTGGGCTCTTTGGAGAATATATCTCGATCACAATGGAGCTCTGAATTCAACCCTTTTGGAAAAGAATAATTAATATTTATAGAGAACATATCTCAACCTAATTATTATTATTTGTGAAGTATGGAACTCAGAGATGTGGAGTATAAAATTTAGACATGTATACCTTTACATGTGGAGACAATTCTAAGCTCTATGAGTTGAAAAAGTAGTTTTCTCTTTTTCCCCTCCAAAAATTGATGACGTAATATAATAATATTCTATTGTTTTCACTATTATTTTATAATAATCCATAGGAGGCCCATTTTAGACCTAAAAAATTCTCTAATGAACATTGACTAATCTCTTTTGGAAGAATTAAGACCAGTGAATATTTTTTACCAAACATATTTGGGGAGCTAGTTGATTATAGTCGTTGAAGCATTCTTGGATCAAGTTTGAGAATACTTTGTAGACCAATTTTGAAACATATTTGAAACTATATTGGAGAAATTCCTATGTACACTTGGAGACATATTTCTAACAAACTTGAAGCCTTTGTTGGAGTAGCCTTTAGAGTCCTTGTTGTAGCAAAACCCTAAGCATTGTTTGACTAAACCATAAAGAAGTGAAGGAATGTTTTTGGAGCAGATCACTGACCATAATTTGAAGAATGAAGAAATATATTTTGAAATATATCTTAAAGAAATATAGGAATTTTTCTTATATTAGATCCTTGACTAGACCTTGAAGAGTGAAGAATGTCATTTGGAGCAAAAAATTGACTAGACCTAAAAGTGTGAAGAAGTGACTTTGGAGTAGCTATTGAAGAAATATTGGAACACCTTTGATATACCTTGAATAAATTTCTTTGAAAATGTTGGATCTTGAATTAGATTAAGATGATTGAAGTCCTCATTCAAGGTTGTAGCCTTGAGAGAGAGACTAAGCTGGAGCTTGGAGACTAGGTTCGAGTCCTCATAAAAGGTTGGAGCATTGTCAATCACCAAGTTCTAACCTAAATTGATATTTTAAGATTGGGGTCCTCTTTAAATGTTGGAGCCTTGAAGAAGTTGCATATTTTTCTGTACAGGTTCAAGAAGATTGAAATCCTCACTTTCTTTATTAATAAATTAATTTTTATTTTTGTGTTATGGTATATTGCATTTTATAATCAAAGAAAATTATTAACTGGCTAATTATCAATTGAAAGAAAAGTTGATTCACCCCCCTCTCAATATTTTCAACACTTTATAAGTTTGAATTTCCTTTGAAGGGTTTAATGTTGAAGGATTCTTTGTAGCCTTCCAAAGCCAATGGTGAGGCTACTCTAGTGGATTTACCACATTCATTCATGTTCTAGTTCCACCTCTGATCACCATGTGCATCTGAGGGTAGTCTCGCCACACTATCATTTTAACCATTTTGTACATTTGGTCCATGATTCTCCTACCATTTTTCTAGTAGTTGTGGAAAATCCTCCATGCCATGGTAAAGATACCTATAGTATGTACAATTCATGCAAGATTTCAGACATACCATTTCCAAATGTATTTTTTTGCCATAATTATAGTATATCACCAACCCTCATCCTCATCCAAACCCTCCTGGCCCTGTTATAGGCAGTCCTTATCATCTCTGTGGAGGCCCCTGTCCTCGAGATGGTGTGGCGTAATATAAATCTTGATATTGTTATACACCACCATAATGTTTCTCTACCACCTACACGTGTTTTGAGAGTGTTATATAATCCACTAATGCCAAGCGGGTCCCCCTAATATTAAGTTTGAAATTAGATCTCGCATTGTTTCGAATAGGAGCCTCGTTCATATATTGGCCCAACTGCCATTGTATGTGTTTTTTCTCTTGGATATAAAACACAAATATGAGTGTGATACTGAGTGTAATATGATCGAAGAATGAGAAAAAGAACAAATCTCCATTGATAACTTGTGGAACATGATATAAGAATGAAAAACAACATCATAATCAAAAAAATTCCTGAAGGAAGCATGAGATATTTGAAAGTAACTATGACATGCACAAAGGAAAAGTATTATTAATCAACTGCAAATTATTTCATAATCAACCACTAGCATTAACATTGAATTAATATAAAATATTCGAAGCCAAAAAAAAAGTTGCGTGAAAATGAATTATCTCATAAACATGTAATTCACGTGTAAACAGGGAAAATTTTAAGGATGGAATTTTATCTCTTCTCATTCAAATTGTTGAAGGGTCACCCTTGTACTTATAACCTGTGCTCTTTATCTTGACACATTCCATGTGCTTGGTGCATTAAACCCTATGTCCCTATCACATTATTTACTACACTTCATTAAATATTATAAATAATTTATTGTAATATTTGTTGTAAAATATTGTCATAGCAATGGTTTATGGTCTCCTTCCTCTTGCATAGATCGTAATTACGATGCTTTCATCTCATAACTCCCTTTCAACATAATGTTTGAAAGATGGTTTCAATGTGTGGAATTGTGAAATGTATTCCCTTGTATACCTACAATGCATTATATATTCTTTGTATGTTCAAGCAAGGTTGATCAGAGTAGTTATTGGGAGAGAAAAATGCATTAGTATTTTTTAAGAGCTTAGCCTTGGCACATGGCACAAATCTAGGAAGCAGTGGTTAAGGTCTTAGGCTCTGAGAGTGTGAAGTGCGATACCACTAGGAAAGGGTTCCTGGATTAGGCACATGGTACAACTATAAATGGAAAAGAGTAGTATTCTATCAACTATGGATGCAAAGTGTGCTACCAAAGATAAGGTTGCAAGTGTCGGGCACATGAAACACATGAAAGGGGCAAAGGGGGATGCTTGTACATTAAGAGTGTGTAATGCATTAACTAAGGGATGTTTGTAAGTGATGGTGCATGGCACAAAATAAAGGACAAAAGGGTTAGGGGCTAGGCTCTAAGACTGCGCTATATGCCAAGGAGAGGATGGCCTTACTTAACACATTGCTTTCTTCTGAGAATTCGATGAAGGAACACATTTTATCTTTGAACTACTTATGCTAACGAGGCACTCATAAATGTGTGTAGATGATGGTACTTTCAAGTGATTTTTCTTCATGTTCTTGATGCAATATAATTCCACCATTCAACATACTGCTTCCAACAACACACGTGACCTTTTGGCAACAAAAAATTGTATAATATGATATTACACTGCCATATCACCATTGTAATGATTAATTCTACCTCCTTTGATTCTAGCACTATCACCTTTGAAAATTTTGGTAATAATACCTCAACTTATTCATGTAGATTAAACGGTTTATCAACGCTGTTATTGTATTCCTTTCACATTGTAGTGAATTGTCAATTATTTCCATCCATTTACAATATTTTTGGCAGTGTTTAATGTAATATTATGCCTGCGATGTTTTGAGAGTTAGTGCACCACCTACTATCGCATATTTAGAAGCGATTATGTTTGTATGCACAAATGTGACCTTGAAGGAGTTGATACATATCCCAGTGTTATGAAATTCTTTAACATATGATTAGTTGCATGACTTTGATGTAGACCATTGAGCTCATTGCCATCCAATATTTTCTATGACATGTTGATTGAATTTTATTCAACATAATATATTTCCGTATAAATTTAATTTCTTTGCCATGCATATGTTATCAAGTGCGCACATTGTATGTTTTATTGCATTATAATTTATGGTTGAAACCTTTCATCATCATGGGTTATTTTCAAATCCAGCACATACTATTGACATGTTGCTATGGCACATGTGCTCAACGTGTTCTTCCATTGTGCAGCCTCACATTACTGAAACAAAACATTGGTCACAAAATGAAACGGTAGCGTGCCACGTTCAATTAACATGTAACCCATGCATAAACATGTTGTCCCATTGTGTAGTCTCACATTACTGAAACAAAACAATGGTCACATAATGCAACGGTAGCCTACCACGTCCAATTAACATGTAACCCATGCATGCCACTATACAATGTTTTCATTGAATTCCTTGTATGTGTTAGAATGGGATTTCCCAATTTTGATGAGACCGAGAGGGGAATTGCATGTCACAAATCTAGAGGAGAGGGAATGAATTGTTAGCAACTAGACCTGGACCACGTTAGGACCATCAACATGTTTCTTATGACACTCCTCAATGTTGTTGGTGTGCTAGTCTTTAAGATGTGTGTAATTCCTTCTCATGCATTGTCCACTATCGTTCACATTGCATGATCTTGGGCACATTTCAATGTATATGTACAATAATTCTCAACACCCCATCTATTCCAAGTCTAAGATTAAGATTCTATCTACCTCACTAGTCTATGGTCATCTTATCAAATATTTGGCGTGCATTCTCCAAGTTCTTACATTCCACATTCATGTCAACTAGCATTCTGCATGACCACATCGTATTGAAACTTTTGTTAATTAATCTATCTTGGACTTCAAAGAATGTTGGAGTGGTTGAATTTGATTTCTATTTGAAGCTCTGGAATTTTAGGTGTTGGCTTAGTGCACCCAAAAAGGGATGAAATTATTTATGCATTTTATTGTTTTGGTTGAGCAGTTGTAACAACCTTTCCAACTTGAATGAGTGTACTTAGCTTATCAAATGACATGGTCATATCCTTTATTTCATGGCATGTTCCCATATGATCCAAAATCAGTAATATCGTAAGTCCCTTGAGACGTAAAATAGACTTTATAAATATTGAATGTTTAGTTTTCTATCCATAATAGATGAAAATATCAAAAGCGTAGGTTAGTGGTGATTTGAATGGAAAGTGGCCTAAACCCATGGTATTTATCCGTCCATGGCACTGTAAGTGACATCTATCCATGGTATTCATTCACCCATGGTATGTATCCACCCATGGTATTCATCCACACATGAAATTTACCCATGTTATTGTAAATGGAATCCACCCATGGTATTGTAAGTGACATCTTCCCATGGTATTCATTCACCCATATTCTGGTATTTACCTACCCATGGAATTTACCCATGGTATTGTAACTAAAAAATTTTATAAGTAACAAGTCACATATTTTAAAAGGACATATTTTCCACCATAATGTAGCTTCTACAATTATTCTATGTTTTAATTAAAAAATTCTTTGTGGTTTTATTTACTGTGTTGTTCTCTCATTTTACTGGCATTTCAATTTTTCAGATCTTGGGGGTCTCCCCCTAAGGATCAGTGGTATCAATTCAATTTACGCCTACATGGGAATGAGGGTTTGAAGCATATTTCAGTTTCAAATTTTTTCAGCAAACTTCAGCAGACTTCATGCAAGTGCCACAACCTCCATGGATCACATTCTTGGGAAAAACGGAAAGTTTTTTTTTTTTTTTTTTTTAATAATTTTTATTGGGAGGAAAGTTTGCAGATCAGATCTGAAAATTTTGGTGCCAAATTTACAAAAAAAATAACATATTTGGATTCCTTGCGAAAAAATACCCAAGTTAAAAAAAAAAAACAATCGTCAAAATCAAAATCTGGATGAGGGAGATCTCGTTGATTTAAAAGAAACACTCTTGCAGAATATTTTCTAATGACAATTCATCGATGGTGGCTCTCCTGCCTTTTTTTAAAGTTTTTAGTGAAAATTTTTAGAGAAATGATTATATATTTAACATCCCCTTGAAAAATCACCCAATTTCAAAAAAACAAATTGGTCGAATCGAAGTCGAGACAAGGGAGTTATCCCTAATTTAAAATCAACTATTTTTTCTGAAATTTTGTGATGGATAGACAATTTCAGTGGGAATCTGAGTTTCTAGAGTTTCCCTATAGCGATTTCAAACACATGGGAAGATGTAGAATGATCATCCTATTTCCAAAAATATGTTATAATAAATATTTTGAGTTATATTAACCGTGTTATGCCCATTTTAAATTATTTTTATATCAAGAGCAGCGTTCGGAGAGGGTTCCCTTTTGAGACGTGCCCTCTCACCCCGCTTTAGTAGGCACCTACTTCACATTCATAAGTTTCAGTGGGGAAGTCATCCTCTAATAAAATAGGCACTACAAAAACTCCTAAGGAAACTTTTAATGATTTTTCATATGCACTTCATTTCATATTTCTTTTCAAATAAGCTTAATGTGCAATGCACCAATTTGAAAACCCTAATATGAATTCATGACAAGATATATATACAATTATTCAATCTTGCAGGATAATGAAATCCCTTTAAAACAAAATAATAACCAATATCCAAAAATAAGATGTTGAAGGTTGCATTAATATGCATTGTACTTATTTCAGAATTAGGTTACAACATGGTTGGTAATTTCATCAAGATAAGCTAGGGTTTCAGAGGTACACAAGCAGAGTGGCATTCTCCCAAACCATAATGCACTTGATAGAAATGAAGGTTGGGATGAAAAAATAAACAATTATAGGGTTCAATGTCAGCTAGGACATTGGATGATCTACCTAATTCAAAGACATAACCCTTGATACCTAGAAAATCACACAGAGGCCCAAAAATATGGTGATAGGTGAAATTTTAGGGTCGTGTTGTAGCTTTAGTCCTTTGATAAAATAAAATCAAGGAAGAATTGAACTAAACATAGAGGGTACCACTTGTGTTACTTCACCATTTATAGATATTCCATTCATCTGCTCCATAGATAGGTCCTGCTAATATTTAAACACCACATGAAGATATTACACCCGTGAGTCTTCAACGATCATGCACAGAACATGGCAGAGGGATTATTATATTCATAATATTAAAGCGATTTTCTAGTGTTGCTTTGCTACAAGAAATCCTATTTAGTATCTCTGACGGAGTCACTCAAGAAATTACAAGCATTGTTTCGCTACCAATAGGCTTTTTCAATACCTCGGTGAAGCTTCTTACTTCACCTCTCTACATAAGAAGCCTTTCTCTTCTTTCTGTCTTTATATTTTTTTCTTTGGATTCACATCAACATAATTTATTAAGGTGTTCATTTCAGTAGGGGAGAAGAGGGACCTTGACTTATTTTATGGGAAAGCGAGGTTTTTTCGTATTTGATAGAAATGAAAATATATTTTAAGTTAGGTGTTTCCTCATGCCATATTATTGTATCACATCTCTGACTCACAAGTGGACAATGAAAACCATAGTATGAAATACTAGGACTACATCAACCACAAAATACCATAGGTTCAGGATTCAAATATTATGGATAAGGAAAATAAGGTAGATGATGGAATCTTTAAGTGATATCGTTATACATGCTTGTGGAAATATGTAGCATACATGACCCAAATGAGAAGAATGTGAGGGAATGATTGAAAGGAAATAATGGTAAATGTCATGCAAGATGCAATTGAGATATTTGGAATGCCCATGCAAACAATTCCAAAATGAAATGAAAGGAGATGTAGGTATGTACATGAGAAACAAAAATGTAAAACTAGTCTAATACTACTACTTGGTCCTCTCAAGCATCATCTCTAATGTACAACAAGAATGAATTCTATATCTGACATATTTACAAAATTCATAAAATGGATTTTGTGTTCAGCTATGGTACTTCTATATCATTGGGAAATTGGTAGGCAAATTCCCCCAAACATGGAAAATATCACACCATAGCCCATTGGCTTGGGCTAATGGGTCCGTTGCCTCAGTACCCACATAATATGTAACCATGGGAAACTCACTATGGTGGTGTCCCCCCCTCTTGCAGATTACGCACCACAAAGATTGTCCACCACATTTCCTAAAATTTTTCCATACTCTTGCAAGGTACTACACATTAGGGGAATTTTTAGGTCTAAAATGGGCCTCCTAAGAAAAATGTACAACAAAAATAAACTTTATAACCAATAGGATTCAAGATGATGATGTCAACCATGGGGGATGATTTACCATTTTTTAAATAAAAGGGTAAAAATATTAAAAAATAATAAAATAATAAAACTACTTTTTCAACTCGTATTTTCAACTTATCTCCCAAAAATTTTACTCAAATTTCGAGTGGGAGTACTCGTTGGATGCAAAATTTAATTCCTCATCCAAGGAGTACCCATGTTGCATACTTTCGATAAACTCTACTACACGAAAAATGATAAATACATAAAAAACGTGATTGTAATCACGTGTTTTTATGTATTTCTCATTTTAGGTATGTGGGGTATCAGTATACGTATGTAAGTACTCACTTGGATGAAATTAAATTTAAATCATACTCACTGGCACACAGGTTCTGAGTGGTTAATATGGTGAAAAAATAGTTTTTCATTTCCCTCTAAAATTTGATGATGTCATCAAATCTTATTTGATTTTTTCCACTATTATTTTATAATTCTTAGGAGGCCATTGCATTTAAACCTCGAAATTTCCCTAATGATTTTTGTTTCAAACCATCCAAAAATGCCTACACTTGCATCATTCCTACATAGCTCTTCCCTCTTTTTGGTGTAGCCTCTAGTTGCATCACTATAGCCAATTCCTCGAGTTTAGAAGTCACATTAATGGGATTTGGATATGTAGAAACATTCCTACTATACACAAATCCTAAATTCATAGGCACTCAATTCAGAGGCTTAAGGACTGACAAATTGGAGAAATGGATATATAAGGTTTGAGACAGTACAAGAAGAAGAGGAATCTCAACCAAACAAACTCATCAATTCCATCAATGATGACACATCCCATAACATCTTCAAACTTCACAACTTCCTTATATGTCGGGATTTTTTTCAACTATGCAAGTATTCTTTACGTACATAATTCACTTTCAAACATGTGAATTATTTGACAATTGCAGGCCAAATTGATATAATTAGGAACATTTTAAACTAATTTACTTGACAATTTCAGATAGTATGTTTCATTAAATTAAGCTTAACTACAATTAAGATTTGTCCACTTGCCTTTAGGGACAATTAAGAATGACATTTAAGCTAATGAACTATTTTGTTATGATTTCCTTAGCAAGCATAGATTTGACATTTAGATGTGTAGACTTGATTAAGAGTAATTATTTTCTCATAGGGTTGAGTTGCAATATTCCAAAATAGATAATAATTAGTGTTATTAAATTTTTATTTTTTTAATAAGAAGAATCAAAATTATTATAATAATATATTTAATATGAAATTATTATCTTTTTTATTTTTTCTTTTTCTTTTATTAATAAGTTTTAAATATTTTAATGACACAAAATATATCATTGAGTCAACAGGTTCATTATATAGCAAGTATCACAACAAGTAAGTATGAGGGAATGTGTAAAAAAAAAAAGTTAAAAATTATGTTCTAAATAGAAAAATAATGTCCATTATAATAATAAAAAATGAATATGTTGTAAAGTAATTAGAAGTAAAACAAATGTGTGAGTAAAATGTTTAAATCTTATAATTTGGTTATTGATAAATCATTTTAATATGAATTAATAGGCATATACTTAAAAAAATGTTAATAATAAAAAAAACCATTTTAATTTCAATTGCATAATTATTATATCATTTTTAAAACATTATGCATATATCATGAAAAAAAATTACTTGGTCCTATATATGCCCTATTTATCATTCAAAGATACAATTTAAAGAATGAAAAATACACATTGTATTTGCATGTGAACAAATTTGTTCTTCTAGGCTCATGTTAGATTCGTACTTAAGATGGATCTATGCTAATATACAATCACTGCTCTTACTACTCATGTTAAATCTGTACTTAAGATGAATCTATGTTGATATACAATCATTTCTTTTATGATTATGGTTTTTTATCTCACGTAATATGCCATATAATAAATATAACCGAAATGTATAAAAAGAATAGTAAAAAAATATAAAAAAATTAAACTTAAATGTAAATTACATCTAATTAACATTATACATTAAATTTTTATTTATAAATAAATAAATATAAATAAATTTAGTGTAACATCCCTAAAACCACGTAACTAGACGTGGAATTAATAAAGAAATATTATTAAACATTTTATCAAGAACTGGTTGGAATTTTAACAATTTCTTGATAACGAACTTACATTTTTTATCTGAAAGGAAAATAAATTATTATTCTCCAGGAGGGATGTGGACAAGTGTGGTTGTTCTTTCTGCTTCGGGAGGAAAGACTAGTGTGAACGATTGAAATCAGAGAAGCTTCAAGGTCTTAATGATAACCTCACGACGTCAGAGGTTCAAGCCATATCCATAACACTTTGCGGCACCTGCTCTAAAAATACCAAGCAGCGTATTGTCGTGGTTTATACTTTGGTGGACCCGAGTTTAGAACTGTGAACATGGTTTCTTACAGACAACTTTTGTCGATGGTTGAGTCAATTTTGATGCAGCCCGAAGCCTTACCCCATGAGCGGGCTGAGCTCATGCACAGCCTGTGTGAATGCCTGCCTGATTTTAAGAATTTTCTAGAGTACCCGTTATCGGTGTGCCTCGACATGTGCATGTGCTTGTTGGTGGAGAGGGAAAAAGAGGAATGGTAGGTTCGAAACACTTTTGGAGAAAGAATGGGAGAAGGGCTAAGAGTCTCATTGGGCTAAAAGATTCCAAGATTTAAAAGATGAGTAATATGTGCTAATTTTCTTCCCTTGTGTTAGTAGAAATATAAATATATATATAAAAGAAATAGGTCCTCTCCATACATAACTATTCTGTTTGATTTTTCTTTTTCAAACAAATATATATTTGCATAGATAATATATACTTGCATAGATAAGCTTGAATTCAAACTTGGGCAAAAGAAGGCGAAAAGTAATCAAGGTTGCTATTATGTTAATCTTTTAGAAAGATGGTGAAAAGTAATAAAGATTGCTATTATGTTAGTCTTTTAGAAAGATACTGTTCTTAGTAATATACCATGGTAAAAGACATAATCCATGTCATTTCTTGAAAATATTGGTATTATGTTAATCCTTTAGAAAGATATTATTCTTAGAGATATACCATGGTTAAAGACAAACTTACTCTAGTTTTTCCGAAAAGAAACCATGTGAGTTCTTGCAAAGATTGCTATATCTATCTTGAAAGACGTCTGTAGTAGTAAAAGATAATATAAATAATTTTACTTGTCTTTATATATATGCATCTTATGTAAGAAAAATGAGATGCTTGTTCTTTTTGTAAAAGAAAGAGATTTCATACATGTGTATGAAACGATAAGGAAATCCAAGTTATTTCTTGAAAATGAATATAGATTAAATAGGGTAACTCTTGAAGATATTTCATGGGTTGGGAGATAAGTTAATGAGTTTTCTTTTGGAAAAGAAGTCATGAAGAACCCATGTTAGTTCCTCATAATCGTTTCTTTGGAAAAGATTCTATTGTTTTATTTATGTTGTTCTTACTTGAAAAGAATAACCTCTTGAAAAGATCAAATGGCTAGATGAATTATGTCAACCTCTTGATTTAGGTGTATTAATGGTTAAGTTAACCTTGTTAGTGTTGCCTATTTTTTATGCATAAAAGATGCTATCTATGGTAAATTCTTGGAAGTCAAGCATGAGCAACTTGCATGTAGAACCATAGAGAAACAAGGTTCGTTGCATGGATAGAAGATCTATTGAGTATGTGATTAATTTAAGCTATCATAATTATTATGTTAGTTTCTTTCAGAACAAGATCATGTATATGCATGCAACATTTGTGTTATACCATTTTTTGGTCATCTAACCAGTTACTATTAGATGGACCTAAGTACACCATGTAAGACCAATTTTACCCTAAGTAAAATTGCATTCACTATGAAAAATAACTTAGTAAACCACCTTTATTAAGTTGTTTATGGTCTAAAAAGGAAACTCCATGAGGAATTATTAAATAAATCTACATTTGTTTGATTTTCCTCAAGGAATAACTAGTTAAACAACATTTTAATTAATATTCTTGGTCATATTTAACCCAAAACAGGAAAATTAATGAGATAAATTATTATTTATCTTATTATTTTTTAGGAATAATTTTTTAAACCTTATTTAAATAATATTCTTTGTTAAATTTGACTAAATCACTCATAAATAATTAAATAAATCATTACTTATTTGATTATTACTCAACCACATCCTTAAAATAATAAATAAATCATCTATTTATTTATTATTTAAAATAAAGGGATTTGACCCAAGTCAAATTCTTTTTCCCTCCAACAAATATAATAAAATATTCCATAAAAGTTGGATCTTGATTTGGTTAATAATATTTTAATTGTGCACCAATATCTAGACTAACTCAATATTTTGTTATAAATAGAAGGGCTTTTCCATTCACTCACTACCTTTTATTGCCTAAAGATCACTGTGGATCTATACTTTTGGTCTGACTTTGATCCACCAGCAATGTCATATTTTGCTACCATTTTATTGTGAGCTCCCTTTGAGTTTCAAATTTGTCTAGGTTTTCTACACCATCAAGAGAGAGGGATTTTAGATCTGAAGTGCTGAGGACTTACAAGAACCCATCCCATTGAGGAGGACTGGGAACATCTTTCTATGTTCTCCTCCTAGGTGTCATAAATACAAAAATTCTTTAAAACAATCTTGTCTTGTCTATTGAATGCATGGAGCAACTCTTGTTTTTATTTATTGCTTAATGTCTTTTAATGCATAGATCTAGATTTTTGCAGCATTTATCTTGGTCAACTAGTTGCATATCTAAAGATATTGGTAGCCATCTTTGTTGTTAGGGTTGTTTGTTATGCACAACTAAAGTGGTATTTTTTCGTACACTTGCGATTAAGATTCATACTAACAATTTGTATTATCTTTCATTGGAAATAATATACATTTGTATGTAGGAAACGATAGCATGTTTAGTTAACCTACATAGGGAAATATTCTTTGGAAAAGAAGATGGATTACATGCATAAAACCCATATTAATGTGTTAGTTTCCTTGGGATATACATATGGGGAATGTTGGTATAATATTTGAAATGAAGACATGTATTTGTATGCTTTACTGTAAATAGGTGTTTGGATACTCTGTTGTGTTAAGAATTCCTTTGGGAAGACTCTTTTGGAAACTATATACATTGGATTCCTTTACATGCACCAAAAGTAATAGATTAAGGGTTAGTTATTTTGATTAACTTTATGTAATTCACATGTACGAAGATTGTAACTAACATATTACCGTTGTAGCAATTTTCCTTGCAAGAATGTGTGTTTATGTGAAGGAAATATTAGTTAATATTTTATAGACATCCTTTGATGGTTCCACGCTTATAGCTAGCACATGCATAGTGTTGTTAAAGGAAGCATGTCATAATATTAAGCTTGCATGTCATGACTCTACATGAGTAGATGGAGATGCTTCGCAAAGTATAGATTGTGAATGTGTTGATTAGTACTTTATGAATCTTGACATCAATGTATGTTGAAGACAACATTAATAAGAAATAATGGTGACTTGTACAAAGGAAATATTATGCTTAACCTGGTTGCAGGTAAATAATTATGGTTCATGCAGATGAGTGCGAGCTGTAGAATGATCCAATGTACGATGGTCCATTATAGGTACATCCATGCCACCAAGATATGAAGATATGAATATTAATGGGTAAATGCTATCATATTTGTTGTAATGGCTTTAAGCTAAATATTTGTATATTTCCTTGTTAAATTTATAATGATGGTTAAGGGATGGTATCCCTTATAAGACATTGAGTGAGGGCTGAACACCCTCACAAGCAGTTAATAATAAAATTAAACGTTTTCTGGTTTTCACCCTACGTGGTTTCCAGGGTATATTGGTGTTCAATGATGTGCTTGATTATTGTGTTAAATTGATGATGTTGATTCCTTTCTTGTTGAGATGTTCATGATGTCAAGTATGTGATGACTACATGAATAATGAAATGAATGAAGGGTATCTCATGCAGTTTTATGTTAATTTACTATAATAGAGGTTGATAATGGTTAAGAAACCTACTATTCTTATACTAAGGTTTCACTATGAACTGGTGAAAATTCTATCTAATGATGAGTAAGGAATATTCAATGTTAATTTGGATAGTTACTGTGGGTAACTTGTATAATAAAAAATTAACTCCTTGCATTTCAATGTGAAGTTATCAGTGTATGTTACAAGTGGTATCAGAGCTAAAGATTGCAGCACTGGCACCTTTGGGATTTTTTAAGAGAAAATAAATTGAGGTATGCTACTAATGGACATGAGTTAAGGTATGATTCTAGCAATCTACATATTGATTGATATATGCAGTAGTCAGCTACTTTTGAAATGAGATGTGTGATTCATGTTTATAACTACATTGAAGAGTAATAAGTAATAAATTCTACTGCCAAAATGGTTTTCATAACATTGGAATCCTGTTGAGGATAAAAAAAAATCAATAAAACCTTTGTTGTACTTATGAACAACCTGAGTACTCACTAGTGAAAGTGAGAAGATTATAAAACCTTTGTTGTATTTATGAACAACATAAATACTCACTAGTGAAAGTGAGACTTGTTTATTAACATTGGGTATATGACATATTACTCATACATTCAGTGAACATAGCTAAAGTTACCATGCACTACTTGAAAAAGATGAATGTGCATAGTGATGGTGTGTGAAACTAATGCATGAATGCAAAAGATGAGGAAAGTCCTTGTATAAGATGATGGAGTGTTTTAAAATTAAATTAAATGAATCCTTTTAGATGTTAAAAAATAATTAATGGTTCAAGTAGTGAGACTTGACTATAATGACTAGTTGTTGAATGACTAGTTGTTGAATGAGTCGTCATGGATGAATTAAGATTATTAGTGGCATTGAATGACTATTTTTTGAATAATTCGTGTCATGGATGTATTAATATTATTAATAACATTTATTAGTTATGAATGACTAACTAATGGAAGTAATATGCATGAATCGTTTTTGACTAAATCTTATTGAAAGATTTGAATAAGTAGTTACTTCACGTGTCAGACTATTGGTAGCAGTACACTAGTGGAATTGGAAAATGTTGGATTATTACCCTAATGATTATTAATATATACACATTAATGAATATTTCTATATAATCGTATGCATGACAACATTGTATGCATGAAACTAAAATTATTTTGAAAGTGAATATTTGTATTTTAACAATGCATATTTATCATTAGTGTCGTTGATGAGATTAAGCATGGTTAGCTTAATGGAAAAAATAAAGAGATTAAACATTGTTAGCTTAATGGCGACAGAAAACCTGTGAAAGTAAAACATCGCAAACATTGCAATTCGAATTGCAACGGTAATTGATAAAGTATCATGTTATAATTTACATGATTGTGTTATTTGGGAAATAATAATGTGTAACACATGTATGTTATTCATTTTCCCTGTTAATCTAGATATCATTGGACCCATGTGGAGGGCCAAGTATGATGTATGATTTACATAAATTTTCTTTTGCCTTATGTGTAAAGTGCATATGGTTCATTAAGTAAAATAATGTGGGAAAGAATGCTAAAAGAGAAATTTAACATGCCAGACAGATGTAAACAATTCTGAAAGGCTAGAAGGCCTTAGGTTGACGGTGGTTACCTTCTCGGAGGGTTTTATGGCACTTACCTAACCATATTTTCTCTCCCTAGAGATAGATGGTCTCAGTGAGGGAAAATAGTTGGCCAATATGGTGAAGAGGGGAAAACTTTAGGAAACTCTATTGATTTTGGAGCCTGTTGGAGGAGGTCCAAAATTCCTCATAAACGTGACGTTGTTAGAGGAATAGGCATGATGTTGCCAAGAGGAATCCTATACTGGACCTGGAATGGTTTTTTTTGTCAAATAACTGTCTGGATGTGAAAATGACTCGATTTGGTTGTGGAAACCAACTCCCATGGGTTGGGAGAAGCATTTTTTTTACCATTATGGTTCTCATAGTGGAAAAAGTTAAGTAATCAGTTATGTGTTATATTAAAATGAATTTTTATATGATTATGTAAATATCTTATGTAGATATTGAGAGGAAGGGAGCCTAACTCTTGAAAAGGAATTACTGAAACTATAAGTTCCTTTATTTTATTACTATTATTTTGAATGTCTTAGCAGGGGCTAGGACAATATGCACTTGGTGCATTGATTTACCTTTTGTAAGATTAGAGAGCTAGGTGCTCTCTGAGAACTTTTAGAAGTACTGTGTGGATGTCTTTAGCAAGAGCTAAGACAATGTGCACGTGATGCATTGATTAGAGTGTTGGTTCTCTCTGAGTACTTGTGGAAGTACTCTGATTAAAACATCTCTTGATATTACATGAATGTTTTATAGTTGCAAGTATTTCATTTGATTGAAACTATGTGACTAATATGATTAAATTTGTTAGTCATACATTACAGGCTCTTTCCATGGACTGTTGATGGGTTGTTCAACCATTCTTAGAGAGCTTGTGTAAAAGCCATCATTACTTTCAATAGTAATTGGTAAGTAATGGTAAGTTCGTATAGAGATTTCTTTTTATATTTTTATGAATTGAATAATGGATAAGTAGTTAAAAATGGAAATGAAATATGTTTTGACCTATACATGCTTATGAATATGGATAAAAACATTATTATTTCAATTAATGGAATTTAAGGAAAAGAAAGTGTTTCATTGTGAAGGGGAAGGACCCCCTTTGAGTTGTTTATATTATGATATCATGAGTATAAGTTTAAATTTCAATGAGAGAAGCACACCGAGGATGGTGTTCTATTAAGGGGGGGAGTATGTAACATCCCTAAAACCATGTAACTAGACATGGAATTAATAAAGAAATATTATTAAACCTTTTATCAAGAACCGGTTGGAAGTTTAACAAGTTCTTGATAACAAACTTACATTCTTGATATAAAAGGAAAATAAACTATTATTCTTGAGGAGGGATGCAGACAGGTGTGGTTGGTCTTTCTGTTTCAGGAGGAAAGACTGGTGTGAACGATTGAAAGCAGTGAATTTTCAAGGTCCTAATGCTAACCTCACAACGTCAGAGGTTCGTGCCATATCAATAACACTTTGTGGCACTTTCTCTAAGAATACCAATAAACATCTTCTCATGGTTTATACTTTGGCAGACTCGAGTTTAGAACTGTGAACATGGTTTCCTACAGACAGATTTTGTCGATGGTGGAGTCAGTGTTGATGGGGCCCGAAGCCTTACCCCATGAGCAGATCGAGCTCATGCACATCCAAGGTGAATGTCTACCTGATTTTAAGAAGTTTTTGGAGTACCCATTATTGGTGTGCCTGTACATGTGTCTGTGCTTGTTGGTGGAGAGGGAATAATAGGAATGGAAGGTTTGAAGTGTTTTTGGAGAACGAATGGGAGAAGGGCTAAGAGTCTCGTTGGGCTAAAACATTCCAAGATTTAAAAGATAAGTAATATGTGCTAATTTTAGATTCCAAGATTTAAAAGATGAGTAATATGTGTAAATTTTCTTCCCTTTTGTTAGTAGAAAGATATATATATATATATATATATATAAGAAATAGGTCCTCTTCAGACATAACTGTTATGTTTGATTTTTTTTTTTCAGAAAAATATATATTTGCATAGATAATATATAATTGCATAGATAAGCTTGAATTCAAACTTGGGCAAAAGAAGGCGAAAGGTAATAAATATTGCTATTATGTTAATATTTTAGAAAGATATTGTTCTTAGTAATATACCATGGTAAAAGACATAATCCATGTCATTTCTTGAAAAGATTGGTATTATGTTAATCATTTAGAAAGATATTATTCTTAGAAATATACCATGGTAAAAGACAAACTTACTCTATTTTTTCTGAAAAGAAACCATGTGATTTCTTGCAAAGATTGCTATATGTATCTTGAAAGATGTCTGTAGTAGTAAAAGATAATATAAATAATTTTACTTGTCTTTATATATATGCATCTTATGTAAGAAAAATGAGATGCTTGTTCATTTTGCAAAAGAAGAGGATTTCATACATGTGTATGAAATGATAATGGGGTTTCATACATGTGTATGAAATGATAAGGAAATCCAAGTTATTTTTTGAAAATGAATATAGATTAAAGAGGGTAATTCTTGAAGATATTTCATGGGTTGGGAGATAAGTTAATGAGTTTTTTTTGGAAAAGAAGTCATGAAGAACTCATGTTAGTTCCTCATAATCTTTTCTTTAGAAAATATTCTATTGTTTTATATATGTTGTTGTTACTTGAAAAGAATAACCTCTTGAAAAGATTAAATGGCTAGATGAATTATGTCAACCTCTTTATTTAGGTGTATTAAAAGTTAAGTTAAGCTTGTTAGTGTTGCCTATTTTTTACACATAAAAGAGGCCATCTATGGTAAATTCTTGGAATCCAAGCATGATCAACTTGCATGCAGAATCATAGAGAAACAAGGTTCGTTGCATGGATAGAAGATCTATTGAGTATGTGATTACTTTATGCTATCATAATTATTATGTTAGTTTATTTTGGAACAAGATCATGTATATGCATGCAAGATTTGTATTATATTTCATTGGAAAGAATACACATTTTTATGTGGGAAATGATAACATGTTTAGTTAGCCTACATAAGGAAATATTCTTTGGAAAAGAAGATGGATTACATCCGTAAAACCCATATTAATGTGTTAGTTTCCTTGGGATATATATATATATATATATATATATATATATATATATATGGGTAACATTGGTATAATATTTGAAATGAAGACATGTATTTGTATGCTTTACTATAAACAGGTGTTTGGATATTTTGTTGTGTTAAGCATTCCTTTGGAAAGACTCTTTTGGCAACTATATAGATTGACTTTCTTTACATGCATCAAAAGTAATAGATTAAGGGTTAGTTATTTTGATTAACTTTATGTAATTCACATGTACGAAGATTGTAAGTGATATATAATAGTTGTAGCAATTTTCCTTGCAAGAATGTGTGTTTATGCGAAGGAAATATTAGTTAATATTTTACAGACATCCTTTGATGGTTCCACGCTTATAGCTAGCACACGCATAATGTTGTTAAAGGAAGCATGTCCTAATATTAAGCTTGAATGTCATGACTCTACATGAGTAGATGGAGAAGCATCGCAAAGTATAGATTGTGAATGTGTTGATTAGTAATTTATAAATCTTGACATCAATGTATGTTGAAGAAAACATTAACAAGAAATAATGTTGACTTGTACAAAGGAAATATTATGCTTAACCTGGTGGCAAGTAAATGATAGTGTGAGCTGTAGGATGATACAATGTATGATGATCCATTGTAGGTACATCCATGCCACCAGGATATGAAGATACGAAGATTAGTGGGTAAATGCTATCATATTTATTGTAATGCCTTTAAGCTAGATATTTGTATATTTCCTTGTAAGATTTATAATGATGGTTAAGGGATGGTCTCCCTTATAAGCCATTGAATGAGGGCTGAACACCCTCACAAGCATTTAATAATAAAATTAAACATTTTCTAGTTTTCACCGTAAGGGTTTTCATGGTATATTGGTGTTCAATGATGTGATTAATTATTGTGTCAAATTGATGATGTTGATTCCTTTCTTGTTCAGATGTTCATGATGTCAAGTATGTGATTTTATGTTAATTAATGGTTAAGCAACTTACTATTCTTATACTAAGGTTTCACTATGAACTGGTGACATTCTATCTAATGAAAAGTAAGGAATATTTAATATTGATTTAGATAGTTACGGTGAGTAACTTGTATAAAAAAAAAATTAAGTCTTTGCATTTCCATGTAAAATTATAGATATATGTTACATTTGGTTTTATAAGTAAAATATTTTTAAAAATATATTTCAAATTTATATATTTTTATATATAAATAAAAAATAATTTCATTAACATACAAATTTATAATATATATTCTTCACATTAATAAAATGAAATATACACATGAATATTATGAATTTGAAAAAAAAATACTCTAAATTATAAATTAAACTATAAATAATTAAATACTTCACATTAAATATTTATTAATAAAATAAAAAAATAATATTTGAACTTCGGCGATTCTATTGAGATGCAAGATCCGATTACATGTTTGAAAACTTCCTTAGGATTTCTGTCAGTAAGTTTGCATTTGACAATTCATAAGCGTTTGTATTTGACAATTCATATGTCTAAGAGTGATTATTTTTTACAAATTCAATTGGGATAAGATTGAGTTTTTCTATTAAAAAAAATGATAATAAGTATTATTAAATTTAGATTTTTTAATAAGAAAATTTAAAATTATTATAATAATATATTTAATATGAGATTAATAATATGAAATTATTATGCTTTTATTTTTCTTTTGTTAATAAGTTTTAATCCTTTTTTATGAATGAGAAATGAAAATATCATATACAATTATAGTTTTTACTATTATGGTTTTTTCTTTAGCATAGTGTATCATATATTAAGAAAAAAAAATTAAATGTATGAGACTGAGAATGGTGAAGAAAACGTGTAAAATTTAAACTTAAATGTAAATTAAATTTAATTAACATCATGTATTGATTTTTTTTAAATGAATAAATATAAATATTTTTATTTTTTATTTTGTAAGGTTGGCACTACTACATCTTCAACATGTCCAATATATTAAAAGAATTGAACCAATAGCTTCACATCAAGGAGTATCTTAACAGAGCACCTTATCATAGTCTTCCAAGACTAATGAACATAATATATTTAATTTTATACTTAAAAGAATTTTAAAAATAAATTTCATATATATATATATATATATAAATTATTATATATATTTTTCCCATTAATAAATAAAATTGAAAAATTAATATTATGAATTTGAAAAAATAATTAGTATAGTATTTGAAAAATTAATATTATGAATTTGAAAAAATAATTAGTATAGTAATTAAATACTTGAAATTGAATATTTATTAAAAAATAAAAAAATAATATGAATAAATTTGATCCATTACACTTGAAATCCTACCTTGTACAAATTGAGAGATATGATATATATTGAGAAATATAGGAGAAATTCATCAATGGCTAATCTAGTGCTTCAATCTCATAAAATGAATGGTGTTCGTGTGTTATGAGCCTAGAAAATGCAAATTGAGTCTATAAAATATTAATATTTTTTCTTATCGTTTTAATATAGAAATATTAATAATGAAAGCATCAATTTATTTATTTGTTATTATTTCAATAACAAAGTAATGCATATCAATTTAAAGAGTATTGGTTCATAATAACCAAACTTTTTATATTTCAATGTTTATTTATGTATATCAATTTAAAGAATATTGGTTCACAACTACCAAACTTTTTATATTTCAGTGTTTAAATAAAAAATAAACAAAATAAAGATAATATCATGGTCTCATGGCCACATTAATATGATTTGAGACTCAACATTGTCATCTGGACCACTTCTAAGAGAGAAAACCAACTAAAATGATAGAAAGAAAGAACGAACCTCCAAATTAGCTTAAATTTTGAAAAAACTTTGGAAAATATTGAAAGTGAAAGTAAATCACAAGTTTTACTTGTAAACACTTGTCTGCACAATTGTAAACAAGATATTAGATGTGATGATATGTTTTTCTTGTGGTCACAACTCTCATATTTCATTACCCAATAGAATCTAATTAGGATTTTAGAGTTAGTTGACTATTGAGGGGAATTGGGTGGAAAGAACAATTTAATACTTTTAGCAATAAAGTTAATTAGTTAATATAAAAAGTTAATTAATAAATTTTAGTTTGAATTATTGATTTATTTTATTTTAATTATAGTTAGTAAGTTTATAATTACAATTTTTGTGAAGTATGACTTTATCTAATTTAATTTTAATCAAAATAATATCAATTAATTTGATTTAAATAAATAATATATATTTTTATGATAATTAATTATTAATTTTTAAAATCTTGTGAGTATTTTTTTCCAATTTTATCCAATTTTTATTTATTTATATATAGCTACTAATTTTTAAGATCAAATAAAGTTATGTTAATTCAATACAACTATCTTAACTTTATGTTATGTTAATATTTACAATTAACCAATACAAAGAGATAAATTAATAAAAATAGTTTATATTATTGAATTTTTATTTATTAGAATGGTATGAGCATTTCTTTCTTAATTTTGTTAAAATAGTTTTATTTGTATATAATTACTAAATTTTAGGATTTTTTAAATTTTTCTTTACTAACTTTGTTAAATTTCTTTTATTTACACATAGATTTATAACTCAACAAAGCCATATTAACATTAATTAATAAAAATTAACTAGAGTTAATTTAAGAAATTTGGTTTGAATTATTGATTTGTTTTATTTTAGTTACAAGAGGACAACTATGAACCCCTTAAAAAATGAGTGAATTGTTACTGTGATCAAATTTCATAGATGACATGGGACACATGTAAAAAAAGTTGAAATAACGTCCAAACTTTTAAGCCAGTCACGTTGTAAGAAATTTTTTTTTTAATTAAAAATTAAAACACTTTAATATTTTTCCAAGTTAAACATTAGAAGTTGCCATGGTCAAAGCTAAACTATTAGTGGTCAAACACATAAATAAATTGCACATGCAAATCAATTGCTATAGTCCTACTTACTAATAATAACATACTATATAAGCTAGAATAATGATAAATATTTAAAGTAAATACATACATAAATTTAACTCTTTGTATTAATTAATTGTAAATATGAATATAAAATAACATTAAATATTTTTTTGGATTTAACATATTTTTATTATTTAGAAATCCACATATTAAAAAATCAAATAAAAAAAATATCCTAAATAAAAATTATTTGTACAACTTCCATTATTATCATTACTGTAATGATACACTAAATTGTATTCAATCTTCAACCACCTCTAGAAAGTAATAAATTTTCCCATAAAAGGATACTAGAAAAAACGTTTAAATAAATTGATTCATTGCTTTATACAAAAACTGTTGCAGAGGGAATGGAAGTCAATAAGGGATGAAAATTATAATAACAAATTATCGATGTGGAGTTTGTAAATTAGTCTAACAATATGATAAAGAAAACTGGTTGATTTTTGTTGTTATTAAATACTTTACATATAATTTGCAAAATCCATTTCGGAATACAACTAGTATAGAAACCTTTGCAGAGGAAGGTATCATATTCAATGTGGATTATAAGGATCCCTGAGCAAATACACATCCCTATGTTCCAACACCAAAAAACAAATCGGCTGGTATTTGATTTTGGCCAAATTTATTTTGATGAAGATGATATCTTTATTGTATAGAATTGAATTTCATTTATTTCCATCTTAATAACGTCAACCTGCTTCTCGATAATGAAGAGAAGTTTTACATGGCTTTGCAATTCAGTTCAGGAGGCTCTTAAATTTAGAATTCAACTTTATATGGATTTGCAGTACTAAATTGGTTTTTTTAGTAGTTGGATTGGCATTTTGTGTCATTTTAAAATAATAAAAATGTGTAGAAATAAAATTTCATAGTGATAAAATTTTATAGTAAAATTTTGGTAATTGTTAAGAATCAAATTTAAATTATTAATCATTTTTATGAAATATGATTATTTTTAAATATTTTAAAAATATTAGTTTATGTATAGAGATTTTATATTCATAATTGTAACAATTGGTTTAGGTGTTAATTGATATTAATGATTTGTTGTTAAGACATTAAATATTAATTTTTATTTTATTTTATTTTTCTTTAAGAAATAATACATTATGAGCAGAAACAAATTTTTAGTTTAATAAATTTGTGAAAGTGATTTTCACAAAAAAAATAATAAGGCTGATGATAAAATAATATAATTCAAGAACTGAGAGGTGGTTGGCAGAATCAGTTCAAACAGTTACCCAATCTCTAAGGATAAAGGTTAAATCCTAGTGAGTTTTTGGGGTTTTGTTCGATAACTCAGGAAAGAGAATCTGCAAAGAGGAATTCCTGATGTGGTGTTAACCAGAGGAACACTCTAATTTTCTGAAAGGAGAAAATTTTTTCTGGATTGGAAGACTGGATCGGATTGTCTCGAGGTCTCTCCAGAATTTTCTGTCAACTTACAAGCTCATACTTGGAGCACGGGTAATTTCCTCTCTCGAGGTAGGGAGGAACAACATCAGTCAAAAAATTGAAGGAAATAGATAAGTTTTCTTAATGTTATTCAGAATCTTAGAGACTGTGTATGGTAATGACATTGTATGTATTTAATTTACTGCACAGAATTACAGAACTTAATTGTAGGAAAGGAAAATGATTGAAGACACAAAATTGTTAACATAGAACCCTCAGAAGAGGGCTCTGTTTTGGTTGTTCCCTGTGTCCTATGATATACACGGACAAAAATGGTCTGGTCATCCAACTATTTTAAGAACAAGAAGAAACGAAAGACGAACGTGTGAAAACATACCGTAGAGTTCTGGAATATAGTTATAAACACAAAGAATTCAAATATTTAATAATGACAGACATATATACTAACAAGGAAAATGTAAGTAGTGCCATTGTGTTATAACTTTTACTGTCAGGAACAAGGAAAACCTTTTTACATTAAAGATGCAGGAGATGGAAATTTATTATTTTAACAATAACTTAACCCAATGATAAATTGAGTATATATATATATATATATATATATATATATATTGAACACTGAAATATGCATGTAATAACAAACTAAATAAATTTCTCGTATATTGTTTTTTTGTATGTTGAGAAATAACATGAAAATATTGATAGAGCAGATTTTCTATAAATAACTTGTAATTTCTGAGAATCCAGCGAAGACTTAAATACTGTGAAGATCTATGAGATTTTTACTATTCATTTTGAAAAGAAAAAAAAAACCTCTAATTGAGGAAGAAAAGTACTTATTAGGAAAGTAATCTTTGCTGAAACAAAAGCCATTGCATATAATATTAAGAATTCTAAAAGAATCATATTATAGAATACGTAGACTACACCACAAATACTCCAGAGAGATCTTAACATATTTTAACTCAGCAATCAATGTATTATGTACCGAACCAAGCATGTAACAAGGTATATTAAGATTTACCCATAGAGTTCTTAAAACATAACATTATTACAAGTTTACGTTAAATGTATTATCAAATGGCATAACAACATTGCATTGTTAGGTTCGAGGTACGGTGGGCTTAGGCCGCATCTTAACTTCTAAGGAACCACCTTGAACCAATGCAAACAAGAGAAAAGCTAAACTGACTACAAATATTAAATGTAGGAAACTGGCATGCAAGACCAGATAGTTGCCAGCTGAGCAAGCCTGTATCAGGCCAAGAACTTAGAATGCAATTGTTCATGAATAGGAGAAATACTTTTCAAGGGCATAATGTCTGAGGTTAGCCTTGTGATCGAAGGAAACTTTCGAAGGAAAGCCTTAGTGCAAACAATCTTATAAGGGTTTACCTACATGAAATATTCAGTTCATGTTAAATTCATAATCTAGCTCAACTGCTAAGAACTGGAGGAATTAAAACTTGAACAAAAATAAAACGTCTCGCAAAAATACTTACCTAGAATAAACCCGCGGAGTTAGCTGGTGGACAATTCCTGCCAAATAACATTCAAGGTTATTTCCATCGAGCCAGGAAATAAGTTAGAAATTAAAATAAAGATAACAAAGGAAAATAATAACCGGTACAATCAACACTTACCTTACTCTATTATCTGACCAAACGAATGTTGTAGGAAGGTGAAGCGGAGGTCACTCTTCAATTCAGAGGAAAATAAGTTATATACTGTAATATGGTGCAGCGGAAATACAAAATTAGCACCAGAGAAGAGGTTAGATACTATCACAAGAGAATGAAATGTTCAGTAAGAAACCCTGCGGAACAACACTATAAGTACTGACACTTCTCCATAACCTCGTGAGAAAAATATGGCGTCATAGGAACACTTACTGTAGCAGAAATCTTGGGCTGCAGTGACGGCCATTTTTGCAGAGACAGGGTTTCCATTGACAAGGAGTGACTCACCAAAAACTCATCAAAAAAATTATTATAGGGGAGGGTCATTACCCCAAAAACCCTAACCCTTTTTCTCCATTGGATCTTGGAGGGAAATATCTACAATGGAGGGTTTTCCAGTTGTCACCGCAAGTACAGTGACAGCGTAGGGTGGATTTAATGCAAACCTAAAACTTGAATTTGCTGTCACAAGTCGAACTGTACACCGCCAACCCAACAATTCACTATAATCAAGTTACAACTTGACATTTATGTGGAAGTCAGATGAAATTTAAGATGATTTGAGGGTCGACAGTAACCTCATGGACTGGGAAAAATTATCTGTAATTTCAAACTTAGATTCAGGCCTATGGTTAAAAGAAATTGTATTTCCACAACCGAAGACTACAAATATATATATATATGTGTGTGTGTGTGTGTGTGTGTGTGTGTGTGTGTGTGTAGCACTTAAGAGAAAATGTAATGTTTTTCGATGATACAATGCAATCATTGTTATTTCATAAATCTTAGAGTGTGCGATGTGTTCATTGGTAAGTGAGGTAATAAATGTTTGTTTATTTTTATAATAAGAAAATAAATTTATGTATCTAATAGTAAAGGAATATGGTAAATAAATGCAGAAAAAAAAAATTATGTGTATTTTTTTATGAATGTTACAAGTGGTATTAGAGAAACATTATAACGTTGGGACCCTATGGGTCAAATAAAGTCTTATAGCTATGTGTATATTGAGTCACAGAGAAAGAAAAGAAATATAACAAGAGACAATATGAGGATGGGGCAAACGCAACATCCACCACAAAACCTCGGGGAAACCCAACCTCGACCGAAAATGAACTGAGAAATGTGGGTACAACTGAGTGTGGATCAGCACTAGAAAATCAATAGGCTGTTGGAGGAATAACAACACCAAATGAGCATTCTCTTACACATAGTATAGAAGTTACAAGAGGAAATGGAGAGAGTGTGAAACAATAATGCACGATAGATGCAAGAACAAGAGAGGATATTAAAAAGTCTCTCTGAAAAACAGAATCAAGGAAATGAGAAGCCAAGTACTGATATAGAGTTTCAGGAAAGAAATGAACAACAATCAAGAGATCATGACACTAACAAAATGGAAAGAAGTCAGTCTCAGTGTAGTAATAGAAATAATAACTATAATGAAGTTGAATCAGATAATGTATTAGATCATAAGGAAGTAAAGAGATAGAAAGTAGAGCTACAAGGTGAATTTCAGAAAATAAATCCTCCTACGTTTGATGGAGTAGAGGAGGAAGTGGCTGAGGCATGGCTGATAAACATGAATAAGTATTTCTAAGTGTATGAGTACATCAGTAATCTTAAAGCCAGATTGGCTATCTACCAGCTAAGGGAGAAAGCCACCTTATGGTGGGAGGAAGTGAAAAACATCCACAATATTTTAAGGATAAGTACTTAACAGAACGTTTTTATGATGAAAAGTCTAGAGAGTTCCACAACTTGAAGTTGGGACACATGATGATGGATGAGTACATCCCTAAGTTTACTTCCTTACTTCGTTATGTTCACTATTTAAGAGATGAAAAGGCTAAAGTACAGTGATTTCTGAGTAGTTTTCCGACTCACATGAAAGAGCGTATTAATTTTGTGAATCCTAAGACTATGGAAGAGGCAATGAGAAAGGCCAGAATGTGTTACCAGCAAGCTAAAGCAAAGGGTGAACAAGGTAAAAGTAGGCAGGTAAAGAAAGAGCATAAGGGAAGTTCTACTTTTAAGAGAAGCAGAACCAGCAATTTCAAAGATGTTGCCAGAAGCTCAGTTAGCAAAAAATTTGAAAGGAATCATCAAAGAATAAGATGGCCTGCAGAAGATAAGCCCACTGAAGCTTCCAGCAAACCTGAGCAAGCACCAAACTAGAAGCCACCTTTACAATGTTGGCGGTGTGGTGAGGCACACTACTATAGAAACTGTCCACAGCGAGGTAGGAGTGAGGCGGTGAAAATTTTACAGGAGGCCTCAACAATGGGTGATGTCACCAGGAACATACCTAGAATTAATGCAGTGTTGCAGGACTGGAAAGCGAACTATCAACCGACAATGATTGAACTGGAAGGTCAAACCAGACGGCGAGTTTCTAGTCAAGCCTCAATGGATAATCAATCGAAGAGAAATCATGCTCCAAAGGCGAGTCATCACCCAGGTTAAAGTGCAGTGGAAGCACTTTGGCCCAGAAGAGGCTACCTGGGAGGATGAAGACTTTGTGCGGGAAGCGTATCTAGAATTGTTCACTGGAGTTGAATGAGAACACCGAGGATGGTGTTCACTTCCACGGGGGGAAGTTGTAACAGCTGGCTTAGGTGCTAACTGATGTTAATGATTTTTTGTTAGGAAATTAAACATTAACTGTCATTTTATTTTATTTTTCTTTAAGAAACAATACATTATGAGCAGAAATGAATTTTTAGTTTAATAAATTTGTGGAAGTGATTTTCACAAAAAAAATAACAAGGCTGATGATAAATAATATAATTCAAGAACTAAGAGGTGGTTGGAAGAATCAATTCAAACAATTACCCAACCTCTAAGGATAAAAGTTGAATCCCAGTGACGTTTGGGGGTTCTATTCGGTAACTGAGGAAAGAGAATCTGCGAAGAGGAATTCCAAATTTGGTGTTAACCAGAGGAACACTCTGATTTTCTGAAACGAGAGAAATTTTTCTGGATTAGAAGACTGGACCAGATTGTCTCGAGGTATCTCTAGAATTCTCTATCAACTTACAAGCTTAGACTTGGAGCACGGGGGAGAGATGAGGGCTTAATTGCCTCTCTCGAGGTAGGGAGGAACATCATCAGTCATAAACTTGAAGGAATTAGATAAGTTTTCTTATTGTTATTCAGAATCTTAGAGACTGTGTATGGTAATGACATTGTATATATTTAATTTACTTCACAAAATTACATAATTTACTTGTAGGAAAGGAAAATGATTGAAGACAGAGAACTGTTGGCATAGAACCCTTGGAAGAGGGCTCTGTGTTGGTTTTTCCCTGTGTCCTATCATATACATAGACAAAAGATGGTTCGGTCATCCAACTATTTTAAGAACGAGAAGAAAGGAAAGACAGAACCTGTGAAAACATGCCCTAGAGTTCTGGAATATAGTTATAAACACAAATAAATCAAATATTTAATAATGACAGACATATATACTAACAAGGAAATTGTAATTAGTGTCGTTGTGTTATAACTTTTACTGTCAGGAACGAGGAAAACCTTTGTACATTAAAGATGCAGAAGATGGAAATTTATTATGTTAACAATAACTTAACTGAATGATTAATTGAGTAAATTTCTGTATGTATATATACTTTGAACACTGAAATATGCATGTAATAACAAACTGAATAAATTTCTCGTATATAATTTTTCTGTATGTTGAGAAATAACATGCAATGAATGATGGAGCGGATTTTCTGTAAATAACTTGTAATTTCTGAGAATCCAGCGGAGACTGAAATATTTTGAAGATCTATTAGACTTTTACTATTCATTTTGAAAAGAAAAAAAGAAAAAATCTCTAATTGAGGAAGAAAAGTACTTATTAGGAAAGTAATATTTGCTTAAACAAAAGCCATTGCGTACAATATTAAGAATTATGAAAGAATCATATTAAAGAATATGGAGACTACACCACAAATACTCCAGAGAGTTCTTAACAAATTTTAACTGAAGAATAAATGTATTTTGTACTGAACCAAGCATGTAACAGGGTATAGTAAGAGCCCATAGAGTTCTTAAAACATAACATTATTACAAATTTATGTTAAATTTATTATAAAATGGCAGAACAACATTGCACAGTCAGGTTCGAGGTACGGTGGGCTTAGGCCGCACCTTAACTTCTAAGGAACCACCTCGAACCAGTGCAGACAAGAGAAAAGGAAAACTGACTACAGATCTTAAATGCAGGAAATCAGGATGCAAGACTGGATAGTTGCCAACCGAGCAAGCCTGTACTAGGCCAAGAACTCAGAACTCAACTGTTCATGAATACGAGAAATACCTGTCAAGGGAATAATGTCTGAGGTTAGCCTTGTGACTGAAGGAAACTTCCAAAGGAAAGCCTTAGTGCAAACAAGCTTACAATGGTTTACTTACATGAAATATTCAGTTCATGTTAAATTCTTAATCTAGCTCAATTGCTAAGAACTGGAGGAATTAAAACTTTAACAAAAACAAAACATCTCGCAAAAAGACTTACCCAAGATAAACCCGCGGAGTTAGCCAGTGGACAATTCCTTCCAAATAACATTCAAGTTTATTGTCATTGAGCCAGGAAATAAGTTGGAAATTAAAAGAAAGATAACAAAGGAAAATAATAATCGGTACAATCAATGCTTACCTTACTTTATTCTCTGACCAAACGACTGTTGTAGGAAGGTGAAGCGGAGGTCACTCTTCAATCATGAGGAAAATAAGTTGTATACTGTAATATGGTGCAACAGAAATACAAAATTAGCACCGGAGTAGAGGTTAGATGTTGTCACAAGAGAACGAAATGTTCAGTAAGAAACCCTGCGGAACAACACTATAAGTATTGACACTTCTCCATAACCTCGTGAGAAAAAGATGGCATCATAAGAACACTTACTATAGCAGAAAGCTTGGGCTGCAACGACGGCCATTGTTGCAGAGACAGGGTTTCCATTGACAAGGAGTGGCTCACCGAAAACTCATAAAAAAAAGGTTATAGGGGAGGGTCATTACCCCAAAAACCCTAACCATTTTCCTCCGTTGGATCTTGGAGGGAAAGATCTACGGTAGAGGGTTTTCCGGTTGTCACCACAAGTACAGTGACAACGTAGGGTGGATTTAATGCAAACCTAAAACTTGAATTTGCTGTCACAAGCCGAACTATACACTGCCAAGCCAACAATTCACTATAATCAAGTTACAGCTTGACATAGACTGAGAAAAGGTATGTGTAATTTCAAACGTAGATTATGGCCTATGGTTAAAAGAAATTGTATTTCCACCACCCAAGACTACAAATATATATATGTGTAGCACTTAAAAGAGAATGTAATGTTATTAGGTGATACAATGAAATCGTTGTTATTTCATAAAGATTAGAGCGTGCGATGAGTTCAGTGGTAAGTGAGGTAATAAACGTGTGTTTATTTTTATAATAGGAAAAGAAAATTATGTATATAATAGTAAAAGAATATGGTAAATAAATCGAGGAAAAAAAAAATTATGTGTATTTTTTGATGAATGTTACAATAATATTTTTAAATTTACAAACAAATAAGGATAATAAGAAAAATAAATGATTAAATTTTAATTTAAAAAATTAATTTCATTTTAATTTTTTAATATTGATAAGTTAAAATGAATTATTCCTTTTATAAAAAATGGAAAATAATTTAAAATTTTGGATATGAAAAATATTATACATAAAATACAAATAATACTCATAATTATGTGTATCTTGTAAAGTCTAAAGGAGATGTCGTTTTTGTTTTAAATAAAATGTCATAATGGAGTAGAAAATTCTAAATATTGATAATATAGGAGTATTTGATATTGCATACCTATCATGGATTAATATAATTATGTTTCTTAAATATGGATGCATGGTTATTATATTTTTATGGTGTAGTCTATATTTTTTTAAAGTTTTGTATATTTTGTTATTAGTATATGTGTTATATTTTATTTTCAATATTTTAAATTGAGTTTCTATTTTTTTGGAATGAGACATCAAATTTTTTTTATAAGATTATAAATTTGCATGTTTAAAATGTGTTTTTAATATATATGATGATGATGATAATGGTTAACATCTACTAAGACTAATCTTTGGTCTATCAGACCTAAAGAAAATAGTGATTAATTTGATTTAAGATTTTATTCCTATGCTCAAAAAGCTTGGAGAGAAGCCTGTGGAGCTCACTATAATTTTGACATCTTAAAAGGCTAGGAAGGTGAGTATTGCAACAAAGATTATGATTGAGCTCTAATGTGGTTGTACACGGGGCACTCTAAGAGGAAGTGATTTTCATCCTCGATGTTCATATTGTCACAGAGATGGCAGATCCTTTCCATCCATGGTGTTTTAGGAGCTATCCAACGACCTGTTTCACTATGGAGCTCATGAGAGTTCATTCTAATCTTGGCTATATTAATTTTCTTCTTTGAGCAAGTTAAAACAAAGAGATAATTTTGATCTTCTAAGGTGGGGTTGATGACCTCCTTATAATACCTTAATTTTCTTTTAGCTGCTAGATCTTTCTCGCACCACTTTTTTTCTTTGAACTTAGAAGTAACAATTTTTTTAATGTTATTGATGTTTTGCAATCCAACATTCTCGTCAATCTCCCAATGGTTTAACCAGGCCCTGGTTTATTTATACCAACCTCATTTAAGCCTTAAGTGATTTTGGCTGGAATTTGAAGCTAGCTTAGGAAGCCTATGGCCTCCTATGCTATTGAGCTTGTGCTTGTACAATAGAAGCCTAGTCATAGCTAGGCTCTCGATAAGGGAAAGACCCACTTCTATAAGGAGAATAGGATAGGGTGTATTTCTTTTAATTTTAAGGTTATACATTATAAAAAGCTTCTGGATTTGCTCAATCTTTCTCCAGTATTCTCTAGAGATGTTGCAACCCCAAACCTCACATCCATATAAGATAACAAGAGTGACTAAAGTTTCAAAGAGGAACTTCTTTCTATCCCACATTACGAGGTTTTTCGTTTTACAATTATATTCAAGACCAAAATAAGCTTTCCACCCCCCATTAATCCTTTTATGAATGTTATAGTTCCAGTTGAGCTTGTGATGAATATCAGTTCCTAGGTACTTGTAAGAAGGCACTTCCTCCAAGTTACTATTGTCATACATAAAATTAGCGTAATTTTCTTTCTTGGATTTGATAATCATAACTTTTTTTTTGTCAGTGTTAACAGACATACCCATGGTAGAGAAAAAATCCTTAAGAAGTCTAAGTTGCTTATCAAGATCAGATGGGCACCTTGCGAGAAGAACAATATCATTAGCATAGAGAAGAAGGATGATGACTATCCCAACTAAGATCGTGCCAGCACATCCTGCTTCCTCTAAACAACCTTCTAGCTTGTCAATGTAAATGCCAAATAGGGTAGGGGAGAGGGGGCAACCTTGTTTAACTCCGATATTACACTTAATATCTTTCTACCACCCCTCATTTCTCTTTAACTTGGAAATTACATTCTCGTATAACCTTATAACAGCCACTCTTAGCTCGAAAGGAACATTTAGTTCTTCTAATCTATTCTATAGGTTATTTCTAGGAACCGTATCGAAAGCCTTTCTAAAGTCCACAAAGCAACAGAAGAGATTGGATTTACCATTGCGACATTCTTCCGCAATGATCCTAAGCGTAACGAGGTGGTCCGTTGTTGAGTGTTGCCTTCTAAAACCCGCTTGGCCTTTAGCCTACTTACCTTCACCTTCAAGCCAAATGCTCAACTTCTTTTCTAAAATAATACCATATAACTTGGCTAAGAGAGGGCTGATCATAATTGTTCGACAATTAGAGGGGTTTTTTGTATCCCCACTTTTAAAAATAGGGATAATGAGGCTCTAATTCCAAGGTTTAAGGAGCCCTTGCTTGACCGCTTGGTTGAAAATCTTGTGGATGTGGGGGATGAGGACAGGACCTCCAATTTTTAAGATTTCTGCTTGGTAACCTTAAATCTCTTTAGCTTTCCCATTTTCTAGGTGTTTAACCCCAAAATAAATGTCTTCTAATGAGAAAACTTATTTCTTTGTGAGCGGGGTTTCAAAGTCCTTGGCATTTGGAGATTCATAAGGGTTTTTAAGATAATAATTCCAGTCATGTAAAGCAATTTTATTATTATCTTTAGTTTTCCTAGTTAGAATCTACCTCCAGAATTTCTTAGGAGCCACCTTAGAGAGGTGTAAGAGATTCTCTTGTCTTTTATGAATATATTGTCTTTTTTTCCTTTTAGTTAGGGCTTTGTAGATTTTTATCTTGTTAATATTGAGAGATTCATCAACAACTTCCTTAATTTCTCTCCTCGCACTTTTACAATCTTTGTCATACCATGGGTTGGTTTTGCTATTTATTTTATTACTTGAGACTTCAATTGAGAACTTGTTAATAGAATATGAGAGGGTTGTAGTAAAATTATGATAGAGGTCATATATGTTGTCTATACTAGATAAAGGAAGCAAATTAGTTTTTAATTCATTTAGAAAGAGATCATTTTTATTTCTATCAAAGATTAAGTTATTTTGACTATAAGGATTATCTTCTATGGGATCTCTATGCATGACAAAATTGAGAGTTATGAGTAAAGGCCTATGATCAGAGTCAGGCTCGTGATCATCTAAGATGTCAAAATTTATCATTTTGTTGTATAATAAATTAAGGTTTACCTTTTAAGAAATCAGAAATTGTATTAAAAATAACAGTATATCTACATAAATAATATATTGATATACTGATTTGATATATGTTTCATGTAATTTTGACAACTAACCATTAGTTGTAATCAAAAGTTTCTTGTCTAAATAGTTTAGGAAAAAAAATTATTGATAAAAAAAATCACAATTAAGTTAATGAAAGCTTAAAAACTTTACTATCATATTAAA
Source organism: Pinus albicaulis (assembly GCA_034641835.2). Lineage (NCBI taxonomy): Eukaryota > Viridiplantae > Streptophyta > Pinopsida > Pinales > Pinaceae > Pinus > Pinus albicaulis. The sequence continues at coordinate 1,277,710,988 of CM076577.1, read as the reverse complement.
AACAAAAAAAATGTGATAGAATCACTCAACTATATTTATAATTTTTTTTTCAATAGTTGTTTAAACCACTAATGTTGGTTTGCTTCACCATTGTATCCGTCTTTCACGAAACGTGATGCTACTATTTAGAAGCAGTATTATACAACTGATGCACTTTAAATAAACAATTTCAATTAATTTATGAATAGTCTGTTTATTTAAATTAATTTATGAATAGTTTAAGCATATTTTTTTCAATGAAATAAAAATTAAAGTATTTTTTTATAAAAAAAGATATTTAACTTATAAAGAGATATTTTATGGAAAGGAAATTTTTTATATCTTTTTTTTCAGAAAGAAAAAAACAGTTATTTTATATTAAAATATTCAAAACAGTACATGATACATAGCGATACAGTGCATGAAATCACTGTATCAGTGGAATAATAGAGCTTAGATGAAGCAGTCTAATACAACGTAATAGGCCCCATATAACTCCAACAAAGAGTAACTGACGTAGGCCAAATGAACTTTAAGTCATGAATCACAAATTATATCATTTACTTAATGGAAATAAAAAAATTAGAAGAATGAGATAATTTATGCAAAAAGTTTCTAAAGTGAAAATATGTAGAAAACCTTAATATTTTAAGCATATTTTGAATGAGGTTAATTAAAATAAAAAATTGAAGTAGTTGGTTTATGAAAAGATATTTAACCTATAAAAAGATATTTAATTTATGGAGAAGAAATTTTTTAGACCATTCATTTTATGGAAATAAAAAATTAGAAAAATAATAAATTTTATGAAGAAGGTTTCTAAAGAAAAAACAAAATAAAAAATTTATATAACACATTTAGATTCACTTTAGAGGGATTATGTTTTTTAGAGCATATTTTGTTTAATAGTCTAAACTTTGAAAAATAATTTATAATTTGAGATATTTAAATATGGAAAGAATTACACATCCTATTATTTTTATGTAATACAAACATAAAATGTTTTAACAAGTCTCCTCGATCAAAAAATATATATTTTTTGAAAATATGATTGGTCTATAAAATGAACTTTTGATTTTTATAGTAGCATATAGACTCTACAAAGGTTTTATGGACAAATATTTATAGCTTATTGTTGCACTATTTCTTAGATGATTAGCTAAGATTAGTGATCTCCAAGTGTGTAATTGTTATCTAAAATCTCCCACCTTCACCATCGCCTTAATTTTATTAATCCCATATACTTCCAAGAATCTACAAAATGTAGGTAATAGATTATTAAAAATGAAAACAATTATTTGTAAAACATGTTCCTACTTTTAATCAATCTTTTGTTTAATTAATAAAATAAATACAAACCCTTTTATCATTTGATGAAGGTAAGTCAAAATTATCTACATGTAATTTAATAGAAAATACATATCATGGAAGCATGGGTAACATAGTAGCATATTTGATAGTGAAGTTCTTAATTCACAAGAAATATAATTGATTTTTTAGTTTTAAATTATCATGAAATATAAGTTGAATGTTAAAAAAAAAAACATGCAACAACTAAACTTTGAATGGAACAACAGAGTAATCATTTTTTCATAATACTCATCATACATGGATCTATGTGTAAATATTTGGATTGAATGCTTCACTAGACTATCATAATAATTTTATGAGAATTTCTTATATCACTCATGTTCTTTTTTTTTATTTTTAAATAAAATACAAAAAATCATTCATATAAGGTCATAAAGATTGAATTCATATAAATCCATACATAAAATTGAATTAAATATTTTTTTAATTATTTGATTTAGGCTAATGATTAAGTAATGTATTTTTCCATATATTTTTCCTAACATTGTGTAGTAGGGACTAAGGTGCCATGCAGCCCATGTTGAACATGTGGTTGTATCCATTGTTGTAAACTCAAAGGTAAAAACATATCCTTTCACTAATTTTGATAGATTTTGTACCTAAATATCACATAAAAGCAACCACATTTGCTTTTGTTGTTATTGTTGTTTTAATAAGTTAAGAATAATAATGAATAGAATAATTTTTATTTGATTTGGCAATAAATATTATATTAATCTATAAATAAAATTATGAATAATTTATGTTTCTTGTAAATATATTAATTTTATTTATTTTAATTTAATTTTGTATCTATCAAGTATTAGAGGACTCAAATATTTAAAAGCATTTTTTCTCAAATTTTATACTACATAAAAGAGTTTGATCAATAAATGCATAGTTAAAATGAATCTAAAATCATTTATCTATTTACTTTGTTACACACATATGTTATAGCATCTTGGCATACTAAGCTATGGAAAGACTCTTTGATCAATTTATATTTTATCTCTAAGAATCTCTAATATAGGGAGTTTAACACAATTTTGGTTAGTGACATAGTTGGGCTCACCATTAGAATATGGGAGATGTGTACATTTTATTTGGTGATGTATAATATTCAACATATATAATTAAAACTTTAAATGATATATAAAATTTATAAGTGGGGTACTTTTTTATGGAATATGCAAGTTTTTTGTTTTTGAGTTTTTCTTTTTTATAATACTTATATTATCAAGGTATGTCATTAAGATTAACATTTTTCTTTTTATAAATAGTGTTTTATTTGCAACATATTTGATAATAATGGACATTCTTAAAATATGTTATGAAGTGGTTGTAAGTGGGCATAATAAAAAAAAAATTGTAAACAAAAGAATCCATGACATCAAGAGTACATATAATGTAGTGCAACTTTATGCATTGCATTCATATATGAAGTATGTAGTCATGTGAAATTTATATGGAATAATTTTATTGATATTAGAAGAGGTAAAATTGTCAAACTCACAAAGCATCTACATCTAATTTTATTTATGTGTGAGTGTGACATAAACATTGTCCTTCATTTATTCAAAATGTTCAAATGAGTAAGGTGATATCACAATGAGACTTAAGCATTGTCTTTTAGTTTTGTAAAATGTTCAAAAGAGAAGTAGGGTGATATTTAAAATCCTACTAATTATTTGATAAGAGATATTGTTGTGAGTGATAGCTTTTGTTGTTCAACCTTTACAATAACTATAATTTCATTAGATAGAGTTATCCCATGGGGGATTCACTAGTGGAGAAATACCATAACGAGTGCGTTCATATTGGAGAATATATATTGAGGAAAAGAGACATAATATATTGAGGGATATACAGGGAGGTAAAGGGTTTTTATATTATCAAGGATTTTTAAATTGGGAAGGTGTATTGGGTTCACATTTGTAGGGGGTTAAATAATGTGATTTTTAGAGGTATTTACAATATGTACTCAAATTAAAGGTATTGTTTAGTATGCCATGAACACAGGTGATATGTCAAAGGTTCATTGAGTGAAGCACGAGTAAGTTAGTCTTTGAAATTTATGTATTCAAAACACCTACACTCCAAGATCTATGAAATGTTGAAAACAATGAATGAGTATCAATAAAGAATTGATCACTCTCTTCAAGGTATGCCTCTTCACTCCACCTCTCACAGTCAACTCCCACCCACTACCTCATAACCTACCAGAAATGAAGACAAGCCGCAACAAACCCCTACTTACCACCTAACCCACATGCAATTAAGACTAAGTGCAATACCCCACTTCATGACATTTTTATCCACCATAATTTGATTGTAAATGCAATATCCTTCAACTAACGATTCTTAACCCAAGAATGATTAACACTAGATGCATTATAACCAACTTATAATTTTTTAATTTATTTTATGTATTTTTAACTTTCATGCTAACCATTCACATATATCGCCTCGAATCCCAATGCATGGATTTTTCTTAGTACATGCTTCAACCCAAATCCCTTTTAAAATGATATAAAATTCTTCCATATTATCCTTTTACTTTCGATTATTCACATGTTACCATTCTCAACAAAAAGTCTCTCACATGATTTAAATTTGTGATCTTATAATATAATATAGTATATAATCATCCTATGTTTACACCAAACATGAACTCATTCCTCATCCTACATATCCATCATCACTATCATAGATCCTATGTTTCCACCCAACATGAACTCATTCCTCATCCTACATATCCATCCACACTATCATAGTTGTGGAAGTCCATTAGTACAAACAATTAATTATGGTTGGAAATAATTTGAATACAACTACATGGTGCACTTAACTAACAAAATAGTATCCATTATTCATTACTTTCTGCATTCTATATGTCCACACCTCAATTCACCTTTGCATTCACATTCACTCATTGAAAGATATGCTATGCAAAATGAATAGTAAAGCTTTTGTCTATGTAATTTAATTTAATTATAACTATACAGAAATATAATTATATGAATCATTTAATTTTAATATATATTATTTTTCATTAAAAATCAAAAGTACGATATAGTTGAGAATTAATGATTATGGCATAGAAAGTTCATAAATGGATTCAGTCGATTCAACCAACCTGAACCTAAAATAAGCAATAGCACCATGTAAATCACATAAAAATAGATCGAAATAATAATAATTGCACTCTGTAAATCACGTTAAAAACCAACTATGTAGATGCCTATAACTCTAACCCAAAAGGATAAAAGTCAGACGAACAGGGTAGCCAAACCCATCAAACTGAGTTTTCATATAAAATCTGCAACCTGGACCTTGATAAACACTTTTAACAATCAAAGCCGAGAAAGAGAGAAATATGCGTATTGTTCAGGAAACCGAGGATCTGAGGGATATGGAGCCAATACTATTTTGAGACTTCCAAGTATGGCCCGCAATGAACTGGTAAAAGCGTCCACTGCCTAAGACTTCCATGTACCCAATCATATTTCGTGGCTGTCAACTATTCCGCGCAGCAAACCTGCGAAAGTGTCCATTCTGGCGAATCCCGGAGCAACGAATGAACCCATATCCTCGATCATAAACAACCTCTAATAACCACTGATATCGAAGCATTAATGGTGAAATCGGCGCCTATGATACGCTTGCCATAATAATTGATTACTCCTGCAAACAAACCCAAACTCATCCATCCAATATTCCATTTTATGTCGATACAGGCAACGACTCATCACGGTCCCCCATTCCAAAACTCAGTTATCAGAGTCCACCCCATGCTGAACGAAGAAAATCCAACGTTGAACAGTGCAGGCTTACCGTAGGTTTAGGGTTAGGAATACTACCTCACAATAGGGTGGTCTTTTAAATTTATTTCAAAACCTGTCGTCGCAGTTCTCCCGCATCCCAATACCATGGCAGATTCCTTATATTAGCATGTCTTTTACGTTAAAAAAAGGTCTACACAGTATCATACACTCGCGCTCACTGAAACGAATCAAATATAGTCATCGCCAAATCAGTGGTTAGGTCATATTTGCCAAAATAAACAAAAGGATGAAACAGAGTTTGACCCTACGAACTGATATATATATATATATATATATATATATAATCAGTGGTTAGGTCATATTTGCCAAAATAAGCCAAAAAATCAAAAAGATGAAACAGAGTTTGACCCTACGAACTTTTATATATATATATATACTCTGAGATATATATATATACTCTGAGAGGATGGTTTTAGCAATGCGATAAACATTATCGCAAAACACTCCATTTTTGGATAAAGTTCTATGTAGAAATTTAATTGTTTCAGGTCGTCAAGGTTTTAAGGACATAAGTCTTCTAGTAAAAAAATATTACTACCAACATCTAAGCTCGCATGGTATGTTCATGATAATTACAAACTTCTTTCCAACTTTGAGTTGTAGAAATGCCTCTCTAAAGCAACAGACTTTGCTCTTCTATATCAACAAATAGTGTTTGGGTTCCCTTCTCTCTATGATCTTCTTCATTATTTTTATATTTCATTAAGTTTATTCTTTTCAAATGTTTAGGTTTTTTTTTCTTTCTATAATGTATTTATTGAAATATATTTATTAAGCATTTTTCACATTTCCATGGGTTCCAAGATAGATTTCCTATCTTGAGACTAATTCTTGTATAAATGTGTGTAATCTATTTTATCAATAATATAGTTTTCATATTAGATATTTATTTTGGTATCAGAGGGAGGCCTGGACCTCGGCCCCTCCTGGGCTGAGGGAAAGAGAAGAGAGAGATTCCTTTACCTTCGGCCCCAGGCACCGGAGTTTTGAAGGTTGCGGATAGAGGTGTCCATGAGAAGCAGAACACTGCAACAAACTGGGGCGGTTCCATTAATCAGGGTTACGCCGCAGGTGATCATCGCGGCAGGCTGGGCTCTGCAACTAGTGTACAGCGAGGTTTTTGAAGACAAGAGTGACGTACGGCCTGTGCTGGGTTCATTTTGCATGTGAGAGGTGGACATGGTGTGTCTGTTTGGGAACAATTACATGCCGCAGCTGCTGCTAGCACAATCACGAATGTAGCTAGGCTTGTCGATAGTTATATAACAACGATTGCAAGACAGGAATCTTTCCATGAGAAAGTTTCAAATTCTGGCTGAAGCGTTGCCAAACAGTGCTCAAACCTGTGACTACGGGCTATACAGAGCGATTGATTCTTATCTCATGGCCCATTCTATGTTATTAGAACTTGAACGAAAAAGGATATGTAAAGTAATGAATTGCCATAAGTTATCAATTGACGCTTGCATACACGCTGCTCATAATGAGCGTCTTCCTCTGAGAATTGCAGTACAGGTTCTCTTCTCCCAGCCAGCAAATATGGCAGACGCAATTGCAAGCAATAACGTGCCTATGGAAACTGATGCTGATCATGATCGAATGGATTTCCAAGCTGAGAAGACCCATCGATTGAGCCGTGTGTTAGAAAACGTGGGTTGAGAGGCGGATTGGTGGGGCGAGCTCCAAAGCAACAAGTCTGCTAATTGAACTGATCATGAGAGGCGAACCACTACGGTTTGCTTACGTCTCTGAAAAGGGTGCAACTATCCAACAAAAATATATTGCTGAGAAAGTTTTTGATCTCTTAATGGAGGCCTGGAACAAATTCAATTCAGAAGAACTCTTCTAGTGATGAAAGTTTCGAGTCTTTTGGTAACTGGATATTTTCTTCAACAAGGTCGGAGGACAGTTGTGAAGGTCAGTTTCACTGCAACCTGAATATAAAAGTTCCACTATTATTTTATAGGTCTCAAATTGGGCGATTTCAGGGTCGTTGGAAGCTGGGGGACCCTAGGAATTGAAGACGAGCGAGACAGATTAGATTTGCGCAAATATGAAGGATTTCATTGAGAAATCAAGACGGATTGCAGCTACCTGAGATTTAGCGCTCTCTGTCTCTCTGTGGAACGGCCTCCCCTGGCAGGCCAAATTCCGATACAAAGGACGATGATGTTTTTGTAGCCCATGACTTTGTTGATTGAAGATATTTGTTAGTTGAATGATGGAATTATTTTGGAACTGAAATTAATATACATATTGAGATTAGTCACCTCAATATGAAGTTATTTTGGTTAGAATTGACTACTCTAACAAATGACAAGTTAAAGATGGAGTTCCAAATTTTTAATTGACAAAGACAAAGATGCCCAAGATAGATTCCCAAGATGTGAACATTTCAAAATATGATGTAATGGAGCAGCCGCAACATTTAAAGGAGGATGGACAACGAAAGTGAAAGTTTGTTTTGTGTTGTTTTTAATGAGTCACAGAGTTGAATGGTAAGCAAGTCTAGGATGGTTTTGGAGTGGTCATTTTATGTACCTGATAACTCCAAGAGTTGGAGTATGTAAGTGTTGTAAAAGTTCGTGGTAATCTCAAAACCACTTTGTAACTACAGGTTCATGGTCAGCAAAAAACCATTTTGCAGTGTCAGTTTGTGGTCAGCTAAAAACCACGTATAATTAGTGTTCGCCCACTGATGAAGAGCATGGTTACGGGTCATCCGATAAAACCCACGAAGAGCATGGTTACGGGTCATCCGTTAAAACCCAGGAAGAGCATGGTTACGGGTCATCCGATAAAACCCACGTTGGAGGGGGATCTGTAGATAAAGGTACATGTATGCAGTGATAATGGTTGACAGAACCATGTATACGAAGGACATCCTACAAGACCAGCGGTTGCAGCAGTTGGTACCCATGCATTCCGGTGGATGGTTGCTCTTTTATATGGACTTCGACATATTCTTTGTTATGTTTGATCACCACTAGATTTTGCGAAGTGATATCGAGACAAGTAGTCATTAAGGGGGTGTGTTAGAATGTGTAATTCCTACTTGTCTAGTTGTGACTCTCTATGAATAGAGTCTGTTCCTATTTCCTAGGTTAGCTAAAACTAGTTTCCTTATTTGGTGTGAGGTTGAGATATTCCCTCAACCAACTTATTGTACGTCCAAGATAGATTTCCTATCTTGAGACTAATTCTTGTATAAATGTGTGTAATCTATTTTATCAATAATATAGTTTTCATATTAGATATTTATTTATTTTGACATTAAAACTTAATTTAAATTAGGCATATCAAAGAATATAGATATTTTGATGCAGTAAATACACACAAAATCATATATTTAATCTTCAAAATCAAGATTTTTTTTAAATCTATAACTTTTGAGCAATTAAATTGTTTAGCTTCTTTAACAACCACTTATTACATAATGCCATATCTCTTTATGCTGAGGGCTACAAAACTAATTGTAGAAGATGAACGATGGCTTTTTTTCTTTCATGATTCAAAGATGCACGAATCAACTTTGTATGTATTATATTAATTTTTCATAATATAGCCAAGGGTCTTGTCAATAACATGTAAAAAATTTAAGGAAAAATCTTTGATATGTTATTCAAAGATGGAATCTTTGTCAACTTTTATTTCCATTGAAAGAAATATATCTCAATCCCTTGGATAAATCCATAGACTCATATATTAACTATTGTATCCTCACTTACATTAAGAGATCAAAATTCAATAGCTTTAACATATTATCCTTAAGTCAAAGAAATATAATCCCCACTAAGATTGGTTCACAAATAAATTTCCTACAAATCCATCATATTTACTAATGTCCACTTAATCATATGGATCCTTCATATTTACTCATGTCCATGTAATCATATGGTTATATGGATAGGAAACTAATAGTGTGGTCTTCTTAGATATTTGAATCTTATTCTTAAAATTCTTTAGTGACCAAGAAGAATGTGGAATCATTTCATGTTGATATGTTATAGGGTCTTACTAGATTATTGGTACCAAGAAGAATGTGGAATCATTTCATGTTGATATGTTATAGGGTCTTACTAGATTATTGGTAAAAAATGTAGCAATGGGTTGTGAAGGAACATTATTAAAAATAAGCATACCTTAATGGGTATGTAACCTCCACTTTTTCCAATAATGGGAAAAATGGGAATTTTCAAGAAAGCATTCAAGTTTTTGAGTGAATACACAATTCTAAGCATGCACATGCTCATGTTATGTTTTATTGGACAAAAAGGATGCAACTAATCCACTAGTAGCTAACTACTGTGTTTTACTCTTCATTCACCAATTTGAAGAGAAGCTTTTGTAGAGCTTGACGAAATGTAGGAGTTTGTTGACTTGATGTTTGATTGGTTCCAAAGAAGTCTGTATAATTATTATTTTTGTATTTCATAAATTTTTAAAATTATACAAAATAAATAAAAATCATTTAAGTTTCCACTATTTAAATGTAGTGTATTTAAATAATAAGGATCTTTCACTTGGATAAATTACAAACCCAAAATCACGAATAAGATCAAACCCAAAACTAGAAAATGTTAGCTTCAAAATAGATGGAAGGTTGAGTTCATTAAGAACCCTTGTACAAGATTTAAGAAATATCAAAGATCCATCATAAATTTCCCTAACCATGTCACTAGATACCAATGTAGCTTCTATTGAAAACCTAAAAGCTAATTATTAAAAGGAATTATTATAGGGCTATATTTTTTTTACTACTATAGGATAGGTTAAATATAAACAAAGTTTACTTATAGACCTCAACATTTCGAAACAATATTTGATGACATTTTTTATTGACCCTATAATCATAAGACAACCTCTAACCACAAAGAAATGAATTTGCATGGACTCACACACCTACCAAATTTTTGTAGATAACTAGAAGGATAAGAGGTTCATGTCTTTTTACTAACCTCATTGTAAAAATAGGGAGGTCCCTTTATATTTCATTAATAAATTATCAGTTGAGTTTATCTTAGGTCACCATGTCAACTACTTTGACATTGGTGAATCCTAAGCAGTGAGTCATGGATCCACACAAGATTAATGAAACACTAACTACTACCCATTGATATGTCTTCATCCTCTTAGGTCGAGGCTTAGCCCCCTACGCAACATCCTCATATATCATAAAGCATTAAGTAGACTTAGTTTTCCACTTCCACGTTGACCCATATCCTAGTGCAACATAGCACATTTATGAAGTTATCTTGCCACTAGGGTTTTTTAGGACATCACATTAATAAAGTTGTCTTTACTCTAGGGATATTTAGGTGTTGTTAGGGGAGGGGTTGGGATTTTACGCCTTGTAAAAAATTATGGCCAAGAGAGGTGATATGGAAACACTAGGCATTCCCATCTTAATTCATGTGACACTTATTGATATAGATTCACGAGCTACATGTATGCTCATTATGGGTAGATAAAAGCCACTAGACATGAAAATTTTATGGATAAGGTTAGTATCTTGATATTTATAGTATTCATTGATTGTGTGTGTGTGTGTGCCTCTGTGTGTGTGTGTTTAGAGAGAGAGGGTGAGAGAGACTGGTAACAAAAACCTACTTGTTTGGTATATCACACCCATAGGTATTATGTGTGAAATAAACTTCCTTATATAGAATTGTATGCCTCAAAGTTATAGATATGTAGGAAATTTAAGCTTTTTTGGGTACAGGTTCAAGACTATAGTACTTTGGTAAAATAATACATGTAGATGTAAGCTTTAAGAAATAGTAAGAAAAACACTAAAATAAGTAAGTAGTGGATTACAGTGCACAATACTTTCCTAGTATTAGAGGATGATATTAAATTTTTAGTGTTTGATGCAAGAATATTTATCTTCAAAAGTTCCAAAAGGTTATGAATATTTTATAAAATAAGTAGGAATACAAGTCATGGTAATCTAATTTAAATGTATCAAAATTTAAAATAAAAATCATGTTATATTTAATTGTTCAAAATTGATTGGGATATGTCCCTTAGCAATTTATACCACATGGATAGTGATATTGAGACTATAAAATTTATATTGAAGTAGAATTCTCTTTGTATTTGTGTAATACCCTAGGTTATGCCACCTTGTATTTCACTTGCATAGCATAAATTTTGGTTTTGTGTTATCATACCCATACCTTGTAATCATGCCATGTCAAGTTATCATTGATGCGGGTGCATATATGGAGCAAAAAATTCGATGAAGACTCGAACAAAGGCTCTCCAATGTGATGGGATGGTCACATGATGATGTTGGGAGAAATTTAAATGTTTTGTGTGAAATTGTAGATATTTACATTAGGATGAGATTTTGTTTTTAGAATAATTTGGAGGAAATATTTCCTAATGTAAATGTAATTATAGTTTCCCTTTTCTGTGAGAAGGGGAAACGAATAATCTCTTGTGACTCTTGGTTGTCCCATATTAATTCCCTTTTTTTAAATAAAAGATTGGGTGAGAAGAAGAGTGTGTGGAGAAGTTCCATAGAAGAAGAGAGGAGAAGCTTTAGTCCTAGGAGAAGAGGCTGAGGTAGATAGGCCTAGGTTGCACATGCCTACATTGTATATTTGGCTAGTTTAATGTTTGTTGAATTTGATTAATGAGAAGTTCATTTAGATGCCTTTGTGTTTTTTTATTTCTTTATCTGTATACTATTAATTCGATTGGTTGAGGGTTTCACTTTTTGAGTCAATTTATAGTAATAATATGAATGTGTTGAGGGATGTGGTGGTTGTATGCCTTAAGAAAAAGATTGATTCTTCGTTCAAATGTAATATGGAGCTAGACCTATTTACCCTTGTGTGTATGAAGTTGTAACATCATATTGTTGGTGTGGTTGTTGTTGAACTCTTTATAATGTATGGTGTTGGTCTATTGATGTGTTATATTACTACTCATATATGGTAGTGTCTTATGCGGGTTGTGACCATTTCTGAGATGTTGCATGTGTGTCATACATTAGACCCCTCACTATAGTTTTTTTATGTTTAAGACCATGAACATGTTGTGTATGGATGGTTTGTGCAACATATGTATGGTTGTGGGCTATATGTGGGTATGATGGTCGATGTCCCTTGGTGCGTTAATCATGCAACTTTGGTATTGTGTTGTAATTGATTCCAAACATGTGAGTAATGGTCCCTGTGTGTTGGAGTAGTGACTGTGTAGAATTTACAACAAATAGTGTTTTTTCAAATAAAATAGATTGCCTTGTTTGAATGTTGTCCAAAACATGTTAGATTTTTTCTTCACTAATAAGTTCATGTTAGCTTTGTAATCCAAGCAAAGAAAGGTGTATGAAGTCATGTGTAATGTTAGGAAGAAAGTCTAGATTGTGTAGAGCCAATTGGTAGCAAGGATGAGTCATTTCAACTTCCAGGGATTCAAACTACAGTTTTTTTTTGAAGCGCCACGAAATCATTTCGTAGTGCATACAATTTTTTTAACAACGCTACAAAATAATTTCATGGTGCCTAAAGACAACATTTTTCGGGGTTGCATGTTGGGGTTTTAAAAGCCCATGAACCTGTCAATTTCACCGTTGGATAAGCTGAGTCCTAGTTAAGTTAAATGAGGTGAGGAAAAGGATTGGAAGGTGAGAAAACTCTCTCATAGAACTTGTCCAAAAAAAAATCCATATTCTCTCTTTCTTACTGCATATTATAAATGTCGCATGGAATATTGTTGGAAAGATTTATAGAGTTGTGTATGGAGTTTTTTCCTGGGTTATTGGTAGCTGGGGAAATCGACTATGTCATCATCAAGAGGTATCAGAACCATGGAAAACTCTTTATTTTGATAGCATTTTGTGTAGGATACAAGACGCTTTGGAAGAAAAATAAAGAATGAAGGATGCTTTAAGACTAAAGCTACAACAAGGCTACACTGGTAGAGAATCTGAAAAAGGTAAAAATTAATTTATTTTGCAATTTGGAAGATTTTTGATCACAGGAAAAACATGGAATATTGGAGTGAAAATTATTTGAAGATGGACTTGCTAGAGAAATAGAAAAATAGGAAGTGATGAATGCATGGATGAGGCATATTAATAATTATTTCGTGAAAGAGACAACATTTGAAGAGTGTGCAAGCTACCAAGAAGTTAAAGATTTGAAAGGAGTAAGAATCTCGCTTGAAGAGGCTTCAGTGGAAGAATCATAAGGGACCTTGGAATAAGTAATACATAATTATATGATAATGATAAGAAAGCTTGCAGTAGGAGAAAATAAGGGTAAAAACCTAGAGTAAGTCTTGCATCAAGGTTTGAACTATTGGATTAGTTATCATATTTGAATTTAGAGCTTGAGGAAGTGCATTGTTGGATGAGAATTTCAAGGAAGATAAAAAATGGCATAAAGTATAGGAGACAAAAAGACACAAAGCAAGGAACTTGGTATTGAGGCAAGCACCATACTTGTCACAAAGAGTCACGGAAGAATAAACTTACAATAAGAAGTGGACAAGATTACTTCCTAGTAGTATTGAATTACTAGCAGCTACCATAGCAAGTAAGTTATGTAAAAAGGAGTAGAGAAAGAATTGTAGATGAATAAATGGTCACAAAACCCAACATCAAAATTGAGAAGAGTGGGCAGTTGAAGATGCATCAACCAACAACTTTGAAAGAGGAGGATAAATAGTGCTCAAGAAGAGGTTCAACTACAGAGAACCTATAGAAGTGAAGATACGAGTAGGATGACTTTGTATTGGTGACAAATAGAAGACTTGTTAAAGAGAAAATATGGGATTGTTGCAGCTCACTTGTAGATAGGGAGATTTAACAAGATAAAGAGATGAAGATGATTGTTGTTAGTCATAGCAGAGGTTTAGGGGAAAATCACAAGCAAAGGAATACAAGTTCCAAAAAATTTGGACTCAAAGGAATTAGTGATGTAGGATTTGAGAAGGAGATGGTTGAGATAGAGAGGAACTCAATCATGTGGAACAATTGTTACAAATAAAGTCAAAGGGACCAGAGTTATAATTTGATAATGAGAAATCAAGAGAAAGAATGGTATCGATTTAAAGAACACGAAGTTTTGTAACACCAAAAGGATGATAACAATAAGAATAATTGTGTGGCAGCAGTTTTGTTGAGATTGAATCGGAGGTAATGGTATTTTTTTTTAGTTAATTGTTGATTACATGCAGCACCAATCAATATTTTCAGCTCAGGATGATGGAAAGAAAACTTGTAGTAGAAAGTGAGGAATAATAATAAAGTTCTGAGAGGAATAAGGTGATTCATTCACATGCAAAATCCAAAATGATCAGAATTTTGATCAAGGCCTAAAATTAGCTAAAAATTCAAAGTGCCCAAAATTGTTTCAGGCCTGAATGATTGGATAGAGTTCGTTGCGAGGATTCCGACGCAACTCATTTCATCAAATTCTGAGTTTGTATGACTACTTTATGGTCTGTTGTTCAATTTCCAAAACAGGTAAAAAATGGACAGAACAGGTACAGGGATGATGTGGAAGTCCAATCAGAAAAAAGGAATCTTTGAGAGTATTCTCATGTTTATGCCAATGAGGCTGTGACATGTGGCATGTTCTAATTTTCTAGTTTGGTTGTGAGAAGGTGAAACTCCCAATGACCTCCAAGGATGAAATTATGTCGATTATGGTTAAATTTTGAAATGGTTATATTTATATATATATTTATATTTAATTTATTATATACGGTATTTTATTATCATATATTCTATTTTAAATTATATATATATATATATATAATAGTCCAAAGTTTAAATCCACCATACCAAAGTTTGCAAGGTTAAATGGTTCGTTGTAATTTAACAAGGTTCGTTAACATATGCGCTTGGGAATTACTATATGGCTCAATGCAATACAAATTGCAAAGTCCACATATTGCTATGTTGAAAGGTTTTAAATGGGAGAGGGGGTTGGGTTTGAACCCACGACCTCCTCCCCACGAACCACCATGTTAACCATTATGCCACGGAGCATGCCTTGAAAGAGAAGCCCCCGCGCTTATATTTAAACTTTATGAATGCAACCAATGGAAAGAGGAAGGGGGCAGACCCCTATCCCATATGTACAGGTGTTGAGAACCAAGCACTACAAAAAATCAAATGGGGGAAAATTAAAACATGTTTAATTAACAATTAAATGTGGTTAAGCCATGATTAATTGCCCATTAGCGCTTAACAACAAGAATGCGCTTATATTATCCTTTAAGTGTGGTTAACCTCTAATTAACTCACGCTTAATCTAGTGGAATTTTTGGAAGAGCACACCAATTTCGGAGGCCAGGCTACTTTTAGCCATGCTAACTGGAGTTTCCCCAGAATTAGTGGAGAAAATTAGGGAAAATTTGATTGTGATCTATATTAAGCATTACTCAACCAAATTTCAAAAATGAATAGTCAATTTTGACTGTATTGGACCTTCTGAAGCCAATGGTGTAAATTTTGGAAGCATTTGGATACTTCAAAGTGTGATTTTTTTATAGGGAAGTTCCAAGGAGCCGAGGGCCACCAGGTGTTGGAGGCATAGCCAGAGGAGCCAGAGGCCATTCTGAGAGAATTAATAGTGCATTTTGGATGATTGACATGTTTTGGAAACAAAATGATAGGTTTCTAGAGTAGATGAAGACTTATATATGTATTTTTCCCACAGTATAGCTCAGGAAAGCTCGAGGCCACTAGTATAAGAGATCATGCCCAAGGGAGCCATGATCCATTTCCAGTGATTGAACAATGAATCTTGGGTATTTTGGAATTTTGAGCCCATTTCTATTGTCTAAAAACCAATGGATTTTATAACCATCTTGTAAAATAATTTGACCATTTTAATGCTAGAGAGCCTAGTCCATTGATGGAGGCTCAAGGAGATGTAGCCCAAGTGTTGAGGGTGAAATCCTTTATTATTTTGCTATTGTGATTTGCTGGTTATTTTTCTGTAAATTATGTTTGTTGTTCATGCCTTTAATCAACTTAAATAATTGTTAAATTGCTCACACATAAAACACTTAAAAAATAGATAAACTTGACACAAGAATTATGTTGCACAATTAGATGTATGAGCATGATGCTTAAGTTGTTTAAATGGAATAGAAGGTGCTTGCACAGAAAAACATGTTATCCACCTATTTCAGATCACAAAAGAGTGGACATTCTCAGATGAATATTCCATAGGAAGGATTCAAAAGAAATACCAGGAAAAGAATATGCATAGAAGAGCTTAGCATGGTACTTAAAAACATGTTGATAGAGTCATCTTATTGCAGTGGCTTGTCTGCAGTTCATAGTGAGTAGGGAGAAGCTCATGGAAGAAGGAAAATTTTGACTACTGAGAGTCATAGTAAGGTTTAGAGAGAATCCATAGTATATAAATTTAGGAAAAATTTGATAGAGAAGTATCTGAAATTAAATTACAACTAGAGATGATGAAAGGACTCTTACAAAAAGATGAGGAAGACTACGGTTACAGATGAAGCCTTTGGAAGAGAGTGAAATGGAATTTTTTGCAGTTGAATCTTAGACAAAGATATATTCTTAGTTGGAGGAGTTCAGTTGCATCCATGGAAGAAAAAATTAAGGGTGATGAAGACATGTCTGTGGATGCTAATGAGAATTTTGTTATAGTGGATGAAGGGGATGCAGATTTGATAAGAAGCCTGAAGAAAAAAAAATCACTGAAGGATTGAATTAGAAGATGGAATTTACAAAAAAAGAAGGTATACTTGGTTCTATGAAGAGGAAACGTATGGTTCTAACAAATGTTTTGAGAAATTTATTGGCAAGTTTGGACAATTCAGATACAAGTAAATTTCAAAGTTCATAATAGTAGTAGTATAAAAAGCTACAAGTTGATTAAATATCTGGAAATATTTTTAAATTTCACTATGTAGGTGAAGATAGAGGAAGGTGAGGGGATTTTCAAAAACCTAGAGAAAGGAGTTCTCAAATAATTACAGAAAATAGGACCATGAAGATGCCAAAATCCCAAACATAGGAAAAATTTTCGTTATGTATCATGTAGCAATATGGATACTTGTTACGGAAGAGGCATGTTACAACTCACGATTTGATGTTTTTACGAGAATATTATATGCATATGACCAGGAGGGCATAAATTTTTGTACCTCCAAGGTCTCATGCTTATGCAAGAGCATTAGGCTCAGAAAATTCTTTGTATTCTTATAGATATAGGGGGTCTTGTATTTTCTAAGAAATTGGATTCTTATGTAACAAATTAAAAAAAATTGTTTAGAGTTGAGTGATTTTAATGAGGGATATTTTATAATAGGATTAATTAAATATTGAGAGGAATTTTGCAATTGTTCTCAAAAGAGAATATGAGAGAATTAGGAATTGGTTTCATGAGTTTTTGGATAGGAGAGGATCTTTAGGGATTAGTTGAGTCAGACGAGGACATAGAGGATTCTTAGGGATTCGTTGAACAAGTTATGGATCTAAACCAGAATTGGTTGAAGAATCCATTTTTATAACTTATAAGCCTCAAAGGCATGGAAGATATAAAGGGAGATTAAGGATCAGATCAGTTAGTCAAGGCTTTGATTGTAGCCTATGGAAAGTAGGAAGAAAGAGGCCACTAATTCAAATATCAGGCCAGAGGAGAATTCCTATGTAAATATTGATTGTTAATACAGAGAGAAGAGTCCAAATTCATAAAAATCTACATTGATTGTTGATTTATACGATTAAATAAGAGAGATTGTATAATGAAAGAGATGGAATAAACATAGTATTCAAATTTGGAAATAGCCGGAGTTTGTGTTTCTGTCATGGTGTATTTGAGTTACAAGTTTTATGAATATTTGAATCCTATGTCAAATTGCGTGTGTCAAAGCTCATTCATCGATCACAGAATGGATCGATGACATAGAAGAGGAAATGACTCTTCAATCGATATCCTGAGTATACTCCATAGAGAAAAATTGGACTTGGAATCATATGTTCCAGATGCGTATATATGTGAGAAATATAAATTTTAAAACTTAGAGAAGAATAGTAATGATATTGGGTTGAGGGATAGAGTTCCTGGTCAAACTGTGTAACAGAAACTTGGATGGGCATAATGGACCCATGGGAAATCTTTAAAATGGTGTGATCATTCAGTGGAATAGTGGCAAGAACATTGTTTGCAAATGATCATATTTGAAATTGACATAATTGTTGTGAAATTTCATATTTAGGTTAGAACCTTGTTTTGTTCGAAACCACGATTTTAATAAAGGCAGAAATCATGAATTGATGGCGCGGGGGAATGAAGAAACGGTTTTAAAAAACAACCATTGGTTTATCGCACTACCTTATCATCGTAAGTGATAATTAATTAGGGAATGTGATAGCATTAGTACAGTGATACGTAGCAATTAAAAACTGCCTATTTCGCATAAGAAGAAGACTTTAACTATCGTGCATATTGAAATGCAATTGCTGTCAGGTGGATGGGCATGGAGAGATCACCAGTGTAAAGGTACGTTGGTAAAGTTGTGGGCCTAAATACATTTATATGTTGACACTTTGGGTTTTAACCAAATCCAATTCATAAATACGAAATTGTCATAAAGTGGGTGATTTCATATTGTTTGTAAACATGATTTTGGAGAAAAGGTATGTTGTTGCATTTAATATGCATATTGTAGGTTTTTGCGCAGCTTAGGCTGTGTCACATGTAGGTGTGCAAATGGAGCACAAAGTTTGATGAAGACTAGACCAAAAGCCTGCCAATGTAAGGGGATGGTCACATGATGATGCTGGGAGGAATTTAAATGTTTTGTAGGAAATTTTAGATATTTACATTAGGATGTGAGTTTATTTTTAGAATAATTTGGAGGAAATATTTCCTAATGTAAATGTAATTTCAGTCTCCCTTATTTTGTGAGAGGGGGGAATTAAATATCTCTTGTGACTCTAGGTTGTCTAATGTTTCCTTCCTTTCTTAAAAAGAAAAGAGTATTTGAGAAGAAGAGTGTGTCTAGGAGTGCAGTAGAAGAAGAGAGGAGAAGATATAACACTAGGAGAAGAGGTAGAGTTCGAGAGGCATGAGCTGCACATGCCCACATTATATATTTGGCCATTTTAATGTATGTCAAATTTTATTAATGAGTAGTTAATTTAGACACATTTGTGTTTGTTTATTTCTTTGTTTGTATAGTGTTAATTCAATTTATTGAGGGTTACACTTGTTGAGTCAATCTCTAGTAAGAATCTAAATGTGTTGAGAAATGTTGGGATTGTATGCCTTAGGAACAATATTCACTCTTAGTTCAAATGTAATTTGGATTTGATCCTATCTACCCATGTTTGTATGAAGTGGTAACTTCATAAGGTTGTCATGGTTTTTGCTGAAGTATTTAGAATGTATGTTGTTGTTTTGTTGATGTGTGCTATTGCTGATGGTATATGGTAGTGCAATACGTGGGTTGTTACCATTTTTTAGATGTTTTATGCCTGACAGACATTAGACCCTACATTGTAGTTGTTTATCTAGAAGACCATGAAGTTGTTGTGTATGGATGGTTTTTGTAGCATATGTATGGTTGTGTGGTATATGTGGTTATGTTGGTCGACATCACTTGGTGCGTTAAGCATGAAACTTTGGTATTGTGCTTTAATCGCTTCCAAACCCATGGGTAATGTTCCCTGTGTGTTGGAGTAGTGACTATGTAGAATTTATATCAAATAGATTATTTTCAAAGAAAACATAGTATCATGTTTGAATGTTGTCCAAAATTTGTTAGATTTTTTCCTGAATGATAAGTTTTTTTTAGCTTTGCAATCCAGGAAAATAAAGGCATGTGAAGTCATGTGTAATGTTAGAAGGAAATTTGAGGTCATGTAGAGCTGAGTGGTAGCAAGGCTGAGTCGTTTCACCTTCCAAGAATTTGAAATAATATTTTTTTGGAGCGCTACGAAATCATTTCACAATGCATACATCCAACAACTTTCAGAGTTGTGTGTTGTGTTTTTAAATTCCCATGGAATTTTCTGTTGCATCGTTGGATAATTTGAGCCATAGTTAAGTTGAATGAGGTTAGGAAAAGGAATAGAAGGTGAGAAATCCCTCACATAGATTTTGTCAAAAAAAATCCATATTCTCTTTTTTTGAGTGCATATTGTAAATGTTACATGAAATATTTTTGGAAATATTTATAGATTTTTGTATCTAGTTTTTTCCTAGGTGATTGGAATTTGAGGATACATGGTCTGTCATAATCACTCATTGATATTCTAACCACTAAATCAATGTGTCATAAGCCTGATCTTCCACCAATATCCTATGTATCTCCTTGTCCTTTATGTGGCCGAATCATCATATCTTTTTTCAAAATAATTGGTCTACGTTATATGAGCCTAGAAATTACTTGGCAATTAAGTTCATGAATATAGTTTCTTTGGGTTCATCCATGTAGTATTATGACCTTATACTAATATGATCCTCTCGAAATCCCATTCACTTTTTCAAACAATCTATAACATACCTGGCCCCAGGTTGGGTCATGCCATTGAAATTTTCCCACTCTGGCACTAAATCATAATGTACCCAAAAGAAAAGGTACCTCAAGAACACACTTTTGTAATAATTTTCATAAAGTTTGATACCAAAATAAATGAATCAAGAAGCATGGTGTGGAAATTTATCCATGCAAACCATCAAGAAATAAACATATAAACAAGAAAATATATTTTTCGCATATCACTAATTAATGATAAAACATATCGTGAACATAAGGAATAGATAAAACTTATGTTTATCAAATATTAATGCTAAATGTATGTAGAGGTCCAATGTTCCACCAAAAAATATACATTTTTCTCTAAATATTTCAATGGTATGCCAACCCTAAACTAATGTTAGGAATACAAAAGGATAGGGGCTTGAGATGATTGTAATATCACATAGATAGTCAAGTTCTCGTGTGATCATAGTATGTTCAATCACTCACATAGAAATATGAACTTTGCATATATTTTTCCGCTTAAACCCACACAACCCAGAGAAATTAAACTCCTTCCTTAAAATTTAATACCTCAATCTATTCCATTTCTCTCTAGGGTGCCAATATAGGTTAGTCATGAAATATAAATGTTGGAAGCTCTATATATTCTTAGTTGTGGGTATATTGTCCTCAAAATACCAATGTATCCATACACTGAACTGTAATTTCCTTGCCTTCTCATACATACATATAACCATGAAATTCTACAATAGAAACCTCCTCGTCTCTTCCTATAAGAAAAAACAAGAATAATGAAAAATTCAAGGAACGAGGAATGGCCCATAAATTTTCATCGATATTCCACTAGATAGTTCATGAAAATATATTTGATAAAAATAGATTCAAATATATCGTATGAGGGTTTATTTCCTTACATTCTAGATTTATTACTTTTTTTTTTATACTTATGCATGTAATGGATATAATGCAATAAAAAAATAAAAATAAAATGAAATCACACACTAAACACGATGAACATGAGATATGCTCTAGAAAATTGTTATTAAAGAAAACCTAGTTGAAAGGTTAGGCTACACTGCTCTCTTTTTCTCTAGAATGGAAAGAATGTAAGTACAAAGGAGAAGCAATCTCGATGGAGTTCCTTGAT
Source organism: Pinus albicaulis (assembly GCA_034641835.2). NCBI lineage: Eukaryota > Viridiplantae > Streptophyta > Pinopsida > Pinales > Pinaceae > Pinus > Pinus albicaulis. The sequence continues at coordinate 1,277,689,172 of CM076577.1, read as the reverse complement.
ACCTATGACCTGATAGGATACTTCCTCTATTATTCTCTCTAAACCCCACCACCCAAGTTTCTCTACTCTTCTATGGAACTCGATATAATGAAATAAAATGGAATCCCTTCTCCTAATGGTTAGGTTATAACATATCAAAAAATCCATCTAGGGGTCAAGTTTAACATCGTCAACTCTAATCTAGAGTTAGAATTTTGACCCTTCTATGGAATTATTCAAGGTTTACCTGTGCCTAAACCCACATGCATGATTAGCAGGAGTTGATTTGGCTTCCAGTTCTGCTATGGAATTAAAACAAAATAGTTCAACTTATAGTTGGCATAATTTTTTCATATTAACTTTGATTAGCATGATTTTTACATCATTGAAAAGGTCCCCAAGTTTAAAATAGATTCATGGGGTCCCATGGTTAAGAAATAATTTTTTTCCACTAAAACATGTTATTTAACATCTCAAAACTCCCCCAAAAGGTTTTAGACCTCAAGTCCCCAAACTAGGTCTCAGTAATAAACCTACTCTTATAACATGATGTTGAGAAGTGTAGCAAGAAAGGCTCAATTTGACTTAGCCTTGGTCAAATTGAGAAAATTCGAAATTTCCACATTAGAAAAAAACTTGGTGGCTGTTAAATAGTGTGACATGGATTTTGACACTTAGTTAGCTCAGTAAATTCGAGTTAGAGGGCTTGGAGTTCAGTTATGCATGTGTGATTGATAATTTGTAGCAATCCAGTTCAGTTATTTCAAGTTGTACTTAGTTAAACTAGTTCTAAAAGTTAATAGAACTAGTTGGCGGTTAGTTATGTAGTGGGAGAATATTCTAACTCAAAGATAATCTAGTTAACTAATCAATCAAGTAAAAATAGCTCATGCATGCAAGGAATTTGAATTGTTTAGTTGTGGTGGATATTTCAAGGCAGTGTAACATCGGTTGTAGACTAGTCTTGAGTGTATAAGTATTGCATGGAATCGGTGATAAATTCTTGGGAATTGCGCAATCAATTTGGAGGAAATTCATAAAGAATAGGGGAAAATTTCCTCATGATTTGTGCAAGGAAATAGGAGCTCAGGTGGAGGCAAAAATTGAATAAGTTTTGGTCAGAGCTTCTCATTGAGAAGAGAGAACAATTATTATTTTGCAGGTTGAGCTTAGAGTTGGAGCTATCAATTGTAATATATTCTCTATTAATACGATTAATTCAAGCCAACTTAAGGGATTTTTAGCAGTTGGTTTCTCCTAGATAAATTTGTTTACTTATTTATGTGATTCTTGCATGTTTGCAAATATTGTTCTAAATTGTGAATTAATTTCCACAAAGAAATAAAGTAGAATTGTGCCTCTTGATTTAGATTAAATTTATTGAGCAGTTTCAATTATATCACGAAATTTATATATGGTAGTAGAGAACGATCCACATTAGAACAAGAATTTCGAAGTTGTTCCTCAGGAGGTTCGAATTTTCAGCTTCAGTGTAGCAGGATCTCTTCAAGGTTGGGAGAATGGGTTTCAATGGACTGAGATTAGAATATTCCTTGGAGGGAAGCTCGAATTTAATTTGCTGGAAGGATCGCATGGAGGCAATGCTTGATGACAATGGATTATTGGAATATCTCAATATGTCAAGATATAAATTCTAAAACTAGGATCAGTTGATGCCAAAAACCTATCCCAATGGAAGAAAGTTGTATCTAAGGTTCTCCATAAACTACCATGGATATTCTTCTGGAGAGTTCGTCACGACAGATCTAATAATATTATATTATAAATATAAAAACTCTACACTATTACATTTTATTTAAACTTCAATATTTGCAGATTTAATTGTAATTAGTGCATGCATGTGAATGGAAATTATGCAGAAAAATAGAGAAAGACAAAATAAGCTCACACACACACATAGTACACAAAGTATGGTATGGGATACCCTTTTGGGAGAAAACCCAGTCTTGAAAGTGAGGTCGCTTAGCTCTCTTTCTCTATCAAAAAATAAGGTTGCAGGTACAAAGAAGTAATGTTTGTGCCCTATGGACTGATATAATGCATATATCCTCTCGATTTTCTATACCTCCTATCTCTCCTTGGATATATTTTCTCAACTATGGAACAAAATTATCTCAAAATAATGGAGTGCCTCTTCCTCATAGTGGCTCGGTTATAACACAACCTAATAGCCTACTAGTGGTTAAGTTTGACTACAACTCTTAACTAGAGTTACAATATAGACTCTTCTAGAGTTTTTTACATCAAAAGCACGTGGCTAGCCCCTTTTCCATGAATAATCGGGGCTGAAAAAGTATCCTCTCAAACCATGGTGGCGAAAATAGGAAGGTCAACTTCTGAGTGGCATAACGTTTGCATGTGGACTCCGATTGACACACTTATTACGCGTTGTAAATATATTTGTGTGTAGAATAGCATGAAATGGTGCGATGCTAAAGAGGAAAATTTATACCCCCAAAAAACGTCATTTGATTCCTCAAACCACTCCTTGAAGGTTTCAGAATTAGTTTCTCCAAAATGGGTCCCACTAGTAAAAATGGTCCCGTGAGTTGATTTGTCCACTTTTTTCCACTCTTAATGCATCGAGATGGATGAAAGACAATATAAATATAAAATCTAGATAATAAGACAAGGATAATAATCTTGGAGGGAGTGAGATACCTTATTGTCTCAAATATCGATGGAAAAGAAACTTCTTTCAGAATGTGGAAGGCACTAACTGAGATATTCGAGAATAACAGTGACCATAGAGAATTGGCCCTCAAAGACAAACTTTGAAACATTAAGATGTAGAAGAATGATATTATTACGCAGTATCTCACCAGATTTACACAAGTTTAGGATTAGCTAGAAGGGGTTAGTGTGAATTTTGTAGAAGATGACATAGTGATCCTAGCTCTTCTAGCCCTTCCCAAGAGTTGGAATAACTACCAAAAATTGATGAAAGGGAGGGAGAAATTACCAATTTGGGAACGCTTATGGTCTGATTTGGTACAAGAAGAAATTAGGCGAAATCCCAGAGATGGAATTTCATCCAAGGGAGATGATGAAGAAAATTTGGCATTGGTTGGGAAGAGAAAGAAGGGAAAATGGAATAAATCTCAAACCAAACTAGATTCCAGCCAAGGGGACAAGAAGAAAGACTTGTCCAAAAAAAAATGCTTCAATTTTCAAGAATTCAGGAACTATGCTACAAAGCGTCCACACAAAAATTCTATCAAGAATAACTCGGGAGGAGAAATAAGTGAAGCACTGGCTTCATAGTTTCAGCTAAACTTCACCCTTATCACATGCATCACCAGCACTATGATGGGGAGTGTGTGGTACTTGGACTCAGGTGCCTTGTTCCACATGATAGTGTGTAGCCATATTTTCAGTGACCTAGAGGAGAAAGATCTCCATATTCATATTGAGTTTGGGGACGATGGAAGGTATAGGGCTACCATGATTGGTATAGCAACCTTTAAGAGGTATTTGAGATCCCCTCTTCACCTCAAAGATGTCATGTTTGTACGAGCCCTGAAGAAGAACCTCATATTTGTGGTAATTTTGGAAGACAATGGTTATGATGTAATTTTCAGTAAAGGGAAATCCTTTCTGAGACACATAGTTACTGGGAAGGTGAAGTAGATCGAGGTTCGTGTGAAGAACTTGTATAAACTTGATGTGGAATATTCCACTGCATTAAACAGTAAGGTAGAGAAAGTGAAGATTTAGGATGTCTATGAACTCTTGCATGGGATATTGGGCCATTTGCCTCATGGTTCCTTAAAAATTATGCGGCAAATAACCATTGGCCTCCCTAAAGGATCACATGAGAAGTAGGATGTCTGCAATGGTTGTACCTTGGGGAAGTATTTAAAATCCACATTCCATGATTGAGACAACAAAGTAAATTCAATGTTGGAGAGAGTCCACATTGATGTTTGTGGACCCTTCTCGACAACCTCCACTGCTAGACATAAATATTTTTTTATTTTTATTGATGATTTATCAAGAAAGTGTTGGATCTTGTTCATGTGGAAGAAGGACGAGACATTCTCAGAGTTTGTAGAATTCAAGGCACTAGTTGAGAAAAAAATCAGGAAGAAGGTGAAGGCTCTCAAGAGAAACAATGGAGGTGAGTGTGTTTTGAATGACTTCAAGGACTTTTGTTCTAAAGAAGGAATTTGAAAATAACTATAGGCTCTACAAGACCCACGACAGAATGGGGTAGCCGAGAGAAAGAACCGAAGCATTGTGGGAGTTGTGAGAGCTATGCTACATCACCAAAGCCTTCCACTGAACTTGTGGATAGAGGCATGTAACATAATAGTATACTTGCAGAATCGAAATCCTCATTGGATTCTTGGTATGATTACACTAGAGGAGGATTTCTCAAGGAGAAATTTGGATGTGTCTCATTTCATAATATTTGGAACCTCTTTTTACTACCATGTCGACAAATATTCGAGGAAGAAACTTGAGTTGACATCAAAGTTGGTATTTTTTGTGGGTTACATTGAAACTTAACACAATTATTGGTTTTAATTACCTTCCCTCATAATGGAATTTATGCGATGGGATGTAAATTTTGATGAGGAAAAATAATGAGATGCTCTCTTAAGAGGGAGCTACAAATATCACTAGAAGAGGAGATTTTATCTCCAAAGGAGGAGCCCAAGTAGGAGCCTCAGGAAGCTATGGAGCAACCAAAAGTGGAGGAGCAGAGAGGAGGAAGAGTGGATACATCCACTCAAGCAGAACCATCCATAGAAGGTAGAAAAAGAACTAAGGAACTTGAAATATTGGTGTAGGATGTGAGGGAGAATGTTGTAACTCCTTGAAATTTGTGTATGAAAAGGAAATCACCTAAGAGGTACACTAAATACATTGCTCTAATGACTGAAATTGTAGATACTATGCCACCCTCTTTTGAGGAAGTCGTTGAGAAAGCAATTTTGTTTGATGAAATGGTGGAATAATATGAATTAATCATGAAGAAAAGTGTTTGGGAAGTGTTCCCTAGGCCAACAGAAAAATCACTTGTGGGTTCGAGATGGATCTTCAATGTTAAGCATGCAGTAGAAAAAAGCATAGAGAAGTATAAGGGTAGATTTATGGCCAAAGGATTATCTAAAGTTGAGGGAATTGACTATGAGGAAATGTTTTCTCCCATAGGAAGGTATTCATCCATTAGATCAATCTTGCACTTGATACGCAGAGGGGGTGGAAGATCCAGGAGATGGATGTAAAAACAAAATTTCTTAATGGTGTTATTGAGGAGGAAGTGTGAATAAAGAAAACATAATGTTTTGATATATTTGATTGGGAGTCTCATGTGTGCAAACTTAGGTGAGAAAATTATGGTCTCAAATAGGCACCCCAAGCTTGGCATACTCACACCGACAAGTATCTCACTAGATGGTCTTCACCAAAAGTGAAGCAGATGCGAACCTATATCATATTTTGGTAGAAGGTACATTTCTTATCATTTTTTTTTATAGCTTGATTATTTAATATTGATAGGTGATGAGCAGTTGATCAGCTCTTGCAAGGAGGACCTCAATGTAAGGTAATTTCAGATGAAACGCATGGGTCTCATGCACTACTTCCTTGGGTTGAAATTATGGCAAGGTGATGAGATTTTTTTGTGTATTAGGGAAATTATGTTAACAAGATACTCCAAATATTTAGCATGGAGATTTATAAGCCTTCATGAGCCCTGGTATTGCACCAAGAGTGTTGAAACTGGGGCTACTCAACTTTACTTTATCAACCCAGGGTTCATACAAACTTGGAGGTGACAATGATGTATGAACAACATATGAGTTCTACTCATGCCATCCTCATCTAAGTTATACAAGGAGGTGCTACCACTAGGGTTACTTCTAGGAAAGGAAGTCTATCACACTTATAAATGTAATCTAAGACTGGAAACAAATCATGACCATTACTCTATCAACAAGGAAATAAACTACTCTAGATCACACTCATTCATCTAGATATTTGAAAGAAAGATAAATTCACACTTATGCTAATGCAAGAAAGGAAATTACGGTAAGTGGAATTCATAATCTATATTGCTTAATTGAATTGCAGTGAAGGAAATTAATCTATAGAACACGTATTTAATCAAATAACTAACTACGTCATATCTACTTATGATTGACAACTATGTTTAATGATGCATCTAGTAATGAAGTAATCAAACTCAAAAATGACTTTATTTTGTAGTAAAAGAAGGAGGAACTAAAGTGGTCTAAGAGGAACCCTGGACCAAAGTTTTAGAGTTGAAATTATATTGGTGGCTTGGCTAGGCTTAGATTAGTTGAAAGAGTGGTTTTGGGCTGAAGAAGAGTGTGTTTGGCGCTGCTACAGGATTTCCTTTAGTGCTACAGGATGTCTTGAAAAGCTACAGGAAACAGGTCGTGTGCTATTTGAGGCTATAAATGGTGAGGAAAAGGTTAGGAGAGGTGGGGTGAAGGTGGTTCTAGGTATATCAAGGGTAGCCAACCCCTTGGCCAGGCTCAGAACTCTTCACAAAGGTTGTCTTGCACCCTCAAGGTGGCTCTCAGTGATGTGGTGGTGATCTCCAAAAACAGGGATGTAGATGACTTGGATGGAAGGTGGTTCATGAAGGGTGAAGACTGAACATGATGGTGTTGAAGGGGTCCTCCTCTGCTTCTGTATTCAAACCTGCAATCAAAATAATTTTTCATGCATTCATCATTGACAAACTTATCATAAAAAGGGTGGAAAATATGAGTTCAACTAACATAAACCTACCTATGTAACTGAAACAGAACTCAACCCCTGTCTCTACAAAATGTTCATGATAAGCAAAGTAAACTATATTTTCCAAGAAATCATAAACTAAAAAATATTTTTTTGTCTATGGTGGAAGTACTTCCTCCTCAAGCTCCAATGGAAGAGGTGAGGGGGAGAGGCTTAGCACACAATTTTGAGGTTTTATATGCTACCTAACATGAAATGAAGGAAACTAACTACTGCGACATGAAAGAAAAACACAAGTACACAAGAGATATTGAGGCTAATGGATTGGGCCCTAACCCACAAGCTCGGCTCCTTAAAACTAACTCAGTGGAGAAGAAACCAAATACTCATTTTATTTCATAACCAGACTTATACATAAAATCTAAGAGTCAGAAATGTCTAATACAAAAGCTAAGAGTGCTCTAGCTACATTGAAAATTTGAATCTTAGTGATACCTTGCTCTGGCCTATTTATGCTAAAGGCTAGCTACTAAAAACTCCCTAAAAAGTAAGTATTTTTTCCCTTGGACCTAAAGAGAAGTGGAGCTTGGCTCCCTTTGATATCTCACTTTCCTAGCTGCCTCTGATTTCGATTTGTTGGAGGATAATATTGAGGATATATTAGTTGCCTTTAGGAGCTAAGGAGGTGGTCAACCCTCCTACAATCACTCCTTAATGTCTACTCTGAGCCCTGATTATGAAATCTTCCTCCAAAATGGCATTATTCCCCAAATTTTCCTACATTTAAAACACATTAGGCCTTGAAGCATGAAAACCCTTAATACACCATTCTCACTAAGCAACATATGACAAAATGAATTAAAATGTGAGATAAAGAGAATAATTAAGCTAAAAAGGTGACAATTAACCCCTTAGAATGTACCTAATGATGGTGCTCATGAAGCCCTATAACATCCCTTATGAAAATTCCATGTAATAAAAGCTAATAAAAGAAAAATAATAACCACGATTATGGGACATGTATTCCAAGCTGAATGTTGGGAAAAAACATCCTAGTGCAATTTTTCGTCTGGTTTATTATGAATAAGGAAATTGGAAAAGGAAAAGTGTCATTTATTGGCATTTATTTATGAAAATAATGGAAATTAGGAGAAAAGGAAGGTGAAAGGTCATAGGTTGCATGTGAGGAGGAAAATGAAGGAAAATAATGGAAATTGAAGAAAACAAAGGCCTCGTTGATAAAAAGGCTTCTGAGGATTAGTTGGCACCTTTTGTTAGTTCATTTTTGGATCTCTCACTCTATTCTCTCTCTCTCTCACTGTTTGATACTTATATTTTTCTTGGATCACTTCAGCATTGGATCAAGAAAAGGAAAAAAGGAAAAGAGGAAGAAAATATCAAGCAAGGAAGAGCAGGATCAAGCAGATACAACAGGATTATTTGCAAATATCAAGTTGCATGTATGATTTCCTTGCTAGTTTTTTCATGCATGGTTATTCATGTGTGTTCTTGGTTCTCTTGTTTTTATTGACATGTGTTCTTCCAAGCGTGATAATGTTCTTTAGCCTAGCCGTGCCATATCCAGATAGCCATGGTGTGATGGGGTTCTCATGTTTTGGTTGAGCTGGATTACCGAATGGATTTGAAACTAAGTGAGTTGGTCTCTGAAAGAAAGAATATGTATCCTAGTGATCCCTGAATTATAATGTGCATTGCAGGAAATCCTTGGCCTAGTGAACCTTGAACTGAACTATGGGTTGCGGTAAAGTTGAATTTTTGCTACCTCGATGGGCCTAGGAATCCTTGACTGGTGAACGATGGGATATATGGTAAAGCCTAGAGGTGGGTGCCCTTAATCAGGCCTAAGAATCCTTATTCGGTGATTGGAAGGATATATAATAAATCCTGAAGGGTGCAGTATCGAGTAGACATGTTAATCTCGACCGATGAATAGTAGGATATACCGTAAAGCCTAGAGACTAGGAGGCAGGAAAATTCCTCATGGTGTAGGTGGAGAAATCCGATGGAATCCATGCTTGTCTAGGACCTATTGATCTGGTGGGGATTGCGGTAAATCCTGGGTCTATTGATGAGGGTGAGTTGGTTTAGCCTCGGGAAGCCTTGGTTCATTTTTTTTTATGAGTCCCACATTCATGCTTGGAATATGGGATAGGGGTGATTGGCTGAAAAAAATATTCGGTTCAGCCAATATATGGTCGGTGGTACGTGGAAGTCTCAAACCTGATTGGAATTTTCATCCATTAATAAGAGTTCCTTTCCTTGATATTTTATGTGCAAATGTATTGGTTCATATGCGGAATTTATGATTGTTGTATCCTTTTTATTTATGTTATTTATATGATGGTTATGAGTATGTTTTATGAAAGTGATGATGTATGTATCTCATCATATTTTGGTGGATAAATGGATATACAATGAATATATAACCTAATATATGATAATGCAGCTATTGTGATAAGGTATCAATTCTTCTTAGCGATTCTTAGATAAGTATGAGACCCCTATGCTCGAAGATGTTGTTATGACCTGTAGAATGTATAATTGTGACTTGTTTGACAAAATTCCTATCATGGATAGTAGGGGTCTAGTCAATTAATTGATAAAATTTTTGAATTAGTACCTTTTTCTCAGTATTATTGATCATTCCTAAAGTTTTCATGAAGTTATGGGTAATGGTTTGAGTCATGGCCCTGAAAAAGTACCTCAGAATCCAGGGTCGCTGGCACAAAACTAACTGGAAAATTCCACAATTGTTGGCTTTCCCTTGTTGTGGGATTGAATGGAGGCATAAATTCACATGAATGGCTTGTCAAGGGAGCGACTCAGGTGTCATATCAATGAAAGGTTAAGTTTCCTCAAGGGTTGGTCACCTATAAAGGCTGGTTGGATCCTGGAGGTTTTGTAGCATGTGTGGAAGGTCATATTGGTTTTTTCTTATCGGTTCCACTTCCTTAAATATAATTTGGGAATTGAATCACATCATAGTAGCCTCTCATCACATGTTTACCCAGTGGACCATCTAGGTTGGGTAAATGTGGGAGGAGGGTGTTACATGTTAGTTTCAGATCATGGTTGCGCTCTCTTTTTGTAATATCTAATACCACAGAGTGGTATCAGATCATGGTTCACCCCTTGTACTAGATGGGCGAAATGTTGGTCATGAATTCATGTCAGTTACATATGTGTTCCTTACACTTATGTTCTACGTGCTTGCTTCATATGCATGGTGGTAGTCATGGTTGTCGTGGTGTCATCATGTCAAAGTTGATGGTGTTATTGTGGAATGTGTCCTCATGAGTGTATGATTGGTTACGCATTGTTTATGCGTGTTGGTGTTATAATATATTAAGCATTTTTACACATTATTTTCTCACCGTCCCTGCAATCCCCGTCCTGAACATTGGAGGACCATTTTAGTGACTTCTATGTATTTTCATACCTTGATAAAAGTGTCATTGCATCCCTTGGCATGTCAAGAACATTTCCTCTATTGATGACTCCTCAAGCAGACTCTCAAAAACATGTGTTTCTGGGTCGGCGCTGGTAAGCAGTTATGGCCTCATGCCCATAAGGAAATTTACACTGGACCCCCACACCCATTGGTGCTCTGTCTTAGTGTCTCACCCATGCCAAGCTATTTTTGGAATGTTTTTTAAAATAGAATCGAAGTTTCCATTCCTAACTAATTCGTGAGCGGAGTCACCATGGTTTTTTCGACTAAATAATGTTGAAATCCTCCCTTTGGCTTCTTGTTTCCTATATTTGTGCAACTCCCCAAAGGGATAAGGCCTCTCTTCCACCTAATGAGGGAGAACAAACCTCCTCCTCCTCTCCTACAAATACTTCATTCTCACATGGTTTCAGCTAGCTGAATAGTCCTTACTATAAATGGTGTGAATAATTAGGCAAAAAGGAATCCATTGTCGAGAGAGAGTTTAGGCTTATTGCCTCACCAAGTCAGATTCCCAATGAATGCTTGAGATGTGCTTGACCGAACCCGTCGATGGAGGCTGCAACATCAAGTAATTAAGGGTGTAAACTACCTTTCTCTACCTATTAATACATGACTGGTTTTTTATTCCCATTTTGTGTTTGATATGTTTAATTTTATGCAAGTTTGTTTATTCTCCTTGACCAATTAAATAGATATGAATGAAAGTATGTTTCATATTTTTTCACTGCTCTCTAATCCTTGTGTAGGTACACAGACATTATCACTGAAGGACCATGATGTGTGAAGACAAATATTAGAATATCACTACTACAAGCTACGACAAGAGCATTGGACCTAGGTAGGTCATCTATCCCAACTCATTTTCATCCATAAGAAAGGAGTCCGAAGGACCAGCATGTTCCCTTGTTGCTAGACCCACTCCAGTGCTAGAGGGATCACCTCTATCTGCAGAGGGGATTTACCTGCACAACAATTTGGTGACCATACTTGGGATCAATGTTTTTGTCGTCCCACTTATCTTAGCTCCATTGGCTATGTATTAAATCTCAACCCCATGTAACATAAACCCTTTTCATATATAAACTATCACATCATATTACCCTAGGACCCACACCTATCACATCCTGATCAAGCCTTGCTATTTTCCAACCGTCGGATGTTAACCAATCATATTTGATGGCCCTTATCGCTTATCACATCCCTGATAGCCCAATCTTTAACATACATCGAACCTTGCGATATCCGTGGTTTTCGGAGCTCCAATCCTAGCTATGTGGTGCTATATCATTTGATCGCATTCAAAGAAAAAATACCATCTGATCGCTTGAACTCATGCAAAAAACCATTCATCTGTATTATTAGCCATTGTGAAAACCACCCGCCATTTGAATTAACCCCACACTTTAATGATAATCACTGTTGGTTAAAAAAATTATATAAACAACCCTTTGCAATATTTTCTCCACTTTCTGTTACAGTTTTCCACAAAAGAGCTATTGCCGACCTAAAAAGTTGTTTCCGACCCTGTTTTAAACCAAATTTCAAATAGAATTCAACCATTTGATGATAAAGACACTACACAACCAGTCTGAAGCCTTATAAAGACCAGAAGAGCCTCGGAAAGCTTTTGCAACCTCAGAAACCTTCTGCAAACCATAAATATTCATTTTTCTCTAGGTATTCTTCAGTGCTTAAGCCAAATACTTACAACAAGAAATTAATTCAGTAACTGAACCCATCAAGGAACCTCTACAGACTAAAAGAAACCTTCGGTGCCTTTCAAACCATTTTCTATAGACCCTAGGTGTCTTTTTACATAGCTTCCTAGTCCTGGAACTTTTTTTAACACAGCAGAGTATAATTTGATCAATTAAATCATTGCAGGCTAGAGGAATAGTCCTAGTTTCATCCTAAATCCTTCTGCAAACTATAATTATTTTTCAGAAGTGCTCCTAAAAGCTTGAATCTGCTTTTCTAAGCTAAAAGAGTAATTAATTGTAAAATAAAAAAAAATAATGGCTTCCAAAATTATTGTAATTGTAAATCCCCTATAGCCTCCAGTTGTAGATGTGGAACACACTCCTTTAGTGGATAGAGTCTTTAAGATTAATGGCACCATCACTGAATTTAATCTTCTTGAGCTCCACTACTGGAGTCATGACAAATCCATGGATCAAGCAGATGATGTTTTCATTTGGGAGTATAATTTGCCAAAGTATGTTCTCCCACAGACTTTCCAGTGCCCAGAAGTGATTAGAATCTTTCAATATTTCTGTTTAGACTAAATTTAAATTGATGTACATGAAGAAGTATAAATTAAATCATGTAAATGAGGAAGTGGAAACAATAGAAGTAATTGATACAGAAATAGTGGTGAAAGAAAATGCTCCACCTGCAGTTGCTGAAAGAACACACCAGCCTTCAACTTCAAACACTAATGTGATTTAGAAACAACATAGTGTTGAAGTATCCTCATCCAGCAAACTAGCAGAGAAAGAAATGAATATCATGTATAAATACAAATAGATAAAGATGAAAAATGAAGCCTTGAAGACTGATACATATAACCAATATTGGAAGCAGTTACCCAGTGATCAAATAAAATTGCTTTCTGCTTTTGACTACAAAACTAGGAAGATGCAGATGACCTTCCTGCAGCCTAAAGTAAAGCATCCCAAAACATCAGCTGATTACAGAAAGACATCATATGAAGTTCAAGCAGAAGATCTTCACCCAATTGATCAAATAAAATTTCACAAACAATCTGGTGAAATGATTTACTCCATAATGAAAAATAAATCCATGAGTGTACAGAAGCTGCAAAACACTCTTGGGAACATCAAAGATCAGATTAAATTGGAAAAGGCATCCTCACATGCTAAGGATAACAGAATCAAATCACTGGAAGATTTGATTATTGAAGTAGGATATGATCCTAATAATGTAAAATTTGCAGATGAATTGATAAAGAAGAAAAATGTAGACATTTCTGCATTAAAGAAGCAACTTAGGCTTCCTCATACAAAGGAAGTGTTACAAGATGCAAATAAGAAATATGAGATGATGAATCTCATTCTTCAGTTGATTGCCCAGATAAAAGAAATGGAAAATGAAATGGACAAGTTGGTCCAGGAGAAAAAGGCCAGAGAAGAAATTCCTGTAGTCACAAAAATTGTGCCCTCTACACTAGCAGAATCATTGGCCCCTATATTCCCAATCGCTATAGCACTACCTGTCACCTCATCAACAACTTCAGCAAGATAATCATCAACAACAGCAGCGCAGCCAACTGATGAGGCAAGTAAGTTAGTAAAAGCAATGCAGGACATGTCTATTCAGATAAATGAAATTAACAGACTCAAAGAACAGTTGAAAAGTTTGACTGATCAGAAGAAGTTAGTTCAGATTATGCAAAAGAATGAAGAACAAAAGGAAAACAGGTTGAATGATAAATTGAAGAAGTTAGAGAAATATCTAACACTAAAAGAACCAATGGCACAAGCCAAACAACAGCTTTAGGCAAATATCATTGAATCTTTCAATGATATTTGGCCATCAATATAGGTTATCTATGAACAAAAAGATCTAATTAAAGCAATAGGTGAAGCCATCCAGAAGATAAAAGAGGAACTTGGCAAGAAGCCAGAAGAGGCTAATGAAATTATCAAGTTTCTTAATTCAAATAATAAACAAGAACTAGAAGAAATTGGTATAGTTGATAGGACAGATACAATTATTGAAGTTAGGAAGGCAATTTCTAAAAATAATTTGATGATACAACTAGAAGAGAAATGTCAGAATATGGAAGTTGCCATCACAAGGTTCATGATGAAGTTTGACACACTAAGACAAAAATGCCTTCCAAATCCACTAGTTATTCATGACAGATTAATGAAGCATGATGATTATGATAAGAAGATGAGAGAAGTGGCTAAGGAGCAAGCTAATAATTCAGCCATGCAGGGAATTCCAATAGGGAAGGTACTTTACAAAAGCTTTGAGAACCTTTTTTACCTACAACATGAGTTAAAGCACCTATTTGTCAACAAGCCTACATTCTGAAAATACACATAGGCTGATGAGATATTCAAAAGAATGATGAAGATAAAATTACCAGAAGTAGACTTTTGGGAGAAATTGACTGATTTGCTATGAAAACAGTTTGCAGTAAAAACATAGTAAGCAGTCAAAGATAAAACAAAGTAGACAATTTTATAGTTACAAAATAGTGAACAGTGAATGATTAAAAGTAAAACAACAGTCAAAAGTTTAAAGAGTATCGGAGTCAAAGAGTATCAGTACAAATTAGAGTGAAAGCTGCCAGCATAGAGGACACTCCTCTGCCTACCAAACAACCTACATTGAGAAAACAACAAAGAGACAAATCAACAACCAATTAAAGACAACAAACAATAAATTCAATAAAATCAGAGATAGCTTGCATTAGTTAGATAGTTGTCTCTATCTTCTTGCATGAAGATATTTATTTTCCATAAATAATTCCTAAATTTGTTTTAGGATATTTTGTAAGAGTTTTTTGTATAAATACTTCACATTTCGAAGTATTGAGTGTGGATGAATTGCTGAAAATTTCTATAGTTGTACTATTTTGGAACCTGAGGGTGATGTATCAATTTCAAGTTAGCAGAATGGATTGAAGCAATAAAGAGATTATATTATAGGATTAATGTGTTAGGCCACTACAGTGAAGTACTTTCTACTTTTTCAATTGTTTCTTTCTGAAGTTTTCACATGCTCATATGTTTGCTTAATCTAAATGATATAACTGGAATGTTATTAAAGAATATGTTTAATTACACTCTGCCTTGAACTGTTTATCATTTATATGTGTTTCTTCTGATATCCATATTAGGGAATTATTAATTGCTCCCTTGTTTCAATTGACCTCTATCTTTTCACTCGTTATCTGGATTTGAGAACCCTTAATTGCTCTCTTACCCCGATTGAAACCATTTTCACCATCAGCCTAAGGATCTGAAGTGACTAAACTATCTTTCCCTATGGATACTTTCCTTTATAACCTTAATCCTTCT
This sequence comes from Pinus albicaulis, assembly GCA_034641835.2. Classification (NCBI taxonomy): domain Eukaryota; kingdom Viridiplantae; phylum Streptophyta; class Pinopsida; order Pinales; family Pinaceae; genus Pinus; species Pinus albicaulis. Next base: position 1,277,673,926 of record CM076577.1, on the reverse strand, counting down.
TCTATTTCTTGACACTTTGACTCCATTAGCCCAATGGAATGCATACCTACATCTATCCATCTGAATAAGTGATTTCACCACCAAACCAAATCCAAAAGAAAAATCCCAAGTAATCTTACATAACTAGCCTAAAATCAACTACAATCAACAAAGATAAATCATATAGAGAGAGCCCTCTCTGAGCATTAGGAATACTAATTCCTAAGGCTTAAAAGTAGGTTTTTGGTTACCTCTAATATTCTTTAAACCAAAAAATAAAACAACCCTTTGAGAATTATTGGAGTGATAACATCCAAGCATTGGTAGGTCCACCTGGCAGATCTGATCCATCCAACTCCTTAAAAAGGAATGCATTGTTACCTCTGTAACCATAAATAACATAGGGACCTTTCCATAGGAAATCAAATTTACCATGTTTACGTTTCTCTTCTCTCCTGGAATCCCACTTAAGAACTTTGTCACCTATGTAAAAATCATCTTTCTTAGTCTTCTTGTCAAATATATTTTCAATCTTATCTTGGACAACTTGAGACTTGAGATAGAATTCCTCCCTGGTCTGCTGCAAGTGTATGGTATGATTTATCCTTCTCTGGATATCATTGGTTTCTACCTGCAGTTCTTGGATCATCTTCATCACTGGTACTCCTAAAGAGGATGGAAAAACAACATCTATCCCATATACAAGCTGATAAGGGGATGTACTAGTGGACTTCTTTGTGGTGAGTCTGTATGCCCATAAGTAATTAACTAACCTTTTGTTCCAAATCTTTTTATTGTATTCTAGTAATTTCTTGATGATATTAACAAGGCTTTTATTGGATGATTCAGAAAGACCATTACATTGAGGATAATAAGAAGTGGAATGGCCAATGGTAATGTGGTATTTATTACATAAGTCAATCCTCTTTTTAGACATGAAAGGAGTTGCATTATCAGTAATGAGATTTTGGGAGCATCCAAATCTAGATAGTATATTGTTTTCTAAAATGAGATTATGACAATATCAGTGGCTTTCCTGGAAGGAATGGCTTATATCCACTTAGTAAAATAGTTTATGGCTATCAAAACCCATTTTTGTTGGGCTGATGATGGTGGGTGAATTTCACCAATGAAGTCTAAACCCCATTGCTGAAATGGAATTTCTGTGGAGATGGGTTTAAGGGGTAAAGGTAGTAGCTTTTTCTTCCCTTAAAAGATTTGGCATTTGTGACAGGAGGTCACATACTTTTTCACATCTGCAAAAAGTGTAGGCCAGTAAAAACCATCTCTAAAGATTTTATCTGCAGTTGACTTCTAGTAAAGGTGTCCTCCAGAGTCACCTGCATGAAACTCTTCCATAAATTTATCATCTTCATCTTTAAGCAAAAAATTCAATAAAATTCCACCATGATCTTTCCAAAATAGAGCATTATCTATGATACAAAATTTCATTGCCTTTAACTTTAAAAATATAGCTTTAGTTCTTGATAATCCCAGAGGAGATTGTAAATTTAGTAATACAAATATGATATCTGCATACTGTGGTGAATCTGGAAAGGCTTCACTGATCTGTGGAGTTGCCATCTCTTCCTGATCATCTAACTGGGCAATAAAATCTATATCTAAATCATTACAGTTTGATTCAGCCATAAGTTTGGCTAAAAATTGACATTTAATAAGTTTGGTGGGCTTAATTTCTATGTTATATTCCAAAATGGTTACAATCGATTTGCCTATCTTGCCATCAAGCCCATTCTGAGTCAAAATTTCCTTCACTACTGAATTTGGAACATAAGCGATGGTGTGTGAATACAAGATGTACACTCTAAAGTATTAGATAACCTTCGCTAAAGTTAGTGCCTGCTTTTCCATTATGTTATACTTCAGTGTGGCATATCGAAGTGATTTGTTGAAAAAAGAAATGGGTTGTTCATAACCCTGATCATTCTTCTATAGTAAGACTGTAGTAATAGTATGTTCTGACACAAAAGAAAAAATAATAAAATCTTTTTTAAAACCGGGACTTATTAAGACTAGTGTTCTGTTAAGGGCTAGTTTGATTGATTCAAATGATTGTTTTGCCTCTACTCTACATTTAAGTGTTGAATCTTTTTTCAACATGTTATTGAGTTCTCTAATTATTTCTGCTAAGTTTGAAATGAATCTTCTGAGAAAATTGATTTAACCTAAGAAAGCCTGCAATTCTTTAATATTTCTAGGATGTCTTATGTTCAAAATGGCCTCTATTCTAGTTGGGTCTATCCTAATTCCCTCTTTTGATATAATATTCCCTAATATTTTTCCCTCTTCATGTCCAAAGAGAGTCTTTTTGGGATTCAAAGAAATGCCAAATTTCCTACATTTGATAAGCACATGTCTCAGATGATCTAGATGTTCATTATCAGTTTTTGAAAATACAGTTATATCATCTAGATATATTACAAGAAAATCATAAATTTCTTTAGCAAAAGCTATATCCATATCTCTCTGGAAAGTGGCTCATGCATTCATTAATCCAAAGGCATTTTCAAATACATGAAAGTACCCCAAGGAGTAGCAAATGATGTCTTTTGTTGGTCTTTTGGCTGAACTAAGATCTGGTTATACCTAGAGAATCCATCAAGTAATGAAATCCTAGATGAGCCAACCACCCTCTGTAAAATATGATCCATCTTGGGGAGAGGGTAGTTATCTTTTAGGGACACCTTATTTAAGTTCCGGAAATCAACACAAAGTCTAATTTCCCCTGTTCTCTTTCTAGTGGGAACTAGTTTTGAAACCCAATCAGAATATCTGATAGGTGCAATTATCTGAGCTTCATACATTCTCTTTACCTCTTTTTCAATTAAAGGCATGAAAACTGGATTCATTCTTCTAAGCTCTGTTTGAAAGGTTTTTTATCTTCTTTTATAGGAATTTTGTGTTGTATTATGCTAGTGTCATAAGATTTTAAGTCTTCATAACTCCATGCAAATACATCCTGAAATTACTTAAACAGAGCTATATATTTTAGTTTTTCTTCTTGAGGTAAGGATTTTGAAATTTTGATGAGTTTAGGCCTTTGTTATATTCCTATATTGTATTCTTCTATATCTGATCTTAATGGTTCCATCTTTGGTTTTCTTGCAACGTCATTTGAATCAAAAAGATCTTCTAATGGGGCTAATCCCTTAGGTAAAAAGTTATTCTTAAGGTTTAAAATGTTAGAATCATGATCTGTTAATTCTTATATTTCTACCTTTTCTAGTTTATCTATTTCTACTTGAGTGAATTTAGTGGGTTTAGTAAATTCTAAATTATTTACATCTATCTCATTGTCTAGTTTACCATCTACTGTACAATATGTATCTATGTTACAATTTTGGAATTCTCCCTCAGCATTCATAAAGTGATAGATTTGAGTATCCTGTGAAATTTTTTTCCAATATTTTAAATTTTCTGGTATAGTAGGCCTTTGTCTTACCTCTGCTGTATATTTATGATTTGGTTGAAAAGGCATATTACAGGTACTAGAAAAATTTGCTAAACTGTGTGCTTGTATGTTTTGTTTTCTAGGAATTACAACAAATTCACATTCAATAAATTCTTTGATCAGATCGAAAACAATTTCTCTATATTGGCTTAATCTAGGATTATATACACAATATTCTCCTCCAATTTATTTTACAATTAAATTAGAGTCTCCCATAATAGAAACTCTTTTTCCTCCTAAATTTCTAACAATCCGCAGTCCTAAAATCAAAGCTTCACACTCAACCATGGTGTTTGTACATTTGAAGTTTAATACACAGGCATCACCTTCTGAATGATTGTTTTCCATGTTGTGAATCCAAACTCCTGCTCCTGCTCCTAATTTTTTCACTGATCCATCAAATTCTAGGTGCCACATTGATTCATGAAATATGTTCTCACTGTCTGGGTATTTCTTTTTCTGTTTTAATTCTGTGTTATTTTCTATCCCAGTTTCAGAATTACATAAAATGAAAGAGTCCATATCAGTAGGTGTAGAATAAATAGGATATTTTCGAGGTATTTATACACTACTAACCATGTACTTCATTAGAGTTTCTCTATAAAGTTTCTTGGGTTGGCCAAATACTAAAATAGTGACATAAGACATATCTAATTGTAGATATCCCTGCAGCTTTTCTCCCCATGAGCGAGATAACAACATTCCATACTTAGGAGGGATATCAGCTACTACAATATCCATGACTATGCTTTTTCTATGGTATTGGACTAGAGTGACACATAAATCGTTGATTAAACCTAGACATTTCACTTTACTGCAATCAAATGAGAAGAGATCTTCATAAGGTCTAGTGATGTCTAAATTCAAAGTTTCCATAATGGCTTTTGGCATTAAATTATGTGAAGTTACTGAGTCTAACATAACGTTATGTAAAATTTGATCATGAACAATCAAGCTAATGTAGAAACGAGGAACTCCTCCTTCTTGGTGTTTTCCATTTACCTCAGGACCAAATATTAGTTCTGGTTGGTCATCACTCAAATTAACAGAGTCTTATCCTTTATTTATTTTTAATGTGTCAGTGATTTGTGATTTGTATAAATCATGCTTAACCAACTTTGTTAAAGGAATTGGTATCTTTAGTTTGGCAACTTTAGTTTGGATGTTGAATGGTGCTTGTGATTTTCATAATTGAATTATTTCTTCTTTTGTAACTGTAGTTTGAGTGTGTTTCTATTCTTTTTCTACAGTTGGTTTTTCATTTTTTGTTTATGTTTCCACTGTTTTGCTAATTTTTATCTTCTTTTCAGGGACAGTTTGAGTTTCACTGGTAACTTTGGCAGTTTTGGAAGTTTCAACAACAGTTTTGGCAGTAGTTGTTTTAGGATCAACTGATTTTGGATCAGCAGCAGATGTTTTTGGATCTGAAATTTTTGTTTTTACAGAATTTGTTGTCTTAGTAGCAACAGATTTTTGAGGATCAGCTGATGTTTGAACGTCAATATCTGTAATGTCAACAATTTTAGGATTGGGTGCAATTTTAGGACTAGAAATTTTCTTATTAGGATTTGAATTTTTTTTATTTGAACTAGAGTTTTGTTGGGTTTCCCTGGGGATGATTTGCAATTTTTTGGTTGTAGGAGCTTCTACTTTTTTCTTTTTTTGAGTTTGGGCAGATTTATTAGTAGGGGTTTCTACATTTTTCTTACTCCTAAGGATATATTGCTTATGAACTTCATTAATGGAAGACTCAACCTTACTTGTAATCAAAAGAGTCCCCAGATTCTAATTGTAATTGTTTTAGTTCATATAATTCATGTTTTTATTGTGTAAGAAAAATGGTATTATCATCATTAATGCCCATTAGATTAATCTGAGTGTCTTCATCATCTTCGTTTTGGTGAGAACTTTCAACATAGTTTGTTGGGAAAAATACTGAGAGGGGGGTGAATCAGTATTTTGAGCTGACTGAAAACTTTTTAGTTTTTATTTCTCTAAAAAACCATATGCTACTTTACTAAACCTAACTCGTGTATACACGTGGATATCCTTAAGAAAACTTGCATGTTACCAGAGATCTTATTATGCATGTAATTATTTCCTTTGATCAGTGAATCATTCATTCATCAGATGTTTAGTAAGCAGTAAGCATGTGCAGTAAGAACAGAATAAATCATCACACATAAGCAACACACATGAACACCAGGATTTAAGGTGGAAACCCAATTCGGGAGAAAACCACCGCTACCATCGTCTCTATCTTCAATATTTATTATAAAGAAAACTTCTTACAATCATGTACTAGCGCAGACTCATACCAGCACGCAGGCACCCATTTGCAGAAGGCTGCAACCTTCTCTCGTTCTCCAGCCACTACTGGAAGGGAGCTCCAACCCCCTGATCTTGTTTACCAGCCTCTCCTGGAAGGGAGCTACTACCCCCTGCTCTCATTTACCAGCTACCACTGGAAGGGAGCTACAACCCCCTCACTGAAGGCTTCGACCCTCAGCACCACTGCAGACCACGTTTCATCAGCTTGCACACAACATACCTTGTAGGCCTCTTTTCATCAGATTTTTAGACTAGACCCACTCCACACATTTAAGCTCATCATACATCAAATTGAAACTTATAACCCCATCAATTCATTCACTGAATCATCAACCAATCATCCAACAACTTGATCTTTAATCAACATAATTAGCAGCATAACCAACATTCAAACAACCCATATCTGTATGAATACATCATTGACAGATAGCAGTAAAGTAGTAAAACAGATCAGACATTTCATTCCACATACTTCAGCAAAACCCTAGATTTCATACGCGCTTTTACTTCACTGAACCTACGTATATACGCGCTTTTTATGAAATGAACCTGAGTATAGATCTGTAACTTTTCAGGACTGTGCAGCTCTTCAAATCAGATAAAAAACTCAGATCTCACCCTTTACTTCAGCAAAGATTCCCCAGATAACAGATCTAGACAATACATAGTCATTTCAGATCAAGAGATCCCTCTTCATCATTTTCTTCATAGGTGCATTATTAATTCAGATCAATCAATAAAGTGTTACCCATTCCATTTAGATATACTTCAGAGTGAAGTATTCATTAAAACCCAGACCTATGCACTTTATCAACAATCATAAAATTTACCCAATACTTCAATCAGAATAGTGAGACCACTGTAACCAGAATATCAGAAATAACCCGGACTTCAGAATAGATATGCATATACAAACTCAACCCTGAACATTCACTAATTCAAATAGCATACGCTACTTTGATTCACTGAAGCCGCGTACATACGCGCTTTCCTGCACACCAACCCGAATATACTTCTGTGTATATTATCTTCAGAAAACCCTAACTGCCATATGCTCTTTTAATGAATCGAACCCGCGTATATACGTGCTTTTCATGAAGTGAACTAGCGTATAGATCTGTAAAGAATAAATTTTGCAGAACAGACCAGATCTATAAGACTTACCTAGATTTATTCATTTTCTTCAACAGAATAGCGCCAGTTCTTCATCATTCCTTCAGTAGGTCATTCCAGAGATTCATCATCATCAGATCTAGAGATCTTGAACCATCATCAGATCCATGGATGCATCATAGATTCAAATCTATCAATTTAGAACATAGTTCATTCATGCAGATTTTCTTTAGAGAAATTTATTCATCAATAACCCTTACATTTGCACACCTTGCACTATGATCCTCTTCTCCTTATATAGTTTTAGCCTTTATCAATACCATGAGTCAAAACCACTTAATCGCTGATGGTATTCCTGGATGGGATCAAATAGATAATCCAACGCTCAATACAGTGGGCCAATACCATGGTAATGCCCCTAGGTATCATAGTTTTTAGAGCGCAAAAGGCATACGCGACTTGGAGCATTTGTATCCGCGTGTATACGCGATTTCTCTTCAAAATAGCTGCGTATATACTAGTCCTGAATGTATACACGGGTTTCCTTCACAAAATTAGTGTATACATTGAATCCATACGCGGGTTGCCTTCATAAAAGTAGCGTATAAATTGTGACATATTATATTTATCATTTTTCTGGCACTTACTGAAATTCCTTTTTCTACTACTTCTGAACTGAACTGTAGATACATCATTTTTACATCTTTAACAAATAGGTTACTATCAAAACGTAACTCATCAAGTAGGTTTCCATCAAGGACAACTTCATCAAGTAGGTTTCCATGAAGGAAAACTTCATCAAGTAGGTTTCCATGAAGGACAACTTCATCAAGTAGGTTGCCATCAAGGACAACATATTGCATCATATTGCCAACAATCTCCCCCTTTGGACTTGATGGCAACCATGATGGTGTTTGATCACCACAATAGATAGATACATTGATTATAACCATTATTCAAACACCATGATACTCTCCCCCTTTGACATCAAGGGAAAAGAGCAGATCAAATCCAAAACAAGGTTTTTCTTCTCTTGTAGAAAGAAGAGCTCTGTAGATCTGATGTGCACTGAAGTTACCATGCTCCCCCTGAGTTCACGCTGAATCTTCAAACATATTTTTCAAATGAAGAACATGACTCTATGACCTTTCCTATCACCAAGGACTCATACTTACATCAATGATCCAACCAAGTGGATTACATATGTGACTCAAGTACCCAACCAAGTGGGTTTACATATTTTGACTCAACTACCCAACCAAGTGGGTTTACTAATTTGAAGAAGTCCTTACTTGATTGAATATAACAATTTACATCATGGGTCTCAACATGACCTTTTCATCAAGATATAGAAATAACTTATACAATCAAGACCAAATAATCTCAAGCATGAGATCAGACCACAACAAATAATTAGAATGCCAACAATGCATCCTTTCCATATGACCAAAGCTCCCCCTTAGCTTGTGCATCCTGAACACTTTCAACAACAAATCATGAAGGCATCTTCATCAAATATCAGAGAATGAAACAGAAATCTGAGAGCTGAAACATCATCAGAGATACCCAACAGCACCACAGGTGTGCTGAAGAATGCTGACCCAGAAAAATTTTGTCAGCAAACCCTCATACGCGGTTTTCTGTCTCTAAACTCGCGTATATACGCGACTGTCCTTTAGGAAATCCGCGTATCCAATTTAATATTCTGAATTTAAGCAGATCTGATCCTCTTCATGGCAGAGACTACTCCAAGCCTCTGTCTGAGATATTCAAATGCTTCCCTGGGTAAAGGTTTGGCAAATATATCAGCAACTTTTTCTTTGGAGGGAACATACTCCAACTTCACCTTTTGTTCAAGAACTTGTTCACGTAAGAAATGATACTTGATGGGAATGTGCTTGGTCTTGGAATGCATAACAGGATTCTTTGAGATACTGATGGCACTTGTATTATCACACATAATGGATATAGGAGGTGAACATTTGATTTGAATGTCTTGAAAGGTTTGCATCATCCAAAGAAGTTGAGTGCAACATGATGCAGCAGCCACATATTCTGCTTTTGTTGTAGATAAGGCAATAGAGCTTTGCTTCTTGCTGAACCAAGATACTAACTGGGGCCCCATAGAGAATGCACCACCACTAATGCTTTTTCGATCATCAACCTGTGACCGGGTCTATGTTTCCAACATCATAGTGTCTTTCTGTAGAAATCAACTATCGACTCAATCTCTTGTCTTTATCAAGGTGAAATTTCCATTTCCTCTTTGTGGGAATCATCATGAAATAGAGTGGGGTGGCAGCATATAGCACGAGAAAAACACCATAGTCTTGTATCATCAAATATTTGAGAGAAGAAAGATAAGACAATGTATCCATGTCTTCAAGTGTCATCCAACAGTTGTAGCATAAGCACATCAGTAATCAACATCAGGATCTTTGTAGCAACATCATATTCTTGCCAAGAATAGTTTTCATACCATAACAACTTCATCATAGTCAATGTGTATCAAGAAATCATGTGATCTGTTATTATTAAGGTTTTAAACAAAAAAATATGCATGTTTTGTCCTTATATCTGAATCACGCGTGAAAATAAAGATACTCTTCTGCAAGACGCGATCAGGTCTTATCCATAATCTCATAATAAGAAATATATGTATCATGACAACATAATTCTAACATGATCATCACGAGACTGAACAAACACAATGCCAGTTTAGGCTAATGCTCCCCCTAAACCGGTGTTACATGTTCATAGTCAAGTATGACCATATCATATCAGCAGACTGAAACCATCAACATTAGATCAAGAAAATTACAACTTTCAGCAGCCTATCAGAAACCGATCTTGAGTTTGATTCACTGTTTTTCTTATCAAAGAAAAGCATATGCAACTATCTTCAACGGAACTCGCGTGTACACACGGCTTTAGTTCATGAAACCCACGTATAGAAAGTGAAATACAGAAAAATTTCACTCCATATCCCCATGAACTTGTATCTCCTGTACCTGTCTTTTGCACTGTTAGTAATAACCATAACCAGAATTACTAGACCAACCACGGGAATCACCATATATTTCTCCCCCTGTGATGATACATTACTGATTCCTATAATGTATCTCACATCACCCTTTCAGTCATTATGAGAAGTAAGCTTTAGAAGCAGATGATTGCGGTAGAATTATTATCCCCTACGTTTTTGATCGGTCCTCCTTTTTCCAGCTTTGCTTGAAATTTCTTAATGTGTGCTGGAAATTATCCAATTTCTCAGATCTATTCATCCTGCATTCTTTTTCTACATGTCCATACTTGTTACAAGCATAACATCTTGTGTGACCAGAAAATTAAGCATAGGGATCATAATGTGTTTTTCTATTCTTTCTTCTATTGCAATCAGCTGCTTTATGACAAAACTTGCTGCATGAAAAACAATATCCCTTAAAGAAACCTGAGTAACTTTCTGTGTAGAATCTGTTTGTTTGTGACTGAAACAATCTGCTTCTGCAATTGGCTGCAACATGCCCATAATTATGACATTTAAAGCATTCAACATTATTGATCAAATGAGAGAATCGATTGATGCTTCTATAGTTAGGAACGAATTATTTCCTTTGAGAGTTCATGATTGTCGGTTGACTTTTTGTCTCTTTCAACACTTCAGGTTTTGCATTGATATCCTTTGAATCTTTAGCACTTTCTTGTGAACTAGATTCTCCTTTAACATTTTCATGAAAACCAAGACCAAATTTAATAGAAGGAGACCTTTGACTACTAATAATATTATCCAGAATCTTAGTACTATCTTGAAACCTCAAGAGTTTGTCCTTTTCCTCTAATTTACCTTTTAAAATGTTTACCTCAACCTCCAATCTTTGGCATTGCTTCTTCATACTTTCTTCGACCTTTTTTCCTTCTTCTAATTGATCATTCAAATTTAGAATCTCTTCTTTCAACCCATTTTCTTGTTCTTCAAATGTTTTTAGAAGTTCTTCATTCTTCTTATTTGATTTTTTCAGATCTTCTTTGAGAGAGATGATTTCTGCTTCAAGTCCTTCTTCTTCAAATGATTGTAGAAGTTCTTCATTCTTCTTATTTGATGCTTTGAGATCTACTTTCAGAGAGATGATTTCTGCTTCAAGTCCTTCACTGTGATTGGTTACTTCATCGTACAACGTTTGATACTTGTTTATATGTCCATTCATTCTAGAGATCATATCTTTGTAGATAGATTCTCTCTCATTAAATAATCTTTGATGATTTTCAACTTTAATCTTGAGAACTTCTTCTAGATCCGTAACATTACTTTCACTATCCTCACCATTACATGCATAAGAAAGTGAATCACACGAAAAACAATCAATACCTGTTTCATCTTCTTCATTTTCGGATGCACATGTTTTCTGAGAAATATCCTTTTTTTGAGTTTCCGCCTTCTTTTTCTTCCTTCCCATTGTGATAGATCTCCTTCAAGCGATCAAGCTCCTGCAGAAGGACCTGCTCTGATACCAATTGTTGGGAAAAATACTGAGAGGGGGGGTGAATCAGTATTTGGAGCTGACTGAAAACTTTTTAGTTTTTATTTCTCTAAAAAACCATATGCTACTTTACTAAACCCAACTCGTGTATACACGCAGATATCCTTAACAAAAATTGCGTATTACCAGAGATCTTATTATGCATGTAATTCTTTACTTAGATCAGTGCATCATTCATTCATCAGATGTTTAGTAAGAAGTAAGCATGTGCAGTAAGAACAGAATAAATCATCACACATAAGCAACACACATGAACACCAGGATTTAAGTTGGAAACCCAATTCGGGAGAAAACCACCACTGCCGTCGTCTTTGTCTTCAATATTTATTATAAAGAAAACTTCTTACAATCATGTACTGGTGCAGACTCATACTAGCACGCAGGCACCCACCTGCAGAAGGCTACAACCTTCTCTCGTTCTCCAGCCACTACTGGAAGGGAGCTCCAACCCCCTGATCTTTTTTACCAGCCTCTCCTAGAAGGGAGCTACTACCCCCTGCTCTCGTTTACCAGCTACCACTGGAAGGGAGCTACAACCCCCTCACTGAAGGATTTGACCCTCAGCACCACTGTGGACCACGTTTCATCAGCTTGCACACAACATACCTTGTAGGCCTCTTTTCATCAGATTTTCAGACTGGACCCACTCCACACATTTGAGCTCATCATACATCAAATTGAAACTTATAACCCCATCAATTCATTCATTGAATCATCAACCAATCATCCAAAAACTTGATCTTTAATCAACATAATCAGCAGCATAACCAACATTTAAACAACCCAGATCTGTATGAATACATCATTGACAGATAGCAGTAAAGCAGTGTTGGGTGAAACTATTGTCGTTTTAATTCTGTTGTAGTACTTGCCCAACCATTTAATTTGTCAATCCGAGGTTCGTAGGCTTATGAAGCACATGCACTATATATGCAGGATCGAAGTGGAACTAATCTAATCTAAATTGCTGAGATCAAATTAATCTATGAAAGCAGGAAATTGCATAAAGGAAAAGCAATACAACATGTGAAGAGCTGAATGACAAACAACATATGTGAGCTCTCAACAATAAAGCTATCTCAAATTACATTACAAGAATAAAATGACAAACCATGAAAGCATACAATAAAAGAATATGGATCACAGTTAAGAATCCCCCTTCTCCTAATTACAAGACTATCTCTAAAAACTCCAAAACTAATATAATGAACTAATGAATTCTGAATTCTCCTGAGCTAATCAAAATGAAGAGAGAGCACTCTCTTATATACGTGAAGAAGCTAACCATCTCATTCAACCACTCTCAACTACTTTCCCATTATTGCAAGACATGATCCCTTTGAATCCTCCACACATCTCTCACATATCTTGAATAAGACATGCCAACCAAATCCTCCATGATCTTCTCCTTAGGAATAGGCTTGAATAATTATCTCCTTAATATGGTGGAAAAGATATTCCAAAAGTTTAGAATTAATCCTTCACATTTCTCCTACACATTACAAAGCTCACACATTCTTGAGATATATATTAAAACATGTATATTTTCTAATATTTAATCATAACTTCACTTATAATACAAAAATGAATAAAGTGGAAAATAGGAAGGTGAAACCCAAATGTATTTATGAAAGTGATATAATGAAAGGTTAATGGGATGATGAAATGTAAGGAATAGTGAAGGGAAAGGTGGATGAAATACGACATTTTTGAAGCCCAACATCCCCCCCAACTGAACTTGTTGCATGTCCTCATGCAACCATGCATGGATCTCTTTGGCATCTGAACTTTGGCTTTTCATGATGATGTATTTTTAATAATGAATTTTTCCAGGATATGTGCAGGGCATGAGTATCAACTTTCATTTTCTTATGGTTGGTTCTTGTGTGACAACCATGAATACAAAGAATGTTGGTTCTTGTGTTAACAACATTCATTTCGTTTTCTGTTCTCCTTTATTATGGTTGGTTCTTGTGTGACAACCATGAATACAAAGAATGTTGGTTCTTGTGTTAACAAAATTCATTTCACTTCTTGTTCTCTTGCTGCAATAATAATGTAAACACTCACTCGCTCTGCAAATTCATTCCTGCAAACACATAAGAATTCATTTGGATGGAAGATACAAATTCCATTTTAATAGAGAAAAATATAATTATCATAAATGAAATTAATCTACACAACTAATACTAAAGGGTAAGTAGTAGTCCACATCCCTGAGAATATTCCTTTATCTTGATGCCAAGTCTAACCCATCAATTGTATAATTTGGTTTTAATCTCGATCTCCACTTTAATAAGATATTTCGTAATTTTTATTATTTATTAACTATATGCTCCAACTCCCTTCTTGTTTGTAATATCTATTGCACCAATATTATGTTGCTTCATAACATAATGACATCAATTAATACAACGTATTTCATTACAACCCCTCACACATTTTCCACCTCTATCTCCACTACATAGGATAATTCCTTCAATAAAATAACGATGTCAATATTAACCTGCACCGCATTGTATGTGTATTATCATAATGTATTGTTGGTGTATTGTGTAATGCAATAATAATTTTACTCCAATGCAGCATATAATATTATCTCAACCTATTTTATTTTCATGGAATCCCAAGATTTTTGCACAAACTCGAAAGAATGTTAGTGCATTCTTTTTACTTGCACATTGTGTATTGAATTCTCTACATATGTAACCTTTTCATTCATCAATGATCCTTCCAACTTGATTTAGTCACACTTTTAAACATAACCTTAACCTTTTTCTCATGTTATCCTCCCTACACTTTTTCTTCAGTCTTCTCATTCCAATTGTTGAAGGGTCACCCTTGTACTTATAACCTGTGCTCTTTATCTTGACACATTTCATGTGCTTGGTGCATTAAACCCTATGTCCCTATCACATTATTTATTGCACTTCATTAAATATTATAAATAATTTATTGTAATATGTGTTGTAAAATATTGTCATAGCAATGGTTTATGGTCTCCTTCCTCTTGCATAGATCGTCATTACAATGCTTTCATCTCATAACTCTCTTTCAATGAAATGTTTGAAAGATGGTTTCAATGTGTGGAATTGTGAAATGTATTCCCTTGTATACCTATGATGCATTATATATTCTTTGTATGTTCAAGCAAGGTTGATCAGAGTAGTTATTGGGAGAGAAAAATGCATTAGTATTTTTTAAGAGCTTAGCGTTGGCGCATGGCACAAATCTAGGAAGCAGTGGTTAAGGTCTTAGGCTCTGAGAGTGTGAAGTGCGATACCACTAGGAAAGGGTTCCTGGATTGGGCACATGGTACAAATACAAATGGAAAAGAGTAGTAGTCTATCAACTAAGGATGCAAAGTGCTACCAAAGATAAGGTTGCAAGTGTCAGGCACATGAAACACATGAAAGGGGCAAAGGGGGATGCTTGTACATTAAGAGTGTGTAATGCATTAATTAAGGGATTTTTGTAAGTGATGGTGCATGGCACAAAATAAAGGAGAAAAGGGTTAGGGGCTAGGCTCTAAGACTGCGCTATATGCCAAGGAGAGGATGGCCTTGTTTAACACATTACTTTATTCTAAGAATTCGATGAAGGAACACATTTTATCTTTGAACTACTTATGCTAACGAGGCACTCATAAATGTGTGTAGATGATAGTACTTTCAAGTGATTTTTCTTCATGTTCTTGATGCAATATAATTCCACCATTCAACATACTACTTCCAACAACACACGTGACCTTTTGGCAACGAAAAATTGTACAATATGATATTACACTGCCATATCACCATTGTAATGATTAAATTCTACCTCCTTTGATTCTAGCACTATCACCTTTGCAAAATTTGGTAATAATACCTCAACTTATTGTAGATTAAATGGTTTATCAACGCTGTTTTGTATTCCTTTCACATTGTAGTGAACTGTCAATTATTTCCATCCATTTACAATATTTTTGGTAGTGTTTAATGTAATCTTATGCTTGCGATGTTTTGAGAGTTAGTGCACCACCTAATATTGCATATTTGGAAGCGATTATGTTTGTATGCACAAATGTGACCTTGAAGGATTTGATACATATCCCAATGTTATGAAATTCTTTAACATATGATTAGTTGCATGCCTTTGATGTAGACCATTGAGTTCGTTGCCATCCAATATTTTCTATGACATGTTGATTGAATTTGATTCAACGCAATATCTTTCCTTATAAATTTAATTTCTTTGGCCACACATATGTTATCAAGTGCGCACATTGTATGTTTTATTGGAATCCCTAAAAAATATTTTTATTGCATTATAATTTATGGTTGAAACCTTTCATCATCATGGGTTATTTTCAAATCCAGCAGATACTATTGACATGTTGCTATGGCACACGTGTTCAACGTGTTCTCCCATTGTGCAACCTCACATTACTGAAACAAAACATTGGTCACAGAATGAAACGGTAGCGTTCCACGTTCAATTAACATGTAACCCATGCATAAACATGTTGTCCCATTGTGTAGTCTCACATTATTGAAACAAAACAATGGTCACATAATGCAACGGTAGCCTACCACGTCCAATTAACATGTAACCCATGCATGCCACTATACAATGTTTTCATTGAATTCATTGTATGTGTTATAATGGGATTTCCCAATTTCGATGAGACCGAGAGGGGAAGTGCATATCACAAATCTAGAGGAGAGGGAATGAATTGTTAGCAACTGGACCTGGACCACGTTAGGACCATCAACATGTTTCTTATGACACTCCTCAATGTTGTTAGTGTGCTAGTCTTTAAGATGTGTATAATTCCTTCTCATGCATTGTCCACTATCGTTCACATTGCATGATCTTGCACACATTTCAATGTATATGTACAATAATTATCAACACCCCATCTATTCCAAGTCTAAGATTAAGATTCTATCTACCTCACTAGTCTATGGTCATCTTATCAAATATTTGGCATGAATTCTCCAAGTTCTTACATTCCACGTTCATGTCAACTAGCATTTTGCATGACCACATCGTATTGAAACTTTTGTTAATTAATCTATCTTGGACTTCAAAGAATGCTGGAGTGGTTGAATTTGATTTCTATTTGAAGCTTTGGAATTTCAGGTGTTGGCTTAGTGCACCCAAAAAGGGATGAAATTATTTATGCATTTTATTGTTTTGGTTGAGCAGTTGTAACAACCTTTCCAACGTGAACAAGTGTACTTAGCTTATCAAATGACATGGTCATATCCTTTATTTCATGGCATGTTCCCATATGATCCAAAATCAGTAATATCGTCAGTCCCTTGAGACATAAAATAGACTTTATAAATATTGAATGTTTAGTTTTCTATCCATAATAGATGAAAATATCAAAAGTGTAGGTTAGTGGTGATCTGAATGGAAAGTGGCCTAAACCCATGGTATTTATCCGTCCATGGTACTATAAGTGACATCTATCCATGGTATTCATTCACCCATGGTATGTATCCACCCATGGTATTCATCCACACATGAAATTTACCCATGTTATTGTAAATGGAATCCACCCATGGTATTGTAAGTGACATCTTCCCATGGTATTCATTCACCCATATTCTGGTATTTACCTACCCATGGAATTTACCCATGGTATTGTAACTAAAACATGTTATAAGTAACAAGTCACATATTTTAAAAGGACATATTTTCCACCATAATGTAGCTTCTACAGTTATTCTATGTTTTAATTAAAAAATTCTTTGTGGTTTTATTTACTGTGTGTTGTTCTCTCATTTTACTGGCATTTCAATTTTTCAGATCTTGGGGGTTTCCCCCTATGGATCAGTGGTATCAATTCAAGTTACGCCTACATGGGAATGAGGGTTTGAAGCATATTTCAGTTTCAAATTTTTGCAGCAAACTTATGCAGACTTCATGCAAGTGCCACAACTCCATGGATCACATTATTGGGCGGCAAGTTTGCAGATCAGATCTGAAAATTTTGGTGCCAAATTTACAAAAAAAAATAACAGATTTGGATTCCTTACGAAAAAATACCCAAATTAAAAAAAAAACAATCATCAAAATCAGAATCCGAATTAGGGAGATCTCGCTGATTTAAAAGAAACACTCTTGCAAAATATTTTCTAATGACAATTCATGGATGGTGGCTCTCCTGCCTTTTTTTAATTTTTTAGTGAAAAAATTTAGAGAAATGATTATATATTTAACATCCCCTTGAAAAATCACCCGATTTCAAAAAAACAAATTGGTTGAATCGAAGTCCAGACAAGGGAGTTATCCCTAATTTAAAATCAACTCTTTTTTTCAGAAATTTTGTGATGGCGAGACAATTGCAATGAGAATCTGAGTTTCTAGAGTTTCCCTATAGCGATTTCAAGCACATGGGAAGATGTAGAGTGATCATCCTATTTCCAAAAATATGTTATAATAAATATTCTGAGTTATATTAACCGTGTTATGCCCATTTTAAATTATTTTTCTATCAAGAGTAGCGTTTGGAGCGGGCTCCCTTTTGAGACGTGCCCTCTCACCCCGCTTTAGTAGGCACCTACTTCACATTCATAAGTTTCAGTGGGGAAGTCATCTTCTAAAAAAATAGGCACTACAAAAACTCCTAAGGAAACTTTTAATGATTTTTCATATGCACTTCATTTCATATTTCTTTTCAAATAAGCTTAATGTGAAATGCACCAATTTGAAAACCCTAATATGAATTCATGACAAGATATATATACAATTCTTCAATCTTGTAGGATAATGAAATCCCTTTAAAACAAAATAATAACCAATATCCAAAAATAAGATGTTGAAGGTTGCATTAATATGCATTGTACTTATTTCAGAATTAGGTTACAACATGGTTGGTACTTCCATCAAGATAAGCTAGGGTTTCAGAGGTACACAAACAGAGTGGCATTCTCCCAAACCATAATGCACTTGATATAAATGAAGGTTGGGATGAAAAAATAAACAATTATAGGGTTCAATGTCATCTAGGACATTGGATGATCTACCTAATTCAAAGACATAACCCTTGATACCTAGAAAAGCACATAGAGGCCCAAAAAGATGGTGATAGGTGAAATTTTAGGGTCGTGTTGTAGCTTTAGTCCTTTGATAAAATAAAATAAAGGAAGTATTGAACTAAACATAGAGGGTACCACTTGTGTTACTTCACCATTTATAGATATTCCATTCATCTGCTCCATAGATAGGTCTTGTGAATATTTAAACACCACATGAAGAGATTACACCTGTGAGTCTTCAACGATCATGCACAGAACATGGCAGAGGGATTATTATATTCATAATCTTAAAGTGATTTTCTAGTGTTTCTTTGCTACAAGAAATCCTATTTAGTATCCCCAACGGAGTCACTCAAGAAATTACAAGAATTGTTTCGCTACCAATAGGCTTTTTCAGTAACTAGGTGAAGCTTCTTGCTTCACCTCTCTACATAAGAAGCCTTTCTCTTCTTTCAATCGTTATTTTTTTTTATTTGGATGCACATCAACATAATTTATTAAGGTGTTCATTTCAGCAAGGGAGAAGAGGGATCTTGACTTATTTTATGGGCAAGCGAGGTTTTTTTGTATTTGATAGAAATGAAAATATATTTTAAGTTAGGCGTTTCCTCATGCCATGTTATTGTATCACATCTCTGACTCACAAGTGGACAATGAAAACCATAGTATGAAATACTAGTACTACATCAACCACAAAATACCATAGGTTCAAGATTCAAATATTATGGATAAGGAAAATAAGGTAGATGATGAAATCTTTAAGTGATATCGTTATACAGGCTTGTGGAAATATGTAGCATACATGACCCAAATGAGAAGAATGTGAGGGAATGATTTAAAGGAAATAACGGTAAATTCCATGCAAGATGCAATTGAGAGATTTGGAATTCCTATGCAAAAAATTCCAAAATGAAATGAAAGGATATGTAGGTATGTACATGAGAAACAAAAATGTAAAACTAGTCTAATACTACTACTTGGTCCTCTCAAGCATCATCTCTAATGTACAACAAGAATGAATTCCATATCTGACATATTTACAAAATTCATAAAAGGGAGTTTGTGCTCAATTATGGTACTTCTATATCATTGGGAAACTGCTGGGCAGATTCCCCCAAACATGGAAAATATCACACCATAGCCCATTGGCTTGGGCTAATGGGTCCGCTGCCTCAGTACCCACATAATATGTAACCATGGGAAACTCACTATGGTGGTGTCCCCCCCTCTTGCAGATTACGCACCACACAGATTGTCCACCACATTTCCTAAAATTTTTCCTTACTCTTGCAAGGTACTACAATTTTTGTTTCAAACCATCCAAAAATGCCTACACTTGCATCATTCCTACATAGCTCTTCCCTCTTTTTGGTGTAGCCTCTAGTTGCATCACTATAGCCAATTCCTCGAGTTTAGAAGTCACATTAATGGGATTTGGATATGTAGAAACATTCCTACTATACACAAATCCTAAATTCATAGGCACTCAATTCAGAGGCTTAAGGACTGACAAATTGGAGAAATGGATATATAAGGCTTGAGACAGTACAAGAAGAAGAGGAATCTCAACCAAACAAACTCATCAATTCCATCAATGATGACACATCCCATAACATCTTCAAACTTCGCAACTTCCTTATATGTTGGGATTTTTTTCAACTATGCAAGTATTCTTTACGTACATAATTCACTTTCAAACATGTGAATTATTTGACAATTGCAGGCCAAATTGATATAATTAGGAACATTTTAAACTAATTTACTTAAAAATTTTAGATAGTATGTTACATTAAATTAAGCTTAACTACAATTAAGATTTGTCCACTTGCCTTTAGGGACAATTAAGAATGACATTTAAGCTAATGAACTATTTTGTTATGATTTCCTTAGTAAGCATAGATTTGACATTTAGATGTGTAGACTTGATTAAGAGTAATTATTTTCTCATAGGGTTGAGTTGCAATATTCCAAAATAGATAATAATTAGTATTTAATATGAAATTATTATCTTTTTTATTTTTTATTTTTCTTTTATTAATAAGTTTTAAATATTTTAATGACACAAAATATATCATTGAGCCAACAGGTTCATTCTATATCAAGTATCAAAACAAGTAAGTATGAGGGAATGTGTAAAAAAAAAACAGTTAAAAATTATGTTCTAAATAGAAAAATAATGTCCATTATAATAAAAAAAACGAATATGTTGTAAAGTAATTAGAAGTAAAAAAAATGTGTGAGTAAAATGTTTAAATCTTATAATTTGGTTATTGATAAAACATTTTAATATGAATTAATAGGCATATACTTAAAAAAATGTTAATAATAAAAAAAACCATTTTAATTTCGATTGCATAATTATTATATCATTTTTAAAACATTATGCATATATCATGAAAAAAAATTACTTGGTCCTATATATGCCCTATTTATCATTCAAAGATACAATTTAAACAATGAAAAATACACATTGTATTTGCAAGTGAACAAATTTGTTCTTCTAGGCTCATGTTAGGTTCGTACTTAAGATGGATCTATGCTAATATACAATCACTGCTCTTACTACTCATGTTAAATCTGTACTGAAGATGAATCTATGTTGATATACAATCATTACTTTTATGATTATGGTTTTTTATCTCACGTAATATGCCATATAATAAATATAACCGAAATGTATAAAAAGAATACTAAAAAAATATAAAAAAATTAAACTTAAATGTAAATTACATCTAATTAACATTATACATTAAATTTTTATTTATAAATAAATAAAGATAAATAAATTTAGTGTAACATCCCTAAAACCACGTAACTAGACATGGAATTAATAAAGAAATATTATTAAACATTTTATCGAGAACTAGTTGGAAGTTTAACAATTTCTTGATAACGAACTTACATTTTTTATCTGAAAGGAAAATAAATTATTATTCTCGAGGAGGGATGTGGACAGGTGTGGTTGTTCTTTCTGCTTCGGGAGGAAAGACTAGTGTGAATGATTGAAAACAGAGAAGCTTCAAGGTCCTAATGCTAACCTCACAACGTCAGAGGTTCAAGCCATATCCATAACACTTTGCGGCACCTGCTCTAAAAATACCAAGCAATGTATTCTCGTGGTTTATACTTTGGTGGACCCGAGTTTAGAACTGTGAACATGGTTTCTTACAGACAACTTTTGTCGATGGTTGAGTCAATGTTGATGGGGCCCGAAGCCTTACCCCATGAGCAGGCTGAGCTCATGCACATCCTGGGTGAATGCCTGCCTGATTTTAAGAATTTTCTAGAGTACCCATTATCGGTGTGCCTGGACATGTGCATGTGCTTGTTGGTGGAGAGGGAAAAAGAGGAATGGTAGGTTCGAGACATTTTTGGAGAACGAATGGGAGAACGGCTAAGAGTCTCGTTGGGCTAGAAGATTCCAAGATTTAAAAGATAAGTAATATGTGCTAATTTTAGATTCCAAGATTTAAAAGATGAGTAATATGTGCTAATTTTCCTCCCTTGTGTTAGTAGAAAGATAAATATATATATAAAAGAAATAATTCCTCTCCATACATAAATATTCTGTTTGATTTTTTTTTCAAACAAATATATATTTGCATAGATAATATATACTTGCATAGATAAGCTTCAATTCAAACTTGGGCAAAAGAAGGCGAAAAGTAATAAAGGTTGTTATTATGTTAATCTTTTAGAAAGATGGTGAAAAGTAATAAAGATTGCTATTATGTTAATCTTTTAGAAAGATATTGTTCTTAGTAATATACCATGGTAAAAGACATAATCCATGTCATTTCTTGAAAATATTGGTATTATGTTAATCCTTTAGAAAGATATTATTCTTAGAGATATACCATGGTAAAAGACAAACTTACTCTAGTTTTTCCGAAAAGAAACCATGTGAGTTCTTGCAAAGATTGCTATATGTATCTTGAAAGATGTCTATAGTAGTAAAAGATAATATAAATAATTTTACTTGTCTTTATATATATGCATCTTATGTAAGAAAAATGAGATTCTTGTTCTTTTTGTAAAAGAAGGAGATTTCATACATGTGTATGAAACGATAAGGAAATCCAAGTTATTTCTTGAAAATGAATATAGATTAAAGAGGGTAACTCTTGAAGATATTTCATGGTTTGGGAGATAAGTTAATGAGTTTTCTTTTGGAAAAGAAGTCATGAAGAACCCATGTTAGTTCCTCATACTCATTTCTTTGGAAAAGATTCTATTGTTTTATATATGTTGTTTTTACTTGAAAATAATAACCTCTTGAAAAGATTAAATGGCTAGATGAATTATGTCAACCTCTTGATTTAGGTGTATTAATGGTTAAGTTAACCTTGTTAGTGTTGTCTATTTTTTATGCATAAAAGAGGCTATCTATGGTAAATTCTTGGAAGTCAAGCATGAGAAACTTGCATGTAGAACCATAGAGAAACAAGGTTCGTTGCATGGATAGAAGATCTATTGAGTATGTGATTACTTTAAGCTATCATAATTATTATGTTAGCTTCTTTCGGAACAAGATCATGTATATGCATGCAACATTTGTGTTACACCATTTTTTGGTCATCTAACCAGTTACTATTAGATGGACCTAAGTACACCATGTAAGATCAATTTTACCCTAAGTAAAATTGCATTCACTATGAAAAATAACTTAATAAACAACCTTTATTAAGTTTTTTATGGTCTAAACAGGAAACTCCATGAGGAATTATTAAATAAATCTACATGTGTTTGATTTTCCTCAAGGAATAACTAGTTAAACAACATTTTAATTAATATTCTTTGTCATATTTAACCCAAAACAGGAAAATTAATTAGATAAATTATTATTTATCTTATTATTTTATAGGAATAATTATTTAAACCTTATTTAAATAATATTCCTTGTTAAATTTGACTAAATCACTCATAAATAATTAAATAAATCATTACTTATTTGATTATTACTCAACCACATCCTCAAAATAATAAATAAATCATTTATTTATTTATTATTTAAAATAAAGGGATTTGACCCAAGTCAAATTCTTTTTCCCTCCAACAAATATAATAAAATATTCCATAAAAGTTGGATCTTCATTTGGTTAATAATATTTTAATTGTGCACCAATATCTAGACTAACTCAATCTTTTGTTATAAATAGAAGGGCTTTTCCATTCACTCACTACCTTTTATTGCCTAAAGATCACTGCGGATCTATACTTTTGGTCTGACTTTGATCCACCATCATTGTCATATTTTGCTTCCAATTTATTGTGAGCTCCCTTTGAGTTTCATTTTTGTCTGGGTTTTCTACACCATCAAGAGAGAGGGATTTTAGATCTGAAGTGCTGAGGACTTACAAGAACCAATCCCATTGAGGAGGACTGGTAACATATTTCTATGTTCTCCTCCCAGGTGTCATAAATACAAAAATTCTTTAAAACAATCTTGTCTTGTCTATTGGATGCATGGAGCAACTCTTGTTTTAATTTACTGCTTAATGTCTTTTAATGCATAGATCTAGATTTTTGCAGCATTTATCTTGGTCAACTAGTTGCATATCTAAAGATATTGGCAGCCATCTTTGTTGTTAGGGTTGTTTGTTATGCACAGCTAAAGTGGTATTTTTTCGTACACTTGCGATTAAGATTCATACTAACAATTTGTATTATCTTTCATTGGAAATAATATACATTTGTATGCAGGAAACGATAGCATGTTTAGTTAACCTACATAGGGAAATATTCTTTGGAAAAGAAGATGGATTACATGCATAAAACCCATATTAATGTGTTATTTTCCTTGGGATATATATATGGGGAATGTTGGTATAATATTTGAAATGAAGACATGTATTTGTATGCTTTACTGTAAACAGGTGTTTGGATACTCTGTTGTGTTAAGCATTCTTTTGGGAAGACTCTTTTGGAAACTATATACATTGGCTTCCTTTACATGCACCAAAAGTAATAGATTAAGGGTTAGTTATTTTTATTAAATTTATGTAATTCACATGTACAAAGATTGTAACTAACATGTTACCGTTGTAGCAATTTTCCTTGCAAGAATGTCTGTTTATGTGAAGGAAATATTAGTTAATATTTTATAGACATCCTTTGATGGTTCCACGCTTATAGCTAGCACATGCGTAGTGTTGTTAAAGGAAGCATGTCATAATATTAAGCTTGCATGTCATGACTCTACATAAGTAGATGGAGAATCATCGCAAAGTATAGATTGTGAATGTGTTGATTAGTACTTTATGAATCTTGACATCAATGTATGTTGAAGACAACATTAATAAGAAATAATGGTGACTTATAAAAAGGAAATATTATGCTTAACCTGGTCGCAGGTAAATTATTATGGTTCATGCAGATGAGTCGAGCTGCAGGATGATCCAATGTACGATGGTCCATTATAGGTACATCCATGCCACCAAGATATGAAGATATGAATATTAGTGGGTAAATGCTATCATATTTGTTGTAATGGCTTTAAGATAAATATTTGTATATTTCCTTGTTAGATTTATAATGATGGTTAAGGGATGGTATCCCTTATAAGACATTGAGTGAGGGCTGAACACCCTCACAAGCGTTTAATAATAAAATTAAATGTTTGCTGGTTTTCACCCTACGCGGTTTCCAGGGTATATTGGTGTTCAATGATGTGCTTGATTATTGTGTCAAATTGATGATGTTGATTCCTTTCTTGTTGATATGTTCATGATGTCAAGTATGTGATGACTACATGAATAATGAAATGAATGAAGGGTATCTCACGTAGTTTTATGTTAATTTACTATAATAGAGGTTGATAATGGTTAAGAAACTTACTATTCTTATACTAAGGTTTCACTATGAACTGGTGAAAATTATATCTAATGATGAGTAAGGAATATTTAATGTTAATTTGGATAGTTACTGTGGGTAACTTGATTAATAAAAAATTAACTCCTTGCATTTCCATGTGAAGTTATCGGTGTATGTTACAAGTGGTATCAGAGGTAAAGGTTGCAGCACTAGCACCTTTGGGATTTGTTAAGAGAAAATAAATTGAGGTATGTTACTAATGGACATCAGTTAAGGTATGATTCTAGCAATCTACATATTGATTGATATATGCAGTAGTCAACTACTTTTGAAATGAGATGTGTGATTCATGTTTATAACTACATTGAAGAGTAATAAGTAATAAATGCTACTGCCAAAATGGTTTTCATAACATTGGAATCCTGTTGAGGATAGAAAAAAAAACAATAAAACCTTTGTTGTACTTATGAACAACCTAAGTACTCACTAGTGAAAGTGAGAAGATTATAAAACCTTTTTTGTATTTATGAACAACATAAATACTCACTAGTGAAAGTGAGAGTTGTTTATTGACATTGGGTATATGACATATTACTCATACATTCAGTGAACATAGCTAAAGTTACCATGCACTACTTGAAAAAGATGAATGCGCATAGTGATGGTGTGTGAAACTAATGCATGAATGAAAAATATGAGGAAAGTCCTTGTATACGATGATGGAGTGTTTTAAAATTAAATTAAATGAATCCTTTTAGATGTTAAAAAATAATTAATGGTTCAAGTAGTGAGACTTGACTATAATGACTAGTTTTTTAATGAGTCGTCATGGATGAATTAATATTATTAGTGGCATTGAATGACTAGTTTTTGAATAATTCGTGTCATGGATGTATTAAGATTATTAATAGCATTGATTAGTTATGAATGACTAACTAATGGAAGTAATATGCATGAATCATTTTTGAGTAAATCTTATTGAAAGCTTTGAATAAGTAGTTACTTCACATGTCAGACTATTGGTAGCAGTACACTAGTGGAATTGGAAAATGTTGGACTATTCCCCTAATGATTATTAATATATACACATTAATGAATATTTGTATATAACCATATGCATGACAACATTGTATGCATGAAACTAAAATTATTTTGAAAGTGAATATTTATCTTTTAACAATGCATATTTATCATTAGTGTCGTTGATGAGATTAAGCATGGTTAGCTTAATGGAAAAAATAAAGAGATTAAGAATTGTTAGCTTAATGGCAACAGAAAACTTGTGAAAGTAAGACATCGCAAGCATTGCAATTCGAATTGGAACGGTAATTGATAAAGTATCATGTTATAATTTTCATGATTGTGTTATTTGGGAAATAATAATGTGTAACACATGTATGTTATTCATTTTCCCTGTTAATATAGATAGCATTGGACCCATGTGGAGGGCCAAGTATGATGTATGATTTAAATAAAGTTTCTTTTGCCTTATGTGTAAAGTGCATATGGTTCATTAAGTTAAATAATGTGGGAAAGAATTCTAAAAGAGAAATTTAACATGCCAGACAGATGTAAACAATTCTGAAAGTATGGAAGGCCTTAGGTTGGTGGTGGTTACCTTCCCGGAGGGTTTTATGGCACTTACCTGCCCACATTTTCTCTCCCTAGAGATAGATGGTCTCAGTGAGGGAAAAGAGTTTGCCAATATGGTGAAGAGGGGAAAACCTGAGGCAACTCTATTGATTTTGGAGCTTGTTGGAGGAGGTCCAAAATTCCTCATAAACGTGACATTGTTAGAGGAATAGGCATGATGTTGCCAAGAGGAATCCTATACTGGACCTGGAATGGGTTTTTTTGTCAAATAATTGTCTGGATGTGAAAATGACTCGATTTGGTTGTGGAAACCAAATCCCATGGGTTGGGAGAAGAATTTTGTTTACCATTGTGGTTCTCACAGTGGAAAAAATTAAGTAATCAGTTATTTGTTATATTAAAATGAATTTTGATATGATTATGTAAATATCTTATGTAGATATTGAGAGGAAGGGAGCCTAACTCTTGAAAAGGAATTACTGAAACTATAAGTTCCTTTATTTTATTACTATTATTTTGAATGTCTTAGCAGGGGCTAGGACAATATGCACTTGGTGCATTGATTTACCTTTTGTAAGATTAGAGAGCTAGGTGCTCTCTGAGAACTTTTAGAAGTACTGTGTGGATGTCTTTAGCAAGAGCTAAGACAGTGTGCATGTGATGCATTGATTAGAGTGTTGGTGCTCTCTGAGTACTTGTGGAAGTACTCTAATTAAAACATCTCTTGATATTACATGAATGTTTGATAGTTGCAATTATTTCATTTGATTGAAACTATGTGACTAATATGATTAAATTTGTTAGTCATACATTACAGGCTCTTTCCATGGAGTGTCGATGGGTTGTTCAACCATTCTTAGAGAGCTTGTGTAAAAGCCATCATTACTTCCAATAGTAATTGGTAAGTAATGGTAAGTTCGTATAGAGATTTTTTTTATATTTTTATGAATTGAATAATGGATAAGTAGTTAAAAATGGAAATGAAATATGTTTTGACCTATACATTCTTATGAATATGGATAAAAATATTATTGTTTCAATTAATGGAATATAAGGAAAAGAAAGTGTTTCATTGTGAACGGGAAGGACCCCCTTTGGGTTTTTTATATTATGATATCATACTCCCCTTGGGGGGGGAGTATGTAACATCCCTAAAACCACGTAACTAGACATGGAATTAATAAAGAAATATTATTAAACCTTTTATCAAGAACCGGTTGGAAGTTTAACAAGTTCTTGATAACGAACTTACATTCTTGATATAAAAGGAAAATAAACTATTATTCTCGAGGAGGGATGCAAACATGTGTGGTTGGTCTTTCTGTTTCGGAAGGAAAGACTGGGATGAACAATTGAAAGCAGTGAAGTTTCAAGGTCCTAATGCTAACCTCACGACGTCAGAGGTTCGTGCCATATCCATAACACTTTGCGGCACCTGCTCTAAGAATACCAATCAACATCTTCCCATGGTTTATACTTTGGCAGACCTGAGTTTAGAACTGTGAACATGGTTTCTTATAGACAGCTTTTGTCGATGGTGGAGTCAGTGTTGATGGGGCCCGAAGCCTTACCCCATGAGCGGACTGAGCTCATGCACATCCTGGGTGAATGTCTACCTGATTTTAAGAAGTTTCTGGAGTACCCATTATTCGTGTGCCTGGACATGTGTCTGTGCTTGTTGGTGGAGAGGGAATAA
Organism: Pinus albicaulis; assembly: GCA_034641835.2. Lineage (NCBI taxonomy): Eukaryota > Viridiplantae > Streptophyta > Pinopsida > Pinales > Pinaceae > Pinus > Pinus albicaulis. Next base: position 1,277,645,360 of record CM076577.1, on the reverse strand, counting down.
TAGGAATGGCAGGTTTGAAGCATTTTTGGAGAACGAATGGGAGAAGGGCTAAGAGTCTCGTTGGGCTAAAAGATTCCAAGATTTAAAAGATAAGTAATATGTGCTAATTTTAGATTACAAGATTTAAAAGATGAGTAATATGTGCAAATTTTCTTCCCTTGTGTTAGTAGAAAGATATATATATATATATAAGAAATAGGTCCTCTCCAGACATAACTATTATGTTTGATTTTTTTTCAGAAAAATATATATTTGCATAGATAATATATAATTGCATAGATAAGCTTGAATTCAAACTTGGGCAAAAGAAGGCGAAAGGTAATAAATATTGCTATTATGTTAATATTTTAGAAAGATATTGTTCTTAGTAATATACCATGCTAAAAGACATAATCCATGTCATTTCTTGAAAATATTGGTATTATGTTAATCATTTAGAAAGATATTGTTCTTAGAGATATACCATGGTAAAAGACAAACTTACTCTATTTTTTCTGAAAAGAAACCATGTGATTTCTTGCAAAGATTGCTATATGTATCTTGAAAGATGTCTGTAGTAGTAAAAGATAATATAAATAATTTTACTTGTCTTTATATATATGCATCTTATGTAAGAAAAATGAGATGCTTGTTCGTTTTGCAAAAGAAGGGGATTTCATACATGTGTATGAAATGATAAGGAAATCCAAGTTATTTTTTGAAAATGAATATAGATTAAAGAGGGTAATTCTTGAAGACATTTCATGGGTTGGGAGATAAGTTACTGAGTTTCTTTTTGGAAAAGAAGTCATGAAGAACCCATGTTAGTTCCTCATAATATTTTCTTTAGAAAATATTCTATTGTTTTATATATTTTGTTGTTACTTGAAAAGAATAACCTCTTGAAAATATTAAATGGCTAGATGAATTATGCCAACCTCTTTATTTAGGTGTATTAAAAGTTAAGTTAAGCTTGTTAGTTTTGCATATTTTTTACGCATAAAAGAGGCCATCTATGGTAAATTCTTGGAATCCAAGCATGAGCAACTTGCATGCAGAATCATAGAGAAACAAGGTTCGTTGCATGGATAGAAGATCTATTGAGTATGTGATTACTTTATGCTATCATAATTATTATGTTAGTTTATTTTGGAACAAGATCATGCATATGCATGCAATATTTTTATTATCTTTCATTGGAAAGAATATACATTTGTATGTGGGAAATGATAGCATGTTTAGTTAGCCTAGATAAGGAAATATTCTTTGGAAAAGAAGATGTATTACATGCGTAAAACTCATATTAATGTGTTATTTTCCTTGGGATATATATATATATATATATATATATATATATATATATATATATATATGGGTAACGTTGGTATAATATTTGAAATGAAGACATGTATTTGTATGCTTTACTGTAAATAGGTGTTTGGATACTCTGTTGTGTTAAGTATTCCTTTGGAAAGACTCTTTTGGCAACTATACAGATTGGCTTTTTTTACATGCATCAAAAGTAATAGATTAAGGGTTAGTTATTTTGATTAACTTTATGTAATTCACATGTATGAAGATTGTAACTGATATATAATAGTTGTAGCAATTTTCCTTGGAAGAATGTGTGTTTATGCGAAGGAAATATTAGTTAATATTTTATAGACATCCTTTGGTGGTTCCACACTTATAGCTAGCACACGCGTAATGTTATTAAAGGTAGCATGTCCTAATATTAAGCTTGCATGTCATGACTCTACATGAGTAGATGGAGAAGCATCGCAAAGTATAGATTGTGAATGTTTTGATTAGTACTTTATGAATCTTGACATCAATGTATGTTGAAGACAACATTAACAAGAAATAATGGTGACTTGTACAAAGGAACTATTATGCTTAACCTGGTGGCAAGTAAATGATAGTGCGAGCTGCAGGATGATACAATGTACGATGATCCATTGTAGGTACATCCATGCCACCAAGATATGAAGATACGAAGATTAGTGGGTAAATGCTATCATATTTATTGTAATGGCTTTAAGCTAGATATTTGTATATTTCCTTGTAAGATTTATAACGATAGTTAAGGGATGGTCTCCCTTATAAGCCATTGAATGAGGGTTGAACACCCTCACAAGCGTTTAATAATAAAATTAAACATTTGTTAGTTTTCACCGTAAGAGTTTCCATGGTATATTGGTGTTCAATGATGTGATTAATTATTGTGTCAAATTGATGATGTTGATTCCTTTGTGGTTGATATGTTCATGATGTCAAGTATGTGGTGACTATATGAATAATGAAATGAATGCAAGGTATCTCATGCAATTTTATGTTAATTAATGGTTAAGCAACTTACTATTCTTATACTAAGGTTTCACTATGAACTGGTAACATTCTATCTAATGAAAAGTAAGGAATATTTAATATTGATTTAAATAGTTACCGTGAGTAACTTGTATAAAAAAAAATTAACTCCTTGCATTTCCATGTAAAATTATCAATGTATGTTACATTTGGTTTTATAGGTAAAATATTTTTAAAAATATATTTCAAATTTATATATTTTTATATATAAATAAAAAATAATTTCATTAACGTACAAATTTATAATAGATATTCTTCACATTACTAAAATGAAATATACACATGAATATTGTGAATTTGAAAAAAAAATACTCTAAATTATAAATTAAACTATAAATAATTAAATACTTCACATTAAATATTAATTAATAAAATAAAAAAATAATATTTGAACTTCGGCGATTCTATTGAGATGAAAGATCCGATTACATGTTTGAAAACTTCCCAACTTCTCTCTATGTGAAATTTTCTGAAGTATGGAAGTATTATTTAACTACAAAGTTTCATAATTTACTTTCAAATGTGTGAATTGGCTAACAATTTCAAGCCCAACTTATATTATGAAGTACAATTTAAACTAATTTACTTGACAATTAAGAACGACGTTTAAATTAATCAAGTATTTTCTTAGGATTTCTGTCAGTAAGTTTGCATTTGACAATTCATAAGCGTTTGTATTTGACAATTCATATGTCTAGACTTAATTAAGAGTGATTATTTTTTACAAATTCAATTAGGATAAGACTGATTTTTTCTATTAAAAAAAATATGATAATAAGTATTATTAAATTTAGATTTTTTAATAAGAAAATTCAAAATTATTATAATAATATATTTAATATGAGATTAATAATATGAAATTATTATGCTTTTATTTTTCTTTTGTTAATAAGTTTTAATTTTTTTTTTATGAATGAGAAATGAAAATATCATATACAATTATAGTTTTTATTATTATGGTTTTTTCTTTATCATAGTGTATCATATACTAAGAAAAAAAATCAAATGTATGAGACTGAGAATGGTGAAGAAAACGTGAAAAATTTAAACTTAAATGTAAAGTAAATTTAATTAACATCATGTATTGATTTTTTAAAAATGAATAAATATAAATATTTTTATTTTTATTTTGTAAGGTTTGCAGGACTACATCTTCAACATGTCCAATATATGAAAAGAATTGAACCAATAACTTCACATCAAGGAGTATCTTAACATAGCACTTTATCATAGTCTTCCAAAACTAATGAACATAATATATTTAATTTTATACATAAAATAATTTTAAAAATAAATTAATTATATATATATATATATATTTATTTATATTTATTTATTTATTTCACATTAACAAATAAAATTGAAAAATTAGTATTATGAATTTGAAAAAAAAATTAGTATAGTAATTAAATACTTGAAATTGAATATTTATTAAAAAATAAAAAAATAATATGAATAAATTTGATTCATTAGACTTGAAATCCTACCTTTTACAAATTGAGAGATATGATATATATAGAGAAATATAGGAGAAATTCATCAATGGCTAATCTAGTGCTTCAATCTCATAAAATGAATGGTGTTGGTGTGTTATGAGCCTAGAAAATGCAAGTTGAGTCTATAAAATATTAATACTTTTTCTTATCGTTTTAATATAGAAATATTAATAATGAAAGCATTAATTACACCGTAAGGCGTTATTATTTGAAAACAACTTTGCTGATGTGCATCGTGTCAGAATGTGAAACCCTTAGATTATATGTTAGACGATTCAAACATTTTCAGCGCTTGATGCAAAAGTTAGTTTACAATGCAGTTATGAAGGTAGAGCATTGAAGGTAAAGCATTGGGCGACCTGGACATTCTCGGATTTCGAAGAGGCATCGCTGAAGCATCAGACCAACCAGTCGCTGGGAGTCGGCGCCGGAGTTCATGGCGAGTCGGCGGATCTGGAGACATTTGCGAAGAACAGAGAAATGAAGTGATCCACTGCCGGTGGGCAATGCTGGGCGCTCTGGGTTGCGTTTTCCCGGAGCTTCTGGCGAGAAATGCAGTATCCTGTAATTTTGATGCAGGGAAGGCTGGTTTAATCTTGATAGTCCAATATATTGAAGTTATTTGAATGTTGTAATTTCAGTAGCTGTAGCTGTGGCTGTGGAGTGGCCGTTATCAATACAATCAACTGGTCTGCAAGTAGCAGAGTATGTGTGTATGCGTCAGATTCTGAGTTGAGCAGCCAAAGATCCCCGGCTATATGTTACCTCTGTATGGTTTCCGGTGTTCTACTCTTTTGCGTGCAAACCTGGACATAAAACTCGACCGCTAGTCAGCCAGATTCGTTATCGCAGGCAAAGTGCCTATTACTGTCTTGGTCTCTCCTGGTCCTTTGCAGATCTTCAAAGCAAGCATTTCCTATCTCAAAAATTTGTTCTCCACAAACCCAATTGCCTCCTATACTGTTATTATCCCCACAAACTGTCCTTGATCGCTATTATTATTATTTCTTCCTGTAAGCTTATTTTTCGGCGGTTTCATCTCGGCGTTTTAGGCGGTTTCATCAGCGGAGGAAGCAGAGGAGCCGAGGACGAATCTCCCGCATATCGTAAGTACTTTAAAAGGCAAAACCCTTATTTATTGTTTATTTTCTGTTACTTTATAGGGATTTATTATGTGGTTTGCAGTGAGGCATTGCAACAGCATTGCAATAAAAAAATATTTTTCTGAAATTTCTTGGATTTGATTTCTAGGGTTTTCAATGGGGTAAATTCTCCACAGCTTTCTGGGCACCGATATTGGGTTATTTACATACATATACAGACCAAATTGTTTATAGTTGATTTATCACTAAAATTCAGTAGTTGTAGTTGTGGCTGTGGAGTGGCCGTTATCAATACAATCAACTGGTCTGCAAGTATAGAGTATGTGTGTATGCGTCAGATTCTGAGTTGAGCAGCCAAAGATCCCCGGCTATATGTTACCTCTGTATGGTTTCCGGTGTTCTACTCTTTTGCGTGCAAACCTGGACATAAAACTCGACCGCTAGTCAGCCAGATTCGTTATCGCAGGCAAAGTGCCTATTCCTGTCTTGGTCTCTCCTGGTCCTTTGCAGATCTTCAAAGCACGCATTTCCTGTCTCAAAAATTTTTTCTCCACAAACCCAACTGCCTCCTATACTGTTATTATCCCCACAAACTGTCCTTGATCGCTATTATTATTATTTCTTCCTGTAAGCTTATTTTTCGGCGGTTTCATCTCGGCGTTTTAGGCGGTTTCATCACCGGAGGAAGCAGAGGAGCCGAGGACGAATCTCCCGCAGATCGTAAATACTTTAAAAGGCAAAACCCTTTTTTATTGTTTATTTTCTGTTACTTTATAGGGATTTATTATGTGGTTTGTAGTGAGGCGTTGCAACAGCATTGCAATAAAAAAATATTTTTCTGAAATTTTTTGATTTTGATTTCTAGGGTTTTCAATGGGGTAAATTCTCCACAGCTTTCTGGGCACCGATATTGGGTTATTTACATACATATACAGACCAAATTGTTTATAGTTGATTTATCACTAAAATTTCATGGGATGTTTACCCATTATCATAATAATTACAGATTGATATTTGGTGCCTCAATGCTTGATTATCCTGGGTATCTTTCTATTTTTTATTGTTGATTTTTTCCTTGGTAGCACCACAAGTAGCAGACTTCCTTCGGCTTACGTGATATATCCTAGGGGTGTAGGTATTCTGCCACAATTGCCGGGAACTTTCACTAGGCCTTATTGTGTGCTTTTCTATATATGATTTTTGTATCGATAAAATTCTGTTAGCGTAACCGAATTTTATTTTTCGCTCTATGCATTAGAGCTTCTTATAGTTGAATATTGGTTTCACCTCTCTTGTGTGGTAGATTGTGTCACATTACAGCTTTCTGTATTTACATGTCGGGTTGACCCCTATAGTCTGGATTCTGATTGTAGTTGTGCCACACTCGAGCTTTCTGGATTTGAGTATCGGTCTGAACCCTATAGTGTGATTGTAGTTGAGTCACATTAAATCTTTATGGTTCTGAATATTGGTTTGACCCCTATAGTCAGATTGTAATTGTGTCAATTGTGTGTGTTTCTTTTGTGTTACATTAAAATATTGGTTTGAATCCTATAGTCAGATTTCAATTGTGTAAATTGTGGGTGTTGCTTTTTTGTTTGGTTCCTAGCTGGTTTTGTTTGCTAATTTGTTTAGTCTGGATTATATCACCCGGCCTCTCAACATTCTAATTCTCCTTAGATACTAGTAGAGCTACTCTGGTGTCCACTCTACTACCAATCTCTATCCAGCAGAAACTCTTTAGTCCAGCCCATTCCTCGGAATAGATTAGCAGGCACATTATTGGCGATTTCATATTGATTGATGATTTAGGCTCCTCGTCTGGTCCATATAATGGTGAGATTCTGTTCAACTGATTTGAACTTTTTGTGTTTTGATTGCACTTGCTATTTTTGTCTTGCTTTACAGGGGCTTTCATTACTGCGTGAGTGAAGTTTTTTACAGTTCAGTCTCTGACCTGTCTTTGGTCACTAGTGGACCGTAAGTCTTTTTTTCTGTCATCTTTTGTGCCTGTTGGTCTGATTTACCTCCCAATTTTCCCATAATTACTATATGTTGATGAATGTAATTTTGACAACTCCACCTGTAGAATAATTATGCAATCTCACTCTCTGGAGGGATTTACTTTTATTGGCAATAGAGATGCATATTTACTCTGGACTATTTTCATCCAATTATTTTTGAGTAGGTGTGCGTTGGAATTTGTGGATTTTGAATTTTGGACTAGGAACTTATATACAATGCAGGCCACAGAAATTTCATACTATATCTAGTAATTTTTCTGGGAGTTGAGTTTGGATTGAGTTTTAGATGCACACCTTATATAAGTTTTATGGAATATTATAGAGTTAATTTTCGGTGCCAAATTTTGAGAAAGATATTGCTAGCAATAGACTCATTTGACAAAATTTGGATGTAAACTTCCTGAGGACATATCATGAAGCTCACGAACAACATCTCCTTTCTAAATGGCATTAGGGATCCAATGCATTATTTATTTGAAGGATTTTCTAATATATATGAAAGTTTAAAACAGATGTCCAAACCTAGTACAATGACATCCTTTTTTAAACAACAGAGATTGAATTGTCTCTGTAGGCCCAAAGTTATACAGATAATTAATGTATTAGAGAGCTGTAATATTTTGATGTTGTTAACAATTAGACTGGAGGGCTCAAGCTATGCGTGTATTTCCTATTGGTGTCATTCATTTGCAATAGGTAAATTACTAAATATATACAAATATAAAATTAGATATGTTATGTTTTGAAGCCAGGTGGAATTGCCGTATTGCCTATTGGTGTCATTCAGTTGCAATAGGTAAATTACTAAATTTATACAAATATAAAATTAGATATGTTATGTTTTGAAGCCAGATGGGTTTGCCCCATAGTCCCAACATTATACAGCCATGTTAAGTAAGGGTCATGTCAAGTAAGGGACATACGTAGTCAATTTCAATTCAAAGTACATATTCCAATCTAGTAAAATATGGTATCCTTTTAAAGATGAGACAAATGGCATTGTTTCGTAGGCCCAAATTCAACAGCAAATTAATGTATTAGAGAGTTGATATTCTGATGTTTTTAACAACTAGGCAGGAGGGTTCAAGCTATGTGTATCACTTTTGCCATCCAGGCTCTCGACAATTTAACCCCACAGGGTTCAAGCTATGTGTATCACGGTTCACCTTTTCCATCCAGGCTTCTTATAATTTAACTCCAGCGTGCCTAAGTTTCAATAACTGTAGTTACATAAAGATGAAATCAGATATGTTCTGTTTTGAAGCCAGATGGGATTGCCCTCATAGGTCCAACATCATGCAGCCAAGCTAAGTATCAGCAAGCAGTACTTTTTTAATATGTTAAAGTTGAGTGTTAATGAACTGTAATAATCCTAATGCTACAAAGTCAAAAGGGAAATATGTAGCAACTGATGGGACAGAGCATGAAAATAAGACATATCATTCTATTCCTTGGATACTTTAGATTTGTAGGGTTTTATGAATACTGGTTTATATTGTCATACTTAATTGCATAAGAAATCCTTTTACGTGGTTTCACTATAGCCATGGGTTACACTCACACTTAAGGCCTCAATCAAGATCACGATGACTCAAAATTGTAAGTCATCCACTCAATGTACTAGTTGGCAAAAGTAGTTCACATTTTTAAATTCTTCACACTTAATGCACCTTGTATTGTTGTTATTGTTGCTTAGTTTTTGTAATCTGGATTCTGATCCTGTCTTGTGGAGGAAATTACCATTTTGAAGTTCGCTTTACAACTTAGAGAAGATTGGAGCAATTTTGCTGGCAATCATTATGTTCTTTCATTTCTTTTATAGTAATGACAGTAGCTTAAAGAGCTCCTAGCATAAGTGCTTTGATCTTTGCATTTATCATACAATTCATGTTCTAACAGTTTGAGAAAATGGAGAGATTGGGGTTTTTATGTATTCTCAGCTACTTTCATAATTTCCTACTACCAGCGTTTCAGTAGGGTAGAACCGTGACATGAATGCGTGTTAACCCTGACATGAATTTATAGCATATAGCCTTAAGCATATTGCTAGTTTAAGGAATGTATCATATGAAACCTAAGTCAGTACTTGTATTTGAGAATTAATAGAATGATTGAAGGAGGGTGATGTTGAGGGAAGAATTCTATCTTTGAGGATCCAATAAAGGATGACCCAGTCAGACTACATTCTTGATTGACATTGATGATTGGTGTAACAGTATCTGTTTGTGCATCCATTACAGGATAGGATTGTGAGACAGCCTGCATCTGAAGTTTCCTGAAGATCAAGAACCTTAACAGGGGTTTCGGAAGATATTTCAAGTAATGGATCCTGGGCGCTATGTACTTCAGCAAGGATGGGATAACAGTGTATGACCCACACGATCAATATGGTTTTCTCCTTAGTCTCCTATGGGGCTGATTTCCAAGATAATTGGGTCATGTGATTCTCCTCCATATTTACATCCATCCTCATAACAGCAAGCAAGGAAGCCCACCCCCATTGAGGATAATGGATTTCTTTGCTGAGAGCTCACTCATAACAATATTAGTTGCTGACTTCCCTTATTCTGTTGGATGAACAGGCTTTGGAGGGCTATGGTGGAGTTCGTGAGCCAGAGTGGAGGGCTATGTTGGATGAACAGCAAGACCATGAACTGGTTGGAAGTCAAAATTGAGGTGTCCTCTGTCCTTTTCCGGGCAGCAAAAAACTCAGTTACATGAAGAGCACCTTTCAAGGGATATTACAAGCATCGAATTAGCATTTTTCAGTGTAAAATCATTTAGAAATTATTTAGACAAGTTGAGCAACTCCCAGGCCATGCAAATTTGAAGAAAAATGTCTATATCTGGTGGATGTTTATAGTATTTGTAAATATTAAAGACTATCCAATAAGATAATGGATGAGTTGACTTCTTACTTCTTAATATTGGTTGTATCCACCATTAACCCATCATTGGGATAGCCTCATATATGAGCTTTGATTTGACCTCACTGCCCAAGACGTTAGCCTCTGATTCTTCTATTCATTTTATTTTCTTATATTGAGACTGTAAGTTTTTCCCTCTTCTCATATAATGACATTGTGTCTCCATTAATGTGCTCACACTACTATAGTTCTGAATATTTTGTTGCATATCAAAAGGCTATTGTTTCCCCTCACCCAAATGCTTGTGAACCATTTTTAATTCTAAGACAAAACATAAGTAATTATAATCATATGGAGCAAAAGATGCATGTCATGTACTGAAATAAATAAATTTCGAAGTTATCCTCTCTCACTCTAAACTTAATAAGAGGTAAGTGTGCAGCAAATGGTTGGAAATTACCTGCACTAGGATCATAGAAGTGTTCAATTAAGGAAATGATTGTGCTTTTTCCAGATCCACTATGACCAACAAGTGCTACTGTCTTTCCACCAGGAATAGAAAGGAAAAAATCTTGGAAGACAATTTCTTTTCACGATGGATAACTGAAGCAAACCTTCTGTAGTTCAATGTGCCCCTCTACATGTGATAAAGTCTCACCTTCTAGAGGGTTGTGATTAATATCTAGCTTCCGTTTGATCATGCTTAGAACGTTATATGTAGCTGTTTTCCCCTTACTGAATGCACTCAAGTTTGGGGATGCTTCACCAAGAGAGCTGGGCATGCATAAAAGGAGAAAAATTAGAATATAAAAGCAAGTAGGAACACTCCAACTGTTCAAATTTCAAAGATTTGAGGACTAGATCCTAGTCCTTGTAAATCTTACATGCCACTGATAACCACATTCAGAATTGTAGTGAATGCTTCACCACCATTGGTTACTCCATGTCTGACAAGGAGACCAGCATACCAAAGAAGCAATGCCCATGCACCAAATATTAGTCCGTAGGTAAAATCCACACCTAGTCCTTTGGCAAGGCCACCTTTCTTCCCTAACTCAAATGTAGTTCCAAGAGCTCTTGAATAAGCTTGAATAGCTTTGGTCTCCCCCACAAATGAATATACTGTGCGCACTAGAGAAATTTCCTGTTTTCATAGACCATGGGTAAAAGGCCATATCAGATTTATTGTAAAATTGCAGCAACGCCAATGTTTAATCAGAGTCCAGTTACAACAATACAAATTCTAAAACACAAGATATTCAATAGTCAATCATAAATAAGAAAGGCAATGGGAAGGAAACCAACTAAGTTGTTGTCTGCAAAAGAACACACAGAACACCCAAAATAAATCAATAAGCAAATGCAAACAGAACAATCCATAAAACAATATAGACATATAGCAGAAAGATATGAACAGAGGAAAAATTAGAAATACTACTAACTACTTTTCCTGATACCAAAATATCAACATAACCAGAGGGGGAGTCAAAGCTTGTGCAATAAAACCACCATATGAAAAAAGAAAAGATACAACCGTATGAATAGAGGAAATGTAACCTCCACAACTAACCATGATTGATGTGCAAACTGAAAAAGTATGATTGCAAACTAAAGAATTTTTACCAGTCAAAATAATGATAAGGCTTTATAACATGAACAGAAAATGACTACTTCATACAAATGGCTGCATATGACGCTTTATGACTGGCATACTCTATCCCCTGGGCCCTGACTCGAGGTATTTACTAGAATGCATACATCAAAATTATCCCTGGAGACTCACTAGCTGCATTTGCATGCCAATGCTCTGTATACTTATAAGATATGAAGTTGTATTTGCAGGGAGAAGGGAAACTGGTTTCTAACATCAGTGGCACTCCAAGTTGTTTGCTTGAGATCTTGGCAATTTCTACATCAACTAAGATATGTTATGGTGTTCAAACAAATACAATCTATTCCCAAATTTTTAAAATTTACTATTATTTATGCTATTAGTATGTCATGGATCTTGTGACAAATTATCATAAAAACTGAAGGTAGACTCGGCATAGTTCTGCATTATTGAAAACTAATCATCAACTTTGAAAGGGCTTGTAGCATAAGAGGTGATTGATACTTGCCATAATTAGGAACATGTATTCTGTAACACATGGTGTTACATTTAATAAGCCTTGTAGGCCTTGTAGGTATGGCTCCTGGCACAAAGATTATTGCAGTCTGCAGCACTGTACCTTGACAAAATAGATAAAAATAAAGCATGTACTAGCAGCCTTTAATTATTTTGACATATTGTGTGGGTACCTCAAGATACTTGAAAATTGTATTCAGTAGATTCCTACACCCACATTGCGGATCATTTCTATGATAAGACAACACTCTTTGGAGCTACAAATTTGTGCATTTGTATCACTAACCTCGCCATACAAAAAAATGAAATCTTCTAGTTGTTGGAATGGCAGAAATGAGACTCAGAGAAGAACTTAGAATGTAAATTCGAGCATACATGTAGTAAAAATATGTCCTCTCTATGAAAATCTGCAATCAACTTTGAAAGGGCTTGTAGCCTTTCTGCCTGCGTAGCTAAATCTCCAACCACAGTTTGAATCCTTCCTCGAGCTTCTTCCTTACGGCGTTTCCTTTGCAACATTAGGTGCAATTGCTAGTTTATTTATATGTTATTATTTCAATAACAAAGTAATGCATATCAATTTAAAGAATATTGGTTCATAACAACCAAACTTTTTATATTTCAGTGTTTAAATAAAAAATAAACAAAATAAAGATAATATCATGGTTTCATGGCCACATTATTATGATTTGAGACTCAACATTGTCATCTGGACCACTTCTAAGAGAGAAAACCAACTAAAATGATAGAAAGAAAGAACGAACCTGCAAATTATGTTAAATTTTGAAAAAAATATGGAAAATATCGAAAGTGAAATTAAATCACAAGTCTTACTTGTAAACACTTGTCTGCACAATTGTAAACAAGATATTAGATGTGATGATATGTTTTTCTTATGGTCACAAGTCTCATATTTCATTATCCAATCGAATCTAATTAGGATTTTAGAGTTAGTTGACTATTGAGGGGAATTGAGTGGAAAGAACAATTTAACACTTTTAGCAATAAAGTTAATTAGTTAATATAAAGAGTTAATTAATAAATTTTAGTTTGAATTATTGATTTATTTTATTTTAATTATAGTTAGTAAGTTTATAATTAGAATTTTTTTGAAGTATGATTTTATCTAATTTAAATTTAATCAAAATAATATCAATTAATTTGATTTAAATAAATAATATATATTTTTATGATAATTAATTATTAATTTTTAAAATCTTGTGAGTATTTTTTTCCAATTTTATCCAAAAAATTTTATTTATATATAGTTACTAATTTTTAAGATCAAATAAAGTTATGTTAATTCAATACAACTATCTTAACTTTATGTTATGTTAATATTTACAATTAATCAATACAAAGAGATAAATTAATAAAAAAATAGTTTATATTATTGAATTTTTATTTATTAGAATGGTATGAGCATTTCTTTCTTAATTTTCTTAAAATAGTTTTATCTGTATATAATTACTAATTTTTAGGATTTTTTAAATTTTTCTTTACTAACTTTGTTAAATTTCTTTTATTTACACATAGATTTATAACTCAACAAAGCCATATTAACATTAATTAATAAAAAATAACTAGAGTTAATTTAAGAAATTTGTTTTGAATTATTGATTTGTTTTATTTTAGTTACAAGACGACAAGACGACAACTATGAACCCCTTAAAAATTAGTGAATTGTTACTGTGACCAAATTTCATGGATGACATGGGACACATGTAAAAAAAGTTGAAATAACGCCCAAACTTTTAAGCCAGTCACGTTGTAAGGAATCTTTTTTTTAATTAAAAATTAAAACACTTTAATACTTTTCTAAGTTAAACATTAGAAGTTGCCATGGTCAAAGCTAAACTATTAGTGGTCAACACATAAATAAATTGCACATGCAAATCAATTTCTATAGTCCTACTTACTAATAATAACATACTGGACCTTAGGGGCTCTCAGATCTGTTTGGATCCTTCCCCTTTCACCTGATATTGCCTCTGTCCCTTGCTGAGCTGTTCCTTGACAGATATGCTTGGATCTGCTCCTCGCCTCCGTTCCCTTCCTTCACGACCTAATCAGATCCTCTGCTGCTCTTATCGTCCCTCCGATGCCTCGCCTTTTGCCTGGTGCAGATTGGGTGTGCTGCTAATCAGATCTCCCGGCCATGGAGACCCAAGGCTCGCCCCTCGATCCCTCACAATCTTCTCCCCCGGATGCCGAAGCTGCCTTCTCTTCTTTGCTAGCCTCGTTGCCTAAGAAGAAGAAGACTAAAGCCGCTAAGTTTGTAAAAAAGCTCGATGATGTTCCGGAGGTAAACCTTCCTCCTGAGGGACCGATCCAGGTTGCTTTGTCCCTAGCAGATCGCGCCCTAGTGGGTCAATTCACGGGCCTTTGGCCCTCGCCTAAATAAAAAAAAAATTGGGTCGTTAAGAACTGGATCCCGCTGATCAAGAACAAAGTCACATCATATTTTCTTGGAAGAGGCTACTTCCTGTTTGAATTCAATACTAAGGAGGAAAAAGACTTGATCTTCAGGAATGGGCCCTATTTCATGGGAACACAGGGCCTCTACCTCAACAAATGGACCCCTGACTTCGATCCAGCTGTGGATGTCCCATCGGTAGTCCCTGTCTGGGTTTGTCTCCCTAATCTTTTGGTACACTGCTGGAACTGGGATTCCCTCAAGCATATTGGCAATGCATTGGGAAATTTCATTGACAGAGAAAATAACAACGATCAGTATGATTGCGCCCGAATCTATGTTGAGGTGGACTTAGAGGTGGGTCTCCCGGAGGCCATCAAAATAAAGGTTGGCAGCTGGATGCATGTGCAAGTGCTGGATTATGAGCAGCTCCCTTTCAAATATCGTAAATGCCACATCTACGGTCATTTTGCAAGAGGATTCCCAAACAAAGGGGATGCAGAGAAAGGAAAGGATGATGGTTGGAACCAAGTCAAGAGGCCAAAGACAACTCACAAGAAAACTGGGGCACAAGGCTCCCAGCCTGCCTCCGCCCAAAATGTACCTCCATCAAAAAGCCAAGAAAATAGGTATGAGATCTTAAGCTCTGCAGAAGAAATTCCTCAGGCAGAAGATAGGCAAGATAAACTAGCAGAAAAAATGAACTCAACAGGAACAAGACCTAAAGAGAGTGCCACGGTAAGGAATAAGGAAAAGAAAACAGAAGCCTCTGAGGAGGAGCATGACTCGGAGGAGTCTGAGGAAGATGGAGAAATTGGAGAGACGCAGACATCGATCAGAAGATCTACAAGGGGCCGCAAATCTGCCAGAGAAAAGAGAGATCGGGAAACTTATAAAGACAAGCTTCAGGGCAGTCAGCCCACGCTGGAGAAACTTCTAGGAAAAAACCTGAAGATGGTTAAAAATCCAGCTCAGGGCTCTAGGGGAGCCCCTCATCAAATAAATAAATGATGAAGATTGTCTCCTGGAACTGCAGAGGAATAGGGAGTAAAGCGAAAGAAGAAGCAGTGAGAATTCTTATAAGAAGAGAAGCCCCAGATATTCTTCTGGTCTAGGAGACCAAAATGGAGGACAAGGAGTTTCTCCAAACCAGTAAAAAATTTTGGAAGGGAAGCAACGGACATGCAGTTTCAGCAAGTGGAGCCTCTGGGGGACTGGGCTCTCTCTGGAACCCTCTCAAGTATAGGTTGGTCACGGAGATGTACAATACCCACTGGTTGTTCTTGAAGCTACATTTGGTGGACTAGAGGGAGACATTCAGCCTGTTTAATGTCTATGTACCTACAAATATAAGGGAGAAAAGGGATTGTTGGGACTCCATCAGGCATCTGTCGGAGTCTGAGAACTTGGAAAAAATAATTGTTGTATGGGATCTAAATCTCACATTGCGCATGGAGGAAAAGCGAGGAGGCACAATCATAAGGGACCCTGCAAGGGAGTGGGTGGAAGATCTCATGCAGGAATGGGATCTGCTCGATATCCCCCCAGAAAATGGTAAGTACACCTGGTCCAATAAAAGAATAGGCCCCGGTCATATTGCTGCTAGACTTGATAGATGTTTAGAGTTATTTCCTTTTGCTAGGTTTAGAATCCAGATTGTATATCCTCCCATGCAGTGTCTCAGATCATAAGCCCATTATGCTAGAGATGTTGGGCCACAAGGATCTTGGTCCCATACCTTTTAGGTTCAATGCTCTTTGGGTCAAGGAACCTAAGTTTCTGAAATTGGTTCAGAACAGTTGGAAAATGCCTGTGAAGGGCTCACCTTTCTTCATCTGGGAAGAAAAACTAAGAAGACTGAAAGCTGACCTTAAATCATGGGTCAAAGCTCTCCCCACCCCTGCAAAAGAGAGAAAGCAGGCCCAAGACAATCTTTCCCAGCCCCATGCCCAAAGTGAAGACATAGAAATCACTAAAGAAGTGCTAGATAAGAAAGCTGAGCTTCAACAAATCTTCCATAAAGCTTGCCTTTCAGAGGAAGACCATTCGAGACAAAATTCTAGGAGTTTATGGCTCAAAGCGGGAGACAGAAATTCTGCCTTCTTCCACAAACAAGCTCAAGCCAGAAAGAGCTTCAATTCTATAGCAGAAATCAAAGACGACAACTAGACCCATAGAGACTTTGAGAGCATAAAGAGAGCAGCTTACAATCACTTTAAAAATTTGTACAGAGAAGAGGGAGTGACTGACCCAAACTATAAATTTTTGGAGGTGATTCCTTCTAATATCTCCCCCCTTATGAATCAGCAGCTCGAAGCGAAGATATCTATATAAAAAATAAAAGATGCTCTTGCCGACATGGAGCCCGACAAAGCCCTAGGCCCGGATGACTTCACTGCTAGATTCCTTCAAACCTGCTGGTAGATTGTGGAGAAATACCTCTACAAAATGACTCTGAAATCTCAAAATTACCAGAAAATAGGGGGTAGCACCAACTCTGCCTTTCTTGCCCTCATTCCCAAGGAAAAGGGCACTAAAGAATTTAATCGGTTCTGCCCCATCTCTCTTTGTAACATTGGATACAAATTAATCACAAAGGTAATTGCAAACAGGCTAAAAGGTATCCTCCCAGCCATCATTCCTGAGAATCAAGGCGGATTTGTTCAAGGGAGACAGCTTGTTGACAATTTCATTCTGGTACAAGAGGCGATTCACTCGAGCCATCTTCGCAAAGAGAAAGGTATGGTAATTAAATTAGATCTGGAAAATGCTTTTGATCGTGTTAGGCTTAGCTTCCTTTGGAAAGTCTTAAAAAAATTTGGCTTTGGATTGGGCTTTTTAAATTAGATCCGTGCTTGTATTTTTGATCCTTGGATCGCTCCCTTGGTAAATGGGAGAGCAGCTAGATTTTTCAAAGCTTCAAGAAGGCTCAGGCAAGGCTACCCCCTCTCTCCGCTGCTCTTCGTCCTTCATGTTTCTGCCCTGAGCTTCTTCCTCGATCAGAAATTGGTTGACCAGGAGATCTTGGGGCTCAACATAGTCAGAGGGGTAAAAAATGTAAATCACACCCTTTTTGCGGATGATACCCTTTTGTTAGGGGCTGCCTCTACTCGATCTGACTTAAGGTTTAAGGAGGTTTTGGACGATTTCAGTGATGCTACAGGCAGCAGTTTAAACAAAGGTAAGTGTAAAGCTTTCTGCTGGAATATCTCTGCTTTCACCCTTTCTGACATCTCCAGAATTCTTGGATTTACTGCCACCCTTAGCTAGACCTCTTTTACCTATCTGGGCCTTCCCATATTCTAGAAATTGTCTTACAGCAGAGATTGGATCCTTCTGTTGGACAAATTTAAGGCCAAAATTTAGGCTTGGGGATTCTCTTGGTTAAACCTTGCCGGCAAAATCGTCCTTATCAAATATGTTCTTAGTAGTCTCCCCATCTTTCAATTTTCTGTGATCCTAGCACCTACTGGCATCATCAAAAAAATGGAAGCCTTCATTCGAAAGTTTTTTTGGAAAGGGGGCAATCTCAATGACAGAAAAATCCCGTTGGTAAGTTGGGAGAAAATTTGCAAGCCTCCGAATGAAGGAGGCCTTAATTTCAAAGATATCTGCCTCCAAAACATTGCCATGGGGGCCAAGATCTTCTGGAGAATTATCGCCCCACATCCAGGCTGGGCGCAAAGAGCTCTATGGAGGAAATATTTCACGGGGAAGACGAAAAGATGTTTGGACACCTCTCTACCCACCACAGGCTCGCAACTGATCAAACTTTGTCACAAAGCAACCTCTCTAATCAGAGACAGAGCGTACTGGATTCCAGGCAATGGCAAAGAAATCAGGATCTAGGACGACAGCATCATGATGCATCCTCCCTTAGCGTCTCACTGCTCTCTGCATGCACTGCGACTATGGATGGACAGAGCAGGTTATGTATCTCTTTGGGACATCTCACAGTGGATAGGTAGCAATTGGATGCGCTGGAGTCTTCCTCCCGTGCCTCTAGAGCTATCGTATGAACGTGACCTCCTCCTTTCTTTGCTAAATGGTAAGGTGCCTTTGCGCATGGGAAAGAAGGATGCCCGGGGTTGGGGAGCGGCCCCAGGTCTGTATTCTATTGCGCATGGGTATAAGAGTCTCCAAGAATGCCCTTACGTCCCTCCTGACCCTGTTGTATGGAAAGGGCTTTGGAATTACAAATCCATGCCAAAGGTTGGTTCTTTTTGCTGGTTGTTATGCCATAGAGGAATTTTAACTGAAGACAAATTGAAAAAAAAAGGATTTCAAGGTCCCTCTAGATGTCATTTGTGCTGTGACAGTGAAGAGAGTGCCAGCACATCATCTTGGACTGCAAATTTTCAAGAGTAATCTGGCAGAACCTCTTGAACTATTGGAAAACAAAGTTCATGCTTCCTATGTCTATTTCTGATTTATTTGCAAGCTGGCGAAATTTATACCCAGGAACGCTCCCAAAAAATGAAAGTTTTAAGGTTACATGGTTCTCCTTGCCGAAATTCATTCGCTGGAAAATCTGGCTTGAGCGTAATAGAAGAGTATTTAGAGATGAAAACTTAAATCCGCAGTTCATCATCATCAAAGTTAAAAGTCTCTGGAAAGAAAGTCTGGGGGATCAATTTTAGAATGTGAATCTAAGTCAGAATGACTTAGATTGGGGTACTTCGTTGGATCTCCAATTCTCTGGCGAAACAAGGCAACACAAGGACACAAAAGAGTGGCAGTTCAGAGGGAAGGAGCATGATCTTTTAGAATTGATCACCAGGCAATCCAGATTCTCTATGTTCTTTGATGGGGCAGCGAAAGGCAATCCCGGATTGGCTGGTGCAGGAGGAATTATAAAGGACAAGGAGGGCATAACTGTGACAAAGTTCGCTTGGGGTTTAGGGCACTCTACCAGCATCCAAGCTGAAGCCTTGGCACTTCTGCAAGGTCTCAAGTAAGCAAAGGTCATTGGTATTTCAGATGTTAGTGTTATAGGAGATTCTCAGTCTATCATCAAAGTTTTATTGGAGGATTCCTCTCCCGCAGATCTCAGATTGGCAAGAGTGATCTCAAGAATCAGAATCCTGGTGAAATCTTTCCGAACTGCAAGCTTTCTCCATGTATTGAGGGAAAATAATAAAGATGCATATTTGGAAGCCAACAGGGTGGTGCCACTTCCCACAAGCTTTCTCCTGATAGACGGAATTGAGGAGTGGGACTCCATACCATAAATCTGCTATTTTTTTCTGCATTATTCTGCAACAGTTTGTTTGTTTATTTAAGCTAGGAAAAATAATGGAGATAGACTCACTAGCCTTGAGTAAAAATTGTGGATCCCCAAAATTTGGGGCCTATGATCAGTTTGTGGAAGAAATTTTAAGGGCTAGGCCCGATCTATTGTAACCAGTGAAGGCAATTTGGCCATTTTATAATATAAACTCATACCTGTTCTTGTTAAAAATAATAATAATAATAACATACTATATAAGCTAGAATAATGATAGATATTTAAAGTAAATAAATACATAAATTTAACTCTTTGTTATTAAATACTTTACATATAATTTGCAAAATCCATTTCGGAATACAACTAGTATAGAAACCTTTGCAGAGGAAGGTATCATATTCAATGTGGATTATAAGGATCCCTGAGCAAATACACATCCCTATGTTCCAACACCAAAAAACAAATCGGCTGGTATTTGATTTTGGCCAAATTTATTTTGATGAAGATGATATCTTTATTGTATAGAATTGAATTTCATTTATTTCCATCTTAATAACGTCAACCTGCTTCTCGATAATGAAGAGAAGTTTTACATGGCTTTGCAATTCAGTTCAGGAGGCTCTTAAATTTAGAATTCAACTTTATATGGATTTGCAGTACTAAATTGGTTTTTTTAGTAGTTGGATTGGCATTTTGTGTCATTTTAAAATAATAAAAATGTGTAGAAATAAAATTTCATAGTGATAAAATTTTATAGTAAAATTTTGGTAATTGTTAAGAATCAAATTTAAATTATTAATCATTTTTATGAAATATGATTATTTTTAAATATTTTAAAAATATTAGTTTATGTATAGAGATTTTATATTCATAATTGTAACAATTGGTTTAGGTGTTAATTGATATTAATGATTTGTTGTTAAGACATTAAATATTAATTTTTATTTTATTTTATTTTTCTTTAAGAAATAATACATTATGAGCAGAAACAAATTTTTAGTTTAATAAATTTGTGAAAGTGATTTTCACAAAAAAAATAATAAGGCTGATGATAAAATAATATAATTCAAGAACTGAGAGGTGGTTGGCAGAATCAGTTCAAACAGTTACCCAATCTCTAAGGATAAAGGTTAAATCCTAGTGAGTTTTTGGGGTTTTGTTCGATAACTCAGGAAAGAGAATCTGCAAAGAGGAATTCCTGATGTGGTGTTAACCAGAGGAACACTCTAATTTTCTGAAAGGAGAAAATTTTTTCTGGATTGGAAGACTGGATCGGATTGTCTCGAGGTCTCTCCAGAATTTTCTGTCAACTTACAAGCTCATACTTGGAGCACGGGTAATTTCCTCTCTCGAGGTAGGGAGGAACAACATCAGTCAAAAAATTGAAGGAAATAGATAAGTTTTCTTACTGTTATTCAGAATCTTAGAGACTGTGTATGGTAATGACATTGTATGTATTTAATTTACTGCACAGAATTACAGAACTTAATTGTAGGAAAGGAAAATGATTGAAGACACAAAATTGTTAACATAGAACCCTCAGAAGAGGGCTCTGTTTTGGTTGTTCCCTGTGTCCTATGATTAACACAGACAAAAATGGTCCGCTCATCCAACTATTTTAAGAACAAGAAGAAAGGAAAGACAGAACCTGTGAAAACATACCGTAGAGTTCTAGAATATAGTTATAAACACAAAGAATTCAAATATTTAATAATGACAGACAGATATACTGACAAGGAAATTGTAAGTAGTGCCATTGTGTTATAACTTTTACTGTCAGGAACAAGGAAAACCCTTTTACATTAAAGATGCAGGAGATGGAAATTTATTATTTTAACAATAACTTAACCGAGTGATAAATTGAGTATATATATATATATATATATATATATATATATTGAACACTGAAATATGCATGTAATAACAAACTAAATAAATTTCTCGTATATTGTTTTTTTGTATGTTGAGAAATAACATGAAAATATTGATAGAGCAGATTTTCTATAAATAACTTGTAATTTCTGAGAATCCAGCGAAGACTTAAATACTGTGAAGATCTATGAGATTTTTACTATTCATTTTGAAAAGAAAAAAAAAACCTCTAATTGAGGAAGAAAAGTAGTTATTAGGAAAGTAATCTTTGCTGAAACAAAACCCATTGCATACAATATTAAGAATTCTAAAATAATCATATTATAGAATACTTAGACTACACCACAAATACTCCAGAGAGATATTAATAGATTTTAACTGAGGAATAAATGTATTCTGTACCGAACCAAGCATGTAACAAGTTATAGTAAGATTTACCCATAGAGTTCTTAAAACATAACATTATTACAACTTTACGTTAAATATATTATCAAATGGCATAACAACATTGCATTGTTAGGTTCGAGGTACGGTGGGCTTAGGCCGCATCTTAACTTCTAAGGAACCACCTTGAACCAATGCAAACAAGAGAAAAGCTAAACTGACTACAAATATTAAATGTAGGAAACTGGCATGCAAGACCAGATAGTTTCGAGCCGAGCAAGCCTGTATCAGGCCAAGAACTTAGAACACAACTGTTCATGAATAGGAGAAATACTTGTCATGGGCATAATGTCTGAGGTTAGCCTTGTGACCAAAGGAAACTTTCGAAGGAAAGCCTTAGCGCAAACAAGATTATAAGGGTTTACCTACATGAAATATTCAATTCATGTTAAATGCATAATCTAGCTCAACTGCTAAGAACTGTAGGAATTAAAACTTCAACAAAAACAAAACATCTCGCAAAAATACTTACCTAGAATAAACCCGCGGAGTTAGCTGGTGGACAATTCCTGCCAAATAACATTCAAGGTTATTTCCATCGAGCCAGGAAATAAGTTAGAAATTAAAATAAAGATAACAAAGGAAAATAATAACCGGTACAATCAACACTTACCTTACTCTATTATCTGACCAAACGAATGTTGTAGGAAGGTGAAGCGGAGGTCACTCTTCAATTCAGAGGAAAATAAGTTATATACTGTAATATGGTGCAGCGGAAATACAAAATTAGCACCAGAGAAGAGGTTAGATACTATCACAAGAGAATGAAATGTTCAGTAAGAAACCCTGCGGAACAACACTATAAGTACTGACACTTCTCCATAACCTCGTGAGAAAAATATGGCGTCATAGGAACACTTACTGTAGCAGAAAGCTTGGGCTGCAGTGACGACCATTGTTGCAGAGACAGGGTTTCCATTGACAAGGAGTGACTCACCGAAAACTCATCAAAAAAACAGTTATAGGGGAGGGTCATTACCCCAAAAACCCTAACCGTTTTTCTCCATTGGATCTTGGAGGGAAAGATCTACAGTGGAGGGTTTTCCAGTTGTCACCACAAGTATAGTGACAACGTAGGGTGGATTTAATGCAAACCTAAAACTTGAATTTGCTGTCACAAGCCGAACTGTACACTGCCAACCCAACAATTCACTATAATCAAGTTACAACTTGACATTTATGTGGAAGGCGAATGAAATTTAAGATGATTTGAGGGTCGACAGTAACCTCATGGACTGGGAAAAATTATCTGTAATTTCAAACTTAGATTCAGGCCTATGGTTAAAAGAAATTGTATTTCCACAACCGAAGACTACAAATATATATATATATGTGTGTGTGTGTGTGTGTGTGTGTGTGTGTGTGTGTGTAGCACTTAAGAGAAAATGTAATGTTTTTCGATGATACAATGCAATCATTGTTATTTCATAAATCTTAGAGTGTGCGATGTGTTCATTGGTAAGTGAGGTAATAAATGTTTGTTTATTTTTATAATAAGAAAATAAATTTATGTATCTAATAGTAAAGGAATATGGTAAATAAATGCAGAAAAAAAAAATTATGTGTATTTTTTTATGAATGTTACAAGTGGTATTAGAGAAACATTATAACGTTGGGACCCTATGGGTCAAATAAAGTCTTATAGCTATGTGTATATTGAGTCACAGAGAAAGAAAAGAAATATAACAAGAGACAATATGAGGATGGGGCAAACGCAACATCCACCACAAAACCTCGGGGAAACCCAACCTCGACCGAAAATGAACTGAGAAATGTGGGTACAACTGAGTGTGGATCAGCACTAGAAAATCAATAGGCTGTTGGAGGAATAACAACACCAAATGAGCATTCTCTTACACATAGTATAGAAGTTACAAGAGGAAATGGAGAGAGTGTGAAACAATAATGCACGATAGATGCAAGAACAAGAGAGGATATTAAAAAGTCTCTCTGAAAAACAGAATCAAGGAAATGAGAAGCCAAGTACTGATATAGAGTTTCAGGAAAGAAATGAACAACAATCAAGAGATCATGACACTAACAAAATGGAAAGAAGTCAGTCTCAGTGTAGTAATAGAAATAATAACTATAATGAAGTTGAATCAGATAATGTATTAGATCATAAGGAAGTAAAGAGATAGAAAGTAGAGCTACAAGGTGAATTTCAGAAAATAAATCCTCCTACGTTTGATGGAGTAGAGGAGGAAGTGGCTGAGGCATGGCTGATAAACATGAATAAGTATTTCTAAGTGTATGAGTACATCAGTAATCTTAAAGCCAGATTGGCTATCTACCAGCTAAGGGAGAAAGCCACCTTATGGTGGGAGGAAGTGAAAAACATCCACAATATTTTAAGGATAAGTACTTAACAGAACGTTTTTATGATGAAAAGTCTAGAGAGTTCCACAACTTGAAGTTGGGACACATGATGATGGATGAGTACATCCCTAAGTTTACTTCCTTACTTCGTTATGTTCACTATTTAAGAGATGAAAAGGCTAAAGTACAGTGATTTCTGAGTAGTTTTCCGACTCACATGAAAGAGCGTATTAATTTTGTGAATCCTAAGACTATGGAAGAGGCAATGAGAAAGGCCAGAATGTGTTACCAGCAAGCTAAAGCAAAGGGTGAACAAGGTAAAAGTAGGCAGGTAAAGAAAGAGCATAAGGGAAGTTCTACTTTTAAGAGAAGCAGAACCAGCAATTTCAAAGATGTTGCCAGAAGCTCAGTTAGCAAAAAATTTGAAAGGAATCATCAAAGAATAAGATGGCCTGCAGAAGATAAGCCCACTGAAGCTTCCAGCAAACCTGAGCAAGCACCAAACTAGAAGCCACCTTTACAATGTTGGCGGTGTGGTGAGGCACACTACTATAGAAACTGTCCACAGCGAGGTAGGAGTGAGGCGGTGAAAATTTTACAGGAGGCCTCAACAATGGGTGATGTCACCAGGAACATACCTAGAATTAATGCAGTGTTGCAGGACTGGAAAGCGAACTATCAACCGACAATGATTGAACTGGAAGGTCAAACCAGACGGCGAGTTTCTAGTCAAGCCTCAATGGATAATCAATCGAAGAGAAATCATGCTCCAAAGGCGAGTCATCACCCAGGTTAAAGTGCAGTGGAAGCACTTTGGCCCAGAAGAGGCTACCTGGGAGGATGAAGACTTTGTGCGGGAAGCGTATCTAGAATTGTTCACTGGAGTTGAATGAGAACACCGAGGATGGTGTTCACTTCCACGGGGGGAAGTTGTAACAGCTGGCTTAGGTGCTAACTGATGTTAATGATTTTTTGTTAGGAAATTAAACATTAACTGTCATTTTATTTTATTTTTCTTTAAGAAACAATACATTATGAGCAGAAATGAATTTTTAGTTTAATAAATTTGTGGAAGTGATTTTCACAAAAAAATAACAAGGCTAATGATAAATAATATAATTCAAGAACTGAGAGGTGGTTGGCAGAATCAATTCAAAAATTTACCCAACCTCTGAGGATAAAAGTTGAATCCCAGTGAGGGTTAGGGGTTCTATTCGGTAACTGAGGAAAGAGAATATGCAAAGAGGAATTCCCAATTTGGTGTTAACCAGAGGAACACTCTGATTTTCTGAAACGAGAGAAATTTGTCTGGATTGGAAGACTAGACCGGATTGTCTCGAGGTCTCTCTAGAATTCTCTATCAACTTACAAGCTTAGACTTGGAGCACGGGGGAGAGACGAGGGCGTAATTTCCTCTCTCGAGGTAGGGAGGAACATCATCAATCATAAACTTGAAGGAAATAGATAAGTTTTCTTATTGTTATTCAGAATCTTAGAGACTGTGTATGGTAATGACATTGTATGTATTTAATTTACTTCACAAAATTACATAATTCACTTGTAGGAAAGGAAAATGATTGAAGACAGAGAACTGTTAACATAGAACCCTTGGAAGAGGGCTCTGTGTTGGTTTTTCCTTGTGTCCTATCATATACACGGACAAAATATGGTTCAGTCATCCAACTATTTTAAGAACAAGAAGAAAGGAAAGACAGAACCTGTGAAAACATGTCGTAGAGTTCTGGAATATAGTTATAAACACAAATAAATCAAATATTTAATAATGACAGACATATATACTAACAAGGAAATTGTAATTAGTGTCGTTGTGTTATAACTTTTACTGTCAGGAACGAGGAAAACCTTTGTACATTAAAGATGCAGAAGATGGAAATTTATTATGTTAACAATAACTTAACTGAATGATTAATTGAGTAAATTTCTGTATGTATATATACTTTGAACACTGAAATATGCATTTAATAACAAACTGAATAAATTTCTCGTATATAATTTTTCTGTATGTTGATAATTAACATGCAATGAATGATGGAGCGGATTTTCTGTAAATAACTTGTAATTTCTGAGAATTCAGCAGAGACTGAAATATTGTGAATATCTATTAGACTTTTACTATTCATTTTGAAAAGAAAAAAAGAAAAAATCTCTAATTGAGGAAGAAAAGTACTTATTAGGAAAGTAATATTTGCTTAAACAAAAGCCATTGCGTACAATATTAAGAATTATGAAAGAATCATATTAAAGAATATGGAGACTACACCACAAATACTCCAGAGAGTTCTTAATAGATTTTAACTAAAGAATCAATGTATTCTGTACTAAACCAAGCATGTAACAGGGGATAGTAAGAGCCCATAGAGTTCTTAAAACATAACATTATTACAAATTTATGTTAAATGTATTATCAAATGACAGAACAACGTTGCACAATTAGGTTTGAGGTACGGTGGGCTTAGGCCGCACCTTAACTTCTAAGGAACCACCTCGAACCGGTGCAAACAAAAGAAAAGTAAAACTGACTACAGATCTTAAATGCAGGAAATCGGGATGCAAGACTGGATAGTTGCCAGCTGAGCAAGCCTGTACTAGGCCAAGAACTCAGAACTCAATTGTTCATGAATATGAGAAATACCTGTCAAGGGAATAATGTCTGAGGTTAGCCTTGTGACTGAAGGAAACTTCCAAAGGAAAGCCTTAGTGCAAACAAGCTTACAATGGTTTACTTACATGAAATATTCAGTTCATGTTAAATTCTTAATCTAGCTCAATTGCTAAGAACTGGAGGAATTAAAACTTTAACAAAAACAAAACATCTCGCAAAAAGACTTACCCAAGATAAACCCGCGGAGTTAGCCAGTGGACAATTCCTTCCAAATAACATTCAAGTTTATTGTCATTGAGCCAGGAAATAAGTTGGAAATTAAAAGAAAGATAACAAAGGAAAATAATAATCGGTACAATCAATGCTTACCTTACTTTATTCTCTGACCAAACGACTGTTGTAGGAAGGTGAAGCGGAGGTCACTCTTCAATCATGAGGAAAATAAGTTGTATACTGTAATATGGTGCAACAGAAATACAAAATTAGCACTGGAGTAGAGGTTAGATGTTGTCACAAGAGAACGAAATGTTCAGTAAGAAACCCTGCGGAACAACACTATAAGCACTGACACTTCTCCATAACCTCGTGAGAAAAAGATGGCATCATAAGAACACTTACTATAGCAGAAAGCTTGGGTTGCAGCGACGACCATTGTTGCAGAGACAGGGTTTCCATTGACAAGGAGCGGCTCACCGAAAACTCATAAAAAAAAGGTTATAGGGGAGGGTCATTACCCCAAAAACCCTAACCCTTTTCCTCCGTTGGATCTTGGAGGGAAAGATCTACGGTAGAGGGTTTTCCGGTTGTCACCACAAGTACAGTGACAACGTAGGGTGGATTTAATGCAAACCTAAAACTTGAATTTGCTGTCACAAGCCGAACTATACACTGCCAAGCCAACAATTCACTATAATCAAGTTACAGCTTGACATAGACTGAGAAAAGGTATGTGTAATTTCAAACGTAGATTATGGCCTATGGTTAAAAGAAATTGTATTTCCACCACCCAAGACTACAAATATATATATGTGTAGCACTTAAAAGAGAATGTAATGTTATTAGGTGATACAATGAAATCGTTGTTATTTCATAAAGATTAGAGCGTGCGATGAGTTCAGTGGTAAGTGAGGTAATAAACGTGTGTTTATTTTTATAATAGGAAAAGAAAATTATGTATATAATAGTAAAAGAATATGGTAAATAAATCGAGGAAAAAAAAAATTATGTGTATTTTTTGATGAATGTTACAATAATATTTTTAAATTTACAAACAAATAAGGA
Source organism: Pinus albicaulis (assembly GCA_034641835.2). Lineage (NCBI taxonomy): Eukaryota > Viridiplantae > Streptophyta > Pinopsida > Pinales > Pinaceae > Pinus > Pinus albicaulis. The sequence goes on along the minus strand of CM076577.1, from coordinate 1,277,617,214 downwards.
TAATAAGAAAAATAAATGATTAAATTTTAATTTAAAAAATTAATTTCATTTTAATTTTTTAATATTGATAAGTTAAAATGAATTATTCCTTTTATAAAAAATGGAAAATAATTTAAAATTTTGGATATGAAAAATATTATACATAAAATACAAATAATACTCATAATTATGTGTATCTTGTAAAGTCTAAAGGAGATGTCGTTTTTGTTTTAAATAAAATGTCATAATGGAGTAGAAAATTCTAAATATTGATAATATAGGAGTATTTGATATTGCATACATGTCATGGATTAATATAATTATGTTTCTTAAATATGGATGCATGGTTATTATATTTTTATGGTGTAGTCTAGATATTTTGTTATTAGTATATGTGCTATATTTTATTTTGAATATTTTAAATTGAGTTTTTATTTTTTTTGGAATGAGACATCAATTTTTTTTTATAAGATTATAAATTTTCATGTTTAAAATGTGTTTTTTAATATATATGATGATGATGATGGTTAACATCCACTAAGACTAATATTTGGTTTATGAAACCTAAAGAAAAGAGTGATTAATTTGATTTAATATTTTATTCTTATGCTCAAAAAGCTTGGAGAGAAGCCTGTGGAGCTCACTATAATTTTGACATCTTAAAAGGCTAGGAAGGTGAGTATTGCAACAAAGATTATGATTGAGCTCTAATGTGGTTGTACACGGGGCACTCTAAGAGGAAGTGATTTTCATCCTCGATGTTCATATTGTCACAGAGATGGCAGATCCTTTCCATCCATGGTGTTTTAGGAGCTATCCAACGACCTGTTTCACTATGGAGCTCATGAGAGTTCATTCTAATCTTGGCTATATTAATTTTCTTCTTTGAGCAAGTTAAAACAAAGAGATAATTTTGATCTTCTAAGGTGGGGTTGATGACCTCCTTATAATACCTTAATTTTCTTTTAGCTGCTAGATCTTTCTCGCACCACTTTTTTTCTTTGAACTTAGAAGTAACAATTTTTTTAATGTTATTGATGTTTTGCAATCCAACATTCTCGTCAATCTCCCAATGGTTTAACCAGGCCCTGGTTTATTTATACCAACCTCATTTAAGCCTTAAGTGATTTTGGCTGGAATTTGAAGCTAGCTTAGGAAGCCTATGGCCTCCTATGCTATTGAGCTTGTGCTTGTACAATAGAAGCCTAGTCATAGCTAGGCTCTCGATAAGGGAAAGACCCACTTCTATAAGGAGAATAGGATAGGGTGTATTTCTTTTAATTTTAAGGTTATACATTATAAAAAGCTTCTGGATTTGCTCAATCTTTCTCCAGTATTCTCTAGAGATGTTGCAACCCCAAACCTCACATCCATATAAGATAACAAGAGTGACTAAAGTTTCAAAGAGGAACTTCTTTCTATCCCACATTACGAGGTTTTTCGTTTTACAATTATATTCAAGACCAAAATAAGCTTTCCACCCCCCATTAATCCTTTTATGAATGTTATAGTTCCAGTTGAGCTTGTGATGAATATCAGTTCCTAGGTACTTGTAAGAAGGCACTTCCTCCAAGTTACTATTGTCATACATAAAATTAGCGTAATTTTCTTTCTTGGATTTGATAATCATAACTTTTTTTTTGTCAGTGTTAACAGACATACCCATGGTAGAGAAAAAATCCTTAAGAAGTCTAAGTTGCTTATCAAGATCAGATGGGCACCTTGCGAGAAGAACAATATCATTAGCATAGAGAAGAAGGATGATGACTATCCCAACTAAGATCGTGCCAGCACATCCTGCTTCCTCTAAACAACCTTCTAGCTTGTCAATGTAAATGCCAAATAGGGTAGGGGAGAGGGGGCAACCTTGTTTAACTCCGATATTACACTTAATATCTTTCTACCACCCCTCATTTCTCTTTAACTTGGAAATTACATTCTCGTATAACCTTATAACAGCCACTCTTAGCTCGAAAGGAACATTTAGTTCTTCTAATCTATTCTATAGGTTATTTCTAGGAACCGTATCGAAAGCCTTTCTAAAGTCCACAAAGCAACAGAAGAGATTGGATTTACCATTGCGACATTCTTCCGCAATGATCCTAAGCGTAACGAGGTGGTCCGTTGTTGAGTGTTGCCTTCTAAAACCCGCTTGGCCTTTAGCCTACTTACCTTCACCTTCAAGCCAAATGCTCAACTTCTTTTCTAAAATAATACCATATAACTTGGCTAAGAGAGGGCTGATCATAATTGTTCGACAATTAGAGGGGTTTTTTGTATCCCCACTTTTAAAAATAGGGATAATGAGGCTCTAATTCCAAGGTTTAAGGAGCCCTTGCTTGACCGCTTGGTTGAAAATCTTGTGGATGTGGGGGATGAGGACAGGACCTCCAATTTTTAAGATTTCTGCTTGGTAACCTTAAATCTCTTTAGCTTTCCCATTTTCTAGGTGTTTAACCCCAAAATAAATGTCTTCTAATGAGAAAACTTATTTCTTTGTGAGCGGGGTTTCAAAGTCCTTGGCATTTGGAGATTCATAAGGGTTTTTAAGATAATAATTCCAGTCATGTAAAGCAATTTTATTATTATCTTTAGTTTTCCTAGTTAGAATCTACCTCCAGAATTTCTTAGGAGCCACCTTAGAGAGGTGTAAGAGATTCTCTTGTCTTTTATGAATATATTGTCTTTTTTTCCTTTTAGTTAGGGCTTTGTAGATTTTTATCTTGTTAATATTGAGAGATTCATCAACAACTTCCTTAATTTCTCTCCTCGCACTTTTACAATCTTTGTCATACCATGGGTTGGTTTTGCTATTTATTTTATTACTTGAGACTTCAATTGAGAACTTGTTAATAGAATATGAGAGGGTTGTAGTAAAATTATGATAGAGGTCATCTATATTGTCTATACTAGATAAAGGAAGAAAATTAGTTTTTAATTCATTTAGAAAGAGATCATTTTTATTTCTATCAAAGATTAAGTTCTTTTGAGTATAAGGATTATCTTCTATGATATTTCTATGCATGAAAAAATTGAGAGTTATGAGTAAAGGCCTATGATCAGAGTCAGGCTCATGGTCATCTAAGATGTCAAAATTTATTATTTCGTTATATAATAAATTAAGGCTTACCTTTTTAAGAAATCCTCATTAAATAGACAAAAAATAACAAAAAAAAAAAAAATATCTACATAAATAATATATTGATATATTGATTTGATATATGTTTCATGTAATTTTGACAATTAACGATTAGTTGTAATCAAAAGTTTCTAGTCTAAATAGTTTTGGAAAAAAAATTATTGATAAAAAAAATCACAATTAAGTTAATGAAAGCTTGAAAACTTTACTATCATATTAAAAACAAAAAAATGTGATAGAATCACTCAACTATATTTATAATTTTTTCTTCAATAGTTAATGTTGGTTTGCTTCACCATTGTATCCGTCTTTCACGAAACGTGGTGCTACTACTTAGAAGCAGTGTTATAAAACTTATGCACTTTAAATAAACAATTTCAATTAATTTTTTGAATAGTTTAAGCATATTTTCTTCAATGAAATAAAAATTAAAGTATTTTTTATAAAAAAAAAGATATTTAACTTATAAAGAGATATTTTATGGAAAGGAAAAATTTTATATCTTTTTTTTCAGAAAGAAAAAAACAGTTATTTTATATTAAAATATTCAAAACAGTACATGATACATAGCGATACAGTGCATGAAATCACTGTATCAGTGGAATAATAGAGCTTAGATGAAGCAGTCTAATACAACGTAATAGGCCCCATATAACTCCAACAAAGAGTAACTGACGTAGGCCAAATGAACTTTAAGTCATGAATCACAAATTATATCATTAACTTAATAGAAATAAAAAAATTAGAAGAATGAGATAATTTATGCAAAAAGTTTCTAAAGTGAAAAGGATGTAGAAAACCTTAATATATTAAGCATATTTTGAAAGAGGTTAATTAAAATTAAAAATTGAAGTAGTTGGTTTATGAAAAGATCTTTAACATATAAAAATATATTTAATTTATGGAGAAGAAAATTTTTATACCATTCATTTTATGGAAATAAAAAATTAGAAAAATAATAAATTTTATGAAGAAGGTTTCTAAAGAAAAAACAAAATAAAAAATTTATATAACACATTTAGATTCACTTTAGAGGGATTATGTTTTTTAGAGCATATTTTGTTTAATAGTCTAAACTTTGAAAAATAATTTATAATTTGAGATATTTAAATATGGAAAGAATTACACATCCTATTATTTTTATGTAATACAAACATAAAATGTTTTAACAAGTCTCCTCGATCAAAAAATATATATTTTTTGAAAATATGATTGGTCTATAAAATGAACTTTTGATTTTTATAGTAGCATATAGACTCTACAAAGGTTTTATGGACAAATATTTATAGCTTATTGTTGCACTATTTCTTAGATGATTAGCTAAGATTAGTGATCTCCAAGTGTGTAATTGTTATCTAAAATCTCCCACCTTCACCATCGCCTTAATTTTATTAATCCCATATACTTCCAAGAATCTACAAAATGTAGGTAATAGATTATTAAAAATGAAAACAATTATTTGTAAAACATGTTCCTACTTTTAATCAATCTTTTGTTTAATTAATAAAATAAATACAAACCCTTTTATCATTTGATGAAGCTAAGTCAAAATTCTCTAGATGTAATGTAATAGAAAATACATATCATGGAAGCATGGGTAACATAGTAGCATATTTGATAGTGAAGTTCTTAATTCACAAGAAATATAATTGATTTTTTAGTTTTAAATTATCATGAAATAAAAGTTGAATGTAAAAAAAAAAACAGCAACAACTAAACTTTGAATGGAACAACAGAGTAATCATTTTTTTCATAATACTCATCATACATGGATCTATGTGTAAATATTTGGATTGAATGCTTCACTAGACTATCATAATAATTTTATGAGCATTTCTTATATCACTCATGTTCATTTTTTTATTTTTAAATAAAATACAAAAAATCATTCATATAAGGTCATAAAGATTGAATTCATATAAATCCATACATAAAATTGAATTAAATATTTTTTTAATTATTTGATTTAGGCTAATGATTAAGTAATGTATTTTTCCATATATTTTTCCTAACATTGTGTAGTAGGGACTAAGGTGCCATGCAGCCCATGTTGAACATGTGGTTGTATCCATTGTTGTAAACTCAAAGGTAAAAACATATCCTTTCACTAATTTTGATAGATTTTGTACCTAAATATCACATAAAAGCAACCACATTTGCTTTTGTTGTTATTGTTGTTTTAATAAGTTAAGAATAATAATGAATAGAATAATTTTTATTTGATTTGGCAATAAATATTATATTAATCTATAAATAAAATTATGAATAATTTATGTTTCTTGTAAATATATTAATTTTATTTATTTTAATTTAATTTTGTATCTATCAAGTATTAGAGGACTCAAATATTTAAAAGCATTTTTTCTCAAATTTTATACTACATAAAAGAGTTTGATCAATAAATGCATAGTTAAAATGAATCTAAAATCATTTATCTATTTACTTTGTTACACATATGTTATAGCATCTTGGCATACTAAGCTATGGAAAGACTCTTTGATCAATTTATATTTTATCTCTAAGAATCTCTAATATAGCGAGTTTAACACAATTTTGGTTAGTGACATAGTTGGGCTCACCATTAGAATATGGGAGATGTGTACATTTTATTTGGTGATGTATAATATTCAATATATATAATTAAAACTTTAAATGATATATAAAATTTATAAGTGGGGTACTTTTTTTTATGGAATATGCAAGTTTTTTGTTTTTGAGTTTTTCTTTTTTATAATACTTGTATTATCAAGGTATGTCATTAAGATTGACATTTTTATTTTTATAAATAGTGTTTTATTTGTAACATATTTGATAATAATGGACATTCTTAAAATATGTTATGAAGTGGTTGTAAGTGGACATAATAAAAAAAAAATTGTAAACAAAAGAATCCATGACATCAAGAGTACATATAATGTATAAAGTGCAACTTTATGCATTGCATTCATATATGAAGTATGTAGTCATGTGAAATTTAAATGGAAGAATTTTATTGATATGAGAAGAGGTAAAATTGTCAAACTCACAAAGCATCTACATCTAATTTTATTTATGTGTGAGTGTGACATAAACATTGTCCTTCATTTATTCAAAATGTTCAAATGAGTAAGGTGATATCACAATGAGACTTAAGCATTGTCTTTTAGTTTTGTAAAATGTTCAAAAGAGAAGTAGGGTGATATTTAAAATCCTACTAATTATTTGATAAGAGATATTGTTGTGAGTGATAGCTTTTGTTGTTCAACCTTTACAATAACTATAATTTCATTAGATAGAGTTATCCCATGGGGGATTCACTAGGGGAGAAATACCATAACGAGTGTGTTCATATTGGAGAATATATATTGACGAAAAAAGACATAATATATTGAGGGATATACAGGGGGGTAAAGGGTTTTTATATTAGCAATGATTTTTAAATTGGGAAGGTGTATTGGGTTCACATTTGTAGGGGGTTAAATAATGTGATTTTTAGAGGTATTTCCAATATGTACTCAAATTAGAGGTATTGTTTAGTATGCCATGAACACAGGTGATATGTCAAAGGTTCATTGAGTGAAGCACGAGTAAGTTAGTCTTTGAAATTTATGTATTCAAAACACCTACACTCCAAGATCTATGAAATGTTGAAAACAATGAATGAGTATCAATAAAGAATTGATCACTCTCTTCAAGGTATGCCTCTTCACTCCACCTCTCACAGTCAACTCCCACCCACTACCTCATAACCTACCAGAAATGAAGACAAGCCGCAACAAACCCCTACTTACCACCTAACCCACATGCAATTAAGACTAAGTGCAATACCCCACTTCATGACATTTTTATCCACCATAATTTGATTGTAAATGCAATATCCTTCAACTAACGATTCTTAACCCAAGAATGATTAACACTAGATGCATTATAACCAACTTATAATTTTTTAATTTATTTTATGTATTTTTAACTTTCATGCTAACCATTCACATATATCGCCTCGAATCCCAATGCATGGATTTTTCTTAGTACATGCTTCAACCCAAATCCCTTTTAAAATGATATAAAATTCTTCCATATTATCCTTTTACTTTCGATTATTCACATGTTACCATTCTCAACAAAAAGTCTCTCACATGATTTAAATTTGTGATCTTATAATATAATATAGTATATAATCATCCTATGTTTACACCAAACATGAACTCATTCCTCATCCTACATATCCATCATCACTATCATAGATCCTATGTTTCCACCCAACATGAACTCATTCCTCATCCTACATATCCATCCACACTATCATAGTTGTGGAAGTCCATTAGTACAAATAATTAATTATGGTTGGAAATAATTTGAATACAACTACATGGTGCACTTAACTAACAAAATAGTATCCATTATTCATTACTTTCTGCATTCTATATGTCCACACCTCAATTCACCTTTGCATTCACATTCACTCATTGAAAGATATGCTATGCAAAATGAATAGTAAAGCTTTTGTCTATGTAATTTAATTTAATTTAATTATAACTATACAGAAATATAATTATATGAATCATTTAATTTTAATATATATTATTTTTCATTAAAAATCAAAAGTACGATATAGTTGAGAATTAATGATTATGGCATAGAAAGTTCATAAATGGATTCAGTGGATTCAACCAACCTGAACCTAAAATAAGCAATAGCACCATGTAAATCACATAAAAATAGATCGAAATAATAATAATTGCACTCTGTAAATCACGTTAAAAACCAACTATGTAGATGCCTATAGCTCTAACCCAAAAGGATAAAAGTCAGACGAACAGGGTAGCCAAACCCATCAAACTGAGTTTTCATATAAAATCTGCACCCTGGACCTTGATAAACACTTTTAACAATCAAAGCCGAGAAAGTGAGAAATATGCATATTGTTCAGGAAACCGAGGATCTGATGGATATGGAGCCAATACTATTTTGAGACTTCCAAGTATGGCCCGCAATGAACTGGTAAAAGCGTCCACTGCCTAAGACTTCCATGTACCCAATCATATTTCGTGGCTGTCAACTATTCCGCGCAGCAAACCTGCGAAAGTGTCCATTCTGGCGAATCCCGGAGCAACGAATGAACCCATATCCTCGATCATAAACAACCTCTAACAACCACTGATATGGAAGCATTAATGGTGAAATCGGCGCCTGTGATAATAATTGATTACTCCTGCAAACAAACCCAAACTCATCCATCCAATATTCCATTTTATGTCGATACAGGCAACGACTCATCACGGTCCCCCATTCCAAAACTCAGTTATCAGAGTCCACCCCCTGCTGAACGAAGAAAATCCAACGTTGAACAGTGCAGGCTTACCGTAGGTTTAGGGTTAGGAATACTACCTCACAATAGGGTGGTCTTTTAAATTTATTTCAAAACCTGTCGTCGCAGTTCTCCCGCATCCCAATACCATGGCAGATTCCTTATATTAGCATTTCTTTTACGTTAAAAAAAGGTCTACACAGTATCATACACTCGCGCAAACTGAAACGAATCAAATATAGTCATCGCCAAATCAGTGGTTAGGTCATATTTGCCAAAATAAACAAAAAGATGAAACAGAGTTTGACCCTACGAACTGATATATATATATAAAATCAGTGGTTAGGTCATATTTGCCAAAATAAGCCAAAAAATCAAAAAGATGAAACAGAGTTTGACCCTACGAACTTTTATATATATACTCTGAGAGGATGGTTTTAGCAATGCGATAAACATTATCGCAAAACACTCCATTTTTGGATAAAGTTCTATGTAGAAATTTCAGTAGAAATTTAATTGTTTCAGGTCGTCAAGGTTTTAAGGACATAAGTCTTCTAGTAAAAAAATATTACTACCAACATCTAAGCTCACATGGTATGTTCATGATAATTACAAACTTCTTTCCAACTTTGAGTTGTAGAAATGCCTCTCTAAAGCAACAGACTTTGAGTTGTAGAAATGCTTTTCTGTATCAACAAATAGTGTTTGGGTTCCCTTCTCTCTATGATCTTCTTCATTATTTTTATATTTCATTAAGTTTATTCCTTTCAAATGCTTTTGGCTTATTTATAAGTTTTTTTTTTCTTTCAATAATGTATTTATTGAAATATATTTATTAAGCATTTTTCACATTTCCATGGGTCAATTTTGACATTAAAACTTAATTTAAATTAAACATATCAAAGAATATAGATATTTTGATGTAGTAAATACACACAAAATCATATATTTAATCTTCAAAATCAAGATTTTTTTTAAATCTATAACTTTTGAGCCATTAAATTGTTTAGCTGCTTTAACAACCACTTATTACATAATGCCATATCTCTTTATGCTGAGGGCTACAAAACTAATTGTAGAAGATGAACGATGGCATTTTTTCTTTCATGATTCAAAGATGCACGAATCAACTTTGTATATATTATACTAAATTTTCATAATATAGCCAAGGGTCTTGTCAATAACATGTAAAAATTTTAAGGAAAAATCTTTGATATGTTATTCAAAGATGGAATCTTTGTCAACTTTTATTTCCATTGAAAAAAACATATCTCAATCCCTTCGATAAACCCATAGACTCATATATTAACTATTGTATCCGCAGTTACATTAAGAAATCAAAATTCAATAGCTTTAACATATTATCCTTAAGTCAAAGAAATATAATCCCCACTAAGATTGGTTCCCAAATAAATTTCCTACAAATCCATCATATTTACTAATGTCCACGTAATCATATGGATCCTTCATATTTACTCATGTCCATGTAATCATATGGTTATATGGATGGGAAACTAAAAGTGTGGTCTTCTTAGATATTTGAATCTTATTCTTAAAATTCTTTAGTGACCAAGAAGAATGTGGAATCATTTCATGTTGATATGTTAGAGGGTCTTACTAGATTATTGGTACCATGAAGAATGTGGAATCATTTCATGTTGATATGTTATAGGATCTTACTAGATTATTGGTAAAAAATGTAGCAATGGGTTGTGAAGGAACATTCTTAAAAATAAGCATACCTTAATGGGTATGTAACCTCCACATTTTCCAATAATGAGAAAAATGGGAATTTTCAAGAAAGCATTCAAGTTTTTGAGTGAATACACAATTCTAAGCATGCACATGCTCATGTTATGTTTTATTGGACAAAAAGGATGCAACTAATCCACTAGTAGCTAACTAGTGTGTTTTCCTCTTCATTCACCAATTTGAAGAGAAGCTTTTGTAGACCTTGACGAAATGTAGGAGTTTGTTGACTTGATGTTTGATTGGTTCCAAAAAAGTCTGTATAATTATTATTTTTGTATTTCATAAATTTTTAAAATTATACAAAATAAATAAAAATCATTTAAGTTTCCACTATTTAAATGTAGTGTATTTAAATAATAAGGATCTTTCACTTGGATAAATTACAAACCCAAAATCACGAATAAGATCAAACCCAAAACTAGAAAATGTTAGCTTCAAAATAGATGGAAGGTTGAGTTCATTAAGAACCCTTGTACAAGATTTAAGAAATAACAAAGATCCATTATAAATTTCCCTAACCATGTCACTAGATACCAATGTAGCTTCTATTGAAAACCTAAAAGCTAATTATTAAAATGAATTATTATAGGGCTATATTTTTTTTACTACTATAGGATAGGTTAAATATAAGCAAAGTTTACTTATAGACCTCAACATTTCGAAACAATATTTGATGACATTTTTTATTGACCCTATAATCATAACACAACCTCTAGCCACAAAGAAATGAATTTGCATGGACTCACACACCTACCAAAGTTTTGTAGATAACTAGAAGGATAAGAGGTTCGTGTCTTTTTACTAACCTCATTGTAAAAATAGGGAGGTCCCTTTATATTTCATTAATAAATTATCAGTTGAGTTTATCTTAGGTCACCATGTCAACTACTTTGACATTGGTGAATCCTAAGGAGTGAGTCATGGATCCACACAAGATTAATGAAACACTAACTACTACCCATTGATAGGTCTTCATCCTCTTAGGTCGAGGCCTAGTCCCCTAAGCAACATCCTCATATATCATAAAACATTAAGTAGACTTAGTTTTCCATTTCCACGTTGACCCATATCCTAGTGCAACATAGCACATTTATGAAGTTATCTTGCCACTAGGGTTATTTAGGACATCACATTAATAAAGTTGTCTTTACTCTAGGGATATTTAGGTGTTGTTAGGGGAGGAGTTGGGATTTTACGCCTTGTAAAAAATTATGGCCAAGAGAGGTGATATGGAAACACTAGGCATTCCCATCTTAATTCATGTGACACTTATTGATATAGATTCACGAGCTACATGTATGCTTGTTATGTGTAGATAAAAGCCACTAGACATGAAAATTTTATGGATAAGGTTAGTATCTTGATATTTATAGTATTCATTGATTGTGTGTGTGTGTGTGTGCGCGCGCGCACGCGCGTGTGTGTGTGTGTGTGTGTGTGTGTGTGTGTGTGTGTGTGTGTGTGTGTGTGTGTTTAGAGAGAGAGGGTGAGAGAGACTGGTAACAACAACCTACTTGTTTGGTGTATCACACCCATAGGTATTATGTGTGAAATAAACTTCCTTATATAGAATTGTATGCCTCAAAGTTATAGATATGTAGGAAATTTACGATTTTTTGGGTACACGTTCAAGACTATGGTACTTTTCTAAAATAATACATGTAGATGCAAGCTTTAATAAATAATAAGAAGAACACTAAAATAATTAGTGGATTACAGTGCACAATACTTTCCTAGTATTAGAGGATGATATTAAATTTTTAGTGTTTGATGCAAGAATATTTATCTTCAAAAGTTCCAAAAGGTTATGAATATTTTATAAAATAAGTAGTAATACAAGTCATGGTAATCTAATTTAAATGTATCAAAATTTAAAATAAAAATCATGTTATATTTAATTGTTAAAAATTGATTGGGATATGTCCCTTAGCAATTTATACCACATGGATAGTGATATTGAGACTATAAAATTTATATTGAAGTAGAATTCTCTTTGTATTTGTGTAATACCCTAGGTTATGCCACCTTGTATTTCACTTGCAAAGCATAAATTTTGGTTTTGTGTTACCATACCCATACCTTGTAATCATGCCATGTCAAGTTATCATTGATGCAGGTGCATATATGGAGCAAAAAATTCAATGAAGACTCGAACAAAGGCTTTCCAATGTGATGGGATGGTCACATGATGATGTTGGGAGAAATTTAAATGTTTTGTGTGAAATTGTAGATATTTACATTAGGATGAGATTTTGTTTTTAGAATAATTTGGAGGAAATATTTCCTAATGTAAATGTAATTATAGTTTCCCTTTTTTGTGAGAAGGGGAAACAAATAATCTCTTGTGACTCTTGGTTGCCCCATATTAATTCCCTTTTTTTAAATAAAAGATTGGGTGAGAAGAAGAGTGTGTGGAGAAGTGCCATAGAAGAAGAGAGGAGAAGTTTTAGTCCTAGGAGAAGAGGTGGAGGTAGAGAGGCCTAGGTTGCACATGCCTACATTGTATATTTGGCCAGTTTAATGTATGTTGAATTTGATTAATGAGAAGTTCATTTAGATGCCTTTGTGTTTTTCTTATTTCTTTACCTGTATACTATTAATTCGATTTGTTGAGGGTTTCACTTTTTGAGTCAATTTATAGTAAGAATATGAATGTGTTGAGGGATGTGGTGGTTGTATGCCTTAAGAAAAAGATTGATTCTTTGTTCAAATGTAATATGGAGCTAGACCTATTTACCCTTGTGTGTATGAAGTTGTAACATCATATTGTTGGTGTGGTTGTTGTTGAACTCTTTATAATGTATGGTGTTGGTCTATTGATGTGTTATATTACTGCTCGTATATGGTAGTGTCTTATGTGGGTTGTGACCATTTCTGAGATGTTGCATGTGTGTCATACATTAGACCCTTCACTATATTTTTTTTATGTTTGAGACCATGAACATGTTGTGTATGGATGGTTTGTGCAACATATGTATGGTTGTGGGCTATATGTGGGTATGATGGTCGATGTCCCTTGGTGCGTTAATCATGCAACTTTGGTATTGTGTTGTAATTGATTCCAAACATGTGAGTAATGTTCCCCGTGTGTTGGAGTAGTGACTGTGTAGAATTTACAACAAATAGTTTTTTTTCAAATAAAATAGATTGCCTTGTTTGAATGTTGTCCAAAACATGTTAGATTTTTTCTTCACTAATAAGTTCATGTTAGCTTTGTAATCCAAGCAAAGAAAGGTGTATGAAGTCATGTGTAATGTTAGGAAGAAAGTCTAGATTGTGTAGAGCCAATTGGTAGCAAGGATGAGTCATTTCAACTTCCAGGAATTCAAACTACAGTTTTTTTTTGAAGCGCCACGAAATCATTTCGTAGTGCATACAATTTTTTTAACAACGCTACAAAATAATTTCATGGTGCCTAAAGACAACATTTTTCGGGGTTGCATGTTGGGGTTTTAAAAGCCCATGGACCTGTCTATTGCACCATTGGATAAGCTGAGTCCTAGTTAAGTTAAATGAGGTGAGGAAAAGGATTGAAAGGTGAGAAAACTCTCTCATAGAACTTGTCAAAAAAAAAATCCATATTCTCTCTTTATTACTGCATATTATAAATGTCACATGGAATATTGTTGGAAAGATTTATAGAGTTGTGTATGGAGTTTTTTCCTGGGTTATTGGTAGCCAGGGAAATCGACTATGTCATCATCAAGAGGTATCAGAACCATGGAAAAATATTTATTTTGATAGCTCTTAGTGTAGGATACAAGACGCTTTGGAAGAAAAATAAAGAATGAAGGATGCTTTAAGACTAAAGCTACAACAAGGCTACACTGGTAGAGAATCTGAAAAAGGTAAAAATTAATTTATTTTGCAATTTGGAAGATTTTTGATCACAGGAAAAACATGGAATATTGGAGTGAAAATTATTTGAAGATGGACTTGCTAGAGAAATAGAAAAATAGGAAGTGATGAATGCATGGATGAGGCATATTAATAATTATTTCGTGAAAGAGACAACATTTGAAGAGTGTGCAAGCTACCAAGAAGTTAAAGATTTGAAAGGAGTAAGAATCTCGCTTGAAGAGGCTTCAGTGGAAGAATCATAAGGGACCTTGGAATAAGTAATACATAATTATATGATAATGATAAGAAAGCTTGCAGTAGGAGAAAATAAGGGTAAAAACCTAGAGTAAGTCTTGCATCAAGGTTTGAACTATTGGATTAGTTATCATATTTGAATTTAGAGCTTGAGGAAGTGCATTCTTGGATGAGAATTTCAAGGAAGATAAACAATGGCATAAAGTATAGGAGACAAAAAGACACAAAGCAAGGAACTTGGTATTGAGGCAAGCACCAGACTTGTCACAAAGAGTCAAGGAAGAATAAACTTACAATAAGAAGTGGACAAGATGACTTCCTAGTAGTATTGAATTGCTAGTAGCTACCATAGCAAGTAAGTTATGTAAAAAGGAGTAGAGAAAGGATTGTAGATGAATAAATGGTCACAAAACCCAACATCAAAATTGAGAAGAGTGGGCAGTTGAAGATGCATCAACCAACAACTTTGAAAGAGGAGGATAAATAGTACTCAAGAAGAGGTTCAACTACAGAGAACCTATAGAAGTGAAGATACGAGTAGGATGACTTTGTATTGGTGACAAGTAGAAGACTTGTTACAGATAAAATATGGGATTGTTGCAGCTCACTTGTAGATAGGGAGATTTAACAAGATAAAGAGATGAAGATGATTGTTGTTAGTCATAGCAGAGGTTTAGGGGAAAATCACAAGCAAAGGAATACAAGTTCCAAAAAATTTGGACTCAAAGGAATTAGTGATGTAGGATTTGAGAAGGAGATGGTTGAGATAGAGAGGAACTCAATCATGTGGAACAATTGTTACAAATAAAGTCAAAGGGACCAGAGTTATAATTTGATAATGAGAAATCAAGAGAAAGAATGGTATCGATTTAAAGAACACGAAGTTTTGTAACACCAAAAGGATGATAACAATAAGAATAATTGTGTGGCAGCAGTTTTGTTGAGATTGAATCGGAGGTAATGGTATTTTTTTTTAGTTAATTGTTGATTACATGCAGCACCAATCAATATTTTCATCTCACGATGATGGAAAGAAAACTTGTAGTAGAAAGTGAGGAATAATAATAAAGTTCTGAGAGGAATAAGGTGATTCATTCACATGCAAAATCCAAAATGATCAGAATTTTGATCAAGGCCTAAAATTAGCTAAAAATTCAAAGTGCCCAAAATTGTTTCAGGCCTGAATGATTGGATAGAGTTCGTTGCGAGGATTCCGACGCAACTCATCTCATCAAATTCTGAGTTTGTATGACTACTTTATGGTCTGTTGTTCAATTTCCAAAACAGGTAAAAAATGGGCAGAACAGGTACAGGGATGATGTGGAAGCCCAATCAGAAAAAAGAAATCTTCAAGAGTATTCTCATGTTTCTACCAATGAGGCTGTGACATGTGGCATGTTCTAATTTTCCAGTTTGGTTGTGAGAAGGTGAAACTCCCAATGACCTCCAAGGATGAAATTATGTCGATTATGGTTAAATTTTGAAATGGTTATATTTATATATATATTTATATTTAATTTATTATATACGGTATTTTATTATCATATATTCTATTTTAAATTATATATATATATATATATAATAGTCCAAAGTTTAAATCCACCATACCAAAGTTTGCAAGGTTAAATGGTTCGTTGTAATTTAACAAGGTTCGTTAACATATGCGCTTGGGAATTACTATATGGCTCAATGGAATAAAAATTGCAAAGTCCACATATTTCTATGTTGAAAGGTTTTAAATGGGATAGGGGGTTGGGTTTGAACCCACGACCTCCTCCCCACGAACCACCATGTTAACCATTATGCCACGGAGCGTGCCTTGAAAGAGAAGCCCATGTGCTTATATTTAAACTTTAGGAACGTACCCAATGGAAAGAGGAAGGGGCCAGACCCCTATCCCATCTATACAGGTGTTGAGAACCAAGCACTACGAAAAATCAAATCGGGGAAAATTAAAACATGTTTAATTAACACTTAAATGTGGTTAAGCTACGATTAATTGCCCATTAGCGCTAAGAGCGCTTAACAACAAGAATGCGCTTATATTATCCTTTAAGTGTGGTTAACCTCTAATTAACTCACGTTTAATCTAGCGGAATTTTTGGCAGAGCACACCAATTTTGGAGGCCAGGCTACTTTTAGCCATGCTAACTGGAGTTTCCCCAGAATTAGTGGAGAAAATTGGGGAAAATTTGATTGTGATCTATATTAAGCATTACTCAACCAAATTTCAAAAATGAATAGTCAATTTTGATTGTATTGGACCTTATGAAGCCAATGGTGTAAATTTTAGAAGCATTTGGATACTTCTAAGTGTGATTTTTTTATAGGGAAGTTCCAAGGAGCCTAGGGCCACCAGGTGTTGGAGGCATAGCTAGAGGATCCAGAGGCCATTCTGAGAGAATGAATAGTGCATTTTGGATGATTGACATGTTTTGGAAACAACATGATAGGTTTCCAGAGTAGATGAAGACTTATACATGTGTTTTTCCCACAGTATAGCTCAGGAAAGCTCGAGGCCACCAGTATAAGAGATCATGCCCTAGGGAGCCATGGTCCATTTCTAGTGATTGAACAGTCAATCTAGGGGTATTTTGGAATTTTGAGCCCATTTCTATTGTCTAAAAAACCAATGAATTTTATAACCATATTGTAAAATAATTTGACCATTTTAATGCCAGAGAGCCTAGTCCATTGATGGAGGCTCAAGGAGACGTAGCCCAAGTGTTGAGGGTGAAATCCTTTATTATTTTGCTATTGTGATTTGCTGGTTATTTTTCTGTAAATTATGTTTGTTGTTCATGCCTTTAGTTAGCTTAAATAATTGTTAAATTTCTCACACATAAACCACTTAAAAAACAAATAAACTTGACACAAGAATTATGTTGCACAATTAGATGTATGAGCATGATCCTTTAGTTTTTTAAATGGAATAGAAGGTGCTTGCACAGCAAAACAAGTCAGCCACCTATTTCAGATCACAAAAGAGTGGACATTCTCAGATGAAGATTCCATAGGAAGGATTCAAAAGAAATACCAGGAGAAGAATATGCATAGAAGAGCTTAGTATGGTACTTAAAAACATGTTGATAGAGTCATCTTATTGCAGTGGCTTGTCTACAGTTCATAGTGATTAGGGAGAAGCTCGTGGAAGAAGGAAACTTTTGACTACTGAGAGTCATAGTAAGGTTTAGAGAGAATCCATAGTATATCAATTTAGGACAAACTTGATAGAGAAGTATCTGAAATTAAATTACAACTAGAGATGATGAAAGGACTATTACAGAAAGATGAAGAAGACTAGGGTTACAAATGGAGCCTTTGGAAGAGAGTGAAATGGAATTTTTTTGAGTTGAATCTTAGACAAAGATATATGCTTAGTTGGAGGAGTTTAGTTGCATCCATGGAAGAACAACTTAAGGGTGATGAAGACATGTCTGTGGATGCTAATGAGAATTTTGTTATAGTGGATGAAGGGGATGCAGATTTGATAAGAAGCCTGAAGAAAAAAAAATTACTGAAGGATTGAATTAGAAGATGAAATTTACAAAAAAAGAAGGAAGGTATAGTTGGTTCTATGAAGAGGAAACGTATGGTTCTAACAAATGTTTTGAGAAATGTATTGGCAAGTTTGGACAATTCGGATACAAGTAAATTTCAAAGTTCACAACAGTAGCAGTATAAAAAGTTACAAGTTGATTAAATATCTGGAAATATTTTTAAATTTCACTGTGTAGGTGACGGTAGAGGAAGGTGAGGGGATTTTTAAAAACCTAGAGAAAGGAGTTCTCAAATAATTACAGAAAATAGGACCATGAAGATGCCAAAATCCCAAACATAGGAAAATTTTTTGTGATGTATCATGTAGCAATATGGATACTTGTTACGGAAGAGGCGTGTTATAGCTCACGATTTTATGTTTTTATGAGAAGATTATATGCATATGACCAGGAGGGCATAAATTTTTGTATCTCCAAGGTCTCATGCTGATGCAAGAGCATTAGGCTCAGAAAATTATTTGTATTCTTATAGATATAGGGGGTCTTGTATTTTCTAAGAAATTGGATTCTTATGTAACAAATTAAAAAAAAAAAATTAGAGTTGAGTGATTTTAATGAGGGATATTTTAGAATAGGATTAATTAAATATTGAGAGGAATTTTTTAATTGTTCTCAAAAGAGAATATAAGAGAATTAGGAATTGGTTTCATGAGTTTGTGGATAAGAGAGGATCTTTAGGGATTAGTTGAGTCAGACGAGGACATAGGGGATTCTTAGGAATTTGTTGAACAAGTTATGGATCTAAAATAGAATTGGTTGAAGAATACATTTTTATAACTTATAAGCCTCAAAGGAATGGAAGATATAAAGGGAGATTAAGGATCAGATCAGTTAGTCAAGGCTTTGATTGTAGCCTACGAACAGTAGGAAGAAAGAGGCCACTAATTCAAATATCAGGCCAGAAGAGAATTCCTATGTAAATATTGATTGTTAATACAGAGAGAAGATTCAAAATTCATATAAATGTACATTGATTTTTTATTTATACAATTAAATAAGAGAGATTTTATAATGAAAGAGATGGAATAAACAGAGTATTCAAATTTTGAAATAGCTGAAGTTTGTGTTTCTGTCATGGTGTATTTGAGTTATAGGTTTTATGAATATTTGAATCCTATGTCAAATTGCGTGTGTCAAAGCTCAGTCATCAATCACATAATGGATCGATGACACAGAAGAGGAAATGACTCTTCAATCGATATCCTGAGTATACTCCGTAGAGAAAAATTGGACTTGGAATCATATGTTCCAGATGCGTATATATGTGAGAAATCTAAATCTTAAAACTTAGAGAAGAATAGTAACGATATTAGGTTGAGGGATAGAGTTCCTGGTCAAACTGTGTAACATAAACTTGGATGGGCATAATGGACCCATGGGAAATCTTTAAAATGGTGTGACCATTCAATGGAATAGCGGCAGGAACGTTGTTTGCAAATGATCATATTTGAAATTTGCATAATTGTTGTGAAATTTCATATTTAGGTTAGAACCTGGTTCTGTTCGAAACCACGATTTGAATAAAGGAAGAAATCATGAATTGATGGCACAAAGGAATGAAGAAGCGGTTTTACAAAAAAACCATGGGTTTATTGCACTGCCTTATCATCGTAAGTGGTAATTAATTAAGAAATGTGATAGCATTATTACAGTGACACGTAGCAATTAAAAACTGCCTATTTCTCATAAGAAGAAGACTTTAACTATCGTGCATATTGAAATGAAATTGTTGTCAGATGGATGGTCATGGAGAGATCACCAGTGTAAAGGTATGTTGGTAAAGTTGTGGGCCTGAATACATTTATATGTTGACACTTTGGGTTTTAACCAAAGTCAATTCATAAATACGAAATTGTCATAAAGTGGGTGATTTCATATTGTTTTTAAACATGATTTTGGAGAAAATGTATGTTGTTGCATTTAATATGCATATTGTAGGTTTTTACGCAGCTTAGGCTGTGTCACATGTAGGTGCGTAAATGGAGCACAAAGTTTGATGAAGACTAGACCAAAAGCCTGCCAATGTAAGGGGATGGTCACATGATGATGCTGGGAGGAATTTAAATGTTTTGTAGGAAATTGTAGATATTTACATTAGGATGTGAGTTTATTTTTAGAATAATTTGGAGGAAATGTTTCCTAATGTAAAAGTAATTTCAGTATCCCTTATTTTGTGAGAGGGGGAAATTAAATATCTCTTGTGACTCTTGGTTGTCTCATGTTGGCTTCCTTTCTTAAAAGGAAAAGAGTAGTTGAGAAGAAGAGTGTGTCTAGGAGTGCAGTAGAAGAAGAGAGGAGAAGATCTAACACTAGGAGAAGAGGTAGAGTTCGAGAGGCCTGAGCTGCACATGCCCACATTATATATTTGGCCATTTTAATGTATGTCAAATTTTATTAATGAGTAGTTAATTTAGACACCTTTGTGTTTGTTTATTTCTTTGTTTGTATATTGTTAATTCAATTTATTGAGGGTTACACTTGTTGAGTCAATCTATAGTAAGAATCTAAATGTGTTGAGAAATGTTGGGATTGTATGCCTTAGGAACAAGATTGAATCTTTGCTCAAATGTAATTTGGATTTGATCCTATCTACCAATGTTTGTATGAAGTGGTAACTTCATAAGGTTGTTGTGGTTGTTGCTAAAGTATTTAGAATGTATGTTGTTGTTCTGTTGATGTGTGCTATTGCTGATGGTATATGGTAGTGCCATATGTGGGTTGTTACCATTTTTGAGATGTTGTATGCCTGATAGACATTAGACCCTACGTTGTAGTTGTTTATCTAGAATAGCATGAAGTTGTTGTGTATGGATGGTTTTTGTAGCATATGTATGGTTGTGTGGTATATGTGGTTATGTTGGTCGACATCACTTGGTGCGTTAAGCATGAAACTTTGGTATTGTTCTTTAATCGCTTCCAAACCCATGGGTAATGTTCCCTGTGTGTTGGAGTAGTGACTATGTAGAATTTATATCAAATAGATCATTTTCAAAGAAAAAATAGTATCATGTTTGAATGTTGTCCAAAATTTGTTAGATTTTTTCCTGAATGATAAGTTTGTGTTAGCTTTGCAATCTGGGAAAATAAAGGCTTGTGAAGTCATGTGTAATGTTAGAAGGAAATTTGAGGTCATGTAGAGCTGAGTGGTAGCAAGGCTGAATCGTTTCACCTTCCAAGAATTTGAAATAATATTTTTTTGGAGCGCTACGAAATCATTTCACAATGCCTACATCCAACAACTTTTAGAGTTGTGTGTTGTGTTTTTAAATTCCCATGGAATTTTCTGTTGCATCGTTGGATAATTTGAGCCATAGTTAAGTTGAATGAGGTTAGGAAAAGAAATGTAAGGTGAGAAATCCCTCACATAGATTTTGTCAAAACAAATCCATATTCTCTTTTTTTGAGTGCATATTGTAAATGTTGCATGAAATATTTTTGGAAAGATTTATAGATTTTTGTATCTAGTTTTTTCCTAGGTGATTGGAATTCAAGGATACATGGTCTATCATAATCACTCATTGATATGATAACCACTAAATCAATGTGTCATAAGCCTGATCTTCCACCAATATCCTATGTATCTCCTTGTCCTTTATGTTGCCGAATCATCATATTTTTTTTCAAAATAATTGGTCTACGTTATATGAGCCTAGAAATTACTTGACAATTAAGTTCACGAATATAGTTTCTTTGGGTTCATCCATGTAGTATTATGACCTTATACTAAGATGATCCTCTCGAAATCCCATTCACTTTTTCAAACAATCTATAACATACCTGGCCCCAGGTTGGGTCATGCCATTGAAATTTTCCCACTCTGGCACTAAATCGTAATGTACCCAAAAGAAAAGGTACCTCAAGAACACACTTTTGTAATAATTCTCATAAAGTTTGATACAAAAATAAATGAATCAAGAAGCATGGTGTGGAAATTTATCCATGCAAACCATCAAGAAATAAACATATAAACAAGAAAATATATTTTTTTCATATCACTAATTAATGATAAAACCTATCGTGAACATAAGGAATAGATAAAACTTATGTTTATCAAATATTAATGCTAAATGTATGTAGAGGTCCAATGTTCCACCAAAAAATATACATTTTTCTCTAAATATTTCAATGGTATGCCAACCCTAAACTAATGTTAGTAATACAAAAGGATAGGGGCTTGAGATGATTGTAATATCACATAGATAGTCAAGTTCTCATGTGATCATAGTATGTTCAATCACTCACATAGAAATATGAAATTTGCATATATTTTTCCGCTTAAACCCACACAACCCAGAGAAAGTAAATTCCTTACTAAAAATGTAATACCTCAATCTATTCCATTTCTCTCTAGGGTGCCAATATAGGTTAGTCGTGAAATATAAATGTTGGAAGCTCTATATATTCTTAGTTGTGGGTAGATTGTCCTCAAAATACCAATGTATCCATACACTGAACTGTAATTTCCTTTCCTTTTCATACGTCCATATAACCATGACATTCTACAATAGAAACCTCCTCATCTCTTCCTATAATAAAAAACAAGAATAATGAAAAATTCAAGGAATGAGGAATGGCCCATAAATTGTCATCGATATTCCACTAGATAGTTCATCAAAATATATTTGATAAAAATAGATTCAAATATATCGTATGAGGGTTTATTTCCTTACATTCTGGATTTATTACTTATTTTTTGTCTACTTATGCATGTAATGGATATAATGCAATAGAAAAAGAAAAATAAAATTCAATCACACACTAAACACGATGAACATGAGATATGCTCTAGAAAATAGTTATTAAAGAAAACCTAGTTGAAAGGTCAGGCTACACTGCTCTGTTTTTCTCTAGAATGGAAAGAATGTAAGTAAAAAGGAGAAGCAATCTTGATGGAGTTCCTTCATACCTATGACTTGATAGGATACTTCCTCTATTATTCTCTCTAGACCCCACCACCCAAGTTTCTCTACTCTTCTATGGAACTCGATATAATGAAATAAAATGGAATCCCTTCTCCTAATGGTTAGGTTATAACATATCAAAAAATCCATATAGGGGTCAAGTTTAACATCGTCAACTCTCATCTAGAGCTATAATTTTGACCCTTCTATGGAATTATTCAAGGTTTACCTATGCCTAAACCCACATGCATGATTAGCAGGGGTTTATGTGGCTTCCAGTTGTGCTATGGAATTCAAACAAAATAGTTCAACTTATAGTTGGCATAAATTTTTCATATGAACTTTGATTAGCATGATTTTTACGTCATTGAAAAGGTCCCCAAGTTTAAAATAGATTCATGGGGTCCCATGGTTAAGAAATATTTTTTTTCCACTAAAACATGTTATTTAACATCTCAAAAATCCCCCAAAAGGTTTTAGACCTCAAGTCCCCAAACTAGGTCTCAGTAATAAACCTTATCTTATAACATGATGTTGAGAAGTGTAGCAAGAAAGGCTCAATTTGACTTAGCCTTGGTCAAATTGAGAAAATTCGAAATTTCCACATTAGAAAAAAACTTGGTGGCAGTTAACTAGTGTGACATGGCTTTTGACACTTAGTTAGCTTAGTAAATTCGAGTTAGAGGGCTTGGAGTTCAGTTATGCATGTGTGATTGATAATTTGTAGTAATCCAGTTCAGTTATTTCAAATTGTACTTAGTTAAACTAGTTCTAAAAGTTAATAGAACTAGCTGGCGGTTAGTTGTGTAGTGGGAAAATATTCTAACTCAAAGATAATCCAGTTAACTAATCAATCAAGCAAAAATAGCTCATGCATGCAAGGAATTTGAATTGTTTAGTTGTGGTGGAGATTTCAAGGCAGTGTAACATCGGTTGTAGACTAGTATTGAGTGTATAGGTATTGCATGGAATCGGTGATAAATGCTTGGGAATTGCGCAATCAATTTGGATGAAATTCATAAAGAATAGGGGACAATTTCCTCATGATTTGTGCAAGGAAATAGGAGCTCAGGTGGAGGCAGAAATTGAATAAGTTTGGGTTAGAGCTTCTCATTGAGAAGAGAGAACAATTATTATTTTATAGGTTGAGCTTAGAGTTGGGGCTATCAATTGTAATATATTCTCTATTAATACGATTAATTCAAGCCAGCTTAAGAGATTTTTAGCAGTTGGTTTCTCCTAGATAAATTTGTTTACTTATTTATGTCATTCTTGCATGTTTGCAAATATTGTTCTAAATTGTGAATTAATTTCCACAGAGAAATAGAGTAGAATTGTGCCTCTTGATTTAGATTAAATTTCTTGAGAAGTTTCAATTATATCACAAAATTTATATATGGTAGTAGAGAACGATCCACATTAGAACAAGAATTTCGAAGTTGTTCCTCACGAGATTCAAATTTTTAGCTTCAGTGTAGCAGGATCTCTTCAAAGTTGGGAGAATGGGTTTCAATGGACAGAGATTAGAATATTCCTTGGAGGGAAGCTCGAATTTAATTTCCTGGAAGGATCGCATGAAGGCAATGGTTGATGACAATGGATTATTGGAATATGTCAATATGTCAAGATATAAATTCTAAAAATAGGATCAGTTGATGCCCAAAACCTATCCCAATGGAAGAAAGTTGTATCTAAGGTTCTCCATAAACTACCATGGATATTCTGCTGGAGAGTTCATCACGACGGATCTAATAATATTATATTATAAATATAAAAACTCTACACTATTACATTTTATTTAAACTTCAATATTTGCAGATTTAATTGTAATTAGTGCATGCATGTGAATGGAAATTATGCAGAAAAATAGAGAAAGAAAAAATAAGCTCACACACACACATAGTACACAAAGTATGGTATGGGATACCCTTTTGGGAGAAAACCCAGTCTTGAAAGTGAGGTCGCTTAGCTCTCTTTCTCTACCAAGAAAATAAGGTTGCAGGTACAAAGAAGTAATGTTTGTGCCCTATGGGCTGATATAGTGCACATATCCTCTCGATTTGCTATACCTCCTATCTCTCCTTGGATATCTTTGCTCAACTATGGAAAAAAATTATCTCAAAAGAATGGAGTGCCTCTTCCTCATAGTGGCTCGGTTATAACACAACTTAATAGCCTACTAGTGGTTAAGTTTGACTACAAATATTAACTATAGTTACAATATAGACTCTTCTAGAGTATTTTACATCAAAAACACGTGGCTAGCCCCTTTTCCATGAATAATCGGGGCTGACGAAGTATCCTCTCAAACCATGGTGGCGAAAATAGGAAGGTCAACTTCTGAGTGGCATAACGTTTGCATGTGGACTCCGATTGACACACTTATTACGCGTTGTAAATATATTTGTGTGTAGAATAGCATGAAATGGTGCGATGCTAAAGCAGAAAATTTATACCCCCAAAAAACATCATTTGATTCCTCAAACCACTCCTTGAAGGTTTCAAAATTAGTTTCTCCAAAATGGGTCCCACTAGTAAAAATGGTCCCGTGAGTTGATTTGTCCACTTTTTTCCACTCTTAATGCATCAAGATGGATGAAAGACAATATAGATATACAATCTGGATAATAAGATAAGGATAATAATCTTGGAGGGAGTGAGATACCTTGTTGTCTCAAATATCGATGGAAAAGAAACTTCTTTCAGAATGTGGAAGGCACTAACTGAGATATTCAATAATAACAGTGACCATAGAAAATTGGCCCTCAAAGACAAAATTTGAAACATTAAGATTTAGAAGAATGATATTATTACGCAGTATCTCACCAGCTTTACACAAGTTTAGGATTAGCTAGAAGGGGTTAGTGTGAATTTTGTAGAAGATGACATAGTGATCCTAGCTCTTCTAGGCCTTCCCAAGAGTTGGAATAACTACCAAAACTTGATGAAAGGGAGGGAGAAATTACCAAATTGGGAACGCTTATGGTCTGATTTGGTACAAGAAGAAATCAAGCGAATTCCCAGAGATGGAATTTCATCCAAGGGAGATGATGAAGAAAATTTGGCATTGGTTGGGAAGAGAAAGTAGGGAAAATGGAATAAATCTCAAACCAAACTAGACTCCAGCCAAGGGGACAAGAAGAAAGACATTTCCAAAAAAAATGCTTCAATTATCAAGAATTCAAAAACTATGCTACAAAGCGTCCACACAAAAATTCTATCAAGAATAACTCGGGAGGACAAATAAGTGAAGCACTGGCTTCATAGTTTTAGCTAAACTTCACCCTTATCACATGCATCACCAGCACTATGATGGGGAGTGTGTGGTACTTGGACTCAGGTGCCTTGTTCCACATGACAGTGTGTAGACATATTTTCAGTGACCTGGAGGAGAAATATCTCCATATTCATATTGAGTTTGGGGACGATGGAAGGTATAGGGATACCATGATTGGTATAGCAACCTTTAAGAGGGATTTGAGATCCCCACTTCATCTCAAAGATGTCATGTTTGTACAAGACCTGAAGAAGAACCTCATATTTGTGGTAATTTTGGAAGACAATGGTTATGATGTAATTTTTAGTAAAGCGAAATCCTTTCTGAGACACATAGTTACTGGGAAGGTGAAGCAGATCGAGGTTCGTGTGAAGAACTTGTATAAACTTGATGTGGAAGATTCCACTGCATTAAACAGTAAGGTAGAGAAAGTGAAGATTCAGGATGTCTATGAACTCTTGCATGGGATATTGGGCCATTTGCATCATGGTTCCTTAAAAATTATGTGGCAAATAACCATTTGCCTCCCTAAAGGATCACATGAGAAGCAGGATGTCTGCAATGGTTGTACCTTGGGGAAGTATTTAAAATCCACATTCCATGATTGAGACAACAAAGTAAATTCAATGTTGGAGAGAGTCCACTTTGATGTTTGTGGACCCTTCTCGACAGCCTCCACTGGTAGGCATAAATACTTTGTTATTTTTATTGATGATTTCTCAAGAAAGAGATGGATCTTGTTCATGTGGAAGAAGGACAAGACATTCTCAGAGTTTGTAGAATTCAAGGCAATAGTTGAGAAAAAAATCAGGAAGAAGGTGAAGGCTCTCAAGAGCAACAATGGAGGTGAGTGGTGTTTTGAATGACTTCAAGGACTTTTGTTCCAAAGAAGGAATTCAAAAATAACTAGAAGCTCTACAAGACCCACGACAGAATTGGGTAGCCGAGAGAAAGAAACGAAGCATTGTGGGATTTGTGAGAGCTATGCTACATGACCAAAGCCTTCCACTGAACTTGTGGGTAGAGGCATGTAACATAATAGTATACTTGCAGAATCGAAATCCTCATTGGATTCTTGGTATGATTACACCGAAGGAGGATTTCTCAAGGAGAAATTTCGATGTGTCTCATTTCATAATATTTGGAGCCTCTTTTTACTACCATGTCGACAAATATTCTAGGAAGAAACTTGAGTTGACATCAAAGTTGGTATTTTTTGTGGGTTACATTGAAACTTAACACAATTATTGGTTTTAATTACCTTCCCTCATAATGGAATTTATGCGATGGGATTTAAATTTTGATGAGGAAAAATAATGAGATGCTCTCTTGAGAGGGAGCTACAAATATCACTAGAAGAGGAGATTTTATCTCCAAAGGAGGAGCCCAAGTAGGAGCCTCAGGAATTTATGGAGCAACCAAAAGTGGAGGAGCAGAGAGGAGGAAGAGTGGAGACATCCACTCAAGTAGAACCATCCAGAGAAGGTAGAAAAAGAACTAAGGAACTTGAAATATTGGTGTAGGATTTGAGGGATAATGTTGTAACTCCTTGAAATTTGTGTATGAAAAGGAAATCACCTGAGAGGTACACTAAATACATGGCTCTAATGACTGAACTTGTAGATACTATGCCACCCTCTTTTGAGGAAGTAGTCGAGAAAGAAGTTTGGTTTGATGCAATGGTGGAAGAATATGAATTAATCATGAAGAACAGCGTTTGGGAAGTGTTCTCAAGGCCAACAGAAAAATCACTTGTGGGTTCGAGATGGATCTTCAAAGTTAAGCATGTAGTAGACGAAAGCATAGAGAAGTATAAGGGTAGATTTATGGCCAAAGGACTGTCTCAAGTTGAGGGAATTTACTATGAGGAATTTTTTTCTCCCATAGGAAGGTATTCATCCATTATATCAATTCTTGCACTCGATACGCAGAGGGGGTGGAAAATCTAGGAGATGGATGTAAAAACAACATTTCTTAATGGTGTTATTGAGGAGGAAGTGTGAATAAAGAAAACATAAGGTTTTCATATATTTGATTGGGAGTCTCATGTGTGAAAACTTAGGTGAGAAAATTATGGTCTCAAATAGGCACCCCAAGCTTGGTATACTCACACCGACAAGTATCTCGCTAGATGGTCTTTACCAAAAGTGAAGCAGATGCGAACCTCTATCATATTTTGGTAGAAGGTACATTTCTTATCATTTTTTTTTATATCTTGATTATTTAATATTGACAGGTGATGAGCAGTTGATCAGCTCTTGCAAGGAGGACCTCAATGTAAGGGAATTTCAGATGAAAGGCATGGGTGTCATGCACTACTTCCTTGGGTTGAAATTATGGCAAGGTGATTAGATTTTTTTGTGTATCAAGGAAATTATGTTAACAAGATACTCCAGATATTTAGCATGGAGATTTAGAAGCCTTCATGAGCCCTGGTATTGCACCAAGAGTGTTGAAACTGGGGCTACTCAACTTTACTTTATCAACCCAGGGTTCATACAAACTTGGAGGTGAAAATGATGTGTGAACAACAGATGAGTTCTACTCATGCCATCCTCATCTAAGTTATACAAGGAGGTGCTACCACTAGGGTTAATTCTAGGAAAGGAAGTATATCACACTTATAAATGTAATCTAAGACTGGAAGCAAATCATGACCATTACTCTATCAACAAGGAAATAAACTACTCTAGATCACACTCATTCATCTAAATATTTGAAAGAAAGAGAAATTCACACTTATGCTAATGCAAGAAAGGAAATTACGGTAAGTGGCATTCATAATCTATGTTTCTTAATTGAATTTCAGTGAAGGAAATTAATCTAGAGAACACGTATTTAATCAAATAACTAACTACGTCCTATCAACTTATGATTAACAACTATGTTTAATGATGCATCTAGTAATGAACTATTGAACCCTTAGTTAAACTGAAAGGGGGAGGGGGTGAATCAGTTTAACACATTCATGGACTTTTAAAACTTTTTTCATAAAACTTATTTACACCTTCATTTCATATTCAACTTAATATATGAGTAGTCTTAGAATGTGAGCATCAAGTATTAATATAATGTAACAGCAGACTTAATATGACAGCATCAAGTATTAAGCAGATTAGATA
Organism: Pinus albicaulis; assembly: GCA_034641835.2. Lineage (NCBI taxonomy): Eukaryota > Viridiplantae > Streptophyta > Pinopsida > Pinales > Pinaceae > Pinus > Pinus albicaulis. The sequence continues at coordinate 1,277,588,102 of CM076577.1, read as the reverse complement.
AACCAGATCAGCACATAAACATCATGCACAAAGACACCAGATATACATGGAAACCCATAAAGGGAGAAAACCACATCTTATTATTGATGTGATGTAAAGGCAAGCTCCAACTCCCTCTCACCACTGGTTTTCTATAAGCACCAACCTACAGGAGGCTCCAACCTCAAATTCTGCAAGCTACAACTTGCAAGGAAGCTTCAACTCCCTCTTTTTCATAAAGAAACATTTGTTGATTTACCTTGGATATCTGCTCTATTATGTACCTTTGATTTCTTTTACTGCATTCCAATCTTCATATCTGCTTGATTATTTCTTTTTCTTCAATTCTGAATTCTCTTCTTTTTTATCAATTTACTCAGAGAAAATGTACCATTTCAACTTTACAGTGGGATTTTATCTTTCTCTGGAGACTTGCCAATTACATCACAAACAATATAAACAGTGAAAACCTTTCGTTCAATTACAGTGTATATTTCGAATAGCACTCCTCTCTTCCTTTTTTCCTTCCTCATTCATCCAACCTCTCTCTTTTTCGTTTTCACTTTTATTCAGTTCCCTGTTCATTGCAGTTATATAACTGTTGTATGTACCACTGCCTTTTAATCAAACAAAAATAACTATCGGCATTTTTATCAAACCTTTTTAACAACCCGAATATATTAGTACTCACCACCTTTATCATGAACCATCAACAATATAATCTTTGGTTTAATCAACTCTCGGCATCTTCAAAACTGTGGTTAAACCATATTAAAAAAACCCGACTTATACTATTTCGAATTTACGCTGAAGTTTACCTCCTTGAAGAATCTATGGCTTAAACCATAGTCGAATCAACTCGGACCTTGGGAATTTTAAATATATATCTCGAGTTTTAATTCAGTTGAACCGCTTATAACATACCTTTGGCTCCAGGCCCACATATACGATTGGCGGAAATTCAATGGAATACATATGCCCGTACTTTTGGTTAAACTTCGTGCCACTTCTGAACGCGATCGTCGTTCAATAAACCTTCCTCCAGATCGACGGCTTGTATCAATATCGCACGGGGTCCTCAGCCGAAGATTAATGCGCGATGGCGCGCAATGAGAGAGGTTTTCCATATTCGCTCAGGGACACGTGTCAGATCCTCTATGGAATCGCTGCGATTTCATGAATACCGCTTGCCCGTCGAAAGCGATGCGATAAAAACCAAAAACCCGCTTTTACTATTCACTCTTCGTGGTTCCTCTCCTTCGCTCAAGGTTCCATCCGCCTTTATTATTTATGAGTTCCGCTCACTCTTCAATATATTATTATAATTAGACTCCATGTTCCGTTACTCCCACTCCAGACCATAACAATGTGTTTAGTTACAAATAGGGCTCTAACTTAAATCTGCATTGGACTTCTTCAGAACGAGGGTTAAACATACAGATAATGACCAGGGTAATCTCAATTGCGCCTCCCTTCCGGGATCATAATGTCGTTGCTTTCACAATTCCCTCTTTCTTATGCAGAGCGCACACACAGTGACTCATTCACAAAGAGTATGGTTCATTAGTCTTCTGAGGGGAACAGGAAATTCGCACAAATCGATCCTACAAGGTTCTTCACCACAGAATTGCCACACAATCACTCAAATTTCCATACCCTTGCTTATTGGACTCGGCTCAATTACATATGATCATTCATCAAGAACTCGTGTGTTCACACAGGATTTAACTCGTCAAATGCACAATAACACTGAATCAATTCTTCACATGATTCGACCAAGAAGACATTCAAACAGGGTTTAACCCCATCCAGACACACTTAATTCAAAGACTGTTCTTCCATAACATATATATATAAATATAGGCGATCAATCTCAAAAGCAAATTCTTGCAATTTCATGACAGGCCAGAAATTCAGTTCAGTGGCCATTATCCTCCTACTCTGTTGCTGAAGAAGTTCTCTACCTCAATTCACTGCATTTGCTGCCTCTGTTCTCCTTGACTGACGCTGCTCCTTACTTCTCTTTTGTTTCAGGTGTTCCTTTTTTGCCATCTCCTTTGCCATCAATGACAACATTTCCAACAGTCTCCCCCTTCGGCATTGATGGCAATAACCTCTGCTTTATTTTCATAAGCACTTTTTTGCTTTCCCCCCCCTTTGACATCAATGGCAAAGGGTTGCTCATTTCCTAGTTTGCTTTCTGCATTTCCTCTCTCTGAGTTCTTCTGACTTTGTACCCTGCTGCTCCAAACTTTGGATTAAATCTAAAATTCTGACCCTGTAGCCTTTTCTTTAACTCTTTTATGCTGGGTGTGTTCTTTCCATAATCCTTTGACCCTGAGGACTTGTTTCATGCTTTCCTTGCTCGCTGACTCCCCCTGGAATGATATTTTCGTTTCTGTTCTCTCCCTGAAACTGTGTTTTCTCTTTATATCAGAGAGTAGCATCTACAGATACTACCCCTAGTCTATCTCTCAAATGTTCAAATGGTTCTCTAGCAAGAGGTTTGGTAAATATATCTGTCATTTGTTCTTTTGTTGGCACATATTCCAACTATACTACTTTTTGAGCTACTTGTTCTCTGAGAAAATGATACTTGATTGGAATATGTTTAGTTTTTGAATGAAGCACAGGATTTTTAGAAATACTTATAGCACTTGTATTATCACATTTGATTGAAATAGGTTCATCAATGCTTACCTTCATGTCTTGGAGGGTTTGCTTCATCCACATGACTTGTATACAACATGATGCTGCTGCTGTGGATAGAGAAATAGATGTTTGTTTCTTGCTTAGCCATGCCACCATACTCTCTCCTAAATAGAATGCACCTCCACTTGTGCTTTTCCTGTCATCAACACAGCTGGCCCAATCTGCATCTGTATATGCTGTCAAAATGAAGGTTTTTCCTTTTGGATACCATAGCCCATAATGTGCAGTCCCTTGTAAATATCTGAATATTATTTTAATTGCTAGTAAGTGATTTTGTTTTGGTGCTGCTTGATATCTTGCCACAAGTCCTATAGCCAGCACAATGTTTGGTCTAGAAGCTGTTAAATATAACATACTTCCAACCATGGATCTGTAAAGTTTTTGATCTACATCAACTGTTCCATCTTCTGCACAAAGCTTGCATCCAGTAGTCATGGGAGTTGATACAGGTTTGCAATCCTCCATTTTAAATCTTTTCAACATCTATTTTAAATAATTTTCTTGTGAGATAAATGTGCCTGTGCTCTTTTGTTGAATTTGTAGTCCTAAATAGAAGGTAAGCTCTCCAATCATAGACATTTCAAATTCTGATTTCATCTCTTCAGCAAATCCTTTTGTTAACTCATCTTTGCTGCTTCCAAACATGATATCATCTACATACACCACTACAATCAAAAGTTCATCTTCATTTACTTTTATGTACAAGTTGTTGTCTACTCCCCCTTTCTTGAACCCTTGTTTTTGCAAGTATTTTTCCAGCCTTGAATACCATGCTCGAGGAGCTTGTTTCAGCCCATATAATGCTTTCTTTAATCTGCAAACATAGTCTACATTATCTGTTAAGGAGAACCCTTCCAGTTGCTCCATGTAGACTTCTTCCTCTAAATCTCCATTCAGGAAGGCAGACTTCACATCCATTTGATATACCTTGAAGTCATGATAGCAAGCAAAAGCTAAAAACAGTCTGATAGCTTCCATTCTAGCTACAGGGGCAAAGGTTTCATCATAATCAAGTCCTTCAACCTGTGAATATCCCTTGCACACAAGTCTAGCTTTATTCGTGATTACCTGTCCTTGTTCATTCATCTTATTTTTGAATACCCATTTTGAGCCAATGACATTTTTCTCACTGGGTCTTGGAACTAGTTCCCAAGTGTTGTTCTTCTCAATTTGGTCCAATTCTTCATTCATGGAATTTACCCAATGTTTGTCTTTGTTGGATTCTTCAAACTTCTTTGGCTCTATTTGTGACAACATTGCGAGGTATACCTCTTCAGTCTGTTCAGTTAGTTATCTTCTTGTTTGTACACCTACACTCTTGTCCCGAATGATTTGATCTTCTGGATGATTCTTCTGAATGTATCTTGAGGAGCTTTTTGATCTTAGATCTGTATCTTCTATTGGCTTGTTTATTTCATCATCATCTTGATTCTCTTCTTCATGAACTTCCGGAGGATTGCTGCAATCTGTACTTCTTAATTTGTCTGATAGTTCTTCATCAAATCTTACATCAATACTTTCTACAATTTTGTGAAGTATTTTGTTGTAGCACCTGTAACCTTTACTCTTAGATGCATATCCTAAGAATATTCCTTCATCTTCTCTTGCATCAAACTTTCCCAAATTTTCATCATTATTTTTTATAAAACACTTACTTCCAAAAACTCTAAAATGCTTGATTGATGCAGGTTTACCATGCCATAATTCATAAGGAGTCTTGTCATTGTTTGGTCTTAAATGAGCTTTGTTTAGGATATGCACAGCTGTGTATACTGCTTCTGCCCAAAAGGTTTGAGGAATATTACTTTCTTGCATCATGGCTCTGGAAATCTGTTGTACAGACCTGTTCTGTCTCTCTACCACTCTGTTTTGCTCAGGTGTTCCTGCAATTGTGAACTTTTGCTTTATCCCATGCTCATTACACAGATTTGCAAAAATATAATCTGTAAATTCACCTCCTCTGTCTGATCTGATGCACTTAGCTTGCATCCTGTTTGATTTTCTGCCAAAGCCTTGAATATTTTGAATTTCTCAAATGCTTCTGATTTGTGTTTGAGAAATGCAACCCATGTCATTCTAGAAAAATCGTCTATTATTAGCATGAAATAGGATTCTCCACTTGGTGTTTTAGTTCTCGAAGGCCCACACAAATCCATGTGAACAAGTTGAAGAGGTTTGCTTTTAGATAACTTCTCTTTGGTTTTAAAGGATGTATGGGTCTACTTACCTAGCTGACAGGATTTACATATTGTATTTGAAGGCTTCTTGATGACTGGCATATCTCTAACTGCATTCTTTTTTCTTAGATTTATGATATGATCAAAGTTTAGGTGTCCCAATCTCCTATGCCATAACCAAGACTCCTCAAATTTGCCAAGATGACATGCCTCATTTTCTTCTTTCAGTACATAGACATTGCTTTCCATTCGAACACCTTTGATCAGGGTTTTTCCAGTGGTGCTTGATATTACTTCACAGTCTTGAGCTCTAAAAAGAACTTCACAGCATTTATCACACATTTGACTAACACTCAACATATTTGCTTTCATCCCATCCACAAATAGTACATCATGGGCTTTTCCTCTACCATTGTCCAGACTAACTGAGCCTCTTCCTTTGATCTTTCCTGCTTTATCATTTCCAAAAGTAACATTTCCAGATTTCTTTTCGTCAAAGGTTATAAACTTGCTTCTATCTCCTGACATATTCTTTGAGAAACCGTTGTCCAAATACCACTGGCTTTTTAGATCTTGAGCTATTAGATCCAAGTCACATTTATTCACTTTCTTTTTCCACTGCACGCATCCTCTTGTTTGGTATCTTTTCTGAGATGTTTAACTACACTCTCTTAGAGAACATTTGGAATACATATGTCCACTTTTATTGCATACACAACATTTGGACATATCCTTAGCAGGATTATAAGTAGGAATAAACTCTCCATGATTCATAAACCTTCTTGAGGTTTTGAACAACAGACTTTGTTCATATTTCCTGCATTCTATGATTTTATGGCCAAAATCATTACAATAAAAACAGTATCCATAAAAACAATTTGCATACCTGACAAAAGGTTGTCTTCTCCATCTTCCTGATTGAGTAAAACTTTTTACTGTTTTCATCCTTTGCTGTTTTGTATTTATTCTTCTTGTATAACAATATGCAGCAATGTGTCCTAATTTGTGACAGGAATAACAAGTAGCATTTTTCATAGAAGTAAAAAATATCCTTTGATGACTTCCAAATTTGACATACTCAGGAATATGCAAGGTTTTTTCAGTTGACAGTTTATTTACTTCATCCTTTGTCATTTGAGCTTCCTTATGATTTTATCTACTTTATTGCAAGATTCTTCTTCCTTTGAAATCTTCTGAGCTGCTTGCATATTCTCATCTGCTTTTACAAAAATAATATTTTTGTTTTCTTTTTCTTTGTCTTTGCTTGATTCTCCTTCATAGCCTATCCCAGTTTTGATCAAAGGCGACCTTTTTGCATTTAGAATCTGATCCAACTACCCTGAGCCTTTCATTAGAGGTGTATTCATTAATAGTTCTCTTTGGGCCTTTTCTAAGTTCTTTCTTAGGCTCACTACTTCTTCTTCCAACTTCTCTTGTTCCTGAGTTTTATCCTTGATCTGCTTAAGTAAAATATCTTCTACCTTCTTGGCTTCTTCAAGCTCTACTTTCAACTGAATGAGGGCTTCTGAATTTTTTTCCTCTCTCACGTATTTGAGAAGAATGTCTTTCTGTTTTCTGCACTTCAGTTTTAGTCTGTCAATTTCCTCCAAGGCACTTCTTAGATCCCCCTCAAGGTCCACTTCACCTTCTTCCTCATCTTCTAAAAAACATTCTTCCAGCTCATTTACAGCCATCAAAACAAATTTTGATGTTCCTTCTTCACTTGAGAATTCAGCTGAGTCTTCTGATGCACTACTGTCTTGCTGAGCATAGAAATATTTTCTATTGAATTTCTTCCCTTTCTGCCAGTTCTTAGATATGGTCTTCTCTGATTCCTGAGCCTGATTCTTTGTTTTATTATAAGGAAATTTAGAAGCATAATGTCCAACTCTTCCACAATTGAAACATTTAAATGGAATTTTACCTTTATACTTACCTGAGCCTTTATCCAACTTCCTGATAAATTTGGCCTCTTCTTCATCAGAATAGGAGCCTATCTCATCTTTTTACTCTTTCTTCTTCTCTGCCTTAAAAGCTGCCTCCCTTACACTTGACTTCTTCTGTGGCAGTCTTATCTCATACACTGTTAGTTTTCCAAGAAGATGATTCATGGTCAAGGTTTCCCAATCTGTTGTTTCTTCTATGGCAGAGACCTTGGGATTAAAACTAGATGGCAAAGATCTTAGGATCTTTTGAACAATTACACATTCTTGCATGGTTTCACCTAATGCTTTCATATTATTGACAATTTCTGCAACCCTTAAAAAGAAACTAGCAATATCTTCATCATCATTCATCTTTAAATTTTCAAACTAGGCTCTATAGACTTGAAGTTTAGCAGTTTTCACCTTTTTGTCTCCTTCATGAATATCTTCTAGAGTTTCCCACATTTCTTTGGCAGTCTCACTGTGCATTACTTTGTTGAATTCTGCCTCACACAGTCCATTCAAGATTGCATTCATTGCCTTTGCATTAGCCACAAAATCTTGTTTGGATTCTTTCTCTGAGACATTTGCCTTAGAATCATATCCAAATTACACAGCAACCCAAACTTCTATTCCTAAGGACATTATGTATGTTATCATTCTGATTTTCCAGAAGGCATAATTTGCACCAGTGAAAAAAGGAGCTTTTTTCGTTGAGGATCCTTCTTGACTAGCCATCTCAAGAACCTAGGATCTCCTTTCAGTTGTTAAACTGCTACAAAAAGGAACCTTCTTTGATACCAATTGTTGAACCCTTAGTTAAACTGATAGGGGGGGGGGGTGAATCAATTTAACACATTCATGGACTTTTAAAACTTTTTCCATAAAAATTATTTACACCTTCATTTCATATTCAACTTAATATATGAGTAGTCTTAGAATGTGAGCAGCAAGTATTAATATAATGTAACAGCAGACTTAATATGACAGCATCAAGTATTAAGCAGATTAGATAAACCAGATCAGCACATGAACATCATGCACAGAGACACCAGATATACGTGGAAACCCATAAAGGGAGAAAACCACATCTTATTATTGTTGTGATGTAATGGCAAGCTCCACCTCCCTCTCACCACTGGTTTTCTGTAAGCACCAACCTACAGGAGGCTCCAACCTCAAATTATGCAAGCTACAACTTGCAAGGAAGCTTCAACTCCCTCTTTTTCATAAAGAAACATTTGTTGATTTACCTTGGATATCAGCTCTATTTTGTACCTTTGATTTCTTTTACTGCACTCCAATCTTCATATCTGCTTGATTATTTATTTTTCTTCAATTTTGCATTCTCTTCTCTTTTATCAATTTACTCAGAGAAAAAGTACCATTTCAACTTTACAGTGGGATTTTATCTTTCTCTGGAGACTTTCCAATTACATCACAAACAATATAAACAGTTAAAACCTTTCATTCAATTACAGTGTATATTTCGAATAGCACTCCTCTCTTCCTCTTTTTCTTCCTCATACATCCAACCTCACTCTCTTTTTCGTTTTCACTTTTTATTCAGTTCCCTGTTCATTGCAGTTATATAACTGCTGTATGTACAACTGCCTTTTAATCAAACAAAAATAACTCTCAGATTTTTTATTAAAACCTTTTTAAGGACCCAAATATATTAGTACTCACCACCTTTAATTCATTTAAATGCTAACTCCCTTTGAACATATAAACCAGCATATGGATGCATTATATATATATATATATATATATATATATATATATATAGATATATATCAGCACATATATATGTTTCGGACCTTGGGAATTTTAAATATATATCTCGAGTTTTAATTCAATTGAATCGCTTATAACATACCTTTGGCTCTGGGCCCACATATTTGATTGGCGGAAATTCAATGGAATACATATGCCCGTACCTTTGGTTAAACTCTGTGCCACTTCTGAACGCGATCGCTGTTCAATAAACCTTCCTCCAGATCGACGGCTTGTATCAATATCGCACGGGGTCCTCAGCCGAAGATTAATGCGCGATGGCGCACAATGAGAGCAGTTTTCCATATTCGCTCAGGGACACGTGTCAGATCCTCTATGGAATCGCTGCGATTTCATGAATACCACTTGCCCGTTGAAAGCGGTGCGATAAAAACTAGAAACCCGCTTTTACTGTTCACTCTTCGTGGTTCCTCTCCTTCACTCAAGGTTCCATCCGCCTTTATTATTTATGAGTTCTGCTCACTCTTCAATGTATTATTATAATTAGACTCCAGGTTCCGTTACTCCCACTCCAGACCAAAACAATGCATTTAGTTACAAATAGGGCTCCGACTTAAATCTGCATCGGAATTATTCAGAACGAGGGTTAAACATACAAATAATGACCAAGGTAATCTCAATTGCGCCTCCCTTCCAGGATCATAATGTCGTTTCTTTCACAATTCCCTCTTTCTTATGCAGAACACACACACAATCACTCATTCATAGAGAGTATGGTTCATTAGTCTTCTAAGGGGAATAGGAAATTCGCACAAACCAATCCTACAAGGTTCTTCACCACAGAATTGCCACACAATCACTCGAATTTCCATACCCTTTCTTATTGGACTCGGCTCAATTACATAGGATCATTCATCAAGAACTCATGTGTTCACACAGGATTTAACTCGTCAAATGCACAATAATACTGAATCAATTCTTCACATGATTCGACCAAGAATACATTCAAACAAGGTTTAACCCCATCCAACCACACTTAATTCAAAGACAGTTCTTCCATAACAGATATGCATAAATATAGGCGATCAATCTCAAAAGAAAATTCTTGCAATTTCATGATAGCCCAGAAATTCAGTTCAGTGGCCATTATCCTCCTACTCTGTTGCTGAAGAAGTTCTCTACCTCAATTCACTACCTTTGCTGCCTCTGTTCTCCTTGACTGATGCTGCTCCTTACTTCTCTTTTGTTTCAGGTGTTCCTTCTTTGCCATCTCCTTTTCCATATCCTCCTTTTCCAACTCATTTGCCATCAATGACAACATTTCCAACATGAACTAATGAAAATAAAAAATGATTTTATTTTGTAGTAAAAGAAGGAGGAACTAAAGTGGTCTAAGAGGAACCCTGGACCAAATTTTCAGATTTGAATTATATTGGTGGCTTGGCTAGGCTTAGATGAGTTGAAAGAGTGGTTTTGGGCTGAAGAAGAGTGTGTTTGGCGCTGCTACAGGATTTCCTTTAGTGCTACATGATGTCTTGAAAAGCTACAGGAAACATGTCATGTGCTATTTGAGGCTATAAATGGTGAGGAAAAGGTTAGTAGAGGTGGGGTGAAGGTGGTTCTAGGTATATCAAGGGTAGCCAACCCCTTGGCCAGGCTCAGAACTCTTCACAAAGGTTGTCTTGCACCCTCAAGGTGGCTCTCAGTGATGTGGTGGTGATCTCCAAAAACAGGGATGTAGATGACTTGGATGGAAGGTGGTTCATGAAGGGTGAAGACTGAACATGATGGTGTTGAAGGGGTCCTCCTCTGCTTCTGTATTCAAACCTGCAATCAAAATAATTTTTCATGCATTCATCATTGACAAACTTATCATAAAAAGGGTGGAAAATATGAGTTCAACTAACATAAACCTACCTATGTAACTGAAACAGAACTCAACCCCTGTCTCTACAAAATGTTCATGATAAGCAAAGTAAACTATATTTTCCAAGAAATCATAAACTAAAAAATATTTTTTTGTCTATGGTGGAAGTACTTCCTCCTCAAGCTCCAATGGAAGAGGTGAGGGGGAGAGGCTTAGCACACAATTTTGAGGTTTTATATGCTACCTAACATGAAATGAAGGAAACTAACTACTGCGACATGAAAGAAAAACACAAGTACACAAGAGATATTGAGGCTAATGGATTGGGCCCTAACCCACAAGCTCGGCTCCTTAAAACTAACTCAGTGGAGAAGAAACCAAATACTCATTTTATTTCATAACCAGACTTATACATAAAATCTAAGAGTCAGAAATGTCTAATACAAAAGCTAAGAGTGCTCTAGCTACATTGAAAATTTGAATCTTAGTGATACCTTGCTCTGGCCTATTTATGCTAAAGGGTAGCTACCAAAAACTCCCTAAAAAGTAAGTATTTGTTCCCTTGGACCTAAAGAGAAGTGGAGTTTGGCTCCCTTTGATATTTCACTATCCTAGCTGCCTCTGATTTCAAGTTCTTGGAGGATAATATTGAGGATATATTGGTTGCCTTTATGAGCTAAGGAGGTGGTCAACCCTCCTACAATCACTCCTTAATGTCTACTCAGAGCCCTGATTATGAAATCTTCCTCCAAAATGGAATTATTCCCCTGATTTTCCTACATTTAAACCACATTAGGCCTTGAAGCATGAAAACCCTTAATACACCATTCTCACTAAGCAACATATGACAAAATGAATTAAAATGTGAGATAAAGAGAATAATTAAGCTAAAAAGGTGACAATTAACCCCTTAGAATGTACCTAATGATGGTGCTCATGAAGCCCTATAACATCCCTTATGAAAATTCCATGTAATAAAAGCTAATAAAAGAAAAATAATAACCACGATTATGGGACATGTATTCCAAGCTGAATGTTGGGAAAAAACATCCTAGTGCAATTTTTCGTCTGGTTTATTATGAATAAGGAAATTGGAAAAGGAAAAGTGTCATTTATTGGCATTTATTTATGAAAATAATGGAAATTAGGAGAAAAGGAAGGTGAAAGGTCATAGGTTGCATGTGAGGAGGAAAATGAAGGAAAATAATGGAAATTGAAGAAAACAAAGGCCTCGTTGATAAAAAGGCTTCTGAGGATTAGTTGGCACCTTTTGTTAGTTCATTTTTGGATCTCTCACTCTATTCTCTCTCTCTCTCACTGTTTGATACTTATATTTTTCTTGGATCACTTCAGCATTGGATCAAGAAAAGGAAAAAAGGAAAAGAGGAAGAAAATATCAAGCAAGGAAGAGCAGGATCAAGCAGATACAACAGGATTATTTGCAAATATCAAGTTGCATGTATGATTTCCTTGCTAGTTTTTTCATGCATGGTTATTCATGTGTGTTCTTGGTTCTCTTGTTTTTATTGACATGTGTTCTTCCAAGCGTGATAATGTTCTTTAGCCTAGCCGTGCCATATCCAGATAGCCATGGTGTGATGGGGTTCTCATGTTTTGGTTGAGCTGGATTACCGAATGGATTTGAAACTAAGTGAGTTGGTCTCTGAAAGAAAGAATATGTATCCTAGTGATCCCTGAATTATAATGTGCATTGCAGGAAATCCTTGGCCTAGTGAACCTTGAACTGAACTATGGGTTGCGGTAAAGTTGAATTTTTGCTACCTCGATGGGCCTAGGAATCCTTGACTGGTGAACGATGGGATATATGGTAAAGCCTAGAGGTGGGTGCCCTTAATCAGGCCTAAGAATCCTTATTCGGTGATTGGAAGGATATATAATAAATCCTGAAGGGTGCAGTATCGAGTAGACATGTTAATCTCGACCGATGAATAGTAGGATATACCGTAAAGCCTAGAGACTAGGAGGCAGGAAAATTCCTCATGGTGTAGGTGGAGAAATCCGATGGAATCCATGCTTGTCTAGGACCTATTGATCTGGTGGGGATTGCGGTAAATCCTGGGTCTATTGATGAGGGTGAGTTGGTTTAGCCTCGGGAAGCCTTGGTTCATTTTTTTTTATGAGTCCCACATTCATGCTTGGAATATGGGATAGGGGTGATTGGCTGAAAAAAATATTCGGTTCAGCCAATATATGGTCGGTGGTACGTGGAAGTCTCAAACCTGATTGGAATTTTCATCCATTAATAAGAGTTCCTTTCCTTGATATTTTATGTGCAAATGTATTGGTTCATATGCGGAATTTATGATTGTTGTATCCTTTTTATTTATGTTATTTATATGATGGTTATGAGTATGTTTTATGAAAGTGATGATGTATGTATCTCATCATATTTTGGTGGATAAATGGATATACAATGAATATATAACCTAATATATGATAATGCAGCTATTGTGATAAGGTATCAATTCTTCTTAGCGATTCTTAGATAAGTATGAGACCCCTATGCTCGAAGATGTTGTTATGACCTGTAGAATGTATAATTGTGACTTGTTTGACAAAATTCCTATCATGGATAGTAGGGGTCTAGTCAATTAATTGATAAAATTTTTGAATTAGTACCTTTTTCTCAGTATTATTGATCATTCCTAAAGTTTTCATGAAGTTATGGGTAATGGTTTGAGTCATGGCCCTGAAAAAGTACCTCAGAATCCAGGGTCGCTGGCACAAAACTAACTGGAAAATTCCACAATTGTTGGCTTTCCCTTGTTGTGGGATTGAATGGAGGCATAAATTCACATGAATGGCTTGTCAAGGGAGCGACTCAGGTGTCATATCAATGAAAGGTTAAGTTTCCTCAAGGGTTGGTCACCTATAAAGGCTGGTTGGATCCTGGAGGTTTTGTAGCATGTGTGGAAGGTCATATTGGTTTTTTCTTATCGGTTCCACTTCCTTAAATATAATTTGGGAATTGAATCACATCATAGTAGCCTCTCATCACATGTTTACCCAGTGGACCATCTAGGTTGGGTAAATGTGGGAGGAGGGTGTTACATGTTAGTTTCAGATCATGGTTGCGCTCTCTTTTTGTAATATCTAATACCACAGAGTGGTATCAGATCATGGTTCACCCCTTGTACTAGATGGGCGAAATGTTGGTCATGAATTCATGTCAGTTACATATGTGTTCCTTACACTTATGTTCTACGTGCTTGCTTCATATGCATGGTGGTAGTCATGGTTGTCGTGGTGTCATCATGTCAAAGTTGATGGTGTTATTGTGGAATGTGTCCTCATGAGTGTATGATTGGTTACGCATTGTTTATGCGTGTTGGTGTTATAATATATTAAGCATTTTTACACATTATTTTCTCACCGTCCCTGCAATCCCCGTCCTGAACATTGGAGGACCATTTTAGTGACTTCTATGTATTTTCATACCTTGATAAAAGTGTCATTGCATCCCTTGGCATGTCAAGAACATTTCCTCTATTGATGACTCCTCAAGCAGACTCTCAAAAACATGTGTTTCTGGGTCGGCGCTGGTAAGCAGTTATGGCCTCATGCCCATAAGGAAATTTACACTGGACCCCCACACCCATTGGTGCTCTGTCTTAGTGTCTCACCCATGCCAAGCTATTTTTGGAATGTTTTTTAAAATAGAATCGAAGTTTCCATTCCTAACTAATTCGTGAGCGGAGTCACCATGGTTTTTTCGACTAAATAATGTTGAAATCCTCCCTTTGGCTTCTTGTTTCCTATATTTGTGCAACTCCCCAAAGGGATAAGGCCTCTCTTCCACCTAATGAGGGAGAACAAACCTCCTCCTCCTCTCCTACAAATACTTCATTCTCACATGGTTTCAGCTAGCTGAACAATCCTTACTATAAATGGTGTGAATAATTAGGCAAAAAGGAATCCATTGTCGAGAGAGAGTTTAGGACTGTTGCCTCACCAAGTCAGATTCCCAACGAATGCTTGAGATGTTCTTGACCGAACCCGATGATGGAGGCTGCAACATCAAGTAATTAAGGGTGTAAACTCCATTTCTCTACTTATTAATACATGACTGGTTTTTTATTCCCATTTTTTGTTTGATATGTTTACTTTTATGCAATATTTTTTATTCTCCTTGACCAATTAAATAGCTATGAATGAAAGTATGTTTCATATGTTGTCACCGCTCTCTGATCCTTGTGCAGGTACACAGACATTATCACTGAAGGACCACAATGTGTGAAGACAAATATCAGAAGATCACTGCTGCAAGCTACGACAAGAGCATTGGACCTAGGTAGGTCATCTATCCCAACTCATCTTCATCCATAAGAAAGGAGTCCGAAGGACCAGCATGTTCCCTTGTTGCTAGACCCACTCCAGTGCTATAGGGATTGCCTCTATCTGCAGAGGGGATTTACCTGCACAACAATTTGGTGACCATACTTGGGATCAATGTTTTTGTCATCCCACCTACCTTAGCCCCATTGGCTATGTATTAAACCCCAACCCCATGTAACATAAACCCTTTGCATATATAACCTATCACATCATATTACCCTAGGACCCACGCCTATCACATCCTGATAAAGCCCTGCTATTTTCCAACCGTCGGATCTTAACCAATCATATTTGATGGCCCTTATCGCTTATCACATCCCTGATAGCCCAATCTTTAACATACACCCGACCTTGTGATATCCGTGGTTTTTGGAGCTCCACTCGTAGCTACGTGGTGCTATATCATTTGATCTCATTCATAGAAAAAATACCACCTGACCGCTTGAACTCATGCAAAAAACCATTCAGTTGTATTATTACCCATTTCGAAAACCACCCGCCATTTGAATTAACCCCATGCTTTAATGCTAATCACTGTTGGTTAAAAAAATTATATAAACAACCCTTTGCAATATTTTCTCCACTTTCTGTTACAGTTTTCCACAAAAGAGCTATTGCCGACCTAAAAAGTTGTTTCCGACCCTGTTTTAAACCAAATTTCAAATAGAATTCAACCATTTGATGATAAAGACACTACACAACCAGTCTGAAGCCTTATAAAGACCAGAAGAGCCTCGGAAAGCTTTTGCAACCTCAGAAACCTTCTGCAAACCACAAATATTCATTTTTCTCTAGGTATTCTTTGGTGCTTAGGCCAAATACTAACAACAAGAAATTAATTCAGTAATCAAACCCATCGAGGAACCTCTACAGACTAAAAGAAACCTTTGGTGCCTTTCAAAACTTTTTCTACAGACCCTAGGTGTCTTTTTACAGAGCTTCCTAGTCCTGGAACTTTTTTTAACACAGCAGAGTATAATTTGATCAATTAAATCATTGTAGGCTAGAGGAATAGTCCTATTTTCATCCTAAATCCTTCTGCAGACTGTAATTATTTTTCAGAAGTGCTCCTAAAAGCTTGAATCTGATTTTCTAAGCTAAAAGAGTAATTAATTGTAAAATCAAACAAAATAATGGCTTCCAAAAGTATTGTAACTATAAATCCCCTGTAGCCTCCAGTTGTATATGTGGAACACACTCCTTTAGTAGATAGAGACTTTAAGATTAATGGTACCATCACTGAATTTAATCTTCTTGAGCTCCACTACTGGAGTCATGACAAATCCATGGATCAAGCAGATGATGTTTTCATTTGGGAGTATAATTTTCCAAAGTATGTTCTCCCACAGACTTTCCAGTGCCCAAAAGTGATTAGACTCTGTCAATATTTCTATTTAGACTAAATTTAAATTGATGTACATGAAGAAGTATAAATTAAATCATGTAAATGAGGAAGTGGAAACAATAGAAGTAATTGATACAGAAATAGTGGTGAAAGACAATGCTCCACCTGCAGCTGCTAAAAGAACACACCAGCCTTCAACTTCAAACACTAATGTGATTCAGAAACAACATAGTGTTGAAGTATCCTCATCCAGCAAACTAGCAGAGAAGGAAATGGATATCGTGTAGAAATACAAATAGATAAAGATGAAAAATGAAGCCTTGAAGACTGATACATATAACCAATATTGGAAGCAGTTACCCAGTGATCAAATAAAATTGCTTTCTGCTTTTGACTACAAAACTAGGAAGATGCAGATGACCTTCCTGCAGCCTAAAGTAAAGCATCCCAAAACATCAGCTGATTACAGAAAGACATCATATGAAGTTCAAGCAGAAGATCTTCACCCAATTGATCAAATAAAATTTCACAAACAATCTGGTGAAATGATTTACTCCATAATGAAAAATAAATCCATGAGTGTACAGAAGCTGCAAAACACTCTTGGGAACATCAAAGATCAGATTAAATTGGAAAAGGCATCCTCACATGCTAAGGATAACAGAATCAAATCACTGGAAGATTTGATTATTGAAGTAGGATATGATCCTAATAATGTAAAATTTGCAGATGAATTGATAAAGAAGAAAAATGTAGACATTTCTGCATTAAAGAAGCAACTTAGGCTTCCTCATACAAAGGAAGTGTTACAAGATGCAAATAAGAAATATGAGATGATGAATCTCATTCTTCAGTTGATTGCCCAGATAAAAGAAATGGAAAATGAAATGGACAAGTTGGTCCAGGAGAAAAAGGCCAGAGAAGAAATTCCTGTAGTCACAACAGTTGTGCCCTCTACACTAGTAGAATCATTGGCCCCTATAGTCCCAATGGCTATAGCACTACCTGTCACCTCATCAACAACTTCAGCAACATAATCATCAACAACATCAGCGCAGCCAACTGATGAGGCAAGTAAGTTAGTAAAAGCAATGTAGGACATGTCTATTCAGGCAAATGAAATTAACAGACTCAAAGAATAGTTCAAAAGTTTGACTGATCAGAAGAAGTTAGTTCAGATTATGCAAAAGAATGAAGAACAAAAGGAAAACAGGTTGAATGATAAATTGAAGAAGTTAGAGAAATATCTAACACTAAAAGAACCAATGGCACAAGCCAAACAACAGCTTTAGGCAAATATCATTGAATCTTTCAATGATATTTGGCCATCAATATAGGTTATCTATGAACAAAAAGATCTAATTAAAGCAATAGGTGAAGCCATCCAGAAGATAAAAGAGGAACTTGGCAAGAAGCCAGAAGAGGCTAATGAAATTATCAAGTTTCTTAATTCAAATAATAAACAAGAACTAGAAGAAATTGGTATAGTTGATAGGACAGATACAATTATTGAAGTTAGGAAGGCAATTTCTAAAAATAATTTGATGATACAACTAGAAGAGAAATGTCAGAATATGGAAGTTGCCATCACAAGGTTCATGATGAAGTTTGACACACTAAGACAAAAATGCCTTCCAAATCCACTAGTTATTCATGACAGATTAATGAAGCATGATGATTATGATAAGAAGATGAGAGAAGTGGCTAAGGAGCAAGCTAATAATTCAGCCATGCAGGGAATTCCAATAGGGAAGGTACTTTACAAAAGCTTTGAGAACCTTTTTTACCTACAACATGAGTTAAAGCACCTATTTGTCAACAAGCCTACATTCTGAAAATACACATAGGCTGATGAGATATTCAAAAGAATGATGAAGATAAAATTACCAGAAGTAGACTTTTGGGAGAAATTGACTGATTTGCTATGAAAACAGTTTGCAGTAAAAACATAGTAAGCAGTCAAAGATAAAACAAAGTAGACAATTTTATAGTTACAAAATAGTGAACAGTGAATGATTAAAAGTAAAACAACAGTCAAAAGTTTAAAGAGTATCGGAGTCAAAGAGTATCAGTACAAATTAGAGTGAAAGCTGCCAGCATAGAGGACACTCCTCTGCCTACCAAACAACCTACATTGAGAAAACAACAAAGAGACAAATCAACAACCAATTAAAGACAACAAACAATAAATTCAATAAAATCAGAGATAGCTTGCATTAGTTAGATAGTTGTCTCTATCTTCTTGCATGAAGATATTTATTTTCCATAAATAATTCCTAAATTTGTTTTAGGATATTTTGTAAGAGTTTTTTGTATAAATACTTCACATTTCGAAGTATTGAGTGTGGATGAATTGCTGAAAATTTCTATAGTTGTACTATTTTGGAACCTGAGGGTGATGTATCAATTTCAAGTTAGCAGAATGGATTGAAGCAATAAAGAGATTATATTATAGGATTAATGTGTTAGGCCACTACAGTGAAGTACTTTCTACTTTTTCAATTGTTTCTTTCTGAAGTTTTCACATGCTCATATGTTTGCTTAATCTAAATGATATAACTGGAATGTTATTAAAGAATATGTTTAATTACACTCTGCCTTGAACTGTTTATCATTTATATGTGTTTCTTCTGATATCCATATTAGGGAATTATTAATTGCTCCCTTGTTTCAATTGACCTCTATCTTTTCACTCGTTATCTGGATTTGAGAACCCTTAATTGCTCTCTTACCCCGATTGAAACCATTTTCACCATCAGCCTAAGGATCTGAAGTGACTAAACTATCTTTCCCTATGGATACTTTCCTTTATAACCTTAATCCTTCTTCTATTTCTTGACACTTTGACTCCATTAGCCCAATGGAATGCATACCTACATCTATCCATCTGAATAAGTGATTTCACCACCAAACCAAATCCAAAAGAAAAATCCCAAGTAATCTTACATAACTAGCCTAAAATCAACTACAATCAACAAAGATAAATCATATAGAGAGAGCCCTCTCTGAGCATTAGGAATACTAATTCCTAAGGCTTAAAAGTAGGTTTTTGGTTACCTCTAATATTCTTTAAACCAAAAAATAAAACAACCCTTTGAGAATTATTGGAGTGATAACATCCAAGCATTGGTAGGTCCACCTGGCAGATCTGATCCATCCAACTCCTTAAAAAGGAATGCATTGTTACCTCTGTAACCATAAATAACATAGGGACCTTTCCATAGGAAATCAAATTTACCATGTTTACGTTTCTCTTCTCTCCTGGAATCCCACTTAAGAACTTTGTCACCTATGTAAAAATCATCTTTCTTAGTCTTCTTGTCAAATATATTTTCAATCTTATCTTGGACAACTTGAGACTTGAGATAGAATTCCTCCCTGGTCTGCTGCAAGTGTATGGTATGATTTATCCTTCTCTGGATATCATTGGTTTCTACCTGCAGTTCTTGGATCATCTTCATCACTGGTACTCCTAAAGAGGATGGAAAAACAACATCTATCCCATATACAAGCTGATAAGGGGATGTACTAGTGGACTTCTTTGTGGTGAGTCTGTATGCCCATAAGTAATTAACTAACCTTTTGTTCCAAATCTTTTTATTGTATTCTAGTAATTTCTTGATGATATTAACAAGGCTTTTATTGGATGATTCAGAAAGACCATTACATTGAGGATAATAAGAAGTGGAATGGCCAATGGTAATGTGGTATTTATTACATAAGTCAATCCTCTTTTTAGACATGAAAGGAGTTGCATTATCAGTAATGAGATTTTGGGAGCATCCAAATCTAGATAGTATATTGTTTTCTAAAATGAGATTATGACAATATCAGTGGCTTTCCTGGAAGGAATGGCTTATATCCACTTAGTAAAATAGTTTATGGCTATCAAAACCCATTTTTGTTGGGCTGATGATGGTGGGTGAATTTCACCAATGAAGTCTAAACCCCATTGCTGAAATGGAATTTCTGTGGAGATGGGTTTAAGGGGTAAAGGTAGTAGCTTTTTCTTCCCTTAAAAGATTTGGCATTTGTGACAGGAAGTCACATACTTTTTCACATCTGCAAAAAGTGCAGGCCAGTAAAAACCATCTCTCAAGATTTTATCTGCGGTTGACTTCCAGTAAAGGTGTCCTCCAGAGTCACCTGCATGAAACTCTTCCATAAATTTATCATCTTCATCTTTAAGCAAACAATTCAATAAAATTCCACCATGATCTTTCCAAAATAGAGCATTATCTATGATACAAAATTTCATTTCCTTTAACTTTAAAAATATAGCTTTAGTTCTTGATAATCCCAGAGGAGATTGTAAATTTAGTAATACAAATATGATATCTGCATACCGTGGTGAATCTGGAAAGGCTTCACTGATCTATGGAGTTGCCATCTCTTCTTGATCATCTAACTGGGCAATAAAATTTATATCTAAAGCATGACAGATTGATTCAGCCATAAGTTTGGCTAAAATTTGACATTTAATAAGTTTGGTGGGCTTAATTTCTATGTCATATTCCAAAATGGTTACAATCGATTTGCCTATCTTGCCATCAGGTCCATTCTGAGTCAAAATTTCCTTCACTACTAAATTTGGAACATAAGCAATGATGTGTGAATACAAGATGTACACTCTAAAGTATTAGATAACCTTCGCTAAAGTTAGTGCCTGCTTTTCCATTATGTTATACTTCAGTGTGGCATATCGAAGTGATTTGTTGAAAAAAGAAATGGGTTGTTCATAACCCTGATCATTCTTCTATAGTAAGACTGTAGTAATAGTATGTTCTGACACAAAAGAAAAAATAATAAAATCTTTTTTAAAACCGGGACTTATTAAGACTAGTGTTCTGTTAAGGGCTAGTTTGATTGATTCAAATGATTGTTTTGCCTCTACTCTACATTTAAGTGTTGAATCTTTTTTCAACATGTTATTGAGTTCTCTAATTATTTCTGCTAAGTTTGAAATGAATCTTCTGAGAAAATTGATTTAACCTAAGAAAGCCTGCAATTCTTTAATATTTCTAGGATGTCTTATGTTCAAAATGGCCTCTATTCTAGTTGGGTCTATCCTAATTCCCTCTTTTGATATAATATTCCCTAATATTTTTCCCTCTTCATGTCCAAAGAGAGTCTTTTTGGGATTCAAAGAAATGCCAAATTTCCTACATTTGATAAGCACATGTCTCAGATGATCTAGATGTTCATTATCAGTTTTTGAAAATACAGTTATATCATCTAGATATATTACAAGAAAATCATAAATTTCTTTAGCAAAAGCTATATCCATATCTCTCTGGAAAGTGGCTCATGCATTCATTAATCCAAAGGCATTTTCAAATACATGAAAGTACCCCAAGGAGTAGCAAATGATGTCTTTTGTTGGTCTTTTGGCTGAACTAAGATCTGGTTATACCTAGAGAATCCATCAAGTAATGAAATCCTAGATGAGCCAACCACCCTCTGTAAAATATGATCCATCTTGGGGAGAGGGTAGTTATCTTTTAGGGACACCTTATTTAAGTTCCGGAAATCAACACAAAGTCTAATTTCCCCTGTTCTCTTTCTAGTGGGAACTAGTTTTGAAACCCAATCAGAATATCTGATAGGTGCAATTATCTGAGCTTCATACATTCTCTTTACCTCTTTTTCAATTAAAGGCATGAAAACTGGATTCATTCTTCTAAGCTCTGTTTGAAAGGTTTTTTATCTTCTTTTATAGGAATTTTGTGTTGTATTATGCTAGTGTCATAAGATTTTAAGTCTTCATAACTCCATGCAAATACATCCTGAAATTACTTAAACAGAGCTATATATTTTAGTTTTTCTTCTTGAGGTAAGGATTTTGAAATTTTGATGAGTTTAGGCCTTTGTTATATTCCTATATTGTATTCTTCTATATCTGATCTTAATGGTTCCATCTTTGGTTTTCTTGCAACGTCATTTGAATCAAAAAGATCTTCTAATGGGGCTAATCCCTTAGGTAAAAAGTTATTCTTGAGGTTTAAAATGTTAGAATCATCATCTGCTAATTCTTCAATCTCTACCTTTTTTAATTATCTATTTCTACTTGAGTGAATTTAGTGGGTTTAGTGAAATCTAAGTTCTTTAATTCTATCTCACTGTCTATTTTATCATCTATTGTACAATCTGTATCTACTGTACAATTCTGGAATTCTCCCTCAGCATTCATAAAGTGATAGATTTGAGTATCCTGTGAAAAAATTTGCCAATATTTTAAGTTATATGGTATTGTGGGCCTATGTCTTACCTCTGTTGTATATTGGTGATTTGGTTGAAAAGGCAGATTACAAGTACTAGCAAAAGTTGCTAAATTGTGTGCTTGTATGTTTTGTTTTCTAGGAATTACAACAAAGTCACATTCAAGAAATTCTTTGATCAGATCTAAAATTGTTTCTCTATATTGGATTAATCTACGATTATATACAGAATATTCTCCTCTAATTTGTTTTACAATTAAATCAGAGTCTCCCATGATAGAAACTCTTTTGCCTCCTAAATTTCTAACAATCTACAGTCTTAAAATCAAAGCTTCATACTTAGCCATGTTGTTTGTACATTTGAAGTTTAATCTAAAGGCATGACCCTCTGAATGATTTTTTTCCATGTTATGAATCCAAACTCCTGCTCCTGCTACTATTTGTTCACTTATCCATCAAAATTTAGGTGCCACATTGATTCATGAAATATGTTCTCATTGTCTGGGCATTTCTTTTTCTATTTTAATTATGTGTTGTTTTCTATACCAGTTTCAGATTTACATAAAATGAAAGAGTCCATATCATTAGTTGTAGAATAAATGGGATAATTTCAAGGTATTTCTACACTACTAACCATGTACTTCATTAATGTATCTCTGTAAAGTTTCTTGGGTTGCAAAATACTGAAATAGTGGCATACGACATGTCTAATTATAGAGATCCCTGCAAGTTTTCTCCCCATGAGCGAGATAATAGCATTCCATACTTAGGAGGGATATCTGCTACTAAAATATCCATGACTATACTTTTCCAAGGGTATTGGACTAGAGTGACACATAAATCTTTGATTAAGCCTAGACATTTCACTTTACTGGAATCAAATGAGAAAAGATCTTTATAAGGTCTAGTGATGTATAAATTCAAATTTTCCATAATGGCTTTTGGCATTAAATTATGTGAAGCACCTGAGTCTAGCATAGAATTATGTAAAATTTGATCATGAATATTCAAGCTAATGTAGAAATGAGGAACTCCTCCTTCTTGGTGTTTTCCATTTACCTTAGGACCAAATATTAGTTATGGTTGGTCATCACTCAAATTAACAAAGTCTTCTCCTTCATTTATGTTTAATGTGTCAGTGATTTGTGATTTGTATAAATCATGCTTAACCAAATCTGTTAAAGGAATTGGTATCTTCAATTTGGTAATATCAGTTTGGATGTTAAATGGTGCTTGCGTTTTTCCTAACTGAACGACTTCTTCTTTACTAACTGCAGTTTGGGTATGTTTCTCTTCTTTTTCTACATTTGGTTTTTCATTTTCTGTTTGTGTTTCCACTCTTTTTCTATTTTTTATCTTCTTTTCAGGGACAGTTTGAGTAGCAGCGATAATTTTGGCAGTTTCGGAAGTTTCAACAACTGTTTTGGCAGTAGCTGTTTTAGGATCTGTTGATTTTGGATCAACAACAGATGTTTTTGGAACTAAAAGTTTTGTTTTCACAGAAGTTGTTGTTTTAGCAGCAGCATATTTTTGAGGATCAGCTGATGTTTGAACATCAATATCTGTAATGTCAACAATTTTAGGACTGGGTGCAATTTTAGAACTAGAAATTTTCTTATTAGGATTTGAATTTTTCTGATTTGAACTAGAGTTTTGATGGGTTTCCCTAGGGAGGATTTGCAGTATTTTGGTTGTAGGAGCTTCTATTGTTTTCTTTGTTTGATTTTGGGTAGATTTCTTAGTAGGGGCTTCTACATTTTTCTTACTCCTAAGGTTATATTGCTTATTAACTTCATTAATGGAAAACTCATAACCTTGCTTGTAATCAAAAGACTCACCATATTCTAATTGTAACTATTGTAATTCATATAATTCTTGTTCTTCTTGTGTAAGAAAAATGGTATTATCATAATTAATGCCCATTAGATTAATCGAGTGTCTTCATCATCTTCGTTTTGGTGAGAACTTTCAACATAGTTTGTTGGGAAAAATACTGAGAGGGGGGTGAATCAGTATTTTGAGCTGACTGAAAACTTTTTAGTTTTTATTTCTCTAAAAAACCATATGCTACTTTACTAAACCTAACTCGTGTATACACGTGGATATCCTTAAGAAAACTTGCATGTTACCAGAGATCTTATTATGCATGTAATTATTTCCTTTGATCAGTGAATCATTCATTCATCAGATGTTTAGTAAGCAGTAAGCATGTGCAGTAAGAACAGAATAAATCATCACACATAAGCAACACACATGAACACCAGGATTTAAGGTGGAAACCCAATTCGGGAGAAAACCACCGCTACCATCGTCTCTATCTTCAATATTTATTATAAAGAAAACTTCTTACAATCATGTACTAGCGCAGACTCATACCAGCACGCAGGCACCCATTTGCAGAAGGCTGCAACCTTCTCTCGTTCTCCAGCCACTACTGGAAGGGAGCTCCAACCCCCTGATCTTGTTTACCAGCCTCTCCTGGAAGGGAGCTACTACCCCCTGCTCTCATTTACCAGCTACCACTGGAAGGGAGCTACAACCCCCTCACTGAAGGCTTCGACCCTCAGCACCACTGCAGACCACGTTTCATCAGCTTGCACACAACATACCTTGTAGGCCTCTTTTCATCAGATTTTTAGACTAGACCCACTCCACACATTTAAGCTCATCATACATCAAATTGAAACTTATAACCCCATCAATTCATTCACTGAATCATCAACCAATCATCCAACAACTTGATCTTTAATCAACATAATTAGCAGCATAACCAACATTCAAACAACCCATATCTGTATGAATACATCATTGACAGATAGCAGTAAAGTAGTAAAACAGATCAGACATTTCATTCCACATACTTCAGCAAAACCCTAGATTTCATACGCGCTTTTACTTCACTGAACCTACGTATATACGCGCTTTTTATGAAATGAACCTGAGTATAGATCTGTAACTTTTCAGGACTGTGCAGCTCTTCAAATCAGATAAAAAACTCAGATCTCACCCTTTACTTCAGCAAAGATTCCCCAGATAACAGATCTAGACAATACATAGTCATTTCAGATCAAGAGATCCCTCTTCATCATTTTCTTCATAGGTGCATTATTAATTCAGATCAATCAATAAAGTGTTACCCATTCCATTTAGATATACTTCAGAGTGAAGTATTCATTAAAACCCAGACCTATGCACTTTATCAACAATCATAAAATTTACCCAATACTTCAATCAGAATAGTGAGACCACTGTAACCAGAATATCAGAAATAACCCGGACTTCAGAATAGATATGCATATACAAACTCAACCCTGAACATTCACTAATTCAAATAGCATACGCTACTTTGATTCACTGAAGCCGCGTACATACGCGCTTTCCTGCACACCAACCCGAATATACTTCTGTGTATATTATCTTCAGAAAACCCTAACTGCCATATGCTCTTTTAATGAATCGAACCCGCGTATATACGTGCTTTTCATGAAGTGAACTAGCGTATAGATCTGTAAAGAATAAATTTTGCAGAACAGACCAGATCTATAAGACTTACCTAGATTTATTCATTTTCTTCAACAGAATAGCGCCAGTTCTTCATCATTCCTTCAGTAGGTCATTCCAGAGATTCATCATCATCAGATCTAGAGATCTTGAACCATCATCAGATCCATGGATGCATCATAGATTCAAATCTATCAATTTAGAACATAGTTCATTCATGCAGATTTTCTTTAGAGAAATTTATTCATCAATAACCCTTACATTTGCACACCTTGCACTATGATCCTCTTCTCCTTATATAGTTTTAGCCTTTATCAATACCATGAGTCAAAACCACTTAATCGCTGATGGTATTCCTGGATGGGATCAAATAGATAATCCAACGCTCAATACAGTGGGCCAATACCATGGTAATGCCCCTAGGTATCATAGTTTTTAGAGCGCAAAAGGCATACGCGACTTGGAGCATTTGTATCCGCGTGTATACGCGATTTCTCTTCAAAATAGCTGCGTATATACTAGTCCTGAATGTATACACGGGTTTCCTTCACAAAATTAGTGTATACATTGAATCCATACGCGGGTTGCCTTCATAAAAGTAGCGTATAAATTGTGACATATTATATTTATCATTTTTCTGGCACTTACTGAAATTCCTTTTTCTACTACTTCTGAACTGAACTGTAGATACATCATTTTTACATCTTTAACAAATAGGTTACTATCAAAACGTAACTCATCAAGTAGGTTTCCATCAAGGACAACTTCATCAAGTAGGTTTCCATGAAGGAAAACTTCATCAAGTAGGTTTCCATGAAGGACAACTTCATCAAGTAGGTTGCCATCAAGGACAACATATTGCATCATATTGCCAACAATCTCCCCCTTTGGACTTGATGGCAACCATGATGGTGTTTGATCACCACAATAGATAGATACATTGATTATAACCATTATTCAAACACCATGATACTCTCCCCCTTTGACATCAAGGGAAAAGAGCAGATCAAATCCAAAACAAGGTTTTTCTTCTCTTGTAGAAAGAAGAGCTCTGTAGATCTGATGTGCACTGAAGTTACCATGCTCCCCCTGAGTTCACGCTGAATCTTCAAACATATTTTTCAAATGAAGAACATGACTCTATGACCTTTCCTATCACCAAGGACTCATACTTACATCAATGATCCAACCAAGTGGATTACATATGTGACTCAAGTACCCAACCAAGTGGGTTTACATATTTTGACTCAACTACCCAACCAAGTGGGTTTACTAATTTGAAGAAGTCCTTACTTGATTGAATATAACAATTTACATCATGGGTCTCAACATGACCTTTTCATCAAGATATAGAAATAACTTATACAATCAAGACCAAATAATCTCAAGCATGAGATCAGACCACAACAAATAATTAGAATGCCAACAATGCATCCTTTCCATATGACCAAAGCTCCCCCTTAGCTTGTGCATCCTGAACACTTTCAACAACAAATCATGAAGGCATCTTCATCAAATATCAGAGAATGAAACAGAAATCTGAGAGCTGAAACATCATCAGAGATACCCAACAGCACCACAGGTGTGCTGAAGAATGCTGACCCAGAAAAATTTTGTCAGCAAACCCTCATACGCGGTTTTCTGTCTCTAAACTCGCGTATATACGCGACTGTCCTTTAGGAAATCCGCGTATCCAATTTAATATTCTGAATTTAAGCAGATCTGATCCTCTTCATGGCAGAGACTACTCCAAGCCTCTGTCTGAGATATTCAAATGCTTCCCTGGGTAAAGGTTTGGCAAATATATCAGCAACTTTTTCTTTGGAGGGAACATACTCCAACTTCACCTTTTGTTCAAGAACTTGTTCACGTAAGAAATGATACTTGATGGGAATGTGCTTGGTCTTGGAATGCATAACAGGATTCTTTGAGATACTGATGGCACTTGTATTATCACACATAATGGATATAGGAGGTGAACATTTGATTTGAATGTCTTGAAAGGTTTGCATCATCCAAAGAAGTTGAGTGCAACATGATGCAGCAGCCACATATTCTGCTTTTGTTGTAGATAAGGCAATAGAGCTTTGCTTCTTGCTGAACCAAGATACTAACTGGGGCCCCATAGAGAATGCACCACCACTAATGCTTTTTCGATCATCAACCTGTGACCGGGTCTATGTTTCCAACATCATAGTGTCTTTCTGTAGAAATCAACTATCGACTCAATCTCTTGTCTTTATCAAGGTGAAATTTCCATTTCCTCTTTGTGGGAATCATCATGAAATAGAGTGGGGTGGCAGCATATAGCACGAGAAAAACACCATAGTCTTGTATCATCAAATATTTGAGAGAAGAAAGATAAGACAATGTATCCATGTCTTCAAGTGTCATCCAACAGTTGTAGCATAAGCACATCAGTAATCAACATCAGGATCTTTGTAGCAACATCATATTCTTGCCAAGAATAGTTTTCATACCATAACAACTTCATCATAGTCAATGTGTATCAAGAAATCATGTGATCTGTTATTATTAAGGTTTTAAACAAAAAAATATGCATGTTTTGTCCTTATATCTGAATCACGCGTGAAAATAAAGATACTCTTCTGCAAGACGCGATCAGGTCTTATCCATAATCTCATAATAAGAAATATATGTATCATGACAACATAATTCTAACATGATCATCACGAGACTGAACAAACACAATGCCAGTTTAGGCTAATGCTCCCCCTAAACCGGTGTTACATGTTCATAGTCAAGTATGACCATATCATATCAGCAGACTGAAACCATCAACATTAGATCAAGAAAATTACAACTTTCAGCAGCCTATCAGAAACCGATCTTGAGTTTGATTCACTGTTTTTCTTATCAAAGAAAAGCATATGCAACTATCTTCAACGGAACTCGCGTGTACACACGGCTTTAGTTCATGAAACCCACGTATAGAAAGTGAAATACAGAAAAATTTCACTCCATATCCCCATGAACTTGTATCTCCTGTACCTGTCTTTTGCACTGTTAGTAATAACCATAACCAGAATTACTAGACCAACCACGGGAATCACCATATATTTCTCCCCCTGTGATGATACATTACTGATTCCTATAATGTATCTCACATCACCCTTTCAGTCATTATGAGAAGTAAGCTTTAGAAGCAGATGATTGCGGTAGAATTATTATCCCCTACGTTTTTGATCGGTCCTCCTTTTTCCAGCTTTGCTTGAAATTTCTTAATGTGTGCTGGAAATTATCCAATTTCTCAGATCTATTCATCCTGCATTCTTTTTCTACATGTCCATACTTGTTACAAGCATAACATCTTGTGTGACCAGAAAATTAAGCATAGGGATCATAATGTGTTTTTCTATTCTTTCTTCTATTGCAATCAGCTGCTTTATGACAAAACTTGCTGCATGAAAAACAATATCCCTTAAAGAAACCTGAGTAACTTTCTGTGTAGAATCTGTTTGTTTGTGACTGAAACAATCTGCTTCTGCAATTGGCTGCAACATGCCCATAATTATGACATTTAAAGCATTCAACATTATTGATCAAATGAGAGAATCGATTGATGCTTCTATAGTTAGGAACGAATTATTTCCTTTGAGAGTTCATGATTGTCGGTTGACTTTTTGTCTCTTTCAACACTTCAGGTTTTGCATTGATATCCTTTGAATCTTTAGCACTTTCTTGTGAACTAGATTCTCCTTTAACATTTTCATGAAAACCAAGACCAAATTTAATAGAAGGAGACCTTTGACTACTAATAATATTATCCAGAATCTTAGTACTATCTTGAAACCTCAAGAGTTTGTCCTTTTCCTCTAATTTACCTTTTAAAATGTTTACCTCAACCTCCAATCTTTGGCATTGCTTCTTCATACTTTCTTCGACCTTTTTTCCTTCTTCTAATTGATCATTCAAATTTAGAATCTCTTCTTTCAACCCATTTTCTTGTTCTTCAAATGTTTTTAGAAGTTCTTCATTCTTCTTATTTGATTTTTTCAGATCTTCTTTGAGAGAGATGATTTCTGCTTCAAGTCCTTCTTCTTCAAATGATTGTAGAAGTTCTTCATTCTTCTTATTTGATGCTTTGAGATCTACTTTCAGAGAGATGATTTCTGCTTCAAGTCCTTCACTGTGATTGGTTACTTCATCGTACAACGTTTGATACTTGTTTATATGTCCATTCATTCTAGAGATCATATCTTTGTAGATAGATTCTCTCTCATTAAATAATCTTTGATGATTTTCAACTTTAATCTTGAGAACTTCTTCTAGATCCGTAACATTACTTTCACTATCCTCACCATTACATGCATAAGAAAGTGAATCACACGAAAAACAATCAATACCTGTTTCATCTTCTTCATTTTCGGATGCACATGTTTTCTGAGAAATATCCTTTTTTTGAGTTTCCGCCTTCTTTTTCTTCCTTCCCATTGTGATAGATCTCCTTCAAGCGATCAAGCTCCTGCAGAAGGACCTGCTCTGATACCAATTGTTGGGAAAAATACTGAGAGGGGGGGTGAATCAGTATTTGGAGCTGACTGAAAACTTTTTAGTTTTTATTTCTCTAAAAAACCATATGCTACTTTACTAAACCCAACTCGTGTATACACGCAGATATCCTTAACAAAAATTGCGTATTACCAGAGATCTTATTATGCATGTAATTCTTTACTTAGATCAGTGCATCATTCATTCATCAGATGTTTAGTAAGAAGTAAGCATGTGCAGTAAGAACAGAATAAATCATCACACATAAGCAACACACATGAACACCAGGATTTAAGTTGGAAACCCAATTCGGGAGAAAACCACCACTGCCGTCGTCTTTGTCTTCAATATTTATTATAAAGAAAACTTCTTACAATCATGTACTGGTGCAGACTCATACTAGCACGCAGGCACCCACCTGCAGAAGGCTACAACCTTCTCTCGTTCTCCAGCCACTACTGGAAGGGAGCTCCAACCCCCTGATCTTTTTTACCAGCCTCTCCTAGAAGGGAGCTACTACCCCCTGCTCTCGTTTACCAGCTACCACTGGAAGGGAGCTACAACCCCCTCACTGAAGGATTTGACCCTCAGCACCACTGTGGACCACGTTTCATCAGCTTGCACACAACATACCTTGTAGGCCTCTTTTCATCAGATTTTCAGACTGGACCCACTCCACACATTTGAGCTCATCATACATCAAATTGAAACTTATAACCCCATCAATTCATTCATTGAATCATCAACCAATCATCCAAAAACTTGATCTTTAATCAACATAATCAGCAGCATAACCAACATTTAAACAACCCAGATCTGTATGAATACATCATTGACAGATAGCAGTAAAGTAGTAAAACAGATCAGACATTTCATTCCACATACTTCAGCAAAACCCTAGATTTCATACGCGCTTTTACTTCACTGAACCTACGTATATACGCGCTTTTTATGAAATGAACCTGAGTATAGATCTGTAACTTTTCAGGACTGTGCAGCTCTTCAAATCAGATAAAAAACTCAGATCTCACCCTTTACTTCAGCAAAGATTCCCCAGATAACAGATCTAGACAATACATAGTCATTTCAGATCAAGAGATCCCTCTTCATCATTTTCTTCATAGGTGCATTATTAATTCAGATCAATCAATAAAGTGTTACCCATTCCATTTAGATATACTTCAGAGTGAAGTATTCATTAAAACCCAGACCTATGCACTTTATCAACAATCATAAAATTTACCCAATACTTCAATCAGAATAGTGAGACCACTGTAACCAGAATATCAGAAATAACCCGGACTTCAGAATAGATATGCATATACAAACTCAACCCTGAACATTCACTAATTCAAATAGCATACGCTACTTTGATTCACTGAAGCCGCGTACATACGCGCTTTCCTGCACACCAACCCGAATATACTTCTGTGTATATTATCTTCAGAAAACCCTAACTGCCATATGCTCTTTTAATGAATCGAACCCGCGTATATACGTGCTTTTCATGAAGTGAACTAGCGTATAGATCTGTAAAGAATAAATTTTGCAGAACAGACCAGATCTATAAGACTTACCTAGATTTATTCATTTTCTTCAACAGAATAGCGCCAGTTCTTCATCATTCCTTCAGTAGGTCATTCCAGAGATTCATCATCATCAGATCTAGAGATCTTGAACCATCATCAGATCCATGGATGCATCATAGATTCAAATCTATCAATTTAGAACATAGTTCATTCATGCAGATTTTCTTTAGAGAAATTTATTCATCAATAACCCTTACATTTGCACACCTTGCACTATGATCCTCTTCTCCTTATATAGTTTTAGCCTTTATCAATACCATGAGTCAAAACCACTTAATCGCTGATGGTATTCCTGGATGGGATCAAATAGATAATCCAACGCTCAATACAGTGGGCCAATACCATGGTAATGCCCCTAGGTATCATAGTTTTTAGAGCGCAAAAGGCATACGCGACTTGGAGCATTTGTATCCGCGTGTATACGCGATTTCTCTTCAAAATAGCTGCGTATATACTAGTCCTGAATGTATACACGGGTTTCCTTCACAAAATTAGTGTATACATTGAATCCATACGCGGGTTGCCTTCATAAAAGTAGCGTATAAATTGTGACATATTATATTTATCATTTTTCTGGCACTTACTGAAATTCCTTTTTCTACTACTTCTGAACTGAACTGTAGATACATCATTTTTACATCTTTAACAAATAGGTTACTATCAAAACGTAACTCATCAAGTAGGTTTCCATCAAGGACAACTTCATCAAGTAGGTTTCCATGAAGGAAAACTTCATCAAGTAGGTTTCCATGAAGGACAACTTCATCAAGTAGGTTGCCATCAAGGACAACATATTGCATCATATTGCCAACATAGTTCTCTTCGAAAGGTGGTCTTATTGTTTGATCAGGTACTAATTCTCTAGATTTACCAGTGTTGGTGTTTTTCCTGAAGTTGGGATTTCTTATTTGAGGGCCTTATTGTTGATTATCCCACTGTGGATTCCTTTCAATATTTGCTAATCTATCCATCATTCTTTCTAAGGTTTTTTCTAAGCTATCTATTTTTCTATCCGATGTAGATGTTTCCTCTTTTATTGTCACTCTTCTTTCATTTCTCAATCTAGCTTTCTTAGCTAACAAGTTTTCTTCTACACTTACAACATTAATTTGCATCTTCTCTAAGGTTTCTGGGTTTCTCTCTCTCAATTGGTAAGCCATATATGTATCAAATCCATCAGTGAATTTGATTAGGGCAGAGTCTGGAGGAGGTTTAAGATTGGCAGGGATTGCATTGTAAATACTATTATATTTGGTACAACTAGTCCTGAACTATTTCATTAGGTGCTCTTTTCATGTGTTCAAATTCAAAAAAAAATTGTAACAAATTCTTCTTTTTCTCCCATCTATTAAGAAACATCCTATGGAAAGCAGATAATTTAGCAATACTACCAGCAAGTAAACCTTTAAACCACTTCTTTACATCACCAACTAAAGTTTGAGCAAAAATTCTCATTTGAACATCAGCTTCATCTATTTCATGCAGTTCAAAGTAATCTTTCATTTTGTTAACATGTTTCTGGCAGTGTAATGACTAGTACCATCAAATTGAAATTTTTTGTTTTGGTAATCTTGAGGCATGACATGTAGATGGGCTTGTAGGACCAATGGGGCATATGTGGTAGCCATTTCTAAGATACTGGCTATACTGGGAGGTAAGTTTGAAGTGCTTGGTGATGAGGTTGAGATATTAGAAGATGTAGTTGAGATGCTAGAAGATGTGCTTCGAAATGAGAATGAAGTACTAGAAAAAACAGTAGAAATACTAGGGGATGAATTTGAGGCGTTGGGAGATGGAAATAAAATTCTAGGTTGAAGTGGAAGCTTAGGAATAAAGGATGAGGTGGAATGAAGTGTTGTGGAAATAATAGATGAGGTGGTACTAAACAAGGATGAACCTACAGATTCTAAATGACTGGTAGAAGGCTTAGCGGTATAGGCAGATAAAGCAGTCAATTCAACTAAATGTTGAAAATAAGTTTCATCAATTTCCTTAATCAAAATTGCAGTTAAAGCATCAAGTTTATCATAAACTTCCAGGGATTTTTCATCTGAATCTAGTGAAACAGTTTCCTTCTTACTTTCAATAAATGAAATGAAATCAGGATCTATTACACTATTATATATGTCACTTTTTTATTTTGTTATTTCTCAAAATCTAAATCAAATTCAATGTCTTGTAAACTTGATAATTTATTGGGAAGATAATTTTCCTTGATTAATGAATTTTTATTACATAAAATTTCTACTTTTTTGTTTTTATTTAAAATTCTGTCAGGATTATCTACTATTACAGAAGGTTCTAGATCTGGATTGGACCTAGTATAGTAGACTCTTCTGGAAGCCATAATTTCAGTTTTTTATGAAAATTTTACTCACAACCCTTTAAAACAATCTTAAGGTGAATAGATAAGTAAAAGTATTTCCTTTAAGATTTATTTTAAACCATAGATTCTGGGTTCGATCCCCAGTATGGTCGCTAGGATGTTATCACTCCAATAATTCTCAAAGGGTTGTTTTATTTTTTGGTTTAAAGAATATTAGAGGTAACCAAAAACCTACTTTTAAGCCTTAGGAACTAGCGTTCCTAACACTCAGAGAGGGCTCTCTCTATATGATTTATCTTTGTTGATTGTAGTTGATTTTAGTCTAGTTGTGTAGGATTACTTGGGATTTTGATTTTCGATTTGGTTTGGTGGTGAAATCACTTATGCAAGTGGATAGATGTAGGTTTGCATTCCATTGGGCTAATGGAGTCAAAGTGTCAAGCAACAGAACCAGGATCAAGGTTCTAAAGGGAAGTATCACAAGGCAAGATAGTTTAGTCACTTCAGATCCTTGGGATGATGGTGAAAATGGTTTCAATTAGGGTAAGAGAGCAATTAAGGGTTCACAAATCCGGATAATGAGTGAAAAGAAAGAGCTCAAAAGAAAAAAGGGAGCAATTAAGAATTCCCCAATCCAGATATCAGGAAAAAAACATATAAATGATAAACAGTTCAAGACAGAGTGTAATTAAACATATTCTGTAATAACATTCCAGTTATATCATTTAGATTAAGCAAACATATGAGCATGTGAAAACTTCAGAAAGAAACAATTGAACAAGTAGAAAGTACTTCACTGTAGTGGCCCAACACATGAATCCTGTAATATAATCTCTTTATTGCTTTAATCCAGTCTGCTGACTTGAAATTGGTACAATCACCCTCAGATTCCAGAATAGTAAAACTATAGAAATGTTCAACAATTCAACCACACTCAATACTTCGAAATGTGAATTATTTATACAAAAAAAGCTTACAAAATATCCTAAAACAAATTTAGGAATTATTTATGAAAAATAAATATCTTCATGCAAGAAGATAGAGACATCTATCTAACTAATGCAAGTTGTCCTTGCTTTTATTGAATTTACTGTTTGTTGTCTTTAATTGGTTGTTGATTTGTTTCTTTGTTGTTTGCTCAACGTATGTTGTTTTTTAGGTAGTGGAGTGTCCTCTATGCTAGCATATTTCACTCTGATTTGTACTAATACTCTTTGACTTTGATACTCTTTAACCTTTTGACTGTTGTTTTAGTTTTGTAACTGTAAAATTGTCTGCTTTGTTTTATCTTTGACTGCTTACTCTATTTTTACTGCAAAATTTTTTCACATTAAATCAGTCAATTTCTCCCAAAATTCTGCTTCTGGTAATTTTATCTTCACCATTCTTCTGAATATCTCATTAGCCTCTGTGTATTTTGAGAATGTAGGCTTGTTGACAAATAGGTGTTTTACCTCATGTTGTAGGAAAAAAGGTTCTCAAAGCTTTTGTAAGTTACCTTCCCTGTTGGAATTCCCTACATGGCTGAATTATTAGCTTGCTCCTTAGCCACTTCTCTCATCTTCTTATCATAATCATCTTGCTTCATTAATCTGTCATGAATAACTAGTGGATTTGGAAGTCCTTTTTGTCTTAGAGTGTCAAACTTCATCATGAACCTTGTGATGGCAACTTCCATATTCTGTCATTTATCTTCTAGCAGTATCATCAAATTATTTTTATAAATTACCTTCCTAAATTCAAGAACTGTATCTATCCTATCAGCTATACCAATTTCTTCTAATTCTTGTCTATTCTTTGAATTAAGAAACTTGATAATTTCATTAGACTCTTCTGGCTTCTTGCCAAGTTCTTCTTTTATCTTCTGGATGGCTTCACCTGTTGCTTTAATTAGATCTTTATTTTCATAGATAACATGGATTGATGGCAAAATATCATTGATAGATTCAATGATATTGGCCCAAAGCTGTTGTTTGGATTTTTCCATTGGTTCTTTGAGTGTTAGATCTTTCTCTAACTTCTTCAATTTCTCATTCAACCTGTTTGCCTTTTGTTCTTCATTCTTGTGCATAATCTGAACTATACTCTTCTCATTAGTCAAACTTTTCAATTTTTCTTTGAGTCTGTTAATTTCATTTTCCTAAATAGACATGTCCTGCATTGCTTTTTCTAAGTTACTTGCCTCATCAGTTGGATGTGTTGTTGTTTTTGATGATTCTCTTGCTGAATTTGTTGGCAAGATGACAGGTAGTGTTGTAGCCATTGGGACTATAGGGGCCAATGATTTTTCTAGTGTAGAGGGCATAGCTATTGTGACTACAAGAATTAAAGTGACAGGAATTTCTTCTCTGGCCTTTTTCTCCTGGACCAACTTGTCCATTTTATTCTCCATTTCTTTTATCTGGGCAGTCAACTAAAGAATGAGATTCATCATCTCATATTTCTGATTTGCATCTTGTAACACTTCCTTTGCCTAAGGATGTTCAGTAGGAGGCAGCTTAAGTTTCTTCTTTAATGCAACAATGTCTGCATTTTTCTTCTTTTTCAATTCATCTGCAACTTTCACATGATTAAGATCATATCCTACTTCAATACTCAAATATTCTAGTGATTTGAATATGTTATCCTTAGCCTGTGAGGATGCCTTTTCCAATTTAATTTTATCTTTGATGTTCCCAAGAGTGTTTTGCAGCTTCTGTACACTCATGGCTTTATTTATCATTGTGGAATAAAGCATTTCACTAGCTTGTTTTTGAAATTCTATCTGATCAATTCGGTGAAGATATTATGCTTGAACTTCAAATGATGTCTTTTTGTAATCAGCTAATGTTTTGGGATTATTTACTTTAGGCTGCAGGAAGGCCATCTACATCTTCCTAGTTTTGCAGTCAAAAGTAGAAAGCAATCTGCTTTGGTCACTGGGTAACTGCTTCCAATATTGGTTATATGTATTAGTCTTCAAGGCTTCATTTTTAATATTTATCTCTTTGTCTTTCTACATGATATATATTTCCTTCTCTGCTAGTTTGTTGGATGAGGATACTCCAACACTATGTTGTTTCTGAATCATATGAGTGTTTGAATTTTAAGGCTAGTGTGTTCTTTCAGCAACTGCGGGTGGAGCATTTCCTTTCACCATTGTTTCTATACCAATTACTTCTAATGTTTCCACTTCCTCATTTACAGGATTTAATTTAGGCTTCTTCCTGTACATCAATTTAAATTTAGTTTTAGTGGTTGTCTCTGCAGTGTATGATCCTTCTTCTCTGATTCTTTTTGAGTTTCTGTCTTCTTGGGCTGGAGTTTGCAATATTTGACTAGTATCACATTGCTTCTCTACCTCTATCAAAGTGTCTTCCAACCATTTAGATTGATTGGAGTATTTCTCTATGTCTGGTTTTTTCTCATGTACATAAGGAGTTAATTTGCATTTAACTCTCAATTTAATTATTAATCCTAGAGGATCATAATACCATAGAAAACTCTTACTGAATTTAAACTCCTGAAATATTTTTTAGCCTCTGGACCTGCATCTGTATTGTTACAAATAAAAGGGCCAAACTAATTTTTTATTTTGAACTGTGTCTTCTTTTTGGTTTCCAAGAAATTTATTCCATCATAATTAAGGATCTTCCTTATATACTCAAGGGTAAATAACCTCATTGGGATGTATTTGGGTAGTTTATATGGAATAAGATTTCATTCATATACCCTACTATTTGTATGGTTCTGATAGAGGTACCAATCGCTTGTCCTATTATGCTCTGATAATTGCAGTTACTTCTTAATTTCCTCACTGATTCTTTGTTACATGTTTTTGTTTAGCATACTGACCATAGGATGAATAAAAGAATCAATGAACTCTGTGTAGGTGGACTATGTGGAGTCTTTTCTGATAATTGGAGTCCAAAATAAGACTGACTGTGAGTTACCTTCTACATCAAGGAGTGTTAAAAATATTGTCATTGATGGCAAGAATTACAAAGGTATTGGAAACGATTTAACGAGAAAAGAAAAGTTGCAGAGAACAAAGGTAAAGACAGGAGAAGGACCTAAACTATCAATTGGAAAAATAGACAGAGAACAGATTGTTGATGGGCCGCAACCAAATATTGTAGAGGAGAATTAATTTTTGTTATGGGCGAAGCCTTTTTGCAGAAGAAATTTGAATAAAACAACCAAAGACTTTAAATTTCTGAAAAGGGAGGACAAGTGGTCCCCATCACTTTAGCGCAAATCACAAGATCGTAAGTTTTGTGTTTAAATGTCTTGTTGATGTGATACCATGGCGTGAGATCATCGCACTATCGCAAAATCACATATTATAATCATCGCCCTCCGCCTACCGCAAGTCCTTGATTGTTTTCGATGTGTGATTATCGCACGATCGACACGACTATAAAGCCTTGGCGCAAAGCAATTCCGCCATATGTTTGATCGCCAATTTGCGATGCAATCCCATCGCAAATCGCAAATGTTAACTTTGCGCACTTTTGTTTGATCGCGCCATTGCATATCGCAAATTGCAAATGGCCGACTGCGATGTGGGCTCAGGATCAAGGATTGAAGTCCGGGTTAAAAGTTTATTGAAATATTAAACTATTTGAAAGCGTCAGATATTGTTTATAAAATCCAAAGGGTTAGACATAAGGGATTAAAACGTTGTAAATATATTTATTTATCAATTCATAAATAAATTAAAAAGAAATAAAAACCCCGAGGGCCAAACTAATGGAAATATTGTCAAAGGAATACCATTAGCGGTTAAATGGTTTTTGACTCATGGTTTAATAAAGGCGAGAACTATATAAAGGAAAAATATTATTATTCGAGTTCAACAAGTGTGAGGGTTGAAGAAGAAGGAATTCCTCTAAGGAATATCTGTATGGACAGACGACATGCTTAACTGATGATTCTGAGTCCATGATGCACCCATCGAGATATTGATCTAAAGGTGATGAGTCTTGAGTTTATTCAACAGAAGAAACGATGAAGAGCTAGCGCATGTCTGCTGAAGAACACATATG
The DNA here is from genome assembly GCA_034641835.2 of Pinus albicaulis. NCBI lineage: Eukaryota > Viridiplantae > Streptophyta > Pinopsida > Pinales > Pinaceae > Pinus > Pinus albicaulis. The sequence goes on along the minus strand of CM076577.1, from coordinate 1,277,548,831 downwards.
AATCCGGGTAAGTTTTTTTTATAGATCTGGCCTGCTCTGCAAAACATATTATTACATATCTATACAGGAAAAGTACGTATATATATGCGGGTCATCTACATTGAAAGTGCATATGATAGTTGGGGTTTCTGAAGATTAATGTACACAGAAGGATACACGGGATGTTGAATGCATATATTCTTTGAAGTCTAGGTTATTCCTGATATTCTAGTTACAGTGGTCTCACTGTTCTGTTATGAAGTTTTGGGCAAAATATGTTTGTTGATAATTGAATAAAGGGTTGTGTTGAAACTGCTTGATCTAGTGTGAAAATTGATGAAACATGGTCTGCAGTGAGTCTGAGGGTTGAAGCCTTCAGTTTGGAAGTAGAAGCTTCCTACCAGTAGAAACTGGTGTTATGTTCAGGGGGTTGAAGCTCCCTTACAGGAAAGGCTGGTAAACGAGAGAAGGTTGCAGCCTTCTGCAGGTAGAAGCCTGCGTACTGGTATGAGTCTGCACCAGTACAATGTTGTAAAAAGTTTTCTTAATAATAATTATTGAAGACAGAGACAACGACAACGGTGGTTTTCTCCCAAATTGGGTTTTCACCTTAATTCCTAGTGTTCATGTTTTCTTTCTATGTGATGGTTTATTCTATTATTACCGGTGACGGATTAGGGTTTACTAATGAATGATGAAATGAACTAAGAAAGAATTAAATTCATAATAAGATCTCTTTATGCACTCGAATATGAATAGGCGTTTTCTATAAAGTAATGCTGGAGTAAAAAGGGTTTCAGCGGGAAGAATAAAAGAAAGGTTTTCGTTTGCTCAAAAATACTGATTCACCCCCCCCTCTCAGTATTTTTCCCAACAATTGGTATCAAAGCAGGTCCTTCTGAAAAAGCTTAGCCGCTAGAAGGAAGATCAAGCAAGATGAGTAATCAAGATGGAACAACATCTATCAGGCCTCCGCTCTTTAACGGAAACAATTTAATCTTCTGGAAAACAAGGATGAGATCCTATCTTCAGTCTCTGGGAGCAGAGGTATGGGAAATTGTTGAAGGAGGATATCAATATCCAGCTGCAGTACCAACAGATCCGACGGAAAGAAAGAATTATGAAACAAATGCAAAGGTGGTCAATGCTCTATTGGGAAGTCTAACTGAATCAGAATTTGTCAAAGTCATGCAGCTGGATACAACAAAGGCAATATGGGACAAAATCATTCTAAGTTATGAAGGTGATGCAAAGGTAAAAGGTGCTAAACTCCAAACTCTCAGAATTCAATATGAGAATCTAAAAATGCATAATGAGGAGAGCATTGCCAATTTATTTTTACATCTTGATGATATTGTAAATCGTATGAGAAATCTGGGAGAAACAATAACCGAATCTACTTTGGTTGAGAAAGTCTTAAGATCACTAATGACAAAATTTGAGTCAAAAGTTTCTGCTCTTGAAGAAAAGCAAGATCTTCAAAATCTTACTGTGGTGCAACTTCATGGCATACTAACTGCATATGAAATGAGAAGAGGAGGACCATCTGAAGTCAAAGAAGCAGTCTTTAGAACTTCTACAAAAGGGAAGGAAGTACAAAAAATAGAAGGATCAGGATATATCTCAGAAGAATATGAGATAAACTTTGTAAAGAAACTTCAACTTGGCATAGGACGGTTCAGAGGTAAGCTTCCTTTCAAATGTTTTGATTGTGGAAGAGTTGGTCATTATGCTGCTAAGTGTCCTTTTAAAGAAACACATAAAAAGGGGAAGGAAGTAGCAAAAAGAAATAAGAATCGTTTTAGCACTAGAAAGAGTTACTATACTCATGAAGATAGTGATGGGTTATCTGATAGTGAGGAAGAATGTGAACAAGATCTTAGACTTCTCATGGCATTTGAAAAGGAATCTAGAGAAGAAAAGGATAATTTTGTGGATGCTCTAGAAGACAGTGATTTTCTTGATGAAAACAATAAACTCAAAATTTTCTTAGAAGAAAGTAAAATAACCATAGAGACTCTGAAAAATCAGCGTGAAGAAAAAGAAAAACACAATGATAAATTAGAGTGTGAAGTAGTAAGTCTAAGAAAAGATCTTGAGAAAGTAAAAACTCTGAATCTTAGATTTTCTAAAGGATCTGAAACTTTAGATGAGATTATCAAGGTACAACGCTCTCCTCTTATAAAGACAGGTCTTGGATATGTTGGAGAATCTTCCCAGGCTTCAGCACCAAATTATCTAAAAGCAGTTACAGCTGGTTTACAACATGCTACCACTCAGCAAGGGAATAAAGAATCTTTACAGGTAAAGCATGATCATCTCAATTCAAATAACACTAACATGAATGGCTTTCAAAGAAACACCAATCAACAAGTAAATTCATATAGAAGATTTTATGATCGCAGAAATTTCTTCTTCAATGGACAAAGTTTCTCATGTCACAATTTTGGTCATAAAGTTGTTCAATGTGTTGCATATAAAACCATCATGACAAGAGAAGCAAGAAAGAAAAGGATTGATATTGAAACAAGGAAGAATACTTATAACAAATTTTCTCCTCTTCAAAATGAATTTGAATGTGCTTATTGCAATAACTTTGGCCATGAAGAATCTGAATGCAGGAGCAAAGTTCAGCCAAAAGAACATGTTCCTTCAAGCTCCAAAGTATGGAAAAAGAAGGAATTACAGGTTGAAAATTGTGGCATAGCGTTATTTGCAGAAGATGAAGAAAACCAATGGTACATTGATAGTGGATGCTCAAGACACATGACAAGTGATAAAGACAAACTTCTTGCATATAGTGCTCTAGAAAAGGAAAAGAATGTTACATTTGGAAATGATACTCCTGCGATCATTAAGGGAAAAGGGTCTGTTTTTCTAAAAGAAAAAGTGAAAGCTAATGAAGTCATGTATGTGGATGGATTAAAGCATAACTTGTTAAGTGTAAGTCAAATGTGTGATCAAGGAACTGAAGTTGTCTTTAGTTCAAAAGAATGTGTGGTACGTGATCTTGATACATGTAAAGCAATTATAAAAGGAAAAAGAACTCCAAACAACCTGTATATATTGAAGAACCCCAAAGAACAATGTTATTTGAGTAAATCTTTAGAAAATTGGCTATGGCATAGAAGGTTGGGGCATCTGAGCTTCTCTCAAATCAACAAATCAAGCAGACTTAAAGTTGTTCGTGATCTTCCCAATATTACTCTACCTGAAAATATCATATGCAAATCTTGCCAATTCGGCAAGAAAACTAGAGTACAATTTAATGCCAAGGAAGGATCATCAAGTAAGCCTCTTGAACTCATTCATACCGACATATGTGGACCTATGAGGAAAAAGTCACCACGTGCTGAAGAATACTATATCTTGTTCATTGATGATTTCTCTAGAATGTGTTGGATTGGGCTTCTTAAACACAAAGATGAAGCATTTGAGAAATTTCAGATCTTCAAAGCACTAGTTGAGAATGAGTTAGATCTAAAAATCAAGTGTCTCAGATCTGATAGAGGAGGAGAATATACATCCAATGAATTCCTTGAATTTTGTGAACAACATGGCATAAAAAGACAGTTTTCTGTAACAGGCACTCCACAACAAAATGGCGTTGCAGAGAGAATGAACAGAACAGTTCAACAAATGGCTAGAGCTATGCTTGATGATTCCGAAACACCTAACACATTTTGGGGAGAATCAGCACATACAGCAGTCAACATTCTCAACAAAGCACATGTTCAAGTAAATAGTGATAAAACTCCATATGAACTCTGGTATGGTAATCCTCCCACTATAAAGCATTTTAGAATTTTTGGGAGCAAATGCTTTATCAAGAATAATGATGAAAAACTTGGCAAGTTTGAACCCAGAGAAGATGAAGGAATATTTCTTGGTTACTCCTCTAGGAGTAGGGCATATAAATGTTACAATAAAAGACTTCAGAAGATTGTTGAATGTATTGATGTTGTTATTGATGAGTCTCCTGTAGCTCCAAAAGAAGAAAAGCAAACAACAGATGAAGATGATGATGACACATATCCTTCTACATCAAATAAGGATGATATAGACAGTGAACCCAATGGAGAACCCGAAGATGATTTATCTGAAAAAGCTCCATCTAGATATGTTCAAAAGAATCATCCAGAATCTCAAATTTCGGGAGAAAAGGGATCAGGTGTACAAACAAGAAGGACTCTTGTGGGATCTTCTAGCAATCTGGCATTTCTGTCCACTATTGAACCACACAATGTCAGTCAAGCCTGCAAAGATAAATGTTGGATTCAAGCCATGAATGAAGAGCTTGATCAAATTGAAAAGAATCACACTTGGGAATTAGTACCAAGACCTCATGACAAAAATGTCATTGAAACTAAATGGATATTCAAAAACAAGTTAAATGAGAATGGGGATGTTATAAGAAATAAAGCTAGACTTGTGTGCAAAGGGTATGCTCAACAAGAAGGTATAGACTTTGAAGAAACCTTTGCTCCTGTAGCCAGACTTGAAGCCATAAGAATTTTTCTTGCTTTTTCAAGCTTCCAACAAATCAAAGTTTATCAAATGGATGTTAAATCTACTTTTCTCAATGGTGATCTAGAAGAAGAAGTTTATATAGAACAACTAGAAGGATTCATTTTGGGAAATGATGAAAAACTTGTTTGTAGACTTAAAAAGGCTCTATATGGTCTCAAACAAGCTCCAAGGTCATGGTACTATTGTCTTGAAAAATATCTTCATCAACAAGGATTTTCGAAGGGGTCTGCTGATAGCAACTTATACACAAAAACTGAAAATGACAAACTATTGATTGTAGTTGTATATGTTGATGATATCATTTTTGGAAGTAATAAAGAGTCTATGAGTCAGAAATTTGCTTCTGCTATGCAGCAAGAATTTGAAATGTCTTTTTTTGGGGAACTAACATTCTTTCTTGGCTTGCAAGTGCAACAAGCAACAGATGGCATATTCTTATCACAAACAAAATACCTCAAGCAAATCCTGAAGAAGTATGGCATGGAAGATTGCAAACCTGTGAGTACACCAATGATAACCAGATGTAATCTCAGTTCTAATGATGATTCCCCCACGGTGAATCAACTAGAATACAGATCTATGATAGGGAGTCTACTTTATCTCACTAGGACAATACCAGACATCATGCATGCAGTTGGGATCGTTGGATGATTCCAAGCAAATCCAAAAGAGTCTCATCTTCAGGCTATGAAAATAATATTCAAATATCTACAAGGAAATCAAGACTTTGGACTATGGTATTCAAAGAATGTTGATCTTACTCTTCATGCTTACACTGATGTAGATTGGGCTGGAAATGTTGATGATCGAAAAAGCACTAGTGGTGGTGCATTCTACATGGGGCCCTGGTTAGTATCTTGGTTCAGTAAGAAGCAAAGCTCTATTGCCTTATCTATAGCAGAAGCAAAATATGTGGCTGATGCATCATGTTGCACTCAACTTCTCTGGATGATGCAAACCTTACAAGACTTTCAAATCAAATGTTCACCTCCCATCTCCATTATGTGTGACAATACAAGTGCCATCAGTATCTCAAAGAATCCTGTTATGCATTCCAAGACCAAGCACATTCCCATCAAATATCACTTCTTACGTGAACAAGTGCTTGAACAAAAAGTGAAGTTGGAGTATGTTCCCTCCAAAGAACAAGTTGCTGATATATTTACCAAACCTTTACCAAGGGAAGCGTTCGAATATCTCAGAAAAAAACTGGGAGTCGTCTCTGCCATGCAGAAGACTAGATCTGCTTAAATTACAGGAGATTAAATTGGATACGGTCCTGTTGAAGGTGTTCAGAAAGCACAGGCTAAGGGGGACCATTGGTCATATATAAAAGATGCATTGATCATTTCTGTTACTTCATTTGAATCTTATCTATATGCAGCATGATCTCAGGGGGAGCATGGTATTGTTGGTACAATCCTTTTCCATTGATGTCAAAGGGGGAGGAAACGCAAATAAAGGAGCTTATATAAGACAAAAAAAAGAAGAAATATTGCCATCAATGCCAAAGGGGGAGATTGTTGGAAATATTGTCATTGATGGCATAGGAATTGGTAAAGGCATTGGAAACAATGTAATAGAGAAAAGCAAAGTTGCAGAGAACAAAGGTAAAGACAGGAGCAACACCTAAACTATCAATTGGAAAAATAGACAGAGAACAGATTGTTGATGGGCCACAGTCAAGTATTGCAGAGGAGAATTAATTTTTGTTATGGGAGAAGTATTTTTTGTAGAAGGAATGAAGACATTCGTAGTTCCAGACTACGGAGGAGCAGAGTTTATTTAAATACAGTTTAGTAGCGCAAATCGCAAGATCGCAAGTTTTGAAGTTTAAATGTCTTGTTGATGTGGATATTTGCGATGTGCGATCGTCGCACCATCGCAACATCGAATATTATAATCATCTCCCTCCGCCATCGCAAGTCCCGTTGATTGTTTGCGATGTGCGATTATCGCGCCATCACATATCGCACCATAGCATATTACAAAGTGTTCCGCCATATGTTTGATCGCCAATTTGTGATGCGATCCCATCGCAAATCGCAAATGTTAACTTTGCGCACTTTTGTTTGATCGCGCCATTGCATATCGCACATCGCAAATGGTCGACTGCGATGTGGGCCCGGGATCAAGGATTGAAGTCCGGGTTAAAAGTTTATTGAAATATTAAACTATTTGAAAGCATCGGATATTGTTTATAAAATCCGAAGGGTTAGACATAAGGGATTAAAACATTGTAAATATATTTATTTATCAATTGATAAATAAATTAAAAAGAAATAAAAACCCCGAGGGCCAAACTAATGGAAATATTGTCAAAGGAATACCATTAGCGGTTAAATGGTTTTTGACTCATGGTTTTAATAAAGGCGAGAATTATATAAAGGAAAAATATTATTATTCGAGTTCAACAAGGGTGAGGGTTGCAGAAGAAGGAATTCCTCTAAGGAATATCTGTATGGACAGATGACGTGCTTAATTGATGATTATGAGTCCATGATGCACCCATCGAGATATTGATCTAAAGGTGACGAGTCTTGCGTTTATTCAACAGAAGAAACGATGAAGAGTTGGCGCATGTCTGCTGAAGAACATATATGAATCCGGGTAAGTTTCTTTTTTTTAATAGATCTAGCCTGCTCTGCAAAACATATTATTACATATCTATACAGGAAAAGCACGTATATATATGCGGGTCATCTACATTGAAAGTGCATATGACAGTTGGGGTTTCTGAAGATTAATGTACACAGAAGGATACACAGGATTTTGAATGCATATATTCTCTGAAGTCTAGGTTATTCCTGATATTCTGGTTACAGTGGTCTCACTGTTCTGTTATGAAGTTTTGGGCAAAATATGTTTGTTGATAATTGAATAAAGGGTTGTGTTGAAACTGCTTGATCCAGTGTGAAAATTGATGAAACGTGGTCTGTAGTGAGTCTGAGGGTTGAAGCCTTCAGTTTGGAAGTAGAAGCTTCCTGCCAGTAGAAACTGGTGTTATGTTCAGGGGGTTGAAGCTCCCTTCCAGGAGAGACTGGTAAACGAGAGAAGGTTGCAGCCTTCTGTAGGTAGAAGCATGTGTACTAGTATGAGTCTGCACTAGTACAATGTTGTAAAAGGTTTTCTTAATAATAATTATTGAAGACAGAGACAACGGCAGCGGTGGTTTTCTCCCGAATTGGGTTTCCACCTTAAATCCTAGTGTTCATGTGTCTTGCTCATGTGTGATGGTTTATTCTGTTATTACTGCACTGGATTACTGCTTACTAATGAATGATGAAATGACCTAAGAAAAGAATTAAATTCATAATAAGATCTCTGGATGCACTCTCGAATATACAATAGCTGGTTTCTATAAAGTAGCCTAAGGGTTTCAGTGGAAGAAAAGAGAAAGGTTTTGGTTTGCTCTAAATACTGATTCACCCCCCCCTCTCAGTATTTTTCCAACACAAGAAATATAGAAACATAAGGAATAGGACTGATGAATACTTGAAAACACCTTCTTCGGGCATTTTAACAAGTTGTTCATGCATAGTATCAGCAAGGTACTGGGAAAAATTAAAAATGGTAGCAGGAGGCTGACCAAGTGAAAAAGTAGACAGGAAACCCAGGATTGAAGCATCAACATGCTCATCATTAAAATAACCCAAGATGCAGGACAACATTGTGATAATGTGTCTGGTTCTGTTAGAAAATATTACAGATGAGTAAGGAGGATTTTTCTTGGGAGTTTACACTGATGAAGGCATGAAAGTTTGGAATATCTGGAACCTTTTGGGGAAGTCCAGATTCAGGTTTAACTGTGTAAGGTTTTCAATGGGCAAAGGGGTTTCATGTGGCCTAGGTTGGATCTGCAGCATTTGGTTGATAGACTCAGCTCTGATGGTGAAAAGATTTTCTTTTCTAGGGGTTATTAGGGATCTCTGGTTAGGGAAATAGCAAGATTGACAGAGTCTAATCACTTCTGGGCAATAGAAATTTTGTGGGAGGACATACTTTGGCAAATTAGACTCTGAAATGAAAACCTCATCTGCTTGATCTATGGATTTGTCATGGCTCCAACAATGGAGCTCAAGAAGATTAAATTCAGTGACTATGTAATTAATCTTAAAATCTCTATCTTCTAAAGGAGTGTGTTCCACATCTACAACTGGAGGATGCAGGGGATTTACAGTTACAATACTTTTGGAAGCCATAGTTTTGTTTGATTTTACAATTAATTACTCTTTTAGCTTATAAAAGTAGATTGAAGCTTTTAGAAGCACTTATGAAAAATAATTATAGTCTGCAGAAGGATTTAGGATGAAAACAAGTCTATTCCTCTGACCTACAATGATTTAATTGATCAAATTATACTCTTCTATGTTAAAAAACAGTTTCAGGATTAGGAAGTTCTATAAAAAGACACCTAGGGTCCGCAGAAAAAGGTTGGAAAGGCACAGAAGGATTCTTTTAGTCTCCAGAGGTTCCTATATGGGTTCAATTACTAAATTAGTTTCTTGTTGTAAGTATTTGGCCTAAGCACCAAATAATACCTGGAGAAAAATGAATATTTGTGGTTTGCAGAAGTTTTCTGAGGTTGCGGAAGCTTTCTGAGGCTCTTCTGGTCTTTATAAGGCTTTGGACTGGTTATGCAGTGTCTTTAGCAGCAAATGGTTGAATTATGTTTGAAATTTGGTTTAAAATAGGGTCGGCAACAACTTTTTAGGTCGGCAATAGCTCTTCTATAGAAAAATGTAACAGAAACTGGAGAAAAGCTTGCAAAGGGCATTTCATATAAGTTTTTTAACCAGCAGTGATTAGCATTAAAGCGCAGGGTTAATTCAAATGGTGGGTGGTTTTCACAACGAGAAATAATACAGCTGAATGGTTTTTCACATGAGTTCAAGTGGTCAGGTGGTATTTTTCTGTGAATGCGATCAAATGATATAGCGCCACATAGCTAGGAGCGGAGCTTTGAATACCGCAGATATCGCAAGGTTGGGGGTATGTTAACGATTGGGCTATCGAGAATGTGATAAGCGATAAGGGCTATCGAATCTGATTGGTTAAGATCCAATGGTTCAAAAATAGTAGGGCTTGATCGGGATGTGATAGGCATGGGGCCCGGGGTAATATGATGTGATAAGTTATATATGAAAATGGTTTATGTTACATGGGGCCGGCATTTAATACATAGCCAATGGGGTTAAGGTAAGTGGGACATTATAATAGGCGGGGTAATAATCAGTGGACCCAAAATAAATCAAAATGTGGGGGAATTAAACTATAGTTTATAAATAAAATAAGGGTTTTGGGGATATAGATATGTGGGAATTATTTTAATAGGAGATAAATGTATAAGGGGAATTAAATAATTAAAGTTAAATGTTAATATTATTATATGAGCGGGATTTAAAAAATACACTAAGTTTAACATAAAAACTGATATCGGGAAAGAATTTCTTTAATGTGGGACCCGACATAACATGTTTTAAAGAAATACTTAGGATAAAGGTATTTTTTGGGTATTTTTGTGAATGAAATGGAAATCAAATAAAGGGATTTTACTTTTCCAAAGGAAAATATGCATTTTATCTTAGGAAAAGGGATTTTTTGTAGGAGGAAAAGGGTGAAGTAAGGGCAAAGAGTAAAAATGAAGGGGAGGGGGTATTTTTACAAGGGAAATGATTTTGAAAGGAAGTTAGTAAATGAATTGACCAATTTCCTGCTATCCATGCCTTGTGAAAACTGCTTCTACTTACCCATCAACTACCCTAACATTTTTTCTTCATTTCTTTGGGTGCATTTCAGCTTTGCAAACCCTTATTCATTTCTCTTTTAACTAAAAAATATCTAATTCTATTCTTATTACTTCCAAGGGATCAGATTAAACTTTTGAGCTCATTATTATTCTCTACCTAACTACTAATCTACCAAGATTAAACAGTTTGGCTAGATCTTTATGCTCTATCTATCAAAAGAAAATTTAAAACATGAAAGATCAAGATTAAGCAGTTTGACCTTTATGGATTGTGGCATTTTTGACAAGCTGCACACAATCTTATTTAGCAAAAATGAAGTAAAGTAGTGGCATCGGAATTTGCATCACTTTCATGATCTATTTTATCTCTTTTTTGTTTCAGGTTCATTTTCTATATTCTTTTTTATCTTTTTCTTTCAAGTCCTTTGATTTTTCTTTTAGGAATTTTAACCTCTTTACATTTTTTTATTTTTAATATGGGAAAAAAATTTTGCAGAAAGAAAAGTATGTACATATTACAAGACTAATCAAAGTCAATTCAAAATTATCAATTTTATTATTATAGGACCCTAACAGACACATTGAGAAGTTTGAAGGAAGAAATAAAAAGTTGTAAAGTAGACAATGACACAATCATGCAGGCACAAGATAAATAGGCAGAAGACAATGTAGTTATCCTTCAGAGTTTTTCAAAATTGCAGATACATGGGCCACTTTATATCAGCCAAGGGGAGGAGGATAGGACTAATGGGGCATATGGAAAAATGTGTCATGTCAGTCACAAGTCGGATAGGGATGACATGGTTAAAATTGGTAGGATCTTGGATACTCCATATAGGAGAGGTGATCGATACATGTACTATTCTAGTTTTGGTTCTTACAAGAACTATGATCGTCATCGTTATCATCCTTACAGGAGGAGTGACAGGGGATATTTGTTGAATGAGTTCAAGAAAGATAATCCACCTACATTAGATGGATATTTGAATAATTTGGAGGATGTAGCGACTTGGTTACTTGGGATGAAGAATTTATTAGAGTTGCATGAGTACACAAAGAACATTAAAGCTAGAATAGCTATCTTCAGCCTCAAAGGGAAAGCATACATCTGGAGGGAAGATGTAAAATGGGTTAGAGACATCAGGACAAAAGACTTGAGTTGCAATGAATTGAAGAGACTCTTCGGGAAGAAATACTTGTCAGAAAGGTACTACGACAACAAAGCTAAGGAATTTTATGAGCTTAAGATGGGATCGATGACATATGAGGAGTATACAACCAAGTTCCTGGAATTATTGAGATATGTAACATATATTGAGGATGAAAATGCTAAATGTTAGAGATTTATCAGTGGATTTCCATTAGCTTTTACAGATCAAATTGATTAAGATGGACCTTAGTCACTTGAGGCGGTTATTGGGAAATTAAAGGATTGTTATGAGCATTCAAAGCATAAGAATGAATCTCAGTAAGGATGGAAAGTGAAAGATAAAGGTAAAGGTAAATGGAAGTTGAATAGAATAAGGCCTCAAAATGAAAAATAGAAAAAGAATGTTGCACCATACCAGAAGTTCAATGTATCTAAGTAGGGAAATGGGTCACAACAACATAATAGAGGTGATGGTATAGGGTGGTTGGAGTGTTGGACATGTTAAGGAACATATTAAGAGATATTGTCCGCAGAATCAGGGTGGTAGGCCTAATATCTATAGTGTACATGAGGCGCAGAGTATTTGGATGTTGAACAAAGCATTCCACGTATCTATGCAGTACTAGATAACAGGTAGGCAGATCACTAGGCATCTATCGTTTAGATGGATGGTAAGATTTTTGATCAAGTTGTTTCTATTTTGACTAAACTTGGATCTAATTATAGTTATGTTAACCTTGACTAGGTGGATAAGCGTGGTTTGAATAAATAAGTGCATTCATAATTTTGGTTAGTGTAGTTGGCTACAGGTACAAAAGAGTTCATCATTGGGTAAGATATTTTTCTTTTGAATTGAATGGTATGATTTCATCATCACACTTGAATGTATTATCGTTGGGATCATACATTATATTGTTGGGCATATGTTGGTTATATCTTCATAGGAGAAAAGTGGATTTTTATGAAAAATCCATTGAGTGTTTGGATGACAATAGGAAATAAAGAGCCTTACAGGGTAAAAAGAAAGCAACATTAGTTAGGATGGTGATAGAGATGCAGGAAAAACGCAGTCACAGAAAAGGGTGTGTGTTATTTATAGTGCACATTTCTAGCAATAAGGTAAGGAGGATGAGGGTGCAGAGATATTGAGTAGGTACTAGATTTTACAATAGTTTTAAGAATTGTTTCTAGCAAATATTTCAAATTTTTTCCTCACATGGAAGTAGATTTTTCTATTGAGTTAGTACCAGTGGCAACACCAACATCAAAGGCACCATACAAAATGAGCACAGTAGATTTAGTAGAGGTGAAGTTGCAGTTGAAGGAAATGCTTGACAAGGGATAAATTAGGCCAAGTGTATCACCTCGGGGTGCACCAATGTTTTTTGTGAAGAAGAAGGACCAACTCTTAGGTTATGCATCAATTATAGGTAGTTGAAAAAGTTGACCATCAAGAAAATATATCCATTTTCGAGGATTGATGACCTATTTGATCAATTGAAAGGAGCAACAATTTTCTCGAATATTGATCTGAGATCAAGATACCATCAGGTACGCAACAAAGAAGCGTAAATTTACAAGACAACTTTCTGGACCAAGTACGAGCATTATGACTTTGTTTTAGTTCCATTTGGTTTGTTTAATGCTCCATCTATTTTTATGTGCTTGATGAATAGTGTGTTCCGTTCTTATCAGGACAATTTTTTTATTTTATTCATTGATGACATCTTGATATATTCTAAGAATGAAGAAGAGCGTGTTGAGAATTTAGCAGCACTATTGAGATTGCTAAGAGCATCAGTTTTATGTGAAGATTAGAAAATGCAGTTTATTTCAAAAATAGGTACATTACTTGGGACATGTTATTTCCAAGAAAGGCATAGCAGTGGACCTAGAAAAGATAAGGCATATCATGGAGTGGGAAACTCCTAGAAATGTGGAAGAGGTAAGTTCATTCATGAGACTAGCAGGTTATTATAGGAGGTTCATCGATAACTTCTCTCGGATTGCATATCATATTATGCCACTAGATACGCAAGGTAATAAATTTGAATGGATAGAGGAGTGTGCAATAAGTTTTGAATAGTTGAAACATTTTTTGACAAATTCTCTAGTGTTAAATCTTGTAGATCCAGAAAAAAAAATTGTGGTATGTACAGATGCTTGCACGAGAGGACTTGGTGGATTCCTTATGCCAGAAGGACATGTAGTATTCTATCTGTCACAAAACCATAATGAGTACAAGAAAAATTATCCGACACATGATCTTGAGTTGGCAGTGATCATCCATGCATTTAATATGTGGAGGAACTATCTTCTTGGCAGGAGGTTTGTATTGATCAGAGATCATAGTGGGTTAAGATAGTTGTTTGACATGCTGAATATGAATTTCAGGAAATCTAGATGCTTGGCCATGATTAAGATTTTGAATTTGAGATCAAGTACATCAAGAGTAAACAATACATGGTTCCAGATGGTCTTAGAAAGGGAGTATAGGTGAATCATATAGAAGCTATGAGTTCGTATGGAACAGACTTACAAGATCAGATCTTATAGGCAGGAAAGCAGGATAATAGGTACATGCATCTTAGGCACAAGTTACAACAAAGTATTGGAAAAATTACATGTATAGTTATAGGTACAGGTATAGGTGCAGGTGGAGGTGCAAAGGATGTGGACTATCATCTCTCAACAGATGGCTTGATCATATTTAGGGACACGATATTTGTGTCAGATAGTACTGAGATCAAGAAGACTATATTGAGAGAGTTTCATGTGAAACTGTACTCAGGTCACCCATGATACCAAAATACATTGACAACAGTGAATAACTTTTACCATTGGCAGAATATGAATAAGGATTCGTAGATTTTGTGGCTAGATGTTTGTACTGTCAGCAAGTAAAGGCAGAGTATAAACATCCAGGTGGATTTTACATCTGATTCTGATTCCAAAGTGGAAATTGGAGGTAATTGTTGGGTTGTATTAATCACTATTATATTACTAAAATAGTACACATAAATTATTAATCCAAGGACGTCTTTTATTTCAATGACAGTTGCACTCTATGTGCCGATACACCCAACCAGAAGCAAATCCAAATAAAGGAAATCATTGTTGAAGTAAATGCTAGAAGTAAATCACTCATGCATAAATAAAATGATGTACAAGACTGTAATCACACTTCAATCAATTTTTTCTATCGCGCCACACAACACTTATCCAGCTAGTGTCTCTAATCTCATATGTGTAACATCATAAAAAAAATTGAAATTGAAGTGGATATATTCACAGCTAAAAAAATAGTAACAACACCTCTATTGATACATAAACTGAATTAAAAACACATATACATAACTACCTTAATCACTGAAATCCCTACTAAAGAGGAGGACCCTTCCTCCCTAGCAGGGAGCAGGTAGAGAAGGAATTTAACAGAAACTAAATCATATAACACATGTAACAACAACACAATATTTCTGTAATATGATGATTGAAAGTTACAGAGTCAAGATGATGATCTCCCCTCCCTCTCTCTCTGATTTGTGTCCTTTAAATATACAAGATACAAAAGAGAAATTTCCAACCAACTGATTACAAAATATAAGAGATCTTTCCACCATGATTCAACTATAACAAGTCAAATTTGATTATTGCAATTGATGAAATTTGGAAAACGACCACAATAGAAAATCTGCGAATATGTCCTTCGAAGAATATTGTGTTTCTCCCAATGAAGACCAAATTTTGGAAAACTGCTTAGAGACAAACTAATTCTGTCCATTCTTCACAAAACCCATGTCTCGGATTTTCAATATTCTTCTTTGTTTTCTTGAAATTTCCAATGCAAAAATATCACTTGTTATTCCATCGAATTTCTGAGTTGGAAAATTTAATTATGAACTGAAGATTGGATTTGCAATCTGAAAGAGATCTTAGAGGATAAAATCGTGAGTTATAACAAATTCATTAAATAAACCGTCATTTACAAAATAATTCATAATAATATTCAATTTATTAAAAATTAAGGAGAATAAATATTACCTATCCATAAGAGCATAGATAATTATAAAATGGGATTAAACAATAAATTATGATAAATAATGTGATAAAAGAATGGTAGGAATGGATGAAATATATGTTAAGAAATGGTAATAAGAATGACAATTTAGCGGCCTAACATCTCCCCCAAACTGAACATGTTGCATGTCCTCATACAACCCAATGTCTCTGTATTAGCCAAGTTGTAATTCAAATAAGCAAGATGTGCACCTCAACTCATGATATTGATGGAAGAAAATGGTTATTCCCTAAATGATTCCTTAAAATAATAGATGTTCAATTAATGGAGTTGTAACAATTTTCATTTTCAGCCAGATGTATATGAAGTTGCAAAAAAGTATGATAAAAGTAAGAACAAAATTCATTAACCATTTTCTCAAAAATTACAAACAAGATTTTGCTGAAATATTGCAAGAAATTTTTTACTATGTCAATGCTTCTTGAATCCGAAAATCGAATCTATAGGATGCATAGATCCTGAGATATAAAAAAAATAGTTGTAGGTAATGATGTTTAATTTCTCGAAGAAAAAAAATTAAATCAGTTTTTCATGAAATTTTACATGTTTGTTCTTAATACTTTTCCATACCAAAAATCAAAGCAAACCAATGAAAAAATTTCAATACATCAGCAAAATGGTTGTAGGTAAAATTGGTTTCTTGAAACATGGCAACTCTTTCTCCCCCAAAGTGGAAAATTACCATGTCCTCATGCTATACTAGAAAACAAGTTGAGGTGGTTGCTATGATCATTGTTGAGATCTTTGCTTGGTGTATAAGAACATATAACAAGAGAGATTTTGCGAATGAATAGGGAGATCGATGGATGATAAAGAATATTAATGGAATTTTCATGATAATGAAAGTAACAGTCCCCCAAACTGAAAGATTTTATGTTTCTGAAAAATGGGAAGTGATAAAGAAGCGGAAATAATGGTTCAAAAATATGGGTGAATAATGTTCAATGGTTTTTCATGACATTCTCCTAAAATTTTAATAAATAAAAAATTTATGTTGTTTTACCTCAAGTTTTACCTCCGTAAAATGTGGAATGACATGTATGGATTGACATTTGTTGAAGCTGATGTAGGCTGAGCTGATGCTGAAAGTGATGCGGAAGGTGGAAGCCATGGAATCTGAGAAAAGTAATTAGAAAGTGTAGTAGTGTTTCCTTCCACCAAAATGATTAGTTTCCCCGTCATCTATAAAACATCTCATGAGTATCCTTAATCAGTAATTCATCACCTCAATTATCTCATTACATATAAAAGTGACATAATCATATTGTGAATGGCATGGGATAATAGTGGATAAGAAGGGAAAAGATGCATTCCCTATACCCATAAGATTCGGTTGTTATGAGCACAGAAATTATGAGAATTAGTTATCTCATTCTTTTCTTTTCAAGGTCTATCCAATCACCTGGGATTCAAAATCAGAATTAGGCCTCTTTATTGGTGACTGATTGGGCAAAGAAACTATCTTTGGTTAAATATATGATACTTGTAGAATAAAGGAATGATGGATTAGATGATACAAAATTTCAGCTATCAAATATCCTAAAATTTTCATCCTGACATGTAAATTAAATATTTATAACTTAATAATAGATATAAACCATAACCACCATCATCTGAGAACCGATTAAATATTACCCCATGAACCATGCGTTTTGTAAAACCTTGTATATGCAACAGTCAGCTTCATCAGAAATTGGCTTTGAGCAAACAAGGTAACCAAGTAGATTATAGTATTAAATTAACTTCTATACCATAGGCATAGCCACTGCTGCCAGAAAGCGTCCATAGCCTCGACAGGGATGCCTTTTTAACCCATTGAGATGCTAGTGTCCCATCTATTATAAATAAGTACATAGTTACAAAAAGCCTTTCAATTTACTTAAATGTCAACTGAAAATCATTGTTCTGGCGTGGTAACCAGTTCATAGCAATGCTATTCATGAGAGCTAACAAAATTGAAAAATTCGGCTAGTGATGAGACCTCTTGTCCTTCATTTTTATGACCGAAGGCCATTACTGTGGCTTGGTGACTAGCAGTGGTGATGTCACTTTATTAGGACCTATGGTCATGGTAGGTTAGCTTGTGATGAGACCTCCTATCCTCTATTTGACTATTCATGTTTAAAATTAAACTATGGTTATTGTTAATCAATAAAATATTACTTAATAGATGGGGTTGTAGGTCAGCTCCTTAAGAGCTAGGGATGGCGTAAAAAGTTGTATAATAACTATTTTCAAATTTGATTGTTTTGCTTCTCAAAAAAATAATAACCTTCAAATGACTGCTGATAAATATATTTTTAATTGCTGAGATTGGGGTTGAAGAACAGTTCATTAGATAATGGAGGAAATATTTAAATACAATTTTATGGTCATCATCATCAATTTTACAATATCAGGGACTTGACTCATTATGAAAGTTGAAAGATGGCATGATGAAATCATATTTTCATAATTGTTTCTTAAAAATAAGATTATGTTAATAGATAAACAAAGATAAATTGACTACCCAATTATTATTTCAAAGAGGGCCTAGACCATTAAAAGTATTTCCCATTCACCAAAGAGAAAAAAAAAATCAGAAAGACCTTCATATGTTGAATTCAATGTGAAAATTGGCCAACAACAATAGTTTTGCTGTGGTAACAACAACCTTGAATTAGGTAATAACAGGGGAAGGGAAAAAAAAAACGATGTTAGGAAGGTTACATGAAGGAGGATTAGTCACTTTACAAAATAATGAGGAATTAAGAGTGAATCATTCCTGACAAGGCTTACCATAATACTCATCCTTATTACTAAATACGAAACCTCCCCCAAACTAAAGTATATCTGTCATCGGTCATAGTTGGTCATGTCATAAGTAAAATACCAATGAAATCCATGGAGTTGGTCGAGGACGTACCTGAAAACTTACCTTGGTGGAGTAATAACACTAGAGGAGTAGCAGCACCAAGTACTTAGAAAAATATCACCATGGAGTAACATCACCGGAGGAGTAACAACATCAGACACTCAGAAAATTTCCTGGAGTAACGACACTAGATACTAGAAAAATTTTCAGAGTAACAGCATCAGAGGAGTAACAGCAGTGATGGAGTAGCAGCAGTGACATAGTCACAACAGTAATGGAGTAACAACACTGACGATGTAACAACATCCAACACTTAGAAAAAATTTCTAAAGTAACAACATCATGAAACTCAAGAACTCTCTTCTTTTATTTTGAGAACGAAAAAAAAATGTGACCTTGAAGTGAACAATACCTAAAGCATAAAAACACAAGTTAAATCAGAAAATAAATGACTCTTTATTGAAAACCAATAACTAAATAAATAACTTAAGTTACAATGGTTATGATTTTTGCTGCAGCAATGTTGTTCGTGAATGGTGAATGAATGGAAAATTTCTTTTTCGGAAATGACTTGGATCTTCAAATGGAAATCAATTCCTCATTTCTCATGTTATAAATATGTTAAGTGATGAAAATTATTCATGTTGTTTTCTCCGTGTGAGGAAACGTCTTTGAAAATGTTTTCATTTCACTATCATTGTCTTCAAAAATCACTTGTTCATAAATTGACCTCATTTATTCTCCCAAAAAACGAGCATCTACCTGCAATAAAACATAAAATCAAGGAAGAAGAGAGATCTGCGGGCTCTCCCAATTCAAGACATATGAAAAAAAAATA
The DNA here is from genome assembly GCA_034641835.2 of Pinus albicaulis. Classification (NCBI taxonomy): domain Eukaryota; kingdom Viridiplantae; phylum Streptophyta; class Pinopsida; order Pinales; family Pinaceae; genus Pinus; species Pinus albicaulis. The sequence goes on along the minus strand of CM076577.1, from coordinate 1,277,529,650 downwards.
ACAATTAGTTACTCTGTAAAACAAATCCACAGAAAGATAAACAAATAAAAATTAATTTATTACCTGCGGTAGAGTGGTGGCCAACCATACTAACCAGCAGTGTTTCAATCATAACTTCTTTGTTTTTCATCTGATTTGAGTGATTCCAAATCCAAATGAAATTTAAGTCGGTGAGATATCTCCAATAGAAAAAGGTTTTAAAAATTCCATGTAATGGTATGTTAAATTTTCTTAGAACAACCTGCATAATAGAGTCATTTTTTTATTTTCCACCTCATACCAACAGTTGATATTTTAAACATAACTTTTTCATTTGATGACGGATTTAACTTATTCAATTTGGAGATTTAGTTATATTCATGTAGCTGTCCCCAAGAGTAACATGTTTTTAAGGAAAGAATAATTGATGGGTCAAATATGCTAGTGAATAGCCGGGAAAACAGGGTTTCAAGAGCGCTGATTTACGATAAACAGTTAGTATTTTGGTCATAAATTCCTCATAATATATAGAAATAAAGTAATTCAAGTTTATTTGTAAACTATATTCATAGGAGAATATCCCATAGAAACAGGTTTCTAAAATCTAGTCATTTAGGCCTCCAAAAATGGACTATCCCAACTTTGTTCCTGAGCTGCCTACTCGACATCCTATCATTGTTTTGGTCATATATTTTTCGTTTCAAATCCAAATCAAGTGATTCAAATTGGGTTAGAAAGTAGACATAAATTTCTATTTAGGATAGAAACAGGTCTTGAAAATATGCCCTTTTGGTCCCTCAAAACATGACTGTCCCGATTGTTTTTTTCCAGAATTTTCATCATGCCCAGAAGCCATAAGATATGATAATCAAGGAATTTTTCCAAGAAGGTGATCAAAATGAATATGAATTTTTGTATAAATTTTAGTTTCCAATATAACACATCTACATACATAAATAATTCGAATATTGATCACCAATGTCAAATTTCAGAGCATGTTGCAACAAAAACAACTACTTTTACATATAAAGAAATTTATTTATTTATGTCTTCATTTATTCTATTTTCTACAATGCACAATTCTACCTTGAAAAATAAAAAATACTTATGTGTAGGAGTACCTCCAATGAAGCCATTTTCGAAATAGGGCTTCAAGTATGTACATACCCATAATTGAAAGATGTATGCTAATAAGTACTATGGTATGAGAGACAAACTTCCCTGTTAAGGATGGTGCCAAGAATTATTCAAATATGGAGTGATGTTGCGAGCAAACAACAGAGTGAAACCAGTCTTCAATATAGTCTTGATTTCCCATAGTTTTTATATAGTGAATTTCCTTTACTAGATTCCAGATTGTGTTGATGCTTTGTTCCTTGACCTCATCCCATGAATTTTGGAGGATTTTTAGAATGGGGGGTGTTTTTGGATTGTTCTATCATCCTACTGGAACACATGGATCCTATGTGTATCAATTCATCCTACAAGTGCTTCAGTTTCTACAGTGGTGAGCCCGCTCAAGTTCGTTAGAGCGATGCGCAGGTTCTTACCTCTCATCTTATTGCCCAACAACTTTATAGCTGAAGACACCCTAAAGAAAACACCAAAAAATTCAAACTTCTAAGTGTCCCAGTAAGACATTGGTGAGCCCACTCAAGTTCGTTAGAGTGTTGCACAGGTTCTTACCTCTCGTCTTACTGGCCGGAAATTGTCGTTGGAGACACTCTAGAAAAACAAAATGCCCAAAAATTCACTCTCTTATGTGTCCTAGCAAGACATTGGTGAGCCCACTCAAGTTCGCTAGAGTGCTATGAAGGTTCTTACCTTTCGTCTAACTGCTCGGCAATTGTGTCGCTGGAGACACTCTAAAAAAACAAAATGCCCTGAAATTCACACTCCTAAGTGTCCCAGCAAGACATTGGTGAGCCCGCTCAAGTTCGTTAGAGCGCTACGCAAGTTCTTACATCTCGTCTTACTGCTCGGCAATTATGTCGCTGGAGACACTCTAAAAACACACGGAAATTGCACCTCTAAGAAAAAACTCTGATTGATTGGATCATCACTTCCATCCTAGGAAATGACACCAAAATGTTGGGTTGTATTAATCACTATTAAATGACTAAAACAGTACACAGATTATCAATCCAAGGACGTCTTTTATTTCAGCGATATTTGCACTGTCTGTGGTGATACACCCAACTAGAAGTAAATCCAAATAAAGGAAATCGTTGCTGAAGAAAATGCTGGAAGTAAATCACTCATGCAGAAATAAAATGATCTACAAGACTATAATCACACTTCAATTAATTTTTTCTAATGCACCACACAACAACTATCCAGCTGGTGTCTCTAATCTCAGATGTGTAACAGCATACAAAATATTGAAATTGAAGTGGATATATTCATAGTTGAAACAACAACAACAACACCCCTACTGATACATAAATCAAAGTACAAACACATATACACAACTACTTTAATCACTGCAATCCTTGCTAAAGAGGAGGGCCCTTCCCCCCTAGGAGGGCACATGTAGAGAAGGAACTTAACGGAAACTAAATCAAATAACGCATGTAACAGCAACACAATATTTCTGTATTATGATGATTGAAAGTTACAGAGTCAAGGTGATGATCTCCCTTCCATCTCTTGTTGATTTTTGTCCTTTAAATATACAAGATACTAAAGGGAAATTTCCAACCAACTGATTACAAAATCTAAGAGATATTTCCATCATGATTCAGCTGTAACAATTCGAATCTGATTATTGCAATTGAGGAAATTTGGAAAACGGACACAACAGAAAATCTGTGAATATGTCCTTCGAAGAACCTTGTGTTTCTCCCAATGAAGAGAAAATTTTGGAAAACGACTCATAAGAAACTAATTTGGTCCATTATGCACAAAACCCATGTCTCGTATTTTCAATATTCTTCTTCTTTTTCCCAAAATGTCCAACGCAAAACTGTCACTTGGTATTCCAGCGAATTTCTAAGTTGGAATATTTAATTATGAACTTAAGATCGGATTTGCAATCTGAAAGAGATATTGGAGAAGAAAATCATGAGTTATAAAAAATTCATTAAATAAATCATCATTTACAAAATAATTCATAATAATATTCAATTTATTAAACATAACGGAGAATAAATATTACTTATCCATAAGAGCTAAATAATTATAAAATGGGATTAAGTGATAAATTATGATAAATAATGTGATAAAAGAATGGTAGAAATGGATGAAATATATGTTAAGAAATGGTAATAAGAATGAAAATTTAGCATCCCAACAGTAATTTCCATAAATTTCATCACAGTTTTTCTGAGGACATCTAGATAGAATGATTCCATCATGGTTGTGGTGGACATGTTGACTAAGGTAGCGCACTTCATTCCAGTGAATACTATGTATTTAGATAGTGATGTGGCACATGTATTCATTAGATATGTGGTCAAATTTCATGGTGTTTCAAATAATATTGTATCAGACAAGGATTCTAAATTCACTTCCAAGTTTTGGAAGGAGTTTTTGTAGGATTGGGGACATAGTTGGCCTTCAACATATCTTATCATCCGCAAAAATATGGACATACATAGAGAGTCAACTGGATATTGGAAAACATATTGAGAATGTATGTGATACATTACCAGAGGAGATGGGAGAAGTACCTTCCGTTCTTGAGTTTTCTTACAACAACGATTACCAGGAGTCGTTGAGGATGAGTCTATTTGAGGAATTGTATGGGAGGAGTTGTAATACTCCCATAAGTTGGAGTGATCCAGTGAACATGGTCTTGATAGGACCAGAGATGTTAGTAGAAATGGAATAGGAAATGCAGGTAATAAAAAAAAATTTAAAGGCAGAACATGACAGGTAGAAATTCTATGCAGATTGGAATAGGTTGTTTAAGGAGTTTCAAGTTGGGGAACATGTGTACTTGCACATCAATCCTAAGAATAGATCCTTGAGGATTGGATCATGTGAGAAGCTAGCACATCAGTATTGTAGACCTTTCAATATTTTTGAAAGGATTAGACCAATATCCTATCGACTTGTACTGCCTCCGATAGTGAAATTCTATGATGTTTTCCTTGTGTCATTACTTAAGAAGTATGTTAAAGATTTCGATCATGTAATTTCCTAGTCTATATTGTAGGTGGATCCAAAAGAATAATTCCAGTGGGAACCACAGTGTATTTTGAAAAGAAAGATGTTCATTCTCCAGAACTAAGCAATCAAGAAGGTTAAAGTGGAGTGGAAGCACTTTGGGCCTGATGAAGCTACATGGGAGATGGAATATCATATGTAGGTTATGTATCCTTCTCTATTCACCAGTTAAGAAAATTTCCTTGATATATGTTTTGGTATATGCGTTGGTCTGACGTTTTGGTATATGTACATATGTATATGGATGTAAATACCACCATGAGTTGTGTTATAAATATCCCATAAGTGGTATGGGTGTCATGTCATTATGGTTGTCATTTTGTTGTCATGTTGGTATGCTTCTCAACATGTTGATCATTTTACATACTGCAACGAGCTAAGTTATAAATCTCTATGGGTTGTATGTTTTTTCTTTCAGCAGTCTTGTTGGTTGTAGGTGTCATTGAACACCGAGGACAGTGTTCCCCCAAGGAGGAGGGTTCTGTAATATCCCTGGTGAAAATTCCACATAATAAAAGTTAATAAAGGAAAAATTATAACCACAGTTATGGGACACGTATCACTAGTATAAAATGATGAAATTAGTAACTAGGAGACCAAAAATGTTAGTCACCGCATTTATTTCAAGTGAATTACTACTAAATTTGAGAAATTTTAAGTGACCAAACTAAAAATGACTAACTTAAACGACTAATTTAGTCTAGGAATAAAATATACGACTAGATAATAAGTGACTAAACTAAAAATGACTAACTTAAATGACTAATTTAGTCTAGGACTAAAATATATGACTAGATAATAAGTGACTAAACTAAGAGCGACTAAATTAAATGACTAATTTAGTCTAGGAATACAATATATGAGTAGATAATAAGTGACAAAATTAATAATGATTAACGTAAATGACTATTATAGTCAAAGAATAGATATATGACCAAATAGCAAGTAAAACAAGTATATGAATTAGTCATTTACGTTAGTAATTTTCAATTGTGTCACTCCAAAAATGAAAAATTCAATTTTGATACCAAAGTGTCACATTTCACTACAGGGGTCTCTAAACCCATCTCCAGTGTTAAAATTTCGAGACAAAGGGGTATTTGAATCCATCTACAATGTTAAAATTTTGAATACCCTTTTGTCTCTAAATTTTAACACTAGAGGGTTGTTTCTACTGTCACCTTAGCAATGAATCCTCTCACTTTGGATTACATATTGAATCTTGGGGATATCCCAAAGCACAAATTTATGGGGTCCTTTCTGCGACTAGATCACTAGCATTGAAAACCATTTTCCCCCTCATATGCATTATGATACGTATAAAATGTACCCTCAAACATGGTTAAAGTTTCTCTTTATACACTTGTAAGCAACATATGTGATTTGAAAGCCTCCTAATTTATTTAGTGTATATATAAACATACACAATTCTTCTTAACGACTATCACCACCACCACATTTTCACCCTAATTTAGTTTTTAACAATTAAATATACAAGTATACACAAAATTAGAAGAGATATGTATTAATGCAGAATAAAGAATTGAACATAGGGAAGTGGTCCGTTTTCACAGTTAACATTTATTAATATGGAAGAACATAATAAAATAAAATTAAACAAATAAAATAATGCCATCTAGTTATATGAAATTAACAATTTATAATTCCATCTATTTATATGAAATTAACAATTTACAAGGTGCAAGGGATATAAATCTTCGACCATGCATGCTAGTATCTTAAGGTCCACTCTTCATGTTACAATATCACTTGTGATATTTTCTTCCTCTTGTAATTTTCTAAGAATTTATTTCCATATCTCTATATTAACATCTATTAGTCTTCTATTTTTTTAATTATTTTAGTTTAGAGAGATTTTTTTGACTATTTTCTTAAATTTTCTTAACAATATAGAAAATAAAAAGAATTATAAACGTCAATAAAAAACATTTTTTCTTTTTAATTATTTTAGTTTAAAGAGATTTTTCTTTACTATTTGTTTGAATTTTCTCAACAACATAGAAAATAAAAATAATTGTAAAATTCAATAAAAAAAAAATTAAAAATGAATAAAAAATAGAAAAACTATTTAAAAAAAATTAATATGCTTCATTCTAACCACCTATACCACCATTTTTGTCAAAACAAAAAACTAGAAAAATGAATAAAGGAAAGAAAGACTATTTAAAATTCATGCAATATGTGAAATCTTCCTTTTATTATAAGCTATAGTATTTTCTTCATTACCCCTTTGTCACCAAATTAAGAGTGTGCTCTAGTTATCCCATTTTTCATCGAATTAAGAGTTTAAAGCACATTATATATTTCCTTCTCTTTTAAGTGATCTCAATTTTTTATTTCCCTCCAAGCATTTAATAATTTGGTGGGAGTTTAAAATTCCATGGTTTCAAAGTATTTTTCGACTCCTGCAGGACCGTAAGGTAATCATCTCAAATTTTGAATGAAACTCTATCCTTCCAAACCGTAAGGTATTCATCTCAAATTTTGAATCCCAAATGCTAAATGCATTTTCTAGATTTTAATTAATCCCAAACCCTGAATTCGGCTACATTTCAATTAGTCCCAAAGGCTGAATGCATTTGAGAGTATTTAATAGTAGCACTAATGTCACGACTTCCTCCATTTATAGTGGTTTGAATCTCACATTTAAGGGCATCTTGAGTATTTAGTGGAAGTCACCCATATTTTTTGTTGTTGGATGAGATTAAATTGCTCTCTGCCTGCGTATTGGTGGCTAGGTTGTGCATGGTACTTGGAGGATCTCAGATGTGCCTGGTACTTGGAGGATCTCAGACACAGTTACAACCAAGACATATTCTCTCCTAACTGAGTGTGATGTTATATATTTTAATCAAACGAAGCCTAAATCTCTACTTTTTTTATGGTCGTGGGTTCTGAAGTTTACAGTAATGGGTGACCAGTCACTCTTATACACTTTATCATTGCAGTAGATTCATTTTGGGTTGTGTGCTACCCCAAAGACCAATTCTACATGAGATTCCAAGGCTATCATTAAGCCTGGACCTGTGTATTCATCATTGGACAACGTATATTATAAACTAGTGCTGGAACGATGCTTCAGGAGAACCAATATTGAATTCTGTACACTCACCAAATTGATGCCACTAAAGATCAATATGTTGTCAAGCATGCATGTTTTGAGCAAGTATGGAGGAGTCGTAAAGGAATTGCTGAAACAAAAAATGAAAATTATATCCGTGAGTTATGTCATCTTTATGATGTTGTTCGGGTTGATATGGAGGCGAAGTCGGCAAGGAAAGATAAAGCTAAAAGTGAGCTTGTGTCAGATCGTGAAAGACAATTTTTGTGTAATTTCCTACCTATGATGAGAGAATATATTTTGAATGCAATGTGTTCTGATAAATTTTGGGTGAGGTTCGGGAGGATAACATGTGTTTTTTTTCTTCATTTTGGTAAAACAGTGTTGTGAAGAACAGTATAGAAAACTGGGTGTGTTGAAGAGTGGAATGGGTCCAATGATGACCGGGACAGAACCTCAATTCACTCAGTCTCTTCACTGTCAGATAGTGAATGATAGTGAATGTTGGAAGACAATAGGGGATGTTGCATGCCAAAATGGGCACTCACAGAGGGCATTACCTTTCGAATGTTGATGAAGTAGTGAGTTGTTATTCAATGAAACATCATTCAATGAGCAGCATTTCTAGTACCAGACCAAATTCTACTTCTGCTCTTCTTCCTATCTCCTCCCCTTCGTCCTCGTCCCTAAGAAGGTTTCAAGTAAGGATGCATTGTCATATGTTAATATATTGTAGTGGAGGAATAATTTTGTGGATGCACTTGTACTCTATGAATTTGTTATAGAAACAGATCCTATCACCATCGGAGGTCACATTAGAAATGGAATATGTCTCATGCCAAAGGCATTTGAATGTTTTAATGTAGAAGCTCTTGTGCTTGATCCCCATAATGCTTGTGCTCTCACGCACTGTGGAGTTTTGTACAAAGATGAAGGAAGCTTCTAGATGCAGTAGAGGTTTGTTCTCTCACGGACTGTGGAGTTATGTACAAAGATGAAGGACACTTCTAGATGCAATAGAGGTTTGTTTCTCACATCTGATACTATTTGTGGTTTTTTTTTCTTTTTTGTGTACTTATTTTTTGTGTTACTTTCTTGTTTGAGCTTCTTTATAGTAGTAGGTTTTTTATATTATATTTTGAAACCCAATGCATTTGAATATTACTAGGATAACCATAATATATCTATAATAACTATGGTACATGTTTCCCATCACTTCTCAAGGATGAAGTATATAAAAAATTTGTGATTGTTTCTAATGGTTTGAATGGTTTTCAAGTTGAGAAGAATAGGATTTGTTGTTTATTGGAAAACAAATCCACTAAAATGTAGTACTATTTTAGAAAAACTAATACTTTTAGCAAGTATCGGTTGCCCTTGGGATGCCCTTGGGATGATATTAGAAAGCTACACTGTACGAAGCCTCAACTTTTTATGGACAGTTCAGAGACAACACTGTATTCTATAGTGGATGCTATGTCAAACATGGGACTAAGAAAGGAAAATATAGGTAACATTATTTTAAATTATCATGTTATTCTTAGATGGGACCCAAGAAAATCCATGGCAAACAATCTATATTTTGCAAGCATTGGTTTGGATCAAAAGGAGATGACAAAGAAATATTTGAGTCATCCTCGCTATTTTCATGAGAACTTGATCAAGTTGATTGAAGATATTGTCAAACCAGGAGGTAACTCCTCAAATCAGAATGTTTATTGAATGAAGAATGAACATGTATTTATACATGGAGGTGAGGCTATTGGGATTCATCTTCCAATGACTCTTGGCATTCCTTATTTCATAATATTATTTATTATACAATATTACATATCCACACCCAACCCATAGGATTAGGTGTCAACATTCCCCCCTTTAATCCGAAGGGATGTTGGTGAGTCCAAGCATCGATCTGAACTTTTCAAACTTTTCTCTTCTAAGTGCTTTGGTGAAGATGTCAGCAGTTTGCTCATTTGTGGAACAATGATGTAGATGGATGGTTTTGGCCTGAACATGATGTCGAATGAGATGGTACTTTGTATTGATGTGCTTTGGTCGATCATGGAACTTTGGGTTCTTGGCCAACTTTATTGCAGAAGTGTTGTCGATCATGAGTGGAGTGGAATACATCTGTTTCATCTGCACATCTTCCAGGATTTTCCGGAGCCACACAATTTCCTTTGTTGCTTCAGCTGCTGCCACATATTCTGCCTCGGTCGTGGAATCTGCTGGAACTGACTGTTTGCGTGATCTCCATGAGACAGCTCCTGATCCAAGACTCATGGTGTAACCCTCGTACCAGAAACCCCTGCTTCTTTGCCGTCATCAAAGTCTCGAATCAGACATCCGATCAAGCTTCGAAGTCGCCACCGCGTACATATTCGAGTCCAAAGTCTTGAGTCCCCTTCAAGTACCCTTAACACTCTTTTCGTTAGCAGACCAATGTCCTTCACAAGGTTTTTGCATGAACCTTGAGAGGATTCCAACAAAGAAATGAAATGTCAGTCCTGGGTGGTGGTCGTGCATATAAGACTTCCTATAAGCCGTCTATACTTCGTTGCATCCTCAAATTCCTTCCCTTCAATGTATGTGAGCTTCAAGTTTTTTTCCATTGGAGTGTCCAAAGGATTGCATTCATCCATGCCAAACTGTCTAATAGATTCCATTGTACTTCTTTTGAGAAAGAAATATAAATTTAGGATGTTGAATTACTTCAATACCCGCATAGTAATGAATATGACCCAAATCAGTCATTTCAAAACCTTTCTTTAATTCTTTCTTCATGGATGCAATATAACTCTCATTTTTCCCTGTCATCAAAATATCATCTACATACACCACAAGATATACAACCATTTTTCCAACTTTCTTAGCAAACAAAGTTGCATCATTAAGATCAAATTGTTTGAAGTCAAGTTTCAAAAGATGCTCGGTTAATTTCTCATACTAGGCTCGTGGTGCTTGCTTGAGGCCATACAAGGATTTTATAAGCTTGAAAACTTTGTGTTCTTGGCCCTTTACAAAAAATCCTTTTGGCTGGGACATAAAAACTTTCTCCTTTAGATCTCCATTCAAAAAGACGGTTTTTACATCTATCTGATGGACTTTCCATCCATTCTGAGCTACTAGGGCAAAGCGAGTCTGGATGGTGGTCCATTTTGTTGTGGGGGAAAAAGTTCCTTCATAATCGATTCCTTCTTTTTTTGCAAAACCTTTTGCCACAAGCCTAGGCTTGTGCTTGTCAAGTGAGCCATCTTCTTTATACTTGTTCTTGCAGACCCACTTACAGCCAATTGCCTGCTCGAAGGTGATCAACCAACTTCCAAGTGCCATTCTTTATCAAGGCATCATACTCCTTTTGCATCGCTTCTTTCCATTCATAATGAGAAGTGGCTTCTTTCAAGGAAGTTGGTTCATGATTTGTAGAAAAACTCAATTCATAGTTATAAGAAATATCCATATCAACAGGAGAATCAAAATTATCTACATCACCTTCGTTTTGTTTAGTGGAACTTCTTGTTCCTGTTTTTCCAACCTCATTAGGATGAACATTCTCCAATGTCTTTGTCAGCCATTTGGGAGGACCTTTCTGAGATGGCCCAGGCTGCTCATTTGACTGAGTTGGGATTGATTCAAGATTCAATCTCCCAATTCGATCAATCACATCATTCAATGTGTCATCCATGGTTGTTTCTTCATGTGGGGGAGAGAGTGCTTCAGGACATGATTCCATAGTTTGATTCAATATAGGAATCCCCCCTTCAATATGTGGAATCTTATTATCAAATTATTGGAAAGACTTTGCATGTGTGAATCTATCCAGGCGATCAAGTTGCCACTCAACAACCTTGTCACTCTTGGAAGATTCAAGGAATATGACATCTCTTGCTATTACAAATTTCTTATTTGCTTCATCATAGAGACGATATCCTTTGGAGGTATTGGAGTACCCCAAGAAGATACATTTTCTACTTCTAGCACCAAGTTTGTTCCTTTGACCCTTGGGTATCAAGGCATAACAGGTGGACCCAAAGACCCTGAAATGCTTTACCGAAGGAATGTGTCCATGTCACATTTCAAAAGGATTTTTGTTTGTAATTGAACTTGAAGGACACCTATTCTTTATGTAAACAGCACATAGAACTGCATCAGCCCAAAACATCAATTTCACATTCTTGAAAAATAACATGGAGCGAACCATATTTAAAATTCTCACGTTCATTCTTTCAGCTACACCATTCTGTTGGGGATTATAGGGCATAGTTGTTTGATGTTTGATCCCACGTTGATGAAGATAATTTTCAAATTCGTTTGAAGTGTATTATTTTCCATTATCAATGGACAAAGAGACAATATGAGTTTGTGCATAATTTTCAATCCATGCAAGAAAATTCCCTGAATGTTTGAAAAGTATCGATTTATTCTTCAATAAGTAAATCCATCACATTCTCAGTAGTAATCAATAAATGTCATAATGTATTTATTTCCATTGGCAGGCTATCTCCCAAAATAGGTATAGGACCAGATTAATCAATGGAAAAGCCTCAAGTTTTCTATGTGCTCTGGAGTGTGAATCATGAAATGGTTGTTTTCTATGCTTTCCTATAATACAAGCATCACATTCCTTAGGTTTCCTAGGAATTGTAGGCAGTCCATTAACACCAGTTTTCTTCAACAAATGAAGGCTTTCATAGTTTAAGTGTCCAAATCTAGCATCCCATAAAAGACTTGATGGGCATGTACCTTCATCATGATGTGAACTGAATGCAAAGTTTTGAGCATGAGCAAATGAACCTTTTAGCTTCAAGAGTCTTCCTTCTTCTATTCCCTCCATGACAAGTGAGTGATCTCATGCTTTTCTGACCTATGCCTTGCCATTAAACAAGTGAACGGAGTGTCCTTGCTGGCAGATTTGGACCAGGGACAACAAGTTTCTCCTCAACTCAGGGAGGTATAGAACCTCATGTAGAATATTGATCCGGAACACCCTGTGAAAATTAAGCCCGACTATGCCAAGCCCCGAGTTTGGATTTATCTACGAAATATACTCGCTCCATCAACTTTTTTCAAATGAATTCTTCAAAAAAAAATTTCTAAATGTCATGTGACATGTTGCTCTCGAATCTAGCAACCAATCATCTCTCCATGAAGTAAATGAAACATCAAATAGGTTTTCGCTACTCCATTTTTACAATGTGCTAGAACATAATGAGCTGATTCGTGTGCTTTACCTTTGTCTTTGTCATTAATTTTACCTTTGTCTTGATTTCTTTGTCGCTGAATTTTAGATTGTCTCCGTCCCCCTTTTCTCTCGAAGTTTCTTCTTCCTCTCGCCTCTTCTCGCCCTCTCTTCCTCCTGGGATGAATCTGAAGCATGAATATTTTCTCTATGTGCCAAGTATGCAGCCTCTTTAGAAGATGAAGGCACTCGTCATCTTCTTTTGGAGGAGAGAAAAAAAAATCTGGAAAATTTCTTTTAAAGGGGAGAAAACAAAAAAAACTCTTTGCTGAAAAAAATATACCGAATTTAGAAGGACAAAAAACTCTTGCTAAAAATATCGAATTCTCGCACCAAAAAAAATATATGTATTATTTTGTGTTTGAAGAAGGAAAATTTATATGTATTGAAAATATGGTGTGTGGGGGGGGCGGTATTCAATATGATAGTGAGAATAAATGGCGGATCGAACGTAATATGATATGGTGCGTTGTAAAGCCGGAATGGTATTACAAATGGTGCAACTATGGGACAATGAATACCATAGGACATAGCAACTATGGGACTGGAGGGTGTAGTGAGTATTAAAACAACGCGGGGATATTATATGACAGAGGTAAAGCCGCAGGGGGTATTATATCACGTATTTTGTAAATCGGTTGGTCGTGATATAATCGAGTGGTGTATGCGTAGAGTTGTGAACATATGAACCAGGTTCGGCACTCCACGTATTACAACATATGAACCGGCGGAATAACATATGAGGGAGGTATTATATATGCAGCGTATTGTAAATGGATTGGTTTTGAGTGCGGTGGTATGGATGATAAAAGAGGCGGTGGTATTATATATGAGTGTGTTTATATAAATGGAGGGCCGACAAAGCGGAGACCGCTCGTAGAGTGTGGTTACATATAGGCCGGGGAGAGCGTGGGGAATGGGAATGCGGAACTCGGAGGGCCGAGGGGTGGAGACTGTTGTAGAGTGTGGAGTTATGATAGCGCTTTTACAAATAGAGCGACGTTTGAATATGACAAATATGTATTGTAGCTGAGAGCGCTATTATATGGACAGAACGATGGATACCACGATGTATTATTGACTATGACAGAGGCCGCATGGAGTAGGGATAGCGAGATGGCGGGTGAGGGAAATGTGAGGTGCGTTGGGTAGGTGAGGGAGAAGCGAGGGCGAGCGCACTCGGGTTGGGTAGGTGAGATTTTGAAATTGCAGGAATTTAATAACCGAATTTGCGAGTGTGTGTAGGGCCGCAATTTGCGTATTTCGAGAACCGCAGACTGCGTGCACCTTCGGGAGCTCGCAGAGCCGCAAATGTCGTAGCCGTGCAAAAATAAAAAAATTGTAGAATAACAAAGATATAGCATCAATTTAATGGAGCAAAAAAAACTATACGTAAAAAACCGATCGAGCAAAGGAATGAGGGAGTTACACCACAGAAAAAAAATGCCAATAGTGGGACCGGCTCGATACCGTGTCAAACCGTGAGGTAGCTCCGCAAATCGGAAATGTTTATTGAATGAAGAATGAACATGTATTTATACATGGAGGTGAGGCTATTGGGATTCATCTCCCAATGACTCTTGGCCTTCCTTATTTCCTAATATTATTTATTATACAATATTACATATCCACACCCAACCCATAGGATTAGGTGTCAACAGATATTAATTGCACCCTGGGCTTGAGAAGCATGGAATTGTTGTGTCTATCAAAGAACATCTAAAAAACACAATACTCATGAATCCATTCTCTAAGGTTTATTCAGAAACATTCTAGAATATCCCTTCTGTACAATCATAACTTGTCCATAAAAGAGATGATCTAGTTGTCTGTGGCTCTAAAAGAGAATATTTGGAAAACACAATGCATGTGACTCAATTGTCTAAAGTTTCTTAAAAAAAAATCAGAATACCCTTTCTCAAGGATCAAAACTTGTATCATCTCAATGTCAGTGATGCTAATCTCAGACATTCACAAGGCACCCAAAAAATAAATATCACTAAAATTTTACACGAGCCAATTCATAGATACAAGCTAGACCTTTGGTTGAAATTAGGCTTGATACATTACCCTAAGTCGACATTCAAAGATGCTAGAATGATTCGTTGTGGGGGAAATAAGCTGCAGGATAGGTTAAGTTGTGTTTTGAGACATGGGTTACCTTTCAATGATGTTTTTCAAATGGTGAGGGCAAGACCAACATTATTTAGTAGAAGTTCATATTTGATCGAAAATAAATTCAATTTTCTTTATTGTATGAAATTTAACCCACTGCAGGTTCTTCCATCATTTCCAAAATATTTCACCTTTGATCTCGAGAGTAGGATCAAACCAAGATACAAAATGTATGCTTGGCTTAAGAAAAAAAAAAAACTTTAGAAAGAGTGTGATGCCTATACCATATTTACGCTACCAGAGAGAATATTTATTCAACAATATGTTAACTGCCACCCTGAAAGGAGCAAGTATTTTAGTCTTTGCAAGCTTGATAAAGTAATGTCCATGACTCCATTATCTAAGGTTTCTTCAGAAAATTTTCAGAATCTCCTTTCTGAAGGACCATAACTCCTCCGTAGAAGAGATGATCTAAATGCCCATGATGCTAAGTTAAGCTCATATAGAGACGTGAAAATTACATGATCTCAGTTTTGAAAAAAAAAAACTATGTCAGTCCTTATACATTCTATTGAAACAATTTTTGGGATAGCACCATTAGACCTGTGAAGTTTCATCAATGTCAAATTTTCAAAAATTTATTGTGAATGTACCTAGCCTTTTTAAGTAATCCCTACTTGTTATCATAAAAATCAATGTTGATGCCATGGCATGCACATCTACTAACTCATGGGGTCACACTTCTACAAACGTATGCTACAAAGAAACTCAGAACATAACTGATAGTATTTTGAACTTATTACCGTTTCATCAAATATGCACTCTTGAGCCTTTGGCATCACATCCTGACAACATTCACAGTCGGGGTTATTAAATTATTTCAGAAAAAGATATTTCTTGTAAAGTATTGATATGTTTTAGAACTAACCAAATGAATGACTTTATTTTAGGGATAAATATATTCCCTCTTCAACTAATAGATCACATTGGATTCATTTTCTTGGAAGCTTATCATATTTAATTATTTATTTAATGAGGCATTCACTATAGATTTTCCAAGAAATTTTGATCTGCTATTATGAACTATTTGAAAAAAAAAAAAATTCATAGAGATGCATAATTTCTCTACCAAATAGCAACAGAGTATAACGTAAATAATTTCACAAAATTTACACAATAAAACACACAATTTTTCTAGGGAACCCAACAGGTAAATCCTCACTTACTTCATAATTTTATTAAGGAAAATTGGGCACCAAATCTGATACACAAAGAAGCTAGTTCTAATCTGAAAATACAAGAATTTTCCTGTGTGTCTAAGGCCTGAAACTTATGCCTGATAGCTTACACACTTCCTTCTCCTGTATGCACTGGAGGCTCTGATTTTCCAACAAAAAACCTTAGGAAATAATCTCCTATATCCTATCGCTGACTATGCTCCTATTAAATAGGGATTTTCCCTATTTCTATGCGCACTCCAAAGATAAAAATTTCTTCCTCAATAGTTCATGCAAGGAACACTTGGCTCGTTCCTCCACAAGCTCTCTTGCACACAAAATCGTGCTTAAGAATTTATTGATTAATTGTGTGCCTTTGATCTCCTTATAAGATTTTCGATTAGGCTATTGTTAGAGAGTTTTCAAAATTAGGAGTTGAATTGAAGCTTTTATAGTTAACAAAAGTCAACACTCTTAGTTAACTGGATCATCCTAAAATTTGGGAGGCTAACTCCAATTATTCACTCAGTTCCCAATTTAAATCACAGTAGAGGATAGATAACCCATCCTCCAAAAACTCGCATTCGTAAAACTACTTCTTCAACTCATACTCATCACTGGAACTCATAGATGTCTAATAATATCTCCAATTGATTCCTTGAATCAAGGCAAAGATCAAGGAAGCCATTCCTTCGCTACTTTTTAGCACTCTCTCTTAGTGTGGAAGGTATTTTGTACAAATACCAGCTTATATCTGTGCCGAACAAAACTACCTCTTGCCAATGCCTCGGTCAAGATGTTTGTCATCTTCTCCCCTATTGGAAAGTACTGTAGCTTGACTATACCCTTCTGCAAAAAATCTCTAAGATGGTGATACGGGATATTGATATGCTTTGAGTGGTCATGAAATGTTGGATTCTCAGAGAGTTTAATGCAACTATGGTTATCAAAATGTATCATGGTAGGCTCCCTCCTTTGTCTGAAAAGTCCCGCCAGTAACTTCCTCATCCAAATAGCCTTGTAGGCTGCCTCACTAGCAACCATGTACTCGGCCTCTGTTTAACTGAGTGCAACTGATCTCTGCTTCTTGTTGTACCAAGACATTGTAGCTGACCCAATTCTCAGGATGCCACCTGAAGTATTCTTCCTGTCTGTGGAGCTCCATTCCCAATCTACATCAGTGGATCCCTCAAGCCTCACTCAATCAACCTGTTTGTTGCACAATCTATAGTTTGTTCTGACTCTGAGATATCTAAACACATGCTTTTCAACACCCAATTCACATTTTTCAATTCAACGATGAACTGACTTAGCTGGTTGACTAAAAATAAAATATCAAGTTGTGTGTTGACAAAGTACATCAACGATTCATTGAGTTGGTTGTATACTCTAAGATTCACTCGCTTTGTTGTAGTAGCACCCACCTTCCTCCAGTTTGTGACTATAGGTGTGGCCATGGGCCTGCAATATTGCATGTGAATTTTTTGGAGAATCTCTGTTGTGTACTTTTCCTGTCCCACAAAGATCTCACCGTCACCCTACAAATCCTCCAAGCCAATGAAATAGTGAAGAAGCCCCATATCCTTCATCTCAAACTCCTTTGAAAGTTCCTCCTTGTAATCCTCGATCAAGCTCTCATCTCTAGTCAATATAAGGTAGTCAACATAGAGAACTATAATGAGTGGAATCCATCGAACCATGATGTAGTACAAGTTGAAATTCGCCTCATTCTTAGTGAAGAAAAATCCTCAAAGGTAGTTTTCAATCCGAGTGTACCATGCTCTCGAAGCTTACTTGATCCCATAAATAACTCTCTTCAGCCTACACACATGTGTGTCTCTGTTGAAATTCTCAAAACCCTTTGGATGCTCTATATAGATCTCCTCTCCAACAAATCCATTGAGTAATGTTGTTTTCACTTCCATCTAGTGGATCTTCCACCCCATCTATGATGCAAGTGCTATAATAGTCTTGATAGATGAATATTGTGCTACTGGGTAAATGGTATCTCCTCATAGTATATGCCCTTAATCTGTGAGAAGACTTTGGCCACAAACCTGGTCTGCAAAACTTGATGGGGAAAACCCTTGATCAAATATTATTATTATTAATATCGAATGTTCAGCAGAGAGAGACTATAATATATCAAGGTCAAAATTGACTTGCTAATTTGAAGATTCAATGTCCCTGTCTTTAGGTAAATAATTGGTCCAAAGGAATGATGTTCTTGAATAGGAAAATTGAGCCCTTATAAGCTTGAGGCTTACTACTATAGAGGCTTGGCATTCTGGTGATCTAGTTAGGATTTGATGATAGCCTTCAACAAACTTCTTCCACTTCTCCTAGAATCCTTCCTTGACTGCAATTTCCATTCAGGATAATTAGCCCACATTCTTCTGCTGACTACGGCTATTTCTAGTCCTCTAATATGCCTCACAACCTTCTTCATTCAAGAGAATTTGTTTCATAGCCCATCCTTAAATTATATAGGAATATGACCTCCTGATCTAGGGGAGATAATGCTCACGGTTCACTTGGAAGAGCTTTTTTGGAATGCAGCCAGCTTTGAGGAGAAGAACCCTACTTCAAATGGTCCATAAGATGGAAAAAATTTACCTCAACTATTGCTGTTGTCTATTTGAGATATCTCAATCTGCAAAACATCATAAAATTGGCCCATAATAGATCTATGATAGCCCAAACTACCTCAACCTCATGCCAGAGGAATATAGCCCACAAAAGATGATGTCCAAACCATTGTGCCTTTATTGAGGATCATCTGCGGCTATTTTAGAGAGAAGATACATGAGATATATGATTGAAATGAGGTTGAGGATACCTCAATATATACTAGTCAGTGGGATTGAAGAGATGCAAGTTTTGGGCATATTGAGCCAACATATAGGTGAGGCTGACCTTGTTAATTTTACATGAGAGAAACATAAATTCAAAATCATACTTCTACTTAACCAAATTTGATGATATTTAGGTCGATTTTGGTCCTCTCGAAAAGAGAAATTCATTGTTGCAATTATCTTCCCCAAAGGAGCTATACAAAGTGGAATTTTTCCCTAGTTTCCAATTTTAAGATATGGCCTTGACTACATGTAAATTTTCGTAGATGTTCTATGCTTGATGCAACTTTAATTTAAACCCGATATCAAATAGAAATCACATAAACATGAAAGTAAAATGATGATAGAACATACCAATAGATCGATGGAAGACAAGCCAAAAATATACTTAACTTGATCAGCAAAATATATGTGTTGTGGTGCATTACGACGGCCAACAGGATGCTTCAACCAACAAGGTCTCCTCACGATCAGCCAACCAGAAGTGTCACACAACCCTCAAGATATCTCTACAAGAGTAAAGCCAAATTCAACGAAATTCAACGTTGTCTAGTCAACGTAGAATAGAAGCAACAAAAAGTCAACATAGCAAGGTCAACAGTGAACGTACAGGCTTGGTTTTTGTGCCAAAAATGTGGACTGCAGAGATTGAAATTTTTGGAGAGTTTGAGGTCAAGTTGACCAAGCGTTGACCAAATTCAATGCTGGTCAAAGTTGCACTGAAAACCCTAGAATAGATCTAAAACCCTAGCTATTATTTTCCCACGTGTGAGAGAAGAGAAGCCTCCAAATGATGATCGAACCAATCAGACATAAGAGAGAAAAATGTGTGATGAGCGATGGTGAAAATGACCTCCAAATTTTACCAATATATATCCATTTTTTAGGGTGTATGACACATCTATTGGGGCTTCCAGCCTACATTATAATTCTGGTCGATCTTGCACATAAGTGGAATAAATTCAAAATAAATGTTTTTCTCATTCGATCAAGATGATCTTTAGATCGATCTTGCACCTCTCCTAAAGAGGAATCCAATAAAAATATTGGCATCGTCATCTGAGCAGTACAACATGGAGTTTGAACCTAGTTTCCCAAAATAAACACCACACCTATTGGATGGGATCACCGTTTTTGGTTTTCAAAGGGCTCATGTCTTGCTATGGTCATTTGGTTGATGGATTGCCTCCCTCTTTTCAAGTATACTTTGGATATTCTTGGACATCTTTTGTTAAATAGACATGTTATGAACACGTTCATTGTAGATGAAATATACAAGTAATATATCTAGGTCTCTTGGCTTGACCCACTAGGATGATTGAAGCCTAAGATGAGCTTCTATGCATTTCTTAGAGACATGTCCTCTCTTTTTTATCCCCTTGTTGTGACACTAGATGCATGCACTCTAAGATATCTCTAGGATAATTTTGAGTGGGGTTACATAGGCTTTGGTGGAGGGTAAACAATAGATTCCTCAAGAGAACAGGATTTTCCAATTTCCATATAGAAGAGATTGATATGGAACATTTTGTTTTTTGTTGACTTATATACTATCACGTATAGGGATGGTTATGTCACCCTTTTAGTGAATATCAAAACCCTCTCTCCATTTTTTTTCAGTACCTGGATCAACAATTCTTAGCATTGTTCATGAGAAAGGCATTGGTCCTCCAATATTCTAGAGGTCACTGCTTTATCAAACATTACTTGGACAGTCGCATCCTTTTATTCGATGTTCTTAGTAGACAAAGGCTCCGAGCAGTAGAGCCAAAGTACCCACTAGCGAGTGTAGAAAATTACTGTGTGTTCTTTTGCCCCACTTGGTTTTAGTTTGTTTTACACATCATGTTTAATGCCCAAATCCCATGGTTAATTTCTCATATAACATGAACATAAAATTCAAAAGAAACACTGCTAGGCTACCACTACTCTTTTACTTATACACATAAATTTTTGAACTATCGTTTTTGGTCAATCTCAGACCTTGGAAAAACCCCAAAGGGGAAAGCCAGTTTCAAGGAGGATTTTATTTTTCTTTTCTCGGAGAATTAATTACAACATTAATTACATCACATAGGGTACTTATCTCTCCCTATTGTTGTCTAGGTGTTGGGGTTCCCATGTTTTGGCAGTTAGGCGAGACCAAAAAGATGAGACAACATCATAACCACCCCAGGGCCCTAGGATCTAGCCCTCCTAGGTCCAGAGAGGGATCTCTCTATAATAGTCAACGCATATGGCTTTGAAGCTCAAGTTTAAGATATTAGGCTAGGTATGAAGCGCAAAGGGGGTTTTAAAATGGTTTGGTTGAAGGGTTGCTGGGTTGGTTAGGAGATCATAGGCTGAGAAAGTAATGGGAGGGAAGGAACAAAGCGGCAGGAAGTTTCAGCTAAGAGGACAGGCCAAGACAGTGCCATCCATTGGGCTGTGGAGTCATGAAAGGAAATTACTTGCATCCACTAGCCAAGGCTTTCAAAGGGCAAGTCATCTACACTAAAGGATCTTTTAGGCAGATGGTGGAATGGAACATTAAGGAGAGAAAGTGAAAGAAGGAAAGACAACCAAATTTCTGTCTATAGATCAGGCCAGAGGTCATTTAACTCCAGACCTGCTTGGACATACTCGAAGGCAGCTCTCAAAGACAAAGGGGCTGCTTATAGATCGGACCGGAGGTCATTTAACTCCAGGTCTGCTTTAGCAACTCCAAGGGAAAACTAAGATAATTTTAACGAACCGAGTCTATAGATCGAGAGAAGGACTTTGAACCTTCAATGCTTTGACACAACAAGAATATCTGACGACGATCCCTAACTCATACATTAGCTAGCGACATATGGAACCACTACACTAGTTAAATTAGGCAGATTTACTCTTAGATTCACTATCAGTAGAAAACATTAAAGGCAAGGAGAGCAGAAACATAGGGTACCTAACAAGGGTAAATCCTATGCTATATTTCTGATGCAATCCAGAAGACCGATGAACAGCATGAAAATGTAAATAAAAGATACAAAGAGAGGAACATCACCCGTAGTAATAGACCAGGATCCAAAGAAATGTGCTTGATCAATTGATGAAAAACCAGTCACATACACTGAGCTCAATGGCTGTTACAATCCAAACTTCTCCTCCCAGCCTACTACATTACACACTACTCTGCTACTCTCTCCCAAACTGTTCTAACAGTCAAAACTGAATCCCTCTAACTACAACAACAACAACGAACAACAACCTTTACAATATGTTCTCGGGAATTCTTATAGGAGAATGAATAATAGCAGGAGTAGATACAAATTAAATGGATCCATTAAGACAGAGTGGTGGAAGAGTCTAAACCCACTCTGCTTAATAGCTCTGCACTGTACTCTGTAGACCGGTTCAGAGATCTCTGTCGGGTCAGATTTGACCTCGGATGTTTCGTGAAGTCCTTCTGGCTGTTTGGAACTCCGCACTAGCCTTCTAGAATAAATGACGTGGATGGGAAAACTGCAAGGTCTCCATGCTTCATAATTGTGGTCCTGACAGTCTTTTAAGAAGCTTCTGTCAGTGAAATACATTTAAGGGCTCGAGGAGGCATGGAGACTTCTGTAGGAAGGTGTCCTCTTGGAGGAACAATGCTCTGCTGACATTAAACACAGATATGGCTCGTTTCGTGTGCATTTGGTCTTCAAACTGTGCCTTCTTCCTTTGAATAAGGATTATAACATTTAATCTTTAATTTTTGGGCTCTAACACCTTAAATCCGTCTTTGTTGATTTACTTTGCTGCTGCTGTAATGGCCTCTCTGCACTTTCAGCCACAGTGGCCATGACTGTAGAGACAGAGTGAATTCATACTCTGCGAACCCTGCACAATGGAATAAACCCGTTATAAAATCCATGGGGCAGTGGAAGAATACTTTGAAGGCCTGGAGGAATGGTGGCATAACAGAGGCAACGCTATGGATGCGATGGAAATGGTGGAGAAATGCTGAGAATCTTTAATGTAAAAACATTAAAGTTTTAATGTGGGCGCAATGATATAATATTTATGTAGAATAAAGGTTTGGGCTTTGGAACTAAAAACAAAGGGAAAGCACGTAAAACATATGAGACGGGGCTTGATGTGGGACCTCCAGTCCCCGCCCAGGTGGAGGGTGATTCAACGATGCCGTTGGATCAAGATATGGATCGACGGCTAAGACGTTAATCGGAGATCGTAATCGCAATAGGCGGGGTTTAGAGACGATTAACGGTTACGATTACGATCGGGCCGGGGGATGCGATTGAGCGCCCGGTGTCGGATGCAGGAGATAGATCAATGGTGGAGAAGCAATCGGCGAGGAGAAAGAGGGGAGAAACGAGAGGAGGGAGGAGCGATGGGGTGGGATGCAGGCGCGTTGATTCTAAATGGATGGACGGCTAGGATTCAATCGGGGGATCGCAATCGCAAAGGGCAGAAAGTGGCATCGATTGGAATTTGCGATTGCGATAGGAGAGGGAGTGCGATGACCGTCGGATCAAAAGAAATGAACGGTCGGGATTGGATCGGAGGCTCACGATCGCAAGGTGCAAAAGGGGGGTGCGATGCGACTGGCGCAATGCGATGAGTGTTGGCGGGATCGGATCTATATAGATCGACGACTCGAGATCGCAGCGGGACCAATGGAACGATAACACTATCGCATCGGAGTTTTCGTGGTTTACGAAAGGATTTGAACGTTAAAGCTCAGGTTATAGATGTGATTAGCGCCCGACCATTAGCGCTCGGTCTTGGGCATAGGGCGTGTGGGGAAGTGGTTAAGGGGCTAGGCCGAAAGGAGCTAGGCCTTAATATAAAGTGAAAAGTGGGTTTTTACCCCTTTTAATGCATTTTGAGGTTGGGAAAGGGTAACAGTAGGGGGAAAAAGGGGGAATCGGGCCAAACAAGGGGAACTTGTAGGGTTTAAAGGGAATTTTGGGAGGATTTAGAGGGTAAGTGGGGAATTTAGAAGGGGAAGACAAAGATGAAAACAAAGGCTTAGAAGGGATGATATAAGGGGAAAAAGGAGGCCTTTTGGGCATTTCTTCACAAACAGAGAGGATTTATAACTGGAAACAGTAGTAGGGATTTATCAAAGGACAAGGGCATAAGGAGGCTTCAAGGATGATGTGTTTTCAGAGGGAAATGCATTCCTTGAAGGCTCAAAAACATTTTAGCCCCTTGTTTTCTTGTCAAAAAATTCATAGGGGGCTAACAGTGGCTCCACATGGGGATGGCTTCTTCTTGAAGGAGTCAAGAATTCAGAAGATAAATCTTTGGTGTAGGCCAGATGCCTGGTACTTGACCCATCCATTTTCTTTCTTGGATCAGCTGCCACAATTGTGAAGACATCTATTAGCAGAAACATTCTCCCAAACAACTACCTACCCACACTATAGTCCTAACGTTTGTTCTCCTAGGGTGCATTTGGACTTGCAGACCCTTTACATCACCAATTTTTACAAACAGGAAAATAAACCTATTCTACTTCTACCCTTATTACTCCATGAGACCAGATTAAACTATTGGTCTCATATGTTTCTCTACCTACTCTAATATTTTCTAGGATTAGACTGTCTAGCAAATTTCTTCTCTACATTCTAGGACAGAAATTGAAAACAGTCAGCGAGTTATTTGCTTGACTTCTTTGAACAGCGAGAAATTAAAAACAACTAGCTACATTATTACCTATAATATTTTGTTATACCAAAGGGTGGCTAAGACTTTTTGAGCCTCCAAGGAACAAATTTTATCACTAAAAATTGTTGGCTCTTGAAGACTCCTTGAAGGCCTCATGCCTCTGTCCAGATCCCTTATTGTTGTTTACATCCTAAAAGCCTCTGAAATCATTCAAAAATCCCAAGTTAAATACTGCTGCAGAACCCCTTGGTCCCCTTCCTTTTCTTCCTCACTAACCTCATTTTCTATTCTCCATTTCCCCATGAAAATCCATCATTTCTTTGTTTCTCCTTTTCCCCCTCATCTAAATTCATTTTATAAGGTTAAAAACCCACTTTTTAACCTTACCGAAACCTTCATTTCCTTCAAAAAACCCTTCAAAAACCATGAAAATACATGTTTTTATGTATAGGACTTAAGCCCCTCGAAGCTTAAGCCCTTAGCCCCTTTCTTCCATACGCCCGCACCCTGGAACCAAGTTTTAACCCTTTGGCGCTTATCGCAAAGCGCAGATCGCAGAATTTCCAAATTGTTATTTTTTAAACTGATGCATCGCAAATATTTGCGCTGCGATCCATCGCAGATCGCAGATCGCAATTTTCACTTTTCCTCCAAAAGCCATCGCAAATATTTGCGCTGCGATCCATCGCAGATCGCAGATCGCAATTTTCAGTCTTCCTCCAAAGAGCCATCGCAAATATTTGCGATGCGATCCATCGCAGTTTCCGCCCATCGCATAATCGCAATATCACATTTTCTCTCCGTCGCATATTCCGCCATCGCGTTTTCCACTTTTGCGATTTGCGATCGATCCCACCGGGCCCACCATATGATACCCCCGCCTTTCATATAAAAACGCTTTTTTCCTTTGTAAAGTCGAAAATGATATATTTTGTGGTTTACAAAGATTTTTCCCATTACATCCCGCCGCTGCATCTCCGCCGTCGATCTACACCCCCGCTCCATGATCTAACGACCCAGCTTCCTCCGCACAACCTCCAATGCAGTTTAACCTATAAACGTAGGATTTCATAACTTTCGTTTGTATTTTGTAGGGTTTAAACGTTTTCCGCTATATTCAGAAGGAAATCCGAAAGATGAGGGTGACGACCCTCCCTCTTTTGATTTGTCAAAGGAAATCAGCCACAGGGTGCAAATTCACGTTTTCATCAGTGTTTCATGAGGCATTGATGCCATATAACCCTACGCAGCCCTGTGTAACAGTGGAGCACCAAGAATCCGGCATAGTCAAAGAGTATCAGCTGTAGAAGACCAGAAATGTGCTAGCACAGAGAATTGAAGACAGTTTTATGGGGATTACGGCTAAGAATATTATCAAAAGCCTAATCCCCCAATCTAAAACACAGTGTGTAGAATACCTAAAGTGTTTTATCAGACAAAAGCCTCCACTAGCCACATGCGAGGAAAATTGATTCTTCGGCTACCACAAACCTTTGTTGCCTCAAACCTTTCAAAACGGAGGCGAAGTTATTGAAGAAAATCGAGACATTCACCTCGAGCGCGACGGGGAGTTACTTCTGAGGAAATCAATGCTAGAAAATATCAGTTACTCCACAAAATACCCGAGCCTGAAAGTCAAATAAAGCTCCCGCCGAGCTTTGATATTAATTGTAAAACATTAATATAGTGATCCACCTGTACACTTCTCCATCGAACCCCTCAAGAGACCGAGAAGTCATTTAATCTGTATTAATGGTTCACGAGATATTTTTGTTAGTTCTCACCTCCTCATCTTCCTATAAGTACTTCTGCATAAGATGAGAAGGTTGGTTTTTGTTTGATCACAAGTTGTAATATTGAAACTCTCTGAAATAAATATACAAGTCTGTTGAAGTTGAAAATAATTTGGAGTCTTGGATGTCTTGATGATGTCGTTGCATGTTTGTTCCTGAGAAGGCTCTATCATTGGATCCATGAGCTTGGCTATTGGTGAAGTGCTCTGAACTGTTAAATGTTTTTCCCTTGTTTTCATTATGTTCCATAATTTCTTACTACAGTAGGCTGAAAGTTTTAGGCTAAGAAATGACTCCTGGAAGCACCTTAGACATGTTCACCCTTCACTGTTTTATGTTTTCTTCTGCTGGAGTATTTTAGAGGCTTTAAAACTTCTCTTTAGTCTTCATGCTCGTTTATTTCCTTGATAGCTCAAACAGTTGGTTTTAGCATGATTTATGGTTTTCCCTGCTTGTCTACTATCACTTGAAAGCTGTTATTGAAGTCTCCCTTTGAAGTACCATTGTCTTAAGTTAACCAAAGAGGTCGGTTTTGATCTTACCCTTTGCCCCTGCTTAAACAGTTGTTTTGAAGGTCTTTATAGTTGCAAACACAGATGTTATTTAGGTGTTCCCTCTTCTATGAATGCAATTATAAGTGAATCTTTTATGTTTTCTAAATCCTTTAAAATAAGATCTTTGAGGAAATAGGGTGTTCCTCGAATCTTAGATTTCATTTTAGAAGTTGTCTTGAAATCATTATTTTCTTAAAGAATGTTTGTAGAATTTATGGTTAGCCCTGTCTATCAAATATCTCTTTATTGTTAAGTTATGTTTCTCAAGTTCCCTTTGTTGAGAATTAAATTTCTCTTTCCAAATCATTAATGTCCATCTCATTCCAAAACAAAGGATCCTGTGGCCAAGTTAGATTTTCCCTTTGATATCCCATATCCCTTGAAGAGTTTGTCATGATCTTATTTTGACTCCATTTCCCAATGAACCAGATATTTCCTCTTTCTGTCTATCTTTCCTAGACCTTTCACATTCTGCTGTATCAACTCAACCCAACCAAACAAACATTTGCACTTAATAACTAGTCTAAAATCCATAACTAAAGCAAACAAGATAAAACTTTGCAAACAAATATTTGAGAGATCCCTCTCTGAGAACAGGAGGACTAGATCCTGGAACTCTAAAGATTGGTTCTGATGTTGCCTTGTCTTTTGATTTTCCAAACTGTCAAAACACGGGATACCAACATAATGGCGATCACGGTGGGACCTTGAGTAAAATCTTCAAAATTAAACACTTACTCCCTAGCATTACACAAGTAACCTTCTTCAAGCACTACCAAACAAATGGTAATCATGATAGGACTTTTTGAATCAGTGACAAACTAAGTAACCCTTAGGATTCTCATAAAGCCTTATCAAACCTTGAAGTTTTTCAGTTACCAAGCCATAAGAGTAAAACTTCGTGCGATTTGACACCCTAGCTAAGTGTTAAATCAGACTTAGAACACTCTCTTAACCTGCAAGATCATAAAACTTAGAAAAACCCAAAGATATTTTTAGTTTGGCTTCATAATAAACATGGTGGTGGAACCATCCAATATTTTACCTTCATAAAAGCTAAAAATTTTCCACCTGGCGACTCCACTAGCCCCAGTAGGCCTATTACTCATCTAGGTTCCCAAATCCCCTTAAGACTGTGTTAACCAGCCTCGAAGAAAGTTTAAAAACCTAGTCCCATTTTAGACAAAACATCCTGAGAGGTAAAGCTTCCGAAAAAGCAGTCCTAAAACCCTCACCTCTCTCATTTTTGGAAAAGCAGTCTGGCTTCACATAGGATCAATACTAGATCCCATCCAGACCCAAACCCACTAGAAGAAGTTGACAACCCTGAAAGTATACTTAGGAAGTCTTCCAAGATAAAATGTTCAACTGTTTTCAGATCACCCTTAAGATCTAATTCAGCCACTAAAAATCTTGCAGCCCTACAACAAACACAAGTCGACTTAAGAAATCCCGTTAGAACTAGGTCACTTGATGACATAATTCAGATAGATTCTGAGTCTTCACTTTCATCCCCAGAACAAAGTGAACAACCTGATAGTAGAGAAACCATACCACCTTATTCACATTTCCTTCTAAATTTAGGTGTCTCTCATCCAAAATCAGCTCAAAGGTCTATCCCCGGTACATCCACATCTGTTCATCCCACATCCACTATTCAAAATACCCCTTTTCAGCCATTTTTTGCGAACCTACCTCTTGTAAATCCACCCTTATTTCCAGCCATGGCAACATGGTATGCCCCATTAGTGTTACCGCAACCTCTAATTCCCTTACCGAACGATTACCAATCCAAAATTCCTCATTTCACTGGAAAAGAGTCTACAACAGCCCAACAACATGTAGATAGGATGGAAGATGCATTTGATTACATGGAGATAGAAGAAGAAACTGTGAAGATGAGGATCTTCGCCCAGAGTTTAGGAGGAGATGTGAAGAAGTGGTTCAAAAACTTACCTCCTAATAGTATAAATGATCTCCCTGCCTTGCATCAAACATTCATCAACAAATGGGAACTCAAAAAGAACCCTCTCCAAATACTAGCAGAATACAACAGCCTTAAAAGAAATCAAGGAGAGATTATTCCTGACTATTCCACTAGGTTCAACAGCATTTACAACGCTCTTCCACCTCACATGAAACCCCCTCAAGGCATGGTCTTGGTAAGATATCCCGAAGGCCTTGACATAGACATGATGTATCAATTAAGAGAGAGGGATTACTTAACCTTAGAAGACATGCAGAAAGGAGCTATAAGCGTAGAAGCAAACATAATCGAGAAGAGAAATAGGTTGAGATCAGAGAAGAGGGTAACTTATAAAGATGACACTATACCCTCCACATCTAGCTCAAAGGCAGAACAGATGTTAGAAGAGATCATGAAAAGGATGAGCATACTTGAAAGAACACAGCCAAGAGATAATCAGAGCAACTCCCAAAACAGAAATAGAAATCAGAATTATAGAAGGGACAACAATCAAGATAAGCAAAAGGAAAGTGACCAACATATTAGACCTCCCTTTCAACAGAACTATGTAGATCAATATGAAGAAGATAGGGAGTTGGAAAGGTTGGAAGAATCACATGTAAACTTGGTTGGATCAGACAGTGGGGATGACTTTTTCCTCACTGAGGAAGAACAAGGTTTCTTCTCTGATGATCAAAATACAAACATCTATGAAGATTCTGATGACTATAGATTGGGTTTTGAGAATGAAATCATGGAGGTACACAAACAGTATGATCTTAGGAGTAAGGGAAGTATAGAGAATCCAAAAGATAAGAATGCTAGCACTGCTGTCAAGAAAGACGCAGAAAACCAGCCCAAAAAGACAGCAGAAAAAATCAACATTTCGGCCAAGAAACCAGACTCAAACAAAGACAAATCTTTCCAGCCAAATGTTGAACAGAGTACCCCTAGCACTTCAGCTAGTGGTCCCAATAAAACCGTCCCAATTACTAGTCCAAACAAGGTTCAGCAAAGTAAAATTGCTGAAAAGAATTTAATTGAAAAAACAGATGTAAATATAAACAAGTCAATTATTCCTTTCAGCCTTGAGGGGGAGATTGCCAAGATTAAGATTACCATCCCCCTAGCTCAACTAGTAAACCAACAAGTGTACAAAAACCAAGTTTTGAAAGCTTTAAACTTAGGAAGTGATACTGACACCTTAAACTTGACAGATGACAAACCTGAGCTGTTGTTTGGCCTAGAGGTTGAAGGAAAATACCAAGAAGGACCAGTCCCTCCCTTCTATGTTAGTTTGAACATACACGATAAAATTCTACACAATGCCATGTTAGATTCTGGAGCGTCACACAATCTAATGCCCAAGGTAGTGATGGAAATCTTAGGCTTAGAAATTACTAAACCATACAAATATTTGTATTCTTTTGACTCAAGCAGAGTCAAATGTTTGGGTTTAATCAAATATTGTGTGTTAACCTAGCTCAGATCCCTGCCAAGAACCTAGTAATGGATATAGTTGTAGCTGACATTCCCCCTAAGTATGGCATGCTTTTATCAAGATCATGGGGAGCCAAACTTCAGGGAAGCCTTCAAATGGACATGTCTTATGCCACCATCCCTGTTTTTAACCAAAACAGAAGGCTATACAGAGAATCCCACATGAAGTACATGGTGAGTAACATGGACAAGCCAAACAACACTCCAATCTATTCTGTTCAATCAAGTTTAGATTCCTTTATCTTGTGTAACGAAGATGAAATTACTCAACAAGATAAAGAAAACATGGACCCAATCAGTTCACCAGAATGATCCAATCTTACCTCGAATCAACTTCAAAACATTGTCAATCAACAACAACAAGAAAATGAAAATAAGTCAAATATACTTTGGACATTACATTTCGATGGATCTTGTAATAAAACTAGTGCAGGGGCAGGTGTCTGGATTCAAAACACAAATCAGAGTTTTTCATACAAGTTAGACTTCCCATGCACTAACAATACCGCTGAGTATGAAGCACTTCTCCTAGGCTTACAACTGCTTAAAGAATTAGAAGCCCAAAGGATATCCATTTTAGGGGATTTTGAACTTATCATCAAACAAATCAAAGGGGAATACTCAGCCAAGGATCCAAGGCTTAGGGAATATCGAAATGCTGCCCTAGACCTACTAAAAACTTTCGAAAAATATGAACTCATTTTCATCCCTAGAGCACTGAATCATCTAGCAAATGAACTTGCCTTCATGGCCAGCAATCACCAAGTACCTGAGATAAATGAACAACTCAGTATAAAGGTGAAACACAGACCTGCTGTGCCTGATAACGAAGATCACTGGCAAGTGTTTGAATCTGACCGACACATAGATGATTTCTTGAAATCAGAAAATGATTTCAGTATACCAACACCAGAAACTAGCCATAAAGAAAACTGTTTGTATATTGAACAAATCCCAGAGGCTGAAATAACATATCCTGCTATTATAAATCATTGTGAGAATCCTTTCGAAGCAGAGATAATGAATAATGAAGACCAAGAAGACTTGGAAGTCCTACAATGAAAAAATGATAAAATCCCAAGAGGTCTCACGCCTTTAGAACACCTGTTTGATCTTAACGATGTAGCTAAAGAACCAAGAATGGAGCCTGTCGAAACGAATGTAGAAGAACACAACATAGGCAGTCTAGCAGAACCCAAGATGATCAAGCTATCCAGGACTCTCCCAGCTCACATAAAATTGCAATACATAGAGCTCTTCAAAGAATTTAAAGACGTATTTGCTTGGGAATACAAAGACTTAAAATCATATGATACCAGCATCATTCAGCATAAAATTCCCTTGAAGGAAAATCAAAAGCCTTTTAAGCAAAAACTAAGGAGAATAAATCCCCTTTTATTACCTTCGGTTAAGGCAGAAATTGAGAAAATGTACAACGCTGGGATCATAGTACCCATTAGATTTTCGGAATGGGTATCAAACTTAGTCTCTGTTAGAAAGAAAACAGGGGAAATCAGGCTTTGTATTGACTTCAGAAATTTAAACAGAGCCTCTTTAAAGGACAACTACCCCTTACCCAAAATGGACCATATACTTCAAAGGGTAGTTGGGTCAAGAAGAATATCCCTATTAGATGGGTTCTCGGGTTACAATCAGGTGTTGGTGTTCCCAAGTGATCAAATCAAAACTGCTTTTACCACACCTTGGGGCACCTTTATGTATGTCAAAATTCCTTTCGGATTAATTAATGCAGGGGCCACCTTCCAAAGGGCCATGGACATAGCCTTCTCTGAAGATATTGGCTATTTTATAATTATCTACCTTGATGACATAATTGTTTTCTCAAAAACTGATGAAGAACATTTGATTCACCTAAGGAAGGTTTTTGAGAAATGTAGGAAATTTGGCTTGTCACTAAATCCCAAGAAGACCCTCTTTGGACTCCAAGAAGGGAAACTTCTTGGTCACATAATTTCAGAAGAGGGAATCAAAATAGACCCTACGAGGATAGATGGCATATTGCAAATCAGCCATCCTAGAAGCCTCAAAGAATTGCAATCTTTCATTGGAAAGATTAATTTTTTGAGAAGGTTTATTCCAAACCTTGTTGAGCTATTAAAAAACATCACAAACATGCTTAAGAAAAATGTGGGTGTAAAATGGACTTTTCCAGCCAAACCATCATTCGAACTGGTCAAACAAGCTCTTACCCAAACGCCAGTACTGATTAGTCCTGATTTTACCAAAGACTTTTACATTTTTTCTTTTGCATCTGAACATACAATAGCTGCAGTTTTGCTTCAAAAGAATGATCTCGGACAAGAACAACCAATATCATTCTTTAGTAGGGCCCTAAGAGATGCTCCTCTCAATTATAACATTATGGAGAAGCAAGCCTTAGCATTAGTAAAAGCATTAAAAGACTTTAGGGTTTATATTTTACACTCTCACATAATTGCTTTTGTTCCACATGCTGTTGTCAAGGATATTCTAAGTCAAGACCCTGATGGTAAAAGGGGAAAATGGATTGCAACTATTCTTGAATATGACTTAGAAATTAGGCCCACCAAACTTGTTAAGGGGCAAGGATTAGCAAAACTTATGGCTGAGTCTAACTTCCAAGCACTAGACATAAATATGGTAGATGTGTTGGAAGAAATGGAAGAATCTGATGCTCCTTTTATTAAGGAAACATTTCTGAATTCCCCCTGGTATGCTGACATTGTTTATGTGCTTTTATATTTAAATGCTCCTCCTTCTTTGTCTAAGACTAAAGCTAGATTTTTGAAACAGAAAGCTTTGAGTTTCTGCATTATAGATGGGGTGTTATATTGGAAAAACGCTGTTGGAATTTTTCTTAAATGTTTACTTGAAGATGATGCAGGGAAGATCATACACGAACTACATGATGGTGAATGTGGAGGACACCTCTACTGGAAGGCCAAAGCAAACAAAATTCTCAGATCAGGTTACTATTGGCCTACCCTTTTCCCAGACACTCAGAAGCTGGTCATGTCTTGCCATAAGTGTCAAATCTTTGATGGCAAGAGAAAACTCCTTCCCTTACCCTTACATCCTATTCGAGTTGAGGCACCTTTCCAACAATGGGGGCTGGACTTCATTGGGGAAATTCATCCCTCCTCCTCGGCTCAACATAAGTGGATCCTCACAGCCACTGACTTCTTCACCAAATGGATAGAAGCTATACCTACCAGGAATGCTAATGACTCTGTCATTATCAAGTTTCTTGAAACCCATATCCTATCCAGATTTGGTTGCCCCAGAAAAATCATAACAGACAATGCTGCTGCTTTCAAATCTAAGAAGATGGTTGATTTTTGTCACAAATACCATATAACCTTGGGCCATTCCACTGCTTACTATCCCCAAGGAAATGGATTAGCTGAATCCTCCAACAAGAGTCTCATCAATATCATTAAAAAACTATTGGAAGAAAATCAAAAATCATGGCACAGTAAGTTGGTTCATGCCTTATGGGCTGATAGATTAACTACGAAGAAATCAATAAATATGTCCCCCTATCAGTTAGTTTATGGCATGGATGCAATTTTTCCTACCTCATTAGGAGTTCCAGTCATGAAGCTCCTTCAAGAAGTGCAGGTTGAAGAAAATGATATGCAGAGGAGGATAAACCAAACAATCCATGTGCAGCAGACCAGAGAAGAAGTTTATGAAAGAACACAGTTAGTCCAAGAAAATATGAAGAAACTATTTGATAAAAGGACTAAGGCAAACAACTTCCAGGTTGGGAGTGTTGTTCTTAAATGGGATTCAAGGAGAGAAGAGAAGGGGAAACATGGCAAGTTTGAGAACTTGTGGAAAGGGCCATATATTATTCATGCTAAGAGGGGTCATAATACATTTTTCTTGAAAGAATTGAATGGAGAAGACCTATATGGAGGTCCTGTCAATGGCAGGATGCTCAAGCATTACTTCTTCCAAGAATCTTAAGTTTCAAATCATTTTCGTTTTACCATTGTAAATATCATAGTCTAACCGTTGCATTCAAAATTAGAAAAAATACAAAAATACAAAAAACAAAGAAAAGAAGAAAAAGAGGGCAGATTGTCAAAACAAGAAAGGTATAGCCCCATACCAAAAGGAGATAAATCTGAAAGTGTGTAAGCCCAAATGCCACTCCCGAAAAACACACTTCTAATTAGTCAAATAATTTAATCTTGACTAATTAGCTTTAAATTTTCTGCTGATAGGATAGTGAATTCGATCTGCCAAACTGTTCAATCTTGGCTTATCAGTAGATAGATTAGGATAGAAATGAAGGTTCAAACAAACTCAAAATCTGAACCAAAGTTTCCAAAGAAGAGTGACTCAAATCTGTTTTATTTTCTGAGTCACAAAGAAAGTGAAAATCTGGTTCTGATTTGCTCAAAACCTGAACCAGAAGAAAAGCAAAGACAGCTCAAACAAAGCAAAAACAGAGCTATAAAAAGAAGATAAGGCCATGATGAAGAGTTTTCAGATCTTAAGCCTTCTATTTTGATTTTAATTTTCTGCAAATAATAATCTATGTGCAGCTTTTTTTTATGCCATAGATCACAGCAAGTCAAATAGCTTAATCTTGACTTGACTGTTTTTAAATTTCTGTTGTAGAATTTAGAGAATGAAAGCCTGTTAGACAGTTTAATCCCAACAGACAGTAGATTAGGTAGAGAAATATCTAAGCTCAACTGTTTAATCTGAGTTCAGGGAGAAATAAGGAGTAGAATTAGATTAGTTTTTATGCTTTCAAAAGAATAAAATGTTGTGAAAAGAGTTTGCCAATCCAAGTGCACTCCGATGAAGAAAAAATGTTAGATCAGTAGGATTGGGTAGGAAGAAAGCTTATGAAAATCCATTATTTTCATGGTTGCTAATATGTTTTCAAAGCTATATCATCTAGCAAAGGAAGGGCAGCCCAATGGATCAGGCACAAGTCAGCGTCCCAGAAAAATCAAGTCTGAATTCTTGATGCCTTCAAGAAGGCACCATCCCCAAATGGAGCCACTGTTAGCCACCTATAATATTTTGTTATACCAAAAGGTGGCTAAGACTTTTTGAGCCTCCAAGGAACAAATTTTATCACTAAAAATTGTTGGCTCTTGAAGTCTCTCTAAGGCCTCATGCCTCTGTCCAGATCCCTTATTGCTATTTACATCCTAAAAGCCTCTGAAATCCTTCAAAAATCCCAAGTTAAATACTGCTGCAGAACCCCTTGGTCCCCTTCCTTTTCTTCCTCACTAACCTCATTTTCCATTCTCCATTTCCCATGAAAAACCCACAATTTCATGATTCTCCCTTTCCATTTCATTAAAATCCCTTTTATAAGGTTAAAATTTCACTTTTTAACCTTACCAAAGCCTTCATTTCTTTCAAAAAACCCTTGAAAAACCATGAAAATACATGTTTTTATAGGACGTAAGCCCCTCGAAGCTTAAAGCCCTTAGCCCCTTTCTTCCATACGCTCGCACCCTGGAACCAAGTTTTAACCCCTTGGCGCTCATCGCAAAGCGCAGATCGCAGAATTTCCAAATTGTTATTTTTTAAACTGATGCATCGCAAATATTTGCGCTGCGATCCATCGCAGATCGCAGATTGCAATTTTCACTTTTCCTCCAAAAATCCATCGCAAATATTTGCGCTGCGATCCATCGCAGATCGCAGATCGCAATCTTCATTCTTCCTCCAAAGATCCATCGCAAATATTTGTGATACGATCCATCGCAGTTTCCGCCCATCGCATAATCGCAATATCGCATTTTCTCTCCGTCGCATATTTCGCCATCGCGTTTTCCACTTTTGCGATTTGCGATCAATCCCACCGGGCCCACCATATGATACCCCCGCCTTTCATATAAAAAACGCTTTTTTCCTTTGTAAAGTCGAAAATGATATATTTTGTGGTTTACAAAGATTTGCCCATTACATCCCGCTGCTGCATCTCCGCCGTCGATCTACACCCCCGCTCCATGATCCAATGACCCAACTTCCTCCGCACAACCTCCAATGCAGTTTAACCTATACACGCAGGGTTTCATAACTTTAATTTTTATTTTGCAGGGTTTAAATGTTTTCCGCTATATTCAGAAGGAAATTCGAAAGATGAGGGTGACGACCCTCCCTCTTTTGATTTGTCAAAGGAAATTGGCCACAGTGTGCAAATTCACGTTTTCATCAGTGTTTCATGAGGCATTGATGCCATATAACCCTGCGCAGCCCTGTGTAACAACGAAGCACCAAGAATCCAGCACAGTCAAAGAGTATCAGCTGTAGAAAACCAGAAATATGCCAGCACAGAGGATTGAAGACTGTTTTATGAGAATTACGGCTAAGACTGTTATCAAAAGCCTAATCCCCCAATCTAAAACACAGTTTAAAGAAAACCTAAAGTGTTTTATCAGACAAAAATCCTCCACTGCCACATCTGAGGCAAATTTATTCTTCAGCTACCACAAAGCCACCTGTTGCCTCAAACCTTTCAAAACAGAGGCCGAAGTTATTGAAGAAAATCATACATTCGCCTCCAGCGCAGCCAGGGAGTTACTTCTGCAAGGAAATCAATGCAGAAAATATCCGCGGAGTTACTCCACACAATACCTAAAGCCTCAAAGTCAAATAAAGCTCCCACCAAGCTTTAATATTTATTGTAAAATAGTTAATACAGTGATCCACCTGTAAACTTCTCCATCGAGCCTCTCAAAAGGCCGAGAAGTCTTCACTCTGTATTAATTATCCTTGGGATATTTTGTTAGATCTCACCTCCTCATCTTCCTATAAATACTGCTGTGGAAGATGAGAAGTTGTTGGTTGTTGGTTGCTGTTTGATCACAAGTTGTAATATTGAAACTTTCTGAAATAAATATACAAGTCTGTTGAAGTTGAAAACAATTTGGAGTCTTGGATGTCTTGATGATGCCGTTGCATGCCTGTTCCTGAGAAGGCTCTATCATTGGATCCATGAGCTTGGCTGTTGGTGAAGTGCTCTGAACTGTTAAATGTTTTTTCCCTTGTTTTCATTATGTTCCATAATTTCTTACTATAGTAGGCTGAAATTTTTAGGCTAAGAAATGACTCCTGGAAGCACCTTAGACCTGTTCACCCTTCACTGTTTTATGTTTTCTTCTGCTGAAGTATTTTAGAGGCTTTAAACCTTCTCTTTAGTCTTCATGCTCATTTATTTCCTTGATAGCTCAAATAGTTGGTTTCAGCATGTTATGGTTCTCCCTGCTTGTCTGCCATCACTTGAAAGCCGTTATTGAAGTCTCCCTTTGAAGTACCATTGTCTTAAGTTAACCAAAGAGGTCGGTTTTGATCTTACCCTTTGCCCCTGCTTAAACAGTTGTTTTGAAGGTCTTTATAGTCGCAAACACAGATGTTATTTAGGTGTTCCCTCTTCTATGAATGAAATTATCAGTGAATCTCTTATGTTTTCTAAATCCTTTAAAATAAGATCTTTGAGGAAATAGGGTGTTCCCCGAATCTTAGATTTCATTTTAGAATTTGTCTTGAAATCATTATTTGCTTAAAGAATGTTGGTAGAATTTATGGTTAGCCCTGTCTATCAAATATCTCTTTATTGTTAAGTTATGTTTCTCAAGTTCCCTTTGTTGAGAATTAATTTCTTTTTCCAAATCATTAATGTTCATCTCATTCCAAAACAAAGGATCCTGTGGCCAAGTTAGATTTTCCCTTTGATATCCCATATCCCTTGAAGAGTTTGTCATGATATTATTTTGACTCCATTGCCCAATGAACCGGATATTTCCTCTTTACGTTCTTTTGATTTTCCAAGCTTGTCAAAACACGGGATACCAACACTAACTAGATGCTCACAGACTGAGCTTTATTGAGATTTTCCTACCTACCCTACTCTACTTCAAATATTTACAAGTCTAGATCACAAACATTGTCTTCCAATGCAACCAGGCCATCAAGTGATCCCATGACTGGTCTTCCCTACTCAACTCCTTGAGCAGGCTGGATAGGCAGGGCTACTCCCACTCTTTTTGTTCCACAACAACAACTTTGAAAAATTTTCTTTCTGTTTGCAACATGCTGCTCAAAAATACCCTTGATCCTTCTTCAAATGTGTGCAGGAAATGAACATAAGGATCATGAAATGATACTTGGTTATGAATATCTGGCAAGCAGGCTTCAACCAGGATTTCTTCTTCTTCCACTGGATCAAGAACAAGACTCTTTTGAGAAAGAGAATCTCCCTCATCTTCTTCATTTTCTGAACCCGAGGACTCATCATATATGGAAGTGTTGTCCTCTTGGAGCTTTGATATATTCTGATCTGGTGGGCTGAGCTCTGTGAAAAGATCAATGTATTCTTGAGCAAGGGTATGTTCCTTTGCTTCCTCTTCTTCAAGAGAAAACTCCTTGCTTTCAAACTTCTCAAATATCTCTTCCTTGTTTTCCTCTTCATCTTCGAAGATGAAAGGTTGTTGACCTCCAATCATGTGGAAACCATTACTGATGAGTTGTAATGGAGTGAAGCAAAGATCTAGAGATCCTTCACCCTCTTCTGAACTCTTAAAGCTTTCTTCATCAGTATCATAAATAGCCTGCATTGGTTCATTACTCTTTGGAAGTAAAAGGAACTGATTCTCCTCCCATAAATCTACTAATGATGACCCTGCAAGATCATCTTCTGTTTGGAGAACATCATCATTAGATAGATAAAAAATAGGAAAATCATGAATATAAGTAATGTTGCCAACCAGACATACTGGATTATCAACAGATTTTTCTTCACTCTGATTTACATGTGAGATTTCCAACTCTGTACAACAAAGCTCATCAGATGAATGGACAAGAATGTCTGATCTGTAAAAAAAATCGGAGGCTGGTTGTCCATTGATGATCTGATCTATTTCTTCTTCTGTCAAAGGGGAAGATGGTCTTGTTTTCCTTTGTGTAGAAGTGCAACATCTCTCTGTTTCCTTTGAAGACTAGATTTGAGGCAGAATGTCATCTGAAGCCTCAACTGCAAGGGATGATGGATCAACATCTGAGTTTTCAGGAATATCTTGAGGAATGTCTATGGTCTCTTGACTTTTTTCTTCCTCAGCTGATTCATCCATGTTCTTGTGATAGCTAGGATGCATATGAAATTCTTGAATGGATGTTAATAGATCTTCAGGATGCATATTAACCAAATCCTCATCAATATCTAACAGGTACTGTATGATATTCTGAGATTGATCACAACAATCCCATGATAAGGATGGAGAGTTTCCTTTATAATTCTTGTAAAATACTTGGTGCATGTCCTTTAAAGAAAACAAACTTTTGGGTTCTAACCATTCATACCAATTCCTAGCTTTTCCTTCTAATGTTGCCATGAACATTTTCATTAGGCAGTCTTCATGCCATTCAACTCTAAATTTCCACACATGTATATGAAACTTGATGAGATGTAGCAAGGGGTCTTCAGTGTTTTCACCCTGAAAGGTAGGCAAGTTTTTTAACCAGTCCACTTCAGGCATTTTGTGTGGGAATCCAGGGATATGCTCCCTGCTCATTGGGGCATATCTTCTCTGTATGCGTGGAAGCATGTTTGTAAATCAGAAAGAGGTCACTGTGTCTTTTCAACCAGTTCGGAGTCTTCTACCAGTGGAGTCATTTGGTCTTTGGATTATAGGGAATGTGGAGTCGCCAGGTGGATGAATTTAACTATTTGAAGCAGGCTGCTGTCCACCACCAGCAATGAGAAGCCAATCTAAAGGCAAAGTGGTCTCTTCCCCAGCGGAGTCGCCATTATGTTGGGGTTCCCATGTTTTGGCCAGATTGGCAAGACCAAAAGATGAGACAACATCAGAACCACTTTTGGGCCCTAGGATCTAGCCCTCCTGGACCCGGAGAGGGATCTCTCCAAATAGAGCAAAGAATGATATATATCTTTGAAGCTCAAGATGAGATGTTAGGCTAGTTATGAAGCACAAAGTGGGTTTAAAATAATTTGGTTGGTTGGTTGCTGGGTTGAGTCATGAGATCATAGGCTGAGAAAGTAATGGGAGAGAAGGAACAAAGTAGCAAGATGTTTCAACAAAGGGGATATGCCAAGAAAGTGTCATCCATTGGGCTATGGAGTCGTGAAAGGAGAATTACTTGCAACCACTAGCCAAGGCTTTCAGAGGGAAAGTCATCTACACTAAAGGATATTTTAGATAGATGATGGGATGGAACATCAAGGATTGAAAGTGAAAGAAGGAAAAAAACCCAATTTCTGTCTATAGATCAGGTCGGAGGTCATTTAACTCCGGACACCTTGGACATAATCAAAGGCATCTTTCAAAGGAGGGACAAAGGGGCAACTTATAGATCGGACCGAGTCATTTAACTCTACGTTAGCTTTAGCGTCCAAGGGAAAAAACAAATATAATAAGTTTAATAGAGCCGGGGTCTATAGATATATATCAGAGGACTTTGAACCTTCAATGCTTTGACACCGACGAGAATATCAGCGAAGAAATCCTAACTCATACATCGGCTAAGCGACATATAGAACCATAGTTAAATTAGATGAATTTACTCTTAGATTCACTATTAGCAGAAAACATTGAAGGCAAGGAGAGTAGAAACATAGGGTACCTAACAAGGGTAAATCCTATGCCATATTTCTGATGCTAGCCCAGAAGACCAATGAATAGCATGAAAATGTAATAAACAGTGTTAGAAAAACATCACCAATAGTAATAGATTAGGATCCTGTGAAATTTTCTTGATTAATTGATGCAAAACCAGTCACATACACTGAGCTCAATGGCTATTAAAGACCAGACTTTCTCCTCCCAACCTACTACATAACAACTACTCTGCTACTCCCTCCCAAGACTATTCTAACAGTCAAAATTGAATCCCTCTAACTACAACAGCAATAACCGAACAACAACCATTACAATATGTTCTCGGGGATTCTTATAAGAGAAGAGAATAACAGGAGTAGATGATATTCATTAAATGATCCTCATTACGAACAGGGGAGGTAGGTCGAATGCCCATTCTGCAGAATGGCTCTTCATTAACTATGTGTACTTTGAAGCATGGTCTAGAAGTCTTGTTATTAACTTCAAGTATGTTCTTCTGAAGAAATCCGACTGTTGGTGCTCTGTGGTAGCTTTTGTGAAACAAGAGACGTGGTGGAAAAGTTTTGCAGGTCTCTCCATACCTCATAACTGTGGTCCTGACAGTAACAGAAACTTCCGTCATTGTACTTAGCTTCTTAAGGGCTTGAGGAGGCATGGAGAACGCTGGAAAGTAGTCTTTCTGGAGAAAAGTACTATGTTGACATTAAACACGGATATAGCTTTGTTTCGTGTGTTCTAGTCTTCGAATTGCACTTCTTCCTTTGAACTTGGGATTAGGCCTAAATATTTAATTAACAGGCCCAAATCCCTTAAAACCGCTTCTACTATTTCATCTTCCCGCTGCTGTAACGTCCTCTCTACACTTTTAACCACAGAGGCCGTGACTATAGAGACAGAGTGAATTCATACTCTATGAACCCTGCACAATGAAATAAACTCGTTATAAAATCCAGGGAGGCGGTGGAAGAATACTTTGAAGGCATGGAGGAATGGTGGTGTAACAGAGGCAACGCTGTGGAGGAACGGTGGAGAAATTCCATGAATCTTTAATGTAAAAACATTAAAGTTTTAATGTGGGCATAATGATATAATATTTACACAGAACAAAGGTTCGGGCTTTGGAACGAAAAACAAAGGGAAAGCACGTGAAACATATGAGACGGGGCTTGATGTGGGACCCGGCATGGGCGGAGGGCGATTCAATCTAGACCGTTGGATCAAGATATGGATCGACGATGGAGATGGTAATCGAGAGATCGTAATCGCAACGGGCGGAAATTAGCAGTGATTGACAATTGCGATTGCGATCGGAGCGGGGGATGCGATTGAGCGCTAGCTGTCGATTTCGAGTGATAGATCAACAGTGGAGAAGCAATCGGCGGGAAGAAATGAGAGGAGTGATGGGAGGGGAGTGATGGGATCGGGGCCATTGATTACGAATGGATGGACGGCTAGGATTCAATCAGGGGATCACAATCGCAATCGCAAAGGGCGGAGAGTGGTTAGAGTGGCATCAATTGGAATTTGCGATTGCTAACGGAGTGGGAGTGTGATGGCCGTCGGATCAAAAGAAATGAACGGTCGAGATTGGATCGGACGCTCATGATCGCAAGGCGCGAGAAGGGGTGCGATGCGGCGGCACGATGCGATTAGCGCTGGGCCGTCGGATCTATATAGATCAACGGCTCGGATCGCAGTGGGGTCGATGGAACCAAAAACACTATCGTATCGGAGTTTTCATGGTTTACAAAGGAACAGAACGTCCCGCTCCGATTCTCCAATGCGATTAGTGCCCAGGCCATAAGCGCTCGGTCTTGGGCGTGGGGCATATGGGGAAGTGTTTTACGGGGGGAGTTTGGTGGAAAAGGGCAAAACCTAATATAAAGTGAAAGTGGGGTTTTTGCCCATTTTAATGAAATTTTGAGGTTAGGAAGGGGAACGATAGGGGGGAAAAAGGGCGAATTGAACCAAACAAGGGGTATGGGTAGAATTTGAAGGGGAGTTTTGGATTATTTAGAGGTAAGTAGAGGGTTCACTTTAGAAGGGGAAGACAACGATGAAAACAAAGGCTTAGAAGGGATGATATAAGGGGGAAAAAGAGGAGGCCTTGTGGGCATTTATTCACAATCAGAGAGGCTTTATAACTAGAAACAACAGTGGGGATTTATCAAAGGAAAAGGGCATAAGGAGGCTTCAAGGATGATGTGTTTTCAGAGGGAAATGCATTCCTTGAAGGCTCAAAAACATTTTAGCCCCCTGTTTTCTTGTCAAAAAATTTATAGGGGGCTAACAGTGGCTCCACATGGGGATGGCTTCTTCTTGAAGGAGTCAAGAATTCAGAAGATAAATCTTTGGTGTAGGCCAGATGCCTAGTGCTTGACACATCCATTTTCTTTCTTGGATTAGCTGCCAAAAATCATGAAGACATCATATCAACAGTAAAATTTCTCCCAAACAGCTACCTACCCACACTATAGTCCTAACATTTTTTCTTCTAAGGTGCATTGGAACTAGCAGACCCTTTACATCATTTTTATTTACAAACGGGAAAATAGACCTATTCTACTTCTACCCTTATTACTCCATGAGACCAGATTAAACTGTTTACCTCATGACTTCTCTACCTAATCTAATATCTGCTAGAATTAAACTGTCTAGCAGATTTCTTCTCTATATTCTAAGACAGAAATTGAAAACAGTCAAGCCAGGATTAGACTGTGTGACTTGCTGGACTTTGCAGAAATTAAAACAACTAACTATATGCTCATAGACTGAGATTTATTGAGCTTTTCCTACCTAGACTACTCTAACTGGAATATTTACAAGTATAGCTTACAAACATTGTCTTCCAATGTAACCAGTCCATCAAGTGATCCCATGACTGGTCCTTTCTGCTCAGCTCCTTGAGCAGACTGGATAGGCAGGGCAGCTCCCACTCTTTTTGTTCAATAACAAAAACTTTGAAAAAATTTCTTTCTATTTGCAACATGCTGCTCAAAAATACCTTTGATCCTTCCTCAAATGTTTGCAGGAAATGAGCATAAGGATCATGAAAAGATACCTAGCTATGAATATTTGGAAGGCAAGCTTCAACCAAGATCTCTTCTTCTTCCACTGGATCAAGAAGAAGACTCTTTTGAGGGAGAGACTCTCCCTCATCTTCTTCATTTTTTGAACTGGAGGACTCATCATATATTTCAATGTTGTCCTCTTGGAGCTCTAGTATGTTCTGATCTGGTGGGCTGAGCTCTGTGAAAATATCAGTGTATTCTTGAGTAGGAGTATGTTCCTTTGCTTCCTCTTCTTCAAGAGAAAACTCCTTGCTTTCAAACTGCTCAAAAGATACATCATTCTTTGCTCTATTTAGAGAGATCCCTCTCCGGGTCCAGGAGGGCTAGATCCTAGGGCCCCAAATTGGTTCTGATGTTGTCTCATCTTTTGTTCTTGCCAATCGTGCCAAAACATGGGAACCCCAACACTAGGGTTGATGGGAAATCATGCTATTGTCCTTGAAACTCGTTCACTGTCCAACGATCACTACTTTGGAATGTGTGCCACTAACAGAGTTTCTCTGCTACGAAAATCATCACTGTCCTTGAAATCAGCACTCATGCCACTGACAAACCATTATCCCTTGAAATTCATGCCACTACTCAGAATTTCCTTCCTCAAAATATCTTTCACTAAACTCCAAATTTCTCCTTGAAATTCATGCTGACATAACTAATTTTGTTCCTTGAAAAATGGGCTATCAGACTAGGATTAAATGACTGGAAATGTGTGCAACCATGCCACCTTTTCAGCCTAGAAATATATGCTAGAAACCTCTACCTGTTCCTTCTCAGAATTCTTGCTTCTCTTCCAGCACGAAAGGTTTTTGGTTTTCAAAGGTCTTATGTTTTGCTATGGTCATTTGGCTGATGGATTGCCTCCCTCTTTTCAGGTATACTTTGGATATTCTTGGACATTTTTTTCTGAATAAACATGTTATGAACATGTTCATCATATATGACATATACAAGTAATACATCTAGGTCTCTTGGCTTGACCCACTAGGATGATTGAAGCATAAGATTAATTTCTATGCATTTCTTAGAGACATGTCCTCTTTGTTTAA
Organism: Pinus albicaulis; assembly: GCA_034641835.2. Lineage (NCBI taxonomy): Eukaryota > Viridiplantae > Streptophyta > Pinopsida > Pinales > Pinaceae > Pinus > Pinus albicaulis. Next base: position 1,277,484,810 of record CM076577.1, on the reverse strand, counting down.
TCCCTGACACTAGATTCATGCACTCTAGGATATCTCTAGGCTAGTTTTGAGTGGGGTTACATAGGCTTTGGTGGAGGCTAAACAATAGATTCCTCAAGAGAATAGGCTTTTCTAATTTCCATATAGAAGAGATCGAGATGGAACATTTTGTTTTTTGTTGTCTTATATAATACAAGATATAGGGATGGTTATGTTGCCTTTTCAATGAATATAAAAACCATCTCTCCATATTTTTTTGGGACCTGGATCAACATTTCTCATTAGGGGAATTTTGAGGTCTAAAATGGGCCTCCTAAGGAAATTATAAAATAATAGTGGAAATAATAAAATAAGATTTGATTACATCATCAAAGTTTAGAGAGAAAAAAAAAAAAAAAACTACTTTTTCAACTCATATTTTCAACTTATCTCCCAAATTTTTTACTCAAATTTCGAGCGGGAGTACTCATTGGATGCAAAATTTAATTCTTCATCCAAGGAGTACCCATGTTGCATACTTTTGATGGACCTTGCTACAGGAAAAATGAGAAATACATAAAAAATTGTGATTGTAATCACATTTTTCATGTATTTCTCATTTTTTGTGTAGCAAGGTCCATCGAAAGTATGAAACATGGATACTCCTTGGATGAATAATTAAATTTTACATCCAACGAGTACCCCTGCTTGAAATTTGAGTAAAAAATTTGGGAGATAAGTTGAAAAAGTAGTTTTATTATTTTATTATTTTTTAATCTTTTTACCCTTTTACTTAAAAAATGGTGAATCATCCCACATGGTTGACATCATCATATTGAATCCTATTGGTTCTTAAAAATTTTATTTTTTTTGTACATTTTTCTTAGGAGGCCCATTTTAGACCTCAAAATTCACCTAATGTAGCATTGTTCATGAGGAAGGCATTGGTCCTCCAATCCTCCACATGCCACTTCTTTATCAGACATTAATTGGAAAATCACATCCTTTTATTCGATGTTCTTAGTAGACAAAGGCTCTGAGTAGCAGAGCAACAATACCCACTAGTGAGTGTAGGAAATTCTTGTGTGTCTTGTAGCCCAAAATGGTTTTAGTTTGTTTTACACATCATGTTTAATGCCAAAATCCCATGGTTAATTTTTAATATAACATGAATATAAAATTTGAAAGAAACATTGCTAGGCTACCACTACTCTTTTACCTATACACACAATTTTTTAAATTCTAGTTTTTGGTCAATCTTAGACATTAGAAAAACCCCAAAGGGGAAAGCCAATTTGAAAGAGGATTTTATTTTTCTTTTCTCGGAGAATTAATTACAATATTAATTACATTACACAGGGTGCTTATCTCCCTATTTCTCTCTAGGAAATCATGCCATTGTCCTTAAAAAAACACTACTTTGGAATGTCCGCCCCTAATAGACTTTCTCTGCTCAGAAAATCATCACTATCCTTGAAACCAACACCACAAATTTCATGCCACTGGCAGACCACTTTCCTTGAAATTCATGCCACTGCTCAAAATTTCCTTCCTCAAAATCTATGCCACTGACCTGTAAATTTATCCTTGAATTTCATGCTGACAGAACTACTTTTTTTCCTTGAAAAATGGGCTATCAGACCAGGATTAAATGGCTGGAAATGCATGCAACCAGACCACCTTTTTAGCCTAGAAATCTGCGCTGGAAACCTCTACTTGTTCCTTCTCAAAATTCGTGCTTCTCTTCCAGCACGAAATGTTTTTCATTTTCAAAGGTCTCATGTCTTGCTATGGTAATTTGGCTGATGGATTTCCTCCCTCTTTTCAGGTATACTTTGGATATTCTTGGACATATTTTGTTGAATAAACATGTTATGAACACGTTCATCATAGATGACATATACAAGTAATATATCTAGGTCTCTTGGCTTGACCCACTAGGATGATTGAAGCCTAAGATGACCTTCTATGCATTTCTTAGAGACATGTCCTCTTTGTTTGATCCCTTGTTGTGACACTAGATGCATGCACTCTAAGATATCTCTGGGCTAGTTTTGAGTGGGGTTACATAGGCTTTAGTGGAGGATAAACAATAGATTCCTCAAGAGAATAGGATTTTCTAATTATCATATAGAAGATATTGAAAAGGAACATTTTTTTTTTTGTTGTCTTATATACTACGAGATATAGGGATGGTTATGTCGCCTTTTTAGTGAATATCAAAACCCTCTCTCCATCTTATTTTAGTAACTCGACCAACAGTGCTTAGCATTATTCATGAGGAAGGCATTGGTCCTCCAACATTCCACAGGTCAATAATTTATTGGGCATTACTTGGAAAATTTCATCCTTTTATTCGGTGTTCTTAGTAGGCAAAGGATCTGATCAGTAGAGCCACAGTACCCACTAGTGAGTTTAGAAATATCTTGTGTGTCTTGTAGCCCCATCGGGTATTAGTTTGTTTTAAATATCATCTTTAATGCCCACATCCCATGGTTAATTGCTGAAATAACATGAATATAAAATTCAAAAGAAACACTTCCAAGCTACCACTACTCTTTTACTTTTACACACAAATTTTGACTCTAGTTTTTGGTCAATCTAAGAACCTTGGAAAAAACCCAAAGGGGAAAGCCAGTTTGAAGTAGGATTTTATTTTGATTTTATTAGAGAATTAATTGCATCACATAGGGTACTTAACTCTCCCTTTTAATGTCTAGGAAATCGTGCCATTGTCCTTGAAACTCGTTCACTGTCCAACAATCACTAATTTGGAATATGTGCCACTGACAGACTTTCTCTGCTCAGAAAAACATCACTGTCCTTGAAACCAGCACCACAAATTTCATGCCACTGATAGACCACTGTCCTTTTAAAATCATGCCACTGCACATAATTTCCTTCCTTGAAATCTATGCCATTGACCTACAAATTTCTCCTTCAAATTCATGTAAAGGGTAGTCAGTCAACTATTAAAAGAGAAAATAATTCTAGCAAGTAACTTTAGAGGGTGATGCACAAAAAAATTTGGGATGTAAAGGGGTAGTCAATCAACTAGTAAAAGAGAAAACCAAACCTGAAGTGATTATGCAAAACTTTTGGATGTACAGGAGTATTCAATCAGCTAGTGAAAGACCATAGTCGATGACAACCTCTTTTGACAAACTATATGAGGCATCTTCAAATACCAGACTACATTAGCTTATAAATTTTCCCTATTAAGTAGCACTATCTACTTAATTCATATACCACACACTTCACAGTCTGTGCTGGAATTCTGCAAAGCTTTTGTTTTTTAAAAAACAATAACCACACTAAATATGAATCTCCCTTTCCTTCAAAAGGCTCCCATCTACAATGTGAATTAAAGCCATTCTACCAAGTAACAAGGATAAAAATTTTAGAGTATAGAACTTCTTGACAAGTACTAAGGCTGTGATTGCAAACATTGATTGATCAATTGCAACAAATAATGGGACATCTAATGCATGCCAACCCCTATGAAATAATACATCAAAAAATTTTAAACCATATTTTCCAAGAAGATTTGTCTTTTCACATATTTAATATTTTGGAAAATGATGTTCAATATTTGTATCTCCTTATTTCCTTTTCGAATGACTAGTGTTATTCCCAACCCTTGAAATTTTGTTGCCACCACTTCTTTTTAGCAGCCATAGTGTCGTATGTTTTAATTGAAGCACTATAAGCATGCTCACAGCTATTACTGCAACCTTTTCCTAGTTTCAATATTCTCTGCAAGGAATACAATAAAATATTACCATTTAAACATCCTAAAAAAATATATACTAAAGATAGCAATAGCATGTTGAGATCCCCTTTCTACTTCAATAAAAATCATGAAAATATTTTATAAAAAGACTACAATAATTCTCTCAATCAACCAGATCCATGATACAAGTCAACGATAACATGATAATGGAGTTGGTTTTGGAACAATCCTCCAAAACTGGCACCACAAAGTATGGTTCCTCCTCCAAGTTTCTGACCATGTATCTACCTTCATGAACAATGAATGAATCCTCCTTATAAGCATGTACTGTGGCCTCCTCCAAAGTGGATTCCTTCTTCAAACCTTGAATGAATGCATAAAGACCACGAAAAAATTCAATAAAGTGGCACTTGTGGCATCATGAGTGGAACTTTCCATCAATATTCAATGCAGAAGGCTCCATTTGACAAATTCCAGTGTAGAAGTACAATCTACAAAGGAGAAGACGAAGTAATTATAAATGAGTGGACATCCTCATAATAATATCTTGGAAATGTGTGCAAGGTGACTTCCTCTCATATAAGGTGTCCTGCCCATTGACTAACAAATTCCTCAAAGGGGTGATCACCCTTAAAATATTTTTTGAAATTGTGAGTGCCTTATAATCATATGTCTTGCCAACATATCAATTATTTTTCTTGATGAACAGATCCGAAAAAGGTGTTTGAATTATCGCTGGATATGCAAGTGAGACTTGAACACACTGAAATAGATATGAGAGAAAGTCGTATATTCTTCACATAGGTAGAAAAATTGATCGCTCAACACTCTAAATGCATGTGCGACTGCTACTATTCACTAGTGGCTTGGCCTCTTCAAGTGTGTAAAAAAACATCAAACACTTCTCAAATATTTGCTACAGGTTGTATAAATTTGTTGATTTGTAAGCAGTGATGTGTTGAGCTAGAAACAACCCTTGTACACTATTTTAATTTCCACATCTGATGAAGTCAAAGTAGTATGTGGCTTCTTCATGTTGTTTTGGGTTTCTTAGCCTACATGAACTTTGTCTTGCTTTTATTTTATTTTACTTTGAAAATTTTCATGAAATTTGCTTTAGTTCTTTTTGTCAGAAATCATTAGGCTCTAGAATATGTGCATCAAACTTCTCCTACCATGCTTGAGAGTTATTTTTGTCTATAGAAAATTTCCAAAATTTGTCCAAAACTCTCTTTCCACAGTGCGCATAAAATTACTTATCTAGTCCATTCAGGCCAATGACTAACTTATCTAGTGGGCCATTCTATGTTTTGGGTGAAGGAGTCACACTTCTCAATTTTGAGAGAGATTCATTTTACACATGGGCAGCCATACATGATTCCTTAGCACCCAGGTTGGTCATGAATTCCTATTCCAGAAAATGGACTTTAGGTAATTATCTTGTGGCATACATACTATATGTTGCATCATTTTATGCATTTGAATCCAACTTCAAAATTTCTACTTCTTTGTCTATAACATGCTTTGACATGTCCTTTACTAAATTTTATATCTTCAGCTCTCCAACAACTTTCTCTGAGCTTCCTACTTTCTCCAAGTCTCTAGACAGTGTGGGTATTCCAATTGGTGTTGCAGGAGAGGTACACTAGCAACCATTTGCCTCTTGGATGTTGAAATTGTTGAATATATGCCTTGTCGAAACAAGGCTTCAAGTAGAATGCCTTATTAGCTCATCGTTCATGTCTGCATCTTGTAGTGTACTTGCTTAAGAAGATGGTACATTACAAAGGCCTTGTTTCAACTTTATACATTTAGCATCATCATCATTGGATGCAAAAATAATTCCTATGAAGAATCTTGTACATTCAATGGACCACTATTTATGATTCTACCATGGGTGCTTTCCTTCATACTTTATATGCCATATGCCCTAGATGCATTTTTGAATGTAAAACTAAAGAGTTTCTCAATACTAAGTGTGTTTTCTAAGACATTTGAAAATACAATCAGCAGAGAAAGATTTGTGAACACAGACACATTTTTGTCAATTTTAAAACTTCCATGGTTGTTTTTTGATATTGACATCCAATCTGATATCATCAAGAAGACAAAGTGTATAATTATGGGTATGATGCCTAAGGTAGGGATCAAAGCAATGAGTAAACGTTTTTAAGGTTTTGGACTTACATTGCAAGATCAGACTGTTGATGTCTAAGCTGAAGATGTTGCATCTATGCCAATTCTTGCATTCAATTCTAACTATGATGTTATTACAACCATGTGTAGAATATTGGAGGTCTTTGTTGAAGACAAATCCGGCAAAGTTCGTGAAATTTTATCTCATGATATTGGATACATTTCATGTTTATCTACTACTCATTTAGCAACCGATTATACAACCAACTTTTTGTGTCAAATCCACAAAAATTTTGGTTTGAAAGTGAATTTGGGAAACATAAATGTTCTTATATCAAGATTATTTTGTGCTAAGTGTGTTAAAAAAATTTCATCTAACTCAGGGAAAAGTGATCTTGATGTAACTTTATATCAGATATAAGGGAAATACATGCTTAATAATACAGATGTTAGAGTTGCTTTCAGTATTTTTCAGTCTATATTTTCTTGAATTATTTTTAGTGAATCATTAGAGCAAGTTTGTGTTGCTACTGTGGGAATAATTTCTCGTCTTCTATGCCCTGCAATCAAAAGTGGCCTTCTAGGAACAAAACCTTTGTGGATAAAATTCCTGGATATACTTCCACTTTATGAGAAGAAGGTTGTGAGGAGATTTTTTTTTTTTGAAAAACCATTACTTCATTGAGAATAATGTAATGGATATTTTGTTTGAAGATGATGATGCATGCAACAAAACAAAAGAAGAAAATATTCTTGGAATATTGAAACATGCTTTGGAAGCCACTAAGGATCCGGATGTATTTGAGACTTTGTTGGAAACGGTAGTAGAAATTATAAAAATGGCTGATGTCCAAGGATATTTGTTTCTTTTTCTCGTTTTCTTTATTGATTGATCACCTTAACAATTCAAATAGTTGGGTAACAACAACAGTTGCTAGGTTGATACATAAATATGCTATTTTTAAATAGAAGGGAGGAATCAGATCAATCCTTTTCAAGTTTGGTGAAATTAGAGATGATCTGTTTGAATACTTGAAAGAAAGGTTTGTCACACGCTTAGTTATGAGAATTTGCAGAGGTCATTATGGGTATACCAAGTGTAGATCTTGTTCAGGAGATGGTCCCTATGGTTATTCCAAAGGTTGTAGTTTTACAAAAATATAATTTCCATGCATTAGATACTTTGCATGAACTGGAAACATAGTTGAATACAATTTTTCCAGTTTTGTCACTGGAATGGTGTCACAAGGCTCTATCATTTGTGTTTCTTCACTCAGATAGAAAGGGAATAGTTACTGTAATGCGATTCTATGAAGCCCAAACATGATCTAATACTAGAGATATTTTTACTAGAGTGTTTCCAGTTCTGCTTGAGGATTTGTACATTACTTAGGGATGCACAGAGTGACAATACTAATGAAAGGCTATCAAAGGTTCTAGATATGATTTAAGAGGTGGCTAGTGTTGTCACTGGATCATATGATCTTCTAGGATTTTTAAGTAATCACTGGTTTCCATTTTCCTAATTTAGGGAACAATTCCTTGTAAGCAAGGAGGAAGAGGTGAGAGTAATACTAGGTAACAAGTGGCAAGTGGGAATGTATCACAGTGTATTTGTAAAAATCTAATTGTAACTTGTGTGTTTAGGATACAAAAAACCACCAATGACCCCATTGATTTCTCCATCAATTACTCCATTAATTAACTTCATTATATTTTGGATTTTATGTAGTACAATATATCTGCATTTGTGGCATTCCTCTCTTGTAGGCTTGCTTTTATTTTTTAAATTCCAATTATATTACTTCAAGGAAAAGGAGAAATTAGGAAAAGGAGCAATTATTTACAATTGTTATCATCATATTATTTTCGTAAATCTTCTCATCTTTGTTTGTAAGAACATATAATATATTGGGCAAATTATTTCCATCTTCTAGCAACATTCTGATCTATTGTCAAGTGATTAGCACAAACTAATGTGCATATTTGACCCATCCAAGCTATTGTGAGTTGGGATTAGTTGAGTTTGGTAACTTGAGTTCCTTTTTCAATTGAAGCAAGAGAAGGTTATTTTGGTTCCATTATCAATGACCATATATGCTATTTTGTGCCTAATTTGACAGTTATATGTACAAAGAGCTTCCTTGTTGCTGGAAAGGTTATCTTTGGGCATTAGCATCAAGTGTGGATCAATGTAGTTGGGAATCTCGACACCAACCTCTAATTTTAAAACCTCTCAATAATGCTTATAAATGAAGTGAACATTTCATTTAGGGTCGATTTCATCCTTATTCATTGCTGGTCAAGTTCATCTCAAGCAAGAACAAGTTTATTATTATGAAATAGGCTGAAATCCTCTGTTCCATGGGTCAAGTTCAATTTTTCCAAGGGGTTGATTTCTCCACTCAAGAGGGTCATATTCCCTCTTACACTCAGCTGGCCTAATTCTGTAACAAAGGAAGTACAATAACCAGTCACAAGGGAGCTCAAATCTAGTCTTTGTTTTGTGGGCATGTTTCTGGAAGGTAAGATTTATATTTTTCTCATTTGCTAAAGTTTGTACCTTCTGAGAGTGACATTGTGTTGAAGGACAAGTTTCTAGATGAATTTCCTTGCTTGTTGTAGCATTATTGTGGGCTGATTTACCACTTTTTTCTGCTATCAAAATATTTGTGTGTGGGTTATGGAGATGTCTTAATTACATGTGTGCAAAGAGTGTCACTTAGGAGAAAAAGGGAGCCATAAATGTTGTTGACTTTGTACAATGAGGAAGAGATGGTCATACTCGAGAAATTAAGCTCATAATTCAAGGGGTCAACGATGGTCCATTTCTTCCTTCAGAACTTATATTTGTCACTTATTTATAACCCTCCAAACCAGGTTCTATTTCCCATTATTCACTCATTGTATATGTTGATTTCAACCTAAGAAATGGATTGTTTATGACTTGGCGCTATCTTCATATTGCCTATATCAGCAGTGTATAAAACTTATGGGTCTAATATTAGTTTGTGGGTTGAGAATAAATGACTATGGTTGATTACTTTTCTAGCTCTCTTATCAGTCCATAGATTTGGTAACATGATGTTGTGTAACTCTGAATTAATTTCATGAGTGGAAAGGAGTCAGTTTGCTATTGTATAGTGCATATCATTGGTGTATCCCTCGTTGAGTTTAATTTAAATGGTATAATGTTGTCTGGAAGTGTTTTTTGGAATTTTTCTAACACTTTATTGTTCATCTAAAATTAAATTGAAGAAAGGTCCACCTCGAGTAGTTCTACTCTCAAATTTTTAAACAAAAACCCCTTGCTAAAGAAAACCCAGAACTCAAAAAACCAACTTTCCATTTGGAAGAAATTTGAGAGGGAATACAATGGAAATTTTGAAGCACATTTGTCAGACTTTGGTATTGCTAAGTGTATCCCGTATGAAAAAACCCACACCCCTATTTATGTTATGGGTTTTATTGGTTATATTGACCTTCAATATGCAAGAATGTCTAGGCTTAATGAGAAGTATGATGTTTACAACTAGGACATTGTTCTTTTAGAGCTACTCACAGGGAGAAAATCTATGGATAATGACTCTAATTTTCTTTCATTGGTAAGATGATAATGACTTTGAATTTTCTTCAGTTGGGATTGTCTTTTTTTCAATTGTGAATCTTTTTTGTCTTGGGATATTGCATGGACCAAGAAAATAAATAAATAACTTTGGCTTATCTGAGTTTGAACCGTCACTTTCTTCAAAGTGCCACTACCCTAGGAAAGTTGTGGATGGCATGACAATAGTTATATATGGAAACCATTTAAGTGAATGTGAAATACAAAAATGGTGAATTGTTTCTATGCTCATGGTACAATTAAAAGTGTTTTGACAACTTTTGAAGCAATAGGTCATTCACTATGGACAGTACCATTTATGTCCCAGCAAGGAATGTAAACATAAAATGATGAAGGCATTGAAAATGACAAGCTAGAGCATGCACCTTGGTTGTTAGAGGCATTATGAATCTATTGCATGCTTTTCAAGTACCTTGTGAATTCTTCTTCATTGTTAATTGTGTGCCCTGTATCGGAGTTAGCGAAACCATTTAATGGAGGCTCTGTCACTATTCCAAGGGATCCAAAGGTTTTTGTCTACACTATACAAGCTCAAGTTCTTAATGTTGTTCTACCTGTATGGAGCAATCCAATGTTTTGTCATTACAGTCCATCTTTGATTACCTTTGTTATTTCTGTTATTACCCATGTATACATTGCCATAGGTGATGTAATTGGAATAAATGTGTGGTTTATTCTCTTATATCTTGTTTCTCTCTTTTTCATAGACTCATTGTGGCCACAATTTATGCTTGAAGTGCTTCCAGAAATGGGTGGGATAGGGGTAGAAGAACTACGCAAAACGTCGATTTCATATTCCTTCCAAAATGGCCTCTTAGCCCAGAATCAATGTAACCCTTGTAATAGTTATCCATATGGAAAAGGTTGTAACAAATGCGGGTGGATCCAAATATGGACCTTAGAAATTTTATTCATATATGTAGTATCAAGACAAGATTGGTAAATATTTTATTAATGAATGCACAAAACACAAGGGTTTATCGAATGCAACTAGTGGAAATTTTTTTTTACTATTCCACTAGATCACTTTGGTCCAATACTTCCAGAGAATGATCCAGAATGACACCAAAGTATGATTGTGGGAGAATTTTGGGGAGACGGAATGGAATGTAGGTAGTGGGGTGTTGATCTTCCTCAAATTGTGGGTATTTCTATCTAGTTTGACTATGGTGCTCAATCTGTAGAACTGTCTAGTGGGTATGAGTATGATGAGGACCAGGGTGAATGGTTTCCTTATACTAGAAGGTGTGCAACTTCTTTTTCTTAAAACTACGCATCTAGGAATGGTTAGTACTTTACGGTGAAAGCACAATCTGCATGATTTTATGACATAAAAATGCTTTTCATTATTGTTATTTAAATTTTATTAATAAAAATTCCAATGATACTAAAATTACTTCCACTTTTTGGTATAATACTTTCTCTGATAAAAAGTTATGACTTCGTTATGTTGTCAACATTGGTGGAAGAGATCTTAGTGGGAATAAGAGAACAAATAAGGAGCATTCCTTTGACTAAAAGTTCGATAAACCTAATGAGGCATTGCTAGTTAGTTGTAAGATGGGTTATCCAGTCTGTGTTGTTAGGTACTTTTTGAATTTTCTTAGCTTGAAACTGTGATAAAGCATGATATCTACATGTGTGCTTTAGCTTATCAACTAGCCTTAGGCTGCAGTTCATTCATTATGTGGCTAACATAATTCTAATTTGGATGTTTGTAAGTTGGTTTCTGGTCTCAGAAGGAGAAGCATTCATCTTATGCACCAGAAAGTGGTGTTAGGTGTCATGGCATATATAGTAATAGAATTGAAAAATGCTGGCATAAGAAAGAAATTCAGGTCATGATTATTAGCTAAATGGGAATCTGTGAATGAAAGTTTTTTTTTCCAACTTGTATTATGAGAGATCTTATCCTTTTTTCATAGGTTTTATGTTTGAAATAATATAGCTTAAATGCTTGCTTTGTGTCTAGTTCCATGTGTAATTTGTAATTTTGGCTTGTATAGGATTTGGTATCAAGTACTTATTTGTGGTTCTGAATATGGTATTCATGTTGAAAGATTTTGTATACAATTGTTCTTTTCATATCTTCAACATATTATGTCAAGCTTTTCTTGATTTGACCTTGGGTTTTTCATATTATGTCAATAATGTTTGTTTGATTGCACGTCATATCATTATTGAAATTTACCTTAATTTTTCATTTTTTGACAATGATCTCTACAAAAGTCATATTCAAGGAGCATTCTAGAGGAATTTGGCAATATTAAGAGCCTTATCAGCACGGACTTGTATATCAACAAAATTACTGATGAAATTGATCGATCATTGGGAAATTCATTGTATTTTTGTAAGTTTTCTTTCTGTTATGTCTAAATGGTCATGATGGAACCATCCAAACTGGGATTATAATTTTTAGAGATAATGTCTCATATAAAAAACTGAGATACAACAATTCTCTTTCATTGTTCATGTCATATGATTTCTTACTGATGCTTGTATGATAATCACTGAATGAACAACCAATTTAACAATAATTCATTAACTGGACAAATTCTGAGGGAACGTACTAAAATTTCAAACCTTTGAGTCATGTAAGTCGATTTCTTGTACATAATCTCTGTTTTATTATTATTATTATTATTATTATTATTATTCTCGTTTAGACTAATCCTAATCTTTCCATTTTTTTCTCCTCCCATCCCACCCACGGGTTTCGAACCAGTGACCTTACAGAACGGAGTGCCTTAACAGTGCACCCCATCACCGACTGTTCTACACCACGTGGGCTTTTATTATTATTATTATTATTTACACGTAAAAATTGAATATAAATTACTCCAAGTCTTAATGGTTTATTGTTATGATTTGATTTTCACTAGCAAGGATCTCTCCAATAATAATTTTTGTGGGACTATTCCAACAACCAGACCATTTGAACGCTTTCTAATGACAAAGTGAGGATCTTTCTCTTAAATTTTTTTCTACCATGATTTTGGAACAATTTTTTACACGAGTGTTTTCATTATAATGTTTATGGTATCCATTTGGTCATGTCTCCAAGATTGATTCTCTCTGTGGATTTTTTGGCTCTATGCTTTGCTACCACCGTATGCATTTGTGTTGCTATTATTTATGAATTTTGGATGCAAAATACAGTGACATTGCAACATATATTTTCATATTGAAATTGTATATGAGATGATTTTTGCTGAACTCCAAATAATCTAATCCTCATTTCAAAGAAACTTGTACTAGAAGAGAACTTAGCTCTGAATTAGAAAAATGGAATATATTCTGAAAAATATGTTTTCTGATCAAATATAGCCCTGTTTCCTGATTATTCAAAAAACATAGTCATGACCATAAGCAATGATTTTGGACACGATGAATTGCAAAACTCTCCAACTCAAAAACATGTTAGCATATTCAGTTTTGTTTGCATCAGAGAAAAATGAATGAGTAACATTAAGTTTGCTTTGAATATTTATAGAATGCTTTCAGAGATTCTAAATGGAAATTTCATGTGCTAATCTTGCTCAGTTAATTACAAGGAAAACAAGGGGAATACATAATTTTTTGGCTTATGGGAATTGGATCGTTTTCCCCCTGGAATAGTATGTTGACAATTGAAGATTATAATATTGAAGCTATATTCCTAGTTATTATTGAAATTTACAAAGTCCTGTCTTATTATTTTTTAGTTTCTTTTTGTAATCTTATGTCAACAATACTTTGCTCCACCCATTAGATCTATACTAACCAATTTTAGTGTTGAAGTGTCATTGCTTCTTAGATATAACTAGAGGAAACAATATAACTACAAAAGTGGAGCATGAGACATTCTTAGTAGAAATTTGATATAGCTATGTTGTGTTTATTTGTGACATTTTATTTTCTTTATTTATACAGGTCATCTAGCCACATAGTGACCAATATTGCCCAACTGAAGAAAAGTTGTTTGAGTTTCTTGCTTTTATGGGGAAAAATGGAATTAACAATATCGTTGATGTTCAGGTATATATTTTATACATCCTTTATAGTCTACATTAGTTTATATTCTTGTTTTCATTGACTTTCATGTCTTATACTTTTTTTTTGTGTCAGAAAATGAAATCAATATTGATGGTAGAAGCAGGGATTGAAGAAAGAGAAGAAAAATAACATTATAACGACAAAATGAAAATTAAAGAGAGAGAAGAGAACTGGTCTAGTGGTAATTGTAGATCTAATATCTCACATAAGACACACACATGGAGATTGATGGTCAAGTTTTCAGAGTTGGTGAATTCACCTGCAATACCTTGGCAGCATAATGATAATATTTTGAAGTGATGAAACAATACTTCATGTGTAAATTGTATTCCAACCAATATTAAGTTGGAAACTCATATTGTAATATTTGACATTTTATATAATATAATTTATGTGGTTGAAAATATTTATAGTTGCACTTGATATTGTTTAGTATTGTAATTAACATATGCAACTTTGTGTTTTCATGTTAGATGAACATGCACATTGTATGACATTTTTTAAATCATGCAAATTATTTTATGCTGATTAATAATGAACACAAAATCAATTTAAAAATACTAAATTAGTAGTTTATATTTATTAATGATGCACACCAATAAAATGAATATATGACTAAATTATTCTTTTATAATGATTATTAATGAAATGAAATGAAATGAATATAAACTAATAAATTATTCGCTTATATAATGAATATGAAACTACCAAAAAAAGATAAATGACTACTGCAAATGATAAATTTGTGATTACAAATGACAACTAAATTTTGCATATATACGACTATTAGTAGCTAATTTACAGTATCTTATAACACGAACAAAATTTAGTCATATTTCTTTGGTTATTAATTGGTTTCAAAGGATGACTAAAATTTACATATATATTAATATTAGTAGCTAATTTACAGTATCTTATAACATGACCAACATTTTAGTCACATTTCTTTGGTCATTAATTGGTTTTCTCGAGTGATCATATAGGAATATATTTTGTTGTATATTTGGTCATTAATTGTGACAATTAATGACCAAATCAATGTTTAAATCAATTATCAAATCAATGACTAAATTAATGACCAAATAAGTGACCAAATCAGTAGCTAAATTAATGACCAAATATACTGCTAGACAAGAAAATTGAGATAACCAATTAATGACTAAGCTAAAAACGACTAAATGTTGGTCGCGTTATAAGATATTGTGTATTAGCTACTATTGGTCACCGACTGAAAAATAGTCATTTATATGCAAATTTTAGTCATTTTTTTAGTAACTAATTAGTCATTTTGTACTAGTGTATTCCAAAATGAATGTTGGAAAAAAATATCCTAGTGTGGGTGTTCATTTGGTTTATTATGGCTAAGGAAATTTGGAAAGACAAAGTGACATTTATTGGCATTTATTTATTAAAATAATGGAAATTAGGATAAAGGGAAGGGGAAAGGTCAGAAGTTGCATGTGGGGAGGAAAATCAAGGAAAATAATTCAAATTGAAGAAAATAGAGGCCTCAATGATAAAAATTCTTTTGATGAACATTTGGTACCTTTTTTTAGTTCTGTTTTGGAGCTCTCTCTCTATTCTCTCTCTCTCACTCTTGGAAACTTAGAGTTTTCTTGGAGCACTTTAGCATTGGATCAAGAAAATGAAAGAAGGCCAAGAGGAAGAAAATATAAAGAAAGGAAGAGAGGGATCAAGTGACTTCAGTAGGATTATTTTGAGGTATCGAGTTGCATCTATGATTTCCTTGCTATTTTTGGCATGCATGATTATGCATGTGCGTTCTTGGTTTTCTTGATGTCATTTGCATGTGCTTTTCTAGGTGGGACAGTTTTCTTTAGCCTAACCTTGCCATTTCTAGATAGTGATGGTGTTATAGGCCATAAGGTCACATTTGGTCAGTTAGCCTATGAATTGTATCAATCAACATCCTCTTATCCCTTAACATCATCATTGCACAAAGCCCTAAGCATCACTCTCCTTAATCCAAGAGTTTATGCCTGAAACAACATTAAATTTGACTCTTTAAGTACCAACATAGCTTGTATAGATGAGGAATTGTGTTCACCAGTAGCTTTCTCCATGCTATATAGGGTTGGTCACCAAAAGGTTGCTCCATGTTTAGGTGCATTGATTCTAGAAATTCGGGAAAAAGAGAGAGAATCTCAAAGCCTCTTCTTCTTGAAGCTTCCATGATTTGGTACAGCTATTTACCTTAGATAAAACTCTTGAATCCCATCCTGTCCCTCCTTAGATTTTCCATCCCTTATCATTTGATCCCATCCTCCCATAAAAGTGGATATAAAAGCCTAGATTGGTAAATCGATAAGAACTCCCAACTTACCATCCTCTTCTATATATTTTTGGCCATCCACAAGCTAGGGGGTGGCGTTTTTAGATAGACTCTACCATCATGTTGCTATTTTGAAGATTTATTATTACATGCATTTTTACACCAATTTTTGGTCATCTAAATTGTTATTATTAGATGAACCCAAATACACCATGTAAGACCAATTTTACCCTAAGTAAAATTGCTTTCACCACATAAAATAACTTATTTGTTTATATTTCCTGGTCATATTTAACCCAAAATAAAGAACTTAATTAAATAAATCCTTATTTATTTAATTATTCCCTAAGAATAAGTTATTTAAATCATTATTTAAATAATATTCTTAGTTAAATTTGACTAAATCATCCATAAATAATTAAATAAACCATTATTTATTTAATTATATTCCCATCACTTTCCTAAGATGATAAATAAACCATTTATTTATTTATTATTTATAAATAAAGGAATTGACCCAATTCAAGAACCATTTTCCCTCCAAAAAATATAATAAAATATTCCTAAAAGGTGCTTCTAGAATTCGATTAATAATATTTTATTCATGCACCGAGTTCTAGACTGCCCCAATATTTTGTTATAAATAGGGGGGTTTTCCCCATTCATTAGTCACCTTCATTGCATTAGATCACTCTAGATCTACTCTTGGTCACCATTTTCCATTTTGTTTTGTGAACTCCCATTGAGTTCCATGTTTGTTTTTCTACACCCATAAGAGAGAGAAATGTTTGTTTTTCTAGCATATTCCCTGTGCCTTAGGTGGGGTTCCCTTATTGCCTCACCTATGGCGGACCTCCTTCTGTCGAAATCAGCTCATTTACTCCAGAAGCCAGGTCTAGGGGGCAGTGTCCCTTGGTTCGAGCTCTTCCTAGCATGATCGTGATATATACACTTGATGGTCCAGTGATGCAGCCGCAGCTATTGGTGATTCCCGAGCATGTGTGAGATGTCTCAACCCTCATGAGGGGGTGGCCCTGTAGGCAGCCCCCCACATGCCCATATGCCTTCATTTCAGCCCTTGATGCAGCTCCTCTCGTATGATGATATCGACCTCAGCCACTTGTAGCGCCTCTTCGATTTGCACGTATCCGTCAGCTTTTGCGAGCACTTCCCCGAGTGTAGGGGGCATTTGGGCGTATTTATATCTCATGTACTACCATATTATTGTATAAGCCCTGACGATTATTCCAGGCATCACATGTATGTGGGATTCATCATGTTATTTATCTGGCTCCTGTTTAGCTCAACACATGCTTCATTATTGCGTTCCGTGGTTTTCCGGGCACCTTATTCTTTGTACTTATTGCATTCCGTGGTTTTCTGGGCGCCTTATTCTTTGTACTTTGTCTCGGTGGGCATAGGTATGCCTCCCCCGCCGCCTTTAGCATAGGTACCACTTCATAGAGACTTGTTGCACCTGTAAGTCTCGTCTCCTCAGGGTCTCGTCCCTTCACACCTCAGACATCCTTACATTTCTCTCTCACCTCTCTCTTGATGCCCAGTGATTGAGTTCTTACAACGTACTTCGGTCATACGATTTTCTCCTAACACTCGTACGTTGGGGGGCAATCTGTTACACCATTTTTTGGTCATTTAACCTGTTATTATTAGATGAACCCAAGTACACCATGTAAGACCAATTTTACCCTAAGTAAAATTTCTTTCACCACATAAAATAACTTATTTGTTTATATATCCTGGTCATATTTAACCCAAAATAAGGAAATTAATTAAATAAATCCTTATTTATTTAATTATTCCCTCAGAATAAGTTATTTAAATCATTATTTAAATAATATTCTTAGTTAAATTTGACTAAATCATCCATAAATAATTAAATAAAACATTATTTATTTAATTATATTCCCATCACTTCCCTAAGATGATAAATAAACCATTTATTTATTTATTATTTATAAATAAAGGAATTGACCCAAGTCAAGAACCCTTTTCCCTCCAACAAATATAATAAAATATTCCTAAAGGGTGCTTCTAAAATTCGATTACTAATATTTTATTCATGCACCGAGTTCTAGACTGCCCCAATATTTTGTTATAAATAGGGGGGTTTTCCCCATTCATTAGTCACCTTCATTACATTAGATCACTCTGGATCTACTCTTGGTCACCATTTTCCATTTTGTTTTGTGAACTCCCATTGAGTTCTATGTTTGTTTTTCTACACCCATAAGAGAGAGAAATGTTAGATCTGAAACATTGAGGACTTTCAAGAACCCATCCCACTGAGGAGAACTGGAAAACACCTTTCTTGTTTTCCTCTCAGGTGCCCCATTATTTAATATAATACAAAATTCTTTTAAATACATTCTTCTTGTCTTGTCCATTGGATTTATGGAGCCATGTTATATTTTATCTGCTTAATGTCTTTTGTGCTTAGATCTGAATTTGTGCAGCAAACTTAAAGATATTTTGCAGCCATAATCGATGTTAGGGCTATTTGTTATGTGTAGCTAAAGTGATATTTTATGAAGAAAGATTCATACTAACATGCATTAGGGTGATTAGATGTGCACTTTGTGGCAAAGAAGGAACAAGTAAACTTGGAGGAGATCTCTATAAGGTCAACTCCTATATTCAGTTGTAATTCACTACATTTCTATTAATGCAAAGAGTTATTTGTTTTCCAATATATGATGTTATGATTTCATGTATTTCGATGTTGTTTTGATCCATTGAGTGAATTATTTATATTATGCTACATAGATGTCATAGATCGTTGGATTGTGTTGTTTGATTGTGCATGTTCTAATTATCCATACTGGAGCTAGGATTGTAGCATTCATGACAAGAGAGGAGCCAAGAATATGACGGATCACAGGTAGCCTTCATCCAGTTACCTATTTACTTTAATGGAAACATTCGGTTCTTTTTCTTTTTGTTGTTCTAGGCTAGGCCACCCATTCTAGGGAAGATACTTTTATCAGCATTCGTAAATTTCGTATAACACATGGTGTGAAGGGTTTATCATGTTTTGGTTGAGTTGGATTGTCAGATGGATTTGAAGCTATGTAATTTGGCATTTGAAAGAAAGGACGCATGGCCTAGTGGTCCCTGAATCAGATTGTGGATTGCAGTAAATCCTTGGCCTAGTGACCCCTGAACTAGACTGTCAGTTATGTTAAATTTAGATTTTTTGTTACCTTGGTGGGCCGAGGAATCCTTGACTGGTGAATGGCAGGATATATGGTAAATCCTAGAGGTGGGTGCCCTCAATCGGGACTAGGAATACTTAGACAGTGATTGGAAAGATGTACAGTAAAGCCTAGAAGCTAGAGTCTCTATTAGGATTAGGAATCCTGACGGGTGAATGTTGGGATATACGGTAAAGCCTAGAGACTAGGAGATAGGAAAATTCCTCATGGTGTAGGTGGAGAAATTCGATGGCTTCCATGCTTTTTTAGGGTCTAATGATATAGTGGGTATTGAGATAAATCTTGGGTCTATTAATGAGGGTGAGGTGGTTTAGCATCGAGAAGCCCTGCTTTATTTTTGGTTATGAGTCCCACATTCATGCTTAGAATATAGCACTGGGGTTATTGGATGAAAGAAATATTTGGTTTAGCCAATATATGGTCAGGTGGTACGTGGAAGTCACAAACCTGATTGGATTTCGCATCCATTTATTAGAGTTCCTTTCCTTGTTATTTTATGTGAAAATGTACAAGTTCATTTTTGGAATTTATGGTTGTTGTATCCTTGTTATTTTTGTTGTTTATATGTTGGTTATGAGTATGTTTTATGACAATTATGATGTATGGCTCTCATCATGTTTTGGTTGATAAATGAACGTACAATGAATATATGACCTAATAGATGATAATGCAACTATTGTGATAAGATGTCGCGATTCTCAGATAAGTATGAGACTGCTATGCTTGGATTCTATTGGTATGACCTATAGAATACATATTTGTGACTTGTTTGATGAAATTCCTGTCATGGCTAGTATGGGTCCAGTTAATTAATTGATCAAATGTTTTCATTAGTACCTTTGTATTAGTGTTATTTATCATTCCTTAAGTTTTCATAAAGTTCTTGGAAGAGGTCTACGTCTTGGATCTTAAAAAGTGGCAGATAATCTAGGGTCTCTAGTACAAAACTAGCTGAAAAATTCCACAATCATTGGCTTTCCCTTGCTGTGGGAACGAATGGAGGCCTAAAGTCACATGCATGGATTTTCAAGGGAGTGACTGGGGTGTTATATCAATGAAAAGTTAAGTTCCATTCGGGGTTGATCACATGGAAAGATTGGTTGGCTCATGGAGGTTCCGTAGCATGTGTGGAAGGTTATTTTCATTTTGTCTTATCGTTTCCACTTCCTTAACTATACCTCGGGAATTGAATCTCATCATAGTAGCCTCTCATCAGATATTTACCCCAGTGGATCAAGTATCTTGGGTAAGTATGGGAGGAGGGTGTTAAAATCCCATGGAGACACCTCTTGCGAGCAACTGGAGGAAGGAAAATGCCACTTTAGGTGAAGAGGTTGATGCGACCATTTACCGATAGCTAGTGGGTTCATTGATGTATCGTGTGAACACATGACCAAATATCTTCTATGTAGTCAATCAATTGAAACAACCTATGGTTAGGTCGACCAAATTATATAGGAAGACACCAAATCATGTATTATGGTACCTCAGAGGCACTACCTAGTATGGATTATGAAAGAGACAGATAGAGGGAGTGAATTTGTGTGGCTTCACAGATACAGATTGGGTAGGGAGTCCATCTAACCAAAAGAGTACATCAGGTGAAATTTTTGGCATTGGGTCCATAAGAATTTCCTAGTACAGAAGGACATATAGGTTTGTGGCACTCAGCTCAACATAAGTTGAATACATGGTTGCAATTCAAGAAGCTTGTGAGGCTATCTAGATGAGAAATATACTTATGGGATTTTTTGGTGAGGATATGGATCCAACTATAATCTATCGTGATAATTAGAGTTGCATTAAGCTCTATTATAATTCACTACTTCACGATCGATCCAAGATTGAAGTTAAAATTCTAGAGGTGAAAGATAGGGGTCGTTTATAATCACTTTCTTGCTAAGAGGGAGTGTTGAGAAGTGTAGCAAGAAAGGCTCAATTAGACTTAGCCTTGGTCAAATTAAGAAAATTTGAAATTTCCACATCAACAGACCACTTGGAGGAATTTAACTAGTGTAACATGGCTCTTTTCACTTATTTAGCTCAGTAAATTTAGGTTTGAGGGCTTGGAGTTCAGTTATGCAAGTGTGATTTCCAATTTGTAGCAATCCAGTTCATTTATTTCCATTTGTACTCAATTAAACTAGTTCTAACAGTTAATAGAACTAGTTGTAGGTTGGTTGTGTACTGGGATAACAGTATAACTCATAGATCATCTAGTTAAATAATCAATCAACCAAAATGGCTCATTCATGCAAGGACTTTGAATTTCTCAAATATGGTGGAGATTACAAGGCAGTGTAACATCAGTTGTAGACTAGTTTTGAGTGTACATGTGTTACATGCGATTGGTAACTAATCCTTGGGAATTTCACAATAAATTGGAGGAAATTCATAAATAATAGGGGCCAATTTTCTCATGATTTTCACAAGGAAATAGGAGCTTAGGTGTAGGTATAAATTGACTAAGTATGGGTCAGAACTTCTCTTTGAGTAGAGAGAACAATTACTCTTTTGCGGGTTGAGCTCAGATCTAGAGCTAGCAATTGTAATAGATTATCTATTCATATGATTAATCCAAGTAAGCTTAAGGGTTTTTTACCATTTGGTTTCCCCTAGAAAATTTTTTGTAGTTATATGTGTCATTGTCGCATGTTTGTGAATGTTTTTCTAAATTTTAAATTAATTTCCGCAAAGCAGTAGATTAGAATTGTGTCTCTTGATTTAGAAAAAAATTCTTGAGCAGTTGCAATTCTATCATGAAATTTCTACACATGATTCCTCTAGTATTTTCACTCTAAAAGCATCATGATGGATGAAAAAATATATAAATATTCAATTTGGATCATACTTCCCCATTTTTTTAGGCTTTTGGACCCTAAAATATTTATTAAATTAGGTGAGGAATTTTTTTCTCTACCTTCTCTTTGGAGAACCATTTAGCTTTACCTCGAAAATTTCCTTTTAGTCCAATATACCAATGATCATGATGCCCTGATCTTCTACAAAATGGTACCTTTTGTTACTCTACCTAGGCATCAAGAGTTAACTATGCTATGGAAGGTAGTATCTACTCCTCTTCATGATCCAAGATATAATACTCATATTTTGGTACTTTCCACATACATCATTGAGTAAATGCACATGTCTGGAGTTATATTAAGTTTTTAGGCATTCACCCCCACCTTTTCTAGTATATTGAAAGGGCCATATCATAGATTCTTTATTTTCTTACTAGGATATGATACCCCACCTTGTTCAATTGTAAGCATATTTTTTCTCCCACTTTAAGAACTTCTTATTGGTGGTATTTCCCTCTTTGTCAAAGAGTCTTTTAGTTTGGAATCATCCTGAGTCAATTGATTTTTCTTATATGTATTAGGACTATTTCTATTGAAATTATGTTTGAATCCCTTCTTTATATGATTTGATTTATCCTTCTTCTTATCCTTCTGTTGTAGCTACTACAAGAACACCCAAAATTTTGGGCATATTCAAAATTTTTGATCCCCTATTGTTGGCCTTAGGCCTATAGGGTTATGATTAAAATATAAATTGATCGGTCTCCCCTATGACTCATTCATGTAAAACCTTGAAAATACACCCACTCACGCGACGCATACTACACTCGTCTATCATTTTTTATCATGTATATTGTCTTCGTGATTTCATTAGCATTTCAAGGCATTTGTTGTTTAGGTGATGCATTAGAATCCTTATGCACCTACACATCTTTATCCCTCTACCATGTCAATCATAACGAGGAAAGAGAATCTTGTATTACTAGCCATGTCTTCACCTCATTACATTAGGGTTTACATAGTTGTTATCTTCTCGATGCATCCTTGAAACCCCACGTGGTTAGTATGAGAGTCACCCTCATATTTTAACCTCACCCTTATGCCCCCATCTGTGCACTCTCATGAGTATCACATTGCACTAGATTTTCATCATTAGAAGAACCCCTTGACATGTTAACACCACTTTTTCCATTAGGTTAATGCATGTGTTCAAAACTAATCAAACTTGTATAAAAGGACTGAAAGCTAGAGCATGGAAATTTTGAAAGAGCATTGAGCACATATGCATGCATTCATGCACCTTAGGATTTGGTTTATGTTGAGTTGTAAACTATTATTATTATATATATATCATGTAATTAACGCATGTATTATTTTTTTATGTAGGGAAAGTGAGGCAACACCTTCTATTTTGTACCAAAGCTTAGTCAAAGGGCACAAGTCCTATATTCACAAATACTACATCTTAATACTATATATATGAAACAACCTTTTAATAGTTGACACTACTTTCTGCCATTGTAGATGTGTTAGGGATGTTATGAGCATAAAGAAAAATTATTAAGGATATCTCTAAACAAGTACAAAGGAGTGTTACACATTGGCAGTCACACTATGGAGACATGAACTTATACTCTTTATGGTAGCCTCATGCTAGAGATATTACTTTTATCCAAATCCCTCTTAAAGCACATATAGTGCCATCATAATGACCATCCACACTCAAATTATGCACAAGGAATAAATGGTGCCATGAAGGTTTTAATGTTGAAATTATATGAAGACAAATCAAGGTCTAAACAAAGCTTCCTTAGATACATAATGATGAATCATGTAAGGCCCATCTAATACAAATAGTGAATTCTTGAACTCCTTTCCCAAAGAGTGGCTCTATATATACAACATTTGATCTTGCAAAAGAAAGTACCATACAAAGAGCACCATGTTGTGTAACAAGGTCATGTGTCAATAATGTGAGAAAACCATTTTTGGTGTGATATATTTTCCAATAGGAACTTCAAGCCATAAAGATATAGCCATTCCATACGCTGGAATATCATCAATGGGTTGGTAAATTCGACTTTGGTCACTCGTTGTAAACACCCAACAAGTTTGGATTGGCATCGTTGATGAAGTAGCTATCGAAAGTGAAAACATGTTATAGAATATTTGAGATTTGTTGGGCACCAACATTACATATTTGTAATTGTTTATGAGACTAAGAGGGGTTATTAGTGAAGAAGCCACACTGGAAACTGTTACATCGTAAGGTACTTCTGCGAGGATTTTCAACACAATGATCCCAGAATAGGCTTGATGAAGAGGTTATATTGAAAATTGCATGAGGGCCATGCCTCCTCTCATCGCCCCGATGCTTACAACATTAAGAATGCAATAATGTGACCTAGCCCCCCTTATGTTGTGAAATTTTCCTATGCAACGACCACACATATATGGGTTTTCTCTGATGCTGCGACTTTTACTTGGAAGAGACATTGTGAATCAAGCATCAATTTGCAAGGTTGCGATCATAAGACACAAAAAAATAGCCAAGAGATGCGACCCATGCTATGATGCGGCTATGCAACTGTCTCAAAATCACATCACTCATCCACAACCTATATTTAAGTTGTAGATTCATGTTGCAGAGCCTTGGAAGTAACCAAAGGATGCAACCACACTTAATTTTGACTATGTGACCTTCTTTTAGGTCATAAGATCACAAAAAATATGGCCAACAATGCTACAAATAATGCACCCTCCACTATAATGAGAACACAACTTCTCCAAGCCTAGGAGGTTTGACCCGCATTGTGACTTATATCGATATTCCAAATCGCATTCTCATACTATGATTAGCTTCTTATTAGGACACAACACATATTTTAGGAAACTACTAAAATGAGCCATCGATGAGTGCATATATTCATGAAATTGGTTATGAGAGGAATGTTCTTCAAGTGTTGGATTGGGTCATTTTTGAAGAAATAAACAAACTTGTTTTACCCTTAATTCACTTGGTTGGAATGCATATGAGAATTCAAGGATCATGTAGTTTAACAAGAGAAGTTTTGATATTGGTTGAAGTTGTTAGGAACGCCATATGGGTTGTCAAAGTGTGGAGTGCCATGATTTATAGGCATGAACTAAATGATTACATTAATAAACCCTTGGTTCCACTGAAGAAAATGAAATATTATAGTGTGAACCCAAACATGGTCACTAGTTTTACTCTCGACATCCACACATTTGGAAATTTTACACGCTGGTCAATGCATTCAATAAAAACTTTAACACACTTTTGGCTCCCTTAAAAAAATGTAAAACCTTTATGTGAAACTTCCCATGGGCTAATTACGGGCATCCTCCCATCATATATTGAGTTTGGAAATAACACACTCGCACAATGTTGCACATACCATGATGAAGCCAGAGGTGGAATAAAATAAATTATAACGTCTCAAGGTAATGGATCTTGGCATGTATGAATAAGATTGGAAATGATTGGAGGCACCACAACACTGAAACATTACCATAAATCATGATGGATCAAGTATGCCTTAAATTACCTAGGTAGAAGAAGATGTCTAGGATCGGTGGGAACAACACATAGGAAGAAATGAAGTTGGAAAGTTGGAAAAAGGAAGGGATCACCAAGCATATGCTACCAAAATCATTCTATCACTAGTTCTATTCATGTCTATGGATGATAGCAAAACTCATGGTCATTTCACATGAGAAATCAAATAATAAAGCTACCTCTTGAAGTACGCCATGGCTTCTGCACAAGTTTTACATACCATAATGACACTGTGGT
This sequence comes from Pinus albicaulis, assembly GCA_034641835.2. Taxonomy (NCBI): domain Eukaryota; kingdom Viridiplantae; phylum Streptophyta; class Pinopsida; order Pinales; family Pinaceae; genus Pinus; species Pinus albicaulis. The sequence goes on along the minus strand of CM076577.1, from coordinate 1,277,459,179 downwards.
ATTGAAAGGGACTACAAATGAGTCCCCATTGATGTTTTTTGTCGAATTAATTTTTCATTTTTCTGGAAGTATTAATTTTTTGCATGTTTATATGAATGGTGTTATTTTTTGCAATCAGGATTTCGACAAACAAGCTAGTTGAATCCATGTAGACACCTGAAACACTACACCAACATGATAGTAGGAACTATAGCAATCATATAAACATTCAACATAGAAAATGGATCACAAACCTAATCAATCGCTCATCATGACTACACAACAACATTAGGGGTTTTGGCAGCCCTACTCACTCTTCTCACAATTTTTTTTTTTTTAACATGTACGTATTTCTCACCATAATTCCCACAACTATGCATAGATCAATTGGACACGTAATATTCAATAGATATGAGAGAAGAGTGAGGAAGGCAAGAGTCATCAGAGTAGGAGAAAGGTCACTAGATGAGGTGAAAGGTCACCCTCCCCATTCCTATAAATATGCTTGTATTCCTCATTTGAAATGGGGGGATTTTTAGCACTTGAGCTGGGAGCAGTAGTCGATATTTGATTTGTGCTTGACAGATAGAGGCACTCTACTCTTGAAAGTTAGGAGGGTGAGTTAAACTGAGGATAAGGTTTTTTATTGGATAATGGCATGAGTAACCCATGTTCCACTATTGGGCTTTGAAAAATTGCAAGATATGTACTTGAATTTCCATAAACATTAATAATACGTTTTTCATTTTTGGCACTTATTACCATGCTTACTCATGGTGGTTTTATTAGTGGTATGATATTTTCATTGTATTTTTATGTGCGTCTTCATACACGCAATATTTTATGGACTGGTATATAGTTATTGCATGTATGTTTACCTTCAAATTTGTGCTTACTTATTCTATGCTATGTCAGTGATATATTTGAACTAATCTCAAAATAACCTCTGAAGTGTTATTATTCATGTACGTCTCATTAGGTTTTGGCTCACTGATCCTTCTCATGACATACTTCTTCTTATTGTTGTTATGACTTGCTTATACCTGACTTTGGGCTGACTTTGTTTCATTTCTGGGAATTTCATTCTTGTCCTCACTCTAACACCTTTTCATTTGAAAATAAAGAGCGAAAAAATTAATGGTGGCATTCAAGCCCATATATTAGATGGGGCTCTATTTGGGACCTCACACCAGGGAGACCCCCCAACCGTTGGCGGCATCCAACACCGTCAAACAAATTTGGCGCTAGAAGGAGGGCCAGATGACAATTTCAGTGCTTGGAGCTAGAATTTTAGTTTCATATATATATAAATGGATTCATCCCTAATCTCCACCCCAGGGTATTTTTCTAAAAACATAAATATTTCGTTTCCAGCAAAAACAGTCTATCACTTTTTATAGTGGAAGTGTGATGGCCAAGGTAATACAATAGTATTTGGACACAAGATTCAAGTTTTGCAGTTTTATCACTCTAACATGATACATTTAAAATATGTTATTGGTAGATTGTTTACCCTCACGCTTGAAGGTTGCATCAAGCAATGTTTCCCCATGTTACCGGCAGTTTCCATCCATTCGTTCGAGGAACTCATCAGTAAGCTACGACAAGATTTTGACAGGTACGATTTTCAATATGTGTTTAGAAGGATAAATAATATTAGAGTAAAACATGAAGAATCATTAGAGGATTTTGTAGTTAGTTTCTTTCATCTTTTTTGTTAATTTCCAGACTGTGATGCGAATTGGATGCATTTGAATGAAAAATTTCAGTATTTGGTTCACTTTTCTCTGCAACACCTTCCATCCGAAACAAATCGTGATTCTCATGAGCATCATGATAATCTGCAAGTTTAAAATCACCTTTGTCTTATCCCTAATATTGTCTTGCCTATTTCTATGATTTGGGGAAAGCCTCAAGCCTCCAAGGAGGAAATTGCTACTTGTGAAATTTCTCATCCTCCTTCAGATTCATCACCTAACAAAATTTTAGTCATAAACAATTTAGAGGATGAATAATGTTTGCAAGATGAAGAACCAAATTTTCTTTCTATTGAAGCTTTCAAACATCTTGCTAAATTTGACCCTGAAAATCAAATTGATGTAACATCTCTTCATGTGTATGGAATCCAAATCGAGCCCGTTAGATATATTCCTGAATCATTTATTGATTTTAATTCACCTGTTAGAAATGACTTAGGGCATGTCTCAGATAAAGTTGAATTTCCTATTAAACCCAGAGAGCATGACATGCATGTGGGTACATTACTTCCTCAGGCTTATGCTAATGTGTAGTGTGTGATTCATAGATCTAATTTAACTGTAACTGATGTTCCTTCACTCGAACCTTTTCATTCGTTATACCGTGATTTACTTAATAATTCTATTAAACCATTCATTTCACAAAATTCATTAGATATTCATCCTGTTGGTTTTCATTCCAATCAATTAGATGATGGTGTCTCCCCACAACCAAAGGATGAAAATAGTGAATCATCAGTCTGTGATATTTTCAATTTGTAATATTTACCAATTGAAGAAGGATATCCTACATTGTAGGAATTTCAACATGGCTCCCCAATAAATCTATCTTCACTCTTGATCCAAGAAGAATCTAATGTGCTAGATTCCCAATACGATCAAATTAGTGACTTGGACGACCATTTCCCAATTTATAACATATTCACTGAAACCTCTAATGATATTTGTTTACATTTTCATGTTGATCTCACTAAGCCATTGGAATTTGAAGATTCACCTTTCGAAGGCTTGGGGACTCATCAAGAATTTGAGAATATTCAAATTCCACTCATAGTTATGTCAAGTTATCTCAACCCTGATGAGACCCCTATGCCAAGGAAAATTAGGGTTTCTGAAATTATGGGTTTTGTGATCCACTCTTCTCTCAACATCATCTTGTTAGATGCAAGCTCATATTAGAAAGCTTCTCATTTGAGTGATATATCTACGAGCACATATTTCAATCCTATGCTAACTAACATGCATCAACCTATGTGCTTTGATTTATTTTCTGAAGAGATTACACTGGCCATTGTCTCAAATATTTTTTAATTTCTCCCAACCGATACAGATAATGTCCAGATACAAGAAGGTGATATCCTGCAATCAATCACTTGACCCCTCCCTTTCCTGAGGCTCTCTCGGTTCATTCACCCCCTTCTTGGGAATCTAAGGAATCTGATATTTTAAACTGCCAATGTATCAGTGTTTGGAAATCTAATCAACCCCATATATTATTCATTGATGGTTAGCATGTAACAAATAATAATGACCATAGGCATTCACTGGTTGATCTTACGAAGCCACCCATATTTGATGACCTACTATTTGAAGGTTCATAGAGTTTTCAAAATGGTGAGGAAATTTAGTTTCTGCTGATGGTTATGTCAGGTCCTCAAGTCTTTCACGAAATCCATGGACAACTTCAAACTAGGGTTTATAAAATTATTTTTTCTGTGTTTGAATTCTTTGGTACCTCATTTGCACCTTGGACAATTCCTAACTTTTAAGAATCATCAATTTGATCATCCTCAATATCATGATAGGGTTTTTGAATCACTTGAGGGGTTTTATCTAGAAAATTCCTCCGCAAACACGCAAAATCTTGCCTCGCTTGCGTTGAGTTTAGGGTTAAGCATGAATGGATGTGTGTCATGGTTGGATGATCATGGATTTCAGGTTTTTTTTTTTGTTTACCAATATCAGATTTCATTTTGGCTTCAATTGTATTTTCTAGCCTGTGTTTTTGTAAGTAAACATGACCTTCTCATTGTTGCGCATGTTTCACAGGTAAGCATTGTGGGTTTTACACAACTCGGTATCATGGTTCTAATAATTGACATATTTATCTTTTCAGGTCGAGAACTACTTCAGTGGATGCATTGGAAGTTTGATTTCATCTGAATTTATCTCCTCTCTGGTTAAAGTAGGGTTTTAGGTTTATATTAGCGTAGAATTTGTTAATTAGGGTTCGCTTTTATGATTAAAAGTTCAGATATGCTTTGTCATTTTTTATTTCACTTAGTTTATTTTATTTATGAAATTATAAAATTATCTTGCTTACACTACTCATTGTTGCATGTAATGCATGAAATCTGTGCATATTCATTGCATCGGTCTTTTAATTACAATTGGTTGTTTTCTTGCTTACATTTACATAACATAGCATGGAATTGTATTCATTTTGTTGCATTACATCATGCATTTATCTTCTTGCAAACCATACACTCGTCATTTACATAGCCTTGCATTTTCTCTATGTTGCATGCCACTACATGAGCCTTCACCAACCTGGATCCCTTCGAACCTCTGGTGTAATGGCTTGATTTTTCACACATGTTTGCACATGCTCAAACCTAAAGGGACTAATTTAGCTTCTTTGCACATGCTAAAACCCTAGAAAAACTACCTTGGTCTCTTTTCCCTAATGTGGAAACCCTAACACTAATAATTGTGTGTGAAGTGTAAAGGCTATTCCAAGAGGATACCTCTCATAGAAAAAATAATTGAAACTGGGTCTGGAACATGTCTTCTATAATTCTATCTCATTAACAAGGAAAATACGAGCATGTATTCATGGGGAACCCCAATTAGTCCAAATTTCTTATATCTATAACCTCAACTATGTTTCCGGCTTGGCCCCAGATATTTCTTGGTATGTGCTCATTGTTCACCAATCGATTGGATATGTGACGTGTAAACAAGGCATGAGATAAAACCTAAATTAGAATATCTTTTAGTTTCTCTCAAACGAGAAACAACCACCCTTTCCCACAAAATAAGTCAGGATCCCTCATCCTCCCTAGCATAGTAAAACCCCAAAAATAATTGTGAATGTGCAAATGAAAGAAAATTAAATCAATTAAAGTGTAAAGGATTGAGAAAGGCTTCCTGCACAATAGGTGATGCAACGACTATGTTTGGGTCCTAACCAGGCTCGTTGGCACTGGAGCAATGTTTCATATTTCTTAAAGTGGCCCTGTTGGGGTACTGTCCATGCCTGTTGGCAGTGGAGAAACACCAAAAACCTATTTTAAAATTATGAGTACCATAATTTCTCTTCCTTTCTCTCTTGATCATCATTAACTACTTGCATGCATGAACTTCTAATTTGGTGTTTAAAGACTAGCAGTACCTAGCTGATACAAAGAGGAAGGGCACATCTGTAAAGGTCAGGTGAATGCTAGAGGCAGCCATAGTGGTTGTTCAATAGTTTCTTTCATTAACATTTAGGCTCAATATGTTATGGGGACGTAACTAGAGATGCTTGATTCTACTTGTGGTTAACCAATTATTGTAACTGCTACAATAGAACCCAAACTTTTGGGCCTATTTAAAATTTAGGGTCCTCCATTTTTGGACTTAGGCCTTTAGGGTTATGATCGAAATATAAATTTACCGATCTACCCTATGACTCATTCCTTTCAAACCTCACTAATACACCCACTCACACGATGCATACTACACTCATTTATCATGTTTCATCGTGTATATTGTCTTCGTGATTGCATTAAGGTTTTAAGGCATTTGTTTTTTTAGCTATGCATTAGAATCCGTGTGCACCTGCACATCTTTATCCCTCTACCATGCTCATCATAACGACGCAGGAGCATCTTTTATTATTGTCCATTGTGTCACCCCATTACATTAGGGTTTACAAAGCCATTATATTCCCAATGCATCCTTGAAACCCTAGCCGATTCGAATGAGAGTCACCTTCCTTTTTTAACCTCACCCTTATGCCCCCATGTTTGCATTCTCATTAGCATCACATTGCACTAGCTTGCATTATTAAAAAAACCCCTTGACATGTTAACACCACCTTTCCATTAGGTTAATGCAAGAGTTTATAACTAAACAAACTTATATAAAAGGACTGAAAGCTAGAGCATGACAATTTAGAAAGAGCAGTAAGCACTTATGCACACATTCATGCACCCTATGATTTTGTTTTTGTTTATTTGTAAAGCATTATTATTATTATTATATATATAATGTAATTAACACATGTATTATTGTGCTATGTAGGGAAAATGAGGAAACACCTTCTATTTTATGCCAAAGCATAGCCAAAGGGTCACATCTCCTATATGCATGAATACTATATCTTAATACTAGATATATGAAGCAACATTTTGATAGTTTATACTAATCTCTTCCATTGTATATGTGTTAGGGATGTTATGAGCATAAAGAAAATCTATTTAAGAATATCTCCAAACAAGTACAAAGGAGGGCTACCCTTTGGTAGTTGCACTATGGAGACATGACCTTTGATTTTTATGGAATTCTCAAGCTAGAGACATTAGATTTATCCAAAGCCCTTTTAAAGCACATATGGTGCCATCGTAATGACCAGCCCACACTCAAATTATGCACAAGGCATAGATGGCGCCATGAAGAGTTTAATGTCGGAATGATATGAGGTCACATCAAGATTTAAACAAAGCTTTCTTGGATACCTAATGGTGAATCATGTAAGTCATATCTAATACAAATATTTAATTCATGAAGTCCTTTTGCAAAGAGTGGCACTATATATATACACCATTTGATATTGTAAAAGAAAGTTCCATACAAAGAGCTTTGTCAATGTGTATGTTCACATAAAAAAAGAGATGTGACAAACCAATGCACCTTGGTCATATAATAAGTTTGTGGAATCCCATTGAATTGATACACATTCACTCCATCTGAGTTGGTATGGTATACCTATATGCGATTTCCATGGATGCAAAAGGTAGAGACATAAAGCCTCTTTTTCCCCACTATAATTTTAAAAGGAAGAACTGCTATGACATTATCAACATGTTCATAGTGGTGGAAACATGGTTGAAGTGTACACTAATGCAACCAACACATCTGGCACAAGGATCATTGCTTGCATTTTTCGACAGGACATGTTAGATGTGCATCGAAACATAGGGCACCAGGCTTTATCTATTTGAAGCCTCCAAGACTACGTGTTGCACCAGTACCTATCTCTAATGAAAGCTATTAAAGGGGCATGAAAGGTTATGTTGTAGCTCGTTGCAATAAGTTCATTATCGATAGGAAATAACACCACGGTTTCATATGCAGAGAATGAACATCATGCAGAAGTACAATATCATATTCATATAATGACTATCATGTAGCGCTGCATTGTGTAATGAGGTCATGTGTCAATAGTGTGAGAAAACCATTTCTAGTGCGATATAATTTGCGTTGGTAACTTCAAGCCATAAAGCATTGCCCATTGATATGTTGCCATATCATCAACACTACACCATTATCATGATGGGCTAGTAAATTGGACTCTTGTCACTCGTTGGAAGCACATAACATGTTTGGATCGACATAATTGATGCAAAAGATATCGACAGTGAAAACATGTTATAGAGGATTAGAGATTTTTTGGCCAGCAACAGACAATGACATTACATATCTCTCACTATTCATGAGACTAAGAGGGCTTCTCAGTGAAGAATCCACAATGAAAAGTGCTATATTATAGGGTACTACTACGAGGATTTTCAATAAAACAATCCAAAACAGGCTCGATGAAGAGGTTTATTGCAAATTACATGAGGATCATGCCTCCTCTCATCACCCCGATGCTTACAACATTAAGAATGGAAGAATGCAATCTGGCCCCCCTTCTGTTGTGTAGCTGTCATATTCAGTCATTGCACATTTAGGGGGTCTCTGATGTTTTGACTTGTACTTTGAACATACATTATGAATCAAGCATCACGTTGCAAGGTGACGATCATGAGCCATAGAAAAACAATCAGGATATGAGACCCATGCTATGGTGCAACTATGCGACCGGCTCAAAATCACATCGCTCATCCACAAATTCTCTCCAGGTCGTAGAGTTTCATTGCAGAACCTTGGAAGCAACCAGAGGATATGGCCGCACTGAATCACGACTATGTGACATTCCTTTAGGTCGCAAGATAAATAAAAATATGCCCAACAATTCTGCAAAGAACGATACCTCCACTATGATGAGACCATGCGACTTCTGTAGATTGCAATCCCCTCAAAAAGTCACATAATCACATTTTTATGGCTCAAGCAAGCAACCTGAAGTGCGACCTACCCCTATACTATGACCATGCAACCCCCAAAAGTCGCAAAATCACATTGCATGTTCTAGGACAAGCAAAAAACATATGCAAGTTGTGTTGGAATACAATTCTACAACTTCCACAAGTCCCATCTCTAAACACGACTACTCCAAGCCCAGGATGTGTGACCCACAATGTGACCTACATCGAGATTCTAATGCTTGAGGTACATTTGTTTGTATGGTTGTAGCTGTAAAAATACCCAGTCTCCTACATCAAAAATTCTCTCGTTGCCATGTTGATCTGCATGTTGTTTCATTCAATTTTGTGCCGAATTCATGTTATCCTTTAAGAGTTGAAGAACTTCTTGTTGATGCTCGATGTGATCTTCGACTACTTGAACCTTCAAATTTTCTCTTAAAGATGATATCCATAAAATGCCATAAATGGGGTCATTTTTGCTGCAGTATGGAAGGAAGTGTTATACCACCATTCAGCGAGAGGTAACCACATGACCCATTGTGTTTGTTTATTGGATACGAAACAACGAAGATATCCTTCCAAACATTTATTTACTATCTCAGTTTTACCATCATATTGAGGATGATAAGATGAGCTATGAGCTAATTGAGTATCCAAACAAGAAAATAACTCCGTCGAAAAATTTCTAGTAAAAATGGGATCTCTGTCGCTCACAATAACCCTTGGGTTTCCATGAAGCTTTTGAATTTTTTCCATAAATACAGTAGCAACTATACTTGCTTTAAATTGATGAGATAATGCACAAAAGTGTGCATACTTGGTAAGTCTATCAACTACCACCATGATGACACTCTTTCCTTCGGACTTAGGTAAACCTATGATAAAATCCATTGAAATCTCCTCCCAACATTGACTTGGAATGGATAAAAGTTGTAGAAGATCTAGGGTCTTAATTGTCTCATATTTATTCTGCTGGAAAACCAAACATTCCGCCACAAACTTTTGAATATCATATTTAAGGCCATCCAAAAAAAATTATTTCTTCACCATGTGGTAAGTTTTTAAAAATCCTGAGTGTCCTTCTAAAGGAGAAGTGTGCAATTCCAAAAGAATCTTTTGTTTTAGTTGGGAGTTCTTACAAAGATATAAGTGATCTTTGTACCATAAGGAATAACTTTTCCAACTAAATGTATCAGATGTACTAGGATCTTGCTGCAACTTTTGAATTAGTGTCCACACTTATTTGTCCTTCTTCCATTCATCTCTTGCTTCGGTTATCCAATCTGGTTGGATAATAGAAATGGCACAAAGCAATGCTTCCACCTCTTCATTCTTTCTTGAGAGTGCATTTGCAACAACATTAAGCTTTCCTTTTTTGTAGATTATTTCAAAGTCACAACCCAACATCTTTGTGACCCATTTTTGCTGCTCTTCTGAAGATAGTCTTTGTTCCAAAAAGTGTTTAAGACTATCATGATCAGTTTTTACCTTGAAGTGTCTTCCCATTAGCTAAGTTCGCCATTTCTTTAGTGCATGTAGTATTGCTAACATTTCCTTCTCATAAATAGGTTTCTGTAAATACTTTCCTTTGATTGGACAAATTTCAAAAGCAATGGGTCTTCCTTCCTGCATTAAAACTGCACCAATTCCATTTCCTGAGGCATCACATTCCACAATAAAGGTTTTTGTGAAGTCTGGCGTAGCTAAGACCGGTGTTAGGTACATTGCCTCTTTAAGATGTTCAAAGGCCTTAGTTGCTTCAGGAGTCCATGAAAATGCATCTTTCTTCAATAATGTTGTTAGAGGTGCTGCTATTCTCCCATAATTCTTAACAAACTTGCGATAATACCCGGTTAACCCGAGAAATCCTCGCAACTTCTTTATGGTTGTGGGGACTTTCCATTCCTTAATGGCTTTAATTTTGTTAGGGTCTACCTTAACACCCTCATGAGATACAATATGACCCAGATATTCTACCTCTTGTACTCCAAAGAAACATTTGGATGTTTTTTCATATAATTGTTTCTCCTGCAATAGTTTGAGCACCCTGTCAACATGTTGAACATGATCCTTCCAAGACCCGTTGTAGATTAGTATATCATCAAAAAATACTAGCACAAATTTTCTAAGGAAGGGTTTGAAAATGGAATTCATCAACCCTTGAAATGTAGAAGGTGAATTGGTAAGGCCAAAAGGCATGACCAAAAATTCATAATGACCCTCATGAGTTTGAAATTTTGTCTTCGGAATATCTTCAGTCTTCATTCTAATTTGATGATATCCTAAACGAAGATCCAACTTGGTAAAATAGATTGCTCCATGTAATTCATCCAATAATTCAACAATCATAGGAATGGGAAATTTGTTTTTAATGGTGAAATTATTGAGCTCCCTATTATCTGGACACATGCGCCATGATCCATCCTTCTTATGTACCAATACTACAGGAGCAAAGAAAGAACTTTGACTAGGTATAATTATACCCGTCTCTAATACATTCAACTTTCCTCTTTTGGACATAAGGATATCTATAAGGCCTGATGTTTGGAGGAACACTTCCTGGAATCAAATGAATAGAATGATCATGATCACGAATAGGTGGGAGTCCTTTGGGAGTTTCAAACACCTTGTAATGATTATCCAAGAATTTTTGGATATCTGCAGAAATACATGATTTTGATGTTGGAACTTATAGTGAGCATAATTGTGCAATTACGCCTCATCGTTCTTTCTTTAGAAGCTTTGTCATGATATTAGAGCTTATTATCTTTCTCGTCTTCCCTGCAATACCCCATAAATCGACTTCCTTTCCTTCTAAAAATAAAAATTAAAAAAATTTCTTGAAACTTAAAAGCTACCACCCCGAAAGTTTGTAACCATTGTACTCCTAGTACAACAACAGCACCTCCCATAGGAATGGAAAGCACTGGACTATTCAATACATATTCCCCCATGGTTAGCTTGATATTACGGCATTTTCTAGAGAAATTTATAGTTCCTCCATTTGCAGCCATCACTTGACATTCTGGTGTTTGGTATAGGAAACAATTCAATTCCTTGACTACCTTACAATGAATAAAATTATGGGTACTACCTGAATCAATCAATACTATTACCTTTTTCTTCTTGATATGTCCTTCTATCTTGAGAGTTTGAGGAGTGGTAATTCCTTACAATGCATTACATGATATGGTTGGACTCATTTATTCCTCTTCTAGGGAAGGTTCCTAGTGTATATCCTCTTCTTTTGAAGATTTTTGTTCATTTTCTTCTTCCTCTTCACAATCTATGTAAAATAATTTCTTCTCAGCACACTTCTGACCTTTAGTGCATTTGCTATCACAGCTATAGAAAATCCCTTTTGCTATTTTTTCTTCCAATTTTTGTGGTGTCAACCTTGTAGGTTGTGGAAATCTAAGAGTAGCAACACTTTCATCTTTATAGAAGTGAGTGGTAGGCTTCCTTGTTGCCATAATTTTACATTCAATTTTTGTTGCCAACCTGAATGCCTTCTCCAATGAATCAGGTTCCAAAATGCAAACTTAATGTTGGATGTTATCCTTTAAATTACCTATGAAGAGATCAATCCTGTGTTCCTCTGGAATATCAGTTACCCTTATATTCAATTTTTGGAAGTCCTCAATGTGCTCCCCCACTGAACACTTTTGTTTGAGATTTATCAATTGGCTAAATAAAGTGTTTCTCTTTGTATCCTCATAATGTGCTATCATTTCCTCCATAAAAATTGACCGAGTGACAATTTTTTTACAGGAGAAAAGCCATCGATACCATACAAATGTATTTTTTTTCTAAATGTAAAGTTGCAATGTGTACCTTTTGTGTGTTTTTCAAATTATTGAGATCAAGATATTTCTCCATCTGCAGTATCCATGTTACAGGATCCTTTCCATCAAACTTCCTCATATCCATTTTTGGAATATGGTGGTTCTTCCCTCCAACATTAGAGTTTATGAAATCATGATTAACATTTATTTTTTTCTCATCATGAGTTTCCTCTACTATCTTTTCACCATTAGGAAACATTTCTTGTATCAACTGTGTAAAACCTTCCATGTCTTCTTTTAGATCATTCTTCATGTTTTCCATCTTAGCTTCCATGTCAACCATCTTATATTCCATGCCATCCATATTAGCTTCCATGCCATTATTCAAACCATCCATATTAGATTCCACACCTTTCTTCAAACCATTCATCTTAGTTTCCACGACTTTCTTCAAAACTTCCATGTCATTTTTTGTTTCTCTTTGTGAGAGCGAATGTTTTTTCACTTGCTCTTGTAATTTTGATATTTCATGTTGCCATTATTTGTCTTCATGAGTCATAGTAGAGCCTTCTAAAGGCTTAATGGGTGTTGAATTCTTTTTAGGGGCTATTTTATAATCCAATATTGATATCTATTCTACAATATGCCATTGGAATCAATTCAACTTGATTTTTCAAAAAAGACTTATGCAATTCAAACAAAAAAATACACATCTTTTACTTGGTTTTGAGGTGCTTGATATTGAAATTGACTTATATCTATACTTGCAAATCCTCAATATTTGAAATTTGGCCCTGTAGTAGTCCTCTGAAGCTTCTTTCAAATGCCACAAATCTGACTTTATTTGGATTCTTCAAGGCAGAGTTATGTCCAATCTCCCACAATGACCTAATTATGCACTGGTTCAGTAGAGCACAACTGTATGACTTGCCACGTGTCACTGTTTTCTCCTTTGGCTCTAAAATTTATAGACGGGAAACTAAAATCCATGTACTTCTCATCACTATTTACAGAATTTCAATCTGATGCTCAAAGAGACAGTTATAAATATTTTACCATGATCACCTCTTTGAGATGAAATTCGAGAGCCTGGAAAAGAAATAAATTCCATAGATCATATCTCCGACAATATTGTGAACCAAGCTCTGAAATTGTGTGACGATGTTCCTCAGGATTTCGGCTTCGCACTCTAAAAATTTCAGCTTCTAAACCTTCGTAGAAAAAACGTTATAGCGAAACTTCTGCAATGACCTTTTTAAGTGAAATTCGGAGCCTACAAAAAGCCCTAACTTCCACAGATCATATCTCCGAAAATATTGCGAACCAAGCTCTGAAATTTTGCAAATATGTTCCTCACGATTTTGGCTTCATAATATAAAAATTTCAGCTTCTGAACCTGTGTAGAAAAAATGTTATAGCAAAACTTCCACAATGACCTGTTTGGAGTAGTGAAACCCTAGAATCCAAAGCTCTGATACCAAATGTTGTGAAACCATCTCCAAAAATAGAAGAAAAGAGATATCAACACCTTATAAATAAGCCACTTAGAGGGGTAAACCTCCAATACATTACATGAATGAACAATTCTTGGATGATACAAATTTAAAAACCTCCTTTCTATATATAGGAGTCCATGGGGCGACAATATAATCCTAGCCGACCTAACAATAATAATTGAAGGGCACAATAATAATAATATGGGGGTTACAGGGGTAAAATGATAACAATAAGGGGGTTACACTAACAACAATAAGGGAATATACTAGTAATATAAGGACCTAACAATCCGAAAGCATGATGGATCAAGTATACCTTAAATTACCTAGGTAGAAGAAAATGTCAAAGATCGGTTGCAACAATGCATAAGAACAAATGAATTTGGGAACTTGGAAAAAGGAAGGGCTCGGCAAGCATATGATACCAAAATCATTATGTCACAAATCACTTATTGGTACACATTATCGTGGCCATCATAAAATATTTAGAGTTCTAACCAAAATGTCATAATTTAGGAAGTTATATTCATATCTATGGATGATAACATAAATCATGGTCATTTCGGATGAGACATCACATAATAGAGCTACCTCCTAAAGGACACCATGGCTCCAGTGTGAGATGTACATACCATAATAACATGGTGGTGTTGAAAGGGACTACAAAGGGGTCCCAATTGATGTTTTTCTTCCAATTATTTTTTAATGTTTCTGTCATTATTCCTTGTCTTCATGTTTATATGAATGGTGTTATTTGTTTGTAGGTGGGGATGTTGATTTGCATGGAGGAAACCATATATTCTTGCAATAATCCTTGCAATCAGGATTTCGTCAAACAAGCTGGTTAGATCTATGAAGATGCCTGAAACTCTACACCAAGCATGATAACAGGAACTGTAGGAGGAATATCAACATTCATCATAGAAAATGGATCACAACCCTATTCAATGGCTCATCATGACTACAAAACATCATTAGGGGTTCTAGCAGCCATACTCATTCTTCTCCCAATTACTCTATCATTAATATGTACATATTTCTCACCATAATTCCCACAACTATGCATAGATAAATTTGGCACGTAATAGTCAATAGACGTGAGAGAAGAGTGAGGAAGGTAAAGAGTCATGAGGGTATGAGAAAGGTCACTATAGGAGGTGAAATTTCACCCTCCCCACTTTTATAAATATACACTTCTGCCTCATTTGAAATGGGGGGAATTTTAGCACTTGAGTTGGGAGCAATAGTATATAGTTGATTTCTTCTTGAGAGCTAGAGGAACTCTTTTCTTGGAATCTAGGAGGCTAAGTTGAATTGAGGCTAGGATTTTGTTTTCAATAATGGCATGAGTAGCCCATGTTACACTATTGGGGTTTGACAAATTTCAAGATATGTACTTGAATTTGTAGTAGCATTAATAAGATGTTCTTCATGTTTGGTATTGATTCCCATGCTTACTCATGGTGGTTGTATTGGTTGTCTAATATTTTCACAGTATTTGTATGTGCATCTTCATACATGCAATATGTTATGGATTGGTCTGTAGTTATTGCGTGTATGTTTACTTTCAAATTTGCGCTTACTTATTCTACATCATGTCAGTGATCTATTGTGAACTAATTTTCAATTAAGCTTTGGCATATTCTTGTTCGTGTATGTCTAATTAGGTTTTGGATCACTGATACTTATCATGACATACTTCTTCTTATCTTTTATGTGACTTTCTTGTACCTCTTTCTATATTTTTTCAATCTTGGGTTGAATATTTTTTATTTTCTGGGAATTCCATTCTTACCCTCACTATGACACCTTTTCATTTCAAAACCAAAAGCGAAAAAATTCATGGTGGCAGTCATGCCCACATACCAGATGGGGCTCCTATCCCAAATGGTGTGGGTTCTAATTGGGACCTAACACCGGGGAGACCCCCAAATTGTTGGCGGCATCCAACACCATCAACATAGTCCAAGACTTTTAATAAGTCTCTATACCTTTTGTTTATTTATAGAAGTACTCGGCCTTTCTAATGGTATCCACCAAATTTTTGGGTTCATTAAATTAAATTTTGTCTTTGTAAAAATATGGAAGTCCACTTAACAACCTTTAACTCTTTACATTCACCCATATGTGATAACATATATACTTCCATTCGAATTATGCATCAATATGGAATTGTTAAATTTGTGCTTTTTGAATTTTCCTTAGAGTCCTTGGACTGTAAAAAAAAATGGACGTCTCTCAAATATAGCATCTACCTATGTATCTACACACACACACACGAACACACAATGAAAAATTCTGGATTGATGAATAGGAAAATTTTTGAGTAAATAAATTCTTAGTTGTATGAGTTGGGTCATTTTTTATCCTCTTAAAAACTCTAAAATGTGTCCCAAAATAGTGGATTTCGACCTACTTATTCATATGTCAATTCCAAACCCCTTGGAGTTTGTCCAAAATCCTAACTAGGTACCATCACATCTACTCTTTAGACCCACCACAAAATTTTCACCAATAATAGGACCTTTGTCAAAAGGGTGGGCCATGTCCTTCAAAATCGACCACTTTGCATTGTCTACAAAATTGAAGAAGAGTTGGATAATATCCTCATTAGCACTTATGTATTCCTTGACACCATAGAAATATCCCAAAATTTTCTTCTAATTTGGAGTTAATGTGATCCTATTATATTGAAAATGATATTTGGATTCATACTGTTTTTTACACCATCATCTTGGCTAACATGGAAACTTGTATATGCGTTACAGTGTGTGTAATGGAAAAAAACTGTTGGAACACCTAATCCTACATGGGTAGGTGTGGAATGCGAAAAGTCACAATGGAGTCCAAGTGACCTTGGAATATGAAACCAAGAGTCACACCATTGTACTATAAATGTACATCTTTGTATAATGGAAAATAAGAGAGCTACATGCTTATCCTTCATTGTGTTGAGTTTATTGTTGTGTGTGTGTGTTTATATTTCCCCACACCATGTGGGTGTTTAACATGGTATCAAAGCTGATACGTTCATAACCAGCTCAACCTTGAGTGAGCCATTTGTGTTTATGGCCTGTGCATATCTGCAAAAATTCTTGGCATTTTTGCAGCATTCAGAGAATTTCTGCGGCAGACATTTTACCGCATTCAGGAATTTGTTTTGAGAAGAGCAGCATTCAGAAATTGGCAGCGTTCAGGCATTGGTTTTGAAGAAGAGCAGAACTGTGCATTCTGCAGCACTCAGAGATTTCTGCAGGTTTTCATTTTGAATTTCCATGCAATTTCTGCTGCCCACTTTTAAATTTCTGCATTTTAAAGAGCTGCTGGAAAATAGTTTAAAGAGGGCTTCTGAAGATTTTTCTGGGTTTTTTGGTGAAAATTATGCATTTTTTAAAATCTCTGCTACTGGAAAAATTAATTTTTTCCCCAGTCTACAAGTTTCTGCAAATTATTCTGCTGTGTATTTAGAAAAAAATTGTTGTTGTTTTAAAGTCGATTTCCTGCTCTACTCTGCTGCTTTGAAGACAAAAATCGTTGTTTCCCTCACTCATTCTCTATTGTTGAAGATCTACTGTTTTAATTTTAAAAATAAAAATTATAAATTTAAAAAAATTTAAAAAAAAAAATTTAAAAATTAAAAAATTAAAAACTAAAAATTAAAAAAATTAAAAATAAATTTTTTACAGGCCTTTCGGCCTCTGCAACACAGTACCCCCATTTTACAAGCCTTACCTATGCTCTTCCCCTACAGCACCTTACACACTCATACCTGCCCCTCTCACGGCGCCCTCTCCCCACTGCTCCCTTACGCCCCTACCCTACTCTTCGTTAACCCTTCACGTGGCCCTCGACCTCGCCCTTCTACACACTACTCCGCCCTCCCCCTCTTGGCCTATGGCCGTCCCTCCTTACCTACCTGAAAACACCCCTTAACCGTCCCCACTACACCTTCAGCCTTACGGCCACCACCTCTCTTTACACGCTCCCCCCTTACGGCCTCCCCTTCACTCTCGAACCATCACTAACACCCTCCCCTCTACATTACACAAAACTCACCATCCCTCAACAAACAACTGGCCCCCTCACTTAGCCGCTCCACCCTTCGCCTTACTTCCCCACATCTACAGCTCTACATACCCAACTCCTGCCATATGCATTACCCTGCCTAAACCCCCACGCTACATCGCCCCCTCTCCACGGCCTTTCGGCCCCTCCCCTCCTACGATACCTAGCGCATTCCATTCGCATCACTCCCCCAACTCCTGCATGGCACGTCACCTCACCCTTACGCACACTCTACACTCTCCCTACCTCACAATCCGCTCCCCAACCCACCCTCACCGCGGCCTACCCACTCACGCCCTCACTCCATCGCTCCCCCCTTACTACTCTACCCCCGCCCCCTCACATCTCTCCCAACGCTCCTCGCCACTCCCTTCGCTCTCCCTACCTTCCCTCCTTACCCGACCCCTCGGCCTTTCAGCCTCCCCCCTTCCCCCCACCTGCAAACGCACTCCGCCCTTTTACTAAATTTCGATTTTTTAAAATTTTTAATTCCCCTCCTCTCCCCTTTTAATTAATTTCCCTTCTTTATAAAAAAAAATAATAATAAAAAAAAATAAAAAAAAATTCCCATCTCAATTTTAATAAACCCCCCTTCATTCTCTTTCAATTTTTTAATTAATTGAAAAAAAAAAAAAAAATCCCTTAGGTTTGCATCCCCCCTCTTTCCATTTTTTTAATTAATCCCAAATTAATTAATTAAAAAAAAAAAAAACAGCAGAGAGAGAGGAAGAGAGAAAACAAACAGCAAAAAAGAGAGGAAATGACATGTGAATGGAATGAATCCATAGAGAAAAGTGCAGATTACATTATATGATTTGTGGCATTGATAGAAGGGTGATTTTCCGCAAGAGATTTACATGTGAAGACGAGTTGTTTGAAGAAGAAAAATCAGCTGCCTCAAAGGCTTCTTGCACGTTGTTTTTGTTGCACATTTTTGTTGCATATTGTATTGAACTGACATTGTATTTCTTCTTCATAGTTGCAATCAGCAGACTTTGTACTTTGAGAGTTCTCTTGAATCATTTGTATTTCTTGAAAGTAAGTTGCATCACATTGTAAACGGGTGCATTTTTGGTTGAAACCGACACCCTTTATTTTGAGCCTAATTTGTTGAAATGGCTAAAATCAATGAGGCATTAGAGTTGTTGAATAACCTCATTCATTCCAATGTTTATGACATCATAAAAATGAGCAAGGATGCTCTTTGTAACATTGAAAGTTGTTTGCAAGATGCACAAGAAAATATTGAGTTTTTGCAGTTGGAATCTCAGCTCCAACAAGAAGAACGTCAGCAAAAGAGTCGCCATTCTGAACCTGTTTCTGTTCAGAATATTGAGAAGGACTCTCATCAGAAGAAAGAAGATAAAGTTACATTTTATTCACATTCAGTTCCTTGCACAAGAGCATATTTACATGTAGATGCAGTGGCTCAGCCTGCACTTCTCAAGCCCATCATCAGACCTTGGGAAGAGCTTGTCCACAACAAGCATAGAACTGGTCTTGGATATGACAAGGATGTGTCCTTTCATATTCCAGACTACACCAAGCCCATCATATTTCAGAGTGTCGGATTCATGTATGACAATTCACCTACAGCTATTCCAGATCATGTTTCGCTTCCACAACAGATTGTAAAATGCCAACACTGTGATCGAGTTGGCCATATGAAATATCAATGTTTTGATCTTCATCCATGCAAGCACTATGGTCGGCACACTCATTCTTCAGACAAATGCTTCAAAAAAAATCCTCCTGCAAGAACAAAGATTCATCTTGGATGGATCGCTTCTTGGTAATGGGCATCAGCAGCCAAGAAGATGTTTAAGACACATGTCAGAACTTGTTCACTGATATTGAACAAACTTGCAGTTGAGTTTTCACCATCATCTCACCTTGTCCCTGACAGGGGGTAAAATGGTGGTCATCTACAAGCTTTGACGTTAGATCAAGCGAGCCTGAGCCACAATCTCTCATTCCATGTTCAGAGTTGTAGCCAAAGACACAACAATTCAAGTGAGCCTAAGCCACAATTCGTCATTCCAGATTTAGAGATGTAGCCAGAGACACGGATGCCCATGAGCATGCCTTCGATTGGTGGACAACCTTAAACCATCATCTTTGGTTGGTGGACAAACTTAAACCATCACAGGTAGTAGACCTCCCTTCTTTTAGGTTGAAGGTCTCCCTTTCATATATGAGGAACACTTCCTCTAGCGGAAGCCTTTAGTTTCTTGCTAGCTTGGTTGAGTTCCAGGAAATGCTTCAAGCATTCCAGTGTTGTTGGTAATCCTACAACCATCACAGGTAGTAGACCTCCCTTATTTTAGGTTGAAGGTCTCCCTTTTTTATGAGGGACAATTCCTCTAGCAGAAGCTTTCAGCTTCTTGCCAGTTTTGGAAGAGTTTCGGGAACTACAACAAGTATTGCATTCTAGTGTTGGTGGTCATCCTTAAACCACCTCTTTTTTCCAACATTTTAGAGAGTTGATTCAGCCCAAGTGCTAACATGCATACTTTGCAGATTTGTATTACAACTCTCTTCTTGGACTCACACATACCCCTTCGGATTAAGGGGGGATGTTGGAACAGCTAATCCTACATGGGTAGGTGTGGAATGTGAAAAGTCACAATGGAGTCCAAGTGACCTTGGAATATGAAACCAAGAGTCACACCATTGTACTATAAATGTACATCTTTGTATAATGGAAAATAAGAGAGCTACACACTTATCCTTCATTGTGTTGAGTTTCTTGTTGTGTGTGTGTGTTTATCTTTCCCCACACCATGTGGGTGTTTAACAAAAACTCCTTAGGTATTATGGTATATTGTATTACTCACCTAAGAAATAATGTGAAGAGTAACAAGTGAACATGAATAACCATAAGGAGTCCAAGAAACCTTGGAAGATGAATGAAAATATAACAAAATGATGTATTTATATGTATCATATTAATGAGAAATGTATCAAATGCTCATCTAAATTTCATTCTCCATTTTCATGTGTCTAACAATGGTATTATAACCATATGTTTATGGCCCTAAACCTCATCACTCATTCCATATAAGTATCATTCTTCGTAACCTAGGCACTAAAATTTGTCCTATTTATTGTCTTCTTAGACTCTTTCCAATTATATTCTTAGTATATAGTCTATGCTAGAAACATTTGTCTTCTCTATCTCTTTCAGACCCTTCTATTAGGCACTCAAGATTCCTTTATCATTTCCTATCCCTTTAACTCTTCTACCGATGGAAAATTTTTCATAGAGATGTAAAACCATCTAGTATTTCTATAACAAGCAATGTTAGTTTATTCAAATGTTAGCAATAGCTAGGATCCTACTTTAGATTAAGATGTCCATAGGAGGGCTATTTACCATGTGTGTACTATGTGTTTTTTATATCTTTGAAATTTAAATTATCATGCAGTAGAGTGTAGAAAAACTTTTTAGAGATATTTTTCTACTAAATGGGAACTTCAAGTACCCCCAAAAGCCATCCACCATGAATGGAATAGTCATCATTCATTCAAATTCAATTCCCTTCTATTAGATGAATGATTTTGTTTAACACATATCGACAAAGAAAATTTAAAGAAACATAGTGTTGGCAGGTCCAAAAGGAGGTCACACTATTAGACTGAAAAATGAAAAAAAAAATTTGAGAGAATCAAGATAAAAAAGGGTTCCTGGTACTCATTCAACTTTAGGATTGTAGATTCTTACACCCAAAAGGAGATCTTGAACATATTTTTTCTTCCAACACTAAGGAAAAGTTTGGATTGATGAATAGGAAAAATCTTGAATAAATAAAATCTTTAGTTTTATGAGTTTGGTGAGTTTTTATCCTCTTAAATACACTAAAATAGTGGATTTTGTCCTATTTATTCATGGATCCATTCCAAACACATTGGAGTTTGGCAAAAATCCTAAGTAGGTATCATCATGTCTTCTCTTTAAACCCACCACAAAAGTTTCACTAATAATAGCACCTTTGTCAAAAAGTAGTGCCATGTTCTTCAAAATCCACCACTTTGCATTTTCTATAAAATTTAAGAAGAATTTTGTGACCCCACGTGCTGCCACGTGGCGACCCTTGGGTGGGCCACGTGTTAGCACATGGTTGGCCCAAAATGAACCAATCAAAATCTTCTACAAAGAAACTGTCATATCGTGCCACTTGGCACTTTCGGATTCACCAAAGGAAAACAAAGGATTTGACTAGTCAACTGCCACATAGGCATGCCCAGTCAGCTGTACAGACTGCTGATTGGTATATCTGCACATTTTTTAAAAATAAATTACATGTTTGAAAAATTGGACATAACATGTTTCTTGGATCATACAGTGTCGGATATCTGTGAAACGAGGTGCGTTGGATTTAGAACAACAAGATCTACACGTTCGTCCAGGTTCCACATCGATCTGAAAACTTTGATTGTTGAGGATAATTTTGAATGCCTGATCACCATAGCATGCTTGGGGGAACATATGCCCCTATATATTCTCACCATCCTCTTGAGGATTTAGTGCCTATGATACTGAATGCTTGAATCCATTATTTCAGCACTCGAAACATCATGGTGCCCCACAAACTCCTCTAGCTAGGGGCATCATTCCTACCTTTCGCATACCCGATCACTCCCCTCCATCACATATTCTTGGGGGCAGTATCCCATGCTTGGGGGAATGATGGCACCCCTAGTCACCTTCTCACATGATTAACATAAGTCTCGACATAGACCCCACTGATCTAGGTATGGTCGATTATCCTCCCATTCTTTGGATAGTTTATCCGAGTGGCATTTTCGGTGAGCCATATATCGTAGATGTTTGATATCATATCTTCAAATATTCTACTTTATGTGATACCAAACTTACCTCTTGGTACCCATGTTTGACTTGGTGGGTGGCGATGATTCTAGACCTTATCTAGTAGTTCATTCTGGTATTCTTTTCTTACCTTGATTCTTCACCAGGAACCATTCTTCCAAGAAGCATTAAGGCCATCCTTAGACAAGTGATGGAACCTTCCTAAAAGTCAGAGATCCTATTTCCCATGGTAGGTTTTTACACTACGATATCCACAAGATTTAGGACCTTCTCCTCCTCTCCAAATTCAACACAGCTTGCTTAGAAAATGAATTGAAATTGGAGGGAAAACATACTTTTATAGGAACACCCCCTATTTTTCCATCACCCATTGTGACCAAACCGTAGTTGAGTTTGACAAACCATTAGCACCATTGGAAATATCTCACCAACTAGAACAAGTATTTTTTATTTTTGGTAATTTGACATTTCACCCGGAAGCCATTTTTTCCATAAAGTGTTACTTTTCTTCTATTAAAACCAAATTTCTTAATATGAGCTTCTTGTACTTTGGCACCACTTTGCCTCTGTACTTTTCGTCTCATGTGTCAATTTTTTTTATGAGAAACCATTATTTTTATTTTTTTTATGGTCCCCCTAGACCTATCCTGTCTAGAAGCATCATCGAATCACCCTTGTTGAGTCATCATCGCATTCATGGAGTCTGTCCAAAGCCCCTTTATCTCCTATTACAATATTCCATCCATATTTTCATCGCATTCATCACGTGTTTCCTATTTCGGCATCCATTCATACTGTCCCTCATTCCTTCCAGAGTCACATCAGTAGTTTCCAAGTCAACCATTTTTTTTATGCTCTGAACAAGGGAATTTGTTAGAACCCTATATTACTAATATAGTCCCTTATTACTGTTAGTGTAGCCCCCTTATTCTTATTTTTGTACCTCGTGTAACCCCAATATTGTTATTATTGTGCCCTTACATTATTATTGTTAGGTTGGCTAGGATTATATTGTGACCCCATGGACTCCTATATATAGAAGGAGGTTTTTTCATTTGTATCATCCAAGAATTGTTCATTTATGTAATTTAAATGAGGTTTCCCCCTTGAAGTGCCTTATTTATAAGGCATTAATCTATCTTTTCTTCTATTTTTGGAGCAGGTTTCATAACATTTGGTATAGGAGATTTGGATTTTAGGGTTTTTCTGCTCCAAATAGGTCATCGTGGAATTTTCGCTATAAATTTTTTTCTATGAAGGCTTGGAAGCTAAAATTTCTATTGCGCAAAGCCAAAATCCTGAGGAACTTTGTGTAAAAAATTCATATCTTGGTTCGTAATATTTTCGTAGATATGATCAATGGAAGTTAGGGTTTTTTCGAGCTCCTGAATTTCATCTCAAAGAGGTGACCGTGGGAAAATCGTCCTAACTCTCTCTCTGAGCATCAGATTGGAAGTGCACAAACTATAGTTTCCTATGTATAAATTTTAGAGCCGAAGGAGGAAACAGTGACACGTGGCACATCTTACAAGTTCACTCTACTGAACCAGTCCATAATTAGGTCATTGTGGGAGATTAGGCATAACTTTGCATTGAAGAATCCAAACTAGGTCAAACCTGTGGCATTCGAAAGAGGATTCAAAGCTCTTTCTCTGCTCTAGTGGTATTGGTGCACAAGAAGGATGGATCATGGTGCATGTGTCCGGATTATAGGGAGCTTAATAATCTCACTATTAAAGATAAATTTCCCATTCCTGTGTTTGATGAATTATTGTATGAATTACATGGAGCATTTTATTTGACCAAGTTGGATCTTCATTCGGGATATCATCAAATTAGAATGAATACTGAAGATATTTCGAAAATAACATTTCAAACTCATGAGGGTCATTATGAATTTTTGGTCATGCCTTTTGGCCTTACCAATGCACCTTCTATATTTCAAGGGTTGATGAATTCCATTTTCAAACCCTTCCTTAAAAAATTTGTGCTAGTATGTTTTTATGATATACTAATCTATAGTAGGTCTAGGAAGGATCATGTTCAACATGTTGACAGGGTGCTCAAACTATTGGAGGAGAAAAAATTATATGAAAAAATATCCAAATGTTTCTTTGGAGTACAAGAGGTGGAATATCTGGGTCATATTTTATCTCACAAGGGTGTTAAGGTAGCTCCTAACAAAATTAAATCCATTAAGGAATGGAAAGTCCCCAAAACCATAAAGCAGTTGCTAGGATTTCTCGGGTTAATAGGGTATTATCGCAAGTTTTTTAAGAATTATGGGAGAATAGCAGCACCTCTAACAACATTATTGAAGAAAGATGCATTTTCATGGACTCCTGAAGAAACTAAGGCCTTTGAACATCTTAAAGAGGCAATGTTCCTAGCACCTATCTTAGTTATGCCAGACTTCACAAAAACATTTATTGTGGAATGCGATGCCTCAGGAAATGGAATTGGTGTTGTTTTAATGCAAGAAGGAAGGCCCATTTCTTTTTAAAGTCATCCAATCAAACTAAAGTATTTACAGAAATCTATTTATGAGAAAGAAATGTTCGAAATACTACATGCACTAAAGAAATGTAAACCTTACCTAATGGGAAGACACTTCAAGGTAAAAAATGATCATGATAGTTTTAAATACTTTTTGGAAAAAATACTATCTTCAGAAGAGCAACAAAAATGGGTCACAAAGATGTTGGGTTATGACTTTGAAATCATCTACAAAAAATGGAAGCTAAATTTTTTTGCAGATGCACTCTCAAGAAAGGATGAAGAGGTAGAAGCATTGATTTGTGCCATTTCTATTATCCAACCAGATTGGAAAACTGAATCGAGGGATGAATGGAAGAAGGATGAAGAAGTGTGGGAACTCATTCAAAAGTTGCAACAAGATCCTTGTACATCTAATACATTTAGTTGGAAAAATGATTCCTTATGGTGAAAAAATTGCTTATATATATGTAAGAATTCCCAACTAAAGCAAAATATTCTTTTGGAATTCCACACTTCTCCTTTAGGAGGACACTCAGGATTTTTACAAACTTACCACAGGGTGAAGAAAGATTTTTTTTGGGATGGCCTTAAATCTGATATTCAAAATTTTGTGGCGGAATGTTTGGTTTGCCAACAAAATAAAGTTGAGACAATTAAGACCCCGGGTCTTCTACAACCTTTATCCATTCCAAGTCAACGTTGGGAGGAGATTTCAATGGATTTTATCACAGGTTTATCTAAGTCCAAAGGAAAGAGTTTCATCATGGTGGTAGTTGATAGGCTTACCAAGTATGCTCACTTTTGTGCATTATCTCATCCATTTAAAGCAAGTACAAATGCTACTGCATTTATGGAAACAATTGAAAAGCTATATGGAAACCCAAAGATTATTATAAGTCACAGAGATCCCATTTTTAATGGAAATTTTTGGACAAAATTATTTTCTTGTTTGGGTACTCAACTAGCTCATAGCTCATCTTATCATCCTCAATCTGATAGTCAAACTGAGTTAGTGAATAAATGTTTGGAAGGATATCTTCGTTGTTTTGTATCTGATAAGAAAACACAATAGGTCAAGTGGTTACCTCTCACTAAATGGTGGTATAACACTTCCTTCCATATTATAGAAATAATGACCCCATTTATGGAACTTTATGGATATCATCCATCGTCCATCACATCATCTTTAAGAGAAAATTCTAAGGTTCAAGTAGTGGAAGATCACATCGAGCATCAAAAAGAAGTTCTCCAACTCTTAAAGGATAACCTAAATTTGGCACAAAATCAAATGAAACAACAGGCCGATCAACATCGCACCGAGAGAAGTTTTGATGTAGGAGACTGGGTATTTTTATGGCTATAACCATACAAACAAGTGTCCCTCAAGAAGGCTAATAAGGATAATAAATTATCAGAAAATTACTATGGTCCCTACAAGGTGTTGCAAAAGATTACTATTATGGCATACAAATTGGTGCTTTCGACTTCTTCGCGAGTTCATCCAGTTTTCCATGTTTCATGCTTAAATAAGGTTATAGGTGACAAAATTCCAGTTCAAACAATATTTCCAAAACTTGATGAAGAAGGAAAAATTATATTGGAACATGACGCAGTCATGGAAACAAGAACTCGTTAGCTACGAAATAGATCAATTTCAAAGTATCTCATCAAGTGAAAGAACTTACCCACTGAAGATTCTACATGGGAGGATGAGAGTTTTATACAGAAGCATCCGTAGCTACTCAAGCATTGAGGACAACACTTTTTTGAAGGAGAGAGGCATGTTAGGTCCCTATATTAATAGTATAGTCCCTTATTACTGTTAGTGTAACCCCCTTATTGTTATTTTTGTACCCCTGTAACCCCAATATTGTTATTATTGTGCCCTCACATTATTATTTCTAGGTCGGCTAGTATTATATTGTGACGCCATGGACTCCTATATATAGAAGGAGGTTTTTTCATTTGTATCATCCAAGAATTTTTCATTTATGTAATGTAAAGGAGGTTTCCCCCTCGAAGTGGCTTATTTATAAGGTGTTGATCTCTCTTCTCTTATATTTTTGGAGCTCGTTTCATAACAGAATTTGTTCGTCCACTACTCTGTATCCCATTGTTCCATCATCATCCCTGGTGTCAGTCCATCACTCACTTTACTATGATCACTTGTGACTTAGTTTAGGATTCATCATTGTCTCACCAATAGTGGGCCTTCTTCTGTTGACATCAACACATGCATTCCACAAGATAGGTCTAAAGGGCATTGTACCTTGGTTCCAGCTTCTATTTTTGTTCAATACCTCAAATAAAGAAAAGGGAATCATCATTTGCCTTTGACTTGGTTTTTTCTCATGTGCTTGACCTCAACTCATTATCGCATGATTGATATTTGTATACTTGATGGTCGGTGATCCAAAATATTGTACCCATGATTATCAGGTGTGTGTGAGATGTTTCAAACCTCATGAGTGGGTGGCCCTTCAGGTAACCTCCCACATGCTGGGATGACCTCATATTATGATACAGCCTCAGATTCAGTTCCGCGGATTTGATGGGTTCATTTCCAGCTGCTTTGAGTGCCCACAACATGCATGTCTCATTCGGATGATCCATTTAGATCTTCAGAGTCCTTTCCTATTTAGCATGGATTCTTTGGTTGTTATACCCACCCTCCCTCCCCATGTCATATGGAGGGGAATTATGTCTCATGTACTCATATGTTATTGTATTTAGTCTTGACCCATGTTTTTCCAGGCGCATTATGTATGTTGAATTCATTATATTATTTTATGACCTGTGGCTGTCAGCATGTCCTACATCATGTATCGTACAACTTGTAGCTCATTCCCACATGTTGGGTGTGGAGCCTGATTATCTTGTTTACTTTGTATCACAGCTTTGGACCCCTGTACCTGAAAAGGGGCGGCAACGCCGCCCGAAATTTAATCGCTGCCGTGGGGGGTCCAGGGGGGGGCGGCAGCGCGGAGGCCCCCCCAGTGGGCCCAAGTACTACTCAAGCTAAAAAATAGATGTAAAATTGCCTCAGTATAGGCCTCTAGTCAATCCGGGCCGTTCATTGTGCGAATGATCCGAGTAGAAGTTATGTTTAGATTAGGGTTTTTTTCCCTAGAAGGCAACCCCCTTGTATATATGGGGGCATTGTATTACGGCTGTGGATTATGTGTGTATTCTCGGAGAGAGAAACAGAGAGGGAGACTGTGAGAGAGAACAGAGGATATTACAGCGGATCTGCTGTAGGTTTTGTCTCTTCATTTTTGCTGGATAATAGAAACGAAGGACTGGCTGTTCGGAGTGGACGTAGCCCAAACTGGGTGAATCACGTATATCTGTGTCTCTCTGGTTTTATGTGTTTCTCAGGTGCTTGTATTTTTTGCATATTTTATGTGTTGCATTGCTCCATAATATATAATTTTCTAACAACTGGTATCAGAGCCGAAGGTATATTTGGTTGATAAACTCGCAGGAAAGAAGGGTTTCTGGTTCGAGTGGGAGCAATGGCGGAAGATGGTAAGTTTAGGGTCGAAAAATTTAATGGCCAAAAATTCCCACTGTGGAAGATGCAAATGGAATATTATCTGTATCAGAAAGATCTGTACCTACCATTGAGCGAAAAAACAAAGAAACTGATGGCAATGACAGACGCGGAATGGAACATTATCGATAGAAAGGCACTCGAAACAGTACGGTTGTGCCTTGTGGCATCAGTCGCCTTCAATATTTCGAAGGAAACAACAACAGAGGGTTTGATGCAAACGTTGGCGAAACTATATGAAAAACCCTCGGCCTCAAACAAGGTATTTCTTATGAAACGACTATTTAATATGAAGATGTCGGAAGGTGGATCTGTTGCAGACCATTTAAATGAATTTAATACAGTTACTAGTCAGCTAAGTTCTGTAGGGGTAAACTTTGATGATGAAGTTAGAGCTCTGCTATTCTTGTGCTCATTGCCAGAGAGTTGGAATGGCTTAGTAATGGCCATTAGTAACTCTGTCTCTGGATCTAGTACTTTAAAGTTTGATGATGTTGTTGGTGCTATCCTTAGCGAGGAAATGCGACGGAAAAGCTCTGGTGAGACATCAGGTAATGCTTTGAGTGCAGAGTCTAGGGGAAGAAGAATGGAAAGAGGAAAGAGCTCGGGATATCGCAGTAAATCAAGGAAAGGCATATCCAAGTCCAGATTGGGGATAGTGTGCTGGAATTGCGGAAAGAAAGGACACCTAAAGAAAGACTGTAGATCTCGGAAGGGAAAAGAAGGAGACACACAGCAAGAAAACAATCATGAAGCAAATGTGACAGGTGATGTGTTACAAGATGCTTTGATTCTTTCTTTCGAAAATGTTACTGATTCTTGGGTTGTAGATTCAGGGGTTTCATTCCATGCCACACCTGATAAGAAATAGTGTGTTGGAATTGCGGAAAGAAAGGACACCTAAAGAAAGACTGTAGATCTCGGAAGGGAAAAGAAGGAGACACACAACAAGAAAACAATCATGAAGCAAATGTGACAGGTGATGTGTTACAATATGCTTTGATTCTTTCTTTAGAAAATGTTACTGATTCTTGGGTTGTAGATTCAGGGGCTTCATTCCATGCCACACTTGATAAGAAATATTTTCATGACTATGTTCAAGGAGATTTTGGACAAGTTCGTTTGGGTGATGATAAACCGTGTAAAATTGTTGGAATGGGTAAAGTTCTTGTAAAACAAAAGAATGGAAACCAATGGCTACTAAAGGAGGTAAGGCATGTTCTAGATCTGAAGAAAAATCTAATTTCAACGGGGCAGTTAGGCGGTGAAGGTTGTGTGACAACTTTCACGGATAAAACTTGGAAGGTCACCAAAGGAGCCCTGGTAATAGCAAAAGGCGAAAAGGTTGGTACATTGTATTTATGCAATGGTATTTCTAACTCTGTTAATGCTTTAACTTCCAAAGGAGCAGATGCAGCATTATGGAATCATAGGCTTGGACACATGAGTGAGAAGGGAATGAAGATTCTTCACTCAAGAAATTTGTTGCTAGGTTTGAAGAATGTTGATTTGGATTTCTGTGAGAATTGCATTTATGGAAAACAAAAGAGAGTCAGATTTCTCAGAGTTGGGAAAGAAAAGAAGAGCGAAAAATTGGAGCTTGTGCATACGGATGTATGGGGACCTGCTCAGGTATCATCTCTCGGTGGCTCTCGTTATTATGTTACTTTTATTGATGATGCAACTAGAAAAACATGGATTTATTGTATTCAGAATAAATCTGATGTATTTGATACTTTCAAGAAATGGAAAGATTTGGTTGAGATTGAGACAGGAAAGAAGTTGAAGTGTCTCAGATCGGACAATGGAGGTGAATATTGCAGCAAAGAGTTTGATAGGTACTGTTCAGAGCATGGAATTCGTAGAGAGAAGACAGTTCCAAGAACACCACAAGAAAATGGTGTGTCGGAAAGGATGAACAGAACAATCATGGAGCGTGCAAGGTGCATGAGATTGCATGCGGGATTGCCTTTACAATTTTGGGCAGATGCTGTAGATACTGATGTTTATCTAATAAACAGAGGGCCTTCAAGTTCCTTGGATGGTGGTATTCCAGAGGAAGCATGGACAGGTAAAAAGGTAAACTACTCTTTTTTAAAGCCTTTTGGTTGTGAGGCCTTTGTCTATATTAATAAAGAAAATAGAACAAAGCTTGAGGTAAAATCAAAGAAATGTACCTTTATTGGATATGGTGCTAATGATTTTGGTTATCGCTTATATGATTATGAAAATCACAAAATCATTAGGAGCAGAGATGTAATATTCAATGAAAAGGTCTTGTATAAGAATCAGCTGCAGGAAAAGAAACAGGAAAAAGAAAGGAAGGAATACACGGTTCTTGATGAGATAACTGGAAAAGTAAAGGTGCCTGAAAATAATAATAATCAACAACCATAGTAGCAGCAACCACCACAACAGCAATAGGCACCTCAAACACCTGAAAGTGGTGTTAGAAGATCTACGAGGATAAGTAGACCCCCTGAACGATACTCTCCTTCATTATATTATTTATTGCTAACCGATTCTGGTGAACCTGAATGTTATGAAGAAGCAATGCAGGTTGAAAGCAGGAAGAAGTGGGAGCAAGCCATGGAAGAAGAGATGGACTCCTTAATGCATAACCAGACTTGGGACTTAGTCAAGTTTCCTGCAGGTAAAACTACATTGCAGAATAAATGGGTTTACAGGCTAAAGGAAGAAGATGGAGGAAAACAAAGGTACAAAGCTAGACTTGTGGTGAAGGGGTTTGCACAAAAGAAAGGTATTGATTTTGATGAAATATTTTCTCCTGTTGTTAAGATGAATTCAATCAGAACTATTTTAAGTCTTGTAGCAGCGGAAGATTTACATCTTGAACAGTTAGATGTAAAGAAAACATTTCTCCATGGAGATTTGGAGGAAGAGATATACATGCAGCAACCAGAAGGATATGAGGTAAAAGGGAAAGAAAAATTGGTGTGCAGGTTAAAGAAGAGCTTGTATGGTTTAAAATAGGCTCCAAGGCAATGGTATCTAAAATTTGACAAGTTTATGTCTGAACAAGGTTATACTAGATGTCACTCTGATCATTGTGTTTATCTAAAAAGGAAAAATGATGGAAGCTATATTATATTGTTATTGTATGTAGATGACATGCTTGTTGCAGGATCTAACATGCAGGAAATAAATGTGCTCAAAAGAAAATTGGCAAATTCATTTGCAATGAAGGATTTGGGAGCTGCAAAACAAATCCTTGGTATGAGGATAACTAGAGACAGGAAAAATTACAAATTAACATTGTCTTAGAATGAGTACATAGAAAAGGTGTTGAAAAGATTTAATATGCACAATGCAAAACCTGTTAGTACACCTTTTTCTAGCCATTTCAAACTTAATAAGGAGATGTGCCCAAAGATCCAAGAAGACATCGATTATATGTCTAAAGTTCCATATGCATCAACAATTGGAAGCTTAATGTATGCAATGGTCTGCACAAGGCTTGATATTGCACATGCGGTGGGAGTTGTAAGCATGTACATGAATAATCTAGGAAAAGAACATTGGATGGCAGTAAAATGGATTCTCGGATATTTGAGAGGTACCACAAATCAAGCATTATGCTTTGGTGGTTCAAACATTGCTCTACAGGGATATGTTGATGCAGATATGGCAGGTGACAGAGATAATAGGAGGAGCACTACAGGATATGTATTTACTGTAGGTGGAACAGCTGTCAGTTAGGTTTCAAAAATCCAAAGTGTTGTTGCACTTTCAACAACAGAAGCCGAGTATGTTGCTGCTACAGAGGCTAGTAAAGAAATGATTTGGTTACAAAGGTTTATGGATGAATTGGGTAAGAAGCATGATATGGGCACACTATACAGTGATAGCCAAAGTGCTATTCATCTTGCAAAGAACTCAGCATTTCATTCCAGGACTAAACACATACATCTAAAGTACCATTTCATACGGTCAGTATTGGAAGATGGAGAGTTGAAGCTGGAAAAGATACACACTAGCCAGAATCCTGCAGATATGCTAACAAAAGTTGTAACCGGGGAGAAACTGAGAACATGCTCAGTTTCAATTGGTCTTCAAGGATGACGATGAAGATGAGAAACAGCCAGGTCCAAAGAGGAGTCATTGTCCAGCAAATGAAGCAGCGATGGAGTTGCTACAATCAGTCTCCAAGTGGGAGATTGTTGGGTGTGGAGCCTGATTATCTTGTTTACTTTTTATCACAGCATTGGACCCCTGTACCTTAAAAGGGGCGGCAACGGCGCCCGAAATTTAATCGCTGTCGTGGGGGTCGAGAGAGGCCGCGGCGCACCCGACCCCCCCTGGCGGGGCTTCGGGGGCAGCGCCCCCGAAGCTAAAAACAGATGTAAAATTGCTTTGTAAAGTATAGTAATTTCTAGTCAATCTGGGCCGTTCATTAGGCAAATGATCTGACGGTAGAAGTTATGTTTAGATTAGGGTTTTTTTCCCTAGAAGGCAACCCCCTTGTATATATGGGGGCATTGTATTACGGCTGTGTATTATGAGTGTATTCTCGGAGCGAGAAACAGAGAGGGAGACTAAGAGAGAGAACAAAGGATATTACAGTAGATCTGTTGTAGGTTTTGTCTCTTTATTTTTGCTGGATAATAGAAAGGAAGGACTGGCTGTTCGGGGTGGACGTAGCCCAAACTGGGTGAACCACGTATATCTGTGTCTCTCTGGTTTTATGTGTTTTGTGTGCTTGTATTTTCCGCATATTTTATGTGTTTCATTGCTCTGTAATATTTAATTTTCTAACATTAACATCAATGATACTTCTACCTACCCCACTATCTTTCCTAACATATTTCTTCTCTTTGGCACATTTGAACTAGCAGCCTTTTGACAATGCATATTTTTTCTTTTTGTAAGATGAAACTATCTATTTCTACTCTTATATCTGCCGGGAGTTCAGATTAAGCTGATGAACTCCTTTATTTCTCTACCTAAAACTAGATCGACTGTCAAGATTAAGCAGTTTGACAGGATTTCATTCTCTAATCTACAACATGAAATTCAAAAATGATCAAATCAGGATTAGGCAGTCTGATTCGTCATGCATTTACGGCATAAAAGACAAGCTGCACACAAATATTATTCTGCAACAAAGGAAACTAGACAAGCGGGGCTAAGATGTACAATGTGTTTTTCATCCCTCGCTTCTCTCTTTGGTTCTGTTTTAGGCATGTGGAACCAGAGTCTCTCCCTAATCTAAGCTCTGTGATAAGTCAATCTTACACAATGTTGACTATCTTGGCACTCACTAACTTATCAGCAAATAAATTTAAACATGCTCAGCTATGATTAGGCTAAATAGCTAAACAAGACATTGAAGTACTAGTAGCGGCATTTAGACTTGCTCGCTTTCCGAAAGACTATTTTTTGGAACATGGGGCCTTTGTTCTATCTTCACTTGCCCTCTTTTCTGCTTTTTACTGTTTTTTACTTTCCTATCTTTTACTGTTTTTGACTTTTCTATTTTTTCAATATTTCAAACAATGGTATGTACAATGACTAAAAGTGTTTCAAAATAAAAAATGGAGCTCCTGACAAAAATAATGTTTCAATGTCCTGCCATTCACAGGACCCCCAAAAATTTCAGTCCCATCAGGTTCTTGCAAGAAGAAAGCATTATTTCCACTGACTGAACTGATGATGTAAGGCCCTTTCCATAAATTTTCAAATTTGCCATGTTTACCTTTATCTTCTCTTCTAGAATCCCATTTTAACACTTTATCCCCAATCTGAAAATCATTTTCCTTAGTTCTCCTGTCAAAAATCTGTTTTATTTTGTCTTGTGCTAACTGAGCCCTTTGGTA
This sequence comes from Pinus albicaulis, assembly GCA_034641835.2. NCBI lineage: Eukaryota > Viridiplantae > Streptophyta > Pinopsida > Pinales > Pinaceae > Pinus > Pinus albicaulis. Next base: position 1,277,425,081 of record CM076577.1, on the reverse strand, counting down.
AACCTATTCTCTGGTTTGCTGTAAATGGATAGTCTGATTTACTCTCCTTTGCATGTCATTTTCTTCTATTTGGACTTCTTGTAATAGTTTCATTACCGGAATTCCTAGGGATGTTGGGAAAATGGCATCTAGACCATAAACTAGCTGGTAAGGAGACATACCTATGGATTTTTTGGTGGTTAATCGATCAGCCCATAAGGCATGTACTAATTTCCCATGCCATGCTTTTTTATTTTGTTCAAGAAGTTTTTTGATAATGTTGACTAGGCTTTTGTTAGAAGACTCGGCTAAACCATTACCTTGAGGGTAATCGACTGTGGAATGTCCTAATGAAATGTGGTATTTGTGACAGAAATCTATCATTTTCTTGGAGGAGAAGGCGGCGGCGTTATCTGTAATGATCTTCCTGGGACAGCCAAATCTAGATAGGATATTGTTTTCTAGGAACGAAATGATGACTGAATCAGTAGCGTTCCGGGAAGGTATGGCTTCTATCCATTTGGTAAAGTAATCAGTGGCTGTGAGAATCCATTTATGTTGGGCAGATGAGGAGGGATGAATTTCTCCAATGAAATCTAAACCCCATTGCTGGAAGGGTCCTTCTACTATAATGGGATGTAAGGGCAAAGGTAAAAGCTTTTTCTTGCCATCAAAAATTTGACATTTATGGCATGTCATAACTAGTTTGTGAGTATCAGGGAATAAGGTAGGCCAATAATAACCGGCTCTAAGGATTTTGTTTGCAGTGGTTTTCCAGTAGAGATGGCCCCCACATTCACCTTCGTGCATTTCGTGCATAATTTTCTCTGCATCAGACTCAAGCAAACATTTAAGCAGCATACCAGTGGGATTTTTCCAATACATAAAACTATCTATAATGCAAAACTTTAAAGATTTTTGTTTGAGGAATCTTGCTTTTGTTTTTGATAAAGTCGGAGGAGCATTCATATAAGTTAATACATAAAGAATGTCTGCATACCAAGGTGAATCCAGAAATATTTGACTGATAGGGGGAAGTGTGCACTCTTCATGTACTTCTAAGGTATCGACAAAATTTATATCTAAAGCTTGGAGGTTGGTTTCAGCCATTAGTCTTGCAAGTCCTTGCCCTTTAACTAGTTTAGTAGGCCGGATTTCTAAGTCATATTCTAGGATGATAGAAATCCACTTTCCCCTTTTACCATCGGGATCTTGGTTCAGAATGTCCTTGACAACAGTATTAGGGACAAAAGCTATGACATGAGAATGCAGGATATAAACTCAAAAATCTTTCAGTGCTTTTACCAATGCAAATGCCTGTTTTTCCATGATGTTATATTTTAAGGGAGCATCTCTTAGGGACTTGCTAAAAAAGGCGATGGGTTGCTCCTGCCCAGCTGCATTTTTTTGCAACAACACTGCAGCTATTGTATGTTCTGAGGCAAATGAAAAAATGTAAAAATCTTTGGTAAAGTCAGGGCTTATTAATACAGGTGTTTCAGTTAAGGCCCTTTTAATTAGTTCAAAATATTTTTTGGCTTCTATAGTCCATTTAACCCCGACCTCCTTTCTTAACATATTTGTGATTTCTTTCAGGAGCTCAGCAAGGTTTGGGATGAATCTTCTCAAGAAATTTATCTTGCCGATAAAGGACTGTAACTCCTTAATGTTTCTGGGGTGACTTATCTGTAGGATTCCTTCGATTCTTTGGGGGTCTATTTTGATTCCTTCTTCCGAAATAATGTGACCTAGGAGTTTCCCTTCTTCCAGACCGAAGAGTGTTTTCTTGGGGTTTAGGGATAGACCATACTTTCTGCATTTGTTGAAAACCTTTCTTAAGTGTGCTAGGTGTTCTTCGTCAGATTTAGAATATACTGTTATATCGTCAAGATATATGACTATGAAAACACCTATGTCTTCTGAGAAAGCTATGTCCATGGCTCTTTGAAATGTGGCGCCAGCATTCATCAGTCCAAAAGGCATTTTAACGTACATGAAAGTGCCCCAAGGGGTGGTGAAAGCTGTCTTATGTTGATCGGTAGGATAAACCAATACTTGGTTATAACCAGAAAAACCATCAAGCAACGAGATTCTTTTGGCGCCTACAACCTTCTGAAGTATGTGGTCCATTTTGGGCAGAGGGTAGTTATCTTTCAGACATGCCCTATTCAGGTTTCGGAAATCTATGCAAAGTCTGATTTCACCAGTATTTTTCCTAACTGATACTAAATTTGAGACCCACTCGGAATATCGGAGAGAAACTATTATCCCGGCATCATACATCTTTTTAATTTCTTTTTCAACCAATGGGAGTAATACTGGGTTTATCCTTCTTAACTTCTATTTAAAAGGTTTTTGGTTTTCTTTAAGGGGAATTTTATGTTGGATGATGCTGGTATCATATGATTTCAAATCTTGGTATCCCCATGCAAACACATCTTTAAATTCTTTGAATAGATTTATGTACCTATGTTTTATGTTAGGGGGGAGGGTTTTGGATAGTTTAATGTTTTTTGGCTCTTCTGGGCTTCCTATGTTGTATTCCTCTATGTCATCTTCTGTAGATTCCATTTTAGGCTTTTTGGCCACATCATTAAAGTCAAACAATTCTTCTAAAGGTGCGAGCCCTCTGGGTATGGTGTCATTCTCACAGTGTAAGACTTCGAGTTCTCTTTGGTCAATGTCTTCTTCTATCTCCCTATCACATGGATGGTCTACCAGGTTTAGATTGGTCCATAAAGGTAGATTTAATTCTTGGTCTTGACTTAGGCTGGGTTTCCTTTCTTCATCTCCTGAGTCTGTTTTGGTTATTTCAAACTCGTTCCTAGATTGGAGGAAATCATCAATTTGATCATCATCTTGGAATACTTGCCAATGGTCAAGATTATCTGGTATAGTAGGGCGGTGTTTCACTTGGATGTCATATTTCTCACTCATACATGGTATTTGGCTAGTGCTTGCAGCAAAGGCGAGCTCATTTTCCAGACTATTTTGAATCCTAGGAATATAGGTGAGTTCATATTTTTCAAAAGTTTTAAGGATATCCAAAGCTGCATTCCTATATTCTCTCAGTCTTGGGTTCTTGGCTGAATATTCACCTTTGATTTGCCTGATTACAAGCTCTGAGTCTCCTTGAGCTGTTATTCTATTGGCGCCTAAGTCTCTGAGCATATGTAGACCAATGAGAAGGGCTTCATATTCCGCAATGTTATTTGTACATTGGAATTCTAATCTGAAAGAATGACCTTCTTTAGTATTGTGTATCTAGATGCCTGCTCCTGAACCTGTCTTGCCACAAGAACCATCAAAGCTTATACTCCAAAGAGTTTCTTTTTCATACATGGTACTAAGCTGTTTCTCAGGTTTCTTGGGACTTTGGTCATCAATTTCTTCATTAAGTAAGGTTTTGGACATGTCTTTATTTTCTTTTATCTGCTTGTTTATATCATCTTCATTGTATAAGATAAAGGAATCTAAATTGGAATGAATGGAATAGATGGGGGTATTGTTTGGCTTATCTCTGTTGCTAACCATGTATTTCATGCGAGCCTCTCGGTATAACCTCTTAGTTTGATTGAAAACCGGGATAGTAGCGAATGACATATCCATTTGAAGGCTACCTTGTATTTTGGCAGCCCATGCTCTTGATAGTAGCATTCCATACTTGGGTGTGATGTCAGCCACTACTACATCCATGACTAAGTTTTTGGCTGGTAGTTGTGTTAGGGAAAAGTCTAGATTTTTTATCAGACCTACACATTTGACCTGGCTTGAGTCGAAAGAATACAGGTTTTTGTAAGGTTGGGTCACTTCCAGTCCTAGGTTTTCCATGACTGCTTTAGGCATGAGGTTATGGGAGGCACCAGAATCTAACATGGCGTTATGTAATATTTTGTCCCAGATATTTAAGCTTATGTAGAAAGGAGAAATAGATCCTTCTTAATATTCACCTTCTACTTTAGGGCCAAATAAAAGCTCAGGTTTGTCGTCAATTAGATTCAAGGTATCAGCCTTGTTATCTAGGTCAAATACTTTGAAGATTTGAGATCTATACCTATCTATAGTTATTAGCTCTGTAAGGGGCATGGTAATTTTTATTTTGGAAATTTCCCCTTCAAAGCTAAAAGGAATAGGTAGTTTGGGCAGATTTGTTTCAGCTTTCTCAGACATAACTTTTTCTATGTTCTTAATTTGATGACTTTGGCTTGGGACTTCTTTTGATACAATCAACTTTGGGGTTTCTGTAGAGGTGCTAGGAATATCTGAGCTAATATTTGTCTGAATGGCCTTACCTTTGTTTTGGTCAGTCTTTTGGGCCCTAATTTTGCTATTATCGATGGTCTCATTTAGGATTTTATCAGAGGTTTTGGTATGGTCAGGGCTATTCTTTTTGGAATAGTTTTGGTTTTTTCTGCTTCTAAGATTATACTGCCGGTGAGTTTCTATTATGGCATTTTGAAAGTCTAAGGCAGGATCGTCGAGATCTTCATAGTTGGTCTCATCCTGATTAGGAGAATATAGCTCTTGTTCTTCTGCAGTGAGGTATACCTCGCTTTCATTAGCAGACCCTACGAGATTTAGATGACTTTCATCAAGAGGTTCTGTCTCCCTATCATCTTCTTCCACATAGTTTTCATTGAATGGTGGCTTAATCTGTTGGTCATTTTCCCTTGGTCTGTTTTGGGGCTGTTCCCTCCTAAAGTTTTGGTTTCGGTTTCTGATTGGAGGGTTTGGCTGGTTTTCCCTAACAGGAGCTTTTTCATTTATCTTTTCCCACATTTTGGCCATGGATTTGACTAGGTCATCTATTCTAGGATCTAGGGAAGGTGATGAGGTGGAGACCTCGTCTCTATATGTGACCTTCCTTTCTGATCTAGTCCTAGCCCTCTTTTCTGCTAAGTTAGCATCTGCTTTTATGGCTATTTGTTGCATTTCCTCCAAGGTAGGGGGATCCTTATCTCTCAGATGATATGTCATGTCCGGATCGAAACCTTCGGGGAATTTTGCCAAGGCTAGACCAAGTGGAGGTTTGAAATGAGGTGGTAGGGAGTTATATACACTATTGAACCTAGTACAGTAAGCTTGGACACTTTCCCCATTTTCCCGTTTTAGGCTGTTATATTCTGACAGAATTTGAATGGGGTTTCTTCGGATTTCCCACCTATTTCTGAAGACTTGATGTAGTTCGGGGATATTATGGATGCTGTTTGGAGCTAAGCTTTTGAACCATGCTTTAAGTTCACCACCAAGACTTTGGGCAAATATTCTCATTCGGACAGTCTCGTCTTTTACCTCTAGGTATTCATAAGCATCAGTCATTCTACTTATATGCTGTTGAGGTGTGGTGGTGTCTTCTCCAGTAAAGTGTGGGATTTTGTCTTGATATTTGTTTGGGAGAGGAGCCAAGGGTGGTGGTAACACCAAAGGTGCGTACCAGGCAGCCATGACTGGAGCTAATGGATGATGTACAAGATGAGGACTAGTAGGCTGAAATGAAGTGGTTTGAACAGTGGTGGTTTGACCAGGTGTGGCAGATGAACTTGGACTAGTGATCTGGTTTTGAGCAGATCTGGGATGATAAGAGCCAAATTGATAAAGAAGCTGGGAATCAGGGGGAGTAGTGGGTGAAGCTTCTCTAATAGGACTCTGTGGTGGGTCTAAGGTTTCAAGATCGTCGAAGTTTATCTTACTATATGATTTGCTTCTGGGAAGAGTTTGTGATGACTCTAGTTCCGAAGGTGAATCTAGTAGGATAGTGCAATGTTTAGGCACAGATCTTGTTCTACGGATGGGTCTACTAGTAGCTAGATGATCAGTTTCGGAAGCTTGCCACAGAATCTTCTCTGGGTCATCTACTATGATAGGGGGATTTGGGTCAGGATGAGATCTGGTACTGATTCTTCGTGAAGCCAGATTTTAGATCCAGAGTTTTAAGAGAATGGTATTGGTGAATGTTCTGGATGAATGGTTTTCTAAAGTTTTACAAAGGTGAAGGATGGTCAAAAATAAAAGGATGGATTAGTGGAGTTGCCAGGTGAAAATGGGTTGTTGTTGTGAAGGTAGTTATGGTCCACCACCAGTAACTAATTTGAGAATGTTTTTGGATTTTCTGAGTTTTATGTGCAGCCTATGTTTTCAAAGTATCCTAGACTTGTTTCAACACTTTGCTAGGGTGATGAGAACAAAAAGAGTTTACTCTAAATGGGTCTATGGGCTGCCTGCCTGTTTATGGTATCCAAAAGATCAAAGAGTCTATAAGAGTTTGCTGGACTATTATGTACTCAGTGTCTTACCATCTCCCGCTATGTTAGTGAGTGATGGGAAAGGTCTATCGGATAGTAGCCTAGATTTTGGTGAAATAGTAAGGCTTACTAGAAGTTAGTGGAGTCGCCAGGTGGAAAATCAGTTGTTTTGAGATATACTTGTATGGTCCACCACCAGTAATGTCAAAAGCCAATCTAAGGGAGTGTTTTGGGGTTTTTCTGAGTTCTATGTAGTTCTGAGGTTTGGAAGAGTTTCCTATAACTGACTCATCATTTTGCTAGGATGGTGAGACAACCAGATTCTACTCTTCTAAGTTTGACTGAGATCTAAGAGTTCCTAAGGGATACCTAGGATGTTTTGACTCAAGGTCCCACCGTGATCGCCATTATGTTAGTGTGTGGCGATGAGGTGGCTAAAAGGCGGGTATTCTTGAAAATAAGGGACTTATAGAGTTCTAAGGTGTTCTTAGATTGTCACTAACTCAAAGTCCCACCGTGATCGCCATTATGTTAGGGTCCCGTGATTTGGCCGATTGGCTAGCCAAATGACGATGTAACATCAAACCAAGCTTTGGAGCCCAAGGACCTAGCCTTCCTGGACTCAGAGAGGGCTCTCTCTATAAGTGTCAAAGATGTCGGTGTGTTTACTTGCGATGTTCTGATATTAGGCTAGTTATGAAGTGTGTTTTTGGTTTTTTTTTTAGTTCTTAAGTTTGCGAGGGATGAAACTGATCAAATACATAAACTGGATAACAAGATGTAGATAAATTGGGCTATGGGGTCAAACAGGTCAAGAAAGCCATGAAGTGATGATGTAAAGCTGCTGTAGGGCCGATTTGATTCACGGTAGAAGGGATCTCTGGGAAAAATGGATTCAATGGACAATAAGTTGGTGAAAGACAAGGGATTTCAAGTGTAACTAGTTAATAGCAGACATAAACATGTAATAGCAAGTCATTAATCATGCTAAGTATAACTACAAGCTAATTAATACATAGAAATCAAACATTCCAGCCATACATAGAGGTATAAGACCCTCTAACTTCGGGAAATGGCTATCAGACTTTGGGGAAAACACATAAGACAAAATAACAACTCATAAACTACACCGGAATGCCTAAACATAGTTTCTAAGTCATTGGGCACTTGGACAAACAAGTTTTCATAGTTTTAGGCAAAGGGCTAGATCGGGACTAGGCCTCCTTGGTTCAACAAGATGATCAACAAATCAGTCAAAGAGAAAGTTTTATGGACTGAACTATGGGCAGCTGATAGGTAGGTAGGGAAAACCATACATCCTACTCAACATACATAGAACTGATGAATAAAACTTAGCAACAATACCTTAAGTTACTAAAGAGCAGCTAAGAATTCTTTAGCATAACTAAGGGAGAAGAAAACATCAAGCTATGAATATTCAGGGATTTTGAGGTGCCTCCATGGGCATATCTCAAAATCAATCTTTACTGATCTATAGCAGCAATAAATATGTAGTATGAATGAAAACTAGAAGACAAAACACATTAAGAAGCACTATACCATTCTACCATGTCAAGGAATCCATCAACAATCCTTCATCATTCCTCAAAAGCATCCAAGAGGCAGTCCAAAAATCATAACTCAAGTGTATTCTTCAAAGCTCATATGACCAATGTATTAATTCTTCTCTCAAGTTCAGCTTCTCTTGTTTACAATGAAATCCATGGAATAAATAGGCTTGAGGAAGGAAAATCTCATGGAGCAACTAGCTATCCCATTGGCCAAGTCAAAATATCTAAATTTGTCCTTGAGGCTTTGCAAAGCCTAAGGCACAAAATATCCCATAAAATATCTAAAAACTGCTAAAAACGGAAATTATATTGACTTTACATCATTTCCCAAGTACAAAAATAGCTAAACGCACATTTGGGAAAAGCAGATTTTTGGAGTTCAAAAATTACAAAAATACTTCATATTTATGCCTGAAAAAGGTCCCCTGACTTGCTGAAGGCAAATGGCAGCCTTCCCGATGTCGAAATGAGGCTCATGATAGCCCGTTGGAAAGCTCTCTGTGTCTGCTTTCCGGCGCAAGTGGAATCACCTCAATATAATCTCTAAAAGTCCCTCAAAACTGTACCTGTGCGCAAAAACCCAGAAAATAGCAGGCTGCTGATATGGCAGGCAGAATGTGCAAAAAGAGGGTGTTTTTCGCCAATTTGAGGGGGCGAATGATCTTCAAATGCCCTGAAAATCGCTGGAGACCTGCTCATGGAATTATGGCATCCATAGGTATCATCCTCCTCCCTTGACAACTCATCAAACTGAAATGGCGGATTTATGAGTTTTTGGCCGAAAACCCAAAAAATGCCAAAAAACAAAAAGTTGTCGAAACAGGCCCAAAATTGGCATGCATGACCCTCAAGGGTCCATAGAAACATGCTCCGAAGCTGAAGCCAAAATATCAAGGGCTGATACTCTTTTTGCTTCTTTCCGTGCTAGGCGCTTCCCCTTTAACCTCTTCAGCTTTTCTTGTGCTGCCTTTAGTTTGCGCCGGGCAAACTGATTTAGCTTTTGGAAGTGGTGTGTCCTCTTCCTCTGCAGCTCAAGATCCCTGTTTGCCCTCTCAAGTTTTGTCTCCAAATGCTGGTTAGCCGTCTCAAGCCATGCTTCCTTGTTTTCCTCAATTTCCTGCTCAAAGAGGGCAGTGAGAGGAAAGGCTTCGAAATGAGCTTGTTCTTCTGCTCTCTGTTTCTCCAAGGCTCTTCTAAGCCCGATGGTCCTAGGCCTCTTTCGCCTAGGCTGGTCTTCCTCCTCTTCATCATCAAACTCGCCAATGAGCTCTTCAATTCTTACTTGCGCCTTTTCTGCCTCTTTCTTATACTTGATCGCCCTTGCCTCATGAATGGCTGCATGATACTTCATTTGTTTGCTTTCAACCTCTAAGAAGTGGTTGAAATTTCTCACCCTTTGAAGGTCTTCTTGTAACACCTCAATTTGCCCTTCTTTTTGAATGAGGAGGTTCTCAAGGATGCGGGCCTCATTATCACTGTCATCGCTTGGGATAGGGATGACAGCTGATTTACCTTCATGCTTGGCACTTTCTCCAACTATGCTTTTGCCTTTGAAGGCCAATCTAGCGCTTTTTCTCCTTGGCAAGCTAGAAGTTGTCTTTTTGGGCAATTTCCTCTTTCTAGGAATAGTTTTGGTCACTGTCAAGGTGGAAGCTTCAGCTTGTTGTTCCTCCTCAACATCCTGTCCAGTTTGTGGCTCAAAAGGTGCTTCAATTGTCTGTCCAACTTGCTGCTCTTCAACTGATGTCTGCTGCTGTTCATCAACCTGTAGCTGCTGCTGTTCTTCAAACTCTAGTTGCTGTCCCCTGCCTTCTAGTTGCTGTCCCTCTTCCTGTACCTGCTGCTGTTCACTGCCTTCTTTTTCTCCCTGTGGTTCACTGCCTTCTCCTTCTCCTTGTAGACTTGGCTGCCCAGTGGTCATTTTGAGTTTTTTAGGTGTAGGTCTACTAGACAAAGGCACTTGGCGATGGACAGGCTGAGTAGGAGACACGTGAACAGGAGGGACAGTGGCGAAATCTGCATGGCTAATGAATGAATCCCATGAAACCCCTTTCTTCTCTAGCTGGTGTAAGAAGATAATCTTGATCAAGGAATGATGAAAGAGAGAAGGGATTTGCTGAGGTGGAGCCTTCTTTTGGACAGTAGCTGCCATTTTCTCTATGCTTTTGGACAAAAAGTATGGAAGTTTTAATTGCCTGCTTCTGGTAAAATGCATCAACAAGCGGACATGATAGGCATAAATTTGGTTAAACCTCCCTTCACAAGTGAAATATCTCATTATGGCTTTCATCAGCGGAGCATAACTGTCAAGAAGATAGGAGAAAGGGAAAATAGCAGTGATGGTTTCCCTATGTTCAGGCTTGATGAAAGGTTTATAATCCTCTAGATCAAGATGCGCTTGTTTAAACCACTTTTCACCATGATACGGGATTTTGGTAGCCTTGGATACATACCTTGGGGAGATTTTGAAATCGAGGCCCGCCAACTGGAAGTGTTTGTCCTTGAATCTCAAAGCGCACAAATGTGTAAGTGGCGAAAAACTCTTGACTTCTTCTATTCTCTGGCAGAAATCAAGACAGCCTACTTCATGGAAATTGAAAAGCACTGATGGATGAGCATTGATTTCTTCTATGGAGATAGGCTCATATCTCTTATGTGGACCGCTCCTGTGATCTTGCTTTGGAGGCATTCTGACTTGAACAAGCTTTGGAAGAGGCAAACTGCCTTTACTGTATGAAAAATGCTCTGCTGGATTGAAACTGGCCACTAGACTGTTTGGACAGATATGGACACTATGGTTTGGATAAAATGCAACAATGTTTCTTTGAATAAACCACCTCTGCACTCTTTAAAAACAGTCCTTCAACTCTAGATGCGCTTCAGCCATGTAAAATTCTCAATAGGAAACCATCAATAAAGATGAGACAATATGCTGTATGAATTTCCTGTATGTAGTGTTAAGCAATCATTCCTCCTGGTGAGTTTGTTAGAGGTCAACCAACCCTTGCATTTGCATCTATAAGACCAATATTCAATATTAAAACCCTGCTCTTTAGAAATGGTCTTCCTCTTGAAAAATATCAAAATCAACAGCTCTTCAAAATGATATAATGTAGTGAAAAGAAAAAACAGACCTAGGTTGGGTGTAAAATTAGTGCACAGTGGTTTAGGAAACACACTCTTTGCTTGTGAGTTTAAGAGATCCACCAACACATCTATACCTCTGCCTCCAATGTTTAACTTCCCATCAACAAACTCTGCCCTTTAAAGTGTTGTCACCTTTGGAAAATCTCTGTCAACAAATCTTCAGAATGATACAATATAGTGCAAGGAAAAGGCAGACCTAGGTTAGGTGTAAAATCAATGCATAGTGCTTTAGGAAAACCACCTCTTTACTTGTGAATTTCAAAGGTCAACACTACACCTGTACCTCTGTCTCAATGTTAAATGCAATCACCAACAACTCTGCCCTTTAGAGAAATTTCGCCCTTTTAGCTTGTGATATTTTAAAGAAATCAAACACCACTTTGTACCTGCCTTTCAATGTTGAATTCAACCATCGGCAGACACAAATCGCTATTATCATTCACCTTTGAAACTCTTTGCCGAAACAAATTCACGGTGGGAAAATACGGTGAATGAAGAACAATGTCTTTGTGAGAAAATTTCCAAAAACACTCTGTTTTTAAGTCTCAGATGTCAATCAATACACCAAAACTCCTTGCTCAAGGAGGCTTTCAACCATTAAAACCTTACCCTATATAAGTGTGCCACCCTTCAACAATTTGTATCTCTAGCAAACCATCCTACATATGTATAGACAGTTGTTGGGCCGTTAATATGCCATTATTATTATCACTTGTGAACGCTTATTCCACCCATTTCTACCATTCTTCATCACGTCATTTATTATAATTTATTATTTAAATCCATTTTATAATGATTTATACTCTTATGAATGAATATTATTTATTCTCCTTTATTTCTAATAAATTGATGATTATGTATGATTTTATCAATGATAGTTTTAATAAATCAGTTGTAACATTATTCACCATTTTTAGCCTCCAAGATAATTTTGAGATTGAAGATTTGATCATTAAAAGTGCCAACTCAGAAATTCGCTGGAATAAGAAGTGACGATTTTGCGGTTGAGATTCTGAGAAAATGAAGAAGAATCTGGAAAATCCGGAACATGGGTTTTGTCCAGAACGGACCCAATTAACTTTATTGAAGAACGATATGTCCAAATTCGGCTTGTACTAAGAGAAACGCAGGGTTCTTTGAGCACGATTTTCTCAGATTTGTTGTTGGGGCCGTCCTCCAAATCTCAGCTGCAACGCCAAATTCGCCTTGTTCTTGTTGATCAAATGGTTAGAAGCAAACCAATTTTGTAATAGAATCATGTTGTAATTATCTCTATTGTAACCACTCTCTGCTCTCTTTGTATTTAAATCAGAACAGAGATCAGAGAGGGAGAAGGACTTTGAGGATGATTTGGGATGGATTCGAATGATGGAATTGAGGATTCAGACTTAGAGATTCAAGAATGAAGATGGATTATTCATGATAGGATAGGGATTGTTGCATTTCCATTGTAATATTCAAAGCTTTTGCTGTTGTAATGATTTCACAATTTGAGGATGAATAAATAAAAGGGTTGTTGTTCATTCACCTGATCTGAAGTAGCCCAGCAGCATCCGCTGGCGGCTAAGGGCCCAGCCTCTGGTGGAGTATGCTGCTGTTGTATCATATCTTTCCAATTTCCGCCGTGTGATGGTTTGATTTAGTTCCTATTTCTTTTAATCGTAATGATTTACAGTTTCATGTTCTTTACTTCGCTGTTTAGTTTGGTTGATTAATTGCAAGAGTTTGCTTTTAAAGAGCTTTCCTAGTTTACTTTCAATGGCAGCTTTCCATTTCCTGTTATTTGCATTATCTTTGCTTTGGTGTGAAGAACGATCTGAAACTGTAGTGGGCATTGGCATTTGCCGTCTAGTCCCCAGATTAATGATCTGTTCCTTGATTACTTTTGGTTACATCAGTTTCCAAAGGGATGGGCTATTGTTGTCGAATCCTTGACTGATACATTGCTTATTTTTCCGCATGCATGATTTAAGTCTTAAAGTGCTTTGCTGTAAGTAGATTTTATTTCCAGCTTTCATTTACTTTTGGATTTTGAGCACTATACTGCAAAACATTACTCTTGAGTAAATAGCCGCCTCAGACTGAGTACACTCTTGAAACAAAAAGTCGTCCCTGGGTTGATAATTAATGTGAAGGTAATTAGGAGTTTAAAAGACCCTTTTTATCGCTCCACATTTTGGCGCCGTTGCCGGGGAGAGTGTAGCCATTTCTAAAGAGTAGTGTGAATCTGATGAGTGCCTGCTAGAGAAGAGTTGGATCTTAAAAACGAAAGGTAAGAACCTACGTGCGGAGCATGTAAAAGCCCTGCTCCACTGTCCGCTTTCCTAACAGATTTGTTGTTGCTTTGTTGGGTAGAAATAGATGTTTGAATTTTTATGTGAATGACTAGGGAAAAAATAGAAATTTTGAAAAATGAATCACATGATTTCATTCAAGTGGTGATGTAAGCACCACCCATTTCACTAACTAATTGACAGGAACATTGGAAGAAGGAGCTTTGAAGGAACACATGAAGGACATCTTCTGTTATGGTAAGAAACTGTCCAACATTTTTACTTTTGAATTTTCTGCTCAACTAATTCCACACCCTCACCGCAATAAACCAGTACAACATACTTACAGTGTTGAACTGCCAAATTTACCCACCCTTCCCACCCATTCTATCTCACATGCACCATTAGAGAAAACTTACAATGAGATTCAGAATGTTTCAAATTCAAAAATTGTAGAAGTTATGGAAGAAAATGAGCTTACTTCTAGTTTGCATCAACAAACCATTTTAAAAGCTCAATAACCTCATGATATGATGGGAAATCAAGAAAATAAAGGATATATTGAAGATTGGTTTCACTCCATCACTTGTTTGCAACATTGCTCCACACTTCAACAATTTTTGACTCCATCTTTTCAAGGGAAGTTGGCTTCTCATACCCTAATTTTTATGAACATGTATTTTTCAAATTTGGGTATGTGCATACTAGAGGCCTTATTTCTAAAATGGTTCCACTGGAAATACTCTTATACATAAACATATTCGATTCTCAAAGAAGAGTAGGATAGTGGAGAAAATAAAATAAAATAAAATAAGGACATAAATAAATGCATTTTGTTTTTGTTGTAAAAATAGTTGTTTTTTTGTTGCAACACGCTATCGAAATCAACATCGGTGATAAATATTTCAATTTATTTGTGTATGTAGATGAATTATATTGCAAATAACAATTATATAAACACTTATATTCATTTTTTATCACCAATTTGAAAAAATGCTTGAATATCATTTTTTTGGCTTGCGGGCTTGATGAACTTTCTGGAAAAACAGTCGGGACAGTCATGTTTTGAGGGACCAAAAATGAATATTTTTAAAACCTGTTTCTACCCTAGATAGCCCTTGATATCTACTTTCTAACCCAATTTGAATCGGTCAATTTGGATTTGAAACGAAAAAGTTAGAACCAAAACATTGACCGGATGTCTAGCGGGCAGCTCAGGAACAGAGTTGGGACAGTCAGTTTTTGGAGGCCTAAATGAATGAATTTTTAAAACTTGTTTCTATGGTAGATTCCCCTATGAATCTAGTTTACAATGCAATTGGAATCACTCATTTTCGATATCGTATGGGGAATTTATGATCAAAATACTGACTGTCTATCGTAAATCAGCACCCTTAAAACTATGTCTTTCCGGTTGTTCCTTACAGTGTTTGACCTATCAATTCTTCTTTTCTTCAAAACCTGTTTCTATTGGAGATAAATAAATGAATCTACTTTCATTTCCAATTTGAATCATTTGAATCCGACATCAAACGAAGAATTTATGCTTGAAATATCAATCGTTGGTCTAGATTGGGTAATCGAAAATGACTCTATTATGCAGGTTGTTCTAAACAAATTTGACATATCATAGCATTGAATTTTTAAAACATGTTGCTACTGGAGATAACCCTTTGAATTAGCTCTCATTTTGCTTTGGAATCACTCAATTTCGACGAAAAACAAATAAGTTGTGATTAAAACACTGCAGGTTAGCATGATTGGCCACTGCTCTCCCGCAGGTGACAGATAAATTTTACTTTGTTATTTTCTCAATGGATTTGTTCTACAGAGTAACTACTTGTTGTTTTTTTGCATAATTCTTGGATTAGGGGAGCTCGATCACCTCTCTTTCTCCATGATTTAATGTTTTATTGCAGGTAGACACTCGTTTTTTGCAGGTCGTAGGAGAAAAAGAAGGTCAATTTATGGACGAGTGATTCTTGAAACAAATTTTAATAAAACAAAGGAATTTCATCCAACTCATTACCCAACAGATTCATAATAGAACAAATGAAGAATTGATTTCAATTTAAAGATTCATGTCTTATCACTGCTGCCAAAACATTTTTCAAAGAGATCATTTTTTTGACATAACATCATAGCTGTTGTAACTTAATTTAGTTATTTACATATTGTTTTTAAATAAAATGTTGTTTCTTTTCTAATTTCTCTTATATTTTGTGTTTCAGGTGTTGCTTCATTCAAAGTGTAACTCATTCTCAGCATCAATGCTGTGAACAACGAATTTGTTTTTTTGCATGTTTGCATTTTATGATCGACATTTGCATTTTCACACTTTTTTTTGTGTGTATTTTTGTTTTTTTTGTGTGCATTTCCTTTGAGGAACACCACTTTTTGAGTGTTTTTGCTGTTCATTCAAAAGAGCAACACTTTGGGATTATTTTCGAGAGCAACCCTTCCTTCCTCTTGTGGGACTATTCCTAGTTCATCTCAACCACATTTTACTGATTCCCTTTCATGGCATGAAGTACACTACTTTTATGAGGACAAAAATTATGGATTCTATTGAGGCAAGTTAATATCATTCATGTTATGATCTTTAACAGGACAGCTCCTTGATGATAGATTATTTTCAAAAGGGACACAATTATTTATATACTACTTTACTGCATTGTTTTCTGTTGAACATGATATTGTTTGATCATCTTAATACCATGCTGGTTCCACCCTTCTGGATTATAATCTTCTCTGTCTGTAATAAATGAGATTATGGGTATATTTTTTTTTGACATGTTCAACTTCTTCCACCATCCCTGCTCTTAAGGAGTACTGAGCCTCCCTCTTTTTATCATAAAAATGTGTAATAATAACAAAATTTTGTTCGCAGATGGAGGATAGGGGGTCTCATTACGAGCCAGCCTACCATATTCATAAGGTTGTAAGAAAGTGACATTCCCATTATGGCCACCACACTAGGGTTATGATCCATTGGATAGTCAAATTATCCTTGGAACAGGAGGTCTCATCACGAGCCGGCCTGATCACTTTTGCTACATCCCAGTGAATGGCAGTGTGGTTATCTGCTTACCACGCCAGCACAATGGTCTCTTCTGTAAGAACAGCACTGAAACTCTCTAGTTATAAATTGAGGATTCTGGCTCATATGGGTTAAAAAGCAACCCTGCCGAGGCTATGGACGCCTGCTGGCAGCAGCGGCTCTACTTATGGTATTGAAGTTATATCTTATCGTCAATTATTATTATAATACCCTTTTCTTATTTTTTTTTCTTTTTATCAGAGAAGTTATTTCCTTACTTTTTTCCCTATTTTGAACCTTTATGCATGAGAAATTGTTTTATGATCAATCACATCATTTTCAGCTAGCATACTATCAGTAAAGCATCTTTTTGGCATATTGTTGTTCTTTTTCTCTTTTCGTAACTTATCATCAATCCAAAGCGTCCTATCTCTTATTCATAACTATCTTTACACACTCTGCTCTCATTATAATCATAACCCTCGTTGTCCTATCATTGATATGTGTACTCTGCTTCATTCACTGATATATTGTTCATTCCCTTGCCTTGCCATCAGTACAACACCTCTCATATGCTTTATGGTCATGGAATTCCTTTTCCAATTGGAGGGGGGAATGTATGCATTATGGGATTGCATGCGATATGATTACTGCACTTTGCCATCACTTGTTGATTTGCCAAAATATTAGTATTGCATGTATACATAAGTTTTTCTGATTGAAATTTTTGCATGCATCTTATCTATTGCTTACACTATGGATTCAAGAACATTCTATGCCAAATAGTGCTTTGTTTGCAGGAAAACAACAAGTATGGGCAGAATTCTATTCATAGCATGACCACACTATTGCACTTAACAGAAGAGGCTCGCGCACGTGAACAATTCTTCAGACATGATGTGCTTACCTGGATTCCACCTTTTGCATCACTTTCAGCACCAACTCTGCCTACATCAGCTTCAACAAATGCCAGTCCATATATGTCATTCCACATTTTTTGGAGGTAAAACTTGAGGTAAAATAGCATAATTTTCTGATTTATTACGAATTTAGGAGAATTTCATGAAAATCCATTTTGAGCATCATTTATCATCCTTCAGTCCACATCTATACCACTCCCTATTTTTCAGCGGCATATCATTTTCGAGTATGGGGGAGTGTTCCTTTCATTCATTTCTTTCTTATGACCATGTCATCCATATTATTTATCATCCATTGTTATTCTTATTCATTCTCAACACCTCCATTATTCCATGTTGTTTTACACCAAGCATAGAATTCAACAGCTGGTAGCAACCACCTCTATTTGTTTTCTAGCATTGCATGAGGGCATGCTAATTCTTCAGAGAGGGGGAGGAATTGCTATGCATGATGGATGTTTCTATTTTCTTTCTCATTTAAGGCACACAATTTCAGTGTGGAAATTGATTTCCATAATATTTTTAAAACTATGAACTCAATTCTTGTGATTTTTGGAAAACACAGACGTATCATTAATACAAACCCAGACAATTTCAAGATAAATTGGTTCATAAAATTTCGAAAATCATGCATTCTCAGCTACAGTCATTTTGTTTATATCTCATGATTCATGCATCAAAACAGTCTGATTTTTGGATCATAAAGGCATTCATATATTATAAATTTACTTGCCAAATTTCAACAAAAGCTGGTTTGTAATTTTTGAGAAAATGGTTAATGAAGTTTGTTGTTACTTATATCATATTTTGTTGCAACTTCATATATACATATAGTTGAATGTCAATATAAAAATTGTTATGCCTTCATCAAGATTACTAAAAGTGAATATTCATTAATTAAGGAAGGATTCATTTGTTCTATCCATTTCATGAGCTGAGATGAACATATTTTTTATTGCTTGGTTAACACATGGGTTTTTGTCTTTGGGTTGCATGAGGACATGCAATATATTCAGTTTTCGTTGCATGAGGACATGCAACATATTGAGTGTGGGGGTATGTTGGGCTGTTAATATGCCATTATTATTATCACTTGTGAATGCTTATTCCACCAATTTCTACCATTCTTCATCACGTCATTTATTATAATTTATTATTTAAATCCATTTTATAATGATTTATGCTCTTATGAATGAATATTATTTATTCTCCTTTATTTCTAATAAATTGATGATTATGTATGATTTTATCAATCATAGTTTTAATAAATCAGTTGTAACATTATTCACCATTTTTAGCCTCCAAGATAATTTTCAGATTGAAGATTTGATCATTAAAAGTGCCAACTCAGAAATTCGCTGGAATAAGAAGTGACGATTTTGCGGTTGAGATTCTGAGCAAATGAAGAAGAATCTGGAAAATCCGGAACATGGGTTTTGTCCAGAACGGACCCAATTAACTTCATGAAAGAACGGTTTGCCCAAATTCGGCTTGTACTAAGAGAAACGCAAGGTTCTTTGAGCACGAATTTTACGAAATTTGTTGTTGCGTAGTCTCCAAATCTCGAATTTCTGAAAGCCAAATTCGTCTGCTCTTGTTGTTGAAAGGCTGGATGGAAATATATCTTCTTGTTTATCGGTGGTTGGAAAAAATCCAATTTTGTAATAGAAATCATGTTGTAGTTATCTCTAATTGTAACTACTCTCTGATCTCTCTATTTAAATGAAAACGAGAGATGAGGAGATGGGGGATGATTGAGGATGATTTTGGAGATTGAATGATGGAATTGAGGATGGATAGAGATTCAGAATTGAGGATAGCGGAGAGAGAATGGATAATGGATGAGAGAGAGATTGAGAGACTGCTTGTTGTAATCCTTGTAACTCTGCTTTGATATTTTAATATAAATCTAGTTGCCATTCCATCTTTGATCTGAAGTAACCAGACATCACAACGCGGCTAAGGAACCCGACCTACGGTGGGTACGGCTGTTCTTTGTATTATATCTTTATGCTTCATGTGTGGTTTGATTTCTTTCTTTTACTCTATTCGATGTCCCAATAGCACTTTCCTGTTTTACATATCAACGCTATTAGATATACTTGATTGAATACTATCGTTATACGCAGAGGAATGCTATGTTATCATTTAAATTTGTATCGCATTGTTGTTCCTTTTGATAATTGATATAACATTGTTGTTCACTTCTGATTGACATTCGATTACGGATTAACCGCGCTATATGTTCCTAAATCGATTTTAGAGCGTATGATGTATTCTTAAATTGTATTGTTGTTTATTCGGGTCGTTAGTTACACTTGTTTATTACTTTATAGTTATGATTCATGCATATTGTATGAAGCTCAGTTCTTGTCCTCTTAATGATAAGTGTGTTGCGTGCTTGATTTGGATTGTTGTACATTCATATTTAATACAACTGTTTCCATTCTGTTATTCGCATTATCTTTGCTTTGGTGTGAGAGACGATTTGTGTTGTAGTGGTCTTGGCATTTACGCCTAGCTCCCAGACCGTGGTCCATGCTCTAATTTCCTTTGCATCGGTTTCAAGGGATGGGCTATTGTTGCTCGAACCCTTGGCGATACTTTTCTTATTTTCGAATGAATGATTTAGGCTTCAAGGTATTTTGTTGTTGATTTCCATTAATTAGGACTAACATTCGATTCCTTTAATTACGGTTTGCTTTTAAAGTTTTCTAAGTTTAATTTCAATAGACTTTAGTTCAATTTCGATTCCCCTTTTAATTGCTTAAAGCGGGGGTAATCGTATGAGAACATCGGTTATTGCTTCCTCGTTCCAGTTGATTGTCTTGTTAGGTTTGATTTCAATTGCATCAATATCCGGAGAATGAGTTATTGCCCCTCTTGTATCTCGATTGATGGTTGTTTGAGTGAATGATTTAGTTTAGAACATTTCGGTTCTTCTTTGTTCCAATTAGATTTTGTTTCCGGCTTTCATTTACTTTGCATTTTAAGCACTATCTTTGCAAAACATTACTCTTGAGTAAATAGCGCCTCAAAGCGAAAAGGTACACTCTTGAAATAAAAAGTCGTCCCTGGGTTGATAATTAATGTGAAGGTAATTAGGAGTTAAAAAGACCCTTTTTATCGCTCCTGATATGGGACCCCTCCCCGATCGGATGAGAAGTAGTGAAGAGTCCAAGGTGGAAGCGCATTGCAATTATCGATTGGCGATTTCAATTGAATCGAAATGAGAGCACATTGGAGCTCGACTAGTTGAGTGATATAAATTTCAATCGATTGGCGATTTCCGATTGAATCGAAATCGGAGCACATTGGAGCTGCAATAGTTGAGTAATATCAATTCAATCGATTGGCGATTTCCGATTGAATCGAAATCGGAGCACATTGGAGCTGCAATAGTTGAGTGATATCAATTCAATCGATTGGCGATTTCCGATTGAATCGGAATCGGAGAAGGAGCGATCAATCGCAATCGGAGGAGAGTCAGTGCATCGGAAAGCGTGACAAGGTGGCCCGAAAGGTTGTTTCCTATGTTAAATGGGTCTATTAATATATCGTCGGAAGTTACATGAGAAAGGGTTCAGATACATTAAAGTGAAAAGAAAGGAGTTTAAGTAAAATACTACATTGAAGAGAGGGCGACATTATTAAAGTGCTGTATTATAAACAGACCATGGATATGATACGCGTTGGTTGAAACTGCCCAGCAGTTATATTAAAAGGGTGTTGTTAGATATATAAAACATGGTTGCGGTTATATTAAAATATGCCGCACGGTCTGTAGACCCACGGGCCTCAGCTTAACGGGAGGGCGATTATTAATATACGACTGTGATATATGTCCATTCCGCTTGCGGAAAGTTCCACATCAACAAGACACTTGCTGCAAGTCAGCAGTCACGTATTTTTCTAAGAGGCACTGATATAAAAGCACTGTTTCACGTATGCAGCAAATACACCACAGCAGAGGACAGAAAAGCATACAGTCACAGAAAAGACAAATGCGCAGCAAACCAAGAGACAAAATAAGTGAGCTGGAATTCACATTGTAATTCGAATGTAAATGGTTTAATTGTTTTTATTGTTTGTGATGCATTGGCAAGTCTCCGGAAGAGAGAAAATATCCCACTGTAATATTAAAATAAGCACCTACAGTTACATTTTTCTGAGTGAGCTGAAAAGAGATGAGAAGGCAGAAGGCAAAGAGACATGGCTGTCCATTTCGAATTCCCAGTGGAATACAAACAACCATGAAGCTATTTTTGTATAAAACAGGGTAATATCCAAGGGGAGAGAGGTTGATGAAAATAGAATGAGAAGAGGAGAGAGTGTGCAGCAGAATTGAAGATAGTTGAAGAAAATAAGCAAGCTGCAAGAAGAATGTGAATAAGGAGAAGCTGAGCAAAGAAGAAGAAGGGGCTGAGCAGAGATGATGCAGGTCTGATATAAGAGTTGATGAACAGCAGAGAAGAAGGTACAAAACAGAGCTGATATCCAAGGTAAATCATGATGTTTTTGCACAGAAAAGAAGTAAGGAAGTTGGAGCTTCCCTATTAAGTTGTAGCTTGATAGATGTCAGTTGTAGCTGACTGAGGTAGGAGCCTCCTGTAGGTTGGTGCCTGCAGAAAATAGATGGGAGTTGGTGCTTCCACATCAAGTTGTAGCTTGATAAAATGTCGGTTGTAGCTGACTGAGGTTGGAGCCTCCTGTAGGTTGGTGCCTGCAGAAAATTGATGGGAGTTGGAGCTTCCTTGCAAGTTGTAGCTTGCAGAATTGAGGATAGAGCCTCCTATAGGTTGGTGCCTGCAGAAAACAGTGGTGAGAGGGAGTTGGAGCTTGCCTTTGCATCACAACAATAATAAGATGTGGTTTTCTCCCTTTATGGGTTTCCACTTATATCTGGTGTCTCTGTGCATGATGTTTATGTGTTGATGTGGTTTATCTCATATGCTTAATACTTGCTGCTCTCATATTCAATCTGCTATTACATTAACAAATCTGTTTGATAGTAATACTTGTTGCTCACAGATTAAGATTGCTCACATATTAAGTTGACCATGAAATGAAGGTGTAAATAAGATTTAAAAGAAAAGTATTAAAAGTCCATGTATGTGTTAAACTGATTCACCCCCCCTCTCAGTTTAACTAAGGGTTCAACAATTGGTATAAGAACCGGTTCCTTTAGTGTAAGCTTAATAACTTGAAGGAAATCTGGTTGAGTCATGGACTATCAAAATGTATCTATGTTAAATACAACTAACTTTCCTGAATGGAGAGATAAGGTTAAGACAGGATTTATGGCTGATGATCCAGAGGTTTGGAAACTTGTTTGTGATGGTTACTGCACAGACTCACCCACAGTGAAAGAACAACAGAGGAATGCTAAGGCAAAATGTGTGATATATGACAATCTTCATAACAAGGACCTTGAGTTGATAATGGATTTAACCTCTGCAAAATAAATCTGGGATAGACTGCACTTCATACATGGAGTAGACACTAAGGACTGCATTGACAAGAAGGATAAGAGAATTAAGAAAAAGAGAAATTCATGTCAAAAAGAAGATTCTCAATCAAATGAAGTACCTGCTAGTGTGAATGGTAGTAAGAACCATGAAGAAATTACAGCTGAAGAAAAAGCCAAGCTTGACACTGCTTTGACTGAAATAGAAAAATTGAAAAATGAAAACAAAGACCTTAAGATAGTGGTGCAAATATGTGATGAGAGAGAATATGAAGATAAGAAAGAAATTTTTGGCCTGAAGACACACCTTGAAGAAGCAAGAAAAATAGAAGACACTCTGCTGCAACAAATGAGAGAGAAAAATCTGGAATGTGAAAAATTGGAAGAAGAAGTAGTGAACCTAAGAAAGAAATTAGAAAAGGCCCAAAGAGATTTATTAATGAATACTCCTCAAATGAAAAGCTCCGGACAGTTGGACCAAATTCTCAATGCTCAAAGACCACCTCACATAAAGGCTGGGATAGGATATGAAGGGGAAACCAGCAAGTCCAAGGATGAAGATAACAAGAAAATCATTCTTGTAAAAGTTGTAAAGAACAATGAAGTAGCCCAGCAAATTCCTCTAGAAGCAGAAACCAGCAGGAACGTGAGTTGTGAAGAAACAAATAAGAATGAGAAGATGAAACAATCAGTTGTTAAAGGCTCAAATGCTCTTGAAGATGAATTGAATAAATTTGGAAGATGTCAAAGGAGGTTCTTTCCTCCTATGAAAAATATCACTTGTTTCTCCTGCCACAAACCAGGACATGATGCAGCACATTGCAAGACAAAGAGAATCAATGATTACCAGCAAAAGATGCAGCAAATGAAAAGACTACCTCAAGCAAGCAAATGGCAAGGACAATCTTCCGCCAGGTACACAAATCATTTCCATGGCTACTGTTATGCATGCAATGAATTTGGACATAAATATGTTGATTGTAAATTATGTTCAAAAAGGGGAATGAAATATTATGCATCAGCTCAAATATACTTTGATAAAATAAGATGTTATATATGCCTCAAGCTTGGCCACAAAGCAAAGGACTGTAAACTACCCCATATATTAAAGAACTCCAGACAGATGATGAAATCCAATCCAATCAAACAAAACTATGAATCGGAAAGGAGTGCAGACATTATGAAGAACCCCAATAAAGTATGGAAAGTAAAGAGAAAGGGGGAGCCTATCATCTCAATAACATAATGTAAAACATCATAGTCTCAGGGGGAGCTGCTCTAGGAAGAAAAGAAAATATCTAATCAGTGAAAAATATGAAGCAACATCCCAGGGGGAGAGCAGTTCATAAAAAGTCCCCATGAAAGTAGTCTAAGAAGAGCTCCTTGGAATGAGGATAGCTATAAGATCAGGAATGCACAGGACAATTTCCTCTGCGCGGAGATGGTAGAGAGAACATCAGCCATGAGCATGTAAGCTAAGAAGACACCAGCACATAAGTAATGATCACAATGTGCATCATACAGCCAGAATGAGCAAGTGAACCACTTTAAGAAGGAGGAATAAGAGAAGAGCCTATCATCATTATATCATTACATCTTTCATCTATGAAAAGTCCCCTTGACGAAATACAGTTAAGTGAGTGAAAAACTTCTGAGTGATCTGCCCATGAAGATTCCAAGCAAAGAAATTGAAGATGTCTTCTTGAAGTTCATTATGTTAAAACAATTGAATTGTATGAAAAGCAGCAATGATTCTGGAGCAGTCCTAGAAAACAAAATGTAGTGGCATTCCTTTGAACAGAATGGCAGAATAAGCAAATGGTTAAAGATGTCAAGATAAATTTCAGTATATCGATAACTGTTGGTGTGAACAGTGGAAAGCTCTACAGTAGAATTTATGAAGGATGTCTTAATTAAGGATAAATGTGCAAGCTAAAAGTGAAATCTCAGCATGGTTTATCAAAATAATATCTATTGATGGTTAAGTACAAACAGCGTGCTTATCAACATATTACCAAGCATTATCAGTAGAGCAGCAGTATGATACAGGTCCACAGGATCAAAGAACTATGGCAAAAGAACCTCAAGGTAATATTCCCAGTATTATCTGCATTCAGCATGAAAAGGTCAGCAGCATTGCTAAAGGATCGGCGTTAGGTTTACATTTGAAGAAATATATTATGCATTGAAGCAGCATCTGTCTCTATATATATAATTGCATGCCCTCCTGAAGTTAGTACATATATCTTCAAGACCTCTTTTTGAAGATTGTTCACAAACTGGGTGAAGCCTGTTGGCTAAAATCTCAAGTAAACAACTTGAATATATACGTGTGAAAGATCATCATGATGGAACAATTAAAGTATCGAAAGTATGAAGGATGAGTTGTGACAGCTGAAGCTCAAAAATCTGTTATTGATTTATCACGAACATACTTCAGCAGAAAGGATTTGCTAACATCTCACCATTGAAAATAGATTGATCGCTGGCATACATAACCCCTTATGTCATAAAGAAAAGTGCTTGGTTGATAAGTAAGTCTAATCAATAAATTGAATGTATCTAGCCTCAAGGTTTTGTTGTGAAAGTACATTATGGAAGCAGTAAAGGGAGTTGATTTCTTAGATCAAATTTTGGTTGATTCATATCAGTAACAAGGATCTGCAGCTATTTAATGCAAGATTATTATCATCATCCTAGCTCAAATCATCACCAACAGGCAAGGAAAGTGAACCGCAGCTATAAAAGACATATTAGCTTCATCACAAATGAACAAACACTGTACTGCAGATGATTATTGCAGAAGAAGACATACTCCAACTACAATTTCCTCAACAGATATGGATTTCAAATGAAGATTATAATATAGCTGAAGCAAGATTTATATGTCACATGGAGCATTCACAATCCTTAAGTCTTGATCCAATAATGTAGTTCGCATTATACAAGTCTGATTATATATGGCTGTCATCACCTACTCTCTATACAAGTGCAAGAAGTCTATGCTTTGAAATGATATCGACTTAATGTGTATATACAAGTTCAAATAATCTCAAAAGTGTTCTC
Organism: Pinus albicaulis; assembly: GCA_034641835.2. Taxonomy (NCBI): domain Eukaryota; kingdom Viridiplantae; phylum Streptophyta; class Pinopsida; order Pinales; family Pinaceae; genus Pinus; species Pinus albicaulis. The sequence goes on along the minus strand of CM076577.1, from coordinate 1,277,399,376 downwards.
TCAACAAACCTTATACACCAGTTTGGAGCAGCAAGATACACAGTCAAAAGAAGAAGGCCTAAACACATATCCAGAATCTACACTGAGAAATGTGCAACCCTTTGACATTGATGTCAAAGGGGGAGGAAAAGAAAGTAGCAGAAGATAGGATCTTCTAAAAGAAGCCAGGCAGAGAAATGTTGTCATCAATGCCAAAGGGGGAGACTGTTGGAAATGTTGTCATTGATGGCAACGGAGATGGAAAAGGAGGAACATCTGAGGAAGCAACAAGGAAAAGAGAGCAGCAAAGCAGCAATATGTAGAGAGGGTCAAGCAGTAGAGACAAGTTCATTTAAAGAAGCAAAGGCAACAAAAGGAGAATTAAGGAGTAGCATCAGTCAAGGAGCAGATGAATTAAAAGAGAGAGCGTAAGACAAATAGCTACAGAGACAGAGCTGTTATCATGGCAATGAAGACAGCAAAGAAGCAAATGAAGGAAACAAAGGAGGTAGCGCTGAAGTAGAGACAGGCAAAGGAGGCAGCGCTGAAGTAGAGACAGGCAAAGGAGGCAGCGCTGAAGCAGAAATAGGCAAAGGAAGCAGCGAATACAATGGAGGTAGCAAAGAAGCAAATGAAGGCAGAGGAAGAGAATATAACAGAGGCAGGGCCGTTATCACAGAGACAGAAGCAGAGGCAGAATGACAGAAGCAGCAGAGGCAGAGGCAGAGCAGTTATAAAATACCGAGAATCATACCCCAAGCCGGGCGTTACGCATATAATGCAGAACCATATTCCAGGAATCGCACACTCCAACCGGCATTATACATTTAACATAACACAAATATTTCAGGAATCGCACACTCCAATTGGCGTTATACATAACACAAATATTCTGGGAATTGCACAGAATCGTATTCCGGGAATCGCTTAACCCCAAGCGGCAAGGCACATAAATTCTGGGAATCGCCTACCCCGATGGAGGATACACACACACACACACACACACACACACACACACACACACACACACACATATATATATATATATATCCATCACCTTACATATATGTGCAATGCATCATATAAAAAAAGGTCAAAGCATAAATATATACAAAAGGAGCGCTTTATTATAAGTTTCATATTATTAATCCCGAAAACAAAAGAACCAAAGGTCCAAGGCATATATATTATGGAGCGCATAAAACAAAGTTTTATAAGGTGGGACCCCTCCCCAATCGGATCGAAAATGTGAAGAGTCCAAAGGTGGAAGCGCATTGCAATTCAATCGATTGGCGATTTCCGATTGAATCGAAATCGGAGCACATTGGAGCTGCAATAGTTGAGTGATATCAATTCAATCGATTGGCGATTTCCGATTGAATCGAAATCGGAGCACATTGGAGCTGCAATAGTTGAGTAATATCAATTCAATCGATTGGCGATTTTCGATTGAATCGAAATCGGAGCACATTGGAGCTGCAATAGTTGAGTGATATCAATTCAATCGATTGGCGATTTCCGATTGAATCGGAATCGGAGCAGGAGCGATCAATCGCAATCGGAGGAGAGTCAGTGCATCGGAAAGAGTGACAAGGTGGCCCGAAAGGTTGTTTCCTATGTTAAATGGGTCTATTAATATATCGCCGGAAGTTACATGAGAAAGGGTTCAGATACATTAAAGTGAAAAGAAAGGAGTTTAAGTAAAATACTACATTGAAGAGAGGGCGACATTATTAAAGTGTTGTATTATAAACAGACCATGGATATGATACGCGTTGGTTGAAACTACCCAGCAGTTATATTAAAAGGGTGTTGTTAGATATATAAAACATGGTTGCGGTTATATTAAAATATGCCGCGCGGTCTGTAGACCCACGGGCCTCAGCTTAACGGGCAATTATTATTAATATACGGTATTTCCGATATATGTCGGGTCTAAGAAAGCTAACGAGGATTCCCATCAACCTTATTATTGCTACAAGTCAACGATCATGTAGATTTCTAAGAACGCGATATAAAAGCATTATTTCACGTATCGCAAATACACCACGAGCGAGGAGGACGGAAAAGCATACGATCACGAGAAAAGACAAATGCGCGGCAAACGAGACAAAATGAGTTGGTGGAATTCATTGTAATTCGGAGTATAAACAGGTTTAAACTTTATATTGTTGTGATGCATTGGCAAGTCTCCGGAAGAGAGCAAATATCCCACTGTAATATTAAAATAAGCACCTACAGTTACATTTTTCTGAGTGAGATGAAAAGAGATGAGAAGGCAGAAGGCAAAGAGACACGGCTGTCCATTTCGAATTCCCGGTGGAATACAAACAGTCATGAAACTATTTTTGTATAAAACAGGGTAATATCCAAGGGGAGAATGTTGATGAAAATGGAGTGAGAGAAGAAGAGAGTATGCAGCAGAATTAAAGAGAGTTGAAGAAAATAAGCAAGCTGCAAGAAGAATGTGAATAAGGAGGAGCTGAGCAAAGAAGAAGAAGGGGCTGAGCAGAGATGATGCAGGTCTGATATAAGATTTGATGAACAACAGAGAAGAAGGTACAGAACAAAGCTGATATCCAAGGTAAATCAGCAAGTGTTTTTCTTTTGAAAGAGTAAGGAAGTTGGAGCTTCCCTATCAAGTTGTAGCTTGATAGATGTCAGTTGTAGCTGACTGAGGTAGGAGCCTCCTGTAGGTTGGTGCCTGCAGAAAATAGATGGGAGTTGGTGCTTCCACATCAAGTTGTATCTTGATAAAATGTCAGTTGTAGCTGACTGAGGTTGGAGCCTCCTGTAGGTTGGTGCTTGCAGAAAATTGATGGGAGTTGGAGCTTCCTTGCAAGTTGTAGCTTTCAGAATTGAGGTTGGAGCCTCCTGTAGGTTGGTGCCTACAGAAAATCAGTGGTGAGAGGGAGTTGGAGCTTGCCTTTGCATCACAACAATAATAAGATGTGGTTTTCTCCCTTTATGGGTTTCCACTTATATCTGGTGTCTCCGTGCATGATGTTTATGTGTTGATGTGGTTTATCTCATCTGCTTAATACTTGCTTCTCTCATATTCAATCTGCTATTACATTAACAAATCTATTTGATAGTAATACTTGTTGCTCACAGATTAAGATTGCTCACATATTAAGTTGACCATGAAATGAAGGTGTAAATAAGATTTAAAATAAAAGTATTAAAAGTCCATGTATGTGTTAAACTGATTCACCCCCCTCTCGGTTTAAGCCCATGGTTCAACATAGTACTGCTGACACAATCTAATGACCTCCTGACAGGGGTGAGTTAATGGGACAACATATTTGGGCAAATGGGATTCCCAAATATGGACTTCTTCTTGATCATGTAAAGACTTTTCATAACACCATTTATGGATATCTAGCAAGAATTCAACAATGGGATCTACTATCTTGTAATTAGTATCAGCTAGGGGAATGTGTTCAATATCAATAACTAGGGTTTTTAATGGATTGAAAACAATAGCAGTACTTGAAGTCATGGCAGGGGTAGGTTTAGAAGCTTTAGAAGCTTCAGGCTTGCTTACACTCTGTTTTTTAGGCATTTCGGTCTACTTCTGCAAGTTTAAACAATTTGCAGAAGAAATTTACTTTTAGCAAAGGCTTAATGGGAGAAACAGGAAAAGTACAATCTCTTCTTTGGGTTTTCTGTTCAATTAGGCCTGTCAAAAGGTTTAAAGGCTTTAGAACTGGTTTAAAATAGAAAAAAAGGGTTTCCTAAGTGTCTGACTGAGAAATAGGGCTGAAAAACTCTTTTGAAAAGGATCACTAAGGTTTAGGGTACCTGCAGAGGTTTTTTGGCTTATTTCAAAGCTTGAAATAGATCATTTAAACTGTGAAAACTCACAAATTTCTTGAAAAATGTTGCGCAGCAGAGAAACAGGGTTTCTGGGAAAAATTTGCTAGAGTCTGGCCTGTTTTTGGGGCTTTTTGGCAGTTTATTTTAATTGATTCTTAATTTCTAAAAGTGCTTTTGTTCTTTTTACAGGTCCTTTAAATCGATTGCAGGTTCCAATTTGATAGAAATACCTGTAGTGTGCAAGTATCGGGCTTCGAAATGATTTTTGAGTTTTTTGAACAAGTTGGAAACTTCTGTGAATTTTTTGAAGCAATGTGCAACTCCTCAGCAACCTTCAAAGGTTGCAGGGTGAATTATACAAGCTTCGGGCGTGAAAATGGAAAAAAAAAGGCTTTTAAAAGAGTGTTTATACAGTCGGGAAGGCACAAGAAATAGGTTAAGGTTAATGCGCAGAAGATAAGGAATGAAATGCATTTTCGAAGGTTTATTAAACATATTGGTTGTATTAATCTGACATTGAATGCAGGTCGCATCGGCAGGAAGGGCAGTTTCAGGATTCAACGGATCTAAAACCATAGTGGTTATTGCGCGGAGTTGTGGTGGTAAGTGGTTTTGGCTTGAACCTACACGATCCAATAAGAAGAGGCCACGTGGAGGAGAGATAAAAGTGTGAAACCACCCATTTCATGCAGCTTTGGTGTTTGGATGATCGCACATCTTTTATGCGCGATATTTGATTTCATCCGTCAGATCTGGAGTTCATGTGCGAACGGTCTAGATTAGTTGGGAAGGTGCGTTGGAATAGGAGGTGGGACCAAGGTTTGTTATATGCGCGGATGGGTCAAACTTTATTAAATGCATTTACACAAAGTTTTTAAAACCTTTATAAGTATATAATATGTGGTAGGGGACTTAAGGTTTATTAAAACATTTGTGAAATGTTCAAATTTTATATGCGGACGCGATAGTATATATTTTTCAACCTTTGAATAGTTTTTAAACTATAGGGACGGGGTACTTAAATAAAGATATGTTTAAACCAATGGGTTTGTAGGGAGGGGTTTTATTTTGCGCACATGGGGATATTTAACATTGGTCTAAACTTTAAAATAGTGGGTTAAGGGGGTTATTTAAATATTAGGGAATTAATATATACAAGTAGGTGTATTTTTAGGGATTTAATAAACTAAGTTAGGTGTTAATGTGAAAAAAGGGTAGTAAAATAGAAACAAAGCATGTATTACCTATAAGTAAAGTATTAAAATAAAGAATTGCTCATCTTTTTTGTATTACTTCAGTTATACTTAGGGTAAATATTTTTTGAGGGTTTTATGAATGATTTTGAAGGGAATGAAGTTAATTATGTTAGGGTTACACTTTTACTAAGTAAAAAATGTATTTTTACTTAGGAAAAAGGGATTATAATGAATGAATGAGGGGTAAATGCTAATGAATGAGGGTTTAATGTAGGAATTCAATATTTTTCAACTAACCAATCATCAAGCCTTGGTTTCGGTCCCAACAAAAGTCAGAAAAATTCTCTAAGCCTTTTTTACTGATAGTTTAGAACACTAAATACTTGTAGGGGAGGGGAAATTAGTGATTTTGCCCGATGATGTTTATTACATGATTTCTCAACTGCTTTCTACCTACCCATCTTTATTTCTAACATTTTTACTTCATTTTCATGGGTGAGTTTAGGCTTGCAACCCTAAAACAATTTTCTTTCAAAGCATAAAACTATCTAAGTCTACCTTATTTCATCCAAGGGCTCAGATTAAACTGTTGAGCTCCTCATTATTCTCTACCTATCTACTGATTTGTCAAGTTTAAACTGTTTGACAAATCTTTATTCTCTATCTAAAACATGAAATTGAAAACATGGAAAGTTAATATTAAACTATTTAACTAATCATGGATTATGGAATTTATTGACACTCTGCACATAATCATTATTCTTGCAGTAAAAAGTAAAAGTAGTGTCATTTGGACTTGCTCACTTTCAGATCTTATTTCTTTTTCTTTTGGGGTATATGTTTTTCTAAGTCCTTTGATCTTTCTTTTAGGACTTTTTACCCTCTTTTTGGCTTTTTATTATTTTTTCATTTTTTCAAAATATGGGAAAACAACTTGTAGAAATAAAGGTATGTACACATTTACAAAACTATTAAAGTCAATTCAAAATTTATGAACCCTATTATTATAGGACCCTAACAGTGGCTCCATGTGGGGATGACATTTCCTAGTGAAATATAAAGAACTTTGAGACTAGAAGCCTTTAGAATTTGACTGTGATGACCCTGTAAATGTCTTCTGATATCTGCAACTTATTCATACTTATGATATTTACCTCTCAAAGCTTAGGGCCTTCTCTTCGGGCTTCAACTTTGTTAGGGAAACATCCAATCCAATCTAAACTTTGCAATGTATATGTACAATGATCAAAGTGAATAAAAACTAACTATATGTTAACTCATGAGAGTAGTAGTGCTTCAGCATTCTACCATTTATTGGTCCTTCTTGCAGATCTCTTCCATCCATTTCTTTCAAAAATAAAGCATTATTACATCTATATCCATAAATCACATAAGGTCCTTTCCACAGAAAATCATATTTTCCATGTTTTCCTTTGTCTTCTCTTCTGGAATCCTACTTTAACACTTTATCTCCAATGTAGAAATCATCCTCTTTAGTCTTCTTATCAAAATGTTTCTTGATCTTATCCTAAATGACTTGAGATTTGATATAAACTTCTTCCCTTGTTTGTTGCAAGTGAATAGTTTGATTGATTCTTCTTTGAATATCATTATTTTCAACTTGTAACTCTTGGATAATTTTCATCACTGGTACACCTAGGGAGGATGGAAAAACAACATCCATTCCATAAACAAGCTGGTAAGGGGAAGTACCAATGGATTTTTTAGTAGTAAGTCTATATGCCCATAAGGCATTGACTAACTTCTTATTCGATGTCTTTTTATTGTCTTCAAGTAATTTTTTTATGATATTTACAAGGCTCTTGTTTGAGGATTCAGCTAGGCCATTACCTTGGGGGTAATATGCAGTAGAATGGCCTAAGGTAATATGGTATTTGTGGAAAAATTCAATCATTTTCTTGGATTTGAATTTTGCTGCATTGTCAGTAATTATCTTTTGGGGACATCCAAATCTTGAAAGAATGTTGTTTTCTAGGAAAGAGATATTGACAGTATATGTGGATTGTCTAGAGGGTATGGCTTCAATTCACATTGTAAAATAATCAGTGGCTGTCAAAATCCACTTATGTTGGCCTGAAGAAGGAGGGTGAATTTCACCAATGAAGTCTATACCCAATTATTGAAATGGCATTTCAATTGAAATAGGCTTTAAGGGGAGGGGTAATAATTTCTTCTTAACCTCAAAAATTTGGCACTTATGACATGAAGTTACATACTTTTTGACATCAACAAACAAAGTAGGCCAGTAAAAACCAGCTCTCAAGATCTTGTCTGCAGTAGTTTTCCAATATAGGTGTCCTCCACAGTCACCTACATGAAATTCTTCAAGTATTTTGTTAACTTCTTCTTTTAATAAACAATTTAATAAAATACCACTATGATCTCTCCAAAAAAGGACATTATCTAAAATACAAAATCTTACTGCCTTTAATTTTAAGAATCTGGCTTTGGTTCTTGAAAATCCAGGAGGATCTTGTAAGTTTAGGAGTATAAATATGATATCTATATACCAAGGTGAGTCTAAGAAGGCTTCACTGACGGTTGGAGTCACCATCTCTTCCTGATCATCTACTTGGGCAATAAAATTTATGTCTAGGGCATTGCAGTTAGATTCAGCCATAAGTCTGGCCAATCCTTGACCTTTGATGAGTTTTGTGGGTTTTATCTCTATGTCATATTCTAAGATAGTGGCAATCCACTTACCTCTTCTTCCATCAGAACCATCCTAAGTAAGAATGTCTTTTACTACAGAATTGGGGACATAGGCAATGATATGAGAATAGAGAATATAAAATCTGAAGTCTTTAATGGCCTTAACGAAAGCTAAGGCTTGTTTCTCCATAATGTTTTAGTTCAAAGGGGCGTCTCTAAGGGTCTTACTGAAGAAATATATGGGTTGTTCAAATCATTGGTCATTTTTCTGCAATAAAGCTGCAGCAATGGTGGTTTCTAAAGCAAATGAAAAAATTATGAAATCTTTCTTAAAGTCAGGACTTGTTAGGATTGGAGTTTTGGGTAAGGCTTGTTTGATGGAGTCAAATGATTGTTTAGCCTCAACATTCCATTTAAGAACTGAATCTTTTTTGATCATGTTATTTAGTTCTCTAATCATCTCAGCTAAATTAGATATGAATCTTCTTAAAAAATTAATCTTACCTAGAAAGGCTTGTAATTCCTTGATGTTTCTTGGTGGAATGATGTTCAAAATTGCTTCTATCCTAGCAAGATCTATTATGATTCCTTCTTTAGAAATTATGTGTCCAAGCAACTTGCATCCTTCTAATCCAAATAAACTTTTCTTAGGATTTAAAGAGATGCCAAATTTCTTACACTTAACAAAAACTTGCTTCAAATGATCCAAGTGTTCATTATCAGTTTTGGAAAGAAAAATAATGTCATCTAAGTAAATTACTAAGAAATCATGTATTTCCTTTGCAAAAGCTATGTCCATATCCCTTTGAAAGGTTTCCCCTGCATTCATTAGACCAAAAAGCATTTTTACATACATAAAAGTGCCCCAAGAAGTAGTAAATGTTGTTTTGGCTTGATCTTCTTTTTGGACTAAAATCTGGTTGTATCCTGAAAAACCATCTAAAAGTGACATCCTAGAAGAGCCTACTACCCTTTGTAATATATGATCAATTTTAGGTAAAGAGTAATTATCTTTCAATGACACTTTGTTTATATTCCTAAAGTCGACACATAATCTAATCTCTCATGTTTTCTTTCTTGTTGGAACTAGGTTAGAAACCCAATCAGAATATCTGATTGGTGCAATTATCTATGCATCATACATTATTTTCACTTATTTTTCTATCAAAGGTAACAAAATAGGGTTAATTCTTCTTAACTTTTGTTTAAATGGCTTCTGATCTTCTTTTATTGGAATTTTATGTTGGATTATGCTAGTGTCATAGGATTTGAGATCCTCATAACTCTAGGCAAAAACGTCTTGATATTCCTTTAAAAGAGTAATGTATTTTTTCTTTTCTTGTTGAGGTAATGTTTTGGAAAGTTTGATTATTTTGGGTTTGGACTCTATTCCATTGCATTCTTCTATATCAGATCTAACTGGCTCCATTTTAGGTTTTCTAGCTACATCATTTGAGTCAAAAAGATCTTCTAAGGGAGTTAAACCTTTAGGTAGAAAATTATCCTTAAGATTCAATATGTCTGATTCATCATCAATAATTTCTTCAATCTATACTTTCTCTAAGCTATCTATATCTGCTTAACTAAATCTAGTTGGTTTATCAAAATTTATTTTATTTATATCTCAGTTATTCAAATCTATTTCACAATCTAAATCTTGATCTATAGTACAATCTGTATCTATTTTACAGTTCTAAAATTCACCTTCATTGTTCATAAACTTGTAAATTTTTTCATCCTGAGAAAAAAATTTCCAATACTTAAGGTTGTCTGGAATTATTGGCCTATGTTTGACTTCAGCAATATATCTGTGATTAGGTTGGAATGGTAAATTGCATGTACTAGCAAAGGTTGCTAGACAGTGAGCTTGTATATTTTGTTTTCTAGGTATAGCAGCAAATTTACATTCCAATAAATCATTATTCAAATCTATCACAGTGTCTTTGTATCTACTTAGTCTACGATTGTAAATAGAATAAACTCCATTTACTTGTTTTATGATCAACTCTGAATCTCCCATGATTAAAATTATTTTCCCTCCTGAGTTCCTAATGATTTGTAATCCTACGATGACGGCCTCATACTCAGCCATATTATTGGTACATTTGAAATTGAGCCTGAAAGCATGGCCTTCTGAGTGATTAGTCTCCATATTGGTTATCCAAACTCCTTCTCCTGCTCCTAACTTATTTACTGAACCATTGAAGTTTAAATGCCATAGAGATTCATGAAAGATATTATCATTGTTGGGTGTTTTATTTTTCTCTATTAGTTTAGTTTGGATTTCATTAGTTTCAGAGTTACATAAGATAAAAGAATCAAGTTCAGTTTTTGTAGAGTAAATTGGGTAATTTATAGATATTTCTACACTACTGACCATGTACTTCATCAATGTTTCCCTATATAACTTCTTACGCTGGCCAAAAAATGATATAGTAGCATAAGACATGTCCAATTGTAGAGATCCTTACAACTTTGCTCCCCATGAGCGAGAAATTAACATTTCATATTTAGGTGGGATATCAGCTACTACAATGTCCATTAATATACTCTTACTAGGATATTGAACTAGTGTTACACACAAATATTTGATTAAACCTAGGCATTTAACTTTACTTGAATCAAATGAAAACAAATCTTTATATGGCCTTGTGATTTCTAGATTGAGAGTTTCCATTATGGCTTTAGGCATTAGATTATGGGAAGCTCCTGAATCTAGCATGGCATTGTGTAAAATTTGATCATGAATGGTAAGACTGATATAAAATGGAGGAAGTGCTCCATCTGCATGTTTTCCATTCACATCTGGGCCAAAAATCAACTCTGGTTGATCATCATTTAGATTTATGGAATATTCTCCATAATTCATATTTAAGGTTTCAGTTATGGTTGATTTATACAAGTCATGTTTACCAATTCAGTCATAGGAATTGGTATTTTTAGCTTTGCAATTTCAGATTGTATGTTGGATGTAGGTTGAGATTTACTGATTTGAATCAATTCTTCTTTAGTAACTATAGTTTGTGTTGGTTTGTCTTGTTTTTCTATAGTTATTTTTTCATTTTCAATTAGTTTAATATTCTTTGTTTGTGTTTCTTGTGTTTTATTGCTCCTAACTTTCTTTTCAAGGATTGTTTGTGAAGCAGTATATGTTCTTTCAGACTTAGAATTATCAGCAAATGTTTTTGAAGTAGCAATTTTTGGATCTACTGATTTAGGATCAGCAGAAGGTTTTTTAGGATCTAAATTTATTGTTTTAACAGAATTATAAGCTTTAGCAACAATAGATTTCTATGAACATTTTCCAGCTTGAGAAACTTCATCAGTAATATCAACAATTTTAGGGTTTGATGCATTTTTAGGACTAGAAATCTTTTGGGAAGAACTAGATTTTTGCTTATTTTCCCTTGGGAGACTTTGCGGAACTTTTGTTTTGGCAGCTTCTATTGTTTTGTGATTCTAAGTTTGGGAAGTTTTCTTGGTATAAGACTCATTTTTTTTCTTATTTCTAAGGCTATATTGACTGCGTATTTCACTTGTAGCATAATCATAACCTTGTTTATAATCAAAGGATTCACTTGAATCTAATTTGAGTTGTTGGAGTTCAAATAATTCTTGATCTTCCTGAGTGAGAAAGATAGTATTATTATCATCTATTCCCATTATATTTATTGCATCCTCATCATCATCATTATTCTGAGAACTTTCAGCATAGTTCTCTTGGAATGGGGTCCTTATTGTTTGGTCTGGGGTTGTTTCTTTCGCTTTTCCATAATTTGTGTTTTTTCTAAAATTGGGATTTATGATTTGTTGTTGATTATTCCACTGAGGTCTCCTCTCTATGTTGTCTAATCTATCCAACATCCTATCTAAATTTTTAGCTAGCATATCTATTTTTTAGTCTAAATTAGAAGTTTCTTCTTTAATGGTCATTCTTCTCTCATTTCTTAGTCTAGCTTTTCTGGCTAAAATGTTTACTTCTACACTAAAAACATTTGTTTGTATTCTCTCTAAGGTTTCTGCATTTCTTTCCCTCAACTGATAAGCCATTTCCATGTCAAATCCATCAGGGAATTTGAGTAAAACATTATTAGGGGTGGGTTTAATATTTGCAGGGATGGAATTGTAGACACTGTTATATCTAGTGTAGTAGTCTTGAACTAACTCATTTGGAGCTCTTCTCATGGCATCAAATTAAGAAAATATCTAGAGTGGATTCTTTTTCTTTTCCCATTTATTTAAAAACAATCTATGAAATACAACTAAATCAGTTACACTAGCAGTAGTAAGACCTATAAACCACTTCTTAACTTCTCATCTTAATGTTTGAGCAAATAACCTCATTTGAACATCTGAATCATCAATCTCATGGAGTTCAAAGAAGTCTGTGATTTATTTATATTTTGCTGAGCTGTATAGTGAGTTGTGGCATCAAACTGTAGTATCTTACTCTGATAGTCTTAAGGCATGTCATGAAGTTGTTGTGGTAAGACTAGGGGAGAATATCTAGCAACCATAGCTTGAATCTTAGCTTGGCTAGGAGGTAAAGTAAAATTGCTTGGAGCTGTGCTGGAAATGATAGCTGATGAACTAAAAGTTGTAGTTGAAGTGTTGGGAAATGAAACTAGAATGTATATGGAACTACTAGGAAATGAGGATGATGTATTTAGGAAATAAAAGGGTGAGCTGATGGATATAGTGGATGAAGTGAGAGGTGAAAATAGTACTCTAGGTTGTAAAGGTAATCTAGGGATAAATGGATCTGTAGATGAGCTGGTAGTGGAATTTATATATGATGTAACAGCATACAAAGATGAATCTCTAGTTGGTATTATTGTGGTATGCAACTGAGAAACTGGAGGTTTGTTTGCATAGGTCAAAAATTGAGCTAATTCAATAGCTTCATCAATATCTTTGAGAATAGTAACATTAAGTTCTTCAATTTTAGTCTAATCTTGAACTTTCTGTGATTTAGAATCTACTGAAATAATTTTATGTTTTGTATTCAAGAATGAAAAAAAAACAGGGTCTAAAATAGCAGTTTTCAAATCACTTTCATATTTACTTCTAAATAAAGAATGCTCAAATTTCAGATCAAAATAAATATCTTGCAGACTTACTAACTCTTGTGGTAATGAATTGACTCTTTTTAATGATACTGCAGCTTCTAAATCTTCTAACTATCTTTTATTTTTACCAATTCGGTCTGGGTTGTCTACTATAACAGTGGGCTTAGGATCCGGGTTAAAGATGGTATAATAAACTTTCCAAGAAGCCAGAATTACTGTTTTCAATATACACAACTTATAAAAACATTCTTAAAGTAAAATGATGTATAAAATGATTTTCTTTAAGACTAGTTTTATGACTGAGGATTGGTTAGGTCCCCAGTATGGTCACCAGTAATGTTATCACTCTAATAATTATAAAGCTGTGTGATTTTGGTTTTTAGTCAAATAATTCTAGAGGTAACCACAAACCTACTTCAAACTCTAGGATCTAGCCTTCCTAGGGTTCAGATAGGGCTCTCTCTTTAAATTTTAACTTTGTTTTAATTTGCAAATATTAGGCTGGTTATGAAAGTGAAGCTTTGGTTTTGTTTTAGTAGATTTGGTGGGAAAAATCATTTGAAAGGATGGATAGTGGGAAATCTATTTGTCCATTTGGCTATGGAGTCAAAATCAAGTAAACGAGACTGGGATCAAGGGCAAAAAGGTCAAATGTTTTCAGGGAAAGATAGATAACCCTTGGAGATCTTGGAAAGTTGTTTTTATGAGATGGTATGATCGGGATAAAGGGCACTTAAGAATCCTTAAATCCGGAAAACGAAGTAGTAGGAAGAGGTCAAATGAAAGAGGGAGAAATTAAGGGCTCCCTACACTAGAAATTAAAGGAAAACATATAAATGATAACTAGTTAAAAACAGGGTGCTCTTAACAAATCCTGTAGTAATACTCCTAGTTATACATTCAGATTTAGCATAAACATAAATGGATGTGTGTAACAAAGAGATAAAACAATGACAAGTTTAGAGAATACTTCACTCCAAATAGCTCATCACAAGAATCCTGAAGTATGATGCCAATTTGGTTTGATCCAGCCTGCTACTCGAATTTTTGACACACAAAAGCTTTAAATTCCAAGAAGAAATAAATATAACAATCCCAACAATTTTATTCCACACAAAATACTTCTAATGATGAAGTATTTACACATAATTTTTTACAAAAGATCCTAGAATAATTCTAGGAATTATCTTAGGAAAATAAAATAACTTTACAATAATAATAGAGATAGCTGCTTAACAAATCAACAAGTTGTCCTATTTTATCAAAAAGAAATAGAAACAGTTTTTTGGATAGGATGCAGCTGGCTGCCTTGGTGTCCTCCTTGCTGGCTCTTAGATATTTTTGAATCTGATATGCCTTGTCTGATACTCTTTCTTGGATACTCTTTATTCACTGATACTCTTTAACCATAATTAAAAATTGTTTACTGCTGTAAAGACAATCTTTTTTGACTATTAAATTAGAAAACAATTTTTGTCTTCCTTTCATCTGCTTTCTTTTATCCCTTCACAGTAAATATGTGAGTGCTCTCCAATCCTCATTTTTAGGAATTTTAATATTCTTTAATTTCCTAAATTTCTCATCAGCTTCTGTATATCTAGCAAAGGTTGGCTTGATGACAAACAAGTGTTTTATCTCATATTGTAAGTAAAATAAACCTTCAAAACTCTTAAGTAACACTTTTTCTATTGGGATGCCTTGATCTGTTGGTTTATTTACCTGTTCCTTGGAAAATTCTCTTATCTTCTTATCATAGTCATTTTGAGGCATCAATTTATCATTAATAACCATGATATCAAGAAGTCCTTTTTGCCTCAAACTTGTGAACTTAACCATGAACCTAGTTATGGCAGTATTCATGCCTTCACACTTTTCTTCAAGTTGCCTCATCAAATTTCTCTTTGTTGTGACTTTCCTAATTTCTAGGATAGTTGTAATTATGTCTGTTATTTTGAGCTATTCCAACTCCTGTCTATTTTTGTTGTTAAGGAAATTAATTAGCTTTACAGCTTGCTCTGGTCTGTCAGCCAAATCAGTTTGAGTCTTTTGAATTTCTACTTGGGCTACTAGTAATAATTCTCTTTGCTCAAAAATTACCTGAATTGAAGGCCATACATCATGGATGGCTTCAATGATATTATTCCAAAGGTAATTTTTGATGTATGATATCTGATCCTTCAAAGTTAATTCTTTTTGCAACTTTTTTAACTCTTCACTCAATCTGCTGGCTTTTTATTCATGTGTCTTAGCATTTACCTGAGCTAATTTATTTGAATTTTCAAGATTTTCAACCATTTTTGTCAACCTGTTAACCTCATTTGTATTTAAATACATATCTTCCATTGCTTTCACTATTTTGTTGGCCTCATCAGTGGGTTGTACTGCTGTTGTAGAAGATTCAGTGGCTGATGTTGTGGAAGAAGTTACTGGCACTGCAGTAGAAAGTGGTTCTTTGGGTGCCAAATTTTCACCTAAAGCTGAAGGCACTGCTACAGTGATAACTGGAATGACTATAGGAACCATTGGTTCTTTCACTATCTCCTTTTATTGGACAAGTTTTTCCATCTGTATTTCCATTTCCTTAACCTGGGCTGTCAACTGAAGAATTAAATTCATCATTTCATATTTTTCATTCTGTTGCTGTATGACTTCTTTTGCCTGAGGATGCTCACTTTGAGGAAGTTTGAGTTGTTTCCTCAAGGCTGCTATATCCTCATTTTTATTTTTCACCAATAATTATGCTGCTTTGATATTAGTAGGATCATATCCCACCTATAAAACTAGTTCTTCCAAGGCTTTTATCCTTAGATCCTTGGCATACAATGAGGCTTTGTCCATCTTCATTTGATATTGCATTTTGGAGATGGTATTTTGGAGCTTTTGAGCACTCATGGCTTTATTTGTGACAGTAGAATAAAGCATCTCTGAAGTCTACCTGTGGGCCTCAATTTGATCAAGAGCATGGATTTTATCTGTCTGGACCTCCAAATCAACTTTCTTATAATCAACCACTGTCTTAGGAGTTTTAACTATGGGATGCAACACTGACATCATTGGCTTTTTATTAGAATAATCAAAAGCAGAAAGGAGCCTATTTTTTATACTAAGAGTCTTTTTGAGATATTGAGAATAAATGTTATTCTTTATCTCTTCATTCTTCAATTTAATCTGCTTATATTTCTCTTTAATATCCAAATCCTTTTCCTCATCTGCCTGTGAGGAAGAAGCTTCCATGCTTTATTGTCTTTCCATTAACTGTGTGTATTCATTATTGATTTGTCCTTCGTTCTGATTTTTAGCATTTTGCTCATTAATAATCACAGTGGCAACATTGGTCTCTGGCAAATCTGTAATAGTATTTAAAGGCTCTGTTTCTTCCACATCTATTGTCACTTTTCCTTTACCTGTTGAATCTAATTTGGGCCTCTTGTTATATATGATCTTGAACTTGGTTTCAGTTGTAGTTTCTACCACATAGGCTCCTTCTTCCCTTACTCTTTTAATGGACTTCTCTGGTTGATTTGCAGTCTCTAAGGTATGAATAGTATTACCTTTATTCACTGCATCTATTAAGGTTTTTTCATTCCATTCAATCTGATTAGCAAACTTTTCTATTTCTGGTTTAGCTTCATGAATAAAGGGGGTTAACTTGCATTTAACCCTTAGCATACTCAAGATCCCTTGTGGATCATAGTTCCAAGGGAAACTCTCTTCCAATTTATATTCCAATAACTGATTTGCTGCTTCTTTCTCTGCATCCCTATGATTTCATATGAATGGCCCAATCTGGTTCTTAAGTTTGAATTGGGTCTTCTTCTTATCTGCCATGAAATTTATTGAATCAAAGTTTAGGATCTGCCTGATATAATCCAAGGCAAAGATCCTCATTGAAGGATGTTTGGGTAGCTTGTAAGGTAAAAATTTTGACCCAAAGACTCTGATTTCAGTATATTTCTCATATAAATACCAGTCACCAACTTTACTCTGCTCTGATAACTGCAATATCTTTTTCATTTCTTCATTTATTCTAGGTTGCTCTGTTTTGGTCAACATTGTGATCATGGATGTAAAAATAACTCTGAAAACTCTAAATAACTGAAATCTGTACATTCTTTCCTAAGCATGGATGTCCAAAAGATGACAGATAGAGGATTTCCCTCTATGTAAACATTTTGGAGAGTAACTGAAAAATTATTTGATTGGAAGTATAGAAACATATGGAAAAGGTAGGAGGTATATATGAAAACTCCCTCAATTTTCCAATTGCTCAATTGATAATGAATACTATCAGCAATGAAACCAGCATAATCAAATATTACTGAGGGTGGTTGACCTAGAGAGAAGGTGGATAAGAATCCCAAGATGGATTCATCAGTGCGTTCATAAGTAAAATATCCAAGGATGAAGGAAAGCATGGAAATCACATGTCTTGAACCTTAAGGGAATTTAGCAGTAGAATATGGAGGATTTAACTTGGGAATTTCTATATGCAGAGGCATAAAAGTCTGAAAAATCATGAACCTTTTAGGAAAATATAGGCCAATATATAGCTTGGTGAGGGCCTCTATAGACAAAGGGACTGCTTGGGGGTTAGGCTGAAGTTGCAACATATGGTTAATTGATTCTGAATTGATGGTAAAAAGAACATATTTATTGGCATTTACAATGGCTCTTTGCTCTGGAACATAGTACTGCTGACACAATCTAATGACCTCCTGACAGGGGTGAGTTAATGGGACAACATATTTGGGCAAATGGGATTCCCAAATATGGACTTCTTCTTGATCATGTAAAGACTTTTCATAACACCATTTATGGATATCTAGCAAGTTGAATTCAACAATGGGATCCACTATCTTACAATTAGTATCAGCTAGGGGAATGTGTTCAATATCAATAACTGGGGGTTGTAATGGATTGACAATAATAGCAGTACTTGAAGTCATGGCACGGGTAGGTTTAGGAAATTTAGAAGCTTCATGATTTCTTGCACTCTGCTTTTTAGGAATTTTGATCTACTTCTGCAAGTTTAAATAGTTTGCAGAAGCAATTTACTTTTAGTAGAGGCTTAATGGGAGAAACAGGAAAAGTACAGTCTCTTCTTTCGGTTTTCTATTCAATTAGGCCTGTCAAAAGGTTTAGAGGCTTTAGAACTAGTTTAAAACAGAAAACAAAGGTTTCTCGAGTCTTTCACTGTGAAATTGGGCTAAAAAACTCTTTTGAAAAGGATCACAGGGTCGCCAAAAGTCTTGTTGAAGCGTAAGAAAATCTGCGTCAAACATTAGGAAAACCACTGTTCGGGACCTTAGAACAGCTCCTTATCCGTTTGGTATGGTGGCTCCGACTGGATTGAAAGGACCAGTTTCCTTATAACTAATGGGTTGGTGATGGGTTGATTTGGATGAGTGAAAATGGGACTAAATTGGCTGAAATAAAACTATCTAATTTAAACTAAATATTGATAAAGAAATTCTAAAACTAACCCGGGCAATCATATGTGAATACAACTTAAAATTATTCCAATTTAACAATAACCATAAAAATGTATTAAAGTTTAATTGAAATTGTGCAGTAACAAATAAAGATAACTCTATTTAAGAAATTAAATAGAGTTATATTAGCATATTGCATTCATCATTGTATATCATCTATATATACTTATGAAAAAATAACATTTCAATTATACTAAAAAATGATATATAAAGAAACGTTGTGAAAACCAAATATATATAAATGATAGCAAATTTTAAAGCGAATATCATAAGACAAAAGAAATCAATAGTGAATAGATAGAAATACCTTATTCATCTTGAAAGCTTTCAAATGAAATCTGATACTCTAATCCAGTAATTCTGATACGAAATCAAATCCAAGGTACAAAAATGCAACACTTAAAGATAATTCTGCATAAAATCACCAGATGTGATCCTTTATAAAATATAAAAGTCAGTGGAGTACATAAATGTAATCTCCAAGTCAAAAATATAATAATTCAGGACCCTTCTCTAAATGCATGAGAAGGGTTTAAATACTACTAGCTAAATCTAAAAATAGTTTTATTACAAAAATTAAGGATTCGGTTTAAATGACCGTCCTTTTCCTAGGCAAAAATACAGTAAAACTAAAACTAAATCTAAAAATAAAGACTATTAAGTAACTACTTATGAACTTGATCTTTAAACTTGCAGGCATCTAACATTGTTTTGAGAAGATGTGGTTGACCGACTTCAGATTTCAACTGTCCTGAAAAGACAGAATCGACAAGTGTAGGCGCAATCTTCTCAGCAGAATTAATGATGCAATTAAGCGCACTGTGTTGACTATGTGGTTTCACTAGGTATGTCCAGTAAGAATCCCAGTTTAACCTTGTCAATCCTTGGATTGATTTTTCTTTTTCTTCTGCCTTTTGTCTCCATTCTGTTTGCAATTGATGCGCCTGTGGAAGATATCCCGGAACAGTTTCTAAAATCAAATTTTCTTTGTGTAAATTCTCATTTACACAGTCAGTAAGACTATTTGTTGCTGTAGCCGACTCCTCTGCTGCTTTCTCTGCTCTTCTGATTTGTGCATCCCAGTCATTGAAAAGGATTTTTTTTATGGTTTTCATTAATAATTGGTGCACCAACTTTTCTTCCTTCTTCTGTTTTTTGCCATACCAAATAATCAGTAACTTTTTCATTAATTAGATCGTAATCATTTCGTAAATCTACGACATGATTAGTGATCTTATCACTTTCTTGACAGAAAGAGTTCCATTGCAAGATTTTTTGGCATAATACTTCTTCTTGTTGCAATAGTTGATTGTTTAAAGAAATAGTTTCTGAAATAAACTCTGGAAGCTTAGGATCATCTTTGTGCTGATATTGGATAATCTGTATTTGTTTCTCTTTATCAGCCAAACTTTTTTGATGTCCAATTTGCATTTCTTGAAGTTGTTGCTGTAACTTTTCAAGTTTCATCTATGCTTCATTATTGGCCTGTACCTGTTGCAGAACTTGTATCTGTTCTTCTTTTTCATTTAATAAGAGCTGTATCTCAAATGCTTTGTCAATAGTTGCAGAAGCATAAGCCCCTGTAATTTGAGATAACTTAGCAAGATTATCAGTAGGCTCTGTGGTAGGATCCTTCCACAAGACATCTAATTGTTCTGCTTCAGTAGCAATTGCACCTTCTAATTTTCTCTTTTTCCTTTGTTTCTTCACTACTGCTTTGTACTTCGGGCTGTAGAATACATCTAGAGGAGGAATATCCTCTACATTAAGTACAATTTCAGACGAGGGAGTGATAGGTATGTGTTCAGTTCTAACTTCTTGTGACTGTGCTACTTATTCCTGTGCTCAAAAATTTTGTTGTCTGTACAGGGGTCTGTACATTCTGTCCTTCCACATTAAGAAATTGATTAAAGCTTTCCCATTCTTTGTCTAATTCAACTGTGACTGACTGTTGCTGTACATTGGTAGGAGGAGGATTTGTCTGCTGAGAAGTCAAAATTTTCTGTTGTGAAAGATCTTTCGATTGAGAAGTATCTTTCACTGATTATTTATTTTTATCTTGCTCTTCATTAGAATTATTGGAACGTTCAGAAGTCTCTTTTTCAGATTTTGACTTAGATTTATCTGTACTCGAACTGCCACTTATACTAACACTAGGAGTGGGTTCCCTTGCGGGTTCCACATGCAAATTTTCCAAAGGGATGGTGGTCAGTCTTCTTTCTCTGTAAACCTTAAATTCTTGAAATTGTTCTGGAGATAACTGCATCTGTGCTGAATGTAGAATTTCTTTCAGTGTGGATTTTCCTAGGAATATATCATCGAAAGGGTCCTCTTCTCCAGAAAATATCCTTACTTTGATTGCAGTGGTGAAGTTTTTAACAACTTCATTGGGGTCGAATAACCTTTTTGAAAATTTAAACAATTGTAAGCATGTAATATTGCTTACTTCCTTGAATGCATGTCCAATATCAAATAATGAAAATGTTCCACAAGCTACGGGAAATTGTGGCCAAACGGCTTTTTTCTTATCTTTTAAATCCTTTGTCAAACCTCCTTGACCACAGGTTTGGTATGCAATTTCCCGAGCTATAAGCTTATCAGAAACATATAAGGGTAAAACATGAGGTGAAGCAGAGCTTCCAAAAACCCTTACATAGGTAAGCCATTCTTCCCCAAACCATCGTGCAACGGGGAGAATGTCGACTTCTGCTTCCGGGGAAAACCTTGGAGCATCTTTATTATACAATGTTTTGTGTAGATGCAACATTATGCCGTGGAAAATCTTGTAAAAATGAGGAATAAACTTGGATTCCCATAATTCCTTGTGATACACATGAATAGGCAAAGGATCTTGAATCGTCCATTGCCAACCCATCAAAGGGAATTTAGAAACAAAGCAGATAGCGTCCATAACATAAGCAGATAGATAAAAAGGAGGATAAATCCTCTAAGAAACACTTCGTTTAGACCGGTAATGGAAAATAGCAGTGGCCAAATTATCAGACAAGATTTTGGCCCAGTCTACAATTGTTGCGTTAACAGCAGCATTCAACAAAGGGAGCCATTCAGGCAAGATCATATTTATGTCAGGCTTTCCAAAAAGCCTGCATAACATAGCAGCAGCAAAACAATATGGAGAGGTGAGTGAACCAGTACTGTACATACCGTGTTTGTTTTTCTTCAATGATTCATCTCTCTTGGTCCATTCCTTTGTGCATTCCGCCAAATTTGCATGTTCTTTGGAAAAATCCTCCATAAATTGTTTATTATAAGTTGCCTGAGGTTCCGGCAAATGATACATCAGCCTCAAATCTTCCGTAGTGAAGGACCCGATGAGCTCTTGATCTAGAGTTCTAATTGCCTGTCTGAAATATCGGTGCTGTCCAGCACCCATTTTACCATGTCTGTGTGCGGGAGAATTCTTGGTCTTGCCGCTATCCGGTGCAAAAATGAACAAGCCAGTTCTTTAAGGGATGCCTCAGATGAATTACTCGAGCCTGCAGTAGCCGCAACTTGCATCACCCTGGGATTTTCTTCTTCGAGCAAATTATACATTCCTTCCCATGTAGTGATACCGGCATCCTTATTGCAAGCAGTATCCGCATACAATGAAGCCATTTCTTTGTTTTCAGAATATGAAATCTTCTCTTTCTTACCCATAATGCTCTGTAAACGCTTTGTATAGTCTTCTGCTCCTTCGCGCCTGCGGTTTTACGAGTTAAGTGGGAATAATGACGTGAAAAGGGTGATGAGATAGTTTTAAATGCAAACGACGGATGAAATATATTATTCTATCGTAAACAACCTTTCAATCAAAACAAAATCTTTTTATTGATAATTGACAATCCTTTCATTAATTCAATCATTTAAAGCACATAACGGATATTGATATATGAAAATATTTTTATTGGACAACGAGCTTTTAAGGATTTGCGATATTGCGATCTGCGATTTGCTATGCAATATCGCAATATCGCAATATCGCAAATCGCATTTTCCTCAAAACGTAACCATCGCAATTTTG